>LR989875.1:20000-4820000 GCA_905146925.1 Autographa gamma
GTATTTATTTATCTTATTAATGAAACATTCTTTGCTCACCAGAATGAGACCATAATGACAATTATGTGACATCATGGGTTGCGGCAGCAAACGTATCAAATAGCGCGAGTTGCCGCAACTAACACAATGCGAAGCATAAACTATTCTTACATAAAGTTAATATATTGTAACTATTTATCCTATTTATCCTAGCACTCTTCGTTCAACCATAAATTACAACTATGTGACATCATGGGTTGCGGCAACAAACGTATCAAATAGCGCGAGTTGCCGCAACTAACACTATGAAACAGAAACTATTTTTACATAAAGTTAATATATTGTATCTATTTATCCTATTTATCGCAGCACTCTTTGCTCAACCAGAAATGAGACCAAAATTTCAACTATGAGATATCACGGGTTGCGGCAGCAAACGTATCAAATAGCGCGAGTTGCCGCAACCAGCACAATGCGAAAACACATAATGTATATATATGTATATATCTAACTATCGTATTTATGTAGCATTCTTTGCTCAACCAGTAATGAGTCCAAAATTTCAACTATGTGACATCAAAGGTTACGGCAGTAAACGTATCAAATAGCGTGAGCTGCCGTAACTAACAAAATGCGAAACATAAAACTTTACCTACTTCGAAAACAAAGTTCAATAAAAAAAAAAAAAAAAAAAAAAAACCTAACCTAACCTAACCTAACCTAACCTAACCTAACCTAACCTAACCTAACCTAACCTAACCTAACCTAACCTAACCTAACCTAACCTAACCTAACCTAACCTAACCTAACCTAACCTAACCTAACCTAACCTAACCTAACCTAACCTAACCTAACCTAACCTAACCTAACCTAACCTAACCTAACCTAACCTAACCTAACCTAACCTAACCTAACCTAACCTAACCTAACCTAACCTAACCTAACCTAATCTAACCTAACCTAACCTAACCTAACCTAACCTAACCTAACCTAACCTAACCTAACCTAACCTAACCTAACCTAACCTAACCTAACCTAACCTAACCTAACCTAACCTAACCTAACCTAACCTAACCTAACCTAACCTAACCTAACCTAACCTAACCTAACCTAACCTAACCTAACCTAACCTAACCTAACCGAAAACACTTTTAGAAGAAACTTCGTACTTCTGCGCCGTTTTCGTTTCTATCACCTTACCTTGGCTCCGTCCAACCCCTAGGCGCGTTTTATACCGTCTAGGTGCGAAATAATTTGATATAATAACATAAAATTGTCCTAAATAAACCTATTTTTGATTAAATTCATTAAATTTCATTGTTTTGCGCTAATTAATTGTACCGATTAGCGATTCAACTTTGCTCACCTGTCGGGGCTGGTGTCTAGAACGCTTTGTGCGCCTCGAAACCACCAGTTTTGGCATTTAAATAGTAATTCTGCATAAATAACTCTAAATTTTGTACTGAAAAATCAGTTTTTTGATCATAACTTTAAAATTTTATATTAGACTCACCTTATATTATTACAGGGTTAGCTAGCTCTCGCCGAGACGCAGCTAACGACACCACTCACGTGCGGCTAGCTCGCAAAAAACGCAAAAAATTGCATATTTGTTGATTTTCTTACTTACCAGAAATCCACGTGTATAGAACGAAACCGCCATACATTCGAAAACACTTTTAGAAGAAACTTCGTACTTCTGCGCCGTTTTCGTTTCTATCACCTTACCTTGGCTCCGTCCAACCCCTAGGCGCGTTTTATACCGTCTAGGTGCGAAATAATTTGATATAATAACATAAAATTGTCCTAAATAAACCTATTTTTGATTAAATTCATTAAATTTCATTGTTTTGCGCTAATTAATTGTACCGATTAGCGATTCAACTTTGCTCACCTGTCGGGGCTGGTGTCTAGAACGCTTTGTGCGCCTCGAAACCACCAGTTTTGGCATTTAAATAGTAATTCTGCATAAATAACTCTAAATTTTGTACTGAAAAATCAGTTTTTTGATCATAACTTTAAAATTTTATATTAGACTCACCTTATATTATTACAGGGTTAGCTAGCTCTCGCCGAGACGCAGCTAACGACACCACTCACGTGCGGCTAGCTCGCAAAAAACGCACCCGCCCTTTTATCATTTTTAAGCTCTGTATAGGAAAAGGAAGGCAATTCCGGTCCTGTACATGAAAATTTTTCATTTCTGAAATTTAATCCCTCGCGTATCCTGGGCCCGTTGTGAGCATTTTAGCTCTCACCGGCGCCCTCGTACTCGACTGGGAGCCACCACAACACTAAAAATAGTGTAAAAATACACTAAAAATAGTGTTTAGTGGACATCGCGATGGCACCGTCTAGCGGTGAAGTCCCGTCCCTCCCGGCAACTGCAGCAGATGCAACTTCCACCGAGTCGTGCATTAGCACGTTAAACAAACTCGCTGAGTGCATCACGGCTGCTATCGCCGAAGGTAAAAACGTTACAGCCATCAACAAGCGACTTATCTCTTCTGCGGCGAATGAAATCCGGTGTGTGGCCGCAAAATTACCCACCTTCTCCGCCCCGCAGGAAATCTGCGCGTCCCAAAATGGAAACCTGCGACAGGAAATTGCAACCTGCGTGCGCGAGGAACTGAGTAAGCACCTCGCCACGATCGCGAAGCCAATCACACCCGCACCGAGGTCTTATGCGCAGGCAGCGAGCGTCCCGACCCTTCGTCCAACAATCAAACCACCACCGCCTAATAAACCTGCACTCATCGTTGCGCCGCAGGGCGCCAGCACGTCCCAGACTCGCCAGGATGTAGTGCAGTCCTTCAAAAATGCCGCCAGTTTCCGCACCACATCGTACGCACCGTCTAGAATACAGACCGTGTCAAATAATAAGTTGCGAGTGGAGTTTGAGACTGAGCAACAGCGCGATGAAACCCTCAAGAAGTTGCAAACGTCCTCACAAGTCACGGCTGAACCGGCCAAGCTACTGATGCCAATGCTTATCCTTAAGGGGATATCATTGGACACGCCATCAGAAGAGCTGGTCGACGTTATCCGTGGCCAAAATGAGGAACTGACTGCCCTTGCGGTAGACAGCGACGATTTGCGACTTGCATTTAAGAGAAACAACCGCCACCCCAAACTTTACAACGCCGTCCTCATCGCCAAGCCCGCCGTATGGCGCAAAATACTAGACATGAAGCGTGTCTGCGTGGATCACCAGCGGGTACACGTCGAAGACTTCTCGACATTCCTCCAATGCAGGAAATGCCTGCAGTTCGGTCACATTCAAACCAAATGTACCGCGACTCAGGCACCCTGCTCTTACTGCTCGGAGGAGGGGCACGCCACCACCAACTGCCCTCTGCGCGAGAAGAAAGGCACTCCCAAGTGTTACAACTGCCTGCAACACAACACCAAGTACAAAACTACCCATGACACCGGACACACAGCCACCTCCAACATTTGCCCTCGAGTCAAATCACTTAAAATAAAAATAATTACCCGTACCCATTATGGATAAGCTACACATTAAAATTTTGCAGCGAAAAATGCTCGTAGATCAATCTAAACATGACATCACCGGTTGCGGCAGCAAACGTATCAAATAGCGTGAGCTGCCGCAACCAACGCAATGCGAAACCACTTAACTTATATATATTTATTTTGTATCTTCTTATCATATTTATCATTACACTCTTTGCTAAACCAGAAATGAGACAAATTACAACTATGTGACATCACAGGTTGCGGCAGTAAACGTATCAAATAGCGTGAGCTGCCGCAACCAACACAATGTGAAACAACTTAACGTATATATAAGTATATTGTATCTTCTTATCATATTTATCATTACACTCTTTGCTAAACCAGAAATGAGACAAATTACAACTATGTGACATCACCGGTTGCGGCAGCAAACGTATCAAATAGCGTGAGCTGCCGCAACCAACGCAATGCGAAACCACTTAGCTTATATATATTTATTTTGTATCTTTTATCGTATTTATTTAGCATTCTTTGCTCAAAAACGAAATGAGTCCAAATCACCACTATGTGACATCACAGGTTGCGGCAGCAAACGTATCAAATAGCGTGAGCTGCCGCAACCAACACAATGCGAAACAACTTATCGTATCTAATTGTATATTGTATCTTCTTATCATATTTATCATTACACTCTTTGCTAAACAAGAAATGAGACAAACTACAACTATGTGACATCACGGGTTGCGGCAGCAAACGTATCAAATAGCGCGAGTTGCCGCAACTAACACAATGCGAAATAGAAACTTTCCTTACATAAAGTATATATATATTGTATCAATTTATCATATTTATCGTTACACTCTTTGCTAAACCACAAATAAGACAAATTACAACTATGTAACATCATGGGTTGCGGCAGCAAACGTATCAAATAGCGTGAGCTGCCGTAACTAACATAATGCGAAACAACTTAACGTAAACATATGAATACTGTATCTATTAATAATATTTTATCGTATTTATGTAGCATTCTTTGCTCAACCAATATTAAGTCCCAAATTACAACTATGTGACATCAAGGGTTGCGGCAGTAAACGTATCAAATAGCGTGAGCTGCCGTAACCAACACAATGCGAAACATAAAACTTTACTTATTCGAAAACAAAGTTCAATAAAAAAAAAAAAAAAAAAAACCTAACCTAACCTAACCTAACCTAACCTAACCTAACCTAACCTAACCTAACCTAACCTAACCTAACCTAACCTAACCTAACCTAACCTAACCTAACCTAACCTAACCTAACCTAACCTAACCTAACCTAACCTAACCTAACCTAACCTAACCTAACCTAACCTAACCTAACCTAACCTAACCTAACCTAACCTAACCTAACCTAACCTAACCTAACCTAACCTAACCTAACCTAACCTAACCTAACCTAACCTAACCTAACCTAACCTAACCTAACCTAACCTAACCTAACCTAACCTAACCTAACCTAACCTAACCTAACCTAACCTAACCTAACCTAACCTAACCTAACCTAACCTAACCTAACCTAACCTAACCTAACCTAACCTAACCTAACCTAACCTAACCTAACCTAACCTAACCTAACCTAACCTAACCTAACCTAACCTAACCTAACCTAACCTAACCTAACCTAACCTAACCTAACCTAACCTAACCTAACCTAACCTAACCTAACCTAACCTAACCTAACCTAACCTAACCTAACCTAACCTAACCTAACCTAACCTAACCTAACCTAACCTAACCTAACCTAACCTAACCTAACCTACCTAACCTAACCTAACCTAACCTAACCTAACCTAACCTAACCTAACCTAACCTAACCTAACCTAACCTAACCTAACCTAACCTAACCTAACCTAACCTAACCTAACCTAACCTAACCTAACCTAACCTAACCTAACCTAACCTAACCTAACCTAACCTAACCTAACCTAACCTAACCTAACCTAACCTAACCTAACCTAACCTAACCTAACCTAACCTAACCTAACCTAACCTAACCTAACCTAACCTAACCTAACCTAACCTAACCTAACCTAACCTAACCTAACCTAACCTAACCTAACCTAACCTAACCTAACCTAACCTAACCTAACCTAACCTAACCTAACCTAACCTAACCTAACCTAACCTAACCTAACCTAACCTAACCTAACCTAACCTAACCTAACCTAACCTAACCTAACCTAACCTAACCTAACCTAACCTAACCTAACCTAACCTAACCTAACCTAACCTAACCTAACCTAACCTAACCTAACCTAACCTAACCTAACCTAACCTAACCTAACCTAACCTAACCTAACCTAACCTAACCTAACCTAACCTAACCTAACCTAACCTAACCTAACCTAACCTAACCTAACCTAACCTAACCTAACCTAACCTAACCTAACCTAACCTACCTAACTAACCTAACCTAACCTAACCTAACCTAACCTAACCTAACCTAACCTAACCTAACCTAACCTAACCTAACCTAACCTAACCTAACCTAACCTAACCTAACCTAACCTAACCTAACCTAACCTAACCTAACCTAACCTAACCTAACCTAACCTAACCTAACCTAACCTAACCTAACCTAACCTAACCTAACCTAACCTAACCTAACCTAACCTAACCTAACCTAACCTAACCTAACCTAACCTAACCTAACCTAACCTAACCTAACCTAACCTAACCTAACCTAACCTAACCTAACCTAACCTAACCTAACCTAACCTAACCTAACCTAACCTAACCTAACCTAACCTAACCTAAACTAACCTAACCTAACCTAACCTAACCTAACCTAACCTAACCTAACCTAACCTAACCTAACCTAACCTAACCTAACCTAACCTAACCTAACCTAACCTAACCTAACCTAACCTAACCTAACCTAACCTAACCTAACCTAACCTAACCTAACCTAACCTAACCTAACCTAACCTAACCTAACCTAACCTAACCTAACCTAACCTAACCTAACCTAACCTAACCTAACCTAACCTAACCTAACCTAACCTAACCTAACCTAACCTAACCTAACCTAACCTAACCTAACCTAACCTAACCTAACCTAACCTAACCTAACCTAACCTAACCTAACCTAACCTAACCTAACCTAACCTAACCTAACCTAACCTAACCTAACCTAACCTAACCTAACCTAACCTAACCTAACCTAACCTAACCTAACCTAACCTAACCTAACCTAACCTAACCTAACCTAACCTAACCTAACCTAACCTAACCTAACCTAACCTAACCTAACCTAACCTAACCTAACCTAACCTAACCTAACCTAACCTAACCTAACCTAACCTAACCTAACCTAACCTAACCTAACCTAACCATACTGGTTGGGTTGGGTTAAGGTTGTCCCTGATCCCTATCCCTATCCCCGTATCCCTCGACTCCCCATACAGCGAAGATGTTCCGCACCCCCGCCAAAAAGGCCACGAGCCCCTCCCCGTCAACTACTCCCCCCAAAATTATACAAAAAACAACATTTAAGACCCAGACGAAAGTCCGTAGGAACATGGGGGAGCTGGAGGCGGGTACAGTTCTTTTCCCGGAGAAGTCTCCGGTCAGCACGGTGCAGCCTAGTAGGTTGCAGGAAGCGAGGGCATGGGTGGTGAAGGCCAAGATGGCTCTCAACGCCTCAAGAAACCTTAAGACCGACATCAAGGCCTCCGTCACCCAGGCCATCGACAGGCTGTACCAGTTGATAAAGGAGATGGAAGCCGGGAAAACAGCGTGCCCACCCTCGCCGGAGCTCTCTGAAATAGTCCAAGATGAGCCCGCGAGGATGTCGCAACCCCTAGAGGTGGAAAGTGTGCCTAGGGCGGTGGGAGAAGAGAAAGTCACTCAGTTGCTCTCCTCGTTAGCTGAACACAGTAAGCTAATGAAGGAGAGCAACGAGCAAGCGGAAAAGCTAAGGGACGCTCTCCAGAACAAGACCGAATCCCTGGAGGTGGCCACATATGCGAGTGTGGCGGCAAGCGCAAAGGGGCGTAAACGCCCGGAGCCCACCGCGCTGCATTCGATAGTGGTCGCATCCAGGGACGAGATGGACACTGGAGAGGAAGTTCTGGGTAAGATCCGGCGAGCCCTTAGGACCAAGGAGGGGGGCATAGCCATAGACCGGGTCAGGAAAGCGAAGGACCAGAAGGTGGTCATCAGCTGCCGGAACGAAGAGGAGCGGAACAAAGTCCAGAAAAAGCTGGCAGAGGCCGAAGAACAGCTCGAGGTGCGGGTCCCTCAGAACCAAGACCCCCTCGTTATAATCAGGGATGTCCTCAGCTTCCATGAAAATGAGGACATCCTTGACCACATGAGAGCCCAAAACAGGCGCTTGTTCCGCGACCTCGCAGCTGATGACGACCGGGTGGAAATTCGCTTCCGTAAAAAGGCCCGGAATGCGCTTATGTGCCACGTGGTAGCAAAGGTGTCCCCAGTTCTTTGGGGTAGGCTGATGGAGGCGGAGACTGTCTATATAGACATGCAGCACGTTCGGGTGGAAGACCAATCTCCACTCGTCCAGTGCTCCATGTGCCTGGGGTATGGGCACAGTCGACGTCTCTGCACCGAAACCTCGGAGAAGTGTGGGCACTGCGCGGGCCCTCACCAGCGGAAAGACTGCGCAGAACAACTCGCCAACGCGACCCCAACATGCTGCAACTGCCTCGCGGCTAAACTGGAGATAACAGGGCATCACGCGTTTAGTCGGGATTGCCCTGTCAGACGCAGATGGGACGCGTTGGCTCGAGCCAAAACTGCGTACTGCTGAGGGCACCACGGCGGCCTACAGCAAAATAAGCACCGGCAGTGGGACTACACAGAGCGATGTGACAGAGCCAATACAGGATCAGCGTTGGAAAATCAAACAGGCTGCGGCTCCTAACGTTCAGACCATCACGGCAAATAAGCATCATGAGAGCCCGCTGGTTTTATGCATTTTCATGTTGAAAAAGCACAATCAGATATGCAAAAGAGAGCAATACCGTGGTGGTCTAACACCGCCCAAAATAGCCGAAAAACCAACGCTGGCCACTAAAACAAATACCGCAATACACGCTCTAGAAACAAGCGCCATAAAAGCGGGGCAAAAAGAAAAAATTTGCGACAGCGGGTTAGAGACTGGGACATAGTGACTATGTTCCAGATTTAATACCGCCCAAGCAGAAAACAAAAAACGCCCCATTAAAAGAAAAACACACGCGCAATTCGCAGCAAATCCCTCAGTCGGGAAGCGCTGCACCATCCCCCCTACCCCACCAACATTAAGCTATGCAAAAAGATCCATCAAACTGCACCTAAGGGCTCTGATTCCCATGTCAGAGGGATACTTTCAAATAAACAAAAAAAAAAAAAAAAAAAAAAAACCTAACCTAACCTAACCTAACCTAACCTAACCTAACCTAACCTAACCTAACCTAACCTAACCTAACCTAACCTAACCTAACCTAACCTAACCTAACCTAACCTAACCTAACCTAACCTAACCTAACCTAACCTAACCTAACCTAACCTAACCTAACCTAACCTAACCTAACCTAACCTAACCTAACCTAACCTAACCTAACCTAACCTAACCTAACCTAACCTAACCTAACCTAACCTAACCTAACCTAACCTAACCTAACCTAACCTAACCTAACCTAACCTAACCTAACCTAACCTAACCTAACCTAACCTAACCTAACCTAACCTAACCTAACCTAACCTAACCTAACCTAACCTAACCTAACCTAACCTAACCTAACCTAACCTAACCTAACCTAACCTAACCTAACCTAACCTAACCTAACCTAACCTAACCTAACCTAACCTAACCTTTTTTTTTTTTTTTTTTTTTTTTTTTTTTTTTTTTTTTTTCGGGGGGAAATCCTCATGGACTTCCTCCGCCTGGGGAGAGGCGGAGGGGCATGCCGGACTCTTACCGGCTAAAACCCCCCGGTGTCTCCTCCTCGCACGTGCACGTGGGGCCGCGGGAATCCAAATTCTTCCGCAGCCCCACGCTGGTGCTGGCCCGGTTGTCCGGGCCTCCTCTCGTGCACGGGGTAGTGAGGTGTAAGACTACCCCGTGCTCCGCTTCGGAGGCGCGCGCCGACACCCGCGCGCGCCTACGCCTCGGGTCCAGCGGTTAGGGGGCGGGGACTTCCCCAAGTCCCTCGCCCCTGGACCCATTCATGGGGGGCGGAAAAGGGCGTTGTCCGCCCTTCTCCTGCGCCCAACCTAACCTTTTTTTTTTTTTTTTTTCGGGGGGAAATCCTCATGGACTTCCTCCGCCTGGGGAGAGGCGGAGGGGCATGCCGGACTCTTACCGGCTAAAACCCCCCGGTGTCTCCTCCTCGCACGTGCACGTGGGGCCGCGGGAATCCAAATTCTTCCGCAGCCCCACGCTGGTGCTGGCCCGGTTGTCCGGGCCTCATCTCGTGCACGGGGTAGTGAGGTGTAAGACTACCCCGTGCTCCGCCTCGAAGGCGCGCGCCGACACCCGCGCGCGCCTACGCCTCGGGTCCAGCGGTTAGGGGGCGGGGACTTCCCCAAGTCCCTCGCCCCTGGACCCATTCATGGGGGGCGGAAAAGGGCGTTGTCCGCCCTTCTCCTGCGCCCGGTGCGCCTTCTGCGGCCGGGGAAGAGAGACGAGATCTCCCTCTCCCGTTCCGCAGTCTCCTTCTGCGACATCACGTCCTCGCAGAAGGACACCACCGCGTCCCACGACTCTGCGCTACCGACCATACTCTGCACTACGGCCGGCAGCGACAGATCGCCTCCTACTTCATTTGTGAGGACACGGCGCTGCTCCTCCCAAGCTACACACTCAGCGAGCGTGTGTTGCGCCGTGTCCTCCCCGCAATGGACGCAGTGGTGGCACCGAGCGTCCGGCTCCCTGCCCATGCGACACAGGTACTTGCCGAAGCACCCATGCCCCGACAGCACCTGCGTCACCCTAAACGACAGGGAACCGTGCCTTCTCCCGAGCCAGTCGTTGAGTACCGGCCGGATCGCCTCGACGGTAGCGAGGCCGGCGGCAGGGCGCAGAAGCCTTTGCCGCCATTCCGCCACCAGGACCTGACGGAGCTCTCCTCGGCGCAGCTCGATCTGCCGCTGCACCGGCGTCGAGCCCCGCGCCCGCTCTTCCTCGCGCCATCGGTACAATGACGCGAGTACTTTCGCCTCCAGGTCCCAGGGCGGGGATCCGGCCAGGACACAAGCCGCCTCGTAGGAAGTCGTGCGGTACCCGCGGGCGACTCTGACGGCCATCGCCCTCTGCGGCTTTCGCAGAATGGCGAGAGTGCTGGCCGTCAGGTCTAGCGCCCAAACGGGAGCCCCGTAAAGGGCTATAGACCGCACGATTCCCACGTACAACCGCCTACAGGCGGCGCTCGGGCCCCCCATGTTGGGAAGCAACGTTGAAAGCGCGCCCGCCGCGCCCATCAGCTTGGGCGCTAGCCGCCGGAAGTGAGGCCCGAATTCCCACCGGCTGTCGAGCACCAATCCCAGGTACTTCATGGTGTACCCGACAGCTATCCGAGCCCCACCGACCACAATGTGTGATCCCGGCGCCGGCGCCCGTCGGGGGCCATGAAACACTATGGCCTCCGACTTGTTTAGGGCCACCTCCAGGCCCAGGCGCCGGATGCGGTTCACCACCTGTGACACCGCAGCCGTGGCCATCAACGTCGCTTCCCTGAGCGAGCTCCCCCGGGCAGTGACAAGCGTGTCGTCCGCATAACACGTCAAGTCTGCGCCCGACGGGAGCTCACCTCTCAGCACCCAGTCGTAGCCGATGTTCCACAGGAGCGGTCCTAAGACCGATCCCTGCGGGACACCGCACGACATGAAGTGCCGACGAGCACCGTCACGTCCCCGATAGGTGACGCATCTGTCCTCCAGATAAGCCCCTACTGTACGGCGGAGGTAGGGAGGCACGCGATGGTGTTTCAGCGCCTCCCGAATACAGCTCCAGGGTAGGGTGTTGAATGCGTTGGAGATGTCTAAAGACACCGCCAACACCACCCCACCCCGGGACACCGTCTCCTCCGCCAGGGCCCTCACGCGCATGATTGCGTCTATGGTGGAGCGCCCCCGACGAAAACCAAACTGGTTCTCGTCCAGGTCCGGCCCCTCTCTGCACAAGTGGCCGACGAGGCGATCTGCGATGACACGCTCAAACAGTTTGCCCGCCTCGTCGAGCAGCACTATGGGCCGATACGCGGACGGCGAGTCCGCAGGGCGCCCCTCCTTTCTGAGCAGGACCAGCCTCCCCTCCTTCCATACGCTGGGAAACTGACCCCGCTCGAGACATGCCGTGAAGAGCCCCCTCAGCTGGGGCTCTAGCTCCTTCAGAGCCAAGACGAGAGCTCGGCCAGGAACTCCGTCGGGTCCGGGCGCTGTGTTCTTAGCCCGGAGTCGCGACACGGCCGCTCTCGTCTCCTCTTGCGTCACCTCGGGGACATCGGTGCCCTCTTCTTCCGGAGAGTCTGTGGCTGAGGGCGATGCCATCGGCGGGGGAACATGTCCCACTCGCATAGGGAAGAGGGTCTTCACCACCACCTCCAGCAGCTGGGGCTGCATGGTCTGCATCAGTGGGGGCGCCCAGGGACGCAACTTGCCCCTTACCCAGCGGTAGGGACGCCCCCACGGGTCCCGATCTAGGGACCCCAGCAGCTCCTCCCTGGCACGCGACTTTGAGTCGCCGATGGCCAGCGACAGAGTCTCCTTGGACGCGCGGTACACCTCATACAGCGCGTCCTCCTCGGCGGAATCCCGTCGACGCCGTCTGCGGTATCGGGTGTACCGGCGGCGGGCCGCAACGCACGCCACGCGCAATTGCGCGATCTCAGCGGTCCACCAGTACACCCGGCGCCTTGCGGACTGTTGGCGGACACGGGGCATGGACGCGTCGCAGATCTGCGTCATCGCCCCGCGAAACCGCAGCGCCACCGCCTCGACGTCGACGGGGCCGTCCGTCGCCGACTCCCAGGTCCAGGACTGGACTAAGGCTGCTTCCTCGAGTAGTTCCCTGTCGATGCGCTTAAGCGCCCAACGCGGGCCGTCGTTGATCGGGGTTGTTGGATGGCGGCCGCCGGTGGTCTGGGCAGAGACGTCGAACCGGACATACCGGTGGTCCGATAGCGTCTCCACCTCCACAGCGACACGCCAGTCGCGGACCCGGCCGGCGACAGAGGGGCTAGCGAACGAAACGTCCACTATCGACCCGCCCCGCTGTCGCACGCACGTAAATTCCGAACCCCGATTCAGGACGACCAGGCCTGTCACAACCGCCCACTCCTCCAGCACCTCGCCCCGAAGGTCAGTGACCGGAGATCCCCACGCCGATGACTTGGCGTTGAGATCCCCGAGCACAAGAACGGGACGAGGGTGGTAGCGGCCTACGACGGCGCCCAACTCGACAAGGAAACCCTCAAAGTCGGCGAGACTCTTGTTGGGGGAGAAGTACGCCCCCACAATGACGATGCCGCCCGAGACCGCAGCAACCCAGCCACGGCCCCTAGACGGGTCGATCAGAGTCTCGCCAATAATGGCCACCAAACCGTCAGCGCACCCCAGCCAGTTTTCACGGGCGGGGATGAGGTACGGCTCGGCGACCACAGCCACGTCAATCGACCACTCTGCCATGCTCTGGAGCAAAAGATCCTGAGCTCTGGCACAGTGGTTGATGTTGCCCTGGAGGAAATGTTTTCGTGCCATTATTGACACTCCATTCCCTCGGCAACGGTCCTGGGCCGGGAGTCGGCCGCGGAGCTTCTAGCCTGCGGGGGTGGCGAGGTTTCCCCGGCAGGTTTCGAGCTCCCCTTCTTTTTCTTTTTGGCCTTCGCCTTGCTGGCAGGCGCGCCACAGGCCCCTCCGCCCGCTAGGTGTCCCGCTGGCTTCCCCGCAACTGAACACAAGATGCAGTTGGGGGCCGCGGAACACTGGGCCGCCTTGTGGCCGGGCTGACCGCAGCGAAAGCATAAATCGCTACGGTCGACCTCGGCGGTGCACTTGGCCCGGACGTGCCCCTTTTCCAGGCACCGGAAGCACCGCAAAGCCCGGGGCTGCAGGAGTTTTACACCCGCTGCAACCCAGCCCACCAGCAATTCGCCGCTGTCGGCGATCCTCTTCGCCGACGCCACAGGGCACCGAACCCAGACCACGCCGAGTCCAGTGGCATCGGCGCGTATTTCGCCGACCCGCACGCTGTCTGGCGGACACTCACCCCTTCGGGCAACGGCCGCCACCACCTCCTCAGAGGTCACCGAATCGTCCAGATCGGTGACCCGCACCATTGCGGTTTTCACCGGCCTGGAGACCCGGACGTCCTCAGGGTTGAGGACTTCCCTCATCTTGGCGGCCAGAGCGTCCGCCTTTTCAACGCTGCCGGTCGCAGCACCAGCCACCTCAAACAGCCGCGCACCCGTGGCAGCCTGCCTGACGGTGACGGACTGAAGACCAAGATCTGATAATTTGATCTTGGCCTTGGCCTCAGCAATGACCGACCGGTACGTCACACCGCGCTCCGCAGCTCCGGGCTGTAGCGTGAGCGTCACAGCCTCGGAGCGCGGGGCATGCACGGCCGGCCCTTTGCGACCGCCTTTCTCAGTCCGCCTCGCAGGCCGCGCAACCGTATTGGCGGTTCGGCTGGAGGCGCGTGCCGCGGCCGCGGCCTTCTTGGCGGCTTTGCGGGCCTTCTTACGGCCCACGACTTTCGCCCAGGTCTCACCCTTAGACCCGGCAGTCGTGGGCTCGCTCGAGGGGGCTCCCTTCGCGGGCCTTTTTTCACCCTCCGCGGGTTTCCTCTTCTGAGGCGGGAGTCTCGGCGGCTCCCCGGTCCTCCGAATGTCGGCCGCTAGGGGCGGACGTAGGACTTCCGGTGGGAGACGCCGAGAGATGGCCTCCAGCCGGGCATTCATCATGCTCCCGCACTGGAGCATGCAGATCCGGACAATGCGCTCGACCTCATCGTCGGTACGAGCGATTGCCGGACCCTGTGCGGGAGTAGGGGCCACCACTGGCGCGGCGGACGAGCGTCGCTGCTGCTGCTCGCTCAGCGCAGCGACTTGCCGCTGGAGGTCCTCCATGTCACGCCGGAGCCGGCTGTTCTCCTCCTGCAGCTTCGCGACCTCGTCAGAGGCCGTCCTGCTGAGGAGGATGCCAACCGCCTCCCGGATGTCCGCGGCAGCCTCCTTTAGGCCGCGGGTGAACGTGCCCTTCAGGCTGCCAGACTTAGTGGCAACCTTCAGGACTAAGTCCACCCCGTCGAGAGCCAGCTGGCTCAAGGCCACCGCCGAAGGCTCTCCCCCCTCCGCCGCCAGAGTAGCACGTCGCTCGCGTGCGCGTCGGGCCATTTCCGACACTTCGTCGGCCGCGACGGCTTTGCGCTGCTCCCTCTTGGCGGCGTTGAGCTCCGCCTTTGAGCTCCCTAGCGAGGCACAGCTGTCGCCGCCATCGCCAGGGTCCTCCGTGGTGACCCCCACGTCACTCTCTGCCTCGCTAGCCGCCGAGGCACTGGCGCGCACAAAACGCCCGCGCCCATCCCTCCGCGGCTGCGAAGCATTCGCTCCTCTAGATGCCGGCCGACCCCTCCTGGAAGTAGGCAACTTGGGGGCCGGCAATCCTTCCTCTTCTGAAGACTGGCAAACTGGACGTTTCCTTACGGAAGACGTCCCTTGCGACCGTTTGCCAGCACTTCCAGTATCCATGACCGCTACAGGGGCCTGGTCGCCTACCCCTGCGCGTCCGTCGGTAACAGATTTGACACTCGCAGGCCCGGATACCTGCGAGCGCCGGTTGTCAACCGGGTCGCATGACGTAGCAATGTTTCCAGTAATCACATCCGCTACAGGGGCCTGGTCACCTACCCCTGTGCTTCCATCGGTCGTCAACTTAACACTCGCAGGCCCGGATACCTGCGAGCGCCGGGCGTCAGCCGGAGCGCATGACAAAACATACTCATTTTCGGACATTTTCATTTTTACTATTGGGTAGTACGCACACCGCTTCCCCAAGGCGATGCGGCCACTCTTTTTGGGAGGGTATTTAGGCCTCCCGAGGCCCGCAGATGCCTCCGGTGCGAGTTAAACCGCCCGCTGCTCGGTGTCTACTAACCTAACGTAACACTAATTAATATATTTTTTTTTTTTTTTTTTTTTTTTTTTTTTTTTTTTTTTTTTTTTTTTTTTTTACCCCCACTAACCTAACCTAAGCCTACCCACCACCCGGCACCCTGGCTCCAACACCTCGCCACGGATGCCCTTTAACCGCAGGTTGAGGAGCAACCCGCGGTCTTTTCCACCTCGGTCACCGCGACGTACACGCCGCGGAAACCCCTCGACCTCGCTCCCTGGTCGTGCACTCCGCTGCAGCAGAGCGCAGATAGGGAGCCCTCGGGAGCGACTCCTCCGCTCCGGCAGAAATTAGCTACGGACAACAATCTCCCCCTCTCCACCCCTCGCGAGGAGACTGCTGTCCGCACCCAGGGTGCACCGGCCCAGTACCTGCTCGTCCCCAAGAAACCAAGCGGACAAGCAGCCACCGAGCACACGTGGAGGTTTTCTGCCAGGCACCCCAACCTAACCTAACCTAACCTAACCTAACCAGTCTGAGTCCAGATACGGGCCGAACAACACTAAAAATTCACTAAGTCCCAGATAAAAATTTGTAAAAATAGGTTTTTCGCGTCCTACGAGGTTGAGACAAGTGTCAAAATCTTCGCGACAGTGCCGCGCACCCGGAGGAATAATTAGTTTTACCCGGAAAAACCGAGATAAACCGCAGTGCGCGAAAAACTCAAAAAAAAACACGTGTGTTTGTGAAAGTGAAAAGTGTTAAAACTTGAATAACTTTAAAAGTTGAGTGACTTCATAAAAACTTTTTATGCCATCTTGTGGGGCGCAACAAAGCGCGTCTTTCGACACCTTGCACCGATTTTTCGGACTCGCAGAAAAGCCGCAAAACAACCCCGAAGAAAATTTTCTTAACCTCCAAGTGACACGAGGTCACTGAAATACAGCACCTAGAGAGCTGAGGCATTAAGACCTTTGCCTGAGAAGGGGAAAACCGCTTTCATCCGATTTTTAGGGTGACCAGGTCAGGAGATATATACTTATATAAAGCTGAACTTTGGTGCTTTATATCTCGAAAACAAGATCCACAAGACCTACTTTTTCTTCTGCCGCCTGCTGCGCGCTAACGAGAGGAAGCCCCCAGTAAAATTTTAAGACCCTTAATTAGTATTAATATTAGTAATTTAAGACTTTTTTAAATTTTTTATAATTTTGTTTGACAGATTTTTAGATTTTTTATTTTTCAAATACTGGCATTAAAGCTCTCTGTTTTCTTCTAATTTTACAATTTTTTCCTAATTTTTAACTTCAAAAATAACAAAGTTATTGAATTTTTTGTAATTTTTGTAAAAATATATATAATTAATTAAAATAATTAATTTTTTTCTCTTCCGAGGTGTTTATAATAGGTATTTGAGTAGGACTAAGCCCAAGGACCAGCTTTCTAGCTTCAGAAACGGCCGAGATAGACATCCAGACTTTCACTTTTCGAAAGTCTGGAATTTTTGGACCTCCATAACTCGGCCGATTTTGGACTCAGAGCTCTCGGATTTTGTATACAGTGTGTGACCAGCCTTGAATATTCTTGCTGTAAATTTTCAGGAGTTTTCAGGGACCTGAAATTTTCAGGCCTGAAAATATTTTTATTTTGTAGAGTAAGTCAAGCCAGGACCCCTGGTGGAAACCTGACGTTTCTACGACAAACGGTTGAGGAGTTACAGCCGTTTTAAACCAACTTTTGACAGCGCGGCGGCCATCTTGGCCAACTTCAAGCGCCTGTAGCTCCCGACTCGGTGGTCGTAGAGGACTGGGGTTTTATCCAGGGACCTCGGGGAGACCCTCTCTTTCTGCTCTTGCTCTTTTCAGGCCTTTTCAGGCTGAAATTTTTCAGGACCCTGAAAGCTCCAAATCCTGACAGTCCTGGTCAGACTGACCAGGAATAGCCCAAACACCAGTGGTCTACGACTTCTGGGGACGGAGTTATAGCTGTTTCAATATCGTTTTTGACAGTTATATAACTGTCAAAGTCATTTTTGACTTGACATAGCTCCAGAACCAGAGGTCCTAGAGGACTGGGGTTTTCTCAGGGCATACTAGTAGGACGAAAACAGCAATTTAAGCTGAAAATCAGAAACTTTCAGTGACCTGAAATTTTCAGGAATTTTAACAGTGCCATCTTGTAGTACCGGACGAGACCAATGCAACGAGCCTAAGCACGCCTGGATCCGAGCTTTAGTTCCGGAGATATCTCATTTTTAAGACAAGACCTAGGGTGCGCGGACAAAGTCTGGATTCTTTGAACCCCTATATCTCCGGAACCGCTTGAGATAGGTTGGTGGTGCTTGGGGTTATTGTGGAGGTCTTCGGAAGGGCTACAAGATAGAGCCATAAAATACGTAAAAAATTTTTTTTTTTTTGAAAAATTTTTGAATTTTTTTTTTATTGTTTTTTATTGTTTTATTTTGTTTTTTATTAACTTTTTAGCCTTTATAAATAGAATAGACCTGTATATTGTACAGAATTTTCTTGGTAAAATCATTAACTCATTCTCGAATCTACCAAAATTATTATTGACACTTGGAACCCAACCCCCACCTCAACCTCCACGAACGGTTAAAAACAAAACGATCGAAGCCAGAGAGTGCATAGCACGGGCTAAATTACACCTAAACAAAGCCGGCAACCTAAAGAGAAAGATAAAGGAGGAAGTGTTATCAGCTTTAACAAAACTCTTCTCTCTTATTAAAGGCATAGAGGCTGAGCTTAAGGGAGTGTCAACAACTCTGGGGGATCAGGGGGGGATACTGCATCAATCGGCATCGGACACACCGGGAGCGACTTCCGAGGTGGTTCCGCAGACTCCTCAGATAGGGGAGCATGTGAGACTACTTCGGGAGAACAACGCTATGATGACCGAATTAAAACTCGAGATGCATAAGCAAAAAGAACTCTTGGAGAAAGTGACTTCAATGACGTACGCGAGTGTAACTGCAAACACGGCGGTTCAGAGCGGAAGCACACACAGAAGGGAAACGCTCCACTCAGTAATAGTCACTTCAAACAATGACCAAGACTCAGGAGAGCAAGTCCTCGAGAAGATAAGAGATGCCGTTGATGCTAAGGAAGGGTGGATCGAGGTCCGTAACGTCAGGAAGGCCAGGGACAGAAAAATTGTGATCGGAGTAAGCTCAAAGGCAGAAAGAGAAAAGCTAACGGCCAAACTAAAAACAGCAAAAGACCCACTAACCGTGGAAGAGGTCAAGAACCGGGACCCACTTCTGGTACTAAGGGGAGTGCTCAAGATGCACAGCGATGAAGACATCCTGAAGGCCCTGAAAAACCAGAACAAAGACCTCTTCCATGGCCTCGAAAAGGCAGACAATAGAGTGGAGTTTAGGTATAGGCGACGAGCCCGAAACCCCCACACCTGCCACGCGGTCGTTAGCGTCTCGCCGAGCATTTGGCAAAGAGCAGTTGCAAAAAAGACAGTACAGATAGATCTGCAACCGGTGAGAGTCGAGGACCAGACACCGTTGGTTCAGTGCAGTCGCTGCCTAGGCTATGGCCATAGCAAGCGATACTGCACTGACCCAGCGGATCTGTGTAGTCACTGTGGCGGACCGCACCTAAAAATCGAATGCCCAGATTTCATCGCTGGAACACCACCTAAGTGCAGAAACTGCTACAAGGCAAAGTATAGCAACTCCGAGCACAACGCCTTCGACTCATCCTGCCCAATAAAAAAGAAATGGGATGCCCTTGCCCGATCAACTGTAGCATACTGCTAAGGGCACCTCAACAAATAACGCACAAAACACAAACATGGGCCCTACCCAGTATCGTGCAATACAAGCGAATCTCCAAAGGTGTAGCCAAGCTACGGACGAACTTGTGATGGAGTCTGCCAAACGGAAAGTCGCTTTTGCATTGGTGCAAGAGCCATATACCGGGGCAACTCGAAGATTGAAGACATACCAAGGCACCCGAGTTATTCAAGCCCAAAGCACGGAGAAAACTGTCAAGTCCGCCATCATACTGTTCGATGACAGCATAGATTTCACCCAATACCCGACACACACAACAGAAAATATAGTAGTGGTTAAACTCAGAACGGATGCATGGGAGATCCTGGTCATATCGGTGTATCTGGAAGGAGACCGGGATATTGATACCGATATTGACCACATCCAGAGGATTGTGGATTTGACAAACGGCAAGAGCACGATACTGGGAGGAGACGTAAATGCCTGGAACATCTGGTGGGGAAGTGAGGACACGAACAGAAGGGGGCAGAGCATGGGAGCTGCACTGGATGAGTTTGGACTGCATATTCTAAACCGAGGTACTGATCCCACATACGACTACTACAGGGGAGGCAGAAGGTACAAAAGCTGCGTTGACATTACTGCATGCACGGCGGATTTGCTGGACAAAGTAGTAAACTGGAAACTAGACGCTGAATTAACAGTATCCGACCACAAGGCGATCCAATTCGAGATAACACTCCAGAAGTCCATGGGAACGGATATCAAAAGAACCACCAGAAAGTTTAAAACTAAAAACGCGAACTGGGTTGAGTTCAAACAAGAACTAGATCAGATTTGGGAAAGAGAAGCAATTAGTAGCAGTGCAATAGAAAACATTAATGAAACGGAAGGGTTAGATAGAAATATCAAAAAATATACCGACTCCCTAGTAGAAGCCTGCGAAAAACACCTACCCAAAATCACAGGACGGAAAAGAAAAGGATTGCCTTGGTGGACGGAGGAACTTACTCACAAAAAAGCTGACGTGAAGAGGTTGAAAAGACGTCTAGCAAATGCCGCACCGGTAAGGCGAGAAACAGTCTTACAGGAGTACCTAAAAGCCAAAACCGAATACGCACAGCTAATCAACAACACCAAGACAGAAAGCTGGAAGAGCTTCTGCACAAAGCAAGAACGGGAAAGTATGTGGGACAGCATATACCGGGTGATAGGCAGGACAACCACCAGGCAGGAAGAGATCCCATTGGTACTGGGCGGCAAGACCCTGGAGGGAGCGGACTCTGCAAGAGCCTTAGCGGAGACCTTCTACCCCGAGGATAGACACGAAGAAGATACTGCAGCCCATAAAGGAGTAAGGCAAAAAGCCGAAAGAGTGAATGAGAGGGAAGTTGGTGAACCAACGGACCCTCCATTCACAATGGAAGAAATAAAATGGGCTGCAAACAGCTTCAACCCAAAAAAGGCTCCCGGGGTGGACGGTCTGACCGCTGATATTTGCAGAGTTGCAATCATGCACGACCCAGAAATCTTCGTGAAAATAGCAAACAAATGCCTAGAATTGTCACACTTCCCCACACCCTGGAAGGAAGCTGTAGTGGTAATTTTGCCCAAACCCGGGAAGGACAACTATACGACTCCCAAATCATACAGACCAATAGGATTACTCCCGGTGCTGGGCAAAATATTCGAAAAGATACTCATGAAGAGAATACGGTGGCATACCATCAGCAAACAGAGTGCGAGGCAGTACGGTTTTACACCACAGCGCAGTACCGAGGACTCCCTCTATGACCTGATGAAGCACATAAGACAGGAATTAAAAAAGAAGAAGCTCATAGTCATGGTGTCACTGGACATAGAGGGAGCCTTCGATAGCGCGTGGTGGCCCGCAATACGATGCCAGCTAGCACAAACAGAATGTCCCAAGAATCTCAGGAGGGTCGTAGATAGCTACCTCGACAATCGAAGAGTATCAGTGAGATATGCAGGAGCCGAGTACACAGTTAAAACCGGGAAAGGATGTGTCCAGGGGTCAATAGGAGGGCCCATGTTCTGGAACATACTACTGGACCCAATATTGAAAACGCTGCAAAAAAGAGGGAAATTTTGCCAAGCCTTTGCGGACGACGTAGTGTTGGTCTTTTCGGGGGAAACAGCACTCGAGGTTTCGTTACAAGCGAACGAGACCCTAGCCCTGGTGAGGGAGTGGGGGGTCGTGAATAAGCTCAATTTTGCACCACACAAAACAAAGGCAATGGTCATAACCAACAAGCTTAAGCACGACACTCCGCTCCTTCGCATGGGTGGGGTGGAGGTCGCTATGTCACGAAACATAAAGATACTTGGCCTCACCATAGATGATAAACTTACATTCAACTTACATGTTAAAAATACCTGTATCAAAGCCCTTAACATCTACAAACACCTGGCAAGGGCGGCCAAAATCGAGTGGGGAATCTCCCCTGAAATAATTAGGACAATCTATGTGGCGGCTATCGAGCCAATAGTATTGTACGCGGCGAGCGCATGGGCGGCGGCAGCTGGAAAACTGGGCGTTAGAAAGCATCTGAACGAGGTGCAACGGGGTTTCGCACAAAAGATCATTAAAGCGTATAGGACCACATCTCTAAACTCGGCCTTGATACTATCCGGTTTACTCCCACTAGACCTAAGAATAAAGGAGGCAGCCTCACTATATGAGGTGAAAAAAGGCCACTCCAGCAAAATAGTGGGAGACCGAGAGATGGAAACTCCATTACCATACACCGAGGCACCACACCCAGCAACACATACACACCTGGAGTTCGGATTGATTGGAGACGGTGAGGAGTTGGCCCAGCTTGAGAATAACGGAGTAGAGATTTATACGGATGGAAGCAAAATTGAAGGCAAGGTCGGAGCGGCATTATCCATTTGGGATAATGGCGACGAGACCAAGGCTAAAAAACTCAAGCTGGAGCGATTTTGCACCGTCTTCCAGGCCGAGCTCCTAGCACTCACACACGCCACACACACAATTAAACTACACAAAACCGGCAGAGTCTTCACACTCTTCAGCGACTCTAGGTCTGCACTCGAGCTAATAACACGCAGCGACTCCCTTCATCCCCTAGCTGTGGAAACTAGGAATAACATCAGAGAGGCCAAAAACAATGGGAAAATAATAAAACTAAATTGGATAAAAGCCCACGCAGGGATGAGGGGAAACGAAAGAGCGGATGCTCTCGCAAAAGAGGCAGCGCTGGGAAAGAAGACGAAGCCGGACTACGATAAGTGCCCGGTATCGTATGTGAAGCGAAATATTAGAATGGAAACGGTCCAAGAATGGAATGAAAGGTACGTCCGCGAAACAACCGCAAAAACCACAAAGATCTTCTTCCCAACAGCGATTGATGCTAACAAGGTCATAAAAAAGCTGGAGCTAAACCCGCAACTCGTTCAGATGCTGACTGGGCATGGTGGATTTTCCGAGTATTTGAATAAGTTCAAATGCAAGGACAGTCCGGCATGCCCATGCGACCCAATGGTCAATGAAACGGTAGAGCACATAATTGTAGAATGCCCAATTTACGATCAAATAAGACATGGATTCGAGAGTGAGACAAATGAAAAAATTAGTATAAAAAATTTATGTAATTTATTAGCTAATAGTGAAACTAGAGATAAGTTTACAAAATACTGTGTTAAAATAGTAAAAATAGCAAATAAGAATAATAAGTAAAATAAGATGATCACCAACCTGTATAATGTGTATACATGGTTAGGTGATCAAGGTAAACAAAATGCATATAAAACTAGTGGATAAATAGTAATAAATATATGATTAAAATAATGTAAGATAGGGCATGAGGTTAATTGTGTTTGAAAATTGTAAAATAGATATAAGTAAAAAATTCTTAAACTTAAGCAAAAATGTAATAGATGATAAGAAATAGGCACAAAATAAGTGCAAAAATGTAAAATAAGATTGTAATACCTAAGATCAAATAAAATTCCCTACGAGAATTTATTTTCCCAAACGCATAGATATAAGGAATAAAAGTAGTAGTTCGAAGAGAGGTAGGCGGGCATCCCACCCGTGGCAAGTATAAAAGACGATGAATGCAAGAGTAGTATGCGGTATGATAGTACGAGAAGCATAAAAGCGAGAACTGGAATGAATCAGGCGCAGTTAGAATAGGCACTGGATCCCCACGCCAGTGGTACTAGTAAAAAAAAAAAAAAAAAAAAAAAAAAAAAAAAAAAAAAAAAAAAAAACCTAACCTAACCTAACCTAACCTAACCTTGCCAAACCTAACTTTGCCAAACCTAACTTTTAAAAATCATTACTTTTGAGCGAGTAAGGTTTGGCAGAGATAGGTTTGACAGATATATTGGAACAAAAAATCGTAAAAAAAAACTCGAACCTAACCTAACTTTGCCAAACCTAACCTTGCCAAACCTAACATTGTCAAACCTAACTTTACCAAAACTAACTTTACCAAACCTAACTTTGTCAAACCTAACCTTGTCAAACCTAACATTGTCAAACCTAACTTTGCCAAACCTAACTTTGCCAAACCTAACTTTGCCAAACCTAACTTTGTCAAACCTAACATTGTCAGACCTACCTTTGTCAAACCTAACCTTGTCAAACCTAACCTTGCCAAACCTTACCTTGCCAAACCTAACACTGTCAAACCTAACTTTTAAAAATCATTACTTTTGAGCGAGTAAGGTTCGTTTGATAGAGGCGTCGTTTTTCAGAGGCGTCGTTTTTATAGAGGCGTCGTTTTATAGAGGCGTCGTTTTAAAGAGGCGTCGTTTTATAGAGGCGTCGTTTTTATAGAGGCGTCGTTTTATAGAGGCGTCGTTTTTATAGGGGCGTCGTTTTATAGAGGCGTCGTTTTATAGAAGCGTCGTTTTATAGAGGCGTCGTTTTTATAGAGGCTTCGTTTCATAGAGGCGTTGTTTTTCTTGAGGCGTCGTTTTTATAGAGGCGTCGTTTTTATAGAGGCTTCGTTTCATAGAGGCGTTGTTTTTCTTGAGGCGTCGTTTTATAGAAGCATCGTTGGCTTTAGGCGTCGTTTTTATATGGGCGTCGTTTTTAAGAGGCCTCGTTTTTGAGAGGCGTTGTGTTTTAAAGACGGCGTTTTAAAGAGGCCTCGTTTTATAGAGGCGTTTTTTTTATAGAGGCGTCGTTTTATAGAGGCGTCGTTTCATAGATGCGTCTTTTTTATAGAAGCGTTGTTTTAAAGAGGCGTCGTTTTAATAGAGGCGAATTTTAAAGAGGCGTCGTTTTTATAGAGGCGTAGTTTGATAGAAGCATCGTTGTCCTAAGGCGTCGTTTTAAAGAGGCGTCGTTTTATAGAGGCGTCGTTTTTATAGAGGCGTCGTTTTTATACAGGCGTCGTTTCATAGAGGCGTTGTTTTTTTAGAGGCGGCGTTTTAAAGAGGCCTCGTTTTATAGAGGGGTCGTTTTTTTAGAACCTTCGTTTTATAGAGGCGTCGTTTTTATAGAGGCGTCGTTTTTAAGAGGCGTCGTTTTATAGAGGCGTCGTTTTTATTGAGGCGTCGTTTTTATAGAGGCGTCGTTTTATAGAGGCGTCGATTTTATAGAGGCGTCGTTTTATAGAGGCGTCGTTTTATAGAGCCGTCGTTTTATAGAGGCGTCGTTTTAAAGAGGCGTCGTTTTAAAGAGGCGTCGTTTTAAAGAGGCGTCGTTTTATAGAAGCGTTGTTTTAAAGAGGCGTCGTTT
The DNA here is from genome assembly GCA_905146925.1 of Autographa gamma. NCBI lineage: Eukaryota > Metazoa > Arthropoda > Insecta > Lepidoptera > Noctuidae > Autographa > Autographa gamma. The sequence goes on from LR989875.1 coordinate 45,063, forward strand.
TAATAGAGGCGAATTTTAAAGAGGCGTCGTTTTTTAGATGCGTCGTTTTAAAGGAGGCGTCGTTTTTAAGAGGCCTCGTTTTTGAGAAGCGTTTTTTTATAGAGGCGTCGTTTTTAAAGAAGCGTCTATTCATAGAGGCGTCGTTTTTTAGAGGCGTCGTTTTTATAGAGGCGTCGTTTTATAGAAGCATCGTTGGCTTTAGGCGTCGTTTTAAAGAGGCGTCATTTTTAAGAGGCCTCGTTTTTGAGAGGCGTTGTGTTTTAAAGCGGCGTTTTAAAGAGGCCTCGTTTTATAGAGGCGTCGTTTTATAGAGGCGTCGTTTTTATAGAGGCGTCGTTTGATAGACGCATCGTTGTCTTTAGGCGTCGTTTTTATAGAGGCGTCGTTTTTATAGAGGCGTCGTTTCATAGAGGCGTTGTTTTTTTTGAGGCTTTGTTTTTATAGAGGCGTCGTTTTATAGAAGCATCGTTGTCTTTAGGCATCGTTTTAAAGAGGCGTCGTTTTATAGATGCGTCCTTTTTTAGAGGCGTCGTTTTTATAGAAGCATCGTTGTCTGGAGGCGTCGTTTATAAGAGGCGTCGTTTTAAAGAGGCGTCGTTTTAAAGAGGCGTCGTTTTTATAGAGGCATCGTTTTTATAGAGCCGTCGATTTTATAGAGGCGTCGTTTTATAGAGGCATCGTTTTTAAAGAGGCGTCGTTTTATAGAGGCGTAGTTTTTATAGAAGCATCGTTTTCTGGAGGCGTCGTTTTAAAGAGGCGTCGTTTTTTAGAGGCGTCGTTTTTATAGAGGCGTCGTTTTATAGAAGCATCGTTGGCTTTAGGCGTCGTTTTAAAGAGGCGTCGTTTTAAAGAGGCGTCGATTTTATAGAGGCGTCGTTTTATAGAGGCGTCGTTTTATAGAGGCGTCGTTTTATAGAGGCGTCGCTTTATAGAGGCGTCGTTTTATAGATGCGTCCTTTTTTAGAGGCGTCGTTTTTATAGAGGCGTCGTTTTATAGAGGCGTCGTTTTATAGAGGCGTCGCTTTATAGAGGCGTCGTTTTATAGATGCGTCCTTTTTTAGAGGCGTCGATTTTATAGAGGCGTCGTTTTATAGAGGCGTCGCTTTATAAAGGCGTCGTTTTATAGATGCGTCCTTTTTTAGAGCCGTCGTTTTATAGAGGCGTCGTTTTAAAGAGGCGTCGTTTTATAGAAGCGTTGTTTTAAAGAGGCGCCGTTTTAATAGAGGCGAATTTTAAAGAGGCGTCGTTTTTTAGAGGCGTCGTTTTATAGAGGCGTCGTTTTATAGAGGCGTCGTTTTTAAGAGGCGTCGTTTTTATAGAGGCGTCGTTTTATAGAAGCATCGTTGGCTTTAGGCGTCATTTTAAAGAGGCGTCGTTTTAAAGAGGCGTCGATTTTATAGAGGCGTCGTTTTATAGAGGCGTCGTTTTATAGAAGCATCGTTGGCTTTAGGCGTCGTTTTAAAGAGGCGTCGTTTTAAAGAGGCGTCGATTTTATAGAGGCGTCGTTTTATAGAGGCGTCGTTTGATAGAAGCATCGTTGTCTTTAGGCGTCGTTTTAAAGAGGCGTCGTTTTATAGAGGCGTCGTTTTTATAGAGGCGTCGTTTTTATACAGGCGTCGTTTCATAGAGGCGTTGTTTTTTTAGAGGCGGCGTTTTAAAGAGGCCTCGTTTTATAGAGGGGTCGTTTTTGTAGAGGCGTCGTTTTATAGAGGCGTCGTTTTTATAGAGGCGTCGTTTTTAAGAGGCCTTGTTTTAAAGAGGCGTCGTTTTATAGAGGCGTCGCTTTATAGAGGTGTCGTTTTATAGAGGCGTCGTTTTATAGAGGCTTCGTTTGATAGAGGCGTCATTTTATAAAGGCGTCGTTTTAAAGAGGCGTCGTTTTATAGAGGCTTCGTTTAAAAGATGCGTCCTTTTTAAGAGGCGTCGTTTTGAAAGAAGCATCGTTCTCTGGAGGCGTCGTTTTAAAGAGGCGTCGTTTTATAGAAGCGTCGTTTTTATAGGGGCGTCGTTTTAAAGTGGCGTCGTTGTAAAGAGGCGTCGTTTTTATAGAGGCGTCGTTTTTTAGATGCGTCCTTTTTTAAAGGCGTCGTTTTATAGAGTCTTCGTTTGATAGAGGCGTCGTTTTTTAGAGGCGTCGTTTTTATAGAGGCGTCGTTTTATAGAGGCGTCGTTTTTATAGAGGCTTCGTTTCATAGAGGCGTTGTTTTTCTTGAGGCGTCGTTTTTATAGAGGCGTCGTTTTATAGAGGCGTCGATTTTATAAAGGCGTCGTTTTATGGAGGCGTCGTTTTATAGAGGCGTCGTTTTAAAGAGGCGTCGTTTTATAGAGGCGTCGTTTTTATAGAAGCGTTGTTTTAAAGAGGCGTCGTTTTAATAGAGGCGTTTTTTTATAGAGGCGTCGTTTTTATAGAGGCGTCGTTTGATAGAAGCATCGTTGTTTTTAGGCGTCGTTTTAAAGAGGCGTCGTTTTATAGAGGCGTCGTTTTTATAGAGGCGTCGTTTTTATAGAGGCGTCGTTTCATACAGGCGTTGTTTTTTTAGAGGCGGCGTTTTAAAGAGGCCTCATGTTAAAGAGGGGTCGTTTTTGTAGAGGCGTCGTTTTATAGAGGCGTCGTTTTTATAGAGGCGTCGTTTTTAAGAGGCCTTGTTTTAAAGAAGCGTCGTTTTATAGAGGCGTCGCTTTATAGAGGTGTCGTTTTATAGAGGCGTCGTTTTATAGAGGCGTCGTTTTATGGAGGCGTCGTTTTATAGAGGCGTTGTTTTAAAGAGGCGTCGTTTTAATAGAGGCGAATTTTAAAGAGGCGTCGTTTTTTTTGAGACGTCGTTTTAAAAGAGGCGTCGTTTTTATAGAGGCGTCGTTTTTATACAGGCGTCGTTTCATAGAGGCGTTGTTTTTTTAGAGGCGGCGTTTTAAAGAGGCCTTGTTTTATAGAGGGGTCGTTTTTGTAGAGGCGTCGTTTTATAGAGGCGTCGTTTTTATAGAGGGGTCGTTTTATAGAGGCTTCGTTTGATAGAGGCGTCGTTTTTTAGAGGCGTCGTTTTTATACTGGCGTCGTTTTATAAAGGCGTCGTTTTTATAGAGGCGTCGTTTGATAGAGGCGTCGTTTTTTAGAGGCGTCGTTTTTATTGAGGCTTCGTTTTATAGAGGCGTCGTTTGATAGAAGCATCGTTGTCTTTAGGCGTCGTTTTAAAGAGGCGTCGTTTTATAGAGGCGTCGTTTTTATAGAGGCGTCGTTTTTATAGAGGCGTCGTTTCATACAGGCGTTGTTTTTTTAGAGGCGGCGTTTTAAAGAGGCCTCGTTTTATAGAGGGGTCTTTTTTGTAGAGGCGTCGTTTTATAGAGGCGTCGTTTTTATAGAGGCGTCGTTTTTAAGAGGCCTTGTTTTAAAGAGGCGTCGTTTTATAGAGGCGTCGCTTTATAGAGGTGTCGTTTTATAGAGGCGTCGTTTTTATAGAGGCTTCGTTTCATAGAGGCGTTGTTTTTCTTGAGGCGTCGTTTTATAGAGGCGTCGTTTTTTTTGAGACGTCGTTTTAAAAGAGGCGTCGTTTTATAGAGGCGTCGTTTTTATATGGGCGTCGTTTTTAAGAGGCCTCGTTTTAAAGAGGCGTCGTTTTTTAGAGGCGTCGTTTTATAGAGGCGTCGTTTTTATAGAGGCGTCGTTTGATAGACGCATCGTTGTCTTTAGGCGTCGTTTTAAAGAGGCGTCGTTTTATAGAGGCTTCGTTTCAGAGAGGCGTTGTTTTTCTTGAGGCGTCGTTTTTATAGAGGCGTCGTTTTATAGAGGCGTCGATTTTATAGAGACGTCGTTTTAAAAGAGGCGTCGTTTTATAGAGGCGTCGTTTTTATATGGGCGTCGTTTTTAAGAGGCCTCGTTTTTGAGAGGCGTTGTGTTTTAAAGGCGGCGTTTTAAAGAGGCCTCGTTTTATAGAGGCGTTTTTTTAAAGAGGCGTCGTTTTTTAGAGGCGTCGTTTTATAGAGGCGTCGTTTTTATAGAGGCGTCGTTTGATAGACGCATCGATGTCTTTAGGCGTCGTTTTAAAGAGGCGTCGTTTCATAGAGGCGTTGTTTTTTTAGAGGCGGCGTTTTTATATGGGCGTTGTTTTTAAGAGGCCTCGTTTTTGAGAGGCCTTGTGTTTTAAAGGCGGCGTTTTAAAGAGGCCTCGTTTTATAGAGGCGTGTTTTTATAGAGGCGTCGTTTTATAGAGGCGTCGTTTCATAGATGCGTCGTTTTTATAGAAGCGTTGTTTTAAAGAGGCGTCGTTTTAATAGAGGCGAATTTTAAAGAGGCGTCGTTTTTATAGAGGCGTCGTTTGATAGAAGCATCGTTGTCCTTAGGCGTCGTTTTAAAGAGGCGTCGTTTTATAGAGGCGTCGTTTTTATAGAGGCGTTGTTTTTATAGAGGCGTCGTTTCATAGAGGCGTTGTTTTTTTAGAGGCGGCGTTTTAAAGAGGCTTCGTTTTATAGAGGGGTCGTTTTTATAGAGGCGTCGTTTCATAGAGGCGTTGTTTTTTTAGAGGCGGCGTTTTAAAGAGGCCTCGTTTTATAGAGGGGTCGTTTTTGTAGAGGCGTCGTTTTATAGAGGCGTCGTTTTTATAGAGGCGTCGTTTTTAAGAGGCCTTGTTTTAAAGAGGCGTCGTTTTATAGAGGCGTCGCTTTATAGAGGTGTCGTTTTATAGAGGCGTCGTTTTATAGAGGCGTCGTTTGATAGAGGCGTCGTTTTTTAGAGGCGTCGTTTTTATAGAGGCGTCGTTTTATAGAGGCGTCGTTTTTATAGAGGCTTCGTTTCATAGAGGCGTTGTTTTTCCTGAGGCGTCGTTTTTATAGAGGCGTCGTTTTATAGAGGCGTCGATTTTATAGAGGCGTCTTTTTATAGAGGCGTCGTTTTATAGAGCCGTCGTTTTATAGAGGCGTCGTTTTAAAGAGGCGTCGTTTTAAAGAGGCGTCGTTTTATAGAAGCGTTGTTGTAAAGAGGCGTCGTTTTAATAGAGGCGAATTTTAAAGAGGCGTCGTTTTTTAGATGCGTCGTTTTAAAAGAGGCGTCGTTTTATAGAGGCGTCGTTTTTATATGGGCGTCGTTTTTAAGAGGCCTCGTTTTTGAGAGGCGTTGTTTTTTAAAGGCGGCGTTTTAAAGAGGCCTCGTTTTATAGAGGCGTTTTTTTATAGAGGCGTCGTTTTATAGAGGCGTCGTTTCATAGATGCGTTTTTTTAAGAGGCGTCGTTTTATAGAGCATCGTTGTCTGGAGGTGTCGTTTTAAAGAGGCGTCGTTTTATAGAGGCGTCGTTTTATAGAAGCATCGTCGTCTTTAGGCGTCGTTTTAAAGAGGCGTCGTTTTATAGAGGCGTCGTTTTTATAGAAGCATCGTTGTCTTTAGGCGCCGTTTTAAAGAGGCGTCGTTTTATAGAGGCGTCGATTTTATAGAGGCGTCGATTTTATAGAGGCGTCGTTTAATAGAGGCGTCGTTTTATAGAGGCGTCGTTTTTAAAGAATCGTCGTTTTAAAGAGAAGTCGTTTTTATAGAGGCGTCGTTTTTAAGAGGCCTCGTTTTTGAGAGGCCTCGTTTTTAAAGAGGCGTCGTTTTAAAGAGAAGTCGTTTTTATAGAGGCGTCGTTTTTAAGAGGCCTCGTTTTTGAGAGGCGTTTTTTTTACAGAGGGGTCGTTTTTAAAGAGGCGTCGTGTTATAGAGGCGTCGTTTTATAGATGCGTCCTTTTATAGAGGCGTCGTTTTTATAGAGGCGTCGTGTTATAGAGGCGTCGTTTTATAGATGCGTCCTTTTTTAGAGGCGTCGTTTTTATAGAGGCGTCGTTTTATAGAGGCATCGTTTTTTAGAGGCGTCGTTTTATAGAGGCGTCGTTTTTAAAGAGACGTCGTTTTATAGAGGATTCGTTTTATAGAGGCGTCGTTTTATAGAGGCGTCGTTTTTATAGAGGCGTCGTTTTATAGAGGCTTCGTTTTATAGAGGCGTCGTTTTAAAAGAGACGTCGTTTTATGGAGGCGTCGTTTTTATAGAGGCGTCTTTTTTAAGAGGCCTCGTTTTTGAGAGGCGTTTTTTTATAGAGGCGTCGTTTTTAAAGAAGCGTCTATTTATAGAGGCGTCGTTTTAAAGAGGCGTCGTTTTATAGAAGCGTCGTTTTATAGAGGCGTCGTTTTATAGAGGCGTCGTTTTATAGATGCGTCCTTTTTTAGAGGCGTCGTTTTTATAGAAGCATCGTTGTCTAGAGGCGTCGTTTTAAAGAGGCGTCGTTTTTTTAGAGGCGTCGTTACATAGAGGCGTCGTTGTATAGAGGCGTCGTTTTATAGAGGTGTCGTTTTATAGAGGCGTCGTTTTTATAGAGGCATCTAGTTTAATAATGTATTTCTCTAAATTTTTATTTTTTCTATACCTTTAAATTGACCAGTATTATTATGGTCGTAACGGGAGATTCTGTTTCTCTAGACATTATTTATATAAAACTACAGTGCGACATGAGAATACATATTAAGATACATGTTACGTTTTACTATCTTATCAAAATCTACAGCTTGTTTGATTTAATCAGTTGCACGGTTTCGTCTGTTATGGTAGTCGACTTGTCGCTCGGGCCATAGAGGCAATGAAAGGGTTTGATTCAAACACTTGCAGTTTAATACATTATACTGCTGCTAGTTAAAAAGCTTTGTCGAACATGTAAACTAATGGTCGCTGATAAATGGTGTCGGAAATAAAAACAAAAGATAATATTTGTGTTATAATATTAAATAATTTCAATAAATTACGTATAACTAGTGATTATAGTAAGCTAAGCTCTGGCCTCATGACTCAAGACTGTATGGCTCGTGTTCTCCGGGGGAGGCTTCTTTCCTCAGAACTGGAGGATGACATCTTCAGCAGGCTCTCTGACTTCTGACCTCGCGTGGTCACGAGCCGCCGTGTGGGACCAGCTCAGCACCCTCTCGGGTATAAGATAGGATGAATATAGCAACAACATCGTTACATCGGTATCCGAGTGCGGCAGTCGCGGGGAGGGGACGGTGCTTCAACACAATCAGAATCCTGCAACAAACATCAATATTGAAATAGTTACTAAGGTATTTATAGGTATAATAAATACATCTATAAATACCTTATCTTACATGTAAAAAAATAAATTACTTATAATGCATACTCTTATTATTATAATTGAGGTATGAGTATTCGGTCACAGTAACATCGAGTGGTATTTTATCGCAGGAATTTTGATGTAATGTAACCCTACACCGTATCGTCGGTGTGGGTACAAATCACCTAGCCACCAGCTTTCCTACTCGAGAGCAATAAAAATATGAATTTTACTGACCGGTGCCGGAGCCAGAACCAGAACCGGAACCGGAGCCGGAACCGGAACCACTCCCGGACCCGGATCCAGATCCAGAGCCGGAGCCGGTGCCGAGGCCCAGCAGGCGCAGCTTGGCCAGCTTGTGCTGCGCGTGCGCCAGCGCCAGCGTCTCCAGCAGCCCCCCGCCCGAGCCGGAGCCCGAGCCCGAGCCCGAGCCCGACGTGTTGTTCCCGCCGCCGCCGCTACCGCCCGACGAGCTGCACACACACACACACAGGAGTTACCAACCACCTCAAGCGCGCGACACACCCCCTCGTGTGCGAGTACTCACAAGCCTCCGCCTCCGCCGCGACCGAGCAGCTTCAGCAGCCCGAAGAACGGACGAGACTCCGCGCCGCTGCACCACTTCACACAAAAACACCACATTATCATCAATATAGAATAACAACCAAAATAATCCGACCAATATTAGAAACTTCTCCATCATTCTACTCATCAGTTATGAGTTTGGAAACGTTGACTTGCCAGGGTGACATATCCAGGAGAGATAACTTCATCCCCGAGATATGGGCGTGAAATGGTGAAAAATTGCCCAAGATACTGCCAAATAGACAAGCACCTGGCTTTTAGATTTGGCAGAGGATGCGATGTAATGGCAGAGAATGCGAGTTATATAATGTTGTCAGTAGCACTAAACCAGGCCAAGAATAAGAAGGTTTGTTTGTGAAGACTCACGAAAAGCAGCAACATCGCCAGCAGCAGCGCGACACACGAGCTTCGCCACATGTTGTATGTGTGTGTGAGGACTCTCCGAGTAAGTGCGTCGGCTACGGAGCCGCGTCGCTATATACTGCGAGCGCCGGCGCCGGCGCGACTACAGATACACTACACACTAGAGACGCGTGCAGAAGGTTCACTGTCTCACAGAAGGTCATTTATCACTTCAACCAGTATAATTTGTCTGGTAGGGTGAAATGGAACTGTAACGACAGTCGCTGTAGATTTGTTAAGTCTATGACACTGTTCTATTTGACAGTATAATGAATATTTTTGTGGTAAATTATGTAAAGTAACTAGTTCTATATTGTGGAGTTGGTATGTGGTACTTCTGCTTTCATGGTGATCTGTCTCGTCGACTCGGCGCAGTGTGTCAGGGTGTGATCGTGCGACAGAGGCATGGCGGCCGTCAATTAACGCGTGTAATCCGTGGTCACGGCGCAGACAAAGCCGTCGCTCATGCTGAAGGATGCTCAATCACAATGCCTGAAACTTATGTGATTTTCTGATGCAGCTTATACAGGGTGATCTTGCTGCATTTGTCAGACTTGAGTTTTGATATTTATTCATATTTGGATCTGCGGAAGCGTTGCGCATAATTTTTGCAAGGCATCGTGTCCCGTGGCACTGTGGAGTCGTGCACCCGGCAGTGAATGTGTCTGTATCGGGATCGGCTGATCCCTCTCTGTGAGGGGTGTGCGGGGGTGTCCGGGGTGCGGGGTGCGGGGAGCGGGCGCGGGGCGCGAGGGTGCGAGCCGCGGGGAGCGCCAGTGTCCTCGCGGCGCCCGGCGAGAGAGGCCGCCCGTGCGCGACAGTGTGTGTAGTGCGAGCTCGCGATCTGATATCGGTGAGTGTCATACAAGTGCTCTAGTGTTCATCCGCGGCGACACGCTCGAGGGAACAGGTCAGCATTTCCTTCACATGCACTGTTATTATTTAAGATTATAAATTCTGACGGACTCAATGAAAAAAAACATCTTTATGAATGAGAGTTACTGAAAAAAATGTATTAATGAATCTAACGTAGATGTGACTCCGAGTTTGATCACTATTGTCTATGTAAGTAGGATCAGGCACATTCATCAGTGCTCGCATGCTGCTCAGAATTGTCACAGTATGTTACTTACCTCACAGGATTTTTTCTCAGACGTAGAGTATCAATGTTCCTTAAACTCTATTCTGTAAAAATACCAATAACTTCCTGAATACTATAGAAAGTGTAAAAAGCATTTCTATCCTCAGCATCGTGAGTGTGTCTATCTATCGTTCGCTGAATTGATGGATTATGAACGTGTGTATTGTCAGTTTAGAGCCCATCTCTATCTTAGTAATGATTATAATCTGAATGATATAACATTACCTTCTTAGTTTCTGCTGCAAATATATTTCACTAACATAGGAGCCAGTACATACGTACAGATGAGAGTCACGATTATAAGGAAGTACTGGACGATGTTTAAGAGATTAGTATAAATTAGAATATTGTGCTTACGCTTACTCAAAATTGCTAGAGGAGGCTCTACTTAATTTCAGCTACGATCGTAACGGTTTCGTGTAGTTTTTTTTTTAAGATTCATTAGTGACTGTCTTTTACCTTCCGGATTGATGTAGCCTACGTCGATGTTGGCCATCAAGCGCACTCAATACCAATTTTCATCAAAATATGTTAAGTGGTGTAGCCGTGAAAGTGTATACACATTCAGACAGAGTTACTTTCTCATTAATTATATTAGTATGGATGTCGGTGCAGTATGGATGTGCGTGTGTGTGTGATGTGAACATTAAATGCTTACTACTGGAACTATATTTGGTGCCGCATATTGGCACATATTAGTCTCCCCCTGTACAGTGCAGCGATGACATTGACAGTAAACATGCGTGGCGCACTGTACTGCGTGCTACCTACACATGTGTGTGTGTGTACGCACTTGGTCACGACACACTTATTGTCATGTCGTAATGATGCGATCGTCTTTTGTTTCCCGAGACAACGCCGCGTCACCGAGGTCTCAGCGCCTTGAATCCCGCGCTGCACTATATACACTATCTAGGAAACACGGGTATATATCTATATCTGCCATACATAAAAAATAGAGAGATATAAAACGAAGTCGTGTTAGCAATACCACTTAAATGATATTATTATTTGTATATTGTAAATAAAATAAAATATTATTTGTGATATTTTTACACCTCCGCTCAAGTATCAGAGTAACTGAGAATTCCGCAAAACAACTAAAAACTGAAACAGAAATCCGTCGATGATATAAAACCGCCGTTAATATCATACCACCTTTGTTGAAAAGGTTCTTGACACTAGCCTACATGCTGAACTAAATGTATTACATTGTCGTATGAGAGGTCACTCTCTCCGCTCTCCGTACTACATTGTGTGGCTTCAGTGCTCGTATTCCGAAGGAGGTCTCTACGAAAGACGTTTATTATGTCTTTTGTTTATGTTATCGCATTCTCGCAGTCCTCATTCTCTGTGGAGGCTAATCCCTGAAGGCCGAATAAAGTAGGCGCTCTACATAAACATCTAGGTACTCAGATATTATGTCTTCATAGCGCTCAATATGTCTGTACAAATACTGTAATCTGCTCCAGAAATACAATTGTACTCAATTCAGCATAGAAAGAATTTTGTAAAAAAAATATCTCTGTTTTTTGTAAGAACTAAAATAGAGAAACGACATGTACTTCTATAATTACCGTATAGACCTGTCATTTCGCATAATTCCAATCATACTCTTACGAAAATAGAGAGTTTGATGACTGCCTCGTTGGCCTTGTGGTGCTAAGTGCTACTGCTACGCTAGAGGTCTTGGGTACGATTCCCAAGCCGACCAAGGTGTTATTGGGGTTTCTATGAAATTCTCAGTACCAGGTCGGAGTTTGGATTTGTGTCCGGTTAGTGGCAATAGGCTCGCCCCCTATTACATGGGAACTAAACATATCGGCGAACTATGTGTGTACCTTGGTTCACCTCTGCCTAACCCTTCGGGGATGCAGGCGTGATGATATGTTATGTTATGATATTTGCCGTAAAAAATAAATTAGTGAAGAAGAAAAATATGTTAGGTAGCAAACTGTTAAATAATTAGTAATGTCATTGTGTTGTCCTTGTATGACGACGAGGTGTCGGTCACGGTGACGTCTTAGCCTAACCGATACCAACAATAAAACAATAGCGACGTATTGCGCGTCACTGACACACACCTGAGATGATGAGGCGTGAAGTGTGTCACAGTCAGTCACAGTGCTAGGTCACTAACATGCTTACTGTCAAGAATTAACAGCTGTGTTGTAGAGTCTAACTTATCTAGAAGGATTTTCTTTCCTCGCTCTAATTTGCGATCAGTACCTGGTACAGCACTCCTACGAAAATGAAAAAAATTATGAGAAAATTACGTTGAGAACAGGTTTATTTGAATATTGATCTAATTATTTAACTCTTGGTCAATACTCACACTGCAAAAATCATAGTATACTGTTTATTGAAAATAATTGATAGTATATTATATTATTCTGTATTTAGTCTGTTTTTGCATTTTCTTTACTTTCATTCCGAAGCTCTACACAATATTAAATCTTGTAGATGTACTAAATTTTTTAATTAAATTTTGTAGATTTATCCCTACCTAAAAATGTTAGCATTGACTTCTTTACTTATTGTTGGTCATTATAATCAGTCTTTATTTGCCACTTCTCACGATAGTGTACCATTCTTAGGACTATATAGATATATTTTTTTAAATGGACCATTCTTGACCACTTATTTAAATTATATTATACTTACTATCCTGGGCCTTTCATGTTCGTCGTTGTTACCAGCTGATGTGATTCAATGTTGTTCCAAATTAGTTGGAACAGAAGTAAAGTTTTTAATTATCGAATGTTTTGTTGTATGGCCATGGAGGCAAGTAACTCGTGTTAGGTATTGGGAGAGTGGCGGGGAAGGGAGAAGGGGTAAGGGGGGGGGGGGCTCCGGCGAAGTTGTAGGAGCACATTAGTCAGGTGTCGAGCCGAAACGAATATGAAATGGAAAACGAAAGTTGTTGCGAAACAATAAAACTGTGCAAAGTAGCGCCATAAATTGTTGATATCCGTTTCCGCGCCGGGAGCTTGTCGCAACTTGTTATTGCTAAATTTTTCTTGAGAAAATTTGTCGTTACATTTATCAAGAATAAGCCACCTCCCCTCCCCCCCGGCCGCGTCCCTCCCCGCCTGACCTCTCGCTGGACGTTCCGGAAATAGATGTTAAATTAAGAAGCCAATTACTTAGGACCAACGTAGAGACTAATTTCCTGAGAGTAAAAGTAAGTCTGGGTTTATACAGAACCACGGCCAAGGTCAGGACTGACATAAACTGTGTCTGACACTCGCGTGCGGGACCACTATGACGTTATTTATATTGAGAACCTTGCACTGAAATAAGCATGAGTCAGCACTTTCTTATGGTATACCAATAATATATAATTATCAAAAAAATAAAACCACTTAGCGCTCAATTATGTACTTGTTGGAAAAACAATTTTATGGAAATTCATAAAGGTTTTGGAAACGATCTTTTAATAACACAGAACGCGTTTCACAGCGCGGCGATAACGAAGAGTTCGCGAGTTCCTGATGACCCGGTATTAGCCCCCCCCCTCCCCCGCTCTCCCCCGCTACACACACACACACACACACGCACACAGGCAGCCGTGTGATTTATTACACATGTTGACAGCTCGGACAGTGGACATCCCCGGAGCCTGCGCGAGACACTTCACTAAGTTATTATTATTTCTGACTGTCTCTACCCATACCTACCTACACAGTTCACCTCGAATTCGAACCAACATAAAGTAGGTATATTCAGACTGTACTTAATTAGACTTACAAGTGATTGTCATTATTAGCCAAAGCACCATACAGGATTTCTTCCCATCATGCACAGTGCAGGCTTATCCAGGCTTATAAGCCCCATCGTTAAGAATTTTCGTATTCAATTAGTATGTTATTGTCCCCGAAAACAAAGACCCGAGGTGTGTATCAAAGTCGGTATTGTCTCAACGTAGACCTATAACCGAATTCTCTGACTATCAATGCTCTTACATAGTTTTGCAAAGAAGATAAAAGTTGGAATGCAGATGGAAAACTTATTGTTGTGCAGTAGTAAGTAGCGATCCGTACGAGTATAAGCCAATAGATCTCGGTGTGGGGTCGCTTCCGACTGGCGGCGCGATGGCGGAGGAAGCGCGCTAAACACTTCCTTCCACCGCGAGCCGGGGAACACGATCGCTGCGGCCCCCACCGGCCCCGCGTGGCCCCCAGTGGTTCAGTGTGGCCCCCTGTGACCCCCAGCCCGCGGCGCTGCAGCCAGACACGCGTGACTCACACTTCCTGCGAAGTTTTTGGCATCGCTCTGTACTACACCATGTAGGTTGTATGTACCGCGGACGCACCCGCATTCGTAGACAAGTTTGAAGCTAGTAAACAAGTTATTTTGAATGTAGTGTAGCGCTACGATTGATACATCGACATCCACACTATTGCGTTTATTTTATGAGAAGTGTTTGCCTGTACGCTTTCATGGTTAAACCACATATACCAATTTACATAAAAATTGACGGAGAGGCTATAGGCTACTTTTGGCCGCGGTAACCGACTATTATCATGAATGCGGAAATAACTCTGTTTGCTATTGCAGATATGGATTTCATATTTTTCCTTCAGCTTTTAAGTTTGTGTATGTATGACAGCTATCTCTGTGTATGATGTGTGTAACGTGTGGTGTTGTTACAGATGCAGCGTCCGTGGAGATGAGCGTAGCGCCTGCGCCGCCGGCCCTCTGTCTCGCTCTGCCGCGCGCGCCTCTCCCTCGCCCCCGCCCCGCCCCCCGCCGCCATGCCGCGCGCGCATAGGCCGGCCGCGCCCTGGCCCCGCCCCGCGCCCCGCCCCGCGCGCCGCACGCGCACCCTGCTCTCCACGCTCCTCTACTTCACCTTCCTTACAGGTGAGTCTAGTCTTACTCTACTACTACTGGTGTGACTAACATGTACCAACACTCGCATCAACAGGACAGCCAAGTGATGTAGTTTACCATCCCAATTACCACTGCGATAGGCATTTTGGAAAGTTTTGCTTAGGTATCAATGATTATAAATCTCACACTGTGATTAAATTCCGCTGTACAAACAAATTAACTGTTTGTCTCTAGTACCGTGTACCTCTAGTACCGTGTATCTACTCTACTATTGTTACTGTTGCGTCAAATAAAGCGTCAGTAAAACTACCTATGTGTACATTTTTTCCTATCACCACTGATGTTGAATGTAATTTATTTATTGGTGTCCCCATGCTCCGGGACGATCACCGCGCTGTTCGCGGCATCTCCCGGGACGTGTCGCGTTGACCGCTTCGCTTTGCTCGCGGTTATGTTGCGGTCGAACAAAAATCTGACTCACCCTTCACGTGTGAACTTACCGACAAGGCCCCCCGTAGCCCCGCATGCCCCCGTGTGGCCCGGCGCTCGTGTAAGCCGCGTTATCTCGCCATCAAGTTAATGGAGAGATTTAATTACGAGAGCTTTACTCTAAACCTATGAGATGGAAGTCGCGCGCCTCTTTATTTATTGTTTGTGCAGCACGCGGGTACTGCGGGGGTGAGGCGGGGTGAGGCTGCGGGGAGGGGGTGTTAGATAACACTCGCTCTATTTACGTTCGGATCCGAAGTCTTTCGGTTTACTTTACGACGTAACTTGCGTTAGTGTATGGCGCGCGATCGCTACGGCTTCGTGTAATGTATCCACTGAGCATTATCTCAACTTACAGCTATTCTACTTCGATTACGTGAAGAGTTTACTGGCACTTTCTTAGCCATCAAGTATCGTGGACGATAATTACTTAAGCTGATATCTTGATAGAGTCAAATGGGTAGTTCACCAACAAGACTCATGGTCTGGCCATATTCGTCATATATTTACATTCAGTTCTTGTAGGTACCATTTTGTATTGATGCCGTTTCCAAGCGCTCCTCTCGCGCCCTCCGGCCGCTCTCTCATCGTTAAGCGTCCAATAAATCAGTGTCGGAAGTCGTGATGTAAGATTTCCCTTCAGACTGTTATTCCGTCTTGTATGGATCCCACTTGTCACTAAACGATCGCCGCTTCAAACGCACACAGACATGACAAGCGGTCACTTCACACGCGTACAGTACTGCTTGTATGTGTGTGTGATCTACTGCACTCTGCGGGGGAGCAGGGGGGGGGGGTTGTGACGTAAGCATTTGTTTTGGCTATAAATAAGCAGGACACGCGCTCCCACTTTAGTTTTACGTCTCCTTCTAAGGTAAATATTGTTGTCCGCCTACATAGAGCTATTTATTTAACCTTTTGGCCTCGATTCTTATTGTGTTAGTCTACGTACTAACTGAAAAAATAAATGTCGAGTATTGTGCGTATAGATAAAATATTCAAGTAATAAATAAAACATATAAAAGTAGTAATATAACAGTAATTCATTCCTCGTTTAACTCCCGTGCCTCGTTTAATGTCTCTACATATATATGAGGTACATATCGAGGGGTAACGGGCTATTTGGTTTAAGCGACATTTTGGGTGATATTGAGTTATATATATATTTGGAATCAGCGAATTTTTCTCCGTCGAATGATGCCGGTTTCATTAAAATCGGAGCACTTTTTTGGCGTTTGAAACAATACTATTTTCGTGTTGTTTCCAAAGTGGCAGTGTATTAAACGACGTGAATTTTGCATTTTATTTTTAATCATGTACTTGAACCATGCCATCATATTAATAACCGAGACATAAACCAGTCACCCTGTCTCTCATAAATAAGTCAATGAGAGTTAAAGCGTTTTTCCTGTTTCTAATTTTTATTAAAAAGTAACTTGAGTCTTTTTGACTTCCCACTAATCACACGGTGTGATGTAACTTAATCCATTTGTCCGTCACCCAAATCCGACAGGGTTCGTCGCTTAAACTGTTTATACGAAATAATTATTATAGTACAGTCTCAATAGGAACATCAATTATATTTATTTACTTTTCAGTCCTAATCAGCAAAATCAGCTTGTTTCATCAGCCATTGATACGAGTAGTCTTAGATGTTAATAAACATAGACATTAAACGTTACAATTTCAATGTTATATATCACATAAGTAAACTAGCCTGTCAGTCATTTTAGTTGAAATTGGTAGTTGAGATAAATAGCTTGTTTCTATTATTTGTGGGTTCGTTACTTCATACTTTTTGGCTAACTCTGTAAATAGAATGCGTCGTCGCTTAATTGTTTTCCCCTGTAGCCAATTGTAGTTATGCAGTCACTTGAAGCGTTTTTCCTGTCTCTAAAAAAGGGCAGATTGTATTAAGCGACATTTATCTTTGTAATTAAAGGTCCGCTTTATTTGGTATTAGCATCAACAACTAGATATTTTTAATTAAATTTTAATGCAGTTTACCCCGTTCAAATAGCTGCAGAAGTTTTTGTGTTATGATTTTTTTTTCGAAATTTCAAACTTTAAATGGCTCTCCTGTAAAGTTGCAAAAATGTCGCTTAAACCAAATAGCCCGTTACCCCTCGATATAGTAGGCCGGAGTGATACCTCAGGGCACCTCATTGCTCAGCCGATCGCTAACGACCGCCAAATAAAGAGCCGCCATCGATCCTCGCGAGATAACACATGCTC
This sequence comes from Autographa gamma, assembly GCA_905146925.1. NCBI lineage: Eukaryota > Metazoa > Arthropoda > Insecta > Lepidoptera > Noctuidae > Autographa > Autographa gamma. The sequence goes on from LR989875.1 coordinate 61,829, forward strand.
GGGATGCTGCGAGAGATTCCCGCTCGCATTACTGTAGGTATATGTAATGTAGAATAGCTGCTTAATGCCGTATTCGTGCGAGGGTGCAGGTTTGAACCTAGGCTTGGAAGATACAGACAGACAGACACAGAAATGATATCTGAAATCATCTAGAGGAAATCTTGTATGCAGTTATTCAAACAAGAGTGATTTAAAATGGTAATGTTAAATTAAACAAGGCTTGCCTGCGAAGACTATCTTATTTGTAGCTGGTGACGGTAGTGAAGGACGCAAGACGGTTCCTGACTATCCTGATTGTGTTATGGTTGTTTGTGAGCTCTACATTATGTCTTGGTATCTGTATAGGAGCACAAAATGTAATAAATTGTCTAGACTTCCATCGGACTGTGATGTCATGATAATAAATTATATTACGAGCTAGTGAACACCCTGTACTAAGTGACATATACTTCAGACAGGTAACAATTACCACATAATTAGATATGAATGTCCCGCGACGTGAACTAAACATGCCAACGTTACCGTTTAACAAGCGACTGCCCGCAGTGGGGGGAGGGGGGGTGTAAATACGTTTCAGAATGAATGACGAACATTACGGAAGGTATCATTATCGCCGGAGCACGATCACTACATAAGGCTACGAAACCACTCATACATTAACGGCATTTTTTTTTTACTATGGGAGTTATTAAGTAGCGTCTAGAATTTTTTATAAAGTTAATTAAAGATTATTACTTGGAGTCAGTAGCTTCATGTAATTTAATACATCTAACTGCAAAACTCTAACTGTAACAGAACTCTTTGTGCTACGTCGGTCACCTACGTACTACGATACTATTGTAGCTACAGTTACTACGAGCCATGTAACTTACTTCCGATCGCTACGGAAGAAGTTATATTGCTACGATAGTAAAATGCTACGATAGCTACGAGGAAGACGGCTAGGGTTACGATAGTGGCTATTTGTTCGTAACTTTCGTATATATTGCTACGGTCGCTACAATATCACAATTGCTACGATTTATTGACGTGAAAACGTAATTGATGAAATTATTCGTGAATGGTTGAAACAAGCTCGCTGTAACGTGAACGATACAAATTAGTGTTGAATACAATGGCGCTTCGGGAAGGGAGAGCTATTCGCGGATAATCACTCGGAACGTTCGGGTTTGTTCAGTAATGGGCGCCGTCACCTCGTCACTCACCGGCGCCGAGAACAATCCGCTGAAAAATGTCCCCCCCTCCATCCTCCCTTCACCCCCCCTCGCCCCCCCCGCCCCCCGCGACGCCGTGGCGTCTTCCCGCAGCGGATGCGGAAGGAAGCCGAACGAAGGAATTATTTTTAAAACTTTATTACTCCGCGGCTAATATATTCATAGGCTGCGGCTAAGCACGAAGCCGCGATCATCGTAAACGAAAGACAACAGAAGATCAATTAAGATGCTTTACGAGTAATATTTTATAGACTGCTACCACAGGTATTTGTATCGTAGTAGAGTTTTGATACTTTTCTTAACTCTATTCAATGCTGTGTAATCATCACGATACAAAATACTAATGCGTGTGTCCCTACATACTGCCAGGACTCGAGTGAACCTTCTGCCTCCCCTGCCGCGTGGTGGACACAGCGCGCGCCGGACGCTCATCAATATTAATGCTTTGTGTCGACAATTTGTTGATCGCGCTCTTATTACAAACGGAAGCAGTCAGCGCCGCTCAAAGATCAACTACTTGGACTTTCAAGTATATTACTAGGTATGCTTATTTAATCGAAAAATAACTATTATAAGTGACTATCTTGCTACTGGCGACCTATCTACGCTTAGGTTGAAAATGTGAGAGACCTTATTTTGTTATTAAGTTTCACGATTTTTATGATAAAACTTCAATTACGGATAGGATTTAAGTAACATATGTTTTTTAGAATATTTTAGATAAAAGGAAAAAATATAGAGAATTCCTTTAGGTTACAGTCTAAAACTATCACATGAGTGGTATAGTTTGATAGTCCATGCGAGTAGTCTCCGTGTCCCTAGGGCACGATCAGCAGTAGTGGCGAGCTCAGCCCTCAGAGCTCCGGCCCTCCGGCACTCCGGGCGAGGGTCGCGGAGGGAGCGGCCGCGCGGCCCTCCGGGAGTGTCGTGTGTCAGCAGTTGTGATCGTCGTATCCGAGGGAGCTTATTACTTACATGAGCTCGGACAACTGCTACTTTGATGAAAAACGTACTCGTATATGACGCACATCGAAACGCACTATATGGATGTAGTTATATACTTTTCTTGGGAAAATTACTAAATACAATTTAAGTAAACAATACTTATACACGTGATAGCTAACATAAGAAGCGTTAGTTACTAACTGCTACAAGTTTTAAATGATAGTTAAAGACTACTTCTATGTGTTCTCTTGTTAATACATGTGACCTTCCGAGTATGTGTAGTCTCGTGTCCCAGTAAACAACATTAGCCACCGCAAGACCATTGTTCTGACACAACAACAGAGGATGTCTTTGTTCCCCCCCCCCCTCCCTTAACCGACTGCCGATGAGTCGGAACTCGCCTCGAACTCGATCACAAAAACTGTTTCGTTAACAAAAATACAAGTTTAAATAAGTTGCCATTGTTCAAGGAACTCTATTGTTTCACGGTTCTACTGTGAGAGCCGGATAAAGGAGGGGGGAGGGGGGGATAACTACATTAAAGAACTCCCGCTTAAACTTGTTACACACGTGCTAGTTGCTTAGCACTTATTATGTCATCTAAGTATAGATAAAGACCATCAATTTAATGCTTATAAACCCACCGTACAGTATCGTCTCTATGAATAAAAAAAGGTTAATGGCATGAGTACTTCCTACTGAATTTATGTATTTAATATCTGTAGATAATGTAAGCCATGGAGCACACATTCGCGGAGGTAATATATTGGTAGGAAAGTAATGAATCCGCTGCAGCGCCGATACGTGAGAGCGTAGACACGTGTGCGTGTGTGTGTGTGTCGACCGGCTACCTTATAGGTACTGTACAGAAGGCTCACACGTGGTTAGTGCATGTCTGGGAATGACTAGTACCCTAATAAAATTTGTATTGTGTTGGTTTAATGGCAGATAGACAAATATACGAAAAGAGCAGAAACAAGAATTGAAAAATGTTGCCCACATTTACATTAGGTGTACTTAGTAAAAGCTGGTTTTGAAGTACTTACGACTGTCAAGAGAAGAACGACAATGAATTACTCTAATGATTTACGAGCAATATTGTATAAGCTCAAAGTTTCCAACTCTCTGTATAAAGTGTAAATCTTCCGCACTACCGCTTGGCGATGCGTCCAGTAGTATCGATTCCGGTGCGTCGCACACACACACACGCGCGCACACACACACACACGCGCGCGCTGCAGTGTCGGGTGTCGGGAACACGAGACATCACGCACACACGCGCAGCCAGACTAGTAGCTATGTTTGAACAGGATTTTGACACAAAGAAGGGACGAAAATAATATATTACGTCCTTTTACAGCAGAGCTTAGAAATTCCCGAAATGTTAGAGTAATTGTCAAAATTTCGAATCACTACTATCTATCATTGAACTTCGATCCTTGACAAGTGTTATGTAGATTGTGTGACAACGATGTATAATTTATTTATTGTCAAAAGCCACCTCTGGGTAAGAAAGATATCTTGAGACAATAACTTGAAACAATGGGACAGTTTAATATTATGAAATTGGAGTTAGGTATTCATGTAGGTATCATTCATTAGAAACAAAAAATTACGCAACTAACAGGCTTCATAAGCAGCGTAGTGCATGTGTCAGGAAAATCTACTATTTTAGTCAAACACTTTTATCAAAATTCTGAAAACATTGCATTTTATTAACTCAACCTTTGTTTAAGAGAATATGTAGTAAGTAATTAGTTATCCAATTCCTTCGACTTACGAAGCACCAGTGGGCGAGCACTCTATTAAGTCAGAACACGGAAAATGAACGGAATTGAACAACTGACCCGAAAATAACAAGACTTGTTTTTGTAACGGAATTTATTCTTAAAATACTTTGAGAGATGTTTATAAAAGTTGTATTATTACTTAACGAAGCGACGGATGATAATGTGATCAATGGAAATCAGTTGTGACGTCACGAGGGGGACAATGTGACACGATGGTGTTTGATGTTCGATGGAAACGCCATTGTTGTTACATACTGGTACTCAGCGTGTGACAATGTTACGCGGTGGAGTATACAAACATGTTTGTGACACGTGAACATGTTTGTGTACGAGGTGTTTGTGTATCGAGTGGAACATGTTGTGGCTGTACTCTGATACCTGTCAAAGGCGAGGTTGTAAACACTTTCGTGGTAACTTTTATGTTTTGCTTACTATTTATCTTTACCTATATTTTCTGTATTAGTTCTTTAGTAATTCAAATGATTATGTAAACAAGGCATTTATAAATATAAAAAACAAGTAATCTTAATATAGAATATTATGAAATGTCTGAACATTAACACAGTTATAAAAAATAACATGTTTTTCGTTCGCGCTGTAAGTGTGTCGTTAAACTAATGTGTTATGTAAATGTTGAAGTTGTAACGAACCGAGAAGCCTGACTGCTTAACGACAAGCCTTAAGAAACATGTTCTTCATTAAACCTTAACAATATGAAAATGTCTCGACTTAACTAAATTAACTGAATATTTAGGTGACGGAGACTCGTTGTAGCCGCGTAGCATCGTAGGCGGCTACGTCGCTACGATGCTACGATCTTACTACGCTAATATGAGACACCGCATATTTGAGTTAACCTACGTATTTTCTATTTATACTGACTATCGTATACAATATTACATTAAACGTAGCGGTTACAATAGACAAGAGAGATGAGACTTACTTTTTTTACTCAACTCAACGTAGCCAAAAATAGAAGATTGTATTTTGTATTTATTCCAAACTTTGGTGATATATGGTGAAATGCCGTATATTCCTATAAGTTCAGACTCGCTCAACCACAGCGAGACAATGTTGAATCCTTCTGTGAGCGTTATTATGACACGCGCACTCGAGGGGATATTATTTCAAGTGTTCCTTCCCTTGTCCTGCTCTTATTGCCAAGCTTTATAAATACACGCATTACCTTGTTATTACAAGTCATTATATTATATCTTTATGTCTATTCTAGAGACATGTGTAGTGAAATAAAACAGATTTAGTAGTAAAGGTCTTGTTTACTTAGTGTATGTTTTGTGACGATCGTTTTAAATTCCTGAACACAAAACGATTAATAAAGAACCATACTTAAAAACATCAGTTATTCATTGTTATTCATTTTTTTTATCGCACCTTATGACAGAATGAAAACACAGCATAAAGTAACTACGCTACCTTATTATATTATTATGATGAAAGGTTCACAGTAATCAATCTATAGCTGTAGGTAACGACAGCCTCCGTTATAACGGCCCATCGTTACCTTATTAATAGAAGCAGGTTCTAATTAAACAATGCTAATGAATCCATGGCGAGCCTTATTGACAGAGGTCGACCTCCACTCACCGAGACCTCCGCAAATATAGAGTAGCAGACGTTATACAATGCTGTGAGGTATTTGAACATAATTCATAACACTAATACTCAATAGCTGCAATATTGAACATACATTGAATTTTGAATAGCAAACTAGTTCTTCGTAATGAACTTGTCTTGCTTGTTGCTGGCTGCCTGATCTCATCTGGTTCTTGGTTGGTAAATATATTTCATTTACTACAAGTCCAATGATTGATCCGCTGTCACCTAGACCGTATCACTGATTTACATAACCCTCTGACATCAGTCACCAGTGTCCGACCTCGTCAGATGGTGTCCGGACACTTTAGATCCGCGCGGGAGGCGAAGGGGGGCACGGGGGAGGGGGGGACGTGTCGGGAATTTTAATACGGTGTGAGTGTCGCACAGATTTGTGCGCTCTGCCGGGATTATTGTAGAGAGGGGTGGCTATTGATGATGACGTCAGATAGTGCAGCTAGCCGCGACACAATAAAGCAGTATATATATGTGTGTTGGGGTATTTTTCGTAAATAAATGCCTTATCATATAAATAATTCAACAAGCTTCCCTTCGAGACTGCACTTACGCGGTTGTCAGAAATCATGGCAAAATAGTAAAGTAAGCTAGAACCATATACACATAAAAAATTACACATTAGGCTATCCATAAAAGACTCACATTCAGGGAAGACTCTTTAGATTGTACTTTTTATGGGAAGACTTTTAACGTGACTAAGTTAATTCTCACGACGGCGTCTCACTCGGCACAGAGTACTATACTGCACTACACACGCGATGACGCGACATCTCGGGTGACAGATGTGTTCGTCATTCGCGCCAGTCGGGGACGGATTGCGTATCGATGAGTCGCGGGAAGCCATGTGGTGCCTACTAGTAGTACTACTGGGGGACGGGTGGAGATGGCATATGTTTATGTACGATACTTTAACCAAACCATTGCAAAATTATTTGCTAGTTACGACTGAATTACTATTTGTATTGAAATAAAATTACGTATCGACACCTTTGCAGGTTTCTTGGTCACGGGTAAACTGACTATAATACGGAATATTTGTAGAGACGTCCACTGTTCGAAAAGAAAGGAAACAGTCTACCAAATAAATAGAGTCAAACAACAAACGACTCTATTTATGTAGTAGCGATAGAATGGATAGCCATAGAAAACAGAGTATAATTTATTTAGACATTTGATGAGCAATGTTGTAGTTCACCTGATTGTAGCTACAGATTTCTGATAAAAGAGAGTGAGTCTCTCTTAAGAAAACACTTACAGAATTAGTTTAAGAAATTATGAACATAGCGTTTGGCTTAGTTATTTGTTAAACGAAGCCTATAAGTTAGGATAGTGTAATCATGTTAATGGCGCGAGGTGCGGCTCTCGGTTTCTTGACGTCTGAAAAATTCATTACATGAAAATTAGGGAAATTATGATCACGAAGAAAACACGCCGTAGCTTTGTTTTTTAGAAGTTGATCTACTGTGCAAAATATTCCTTGAATCGTTTAAATTCTTTTAAATGTCACACCAGATTTTTTCTATAGTTGTGAACTCGCCTATATTTAGAATTCAACAGAATTCAAACAACAAAGCCCATCCAACAGTATTCGTGGGATGAACATCAATAGCTTCCGACATTTAGTTATAACACTGTTGTTCACGGAGGCGGCGCCACAAAGCCAAGTGTCACGACACTCGGAACTCTCTCCAACTCGCTCTAAGGACACTCGACACTTGACTGTCGCCCTCCACTCGCCTGAGTGGTACCTTTTCATAAAGCTAATTGTCGCGGCGTACTGTACACGTATAGGTTACGCCACGCCACGCCGGCGGCGAGCTGCATACATAGCTTACGTCGCACCGGCCATTGTTCTAGTGACGTCACATACATCTCTCGCGACGGGGACACACCTTTGTTGCTCTTTCTGTCTGCCGACGTTGGTGTCACTATCCAAGCAAACACAGAAGGTTAGATGAAGAAGTTTTTACTTAACCTTTGAAAGTGAGGGGATTTGTTACGATATTGCATTCATAAGCATAGGTTTTCAAAGAAAAAAACAACTTACTGGCTATGCTTCGACCAGCGCTTATGAAAGTTATTTCTAGGGATTTTAACTGATCAATTTGAACATTTTCCTGTAGTAGCATTTCTTCTAAGAATAAGGTATGTAACATTACTTTTTACTAGACCTTCTGTGTTACCCGATATAACAATAACACCTTAAGACGCCTGGTGTGAAGTGGGAGGGGGTAGTGGAGGGAGAGGGGGTGTGATGCGAGGTGATAATGAGCGTGTTCGACATAACGCGCGCTCGCGGCACCCGGCGTAGTGTGAAGTAACATTATCTAATGGAATATGGATCACAGGGAGAGGTGTTTATGATAAGAAAACAATGTCTGTTGTGTTGGAGATTGTCTGACAGTTTACCTGGTAGGAACTGGATGATCTGTTGTGACGTCATGCAACCTGCACGGATAAGTAAATGTAGAGACAACGGAACGTGCTCTGAATATTAACCCTAAACGAGGATGCTGAAATTAAAATAGATCGTGTTATATATTTAGATACTTTATCTACTAACTGCCTCGTTGGCCTAGTGGTGCTAAGCGCGCCTGCTACGCTAGAGGTCTTGGGTTCGATTCCCGAGTCGACCAAGGTGTTATTGGGTTTTTCTATGAAATTCTCAGTAGCAGGTCGGAGTTTGGATTTGTGCCCGGTTAGTGGCAATGGGCTCGCCCCCTATTACATGGGACCTAAACATATCGGCGAACTGTGGGTGTACATTGGTACGCTTCTGCCTACCCTTTGGGGGATACAGGCGTGATGATATGTTATGCTTTATCTAGTTTTAACCCACATTACACACGTATTTAACAATTTACAGAATAAAAATATGTATTCTGTCACACAGCTTTAAGATATTATCCTCTTTTGTTACGCTGCATTTTTTGCCCAAATGTTAGTGTGATGAGCACGATCATATTATGATCTGGTCTGGGTGTAATTTATCTATAGTATGTATGTATTTAGAAATATATAAGTATGTTTATCAGTTGTCTGGTTACCATAACCCAAGTTCTGCTTAGCTTGGGATCAGATAACCGTGTGTGAGCTGTCCCGGAATATTATATTATATTATTATATTTACCGCATTTCCTGATCTTCGGTAGCATTATAATATGTCACTGCATGCTACTGCGACAAGGTCCCAGGTGTTCCCTCGTGACGTCACGCCGCCTGCTCGCCCTCGCGCGTTACACCCGCCATGCAATCTGTCAACTATGTGCTATAAACGCCAGAAGAAGGATTTTCTGCGGTATTACAGTTTACTTGTAGTGTGTAGCCAACCCATAATTATGTAACCAGCCTTATTGTGGATATTGTAACCCTATTAATCATGTATCTATTTAATCATGTATTGATTTAATAAGTATTTGTATCGAACCGACTCTCGCAGTGTTTAATTGTCTCTCGGATATCCCGCCTTACATACTTCCTAATTATTTTCAATTGACTGTCACTATCATCAAAGCAAAATTAAAAAATGAGATGCATCATTAACTAAGTGTCGTTTCTGTGCCCTCCTAATCCAGTTCGAGCTACATATTTTTTTTTACTCTTTTAAAATATAATTCGAGATATAGGTACGTACTGTTTCTAGGAACTATTTAGCGCTAGAGATAGTACAGTGGTCCTTCAACGTTTACTAAGTTTATTGTACCTACCTATATATAAGTACCATGTTTATAGAACCTTCCTCTTAACACTCAAGGTCACCAAAGGCCTTTCGTCCCTTTTTCAGTATGAAGTGGGGCCTAACAACTCTTATCATGTGTATCCTTAATTAACAACATGTCCGGCTAGTGAGTAGGTATGCTATATTAAAACTAACATAACTTCATCTCTCGCTCAGACCTGTATAGTAGACAAGTGGCACATTTAGGTCGGTCACCGCGGTGTCCTCAGTAATTCCTTGTTTTGTGTTCTATGCTCCAGCATTAATTGCGCGCCATTTGTAACGAGCGGCGCTCACACGTCACGCTCCCCCCACCCCCTCTCTGCAACACTACCCCGCACCCTGTAAGTCGTTTACCGCTATACCTAGGCCTTTGTATTTAAACAGGTGACTAAATATTTTGACGTATTGGAACATTGACTCCCACCCATGCAGCATGCCCAGTTCCATACTCATTTTTTTTTATGTAACAACTAAATGTCTCTGTCTAACTTGGAACTGTGAAAACTTGTAATTAGTTATCATCATGTTATTACCTTTTACATTGTGTCGGCCTAGCTGTAAGTTTTCCGAAAATGTTAAATGAAATAAACTTGACTATCTACGATAAGCAATTTACGATACCATTATTCAAAGTGTGAGTTAAGTAGCATCATCATCACAATAGGTCATATTCACACAACACTGGGGGAAAGTTTTTAAAATGAATGTAACTACGAGTATGTTTACAGTGAGTGTCGTGTCGCGCGCGTGTCGCACACGTGTCGCACGTGTCGGTCGCGCGCCGCGGATTAATGTCGCTCATTAATATTGTCACACTCCACACACACCGCTCTCCCGGGACAACCGCGAGGGAACTTACTATTAGCTATTATTAAACAGACTGACAAACGGAAACGGATTTACGAGAATTGTTAAGATATGCATTAATTATATTAATAGGCAAAACAGTATCTGAGAAGAAGATAAGAAGTGTTATATGTATAAAAAAACTAATAAATGGTCTAACTAACTACAGACGAAAATAATAATATTCAAATTCAAATTCAAAAATTCTTTATTCAATATAGGCTACACAGTAGCACTTATCGAACGTCAAACAATACAAACAAAAATAGACAGCACCCTAAGGGTCGGTTCATATCCGGCGGAAGCGCACCACGCACCACCAGCCGCGCGACGCCAGAACAAACAAACACGCAATGAGACATCCAACCCCCACACCTGACGCGCTAACGCAACATCAGTTGAGTGTGAAAGGCTGAACGCCCCACCACGCATCCGCCCGCCCCAGCGCCAAGCGACCGACAATACGCGACGCGCCTCCCGCCAGAGATGAACCGACCCTAAATCGCCCACCCTTCACCGCTTCCTAAGTGCTTCGGCCGAGGAGAAGAAACGGCGCAACAAACTCCCCAGTAGCACGCTGCCTTTACAATAATACTGCATATAATTAAGGGACCGCGCCAGATAAACAAGTGTTTGAGGTACTAAGAAATATAAAAGTATAATATATATAATATAAAAGTTCAGACACTGATCTTATCCAAGGTCAACAGAACGACCAGTCACCGCAAGCAGCACCCGTTCACGAGTATGACGCAAGGGTCAGCCATCCCCTCCCTCGCCATATTAGAGGGAAGGAGGAGACCCGACCCAAAACGCCACCGCAGGCAGTGACAACTAAGGGAGCATGACGAAACTGTTGCCGGCTTAAACAAATATAAAGCAAAAAAGGAAATCCTCAAATACTGATTTACTGCACTGTCCCTTATCACAAAAAAAATGAGTGGATACATAATTAAATTCTATAATTAATATAATTATACATAAAAAAAATACCGAACAAATATCGTTCATTGGACATTTGTAGGTACACCATACCTACATTTGTATAATCGTACTAACAATAAAATAAAAATAGGTAACAAATGTTACATACGAAATGTATGCCTATCAACATAAGGATGAATAAAACTGTTATAAATCCATACAGAACCGTCTTGTGTCTATCACGGCGACCAACAATGTTTATCATTTAAATAATCATTAATTGAGTAGTAAGCTTTTAAACATAGCTTATTTTTAATTGTGCATTTAAAGGAGTTAAAGGGCAACTCTAACAAACTAATAGGAATTTTATTGTAAAAACGAATACCAAGCCCCACAAATGAATTGTGTACCCTATGCAGGCGATGTGATCTAGAACATAACTTATGCCTATTTCTCGTATTTATACTATGGATGTCACTGTTCTTGGCATATAAGTGAATATTTTGTCTTATAAATAATATATTTGCAAAAATGAATTGAGACGCTACAGTTAAAATACCTATCTCCTTAAATCGCTCCCTAAGAGTAACTCGAGAACCTAGCTGGTAAATGGATCTAACAGCTCGCTTTTGTAAAATAAAAATGGTTTCTAAATCCGCCGCTTTACCCCACAGCAATATGCCATAGGACATGATGCTGTGGAAGTAGCTAAAGTAAACGAGACGAGCTGTGTCCACATCAGTGATCTGTCTTACCTTCCTAACGGCGTAAGCAGCGGAACTAAGCTTACTCGCGAGGCACGAGATATGTGCCGACCATAAAAGTTTACTATCTAGAGTTATTCCCAGAAACACTGTTGATTCTACGGTGTCTAGCACTTCATTATTAATAATTATATTAGGGCCAAGATTTTTTACGTTAGGCATGGAAAATTTAACGCATTTGGTCTTCTTCGCGTTTAAAACTAAGTTATTAGATGAGAACCAATGCATAACCTTAACAAGTGCAGCATTTATCTCATTAAATTCGTGTCTATTCCTATCTACTTTAAAAATTAAAGAGGTGTCATCTGCAAACAGCACGACGTCACATATGCCTTTTAAAAAGAACGGTAGGTCATTAATATAAACTAAGAACAAAAATGGACCTAATATTGACCCCTGGGGCACACCTAGCTTCACTGGTAGTCCGGTTGACCTATCACCATTGACATCGACGCATTGTAGTCGATCACATAAATAAGAGTTAATTAAATTAAGTGCTCTATTCCTAATTCCGTAATGCTCGAGTTTGCGAATAAGAGTACCATGATGAACGCAATCAAATGCCTTGGAAAGGTCACAGAACACCCCAATTGCGTTCTGCGAGCTCTCCCAGGCACTATAAACATGCTTTAGTAAAGCTACACCAGCGTCCGTAGTTGAACGTCCTTTAGTAAAACCGTATTGCTCGCTGTGTAAGAGATGTTTCATATTAAAATGAATTAAAAGTTGTTTCAACATCAATTTCTCAAAAATTTTACTGAATGCGGGAAGGATCGATATTGGCCGAAAATTACAAATTTCGTTTTTATTACCTGATTTAAATAGAGGTATAACTTTACTACATTTCATAAGGTCAGGGAAGATACCTAAATCAACACACTTAGTGTAATATCAAATGTTACCAGATTAATTAGAAATTTTAATTTAGGTAATGACCTTTTGAAGCAACTTTTGCAATAGGTGGCTATTCTTCATACTACAAAGAGATTATCTGTACTTATATTGATGACATCCGCTCTATTAAGCCGCAGTGTAACGAGCAACAAAGTGTTCTGTTAAATAACTTCGCCTTTACAACTCCACTCCAATTACAGGAAGTTGAGCGCAACTTGTTTGTAAACTCCTCCTTATAAATTACTTGATAATTTTCTTTTCTCGCCGCCATTTTTGTTGTGTTGTTATCGGAGCGAGGCTTACGGCGCGGGGCAGCCGCAGCCGGCGGGTCGCACGCGTCGCGCGCGTCCTGTGGAAGGGTTCAGCTTGTTGCCCCGACAACATGTTTGAGGACACATTTTCTTTGCAATATTTATGTGTCGCTACTTTGCGCCGGCGGGTGGCAGTTCCCACGTAATGGTGATAAACACATAAGCTGATGTCTTCTTACGGCGCATGTGTTTACCGACAGATAGACTACATTACTTGGCTGATGTTATGTTAAATGTGACTTGTTGTTAATGTGGGCTGGTGTCGCAATGTCTAAATATGATTTGTTTAATTTATGTAAATGTTTATGTTGTGGTGTTTAATAGTATACTATGTATCGTTGTGTCTAGGCTTCCCCTTCACGCGCGGCTCCGAGTGGTCCAGCTCGGAGCGAGCCTCCCCGGCGCCAGCGGACGCGGCCGACGCCATCCGCGACGCGCCGCTCTACCCCGTGCTGTCCGACACGAGCGACGCGACCGACACGCCCGACCCGACTGACGCGACCGATGCGACCGACACGACCGGCACGCCCGCTGCCACCGACACCGACGCTGAGCTGGAACCCGCGACTGTCGTACAAACTCACGATGTGAGGACCAAACGCAGCAGCGGTCAGGACTGGGAGCGCGCACCCAAGGTTAGTGCTTACAATTCTTTTAGGCTAACAATTCACAGTGGTTAGTCTACTCCAAAATGAGAGGTTCCTAAAATTTATTGCAGTTAGACATTATCCACTAAAAGTTATTTTGTTTTCCATTAAAACTTATATTTCGAGACTGTAAACTTCATTATTGTCTTCAACTACGTATAAGAATATAGAAATGTAGCACTTTAGTAAGATAAATATGAAACATTTTGTATTAACCCTTTGTTAACCTCCGAGAGATCTCATAAAGAAGAAACTCCCCAGACAGGCTGAGTCTTTGTAAATTAGGTTCAAAAGCTTTGACATTCAACTTATGTTAAGCACACATTAGTTATAAGTACATGCCGCGCGAATGTCTTCAATGAAGAGGTAACATAGGCGCGCCGCGCGGCTCCGCCCGTCTCGTGTAATTGCCTCATAAACTTCATTGTTAAATTAATCTTTCGTAGTTTAATTATGTGAAGCTTGAGTGTTTTTAAAGTTAGATTAGGAGGCGTTGGCAATTTATAAGCGCTGTGTTAAATTGCTTTAATTAAATACGGTGCATGTACTCGTAAACTTTTGATACTATTTTGGGCCCGAATTAATTGATAGGATTAAGTTTGAACATGTTTGGTTATCTTCAACAAATACTGGGTTAATGGAAATCGTGAGCAATGCTCTACAATAGCCGCGCTGTAGTCAGAGCGTCATATGTCTGCCAGCTCTAAAGTTTCAGCGGATACCTTAGTTTAGTATTTTTATTTTCGTATATTAGATTAATAGTAAAAAATAAATTAGTCGTTAAGTAATTGTGAACACTTTCAGACATAAATGTATTTGGTCAATTGGATATTTTTTTTCCACCGAAAGTATCTTAGACATAGCGTTGCAAAAAGTAGAGACGTAGTTCGGAGATGTAAATAAAATCTTATAAATAAATAGCGTTACATACAGTGTCTCCGCCCCGTCTCCGACTGTCATCTCTACGTGGCTTATGCTTTTCCTTTGCTACCGTCGCTGGTCAGGTCATATACTCTCTATTCGTCATGCCATACCACTTTTATTGTAATACTCTAGTCTTAGCAATGTGTGTGTGTGTGCAGTCGAGCAGCGGGTCCCGGCGCGTGAAGACGGGCGACACGATCCTGAACATCCGCGGCGCGGTGCGGGACGCCATCGGCGACGCGGGCGCGGCTCCCGGGCCGCGCGCCTCCTCGCGCCTCGACACCTTCGTCATCCGCCCCGCCGCGCAGCAGCAGCGCAAGCCGCACCACGACGCGCCGCAGCCAAAGCTCAAGCCACAGGTAACGACCATGCAACAAGTTTTGACGACCTCCGTGGTCGAGCGGCGTACGCACCGGTTTCAAGATGTCGCTAGCTCTGAGGTCCCGGGTTCGATACCCGGACGAGTCAATGTAGGGTCTGGGTGTTTGTGGTACCTTCGTTTTGTCTGAATTCCATAACACAAGTGCTTAATAGCTACTTACTTTGAGTTCAGAGCAATGTATGTGATGTTGTCCGCATTTATTTATTTATTATTTACTGATAGGAAGCGAAATCCACCGTTCATGAACGAAGTGTGACGGCGTCTCCGACTCGTCATGCGTAAAAGGTGCTTTTCTGCATGTGCATACATTCAGCTCCTAGCTAACATTTGTTTTCCAGTATTTTCTGTACGTCTATGAGGTATTGATACTCACTTGCATCTTGTGATTGGATGGCCATCTAGCATATCTTAACAGTCATTGCATCAACACTGACATTTGTAACATGATTATATGTTACAAATGTCAGGAATCTTAGTAAAGTAACAGTGCTGGCATTTCGCGTATAATTATCTCGCTGACCCACACCATCGCAGTCACGCGTCGCCAGCTCAGCAGCCGGCGCTACCCTCATCCTCGCTCGTTAGCTTCAGCAAATAAATTCGGCTCGTTATTATGTAAGCTTGTTATTTTTCTTCTTACAAACCTTCGCGGACTTCATTAGTACAAGTTATAACGTAATTACAATCTCGGCGTCCCCCTCCCCCCCATCCCTCACCCCGCCGTCGCCCGCGGCACAGCTGTGCGGGACGCGGCGGGACTCTGATTGTCGTCTGTTTGACCATTTGTTATCATTTTAATTTTAACATTGTTAGTTATTTCTGCGAATTATTTAGTCAGTGTTGACGATAACTTTCTCTTGGAATTTACAACTCTAATTTGCTTGAGTTTTTGTGTTTGTAAACTGTTGAATTTTGTAATTTTCTGCCAGGACTTCGGAGAAATTGTTAATAACTGCCATATTAAGTATATCTATAATAATTGTGTTGTACCCTAGCTTGATTTATCTTTATTTATATTAGGTATCTCTAAGTCATCTTCCTTGTATTATTTTTGATGTGATTTCTTCTCGTAAAACACGTTGCTCTGATTTTGAAATATTATAAAGAAAATGTAGCTTAGAATTAGCAGCATCTAGGAACTTACATTAACTCTCCATTAGGTTCCAAAATACGAACGCGAGCTGCTGGTGGAGGCGCACGCGCGCGCGCGCATCGAGTGTGACGTCAGCAACTCCAGCGACGTTCGGTGGTACAAGGATGGCGAGCCGCTGAGCGTGAGGGCCGCGGGACCCGGGGCCGGGGCTGGGGCCGCGGGGCCCGGTGGGGAGGGCGTGTGGCGCGACGGCGGGGCCGTGGTGGTGGGCCGCGCCACGCGGGGCGACGCCGCGCTCTGGCGCTGCACGCACAACGACCACAACGGGAACACCGTGTCAGGGAAGCCTACCAACCTCCTCATCTACGGTGAGTCTATTTTTTGTTGCTGGAGGACTCTTTTATGTTTCTGCTGGATTTTTACCCGCTTACACCACATCGGTGAAGATTCCATCCTCTGCATTAACTGGTGTCCAAACGGGAAAGCATTGATAAAGCACCGCAATCCCTGTATTTCTTTCGATTTATCCATAAGTTTGCATCACCTTTTCTAAAATAAATTCATGAGGCATTACTTATAAAAAGAATCATGTTCAGACAATGTAGTTTATCGGCTGATATTTGCAGAAATCCTAAGCACATAGAAGCCGCTGCGAAACTTTTAAGATTAATGTTGTTAGTTTTGTTCGCGTCTGGAAACTTACTTCGGTCACATCTCATAATAATCTCAGTGTTAGGTTTACTTTAATACTGTTACATAATCGACTAGTGTTACTTACATAAAGTGAGATTAAGGTCTGCTCATTCTAATCAGGCTTCTCATGCATTTAGTACTTTATGACATATTATTATGTCCATTGTTTTAAGTAAGGTTCAGTCTTCCACAATATTCACTTTGCCTTACAATCCAATCTAAAAGGAATTTGAACCTACCCCCTTCCCCCACACGTGTGCATTTCGCTCGACGCTGACGGTCGGTGTTGTCCGCAGAGCCGGTGCGCTCGGTGTACCTGGCGGTGGACGGGCGGCGGCTGGACGCGGGCAACACGTGGGTGCCGGTGCGCGACAAGACCGAGCTCGAGGTGCGCTGCGTCGCTGAAGGTAACACTTACCTAGCAGTTTTTAATAGGATGAAGTAGTGGTTTTTCTACTTTTTATTTACCTCAAATGTGTATTTAGAAATACTTAGAATTTCGTCAATGAATTCCGTTGTGAGTGCGGCCTTTCCGACAAAACCTGCTAGAGTACCCTAAGTGTCCAGATACCTGCATTTGGAGGACTTAAAACTCGCCAATGCCGTTGCTGTCTGACCAACTACTGGCGCAGCGTTTTTAAATTTTCATAAAAAATTACCCTCGACTCGAAACGAAGACGAAACTTCTAGAACCGGCATTTCAGATATTTTGTGTAGAAAAAATGCCTTTTTTAAACTTCATTATTTTTTGTGTACCAATTCCTTGTTGGCTACCATGTACTTGGTCCTGTGTAGGCGGCGTGCCTCCGCCGGAGCTGTCGTGGCGGCTGCTGGCGCTGGAGCCGGCGCTCGACCACCGCCCCTACCTGCGCATACACCACACCAACTACTCCATCGGTGAGGACAAGCTGCCTGCCTACCTTCGTCAGTGTGAGAGGGACTTAAGACGGGAGTTTGGATAACAACCTTTGTACATGTACAGAAGGTGTGTCGGTATCGCACGCGGTGGTGACGGCGGCGCGCGAGCTGCACAACGCCACGCTGCAGTGCGACGCGCGGCAGCGCACGCCCGCGTCCCCCGCGCTCCCTGCGCCCCCGGCACGCGCTCCTGCAGCGCCTGCAGCTAGTGGTGCACCGCCGCATCTTATGTCCGCGAAACTGGAGATACATGTCACATGTAAGTGGCTTTTGTTTCTAAGTTTTTGACAGTATTAGCAGTATTCCCTGATGTTTCCAGTGGTATTGTAACCAAACTGGCATAGTTTTTGACAATAACAGCTTTTTTGCAGCCTTCCACAAGTTACAAACTTTTCCTGCATTCATACCAGTTCTCCTTCTTCTTTGGGTGTCAATCAACAGCACCATAGTAATGAATATTTTTCGACGAGTACTTATTCCTTTTTCAGCAAACATTGATTAGAGCTAGTACAAATTATAAATTTTAATGAATAAGATATTATTTGCTTGTTTATCTTTATGACATAGTTACTTTATGTGCGCTGAACATAATATAACTGGAAAGCCAACACATAGCAGTCACATGGGATGGAAGCTAACATATTCCGTATCGGTCCAATATTCTGCGCTAAATGTGAAAATCTATGTAAATGGTGTCGAAACTTCTCGCAACTCAAATATTAGAGAGTATGATTATGCGAACGTACGTGTACCGATTCGTTCCGTGGCGTTATTAGGTATCTTGCAAAAGCAAAGCTACAGCTGAGAGCAAAATTAGTACAATTATTGCTCTTTATTTGCACATTATGTTACCTTATCGCGATACATAATACGAATTGGCAATTTAGCAGCAAGAATTGTAGAAATGTTGCTCTTCTGTCTTCTTGCAAGATACGTAATACCGCTGTCGCTCGGCTCGCGCGGATCGCACCCGCGGGACCGCGCGGACGTACCGCGGCGAACGTGATGCTACACGATGCTCCATCATTTTACCTTTCCGCTGTGTTCGGAGGTTTATGAACTGATGTCTGTATTAGCATGTTGGTTATGTAGAGGAAATTTTGGAGACCATTGTTTTTATCATAAATACATACATATAATCACGCCAGACCACTTCTTTCCACTTGCTACGATCCTTAAAAACATGCTCTTCGGTCTAAGGTACTTTTGGCCTTATACACTTTTTCGTCAATCGTTCTTCATTTATCATCTCGCAGGGCTAAACCATCTCAGCATACCTTTCTCAATTTTTGTCATTAAATCCATCATCTGCCATACTTCATCCACCTTATTATACATACCTCTTACATTCAACGTAGCGAAGCGGCTCTCCGTGGGCCGCTTTTAGCGCTTTTTTTTACCATAAACGAAGAAGAAGAAAATTCTATCTTGAATAGCATTTTCTTCTTCTTCATTTATGGTCTTTATGTTATGAATTGCATTTGAATATGAGTCTCAGTCCAAACTGAGGTTCGTCTAAATCCTCAAAGCTGCAGCCTAGAGCTGTAGTTCTAGACTGATGTATATGAGAGAACACTTGTGTGGTTGGTGCAGACCCGCCGTCGTTCGTGATCTCTCGCTGGCCGGGGTTCGGCGTGGCGCTGGCGGCGGGCGGCGCGGCGGCGCTGCGGTGTGACGTGGACGCCAACCCGCCCGCGCGCGCATGGTGGCTGCGAGACGATGCTAACCCTACCAGGTACACACACATATTCCACTCTTTGATTATATAATGTCTAGATGGACTGTCAAGTGCGCGCAGACGTGTCAAAAAATAACAACCAAAAGTGGTTGTTAAGTATTTTCCCGCCACCAGTACAGATCGTGCCGCTTTCGTGACACTACGTTTTACGCGCTCTAAGGAATAACCACATAACAGCGATAAATTGACAATATGTTCTTCTAAAGTGTGCTGGAATTAAAAAGGAAGGCTAAAAAATACCAACACACATCACCTATCACTAAAACTACTACACACTATTTAAAGAAACTTTATAATTAATTTTGTTTTTATGATTAACAAAATCACGCCATATTTTATCAGTGTTGCCAGTTTCTGTTTTTCATTCTCCCATTTTTGTGGGTAATTTTGTTGGTTTATCGTTGCGTTTATAAAATTGCGCTTATGTACTTTTTCAAATAAAAAAATAAATATAAAGTAAAAAAATAAATAACTCAATGTTAAAGTACCTACTCGTATACCTCATTATGTTTGAATATTGTACCAAATACTAACTTAGTTGATTTAATACTCGATTCAAACACAAGTATATATCAATAAATAAATCAAAAGTAAATACTTAATAAAAATATTTTTTTATTATTATTAAAATACACTTAAACTGAATAATACCACATAAGTACCTACATATAACTAAAATAAGTAAATATTATTTTTTTATTAATTCGTCTTTTTTTAATGTGATTTATGGGAGAATTTGTAATAGCTGGTATCACTATTTACGCACACAGAGACATTGACGTATAGTGTAAAACGACGCCTGCACGCACACATACTTAAAATGGCGGGTAGTTGTCTTTGTTATGAATGTAGGGCGACGCTCCATCTAGACATTATATAATCAAAGATTCCACTTTAGCGAAAAAAAACAGGTTTGTAATGAAAAGTGTAATAATGGAGCCCGTCATATTTGTAGTGTTAGAGAACACTGAACACACAATGACAAACAATGACAAACACCAAATTCATAATTTGATTTCGTGATTAAAAACAAACAATGTATCCTCTTAAAGCTTGAAACGAAAGATAGTTGCAGAAAATCTGAACATAACCAAACAATATACATAATATTAACAAAGCCGCTTGAAGCGCTGAGGACGGCACCTCGCCGCAAATGAACGATGTGGTAAAAGACAAAAGGTGGGTGTCAACTGTCACTCTCCTATTTCCCGTGTCTTTGTTCATCCCTCCCCCCTCATTAGGCGAGGGGGGTGACCTTCACCGAGCGCCTCAAGGTCGCCCGCGTCAGCTCTGACACCGGTCACGGTGACGTCGCCCTCGTTACATATTTAGACAGTTCACTCTTTACCTTTGTTCCATAAGTTTGTTACGTAAGTGTTGTAACTATTAAACTGTTTGTATTACTTTGTTGTTTGTACACTTTAGACAACAACCCATGTTATTTGGCCGTGACAAGTGTTTAACTTTCCTCTTCGGTTAATATTTAATTATGTTTATGTTTTGGCTATTAATTACAATACCAAGATCAATGAAAAGCGACTAAATAGCGCCCAATTTTTTTTCGAAATTTTCGAACTCATTTAAAAAGAGTTGGAAAGGTGACAAGTTCTTTCGTTTCGTCTTATGTGAATTGTACCTAGGAATACAGAGTACAGTACATAGTATCCATTGTGCGTAGCTCTCCGCCGCCACTGGAGGCCGGGGACGAGGGCGCGCGCGGCTCGGCCACGCTGCGCTGGGGCGCGCTGCGGGCCGCGCACGCCGGCTGGTACCGCTGCCGCGCCACCTGGCTCGACACCGACTACTCCTCCATTGGATACTACCTCAACGTTATGAGTGAGTACAGAGAAACTGTATATACTGCTTCTTTGGCAGTTGCGGAGTCCCCAAAAAACTAGCGTCCATCTTTCGCACTTGACATGGAGCTGATTGATTCCAATTTGGTTTCACTGTGAGTGTTCTGCGAATGGAAAATGTTATATAAATGCCTTCATATGTTTTTTGCCTGTAGATTTGTCCATCGCCGTTTTCTATAGCTGAGACGACTCAGAAGTTTTTCCACAGCAGTTTCAATCCATCCAGTTTGTATTTACATAGACGCAATATCGACACATACTTTATATTTCATGGGTCGGAACAGCTCCAGAAGCGAACACGGAGCCGGCGCCCGAGACGGAGACGGAGGCGGAGGAGCCGGACCACCAGAAGGTGGAGGTGCCGCTCGGCGGGAACGTGCAGCTGCACTGCCCTAAAGGTACAGTAATGTTGCCAGCTGTGACCGACATGCGGGAGTGAGTGGTGGTAACTGATGGATGTGTGTGCAGGGAGCGTGGGCTGCTGGTGGCGCCGCGTGGTGGGCAATTCCAGCGAGTCGTGGGCGCCCGCCGGCTCGCACCATGCGCACGGGGTGCTGGGTGAGTCAGACTACTTTATCCTTGTTTATTAAGCAATCAAATTTGGAAAACTGATGTTAAATCTGTGTATTTCCCCCCAGGTATAAAAGACGCGTTATACCAAGAAGGCGGCGAGTACCGGTGCGTGGGAGCGCGCGCGCCGGACCTCATGCGGCTCAGAGAGCTCAAGCGCGTCACGCTCAAAGTCACCGGTGAGTGTTTGTAGTTTACATTACAGCTATTTATTTCACGGTAACAAAGTTTTGTTCTGCAATGCTTCCTGATCAGTACCTACCATCTTCTATTTCCATTAAAAGACTTCTCATCTTTTGAAATATATTTGATCTTTGGTTACTGTTATGATTTACGTAGCGTTAGCACCTTTACCAAATGGAGTCCAATAGATATCTACGAGTAAGTATTTTGTGAGTCTCGTACATAAGTCCATGGTCCCCTCATAGGCGGTGCGACAGCGACAGCGCTGAGTGCGGAGCCGGCGGCGGGCGGGTGGCGGCTGGAGTGCGGCGCATGCGGGCGCGGCGTGCGCGTGCGCTGGCTGCGCGGGGGCGCGGCGCAGGCGGCGGCGCTGGCGCCCGACCTGGCGCAGCACTGCTGGCGCGCCGTGCTGCACGTGGCCGAGCCCGACGAGGTGTGGTGCGTGGCGGCGGCCGGCCACAGCGGCGCCGTGGCCGTGTTCCCGCGCCGCGCCGCGCCCCCCTCCCCCGCGCCCGCCCGCCACACCGTGCGCGCGCTGCACAACGCCGCGCCCCCGCACATTCTCCCCGCCGTGCTCCTCGCGGTGACAGCGGCCGCACTGCGTTGTGTCTGAACGTTGACACGAGGATGCGCCGCCGGAACATAAAACAAAGACTGAGCGCTGCGTGATGGGAAAATATTCCGATGGATTATCTTGCTCTGCAACTTAAAAGACACCGCGAATCAAAGTACAAAGCCCTCTTAGAATGTCAAACTATCCCAGTAGATTGCTTTCTAATATCATTGAATAGAAAGCTTTAGAAAAAGCAGAAACCTAACCTAGTTCAAATTGCGGAGCAAGAAATATATTGAAGTGATGTCATAGAAGTTACTTCAAGAACTCATCATGATGAAGCTGGATCCCTGAGGAGTGGTGTCGTGGACAGATGTGAAGTGTTAATGATGGTGTGTGGTGTCAGTGGTGGTGTTGGCGCGTGTTCGCCGGTGGTACAAACTGAAGCATTCGCAGGAATGTGTTGTTACTCGTCCAAGACGAGCTGACTTGTCAGTCTATCTCCTACTCTAGTCTTCGTAGCTACCTTCTGTATTATGTCTCTATCGGTTACTCTAGCGTGTCTGTACTCGTGTGTATCTAGCGCCGCGCCGGCTGCGGCCGCACGGTGTGACGTCACGCTCGTCACCCGCCGCGCCCGCCGCCAGCGCGTGCTCGGCCTAACCCTTGTATCCCCTTCGTTCTTCTCTCCAACTTCCTGTCCTCTTATTTTCTAACGTAATATAAACAGGAAACGAATGTGCCAAATTGTTGATATTTTAATATTAAAAAAATAGATTTTTCTTATATTGATTATTATAAATATATGGTCGATTATTACGTTTTGTTCGTATTTTATAAAGGTAAGTGTAACTCGTGCAATGTGAACACCAAAATGATAAAGATATAATGTTAATGTTAAGTAAGTGAGAGTAAGCTCATGTGCTAGTTGTCAAGCAATACGAGGCGGCGGCTCTGACGTCACAGCGTCCATCGCTGGGTGGGTATAGCTCGGCTCGCACTATTACTGAGTGTAATCGACATCGTATGTGACTTATAGCGAAATGTTCAGATGTGTTATCGCAGTTGGCAAGGAGTATTGCGCGCTGAGCATGACGAGCGCCGAGGGTTCCTCGGGCGCGTGCAGCAATGTATAGCAATAAATATATAGTCGTTCACGTGAGATGGGCGGTGGCGTCAGCGCCGCGGCCAGGTCCAGGCTAGCATATAACTATAATATATTTTATATAGATGTCAAATTCTTAAAGTATAATACGTATGTATCATAGCTTAAACTGAATCATGTAAATTTCGATGTCAATTTTAGTCGTCCGTTTAGATCGGGCGTTTTTTGTATGGACAAGATACTAATAATATTTGCTACCACAATTTTTGCAACAATCTCGTAGAGTAAGGGGTTTTGATCAAATGTTGGAGTTGGTATTGGTGTTGGTGTAGGTCTGTTGGGTTCATTAGATTGTGTTCCGTTTGGTATTGTTTCTTCTGATACTCGACGCTGTCTCTATGTGTAGCCCACATGTGCGTGTGTGTCAGCTGTTCTGTCACTCACACACACACACACAGAGTACAAGGATTAGTATCGTTGTTAAGATTGTGCTAGTGAGAGGCGCGGGCGCGCCGCGGGCCCCGTCCGTCAGAGAATTTATCCAAGTAACCACTGTCGTTAGTTTGTTAGCTGTAGCGAGATGTATTTTTGTATGTCTGAGCGTTTATCGTCAATTGGACAATGAGTTTGGAAAAGATAATGTAATTCTAATTAATATATGAAGGTTTTGTTCACATCTGGCGGCTGATCGGCTGTGGGACTATATACGTCGGGGTAAATTTTTGACCATTGAAAAAATCTCCTAAGTTAGTTTATTTTTTAAGGGATTTTAAACTGATGTTGGTCTAAAAACAATTTTAGTATTTTGATATTCTCTAAAATGTACACAATTTCGAAAATATCTGTTTTTGCCTTTTACTTAAAGCGTTTTAATAAGTGCTCGGAGTGGGTCACCCGCCAGATGAGGACCAAGCCTAAACAAAAGTCGTTGTTTCGTTCGTACCTGGATGATGTTATAATGATCCGTCCATGCGGAATTCGATGTAGTTAGTTAAGGAGCTACGTAGAACCTTCGTGTCCCTCTCCTGCCATTTCTGTCGTGTCTAGCTCGCTGACTATCAACACAAAATAATATACAGAAGGCTCACTTCTAACAACATGATATACATACTTCTGCTTGGTCAGTTTGTTTCGTTTGATGATGCAGTTTTTTGTTATGTGGTCATGAGTGGTCCTTCTGTGCGTGTTACTGTGTGGTATAATTCTGTAGGATGTCGTCACTGTTTCGGAGTGTTGTCTCTGTCCCCCGCACCCTCTCTGTCCCTCTCGGTCTTGTGGTGGTCCTCTAGGTCCCGGTAGTTGTTTCGTTGTCATCTGTTCAGTTGTTTCGCTCCGCGGCCCCCGCACCTCGTGCCCCGCGCCGGAGGGAGCGACGCGAGCGAACTTCACAATTAAATCTGAAATTAATACAAACATTTCAATTATAAATTAACTGTTGGATAATTTGAAGGCTGGTTGCTCATAAATACTAAGAATGTCAATGACCATGAGCAATTTATGTTCATATCTGCCAGCTAACATGTGAATGTGTACCCAGTCTGGTACCGTACCCACCAGTCGGTCGCATCGCTCGCGTCGCTCGGCCGGCGCGTCACGTCACTTTCGTACTTAGCGTCCATTCGATACTTCTGTGTCGCATCTCGGTGCCAACATAATTTAATAGATCATAATGATATATATTTACATTTTATTATATTATACATACATTGTATTGTTTACTTTGATATTGAATGTACAGAATCCATATATTCATCGCCATGTGTTTATGGAAATCGTATACCGGATAAAATAAACGATAAAAATATATTAAAGAGCTTTCATTTCATACTCCTGCTTTGACTTTGCATCGATACGACATTGTCGGTTACGTGGATGTAATACAATATATACCTTAAATACAGAGGGATATAGTTCGATTCAGCTTGCGGGGGGTGGGTTTTAATAAAATTAATTTCAGCAAGGGCGCGTAAGAGTCAGTGATGCGTGCGACGACCTCGGGAGCGCCGGCTCACAGCGCGTACTGTTCGTGTACTATACGTGTAGCTAGATATACGTATAGTACACGAACATACACAGCTCTGCTAATGTTATTACAAAGGCACAAGACGTCACAGCAAGCGAGGCTTATGAATTAAAATTAATCCATAAAAATCTTTCCAATTCTGTGTTCCAACACCTAATACATGGTAACAGTTTTAAAAGGCCATTTAATCTGGGCCGTGTCCGAGCCGGTCCGGTCCGCCTCCGGCGCCGTTCCACCGGAAAGTATTGTTTTATTAAATTATTCACTTCACTACGCCGATGAAACAACGTTCTAATCAAATTAGAATTTTCGGGGAACTAGATTGAAAATCTAATATTGATGTTGAAGGCGATAGAAAAGAATCTTCAAAGAAAATAAGAAAAACAAGAAGTGCCTATAACAGAGCGACCGATACCAGCGTAGATACGGAAAGTGTATCTCATAATGGAAGAACATTATTATCAAAATATTATGTCATTACGTCTGCTCGTCACCGAGGTGAAAGAATAATAATAAAATATTATCTATCATGGGTCCTACTTGAAGAGTTTAAATGCATTATAGTATAAACCTTTTCTTTATTCCAAATTTTCACAATATTTCTAGTGACGACATACTTCCTGCTAAGAAGTAGGTTAAACAAACGTAAAGTTCATCGTTGTCTGTTTACGTATGCACGTGGTAAGTTACTTACAAATTATATATTTATTTACTTTTCTATACAATTATCGACTAATTATGCAGACCTTGCAATTGACCAGTTCTACAGCTCCAAAAAACTAAAAACAAAAGAGTAATCTGGAACTCGATGTCACCACCTCGCTAAGTCGTCATGAGCTACACGTGTCCCGCCACCGCGCCATGTTAGCTACACTGCCTCAGCGCGGGACAGTCCCATACATCGTCATTACACGCGCGACAGGTAACACACATGCCATGTACTAATGTTGTTGTTTGTTACATTGTCACATTACAAGTTTTATTGGGGTTTAGCGTTGTTTCCTTGTAATGACATCGAGACATACTCAGAATACACATGTCATAGCTCAGTTACCCGGGTGAATGCTGTATGTAAACTGGACATATACTCCAATCGGAAAAGTGAGGACTATCGAAATACAGTCCTCAATTTCCACGGAGGAACTCTAAACTTCAATGCTACATTTAAAAAGGTAGAATAGAGATGTTTTTTTATATTCAGCAACAGCCGATATCTTAGGCTTGAATTCGGTAAACCCTCAGTGTGATTGATGACTCTATCAGACATATGAACACGGGAGCTTCGGTGGCCGCGGGCGACAGCGGCGGAGATAGCAGCGGCGACTGTCATTTGTTATTGTGGCCGACTCCGACCGGACCGGACCGCGTCGGACCGGCAGCCGGATGACTCACAACGATCCGTCACTCCGATCTGATATTAAAACAAAAGCCGAGACAATGCGCGTGATCCAGCGAGCCTCGCTTTGTTCCCGACACACTTCGCTGGAAGAGAAATAAATGGTTCTGCTCTCATTACTCCTGTCTGACGTCAAGTAGCGTTATTGTAACACTTCAAGCAGATCGTTCCTCAAAGTTAAGTAAAAGTATTATCCATACATTATTCATTGGATTCGAGAGCTCTGTTTCATAAGCATTATAACATCTGTTAAACATACTTCCAGTTACAATAATAACGTATTCTGGTTGTATTCCAGCCATTACAGTACAAGTGCACGTCACAGTATGTAATCTTTCCTGCTTAGCGATGCAACTCGCCTCTTATCTCCTCAAAACTGCACTTTACGAGATTCATGTTCGGTTGCGCCATTTGTTCGGCGCTGACAATTGCGGCGGGTAATAAACCGGCGATGTATGCTGAAGTTGGGTCGTTATCTGTCGCAGTTTAAGTTGCCGCGATGTGCAGATTATGGAGGAATTGTAGTGTAGCGTGCCACTATCATACAGGACATACTCAGAAGTATCACTTTACAAAACAATATAACAATCTAACAGACTGACCAACCTCGATGTTGAACGTTTGCAGAATGTAACACTTTTATACGTAAATAACGAAAACTAAATAAATAAACTAAATAATTAGGTATACTTATGTGTTTAAGGCTAATTTGATTGAGTTGACGATACCTACCTACCAGGGGGTCTACTCTCTTTCTCCGAAACGAAACTTCGTTAACGAACGAAATTTAAACGAAATTTCGTCAGTGACCTTACTCTATTTCATTTTCGGCCACACATAAGAAGTTCGTAACCATCGACAATTTTCGTGAACGATAATATCGTGTGGGTCTTTTTTTAGTAATATATGGCCCACAATTTGAATTAAATTAAATTAATAGAAATTACCTTCATTAAATTAATTTAAAGGGATTTAAAAGGATCATATAAAGATATAATAAAAAATGTAATATAAAAAAATATAGTATTAATTTCGGCGTGCGCATGTTATTAATTAAAATAAATTAAATAAACTTATTTAATTAATTAAATGAAAATAATAAAATAAGTAAATAAATAATAATTATATTAATTATTAAATTAAATTATTTTAATTATTAAATTACTTAATTATTTTTTATAAAAAAAATGTATTTAATTAAATCCAATTTAATTAATTTTAATAATTAAATTACTTAATTATTTTTTATAAAAAAAAATATATTTAATTAAATCCAATTTAATTAATTTTAATAATTAAATTACTTAATTATTTTTTATAAAAATAAAAATATTTAATTAAATCCAATTAAATTTATTGAAATTATTAATTAATTTAATTACAATACATTATTAATTAATTTAATTAACTTTAATTATTTAACTTATCTAAATTTTTAATTAATTTAATTTGTTACAATAATAAAATTAGATTAAATTCAATTAATTAAATGAAAAATAAATTAATTTAAATAAATATAATAAAATATGTAAAATAATTTACTACAATTAAATTAAATTAATAAATATTAAATAAATTAATTCATCATTCATCAATCATCTGTCAAATTCAAATATTCGTTCGGAAGATTTCGAATTAGAGTAGGTTTAGAGAATCGTAACGTTCAAAAATGTTCGTTCGTTCGAAATTTCGGAACGAAATGGAACCGTGGTAGGAAAGACGCGAAATTTCGATCGAAACTTCGTTTTTCGTTGAATAAGAGTAGACCCCCAGAGCCGACAACCAATACACGGCTCTGTACGCATAACCGCGAGCATCGCCGCATGACACTACATGTGCAGTTATTAAGTCGTGCAGTACGTGAGAGATGTATACCAATAGTACCTACATACCTAGTGTACGGATAGACGAGACTCGAATATTGAAGTCATCCCGTGTTTGAGTAGTGTACTGGCGAACAAGTGGGAACTGTGTCGTGTATGCAAATAGTTCCAAACTCATTCGAATGTCAAATGCTATTGAGGTGTGGAGAGACTCCAATATTATACACTATTTGGTACACACAATATTTAGTATGCGGTGTTGTAAATTAATGCAAGTTTGTACCTGTTATAGGTTACGCTTGAAGGCTGGTTGTATTTAAAGTACTAGAGCTGGAGTCTTGGATTAAGTAAAGACGCAGAATTTAAGACTACCTATTATATTAACAAGTTAGACCAAGGAAATAGTAGTGTTGTGCTTTTGTGTTAGCACAACACTACTATTTAGTTTAGTTACTATTTAGTTAGTTGCAGTGTAGAGACCTTTCAATACCCAATACATAAAGCACTCTATAACCTACATATGTAACTACCATTACATGAAACGTGATCAACTATTTAACTATAACAGTCATGACGCAGCCCCAGGAGAGGCGCGTGTCGACGCCGCGCCGCCCGCTGTTGTCCGCGCTTCGCCGCTCGGACCAGCCAGTGACAAATGGTGCAGGTTCGCGCTCTGTGTGGTTACATTCTTGTTCGAGATGAATATAATTTACCTATTGTACTTAATTGTGTCAGAAGCTTTGGCGTTGAATTTGGTTTGGAAACGTTGGTACTATGGCAATTAATTGATGTGTTTTATTTTTATAAGAGGAAACTATTATTGTATACGAATTTTCTAGAAAATTTGAATTAAATACTACTATGATTTTCCCAGACCTCGAATTTGAGTAGTTTTAAAAAAGGCTATGTAGAAGATTGGTTTCCTGTTTGAATTGAAAATACAGGCCAATAAACAACATTCTTTCAGAATAGATAATACGAAACTGCAAAAATATCTTGTGATACCTGTTTGTCAGAACATTACGGGCGCCTGATGAAGCCTTTACGCTCTACTTGCGAACACTGGGGGTTGAAGAAAATAGGCTCTGAAGAAAGAGGTAATCAGACAAAAAGACTGAAAAAATATGAATGTCTTTTTCTTATTGCAAGAAAAATAGAGTAGGTAGGTACCTTATGATGAGAACCTAAGTTAGGTAGAGAACCTACAATCACAAGAAACAGTTTATTTAAGTCTTTAATACTATTATGAAGTAGATCGAGTCGTAGTATGTCAAACTTTCTGACGGAGCGAAAGTTTATAGGTATTCACAAATTCAACAGCTTTCGTAAGTTATATAGAAACACTAGCAATATTACGCAATATGTTTTAAAGCATTCAATCCAAGATAATTTCTTGTTCAAATAATATACAATATGACTTGCTAAGGACTATAGAAGTTCCAAGAAATAATGCTTTCGTAAGAATAAAGACGTAAGTACCAGAATAGAATACTAAGAGGCACTCGAGAGAATGTCACATCAAGTAACTGGAGGATGAACACATTGAATGCGGAAGCCTCCGACCAAACAATACGCACACAGATTAGGTAAATACAGATTATGTAGGTAGCTTTGTGATGAACTCGACGAAAACATTACTGTATTACTCTTCGTGGAAGAGAGTTTTGAAAATAAAGGGAATAAAAAATCTTAAATACTCTTCTGTATTGGTAGGTATTTGTTATATTGTAAAGCAAAATTCTATGAATCATGTTGGTTTAACCTAAAAAAGTACCTATTTGTTTTGCAAATTTTATGTGAAGGATCATTTAACATTGTGTATAAAATATTAAAAATTGTCGAGACAGATTCTATGTTATGTAAACAGGGAATCATTTAATTAAAAATGAAAAGCTACATTCTTTTCATTTTTAATTAAATAAATCAGTTCTATTATAAAATCATTCAACTTAACAGCGTTAGTAAAGCTAGCAATATAATAAAGGCATTACAAACCAGCTTATACCATCGCTTTATAAAAGCCCCGTGCATCGTAATCTCGGCGCGTAATATGAGCGGCGCGGGACGCGAGCGAGGCGCGGCGTGATGGTTACAGCCGACGTGATAGGTGGTACAGTAGCTAGGCTTAGTGAGGAACTAAGGAGGTGTACTGGCTATTATGTGGAGATAATACTTATCACAGACGTGACATTCATTCTTTAATAGCAAAAGGATTACTGTAATGTTCTTATGTTTAAAGATATAAATTATCTGATCTAATTATTTATGTTATCTACCTATATACTTAAGTCTAAAACTTGAACCATAAAAATAAACAAAACAAACATAAGTAGTGCGCCGAATACGCTCTTTATAAATTACCCCTCCTTTTTATCCTACTTTTAATTTAAATTAGGCTTTCAATTATTTCTCAGCATTTGGACGTATTTTACTTACTCACACCTAAAGCGGTGAAGGGTTTGTGATAAAACTTAACGCAATCTTAACATAACGATTCTTTGTACTTTGTCATTTGTATGGAATTTACACTAACATCACCTAGTCCGTTTAAGTGAAATTTCGTTGCTATTACGCAGACCAACTCCGTTCTCTGACCCCCAAATATAATACAACAGTCTCTACTTAACAAAGGCTTTCTAAAAAACTCAAGTAATGCGAGCCAAAATAACTGTCAAATATTTGCGGCCAACGTTTGTGTACCAGCGTTGGTTGTCGGCTCATATTATTTTCTTTTATTGCGTCGCACACACTTTGAAATGCTCGAACGACGTCATTACCTCTGCGTCGCACTAATCCCGGACATACGGGATAGTGTAGGGATAGTGCGGGATGGTCCGGGATAGTTGGCTCCGCTGCCGGGCAACGTTCGCCTATTACAAAGGACATAAAAAGCGCAGCGCGACAGTTTTGATCGGGACTTTGTCAGAGTGCCAGCCGGCGCCGAGATATACGGAGCTTATATCTAAGTTGTAGACAGAAATACGACCGCTCCTGGAAATATTGCGGTAAGGATGGCCTGTTCAATGAAATCGCTGTTATTTATAACCTACTACAAAAGGAGTAGGTTGTCAATTTCACGGTAGCCATTTTATATGTATGTGATGCATACTGAGCTCCGGAAATTGTTGATCGATTTTCAGATTATTTTTTCATCGGTATTAAAAAGATAAATCCCTGTTTTTTTTAATAGAAGGGAAGAAAGAAGAAGAAATAAGAATTTCAAATTACATGATCTACACTTTATTTTATTAAATGTCTATGGAACCTATATAGGTTTAATGCCCCAGTGGGAGGCGCGTGTAGCTCCCAGCATTGCACTACCGGCTGCACAGGGCGCGCCATAACCGTTAGCGCAGCGTACAGCGTCAAGATGCACTTGTGTTATTGTTTTTCTAGTAATGACTGCCTTTGTTGCTTTGTTCACTTATAATTTGGATAAAAACGTGGAAAGTAACATTTAGTGATAAAGAAACTGTAAAGTTTTGAGAAAATTAAAACACCATGTGGTAGTTTTACATACCAAATATAAAGATTTCAATGAAATTTATATGGGACTGCCTCTGAGGTATCCTACCGATGATATTTTTTTAAATAAGTCCGCATTGTTAGCAGTTTAGCGAAAAAACATTGACTCCTTTTGAAGTAGGTTAAAAATATAGACAGACCGTAGTAATCTTTGACTGTCAATCAATGACTATACCATTCCAAGTCAGTAACAGGGTTGTATCTCGCATTGTAAGAGATACATCCTGGTTATAATAACAGGTCTTGTTTACGACAAAGTTCCGTACAAAAGCAGTATAAGTTAGGAGTAAACACGTCTATCGTAGCTTCCTGCCGCGGAGGCACGGCGGAGGTGCGCTGGCTGGCTGCCCTGTCGCTGTCGCTGGCGTGATATAGGACCTACTCATGTACGATACAGGATAATGTATCGTAACATCACCTATGTACGCCTTCTGTTGTATCTTTTTATTCCAGTGATTTAACATGCTCTCTGACAAACAAGATTAGGTAATAGTCAGATTGTAACTTTACGTTGAAAATTTTAGTAGAGATTACTTTCTTTATACACAATTACAGTACGGTGCAAAGTTAATGGCGGCTCTGAACACGAGGCGAGTCGCTGCGCAGTTCTTTTGTAACTTTAAAAGTTATATTCAGTACATCACTATCACTATCACTATCACTACATAGTATAAAACAAAGTCGCTTCCCGCAGTCTGTCCCTATGTATGCTTAGATCTTTAAAACTATGCAACGGATTTTGATGCGGTTTTTTTTCATAGATAGAGTGATTCAAGAGGAAGGTTTATATGTATAATACATTCATAATATAGTAGAGAAACACGGATAATCTTAGAGATTTCTAATGTAAGGTCGTAAATGAACACATTTTTTGCGAACGCTGGCTGAACCCTACGAGATAGATCAAAATAATGTAGTACAGTATTGTGCACCTTAAAAATATCTACAAAAAAGTCCGCGATGGTATATGTCCATCTCTTGAGGATAACCCACAATAACCATTTTTTATCGATTATTTATTACTTATTTACGAAAAAGCGATTTTAAGCAATACTGTATTAATCCTTATCCAATTAAGTACCTTTAATAAATTCTGCATGTAATATAGACCACTATTGCCCTTTACAGCATGTAATTTAAATGAATATTTTCGAAGATATTACAAATTTAAAATGCAGGGACATAGCGGTTGCGGCGGTTCCGGCCCGAAGGCCGAGCGTGGGCCGGGGGGCGCGTGCCTATACCAAATAGTGCGTCCAAGGCTGTGCTTTGCCCTACAGAACTTTATGATTGTGTAGTTATATTTTTTACCAGCGTTGCACCCGAGCATGGCCGGGGCGGGCCGCTAGTAATATTCATAAACAAAACACAATTTTCAGTAAAAAGGATAACTTCGATATATCTGTAATGGGACGCGGACACATCCGCGGTTCTCCGCTAGTTATCATTATGACATAGGTTCGTGTTCACTCGCATTTGATTAGCGCACTAATTCAGTAATGTGTTCGTGACCGGTCGCGGGGGTCTGTGGGGACCGCTCCGTTATATTTAGTGCACGGTGCATAGAGCTCGGGGCTTTGAATATAGGTGCTTCAAATATGTATTCAAACCGCGGTTATAGTGTGCCCTCATCAGTTGGAACAAAAAATTGCTGAAATGTACCTTATTGCTTTGTTAGAGAGGCGCTGAGCTTTACTATTGCTGTTTAGCCCACCTTTCATACTCCGTATGACTATTATTCCGTATGTTGAATGTTTCTCATTTTATTGGCTATTATCACACAAGAAATACAGAATTATTAATGACTTCTTAGGAAATCTCTACTAGAATATCCGGACGGTTAAAGCAGGATTAAAGTTACATGTAACAATAACTCTAAACTATTTTATTCCACGCAACTATATGAATAATTCGTTTAATCAGGTCCCACATAAAGTTCATGACTAGTGTTAGTCGTAACGTAGGCGACTGTTGTCACAACTCGCAGGTAGTCGCAGTAGAGTATACAATAAAACATGGCGGCGTGTTTACTGCTTCACCACGCTTTACTGCCGCCCGGCGCTGAGGTGACGTATCGTCAGAACACGGCGAGTAGTGCGACTTGTGTAGGAGAAACCTACGTACAAGGTGTTACGGAAATGTGTAGTCATATTAGAAATATACTGGTACCAGTGGTACCGCGTATAGAAATGCATAACTGTATCCAAGAAAAAAATAACATACATACATACATATAATCACGCCTTTTTCCCTTATAGGGGTAGGCAGAGACCACTTCTTTCCACTTGCTACGATCCTTACACACTTGTTTCGCTTTATCCACTTTCATTATTCCCTTCATACATGCTGTTCGGTTTATGGTACTCTTGACCTGGCATGTTTTCATTCACACTCGCCTTATACACTTTATTCGTCAATCGTTCTTCATTCGTTCTCTTGACATAGCCAAACCTCATCAGCATACCTTTCTTAATTTTTGTCTCAACATCCATCATCTGACATACTTCATCCACCTTTCCATGCATTCTTCCTCTTACATTCAAAGTAGCGAAGCGGCTCTCCGTGGGCCACTTTTCGCCCCCGCGAGAAACGAGACGTGATGGGTGGCGAACCACATCGCCGCCATTTTGGATAATTAAATTATTTTTATGAATATCCATTGCGTTCCTGCGGGATAAGGAATTGGGAAAGGATACGTTGGAAAGGATAACAAGGTAGGACGGGTTATAGGATGCTACCATCACGGAGGTACAATGAATGTGACGGCAACAGCTAGGGCAGTCCGGGGTCGCGTACCCGTAGTGGATCTAGCCAGCATTCGGACAGATAACTGGTAGATCCACCCCCTGAACAACAATGGATTAGAAGCTGTATTGAAACAGTATGAAACTGACGCTTACAGAATCAAATGACCAAATTTACCCTGGAAATTGACAGAAAGTAAAACTAAAATACCAACTTTTTGGACCACCATTTTTGTACGGCACTGCGCGCTTTCTTATTATTTTTCATGGATCTATTCGATGGTAACAATGCCGCTGCTGCTGCAAATCTAGCTGCACTTTTGAATGCTCACCAGCACCCAGTTGGACTGATCACAAGTGACGGCATAGTGCTGAATCTTATTATTTTATGCTCTTCTATCGTCCTATATACGTCACCTGGTGGTTCATGTGACCCATTCATTTTGTTCATGGGCCCGTAGTCTAGTACTTATATCGATCATTTGCTTATAACCTTTTTTGGGTATTGTGTAGGGTTTCATTAAAGAAAGTTCTTCGTTGCTATATGCAGATTGCAAATGCAGTATTACTACAAATATGATCACGCATTTTACCCTTCCCCCTCCCCCTTTATATCAGATAGATAGATAGATAGACAAATTGCATGTAGGAAATATATTCCCCCTTGTAGTACAGGTGAGAAAATTTTCTATAAACATGTAATAGGTATAAGTATAAAACAAATAATTTCTCATAAGGCCGTTATCTGCTCCCCCCCCCCCACTGGCTCACTTCATTGTAAGTTGACAAGAAACTCCAAGTAAGTTACAATACAAATCCTTTGTTAACTCGACTTCTGAAGAAACGCTAATTGCCAATTAGGATCAGTTTATATTACGCGTGTATATCAATATTATCGTAGGCAAGGGTTCATATCACAACACCTTATGAGACCTTTAAGACCTGAAGCTTTTTTTATCAATTAGGTAGCTTATTTTGAAAAAACTGTGGCTTGTCTTTAGGCACACTTAAAGAAACCAAATCTTGAACAAAACCTTACAAGGCGCTTTATATTACAGTTAAACCTAAATTGAATATTCGATAAAGCCGCACCAAACTAAGTCCAGCGCCACTTGACGAGTCCTGCAACTACAACACGCTCACGTCTCGCTTGAATACAGTTTAATAACTACCCTCGGGTTTTTGTGACGAACACACACACACACACACACACACATACCTACATACGTACATGCATACAGGGCGCACATGTGTGCACGTCCAGATTCATATTTCATACAATTTAATATATCTTAGAAAACTTCCTGGTACACATGTCACGATGCAGTTAAGTTGCAGAAGTATAAGTGAATAGGTCAGCAGGTATTGAATGTAAATGGTATGATTGGAGCCTGTAAAATGTTGGTCAAAATGTTGTTATAATACGCTTTTGGTCTATAGAAAGAATTAGAACTTCACTTATTGCAATTTTAGCTGAACATTTTTTCGTCGTTTATTCTTTTGCGTGTTTATGAACATCGTCAAGACTGAACCTTCTGCCTAAACACACATTACACACACTCAATGTATGGATGGAATTCATCAACTGCCCGAGGGAGCGCGCGGGGGGTGAGGCACGCGGGACGAGGGGAGAGGGGTTCAGAAGTTTTTGCCCCACGCACAGCAATATAAATCATCCGCCAGATGATATCTGAGGCGTTGAAAAACTTGCGCCAACTTGTGAAAGTCGTGCTATTCAGCTATACCTCACCCCGCACCCCCCGCACCGCCCCGCATTGAAAGAAGTT
Organism: Autographa gamma; assembly: GCA_905146925.1. Lineage (NCBI taxonomy): Eukaryota > Metazoa > Arthropoda > Insecta > Lepidoptera > Noctuidae > Autographa > Autographa gamma. The sequence goes on from LR989875.1 coordinate 98,830, forward strand.
CGAGAATTAATTCAATTCTATGTGAGATAAATATAAAGAGCTCGCCATCTGTATCGCGTCTGTAGGTAACTATAATAATGTTTAGAACTAAACTCGGTATAATAGAGTCAGCCGCAAGGACGCGCGGACGGTGGGAGAGGCACCCAAATCACAAACTTCAGTGAATCGATTAAAACCAATCAATTTGGTTTAAAGTTAGACTAATTAATTTAAACGCCACTGCTCGCCACGCACGAACACTTGCCGTCGACTAATTTTGGAAGTCTCTTAAATCGAACTACTGGTGTAAGTGTCCCTTAAAAAACATAGTCAATTTCCACTACTTCCAAGTGTTCGGTTGAAAACGAATAACGATAAATATCATTATATCTAAAATATGTTTTTTTTTTTGCGATCGATATTTTTAGAATATCAATTACATTTGTGTATTAGATATTATATTATCATGACAAAATTAAATGTTCTACTGACAGCTTATAACGCAAAGCATTATTTAAAAAATATCGTAAAGTGAAGTTAATTAACACTCATAAACGCCATCCTTAGCTACTAGGCATAACATCTATCTCGTACAAACAGTCGCTGTGTAGTAGTCGCTACTCTGGTCACGTGGTTGCTGCTGATCCCACCCGAGACGGCGCGCCGGCGTGAGGGCTCATAGCATTCACAGATTTACATGGCTGGCTTTAATGAACCAGATTAGTTTAGGAAAGGATTGCGCTATGCCAGATGCATGATGGAAATCATAGAGGAACGAGGTTACGTTTTTGACCTTGAGTGAGTATGATCTGTGATATAAACTGATTATAGGCTGTGATACTACAATAGATAGTAAACTTAAATGGGCAGCTCATATTTCATACCTCGCAAGCAAACTAAGTTCAGCAGCATATGCAGTTAGGAAAGTTAGGCAGCTAACGGACGTGGATACAGCTCGATTAGTGTACTTTAGTTACTTTCACAGCGTTATGTCCTATGGCATTCTGTTGTGGGGTAAGGCTGCAGACATTGAAACAATATTTATTCTGCAAAAACGAGCTGTTAGGTCCATTTACCAGCTAGGCGCTAAGGTCTCACTTAGGGAGCGTTTTAAGGAAATTGAGATTCTCACTGTTGCCTCTCAATTTATTCTAGCCAATATACTGTATATTAGACAAAATATTCACCTATACACTAAAAACAGTGACATACACAACATTAATACTAGAAATAAGCATAAGTTATGCACTACATCGCACCGGCTGCACAAGGTGCATAACTCATATATTGGACTTAGTATTCGAATCTACAACAAACTGCCTCCTAGTATTTTAGAATTACCATTTAATTCATTTAAATCGGTAGTTAAAACAAGGCTCTGTACGAAAGCCTACTATACATTAAATGACTACTTAGTCGATAAAAACTGTTGGTCGCCTTGATAGTCACAAGACGGTTCTGTGCGGAATTTCAGGGATAATCTATTCCTATTTTTAATTTTTTTTTTTTTTTGTTTATTTTTAATTTTGACTGCCATACTGATAGTATGTTACTATATTTTGATACAATTATACTATTGTATAATTAACTTTTATTATTATTATTATCTTTTTTGAATTGACATATTAGTTTATCGAAACTTATTATTGTTCCAAATTGATTGGCATACACTCTGTATGCAACATTATATTGTTTAATTTGTTTTATTATTAATGGAGTTATACGCATGTACATTAATGTACTATTTTAATGCCGCTTTGATAAGGGACTGTGCAGTGAATCAGTGCTTGGGGTTTTTTTTTTCCTAATTTGTAAATGTTTTCTTTAAACCGGCAGCAGTTTCGTCATGCTCCCTTAGTTGTCATTGCCTGCGGTGGCGTCTGGGGTCGGGTCTCCTCCTTCCCTCTAATATGGCGAGGGAGGGGATGGCTGACCCTTGCGTCATACTCGTGAACGGGTGCCGCTTGCGGTGACTGGTCGTTCTGCTGATCTTGGTCACCACGTAGATATAATAATTTTTACTCTTTTATAGTATGATACCCATCTACCTTAACTACTCGTTCACTTTGCACGGTTCCTTATTTTTTATTTTTTTTTATTATTTTATATATTTTTTATTGTAATGACAGCGTGCTACTGGGGAGTTTGTTGCGCCGTTTCTTCTCCTCAGCCAGAGCACTTAGGAAGCGGTGAAGGGTGGGCGTTTTGGGGTCGGTTCATATCTGGCGGTGGTAGCGCGTCGTCGGTCGCGTGGCGCTGGGGCGGGCGGGCGCATGATGGAGCATTCGGCCTTTCACACTGACCTGACGCGTTGGTGCGTCAGGTGTGAGAGGTTGGATGTTTTGTTGTGTGTTTGCTCATTCTGGCGTTGCGCGGCCGATGTTGCGCGCTGCCTTTTCCGCCGGATATGAACCGACCCCTGGGGTGCTGTCTTTTGTAAAAAAAAAATATTGACGTTTAATAAGTGCTACTTTGTAGCCTAAGTTAAATAAATGATTTTTGATTTTGATTTTGATTTTGATACTAGACTCCATCGATAGCTACTGTTTTTTTTCTCTGTAATCTTTAAAAAAGAAATAGTTTGTTTAACCACCTACTGACTGGAAATATCAAAACTTTGTTAAGTTGTAGATTGTTCCTCCGATCTTTCTCCAGCTGTGTCGGATTGCTGTCCCATCGGCATTATACCTGCGACTCGGAAAGATGCTTGATAATACATCCAAAAATATTTACCTAGACTTTTAATTTCACAAAAAAAAAATTATAAGTGTATTTACTGCATTTTTTAAGGTTTCAACTAATTTCACCGTTTCCAAATCCAAAGCAATAATATCGTTTTCTATATCATTCTATTTATTATCGATAATCAAACATTCAGTCAAACTATGTAATTCACAAAATCCATTGTCTCAAAAATTGTAAAAGTCAAAGGTATAACATAGTAAGTATCCTTTATGTACAACGTCTGGTGCTCGACGACAGCGGCTTGTAATTTATGATGGCAACAATGTGCGAACTACTCGCCTGCTCGTAAAGTGGCTTCGAGGGCCCCTTGTGTCCCCGTGTGCCCCCAGTGGCCCCGTGCGATGGCCCCGTGACGTCACGCTGCAGTCTTGCAGGCACTTGAGTTGAGTGAAAATGGTTTATGGGGATACTGCCATAAAATATCCCTTACTACTGAATCTATATGCTGTAGAAACAGGTATGTAGATCATGCTAAATTATAACAAGGAGATATCATATACGAAACCTAGTAATTGAGCTGTCGCAATACAGTATATAATAAATTTAATATATATGGCAATGTGTAAGACTTACACAAGACATAACATAAGGACTAACGGCAACCACGGACAAAAAATAGTGTAAAAAAATCCGAGTTCAAAACAAGTACATGTTTTAATTCTTATGGATCCAAAACTGGATCAATGAGAATGAAACCACGCGAGAACCCCCAGCTGCCCAGCTCTAAAATAAAAATAAAAAATTATCAAAATCGGTCCACCTAGTCAAAAGTTCTATGGTAAAAAAAAAAACATAGTGTAGACCTGAGTACCTCGTCCTTATTTTAAAGTCGGTTAAAAATAAGCGATTATGAATAAAACCAAAACAAGACAAACTTCTCATGTATATTGTTTAACAAACATTATCGTTTGATATTAGATAAACAAACACTCAACCCCTCTGAAGTGTTATAAGGGTAGTAAAGCGCGAGGTTTTTAATTGAGCCCTTTGACGAGAGTCGTACTGGGTCGGTGCGGTGCGGGTCCGTACGGTACCGGTGCGGAGCGGGGCCGGTCACTCGTAATGCTGGATTTATTATCGTATGTAAATCGCGCGCTCCGGGGAACGAGCGCCGATAAAACTTGGTAATGCACAGTTATTCGCGGAAGAACGGGACGGTAACTGTTCACCTTTATATAACAACTTTGACAACTTTCGTCGGTGATGTTGTTTTTTTTTTTGCATTGTAACTTGCACTTTGTTTTATCTTGCAGAAAGTTGTTAATTAAGCAATGTTGCCGTGATCTAAAAAATATTTATTTATTTTCTGTTTATTATAAGAATCAAAACTTTTTAGATGTTATTTACCTACAAAAGTAACAAGCAATTAGAAGTTTTGTCATACGAGTAAATCTGAATCCAATTCTTTTTATAAAAGATTGAGTCATTTAAGTTACATTTTTCCGACAGCCATCCGCTCTGTTACCCTCTTATAAAATAATATCATAAACCGTTTCCAAGAAATGTTAATTGTTCGTTAATAACGGTTCAATAAGACTCCTGTAACAAACTGTGCCTGTACCATGAACTTATCGTGCTCGTGCAAGCGAGACGTCGCTATGCAGGGAAGCGCGCCGTCTCACTCCCACAACGGCAGTAGCCGTCACAATAGCTGTGACCTTTGATCATTTGCGCGTTTATTCTGAAAACAACCAAGTTTAGAACAATGAGTAATATTTTAAGGAGTTTTGTTATCTTTAATACATTCTTTGTTCATTTAAGGCTCAGTAGGTTTGAGGCTCTTAAAATATGCTGATTGTAGAGTCCTGACAGTTTGGAAACTCACGAATTCACGACTTATATCTGAAGTGCCTTTAGTAGCTTTGCTCCCGCTTCTTGTTAATAACTTGATTATTTTATTTAAACCTTCTACATTCATGTTTCATGTTAGAAAAATAACGTATAATACGTTTCTGCCAAAATCAATTATTTATCAGTTCTTTGTAGTAGCTCTTTAGAAGATGTAAGCAGTTATATAAAAATAATTATCGTACCGCCGTAAATATAAGCTCGTCATGTTTGGAAGTCGTTTCATTAATTATAATTATTAATTACTTCCACGATTGAATCATCAATTGAGGTTTAAATTTCAAAGTATCGAAACTAATGAAAAATACTGCGAAGTGAATGAAACAGACTCGCCTTGAATTATTAATGTGTTCTGTGAAGTGAGCTGGAATCGCTACAGGTTGCCAATAACCTATCTCAGCCTGCCTGCCAGTTCTGAGCGCCTGGTACTTATTCAGATGGTTTTTAAGACAGATGCAGATCTTTACATTTTCATCATGGTTCTAGTACAACTAGAGGATAGAACCTCAGAATGCTTTTGACAGTTTCTTAACACTGTATTTTTTATGAATTAACTGGCTCTGCCCTGCGGTTTCGTTATCGTATTATGTGCACCGAGTACTAGTAGAAATATTTAAAAATTAACGTTGAAATGGTTTTCATAGGCGTCGGTCCCCATGAACGTCGGTGTCCTAAGCGTCGGTACCCATAAGCGTCGGTCTTGGTAAGCATCGGTCCCCATAAGCGTCGGTCCCCATGAGCGTTGGTTTCCATAAGCGTCGGTCTTGGTAAGCGTCAGTCCTCATATGCATCGGTCCCCATAAGCGTCGGCCCCCATAGGCGTCGGTCCCCATATGCGTCGGTCTTGGTATGCGTCGGTCCTCATAAGCTTTGGTCCCCATAAACGTCGGTCCTCATAAGTGTCGGTCCCCACATGTGTCGGTCATCATAAGCGTCAGTCCCCATAAACTTCGGTCCTCATAAGCTTTGGTCCCCATAAGCATCGGTCCCCATAAGCGTCGGTCATCATAAGCGTCAGTCCCCATAAACTTCGGTCCTCATAAGCTTTGGTCCCCATAAGCATCGGTCCCCATAAGCGTCGGTCCCCATCAGCGTCGGTCTTCATAAGCATCGGTCGTCATTAGCTTTGGTTTCCATTATCGTCAGACCCCATTAAAGTCGTCTTGGTCCCCATAAGCGTAGGTCCTCATAAGCTTCGGTCCCCGAAAGCGTCGGTCTTGGTAAGCCTCAGTCCCCATGAGCGTCGGTCCCCATAAGCGCCGATCCCCATAAGTGCCGGTCCCCATAAGCGTCGGTTCGTAGGGAGTGTGAGACAGATCAAAGTTACGAAGTTAAAATTGATGTCTTTCGATTTGCGTCCTTTTTGTTTTCAATGAGCGATGTATTTGTTCAAAATTAAATAATAATAATATGTATATCACTTCAGTAAGAATTAATGCACGTTAGCTATTTCTCGATATGTTATTGTACATGTTATTTATGTAAATCCTCCATATTTATAATAACCACAACCGCAAAATCGTTCTGATATGCTCTCTGTTATATATTTTTAAGAAATATAATAGAATAAATATCACGGAATTAAATACAATAAGGATAATAAAAATACAAATACATTATTAAATAAACCATATTCGATAGTCTAGGGGACAATAAAATTGATATTACCTATAATAGTATCCAAGTTGTTGTGTGATAGTTATACTTAAAATTTTGTTTGTTGTTCGATCTTCTGGCTTGTTGAAAATGTTAGAATTAAAGTACTTGTATTATTAACTCTATCGCTACTCTTCTAAAGTAGGATATAAAAAGTTATAAATAAGTCATTTTAAGCAAAAGCACCTGTATTGACTTTCAAGCTCCAGGTGAGCGTCTGGTGGTCTTGAATAGATTAAATGAAACTACTTCTTGACAATAAGACTGTATAATATATAGGATGACTGGATACAAAGAAGAACCGTTAGTGTGCGCGCGCGCGTTAGAGGGGTCCGCGAGTGAGTGGCGCGGCGCTATCCCACCGCTGTGATCGCGGCTGGTGGGGCGAGCAAGTTATGTCGCCGCCGCGCTGTGTGGGCCCGATGTGACGTCAGGAACAGCACCATAAAATGTCATCACATCAACCATACATTGTAAGTTACTAAAATGTTTGTTTTGGCTCCGAACCCGCTCTTGAGCTACTATGGTTAGGTATACAATAGTGTTTTGTCCTATATAGTCCAAATCAATTAGGAAAGGATTTCAGTATAATTTTAGAATTATACTGATATTATATAAACTGTTGTTTGTAAGCTATAATTAATTATTAAACTACAAATTATGTCGAAATAATTAATTACCATTTTTTTGCTATTGCTATTATTGGTTGTTATTCTGTGACTAAAACATTATTGGTTAAGGAAAATTACAATAACATTTTGCCTGTTTGTCTATTAACTACTTCATAATGTTTCTAACTTTGTTTAATTATTGTGTTTGATTTACGGAAAATAAAATAAATTATTTAGAAAGAAAACATTTTCAATAACTATGACAAACAGGAAACTTTAATAAGTTTGGGTTGTAAGTGTGTGTTTTACAATTAGGATGTATTAATTAGTTGAATGCGGTAGATTTACCAGTTTTAATACAGTTAGTAACGAGTAAAAGGAAAAATTTGAACATTAGTCATTAGTGGGTAAAGTCCTTGGTTAGTCAAACCAGTGGTCGCGGGTCCCTTCCGTTAATATACTTTTCCTACTTACTATTGATACATAATTTCAAATATTATTTGATACATAATAAATAAAGAAAGTGACACTTTTAACATTTATCAATTCTCTCGAGTGTTGTTAACATGACAATAGTCTATAATAATTACTAACAAAACTACTTTCAACAAATTCTGAGAGCAAAAGGTTCTTCACCATTGTAAGTTCAAAATTTAAGAAAATATTTATCTAAATGAAACGACGATAAAAGTGATAATACATAATTTATTAACTTAACATTAGTAGAAATCAGTCGCTGACGTCGTTCGCCCTGCGCTTAGCAAACACACGCCAGTGTTATTGGTGTACATTATTTCTAGAACTTTCCGGGTCTCTTTGAAGTCGTCTCAGTACTCATAATCATACTCCACGTCACTACTGAAAATATCAAGACAATTAGTTTCCAAAACAAAACAAGTTTGTTACTTACATAGCTACTTCGCATGAATTAATTAATGAATGCTCATTAAATTATAATTTATTATTAAAATATTACTAAAGTAAATTATTTTATTTTTTCTAATAATTAAATTACATTCGATCGCATAAATAATTTATATTTTACTAGGTTATCGGTACTTAAATGAGGATAATTCTTTTAAGGCAATTCATTGTCCTAAATCAGCAGGTAAAACTATAATGTTTTAAAGGCAGACAAAGATTTTTCCTTCAAAAATGATTTACATTTGAAGGAAAGCAGAAACCCATAATGGTTTCAGTGTAGCTGAGAGATGTATACTGTGACAGCACTGCGTACTTTGAATTCAGTTATATTCTCAAACATAGTCAAGTACTAAATGCTACTCAACGAAACATGTTTAGTTTGTCACTATAACCACTGTGTTATTATAACCTTAACTAACAACTATTAACTTTTCTATATCTATAAGTAAACACAACTCATGGTAAATATTCGAAATGAAAGTGTACTCACTTGGCATCGTCGTCAAACATTCTCAAACAGATAGGCCCGCCGAAATAATGAATCCGTAATGAGCCTGGAGGACAACCATTAATGATTATCCCACCCTGTATAAGGGAGACCAGGCACAACACTAGCAGACAAAACAATAGTACTTTAAGCATCGTTGCTGGCAACACCGAGAGGCGCTAACAACTGATGGCTGGAGAGGAAAACACCGACACTTATATACTGAAACTAAAACTACGCAATAAGTCACATACTATATTTAGATGTCCTATACATGAGCGCTATGAGTCAGCCATGATGGGTAGGTTCCGAAAGTTACTTACATTTAATATATTTTACGTTATTCATTTGTTATGTAATACTTTTGTGACGAAGTTTTTAGTCGATTTAAGGAAATTATGAATGTGTCATTCCGCTAAGATCCGTAATTAAGTTCTAGTATATGACTCTAATACTAGTATATAATACTAGTATATACTGATTATAATAAGCTGAGGGAACTGAGCTTTCATTATGAAAAGTTTTATTTATGTTTGTGTCAAGATTTTTGTTCTGTTTCTTATATTAACTGGGTAAATAATGATATGAGTAAAGGGTGTATATCTCGCCACTCAAATTTGAATGACATAATTCGTCGTGCTCTTGTCACCGCCGGTGTACCAGCTGTTTCGGAACCCAATGGTTTGGTGCGCGGCGATGGCAAGAGACCTGACGGTATGTCATTGCTGCCTTGGAAATTTCGTCGGCCTTTGGTGTGGGACGCAACGTGCGTCGACACCCTTGCGCCGTCCCACGTTTTAAGTTCAGCAGCCTCTCCTGGCGCTGCTGCTGGAGCTGCGGAGATCCTTAAGCGGCGGAAGTATAATAACATTGTGGGTGATAATATTTTCGAGCCGTTTGGGGTTGAAACGCTCGGGTCATGGGGTCCGAGCGCACGAAATCTTTTCAAAGAACTTTCCAAACGTTTGGTAGAATCTACTCGTGATCAGAGGGCTGGTTTGTTCCTTGCACAGAGAATCGGCATAGCCATTCAACGTGGCAATGCAGCCAGCCTTCTGGGCACGTTCCCCGCCATTGACAAGGATGACGATGAATTCTTTGACGCCATTTAGTTTTTATTTATGTAAGTTTTAATTTTAGTATAGTTAGAGTTTGTTCTTATATTAGATTTAATTGTGTATTTAGAATGTACGAAACAAACTAAATTTATATAAATAATAAATGATGAGTAAAGAGTAATATTTTAATAGTGAAAAGGTGTACTGCTAAAAAAAGCATTTAATCAGTGTACCTATACCATTTATAAGTCCAGAAATTCTGGTAACAGAATAAATCCTCTTGCGACTCCGATTACAAATCGCAGACAATATTACTTAGGTACTACTTATGTTAATAAAAACTGTCTTTAAAATCAAAGCCCTAAGGTCCTTGTTTTTATAATAATCGCAGGGCCAAGGCCACTGGCGCTGTGCCTTGGGTCCTGGCCAGGGGTCTGTGGGGTCGGACCTAAGATTAAAAAGGGATAAAAAGTCTAGAGTGCGCTAGTCAGAGTATGAACTATATGAGTGCTTATATCTATGTAGGCACCAGTATAAATTAGTTTTATGTAGAAATAATGGTAGTGTCAAAATAAAATGTGTTTTATTAAAAATATATCATCATTTCATCGCAAAACATAATGAATACTGATGTGATACACTCTGCACAGTTCACGATACGCGCCCTCTATACTCATCTCTCCTCGGCGGGGCGCGCTAATTACCTCGTGCATCGCTGAGGGCACAGTTATGCTAATTTGATTGAGGACATCACTTCATGTGAATTATGTCCTTGTTTCTAAATATACAGCTTGTATTAATTAGCTTATTTTATTTTGTAACCAATGTTTAAATCCTTCCTCCTTTTAAAATATTCGGAGTAGCAATAATATGTGTCTGTATAGAGCAAAATTTTGTAAGTAGGTGTTTCCATTTACTAAGGATGTTAGATATTTTTCTTTAAACATAGAGACCAAGCTTCTATCGATTTGTTACAAAATCTTTACAAAAAAGGACAATAGTAAGCTTTAGGATCCCTTAACAATAGTGTCATTTTCAGAGAAAAGCCAGTCACTTCCAACAAGCGTATTATCTTCACAATTTTATAACCTATTAAAAAGAAAGTTGGCCATCTGCGAGTCACCCTGTATAGCCGGCAGACTTTACGATGACCGCGCCGAGCAGCTTCCATTACACCCTAATTACTATCGCCGAATTAAATCAACATAAAAATGTTATAACTCAATAATTGAGTTACCAATTGGAGTGGAAACCGGTAATAATGGCTGTTTAAATTGACGTAATTAGGTAAAATATCAGTTAAATTAGCGCACAATTAACAATGGCAAACTTCGGAAAAGCACACCTAAAATTCATTATGAACTTGCTTTTAATCACTGTTGCAAAAAGAACGTTTAGCTAGTAGATGTTTGAAGTGCCAGTTTACCTGTCAATGTGTCTATCTTACATCGTAGCTCCGAAACGAATGGACCAATTATGTTTTATTCAATCTGACGTGATCAAGACGGAGTTCAGCCATTTTGATAATACTGGTATTTGTATTTCGTATGAAGGGAATAATGAAAGTGGACAAAACGAAACAAGTTTGCAAGGATCGTAGCAAGTGGAAAGAAGTGGTCTCTGCCTACCCCTACAAGGGAAAGAGGCGTGATTATATGTATGTATGTATTTCGATCTGTTCAGTATTTGTCAGATGCTTTATGAAGTCGGTAAATAACTTTCACTGTACGCTTATCAAGGAATCTAATTAAATAAGTCGACCACATGTTTGTTGGCTCATGAATCATTCTGTATTTGCGAATGTTTTAATGAGAAACGTGTGGTTTTGTCGCAAAGAAATCTGTACAAAGTTAAGTCGCGGTCGCCGCGGCCTACTTCCGAATGGCTCACTCATCACAATTTACTGTTCCTTGGTTGTTATATAACGTCTGGAAATATAGCTGTTCTTGACATTCAGTACCAATTTATTCCCTTAAAATTTTATGTCATTAAATAGAGGGGTATTTTACTAACGATGGTCTTAGAATTTCTAGCGTAAAACTATTTTAGTAGTTTTACGTTAGAAAATAATAAAGATAAATACAATAATTTAACGTTAGTTCATACTAAATAATTAGAAGTAATAGTTGTGTAAGTGTTACAAAGAGATGAAAGTAAATAAACATAGTAAATGTCACTAATATATAGGAATCAGATCGTTGAATAATTATTTATTTGGCTGTCAATATCGGCTAATAGAACTGTATGTTATTTTCTCTTTTATTTGATAATAATATCTAATAACAATAAACATTATTTCTTAACTCTTCGTCCATAACCGTTTCGTGTTAAGACTATGTACTAGGAAAGCAAACGAACCTTATAACGGTCCTTTCTGCTAAACACGACACAATGTTAGGGCCGCTTAACTTTAATAAGGACCTCCGTACGCAAGGACCCGCCTCGTAGGGTTCCATTTAGGCTAAATACCTAGGGTATGAAACAGACAATCGTTTACTTAAAAAGTGGATAAAACACACACCATTGACCCTGGACACACAACCTTGTTGACCCTGGACACACAATATTTTCTATAACAAAAAACAAATTGTCTTTTATTATACTTCTCGTCATGATAGAGTTACTTCAAAATAAGCAACATAAATATTTACATCGTATAAAGGTAAACTAAACTAAAGTTGTGCATGAGTGATTTATATGAAATAGAATCTTGACGAGTGCTTCAAACTTTGCCACATACATACGCCAGACTTGCGTACACAAGGACCATTCCTATTAGCCTCAGTATTTCGAATTCAAGATGACGCCGAGTTTTACAAGAAAAAGGAATAGAGTCCAAGATTGTCCAGATTAGGGAAGTGAACAGTGCGGGATTAATTGCGTGGATCCCGGGATCCCGGGGGATCACCACGCGGTCCTCCAGCCCTAATCCCGGCTTTGGGGCGCGCTTGTGTCGTTTTTGGGCCGAACTAAATTAAACTTACGTCTTTGTTCGCTGGACTGGACATTCTTTGTTGCGAGACTTACGAGACTTGGTTTGAGGTGATTGTAGAAAAGTCTTATAAAGAAAATTATACATATTAAGTAAATTACGTAATTTGTTTTCTAAACTTGACCCACATTGATTAGATCAAGTAAAACACTATTTCTTTGTAGTATTCTTTGTAAGCAATTTACCCAATTAAAGTTTAGTAAGACCTACCCTTGTAGATATACCCTTGTCAGATTGTGCCTGAGATAGGTGACGGATTAGTTTGTTGCTTTATCTAACGAAGAATATAGATAGTTTTTAGTGACCCAGATTCAGTACTTAAAGGTTTTGGTCGATTCGTGTTTAATAATGTAAAACAAGAGTTCAGTCGTTATAATACGATTATCTTTTGCTCACTTAAAACTACCAAAGATAATTTTACGCAAGCTTTTAGTTCCATTTTACAACAATAAAGCAAAACAAAAAACCAAGTATCATAATACACAAAAATCTCAGTTTGTATATTAAAACAACAGTCATTCAGAGTCGGCAGGGCTCGGGAGTCATACCGGGCGGCTATCAAACTCTCGTAATGTTTGACGGGAGTTCCGGCGACCCCCGGCGATCCGGCGCCGGACCGGGGCCGTCTCGCCGGTCGCGGCCCTGTCCGGCTCGCTGCCGGAATTAATGAAAAGAAAGGTTGTATGTTTTATTGCGGCCAATGAATTGCTTATTTACAAAAAGGCTACCCTTCGGAGCTCAGGTATTTTAAAAGACCTTTTTGGAGTATTTTATTATTTATAGAGATGAACTAGAGCTGTTAGTATTCTAATTTCTTTTTTATTGATGGTTCGAATAACAAATGCTTGTAATTTATGTTTAAGTAGTTGAGATAGTAACATGTTATCGATGGTTGAAAAGTCACATTTGTTGGATATTTAAATTCTAGTAAAACTCAACAGTTACTGGTTTTGAGTCGCATTACTTTTAGTGTAAAGTTATAATCTAAGAATGTTACATCCCATTTCATCTTCTCAGATTATTTAAACCTTTTCTTGTAACCTATAAAAGCATTTAACCACAATAAAGCGGCCAAAAAGAAATACTGAAAAACACACAAGTGCCACAAATAAATGCACCGTAATAACATCTTCCAATTAATGTATAATTGAAGAAAACGTTTTCCTCGGTCTTCGGGGAGATAAGGAAAACGTGTGACTGAACACAAACACAAGATAATTCGTCCATTACCGCCGCAGAGCGTTACGCATTGTCAGACTGCTTCACCGGCGGGATCCACAAATTGACATCGTTATAGAGATAGGAAATATCCAAGAAAATACCCAATCGTATTCTGGTCCTTTGGGGTTCAATCCAAGTTTAGGCTAATAAACTAAAAGGATCTAAACGCTTATCTGAGTGGAGATAAAAAGATCTGAAATATGAGTTGAAGCACTTAATTTTTATACGTCCATCCCGGAGGGTAGGCGCTGATTTTACGACAACCCTTCACGATGACTCCATTTAGATTGTTTCGCTCAGTCATTAAGTTGATACCGCGGCGGCGGGAGATTTAAAAAATGTAATGTTCCTCGCGGGAGTCGTGATCCCGGACCGAGGACCCGACCACCAGAAATAAGATGTCTGCTCAGAGAATATTATAAGATGTTATTGTGAAACAAAATGTCCGTAATACTTGTTAATATTATAAGGCCGTTGTGCTCGAATGTCTTTACCTTACTGTTGCAGTATTTATCCCTAAAAACCTTGTTGTCTGTTTCCACATTACCGTCCTGTGGTTTTCACGTTCCGATATAAGTAAGTTTACGATTGGGTTGGGATTGAAGGGGATTTTGTCTCCTGGGAATGGTAAAATGTAATCAAACCAGGGACGTCCTATCGTATATCTCCTTGGGAACTATTATTTCGTATAAAGATTATTTGGAGCCTTTACTGACCAAGTATTAAATCTCAACCTTTTTTTAAGACTAGGAACAAGCTTATCTAATCAGTTTTTTTTCCAATATATAACATTTAGGCGCGTGATTACCTTACATCTTAATACCGTTTTTCTCAAAGCCCGTCTGAAGCAATAAACACATTCCTCAAGTTAGGAAGGTGGAATAAATCAGACAACATACACATAAGGGCCTGTTCGTGTTTTAATTATTCTTCGGAATTTAGGTTACGTTGAACAATTTTATTAGGCTCAGTATATTTCAGAAATTATTTTTACCAAATGAGCTTTAAAGATAAAATGTGTGTAATATCAAAAAATATTGTAGTACTATATAGATTGTATAATAATAAGTGACGGGCCTGTTGGTTTAGTGGTTAGAGACCCCGACTGCTATACTGGAGGTCGTGGGTTCGATTTTCACCCGGGAAAATGTTTGTGTGATGAGCACGATCATTTGTTCAGTGTCTGGGTGAAATTTATCTATAATATAGTATGTATTTAGAAATATTTAAGCATGTTTATCAGTTGTCTGGTTACCATAACACAAGCTCTGCTTAGCTTGGGATCAGACAACCGTGTGTGAGATGTCCCGGAATATTATTATTATTATTATTATATTGTGTGCCATAGGACCAGTTCCCAGTTTTTCCAAACATTACATTTTCAATATCAACATTATCTGAAAAAGTTTTATGTGTGTACAATACAGAATTAAAACATATAACATTTATTTATGAGGCAGTCGAACGCAACCGATATATCACCGATATTATTCCTCCATAATACATTGTAAGTGAAGCTACTTTAATAAACTTCGCGGAGTGTCCTCTAAGCGATTTTTGCGGAGGGTGTGATGATAGTTTGATAAATGTCTGCAAACAACTGCGAACTCGAGGACCCTCTGCTCTCCCTCACAACTTGTTCCAAAGGGAGGACCTACTTCTTTGCGTCCCTTTTGGTGGCTACTTTGTTTTGTGAGGCGCCAGCTATATCTCGAAAAACATATTTAATTCTTGTAGTAGACGTCAATACTTTTCTCAATTTGTGAACTGTATTGCAGTGTAAATGGTCACACTCACTGTAGTTAAGTGGATATTGGGTTGGATGTATTATAGTTTCAACTTAAATACCAATCCCAAGCTTAAGCGAACATTAATAATCTATTGGTCCTTCGAGTACAGTTGTATTTACATTAATTCCCAAAGGACCGAGAATCGCGATACTAAACCAACACATTTCACACTTGAGTCCCGATTCCTTATGTGTTTGTCAGTAGTTTATAAGTGGAGGGAACTAAATAAACATCCATTAGTTGGTCCTTCGAGACGGGACATTTAAAGTCACATTAAACAGTTGAGAGAGTATTGTCTGCGAGCGTGTTCGTGGTTACACTTCTCAAGTGTTATTGTGACGCCTTTGACACTCAAACATATTGCGAAAACTTCAACTTAGTTCAGTAGAGGTTGTTGTTACTTTCAATAATGACAAATTATATTTTAACATTTAACATATCATAAATAAACTTCTATTACAATGTTATATCAAGGAAACAGCGACGTTATTATGACAAGCTGTCAGACAAAATTACTGGTTAAATAAACAAGTTAGTGGTTTGTGAAATATAGATCAAATTGCTTTATTAATACATTAGTCATTATATGAGATACTGAAAGTCACCTACAGTTTAATTACCAGTAACTAATTAATAATTACTCATAGCTGAAGTAATGTCTACTCGCGAGGTCGAGTTGTGACGTCATACATGAAATAAATGACAAATGTGTTGTATGCATCATTGCGTCCGCGCATACAGAGTTAGTCTTTAGTAACGTTACGTGCTAATATCGTCATAGTTATAAGGATGTAGATTTTATTAGTCAGAGGTAGTAATTATTAAGATGAGTGTTAATGACATACTATCAAAGGTCATTTCCTTAACTGAAACTTTTGAAACATATAAACATGACATAATATATACGTAGGCATATACATATATCTTTTATAATACATGGGCATGGGATATAGACAACAGTGTAATATGTTAGTTCAGATTGTCTAAATTATGGTTGTAGGGGAACCTTTTGGCAATTCAACAAGTCTTGGTTATAGTATCAACTTATTTTTCATATTACCTCGTAGAATTAATTAATCAGTCTCTTATTAGCCCACAGGCACCTGTCAATATTCTCCTACTTCCATTCCATCACCCCTGAGCATCACGATATAGCCATCAAACCGGTAACTTCCTTACATAACGTCGTCGCCGTCACAAAGTAATCCCTTCCGTACCCACCGCCGCCACCGCGCCAACACGCGCCGGTCGTGCGTGCGGCTCGCGTGAGATAGATGCCTGGTTTGCGACCTGACCGGTGTATCTACTACCTTGTATGGATATCGCAACAGTTGAACTTGTCTAATTTTTAAGGACCTTCAAGTTAAATAAAAAAAATGTTTATCGCAGAAAAAGTTTTATTCTAATTAATGGTGTTTTGAGATTTTACCCTTTTTGAGTAATTTTGTCAATTTTGAAATATTGATAATCTATTTTTTTTTTCTTTATTATCATATGACCTGCTAAAAATGTCCTCAAATTTAGGTAGGACATATATATAAACTGCAAGTACGAGTACATAAAATCATATTCAGATTACCACAATGACGTTAAAACAAAACCAAATGACCATATTAGCCCGGAATCTATACATACTACACGCAATTAGTAACAGTGACATACAAAACTCAACCTTATCTGCTTTACATAAAGACCATCTCACCTTCCAAGCCTCACCACATATATAGTTATCTATACATGTGATTTGAATCCTAATTACCGTAATGAAGTGATTTATCCACGGTTAGGCTAGCTCTACACGAGTTAGTGATGACAGCTGTTTAAGCTAACTGTACACTGCAGGCATAAAAGTCAGTGATAACAAGCGCTATGTTTAGACACTGCACAATAAATGTGTTGCTAAGTGTACGAAGTATGGCGAGTGACGTCATTGACTCTTAGAAATATATTTGTTCGTCGAATTATCTAAAAATAAAATTCTGTTTAAAGGTTTGTATAGTTCTTAATTGGTGGTGTAGAGTTTAGTAACTTTTATGCACTGTGCACTGTGTTTTTCCTTATTGTAATTATGGATATAAAGCCAAAATTAGGCGAAAAATAAACCTAAATGAATATCAAAATGATATCAGAGAAACTGACTAATAAAGCCGCCTAACACCGCTTTATAACACAAAAAACATCAAAACATAAAAATGACAAGTTCTTGCACCTGCGAGCAGCATGTCTAGAAAAATCACGCTAAAATGTTACCTCCATCTAACGACACTGGGACGAGCCCGGTACGACTACGGGACGACACCGGGACGACGGTGGGACGATCCCGGGACTGCGACGTGTCCACTTCCCTTTGTCCCGCGCACAATAGCGCCGCGGTTTTATGGCGCACATTGTTACACTGTACACCTTTGACTGCCACTGTTAACCGCTCCGCAGTAACTCTCGCCTTTTCAACATTTATCTGAGGTTATATTTTGGGAAGTTTATGATGAGGAATAAAAGAAGAGTTGGTCTTTGTAAAGTAGCCATTACAGTACTAAAAAATCTTTGTAGTGTTAAGTGTTTTTACGAGACTAGCTTGTCAATCAGAATGGTAGCAAGCTTAGTTAGGTACCAGGGCACCATCCACTCAAAGAGGCTTATTGTCTGTTTTTGGACTTCGCTGATAGTTAGTAGCCTTAAGTATTATATTATTAATAGAACAAGTAGATGCTCAGTATGTTTATTATTTATTCAATTATTTATTAAATTATTATTTCATTATGTATAGTGTTAATTATTTAACAGTATTTTTAGTTTTTATATTGATAAGCCAAATTACATTAAAATTATGCAGTTGTTAGCTGTGTATTTATAAATTATGAGCGTAAACAGGATAATTGATAATTTTAAATATATTTTGATAAGCAATAATTATATTTTGGTATGAAGCGCAATATTTATTAATTATTTACAAATTTCCACTTAAAATGCATCAATAAGGCCATATCAATACATGCCTACATGGAAAATTAAAATAATTTGTATTCGTCGTATTTGTTTCATAGTGATTCTTGGTAGTTATTAAATAAGTATAAAATATGAACATTCGACAAGTTGTAATAGGATATTTCAGAATAGAACTGAGCTCTTTAATCTAATATTATTCACGACCCCCATAGTTGAGTGACGTACAGACGGGGTTTTGAAAGTGACGACTCTGACACCCGTATTCATGAACGTTACTGTGAGGTCTCATAGTGCGCGCGGACGCACAGGGACACAAAAACCTAATCATAAACAATACTTGAGGGACGAACGACACTATGCGCTCATTATAATCAACGCACAGATAAAGTAGCTCGCTAGCTACTTTACGCAACGCATAGTGCGACAAATCAACACATGACAAACTGGTATCCAGTATAAGGTAATGTTTGTAGTGATTTGTGATACGCTGATTTACACATAATATAGTAGAGAAACGCAGATAATCTTAGAGGTTTTTAAAGGTCGTAAACAAACTCATTTTTTTGAGCTTACTTTGCAAACGCTGGCTGAACCCTACGAGTTAGATCAAAAAATGTACTACAGTATTGTGCATGTAATATAGATCAATATTGCCCGTTACAGCATGTAATTTAAATGAATATTTTCGAAGAAATTACAGATTTAAAATGCAGGGACATAGCGGTTGCGGCGGGACCGGCCGGAGGGCCGCGCGGGGGCCGGGGGGCGCGTGCCTATACCAAATAGTGCATCGGAGGCCGCGCTTCGCCCTATAGCACTTTATGGCTTTATGGCACTATATTAAGTATCAGCATTGCACCCGTGCAAAGCCGGGGCGAGTCGTTAGTCGCTAGTATAAAATGAAACAAATTTATTTCAATTTTGAAGATTTTATTAATAGTTCCATTTCCAATTTCATTTTTTCTAATTGCAAACCATGGAGTTGTTTTTCAAAATCAATTAAGTTTTCTTCCCCTTGTATCAGGGCCTCCTCACACATAGCTTTATTTTTGCTTCTGTCTCACTACAAATTTTCATGACCTGAAAGATAAAGTGCATATTTATAAACAAGAGTGCTGCGTTATTGATTATTTGCATCTGAGTATAATCCCTGCCCACACCTCTTGAATTGACAAAATATTCAGTTACCTTTGCTAGTAGTGGATATTTCCTTTCGTGTTTTTGGTTGAGAGGGAACATTCTTGTCTACTTCTAGATTTTATGATCTCGCAACTTCTTCTTAGCTGAATGTTATTCCTAGGCGTCACATAGGACTGTGCATTATAGGCCATTGTCAGCTCATCCCAGGCCTTCTTCTTCAACTCGATGTTTTGAGCGTGTGTACGCTTATCCTGAATAATGGGCGGGTCTCGCACTAAAGCTACAATTTGTTCTCTTTCCGAAGAAGTAAATGGTGACTTCTTTGAGCTGAAAGAAAACAATATGTGTTATTATTTTCACAACTTTGACTATGGAACAAACAGAAACATACAATAATATATAAGTGCTTACCATGTTTTGGGTAATTTCGTAGTCATTATAGACAAAAATTGTTGAAAATAATGTAAAACAGTTAAAATGTTTTTATTTTGAAAAATCGCGGTTGACGTTTAATCTGTCAGTCAACCCGAGTGAAGTCGCATCACATCGTTAACCAATCACAGCGCCGCATTCAATGCTATGAGTCCGCACAGCAAAGGGTCCGTTAAGTATTGTTTATGAAATGAATGGCCTGCCATGACGAACGCAGTGAGAAATGCCTTACTTAGCATAGTGTTGCTGCCATACTTATGTAAGTAGCGTTCTTGAATACGGGTGTGACACCCGTATTCATGAACGTTACTGTGAGGTCTCATAGTGCGCGCGGACGCACAGGGACACAAAAACCTAATCATAAACAATACTTGAGGGACGAATGACACTATGCGCTCATTATAATCAACGCACAGATAAAGTAGCTCGCCAGCTACTTTACGCAACGCATAGTGCGACAAGTCAACATATGACAAACTGGTATCGAGTATAAGGTTATGTTTGTAGTGATGTTTTTATTTTGAAAAATCGCGGTTGACGTTTAATCTGTCAGTCAACCCGAGTGAAGTCGCATCGCAACGTTAGCCAATCACAGCGCCGCATTCAATGCTATGAGTCCGCACAGCAAAGGGTCCGTTAAGTATTGTTTATGAAATGAATGGCCTGCCATGACGAACGCAGTGAGAAATGCCTTACTTAGCATAGTGTTGCTGCCATACTTATGTAAGTAGCGTTCTTGAATACGGGTGTGAGTCTGTTTCCGGAAAGTGCATATAGAAAACCACTTTTCTAGATTATCTTTGGTCTGGGTGTTTGTAGTGCCTTTGCTGTCCTTCTACACTATTTAATCGATTGCATACTTATCACCAATAATTTCATGATTTACAAAGACAATTAAAATAAACTGGTTTGAACACTGACAATAGAAGAAAACGCGTTACTATGTAATAAAAAAAATAACACATTACATACATACATACATATAATCACGCCTTTTTCCCTTATAGGGGTAGGCAGAGACCACTTCTTTCCACTTGCTACGATCCTTACACACTTGTTTCGCTTTATCCACTTTCATTATTCCCTTCATACATGCTGTTCGGTTTATGGTACTCTTGACCTGGCATGTTTTCATTCACACTCGCCTTATACACTTTATTCGTCAATCGTTCTTCATTCGTTCTCTTGACATAGCCAAACCTCATCAGCATACCTTTCTTAATTTTTGTCTCAACATCCATCATCTGACATACTTCATCCACCTTTCCATGCATTCCTCCTCTTACATTCAAAGTAGCGAAGCGGCTCTCCGTGGGCCACTTTTCGCCCCCGCGAGAAACGAGACGTGATGGGTGGCGAACCACATCACCGCCATTTTGGATAATTAAATTATTTTTATGAATATCCATTGCGTTCCTGCGGGATATATATAATAACACATTCAACTACAGTAAGCTAGAGCTCGTTTGAAATAAATGTATCTAGCGTTAAAATAAAAGTGTTAATAGTCACGTAAAGGGCTAATCACAATGCTAATACTCTGATTAAAATGAGTGTTGTACACAACACGCAGGACCAACGACTAATATAAAACAAGTCAACTTGTTTGTTTTAACGAAACATTAATTATTCAATAAAAGTTAATCCAATTAGGGCGGCCTGTGTTTTATGTAATTAACTTGTATTTACGTCCATTAATTGTTTGGATTTCGTGTTTGTTAATAACAACGGTAACCTTTGTGAGATTAGCGGATACTTTGAACTCGTTTGTCTAGGTTCGCTTCACTGACCTTTTAACTAAATGTTAGTGTTCCTAATTGTTCCTTTGAAAATGTAATTCATTTTTAAAGTAAATTAGGAAGTTTGCTCAATTTCAGTATTTAAAATGATACACGAATAATTAGGATAGCATAAAAGCTAGAGAATTTACAATTTACTACATATTATCATTACCTAAAGACGTTATCTAACAGTCTCTGCGTAGTGCTTTCCTCTGCTATTTTGGTGCGCGATTCAAATAATGATTTATCGAATCGGTAAACACTTATTTTGTTCTTGTTTGCCTTTGTAGTTTACCGTACATCAATAAGTTTGCTTTTGTTCATTGAAATGATCATTTAAATAGTTTTTAGTTCTCCCCACACACACGAGGGGTGTGTCAGATCTGAATTAGTCACGTCACGCTCAGGGCGTGTGTGTCGGATAGTCGCCGACTCCACAAAAACAGCCTGATTCAAGCTATTCAAGAGGAAAATACGAAATTACACAAAGGAGGTCCCGGTTCTAAAGGGATTCATAATTTAGATCTGAAGACTGAAATTGTAGGCAAACCAGAGGACGATGAAGATTCCGTCCGATCCAGTCCGAATTTTCAGTTACCTATCAACAAATCTTGTTATTTAGTTCCACATTATACTAGAAATGGTAGACAAAGACAATTAAAATCAATTAGCTAGATAGAGAAATGTGCGGCTAACCTTATTCGACAAAATGTACAAAACATTTTTAGAGCACAAAGAGATTTCCCTAACTAATAAATATCATTACGACTGCAATCGCAATGGAGCTAAACTTTTCCTTTGTTCACGTATTTAATATATCCTGTATATATATGTTGATGTCATTGTTTGACGTATTCATAAATATCCTCCATATTGACGCACAAACAAGCGAGGCGATGTAACGCGCATCGTTTAATAATATCACTCGTGTACACAAGCCTTATTTATCGAAACTGTTTGCTTTACACAAATGAAAATATTAAAATTAAGTCAAAACGCTTTATGTTTTATTAATTCGTGTTTACTTTTTATTACATGTTTACTTAGATATGTGATTGAAGTATTACGAAAATGGGAAAGTAATATTTAATGTTTAACAGGATAAATATTCTATTTAGTTATTAAAAAGGAAAGAAGTGGTCTCTGCCTACCCCTACAAGGGAAAGAGGCGTGATTATATGTATGTATGTATGTTATTAAAATCTTTTATGTAGAGAACAAAATACGCCGTTTATGGAGCGGAGAACCAATTAATTAAAAATGTCTTATAAAACTATTAAATTATAATGAACATTAAATTACTTGTTTGGCTTCGAACCTGGGCTTGTTTAATCCGATTAATTAACCACTTCACTAAAGAGTCATTAATGTTGGAAATGTTTTACAAAAGTATAATTATCATGTTTCAATAAAACAGGGAATTATTAATTCAATTTCAAGATATTATCGACTTTCGTGCTTGAGTGGCGTACAGACAGTTTTCAAGGTGTCTCTAGCTTTGAGATTCCGGGTTCGATACCCGTATGGGCCAATATAGAAAAGACTCTTCTACATTATTTCGTTAGTGTTCTTTAGCTACTTACTTTGGGTGAAGCAGGCAATGTATAATCATGTTATGTTGTCGAAATTAAATACTTAATGATTTAATTACATTAAACTACTACACCAAATAGCAAAAAGCCACTTACTACTTAAGATAAGAAACTCTCGCAAGTGATTTGTCTCTATTCCTAACAAGAAAACCAGATGGATGGGTCATTAATCTTGTTCATCTTGACCTTCCGTATTTACTTACTACTACTATATCCCGGTGACCTTGACCTCACATAGCAAGGAGTATATAATGTAATCCTAGGCATGTGATTGATAGATCGCCGACAAGTTTAGGAGTTACAGAGAAAACGTTTTACGTCGAGGACAAGTTGACGGCAACTATACAGGCTGTGCAGATATATTATAGGTAGTGTTGTAGTGTAAATAAAGCGGTATAAGAAACCTTAAGTATAATAATAATATTCCGGGACAACTCACACACGGTTATCTGATCCCAAGCTAAGCAGAGCTTGTGTTATGGTAACCAGACAACTGATAAACATACTTATATTTTTCTACACACATACATATTATAGATGAATTACACTCAGACGAAGAACAAATTTAAATGATCGTGTTCATCACAAAAACCTTTGTCCTCGGTGGGAATCGAACCCACGACCCTGGTATAGCAGTCAGGGTCACTAACCTCTAGACCAACAGGCCCGTCAAAAGTAAGTAACAAAAGCATGTATTATGTATCTTACTTGGAAATAACAGAAAACTGACCAAAGAAAGCCAAACTCCTAACAAAACTAAATTATTTAGCTATTTCGGCCTCCCAGTAAGCGTACAATCAAAATAGCGAAGGTTAGTTCAAAATAACGTGACACTATTGTTAGGCGGACAATTCCAATCATAGCAGGCGGGAGTTTTCCTCAATTGGGCGTTAGGACCAGAGATATTGGGCGCGCTGGAGTAACAGGACCACGCCTGTTATCGCCACCGATAACGCTGCGTCCTTCAAAACGGAAGCTTGTGGTTAAATTGGAAGTATTGTGTTATCTTTGATGACGCCGCACTTTTATTAAACATGCTTTAGGGATTTAAGGATGTGTGGGATTGAACTCGTTTTATTTTTTTGTTTTACCTAGGCCTTATTTTTGTTTAGTTACTTATTAAAGTACAATGATCGGATTGTTAAAGCAAGTTTTGGGCCACCTAATGTGAAAACTCGATTTGTGAATCGATGATGCTACTGGTGCTTATTTATAATAAGAAATAAGTTTTGTCATAGAATTTCATTTATGATAAAATGAAAAAAAATCTATGACAAAACTTTAAACTAAAACTAAAACGTCTGAACTAGAGTGCTAGATTATTTCTACGCTACAAGAATACTTGCCTAAAGCCTGCATTTTAACGTCCTTATTTTCCAAAATAGCTGCAGCATAATTGCTATCATTTTCACATTTGTAGCAAAATGCGAGAATAACGCCAGCTAGCTCCTAACTATATTCCGTGGAATAGGGATGTGATTACATCGACACTGTACAACACTAGTGCTACAGTGGCACAGCACTAGCTGCAGATTGGCTCAGTTATTGTTTCGAGAGCGACACGCGACTCGTTACGCCATTTTATTGGACGATGCAACTTGTCGAATTGGCTATTTTGTGTTAGAAACGTGAAAGTGCTGGCTTTCATAAAATAACTGCCGTAAATGCTAGCAAATTGCCGAGGAATCAAAATAAATTCTACAAGAAAATAAATTGAAACGATATTATTAACAGTGTTTGTAAGATTATATATTTAGTATTCATAAGAAAATATATAAAACGTCTTACAAAAACGCGGAGTCGCGGCCGTGGGACATTAAAACGCATCATCAATTTCTAAAAACGCTTAAAATAACAAACAAATCATTCTTCAAGATGTTCTCAAAAGTTTATCTGACTCCATCTCATCGCAAAACCATAGTAATTACACCATTATCTCATCTTCCACCATCACCCTTTGCGGAACATTACAACAGCCTTTATATGAGGCTGCATAATTTATATAATTACCTCCATACATTCGTGTAGTTCATTTAACAAATGACGTAATAGCCCGGCGAGTCCCTGTGCCGGCCGTTTATAATAACAGGGCACTCGGGGGAGACTCGTCAGTTATACGTACTAGCTTTAGACCACGGTTTTGCCTGCATAAATATTTATTTTTAATATAAATCCTATCCTATGACTTAAAAAAATAAGTTAGCTAACAAACAGTAACATATTATTTAACATTGCTTCAGTACTTTCAACGATTACTTAGTACATACAAACAAACAGATTTATTTCTTCATAAAATTAGTATAGATGATGACGTTGTAAATCTAAACTACCAATGTATGGTCAGATAATATATGGTCGATATAAGGCAATAACGATGGTATTTTCCTGGTACATATTTCAATAATAAAATGTGTTAATAAATAGCTATCATAATATTATATTCGGACTGGAATAATTACGGTATTCTGCTATTAGTCCTTAGTGGCGCAATCTAATTTTAACAATAAATATTAATATATAAGTACCCGATTTCTTTATTGCTTGCAACATTTATAAAATGTGTCAAATCCTTTATTCATCTACTTAATTCTACTTAAGTGTAAGTTGAAGTGGTTCACAAAGTTTCCGATGTCTCTGCACAACTTGACAGACAAAGTTCGCTCCAAACTGCGGTTATTTTGTTGCGCAAGACTTCAACATGACAATGCAACAACACATCCCTCGACAGAACCTATTACTAAATGAAAACTCAATTCTCTGAACATTATTTCTAATTCGTTGAATTTGGTTTTCCAAAATACTTTTTGTACTTAATGTACTGAAAGTAACGGTTTATCTGGTTATATGGGAAATGATTTATGACAAATGTAAAAAATAAAAGAGCTTTTTTTCTGTTCTAATCTGGTCCTTTATCTTCCGAAGAAAAACATTTGGTCTTTTCGTACGTATTCAATAATTCAAGGTCAGAGGGACGACACTTAATACGATTACTTAACTGGAGTATAACAATGAACAGTTAAGTGTAACGTCTGATCCCGCAGTTAGTTGTAACTGACCTACTTGAGTCCGTCTCGCAGTTATAACCATTAACTAGGCGATAACTGCGGCTTTACTCGCCTCTCATCAAATATTATGGCCGTTGATTTGGCTCGGATATTATTTGTTTACTGACAATTAATTACAACTATCCACTATGTACTAGTATCGCTGCCAACTAATATTACTTAACGATAACGTATCCAAATTTGCATTAATGGCATTAATGTCATGACTGTACTGATTTAAATAATTTCATCCTGAACCGAAAAGTAAATCCGCATTAAAAGTAATACGAAAAGTAATATAATACATCAACCGAAACTAATTATTTCCTGGAATAACTCGACAATTCCTCTTCTCTCATTATTCCTTCATTATTCCGCTAGACCAACGAACCAGCCATAATAAATCAAACATATTTATTTTCCAATAGTTCCACAAACTCGCTACAGTTCAAACAGTCACGCTGAGCAACTTATAAAGAAGTATTTTAATATATTTCTGCAGTTTCTGCGAGGACCAGTTGGCAATAAATTTTATTAGCCTTGTCTCGGACGGTCAAAAAGATTCCCTCTCTCGTTTAAATTAAATTTTCTACCAAACCCTAACATTACTGCGATATTCATTTTAAATAGAATATATTATGCTAAAGGATGAACTGGATTCTCCAATAAAAACTTTCTCCGAACAAAAAGACCAATAACGAAAGTTGGTCCTTATGGCTGTAATTTTTACAAGCGTTGCAATTGTAAAGCCACAATACAGTTATTATACAGAAGGTAAACATTAACGGCACATGAAACAAGGATATTAATCTGTTTAATGTCAATCCCGCCAAATTACTTTGATTTAGAATGTGAATTTATAGTGTTAGTAAAGTGGGGCGGAAAATTACATGGAAATAGTTCTATTTTGATGTTTGTACAAATTCACAGTACAAGTGCAAATTCAAACATAAACTAAAATAAACAAAATAATATAGATTCGGAGTTTTTCGGTGTGTCCTATAACCGTATTCTTAGAGTTTTGTTATATCTTATTGACAATGGGCCTTCTTGACTTATTTCTACAACTGTTCCACAGCTTACAACGACGTATAAAATTAATCAAATTCCATTTCGCGCTCGACAGTATAATAATAGTAATTGTGCTCTTGTTAATTGGGCCGAGCAGCAATGTACGAGGTACAATTAAACATGCTCACGTGAGCCAATTAGCGCACTTCACGACCAATTATCGTATTATAAAAAGGTGTAATTTTAAATGATAATTATGAAATTTTGGTCCTTAAGGTTTTAGTGGGATTAAGGCTAATAGCTGGTACTTTAGATAGTCCTAAACAGTTTAGGGCAGTTTAGAATTAGGTAATAGATGATAGTGGGCGGATTATCCCTTTCGTGTCGACTGCTTGGATATTTAAATCGGATTAATTAGTGATAATTGTGGCTCTTCGTGCTTTAAGACCTTCTGTTATTGATAATACGTATACTAAATACTTTTTAAATTGTTCAGCAGTTTAACATTTTATTCGGCTAAGTTTTTCTAATATAAATCCGAAAATATTACACCGGGCTTTTAAAATTATTGTTATTTATTACGAGTTTAGCAATATACCTGATCGATGAGCAGGAAGTTCAGCAGTGATACAGCCTTCCGGGCGTCAGGACTTTGATATTGGTACAATTCCCGCGCGACGGAAAGTATGATTGAGTTTTGTTACGAAATTGACAGTTACGACCCGTGTTTGAATTATATTCAACAGTTATATTGTTAAACATAACTTTTGAATATTAAATACATTTCAAATATTTGTTTGAGTAACAAAATAAATAGATCGCAAAATTACTTTCAATCTAACATTTAACAGAATTCATTTAAATACTGCTACGTCAAGCAAGAAAAACCCCTACGGTTCACTTTGAAATTCTCCCTAACGGAGTTTTACAAGGGTGAACACAAACCCCTATAATTCTTTAAAATATTAAACTTATAAAAGCTTGATGAAAAGCACTTTCACAACGGAACGCTCTTGCTACGAAACGTTTATTTGAACAAGGGGATTATGCGGCGTTAGCGTAGCGCGTAGCACAGCGTAGCCGCGTAGCTGAGTGTAGCCGAGCGTAGCAAATAACGTATGAATGTCTTCCACTCCCGTTACCATTATGCGATAAACTGAATTTCAAGTAAAAACAAATGAAATTAAATTGTATTCCTTTATAAGGCAGCGTTAGGAATAATGACCAGTTTCCTGCGCGAGGCAATTTGAGGTAAATTTGAAAGAACGAGGAAAAGCATTGTTCGTTTTACGTTTCTGAATTATTTTAACAAAAAACCCGCATCCCTCCTGACTGTGGGACAATAAATGACACGTGTATTCATTCAGTTTTATTTTAATTTCAATTTATTACATTGCATTTTGCCGAAACCTTTTAACCTTACCCCTTTGTAGTATAAATACCTAATAATAATATAATTTGCGAATTACGTTTCAGGCATTTTTTTGGAAGCTATTAAACAAAACTATATCATTATAAAAATGTTCAGTTTCTAAAGGGCACTAGGGGGTACTCCTGTAGACACAATTACGTCATGGGCCATTATATTTTTACGAGACTCCTAGCTTAAGACTAGACTTGCTGGTATTTATTTGTGAGGTTAGCTTGTTGTCTCTAATATTAACATTTGTACAAACATAAATATTTTATACGAATGTAAATGATGTTAAACGTTTTAGGGTGGGTGTCGACCGCGGCGCTCGGCGCTCGGTAAGGGTATGCGACCACTAAGCCGGCGACAGATCACAGAGTTATAACGCAATTACATGATTATTGGGTTTTAGGTTTGTATGCTAAACGAATTTGTATTTATTATTTATTTAAATGGAGTTTGATATTATATTTGTTATGTTGATGTTGAATTGTTGGTGAACAGCAAAATGTTCTCTGTGCTTTATGGGCTAAAGAGTAACAGAGATTTTTTTAACTATTACTACTTATATGCATATTTTGTTAATAGTGTTAACTTTGGGCTTTTATCATACAGAGAATTTCAATGAAATGACCACTAGGCAAGACTGTGCTGCTTGGAACAGCAACTAATAATAATGTAAATTATAATGCCAAAAAATCTAATAATAAATATGGGAAATGTTCAAGTATTCATAAAAACAGTCTTAGTAACATAAGATGAAAATTATCTTCTTCTTCTGGGGAACAGTGTGTGAAGAAAAAGTTAAAAAAATAATAATAATTACATATGGTATAAACGACAGCCTTCCAATTTCCAAAGCAATATAACAACTTAAATATCCGGCCATAGACGAAATACTTAAAGCATAGGACTGTTCATGCGTCACTGGACAGGGAAGTACTAAATATTCATATAAAACTCCACAAAGTTAAAAAAAAACATGTACATGATATTCAAAAACGTGTACCTCCAATAAAAGAGAGTAGGGAACAATGAATCAATAAAAGCTGTACATGAACTGCAGCGCCTTTGATATGACTGATTGAGGAGCTACAAAGCCGCCGATTGATTGTCACCCCCCCCTCTCCCCCTCCCCTATCCTATAGCCCTCCCCCCCCTCCATCGCGGGTCGCGCGTCATGTTACATGTGTCGCGGCTGTGGAGGGGACGGCAGAAGGTACAGTTGCCTTGGTTCACGAAAAAAAAATTATCATTTGCTACTAGTGTTTAAAAGAATTATATACTACGTATTATGATGTAGTTAAGTGAAGTTAATTAAAAATTAAATTATATCGACATCATAGAAGAAACCTTTTTTGACAGAGATTATTTAGTTTTTTAACTACGTGTGAGACATGCTATCGAAGAAATAAGAGATAGAAAGTTTAGCATTTTTTTTTTTAATAAGCTTTCCTGGATATAATGAGTTGCGTGATTAAAAAAAAGCCTTTTATCTCAAATTTATTTCTAAAAAGTAATGTGGCATTCATTGGTCCTTCTGTCCTCAATTTGTCGTGACGTTAGGATCACAACAGATACATAAAAACCGCAGCAAGTTTGATTGCACAAAGCGGGGAATACATTCCCACTAGGTATATACCTACCTACCTAGTATACATATAGTACATACATATAGTACATGCTGAATTACAGAGTATTTCCAAAAGTTGGAGTTTTACAGTGGTAATAAAACGTGGGGCGCTTATTAATATTTTTGCTATGACAAATACTGAAGTGGATACTGGAGATTGTGGCTTAGAGCACTTTTAATATTCAGAAATATATGGAATCAAATTTTTATTTAATTAAATTGTATGTTATGGTCTAAAATCACCCTGTCCCGTAACGTTATAAGGATCTACAGACCAATTCAAGTTTTATCCATCTGTGTGGAAAGTAAGAAAACTGGTCCAAAATACACACATAGCTTACTACTAAAAGTCACAAGTTCAATTTTAAGCATGAATGTCAATCCCAAATGCTGTGATTGCACCTTGGAATCTTTTGATTTAGATTCGGAATGAATCCATAAATAAGTACATCAGCACAAAAATCTAGGAATATCTATCGCTGGACCCTAGATTTATTCAAGAGCTGTGAATAAAGCGGTTAGTGCCCCCCCCCCCCCCGGCGTCGCCCGCGGCCGGTGATAGTTGTGCGATACTCGTATGACATGTGTTAGTGACTCGATGCTGTGTGAATGTTTGACGTTCTGACAGTCCTTTGGAAAGGATTCTATCAATCTTTCAGAGGCAAGGTGTAGAAGTGGATGGATTGTAGACTCAGATTACATAGGTGGTAGTTGAGATTATTTGGAAATAAAGACATCTGCTAATAAGTTATATATAAATTATAAGAGATACAGTTTTGGGTCTTGCTTGAGCATGCTTTAAGAATATTAATCTATCGTGTGGTCTGCCCTAATGCCTCTTGCATAGCTTGTTAGAGGGACACTTGTCTGAAGGCAATTGAGTACATTTACTTAAGTTGGTCCCTACTCCTTATTTTAAAGCAGGATATAAGGGTCTTTCCGCAGAAAATTTCAGTCAATTTATAATATCAAGAACAATCCGTTTATCCACTTACGAAATTATAATCAAAATATTTAAATCTATTTCCTATACATTAAGCTGCGCGAATAAAAAAACGATAACAATTCACAAAATAAATCCTGATTTAAATTCTAAAGTAGTTTGGTCGTGACAAAGATGTGCTATATAGGTAATTTGAAGGGGAAGGAAGTACAAGGGTTGAAGGTAATCGGTCTGCAGGGAACAGGTCACGGGATGCGAGGTGCATGCAATGGTGGATGCTGTTATGTTGAGCGGTTTATAGATAAGGGTTATTGGAGGAGATTGGGGTTGTTAGTCAACTGTCATTGATTATGGAATAAATGATAGAGTTGTTTGAACGAAATGTTAAACTACCAGCAAATAAAAAATACTCGACGAAGATTCTTGGAAAGCCAAAAATCGAAGATTAGATCGTTTATGACATATGCCAACTTATATTTTTTATGATTCAATCAAAAACATGTTATTATTGTACAATCACGATCCAAATTGATATTTTGATACTATTTATTTACCTCAAGAATATAAACAGCTTACAAGCTCTACATTTCTTAGAACGCCGGATATTAATAAAAACATTTCTGACTTACACTGATAAAAATATCACTTTAACTTTAAACATGTCACACGATTGCCAACCTTATGACTTTGGAGATAAAGCTTATGAAAATTCATCAGTTAAAATGATTAATTGTATCACCTTGCCAAGGGAACTTAAACTTTAAGTTGTTTGAGTGTTTAAGGTTTGGATTTGATTGTCATGGCCTGCAAATATGTGAGTACGACAAAAGGTCGCAAGACTAGTGTCACGTCGTTAGCAAGTCGCAGAGATGTGTGTCGATGTCAGCAGCATTGTATAGACTAGTAGATAGTCATATACACTGAAACAAAGTATTATAATATTATTTATTTACTAAAAGATACAAAATGGTACAAAAAAATAAGTCGATAATACTTTTATTTTATGCCAATGATGAGTTTTATGATACCTAATCGGAAAAGAAAAATCTAAATAAACTCAAAAGATTTACATGGCCATACATAATTACTTACTAGACTCATGATACATGCCTATAACAACAACGTGTGCAAGCCCAAACTTTCAATAGTAATTAGAATTGGCAAACGGAACACCACCAAGACATTTAAACTCGTCTCTCAAAGACGATTGACCATCTGAATCACTCGGCGCTTAATATCGGTTTCCTATCTAGGTTTATAATTTAAGGGCTCAAGGTCTTATCTAAGGTACTTTACAATAACTCTGCCCAACACCGCGATCAAAACCATTTTAATAACATTAACGTTAAGTCCCAATCATATCTAACGGTCCATTCGTAATTATCCAGCTGACTTACCGCGCCCCACACTATTCCCGCGATACAGAACAATGGCGGCATTGTCCCGGGCCGCGTCCCGTTGTCCGGGGTTTATCGCGCCGATCCCGGGCTTACAGCGCCGCCCTACTTCACACATAGCGATGCTTAATTATCACTGTAAGGATGTACACAGAAGGACAACTTAAAGCAGCGCTTTGTGCTTTTAGTAGGGAATAAATAAACGAATAATTATAAAAAAAAACACCGGCAAGACGAACACCTCCTCAGTGTGCCCTTTGCAGGTATCCAAGCTACCTGCAAAGGTGTCAAACCACAATGAAATCCGTAAAAGTAGTTTTATTTCAAGAATAATTAAAGTTGCTTTTTAGTGACATTAATATCAAATACTCAAATGTCTTGCTAATTTTCATTAAAACAGTTTTGTTTATACGGTATGTTATTGACAGGAATTCAATGGACCTCATCATTTAGCAAAAATGAAGCTATAATAAATAAAAGCAATATTTACCGTTGGTACAGAATTAATTGCTATAAAATATTTAAGGAATGCGTACTACCAAATAACATTCAACATAATATAAACTAGCACTTACTATAAAATCCTACTCTCCACATCACTTTTCATTTGCAACTGTACAACATGCCAACAAAACAAAATAATATCGCAATATTGTTAATTGAAGTGGTACTTCTGAACTTATTTGTGTAGTGAGTAAGTGGATTATATTTTTCACTGGTTTTATGATTTCATATTCATTTTCAGACGCGTGAGGATATTAACGCGTAGTTCAAGTTAAAACGTATTATTTTTATGAATTAAATTCTTTGGCTCGTATACGGTAAGTCAATATGCTGTCTTCAATGACATTATGTTTGATTTATTTTTATATTTGTACATTTTATTTAAAAATTTGTTTGGTATTTTATTTCAGTCATTATTAAGGAAATTTATAGCATTAAAGAAAACAATAAAGTGTTTGATTCCAGGGCCAGCATTTCAGAAATGATTACTATCTAACTGAAACTTTATGAGGCGCTTCGTTTTAATGAAACTGAAATTTTATAATGATGAGACAAAGTAGATTTTTAGAAGAGGTTTTTTCTTACAAATGGAATTTGTTTATTACTTAGCAGAATTTTAGCTGGCATAGTAACCAGCTACATTTCTATGACTAAGCTAGCGTGTAGATAATAAAATTATTTCTTCAACCATGGCAATATTTTAATGAAACAAAAACACACATCTAGCCTCTAATTCTAGTTCTAAACAAAACGACAATAAAAACAGCAGCATCCACCAACTATGTAATGTATGTGCAGCCTCTGTGAAACGCTCGTGTGCAGCGACCCGCGTCGAACCCGCGACCCGCCTGACCCACAAACCCTGACCAATCAGAACGAGAGAATGTTTGAGCTCGCTGGTACTCTTAGCAAACCTTTAACTGTTTATTTATAGGTAGAAAAGGCTTTAAATTAAAATTTAGAATGATCTTATAATTTTTTAGAATGTCTTTTAATTCTAAATTATTGATGTGAAGTAATTAATATATGTTTTATATTTTGCATTCGAATTCTTCAATTTTTTGTTTCAGGTTGTCTGCCAACACAGGTATTGCTTTTACTTAAAAGGACTCTATAGATTTACTGTAAAACATAACATGTTTCTGCAATAACACTTGCGTTTTGTTTTCATTTCATATTGTCGCTGGCGTCACCATATGTTATCGTAATCGCAGTAACCGTTGCCGAGGTAAGAACCGTTTATATGATATTATAATGAATGCAGTCAAGATGCACGGAACACTCTCTTTGACTTATAAGAAAGTAGCTGTTTATAGCTGGATATAACAATAAATGTAACAACAAACCTGAAAGAAAATATTATTTATGGATCACTCTTCATCTAAAAATAATGCAAAATATTATTTCAAGCATAAAATTCATTAGCCGAAAATAGGTACTATTAATACTTAAGCCCCTAGTCCTGAAATAGAAATAGCGTAGTATTGCTGGGGTCTAGGGGTCCGGTCACAGACGCGACCCTTGTTACCCGCCGAGCTATGAGGCGTGTAGTGCTAAACCTGCTACAAAATATCGAAAGGCTATTACTAGGGTCTAAACACACGGACCAATGATCATGGAATACACAGCCACTGATTTTCCATCTATTTTTTAAATCTGAGTTCTAAACGTTAAAAATTGAAAATGTTTTTTAAAATAACAATCCATTTTTTTTGCATTTCCAATAATTTAACTCCAATCCGTTGTAGCCGTAAACTTTTTGATCATCTGTCTAGCCTTTTTCCCAAACTATGTAAGTATTTTTTCATACTGCTGTGAAATAATATCACTTCTGTTGCAATTTGTTAGAGCTTCGATAATATTAAATTAATAATTCAGACCTATTAAAAGACCGACGATGCATCTAGAAGACCAGTTGTTGGAGTACCGTGGCCAACTATCTAACTGGTAACTTGCAAAAAAAGTATTTTTCTCGGGTCGTGTGCACCGACCCTAACTGCTCAGTGGAGCGCAGCGCGGCCCTTACTTTCAATCACGATCGATCTATCGGTTACACGTTACCCTTCAATATTGACAGGTTTTTCGTCTTGTATTTAACTTGTAATCCATTACTCGGTCACGGCTTACTTGCTATTTCAATACCTTAGGGTTGGAGTGGGGCCCGTTTATTATAATGCCGGCGATTTGTGGCATTTTGATATGTTTTGTTTGATTTTAAATGTGTTTATTAAAAGCTGATATCTTTACAAGCTGTATCATATAGAATATTTTTTTGTATCTCGTTCAAAACCAATGATTTTCGTATCTTACGTAAAACATTTTCTTTATTTGAAATATCCAAATAAGTATATTTCTTTTTCCATTTAAAGATCCTTAGCCCTAGCTCTAGTGCTTCATCTAACAATATTTGGAGTGTTGCCAGAGAAGGATGCCAGGTTGAGCTCCGGTGCCAATCTGCTGACTGGATAATACAATAGTCGCGATAAACAAAAGACAACTATAAATACAAACACAACAAACATTCGATTTGAAGACCTCCTCCTTTATTTATTGTGAAATGTACCCTAGAATGCCCTAGATCGCATAAACCCTAGACCAAATAAATATGTCTTCATAACATTGAACTGCCATATTTTATTACATACATATTTTTTCTATAAATAAAGTTATGTGTAAATAAAAAACGGGTAGAGCGTTATCTTTGATTTTTTGGATGAGTCTTCCACCCTAATAACACGATAAATATAAAATCTTATTAAAACATGTTTGCGGTTTTACAAGAACGGGAATAAATCAATCGGATGAAACCGCGACGCAGTGCTAGTATTATCTAAAATAATCCTCTTTTGACCAAATTTCTGTAACCATGACAATTATTGTTTAAAACATTTTCCATGAAAACCAGTAAATACGGAAAATGGAAGTTTCTCGAATAAATTAGAATTTTCAAGGAGTCCATTGTTTTTCGGATCAAATTATAAATTCGATTATTGTGTTTTAGCTTTAGGAACTTACAAGTGCTTTGAATTACTTAGCAACAACAGTTTGATGGGACTTCCATGGAATTAAGGTCTATCAGCTTAATATTTAATTATTAAATACTGTACCAACAAACAATAATAAACATAACATATCAGCACGCCTGTATCCCCGAAGGATTAGGCAGAGGCGTACCAATGTACACCGACAGTTCGCCCATATGTTTAAGGTCCCATGTAATAAGGGGCGAGCCTATTGCCACTAACCGGGCACAAATCCAAACTCCGACCTGCTACTGAGAATTTCATAGGAAAACCCAATAACATCTTGGTCGACCTGGGAATATAACCCAAGACCTCTAGCGTAGCAGTTGCGCTTAGCGCCACTAGGCCAACGAGGCAGTCACACAAACAATAATATGCAGGTAAAATGTTCGTCATTTTTCAGGTGAAATAAAAATATTTATTATAAACTTAATCACTACATCGTCTTAAATAATTAACTGTAAATTTGTGTTATTAGATCACTAATTTGAATGTCTAAGTTTTTAGGCACGCTGCTAGGATCTTCGTAGGTAATTTTGCCTAATTAAGTAAATTATATTTAATATACATAGTTTTATAGTATTGAAAACTAGACCTGAAACTGTCTGGTTTTGCCCTTTCTGCATATTTTATTATTATAGTAATGTAATTCACGAGAATAAGCGCGTATGTACATGCATAAATACTTTTTTTGGAGTTGACGTTTCGACGTTGATTCGTTCGATGCATTGTACCTACGCGCTATAAACATGCAGCGCGATAGTTTAAAAGTTGATATAGTATTCTTTATTATTAGTGCAGTACATAATGATGTTTTAAATTACTGTCTAACCTGGGTGACTATAATTAGTGTCGACTGTCGTCCTGACCTGCCCCGGTCGCATTAACTCTACATAATTATAATAGGATGAGATAATTTTATAACCGGCGCTAAGGTAGTAACAAACTAGAATGTTCACTATTAATTCTTCCAAAAGTAAGACTATCTAGAAGATATCTAGGTATTCTGAGGTTTATTATTTAGTTACAGAATACCAAAATCTGAGCTCTTACTATCCAACTAAAAACGAATTGATCTTATCACTACGTTTCGTTTCATTCAATACCCTTTTTATATCAAATCGTATTTAAGTATCATTATCATCATCCACAGCGCTTGTCCTCCCACTGCTGGGCATAGGCCTTTTTTGTGCCATTTTCTACGGTCCTAAAACAAACTAAATATATAATAAGTTCAATTAAAATTAAATTGTTAAAACCAGTATCACACCGGTGCGATGCAATCACACAGCTAACATTCTATTAAATCAGTATCTATGAATAAAAATTTTAACAGCCCAGTATAAGCTTCCATAAAAGATTGTAATTATAATAAATCATACGAGTATTCATGGTTCTTTAGGAAGGAATATCTTTTTCGTAATGTTCCCGCGCCGTAGTATTACGTATGGCATAACTCGCGGACGACTGGAGCGGGAGTCTTGGCCCGATACCGATGCATACAGGATGTACACAAAAAACTCCAACACTTTTGGAGTAATATTTACTTCTGACTTTAATCCTCGTCTCTGCTTTAGTGGATGTCGGTTGCCGAGACAATTAGTAGCCTATCTCCTGTCTTGGAGTTCAACCTAGCTTCGTACCAAATTACAGAATAATTGGAGTTATGGTTTAGCTATGACAGCGTGACAAACAAACAGGCAAAAAGACGGAAAAAGTAACTTCTGCATTTGTGACATGACTAATAAAAAAACCTATACATAAGTAGCCATCAGATTGGACACCTAATAGTTCACTTAACCCTTACTATTTAGTAAAATGAATCCTTAAAGAACTTTATATTTTTTAGGATTCTAGTAGCATCCTGTGTAGAGCAATACGGATACAAGCGCTATATACATTCGCTGGGATTTCCTCGCCGCTGCTCTGACGGATTGCGAGATAAAGAGTTCAGATCACTGGATACATATCATATTGCTGCCGTCAACATGCAATATTATACTACCATTTTATGGTGTACGCATTTTTGTTTAGCTTGGTTTTGTCTTTACCCGACCTCCAAAAAGGAGGAAGTTAGACTGTACTTTTATGCTCACTTATTTCTTCGTCAATTGGGTGAATTAAAAAAACAAACCTTTTTAGGTTCACAATTAACGTATTTTTTAATTTTTATATTCAACACTAATAGCTACGTTTGAAGATAGGTCATATCTACTTTTTACAATAATTTTGAGTCAAATTGACTGAAACTTTCAAGTCCAATAAACAATGTTCAAATCATGACAGAACAGAAGTAACGTTTAATTTACCAAAATCGCCTTCAAAAACCAATCTACCCCCAACTTAAATAGGGAACAAACCTACTCCACTCCTCCACTTAACAGAAACATTTGTCGAGATTGAATGATTGTGGGCGTCACGTCAGCACTTCGCAGGTAGCCCGTCAATAAGTCCTGAACATAAACCAGACTACTTGACCCCTATGGTAAAGCAAGCAAACCGTACGAGAGCTCTACACATTCTGGTGGCAAACATGGCTCCCTAGCCATGTTTGCCACCAGAATGTACCCTTACCTTGAGCTACGGATTTCGAAAGTGCTTTTTCCTGCATAGCCTTTTTTCATCTATGTTAGGTTAACTTCCAGTCTTAACAATCTGACCTCCATATCCTATTTTACTACAACGCAGAATCGCATGGTAAGACTTTTGTTAGAATTGTAATGACTTAACGAGTGTCTAGATAAGTATGTCAATCGGAACCAATGGTTTAACATCATTTTCGAGGTATGGAGAATTCTTGGTGTGTTTGCAAATGGCCCCATCCTTGAGCCAGACTCGATTAATGGGCCTTAGTCAACGATTTTTTTCTGTTTTAAAAGTGAATGTTTTAACAGGTCTTGTTATTCTGGTCTGTGTAGACGGATAGTATGTGAGGGTAATATCCTTGGAATATTTTATTATTTGCGGACGCGATGCACGCACTGGGTTGGAAAAACGACGGTATTATATGAATAGGAAAGGTATATTATTTGTTCATCCTTTTGCAGTTTTGAGCAATGCGAGTATTTAAGCGGTTAGTGTTTTGAAGTGACGTTTAATTTTTAATGTAATATCTGTCATCAGTAGACCTTTTCCTGTAAGTAAATAGACAATTTTCTTGGTCTGTATTCGAATTATTTTAATAGTGAAATGGAGCATATTAATGATTTTCAAATTTGAACGCTAAAAAGTACCTATAAATAAAATAAGATAAAGTGCCTTTTTCGCAAACAAATCATAAATAAAACCTCTTTTTAATAACATACTCAGTAAACACACCATCACATAAAGTCTACCAAAAAAGCGCGGCTGCCGTGCGAGCGAGCCGTTAACACCAACTTATATCAAACAAACCAAAGTTTGCTCTTTATATTAACTAACTAAATTATAATGCAAATACTGTTTTATAAATAGCGAAATTGCAATAGCTCTGAAATATTGTATTGTAAATAAAGCATATCAAATAAACTTATTTGCTTATGAATTATATTAATTAAATGTTTAATCAAATAGAGTTTTTTTACTGTCAGTTTTATATAAAAAATATTGGCTAATATATTATGACAAAAAATTCATAAAATTTCAGTATTGAAACCAACAAAATTGCCACAACACCCATGGGTATCATTAGCGTCATACTAAACAGAAACCCAACAATCGCATGTACGAGCGACCGAACCGTCGCGCGTTCGCTCGGCCGAGTGCGCGGCACGTAAATCACGGCTCTTGCGATTTATGTCGCGTCTATATTGAAGCGATCGACGCGACAACTGACACTCCATGCGTCTGCCGCTTTATTACGCCTACCCTACATTTATAAGACGCGTCGAGGTACAGTGATCTATTGGGCAATTTGGTACGCGATCCTGTATAACGGTGAAACGATTTACTTGATATTGTAATCTCATTTTCGGTAGTAATTTGTTGTATTGAAACTTGTTTGATGGTAATTACGTAACTATGTTCTTGTATTATACTTACTTTGCCTCGTTGTCCTAGTGGTGTTAAGCGCGCCTGCTACGCTAGAGGTCTTGGGTTCGATTCCCGAGTCGACCAAGATTTTATTGGGTTTTTCTATGAAATTCTCAGTAGCAGGTCGGAGTTTGGATATGTGCCCGGTAAGTCAAGCAATAGGCTCACCCCCTATTACATGGGACCTAAACATATCGGCGAACTGTGGGTGTACATTGGTACACCTATGCCTACCCCTTCGGGGATAAAGGCGTGATGATATGTTTATGTAATGTATGTTAATTATACTTAATGAGATATTTATAATGTTAATGTCTGACCTGAAACAAGTTAAACGAAAAGTTCCAAATCATTCAGCTATCTATCAGAAGACAGGGAATGGTTACCTCAATCTTGTGTTAACAAAAGTTTCATATCCTATACTTCGTTGAGGAATCTACATAATCCGACATTATGACGTAATTTATATAAAGTATATTATAGTAATAATGAATGCAAAAATAATTAATTTAATCTTCAGTATTCACTGTATGCCTGTTAGTTCACACCTCATACATCAAAATAACACATCAGCTACAAATGCTATCTGTATCTGTATCAGCTCGAGTTTTGTATTCTAATATATATAATTGATTACTTTCTTCCAATCTTACATTAAACCAGCAAAACGTGTGCTATAGAACACCTCAACTCAAACCAAATAACTATACTCAAGCACCTATCACGTAAGAAAAATACTTACCTTCTTCACACGATATAACTAACATCCTCCTCGGAGTAGCAAATAAAAGGCAGCGTCGGGAATCAATAGGCGGACATAATGTAAGGCATGTTCACAAACGCGTTATCCCTTCATAACGCAGCTTTAAGCGGCACGTACGGCCGCGCCGCACGTGTGTGTTATGGCCCTTACTTTGAAGGCGCGTTTAAGTTACGCTAGTGGGCTAGTCCAGTACTTTAGAATTTTGGTAGTAAGTAATTTAATGAACTTAAGTTGTTATGCTGGTTAGGACTAAACGATGTTTGCGCTATCGTAAAAATAGTTATTGAAGGAAAAGGAGTCTCGATTATTTTTGGCCTATCATGTTTTATTGTTGCATTGGTTTTCTCTTAATTTCACTCGTATACATGTAAACTTATAAAAACAATGAAATCGAGCATTTTTTTTTTCCATATTTTGTAGTGGGTAATTTACCTCTACTACACGTCACAGTTAAATCCCATTTATTTTTACCATAAACTTCTTTAATTTCAATTTTGGGTCAATAAATTATAAATATCGTCCATCTACGCCAGTTACTTGCACACTACTCGCAAACGATTTAAATGACTTCACTGAATAATAATAACATAATTATCTACACATTCTAGTTACTTGACTAACCTTTCTAATCTGAACGAGGCTTGACGCTACACCACGCCATAAATACGGGCGTTGCATGGACAAGCACCTACGGATGCTCTCGATGGCCGCGCGATGCGTTTTTATCGATATCGATATTACGAACTTCGCAAATGTGCGCGATATTAGTTCCGCTATTGTAGCGATTATTTTTTATTAAGTGCGATTTACGAGCGGTTTTATTAAATGTTGCAGTTTTTTTGTTATGATGTTAACTGAAATATACACTGCATATAAAGGCGCAGCTTATTTTCTAGTTAAATATGCAAGTGGATTAAATATTTAGAAAATACATTATGTTGTGCATTTGCATAATATGAATACATTATGTGTAATGATTATGACCGATTAATAAACATTTTATGTTAGAAACATAAAAAAAATATTCAGGGCCTTTATTAGAAAACCGGTTTCCTGCAACCCTATAAAAACATTAACAACATAACCCATTTTAAAATCCTTATAAACTAAAATGATTTTAAGCACAAAATACAATGTGCTCTATCGTTGATTGAAACGTGTACAAACCCCCAACACACAATAAATATCGTTTAAAAAAGCCGTAGCCTCTATCAAACGGAATACATTCAGATCACTTCACCTTTGTGCCGAACGCAACCGCGCGAGCTGGCACGTCGCACGCCGCGCATCGCGTATCGCGTGTCGATTCTCTGATTTGTGACGAATACCGAACAACACTATTTGATCGGCATTCGTCGCCAGCCGACCGCAGCCAATATTCGTGTTGTGTGACAAATATTGGACATGTACTGGAACACTGATTTTCGGATAGGTTGTGATAGTTGATGTGACGAAATATTTGTATTATTTTGCTGGTCTTACTTGGCTAACACTTTTAAAGTAGGTAAAAATTTTGCAAGTCCTTGCAATACTTAAAAATATAAAACTATTTGCCGCAAGTTAGCATACAGTTTGACTTAGATAAAAACATACTTATTTATATTATATTATAAATAAGTCACACTGTACGCTGTATAAAGAGTATTTACCCTCCGAATAATATAATTCTAATTAAATCAAATTAAAAACTTATTTTTAATCTGGTACGATATCTACCAACATTTATCGATTTTAAAATGCTATTTAACTATTTATTATTTTGGTGACCTCACAATAAAGCGAAATAATAAGTAAAAAGAGTTCTTAAAAATATCGTCATAGTTATCGAAAGTTGAATATAGTTTTGTCAAAGTGAGCTCAGGTTACGAAACTTATATTTTGTTTCATCACAAATAAGTAACTATAAAGATATCCCGCACAAGTTTCTGAATTATTTCTCTCAAAACAATAAAAACTCGAGAGGAGCTCGCATTTTAACGACAATTGTATGAAAGTTGATGAAACTAGTTATAACTAGAGGACGCAGAAAAATACATCAACATTTTAAGTACCATTTATTTTATGTCTCTTTGTATGTCCGTATGTCAGATGTGTATCTCTTAACCCCTCAGCCAATTTCGACGGAATTCGTTATGGAGACAACTTAACCCTGGGGAAAGGTTAAGAGAACATTTTCCCTTTAAAAAAGGGAAACAGATTCTTTTAACTCCATCGCTTATCATTTTTACACAAAATAGGACTTTTCGTAAGATGTTTACTCAAAAGTAACGTAATTTAGTATTGTATGTAATTTATGGCATATTTTCGTTTACAATTAACTAAAAACTACGTGACTTAGCTATAAACAAAATTATAATATTAGTTAGCAAGACGAGTGACGATATGTGTCGCGCGGTGTCGCGCTGTGTCGCACGTCGCCTTATAAATCAACATATTTATCTGACGCGACGCGACTAGACGCGGCATCGCGCGATGTGCGCGTGGCCTAATCTAATACGTGAGAGACATAACAACCTTACACATACAATTACAATCAAAAACAAACTTTATTACCTTCACACAAAGTTAATTTCACAATACAGTTGTAGTCAAGTTATTTTTTATATTTATATTTAAAAAATGCACTTTGTGTGCTACGTTTAAGGTTGGTTTTTATTTGTAGGGTTATTATAACGAATGCAGAAATATTTTGAAAATTTGAACACGAGGGAAATGTAAAACGTTTCAAATATAGGACACAATGTAATCTCCTGCGTGGCCTATTAATCTCGATGTAGTTTATAAGACACATATTAAGCAAGATGGATATGAATGGGTCTTGCTTGTTACTACAGTACGGTACACACTCGTATTTATTTCGTTGGAAAAGCATTTTTATTTCATAATTCTTTTGGAGCTTCATGTGTAAGGCAATTGCGTAGAAATTCGGACTGAATAGATGTTTTTGTGACTCCACAGAATTTCTGCAAAATGATTAATCTAAAACGTCGCTAACGTCCGGGGTTTCGTTTAGGTTGTCATTTCCAGATCGCTGTATCGCCAGTCTTTTAGCAACAATTTGTTTCACCACATACAAGTTAGCTTAGATAACAATTTATAAAATAAATAAATGTAGAAATAATAATGGAAAGAGCTAATTATTTCAAAATGACTAGCAGTTTATTATCATCATAGCTTAAAGATTCGATAAAGTCCCGCGTCAAACAAAAAAAAAACAATTCAAATCACCCTCGTGTGACAATGCCAGACAAGCGCAAATACACACGTTCCACTTACAACTCCCCTTTTTACAAATAAAGTGTTCAAACACTCAATAGAGTCATCAAACATAATAATTAGGCTCCCGCCAACACCGGGAGCGATTCACCTCGTCAAAGTGAGCGAGTGGGGGCAAGCGGTGCAGGGCGCGGTGCAGGGCGCGGTGCAGGGCGCAATGCGGGCGATCAACAACGGGTCTTAGAGTTACCCACCATCGGCAAACAG
Source organism: Autographa gamma (assembly GCA_905146925.1). Taxonomy (NCBI): domain Eukaryota; kingdom Metazoa; phylum Arthropoda; class Insecta; order Lepidoptera; family Noctuidae; genus Autographa; species Autographa gamma. The sequence continues at coordinate 143,255 of LR989875.1, forward strand.
ACTCATGCTCTGTTGGTTCGCGAATCAGACTGCAATTGGAGATGGATATTAATAGCGAAGTTTCTTTGTTGAATGTTCTGTCTGGTTCGAAGGGTTTTTTTTGTTTCAAGCCAGATATAATTTAGATTGTTCAATTGAATTCTCTAGTCACTGTATCTATAAGATTAAGTAGAATCAAATTCAAGAATAAAAATACTCTTTACAATACATGAATCTGAAATCAAAATTACTGTATTTATGTTACGTATAAATTACTGTACGTATACAGTCATTTTGTCACTTTAAAGACAGACAGGCTTAAATTGCAATTCGGAAAAGTTAGTGTCAAAATATATTTATTCAACTATAGAGTTTACAAATGAACTTAGTATTATTTCTTAGACCACCCAAAGCTTTAGTTATTTAAGCAAAAAGGGAACAAGTTGCTTCCTATTTCGCTGTTGTTTATAACATTACGTCTCACAATACAAGAGACTTTCCTTTTATAAGGCAGCATTTCAGACCCGAGTTTTGTTCGCAAAATACTTTATTTTCAGCAAGACTCTGAATACAGATCCTTTGATAAACCCCTGATAAACACATAAGTAGGTACATGTATACACCCTTTCATGGCTTGTGTAAATATTTTTGACATCTCTTTTATTATATTTGTCCAGAAGACCGGCAAATACGCTAATAACGCGGGGTGAATTTATGAATAAATAAACATATATTGTGAGGATCGCGGTTGTGACACTGTCGTTACAGACCTCATCATGTGCAGACGCTTTTTGTTCTGTCAAGAAACACATTTGGAGTCCTGAATTTGTCATGGCCTAATGGTCTCTTTGGTCTTTGTGACGTCATATATGGCAGCTATTAAACAAAAGACTGCAAGTTTATCAACAGCTTAAATCGGCTCCGTATTAAGTGAGGGGAAAAGTGTCCCTTTCATTTTAGGTGGTTAAGGAAGTCAATAGGATTTTAAACTAAACTGAAAACACTACAATACATTGCCTGTCAGAGCATACATTCCTTCCCCGCTGGTGCTTGCACTACAAACCTAGTTCGACAGCCAATATTCCCGTTAATGTTTTTTCGTGTAAAATCATTGAAAGCTGTCTCGTAGAAGTTGTCACGCTATATTAGATCCGCATAGTTAATCCGTTATATCGGCACCCGTGTCACCAGCTCATTGGCACATCGTGACGCGACCCTCGTCAATCATTCTCTTTCGTACTCTCTCACTCAGCGAAGGAGTGAGAGAGAAAGCCGACCGATTCATTTTGAAGCTCGTAATATTTATATTCACACTTCTGCAAGGTTTTATGAGATATGAAAAGCAGATATCGGAGTATATGTGACATTTCATACCGAGCATGAGACTTTAATTTTGTTTGCTTTACAAATGATAGTCTTCTGTACTCTCAGGTGATTACTTCGGCCCAAAACTGAGTCTATTAGTATCCTTCAATATTTTTAGGTAATTTATCTGGTTTGATGGTTATAGCGAAGAATCTATTTAGCATACAATGTCTTGATCATAAGGGGACAAATTCTGTTCGAGACATTATTGACATTAACAACAAAGAGTTTAACCTAGGCTTTTCATAACTCACTAAACTCTTCTTACTACTATTACTGCTGCATATAAAAATACCCTAGGTAACTCTACTAGGGAGCTCTTAAGAATATTATTACTGAAAACTCTTAAGCGTCGGATTAGCGTCGCACACAAACCTCTCACCCAATCACTTCTCTTGTGCTCAATGTTAATGCTACAGAACCTTTCAAAGTCCCAACATCCGCTGGAAATTCAATCTGCGTGTTATATATAGAAGCAATTACGTCGGTGAGGCGTTCTGTCTGTCGCACAAAGAGGGCATCATCGTCGACCCGCGGGCGGACGCCGGAGGGGGGGTGAGGAACGGGGGGACACAGGAGCGAGGGGGGAAGGGTCGCTTTCATTGACGAAAAATCAGACGGAAAATTGAAACCGAGAGAAATATGTGGGTAATGCAAAGCGATGTCTAGAAGCGTCGAAACACTTTCCCACGGAAAATTTCTCTTTTATAGTTCGATACAAAAAGTAATATATTCTTCTTTTTTGTTCCATCCTTAAAATAGGAGTTTTGTAAAAGTTAGGAAATGTGTCGGATGTTTTATGTGTCTCGAGGGCTTGGTAATCCAATGACTGATCCGCGCCTAGTTTCAGACATGACAAGTAGATTTATATGTTTTGTTGGTAAGTTACAAAGTCTGAGAATATACTGAAGAAACATAAAAATATCAAAAAAAAAGAAAACGAGATTAAGTACTATTTTGTGAATCATAATTAAATGTTGGTTAAAAAAACTAATACTTGCTGTCTCTCAAAAAATCAAAGTACCTAGAAGTGGTTACAAATTTTAAAAGGCTTCATTATCATTACAGATTAGGTAATATTCATGCACATTCGAATAAAAAACTGTCACCTCTAGTTCAAGAATTTTGCATTATTTCTGATGCCGCATCCAGTACCCCTAGCAATCTGTAGCACCGCTGTGCGCTGACTGAGTCGTCCTGACGAGAGTGCCATTACTCGGTAATTTGTTTACTTACCGCACTCGACTCCCGGATTACACAGGCTCCGCACGCCGCCAATCAAATCGCTGCGGGTTGCTGCTGTGTCTTTATTAGAAGTACTGCTGTGACCTAGAGATACAAACAGCGAGGCAGCTACGAAATATAGACAATAATGTGATAAAAACAACTACAAAGTTCCTAGCTACACTTTACCTACAAGGGTAACTTATATAGACATCTTCGAGATATACTTTTAACATTTATAAATGCCGCAAATAAATGCTTCATCGAGAATCTTTTTATATCGTTATATTTATGACCGGAAATACTACTGCAACGGGTGGTCAATGTGGACGTAACACCAATGTGGCAATCTACAATACAAAAAAAAGTTTTTTGCTTTTTACCTTCTCCACGACATAATGACACAAACTTCCTTTGACTGGATGAATCTTCAGTTGATAAACCCCTGGTTTTTATAAAACGAAGTAATTTCGTAGTTTGATTGTCCTCATCTCAGCGAGCCAGGCTTCCCTCATTTACTTTCAATCTGTTATAGTCTATGATAAATGGTCCACAAATACAGCGCCCGCACAAATACGAACCGACTCGCGACGACTCGAATTTATTATAAAACATTTCTCGTTACACTAGAAATACTTTTTATGTCGTATGTTACAAATCGGTTGCGATTTCCACAATTTTCAACACTATTTTAGATGAACCTATGACATAAGACTGAAAAATCTCTTTAATTATACCTCATTTCTAGTCCACTAATTATGCTTTATCTTATAACCGGTATATTTCACTTTATTCACCTGGGTGATATCACCAAGGTGAACAAAGTTGACTTTAGTTGTAGTAGTTAACGAAGTGGAATATACCTTATAACCGGTACCACCTGTTAAGGACTTTCCACATTACAAAACGTAACAAAAAAAAAAATTGACCACATAACCTTATATTTTTTAGATTAAAATTACGTGTTGTCTTCACTTACTCATCGTCATAAATAGTATAACATGCATCGACTTTTCGAGCATAGTCTATACAGTTTACAGAACCTATAAATCTACTCCATTTTACCTGTAAAATGTTTACTGTATAGCAGCCGAGCATCGCTTACCAAGCGAACATTTTCGCATTTATTTTTCGCTTAGATTACACAGATTGAGTGATGAGATGGAAATTATTTTCCAACTAAGCTTGACAGGTGGAATATTAATGTATTAACTTCAAGCGTTTATATTGAAAACGTCAAGTTCTTTGAGAACTATATTAATAACGGTGGAAATTAATTTAGATTGTATTCTGTTAAAAGAATATAACTTTGTGTTAGAGATACTACGTTTTAATTTGTTATGTCTAGAAAACTTAGATACATAATTGTTTGCTTAAACGTTTTTTGATCTATTTTAACTTGGCCTTTTGATCCTCTCGAAATGCCAGCTATAAACGTAAAGCTTCTTTTATTTAATATTAATTTTGATATAATACATTAAATAGGAGACTTCGCCTGTTTCTTCTCTACTAATAGAACACTTCAGTTTTAGAAACACTGAACTGAGGAGAATTAGGGTGCCTATTTACTTTCCTAATAAAATATTACTATATTGGATTTTACAATTGAACACTAGATGAATGCGTGACCTTTCTAATGATTGGCGCAACGTAAAAGATGCCTAAGTAGGTTGACTTGAACCTTTTAGGAGAAATTGTTGGTCTAATAGCCGAATATTTTAACATCAATCATATTTAAGTCGCAATTAATAATAATAATATTCCGGGACATCTCACACACGGTTGTCTGATCCCAAGCTAAGCAGTGCTTGTGTTATGGTAACCAGAAAACTGATAAACATACTTATATATTTCTAAATACATACATATTATAGATAAATTACACCCAGACACCGAACAAATGATCGTGCTCATCACACAAACATTTGTCACGGGTGGGAATCGAACCCTCCGGTATAGCAGTCAGGGTCTCTAACCACTAGACCAACAGGCCCGTCAATAAATTCTTATTTTGTCTCTCGCACTTAAGATGTTAAGTAGCGATATAAAGACATAACATATCTTAAATTTCAGTTGCCTTTCAGTATTTCTGAGTTAGTCTTCCAGCTGCCTACTTGCCTACTTCACCAAGTAACCCGTGCTGACTGGCGCGAGTCCTCAGAGCCTTCGCAATCAATACCAGCTCACGTGTAGGGTCTGTCGGAGTCTGTGACTATCTGTCGACGGACCCCCGGTAATTGTATTAACTCGGAAATGGGGTGTGTGGATGGATTGTGGGGTATGAATGGGTGTAGAGCGCAGTTAATGAAATTTTTGTTATGACATTTTGAAGCAAAGGGCAAATTGACTTTTAAAATGTGTAGTAACGTTGTACCTTATGTTTTTATTGTGTGATACTTTATATAAATAAAACTAAATAAATAACATATTCCTCATATTATGATACATACATTATCAGACTAAAATTTATTAGAAGTGTAAAACCTACAGGAGTAACAAATAATCTGTAACATGCGAATTTCTTTCACAAGAATTCTAGGTCAAAGTCCGAAATTCGACATTTCTCTAAGCACTTTGTATGTAATTCATACCCTAACGTAACTAGTGAGTTCGCTCCGGTCCATCGAAGTCGTAAACCGTTTATATCAGCACTGCCTACCCTGCCTACTCTGCCTACTGTGCCTACCCCACTGCAGCTGAATTAACTCGCTGATGCTTTCATTAAATTTACTGCGGACAAGCAAAGCATCCGGATTTCTGTGGTCAATATATTACATTTAAATTAGTATTTGATACTCGTATATTTATACAGTACGATTCGTTTATTTCTACTTGCTTTAGTTTGAATAATAATATAAAAGAGTCACCAAGGTGCTGATTTAGATACAAAAGGAAATGCCTTACTTAATATTTATTATTAAATACTTTTTGCACACAATGTACAATGGCGGACTTAACGCCTTAGGCGTTCTCTACCAGTCTACCTTTGGGTGGTGGAGAGAAAGCATAGGTAGGTGCTAAGAAATTTAACAGGAACATTATTACACATATACCTACATATAATACAAAACACATATAATTATTATTATCATATATACAAATATATAACTATATAAATATGTACACTACATATAATACTTATACTTACATATCAAGAAAAATAATTAGAAAACGAAATACTATTATGATTCTGCTAATTTCCCTAGAATGTGGTCACGTAATTTGACTTTAAAGGTGTGACGGCTGTTTAACATCCTGATCTCTAGAGGTAATTCATTCCAGAGGAGAATAGATTTAACAAAGAAGGAAGAATGAATAATATCAGAACGATGTGCAGGGCAGAGTAGAAGACGATTTTTTGAAGAGCGAAGATTTTTGTCATGATGTGAACAAAGATTTTCGAAGTGAGAAGTTAAATAGGAAGGTGAAGTGGGAGTATGAAGTATAGAAAAAAGTGTGGTCAACGCCCTCAACTCACGACGCTGCCTTATAGGTAGCCATCGGAGCTGCGTTCGATACACAGAAACATGATCGTACTTGCGAAGATTAAAAACGAATCGAATGCAATTATTGAGAAGTCGGTCAAGTTTGTTTAGCAGATCTGCATTCAGGTCATAGTAGCAAACATCACCATAGTCAATTATGGGGAAGATTAAGGTTTGCATAAGCATCGCTTTCACATTGGACGGAAGCAAATTTTTGAGGCGGTAGAGGAACCGTAGCGTGTTCGTAACTTTTTGGCTGACAGCTGCGACTTGTGCTTGCCAGTTAAGTGTTGAGTCTATATGTAACCCAAGATTCTTAACGTCCCCACTATAAGGCACTACCGTGCCATTGAATACTACGGACGGCAAGCCGGAAGTATCAATTCTGCTTAGATATCTCGTGCTACCGATAATTATGGCTTGGCATTTCCCAGGGTTGACTGCCACGCCAAACCTGTCCGCCCAATTTTTCACAATGACTAAGTCCTTATTGATTTGTCCGAGCGTGACAGCCACCTCATCAACAGTAGAATGGCGATATAACTGCAAGTCATCGGCATACAGATGATACGAACACTGAAGCTCAGGAGTAAGTAGATTTATAAATACTGCGAAGAGAAGAGGTGAGAGTATGCCGCCTTGCGGAACGCCAGCATCCAAATTACACCAGGTCGACGAGAATTCGTCCACCCGAACCGACTGCTGGCGCTCCCGAAGATAAGAAGAGAACCAGTCTAATGCCTCGGAAGAGACCATGAGATATGACAGGATAGATAGAAGGATGTCGTGACTGACGGTATTGAACGCATTGGAGAAATCAACAAGGACCAACACAGTCAGCTTGGCATCTTCCACGGCGAGTCTAATATCGCCAGTCACTTTAAGGAGGGCAGAGGAAGTGCTATGGCCTGGCCTAAACCCAGATTGGAATTGGGTCAAAAGCTTGTTTTCGTAAACAAAACGAGTGAATTGTTTATGCGCACAAGCCTCTAGCACTTTGGATAGGAAAGGCAGGATTGAGATCGGACGGAAATGATTAGGGAGTGTTGGATTAGAAATCTTAGGAAGAGGACAAACGTACGCTTTCCTCCAAAGCAAAGGAAATACTCCGGAGAAAAGGGAAAAGTTAACAATATCGGTGATGACAGGAAGAATTGGGACTAGGATAGAAATAATCATATGGCGGCTGATGTTGTCACAACCCACCGCCTTCGATTTAATAGCAAGGATAATCTTTTTGACCTCTTCCTCATCGACTGGCGAAAAATTAAAAGAATTGATATCAGGCCGTGATAGCCCAGAAATGTAGTTAATGGTTTGTTGTCTGATTATATAATCCACATTGGAAGAAGTGCAGAAATTACTATTTAGAGTATCTTAGCTGATTGAGTTAGGTAGGCCTAAATGCCGCGATTTGCCAATACCGAGTGTACCAAGAAACTTCCAGATATCAGCAGGAGAAGATGATGAGATATTGTTTAGAATATGGCGGCGTTTGGCGTTACGTATCATGTGATTACACCGATTCCTTGCAGTTTTAAATTGAGCCCAATTTTCATATGTACGGTCTTTTTTAAATTTCCGAAACGCACGATCCCTCCTACGCATTGCGACTTTAATAAGCCTGGTCATCCATGGTGCTGGTGGACGTTATCATTCACTCTAACTCTCTTAACGGGCGCATGGAGATCAAATAAAGAGTTCACCCGGTTATTAAAAATATACAGCTTATCATCCACTGAGTCAGCATCCATCAATGGGGTCCAATTAATATCGGAAGCATCCTTGAGAAGCTGATCAACGTCCATACGCGCAAAGCAACGCCTATGCAAAACCTTAGGCTTGGACTTAGGAGGTTTAAGGATATAGGAAAGGAAAATAAGGTCGTGATGAGAAAAGCCGGGAGCAACAAACAGACCATGAGAGGAAACAAGGGAAGGGTTGGAGGTTAGGATTAAATCCAGCCAGGAATCATCACCTGCTGTAGATCGGTGAGTTGCCTGTAAGGGCAGGATGTTTAAACTGGATGATTCCACAATATGCAGAAGTTTTCGGGATCGAGGAGAATTAGGAGCGAGGAGATTGGTATTGAAATCACCCATGATGATGTAATGTGCATACTCAGAACCCAGCGATTCTAAAACCGATTCAAAATCAGTGAAGTAATCGATAGAAGGGGGGCAATACACAACACCAACGACGGCTTTAGCTCCTTTAACTGAAACCTCTAGAAAAAGATATTCAGCACTAGCCTGATGACCAGAAGAAGCAGCCAAGACCTTGAAAGAAAAGTCCGATCGAAGGTATATTGCCACACCACCCCCTCTTCTCCCAAGCCGATCATTCCGAACAAGAACAAAACCAGGAAGGGGGTACGAGGTAGACAGGAGATTTGGTTTGAGCCAGCTCTCGGAGATCAGGATGGCGTGCACATTAATGTTAGAGAAGGTCTCAAAGAGCTCACTATAGTGACTGGCAACACTTTGTGCATTAATGTGACACACGTTAAACACCTTGTCCGATTGATTAAATTGTGTTCTCAGAGTATCTCCCAGAGTATCGGTCAAAGAGCTGAAACTAACATCACTTTCGCCCGCATCTAAGGAGTCATTAGCAGAATGAAAACTATCATCATCCGAATACATAAATAATAAATATAATAGATATAATTAATTTGTAATTATAATAATTAATTAATTATTTATTACGCCTGTTAGTTTTTATTTATGTAAGTTTTAATTTTAGTATAGTTAGAGTTTGTTTTTATATTGGATTTAATTGTGTATTAATAAATAATTTATAATTATTAAATAAGTTATTAAATTAATCAATTAATTTAACCTAAAAAGTTTACGTTCTCGACATCACCCGCCAGCTAACACCAAGAAATAATAAATCTAAATTACGAAACTTATAAACAAAACGTAATAATGAAATAACACCAATGAATTAATATTGCCTACCTGAAAAACAAATTCAGGAAATATCGATTTCACAAGGAATCGGAAAAACATACAAACAAAGGAAACTATATTTCGCCAAGATAAAATATAGAGAGCAAATATATATTCGATAATTGGAAAACTAAACGAAACTAATTTCGATATGACGTCACGATCCAGCATTTTCTTTGTCCAAAGCTTATACTTATCCTAGTTCCCAATCCCCAACATATTTCTCAAAGACGGAATTTCTGCAAGATAATCTAAGTTTGAATCAAAGCTTCGTAGGGGAAACATTTGACACTAAAAAGACACGTCCGCGCTCACAATTTGTTCTGCAACGCGGATTGCATGCAAATCGCGACGTTGTCAAACATCGCGCGGCGTTGCCAGTTCGCCTGCACGGCAGAGGGGCCGCCAAGTTCGGGAAGAAATAAAATTGCTTAATGTTTAATTAAGATTAATGCTTGTTAATTCGCTTATGTTGATGGGAAAATATAACTATTGTAAGAGTTTAAATGATTACTACTTTTTAAAATTAATTAAGACTTGTTGATTTAAAGTAGGTGCACACATTAAATTTGAATTCTGAAAAGTTGTCTTTTTTCTCTTAAACCAACTATTCTTAGAGTATCTTCTTAAGTAAATACAAAAAGATTAATTATTTAATTTAAAATTGAATTACTACTCACTTAGTCATACAAAATTCATTTCGTGAGTTGAACACATTTTCTTATTCTTCTCAAAAAGAACAAAGTTAAGGACCTTTATCCAAGTAGGTTTGACGCACCCTTAACACCTTTGACCTTCAGAGATTTACTAAAATAACTATTTTCTTGGCACCCTCGCTTAGTATTAAAACGAAAAGTTATTTTAAAACCTTTTCTATAAACTAAGTGCCCTACAATTAATTATATGCATATCAATCTAAATATTAACAATTTGATAATTCACAGTATTTTCTCATTAATAAAGTGATAATTAATGACGTCACTACACATGGTCATTAAAAAAATATTATACAAATAAAATAAATCTTAAAAATGTAAATAAAAATAATAAATGTATGCAACTTGACTCTATCAAATTTAAATCAAACCGACCAATTCTTAGAATGAACGGAACTAGATTGAATACCAATGTAACATCCACAGACTAGATGTATGGATGTCGTTATCATTCATTCATTCTGACCCACTTGTCGCAACAGAAGAGTTCTATCAATTTAGAGCCAGCTCGCTTGTGATTGGTGCTCGAGACTCGAGATATCGATTCAGTTGAACGAATGGGAATAACAGATGTTTGTTAGAGGGTTATACTGGGGTTTGTTTCTGATATCTAAAGCGCCATTTCAATTTTATTCTATGTAGGTCAAATTTTGTGGGGAAGGAATCCGTAGCGATTCGTAGCGGATCGTAGCAAATTCGTAGCATCATTTTTAGAACCGCTCGTATTTCACTTTGTGTACAAAGAAGATTTAAGATCAATCTATAATAAAATAGTAAATGCCTCTTATTTCTCTTTTATGGATGAAACATCTAAGGCATATGAGAGGGACAATAAAATGAAATTTAAATGATGGCATTTTGCATTTGATTGCTCATCTTTTAAAGGTTTCGAAAAATGGGGTCTTTAACATCACGTGATGAAGATTAAATATATGGTATAAAATTATTATGTAGCAACTATTACTGACTGAGAAAGCATATTATATATAAAAACAATACACAAAATATTTTCAACTTTACAAATGAGAATCGAGCACTAATTACTAAGTCTAAAAAGCTAGCTGAAATTTTAAGTAAGTTTTTGTTTGTATCTAAAAATATTTTATCTCCGGCACACAAACGTATGCAAATGTGATTACTGCATCAAAACTAGGTCAGCGTTTCAAGGAAAATATCTAATTTGCAATTTGCATGAAATGATCTATCTGTTATATAAAGTTCTAGATATACGCAAGCGAAGCGTCAAGTAGTTTTAAACCTATCGTTAGTTTGCCAATTACCGAACTATTGGGAACTCTGAGAATTCAACTAAAACTGGAAATGGACGCTACTTTATATTCTACGAGTAACTAGCTGCGACTGTTGGTTTTACCTGAGTAGATGCAGAAGTAGTCAAATAAAAGTGAAGTATGTTATCCAGATTTTAGGCTATCTGTGTTACATACTATCACTTGAAACTCAAATGCTACAATTCAATTTTAGCAGAAATGTTAAAAACAAACTGACTGGATGTTAACCAGTTCCCAAAACCTACTAAATAAATAGATACGAATTGTCTCAATCGGATGTCAGGAAGTGTTTTAATTTAGCTCACAAGATTTTGACATAAATAATAATAATATTGCGGGACAACTCACACACGGTTTTCTGATCCCAAGCGAAGCAGACCACACAATATGAACATGCATACATAGCAAATTAAAGAAAAACTTGTAGTAAAAATAAAAAGAGTTAATATGTATAGTAGCTATGTATGTTAGTGTATAATTTTACCCCCTTCTATTACTAGAACAATGATAATGTTAGAACTACGGTAAGAACTTAAAACATTCAAAGCTCAAACCTATTTGACTAAAAATAAACCCATTCAAGTTTCACATTGAAGCACATTTCTTTTTCAATGAAATGAATTTATCTCGTTACGGCGTAAGCCTCCGCAGGCTTTGTTTAATGGAAGTTGATTCAACTCGATATGTATTGAGTGATACGTTTGCGGAAATGTTCGAACAAATTATGTTAATAGATAACACGTGTTATTGGTACTTTGCGGAAGATTTTTGTAGGATGAATATTTATACGATAGGTAGACAATATGTGTATTTGTTTCTGTATACTTCTCTTTGACATTTTTGTACGCAACCAATTTAGTGTTCCATTGCTGGGCAAAGGTATTCTCTGTTAGACTACAGCATATTCTGCCCTCAGTCACTTCGAACGATTCCCTTATAAAGTGATCAATGACATCCCAATGTCATCCTTTCTTGACTCGTTTAAAAGTATTTTCGTTTCTTAAAGTTATATAACAAAGCAATTCAAGATAAAATATCCAAAAAGCTACAGTTGTATTCATCGAATCAATCTATACATTTTGTATAACGTCATAGTAAGTACTTAAAATCTAATAGCAAACAATATAAGTTCATTCCTACTTACCAGTGATTATGTTTCCCACAATGAGGAATAACTATTAAATATGTGATGTGCTCTGATGCCGCAGCACGTTCCGCTAATACCGGCGGTAACTAGGTCTCAACATAAACCACATTTAATTCCGGTTTATTTCGGACGTAACCCGACACAATTGAGAAGGCACTTGAGTCGGGTAAACTCAGTTGTGTTGGAGGAGATCTATTTTGGTCGAGTTTTACAGTAAATCCTTCTAACCTTGGCAGAACAAATAAAGGATTTTTCCTTTATTTTCTTGAGGATTGCGGGTTTTGTGGCTTCTAGAAAAGTAAACAATCGGTGAATCAAGAGACTTGAGTTTTATTTGTGGTTTAATGTAAGTACCTTCACAATAAGTAATTGTATACTGAACATAATGTATTGTTCAAGTACCTTTTTAATTACATATTTGTTATTTACTCAGAAACGTCAGAAACGAATATTTTACATTTAAAAAATTGGCTGTTATAATATGATATTTATACACTATATTATTGTACTAAAAATTCGAGTTTTCGAGTCTAAATAATGTAGGCCATTAATGTAGTCATATAATAAATATAAATAAGAGTTCAGTTACATAGGCTCGCTATGTAGAAACTCATAGTTAATTAAGATAATATGAGCAGTAATCGAGACGACTTTAATCCGTAGTTAATTCGCTTCGATCACAGCAGACTGTAGAATTAAACGCTTAGTTAATGACATTATGTGGATCTTTGATTCAAATGTTATTCTCAGTTTCATTGTACCCAATTATTACAATTATTTCTTGGCAATATTTTGGAAATTGTCGCAAAACTGTAAAAAACACAATAAAAATTGTATACTTTCCTGAAAACAGTTGAGTGTCCAGAAAAACTTACTCGTTGTATGATTTTGCTTACTTTTGAATGGAACAAGCTTTCTTACCCCACAGCGCATTTTAGACATAAGTATTTAACATTTTAGACAAAAAATGTAGTCTCAAAATAAAGCAACGATCAAATATCAATATTAAAAGACAATCACAATATAAACCGCTCTTTAACCTCATGGCACCTCACAAACTGAAACATAATAATAAAGCCATACATGCCACATCTCCACATCTCCATAGAGAACGGAAAGCGAACGCTTGAGATCTGGATCGCTCGCACAAAGCTTTGGAACGAAGCCGATGCGATACTGATCGGGACATTACGCTACACACACCTTTGTGGCGTATGTGTGGGTTTACATACAGAAGGAGAGGTTAGAAGTTCCAGTAGCCGGCAATGACGTTCGATAAATTATGAAAATGAAAAAGAAACTAGAAAAATAATAAGAACATACAGCTTTTTTTTAGACAAGATAAGGTCCGGATATGGAAGTTCCTCCTATAAATTACAAAACTTTTTAAGTTAGTAACTTATTACTTACCTTTTTTAACATCTCTCTCCTTTACCCATTTTAATAATTCCAGCCGAAGCCTTCAAATACAGTTCCTAGATACAATAAAAATCCGTGTCTTTACTAATGAAAAATAAATCAACTCTCGTACTACAATAGACAAACCAAATTGCCATTAAAATTATCTGTAACTGATATTTCTTCGAACAACATACTCAATAGGTCACTGTATCACTTGACCTTCTGCTCTATCTATTTACAGTGACACCTTTCCCCCCGCTCCTCCCACAATGCATATGTTAGTGTTCTTTATTGCGGCTAACAGAGGTTAGTTTGTTCTGATCGCCGCCATCTTGGATCCATCTGATGGACTTATTGAAGCCTTGGATCACTTCCAATGCGAATACTTTTGTTTTGTAAACATCGTGTAAGTGTTTTTATGTTTGGAGATAAGCATTTGTTGGATGTAAATGTTAATAAGTGTGTTACACGCCTTAGTTATGACAGAGATATCGTAATTCTCAACTCTTAGAGTCAAAAGAGAATAAGATACAACTTTGTGATATTTTCTCTAGGTCTTCAGTAGATAATAAAATCATACTGTATTGTACTAAGTCTACCGTCCTAAAAACAAGTGCTGCGCTCTACACATTACTAAGATGTTTTATGGTTTATTTATTTGAAGCGTTTCACGGCTTGAAGCCAATTACATAAATCACATTCAAAAATACACATATTATAATATATGGTATCAATCAATCAGCCAATCATAGTCCACTGCTGGACATAGGCCTCTCCCAATTTACGCCACAACACCCGGTCCTCCGCCTTCCGCATCCAGTCCCCTCCAGCGACCTTTCTCAGGTCATCGGTCCACCTGGCGGGCGGGCGTCCTACCTTACGGTTGCCGAGACGTGGTCTCCATGCTATCGGTTTTTCGACAGACATGGCCAGCCCATTGCCACTTCAGCGAGCTAATTCTACGAGCTATGTCGGTTACCTTGTTTCTTCGTCGGATGACCTCATTTCGAATTTTATCCTTCAAAGAGACTCCGAGCATATCTCGCTCCATAGCCCACTGTGCAACTTTAAATTTGTGGACTAGACCAACCGTTAATGTCCACGTTTCGGCACCGTAAGTCATAACAGGTAGGACGCATTGGTTGTATGCTTTCGTCTTCAGGCATTGCGGTATAGGCGAAGAAAAATATATGGTATGGAAGTCTTTATTCAAACTATCGGAGTTATTAACAACCATTATCGTCATAGTACATAAACATATAAAATTCTTCCAAACATTCAAATTTAAAAAGAAATACAAAAATAAAGTATTGCTCTCTCCCAAAAACATAGTTTGTGTAACACCATAGTATTGTACAAATGTACGGGCAAAAGGGAGATATTTTGTATTTTTCTTTTTTAAAAGTGCTATTGAAAACCGACACACTTTATCTCTAGCGTAAAAGCTGTAAGAGTGGCCACATAAACTAGTTATTCTGTTTCTTATTGTCAACGATAACTTAATGTTAGTTTATTGGCAGCGCCGATATGTTGGCAACACTGCACGGAGGTTGTTTTGTTGTTTGAATGTTGGTACATCGTGCCAGTAACCCTTTCCATACCATTTACTGTAAGAAAATATTATTCAGAAGATATTCAACTTACGTTTTAAAAGTAAACTTAAAATGAATTATTAAATAGTTTGCAAAAAATACACATTTTACTTCTTACGATAATCTTATACATAAAAATGAATCGCTAATTGTGTTGGTAAGCGCATAACTCAATAACGCCTGGACCAATTTGGCTAATTATTTTTGTGTTGTGTTACTTAGTTACTATAAGGAGAAGGTTCTTATGAAAGAATAAAATTGGAAAATTGCGCGAAAAAATAAATATAGTAATCACCGGTCAAACATAAAGGCACCGGGAACGGGACCTAGGTATTCATGCGGGTGAAACCGCAGGGCACAGCTAGTTCTCAATAGTTTTACATAAGTTTTTATTTGGATACTGATAGTGTATTTATTTATTTATTTATTTATTTATTTATTTAAGGCAAACCAACTAAATACATACAGAATCATTCCTGTTACATTTCATTTACAAATAAAATAGTTTTGCATGCATCTAAATTAAAGGTAAGCACAGCATTTCATTTTGAGCTATCTGTACATTACAAAATAATTATAAATAATAACATTTTCAAATTGATTTTGTTATGAATTAAATCAAATTATATAAGATTAAATATTAAATAATGATTAAATTAGATTGAATAAGATTGTTTTATTGAACTAAATATGTAATGACAATATGAAGAATAAAATAAAAAATTGATTAAGAAATTACATGTTATTGAGCACAGCTCTTTTAAACTGAGTGAGGCTGCTTGAAAATATGTCTAAGTTACAATCATGAAAAATGTCGTTACACCTTCTAAGAATGTAGGAAAGAGGGGCATTACTTCCGTAATTGGTTTTGCGAGCACTAGGAACAAACGGCTTATAGTTATGCAGTCTTGCTGATGACCGGGGTATGTTAATGTTAATAGACGCTAGAAGTGGTGAGCAATCGACAGCTTGACTAAATATCTTAAATAAGAAAACAAGACCTGCAAAATCACGACGCCAGTGTAAAGATTTCATTTTGAAGTAATTTAGTCTATCTTCGTAGGTTTTAACGGAATTCCTTATACCTGCCTTACAAGAGAGTCTTTTTATAAATTTTATTTGAATTCTTTCGATGCGTTGAATGTGGATATTATAAATTGGGTACCAGACGATGGAGCAATATTCTATATGACTTCTGACTAATGCGGAAAACAAAATTTTCAGTGCTGGCAAATTATTGAATTGTCTGGTGTTACGGTTCAGAAATGCTAGCATTCTATTGCTTTTGTTTATTATTATTTCAGTGTGTGTTTGAAATTTCATTTCGGAATCTATAGTTATACCTAGGTCTTTAACTTCAGATACTTTACTTAATATTTGGTTACTCATTTTGTACGTAGAATTAAATTTTTGTTTTTTACGAGAGAACTTAATATGATAACATTTCCCAACATTAACCAGCATATTATTATCTTCACACCACACGCAAAGTCTGTCAATATCCTTTTGTAGAAGGTATTCGTCGTTCTTTGTTACAACGACCCTATAAAACTTCAAATCGTCGGCATACATTTCAAAATGAGAGTTTTGTATGATGTATTTGATGTCATCAATAAACATTGTAAATAATAATGGTCCTAAATGAGAACCCTGTGGTACGCCAGACGTGGGTATGAAAGTGTTGGATGAGTGTCCATTTACTACTACTCTTGCTGTTCGGTCAAATAAGTAAGATTGGAACCACTTCAGAAGTGACCCATGAATACCGAACGTGATTTTGAGCTTTTGTAGCAATATGTTGTGGTCAACTTTGTCAATATTATAGATAGTTTCCGTTCCGTTTCCCCTGAGATAAGAGCGTGATTTATATAAAATACTCTATTACGTAGCGATCGCCGGCCTGATAACGCTGACCACTATAAATCATCCCGTATTACCTATTTCCGTTTACAGAGAAAATATAAAAGGTTAGTTAAGCAGAGGATGAATGAATACTACTATTTAGTCTAAGTATCTGTTTTTCAACGAGCGTGTGGTTTATAATTTTTGACGACCTTTTTTTCGTTTTTAATTATTTATTTAATTAAGCTTACAAACATTTCAACAATGATGTTTCTTGTAAATATGTGTTGATTTAAATATAAATGTTGATTATAAATATTTTTCTAATTACTTAATTGTGTTATATTTTCTTAGCATTTACAAGAAATTGCTCTTTGTGTAAAAAAAACCTTCGATCATAATTTATAATATTAGGCATTTAAAAAGACATGTCGAAATAATATGGATCATCTTTTCTTTTCTGATTTTGATTGGCTGTCGCAGTCAAGTACTCCTGAACTGTCAAAGTAACAAAGACTTGGAGAGACCAACACACACATGTAAAATTTTGACAGGTATACATTCAAAAAGCTGTCACTCGTAACCCCGTCAATCGTGTCACCTCAGCACACGTTGATCTGTGTCTGCGTCCACAATCCGTCGCCGTGTGACCTCATATCGATTCTACTTAGTAATCGCTTGTCAATCGTCAAGCTAAAGACATGTTCACAAGAAAGTGATTGCATTCCATCCAGGTATATTAATTCTAGTTATTGACAAGAGCACTTTTGTATATACGCAATGTATGCGATACTTAACACCATTTCCAACTGACTTCAAAAAAAGGAGGAGGTTCTCAATTAGGCTTTATTTTTTTTTATTTATGTTAGATGTTATTTTTTAGATAGTTACCAATATAAATACTACTTTATTAGCACTTCTAAAATAAAAATAAAAATGTCATATGAGTTTAGCCCTAAAATTTTACTACAAAATATTTAGCTCCTTTTTTAAATCGGGTAAAAAGAGCGACAACATTCGTAGATGCCAATCATGATAGGAAACATATTATTCAAAAGGCGAGTCATTCTTAATCAAACTTGCACTTTGCATACGACCCTCCATCCTCTGACAACCAGTCTGTGATTCCATTTAGTGTAATTTAATCTTTAAACTAAACCGATTGACAATAATTTACAATCACGTTACCGTCCAACCCTCGAATAGTTACCCCTCTAGTAGTCTGCTCCAATTATCATAATTATAACCGTGTCGGACTCTATTACCCGGGTATGCCCCACAACCGGGTACAGATGCCCGGACAGATGTGTGCCACTTGATACGTGATAATATTATCTAGGGATAGCTTGGGATGTTTGGATATATTCATAAATCATCGCGTAAAAGAAAATAACGTTCGGTTTGTTGCAAAAGGAAGAATATTTATATAACTAAAAAGTATTAACAATAGTAAAGGATAATTAACATAATTTTACGGTAGCATTTTCTTCTTGCCCATTTCCCATTTAATTTGGATCTGCTCATCGTATTTTTTCTGTCCATTCCAATCTCGTAGCTTCCATACTCTCATTCACTGATTTGACTAGCATTTAAGGCACTGAAAACAAAAACTATTCAACAAACCCGTCTAGTAAGACCAAACAATCAGCCAATAGCTTTTCACTTACAGTTACGAGCAAGACCCACGGAATGGTCTATACTTCTCATGAATATAGAGCCATAACACTTATCTCATCTACACAAGTTATATTTATCAGAAGCCCATCGTATCATAAATGTAAATTGAAACACATCGATACGTCACTATAACACCGCTTTATCTACAAAGAATTTCACAACACCATAACCAAACAACTGAAAATCAACTCTATCTCTTACACAGAAAATCTATTTTTGTTCGAATGTTGCGATGCCTTCCAAAATGACGTTTGTTAGGATTGACGAGAGCTTAAGAGTTCCGTAGATTCGAGGGGGGATGTGAACGAGTTCAGAAAGTATTTTTAGAGTTCCCTAACAGGAAAGTGTAATAGAAACTTTTTTGTTGAGTCATTCGATGTAAGATGGCCACCTTTTGGTGGGAAGGGTTCTTATTTAGTTGTCGAAGGAATCAAAGATTCGGGTTGGGATCGAATTTAATTTAATTGTTCGATTCCTTTTTTTGTGGTGACATGCTACTCTGTCGTTCTTTGAACCCCAAATAATGTTACAGATAGCTGACTTATTGAGAGTATATATAGCTAAGTAGTATTTGCATCAAAAATGCGTGACGAGCTGTGATTTGGTCTGCCATAAAACGAACAACACTTTTTTTTCTTAAATAACTGGTAATTAACCAAAAAGACCAGGCATGTGCAGACATTCTATTCAAACAAACATATTCACAATAGGGCACAAAACAAAACAACAATATCCAATTATATAAAAAGCTGCCCTAAAAATATTTGTATTTGAGATTTTGAAGTCAATTAGTTCCCCATATAAAGTGCGGTTGAACCTCAATACTCCATTGGGTCCTTAAGCTACTTCAACAAAAAGCCCCTTCATAATCTCAACAAGTTTCATTACGAGCGAATTGTGGCCACTTAACTGTTCCAATTTATTTCCTGCTATTATTATATAGTATACCACAATCCTTCCGTTACAACGAAAATCAAAAATCAACCTTATGACTTTCACATAAAGACGCTATCCGAATCAACATTTTACCATTGGTGTGTGGTTGATTGTACAATCGACTCAAATGGTATTCAGAATTCCTTTTCAAGGTTTATTTCTTTGTTTAAGTCATCAACATATTTATATTTAGATGGTTTTGTTGTTGGTTCGTTTTAGAAATGTACACAATAGCACTTGACTTGCAAAATATGTTTATTTTAGGTAAGTAACGATCAAGGACGCCATTTTCGTAGAAAACACGTTATTAAGGTTAAAATTTGGAATGTTGAGTGCTTAGAATATAACGTTCTATGGTTATGCTTAATCTTTGGTTCCTTATTGACCAAAATTCATTTTACCAGTCTGAAAAGAGAAAAGTAGCACATCGTCGTCCAATTGGATAAAAGAGGAAAATTTTGCAATCCGATATTTCAGCAGGAAATCAGCAAGCACACAGCAAAACTCGAAACCAATGGCTTCAATAAGGATAATTCTCGCGATCGATACGAGCCGCAGCCATTCCGCAACCAGCTCACAAAACACTCCCAATTGCTAATACACTTTCACAGAACGCAGTCCATTTGAAATTTCAACAAGTTTCATTATCTCCAAATTGTGACCAGCGGACCGCTGAAATAATGACATAATGCGATTTCGAAACTAACAACCCCTTGGATACGTAATTGAGTAAAAACTCATAGCTATGCGTGTGGGGTAGTTTCGGTATAACCGGGTGCAATTCAATAATGTCCAGCGAGGGGGAGGGGCGGTGTGAGGGGGGGGGAGTAGGGTAGCCATTTTAGAATATTGAAGACAGAAAGGATGAGACACGATCGAGATTTATTACGGCGGAACTATGTATTAGCTGATTCATTTAAAAGGGGTCGGTTTAGCGACGGTTTCTTAGATTTCGGATGTAAGGACCAATTTATTTCCCTGCGGCTTCGATCTTGGAAGATAAGTTTAATACGGGTTTGTATTTTACCTTTTACGAATTTCATTATTTTTTGACTTAAGCTCTTAAGGGTCAAGTATCGTTTTGAATTCAGATTATTTAATTATGTTTTACATGCGGTAAGTACCTACTAAAAACATAATAATATCGTCTAAAACCACACGAAAAATATACGATCAGCAATTTAGCACAACTTGCAAGTTTTCAACTTGTAATAGTCAATCTACTCAAGTTTTCAGCTTCCTCTGAGAAAATAATTTAAGGAGACATATTAGACTTAGCAAGTGCTCACTAACTTAGCCTCTTTGCTGAATGCGAGGCAGCGGAAAACTAGTTACGTCTACTCTAATCTATGTATGTTAGACACTTATCTTTTCAGACTACAAGAAAATAATTTAATATCTTTTAGGAAAGTGGCATTTTCGGGTTAAAAGTGAAAGTGGTCCTTTTGCTAATTCAGGACCAAAAGGACCAGTACGTCTAATGTATGACATTTTTATTCCAAATGTTCTAATGACCCCGATATTTTATCATAATCCTTGTACGCATTAGTCTGTTTGCAGATCAAAATACCAATTTGAATCCTATAATATATCAGGATAAATTGCTAAACGTATGCCATGATCTAATAATTACGCAATGCGTCTGAATTAATGAGATATTAATGTGATTGTATTTACATACGGAAATTATGACCAATTTTCCTTCCATACAAAATCTAAAACCACACAATTCCAATATAATTGAATTTACACTTACATTAAATAGTAAAATAGATCTAAATCCAACAAATATTGCAAAAAATATAATTGCTACATGAAAAATACCTTTCAACAAATAATTCTCATTCCCCTAGTACATAAAGTCCATTTGTTTTGTCCGGCGTTTCATCCCCGTGTGGCCACCGCTCCGGGCCGGTCCGGTCGTAATCCGGCGACAATAGACAAGCGAGTTATTCACGCCGACAACCCGCATATCATTGCTACCTGTTATTAGATACGCCCTAACGCTGTTACGTTCGCGCGCTAATTTATAGTCACTTTAATTTTGGGATAGTTTTTGGTATTTTAGGTTTTAAAGTAGGATACAGTATAAGTTTTGTAGGAATGGCACTGAAATTTGGAGATAAAAGAGTATTTGGTTAACGAGTTAAACTTTTAAATTATCTACAATAAATTTGAGAGACTGATTTTGTATTAAATTCGAGATTTACCAGATATGGTATACTCTATTATATAAAGTAAATGATAATCATGAATGTCGGGTACAAAGAGCTTCGATGGAAAATGAGGGAAATGGTCACTACGAAATATGTTGTAGCAGATTATGGTTAAAGGATTATACCTCCACAGATGACCAAGTATAATAAGTCTTACCTCACTAACACTCTTAGCATCATGTGGCGGGTTTGATCTACTTTGCTGTGAAACAAAGGAACATTTAAAAGCCTCAATAATATTCAACGATGAAAAAAAAGTTTAATAAAAAAAAATAAGATAGGTATTGCTTTGCGTGAAACGTAAAATAGAGTCCTCAACCTACCCCTTTACTTATTAGCCGACATTCACACAATTTCTAAATACATATAGGAGGCAATCTTATCTTTCCATATTATTATGAAAAAGCAACGGAAAAAACATCTCTCAATACACAAGCTCCATACATATGCATGGAACGGCGCCAAAGTAAAAACACGATTAAGATGCAAACATGCAAATGTAAGTTACTTTATCACGAATAATATGGAGGTAATGATATTTTAAGGGGTAGTCTGGGTGGGGATATTGACCAGTAGATAATTATGGTAGATTGCAATCATGTAGTTTGGGTTATTGGGTAAAAAGACCAAATGCTTGAGTTTACTAGTTCAAAGGACCAATTTGACCATTTGTGATAGAAAGGTGTATTTCTTTCGATGTGAACAAGCGATTTGACTTTTGAAAATATTTGTAATAAATACTCTATCGATCTCATTTAATCTGGAAAACAAAACGAGCACAATCACGATTTACAGTAGATACAATAGATTCTCTCTCGAGAATCACGTATCAAAAACTATTTAATTAAACAGTAAAAATGTCAAGTCCCATTTAGATGTGTGAGACAGATTGTCGAAATAAAAATTTAAATTCGAAACCATTATAAGAAAATGTTTTAAATTATTTATTGAAAAGTTTTAACTTCTAGATTTAGATCTAGATTTAGAGTACCTATTTAAACTATAATGTGATCTTAGGATAATCTCTAATGTAACGTAGAGCAAGACTAGCTTTTTACTGGAGACCAGCTTAGCTGTGACTAATGGCTCAGTTCGGAATACTAAATGAGCGCCGTGTTTACATAAAAACTATCCGATCTTAGATTTATGTAGCAACTACCGTGACTCACCTTATTACCCTATAATATTATACTGTAGCCTTTTCTAAGATTATGTGGAAGTTTCATGTATACTAGTAGTACACATTATCGGAACAATTTCATTTAGAAACAGCTTTATTGTAAAAGATTCAAATTGATTTTCTAAACTCAGTTATTACAACTAAATTACCGTTCTAAGTCGCTTGCAGTAGCCGTAAACAGATAATATTTTTGCTTCAGAGATCAGGAGAGAAAGATCAGGAAAAAACAAACTATTATTTTTTCCAATCTAGAAATGCTATCCTTTCCGTCCTTTTACAAAGCAAAGAAACTATGAAATCCTTACAGAAATGTTTTCATTCAAATGTCATTAAAATAATTGGCCGAACACCACGAAAATTACCGAATCGTCTCGAAACTATTTCTGGTGAATATTTAGTGGTATCGGCCGAGCCCACCGGTGGGCGTGGGCGTGGGGGTGGGCGACGGGTGGGAAGTCCGCAATTTTCCCTATTACAGGAGCACAATACTTCGGGACCGGCTAAGACGTTTTGCCTCACAATGTTATTATTGGGTTTCGGTTTTTGACATTTAAGTTTTTATGCTGATTCGGGGATCGGGGATAGTGTTTGTTATCTCGCTTGTTTATACTGATAGGGTAGGTAGGGGAGGATTGTGCTACGAATACGGAAGACAGTTTTTCAAATCTGTACTTGTAGCATTGAAAAGCGTAGATAGGTTAAAGGCAGTAAGTTAATTATAATTGTAGATTTGTCATTAGTACACTTTATTACTACCATTTTATTTTGCCAAATAAAGGGTTTTTCAGAAGAATACAATGAGATGACAGGTAAAGACTTCGTACGTTGGTATATTTTGAAAACCTACTTTTTTTTACAAAATGTTGAAATGAGTCCTCTTCCATTTTCGTAAGTCGGTTAAAAACCTATCACAGACACAGAACATACAAATAAATACGTTCCTTATGTTCATACTATTTCTACAGAGCACCTACATAAAAATAAACTTACACAGCAAAAGTAAAAGCCGAGATAAGCCTAAAATACTTATTTCCATTTCGAATCAAGATTGCTAATAACATAAAAGAGTCCCAAAGGTCCCGGTCCTTGGGTCCTAAGGTCCTTAGGGCCGGGTATCGAGAGCTGACTTAGTATTCAAAGGACCACTCCAACTCGAGACCTAAATCGTTTAGCTATAAAAATAAGCTCATTAAATCTTGGATTTACAATCGGCAGTAAATGTAGAAGGTTAATAATAGATTTTATTTAGATTGGCTGGGTTATAAATAGCATGAAAGTAAGAAAGGTTTTTAGGCAGCTATTATTTGATTATGTATTTTATTAGTCTTTAATCATTTTATTTCTGTCAAAATTGAGAATTTGGGACTTAAAACTATAATTTTCATTTTATAAAATCATTTAAAAAGTATGATTTGTGTTTTTCAAGTATTAATAAGACATCAAAAGCAAAGTTGATTTTACCAAAATCTATTTTATTTTGAAAATTTAATTGACAGTTTTAACTCAGAAAATAAACTATCTTTCGGATAAACCTATGAACCATAGCGACTATTTTGTTATTTTGCTAAGCGTTCGCCAATTTAAATAATATCAAATTATAATACGTACTGTCTATAACATGAAAATAATAAAATGTATTTTATTCTAGACATTTGAATAATAATAGAATGGTTTGATCATAAATATATTTATTTATCGGTAATGCTTCTGAGATTGAATCCTTATTTTATAGCGTTATTCAAATAAATATAACTTCGGTAAAGAGTATATTTAAGTAGTTTTCGATTCGAATAGTAAACACCGCTTTACTGAAACCAATAAACTATTGAATCAGACATAAAACGTGATTCAGTGAATTGTTTGCCGATCACGAAATATTATGGTTATGATTTTACCATTTAATGTTATTTTTCTATTCAGTATTTTTATGTTAGCATTTTAGGTTTTGAAATAATTGAAAAGCTTATCAATCCAAAAAAATATAATTAAAAAATCTCTCAGTAATGTCAAATTAACAGCTTTACACTCAATTCATAATAAAGTATATTTACGATTGTATTTTGTTTGTTACTTTTCTGTTTCTTTCAACTAATCTCTGATATAGCTTGACCGATTATGACGGGTCTTACACTAGTACATAGCTAATGTTAAAAGGAGTAACTAACACCACTTTTATTTGTTTTTGTTTCTGACGAGTAGAATCCGCGTGGGTTAGATAGTATTTAGTAATTGAGTTTGAAGACCAATTACTTCAGAATAATTTTATAGGTAACATATTATGAAAAACTTAACTTCAAATCATTTTACAAACGTGTGATCGATCCTTGACCCACGCTATTACCAGCCCGCACTACAAGCTCTGATCACAATAAAATTAAAGTGTATCATAAAGTGACATTCTTCATATTTACATTTAAATCGAAACGCCGCAGTCAAGGCCGCGATCACGGCTTACAAGCGATCCGACAGGGGCGCGCAACGTTACGACGATTGCTTGATGTTATTGAGTTAGTTGTTCAAGATATTGCCTTTGACTTTTGAATATTCCACATCTTAGTATATTTTAAATTTAATTCTAGTATGACTATATCAGTAGTTTAAGTTAAATTTTATTAGTTTCAAAATGATTTGCTTACTTGTAGCCAAAGCTACTGGTAAATACGAAAATATTATTATTTGATTATACACCGTGAAAATTGAATCGTTGTTTTCCCGCGGCAGGACGATTACCCATCAGTAGTACTATCGAAATACAAAGTTTAACTTAAAAAACATAATGTTTTTTTTTTCACATCATTAAAAAAGTATTCATAAACTCGAAAGAGCGATAATCAATAGTAGTTCACTCACTAGAGATCACGTAGGCACCTGTAGGTAACACGAAACGCACACGCCGCCGCCACGTGTTGTCGGCAAACTTACAAAGAAAGAATCAATAATAAATGTTCAGAGCAAAATAAGCTCTCGGTCATGGTGATACGGTATAAATTAGCTTGCATGCACGCGGCAAGCGCCGAAACACAATAGAATGCCGCCAAATGTTGCGCTCTGTGCCTACGGCTCAGTTAGTGTTCTGTGCGCGAACGTCGATGACGTCAAGTGATGAATGTGCGATGAAAGTGCTCAACACAGAAGGACTGCATCCTTATCATTTTTTTTTCGTGCGGGCCACACCCTTGGCCACCGAGGAGCCCGGCCTTGACTCCCTTGGACTTTTATTTGTGGTAGAGTCTGAGCTCAAGAACTTGGTGTATCGTGAGGAACACCAAACACGCGACTCTTTGATAAGTGCGATAGTGGACGCTTTTAATATCGTGAGACGTGACAGAGACACTTTAATGAAACTGAAAGACAATCAGTTAAAACGTGCTCGTTTGTGCATTGAACGTAGTGGTTTACATTTCGAACAATTACTCCGCTACCGTTAAGTGTAAGTACTCGTACTTTGTAAATAAACATTTAAAAGTAGGTTAGGTAATCAAAATCATTGTAAATAAGTCGATTCCATTTTTAAATACCTACGCCTTAAATACTTAATTATCAAATTCCGACTTTTTTTAAAGATACCTATTTTGTTTTTTAAGTATTTATGACGATCCTAAGCCCGTAAAAGTTTGAAGCGAAAATTTGAATTACTTATTGGTTTTGTGTTTTATTAAATCACGAGTAGCGATCAGCTGATTTACACGCGAAGTGCAACGACCGCGCGGCGTTCGGGGTAACCGCGCGTCCGCCCGCGTAGGTATAGCGCGATGTATTACTACTGGGTCAAGTCACTTTCGAGTTTTGTTTATAACAATTGTTAATCCGCCATTTATTGAGTCTAATTTTTTTTACATATATTAATCGATTGTATGACCGATACAAACTCATTTCGCTTCGGGAAAACAACGACTTGATATTCACCCTGTATACATAGATCAGGTTTAACTGCTGATGTTTGTCAATGTATTATATTTTTTAGATGTCTTGCACAGAGATAAGCATTTTAATAGACGACCATTCGCCATGTCTCAATATAATGACTGATTTAATAAATATCATTCTTTTTCATCGTAGCAGGCCTTATGTTTACAACCTCTGATCTGAAATATAGAAACTAAAAGGGCAAATGTGGAATATATCGAGTTTCTCATACGTTTCCTTTATTCTTTAGTCCTCATATACTGGGATTAAAGGGAATTACGTTATTGGAGTTTTATAAATGATATTATATTTTTACGTAGAAAAGCTACCAAACCTTACTTCATACAATTATTCTGTAAAGCAAGGTTAGGCGGGTAACACTTTTAGTTATTATTTTTAATGATCTCTTTTAGTAATAAGTTATTTAAAACCTTTTATTATTATCAGAAATATCGTGAACAAGGTGAATTGATTTTTACAAAGATTAATTTTTATCCACATTTTATAAATTACGATGTCGATTATTTTTTATACAAGATTTTTGTTCTATTATTTGTACAACTTATTTAACTACCCCAGAAATCCGTAGTAACACCATAAAATACCCAGTCATTTGTTTCCATTAAATTCAACATACAAACCTACTTAAACACAACTCCAACTGTTAATATCTGAAACTTGAACTATTCTCATACATATCTACATGATATGATATGTTCGTCATACATGCATATAGTTGAGAACTGCAAGTGCATCTCATAACGAATACATTTAACTCTGCGATTGCGATGCGCGGCACGTACCGACTGCAACTTGCAGCATAAAGTATGAGCGCTCATAATCACTGCAACGAATTAGGAAATGCATTTCATTTTTATATTTTGTGATGTGTTTTATGTCATTCATTTTTGGTCGTTGCTAAAAATTGAATTAAAAATTGTGACAATGAGTCGTGTTATTCTGAAAAAAACTTTGTAGAATTGTGATATGTTTTAATTTTCTCTGATATAAATAATGTTGAGAAAAGATTTAATTTATATATAGATATTTATATATGTATATGCATATTTAAATCATGTGTTAAAGAGCGTAAGGTCTTCCGAATCACAGTACACAGATTACTGCATTTAAATAGAGAACCTGACAACTATCTAAATGCACAAATAAATAAAATGACTATAATTTACCACAAGAAGATGTACAACACAATGCAATATGTGCAATTGTCTATAGTGCATTGCTTGTTGTAATCGCATCGTCATACATTATTATAATTTTAGACACGCAATGGAAAATTAACAAACAATAAATGCCACACAAATAAACGAAACATAGTCCATTGTGAAGGCTACTAGGCGCAGTATAGGATTATTTTTAGTGGCTCAGTGATTTATTTATTGCGCAGATGATATATTCCAACCAGCTGATATTTATGGTCTCGCCGAGTGCCTGCCACATAATTTAGCGTATCGTTTGCGGGCTATAAATTTAAGTATTTTATGAGTTCCCTAATGTCGCTTGAATGGGAGCTTTACTGCTTTAAATAGGGGTAGCTTTGGTAGCTTAGTGGTGTGTAGTTATGTATAGTCTTGGGTACGTAATTTGCTCTTTATTTCATGTTATAATAAAAAAAATATTGATATAATATGGCCTGTGCAGCGTTTAATGACTTTTCACTTAAATAGGGTTTACATAAAAAAAACTGTCTTGTTATAAATTTAGCTTTTAACTTAAGGTGGTGAGCTAATACATAGGAACACAAATGTTGCTATTATTTTCCAATAGCTTGTTATATACACATACAGAATATACATTTACAGAAAGATTGATACCGCTTTTTCATTCTGCAAAACCCTTTCTCCTGCTATTTTAAGTCAATACTATTCACAGTTGATTTAGCCAAATACCGTATTTTGCATGAAGACATTTCATTGATTATCAAATTTAAAAACGTTTTAAATCCCAACCTTTTCCTTCTTTGTAGTCACTGACCCACAAAGTGCGAGCAGGTTGGTGACCTCCGCCGGTACATCTGTAACCTTCGCGCGACGTGCGCGGTGAGCGTAATGCGTACAGTATTCACGATGTGAAGGACAAGTTGTTCAGGATTTCAGGTATTAAAGGTAGTCAGAGAATCTTCTTATTTGAGTATTACACTTTTGAGAATATTGTGTTCAACTGTCTTAGGGTCAATGGGGTCGGATGCCAGAATCAGAGACAGTTTGTCTCTACAACTCATTGACCGACATAACACTGATATATTCTTAACCGACTTTAAAAAGGGAAGGTTCTCAAGTCGATTGTGTTTTTGTTACCTACAATAATTGTGGATCGGTTTCATTTTCTTTATCGAGACTTTAGAGTTGGTTCTATAATAATAATAATATTCCGGGACATCTCACACACAATTGTCTGATCCCAAGCTAAGCAGAGCTTGTGTTATGGTAACCAGACAACTGATAAACATACTTATATATTTCTAAATAAATACATATTATAGATAAATTACACACTACATTGTGTTTAGCTACGTAATAAAGAGGGTTAATGAAAATAGTATGTTTTCCTTTACACAAAGCATTCATAATCAAATCAACATCCACTACAATCATTATCAAAACAAACCAACTCCATCCATTCAGATGATCTCCGTCGAGTGACAACATTTGCATTCGCTTATAATTAAAACGCACTACATTGTGACGCGGGTCCGCCTGCCCCGACCGATCACAGAGCTTACTCAATAATTAAAATGGCGGCCGTATATCCCGAGAACTGTGTCAATGGAATTACATTTGCAATTAAATTGATTAATTGTTAATAAGATTGGAATCCGAAATGTTTTGGGTTCAAAGGAATCGTTTTTCATAAATAATTGCGTTGGCATTTGTTTTCGGGATTGTATTGCATGTTAATACATTCCATACAATTCAGACAATTGCAGTATTTACTTTAGCTGTAAAATAATTTTGGGTTAATATTATTTTTGTATTGGTATGAGAAACATTTAATATCAGAATCAAAAGTAGTGTTTTTGTAATGCGATGAAGGGTTTTTTGCAAGCAACAAAAAAACTAATTTTTTTTTTCTTTTACCTATTCTGAAATCTTATGGTTATTCTGATATCTTACATAAGGAAATCGGAGTAGAATACTCTAACGCCAATAAAACGTAGTAAGCTATAATTAAATTAACACAAATCAAAGCCTTATTCGATTAAACCTTACCTTAACCCTCACATGCCAAAGGTGAAAATAAATATCAAAAGTGTTGAAGCATAATACGTCAGCTTCTAATCTCATCAGCCGGGTGAAAGCGGTTCAACCCGGGTGAGGTCCTACCCGGGTAGGGGGCTAGATCTAAATCTGCACCGTTTCGGTTCATTAATAGTTCGCTCAGACCCGGATCATCCTCTTAAAGGGTTTATCCGGATCTAGATCGCTATACTTTTAGTTGCATTCATTGAAATTCACGTTTTTAAGCTTTGCTGATTGTGAGTTCGCTTTTTTTTTTAAGTTGTTTTGTGATGCGATTGGGATTCGTAAGTACCTGTGTATTATATAAATGAAGATAAATTCATTACTATAATACCTCTGTTAAGCAAAGAAAGTTAAAGAAAGACGTACTTTTATTTGAAACGGTGCAACTGTGACTATATGCAATAAATATCTTTGATGTTGCTTATATAAAAAAAGGATATTCTCACAATTCCTATATTGAAATAGGTTACATAGGATATTGGTGGTGCCTCTCTAACAAAACTAAACATGAAAAAAAAAGAACTAACCAATAAGGGTTTATTAAAAACTTTTATTACTTATCCCTTTATTTGACAACTAAAGACCCACAATCCATTTCTATGTCCCATAACGATATCTAAACAACACCTACCCTTATATTCGGTACCAACAACAGCGCTAACCCTCCACCGCTCCGGCCACTACCGCGGCAAACACATTCTGTTTAGAAGCACTCGCGGGTTGACACCGAGCACCTCTTGACCCGTATACTGCTGGCCGGTGATAATGACACACAGATTTATAGCATAGTTTTTTTATAATTATTGTGTGTCAAAGGACACATTATTTAATTATTTGGTACATTGTTTTACATCGACAGGTACTAGGTTAAAACCTATGACACACAGTTTATTATACTGAAGACGATTTACAGAGGAAATAATGAAAATATGTTTCTATGAGTATTAGTTTATTAAATGTTTTACCCGATACTTAAGTGACAGAAAATTGTTTTCCTGTTATCTTGATTTCGGAAAATATTTGCGATTACTAGAAATGATATCTATTTTTTGTTTAAGCGGTGGGTTTTGGAACCCTTTTTTAAAACTCAGTCTGCCTCGTTACTTACTTGTTTTCCTCTACTGATTCTTACTTCACGACATAACACATAAGTTTAACGTAAAAATGATTTTTATTTCAAATAAATGACCCCATTGAAACGAGTAACACTTTTCAAGCAGAAATTAGCATTCTAAAACATTTAATTCAATCCACAAACAAAACAATATACAACCTAAAACAATAAACCATTGAACAAACGTTGAGCAGTTCATCAAGATACAGTTAAGGCCAAAATAATTGCGCCACAGCCGCCTCGCCTCGCCTCGCCTTGCCGTGGCCGGCAGCGCATAAACCATTGTCTCGAGAACGGCCACCTATTCTCCAGATATTCTAACCGACAGGACAAAGCAACCCACTCAGATAATTCTACCAACTATACTAAGAAGGTAAATGAAGACAACCCACTTTGCACAAGTCCCAAAAGTGAGCAGACGGGTATTTAACAGATCAATTTAAACCTTAAATGACTTGATTGTACCTCATTGCCGAATTCTCTTCTACTTCCTAATTATCACGCTGCAACTAATCATTAAAGAAATCCTAAGACTATTTTTTTGTTCTTAATATTTCCTTCATTTATTTTTTCTTCAATCAAAGTTACTACTATCGATAATGTCATGATTTAGTTATTAGGTATGATTTTAATAATCTATGCAAAGAATATTTATTTTTAGAGACATATCATTCTCTCAATTACTTGGTACATTTATTAGCTTTAAAATAAAATTGTTTATATTATTCACAAATGCATATTTTGAACCTTCTGCTTAACATTGCTTGTGTGACTGTCACATACCCCCGTTGTAGGAGAGCTTAGCTTAAGTCACCGTGAATTAATATGTGGAACATTTTGACAACTACACTCCGATACGTAAGCTCCGGTGAGAACAAAATATGCGAGTTTATACTGCGATACCTGGATGGTGGGGAATAAAAGGTATTCTCGTTGACACCTATAAGACTGGAAAGAGATAAAAGGTAATCTAATTCGTATATTTTCTGCTTTATGATGTTTTTTTTTTCAAATTATGCTTAACTCATCTTTCAAGCTTGTAAAATATTACATAAAAAAGTGATCCTTATAAAATAATCATTTTTTACTCACAACATGATAATTTTATTTATTTAAGCCACTCGCTATTTTTTTAAATAAAAATTTGTTTCATTAAAAACAAAATACAAAAAGTCATTCGATTCATCCTCAAAAAATTAATCTAGGATTCAACAATTTACTGAGTCTATTAAAATTTTCCTTACTTAAGATAACACACGTTATTTAACACCGTTCATTAATGACTGCTGGCCTCTTTTGCGTGTCCCGACGTGTACGCACTCATGATGTAGGTCGGCGGCGATGACTATCGAGCGCCAACTGCACAACACTGCACATAACTCTAAGCTGCAGTATAGCGTAGCGGCCGCATTTATTTGGCCCCGAGTGTATATGGGGGTTGGTGAAACAATAGGTATTATGAATAAAAGCTCTACCGTTTTTGGGCAATTTCATTCATTTGTGAAATAAATGAATTAAAAAAAGGATTTATTTTAGTATTTTTTTTTATTTATATCTTATACCTATTATTTTTTATCGATTTTGTTCCATCATCACTATACAGGGTGTCCGGTAAAGAGTCCGACAAACTGTGGTGGCTGATACCTTAGGTCAGTCCCTATCAAATGAACACAACATATGTTCGCCGAAAAGTTACAGGTTTCGAGTTACAATCGATTTTCGAAAATTTTAGAATTTTCTACCTTGCATCAAACTTTTCCATTTTTCTTGCTGATAAATAGCGTTCGTAATACTTTTTGTGCATCAAATTAATCTTGAATAGTTACTCTATCCTTTGATAATTCTCATATTTATCTAAAAGAAGAATATAGTTGCGAAAGCGCCATTTGTTTTACAATTTTCACTTTCGGTTTTTCTTAGTCCTCAACTTTGAACTGCAGTGGTGAAAAATAAATGTATGTAGGATTTTTGTACAACAATCTTAAAAACTTGCTTGAATATTGGTGATTGTGGGAAGGTACAATACTTGCATATTTTCTTTACAAAATTTGACAAAATAAGCTGCTGAAGTACACCCGGGCCTATTTTTTGAAATATTACTAATGTAAATCAAAGTAAAAATGATACGTAACTTAACGCTGATTGTCATTGTATGATTAAATGAGGTATTTTCTTCTCGCCATTAACTCTCTATGCCAGATTAAAACATGTTTTAGTGTAAAGTTACCTTAACCTTCAGTATTTTCTTACTAGATAAACCGATTTTATAACACCTTATTTTTCATGCAACAACACTGAAATAGCTGGTTTTAGACGCCCAATTCATCTGCACTTAACGGGTTCCGTATCATTGTAAAATTTTAAACGAGCATTTTTTTTTTAATATTTTCCAAATTGTAATTGACCACAATTATTTCGTGTCACTAGTTAATCGCTAGAAAAAAATAACTTATTTCACTGGACCATAACGATCCGCGTTAAGTTACGTCGCATTTTTACTCAGATTTACATTAGTAATATTTCAAAAAATAGGCACGGGTGTACTTCAGCACCTTATTTTGTCAAATTTTGTAAAGAAAATATGCAAGTATTGTACCTTCCCAAAATCACCAATATTCAAGCAAGTTTTTAAGATTGTTGTACAAAAATCCTACATACATTTATTTTTCACCACTGCAGTTCAAAGTTGAGGACTAAGAAAAACCGAAAGTGAAAATTGTAAAACAAATGGCGCTTTCGCCACTATATTCTTCTTTTAGATAAATATGAGAATTATCAAAGGATAGAGTAACTATTCAAGATTAATTTGATGCACAAAAAGTATTACGAAAGCTATTTATCAGCAAGAAAAATGGAAAAGTTTGATGCAAGGTAGAAAATTATAAAATTTTCGAAAATCGATTGTAACTCGAAACCTGTAACTTTTCGGCGAACATATGTTGCGTTCATTTGATAGGGACTGACCTAAGGTATCAGCCACCACAGTTTGTCGGACTATTTACCGGACACCCTGTATAAATTACAAGTGCAGTAACTGATCAACTATAAACGTTTAACGACCTCCGTGGTCGAGTGTTGTACACACCGGATAAAGGTGATGCTAGCTCTGAGGTCCCGAGTTCGATCCCCTATAAATTATAGCCAAGGAACTTCCTAAAAACATGTCAGTTTTTAAACAAAACCGCTTCAGAATCAGTACATTCAAACCACAAACAGCCACACAGACCTCCCTTTTTGTCGTGGTTTAAATCTCGGTTCTCATCCTTCTTTCGATAAAATAAATTCTGCAACGTCTTATCGCGGTAGATTTGAGTGCAGAACGCATAAAATCCCCGTGTTCGTTGATTCGCGATGCAGCGGAACGATTGCAGCTTTATAGAAAGTTTGAACGGCTGTAACTTGTTTGCGGCGACCGACGTGATAACGACCGCTGGGAATAGCCGGTAGGGTTCACACTAAAGGAAATAAAAATGTAAAGTACTAACTGTGCCCCGCGGTTTCACCTACGCAAGAACTCCTCGTTTCGTCTCTTTTTTTAGTGTCTTTGTTATTTGGTGTGGAGACGAATTGAATAAATGAAAGATTATAAATCAGCTCATAATATGTTCTTGAGTAAAAATTAGTGTTACTAACCCGTCTTAGTTTTGTATGCAAATGTATAGATAGACATTTAATAATTATGTAAGTTTATATGTAAATAGCAATATAAGTTAGTCTTAAGTCTGTTCGAGATGTATTCGCATTAATTTTGGTATAAAAGTAACAATGTTGATATAATCATAAGGAATATAGAAAACGCAAGACCATTCAGTAAAAATCTGTTACAAAACTAAAGTAAAAAATCTATCAAACAATGAGTAAAAAAAAAAAAACAGCCTATTAACGTCCCACTGCTGGGCACAGGCCTCTTCCCATTTAGAGAAGGTATACTTTACACTAAGAGTATATTTTGTGTAAAAATTCATTCAAGCTTTTTTGCCTGAACATTTATAACAAGCCTACTTTAAAACGTAACATAAATAAGAGTAGTAGGAGTAAGCTAATTTGTAAGGCGTTGCAGAGGCGTCATTTCAAATGCCTTTTGTACTATAAGTATATCATCACTACCCACACAGAGTAACCTTTTCCGTATTTTAATTTTATACAAAAGAAAACTGACATTTACTTACAAAATAATAGCAGTTACTTTATGTTATTTCTAGGTAATTTAAATAAATTGTATACTGTATGAAGGTCTTAAGTAAATTACCGTTTACGTTTCTTCTCCTCGGCCAGAGCACTTAGGAAGCGGTGAAGGGTGGGCGTTTTGGGGTCGGTTCATATCTGGCGGTGGTGGCGTGTTGTCGGTCGCGTGGCGCTGGGGCGGGCGGGCGCATGGCGGAGCATTCGGCCTTTCACACGGACCTGACGACGCTTTGGTGCGTCAGGTGTGAGAGGTTGGATGTTTTGTTGTGTGCTTGCTCGTTCTGGCGTTGCGCGGCCGATGTTGCGCGCTACCTTTTCCGCCGGATATGAACCGACCCCTAGGGTGCTGTCTTTTGTAAAAAAAATGACGTTTAATAAGTGCTACTTTGTAGCCTAATTTAAATAAAAGATTTTTGGTTTTGATTTTGATTTTTTACCGTCTTTGTATTGTGTTAGGTTAAGGAACTTTAGGCAAGGTTAGTAAGGGGCTTAAAGGTCAAAGGTCGGTTTTCTACAATATAGAGTAACACTGAGGTATTATGATAGTACTATGATATTGCATTGTCGTCAACCATATCATATGTCAAGCATCTAAGTATTGTATCTTTCTGCTCATTTACGCATCAAAGGCGGGGTAAATAGTTTCATAATTTTAACCAATATACCTATTAATGTATTGCTATTTATTGACGACCTCTGTGGTCGAGTAGCGTACGCACCGGTTTCAAGGTGTCGCTAGTTCTGAGGTCCCGGCTTCGATCCCCGGACGGGTCAATAAAGAAACCAACTTTTCTACATTGTCCTGGGTCTGGGTTTTTTTGAGGTATTTGAGGTACCTTCGTTGTTTCCGAATTCCATAACACAAGTGCTTTAGCTACTTACTTTGTGTTCTGAGCAATGTATGTGATGTTGTCCGCATTTATTATTACATTTGATCCGAATATTTTCTTTTTAATATCTTATATTTGTTTATTTATAATTCAATACTTAAATATACCTATAAATATGTATGGAAAGAGAGCATTATTTTCCTAATAGACATGCCACAATATAACTAGGAGTTTCTTTAATATATTTTTATCTATTTACACAAAAAAGAAGTCTCTGCATAATTTGGAATCAAATGGCCATGTGTAAATTAAATGCCCTTAAATGTGTAAAATACCACAACACACTAGCGCGATCTATCAATATTCTATATCTTTAAAACTATCAAAATATAAGCGTTATTATTATAGTATGTTTCATTAGAGGTCAGATGATATGAAATCTGTTACATTTAGAGGCTCATGGCTTGGCAGCGCTCCAAGGAGAGCAACCTACTGTGTCCGAGTTCCAGCCAGTGTTACACAAAGCTCCCAAATGAGATTATTGTGATATAATTGCAGTAATAAGCGTAATATAGTTTGCTAGACTCTATTATGAAGCCAAATTGTACTGGTTAGATCTGATGGTTATATTCAATGTTTTTGGGAATTCTGCATTAATAGTTTATTTGTGAATGTTTGTGAATTTTGGTCTGGGTAGGTAATTGTTTTCTTGTGAATTATAAGAGTTCGTTAATTTAATAAAATAGGTAAAATGAAATCCTAAGACACGAAAAAAATATATCTAAGCTTTTTCTTTTAGCATTATGTTATCGTTTTTATTCAACTAAGCGGCCCCAATCGGGTACAAAATAGAGGTCTAAGTAAGCATGAGGGATGGAAAAAAAATCAGTACCAAAACTATTTAAGTTATTTACAAAATCTACCTATCCCATTGAAGGTATCTAATCTTGATAAAAACACATAACATACCAACACGCCTGTATCCCCGAAGGGTTAGGCAGAGGTGTACCAATGTACACCCACAGTTCGCCGATATGTTTAGGTTCCATGTAATAGGGGGCGAGCCTATTTCCACTACCGGGCACAAATCCAAACTCCGACCTACTACTGAGAATTTTATAGAGAAATCCCAATAAAACCTTGGTCGAAACCAAGACCTCTAGTGTAGCAGTCGCGCTTAGAACCACTAGGCAGTTTGATAAAAAACTAAACCTATGCCCGAAGTAAAGCGAACATCTAGCACCCCTAGCAACAGTCATAAAACCGGAATCGTTTGGATGTCTTAGCGTCTTACCCGGCGATATGTTGTGTAAGTGTCCGGTATTGTCCCGGACCGGCCAACATCAGGTTTATAGCTCTTTGTTGGATGAATCGCGGGCTAAATGGGATGCAATAGGAGTTTGCTGTCTTATCGACTAGATACCAAAGGCTGGTATAAAGTTTAGATTGCAATAGCTTTTGTTTTGAAGTTGCATACGATTTATTAACAGAATAAAATAAATTCCTTCTAAAATAATGGTACAAGACAGAAGCAAATTAACCCTACTAGTGGCCTGTTAATTTGCCTTCAATCGCGTCGAATTGGTAGCATATAACATATGATCGAACTGAAATATTTCAAAAATATTATTATTCGTTAAATTCAAAATTCAAATTCAAAGCAGCCATTGTTGTCTGTCTCGCGCTTGTCTCATCCTTTTAACGTCCGGTTCCTATTAACGTTTTTTTGTCATCAAGCCAACGTGCTGTCGCTCTTTCCTGACTCCTTCGACCTGTTCTTGGTCACCATTCAGATACTTACGAATTAATATGTCAAGTATATTGTGAGTTGGCAAGGCGTCTACGACATATTATTATAAGTAATGTTTTTGTTTTTAAGTATTGTGTTACCATTTTATCTTTGTTCTGGGTACTACTGGATTCATAAAAATACATTATAATATCTAAAATAAGTTATATTGCATTAAAATTAGGTACTCCGTTTCTGCATTCAAAATAAAAAAAAAATCAAAATCAAAAATCATTTATTTAACTTAGGCTACAAAGTAGCACTTATTATACGTCAATTTTTTTTTTTACAAAAGACAGCACCCTAGGGTTCGGTTCATATCCGGCGGAAAAGGCAGCGCGCAACATCGGCCGCGCAACGCCAGAACGAGCAAACACACAACAAAACATCCAACCTCTCACACCGGACGCACCAACGCGTCAGGTCAGTCTGAAAGGCCGAATGCTCCATCATGCGCCCGCCCGCCCCAGCGCCACGCGACCGGCGACACGCTACCACCGCCAGATATGAACCGACCCCAAAACGCCCACCCTTCACACATTCAAATTAGACCACGTATGTAGATACATCTTAACATACCTACACCGCTCTTCGTCATTTCCTTAGTTACTCTCCGGAATGTATTCCAAAAATTGGGCTTTGGAAGTAAAATGTATGTTGTATTAGCATATAGACGAGATCAGCCGGAGAGCTAAGACTTACCGAACATAGTACAGGAGTCATAAATATCCCGCCTTACCTATAGGCGAGGAGCTCTTACTCATATTTTTTGAATAATTTTCGTGTTTATTTTTCTCTTGTGGATAATACTACGTTCTTACTAGTTTCTCCAACTTGAAAAAATTATACGAATTCTCGAAACAATATTCAATAATTTTAACTTTTACGACAACTATACAGGCAATAAGTTAATACCAAAGATTTTACAGATATAAAATGTAATTTTTTTAATTTAATTATTACTGCCTTATTCTTTTTCATTTGGTAACAATTTTATATTTAAAGATTTTAAATCGACTTTCTTACTTATTTTAGAGATAAATAGCCACCATAGAATCTTTTGAACTTTCTTTTTTTAAGGATTATAAAATATGTTTAACCGGTATAAAAAAAAACGGATCATCCAAAAAGTGATGGGTAAGTAATGTCTAATTTAAAATTTTATAAATACTGAGAAGGGATGGTCGTGGACAATATAATTAGCTGCTTTGATTCTTTGCTGATCAAAAGACGTCGCAGGTGGCGGATCAAAGCGGGCCTGTGGGATGGTGTGTGTGGTCCAAGCTAGGAGATATAGCGGGTGCAAGTATTTTTGCAAGCATTCTTGGCATGTAAACTTCATATTACATATTCAAAGCTCTACAATAGATTAAATAAAAAAATGTGCTGTAAAAAGGCAGATAAACAATTTCTATGTACTTTTAAAATTTAAAATGTTAAGTTATTCATAGATTCATTGTAAAGTAATTAGGTGATTTAATAAATCTTTTGTTTGTGTTTATAGGCATCTACTTAGATCAAGAAAATATGATATCAATTTCAAATTACAGTCACAGAGCAAATGCATATAAAAAAAAATAACCCGGTATTTTTCCACAATACATGTTAGTCGGTACAGTCGGTACGGTCACAATACAACCATAAGACCCATACATTTTTTAAACATAAACACTCGATTTATTCGTCAAAAAGTTTGTATCCTTTCCACTCATCTCTTGTTCCCCAGCCTACTCCTGCTTGCTTCGGGTGCGAAATTTACGCAAATTTTCAGTTTCGCATCGCGTAATAAGGCTTTTAGCGTCGCCCGGCGCGGCGCGGGCGCGGCGTAATTGTTGGGTTGCATCCGGCTGTGTGTATGAACTTACTATACCATTTTGGGGATTTATTTAAAATGTAATGTAAAGAAAATCTTGTTATAATTATGTAGTAACTGCTATAAATTAAATGATTTTTGATGAAGTATTAAAAGTGTTGATGAGTTTCTGTACGGAGGCTATGTTTCTATATATGTTTCAACACAATGAACTAACTTCAAAATTATTTTTGATAAAAACTTTAGCGAGTAGAAAATGCAAGATTTTCTTTGCAAGATAATTTCATTTAAAGTGTCGTGTCTAGTAAACCTTAAACTGGAAATAGAAACAAAAGAAAAACTATTCGTATCACTACATAATTGTTATTTCATTAATTTAATTATACCAACATTATATCTATTACAATAGCTTCTTAAACCGGAGATAGGTTTAGCACAGCCCTATCCCACTACTGTCTTACTGTGCAGAAACGGACCTCCCATTTAACGAAATTCTCAAATCACAACATGCTTAATAGACCCGAAGTGGCTCATAATCTTTGATCTTACAAATTGCATAGTCCCTCCGACTGTTGCAGTGAGTGCATCCGCTTGAAACAGTCCGTCCATTAGGATGCAGGCTGCAGCGCGGCAACAGTCTTATTAGCCGCGCGAGCCACTTGCCGGAAACAAAAACACTATGTAAAATGCTAATGTAGGGGGCAAGGAGTGTAGAAGGAATGGATGCGGCAGAGTATGTATTTTTATGAATATGCCATAGCCGTTGTATTTAAGTCTAGTCTAGTTTAATTTAATTTGGTGCCTTATATTGCTGGCTGAAGCTGGCTTTATTTGAAACATAAAAGTTACTTTATAATTTTCCATGTTTTATTTTATATTACGTATATGGTAAGCAATAGTCAAATAAAACGATTAAATTGTATACATTCTCAAATAACCATTATTACTCCTCAGAACCTGCACACATTTTATTTACAAGATATTTTTTTACCAACCAATTATCTTTAGCCCGAAATAACACTCAAAGAAAACTATTTTTAAATCCAAATCATAAATCTCCAAAATAAATTGCTTCCAAATCCTAAATTTAACCTTAAATTGTTTTGTAAAGCAGCCAAGATCAGATAGATCCCAAAATAGTACCGTACTACATACTGCCGCGAGATTTACGATTTTACGATAACACCCACACACATACTATATACTACATACTACTGGCTGTACCATGATCTCTTAAACCAGTTGCGATTGTGGAAGCGAGATAGCGCACTACACTGCGGATAGCGCTGTCCCTCTTACTCAACCGCAACAGTCCTGCCTTTAGATATTATAGTACGGCCCCAGGTAGTGCGTGGGTTTATATTAGAAAAGGGTTTTAATAGCTATAGGGCCTTAACCTACTCAATGTTCAATGACATAATTCTAACATTTACTACTCGGATGGGAAAGATAATTATAGGTATAGATTCCGAGAAAAGCGTTCAGCTGTTGGTGACGTAATCTTTTAGAGTAGTTATTACAATTCTGAGAACAGTCTTACTGTAGGATATTTTGTGACCCAGTAAAATAGGTAGGTATAGAAATTTCGTAATTGCGTCAGATGCAATAAATAATACAAACATAAATTAAAAAAAAAAAAACTATTACAGTGAAATTAAAATTTAATGAACACACCTTGAGTTATAGCTTACTATCGATGAAAGAAAGCGTTTTAGCAATAGATCATGCATCCACATTTGCAGAAATCATTGCATCACAAACATCAAATAGAAAAAAAAAATAGTCGAATTGAGAACTTCCTCCTTTTGCAATCGGTTCATAAAACGGCCTTATCCATTCCTTCTCACCTCTACAGGCCACAAATACAGCAGATGTCGGTTGGCGGTCTAAATAACACAGTTTTTCAATTGTGAGGGAACGCTCGAGAAACAAATGCAAGCTGCTTCTATTTATTCTTAATACTATACTTCTGTCTTCGTATTCTACTGAGGATGGCCAGCTTTTGTCTTTGTTTCGTTCTTTTAAAGTTAAATGTCATAATCTTTGATGACAACATACATAATAATATAATATGTATTTGATAATACACAATGACACATAACTACAAATTAACACTGATTTTTTCCTTCTAATTTCCTCTGTGAGTTTCATACAGTTAATCACATTATTTTGAACGGCTAATCAATAATTTCTAAATTTTTTTTTTATGTTTTAAATACTTGCAAAAATCCGTCGCCATCCGTAATCTTCAATTAAAATTATAATTACTCAATTTAAAAAATCTATTTTTTTTATTTACATCTCAATTTATTAACAATTAATTCTACAAACCCTGCTCACCCCGTTAATTCCTTCACAATATCAAACCAAGCCATGACTAGGTAAGTAGGTCATCTGCAAAGCAGAGGAATATCGGCGTTCAGAAGATATCGCTCGCAGCGTTAGACCCGACAAGTGAGATTTAAGGCTCGCCTGCTGCTCTTTAAATCTTACGTGTTTTTGCTCGGTTTGTTGGCTATAGGAGAATGTAGGAGAAAATGTTTTTGGATTTGAGGTTTTGGAATATAGTATATTTTTGAGTATATTGGTAATTATATTTTGTAAGCAAAGAAAATTAAATCTACTTGTGAAATTTATTTCTTGTCTTATTTGCAACTTTTATTTTTCAAATTACTACCAACAAAAGGCTTGTTGAAATTAATTTATCGCACAAAACCTACATTATTATTTAAAGTAAATTATTTCATCGTCTACAGTTAGCATTAAAAACTCATTTAGAACTTGAACACTCAATTTTATCATAAAAATATTAGGTACTCCGTCTTAAAATCCATAAAAAATTTACTACCAACTAAAATATACTCTAAAAACATTTAGTCTGTAAAACCTAGGCCCACCGTAAGCACCCGCGCCCACCCATCCATTTCTCAGGCGTATGATTGATGTGCCGTCAAGTCCAGTCGCCACAGATCAACTCGCAGACGCGACATGTTGAATTAATGTTCTGTGATACGGTAAAAATAAATAGAATGAGTTTGTTTATACAGATATGTTGTTTAAAATGGGAAAATATTTTGTCACTTATTAATTTGTTTAGTTTAGATACCAATAATACACTCGAGAGCAATGAATCCGGGTCACTTAAAGAATGTTAAAAATCTCGGAAACTAAAAATGCTAGGTTAATGCAATAAATTGTATTTAATAGACAATGTAATACTCCTTAAATGAAGGTATTAAAACTTCTTAGTTATTGTAAAGTTATATCATAAAAAAATCAAATTTGAAAAAGGGCCACTTTCGAAGATGGAACTACGAAATTACAGCATTTGGTTTTACTTTTGTTTGTAATCTGTCATTTATGTGGGTACATAAACCATGTTGATAGTGCTCTATATTCATTATTCAAGCTGAAATTATGTCGCTTACGCCTGAAGAATGCACCAGAATACTTACAATGCTGGAAACCGGCCGGAGTCAGCGCGATACAGTCAGGACTGTCGGTTTGTCGCTGTCAACAGTACAAAGAGTTCTCTGACGTTACGAAGAAACTGGTTCTAACCTACGCAGACCAGGAACGGGCAGAACCAGGTGTACCACAGCACGAGAAGACCGATACTTGGTGAACACCATGCTTCGAAATCGCTTTCTCACAGGAACTGAACTCACAAATCAGTTTCGACGCCTCGGAGAAGTGCATGGACAGTAAGACGTCGGCTTGCTGAATCTAACCTAAAACCCCTTAGACCTGCAAACGGCCCTAAACTGGAGCGTGGGCATCGTATTTCAAGACTAAGATATGCCCAGAGCCACGTAAATTGGAGTATTGAAGATTGGTCAAAAGTTATGTTCTCCGACGAATCAAAATTTATGCTCTACAAGCACGATGGAAGACACAGGGTGTATCGAAGACCAGAGGAAAGATTCAAGCAAGCATGCATCGAAGAAAATGTAGCCTACGGTGGTGGGTCTGTACTTGTGTGGGCCGGAATTTCTTCTGAAAGTCGCAGAGCTGATGATCATAGAAAACGGCTCTTTAACTAGCGAAAGATATGTGGAAGAAATCCTCAATGATCACGTTGGTCCATTTATGGTCAATTTAGGTGAGGATGCTATATTTATGCATGACAATGCCCGACCTCATACAGGTAGGATTGTGAATGACTACCTTCAAGAGATGAACATTACTCGTATGGAGTGGCCAGCGCGCAGCCCGGATATCAACCCGATAGGCAGATGCGTAAAACAACGAA
This sequence comes from Autographa gamma, assembly GCA_905146925.1. Lineage (NCBI taxonomy): Eukaryota > Metazoa > Arthropoda > Insecta > Lepidoptera > Noctuidae > Autographa > Autographa gamma. The sequence goes on from LR989875.1 coordinate 187,407, forward strand.
ACCCTCCCCCAATCACGCTTCGTGAGCTCAAAATTGCTCTCACAGAGGAATGGGAGAATATTCCCCAAAATCGTATAAGGAACTTGGTGTACAGCATGCCAAACCGCGTAAACGCAGTAATGGAAGCATGAGGAGGCAATACGAAGTATTAAAATTCAAGAAAATCGTAATAAAGTTCAAAAATTTCATGTTTCCTATTTTTGTTTTAAGGAGAGATCAGCAGTTTTTATCTTTATATAATTTTGTGTTAATAAAATGTATGGTGACTCATATTTTTTTTACTTTCATTTAAGGAGTATTACATTGTCTATTAAATACAATTTATTGCATTAACCTATCCTTTTTAGTTTCCGAGATTTTTAACATTCTTTAAGTGACCCGGATTCATTGCTCTCGAGTGTATTATAAAATAAATAGGCTATAAAGTTGAAAAAAAAAACGATTTTATAATGAGTAATGAGAGTATTTTTTTTTTACACAATCTAAATAAAAAAAAAACAATATGTTAGATATACCGTACATTCGACATTTTATTACATCGAGTTTTTATTATATATTTATTTACAATCCCGAAACACAAGACAAAGTGAAAACAACAATAGCAAACGAGGTAAAAACGTACTGTTTATTCCAAATGAAATTACTACATTACTACAGACAAGAAAAAAGGTTTTCTTAAAGTAAGTGTCGCCATTAAAAGGACAAAAGTCTTCATCACATAAAACCTTATTGTTATATAACAAAGAAAATAAAAGTTACAAAGGGACTGATTAGGAAAGTTAAATAATACTTAAATTAAAGTTAGACATCTGTAAAGGTATCTAGTCTATGTCCATTCAGGTTCAAGATTGATCTAAAAATAAAAATTAATATTTTTCATCGTCTTCCTACGTTAAACCTTTCTACCTTAAATGAGATTTGGAAGGTAGTAAATCTTTGAGATGCTTAATTTATGTCACTTTTTAGGTTATTTTATTTAGATCTGTAATTACTAGTAAAGTTGATATTTCAACAGATTGGAACTCTAATTTTTTTTTTCTTTTAGTATATTTCCCATACATTACTATTGTATTATTATATATATATTATATATTTATAATGATATATATATATATATTATTATATAATATAAATGTATGGGACATTTATATTATGTTTTATTCTTCTATAAAATCCAAGTAATCAAAATGTTTACTTCAAAAATACTAATAAAAAGCTTCTTAAAACTCTGCTTACGATGAAAGTTTGAAGCGTAACAATTATGTACACGAAACAACACCAGTATCGGTGTCAATTTAACGAACAATATCGGAACTACAACAAAAAGCGACGAACAACTCAATAACATCGACAACTCTCATCAATATTCATCGATATCCGGCAACTTTGAAAAATATCGCAAAAACCTCCCTAGCTACAGCTACGCAGCTACGTGGCTACGCGGCTACGAGACGTGCTACGTTTCCGCTACGGCGCCACTACGAACTTCATGAAATATACAGAAACTCGTCTGAAGTTTTGACAGTAATTGTTTTGGATAACAATATACAGAAGGTTAATTATAAGAAAAGTTTTTTATCCATATTTTTACCTACTTCAAAAAATAGTTCACTTTCAATTCAATAGTCTTTTTAGACATTTAGGATGTTTTTGATCTTTCCGAAATATTAGGACAATTAATTATATTAAAAATTAAATATATTTTAACTAATATTTTAAAACGAAAGTAGCCTAGGTTTTCAAGGTTTTTGTTAAACATTAGATCCAACAATTATTTTTTATTGTTATAAACCTTCTGTCACTACTTTATGATGGCTTATTATCTCGCTTCTATATTTTTTAGTTAAACACGTAAACAGCATCCTTTCTCTTGACAAGTTAACTTAGATGTTCAACTTAAACTTAATCTGAGAGATAGAATGTTCTAGAAGACGGTAACTATGAAAGATAGAAATGTTGAGGAATAACTTATGTTGCTATTAAACTTAAGTTAAAGTTTTATTTTTAAACTGAAAATTTGTTAAATTTGACTATTTTTGGACAAAAGTCATGTTTCATCTTCCATATATTTTTGTTTTTTTTTTTTTTTTTTTATCTTACAATGTGTTCTCTTATTACCTTAAAAAAGAAATATACTAGCTTTACAACGCACTAAAAGGAAGCTAGATTTTTCAAATAAGATTAGTTTTATCTACATTAGTGTCGTTATTTATAGAAGCACTTATACTTAGATCATTTATACAAATTTAACTTTCAGTATTTCAAATTCAATTAGGAATCCTTGTGTCATACTCAAGTATACATAATAATATAGCACAAAAAACTTAATGACTAAAACAAAAGCCAGGTTGTCTGAATGTCAGACAGCACGCGCTGTACAAATCTCGTCGCACTAATTGTTGATTAATTTAAGGGGGGGTGAGAGGGGGGTAGGGGGGGGGACTGGCATCCCGCCAGCGTCAGCCGCCAGCCGCGCGGACGCTCAGCTAAATACAAATAAAAAACTGAGGCAGCGTGATTAGTGAGTTATTGGAGAGTTCCGTATGTATGGAAATATTGATCTAATTCGGATAATTTTTGTAGCCACTGCAGCCGGTCATTGCAGCACCTAATCTAATGCACAGAATATAATGATTCTTAGCGTTCTGAATAATCATTATCATTGATATTTTTGTTTTATAATTACTTAATGTTACATTTATTTAAATTTCTATCATTTCATATTTCATACTTTTATCATATTTGCGAATTTCCTTTGTGTTATTTTTTTTAGACATTCTCTTCATTCCTGTACCATTCGTAGCATTAGCAATATAATTTTAGAATAATAAAATCAAACCTCCCACCCACGACCTATTCTCAGTACTTTCTATTAATTCAAGACCTTTCTTTATATCCAGACAGATCTAAATTATCTTTCTATTTGAGCATCAACCGGTAATCAAACCTGACCTTTACTACAGCCCACTTGTATGCCGCTCGTAACATCGATATGAGATTACTTTTATTGAATAACCCCATTTATGTTCACACAATGGCCTTTAGCAGGCTTACCCGTGAATTAATTTCAATACTACTTCAAGACTTATATAAAATTAAGATTAATTTAGCAGATCATTATCTAGCATTGCAAAGAATTAGATCAACAATTTGATTTCAATTAGCATATGGACACACTATGATAACGCCAGAGATAACCAATGTATAATACAGTAAAATCCTTAAATAAATAATAATTAAATAAATGTGTGTCACATACATTGCTCTGAACCCAAAGTAAGAAGCTATTAAGCTCTTGTGTTATGGAATTCAGAAACAACGAAGGTACCACAAACACCCAGACCCGAGGCAATGTAGAAAAGTGACGTTCTACATTGACCCGTCCGGTTATCGAAACCGTAAAAAGTAGTTTTATTTATACCGACCATAATACACGATCTATGGCTGCTGGCAGATTCAGTGTGCCTAGAGTCGCCAATTACTTTGGTGACAGATCTCTCAAAAAACGAATACCATATCTAATAGCCTGCCGGCAGACATAAGATGTGAAACAAACACAAAATGTTTTAAAAATAAGTTAAAAAAACACTATTTAGAAATATGTGAATTAAATAATAAAAAGTATAATTTAAGTTGATCATAAAATTAGGTATAAGTATAAAATAAATGTTAGTAACGCAGAGAGACTCAGTGACCCCACAGTCAAACCATTACTACGGTTTTGTGGGGCTTAGTTTATAAGTTTACTTAAGTTTACCAACTTGAATGAATAAATAAATAATAAAACTAATTTATACTGCTAACATTTTCGTAAACCTCAGAAAAGAATATGAACACATAATGAAAGGCGTTAGTATTGCAGAGAAAAAGGGAACAATTGCGATGTCAATCAGACTGAATTTAATTCAAGCGCAACTCTAATTTAAAAGCCGCAGTTGCAACATCATAATTAAATAGAAACAAAGGTCCTCTCGTACGGAACTCTAAAACAATGTACGTGCCTCGTGCATCGGAATAAATGCGAGCGAATTCTCCAACGAGGTTGTATATACATACATACTATATAAGTATAGTTGTATGAGTTTCTTATACTTTGGTGGCTGGTCTAGTTAATGCATTCAAACTCTTTTTAGATACCTATTGTTATAGGATAATAAGCATGTTTGGAACTTAGAGTATACATAGCATATGTAGAGTGTGCGAAAGCAAAGTATTTGCTACGCTAGTTTTCCGATTTCAGTGATTTTCCGTGCGAGGATAGACGTCTATGCGAAAGTATTAGATTTCGATATTATAACGGTAATGTTAGGTTTTGAAACTCTGTTTTAAAACTAATTCTAGATGTTACTTGTTCATGCTAGTGTACACAGTTCATACTCTGGTAGGCGCACTCTATAGGTTATTTATTTATACTCCAAGGTTAGGTCTATTTAACTATTATGTCTAGGTATTATATTATTGTTTTTGTTCAGTTTTGCTTCTATTGTCCATTACATCGTCAATATCTCTTGTTATTTCTTCCATTTACTACTGTCTGCAAATCTGTCATTCAGTTAAACTAAGCGGATTTTATTTATGTGCAAATGTATTTTATTATCTTTTATCCGTATATAACTATCAACATAATATCTTCATTGACATTAACATTTAACTTACATTTATTCTCTAATTCATCAATAGTATAAATTACATAAATGAAAAAGACACGAAATTCAATGTTTATAATATGTGACCACCTCAGATTGATGACACAAAAAAAATTGCCTGAAATATGAAAAATATAAAAACAAAGAAAAACGTTTAAATTGAGCTCCTCCTCCTTTTGAAGTCGGTTGAAAACTTAAAACTTTTCTTCCAAATCGCTGACAATCCGTTATTCGAAGCTCTCGTAATTTATGGAAACTCTTGGAAGCCTCCAGTTTAAAATATTCCGGCGTGAATAATTCAGCAGTACATAAAACAAACGATAACACTTCGTAAATAAATCAATCCAGATTAATGGATCTGTGCTGATGAATAGTCGCCTGTTAGGAAAAACGCATGAAATGTTACTGTCTTCACTTATTTAATAGGGTGTAGTCTATTTTTAGACAAAATGTTTGTATAAATAACTGCCTCGTTGGCCTAGTGGTGCTAAGACCGACTGCTACGCTAGATGTCTTGGGTTCGATTCCCAAGTCGACCAAGGTGTTACTGGGGTTTTCTATGAAATTCTCAGTAGCAGGTCGGAGTTTGGATTTGTGCCCGGTTAGTGGCAATAGGCTCGCCCCCTATTACATGGGAACTAAACATATCGGCGAACTGTGGATGTACATTGGTACACCTCTGCCTAACCCTTCGGTGATACAGGCGTGATGATATGTAATGTAATGTTTTTTTTTTTGGCGATTTTTCAGTCACCCTACATTACGCCGATATTAATGTACCTTCGTAGAAAAAATTGCCTAAAAATAAAAAAAGTAAACGTTTTTTTCTACATTTTACTTTATTAATTTCAAACATCTTGGCTTTAAAAGGCGCGATTATGACAAAATATTTCATTCAACAAAAAATCACCTACATAATAGCCTATTTCGAAGGCTGGAGCTTTGTCATCTAGTCTTGAAAACATCTAAAAAGTTTGATACTATTAAAACTATTCCTTCACTTTCACATTACAAAACAACTATAACCCCAAAAAAAAAGGTTTTATAACAATAACATGTTCACAAGTTTAATATCGGATATAATAGAAGCAAGTCTAACTATTATTGTTGGTAAACTAGTTATAAAGACAACTCGGGCAAGTGCCCCAATATGGTCGCAATATCACTTAAAGTGCCTTATTACTGCTCTACACGATGTATTATTATTTGTACACAAAAATAGAAGATACATTTGTTTTATGAGCAAGAAAGTGATGCTATAAATAAATTGCTCGGAAAGAGGATAACTTACTTACTAACTGATTTTAATTATTTTGCTTTTATTTTATCATTAAATATTAACTTTTTTTTTTTTAAATAACCTTTCATGTGTCCCACTGCTGGGCAAAGGTCTCCCCCAATTTGCTCCAAGCTGTTCTGTCTGGAGCCATCTCCCACCAAACCGGATTAACTTTATTTTTTTTTTCTTTACCCCTAACAGGTAAACATTAAACTACGTATTTATATTATAAATAGTTCGGTCATGTAAAAAAATAATCACAACTCAATAATAAACAATGTGGCAAAATAGGGGATCAAAATACCTACATAGCCCAATAAGTTACAAAATCCTATTAAATCTGTCATACAATTAAAACAGAATAGTCTCAATAAACATTCAAGCAATAACAACAATGTATTGTAAGCATAATATAGTAAACGTCCAGTAATAAATATCTTTCTACTGTACGTAAGGCGGGCGACACACGCTGCGGCTCGACCGCCGCGGTTGTTCGCAGCGGTTTGGCAACAGCGCGGGAGAGACGTTGCCAAACCAGCATCCAGCCGTATTTTGAATTTGGTGTCAGTGAGTTGTTTCATTTTCTTTTGTTTTTTTATATAGTATGTCGTTGGATATTATAACCTTATCAATTGTGTAACATATTCCGTAGACCCAACTAATAGTTATAATACTTTCTAGTCTAATGCGTTAAATTCAGTAATGTTTATTTTAATCAAGAATATTTTGAAGTTTGTATAAAACATAATTCATAATAATATCTTGCTTAAAATCTGCCTATACAATGTTATTACTGCGTGTCATGACGTAAAAGTAAAGGATTCAATTCATCAATAGGTTGTAAATCGTTTTCTAAGAAACTAATTACTTTAACCTAACGTCAACTATCAGACATCATAAACACGCGGCATGTGAAAACAGTCTTAACATACCAATAACTTCCACATCGATTACTTCGTAAGAACTAAGATTAATTTCTTAGAATCAAACACATGTAAAAGCAAATTGCCTTTCAGAAAACCATAGTCTTTGTTTTATTAGGATTTAATCCTTTTCACTATTTATGAAATATCATGAAAAATTCTTTGCATGTGGTTTATGAAACCTCTTTCATACAGGGATTAAATTCCCTAGTGCTCTTCACCACAAACATTGCCATCAATCTATTCCTCCAAAAACCAATATTTCGGTGTATTTTTGAACAGCCACTCATCTCTTTCGTCCACGTTTGCAAACAGTTTTTACTGCATCCAGTAAAAACTAACCCACTTAAGTTGACTAGCTAACGCAGCGCTATTGGGACTACGTCACTTCCGGCGCAGATTTTATGATCAATATAAGCGATAACGCACAATATAGGTAGGTAAACAAAAGTACTACTCCACTTTACTGCTGAAATACAAAAAGAACAAATTTAAAAAAATATATATTATTATACAAAATCTTTTTGAGTACCTTTGTGAAGTTTTTCTGTTATAATTAAAGATTCAAATAATGCTGTAGTTTAACGTTAAATAGACTGGCTAATAGACCATATTATTATCTAAGTTAAATGTATACAGGTCAATATCTTACCATAAATATTATATGAAAAATAACTTTTAATTTAATGACATGTTTTTCCTATTAAGGTGACAACACTACCCACCACCTCCTTATCCTCTTTTTAGCTAAAAAATAATAATAATATAAAATGAACCTTCTGTATTTTCTTGCGCATGACCAGAAAATTGGCTACATCGGCTTTTCCCGAGGACACTCCGACAGCCGTGCGATGAGCCCTGACACTCCTGACACCTTATTAAAAACATTCGCTGTCGATGACACTGTGTCTGACACTCCTACACTCCAGACATTCTGGACACCTCGTAAATATTATGAGTTTATGGGGTATCGGGAGTTTTAGGGCGGCACATAGTTATAGTTTTGTTATTTATGTTAACTTTTATGGTGACAGTTGATCGGTTGAAATATTTTTATATAAATTTAAATATATTTAATAGTTACATAAATCGTAGTAATTTTTCATTTTTGAACGGCAGCATTGTTGAACCAAATCGATTGAGAATTCTTAAAATTGTTTTCAAATTGTTAAGTCATCAACTGCTTCACAATTTAATTTCAATTTATCACCACACTAGGTTCTTTTTCAGTTAAAATTTATAAAAGTAATTTAATATCAACACTACTTACGATTTTAATTCTATTCTCTATAATAATACAAAGTAATTTGCCAATAGCCAACCACTTGATATCGCTTACTATAAGTGTAACATTAGCGGTACTTAATCCGACTTACTATAAGACTTCTTCGAAACTTTATCCGAACTGTTCTAGACACCGAACCCCCGTATTATGAGGCATAAACAAACTAGTTTAACAAAGAGAGAGATAGAACCATACAGACAGATAGCGCCGTCTCTTTTTGACAAACGTAAACTTTTGCCAGACTATACAAAATAAAATAATTTAATTTATTTAAATACAGTTACCTTTACCAAGTTTATGTAATAATAATATTTATGTAATAATCCAGCCTAGAAACGTCCCACTGCTGGACACAGGCCACTTCCCATATAGAGAAGGCACGAGCATTGATCACCACGCTTGCTCTCTGCGGATTGCCGATTTTAGATCCCAAATTATAGGAATCCAGGTTTCCTCACGATGTTTTCCTTCACCGTTTGTCAGAAGTGATTTTATTTACATCTCGTGAAAAATCCACAAACAAACATTAGTAAAAATGTAAACAAATAGTTTTAAGTCCACCCTAGATTAATACACGGAAATAAGGACATAAGGACTAATTTTTCCATATTCATGGAAGGAGATCAATGCGGGTAAAACTGCGGGGCGCACCTAGTACTTTGTAATACGACACCTGATCCTTGTTGACTTAACAAGAAAGTGCACACGTTAGAGGAGGTGGGGGGATGCTAGCGCCATCTAGTAACAATCTTTGTAAACAGAAATGCGCTGACAAGGAAACGATGGATAAGAAAATCAAAATTGGAAGGTAGAGTGCAACATGTGGACGGTCACCGAGTGTTGCAAATTGGGAGAGGAATATGTCTGACGAATGTGATAGGCTGAGTTGATAGATTGGGCTAAAAATGTATGTATGTTACTTAGTTAGTTAAAAAAAGTAGGCAATCATTACTCCGGGTCCGGAAAAGACCATACCTAGATAGTAGATTGGATACCATGACGAATAAATGTTTTTTCTTTCTTTCTTTCATATGCACATGAGATGGTTTTATATTGCGAATATTGTTATCTCCTTTCAACTTTATACATTGGTAATTGAAAAAAGGGCTTGTGTCCTAAATAAATGGGAAATTTATATTTTCCAACATAGGAATCCTATATGGGACCCTAATGCTTATGGAGCCGAATAAAAGGATCTGAAAGCCTTTGTCCAGTTACACTCCAAAACGAAATCAGTTCAAAAACTAAGTCGTTACTATTTTATATTTGCAAGAATTTCGACCTCTTAACATCAAAAGAAGTCGATCCATATGCACTTATATACCGGACTCTAGAACTCGTTATTTGTGTGTCGTCAGATACGAGCGTTTGAAAACATACACTCGATGAGAATACACGACAAAATCTAGAGTACACCCTTTTAGTGAGCGGGGTTGCAGTAGCAGCGAGGAAATAATGAAAAAGTTAAAAACAGGATTTTAGTACCAGGATGGAAATAGATTAGAATACACTAAAACTAACGTAACGTCAAGAGAGAGAAGAAAAAACTTCTTTTAAAAGGCGGTAAATAATTTATCTCGGATGTTGTAGATTTTCATGGGGAATGGTGGTTAAAAACCATAAGGTTAAGGGTAAGTAGACTGTGAAAATACTAGAAGGTTACCGCGCTATTTAACAGTTGCCTTAAATTCGTAACTTTCCGATTATTGCTATGTGTCCCATCCGACCACTGATTTACCTTCACTCTTATGCACCTTCACAAACGTCAGTTAGCACAAATCAATTCTAGTATTTCACGCACTTATATTCCAAGGAACCTTCCAAAGCCTCCAACATCCTTACCCCTTGCAGTGCGCCCCCACCTCACAGTACTGTCACAAACAGATCACCGCTTCGTGAAATATCGAGTGCGAGATATGACAGCGCTCCTGCGTTTGATAGTACCCCCCCTGCGACCCTTCCCCCTTCACCCCCTCCCTCAAAGGGTAGGCCCGGCAATAGCTGTCGGGCACAGCGATCGGGATTGTGCGAAGATTGTCATTAGCTTATGTTTTAAGAGGTTGGTATAACGTTTGGGGGATTTTAATTTAGTGGTTTGGATGGGATTTCAATTGGAATTAGTTACTGTTATCGCTAAAAAGCTTGGGAAGTGAACTACTGGTGTTTATGCGAATTATTGAATGTAACAGCATAGTACTTTGAAAATATAAATGTTTCTACATAGGACAATGTTACCTAAAATAAATTCTTTATTTGATAATTGCATCATGTTTGGTTAATTAGTTTGTAACTGCTTGCTAGTCTTAAACTAAAAAATAAACTGGTCTGATTTTTTATATAAAAATAGAAATACTAGCACATGAAGATACGAACAAAGTTTGAAGAAGTCGATTTATTCTTTAAAGATACTCAAATCAAATTTTCATACAACTGATAATTTTACAAACCTTTAATTGATAAACAAAAGCCCATAAAATACAATTTAAATAACCTACTATTTCAAATAAAAACAAAACCGCTTTATTTCCTTTTGAATAGCAAAGCAATAAGTTGTAAAATATCAAAGACGTTACTAAAGCAAGCGCGAGCAATCGGCGCGATCTCTTTCAATGAATCGCCTTTCATCGCCAATACCGAGCTCATTTAAATTGTCAAAAGGTCTTCATTTTGCTGCGAGATAACTTAGAACTGTTTTATTGGACTTTTAAATGGTTTTATGGGAAACTATTTAGTATTGAAATGTCTTGATATGATGTATAAAGAATTAAATGAGTTTAGTCTTTCACATTGTCGTCTATTAGATATATTGTGTAAAATATGGCATAAAAAAACGTACAAACCTATTGCGTTTCAGGTAACTTTTCGTACATAAAGCAAAGTGTTTTTTGAGACATTATAATTTTTAAACTAATTTAAACTGAATGTTTTCAGTTATCATACAAATATTGTAAAAAAGATTGTTAACTTTACTTAAAAAATAAACTCTTAAAAAAATAAAAAAAGGAACGGGTTATGATTTTCGGTTACATCTAAAAAGTAGATCCTTCGATCTACTTGTCTAAATATCAAACCATTCCACAAAGAATAACTTAGTATTCGTCTGGGTTTCAACTCTACTCAGTATGCATAAAAATCTCATTAGCAAACCATAACTCAGCCAACTAAAAATCTTAAAAAACATTCCTTTGTGAACGCCAACTAATTTTTCTCGAAATATTTTTCATTCGGAATAAAGACTGGATGGGTAATTAAGCATTAGTGTAATTACTGTTTTCTTTAAGGGAAATTAAATGGAAAAATACGACGGAACCGTTCGCTTGGAGCTGGAGGGGCCATGACTCGTGACTTTTATGGGACATTCCTAATTATACGGCGTAATGATATCGTTGTAATATTGTAATTATGTCGGCTAGTAATTTGCATGTATATCACGTTTTGTATGAGGTAATAACAATATTTTTAACTTGATTTTTTGGTGATAGACGCCTTACCGAATGGTATAGGTTAGGAACTTTATTTAACATTAAAGTAACTTGTCTATTAAATTAGTTGTGCATTTAATAATACCTAGACTTAAATGTAATAAAATAAAAATAATAAATAAATAAACCTAGTAATTAGTGTGGTCAGCTGTTGATTGATTGGTCAATGTAACTTTAATCATAATACTATTATAGAAAATTACGAAGTAGATAGGTATAAAAAGTATTTTAACATGTAACTGCTATGCTACGCTACATAATAAATACTTAAAAGGTATCATTGTCTAAATGTGGATATTCTATCGATTCCTTTAGGTTAAAACAGATTTCAAACAAAATCTGATCACACCTAATTGCCACAAACCGTGTTATAGTACTACACCACAAAGCTAACCAATAAGCACCATAGTCCATAAATAACCACTAAAGTATACTAAAACAACAATAAAACTCAAATCGTCAGCATCACGCAGCCATTAGAGGCCGCCATAATGTATTGTATAAAACCACTTACTAACATAATCTCAACATTAATTAATTTCTTGTTCATCGTCACCGTGCAAAGGGTTCCCAGCATAGACTCAACATATACATAGACTGCTATTATCGCTATTTTCCCCTTGTGACAAGCGAGAGCAGTTTTTAGTCTGTATCTAGTACATTCGTTTACTGATTTAAGTTAATTTTCGTGGAACGAGAAACTTATATACGGAAATATCGATGGTTTTGACATTGTTAGGATAATACATATTAGTGTTTTAGATAGTTTTTTTAAAACGGCTAGCTCCATCTTCATACATAATTCACGACAAAACTAGTTCACACTAGTGCTTACGGTTCATACTCTGATGGGCTCACTCTTTAGTTTCTTATGTATACTCTAAGGTTCCCAGTGACACTATTTCCATCCCTTTCCCTCCTTACTGTTGTAATCTTTTCTCTCCCTCGCACTTATAGCGTTAATAGCTTTATTAGTTAGTGTTGTTGTAAAATATTGAGGAATCTGTGAGCGGAAGTAATTTTTGTTAGGTTTATGCAAGTCAGTGGGGTGAGATGAATTATAATGTTGTGGATGAATTAAACTTGAGTGCCTTTTGATTGCGTTCGGAGGTGTTTTGAAGCGTGCTCTTATGTTTCAGGTTTTTGTGTGAGATAAAATGGTTTTTGACGAGAAATGTTTTAGGATAAAGCTGTCTGATTTTTTAGAGACTAGTACAACACTTTAGTTTAGTTGTCTATACCATGGTAGATCTCTCTGATAAAATACTACCATCTTGTAACTCGTACTAGTATGTATTCTGTATAGTAGGATAGTTACCCTACTGCAGTGTTAAAGTCTATTCTCTTATAAGTATGAAACAAGCTTTAAATACTAGATAGTTAACAGAATTATTATTAAAATATAACTACCTAATTTTACGGATTTTTTCTCGGTTTGTATTCATGTTTAAGGTCCCGACGTTTCGACACCTTTACAGGTATCATGGTCACGGGCAGACTGCAGAAAAATTATCGACATAGAGAAAATATTTTTTTCACCAAACACATCCACTTCTTCTACCACTTGAAGGTCTTAAAGCCTACATCTCGGTTTACAAGTGAACCTAACTGACCTCTGAATATTATAAGTAATGTAGTGAATACAAAGCGATCTGTCATCGGTGACAGGGGTCCGGCTGTCTGCTATGTTATGGGTACTTGAAGATACATCGTCATATCTTGGAGGAAGGACGCAGAACTGAATTTAGACATCATATTATGTTTGCAAGCAGGACTTCTGATTTAAAAGACAAAATTAGGAGAAAAGAAAGACACCGCATCTCCAGTCTGCTTGCGACCACGGCCGGTGTAACCCGTGTAACCCGGTCGAAACGTCAAGCCCTAAAGGTATTTATGCATGTACGCGCTAATCCCCGTTCTATAATATTACTATAAACATGCAGCGCGATAGTTTAAAAGTTATTAAAAGAAATACTAATACAGAACTCAGCTTTTTGTTGTTTTGGAAGGTCAATTAAGCACTACAGTAACCTAGATTTTTATTTTTTCATACCCTTAAGGTTTAGATTTATAATCATGTTAAAGGTTGCAAACACACATCTAGTTCCCAAAAATTTGTAAGAAGAAAGAAAAGGAAAATTATTCAATAATCCGAATAATATCCACAGTGGGACGACAATGGCTGAACAAAAATCTTATCTTATGTATAAATACTTATACTAGGTATACTTATATTAGATATCGTCTCCACATAATATTACGTAAAAACCTAATTTCTAAGAAATGTCTAAATTCCTTTGCAGAAAGCAAAGAACTAATTCTTACTTTGAAGAGACGAACCTTACTAAGTCTCATGAGCCATTCATGAAGAAATTCACATGTTTATGTAAGTTTCGCGTTTTCCTAGAAAATAATACTATCCCACAATATTCCACTGAAAATACGTAAGTTATTCCAGAGCTTACTATGGTTCATGTAAAGCTCGGGAGCTCTCAAAACGCAGCGAACACAATTATTTTCTTTCCTCGTTTCCATAACAAAACCTTTCAGTAATAAATTCGCTCTAGAACCATCGAGAACATTCTAGAAACATCCACAAAGAAAATCAATCGTTCCGCATAAAATATAGGGAGCTAAGCTCAGATATTTTACTTTCATACAAAATCAGAATCGCCTTCAGAACAAAACTTTGGAAATCGGAAAGTCACACACGAAAGGAAATATAGATACCAAGTCTTTATATAGAAAACTATTTTCTACTTTTCTTGGTAGCTACAAACCTTATGTAGTTGACATAAGGTTGATTTTCGCGTGTGTTTTCGTGTAGTGGTGTACACACGTAGAGTAAATAAAGTAAGTTCTGGCTAATAAAGTTCCCTTATCAAACAGGGGCACGTGCCTAGCGGGCGGCGCCGCGGCGCGAGCTTATATCACGGCGGTATGTACACAATCCTCGGATGTATGGGATCATGCACATAATTGGGAGAGGCCTACAATTAATAGCGATTGACGGTATTGATGGGTTTGTCTTTATGTTGATTTAAATTAATTACTGTTTGTTATGTTATATTTAGGAACGATTTCGTGTTAATTATAGAAGTGACACTGATCTGTTTTACACTACAAATGAAATTAAAATTACCCAAGTTTTATTTCAGCCTTGAAAAACAATTTTAAGGCGATCAAAACATATATGTATATTTGACGATGAGTTCCTTGACGCCTGTTAGTTTTTATTTATTAATGTAACTTTTAATTTTAGTATATATTAGATTTAATTGTGTATATTTGTTTTTCTTATAGAAACATTTTACTTTTGAATTTTTGATTTCAAAAACAATCTCTGTAGAGTAGAAAAACCTACTACCATCGGAGCTACTGAAATTTCATCACAAAAAATAATCGAGTCTCAATTCTTGTTCGTTTAACTTTCAAAGACTAATCGTATAACTCCGTCAAAGGTGACCTCTTTGGTCTTGATCTAGGCCACGACGGGGTCCGAGGCGGGGGGGGGGGGACTGACCGAAAGGGGGGAGAGGGGCAGTAAGCCACAAAATAATAAAGATCTATGCATTTTTAATTAATACTTAATACTAGATAATTTAACTTCTTTTATGTGTCCTCCTTAATCTATATCTGCAGGCGACAGCGGGGCAAAAGAGGAGGAGAGGGGGCACTTACCAAGGGGAGGGGAGATATATCAAAACAAGAAAAAATACATATCATAACGTCTTTAAGTAACACTACTTGATCATTTAAAACTGTGGTCTAGCTAGATACTGCAGTCGAGTGCGAGGTATGAGGCGGGGGCTACTGGCCAAGGGGGGAGGGGGGGGGGGAATAAATCTCAAAATAAAACATATCATAACATTTGTAAATAATACTAAATACTTGAGTCATTTAACTCTTGTTAGATACAGCCCGCGAGTGCTCAAATAATTAGTGAAAATATGAAGGTAGAACGAGCATTTTCTACTGTTAAGACGTACGCCATCTCAGTCTGCCCGTGACCATGATACCTGCAAAGGTGTCGAAACGTCGGGACCTAAAATCTAAATATAAACCGCGAAAAATTCCGTAAAAAGTAGTTTAGTTTCAAAGACATTTTTTTATTAATACCTACTTGATCATTTAAGACTTGGTCTAGCTAGATCTCTGCAGGCGAGCGGGGGGTATGAGGCGGGGGGCACTGGCTAAGGGGGAGGAAGAAGGGGGGGTTGTGGCAGTAAATCACAGCCATTCTTCATCGTACATAGCTCCGTTTCAGATTTATAACCGTCGCCGACCGCTGATTATACGGAACCCTAATATTAAGTATTATCATTTTCGTCAACTTTAATTAGTTAAGTCTTACCTTTAATTATCAGTTAGAATGTTTTAATGGTTACCGTTAAGGTTTTTTGGTTGGATACAAAATTACCTACTTTTAGTTTTATTATCGTTTTGTACCTTATTCAACCTTTTTAAACTTATTAATGAAATTCAGTACTGTAACTTACTTAAGTTTTAACAGTTTATTGAGGAACTATTTTTCTGAGAGTAAGCATTGGTTTTTATTAAACCCTAATTTAAAGACGATTTCCGTGGTCGAGTGGTGTCCACACCGGTTTTCAAGGTGTCGCTGGCTCTGATGTCCCAGGTTCGATCCCCGATCGGGTCAATGTAGAAAGTCACTTTTCTACATTGTCTCGGGTCTGGGTGTTTGTGGTACCTTCGTCGTTTCTAAATTCCATAACACAAGTGCTTAATAGCTACTTACTTTGGGTTCAGAGCAATGTATGTGGTGTTGTCCGCATTTATTTTTTATTTTTTCTTCTCATATTATTTTTAATCGGCAAAGCTTAAAAACTTACTACCTACTGATGTTGAGCAAGATTAAGTATAGCGAAGAAAGTCGATAGGTCCTTAAAACAGGACATGTCAACATCGACAGATGATTAACGACAGCGCCACATGAGGCCTTCGATACCACAACACTACAACACTAGTATAGTATTCATCGATATCATTGGCATAACATTATAATATTAGAACAATACCTATATACAAATAAATAAAATGTAAGTGTCTGTTTGTAATGAATGAACAGCATTTAAAAAACTCATAAATCGTAAATAATGTTTAAAATGTTTGTTTGTCTGTCTGTTCCGGCTAATCTCTGAAACTGATTTCGACGGGACTTTTGCTCGCAGATAGCAAATATTACTTACAAGAAGTAACTTAGGCTACTTTTATTGTTATGACGTTATGACTGCCCTGTTAGTCTAGTGGTTAGCGACCCTGACTACTAAACCGGAGGTCGTGGGTTTGATTCCCACCCAGGGCAAATCGTTCTGTGATGCGCACGACTTTTTGTTCTATGTCTGGGTGTATTTTATCTACATTATGTATCTATTTAGAAATATATGCGTATGTTTATCAGTTGTCTGGTTACCATAACATAAGCTCTGCTTAGCTTAGGATCAGATGACCGTGTGTGAGTTGTCCCGGAGTTTTATTACTGTAAAAAATTGATATATTTTTAAAGGGAAAATGTAGGTCATTGTGGGTACTAATGCGAGTGAAACCGCGGGCACAGCTAGTATCTAATAATACATTAATACTATATCAGAGCAGCTGGTTAACAGATATGCCATAAATTATCCATTGCTCGCTAATTGTATCTTGATTGTACTAATTAAGCTTTGGTCATGTATATTGTTATGTTATATCTATGTATCAACATACTATACCTACCCATAGCAACGTTACAAGAGCAAAGAGAGAATAAATAACTAAATGATAAAAATACCCCTTGTATTGAAATAAAATTTCTTAAAAACTTTAAATGTCGTGGTGGCCTAGCGGTTCAATGAACGGATTTGTATGCACAAGGTTGCAGGATCAAACCCAGGCAAGTACCAATAATAATATGGCTTAATTATTCTAAGACACCTCTGACAAACGGTGAAGGAATACATCGTGAGGAAACCTGAATTCCAAAATTTGCAAGCGTGGTGATCAATGCTCATGCCTTCTTTATATGGGAAGAGTCCTGTGCCCAGCAGTGGGCGTTTATAGGCTGGATGAGGATGATGATTGAAATAATAGCTAGTTGTGCCTCCGGGTTCCGCCCACATTGCTCTCTCGCTTGCTTGCAAAACATAAAATAAATATAAACATTCTTTAAAGGTAGACTTCTTTACTCTCCTTTAGAGTTTTTGTATCAAAAGTTTCCCACTCTTTCAAAACAAACTTTTTATTTTTATTTCTCAATTATTATAAACTACTAAGAACTTTCTAGTTACTAAGAAACACCTTTGTATTTTCTTTTTGTTTAATAAGTAAAGTTTCAAGTTTATGATACTAACGAATCTGAATAAAAGTTAATTACCTAAATACCTTCTTAAAGTCGAAAAAGTGTAACTAGACCTAGATACTAAAATAACAAAACAAACAATTGAACCCAAACCTAAAGTAAACGATTAAAGAGTATTTTTTTGGCATTTTAATTTTAATGGCATTAAATAATTATTCGAAAGAACAACATAAAATATCATCACGCCTGTATCCCCGAAGGGTTAGGCAGAGGTGTACCAATGTACACCCACAGTTCGCCGATATGTTTAGGTCAAATGTAATAGGGGGCGAGCCTATTGCCACTAACCGGGCACAAATCCAAACTCCGACCTGCTACTGATAATTTCATAAAAAAAACCCAATACCACCTTGGTCGACCTGGGAATCGACCCCCAGAACTTTGGCGTCGCAGTCGCGCTTAGCACCACTAGGCCAACGAGGCAGTTCAAAAGAACAAATACAATACAAAAAATATCAAAATATAAAATATTCCTAAAAAGCTAAAGATTATACACAACATTATGTTATTATTTTCTAACCTTTTTTCTTTTCAAATATAAAACTATTTCTTCCAACATTCTAACACGTTAGAGTAATCTCCGACACGAGTTACACATGAACACGGAATCCGCGCCGTTACGACGCGACCGCGGATAACTACACACATACTAGTTTTTTACAGTTCTCTCGTACTGTACAACTTTACCTGGCTGTAGGGATACTATGATAAAATAAAGCTGAGGATATTCCTAACATTAAAAAATATTAAAATACGATTACAATGAGTTTTGAGGGTTCTGTCACTTTTAATCAAAAAGTTTTATTACAGCTTCGTGACTACTATAATTAAAAAACATATTAACACGTTATCATTCAATCCATACCTACCCGTGAAAAAAAATTGTATATGCAACCATTTCTAAATGAAAAATCGCCTTATCACTTTCAAACGTAATCAATCAATCTTTATTTGTGAACACAGGTACAAATAGGTCTTATACAAAAATACATATAATCGAGCTCTGAGTTCTA
The DNA here is from genome assembly GCA_905146925.1 of Autographa gamma. Lineage (NCBI taxonomy): Eukaryota > Metazoa > Arthropoda > Insecta > Lepidoptera > Noctuidae > Autographa > Autographa gamma. The sequence goes on from LR989875.1 coordinate 206,393, forward strand.
CCAAAGAAATTGGTGTACAAATAATAATGGTTATTTAAAAATGCCGTATTCAATTTATATAAACCAAAGAAATACCTATTCAATTAATTACATAAGCATAAATTATTCTACTATTATATTATACAATGTGTTACATTTTATATATAACTAAGTTATGTTTTATCATTTAAAAATTCGTCTCACGTAAAGCGTCGTTATTATTTTGGAGTATTTTTTTTTTACAAAACAATCATATTACTTCGTAACATCGAAATATATAATACTAGTTTCAGGTCCTTATGAATTTGAATCAGATACAACAACGCTTACTGCAAAGGTGGTGTAAGGGAAGTAATTACAGAGGTCCTCCATTTAATTATAAGCCAAATAAAGGCTATAAATAGACCTTTATCTATATTGACCTCAAGGGTCCGAACCAAACAATACTAGTATTAATATTACCTCAATAAAATAAATAGCTTTTGTTATTGGAATTGATAATTACAACTATAATATTCAGAAAGGTCGATTTCATATTCAGTTTTACTACACACGTGTATTTTAATAAATTTTATTAAAATACTTAAAAAAATATAGTTTTCTTATACTGCACTACGATTTTGCATAGTTATTATTTCGAATAAAGTACGTAAATATTTAATATATACTCGTCACTTTAGTTTTTTGTCTACCTTAGCAAATGCAATATTAATTTCCCAAAGACGTCGTGAACAAGCAAATTCATTTCTGCATATTAGGCAAATAGCAACCGACTGGTGTTATCCGATAAGTTTACAGGTTGAAGTAAGTTTTTGAGAACAGATTTGACACAAAAAATACGGTGTTATTACTTACTACCATGACTATGTAACGAAATATTAACCTTCAGATCCATTTCACTAAAGAACTTTATTTGTACATAATAGCAGAAACATCTGTTAGCTGTAAATAAATCTCTGAGGCGGTTGTCAGAAAATATTGCGCCATTATATCAGTAGCTTTGTATTTCGTTGCTAGAAAATGGCTGTAAAAGATACCAGTTTTTGTATAAATACGCATTATTTTAGAAAACAGTAAAGCAAAGTGATTTAAAAATACAATAAATAGTAGGTATGTCTAGCTATCAAGAAATAGATGCAGGAATGAACAATTATTATTATTAGCCTTTGACGTCCCACTTCTGGGCAAAATCCCTAGATATACTTCTTCTTCTAGATAGACATCGAATCCACTTTCATAAATGGCAAAACATTTGGTATAAAATATATCCTAGATAACAAAATCGGATGGTTACCCTACTAACCCACAAATGGCGACTCGAGTTGCATTTTTTCCTTGAAAACGCCACCGTTTTATTGTCACCCTTCTTTTTAGTGATACTAACGTAACTTTACACTTATACAAACACAAAACATCCCAACTAAAATACTCACACAACGTAAAAAGAACCTTAACACAACGTTTCAGAGTTTAATTTTCATTACAAAACTAACTAAACATACAAAAATATCTCAAAAATTTAAGCAACATTTTACATTCCAGGCTTCCTAAGCAATTTTATACCTTAGTCACCAGTTTTAAAGTTGATAGTCGTTTGTTAACAAGACACTGTTGTATTTCCCACGTTCCTCGCGGCCCGTAGATGGCAACCCTTTAATAATGGCATAATGCGAAAAGTTAGACGAGCAGTAAACTTGGACATATCTGTTAGAAAGACTAAGATGTAATAAAAATGATTTATATATTTATATAATTGGGCTATTGGAAGTTTTAGGGGAAGTGAAAATGATCACCTGTATTTGCTAAGGATATAGATATTATCAGTATACAAAATGTCATCTCTTTATATATGTATAAAACAAAGACGGGTTAATTTTACCCGATTAATAACTCGATAAAGGATGGCACTATTTTCATGGTGTTTAATTTGTTTTTTTATCAAGGACAGCAGAATATCTACAGAAATCGCGGGTGAAACCATGAGACTTGCCTAGTTTAATATAAAATAAGATCAAAAAGCATTAACTAGGTACTTTAAATAACTGAGATTGAACCGATTCCCTTGTGAATAATATACCTAGTTATTTGCATTTGAACCACATAACTTTTAGTTCATTATTAATTCGTAAACATGGGGATTTTGTTAGCTAAAGTTTGATTACTCATCTGTTTTTGAACTTTATAATTATGATAAAAACGGACCCAAGTGGGTCGCTGCAAAACAAACCTGTGCAAGTGGGGCATCGTCGACCCAATACTAGTGGCATGCGAGTGTGGAGCTCCATAACAGGACATGGCACACCTTTTGTCCTGCCCGTCCTGCACTACCACCTGCACTTTTCAGGACGTGATGGAGACCAGCGACCGAGTCATACAGGTAGCATCATTTTGGTCAGACAAAATTTGAGTTGGATCTTTGACTCGAGAAGAAGAAGAAGTTGATACAGAAATACAAATTGTTTTATGTGCCAAACATATAACAAACAAACAAGACTTGGAGGAGAAAACTACTACAAAGACCACGAGGTTCAGTTAGCGTTTCAACTGCATATTTTATTTATCTTTTTCAACAGTGCTAGTCAGTCTGTTATTAGTTATGTATAAGAACTAATTCTTGACAAAAAAATTCAATATACATAATGTTTAACTCAAGAGAGTGAACCCACAGCACACGACTAGTATAAAACAAGGTTTAAACCAATTAACTAAACCATAAGAGGTTTGTAACCACGTTTGTATAACTGCCGCCAAAACTGTAATATCCTGTGAAGGAGTTCATTTCCTGCTAACACGCTTCTGATTATAATTATAATCCCCATACTATATATACCTACATAATATATAGTTACATAGAGAGATATGTTAAGCCCATGTAAGCCGATAATAGTTCTAGGTACCTATTAGGTAGTTATAAATAGTTGTGTCAAAGGGTTAGATTTAGATGTATTATCTGTACTATTAATGAAGAATTAATGTTATGAAGCTAGAAGTCCAATTGGATTGAAAATACATATTCAAACTAGAAAATTAAACTAAAATATACGTGTAAATTGGATTCGATTTATCGTTGTGTTACCCAGAGAATCATGCATCTGTCATATAATCATAATCATCCTAGAGTAACAAACTATTACGGAGACAGAACACTAAAGAAACGCTTACTATATCTGTTGAACAGTTTGCCAGCAGACATCAGACAAGAAACTAATAAACAAAAATTCAAACGGAGACTTAAAAAGTACTTGTTAAATAATATGTAAATAACTTCTAAATGTATATGTGTAAACTAATGTGTAAACTAAACTTAATTGCGACTCGTCCACAGACAAACCGATAAAACGGTTTTGTGGAGAACTACATATTGTAATTGTATATTTAACAAATAAAATAAATAAATAAATAAAATAGCGATGGTGCAAGTCAAACTTTGCAGACACCTAAAATGAATTTTACATAATTATATAGACTCAGTTTTGTTGCCAATCAGACTAAGGACACTTAAGGACTAATCACACTAAAAAAATCATTACAAAATAATATAAGGGTAAATTCAAACTAGCGCATCAGAATAACTGATATCTACGCTTTACGCTAGTTATGTTAGTCTTGAAGAAATAATGAGCAGAGCATTGCCTTGTTAATTCAAGGATGAATTTGCTTCAATATTTTTGGTTACCGCTTCGACTCTCCTGTAGTATAAAATAACCTTTAGACTATTATTTTTTTCTAAACACATACTACATTAATCCACACTAATTCTCCTACATTTTTCTCCGACACAGCGGTAACCCGCCAACATATCCTACCTAACATAACACAGGTACATTTAACTAGATAACGTCCGACAGTGAGATGGGTCGCCGGTTCGAGTCCCGGTGAGGCATTCCGTTGATAACAAGTTTCCACATTATTTGTAGTTTTATTAAGTTTCTTTGTTATATGTAGTTAGAAATCATCGGGTTTATGTAACGTAACTCATCAAAAAGGCTTATTCTTACCTAGGATTTTGCGAAGAGTTGGGTAGTTTAGAGAGAATGGATTAGTAAGTTGTTTCTGCTTAAAGAAAATATATTATACTTGTTATAATATACTTTATTGTCTAAAGGCTAAAATGTATATGTCTATTTAAGTGTTCAGCTGACTTAAAAAAAAGGATTTTCTGTCTGTAGGATGTTTTTGTATGTGTGTTACGCGATTTTTACTGCAAAAGTAGATTTATTTGAAAAAATGTTGTATTAATTGGAAGAGGTGGTCTCATATTCACTTTTACATATAAGTGACATTGATAAAATAGACTAAACTCTGTGCTCACAAACGAGACTTTAGGGATTACCAAAATTATACTTAGTTACTATCCAATTCCACAGACTTTCAGTTAAATCGATTCTTTGTAATCCCTAATTAACCATTAAGGTCTCTGAGTGTGACAATAAAATACATAAGACCCACACACACTTGCAATTCCTAACTATTTAGCGAAAAGCAAAGTCAACACGTTTTAAAGACTTCTTTATCTTTAACCAGCTATTATGTTATCTTCACCCATTAAAACAATAGTCTCTCCTACCAGTAGCCTGATGCCGCTATTTGAAGTCAGTGAGTGGTCGGTACAAACTTTCCAGTGTACTTGTTTTGTGCCTAATTTTCGTATTCAGATAATTTTAGTTTAATGACAAATGTGCACCTCCTTGCCACTGTTGTTATTGTAGGATAGAAAGGGACTGTTTTTATGTGAATACAAAAAGATGTTCAATGACACTAGATCGTTTATTAACTCGCCACTCACTGAGTTAACATAGCGGCATTGAGCCCAGGTAGTCTCCTCTCCTACCAGGATAACAGAAAGCACGTGTGGGCAATAAACTAGGTACCTGTGAAGTTTCTTACAACTGCTGGATATATCCATATGTTAGTGTTTTTGTGTAGGTTCCTGAGCTAGTATGTAGGTCAGAGGATTCTCAACTATTTTCTATGTAATTACTAAGTATAACACTCAGATTATCAATTGATGTAGAAGTGTATGTTTCAAAATCGGCCATTTAAAAGAATCTGAGGATGTTTCGGATCGGTGGATGCAATTGGCGAGTTTTCGTTCATTGTGGCGTTCTTGGGGGGAGGCCTTTGTTCAGCAGCAAACGTCTTCCGGCTGATGATGATGATGAGGATGTTTAGATAAGCTTGGCTAGAGAATTTAATCGTTATGTTTTTTACTGGCATTAAAACAAAGGATTTCCGGAATTAGTGTTACCCCTTTATAAAACAACCGCTGCCGGCCCGGTTTAACATCATCATTTTTCTTTACAACTTTTACTTCCTATCAAAATAGGTACAAGTAAAAGAATCGAAAATATGAGATTACATTTTAAATTATTAAATCCAATTCTCTAAAAGGACACTAGGTATATTCATATTTTATTTTAATAAAAGCTCTACGAAACACAGTTTAAACGTCACATATCCGATACATAACATATCTTACTTAAACATAAACCGCTTGGATGTAAGTGTAGCACATACATGCAGTAAGTAACAGTGAGTGGCGCTCAAGTTAGGATTAAGTTACAGAGCGCTGTTTGACTGGAGCGATAGTATCGATTGTAGGGATTAAGGTCATAGAGAACGGGAGATAGATGGAAAGTTCTGGATAGGGCTAGGGATAGGATATTTTCCTCTGTGCCAGCTGTGTGCACCCTATGATGACGACCTCCGTGGTTGAGTGGCGTACACACCGGTTTTCAAGGTGTCGCTAGCTCTGAGCTCCCGGGTTCGATCCCCGGACGGGTCAATGTTGAAAGTCTTTTGTCTACATTGTCTCGGGTCTGGGTGTTTGCGGTACCTTCGTTGTTTCTGAATTCCATAACTCAAGTGCTTAATAGCTACTTACTTTGAGTTCAGAGCAATGTATGTGATGTTATCCGCATTTATTTATTTATTTATGATTATGGTTGAAGACTGAATGTTTTAGTTATGTTAGGTATGTGTATAGCGATGAACAATATTGTTGTTTTTTTAATTATTTGTGAAAAGTGATTAGGTAATTAAATCTTCATCCTGTTGTGGACACTTCCTCCAGTCGTTGTATTCCACTTTCACATTGGCGAAGCGTGTAAACAGCTTCCCTTTTTTGGATGGTGTTTTTAAGAACTACCAATATGAACGGTAGATAGGTGAATAGTTAATAAAAATTGAAAATTCAAAACCTGTTGACCTACTCCGAATCAGACGGACTATTTAAGATGTCAAACAAACACAAAGTGTTTTAAAAATAAGTTAAAAAAATACTATTTAGAAATATGTTAATTAAATAATAACAAATATAATTTAAGTTGATTATTAAATTAGGTATAAATATAAAATAAATGTTAGTAACGCAGACAGACTCAGTGACCCCCAGTCAAACCATTACTACGGTTTTGTGGGGCTTAGTTTATAATTTACTAACCAACATGTAAAAGACTAAATAAATAAAAATAATAATATTGCAGCAAATGCCCACGTACCTTATGAATCCAGAGACTCCACTTAGAACCTGGGAGAGGAGCAGATGCCTCGTTCAAGGGTGCGTCGTTGCGTTGTGGGCTGCCGGCCGGCGAGCTAAATCCTGATTCATATACCGGTGGACAGGTGAACACTCGCGAAATCAACACTGCACTATAAGTTTTTCAATCAGTCACTCTCACGGCGGGAAGTCCATTTAATTCACTAGAATCATGAGAATTTCAACAAATACAGAATTTTAAACCGGAGCGGTTTACATTCGACGCGATGCGAATGGCGGCGTCACAACAAACTCTTTTGTTTCTTAGTGGAGGACGCCCTCTGTTGGTCATTCGCGAGAGTCTTCCGGAAGCACTCGATACGAACCAATGGGCGCTGCGGCAATACGTAATGGCGGTCGGAATCTTCAAAAGGAATTCAATTATGTTACTATTTTTTATAAAATAAGGTAAAATAATTTTCCTAAGTGCGGAAAAAATAACTTATCTATGTTATAGATTATTTAAAAAATATCTATATTTGAAAAAGGCACTGACGCTTCTTCAATACCTACCTCTTGCACTACTAACTAAACACTCTTTTCAAAGTTGTCTCCATTTTCCTTTGCCAATACTCTTACTAAACATTATGTTAAAGTTATTATTATTAGTAAGACAGTATTATGGTAGCTAACTAACGTTATGCATACATGAGTAGTTTCAGCAGATGAGCCGGTGTTGTCGTCCCCACGGACCGCGTAATGGATGGATACCCACAGGACGCGGTAGATAATAGGTTATTGGGTTTAAAATGAACGTAAATATAGATATATAATCTGCACTCTGTATGTAACGTTATGTAAGTCAACATTTATTAGAAAGATTCTTACAAAGTACCTACTAAAATACTTACATATCAATTTATGACATCATTTAGTTATAATGCCTTTGACCCATAAATTATAAATTATTCTTAATTCTTTATTGTACACAAGAAGACACATAGAATTTACACACATTAATTAAAGTTGATGTACAGAGGCGAGCTTAACTCAAAATTGAGTTTTCTTCCAGCAAACCTTTGAGTCATAGTGAGATTATTATTGAGTGGTGAGGAAGATAAAGTGTACAACTTTTAAATTTTAATAAACATACACACAAATACTACATAGAGTACGTATATAATATAATATATATTAAATATAGACATACATAGACTACATAACTGAAATAGAAAGGAAATGTTCCCTTATTCTTCTCCTAAAAACGTTCAACGAAGGGCTACTACGCAAGGAATGTGGAAGGGAGTTCCAGAGGCGCACAGCACGAATAGTAAACGATTCGTCGTAACGACTAGAGGAGTGAGCAGGAGTGCGAAGGAGAAGAGAAGAAGAAGTACGACAAGGCTTGCCTCTGGGGACCAAGAAATCAAAATATAATATTATATAATATAATTATTGTTCCAAGTCTAATATTTCTCGGATGAAATAACATTATTTGTGGTAATAGCAAAATGTATAACATTATTTTTCTCTAAATAGTGCTATATTTTGCTTAAAATTAACGTGAAAATATTCAAGACGTAGTTATTATTAATTTGCTATGCTATTGCTAATAAAAACATATCCAATAAAACGCGTGGTATACCAAATATGAAAAACCCTTGTCTGTTTTATTTAAAAAATCCTCCGTCTACCCGTTCCAAATCACACCAATTCGAACAAGTTTAAATTTCGAACAGAACTTATACTTCGGATTCGCGGCAATCATGATTCCTATTTTGAAATGCGAACGTTGTAGTCGAAATTTGAAAAAAACTTACTTTGGTTCGAAACTTGAACGTAGCTGAATTGAAAACTACAAGTTTTGTGCCAATACCGAGATGCTACAAAATGACTGTACTTTGAACTTTGCTGTTCATTGCTTGTTTGACAGGCGTTCTTTGTTACAACTTCGGTTGTTACGAAGCAATGGGTGGTGAACATTAGTTTTGAAACTTGAACAGGAATATTGTAGGGTCGTTTGCTTATGAATCGAAAATGTAGTCTGTCGTCGGGAATAAAGTCGATTTCTTTGTCTATGGTATATCTTTGTGGTTGTGTCTCACCAAAGTGGTAGCAGATTGACAATGTAAATTCCATTACCTAAAAGGCCTATAAATTATAGTTATGAGTGAATTATAATAATTTAAATCTAACCTAACTTTTTATGTAGGTAACCAATGCCAGCTCAAGAACAAAGTGTGTGAGTGTTAATTCAGTGAGTGTCATCAGTAAGTACAAATACCCAATTATATTATTCGTGTCTGCCTTCCTACTTCTTCTTTTTCCTATAGCTACCCTATCACCAAATATGGATCTTTACTACGTACTTGAAAAATAAAAATTTCAATATTTAAACCGTAGGTAGGTAGGTAGGTACGTACAGCAAACTCAAGAAGCACAGATACCTACATTTTACCTAATAGGTAAGTAATATTTCTAAGTTCTAAATTTTTAATCTAGTTCTAATAATTATAATAAATTGATTGATTAAGTATTCACGATATAGATACTATCTATTAATCAAAGTTTCGAATCTATTAATTTGGAGACGAGACAAGAAACAAATTTCGTCCTTCATCTACCCTTCAATCACAGACGACAGACTAACCTTCAAATACACAACTCTATCATAATCATATTAATCTGATTCACCCTTATGTAAACAAACAGCCATTCAACTCTAATCAAAATAACTCGATCTATCAAAATAATCACAAACTATGAAAACTAATTCGAGTGTGAATGTATGTAATTAACACGTCCGTACAGTATTTAGACACATTGACAGGTAAACAATACCAATAATCCATTTAATTAAATACAACATTAGAACAATCCAATAATATAATAACAGTGTATAATAAATAATATCTCATTATTAGAAACGCGAGCGCCTGACACAATTATAATAGCAATACGTGTAATCAGATACGCGTGCTAGTGCGCGATCAATAGGCAATTTGCATTAATTAATACGCGGGTCGTTATTAGATGTTCCCAATATTATTATAGTAAATAATAAGTAGATTTCGTAAAGTAGCTATCTATTTTGAGATTGTATCTTTGGGTGTTTATGATGCGGTCGTGTTACCTGTTAGATAATGTTGTTTAAATAACGTTATTAAGTTTATTATTGACATCGATGTAAGTTCTAATCCATTAAATTGAAGTGTACTGTGTAAGATGTGTTTACAATTACGTGATTCCAATGTTCTAATGTAGGTTTGTGTGTTTGTAGTAATTACCTCAAATGTTGAGTGAACCTTGTCTTTAAAGTTTTTAAAAATACTATGTGGATAGAATTCCGATTTTGTAAAAGAACAAAAAATTATATAGCGAAAAGTAAAAAAGCCACAATGTTTAAATCAAAAATATACTAGTACTCCTTTTTGTACGTTGTAAACAAAGACTATGTATTATTAAAGTTTGTTAAAAATCGTGTAGAAGCGTTCAATGTACCTACGACTTTTTTCTTCTTTAAAACAATAGGAAGCGATGAACTGTAGGCGGTGAAATAATGTTCTTCAAAAAACATTTCTTCCTTTGTCTCAATTCACGAGTGGGTGTACATTTATTCTTTGAACAATCGGCAACAAATATCACCCACACTTATCATAATACCTCAGCAAATTACTTCACAACTTGAGTTGATTACTGTACAATGAAAACAATTGACTGTTTTTTGCGTGCTTATTTGTAATTCACAATATTGGCGCTAGATGTCGCTCCTTGTTCGATATAGCGTCTTGTGACGTCATATTATAATCAAGTTAAGATTTGCCTATGTATTCTTATTATATATTCTTGTAGGTAAAGATTCGATGACGTGTTTTAACTTAGCGGGAAAATATAATTAGAAAAGAATGCTGGTTTCTTGCTTATTCATAGTTGGAAACTAATGATACTTTGTATTAGATTTCGTTGCACCAGTTTTTGTTCTATAAGATAGCGGATTTCCGTTTTTGGTTATACATGAATGATTTTATTTACGCCGAACTGACTTTTTAGCCCACTTCAAAAGAGGAGGACGTACTTAATTCAACTGTGCTTTTTTATTTTTGTTTCCTCACCTTCTGACTAGGTGTACCGATTTTGATGATTATTTTTGTATTCGAAAGCTGGTGCTCCCCGTATGAGATTTTTTCCGGTTTGGGATCCATAAGAAATAAATATGAGACTTATTTTGAAGTCGGTTTTTCTGAAAGAATTATTTATTATTATTATTTTTTTACTTATCGTGGCACGTGAAGCCAAACCTCATAGGTTTTTTTAATAAATAAATTCTGCTCTGAACATAGATAGGCCATAGGATAAAAACAGTATAAGTAAACCACTTTAGGCAGGTATAGCCTTATAGTCAGATAAACTAATATGGCAAACGAAAACAACGATATTTATAACCTGAACCTCAACTCAACTGTAAACAAACTAATTAATGTGTTTACGTTCAAGCTCTTTCAACATTTCTATTCACAAATAACTACATCTATCAAGGTATTAAAGTTACTTTATTTACCTATTAACATTAGAATTAAATGCTGTATGCCTCTTTTCGACACTAACTGTTTTTTTAATTAAGCGTTGTATGACATGAATAGCTATGGAATGTATACGATAAAAAACTTTTAACTATTACCTAAATAATAATTGATGACTCATACATGTGAAAACCAAAGCAAACTACTAGACCTGTTATGCGAATTTTATAGGAAACATTTTAGTTTTAAATCAGTTCACAATTGACGTAGATGTTGCTTAACAATACCTAATAGAAAAAAAAAACGCGAATTGAGAACATCCTCATTTTAGTCAGTTAAAAACTAATTAATTTCTCACAAAGTTCATAGCTAAGGCATTCCAGTTTCTATTTAGGTGTTGTAAGTAAGATCACACCAAAATTCTCAAGAGCGGTGATCAGATCACTACGAAAAACTTTCCCAAAGGCTTTTAATTTAAGTTCTAAATAAGATCGAGATCCTTCCATTCAAGTACAAGACTTCAGGAATTGAAGAAATTGTTTACAAGTTTGTTGAACTTTCAAACAAATTGAATCAGACAGTTTTTGTGTGGGCCGGGAGTCGAACTCCAAATTCTGGCTTAATATCTTGAACTATTTTGTTCTTGTAAAAGGCTTGCTTGGTAGCGCCATTCGACGTGACCTCAAACGACTAGTTAAATGAATGAACATCAAACCAACTTCATTACCAATCACGCCAATTTTCTTAATTATTAGGTGCAGGCCAGACAGAAGAGACGTAAGACGCTGACGGGGCGCGGACATTTGTCTCTACCGCGTCCCTTTCATACAAAATGTATAGAAGCGTCGCGCCCGCGCCCAGTCTCTGTCAGGTATGTTTTGCGTCGCGACGCTTCTATCTGGACACGTCTCTTCTGTCTGGCCTGAGCCTTAGGCCAATTTTGACGCCATTAAAAATTTAGAGTTTGTCGTCAGTCCAAAGTCATTCACAATCAAATGTTTGCCTGATATCACTCCATTTGGCTTGATGACATTACCGTGATGACTAGTTTAGCTCAATTACTTGTATAGTCTGCTTCACAATAGGTATGTAAGTATATACCAAATACCTTATAAATACTTGTATTGTGTGTGACTCATGTATGAGATTTGTATGATATTACTCACCTGCAGACAGAATGAGTCATACAGGACAAAATTATAAAATATTTACAGTTGCAATAATTTTCTATGTAATATGTTCTAAGAATCTATAAGAGAAATTTAAAATGATATAGATATTGGTAACTCTTACCATAAGTTGTGGAACTGGGGCGCAGTGAGTCATTGCTTGGCTTTCTTATACTATAAATTCCTTCCCGTTTGAGACATACAGTTGTACATAGTAAGTGTAAATACAATACCATTGTACTTATTCAAATTATAAGACCCTGATTTTTTACATAGGTACTTGTAAACTGTGGTGTATACCTCTGCCTCTGATACAATGCGTTCCTGACAGGTCGCGATCAACAAGACGATAAAACCCGAAACCGAAACCGAACTTTCGGTCGGACACTAATTTAAAACTATATTATTTTGTCAAATAAGAGTTAATGCTTTTATTTCGTGTTAATAATTAAGATAACATTTTTTTTAATAATCTTTTTTAAAATACGTACTACGCTGTTACAATGTTACGTCGAGTGGTTTTTATATAATATTATGTGGTATGTATAGTATGCACTCTTTAGTAACAATTAAAATAAACTTTACTCCTATGAAATAAAGGCGCTTTTTATATCAAAGTGTTATAGATCAGGTCTGCACCAAATTAAGAAGCTCATATATAAAGTAGGTTCAAAAACACAGCCTTCCGTTAATTAGAAGCCCTTTTATCAAGTGTCCCGGTAATAGTGCGGGGCTGTATCGCCGGGACCCGGGATCGTCGCGTGATTAGTTCAGCGCCCAGTCAGCGCGCCGTGTAATTATAGCCCGGGATGGACGCAGTCCCGGGGTTACAGTAGAGCAAGGTAAGGAATATAATACTTTGATATAAAAGAAGAAATTACTACAGTTTAGATCAAACTAATTAGTAATTTATCAAACAAAATAACTTAATTTAAAATGAAAAGATTGCCTATATCCTTACTTATTCATTGAAGGCAAACCAACAGCTTCTCAATGCAATATTATATAAGAATAAGTAGCTGAAACATTAGAGTTACACAGTCTGATGCTTAGGTGTAAAAAAGAGCTAAATATACTTAAATAGTCTGAATTAAAAAAGCTCATTCAAATTTAAAGTACTTTTCTAGTAATAACTAAGCTAAAAGCAAGCAAACTAAGATCAAAAAGAAATTAATTATATCAAAAAAATAATCACTGAAACCAGTGGTGTTTTCTCTAACAATGGAACATAATTATATCGAAATTACAAATTAACATGCCAATTCAATTGAACAGGGTTCATATTTCCAAGAATAGAGTCTAATCTTCCAATTAATTGTTACCACTTCTGTGCAATAAACCGCGCATAATATCTAGTGTATTTAATCCCGTATCCCGGGATTCAGCACAACACTACGGCTGAGTGGAGTATAATGCTCGCATTATAATTAGGTCCCGGGTATGCAGCGCATAGAAGTGGTCTAAACTTCGAGTGTGCGTCAGATTTGCATATGCAATGATATGCGGTTGCTACTAACTATATAACGGGGTTCTATTCTAACTAACTCGAAAAAGGATAGTTGGAGATAGAAATGTGGGTCTGTAAACCATCTAGTCAATATTAAAATTTTCATTTTGAGTCTTTCTGTACTGAAAACTCTCAGACGAAAGTAGTTGATCCTCTAATTTGTCCTCAAATGGAGGTATAGGTCCAACACGCAGCGTTTATGGGAGGGAATCTTAAGGAAGCATCCATCAACGACCACCCACGTAACAAATTCTGCGTAAAAAAGATTTTTATAACTGACTAATCTCACTATGCGTGTCTTATACAGAAAATGAAATAGCATTACTTGCTCTACAGGTCTGTGTTTACTTCAGTTATTTAATTAAAATATTTTCCTTAATAGTGATTCACTGGGTATTGTATAAAAAAGTTTATACAAGATTTATCGTCAGATTTATAAGCTATGATTCAATGATAATATTATAGTGAAATTTCCTTTCAATTAAGTTATAGGTACATACTTAGTTAAACATTTTATAATACCCTTAACCTAATTTTATTTACAAAGAACAATACTCCAAATACACCATCTCTTAAGGTCAACAAAAGCTCAACTACTATAGATACTTATACAAACCTGTTTGATACAGACCTTGGAAACTGACGAACAAACATTAGTATTGTACATTGATTGTTTAAACCATTGCCTTTATATAATAATATACTTCGGCACAATATTGAAATACACACAAACTGGATAATTTTACTTTAGACAAACAAAAAGCTGTTTTAAGGCGTAATTGGACAGCCGTTTACCGTCCATTAAATCCAATTTTAGTTTACGTTTACTTTTTATTTATAACACAAGTAAAAATAAAAGATCGTCAATGATGGGACGATCTCTTAGGTTTATCTAAAGAAGACAATTATTTTTTGAAATCGGAAATTTTACCTATACTCACCTAAAATAACCGTCATTGCGATCTATGAGTTTACTCACAAAATCAGGCGGTTAAACTCCGCGGCGGTTTAGCCGTAGTGCGGCCTTAGCCTAATCGTCACCTAAATCATTCCTTCAATACATTTCTTATCTAACGAAGTGTACGGAAAAGTCAAATCATACGTTTGTGTATATGTTAATGAGTTTGAATGTCGCATGATACCGTAGAGCATAGATAAGAAACTACAAGGTATGAACTGTGCACATCAGTGCGAACTATTTTAAAGGCAAAAGTAGTATTAAAACATTAAAAAGGCGCTCTAACTCATGTACTCCTAACAATATCATCCATATCTTCGCATAAACGTCTGATGTAGTACAGAAAATACTTTGAATCAGTAAAAGAATGTATGAATGTATGGACAACCAAAACTATACTTACCGTCGGCGCAATTTGCTTTTTGCAATGCATGCACTCTACTTCTTACCTACTCTATGCCTTTACATAAAATGTTTGTAGATGTCTTCCATTAGCATACTATATGTTGGAGTTAACTTCACATAATGCCTTCAAGAGTTTCTAGTGTTGTATATTGATTTGATTAGTTGGCTTAGAATGAGCTGGTGAATATCGTCAAAGGATAAAGTTGTGCTAAAGTTGTAGGGTAGTTACGACTACCCCTCACTTATACTGGTATTGTATATGTGATTGGTTTGAGTGTTAGTGTGTTTGTTAGCACTTGACGCAAAAACTACTTGAGCGATGTAATTAAACTTCGCACATAGATAATCCTTAGCCTGAATTAAAATATAGGTTAATTTTTATCTCAGTTATTTATTATTGACTCCTTGAATATTCCATGGTTATGAAAGCTGGCGGCAAAATCTCATTTAGTATTATTTTTAGGGTTCCGTACGAACGAGTAGTATTAAATTGAAATTCATATCAAATAATCAGGTCCATAATAAGCTGTAAAAAAAATCAAACTTTTACGTTATCGGAATCAAAAGAAATAGATACCTACAGGTTTGTACGGAACCCTCGTTGCAAGAGGCAAGAGTTGCAAGGAGTCTGACTCGCACTTGGCAGGTTTTTTTCATTGAGTCATTCGGTATCTAGGTATTTCGCGTAATTTATTTTTGTTTTTTACTGTGTTGTTAGTATTTCATAATAAACTTAGTCTACTGTATCCCACACACTGTGTCTATAACGCGTGTCCCCGCTAAATCACCGGCGGGCCAGTTTATCAGGCGCGACTAATGTGCAGTCCCACTGCCGTTACCCACACTATTTATATCCGCACCTATTGATCGGAAACTCTTTTGTTTCTACCTAACTTAGCTCAATCTTAGTACCTACTTAGTTACCTGCTTTGGGATAATAGACCTTAATGCTTTGAGATAGAATTTATATTAGAGAAGGCTGGAATATTTGCTGGGTTAGGAAAAGTGAAATGAATGTCATAATTAAGAAGGTACGTATAAGGTGGTTTAGAAATAAAGAAACAATATGTACCTTGTTCGGCAAAGCATTATTTTAGGATATAGGCAAGGAACAGGCATTTTAAAGAAAATTAACGCATGATACCCGATTTCTAAGTCTCCATAGGATGGACTGTAAAAAATCGACATATTGAAAAAATACAAATTCATGTCAACATGCATCCAGCTCTGAGGTACACAATTACTTGTATTTCCAATTATCAGAAAAGTCACATAACATACAAAAACCAAATAAATAAAGTCCCCCCTTCTTGAAGTCGGCTAAAACAATATGTGCACGCAATAAAAAATCATCTCTGAGTATTTGAGTTGGCAGAAAAATAGATTTTCTTAGGAGATATAAAATGGTTTTCAATCAAACACTTATTGACTGAGCAGCGTAGGTATCGCCAGGCATTGAACCCACAACCTTGTGCCACATAACCCGTGTCACGATGCTCTTTTATTGTTTTTATCTACTCTTTGTTCTAAGATTTTAACTGTAGAATGTTGTACCTTACTGAAAGGTAATGGACAGTTGGTATGTTAAAAACTGACGAAGGATTAAAAAAACAAATAAAACGAAATGAAAATTGTTTAAAAAGAGTTGTTTGTAGAATTTGGCACACCTCTGCCTATCCCTTCAGGGAAACAGGCGTGATGATATGTTATGTTATGTGTTTGTAAAATATTATTCGACGTTTCTATCACTTTAGTTAATTAGATGTACTTAAATAATAAAGAAGAAAAGTTGTTTATGCTGTATCAAAACTTACTGAGATTTAAATATAATTATTTATGCGTATCTAAGGACAGTTACTTTTAAACTTTATTTACTGCTTATCTAAAATTATATATTGCTATTACAGTATTAACCAATTCATTCTAACCTTCTCCAGGTCTCACACAAAAGGTTATTTCTATTCACTTCCAAACGCACATATCCATAAAGAATCAAAAGATAATCCCCAGACATTGTTATCAGCAGTTAAAACAAACGGAATAACCCTTACTCCGCGAAAACGTAATCTTAAACGTCAAAAACAAAAATCGTTTCCAATATATTATAGAGAGGGGAACGCCATAAAAAGTCCCATAACTCCAGGATTCCCTCCTTATCGGGCGCTATCACAAATCTTTTTATCCCGGCCTTGTAACTCACCCCGGGAACTACAAATCGTTGCCGGGAACAATTGTGGGGATAGTGAGGGGATGGGGTGGGAAGAGTATTTAAGATGCTGGGTAATTAATTTCGTTTTTATGTTGTAGTTATTTGACTATATAATTGGTACCCAGTATCTATCTATCTGAAGCTATATTTATGATGAAGCACTCGACCGATTTAACTGTTTTTTTTGACATGTTACGGATTTCACACACATTCCAGGCAATATGTGTGAAATCCGCGAAAAATATCAGAAAAAGATATTTTTCTATGAACTAACACGAATTGATTGATGATTTCTGTAATTTTTGGACAGATTGACAGGAAAATGACTATCAGCTCAGCTAGTGAAGTTAGTTTTTTTTTTGTAGCCTACTTTAGATCCCACTGCTGGGCAAAGGCCTCCCCTTTCTTCTTCCAAACCTCTCTGTTCTTGGCGATTTCTGTCCACGTAAGTGAAGTTAGTGTAGAAAATAAATTACTATAACTTATAAAATGTTTTAAAGGAATTAAAGACATTAATCTAATAAAGCCACAAAGTGCAAGTTAAAAATTAAAAAGTTTTAATTTGAATAATTGAGTATGTCTAGAAGTTTTGTATTTTCACCACGAACCATTTACTTTTTTTTATTATTTAAATTGAACTAATAACAAGCAAGTGCAAGACTAATTAAACAATTTAGGATAAAAATATTTAAAAGGACAAAAACTAAAAAGCTTTCAAAACTCATAAAACGTTCTTATTCATAAAAACTAGGACTTTACCAATCTGTATTCATATAATTTCAATTTCAAACTAATAACTAAGTCTTAGTAAAACTTATTCAAATTCATCATTCAAGTCTGCCATCGATCACAAAATTATTAAAAATCTTAGTTTACGTCGTCATAGAGAGAAATCTTGAAGTTCTGAATATCTTAAATTATGCAGATATTTTAATAAGAATTGTGACTTATATTTTTTGATAATATCGAAGTTCATAAGTACTACTCTACTTACCTACAAAGATATTTTATTTATGTTAAATATAACATTGCGATAAAATCAACAAATTCAAATATTTGAAATAAACCTATTTTTAGTTAAACATCTGTCCATACCTCTCCAATTACATGATAATAAGTTCCAATAAAAATAAAATAAACAAGAAAAAAAAATACCAGAAATAATTAAATCATTTCAACGCAAAAAAAAACATGAAAACTAATTAAGCCATATCTCATAAAGCTCTAGTGTTGTACAGAGTACATTCCGATGCGTAATTTACAACATATTTCAAAAAGAGTTCAATTTGTTCGCGTTTTCCCATCACTAGGCATCTTCGACAATGGAATGCAATTAAACAGCCCCGGCCGAATCGCGCTAGTGTTTTTTGGGAACATAGAGTAATGAGTTTATAGAGTGATCATTGTTGAACTTTGAGTGAATTGCATAATTTCTTTGAGATTATAAAAAATTACGCTATTGAAATAATGAAACAAAAATATTTCTCATGTTCAATTAACAAAACGTTCACATGCATATTTAACAAAATATATTTAATTTTCTTTATTTAGTTCATTTTAATAGTAATGAACAATCTAAGTTTCAGGGGAAAAGCAGGAATGTTAGAACATTAGGTTAATTACGAAATATTTGAAAACTTTGTGATAGATACTGTTCAGAATTGCTTGTTGACAAATAAAACAGAAAACCGTATTTTAACACAATTAGCACTCCCCCAATCAATTACTGATTGATTACTCCATTCTCTCACTACTCTACGTCCGGGCAAACCCGATGAAGCCGCTTGTAGCCGGATCAAACCGGATTAAAAGTGTAATATACGCACGATCTTTTGTATAGTGCGTTTCGTACCATTTTAATTGGAGTTGTTGTTCGGAATTAATATGCGTATTTACGAGCTTACATTATTTATATGTGAGGCATACATTGCTGTTTTTGTTGCGCGGAGTTGTGTGAACTCTGTATTATTCTATTCAATGAGTTGTTGCATACTTTGTAACGTAGCTTTGGCAGGCGATGGATATTCATTGGCGTATATAATAATTAACTAAACAATCAAAGCTGTTACGTAAATTAGCTAGACTCACAGTAGATAATAGTTAAGACAAATTAAACACGCCCAAACACATTAGAATTCTTATGTTTTTTTTTTCCTTTGTCAATTGTCATACTAGCTTGAATATAGCATAATATTATATCGTCACCTGGCGAATTCTATGCAAAATTTCATCAAATCAGAACTACTAATTTTAATTAATTTAGGTTTCAGTCTTGATGTAAACCACGGAGCGAACGTAAGCAATCATACAAATATAGTTGTCTATATACTCTTCTATATTTATCTTGATGATATTATTCGAAGTAATCTTTACCCCTAAAATCCATAGATGAACCACAAACGCCAGTATTATATAAACTCTCTAAACATAAATCAGTGGTATTGTCAAGTCGCAGTCGACCAATGGCGGCCATTACGTGAATAAGCGATCGTTAAGAGTTTGTTATCCTTTGACGAACTTTTACTTGGCTGTATGAAGTAGGTTACTTGCTAAGTTGCTTTGATAAAACTGTACTTACACAATTTTTAAGTAAATTTTTGTGACTAAGGTTTGAGGGTGACTTTGTAGTCACATTTATATGTAAGCTACTAAGATAACTTTGCAGCACTCTTTTCTCACTTCACTCTATGAGAAATGCGGGCAACATCACATGCATTGCTCTTAACCAAAAGTTTGTAGCTAAAGCGAGCGTGTTATTGGAATTTAACCAGACGCAAGACAATTTAGGAAAGGGACTTTCTGCATTAACCTGTCAGGGTATAGAACCCAGGACCTCTGTGCTTACGACACCTTGAAAACATATGTGTACGCAACTCGACCATTTAGGCCGCCAAAGTAAGTACGTTAATAAAACTGAATTGATAAAAACATTACAATATAGATAATGAAACAGTGCAACATATTTAAGAATCTCCTTATTAGAAAAGTCTGTTCAAAAGATTAAAACATATTTTCAGAAAGCTACACTGCTTAATTTAAGATACATTCATACTAACCCCACACAAGCATACTACGAGCTTATTCCACCAATCAAGCGAGCATCCCCCATAACTACTAATGTTCTCGTTCTATGCAATCATGTGATGCACATGTAACATGAAAAAGAATGATAAATTCACTAATGAGGGAAAGAGAGGGAACATTGAACAGATGCCAACTCGCTTGCCAGCTATATGGCAGAAGTTAGACTAGTGATGTGCCTTTGATGAGTAGAGCGGTGATTAAAATTTGAAATAAAGTTTTATTTAAGAACTATTGTTTTTTTATTACTGTCGTACTAAAAGGCTAAATTATTATTTTGTTTTTTGTGCAAAGAAGTCATAACAGTAATGTAGCTTATTTTTTTAAACTTTTGGTAAGGAAAGGCAGACCTCTTGCCCAGCAGTGGGATAGTTTCGAGAAATTTTAATTAATTATTTAAAGGATACGATATTTATTTGGTTAGTTTTTTAGATATAGCATGACAAAGTAATATTAATTTAACTCTGTTGTCAATATAACAATTGCTTGATGACGCAGGCTATGCACCGCAAACTATAAATAAGTATTATAATTAATGAATATCTTAACCCTTCATGCAAATCACCATGACTAACGCATCATGTACCTACTAACGTTAATAAACTCAAACAAACAATCAAATTGTTATTTATAGATGATGGAGAATAATAAAAATAGTTAAAAAACAAACGAAATTTAAATAAACTGAATTTCAAGAAAAAAAAATCTGTCTTCAGAATTTTCGCAAAGTTACTATCCGATTTAGAAAGTGAACATTGACAAATAAACGATATGTAATGAAATACATCGCAAAATATATAAAAGTTAGTAAATAAGTTAGGTATATTGTATTAAATTAATTGTGAATAAATCAAATAAATCATCCAAGGACTAAACAGATGGCAGTTTTTATAATAATAGATTTTCCATAACTTTTTTCCTCGCAGCGTTTTTTTTTATAAAAGAAAAGTTTTTGTAAAAATGCATGTCGCATCACTAGACAATCTATAAAAACAGTCTCGCCAAATTCCAAGTCTCGTCGAGCCCATCCCTAATTAGAGGGCCCTGCGTTAGGGGAAACAGCCATACTCTATGGAAATGTACAATAAAGTACATTTGAAGGAAACTCTATGGATCCGTATTGATAGCGATCTGAAGCGGCGATGCTATTTGTGTGTATATTGGATGAGAGATGTTGCCGGTAGCAATGAGATACAATTATCTGATGGTAGGGAATACTTGTAGATTATTTTGTTAGATGCTGAAAGATTCTTTGTGAAAAAATAGTGTAAACTCATTTCATAAAACGATATATGACAACCTCCGTGGTCGAGTGGCGTACGCACCGGTTTCAAGGTGTCGCTAGCTCTGAGGTCCCGGGTTCGATCCCCGGACGGGTCAATGTAGAAAGTCACATTTCTACATTGTCTCGGGTCTGGGTGTTTGTGGTAGCTTCGTTGTTTCTGAATTCCATAACACAAGTGCTTTAGCAACTTACTTTGGGTTCAGAGCAATGTATGTGATGTTGTCCACATTTATTTATTTATAAAATGTAGCATTCATTTTGTTGTAAAATAAAAACCATTAATTTATATTGATTTTTTTTGTGTTTCCCGAGGGAACACAAAAATTTAATTTAATGTTATCAAAAATTGTTATCCTTTTCTAGAAATTGTTACATGTAAAAAAGGGATTTTCAATGCCTTCCCTTAATCCTTAATGTTTAGATTCCTTTACCTTTCGGTTGTCACATAAAAAATAAAAATATTAAATTATATAGTATCATCATTGGACTTAAGCTTTATTAATACACAATTATATCTATGTATCATCATTTAAGTTAGTATTTTGTAATAGGAAAATTTCTAATTTTACAACTAAATGAACCTTACAAAATAAAAACTAACTGGCGTCAAAGCATCGTCATCCTTGTCAATGGCGGGGAACGTGCCCAGAAGGCTGGCAGCATTGCCACGTTGAATGGCTATGCCGATTCTCTGTGCAAGGAACAAACCAGCCCTCTGATCACGAGTAGATACTACCAAACGTTTGGAAAGTTCTTTGAAAATTGAACCTATTTTACTTGACAATTTACTGGACACTGTGCGATCTTGTTTGATACTTTCGACAAACACACAGTTTGTCAATAAATCTGATTACTTCAACAAATTTGTTTTTGCTTATTTGAAGTAGAAACGAAAGCATTTGTTTATCCGCGACGCCCCTTAAAACTCAATTTACTGGAGTGCGTCAGGTGCGAGTTGGGTAAGAGTGCTGGTTCCGTACACTGGTTTTGTGGTTTGTATTTCCATTAGCTTAGAAGCTAAAATTAAATAAAATAAAAATTATTTGATAAAATCTAATATTATGAAGGTTCTTTATTTATTAAAACAGAGACATATTTATAACGATAAGGCTTTTGTAGGTTTTGTACAGTTTTAAATTATTTATTTCAACGTTATGATGTGACTAAGTCTGCTGTGGGCTATTTAAGAAAATATATAGTTCCTTGAAGTGCTAGAATTGAGACTTTTTGGAACCTAATTACGTGCTCGTTACAGGTCTTTAGCCATATGGTTACATAGAAATAAAATATGTAAAAGATAGTTAGGTATTCCTTTAATTTAACGATTTCTACACAGAACCCCAATAACAAGCAAACAAACCGAAATTCATATGAAACTGTCCACTCACATAAAAACGCAGTTAAAAACTTTTAGATTCACGCTTTTCTAAACCGTACAGTTTAACTGTTTCAACTGCGCGAACAATTTTACGTGTGCATAAAGTTAGATGGCAGAAACTGGGCACATGACTGCCATTGGCAGGCCTAGTGCCGACAGACACGATCCAACATCTATCTATTTTATTTTATTTTACATATAAATGGAAATACCTATATACAAAAACGCCAAACAAAAAATTGTAATTAATTTTATTTTTGTCTGTTTGTCGGTTTGTCTATGTGTTTGTGCACGCTAATATCAGAAACGGCAAATTCGATTTAGATGCGGTTTTCACTTATATATTGTAGTAAGCTTCACTTAAAATTTACTGTTTATTTCATGTCAATCGGTTCATAAATAAAAAGGCATTTTAAAGAATCACGGTGAACATCCGCGCGGACGAAATCGCGGGTACAGCTAGTCGGAAATATGTTGAACAAAAAAATAGTTTGTCGTAACATAAAAGTGGAGTGGCACTTACTGAATAGTTAATGCGATTTCATTTTATTTTAGTGATAGTTCGGGTTTTATGTGTCAAGTGATAGAATCGGGCTGTGTAGACAAAAGTTAACCGACTATAAAAAACTGAGATTGTGCGTTTACAGTAGCGATAGTAGGCATTGTATTTTTTGCAAGGCTAGCTGCTAAGATAGCTTTTTTTACAAATGGTACTGTAGTAATATAACTTAATTTAAATAAGTGCAATTTATTTGCAATGTGGTATCTTATTAAATACTTACTTATCGTATTAATTAATATACAGATAAACTTTGCAAAAAGTTATTAGTTCTCTTGAGTATGTAGTTTAAGTTTTTCATAGTATTATAGTTACTGTCAGACAGACAAAAAACTAGCCTTAATGTGATGTGTGTTAACACCACTGCTTGTGACTTTAAAACCACAGGTTCATAATTATCCTAAAAACTTATGTACCTACAAAAACAACACTTCCAACATTGAATAAAACCCTTATTTTATTTATAAACAAGTAAATAAATTTAACAAGTAAACCTTCCATTAACATGGTTAGCAAAAATGTAACTAAAACCTTTTTAAATTAATTTTGAAACAAAATATTGTATCTTCAAAGAAACATTTTAGTAATGAATTGGTCCGCGTTATTCGGAACAGCAGTTAATTGTGTTAACTCGGTAATCCTTTCGAATTTACAACGGATTTTCTGTTTATTTTACCTTTTTATACGCTAGTTATCTGTCCCGGGTTTGCTTAGAGGTTTGGTTTGAAATGTAGTTTTGTATTTTAATTGCTGACTCTTCATATTATATGAATTGAGAAAAATGACTTTAATTTTTATAATAAAAATATATTTTAATTTTCAGCGCCTATTTATATAATTCCTAGGTCTAAATGTCAATGTAATATAATAATAAAAAATCTTACTGTATTTCCCATTCCCCTATTTTTAGCAAAATTTTCAACAGCTAGTTTTTTAGAGGAAAATCACAAGTTTCTTATTTTAGCTTTCTCTAGAAGCTTTCTTCGTCCTTGTAATATTAACATGGAAAATTATTATAACGAATTATAATTTAATGCTTTTTAAAAACGTTGAGGAAAAGCTTGGAACTTTAGTACTAAGAAGGTCACCCCTATTTGTAAGGGCGAGAGATGTTGTGTAAGACTAAGCGGAGTTTAGTAATACTTGCTTATTTGTATAACTTAGAATTTATAATGTGGCTTGTTTTATGTGCTGTTTAGTTCAAGAAGAAATTTGAGGCTTTTGCCTTATATTTGCGAAAGTTCATAACGCTAATAATACATAACAACGCTAATCAAAATCATAATGTATGATGAGTTATTCTTTAATTTTGATTTCGTTTTAGTGGCATAAAGGTCGTACGTAAAGTTTATAATCCAGTATCAATTGGAATCTAAACTTTTAAATCAACCCAAAAAGATTAAATAAATAAAACATTAAAATGCCCGAAATTATGTTATGAATAGGATCACAGAAATAAATCAAGTAAATTAGGAGTTTTGTTTTAGCCTAGCTTGCGTATGACTGTCTGAGGTCGTCCTGCCATTACTTCCATCAAATATTTCATTTGATGTTACTTTTTAGTTTTTATTTGATGTGCAACAATATTTAATACCTGTGTCCAACATAATCCGTGTACTTCGTCCCTAAGACCGTAGCGTGCAGTTGACGCGGTGCAGTGCGGCGATGCGTGCCGGGCTTAAAATGGCGCTCGCATCGATGCCGCGTTAAATACTAGTTTGTAGGCAATATTCTAGATATCGATAGCATGTAAAATAGTAGAGAATTTGTTAGGAAATTCTCCGGGAATATGTTAACTAGATTGGTTATTTGGAAGATAGGTATTTCTATTTGAATGTTTCAGAGATATCGAAAATATTCTTTTATTTTACGACTTTGTTTCTAGGTATAGAGATATAATTTGGAATCGGATAGCAGTAGTTTAGATGTGGTACGCATATTAGAATGTTACATGCAAGATTATAATGTGATCTTTCAGTGGTCTGTTCCAAAATAAGTTTTTTTTTTTTCATTACTAACCTTTTTTTTTTTTTTTTTTTGGCAGGTGAAACTCATTTATGAGCCAGCCTTGCATCCCCAGGGGGTTGAGGATGCAAGAGTCCGGGCTTCCAGAGCCTTGAGAAAGGCTCCGACTACTCCGGCAAAACACCTGGTGCCATCCTTCGCCATAGTGGCGGCGTTACGCGTCCAACCGAAGTCTTAACACCATAACGCCCCCGGCGACTGCCCGCTTCGTGGCGGGCCCGACATGACCTCCGTCCTATGTAGGAGGGAGGACAGCGGGGGCAGTGCATGGCACTACACCACCCCCGCCCAGCAAGGAAGGAGACGCGTGCAATGAAGGCTGAGGGACCCCCGTCCCCGCCCTCTGCATCCCCCTCTGGGCAGGTCTGGCTACGGAGGATCTCGTCCGCGCCCTACCCACCCGCCGTCGGCGGAGCAATGGAGCGGAAGGATCAGCCTCCCGCTCGCGCTCCGAGGTCTCTTTCTGCGAAATGACAATCTCGCAGAAATGAGACACTGCCCGCCAGACGCGATTGTCCGCGAGCATGGCATTGACCACACTCGCGAACGAAAGGTCCGGACCAATAACTGCGCTTAGGACACGGCGCTCCACCTCGAAGGCAGTGCAGACCTCGAGGGTGTGCTGCGCCGTGTCTTCCACCGCGCCACAATGGTGGCACGCAGGGGATTCCTCCCGCCCGATTCGGTACAGGTACGATCCAAAGCACCCGTGGCCGGACAATACCTGCACCAGACGGAACGTGAGGAACCCGTGGCGTCGCTCTAGCCATGTCTCCAGGAGTGGACCCACAACTTCAGTGACGCGGCGTCCGTAGCGGGCGTTGGCAAGGTCTAATCGCCAACGGAGGACCATTTCATCGCAGGCCTCGCGCCGCACGGCGCCGCGTTCTTCCGGAGACTCGCGCTCCCCGAGCGCTTTCCGGGCCGCTGTCTGATGATATACAGCAGCCAGGACCTTTGCTTCCTGCTCCCAAGGGGGAGTGCCGGCGAGGGCGCATGCAGCTGCGTGACCCACCGTACAGTAGGCCCTCGCAATGCGTTGCGCAATTGCCCGTTGGGGCCTACGCAGGAGGGACACGTTCTCTCTTCTGTGGAGGGCGTCTGCCCATATTGGGGCTCCGTAGAGCGCCATTGAACGCAAGACCCCGGCGTAGAGGCGGCGGCAGCTGACTCGTGGTCCCCCTAAGTTAGGAAGGAGCCACGAGAAGGCGTTAGCCGCTTTGAGAAGCCGTGTCGCAAGGTCCCGAAAGTGGGGGCCGAAATCCCACTTGGCGTCCAGAATTAGGCCCAAGTATTTCATCTGGGCCTTAACATTCACTCTGACGCCCGCCACCACAATGTGCCCTGACGCGCACATGCGCGTCAGGGGGCTTCCGCTGACGAGGCCCAGGGAAATACAGGGCCTCTGTCTTTTCCAGGGCCACCCTTAGACCCAGGCGAGCCATTCTGTTGGCAACCAAAGTACCGCCGACAGAAGCCAATCGCGCTGCTTCCCCATATGTCTTCCCTCGGGCAGTGACTAGGGTATCGTCTGCATAGCAGAAGATACCCATGCCCGAGAGGAGGGCGCCCCGAAGAACCCAATTGTAACCTATATTCCACAGGAGTGGTCCAAGGACCGACCCCTGTGGAACCCCGGTGGCCACTCGACGGCGCTTGACATTGCCGTCCTTACTTTTAAACAGGACCTCACGGTCCTGTAAGTAGTCGGCCAGGAGCGCCGCCAGGTATTGCGGTACCCTGTGGTACCTCAGGGCCTCTAAAATGACTGCGTGAGGCAGGGAGTTGAACGCGTTAGCGATATCAAAAGAAATCGCCAACACTCCCTGCCCTCTTTCCTTCGCCTCCGCGCACAGGTGTTTTAGGCCATGGATGGCATCGATGGTAGACCGACCCTCTCGGAACCCGAATTGGGCATTAGACAGGTCCGGGCCGATCCTTGCGAGATGATCTTTCAAGCGGGCCGCAATGATCCGCTCGAAGGTCTTCCCCGCCTCATCCAAAAGGACGATTGGCCTATATCCCGACGGGGAGTCGGCTGAGCGCCCATGCTTCCGAAGAAGGACCAAAAGACCCTCCTTCCATGGCTTCGGAAACCTCCCGGTGGAGAAGCACCGGTCAAAAAGGTCCCGAAACCGTTCCTCCAAATGGGAGGTGGCGATCGCCATAACTCTCGCTGGTATCCCATCGGGGCCGGGGGCCGTCTTTTTTCGGCTGAGGCACGACACTGCGTCAGCAAACTCCTCCGAGGACAATGGGGGAATGTCCTCCGACGGACCTATCCCGTACGGGGGATTCATCCTTGGCGGGGTGACGTCGGCGGCGCACGGGAACAACGCTTGAACCACCCCGTTCAAGAGATCAGTTGGAAGGATCTCCGTTAGTGGGGGACCAATGGGGCGCAGTTTGTCGCGCACCATTTTGTACGGTCTTCCCCAAGGATCGGCATTGAGTCCTTCCAACATTTCCGACCTGGCTGCGTCCTTAGCTACCCCAATGGCGGCCTTCAGCGCTTTTTTTGCCTCCTGCCATAGCAGGTGATACCGGGCCTCCCCCTGAAGATCCCGGTTCTGGCGGCGACGTCGAAGGTGCTGATATTTTCTTCTGGCGGCCATGCAGCTCCGGCGGAGATCGGCCAGCTCTGCTGACCACCAGTAAACCGCTTTCCTAGGCGGGGGCCGGCGGGACCGAGGCATAGACGAATCACACACCTCGGTCAACAAATCCCGCATTGCAGAGGCCGCTGCATCTACATCAGGACTGGTTGGTGGACTAAACCAGTCCTGCACTAAGGCGACCTCGCCTGCCATCTGGCGGTCCAGGTGGGTAATGGCCCACCTCGGAAACGGCGAAGACCCCTGCGTGCCCTGTGGGCGTTGGGTGGAGAAACCTATCCGGATGTAGCGGTGGTCGGATAGAGTCTCCATTGGCTCAACCTGCCATGACGCAACTGTGGCAGCAAGTGTAGGGGTGGCAAAGGTTAGGTCAACAACAGACCCCCCGTGCAGCCGCACACACGTGTGCGTTGTCCCTCTATTTAGGAGGGTGAGGTTAGCCGAAACTGCCCACGCCTCCAAAGCACGTCCACGCGCATCGTTGGATGGATTGCCCCAGGCCACTGACTTTGCGTTAAAGTCTCCAAGGACAACCACCTGCCTCGGTGCCAAGCGCGACAAGGCACCCGAAAGGGCAGCCAAGAACTGCTCGAATTCCGCCAGTGAGCGATTGGGCGAAAAATACACTCCTAGGAGCGCATTCTCCCCCCAGGCGGCGGCCACGAAGCCCGAACCTCTTTCTAGTGTTATCATAGGAGGAGAGTCCACTGAGGGTCGTGGGATTATGGCCACCAAACCATCTAAGTCCCCGAGCCAATTAGGGGCAACGAAATAGGGCTCCGCGACTACCCCCGCGTCGGCACTCCATTCGGCCAAGGTCTGAGCGACCAAGTCTTGAGCTGCCCGGCAATGGTTCAGGTTTCCCTGGAGGAGTATTTTCTGTGTGTGTCTCGACATTACTCCTCCATTTGTAGGGAACCTCCTGCCACCGGCTCAGCGGTGGTGGCTTTGACAGGCCCTGTCTGGGTCGGTATTATGCCTCGCTTTGTGGGGGGTTTGCATTTGGCACCTCCCATAGTATGGTTCGCCGCCTTGCTGCTTGCTGCGCATACGGAGCAGTGTGGCTTGCCGTTACAGGCGTCGGCCTTGTGGTCAGCTTTACCGCAACGGCGACAAATAGCCGAACGATCCTCTAACGATGGGCAGCGGGCCCGCGTGTGTCCGAGTGAAAAACACTTGAAACAGCGCATAGGTTGGTCTTCAAGCGCCCGGACAACCCCAGAGCTGAACCCTATCGACAGCCCTTTTTTAAGGACGGCCTCCGCTGCCACTACTGGGCACGACAGGCGAATCTCGCCGATCCCCCGACGGCCAGGCCGGAGATTTCCAGCCTTGATGGCTTCAGGACTGCAGCCACCTACAGCCGCTACTGCCGCCACCACCTCGTCCCTGGTGACCGAGTCGTCAAGCTCGGAAATCACCAAGGACGTGCTCCTGATTGGCCTGCCCACTATAGCCAATCCAGTAACCGCAGCCCGCAAGGCGTTTGCGAAGAGGTCAGCGTTAGCGTCACGACTCGCACCCGAGAACTCAAACAATCGAGCCCCGGTCTGCGTTTGCCGGCACTTGACCTCCTCGATGCCCATCTCTCTTGGTTTAACCGACTCGCGGGCCTTGGACAGCACCTTCTCGTAGGAGACCCCCTTTTCCACAGCTTCTGGCGTAATAGTTAACACCACTGCTGCGGATTTGGGGGGAACCAGTTTTGGGGCCTTTTTGGCCTGCACTTTGCCACCTTTCCCATTTTTCGCCGTTTGGGTTGGCGTTTTATAGGTCGATGAAGGGTGGACAGTGGCAGTAGGAACCTTTCTCTTTTTATTCTTCTTCTTTCTCTTGTTCCCGGCTACCTGCCACTCATTTGCAGCAGTGGTTGCGGGAAGCATGCCATCTATATCAACTGAAAGGCCAGACGCTGGGGGCCTTAATGGCCCTACAGCCACATGGGAGCTGGCAGTGGTCGATTTTGGGCGAGAAATTTTTCTTGAGCCCGATTTGACCTTGGAAGGTTCAGGGTTTGCCCTCTTGCTACATGCAGACGTGAATGCTACAGATGCATAAGACACCGACACCTCAGAATCCACCAAAGGTTCAGAAACCTTAGGGGCCGTCTTTTTGCCTATACCCTTCCCCTTAACGGTTTTCGCTGCTGGTTCTGCAATCACCTCCTTTCGTTTGTCTGCTGCTAGTGGCGGACGAACAATCTTGGGGGGATTAAGTCGATCTTCAATACCGGCAAAACAAGACCGCACAAAAACTTTCGTCTCCGCGGCGTGTTTGATAAGCATTTCCTCCAATACACCGCGGATATTAGCTGCTATGGGATCTGCAGTAGTCATGGCAGAAGCCACGTCCATTGACTCCACTTCGGCTTGTCGGAATGGAGCAGCGCCTTCTAGCTCAGCGATTTTGGCCTCTAATACCTCAATGCACCGATGCTGCTGCAGCTTCTCCTCCTCTAGGCGGTTCACTGTCGCCTGGAGACGCTGCACCTCCTCCGGGGCTGATCGCGTTGCCATCGATGCCAATATATTCTTAGCATTTTCCGCGTGGTCCCGTAGGGCTTTCTGCAGGGTCCCCTTCATATTGCTAGATTTCCTAGCTATTTCCACGATGCTGCCCATGTCAGCATCGTGAAGGGACTGCAGCTCAGCCACCGTCTTGTTAGAATAGTCGATCCAAACAGAAACGCCATAACCATGTTTGGCCCGGGCGAGGTTAGCCTGGCGCTCCTGCGCTGCAATCTTCACCTCGAGCTCTTGAGCGAGCGCCTCTCTTTTCAGCCTATTGGCCTCTCGCTGAGCCTCTGCCAGACCAACATAGTGGTCCGTTGACGGTTGTGGCTTCCGGGGGCGGCCACGTTTGCTCGAGGCCGACTTGGTGCTCTTAACCGAGGGAGCGTCCGAGCTGGACCCCTCGACACCCCCTGATTTGCGGGAGCGCTTGCGTGACTCTTTTGTAAAGAGTTTACGTGTATCGCACAAGCCTCCCGCCGAACTCGCTATCGACGCGTCGGTAAGCGTGCCCTCTTCGTCCGAGGACAAACATCCTGGGGACGGGTTGAAAAACTTGCTCCCCGAGATTGAGAAGCAAGAGTTGCGGCTCGAAGGACGCTTGAACACCTCGGCGTCTGAACGCGCGAGGCGAACCGACGTTCTCCGCCCTTCACCAACCAGGGTTGTACCGGGTGTAAAACCCGCACCCTCAACACCGCGATCCTCCGAGGCGTCACGCTCAACCAAAAGGGAGCCGGACAACCTCCTTGCATCGCAAATTTCCTCCGGGCGAGTGCCCCCCCTTACCAGACCCGGAGCAAACCGCTCAACGGGCTGGGAGGTGGGACCCTCCCCCTGGTCCTGAGAAGGACCTTTTCCAACATCTAGAGATCGCATCGTAATTCGATTCGATTTTCCAAAAAGTTCAAGCGCACTTTAGCCGCGCGTCCTCTGCTTCTGCGTTACCGAAGTGTCAGAGGACGGCGTTTCCAGGGATCACGATCGTGGACGTAAGCGCTTGGGGGGATCCCCTTCATTACTAACCTAACCTAACCTAACCTAACCTAACCATAGCTAAGTATGTTAAACTTTATCCCGTTTAAGCAAAACACTTCATACAAATGAGTATCTCTAAATAAACGTCTTGCCTGTCTGATAATATCTCTTCAAAGAGAATAAATTTTTCATTTGAAACATTCTTGATATTTCAATCATTATGAAGCGCGAAGTGATTTTCTGAAGCAAACTCATTGTTCTCAAAGCGTTTGGTATCAAGAGTAAAGAAAAAGCTCTCATCTAGTAAGTATCCGACACTGGACTGGGCAGCCTGCCAGTCAATATTATAAAAGATATTACTATCTGTGACATAAAGATTCAAGGTCAGAAGGTTCACTTTTAAGATAGAAGTATTTGAAAAAAAAAAAAAAATAAACAATATGGTTGAAGTAATAATATAACATATTTTTCAATTTAAACGACAACATACTACATAGTGTGCAAACTGAATCTTTTCCACAATAACAAACAGGTAATTTAATGCCAAAGGTTAAGTTTACTACAGTTTGTGCGGTGTAGCATGGTGCGGGTGACAGTTGTCAGTCATGTTTCGTTTCACTCTTGAAAGTTGCCGCCATTCACAATTATGACTTTTGTATTTCAGGTGCACCATATTTTTAATATATTAAATCATAAATCATAGTTATCTATTAAATTAAACCAACCAGAATGTTCTCGATTACAAATATAATTATATTAGAAGACAAAATAAGCAAAGTGTTATGCGTAAAACGTAACGCCAAATACGACTTTAGTGATGGGATGTACTGCTACGATGGATAGTCGATATTTTTAGAACTAATAAAAACGCACTTTTTTTTGTCTAAACTCATATCAGTGTCAGAAACATCTGAATGGTCACTCAATTTATCATCTGAATCTGTGACTGATATTTTAACGATGTCTCCATTAAATTATCAATATGGATATCACGACAATCAGACATAATGTCCCTTTTTGTTTTAATCACGACCTTCGATCAGTCTTCAGGCTGAACATTGTTGATGGCCTGTTGCAGTAGGGTCAGCATCTTATTTGCCGTAAAAATTCTATCATGAAAAAAATATAAAATACCGTGTTACAGTGCTTTGAATGCGTTTTTATTTATTTTATATACAAAAATATTTTTTTTTAATTGATACAAAAATGAATATTGCAATTTAATTTTATATTAATGCAAGCTACTGACTATGAAGTTCTCGTAGCAGAATTTTGGGCCGACACTATATTTAATAAATAGATTGTCATCGACACGCTTAGAAGAATTTAATAATACAATAATTTTTATAACAATAAAAAAGGGAATGTGATTTTTGCTGTGAAAAACGTAATCGATAAAAATGACTTGCATAACGTTACATCCTTAGCCATGTGATACTGATAGATTTTAACGTCATACTGACAAATGTCACCCGCACCAAGCTACAGCGCACAAGGTATAATTGTTTTTTGAATGGTTAAAATCAACTAGAAGTTATTTATTTATTCAGTATGTTAATCAGATAGTCGGAAACGAGTATTATTAAAATTAAAAATTAAATTAAAAATATTTTATTTTAGATTATTGAATCCATACAAAGTTCATACACACAATAAATATTATAGACATTCTTAGCAACAATACTAAATTGCAATAATACACGTAAGGTTTAACATAATTATCCTTCTGTATTTTCTTGTATTATGGACGAAGTATAGTGCCAATTATTGCACATAATTATGATAATATTATTTAATGTCTGTCTTATTATAACGACCGCGATAATTACTTGAGCTGTTGGCTACAGACCTTCAATTATGCCTGAATGGCAAGTTCTGAGCGAAGTTATATTTCTAAAGGCAATCTGGCTTAGTTCAAAACTTAGACCAGTTTCCAGACCATTTTCTTTAACTACCTAAATAAAAAGTTCAGGGGCTATGATGGAGGCATTACTTGTGAAAAGAAATGGGGGTGTCTGTATGAATAGGTCCATCTCTCTTGTATTAGTGTTATAACTAAAACGATTATAGCTGGTTTATAACTTATATTATTCTTATTAGTAAAAAAAATCTCATATGTTTTTGTATAAATATATTTTGAAAACGGCCGTGTCTCCGTCAAGTTCGAAAAACGAAATTCTACCTGAAAACCGTTTCTAAATTGGCGATGATATCATGTCCACTGGGGTCAATGGCCTCGAGGGAAGCCAGTCCGTTGTCATGGTAACAGTTGCCCGCAGAAGAAATGTTAAACATATTTATAAAGCTAAAACTGTCACACTCACACCTAAAAAACCGATTAATCCAAACACACACCTAATTATAAACACAAACAATTGTATTCTGCTCTGTATTTTTTGCCATGAAATAATAAAGTTATTTATAATATTATATTATATTGACGAAAAGTTTTGTAAAGCAGCATTTTAGCCGCCTCACATGATAGCGATATCCAAAAATTGGAAAAAAGCCGTGAATTTATGCTTTTAATATTCCTTTGTGAGCAGCCAACACGCCAATTACAGTGTGTGTGTAGGTGCCTACTTGTGACGTACGCATGCCCTTATACATATATTGTATATAAGATATTATGTGTTAGGTTTGTAATTATTAGAAGGTTTGTAACGTAATCAAGACATTTTCTTAGTGTACCCGAATGTTACATTGTAAAAAATATTTACAACTTGGCGTACTTTTTGTACAGGGAGCGGTCTTAGATACTATTTCCAGATGTATTTTACCATTTAAAAGTTAGATATTGTGTTCAGTTAACCTTTTTAACCTGTGTTTATTATTTTATTTCTGCATAAAGTGTTTTAAAAACTGCTACCTTTCAGTAAGTCGTAAATAGGGTGTTGTTTGTACATCAGCACATATCACTATAATACAATTAAATTTACTAAATTTTCTCAGAGTTAATAAGGTAGTTTGTGCTCTTCACAATTAATTGCTAGGGAATAAAAAGAGCCAATTACGCTTGGAAAAAGAAGTTGCAACTGTTGGGCTTTTCTCAATCTTCTATCATAAGTGAGTAGGTTCTATCTACACTTACCTACTATATACCAGTATTATGTTATAACACGTACAAACATACATATACCTACACCAAGCCAGTTACATAGGCTGACATAATTAGAGCAATGAAATATTGTCTTAGTCATCGGCCGGATAATTACAAGGTAGAGACAAATTAACTCGTGCTATGATAGCAAGGATTCCATTAAGATTAAATCTTTATTATTTAGTTTTGTTGTAATAGGCAGTAACTTGGATTTGTAAGTAACCTGTAATTGACGACTCCTTATTACAAATGATGAAGACTGCCTCGTTGGCCTAGTGGTGCTAAGTGCCACTGCTACGCTAGAGGGTTCGATTCCCGAGTCGACCAAGGTGTTATTGGGTTTTTCTATGAAATTCTCAGTTCCCGGTTAGTGGCAATAGGCTCGCCCCTATTACATGGGACCTAAAACATATCGGCGAACTGTGTTTGTACATTGCTACACCTCTGCCTACCCCTTCGGGGATACAGGCGTGATGATATGTTTATGTGTGTATGTGTGCTTATTACAAATTCAGCAAAGCAGCAAAATATTGCTATCTTAGGTTTATGCGAATGTTAGACATGAAGCAGCATTCAGCACAAAATGTTCCTTTATTGAGCTTTCAAATGCTTATCAATTCTGTCGCTAAATAGGATGCCTAGTTAATTGTCAAAGCCTTTGATTTGTTCTCATTTAGGAACACTGAATGCGTTTTCGACTCCATACATTCAGAAACGAATTCGTTTCATCATCTCCCAAGCCTTTTCTCGACTATGTTGGGGTTGATGAAAACCGTATTTTATTTGACGTCCATAACCCATTTTTACTGGGACACACAGCATCCCATAGTAAGACTGGATATCAGAATTGACTTAACCACTGCCATAGTATGACAGTCGGAATTTTGCTATGTTTTTAGAAAATGGTTACACATCCACGCTTAACCTGTATCGTCGGTCAAACCGTACGGCTTACACTTAGCCAACAGCCCAGAAACGAATGCATTAAGGATTCTAAATTCAGGATAGTGTAATAAGCGCATAAAGAAGTTCTTTTTTTCTGTAGTCTTCAATGCAGATAGAAAACACTATTCCGCAAATTTATCATCACTGCATGAATGCACGAGGAAGGCAGCCATCAGAGAAGAGTGGCGGCGTGTTGTGAAGCTTGCCACCCACACCTGAAGTGATGACCACGACCACTCTGTCAAGAGTGATCCCGACTAGGAAGAGAGTAATTTATGTACACACATATAAGTTAAAAGGAAAATAATTACATATTTATTAATTATGTACAAAGGTGCCGCTTATTTTTAGCGTTCATTTGTTTTATCATACTTGCAATTGTTTTATTTGCGGGGTACTTTGGCAATACTGTATGAGTTTGACTCACTCATAACTACGTAACAAGTTTATAACTACACAAATAAGCCGAATATCTCTGAAGGACGTGATAATGAACCTCTGTGTGATACACGCTTTGTTTAAGGAAGTCTTTGCTAATGTTTTGTGTAAATATACTAACTAATAGTACTGTAATCGATGTAGTAACACAATGTTTGTCTGTCTGTTCATTTATAATTAAAGGTTACAATTTGTTTGATATGCTAGCAGTGTTCCGAGTAACTCTGATTTCACAATAAATGTCACATATGCTCGGCTTTATTTCGTACCTTTTAAAAGTAGCGACAGTTACAGACAGACAATTGCATAAACAGACCATTTACAATAAAAACCAAGAAGTCATTAGTAGTAGTTTTTTATTTAAACTACTGCTACTAAATACTACTAAAATAATTGAATTAAATTTTGAAGGAGTATGAAAATCAGACTCCTCTATTAAATTGTAAAATAGGCATTGGTGCAAAAAGGATAATGGAAATATGTCTTTCTGTTACAATTTAATGGGTAAAGAGCTACACCGATTATGATTAAACTTAGCAGGCGGATTTAGACGCTGGGTTTTCTAAACCCAGCATACCGAATTCTGCAAGAACATAGACTTTCTGTCGCAATAACAGATAATCACGCGTGTAACAAAACTATCGATGAGACAAGTAAACCCGCAGTATAATATTGTATATTAAAGGTATATGAATCACATTTTTAGCGCGTACTTGTGAACTCATAAATAAGAGCTTCTATGTACTTGAGACATTTTTAGATCGTTATGTAAATAGTTTGTGAAGAATACTTGGAAATAACAATTTTTAGGTTCCTTTTATATGAGTAAACGTTACTAAGATAGATATTTCAATTTATTGATATATGTAGTTCTAGACTGAATTTGAGACCTATATTTAGACATTTGTAACTTCTTTGCTGTTATAGGTAAATAACAAATTGTTTAAATATTTGATTCAGCCGTTTTTCTTTCTCAAGGTTAAGCTAGTTTTTTTTTCTCTTAAGTCCCTAATGTAAATATTTTTTTTTATTTTCTTTGTCATAGTTTTTAATACGATATCTATAGAATACTGTGTTATATAGTAAAATAAAACGTAGAGGTCAGACAGGCAGTCGCTACATGTAAATTACAGTATCCAGCTAAATTCAATTAGTGTGAGAGAAAAGCTAGTCAGAAAGAAATTACTTTTAAGAGAATTTAGTTTTGATTTTACAAGATATTTAATTAAATACGACGCAAATATAAATAGAACTGTCTAAACGTTTGGTCGACTCTACTCGTGATCAGAGGACTGGTTTTTTCCTGGCACAGAGAATCGGCATAGCCATTCAACGTGGCAATGCTGCCAGCTTTCTGGGCACGTTTCCTGCCATTGACAGGGATGACGATGAGAGTTTTGACGCGTGTTAGTTTAAATTATATACTCAAGAGAAATTACAATTGTGAAACCAAATGATATAATTGCGTAACCCGATATATCTCAATTACTTTAGTTAATTCATTAGGTGTGACGTCACAGGAAGTACAGCCGCTCCCACAGTTGCGTCGCATCCATTGTGGCCGCCATTGTGTGCGCTATTTAACTTGTGCCTGTTGCTGTACACAATACTTTGTGATGTTTATATGTGACTGAAAATAGGAATTAAAATAATGTAATATCCTAACTCTCATGTTTCTTTTAGACTGAGTTTGTTATTGCAATTTTTAGAAAACAATCAAAAAAGGCAAAAAAATGGCAAAGGCTTCTATTGCTGAAATAATTAATTTTAGTATTTAGCTGTGTGAAAATCAACACTATGACTCGTTCCTGTGGCTAGCTAGTACCGAAGTGTCACATGAATTAATGTTCTGCTCTCAGACACTCTTGTATTACCCATAATTCGTGACATAGGCTTGAGTCAAAATAAATCGCACTTCACATTACTTCAAACATGTCCTAATAACTAAAAAATACATCTTCCTGCAATGTATTTGGACATAGAACTCCAAAATTCCCCGTCTTCATACTTGCT
The DNA here is from genome assembly GCA_905146925.1 of Autographa gamma. NCBI lineage: Eukaryota > Metazoa > Arthropoda > Insecta > Lepidoptera > Noctuidae > Autographa > Autographa gamma. Next base: position 244,545 of record LR989875.1, read on the forward strand.
CTTTATAACCACGTAAGTATATACTATATTGTCGTGCATAACAATTAACTAGCTTAGGGGAAGAGCAAATTATCCACAATCACAGAATTGAAACAGTCGCCAGTTACAGTAACACATTACTTGCTCCCCCTCTGCTGATCCCCTTGCCGCCGCCGTAAAGATTTGACGATACCACTCTAATTAAGATAGAACTTTATGTTGTTGATATGTGCACGGAATTTATACTGGGTTTTTGGAGATTCAGAAGAACGAAAAACGGTTTGAAATTGAAGATAAACTAAATAAGCAAGCACGCAAATAACAAGCATTACAAAATTAATTCAAATTATAAAGTATGGCATGAGTTGTGATTCTTTTCTGCAGAAAAACTACATACAGCAGGTATACAATTTAGTTGCCTTGGTGTCCAATATATGGACAATTAACTTAATTATTCACAAATGAAATACAGAGATATAATTTCTGTTTACATTAAAGAGCGCAAATGAGTTCTTTTTTTCTGTTCTTTTAGAACCTAATTATGATTAATTATCTTGTCCTCATATAAACGTGTGAAAGTGATTGTATGTAGTCCTATTTACAAAATAAAGAATTTGAATTTGTTATATTTCTAAGTATTTGTGGGTTGCATGTAGGTTTTCCCGGTTTTTAACTTACAGAATAACCGCTAAATACTAGTAGTCTTTTCAGTCTGTGGTAAAGTAAAACTATCTATTTACACGGCAATCTGCTCTCTACCAACTCTTCACCAGTTTACTAAACATTTGAACAACTAACAAGGGAACCCGAAAACTTTCGTGAATTACTTGTTCTACCAAAACCTACCAAATGGTAGGAAATAAATCCTGCCATCGATCTAGCCAAGTACCGCAGTAAACTGGTTCACTACTATTCAATCTCACTGAAGCAATAAATGTTGTAGAAAAAACTGGACAGGTTTGAGAAAGCGTCGAGAGAAATTGGTTCCGTAGACAATTAAAATTTAAATAAAAGGGGAATCACAGATCATGATATGGTCATTTTATATTGATTACACATAAATGAAAAAAAAATATCTATGGAATTTTATACAATACCAGCTAAGATATTACATCAATAAAAATATTCTTTGTTTTCGATCCACCATTGCATTAGAAAACAAACAATCTGTCTAATTTAAAACCTTTGTCATTTTCAAGTCAGTTAATAATATTTAAAACATGATTTATTTAAAATTCACAGCAAAGAGTGCTTATTTAAATTATTGTAATTATAAACCCTCCTTTGTGATGCTTGTTCGAGTATGACTCTTCAATAATAGTATAATCGAAGAATATACTTCTGCTTCAAAAATAAGTCAAGAAATTCGGTCACAAATACCTATAAACCTCACATAACCAGTACATTTCCACACACTTTCCCACATCCTAGATAAGACTACTAAAACTCTCAATATCGAAGTCTAGGGTTTTTACGACGTTACCACGGAACCCTAACAGCAATGTTTACTGCTCTCCTTTGTAGATAAATCACAAATACTTGTCTGGCTCACTTTATTGGGAGCGTCTATTGCATTCTCTATCAACTTGGTAACAACGGATTTTAATGTTAGACGTAGTTATTTTGATTTTTCTAAGTTTTACCTAATTATTAACTAAACAAACAAAAAATTGTGCAAACCGAGCGATAACAAAATTAATTCTGATACTAGATATAGATATTTTTTTAAACTATCGGAGATTCCATAGACCCTTTTCTGTAACTTACAAATAACCTAAACATTTTCATCTTCTCTCAGACTCATTTCTACTAAAAGTAATTGGCGAGCCTTTTATTAGGAACAATACATAGATTAACTTATTATGAATGCTCCACATATTAAAGTGTCTACATTTAGAAAGCGCTAGCTAAATGTCCTATAAATATCTTGATCTTTTTTATTTTATATAACAAATTTTTAAAAGCTATTCAAAACCATCGAAAATGGTCATCAGCCTAGACCACCTAGTTAAACAACATCCTTAAAACAATTGACTCGAACAGAAACCTAAACATTCCTAAAGTATTTTATATAATTCTATTTCCCTTTGTTATAGAACAAAGGCAACAAAAGTTAGTGTTTAGATATGATGGCTCACACGGACACTGGAGAGGCTTCCAGCTAGGAACGCTGCACGATTCAATTTTAGGGAGAGCTGTGTACTGTAAGTGTAAAACAGTAGGTTAAGTGTGAACAATTCTGAAAAGTTGCTTCATTTTCCATAGATGATAATTACGATGATAAAGTGGGATATAAATGGTAGAAGAAGAAGAGCTTTTTCTCATCTAGATGAAAAAAGGACAACAGGATACATCCAATTTTTTAGAGAAATGGGATATTCTCCAGAATCTTTATACATGAAAATATAAAAAGCCTTAAAAAAGTACGTGTATTGTGTGTTCTACCAATTAAATTAGTGTACAAATTAATAACCTACATATAACATACGAGTATAGATTTCTTTGTTGATAGTAATTTTATTAATATTATGCTTAAAGACAAAAATAAATAATTACTATGATAAATGTTATTTCGGTATTATACTTCTGTATATATTTATACACTGTCGTGTTGGCAGTGGGTGTACCCTGAAACTGTTTGTCACTTTTATTGCTTGTATTTATCTCTTAAATTAGTTCTGCCTTCGCTGATTATGTTCAACTTTTTAATTAATCACGTTTTTTCCCCTTATCGCAAGTTTTCTGATGATTTTAATGCTGTTAGTAGTTCTGAACTTTTAAAAGTTTGCAATTTAATTTATTATTGTATTTTGTGACAAGAAAATTTATTTTTCTTAACCATGTAGTTTTAGTTAAATGGATTCTTATGTGCGTATACCTATGCTTTTAAACGAAAAGGTTCAAATGCTACAAGCATTAACCCAAAAACATGCTCAATTTTTTTTTTGTTATTTTATATTTTTAGAATTCAATTCAATAACCAGACTCTCCATTTATCGGTTCCAATACAACCCTCATCACACAGCCACAGCCATCCTCGACCACAAACAAAATCAATTCTATTCCCCCAAAAGACATTCCCTTTGTAGCTCCGAAATAAAGCCAAAACATCGCAACAAAGGCTCCAAATATACGAGCATCCTCATAATCCCACCGCCATTAAAAATTCCAAGCTTTCAATATTGTCACAAAAGATAAACCAACAAGCAGACAAAGAAATTCGTCCAAACAGTCGCTTTAAAAAATTTAAAGCTTCCAATCTGCAAGAGATTGTTTCCGTTCCAAAATCCACTTAACATTACACTTCTAATAAAATATCGTCGACAAAATCCTAATAGAACGATAAAAGGCGACGGATCGCGCCAAACTCCACAAGATGGCGGCCGGGAAACAAGATGGCGGGGAATGACGCTTTATTTGAGTGAATCCTGATTTTTATTGTGGTTGATGATTGCCTTGTTTGTTTTTAAGCTCCATTACAAATTTTACTCTGCTTCGTGTTTATTTATCTGGAAATTTTACTGGGTATAAAAATGATTGAATGGGTATAATGTTGTCTCATTCGATTGAGTAAAAGAGTCTAATTGATTGTATTTTTGTCTGTCTGTCAACGGGTTTCACATTGTAATAAGATGTTTGTATTGTTTTGTCCAACTCTTTTACAGTGACCACATATTAGGAAGGTTTCTTGCATAGTAATTGAATGCCCAATTATTGTCTGTGTTGGTTTAAAGATTTATCTCTCTATTTTTATTTAAGTCAATGGTTAAAAGTAATAATACAATTTTAAACAAGGACATTTTATTTGTATGCATCTATCTACAAACATCTTCACCATTACTTCAAAACCGTCACTATCCCTAGCATATTCCATCACATAACTAATTTTATTAAATGTATTTGTAACACCAATTTACAATATCGCCATAACATCGGTGACATTGGCCTGTACCGGAGGCCATTTCCATTCAATTTGGCCTGAGCCCTGAACGCCGGCCGCGGTGGGATCGTTGTGGGTATACGTCACAGTTAAGGGCGGTTTACACTTCGGATGACACACTGGTGTAATGGATGGAATTAATGAGGAGTTTATGGAATTATGGTTGTTTGTTAATTGTAAGGAGGGCAAAAAAAGTAGATAATAAAAAAAAAAGAATAGATTTTTTTTATTGGACAAACGTGAAAGGAATATATAGGGAATGCTTTGTTTCATTAGTCTCAAAACGATCTGTTAGTTTTTAACTTGTTACTTACATATAAGTCTTGAAAATTATCAAGCAATTCAACAGTAATTTTCTAGCTACAAACTATTAAAAACTTTTCCATAAAATAATTCAAAATCACTTAATCAATTAATGATTATAGTTAGTTAATTCCAGCAATCGATGCGTCATGCAAGTTTCTTAGTAAAGGCTATTAAAAAATTCAAAACGCGACTTGCAAAAAAATCCTTAACACAAATCAAATTATCAAGAAAAGTTCAGAGAATTGAATTGGATCCGGCGCTCCGGATTAATCACATTGAATAAAACTTAAGAGGAAAAGTCATTTGATAATTAATTTATAACATTATAAGGTTTTTAATCACGTTAAGTCTCAGGAAAAACGTGAGAAATAATATGCTTTTGTGATACTTGGAGTAATAATGGTCTAAGTATTTGAAACGCCGGTATTAGCATTAGAAAATGGCTTGGATGCATCGCATTAGCTGTGATTCAGAAGGTTACACTATAAATGTATGGACAAAAGGTTTGTTTTAAACGAGGCTTGAGATGCATTGAAATTGTTTTTATTTTTTTGTAGCTCAATTATAGACTTCCAACGTCTGTGCTATTAATCAATTCATAGGATCAGTTCTCTCTTTTACCTTCATTAAAAAATATTGCCTTTATGTCAATCAATATTATGCTTTTAAGATAGTGTAATTTTTTTAAACTACCTTTTTAGGCACTCAGTCAATGCTGCGAGTACCAGTAGATTATTTTCCAAACTAGGCAAAAAGAAAATAACCAACAGTCTTTTGGATAAAATTAGTTTACAAGTTCTGTATGTTTTAATCTACACATATTTCCATGTGTTTATTGAAATTATGGTTCTATGTTATGAAGTGAACCTTCTGCAATAATCTGGTATGTGGCTCATTTTATAAGGATTCGAAGAGCCATTATTGTTCCTCACTCCGGCACTTGTAATGTGATTGTTTGTTCATTACTCACCTATTTACCCTTCAACTTTAGTACTAGCCTTCAACCTATGAAAAATATTCTTGGTATTTGTCATTGTAAAACATTAATTTGATTGAAAACAACATTAGATGAAAAGTATTTCGCTATTCAAATGGTGAATAATTAACACACATACATGGTTCATTAATTAACTCTTAATGACTGCTTAACGGTTGTCCAACAGTGGGATACTCTTCTTGTGGTACCTTCGTTGTTTCTGAATTCCATAACACAAGCGCTTACTAGTTACTTACTTTGGGTTCAGAGCAATGTATGTGATGTTGTCCGCATTTATTTATTATTTTATTTATTTAATTTATGAAAAAATATTTACTTATAAAACTTAAATAAAACAACTATTTTCAGATGCCTTATTAATAAGATAAGTATAATATAGGTGCCCACACTTTTTTTTTGTCCGATCGTACCCAATAGGCCTCAAATACACGATATATCAAACAAAATGGACAGCTTAATAAATAATCCCACAACACACTAAAGTATAGTTAAATATATGACGTCATACGTCAATTACGTCATCTCATAAACATTCGGTATGATCGTAAAAAGTTATCAATCGTGTTTTATGAGGATCCTCGTTTAAATATAAAATATGACATAATTTGTTTGTTTTTTGTCATATTTTTATTCCTGTGTGTAAATCGCCCTTAACTGACTGATATATGTAATACATAATTCTAGTTTTCTACTAAGTCTAGTGTATTTTTTACAAAGCAGCACTATATCAAAAAGGTCATACATTGCTACTTTTATTGGGAAGTAGTTAAACATGTCCCGTCAAAAAACAGCAATGGACACTTAAAAGAAAAGTTACGTGATGTAATCGAATCGTAAAGTTTGATTTCCTTTTTATTAGTTAACGTTAATTAAAGTTTATTTGATATCAAGTAGTAATGTTACATTGTTTACTACTAGTAAAATGAAGACTTAGGTATCATTCGTTCTTTGAATGAACGGTTCATTTTAAGAACGAATGAAGTGATACGGTTGTATTTTCATTTGTTTTGTTTATTTTTCTTTTGAAGATAAAGAACTTTGGGATTGTGTCCGCCATTGTTTGAAATAAGTCCGCCTTTTTGTGGTCTTGTTTGGATTTTAGTATTTCTATAATATTGTGTTTGATATGATTAAGACCTTGTTTTTATTTGATCCGTCGCTAAGACAGTTCTTATTTATAGTGATTTTTATTAAATGATCTAAGATTTTCATCAACGTAGGATTATAAGTTAGTAATCGTTGAATATTTAGACTTTTTATTTGAATACGTAAATTGCATTCATTATGATAAATACACAATTACAGAAAAACTCGTGTGTATTTTTAAGAATTTTAGCTTTAGGTATGTTAAAAAATCTTTAAATCTTTAAATAAGATTTTTTTATAATTTAGAATTATATATTCTAAAATAAAATTATGAGACAATACTCCAATTCTCAAATATTTTAATCTTGTTATAAAGACTATTTATAAAACAGAACAATAAGTTTAATCCAATACAAAAACCAAACTATTTCGATCACATTGCTGATTGAAAACTGAAAAACGTTCGATTGAAAACCCAACTGTTTGATTTCCACAAAATGACATCTGAAAATACAGCGACATTCAAAGGAAAACTCTGAAATACCGGATTTAAAAACAGTATTGTATAAAAAAAGGGAACCAAATCTCTCGGAAGAGTGGACAAGGCGTGAAAACGACTGACATAGTCAGAAAACTCAAAATATTACGAACATTTTTCATTCGTTAATATTTTTACAAACTTTTACATCGTCACAAAAAATTACAACACAACCTTCCGCCTATATAAATAAGGTCGATAATTGTTTACTTTTTTGTTTGTAACACGCAAAATTGTTTGTAAATGTGTTCACAATGGGATTGAATCCCTGTATTGGGTACGCTGCGTTTCCCAGCGACTTTTTGTCGCATGCCACTGATTCAGACCAGATTAATCGCAAAGCCTGGCGATTTTACGTCGACACTGCACCGCGATTGGATTTGAATTTCAAATGCCGAATGCTTTATTATTCTTTGTTTAAAAAGGTTTGTAGGAACTGGCTGGTTGGTTGAAAAAGAGAAAGGAGATTTTATCCTATTTATTTTAAAAGGAGTTTATAAGCAAGTTAGTATTTACCCTAAGCTATTTAGATAGCGTCGTTTGTTATATGGGTAATTGACAGCTTATTTTATGAAGAGAGTCGTTCATAAACATAGCTATAAGAAATCAGTAAGCCCTTAAGTGTCAATTTTTTTTGATATTTTCCAATATTTTTCGGTGTTGTGGAAAAATATTCAAACTCTCGTGTTTACAGGAAGTAAATTTACTGTACTTTAGATTTAAAAGTAAACATTTTAACCGCGAATTTGTTTACTCGTTATTTATTTATTACCTTTTATGAATCCCATTAACCATGATTATGATTTATGTGTTCTGTATAATTTATTTAAAGAAATCTCTACTGTGACCTTTTTTGTTTTATCCAGATGTATCAATCAAATATGGTACCTTCTCTACATAAGAATATGTTTTTGAACCACCGTAAAACAGTTAAACATTACTTAAACTCATTGACGTACTATATACATAGACTGCTACTATCGCTAGTTTCCCCTTGTGCCAAGCGAGAGCAGTTTTTAGTCTGATCCTAGTACATTTCGTTTTTCATTTAAGTTAGTTTTCGCGCAACAAGGAACTTATACACGAAAATATCGATGGTTTTGACATTGTTAGGATAATATTAGTGTTTTAGATAGATTTTTTAAAACGGCAAGCTCCATCTTCATACATAATTCACGACAAAACCATTTCACACTATTGCTTACGTTCAAACTCTGATAGGGTCACTCTAGTTCCTTATGTATACTCTAAGCTTAAACTACTTAAAACGCCAAGACATGAATAATGTCAGCCATGACACTTTTTATAACCTGCAATTTACAAAGTAAAGTACTTTTTATGTATCCATAGTTACCTAGATATTTATGAAACAAATTATGTTTTTATGTTCACAAAAACTAGACAAAACTGTTTGCAGATCAACAAAGGATTGCTTTGAGGAAACGGTACAAAATTATACGTGTGGAAACGTGTAGAATTTGGCAAAAAATGTCGTGGGATGGAAAAACTATTGTAGTAAAATACAGTTGCTTTTTTCTACGGTAAATAATATGTTATATATTCTTATTTCTTTATTGAAGAAAAAAAACAAAAATATATGCCTGAAATTATTCACTGTAATTTAGAGGAAGTTTTTATTTAAGATCACTTACGATCTAATCGTGGGTTTATAGTTTAAATAACATCTCAATTTCATATTAAATTCTTTTTTTTTATACGAACGAATTAAATAAGGGTACCGTCAAAGACTCATATATAAATGAAAGTTTGCTATATTTAAGTACAAGAATGCATTAGTCATATATTTATCAGGAATACTACTACTATTTCTAGCTTTTTTTTCAATCTAGGAACTCTGCGTGTCTATAAGTCATGGTATTAATTACCATGACTACACAGTGAAAGTGTAAACATGATATAATATCTACGAGATATCTACCTCATACAAACATTCGCAAACCATACAGATTTAATACATCAGTCATTAAAGATTTCAAGCATCCCATCTGTGTGTGAGCGTTTCAAAAGCTAAACAATTGCGTTTAATTGTTACATCCGCGTTTAGTTTCCTGTTTGGTTTTAGGTTGAAAAGGTTTGGAACCTTGTATTTTAATTCTTGGAATATTAATAAGCATTGGAAAGGAAGGATATGTGTGGCATTTAAGAAATAAGAAACGCAGACATATTGCTGTCAAACCACATTAAATATTGCAATTTAGACTATTCTTCTCCTGTTTATATTTTTTTCAGGGCAATGGCGTCTCTATTCTATTTCTCTCTGGTATGGCCGTGGTTATCCACTTCTTATCAAAAGACTAGTTCGTCCCGCCATCTCCATCCGGACGTAAATAAATGTTAATAAAAAATCCATTTTTTTTTATTTCATTTTAAACTAGCGTTTAGAATACATATCTTAAACAAAAGGATAAAGTAAGTCATACTGAGTAAGAGACAATGTAAGAATCTAAGAGTTCAGAAGAAAAATACTATTTCGAAATTCCCCAATAGTCAAAATATAAAAATAGAGAAACACTGTTAACAGCAGTCATTATGGCACCAAACCAAAGCCCTTAGGCCACGTGTGACATTGACAGCTGTCAATGCAACTGTCATGGCGGCGCGTTAGCAAATTGGCGGGAAAACGCAATTTGTGAGCGTCCCACTGTGACAAATTTTCGGCGGTGTTAGGCTTAAATATGTTGCAAAAGTTTTGTAAAAGCTTTTGCCTTGCCACGGCACTTTTTAAAGTTTATAGACTTGTAGCCACAATTTAAAATGGAAAGATAGCATTCATACGTCACATGTTGTCATAAGTATGCATGACCAATATGCTAATATCGAAAGTAACTTTTGCTTGTCTATGCCTTGCAAATTTTGTAAATGATCATTTTAATAGTTATGCATGCTTTGCTCATGCATATTTATAATTATGGTTTATGCAGAAATATAATCAAAATGATAAAACTCTAAAAATTGTTAAGGAATTTTCTTAATAAACTTCATCTACACATGTTTGAATTAAAGTTCTGAATGATGGCGCTGGTATGATGTCGACAATTTCTTATTGTAGATAAGTTTTTGGATAAAGTGTTCGCTGTCGCTTTTACTATTCTATTGTAAATTATTGGCAATTGTGTAGGTCCAAGACTTGTAATCCTATTATTTACGATCTCATAGTATATAATAGGATTACACAGAAATAACATAGTACACAGAAGCTGTTGGTGAACATTTTTTTAATAAACTAGCTGTGCCCTGCGGCTTCACCCGCGTGAATACCTAGGTCCCGTTCCCGGTGCCTTTATGTTATTCAGGGCGCAGATGAATCCAACAAATCACTATTGTAACAAAAGTCAGGATTACTCATTCTTTTTTTCCCCGCGCAATTTTCATTTTTTTTCTTTCATAAGAACCTTCTCCTGATAATAACTACCACTACAAAAAAATAATTAGCGAAATCGGTCCAGGAGTTATTGAGTTATGCGCTTACCAACACATTTAGCGATTCATTTTTATATAATAAGATAAACTGCCTATTTCTTAAAACGCATAACCTCAAAAGACTATCAACATTCGTGAACAAAACCGATTAAATACAAAGTAACAAAACAGTCCTTTAGTTTTGCTTGACGAGACTTATGGCCTGCATTACAATGGGCCATGTAGGTCTGCTTATCGTCTGAGCGATGGCGACCCATATCCCATGTTAGGCATGCTATACAGAAACTATGTTGCTTTGTAGTGTACAGAAAGGCAATAAACAGCTAATGGTGTTACAGTTAGAAAAGTAAGTGATTTTAAATGACTTAATCTTGAGTTGGTCAGAACCTCGTAGGTTGGAACTCGTTTTTTTTTCATACACATACCGTGAAAGGATTTCGAGATATTGAAAGATGGGTTACAATGAGGTTTACAAAAGATAGAACCTAAATAACCTACAGATTGTTTAAATAAGGATGAAATAATATTCTGAGAACAAAAGAAGTGTAATTAGTATTTTTGGTCAAAGCAATAATTTACTATTAGATATTATAATATATTGGTTATTAAATCAGGCATATTTTCGGCATGCGTAGTGAAATCGTCTTTTGTTTTTTAGATATTTTTCTATACAAATATTAACCTAGTTCTATTTTATACTTCAATAAAAGCAATTTGTTATTGTTTTGATTCCTATAAACGGTGAAACCTAATTGCCAATTAATACCTGGTTTAGTCTTAATCAGATTATGAAGTAAACAAGTATTATGTAGGTCAAGTTTATTTATTTAGCGATTTAAGGATACTTAATAAATAATTGCTTTGGCCAATTAAATAATGGAATTATTTATTGAAGTGGTTGATTACAGTGAAATGAACTCTTCTTAATAGAATAAGAATAATTTTATTTACGACAATATTTATTTTAACAATTTAATGGGCTATTTATAGTATATAATATATTCAATAAGCTGTAGCTATAATAGAATAATTATGGGTGCTTCGATGTTTATGGCGAATATAATTAAATAAACTTTAGTATTTTCGCGACATATAACTTGAGTTACGTCGAAATCATTTAAAGAATAAAACGTTACTCAGAAACACAAAGAAGCAATTTCTGTAACAAGCAAGCCCAATTCAAATATCAACATGAAACTATTTTTCAGTATACATATTATAATAGGTAGCTACTAAGTACTACGTAACCTAGGATTTATTATTCAGTTTCTAAGTGACTACAGTTTGTCAAAACCACACAAACAATAAATACAATGTAAGGAAGTTCTCACGAAAACATGAGCACAGTCACAACATGTGTGACTTTGCTGAAGACACCTGAATGACCTCCGTGACCTTACAACAATGGTATTAAAGGTCAAAGAGGTCACATCCATGGGGAGGTATGAACTTGGGATTATTGTATGGAGGTCCTTAGAGATCAATAAGGACATGAAATACAATCGTCTGTATTTGTTAAAACTATTTCTTATAATGTAGAATGTAACCTATGTATTATATGTTCATGTACTTTTTCGTAATTTTGTTACCCAGAAAGTAAAGATCGAGACAGATTTTTTGGTTAAATTCTACCTAATCAATTTTGATCGAGATATTAAAAAAGAATCTGTAAGCAGCATTGTTCATCTACATACAATATAATAATCACAACCTATCAGATAAACCACTAGCTTTAAAACTATACTAACCCACTTACCATAAAAATAAAACACCAGTCTCATAAAATCCCTCACCCGTCATTCAAAAACCAACAAAAATCCCGAAGCATTTTTCCAAGCGCCCCTAAGGTATAGCGCCCCTAGACAAAACATTTACAAAAGCCCCTATGCCCTACCTTATCCCGTCGCATTAGTATGCCCCGCTAGACGTGGGGCCCTACAGAACGCACCTAACTATTACAGCTATTCCTGGCTTGATAAACATTTTAGGTAAATCTCCCATATCAGAAGCGTTTAACGTTGGGTAAGGGTGGGGTGCCAGTGCCAGCGGGAGAGAAAGCTAAAAAAAAATACAAAGAAAAAATGTCTCTTGTTTATTTCTATATTATAAATGTTTATAGTTATTGAATATTTAATTTGATTACTTTTGGAGGATACGAATAGTCAAATCCATTGACTTTTACAATAATAAACTTATGTGTTGGGACCACATTTTATTTCTAAATTACAGTAAAAACCAAATATGTTTAAAATAGTCTAGGTAATTCTGCATATGTAGTCAGTTGTCTAAAATAAAATATAGGAAGTCAACCGCATGACACTGGTAATAAAGACAAGGAAAAAACACCTTTACTGCTTTGACATCTTATTCTAAGTTTTTACGCTGATGGACAGTTGACTGAGCCTGTTATAAGTAACTGACTTAAACCCTTAGAGTATCCAGAATCGACACGAAAAGAAGAAGAAGAAGAAGTATCCAGAAGAAACTATAGAGTGAGCCTCTCAGAGTTTGAACCGTGAGCACTAGTGTGAACAAGTTTTGTCGTGAATTATGTATGAAGATGGAGCTTGCCGTTTTAAAAAATCTGTCTAAAACACTAATATTATCCTAACAATGTCAAAACCATCGATCTTTTCGAATATAAGTTTCTCATTGCGCGAAAATTAACTTAAATGAAAACGAAATGTACTAGGTTCAGACTAAAAACTGCTCTCGCTTGTCACAAGGGGAAACTAGCGATAGAAGCAGTCTATGTATATGTTTAGTCTATGCTTAAACCTAACCTTAAATAATAACTGTCATTAACATAATAAAGTCATTATAGAGACAAAACTACTTAATATACGTTTCTAAGATAAAATACCTACCTATAATTTACATGTTCGACATCACAGGCTTTTTATTGTTACATAAATAACACTTATTACATTGTTGCCGTGGGAAAAGGCGGCCATCTTGTAAACTAGATGTCAAAATAATGACGTCTGCTATTGGAAAACAATGGAGGTTTGAGATTAGATCGACTTAATAGAGGGTTGCAATGGAACTGTTGGATAAATATTATGCAATTATTCTGTCTTTATTGCAGGTAGAAGATTTTATTTATGTAAAGCATAAAAGTATTTGTATTAAGTAGAATCGTAACATCATTATTTATAACAATTTTATTGGTTCTTTTTGTTAAAGCTAGTAACTTAAAGATGATGTTTAATTTTGAAGTTAATAATTTATGGCATCTTAGATTTTAAATATGTTAATGCATTTCATTTTTGAAATTTTCATTGAAAGAGTTTTTGACGAAAATGCTCCATCTTATTATGCTTATCGATGTGTGATTATGTCGTGAGCTTTCAATTTAATGTTATACATATATATTTTCCACTATCAGTTCCTCACTATCCAATAGTAATCTATTTCATTTAAGTTAACTATACTAACACTCCGCTTACAGTCGCACCCCACACCTCTAAGGTCACCTAAACACGACGCCCGACCGCAAACGAAGGACGCATACAAATGTGGGACCCTTAAACATACCCTCTGTCTTATGCACAGATTATACCAAACACACACAACTCATGTGTCACGCACACATATACAGCAACGTTTTATAGGGAAATTAGCGAGGAATAGCGGGGCATTGTCATTATTTTCAAAAACTGCTGTAAATCAATCTATAACAAAAATAATATAACCTACTTGTATACTTTTTGGTGTGATCGCGCTGATCTCTGAAACTACCAGTCCGATTTTGAAAAACTTTTGCATTTGTGAGACCTATTCTTGAGTTCAGACGAAAAGTCCCGTGGTAACCGATCTAAAGACATACCTCTACTCGCCAAGCGTTGCTCAACTTTGATCGACGAACCAGTACGAAATTTTCTTTTTACATTGTTGAACATACGAAAGGCAACTCATTCATACACCCTGTTTGTATATATACAGGCTGTATGCATGTGTGTGTGATAAAAGTTTGTGGGTGTTTTAGTATGTGTTATGTTATTCAGGGCATGTTCCCAATTTTTCAGGGATTATCTTAAATATGAAGAAGTGGTGTAATACGCGAGTTTTACTCAAACGATCGGCTGAAGGGTTTTGTACAAATTGTCGCGGGGATGTGACGTTTTATCTTATGGTTATAGAGTGTGAGTAACACTTTTTTCTTGAACGTATTTAAGGAAAGCGCATATTTTTACATTAATAATTTAAATACATACTTGATATAAATAATAATATTTTTTAGCCTATTTCAAAACGCAGATCAAGGTGTGGTAAATTTTTTTTTTTTTTTGCATGATTTAGTTACATGAATAAAACCCTAGGTAAATTCACACGATTACCAGTGTAAAACATAGTTTTATTTTATTCGTAATTTAGGTACAGGAATAAAAGCGTAGGTAAATTCACAGGATTTTTATTACAAAAGATGTAACCATGAAAACGGCTGTAACGTAAATGGAATCAAATTAAACGTAATGTTATATGCCTAGGTTCTTTACGTAACTTTCCTTTTCTTCATTTGTCAAATAAGTAGGTATTATTTGAACACAAAGTCTTTGACTCTGTACATTTCAAATGATTGAACTTTGGCCGGTCAAATGACTATCTTATTCTTATTTAGACGTGCCCAAAATGACAAGCCTCTGTATTACATAACGTCTGTCGTCAGACAATGTGCGAAGGTTTTGAATGTTGTGAAGTAGTCCAATGGTTTCCCTTTTTAGTGTAGGTACTAGTTTAATCAGATGATGCATGGTACCTCTCCATAGGAAGGACACTTTGGAACCGAGTACCTAGTCAGTAGATTTGATACGTAACGTTTCTTGACCGCCTTTTGAGGTTTATAAGAAATAAAAACTTTATGATTTGGAAGTTAAATAAAAAAATGCGGACAACATCACATACATTGTTCTGAACCCAATGTAAGTAGCTATTAAGCACTTGTGTTATGGAATTCAGAAACAACGAAGGTACCACAAACACCCAGACCCGAGATAATATCGAAATGTTACTTTCTACATTGACCAGTCCGGGGATCGAACCCGGGACCTCAGAGCTAGCGACACCTTGAAAACCGGTGCGTACGCCACTCGACCACGGAGGTTGTCAAGTTCCATCTTACTAGTATAATAAACTAGCTTCAGCCCCGATTTTGCACTGGTAAACAATTTTATGAAAAAAATACACAAATCTTCTTGAATCACTATCCATTGACAAAAACCTTCTATCTTATAAATAAAAACCATATAAAAATGAATACTAAGTGAAATGGTGCACATAATCATAGTTTCTTCACGTAACTCCTGGGGTAAATGTCACATCAAAAACTCTATGCAATAGGGATACATACGGGTAAATCCGTTGGACGGTGCATTTAATGTTTACCTATATAAAACTAATGTTGCATTGTCAGTATGTCACAAGAATGGACAAACAGTAACTGTAATAGTTAGTGAAGTGCAAACACTTGTACCGTGCTTTAGATGTTATCTCGCAGATGTTTTAACTGCTTAGTTTATTATACATTATATGTTATATGAGTATTGCACACAGCTGCCTTTAGTGTTTAGTACTCTACTGAATGAATACTTATAATGTATAAGTTCTTTGTAAAGCTAAATAACAAAAAAAGAAAATTAAAATTTTGAGAATTTTGAACTGATCCGATCTTCATATGAACCAACACTATAAGTCGTCCACTTCTTTAGGAGCTACGATGCCATAGACTGACCGACACACATACACATAGACAGATGAAACTATAACACCCCACCGTTTTAGCGTCGGGGGTTAATAAACAAAAATTCTAAACACACAGTTGAACACAGAACCTCCTCCTTTTTTGAGGTTGGTTAAATACGAAGAAGTCATGAAACAAGATTATCGATGTGCTCAGGACCTCGAGTGTTATTACAAACTTCAGTGTTTATTACCTGAAACCAATGTTGTTCTATTTAAGGCTTCATACGTTGACAATGTAAGCGACCTTAAAATACCAATATCAGTACATAGTAGTACCTTTACAAATTAACATAATATTCAGGACACAGTTAAGCGTGAAATAAAGTTAGTGGGTAAGGGTTCTCTATGTTTGAGTTAAACAGAATAAATAGATTGATATATTGTAAATTTATTTTATTTGATATTCAAAGTGTTGATTAGTTAATAGTTAGTGTTAATTGATAGTTGAGTTAGTTGTAAGATTTTTACTTTAGATCAAAAAGACTTTAAATCAATAGCATTTTATTTCGTAGCATTGTACCAAACAACTAGCTAGAAATAGGATTAATAAAAGTTTGAATATCAAAAAGAGAACAAATATACGTGTCTACTTTATTTTAAGTATCGCAAACGCTTTGAACGAAAATATGTATGGACCCTTATACATTTTAAGAAATAAGTAATATTTTATTTATTTATACATATGTAAAATCACTACATTATTACAATTAATAAAACATACTATATTACAATTAAAAATTAAACTTAAGATATTTACAATAGGTAATAAAGAAAAACTAAGCCTACACAGTAAATAAGAAAAAAAATAAACTAAATTAACATAATATTTTACATTATTTACTGACTCATTCTTTGACATAAAATAATAGTTATAGATCTTCACCGTTTTCCCCACTTCACCATGGAACCCTAAAACAAGTAAAATCTCCGCACATTAGCAGTAAAGACGCTACACACAATGCCCATGGTCATAGACCCCACTACAAACAATCATAATGACGGACTATGTTTGTCACACGCTTATTTATTCAAGGTTTAAGAACAAAACAGGATAATGAGAAGTTAGATAATTCCGCTACTGTGAGAATCTTTTTGAAGAAGTTTTTTTATATAAACGGAAGTCGGAAATAAGGAAGTTTTCTATAATTTTTAATTATTATGGACTGTGTCTTTTTTTATTTCTTAACTAGCTGTTTCCTGAGATTTTAAAATAAAAAATGTTTTTAAAATATGAAAATAGTTTAGTTACTCTATCTACCATTAGGTAGCTACAAGTTAAAGTCCCGCCAAAATTGGTCCAGACAAAAAATACGTACACATTTTCATATTAATTCAGTGAAAACAACATTTCATTTCATTTACTAAGGTAGACTTTAGATTATATTCTATTTAGGTATGCCAACAGCTTTACATTTATGTACTGATCAGAAAAGACGAAATACGAATGCACATAATGTTTGTTGTCGGAAGAGATTGAACCCGCTATCCCCTGGAACAACAAACTAAAAAACCATCCTACGTTATATTTAGATAGATGTAAAATGTCTTTAATAACTTTATCCTTATATTATTGGAACTTAATTAAAACCTCCAAGATCATAGTTTTTGTTTTATAATAAAGCAGCTTGCGTTGTTAACTTATGAGTCATAGTTATTCATACTTCGTGATAAATAACTCCAATACCTGTAGACGTTTTAAATTAATTACTAATCATCTGGCACAAAATAATAATTATACTGTTAAGCACTTAAAATAACTAAAGTACTTTAACGTGTCTATTTTGACCATGTTGGCCATTTAAAGTTTAGGCACCATTTTACACGAAAAGAATAATGTTAAATATTGTTATAAATTAAATTATCTTAAAGTAAGTAAAAAATGTTTAAAGAAAAGCACGTATAGTCGATATTCGTGGGCCTCGATTCAGCTATTTTTAAATAATATCAGTGGTCGGTCAGTGTACTTGTCATTGTGCCTAATTTTCGTACTCACTCGTACTCGAAGAGAAAGATCGTAATCAGCAATTAATGATCGTATCATTCAGTCAATTCAAGCAACTCTTATATGTATAGCTGAATCGAGACCATGTATTTGACGCCTCTTCATACGCGTGTGGCATAGCCTAAGTATAGGAAAAGAAAGTGCTTTTATTTGTTCACCTGTATTGACTATTCTATGTTAAGATTGGCTGAAATAAGGTTAAGAGGGCGTTATTACAGCTTTTATTAAAACTACAGAGAACCCTCATTGATTCAATCCAGATGTTTATTGTTAAAAACTGTGCAATGTTGCAACAAATTGTTATACTAACTCTATAGTTTTTAAAACATAACATAACATATCATCACGTATGTATCCGCTAAGGGTTAGGCAGATGTGTACCAATGTACACCCACAGTTCGCCGATACATTTAGGTCCCATGTAGTAGGGGGAAGCCTATTGCCACTAACCGCGCACAAATCTAAACTCCGACCTGCTACTGAGAATTTCATAGAAAAAACCCAATAACACACACCACCTTGGTCGACTCGGGAATCGAACCCAAGTCCTCTAGCGTAGCAGTCGCGCTCGCAGCACCACTAGACAGCACTCTTTAGTTTGTAGTTCTCTATAAACGAGTATAGGTATTTGTTATTATGTAAGCAGATTTATTTATTCTTTAGTTGTTCTAAGTTGTTAACTATAGGTATGAGTCACCGTTATGAATTATTGGAAGTGAATGGTTAAACCAATAATACTTGTTTTGCAGAATAAAAGTAAATATTTTGTTCACGCAGTTTTTTTTGCCAATATACTTAAATAAATTGCAGTAATTAAATATGGTGATTGTTTCTTGAGAGACGTCTTATAACTATAATAATGGATTCACGATCATACAATTCCGCCACATGCCATTTTCTTAAAGTTTTGTAATTATACCATTTTCATTTTTAATTAAATTTGAATTACTTAAGTAGTTTTCGGCAATAACCAGAGAGAAATGGAAGGAGCGTAGAGAGGCCTTTGCCCTGCAGTGTAACAGAAATGGCAAAAAAAAACTAAAAAATCTGGAGGTTAGCTCCAGATTTTTTAGTTTTTTTTTTTGCCATTTCTGTGAATGTATAATTTTTTATTGTTAAAGATCATAAATGATCGTAATACAAAATGGCTTCAAAGTTAAAAGAGGAAATACATCACCAAACTCTCGCACGCTTGCTTTTTGTTTTGTCGACCGCTTGAAGCAGTCGCACTTCATCAAGCAATCCCTATGCGAGCGTCATAATCAAGCAATGCTTAATATTTCTATATCTAGAAACCTTTACAAGTTACTTGCTTTATTACAAAACAGCGCACGTGTTATAACATTACAGCTAGCAGTTTATTGTTTACGTAGTTATATAACATATGAAGCACGTGACGGGCGGGAAACAGGTTTGCCGTCGATGTAACGTGGTAAAACACACGTAGGTTTGTGAGAGCTGTGGTGCAGTGAGTAGAGTTGGTATGGGTGGGGGTTTGATGCCCGTAAAAAAGCGTCAATAAAGTGTTAAATACAAAATATAGATATTTATTTACGTTATTACGTTATTTCCTTATTTCGGAAACGTTATTGGCTAAAAAAAACCTTTTTTATTGGACGTATTGTCAACGTAGTTCTATACTTACTAAATAAATAAATTTGTAATATGTGGTATAAAATGTAACTTAAATAATTTGAAATCTACTATTAAACCATGCAAACCAGTGATACTTGTCTGAATGTATTTTTTATAGTACATAAAATATTTGCCAAAACAGTACTTAAGCTTCCTAAAAGACATGTTGTAACAAACCGTAAACAACAAAGACAAATAAAAAGCAACACCTATGTAACTACTTAAACCATACAGTTATACAAGTAGTAAGTATATGTGTTAACATGCGCTCCCCACCCGGGATCGAACCTTGACCCGCGAGTGAAAGTGGCCCTTATTGCGCACGTAAGGAGTTGAGAAGGAAAGTATGAGGACTGAGTGACGAGAGGAGCGATATATTATTATTAAAAAAATATATAATAATATTATTAAAATATTTTGTTAAAAAATATATTTTTATGTTGTCCAAAGAAATTGTTATAACTGAGAATTTCAATTTAAAACGAAATCTTAAATCAGGTAAATAAATGCAGTAGCTAATAAATGATATTATGTATTATATAAATATGGCTGTGTCCATATTTATGATGAACCTATTCTATAACACACATGAACGCAAAAAAAAAAAGTTAAATAGGTGGATTCTGGTTTTAGCGGCAAAACTTACCTTGATTGGAGTGGAGTACGTATAATTCCACGAGACCACGCTTAGGCAAATGTATTGTAGGACGCCCCCCGACTAGATGGACCGATGACCTGAAGAAGGCAGCTGGCAGCGACTGGATGCAAAGGGCGGGAGATCGTGCGCTGTGGCGCTCCTTGGGGAGGCCTATGTCCAGCAGTGGACTGCAACAGGCTGATATGATGATGATGACGTATAATTCAAGCTAACTTTATACCAAATTTTATTACAATCGTCTGTGTAATTTAGAAATTAATAAAGCTTTTGTTAGTTAGTAGTCATAGTTCGCATTTAAGTATGTATAATTATTATAGGACGGAAAAGGCCAACTTATCCAACTGTTAGGTTTTAAACAGCCTTTAATAATACATATTTACAACCACAATTTCCACGTGAAGTAAAATTCGTTTTCTCACGGTAATTTTAAGTAGGGCCTTATGTATGCTTATTAGTGTTAATTAAATAGCAAACGTGAGTAAGGTCTTCATTAAAGGTCTTTTTCTTTGAACGTCTAGTCTATCCTAGGTAAGTATAGAGCAATCTTATAGAAAACATTTTTTGGGTACTACACAGTTTATTATAATATATTTGATGTTATAATAAACTTTCCGTGGAAGTTAACCTACAAGATACAGAAATAAAAATTATAACATTTTTTTTTTAGTTTGAAAATAGTTATCATATTATTATAACCGAGCATATTGTTATCTTATTGGGATACGTGCGTTTTTTAATAGAAGCCCAATATTTTTTTTTACCATTATCGCTTCCGCCCCCGCCCCCACTCCCGCTTATCACCGTATTCCTGCCACCACATTAGCTCCAATGATTCTATTAGGCGGGGAATGTCACCGAAACGGGCCTTAATTGACTAATTGTCGCATTACTGCAGGCCTTATTACTGAGCTCTCGCCACGTGTCATGGATTTATTGTAACAGATTATTATTTGCTTTTGTATTATTTATTTGGTATTGTGATTTTTGTGATGATTTATTTCAGAGAAATCTGTAAATTCTAGAGTCATCGTTTGTTTTACAACTGTTTTCGAAACGAAAGTCAGAAAGTCAGTAAAATTACTTGTGCTTATATATTCCTTAGTACAAATCGAATGCTTCTTCTATAAGTCTTAAGATCTTATATATGTATATGAGAAAGCATTATATCATTGTTAAAAATATGAAAATATACATACGGTCTAGAGGGAACAGCCATACTAAAAAATTCCAACATAAAAAAATGAACTATCAAAATCAGTATAATGCATCTTCTACGTGATAGGTAATCGAAAATGCATCTTTAAATAGCAGATGAAACCTTTGTTTCTAAGAATAATTGTGCTAAAAACAATGAACACAGCACCTTACACGGGGAAATAGAATCGTACGTGCGTTCATACTCAGGTTATGATTAAAACATTGCATTCTTACTGCCTACACCTATCATATACATACATACATACATAGTATATATAGGTAGGTACATACTAATGACACGTTCCATACATAGGCATGTTAATTGAGGCAGATTAAAGATTTGCAAAGTAGATTTCAATTGTAATATATGTTTGTTGAGGGTTATCTCCTAAACGGCACAACAGATGGTGAAGGATCTTTTCTGAATAAAGTAGAGAGTTGTTTGGAATGTTGTATTGTATTCTAATTAACTATTTTTATTTACAATTAAATCTAATACAAGAACAAGCTCTAACTATATTAAATTCTAATTACAATTATTGTACAAAACATAAAAAAATGCCATTTACATTTTCCTTAAAGGAGACATTTAAGTATTTGTTACCCATGTTAGCAGTTTCTAAACAAATATATTTTAAGATATGAGAAGAATGAGTGGAACATCTTTTTTTACTGTTATTTAATTAATTTTGTATAACAATCTTTGTGATCCACATTTTAATATGAGCTACACTCAATCAGTTCTTAAAAGTACCTTTACAATGTCCCAATAGAATGCCTCAACCTGACCTACAGTCAACCACACAACAATATACCCACTTAGGCATCAACATCACCTCTATTGCGTGAGTGATAAGGTGCAATTTAGTAGTGTTTTACTACTATATCTGTGTGATAGACTGTACATGTATTAGTTATTGAGTAACTACCGGTAATAAATGGGTTCGTTTAGTTCACATTCATGTGCCTTAAGCCGGAAACCCACAGCGGCGCACGGAGAGGCTGTGCACGTGTGTTCAGCTTCGCTTTAGTACAAAATGTATGAGAGCGTTTCCACCGCAGCGCACGGACATGCTACGCAGCAATTGACGTCATAAACACACGCGTAGCTAACTCGAATGGGCGGAACGTAGCTCAGCCACGTGGCCGACCCACGCATCCCAGCTGCGTGGGTCGGCCATTTCTCGGCGACCCACGACTATGTACAGTCTCGAGCAAAAATATGTACACACATAATATTGTTAAGAAATTATTATAAGAATAAGCTACTCTAAATAAGAGGTACAATTAATGTTCCTATTATATAAATACATTTAAGTTGTGATAAGTATAATTTATGTAAGAACTAAGTAATTTATAATACAAATAAGTAAAACAGATGTTACTACACAATAGCTAAATTATATTGTTACTCGGAAGCGCTATTGTCTATATTATAAAAATAATATATTGACTTTAAGTAATTTTTTTTTTTATTAAAAAAAATATTTGATCCATTTTATTTTCAAGTGTCATCTGTCAGTATGCATTGATTGCTAGATGGCAGAAGAGATTCGACAAAAAATCTCACTAATTTCGTTTAACAATTTCGCATATTATTAAGTATACATATTTTTGCTCGTGACTGTACCCCACGCATGGCTATGAGCTGTGTGAGCGACACATCCGTGTCCGTGCGCCGCAGTGGAAACTGAGGCCGACGCCGCCGAACTAATGAGCCCACGCAGCAGAGGTGATCCACGCATCCGTGCACAGCCTGCGCAGCGGTGGGGTTCCGGCTTTATAGTAAATTATGGAGCAACTGGCTGTGAATGTAGCACTACGGAGTCTTATAAGAATATTTGTGGATAAAATTATGGTGAATTGCATGGTGATAGATACGGTAAATGCGTAATTATAGTAAAGTACTTTTCCCCGAATACTCAATTGTGAACGAAGTTTAAGATTTGCTTAATATTTTTTTATTAGAGACGGTATCTTAGGCAAGCAACATGAAATTGGTTTGTGTATTGTTCTTCGACAATTGCATTTAAAAAATAGTGCGCAATTGAATGCTAAGTGAAAGTGCGTTCGTATAAACTACTATGTTGTTGTAGTCTTTGTTATAAGAATCTCAAAAATAACTACCCGTTTTACACTTCATTTCAAAGATGATTTTGTTATTGGTTATGGTTGATTGCCTGATCTCGCATAATAAAAACTAGTTGAACATAATATTGTCTTGTAGACATTTATTATTTTCCAAGTATAAACATAATGACTAGAGTACATAGTGACTACCATACATATTTAACGCTATGTAATTATGTAGTAGTACTGGTTTAAGTAAACAACTTAACTGAGATTAAATTGAATGAAATACATAACACAAAGTAACTATGTAGTGCAGTAGTTAGCGCACTAGACATACCTAAGCACTTATAATATTAATAGTTTTCTGCATCAAACTAATAATTATTGAATTGTTTTTATTGCGGTTTATTTTGATTTTAGTTCCCGACCTTCCGACGACTAAGCAAGTGTCATAGTCACACACACGGTCATCTAATCCCCAACTAAGCAGAGCTTGCACTATGGTAACCAGACAACTGGAATACATATTTCTAAATACATTGATAACACAGATAAACTACACTTAGAACCAAAACAAATGATCATGCTCATGACACTAACGTCCTGGGTGGGAACCCAACCCACGACCTACGATGTAGCAGTGTGGGTCACTGCCACCACCACTAGACCACCAGAACATTCAAATATTTCGACATGCCCATAACTAAATAAATACTTTTCAATTTATAGGATACCTAAATCGTATACTATTTACTCAGCCTATAGCAATGTGGTTAGCCCCAAAAATAATTTCAAACAAACGAAAAATACTTTTGTATTAACAATAATATTTGAATAGATGTTTAAACTTACAATCCTGTTGATTCAGCTCTAAAGTAATTTATGTTCTATACTCTACGTGCGATTGTACAAGTATTTAATATGTTTATGTATAGTTTATATTTCAATATTGATATTTACAATACTATAAAAACTAAGCCTACACATTAAATAGGAAAAAATATATACTAAATAAAACTAAGAACTAAAATAAGGCGTCAAAAAATTCACCCACGTCGCTGTCGACTGGGAGTGTGCCCAAAAGGCTGGCAGCATTGCCACGTTGTATGGCAATGCTTATGCGCTGACCTAGGTAGAAGCCAGCCTTTGGGTCACACGAAGTGTCAACCAGGCGTCTGGATAAATCTTTAAAAAAACTGTGAGCACTCGGACCCCACGGACCAAGTGTCTCAACCCCAAACGGCTCGAATATATAACTTCCAACTAGGTTGGAATATTTCCACCGCTTGAGGTTCTCAGCAGCCGCAGCAGCAGCGCCAGCACAGCACGACGTGCTAGGAAGATGGGATGGCGCAAGAGTATCGACGCAAGTAGCGTCCCACACTAAAGGCCTACCCACCTTCCACGGGAACAAAGACATACCGTCCGGTCTCCTGCCGTCGTCGCGTGCCAGGCCATTGGGTTCGAGAACAGCCGGAACGCCCACGGCGACAAGAGCTCGTCGGATAATATCGTTTATATTAGCATGCCGCGCCATGCGGCCCGCGCTACGGCTACATGATAGGCCGTGGTGTCCGAGGCTGTTGACAACTTCGCCACAGTGACAGCGATGCGGGGTACAAGACGAAGCCCCAAGGCGTAGAGCAGCAGCAAGGCGGAAAGTAGTGTCGTCGAACAAGGTGCCTATGTTCGACGAAGGCAATGCTTGAAGCCAAAGGCCTGACTCCCACTCTCCCACAGCCAGTAAGCGCGCACGCTCAGCAGAAGTATTTGAAGAAGAGAGTAGATTTTCTTGAACTACTCTGCAGAGCGGCTCGTCCCACTGTCTCTGGGAAGATGGGCACACAGGAGTATTTGAATACGGGCAGGCAATTTTCCAGGCATCCACAGCCTCGGTGAAGCACGGCACCTCAAAATCAATCAGTGTGGAACTGAGAATATTCCTGATTAATTTATCAGTGCCGTGGACCGAGGATATGAATGCCGGTAAGCTAATACTTGTAATTTTGCGGACGCCGAGCCCGCCCATACGGATGGGAAGAGTGGCTTGAGCCCAAGCTCGGTCGTCCAAGGCCACATTCAAAATTGAAATGAGTGTATGTTTTAAAATTTGGTCCATTTTATCCAAAAGTTGAGGGTGCTTCCATAAATGGGAAGCACGAAGGAAATAAATTAATTTAGGGCCGAAACAACAAAACCGAATTAGGGTAATGGCCGAATGCATATTAATTTGGTGCAGTCTATCCGAAACATCATTAAAATTTTGAATTTTTTCGTCTATAAAAGTAGGAAAGGCTTCGTCGAAGATTGGAGACCCAAGGAGACGGAGAGAGCTTTTTTCTGTAATTTTTATCTCAGGGGCTATTGCGAAAAATTTTGATAGAGTCAGTCGTCTGTCAGTGACGTTATTTAAAAAAAGCTCACATTTAGAGAGGTTAAGCTGAAGTCCGATGGTATTTAATTTATTTTTTAAAAATATAAGGTCGTTTACTACTGTATTCACGTCGCCTCCGAGGGTCCCGTCATCGAGATACCACACGTTTAATTTTGAATTTAACTGCCTAATGATTGGGAGGATGGCTAGGCTAAAAATCACCGGCCCGAGAGGATCACCTTGCTGACAACCAACTGCAGATTCTAATAGATTTTCCCGATACAGTAATTTTGATGGATGCCTGTAGCATTGCCAAAGGAAACTAAAAATTTTGGGTAATTCTTTTCTAGTTTCTGCCAGCAAGATATCCCTATTAACCGAGTTGAAGGCATTTTTGATGTCAACCTTCAGAATGACCTCTCCTTTGCCAGAATTTAGATAGGTCGACAACGCGTGTACGGCAGCCTCACAGCCCCCTTTGGAGCCATAGCCAAGTTGCAGGGGCCGAAATTTGTTCGAAACGTCCTCACCATAAAATTTACAACAGATCTTGGCTGCCATACGACGGTATGTGGTTCCCACGGCAATGGGACGAATGCCGCCATCCTTCTTGCGCAAGGCACATAGATTTGCTCCGTACAAGACATCGATGACGGCCTCGTTAACCTTGCCGGAGAGCATGAGGTTGATCAAAGCCGTTAGCTCCTTCAAAAGTAGCTCACCAGCTTCCCCGGCGCCTGAGCAGACAAGGTCCTTTAAGTGCTGTGGGCTCAGGCCGTCAAGGCCGCCAGCAGAGCCACTCTTGAAGGAACCAAGCGCTGCGATCACCTCTTGACCTGTAACGGTGAGGGAGTGAGTGTCTGAGTCAGTAGGGTCGGGAAAAGAGAGGTCATCAGCAGGGGCAGGGTGTTTGCTCTCCAGAGCTGCGAGAGTTTCTGGAGAACAAGAAGCCACCACATCGCTGCTAAAAAGAATTCTGGCTGCTCCACTTATGTCACCTTCCCCCAATTTTGATTCGACAACATGGGAAATACCTCTAGAGGAGGTAAACCTATGTGTCAATAATTTGGAGTCTAAATTGTAGGCCGAAACGATACATTTTTCTTTAATTTGGCTAGTTAAAGTTTTTTTGTTTGCCGAATCTTTTTGAACATGTAAAATTCTGTATGGGAAGGTGAGCAGGTTTTCCCAGGCACTTAGCGAGTTCTCTCGAACAGCGAGGCGAACACAGCTAGCCAGGTGTTGTGCCACTAGTGGTCTAGCGCCACGAGGAACTCGCTTTAAAACCGGTAAAGAATTTTTGAATTTAGAGAGGGTTTTCCATAAAGGGACAAAACTGCATGTTGCTGATGGAGTAATGACAGGATCCGAAGGGAGAGCATGTTGGGGTTTGTGCACCCGCCCAATATGCACATTCAGACCCCGCTTACCTTTAAAAAATCGTGCCTGGGTGCACAGAGGGCACCTCTCCAGAACGTATAAGGAACGTTTAAGGAAACCAACACAAGCAAACAACACATTCCACAATCACGTAAAATATCCATTCCAACTATACATCGCCTAATGCATTTAATAGCTCATACAATCACACACCTGTGTTCTAGTAACACACACACACGCACCCTTACATACATACATACATACATACACACACACACACACATGTACACTGATGACGTCACCCTAGGTTGCGAAGATCACGGATTCGTGTCAATACGAACAGAGTCCTTGGACTTACGAGAATGTACTAGTGTAGTAATCCTTATGAAGCTTTAAAGTAGTATAGCTAATGATCGTGAATGTATCAATGGTTTTACTGTACACGAATAAAGTACTTTGGTATTAGAATATCTTTTTAACTATTTATGTGCAAAAGAAGTTGGTCGTGTCTGTCTATGACATCATAGGTCCTAAACGATTGGACCGATTATGATGCGTTATCGTTTTTGTTTTAAAGCTGTTAGAAAGTTTGTTGTAAAGGCTTATAAAGATCTGTTTAGAATTTTGAAAGCAAAGCTAGCACTTTTGTTTTGTGTAAGGAATTTCATAATTTTTATTTATAGTAGTTATCTACATACTCTGAAAACGAAAAAACATAAAGAGTGATATATCTTTATTGTGTGTATGTTTGAGGCATCGTAGACACAAATTAGATGTACCGATTTAGATTTGTTTGTATGTATTTGAAAAGGCAAGTTTACGACTTTATTAATAAAGTTTGGAAAAATTTAGTAGTTCCCCGAAAATTAAAATATAAAGGCATTCCTTATATAAACGATTGTAATAATTCTTTGGTAGGCACATTAGGCCAGAACTCATTCACAAATCATTCATTCATTAACAAAATATCGTTAATTTCCACTTGGTTTCATGAATGCTTTATTAGTTCTACAATTAAGATATCTTAATGATACTCGTTATTATGCAATGCAGCCATATTTATGTGTAGTAACGACACTATAATAATAATAATAAAACATTTCCATTATATCAATTGATGAAACAGTCAAAATCTATATGATAATACTTAACATATTATGTAAACGGAATAGTTTTTTTTTGTTGTAGTCGCTAATCTCTGAAACTGCTGGTTGGATTTGAAAAATACTGTCTGTATTATTTAGCACAATTCTTGACAAAGATCAAAGATTATTTAGTACAATGTTACATGCCTAGAAAAGAAAAGGCACAATAAGTATTTTTTTCATCCTTGCTTCTCCAAAAAAGGCCTTTTATTGTTAAGATCTTAATTTCTATTTAACTATAAACAGTATACAAAGGTATAATAATTAAATTATAAATTCTTTGAGCTTAATAGAGCAGGTATAAAAAGAACCGCAATATTAATGAGGATGATTAATTATAATCACAGTTAATTGATCATGATTGTGTAATTATTATGTCTCAGTATATAAGGTGTTCTGACTATTAAATGGCGTCTTATTGATTAAATGTCATATAAAAAATATGTCCGTTCCTATTGTGGGAAAAAACTAACTAGCTAGCCAGCCTTCTGGGCACGTTCCCCGCCATGGATAAGGATGACGATGAGTTCTTTGACGCCATTTAGTTTTTATTTATGTAAGTTTTAATTTTAGTATAGTTAGAGTTTGGGAAAAAACTTAGTTTAA
The DNA here is from genome assembly GCA_905146925.1 of Autographa gamma. Lineage (NCBI taxonomy): Eukaryota > Metazoa > Arthropoda > Insecta > Lepidoptera > Noctuidae > Autographa > Autographa gamma. The sequence continues at coordinate 273,644 of LR989875.1, forward strand.
AAAGAACAAATATTGATCAACTCTTTTAGAAATAAGAATTGATGTTTTACGATTTATAAACCTAACTTTTCCTACAATTTATTCCTGTACAGAATCTTTCAATAACTACAAAAACATATTTATTGTGTATTCTGTCTAAAGTTCTCATGTAACATTCTTTAAACATTAATTATAATAAATTAAATAGAATTCATCTAAATTCTACCACTAATCTCTTCTTAGAAACAATAAAATAAAGTTAGAATGACTATAGAATAAATTATAATAAAACTTATTTTATATATCTACATAGCCTGAAATATTATCTATACGGATATTCTAAGAAAAAGAACATTTTAAAAACTTCAAAAAATTAAAAAAAATAAAATCTCCAAAATTAGTATTCTAAAGTCCACACTCTAATTACCATTGACCTTTCTATAGTTTTCACCTTGACTGTCAAACATTCTCCAAAACCTAGTCATTTAGTAAAATGGCCGGTCAATTAGCACAACGACACGTAATTAGTGATTGCATAATTACTTTTTATGTTGTTTTCTCACCATACAAGTGTGGACAATGGTTTTGATAGGTGTTTTTATTGAGTAATTAATACGGAGATTTATAATTAATTTATGCATGATTGTATGGAAGATCACATGCTAGAAAAACGAAGGAATTGTTATTTATAAAGGTGTGATGAAAAGGATACATTTGTAATTAAATTGTTAGCAATTTTCGTTATTTCAATTATTATTTTAAAGTAATATTAATGTAAGTTTTAATTTTTAGTATGGTTAGAGTTTGTTCTTATATTTGATTTAATTGTATACCAAATTAATATTTTATAAAGTAATATTACACGAAGAAAATAATTTAATTTATTTTGGACGGATACCTTGCTTGACGTAAGTGGGCATTTTAATTTTAGTCTTTATTAAACTCTTTATAAGATTTTATTGAAACTGCATCGATGAAGAGGTTATGTTGAAAAATAACAACCTTTGCTATTATTTTAAGAAAACATTTTACAAAAATGTCTAACTTAGGAAATAAATGTTGCAAATGTAACATAACATTTGTTGGAGATTCTAAGGTAAGTAAGACTTTTAAAATAGATAGGTTCCTGCGTGTATGTTCAAAATGTAATTCTTAACATTCTAAATAATATAACCACTTAAAATAACCGATCTCTCAAGGAAAACAACTTTGCAGGAACGTGATAATTTTCTGTTATTACATTGCACACTTCGTTATGCAGTTAAGCGACTCCCGCCAAGGTCGGCATTCGGATGGGTGACCCACTGTGCAATCCTGACTCACTTTTACGAGTCACATCGTAAATCGATTTTGCAATATCGGAATAGATTGTAAACAAGATTCTCTTTACACTATTTTCGACCATATTAAAAGCTAATAAAGTTGATATTCATAAAACGACAAATCAAAAATATTTTTCTCACGTATTGGTTCTCTGATACAATTGAGTTTGGATTTTACGCTGTTGTGTTAAGGTTGGTTTTCGTTTGGTTTGTAATTTTGTTATGAACATGTTTATATCAAGTTCTGTGCATAATATGATTTTAATATTTTATGTTTTACCTCATAAAGTTCAAAATGGTATGTATTAAAACTTGGCTAGATTTTGCTACGTAGCTATTTATTTTGAACGCTATTTCTTGTGACATAAATTTTAAACTCGCTTGTTTAAGAAATCTTGATAACTTTTTTGTTGCAGTGTTTTCTATTCCATGAATTTAAATATTAATAGTTATGTAATAGATATTTCCTGTTATGGGTTCAAATAAAAATAATCGTAACAGTACAGTATCCTCTACGACTAAGTAGTTACCTATATTATGGAGGTCTTGGGTTCGATTTGCCTAGTAAACACTTGGTGCACTTGGTTCTTCGCGTAGAAACTATATTATCCCACTGACCATACAAATGACATACACTGTATGTATATTAAACCAAATTTTGTACTACTTGCTTATCAATTTTCATCAAAATCCGTTCAGTTGTTTACGAACAAAAAAGTAACAGACAAACAGACATACACTTTCACATAATTTTTTTGATAAGAAATAGAATGTAGATTCGCACAGATACGGTAAACGACTAAAACCAGGGGATGAAACCTACCCCTCTGCCGACCCTTGTTCAATCGAGTGCACCGAGGGGTGAAGATATGATATGATATATTGTTCTGTATTGTTAACTTAATGTTTATTGCTCGAATCCGGTTCAAATCACATTACTTTGAATGTAAATAGCCATTGGTTAAGTTAATTACGACTGTGATGTGGTTGCGGGTTCGATCCCTGTTGAACAAATGTTTGATTGATCTTTTTGTAATTGATTAGTTATTTGTGAAATTGGAATTTAGCTAAGGCCTTATACAGAAGACGTTATTCATAAATTCCAAAATTTGGGATCTGAAATCGCCAATCCGCAATGAGCAAGCGTGGTGATCAATGCTCATGCCTTCTCTATATGGGAAGAGGCCTGTGTTTTTTTTTTTTTAAGTCTTAGATACGATTTTCATCCTTAGTTATTTTTTTAGGCTATGCTATCCCAAAGCTGGGCAAAGGCCCCTCCCTGAAATCCTTCCATAAATTTTCAGGAAACATTTTTTAGGATTAGGAAACTAAACAATCTCTTAATTGAGACACGTCTGGTAAAACTATTTCGACACAAATAACTAAAATATTTAAATAATGAATGTCTACAAATTGTGTTTCGATGCTACACTGTAAATGATACGTTCACTATTACACAATCCTTATTTATTCAGCTTTTAGATAGACTGGTTCAGTAGGTTACAGATTACCCGTCTAGGAGGTCAGTTTGATGCCAGTTCAAACAATTATGTAAATAATCTCCTACAGGCCAAATATTAGCTAAGGAATGTTTTTGACAGTATGTATTTTGGTAATGAACTGTAAGTTAAAAATGTAAAGGTTTTACCCTTTTTTTGACGCAGTTGTTTCGCGGATGGGTGACCGTCAACATACCGAAACTCCAGAGTGATCTTTGATATTTTTTAATCATTAATCTACTAACCAGTCATACCAATGAATTTCATATTGTATGACCTAGTAAATAGTTTTTGGAGGTCAGATAGGCAGTCGTTCTACATAAAAAAAGATTAGCTAAATCTGATAAAACTCAACATACCTTGGAAAAAGGTTTAAGAGAAGAGGAACTGCTTAAATCTACCTCTTGTAATAAAAATTATTTACTTATTGACAACTCTACTTAGAAAACTCTTTCTTTCAGCGAATCTTTTTCCGAAGCTATGTTGGGAATGGCTTCTAGTCACACCCGTTTCAGTCGAACACTGTAGTTTACAGGACTTGCCTTTACTGGTAATACTATACCAGTATCTGCAGATAAACATATAATCCTTGCAGATTTAATAATATAAAGACGTTACTATGATGTCATGGGTAGAAGAGTCGGGTATCAGATAATAACGTGCTTTATAGAATACAGTAGGAAACTATGATAACGTATTTATTTTCAATTTATGGACTGTTGTTCCTGATAGAAACAACTACTGTCAGCTTTAAATTCTAAAAATGGCTGCATTCATACAAAATCAGAATTGACTCGAAAAGTTACAATATAAACACTCCCGTCGGATATATTGACACGTCGTCAATTTATAGCCCTAAATTGCACCACTACGCTACCTTAGATAGCTTGTCAGTATATCCTTTACACATTACTATTTGTGTATTTATATATAAATGTGAACTTATTATGAATGAGAACGTTTTATCAGTGACTAATTAAAAAATAAGTACCTCAAATACTAACCTAACCTAACGTAGATACGTAGCTTACTCATTAGTACATTAATGTAAACAACAATAAAAAATAAATTAACCTCAATCTTCCATAAAACAATGACTCATATTTCATTCACAAAACCGCAATACTAAAATAAAGCTAAAGTGCTATTTATTATCTAACCGCTGTTAGCGCAAATTCGTAAAATGCGCAAAATGCGCAAAGTGCGCAAAATGTGCAAAGTGCGCAAAGTGCGCAAACTGCGTAGATTGCGCTTAAGTAATGTGACGTAATGAAGAGGCTATTGAATGGCTTGACCTCGACTTTTAACGAACAACAGCAGCTTAGATGGGCCAACCATTATATTTTTGTTGGCCAACTATCTTTAGAATGGAAAACTAAAGGAATAGGTTTACTGAGTAATATAATGAAGATTTAAAGTATTGTTTTATAAAAATGTATTTCTATTACAAGCTTTGGTATAATTTCGATGAAAGATACTTGTGTGTTATCAAACAAGCCTAAACACTATAGTATTGCTGATGTAAGAGAAATTGACCGATCTATTTGACTTTATGAATAGAGGAGTAGAGGGAACTGAATTTGTAATAGCTTTTCAGGAGTTATTCTTACTCTTTTTATGATATTTTTGTACAGATATAAGTGGCAAGACTCGCAAAGACGCTGTAACTCAATAGCCTTCAGTAACGCCATTGAAGAACTAGGCCGAATGATCTGTCCTTAATATTTTTTACTTTACAACAAAACAGTTTACATCATTTTCTAGTTTTTGCCATAAATAAGGCAGTAAGAGTTCTGGTATTACATATTATATTATATATATATTATAGTGTTTCTCTACGAAGATGATGACATGCTTTCAAAATAATCCCATTCAAGTATAGTAATTTTGGTTTTACTTTTTACAGTAAAGGTTGTGAGGTAAAACTAAACGTACAATAAGAATTACGTACAAATATAATAACATTGTGGGTAATTATATTTTCGAGCCGTTTGGGGTTGAAACGCTCGGGTCATGGGGTGCGAGTGCAAGAAATCTTTATAAAGAACTTTCTAAACGTTTGGTAGAATCTACTCGTGATCAGAGGGCTGGTTTGTTCCCTGCACAGAGAATCGGCATAGCCATTCAACGTGGCAATGCAGCCAGCCTTCTGGGCACGTTCCCCGCCATTGACAAGGATGACGATGACTTTTTGGACGCCTGTTAGTTTTTATTTATGTAATTTTTTATTTTAGTATAGTTAGAGCTTGTTCTTATATTAGATTAAATCGTACAAATACATATTTATGAATTGGCATTCAACAAATTAGCTAATAATAATAAAGGACAAACATTCCCTGCTGAAATGCAAGCATGAAATAACTCTTCCTATCTTAAATACGGCCACATGCACATAAAACAATCTCTCATATCTCCGCAATTTTTATCGATAACTGATATCAGAGGTCTTTTCATTACAGCCATTCATCTTTATACCAAGCCACAGGTCACATTCTGTGCCTATCAGATGCTCAAACATTAACATATTTGCTCTAATCTTAATTATAACCCCACAAGTGGATGACCAGATAATCTTAACTGAGGTATTTCTGATATCATTACTGTGTATGTGATAAAATGCTGGTTATGCTTTAAATTGATACAGAAATAAGATAGTAATGTCAGTAGATTAACCTTGTGACCATGCAACGTCGTAAATGGCAGATAAATGATAGTTAAATTTTTGGATGATTTCAGATCCCAATATTGGAATCCAGGTTTCTTTACGATATTTTCCTATATGGGAACTGGCCTGGGCCCTGCAGTGGGACGTTTACAGGCAGGAATTATGATTATTTATTTGAAACATCCATCGTGTTTAGATTAAAAAATACGCTAGGGTCGCTAGTAACACGTCGTGTCTGAGTCAATGTCCACCAATCACAGTCCAGTAGCTTGTCTCTTATTGGTAGAGAATGTCAGATAGACCTGAGTCAATACTAGCCAAACTAGCGAATTTTGGTATCTTTTTATCTCTCGTAGGATCCAAATGGACTAAAATGAGAAATTTTGAAAGAGTGTTCTTCATTTTTCGAGTCTCATAGACTAGTTCTAGAAAAATAACAAATCATCACGCCTGTATCTTCGAAGGGTTAGGCAGAGGTGTACCAATGTACACCCACAGTTCGCTGATATGTTTAGATCCCATGTAATAGGGGGCGAGCCTATTGCCACTAACCGGGCACAAATCCAAACTCCGACCTGCTACTGAGTATTTCATAGAAAAACCTTGGTCGACCTGGGAATCGAACCCAAGACCTCTAGCGTAGCAGTTGCGCTTAGCACCACTAGGCCAACGAGGCAGTAGTTCTATAAAAATAATACTAAGTAAATTAAAGAAGGATGTAAAGTAATCGTTTATTTGTAGGTCACTTGATAGTAATCACAAAGTAGACCCATAATATTGAAAACAAACAAGCTGTTTCTGTTCTCATCCCAGGATTCTTGTTTACCACATTTGGGTACTTTTCCTGTTTACCGCCCAATCTTTTCATTATTAACGGAAACATTCTGTAGCTCTTGTTGGTGTTGGCTTCAATCTTACCGGGCATACCTAAATACCAGTTTACTACGTCATAGACACTGTCTTTAATAATATGACCTTCACTCTTCAACGGAAAATACGGTATTTCTTCGTAAGACTTGGCCTCGATTCAGATATTTTAAATCCATGTCAGTGGTCGGTCAGTGTACCTGTCAGTGTGCTTATTTTCGTATTCAGATAAGCTGACCATAAAATATCATTGAACTCTCGAAGAGAATGATCGTAATGACCAATTAATGAAGTATCGTAAAAATTACCTAATGAAGCATTTCATTCGGTCAATTCAATCAACTCTTAATAAAGCTGAATCGAGACCTTGGTTGAATTGTCCGACTCGTACCTAAAGAAAAAACAACTGTCAAAGGTTAACGTATATATGAGAGTTGGGACCAACGCCCCAACGTGCTTTTTGAAGTACGGAGATGTCTCGGTGTGTTAATAGTTACCCATCCATGAAATAACCGCGTCGGGCGTAGCTTAACCGGTAAACTTAATCGATTAGTAAGCCTTTTACTTAGCCACGAGTCCCTTCACGCTATTTATAAGCTGTTTCCATGTAATTATTGATTAGCTTATGTCAATACGAATACGCAAATGTGCGTATTTGAACTGTCTTGTAAAGGGAATTGATTAAAAACAGGTTTTGTTAAAGTTCTGTTGATGACACGTTTATTTAAAAGTGTGACTGTATGGCAGCTGGTCAAGTGACTATATCAAAGATAATGGAGTTAAAGGAACACGTGCGATGTAACTGACTAACACGTCAATAAAATAAAGATGTTTTTTAGAGTTAAAACTATAAGCTATCAAGATACAGGATACAAGAGCATTTATTGATTTAAAACATGAGTTAACATACACAGGGCATGCAAGATGTTACATTATGTAATAAAGACCGGTCATATTTTGCCTTTTCGGCGTACAAATATGGCTTAATCTAACTTATATACTAATCCTACTAATATTATAAATGTGAAAGTTTGTGAGATTTTTTTTTTTTTTTGGTAGATATCTTTGCAGTTAGCCTGAGCGCTGGCTTTGACTGCTTCACCGGACTTTTGGCGAGGACCTTAAGGCCTCCAGCCAGAGCAATAGGAAAAACTAACTACGTCAGCAACGTCCACTAAGGGCACCCCCTGCGGGGTTCGGACCTCGACTTAGTGCGTTGCTAACAATCTTAATAAAGCAAAACAACAAGGGATGGCTGGATCTAATTTTTTATTATTTAGGGACATATTTTTATTGCTAGTTTGGCCGGCTCGGGCCAGCTTGATCTAGGGACGGGAGGAAAAGTTTATGAGAATGGATGTGTGGATGTTCGTTACTATTTCACGCAAAAACTACTGAATGGATTTTAATGAAACTTTACAATAATGTAGCTCATACATCGGAATAACTCATAGGTTATTCTTTATAAACATAGTATGTATTTCATTCACGCGGGTGAAACCGCGGGGTACAGCTAGTATATTATAAAAGACTATCATAATCATTTTATTATTTGTAGAACATAGTAAGGCAACAAAAATATAGATCCCTCAAATAGGTGTTAGCTGTAGAGGTATATTATATCAATGGAAAAGTGTGAAGTAGATGATGCGCTTTAGAAATTAGGCAATTGCTAGTTAATAGTAATTTCGTATACTTCTGTGCATTGGACAAAAAAGTACTGGCTTTTTGGGTATTATTAGTAAAACTATGTTCATGACTTATACATATCACTTGAAATACAAGTATGTAAGAGTTCTGTGTCACTTGAACAATCATGACATTAAAATGTCGTTGGCCACTGTTGGGGAAAACGTAAGGCTATATCATATAAAAGAAACTTGAATAAGAACGGAACAGTCTAGTAACATTCCAACTTTGATAGTCATCAATGACGATTATTTATTTCCTAGAAAACTAATAACAAGATTCGTTTTGGCAGTCTTAGATTACGACACACTATTTCACCTATTAGATATCTATACATTTGTAAATCCATAAACATAATAATATTTTATAAATAAATAAATAAATGCGGACAAAATCAAATACATTGTTCTGAACCCAAAGTAAGTTGCTAAAGCACTTGTGTTATGGAATTCAGAAACAACGAAAGCACCACAAACACCTAGACCCGAGACGATGTAGAAATGTGACTTTCTACATTGACCCGACCGGGGATCGAACCCGGGACCTCAGAGGTAGCGACACCTTGAAACCGGTGCGTACGCCACTCGACCACGGAGGTCGTCAAAAATAAAGAAACGGTAGACCGATTTTCATGATCTTTGGCTTGTCAGATTCACATCCACCCAAATAGAAAAATAACTTTAACAATATTGGAAAAAGTCACTTAAAATATTGTCTTGAACGTCAGTACCGCTAGTTTTTAATTAAATGTAATCGTACAGTAAAATAGGTTCGCAATCAAACACATTCAATGGTGGTGTGTAAGTAGTAAACCAATGGCGTTCATCTTAATGCCAAACTTATCGAAGGCGAAAAGAACCAGTTTTTTGTTCACAAGGTCAGAAGTGTTAGCGAGTGGTACTTTAGTGCCCTTTCACTAGCATTACGACATCTTACGTAGCACTAAAGTACCAAGCGGTGTTATTTAGGTCACTCTCGTTTTCTATGGCTGTTTTGAAGATCTCTGATTGTGGGAAGCTTTAGACTTGTGACTTGTTTCGTAAAGTTGGTCTTTTTTATATTTGTGTGTTGCACTTAACTAGCTGTGTCTTTCGGTTTTACTTGTCTTTGCTTTCTGACATGGCAAATAATGTGATATCCAGGATTTAGATGACCAGGCTATATAAAGTCACTTCTTTATACCTTCCCCTAGAGAATTGGGCTATCAAATGTAAAATAGTTTTATTGAAAACGGACCGGTAGTTTCCGAGATTAATGCGTTCAAACAAATAAGTCTCTTTAGGTTTATTATATTAGTTAAAAGGTGGTAGTGAAATCTGTTATTCCGTTATTTGCTCCTTAAACAAAATAAGTATATTTGTATATAGGGAGCAAAATAACTTGTAATAAGTACCTAATTTAAAAATTAATTAGTCAGTTTTGTCTTAAAATATACGAAAGAATGTGTGACATTAAGTTTTGTATATTATTACCACGCTGGCCTTGTAAAGTAAATACTTGCACACTTTATGTAAATTGCAGAATCTTAAAGCAAACTTTGATCTTTAATATTAACCAAAATATTATAAGTTTTTTTTTTATTCATGCTTATTTTGTTTTATCCTTTTTATTTTATAAATAAATAATTAAATGCGGACAACATCACATGTTACAGTGCTCTGAACCCAAAGTAAGTAGCTATTAAGCACTTATGTTATGGGATTCAGAAACAACGAAGGTACCACAAACACCCAGACCCGAGACAATGTAGAAAAGTGACTTTCTATATTGGCCCGTCCGGGGATCGAACCCGGGACCTCAGAGCTAGCGACACAATGAAAACCGGTGCGTACGCCACTCGACCACGAGAGTCGTCGATTTTATTCATAGTAGTCGTTATTTATTCATAGATTTGAAGTATTAGGTAAATAATAATAGTCTTAAAAAAATCTAAGTAAGGTACTGCCTACGTACGTGATTTTTTCAAATTAATGCAACTACGTGCAAATATGCACTTGTGTCAAAACGTCATAATTATATAAACATGTACTATTATGTGTTTAAATCGTAATAAGTCATTATTTACATAAATACCTTTGTTTCTGTTATGAGTCAAATTCTGATTAAACTAAATAGTTTTGATCGAGAAACGACATCCTCATAGCAAATAGTAAAAAGGTAAAACTAGGTAGATTATTAGGTATTTCAGGGTATATTATAACCGCACTGTCCCACTGCTGGGCATATATCTACCCCCCATTCCTGTCATTGGTTAATAACTCTCAATTCGATATACTTATATCTTTTTTATTATTTTATTGTATTGTTTGCCACTTTTTGCCTAATAAATTACACCAATTATACCAAAACATAACATAACATATCATCACGCCTGTATCCCCAAAGGGTTAGGCAGAGGTGTAACAATGTACACCCACAGTTCACCGATATGTTTAGGTCCCATGTAATAGGGGGCGAGCCTATTGCCACTAACCGGGCACAAATCCAAACTCCGACCTGCTACTGAGAATTTCATAGAAAAACCCAATAACACCTTGGTCGACTTGGGAATCGAACCCAAGACCTCTAGCGTAGCAGTCGCGCTTATCGCCACTAGGCCAACGAGGCAGTCTAGCCAAAAAATGTATAACTTAATATTAGTAAGCTACCATAGCAATAATAAATTATCTAACGTTATTACTAATTCCTTTGTGTAATTAATTACATTCGTAGGTACTAAGAATTTGACTCATTAAGTTTCAGAAAACCACTAAAACATCTGTTCTTGCGTTTAATTATAAATTAATTAAATACCTAAATTGTAACACTAAGATAATCATTTTCATTTCATTTATAACTAAGTTTTGTAAACCGCAAACCAAAAAGAACGTTGTTGTTCTGTGTGTGGTATCGTAGCTCCTAACCGATTGATCCGATTGTAATGCAGTTTTTTAGTTTAACTATGAAGTTTTTACATTGTTACTTTCGCCTTTATCATATTATGTGTGGATTAGTAAAGATCGAAAGAAGCATGTAAATAAGAATGGTAGAAATAGTAGTTTTTCTCTGAAGGTAAAATGCTTTTTTTTTTGGGACAACTCACACACCTTTTTCAGACAACTGATAAACATACATATATATTTCTAAATACATACATGTTATAGATAAATTACACCCAGACACAGAACAAATGATCATGCTCATCGCACATGGGAATCGAACCCAGGACCTCCGGTATAGCAGTCAGGGTCACTAACCACTAGACCAACAGGCCCATCAACGCCCGTTTTATATAAATCGACTTTCAAAAAAGTTCTCTACATGAAACCATTATCTAAGCATTATACATGACTTAGATATTTAGGTATGTGTAGTACACCTACATAACATGAGTCAAAATCTCAGACTCAGTTATTTGCTTGTGGTTTTACAAAGAACTGTACCACGTGTAATGATAATCACAGATTTCAATTATTTACGTCATTATAATATAAAAATAATACGCTCATTCAAATATTAACCGCAGTGCAAGATAAAAAATATGTATTATAATTTTGATGCATGTTATTTTCTGTATGATTCATTCAAAGTAAATTGGTCGTTGTAAATTGTAAATGCAGTCAGTATTTTTTGTTGAAATTCTACTGAATTTATTTATTTATTTTATTTATTTAATAATTTATGTACACACACAAACATTTTTAGAGAATAACATATTGATAAATTATGTACAAAGGTGCCGCTTATTTCTTAAGAAATTTCTGCCAGCGGACCCGCGAAAGGAGAAGTCGTCAATATTGGCAGTCATCGTGCGCGACTTAATATTCAAAAATTACAAATTATAATACTAAAACAATAATTTTATAAAACCTAAAAAAAAAAAATACATGTCATATACGTACATATATGTATAAATATACAAAAATACTACATATAATAACTAATATATATACTTAAATATACTTATAATAATATATATAATTACATATAATAATTCAATTACAAGGAGAGATAGTGCTCTTTTATGCTCTTCTTAAAGATAGGGAGAGATTTGGAATCACGGATGTTAGGCGGAAGCGAGTTCCAAAGTCTTACTGCGTACTGCGTACTGAATGATATGATTCAAATAAAATGTATTAATAGTAACCTTTGTTGGTCAATAAGGACTTTATTAAATGTTTTCTGATGGAATTGGTCCGGAAATGAGGTTTGTTAGGTTACATAAATGGGAAAATTAAGCTCTTATCCTGCTTTCTAGAGGTCTTGTTGTGGTTCACAATATTCTATGTTTTCAGCGTCTCTTTATAATTATTGTTTTCGTAAACGGATAAAACATTGTGAGTGAGCTTTGTTAAAATTGCAACCCACAACTGAGCAAGGGTGATGATCAGTGCTCGTTCCTTCTCTACATTAGAAGAGGTCTTTGCCCAGCAGTGGGACATTTACAGGCCTTTATCACTACATAGTATAAAACAAAGTCGCTTTCCGCTGTCTGTCCGTATGTATGCTTAGATCTTTTAAACTACGCAACGGATTTTGATGCGGTTTTTTTAATAGATAGAGTGATTCAAGAGGAAGGTTTATATGTATAATACATGCATAATATAGAAGAAAATCACGGATAATCTTAGAGATTTCTAATCTAAGGTCGTAAATGAACACATTTTTTGCGCTTTCATTGCAAACGCTGGCTGAACCCTATGAGATAGATCAAAATAATGTACTACAGTATTGTGCACCTTAAAAAGATCTACAATAAAGTCCGCGATGGCATATGTCTATCTCTTGAGGATAACCCACAATAACCATTTTTATCGTTTATTTATTACTTATTTACGAAAAAGCGATTTTAAGCAATACAGTATTAATCCTTATCCAATTAGGTACCTTTAATAAATTTTGCATGTAATATAGATCAATATTGCCCTTTACAGCATGTAATTTAAATGAATGTTTTCGAAGATATTACAAATATAAAATGCAGGGACATAGCGGTTGCGGCGGTACCGGCCGGGGTGCCGCGCGGGGGCCGGGGGGCGCGTGCCTATACCAAATAGTACGTCGAAGGCTGTGCTTCGCCCTACAGAATTTTATGATTGTGCAGTTATATTTGGTATCAGCATTGCACCCGAGCAAAGCCGGGGCGGGCCGCTAGTAATCATTATAACAGGTTGCATAAACAGTCATGGTATTTAACCCTCACAATACAGTTTAGTAACAAGCAGATCATTGTCAATATCAGTCATGGCGCAACGAAACTGGATTAGTTTTTTATCTAGATCGACCCAGTCACAGCTGAATGACAATAATATAATAGGTGACTATAATTTACTTATAACTATTAAACTACGGTACTTTTAATGAAATGTAGATTACTAGTCAACTAGTTAGGTAGCTTTAATATACCCTGTTGAAGTGTGTGATATGTCCGATTCGTTAATTGTTTGTTTTCCTAAATGTAATAAAAAAAATATATAAGAAAATTTTACTAAAATCGGTTGTGTGGCTTAGATATGAAAGCGAGACAGACAGAAATTAGTTACTTGTATTGTTAAAATTTGTATGGATAGATATAGCTATGGATTTATTATTCTGTATCTAATAAAATAATATTCCTGGACATCTCACACACGGTTGTCTGATCCCAAGCTAAGCAGAGCTTGTGTTATGGTAACCAGACAACTGATAACACATACTTATATATTTCTAAAATGTAATCCGAGTCCGTGTGGTGACGGACCTAAAGAATACGAAGGTCACCACCCCATCTCATCCCGTGGGTGTCGTAGAAGGCGACTAAGGGAAAATTGAGCAGAGCCAACAATCACTGCTTAGAGAAGGAAAACTCGAGACCAAACCCTATGCCAACCCGTCTGGCCAGCGTGGCATTAGTAGGCCGAAACCTCTGATGGAGCCACACCTCACAGAACGGCCCCCAGTTCCCGGTAGTCCCGCTATTCCCGGCCAAGGTAGCGGTCGCGGTAACGGCGGGACAGGGGGTGCTAAGAATCTCCGGGCTACGGGAGGCTACCACCACCTCAAAAAACTGACCCTGGCGACGTATAACGGACGAAGTCTACGGCTGGACCAACACCTCACCGAACTCGAAGTAGAATTAGGTCGCATAAACTGGCACATTTTGGGGTTATCCGAAGTCCGAAGACAGGGGGAGGACACGATAACCCTTGATTCAGGTGACCTATTCTACTACCGAGAAGGTGATAGGCCCTCCCAGGGTGGTGTCGGTTTCTTGGTCAACAAGTGTCTCACAAGCAGCGTTGTGGAAATCAGTAGTGTGTCGACAAGGGTAGCGTACCTCTTATTGAAAATCACCGACAGGAAGTTCCTGAAGGTGGTGCAGGTATATGCGCCGACCTCGACATACTCTGATGAGATAGCCGAAACCATGTACGAAGACATAGCGAAGGCACTACATGGTACCAGGAAGGCTCACTACAACGTTGTTATGGGAGATTTTAATGCCAAGGTGGGAGTACAAGAACGCGGCGAAACGATAATCGGACCTAACGGCGTGGGGCGCCGAAATCACAGGGGCCAAATGTTGGTAAACTTTCTAGAGTCCCAGGGGCTCTTCTTAATGAATTCCTTCTTTAAGAAGAAGCCCCACAGAGGGTGGACATGGCGAAGCCCCGATAATGTGACGAGGAACGAGATAGATTTCATCATCACGGACAAGCGGCATATATTTAGAGACGTCTCGGTGATCAATAGGTTTAATACCGGTAGTGATCATAGACTCGTCCGAGGCTCTCTAAATATCAACCTTAAGGCTGAAAGAGTTAGGATGATGAGACCTACTCTCCGACCCACGCTGCCCCAAATAGCTTTAGGTTCCGATAAGTTCCAGTTGGAACTCCAAAATCGTTTCGCACTGCTGGAAACCACGGACAATGTTGACGAAAAAACCGACACAGTGGTCAAAACGCTACAGAGTGTGTCTCGAAGGTTGTTCCCCGGAAAACGCGGTAAAAGGGAGTCCAAACTCTCACCAGAGACTCTCGAACTTATGAAGGAAAGACGAGAAACGCCAGATGCCCAGATGTCTTCGTCAGATAGGCGGTCCCTAAACCTGAAAATCAGGAAACTGACGCGACGTGACCTCCGACGCTGCAGCACTCGTAAGATCGAGGCTGCGATTGAGCGAAATAGAGGCACCAAAGTCTTCGCTCAGCAATTAGGCAGACCCCATCTGGCGAAACTGAGGACCGGGGATGGCAGGACCGTCACCTCTAAGTTCGAGATTCTGGAGGAAATTGAGAGTTTCTATAGACACCTATACGCATCACGGACGACTAAACCACCGAGACAAGGCGTAGATGACCACAGAGCCCCACTCACGCGCCATTACACCTAGGACATCCCGGATGTCGACCCGGGCGAGGTAGAGGCAGCTCTCAGACAACTAAAGAACAACAAGGCGCCGGGTGATGACGGAATTACGACCGAGCTCCTTAAGGCCGGTGGGACCACAGTCCTGAAAGAGCTAGCGAGTCTCTTTAATTCCGTCATTCACCAAGGCTTAACACCACAAGCGTGGAGTGGGAGTGCGGTGGTTCTGTTCTTCAAGAAAGGAGACAAAACCTTGCTGAAGAATTACAGACCTATCTCACTCCTGAGCCACATTTACAAGTTGTTCTCGAGAGTAGTCACTAACCGCCTCGCTACAAGACTCGACGAGTTCCAGCCACCAGAACAAGCCGGGTTTCGAAAAGGCTTTAGCACCGTAGACCACATCCATACTGTTCGGCAGATTGTGCAGAAAACCAAAGAGTACAATCAGCCGCTGTGTTTGGCCTTTGTGGACTACGAGAAAGCCTTCGACTCCATCGAAACTTGGGCGGTTCTGGATGCCCTGCAACGATGTCGTATTGACTGGCGCTACATCGAGGTGCTGAGATGCTTATATGACACCGCCACCATGACTGTCCAGCTCCATGACCGTAAGACGAATCCGATCGAGCTGCGTCGGGGGGTGAGACAGGGGGATGTTATATCCCCAAAGCTGTTCACCAACGCGCTCGAGGATGTCTTCAAAACTCTGGATTGGACTGGACGGGGTATAAATGTGAACGGTGAGCACATCTCGCACCTTCGATTTGCCGATGACATCGTCATAGTAGCAGAGTCGCTGGACCAGCTAAGCGAGATGCTGCATGGCCTAAATGAAGCTTCACGACTGGTCGGTCTTGGCATGAACTTGGATAAAACAAAGATCATGTTCAATGAACATATCAGGCCGAGACCGATATATGTCGAAGGATCGTTGCTCGAAGTTGTTCAAGAGTATATCTACCTAGGGCAGGTCATCAAGCTTGGTAGAAACAACTTGGAGCGGGAAATCGATCGGAGAATTCAGTTGGGCTGGGCAGCGTTTAGCAAACTTCGTCGAGTCTTTTCTTCGCCTATACCGCAATGCCTGAAGACCAAAGTGTACAACCAGTGCGTCCTACCTGTTATGACTTACGGTGCCGAAACGTGGACATTAACGGTTGGACTAGTCCACAAATTTAAAGTTGCACAGCGGGCTATGGAGCGAGCTATGCTCGGAGTCTCTTTGAAGGATAAAATTCGAAATGAGGTCATCCGACAAAGAACCAAGGTGACCGACATAGCTCGTAGAATTAGCTTGCTGAAGTGGCAATGGGCTGGCCATGTCTGTCGAAGGACCGATAGCCGTTGGAGCAGACGAGTCCTAGAATGGAGACCGCGGCTCGGCAACCGTAAGGTAGGACGCCCGCCCGCCAGGTGGACCGATGACCTGAGAAAGGTCGCTGGAGGGGACTGGATGCGGAAGGCGGAGGACCGGGTGTTGTGGCGTAAATTGGGAGAGGCCTATGTCCAGCAGTGGACTATGATTGGCTGATTGATTGATTGATTGATATATTTCTAAATACATACATATTATAGATAAATTATTATTAAAATTGATGGCCCGTGTGTAAAAATAATATTTTATATTCAATTTTTATTAGCTTAAATATCTTATCTAGAAAAGAATACATCCTTTTAACAAACTCGCTCATAATTAATTTAACCTAATAAAAAAACATGGTCAAATTCGAAACAATAGGTTACTCGATTTTCTGAATTCTAAGAATACCTTTTGACTAGAGATTAGAGACCTATATCCTTATAAATTTCATAGAAGTTAGTTCCTTTTTACATTATGGCATAGGTATCAATTATTACTTAGTTGGCAAAGTAAGCACTTGTAAGTTCTACAAAACTATCAATAACTAAGGTATAATGTTTACAGTATGTGTCACAATTGAGTCATAGTACTTTCCCGCGCATGCGTGGTATGGTTCTAGTGTAGTATGCTATTGGTCACACGTGAGCGAGCCCACGTGGCACTGTTTATATACAAAACAAAAGCTAAGAGAAAGGAAGTGGATTGCTTGTTTTCAGTTCATTTAATTACAAAACTTTTTTTAGCATATTAATTGCAGTTTTCTCGTTTTTTAATTAGTTAAAATCTATTGAATAGAGAAAAAGTTTATTTAGTATGAAAATAATAAAATTTGTAATTTTTACTTTAGTAAGGACCATTTTCTGCATCTAATTATTAATACATAAATACATACGAATAATCACGCCTCTTTCCCTGTAGGGGTAGGCAGAGACCACTTCTTTCCACTTGCAATTTAATGATTAATAGTATAATAATATGACAAAAGGAATTTAAAAAATGTGTGTTAAAAGATCCTATCTTACATAATATGTTATTAATAGATTAGATTTCCCCTAATATAAATGGAGGCATAGTTGTTAGATTCACTAAGTAAATAGTTCAAAACTCAATTCTCTAAAATCAGTGAAACAAACTATAAGTAAATAAAACATAGTAGGTACCTACCTACCTAGGTACATGGCAAAAATATCCAATCATGGTGGCTCTTCTATTAACTATCCGAAATCGAACCTACGCAAAACAAAAGCAAACCTGATTCAAGAATATTTAATTGAAATGACGTAACTACCCAAATTCACTTCGGGCAACATCGGCAATTTCCGTCAACACTCGGAGATATTTATCCTAAGTGGTTATGCAAGAATGTTTGAATAAAAACTTGTTTGAGCTTAGAAAAGGGCTACTGAGCAACATTTTTCACTATTATATAATAACGCTAATATAAATGTGAAAGTTTTTTTAGCTTGTTTGTTATTGTCTCACACCAAAACTACTGCACAGATTTGGATGAAATTTAGCAGAAAGATAGGTTAAACCCTGGATCACATCCTAGGCTATTATTTATTTCGAAAAGTTTTTAGTTTCGGGAACTAAAAGGCCAAAACTTCTGTAAAAACAAATAATTTCTAATGAAACATTCAACAATTTTTCCAGTCATAGGGCTGGCTCTACATTTGTATGAACAGCTTGTATGGCGTTGTATGTGTTTGTATGTTAAGTCAATAACTTTCCAAGTTATGCAATGAAGTGGAAAGGAAATCTTAATCAAGTACATTGTGTTAAGTGACGGGAAGTCATTAATTTCGCTTAATTTCTTGCAAGTGAACATAATATTATAATGATAACAATTAACTATGTAATGTTTTTATAATTACTTGCGTTAATTATTATAATTATTCAAGTTTATTAACGATTTTCTATTAATAGCAGGTATTTGTATTCAGGTGTTATTAAGCTGTATACGACTTTTCTGAATATTAATGATATTGGTGACGTCAGCGAATATTTTATCATAATATACGCATAAAATAAAATAACGAGGAAAGGAATAAAAAACGTTTTCTTCTAAATATTTAAACATTTATTTTATTACAAACGAAACGACTTAAGACTAGTCTCGACTTAAAATGACATTATTATTTATTATATAAAAATAACTTATAATTATTAGCTAATAATTATTACAGTAATAATGGTTGGGGTTACTTACTTACTCTACATAAATGATATATAATTTTTTTTTGCATGCAAAATATTTTCGTTATTTTTCTCGAAAGTTTGTACCTATACTTTCTTTGGCAATTGGACACACTATTAAAACACACTTGTATATATTAAAAATATTTTTTAAATATGGCTCATAAAAGGACGGACATTCGTTCCAAAATCTTACTTAAAACTATATCATTAAAACTCGATACAAAACAAAATATATATCTCATTGTGATTATCAAAATAAGGTAAGAACACCAATGTTGGCACATACATTTACTTCTACTTGAGAAACACGTTTATAAAAATGTGAAATCTATTTCGTAATAAATTACCATATGTTCTGCTGAGCATACTTGATTCACACAATACGTCTTGCGTAAAAATTAGCATACACCGATGGACCATAGCGAACGAACTCGCCATTCCAAACGACAAATACAAACGGGGCCACTCCGGCACTCCTACCTAGCATGTGTTACACAACGCCGCAGCAGGCCTCACAGCGAGTAGCTGCCAGCTCGTCACCACGACCACAATTTGAGGTCACATTTTTCTCATAGGCGACCTTCTATCGCCGAACAATCTCCAACCATCCATGGACGCCTATTAACGCGAAATATAACTTACGAAACTTACATACCGAGCTATGTATAACTAACATTACGTTAATCGTATGTGTCGGGGACACTTGGTGGGGGGCGAGGCCAGATTCACCACGTCTTAGGTACAATGAGGTTCATGAGTCAGTGCAGGTACCTATTATGATTCATTGAGTTAAGAAGGAAACAACTGATTAGGCCCACTCGCTCGTATAATACCATCTTAATATAAACTTTGACCTAAGTCTGGCGGGCGACAATCAACTCAAATTAAACTATGAAATTGCTTGATTAAAGCAAATTAAACCTAACCGAAAAACCGATGGAATGTATTACAATCAGATCTAACAAGAATAAACATAAGAGAATAAAGGTTTCTGGAATTCCTTTTTACAAGGAAACGAACTTCATTCTGAATTGAAAAACCATGAAAGAAGGGAAACTTAGAAAGCGAAAGTTACTTCAGGCAGCGAGAGTCGGTATCGGTATCGTTAAAGTCTCGTACCCAGCGGTATCGGTCGGTATAATACTGTGGCACAACACCTAGCACTCCGTCTCACCTTCCTTCCTCTCCGTGATATAGTGTTCCACTTCCCGGAGCGAGTGGAACAGCTTCCACGCGAGCACAACACCAGTTATCTCCATCAAAGAGATGAGGAGGGAAGCTCCGGCGACGGACGAGCTGATGATCTTGGTGTAAACTGACGCCACTTTAGCACATCCGAGTCGTTCGTTGGCTTCCTTGTCGGTGAAGTCGCAGGTGGCGCGGTAGTAGCTGTCCAAGCAGCACGTCAGCGGCAGGTCGTTCCTCCAACTCCTGTAGTCTCTGGCATCGTTCGCTCCACAGCACCTCAGCTTCCTTTCAATCCTTCCGAACTGCTTGAAGACATCAGGGTTGGACTGCGAGTTGTAGTATCCATCGTACACTGTGTCCTTGATGAATCTGTCTGTGTCTTCACCGTCGACGTATACGAAGATGAGAGTAGCTGCTATCACTTGTCCGAGGACAATCAGGATCAGGAAGATGCCGTAGATCCCCAGCATGCCTCTGCTCTCGCGGTTGGTGCCACACCAGCCGCAGAAGGCCACCATCATGACGAACAGTCCCAGGAGTATGAACAGCCATGGTGCGACCTGGGGCCAGTACACCCTGTAGTCCAGCAGGTAATGGTTGCTGTTCCTCAGGCTCACGAACTCGGTCAACTGCACAAAGAACCAAATCCCGGTCGCCGCGGTCACTAGCCCGAAGACCGCGTAAATGATGTTCATAACATAGAGAGTGTTTTTGATAACCTCGTCTTTCCCCATTTTGAGGTCCGTACGCGCGGGCGGCTGGCAACGGAATGAGACGCGAGTGTGTGATGCAACTAGTTTTATTAACTCCGGCCGCGCCTTGCGCCCGCGCCGCTTGCTACACGCCGTCAAGCCTACCTGTCAAGCATTACTGATTGCATTGCGATTATTCATCTTTATTATGTTGACCTGATTAGTGTGATGTGAATTTTTATGCAATGACACATTTGTTGTACATATAGCTTTGTTCCCGAATGTAAAGTCGTAGTTGTCTGTTGAGGTTCATACGTTAAGGTGTTTACGTGTAGAAACAGAAAGTTAGTGTACTCTTTTTTATTGTGAATATTTTTCTTTTTCAGTATAGGTCATTTACATGTTACTAAAAAAAAAACAACAATTTCATTTAGATTTTTTTATTGTTTTTTTTCGGTTTTGTCAGGTTAATAAGCTTAAATAATGGTAATAAAAACAATAAATTCAAAAACATCCAGTCTATTTATAAAATGCGAATACACAAAGCAGCTCACAATAACATACAGTCATTCAGATCTTATCATTACTTGTAGGACTGATCAAACTCGCTTGATCGCGTGCAGCCGGCCTAACGCTTGGACCTCAAGCACAGGTACCTTTCCGACACACTTTACAAAGTTTCTATAATTCACGATGATGCTATAACTACACATAAAATAAATATTACGTAACACGATTATGCGAACGAATTCAGTTCTTATTACTATGTGATAAAGTTTATAATAGCTTGGATTTGAATGTTGTTATTGTCATTTTTGTTACTATAACGCAACTGTGGGTTTCGAACAATCAGTAACATCATTCAAAAGCTTGGTATTGACCTATTTACAGGGAATGTATTACAAAAGTATAAGTATAGTTCTAAGATCATTCTTAGATACAAACTTTTCTACTAAAATACAAAAATATATCGTCATGTTACTAAATCAAGACATTTAAATGGAATCTTAATACAATTATATTAATTCTAACAGACGGTACAAGATCTTGTCACGTAGCTATTGTTTTAAATGCTATATTACAACCTCATTTGAGGAAAAACTAGAAAAACAAAACGGGTTATACTCAACCTAGTTACAATGGCAGCTAATGACACAACATGTTATTTGTGTCTACAATACAATAATTTTTGCATTATTTAATATTTAAATATGTTTTACAATTTCTGTATATTTTAAATCTGGTAACAGGAGTTATCACGCTCATTACGGTGACTTAAAAACCTAAATTACCTAATTCTCTTTTATAACATTTACATTTTTGGTAATAACATCGCAGGTACATACATTGCGAATAAAAAAATAACCTTTACGCTCCATTACTTTATCAGGTTAAACCGACAAGGGTCAGTCACTTGAAGTTCATTCAGAACTGCTATTATCAAATTAATGAGAGTCAATTCAATTATGTCTAAGCCTTGACTCATTCCTTTGTTTCTCTGCACATGCTCCTTCAATACTAAGTGCATTAAATGCTCTTAATAACCTTAGACTAGAAGCCAGAAGCTTGAGCGATAACGGTGGACAAATTAAAGCTAAACATCGCTCACGTGCAGTTAACCTACTTAAACCTAACATAAATACTAAGAAATACTGTCGCAGCAAACATTGCGTAAACATCCAACACGTTTCCACCGACACATGTTACTTAACGTTGATCGCTCTCTTCGACAAGAAAGGAAAAACTTGTTAAGTGAACTGGTCCCAAGTGGGACCCTTGAGGTACACACAAACTAACAACACTTTACAGATTACCTAATCTACAATAAAACCTTTTTGCTCTCAAACTCTTGCTGGACGGATCTCGGCTTCTTCTTAATGCTCTTTGATAAGGTCACAGCTACGATGACATTCATTAATCCAATGAAGGCGGTGAACACTGACGCCGCGGAGAGGACCTTGATTACTATTCTTGTGTAATTGGTCGCTACCTCTGTGCAGCCGTGCCTCTCATTGGCCAGTTTGTTCGTGAAGTCGCAGTCGATGTTGTAAGAGCCAATCCAGCCGTGGTAGTAGGTGTCGCAGCATGAGATGGGGAACTCGTTGCGCCAACCGATGTAGTCCCTCGGGGTCGACGCGCCGCAGCACTGCATGCGCTTCTCCATCGTACCGAAAGCAGCTTCGATATTCCTGTCGCTCTTCATAGTCGCGTACACATCCCAGATCGTATCCTTAATAAACTTGTCGGTAGACGATGAGTCTGCGAACGATAGCGCGACAACAGCGGCGGCAATTAGAGCGACGATCGTTGTAACTTCAAACACAGTGTACATCACTACTAATCCGTTGCTCTTCTTCTTAGCACCGACGAAACCACAGCACGAGACACAGACAACTAGCACTCCGACGAAAATAAACACCCAGGGGATAGCCTGGGGCCAGTACACGTTGTAGTCTAGGAGGTAATGGTTCGCGTTCCTTAGACTTGTGATGCTATGGACCTCAACGAAGAACCATATTGCTGTGCAGGTGATGGCAAGCCCGAAGATCACGTGGATAATATTAAGGATGAACAGGAGAACAGACGAAGCGCCGGTAGTACTCATGTTGACACAGTTTCTTACGTATTTGAATATTAAACCGTACGCGTGTGGTTGGGTCGAACGTTCACAATTGAATGGCGGGGCCTTGCCGCTAGTTGGTTTTATAAGCTGGCTTGAGTCCGCGGCTTCCTATAAACTCCGATGATTCATGTATCATGGTTTATTTGTGACGTTATTGCTAAGATTTGATGCGGTTTTATTGACGTTTTGCTATGAAAAACAAGTTTTCGGTACGTCATATATGTAACAGTAATATAATATACTTGTAAAATCGTATTACAACATATTACACGAACCTTTTACTTCCTAAATCTCAAATTTACTCTCCTAACTACACAACAATTTCTTTAACGAGACAGTACTTAAATCTGAATAATTAACTAATGAAAAACTTAACTAATAGTAACGTAGCAGCGTAATAATTAAGATTTTACTTAAGAAGAGTAATTAATTAATATATAATTACATTTCCTAGCAATGACAAGTACAGTTATTTTTCCCACGATCAACTTACACCTTATAGGGAAAATGAAAGGAAGTCAATCAGGTATTTTCTGAATTATTAAAGATATATGAGTCAAGGGTAATTTCTACTACTAAGTACCATTTAAGAGTATCTGTCTACTATAACTTTGGCATTTGAATTCTGAGTGAACAACTTTAGAATAAAAAAAAAATGCCTTGTTAAATAAGGCAATTAAATAGATTATTATTTATCCAATAAACAATTGTAAGCATTGTTTAAACCATAGGAAAATGTAACGGAAAAATCATAAAAATATGACACGAAGTAACAACAGGTGTCGTTGTTAGTGGATGTTTACGAAACTCATTATTTTAATACGTCAGCTACTAAATTCGGTTACCTAGGACTTGATAATTGGCTAGTCTCGGTTTTGATGATAAAACTGTCTAGGTTTTATCCAAGTTTTTTTATATACTGTGTTACTATAAAAAAATATGATCCAAGCATAATGTAGAGACAAGGATTTCTGTTATCATTATAAACTGTCTGATAACAACTTTACATACACGAACAAAATAAACTATTTGAATTTGAATAATTTTTGTGTCAAACTACACTAAAAACAAATTTGTTTAATTATACTTTTATGTACCATAATCATTTAGTATAGTACTACACCACAAGAGAAACTTATGCCATATACTACATAGGATAAAACTCTAATAATTATCACAATATTTTTTCTCTACTTTTCAAACAACTTCTAACCTATATTTGGTTGAAGATTATAATAATAATAATAATATTCCGGGACATCTCACACACGGTTGTCTGATAAGCTAAGCAGAGCTTGTGTTATGGTAACCAGACAACTGATAAACATGCTTATATATTTCTAAATACATACATATCATAGATAAATTACATCCAGACGCCGAACAAATGATCGTGCTCATCACACAAACATTTGTCCCGGGTGGGAATCGAACCCACGACCTCCGGTATAGCAGTCAGGGTCTCTAACCACTAGACCAACAGACCCGCTACCGCACAGTTTTTTTTCTAACATACCTTAAATAATGAAAAAATCTAAAGGCTACTCCGTAGTATAAACGTGTCACAATTGGTTGTACTAGCCCAGTATAATAGCTAGCCTTGGCCACTCCGTACTACACATTAATAGGGACTGTACTACATCGTACTAGTATACCTCTTATATCTATGTACTAAACTATCTAGAGTGTATTCATAATACTTTTAGATCTTAGTAAATGTTGTGGTGGTCTGAAAGGCACTATACAAAAACACTATGTAATATTTGTGTTGTGAAACTGGAAGCCGATTCCAACATAGTTCGGAAATGGGTTAGGTGAGAATTTACTAATACTAAGTTTTAAACCCATAAATTATCTCATTTAATCTACCTTTAGAAAACTCTACCTGAGTTATTCACCATTAAATATCTTAAACAGGTAAACACGTTATAAATACAATACGACACTTTTAACCGACTACATCACGAAAAATAGACGCGATTCGAGCCTGACGATAATCGATTGTTAATTTTATATAACTTTAAGCCAGTACATTTTTTTATTATAAACTTTGGGCACAAATAATAACAGTTTAATATAGACACAACACTTTTTGAGTCAGTTGAAGATATATTTATATACAACGTTGATTGATTTAATGAAATGTTCCATTAAAGAATACTTACAAATAGATTAACACAAAAATAAGAGATAAAAACTTAACATATATTTTAACTATTTGACTCACTGTATTATTCATACAGTAGTAATTAAGCATAACATATCATCACGCCTGTATCCCCGAAGGGGTAGGCAGAAGTGTACCAATGTACACCCACCCACAGTTCGCCGATATGTTTAGGTCCCATATAATAGGGGGCGAGCCTATTGCCACTAACCGGGCACAAATCCAAACTCCGACCTGCTACTGAGAATTTCATAGAAAAACCCAATAACACCTTGGTCGACTTGGGAATCTAACCCAATACCTCTAGCGTAGCAGTCGTGCTTAGCACCACTAGGCCAACGAGGCAGTATTATTCATACAGTAGTACATACAATACTTGGTAAAATTAAAACAATAGATAATTATCATAATTTATTATACCCATTGTATTTTTAAGGAATTCCTAGTATATTAAAGAAGTTATTTCGATAAGAATCTTAAGAGTAATCTTCATTATAATAAGGTAATTCATTAAAATGTAGGTTGTTACATTAAATCGCTCAACTGTGCTTATAATTCCAGTCAGATCAAAGGTTAGGTTAGTCAATGCGGTTTAACAGATATCTGTACTAAACGAACTCACTGTTTTCCTCTTTATTAATAAAAATACATGTTGCCTACTTGGCTGGGAGGTTTTGGAAAAAAACTCAATAAGTAAATTGGTGTCATGTGGCTCAAGACCGAAAAGTCTGGAGTCAGATGGGGGAGACCTTTGCCCAGCAGGGAAACTAAAGAGGTTACATAAAAAAAAAAGTAAATTGGTTGCATTGCAGAGTATACTATGTATTAATATTGAAAGACGTGTTGCTACTTTTATTTTAAACTGTGTATTTTGTGGTGTCTAGAAACTTGTTTTGGTGGAGGTTAGTTGCCCATAATAGGCCAGTGAATAAGTCTTGGTCCTATGGAAGTCTTAGTATGGACATTTCTACCCAAGCTAAACTGTGGAAAGAACTTAATAAGTAAATACTACATTACCCCGTTTGTAAATGGGTTTTACATACTGATAGGATACTGTTGAATATTTACCAATGGCGTCTGAAAGCTGACCGTAACCTAACTAGACATTTTATACCCCTTAACCTTACTTTTAAACCTCTTCTGTCCTGCACTGTAAGACTGTAGTCTTATAGGATTCAGCACATACTGTACAAAAAGTAGAACAACTCGTCGCATGAATGCTTATTTGTTCAACCGACCATTTTAACGGATTTCACTTTTAAATGCAGTTTTAATAAGGTTCAAAGTTCCGTTCGATTGGCATAGAATACTTGCAATTAGGACTTCAAATACATATTTAAAAGAACTTATTAAAAAAAAAAAACAACACTAGTCAGTTAAAACTTCATGCTTATTTGTTCAAAATCCGCGGAGATACACCAAATGTGTATTTGAGCATCAACTGCGTGCTTAAGTGTTCAATCTCCTCACAAGTAACCAATCACGACAGCGCATTTTGATGACGCAATGCGCCGCCATTTTTCATTTCTTTCGTGTCGAAGCTGGTGCTAGCACGCATTTTAGTTAATATTAACGAAAAATATTGAAAATAGACATATTGAAGATATACATTAAAAAAAAACGTTGGAGAAAATGTCCGTAACAGATTATAAATCGGAAAACATAATCATAACTATAGGAAAAGATCGGTAAGTTGTATTTTGTCATCTTATTTCTTCGTAGGTTATCTCTGCGTATCGTTAACTTGTTTTACAGGATGTTTAATTTCGTTGTTATAATTTCAGATTTTATTATATCCCTAAATGAAATTGTGACGTATCCATAAATGAATAGATGACTGTTTTCAATGTTTCGTAAGGTTGTAATATATAATTAAAATAATAATAAAATTTATTGCTTTTGTGCGGTGACTGGGCTTCTTTAAAATGGAATGTATTATTATATTCAGACAAATTTTACCTACTGTATGCCATGTAATATTTGCATGTTTGCTATTGTTCTATGTTGTAGGTATGGGTAAATGCATTATCATAAGTTTTGTTTTCACGTGACCTAATAATATAAGACGCAATGAAAAAATCCGATTCATATTATATTATAGTTAACCGCGTAAGCTACATTAAAATATTACTGAAATTAAAATTTAATTAATTAATTATTAATTAAATTATAATATTTTTTCTGCAGTATTGAAATTGTTACTAGTTTCTAGTCTATTTACTCGTTTAACCATGAGTGACTTCACTTACGAACATTAATAACATTGTGTCATTTTAAGCCTAAAATAAAACATAATTGTTTTAGTAGTTTTATATTACTTGTTAGTCTCTATTAAAAATATTTAATAATTTCTCTCAATCTAAAACATGCTAACAAATGCAAATCAAACTCACGTTTGAGGATTTTATAGTTAAATATTCAAAGGGGGGCAGACCATAAAAGGCATTTTAAAATGAAAATGGTTATTTTAGCTATTTTTAGCTCAAAGCATAGACCATAATCTGTTTTTGGCTTTACTATCTTTTGTGTGTTTTTTATCTATAATGTTTGTTTTGTTTCTAACTTCTGTAATTGCTTGTAACTAATATTTCTAAATTACGGATTGTGCGTTATAATGTTTTCTCCTAAACGTTTAATACTCTTTTATTAACACATTTTGACATTCGGTCTCGTGCTAGATCTAACGTCTGTATTCTATTTGTACTTGTGCTTGCCTCTTGTTATATTAACTTCGCCTCCAATTAAAATAATCTGATTCACAATATTTTTTTTAGGATCACAAAAGTAAAGAGGTTCTTATTTCCGGATAGTCATGAAGATAATGACATTACAATAGAAAAACCTGTAGTTACGAATAAAGTTGCTATTGTTGAAGACAAACATACTACAGGTCAGCTTGATTTGACCAAAGAGGATCAAAATACTATCGACTTGTATATAAATCCCTCTCAAACAGAAAATGTCCCCAATAGTCAACTGCTTGAAGAAAACTTAATTATTTTCCCCTTAGAATTGCCAGAGCTGGATTCTTTGATTACGGACAGCTTTGAGATGACAGATATTTGTTTGAATGATGGAATGAAGGATATAAATAGTAAAAATACTGATTGCTTTTGTGAAAAATTTGATATAGTAGATTTATCAAACGAGGACAATGGTAATATTGTAAATGAGGCAGATAAACACGAAAATAAAGAAAAAGCAACACAATTTAAGGAAGTCAGCAATACGCGTGTGAATAACTCTCCCAGGCGTAAACGGCAGCGACGTCCTGAAAATTGGATAAGGAATGTCTCGAAAAGACTTAGAGAAGCGGGTGAGGAATATTCCAGTAACGGAAAAATTAGAAAAGCCAAAGTTGTTAAATCAGCTTGTGAAAAAAGTTGCAAACTAAAATGCATTGAGAAATTTACTGAAGAAGATAGAAACACCATCAAATTATCATTTTATAGCCTAACAGATACTCAAAAAAACAAATTTTATATGGAATTCACGGAAAGGACCAAAAAAAAACGGATTCGCACTAATGCAGAAAATAGTAGGAGGAAGTTCTCATTTAAATACTATTTGCTAAAAGACCAAAAAGAGCAAGTGTGCAAAACATTTTTTTGCAATACTTTGGACATTTCTGTAAGAAGAATTTATTATTTCCATCAAAAACTAGATGATCAAAGTTTACCAATAGCTCCAACGCCGGTTAAAGGGAAACATGTGAAAAAACAAACACCTGATTATAAAGTACAAGAAGTAGTAGACCATATAAATTCATTCCCAGTAGAAGAATCTCACTTTTGTCGATCGAATACTAAAAGAAAATATTTATCAGCAGAACTTAGTGTAGCCAAAATGTATACATTATATGTTGAAAAATATAACCAACCGGTGAAAGAACCTATTTATCGGAAAATTTTTAACGAGAAATTCAATTTAAGCTTCCGTAAACCTAAAAAAGATGTTTGCGATTTATGTTCCGAATTTAAAGCTAATATGAATCCTGGTGATGATTTAAAACAAAAATATGAAGAACACATAAAACGCAAAGAAGAAGGTAATAAAGAAAGAGATAATGATAGAAGAGCAGACGAGGAAAATACTGCGGTTGTAACTTTTGATCTCGAAAATATTTTCAGCTTGCCGCAAGCTGCAATTTCCTGTTTATATTATACATCTAAACTGACTGTTTACAATTTAACTGCTCATTGTAATGTTGGAAAACATGCAATTAATGCAACTTGGGACGAAACAACAAATGGTAGAAGTGGAGATGACATCGCGAGTGCTCTTGTAAAAATCTTGAACTATTTAGCTACAGTTTTACCACCACAAATATCACGTCTCATATTGTGGTCTGATTCTTGTGTTCCGCAGAACAAAAATTCTCATATGAGTATGGCTCTAATTCATTTTTTAAAATCTAATGCAAATAAAAATATAACCGAAATTATTCAAAAATTTTCGGAGCCCGGACATGGAAACGTGCAGGAAGTAGACGCTATTCATAGTTTAATAGAAAGAAATCTTCGACACCAACAAATTTTTAGTCCTTTGTCTTTAAAACGAGCGTTCTTGAAAATACAATCTAACGCTTTGAAGTTCACATTCCTAACAATGTTGGACAATGACTTTTTGAGTTACCATGAAGAATCTGCAAAATTGTCATTTGCTCAAATTCCATACTCCCAAGTAAAATACTTACTTTACCAGAAGGAGAATTGGAAAATAATTAAGTATAAAACGAGTTTCACAGGACCAGGAACGAGTGTTGATTTAACCACTAAAACCAAAATTTCAATTTTAGAAGATGTAACCATCAAACAGCCAAATCAAACACTCACACAAAAAAAAATCAAAGACATTAGAAGTACATACAAGTACATGGGTGCAGACGACAAGGCATTTATGGAAGCCTTAATCAATAAAGTACTAACAGAATCGGGAAACGTAAAAAGTACCAGGAGAAGTAAACGGTCTTCTATCGCCAAAGACACGAAAAATAACAAAAAAAAGATAAAAGTTTAGTACTGCTATTACAATGGGAAAGTCCTTTTAATTTTTTAACAGTATTTTTTTTTTATTAGTGTGTTCCTTTTTTTAATAAATAGTTTGAAAAATAAACTTTCATAAATCTTTTTATTTATCACGTAATTATAACACTCTGTATGTGCTTCTTAGGACACATAAGAACTGAATATATTCAAATGCAAAATGTTCAACCTCCACTCCGGTAATGTTCTATCTCCAATTGCTTAATTATATATGTGGTTGTTTGTTCAACCTCCTTAAAAAAAGGCGAAAATAAACGTAAGCTTTTACCTTTTTTCTGTTTATTTGTAATCTATCTTTTCTTAAATACATAAACTATTTTTTTAATATGATACTTTTAAGAAATCATATTTTTTACTTAAAATAAACAATTAAACGTCTCTGGTGTAAAATGTTGCAAATGGAGATTGGCCAAATAAGCATTCATGCGACGAACTGCCTATCTGACCTCCACAAACCATTTCAGTGAATTACACAGTATCCCACACTAAGACTGGTTGTCAAAATCAGCCATCGCTCACAGATTCGCATTTGTTTTTCTAAGGCACCGCTTTATAGTACCTGATATAACAATAGGTTCTCATTAAATAATACTCAGATGTTTATTAATATAATATACAGTACACGTACAACCTCCAGATTTGGGAATGCAAGCCTTAATGCTACATGCATTCCAGAAGCCATTGTTTATGATATTATCTGCTGTTGAATGTCATCAAAACACTATTGCATTGTTTAGATACTAGGTATTAGTTATTAGAAGAAATAAGAAGAATTTACCGTGTCAATTTTTTAAATTTTCAATTTAAATTCTTATGTTTTTGATGGAATCAATTTTGGTCTAGTAACGTCGATCCCAAACATTAAAATAAAGACTGAAACATTTACATACCAAGTATCATTAAACTAATTAAGAGTTTTCATAATAATTTAAAAATAACATAAATATTAGCGTATACGATGCTTCTAAAAGTAATTTATAAATAAATAATATTCCGGGATCTCTCACACACGGTTGTATCCCAATCTCAGCATAGCTTGTGTTATGGTAACCAGAAAACTGATAAACATACCTATATATTTCTAAATACATACATATTAAAGATAAATTAGACCCAGACCAGAGCAAAATATGATCATGTTCATCACACAAACATTTGTCCTGAGTGAGAATCGAACCCACGACCTCCGGTATAGCAGTCAGGGTCACTAACCGCTAGACCAACAGGCCCGTCAAATTAACAAAATATAAGCATTTTTTTTTTCATTTCTACTGTTTATAAGTTTAACTTAATTCTTCATTCACAACCCAAACCGATTTAAGCCATATTCAGTTAAAATATAACTAAAAATACCCTTTAACACGTGCAGTATTTAAGGTTAAATCATAATACGTTCCGGCACGTGGCTGCACATTGCATCATCACCCTTTGTGCAGTCGGTTAATTGCCCTCTAAGCTGCAATTACAGCACTATTTGATTTCCTAGGAATTGTATGCAAACTGTTTGGTTTAAAAACGTGGATTTAAATTTGTGTAGGAGAGACATAATAAGGATAGTTGTAGGGCCTTTCTATACGGACTTTTCCTTTAATTGTGTGTTTTTGGTGCGGGAATATTTTGTTATTTCCTACTTTTGTTTTCAATGTAAAAGTTTGTGGAACAGTTCAGTACTTACTCTTTCAAGCCTAAACTACTTATGGATTTACGGGCCTGTTGATCTAGTGGTTAGTGACCTTGACTGCTATACCGGAGGTCGTGGGTTCGATTCCCACTCAGGATCATATGTTAGTGTGATGAAAACGATCATTAAAATTTGTTCGGTGTCTAAGTGTAATTTATGTCTGATACGTATGTATTTAGAAATATATGATAAGTATGTTTATCAGTTGTCTGGTTACTATAATACGATAATTATATATTTATCTGGATTAACGCATAGGGTATTTTTTATCCTGATTAATTCGTTTAAACGGGAATTACACGGGCAAAACCGTGGGACACACCTAGTAGTATGTTATAGACACAAAAAGTTGTTTTTTTTTTTTTTTTACCGATTTCCTGAAGTTTGTAACATTTAATAAAACATACTATATTACAATTAAAAATTAAACTTAAGATATTTACAATAGGTAATAACAAAAAAACTAAGCCTGCACAGTAGATAAGAAAGAAAATATAAACTAAAATAAGGCATCAAAAAATTCATCCACATCGCTGTCGACTGGGAGTGTGCCCAAAAGGCTGGCAGCATTGCCACGTTGTATGGCAATGCTTATGCGCTGACCTAGGTAGAAGCCAGCCTTTGGGTCACGCGAAGTGTCAACCAGGCGTTTGGACAAAACTTTAAAAAAACTATGTGCACTCGGACCCCACAGACAAAAAGTTTATGTTTTAACGAATTTTTATCTCTAAAATAATAGAACAGTTTAATTCCTTTGTGACCTAATATTGTCAATAATGCGTAGGAAAGGTTAATATACCAATGCATTTATATTACCTGAAATATAATTAAATAATACGCTATAATTTATTAACAACAGTTTTGGAACACAAATGAGTTAATAATTAGCTTTCATTGCATATTAGTCAAATAATTATGGAATTATCGCAATGAGTTCACATTAGTTGATTAGAAACGTAAATTTAATTATTCGTTTGTCATAATTGTGCAAATATTAATGGATGATTAAGCTTTAAAATACATAGTCATGTTTATTATGAAATGATTATTGAATGGTCATTAGTTTTTAGTTAATTTTGTTCATTCAAATAATTGTAAATTAATTATCCATGTTCCTGAATATAATAATATGCTCTTTTTGTCGTTTCATTAAAATAAGCCAATTTAATCTGTATCGGAGATGAAATATGCAATATTAAAGTCTATTTAAAGAATGAGGATTTTACTTGTGATTATCGTGATATTTTCGGCAAATAAGAACCCATTTTAAATATTATTTTTTACTGGCTTCAAAAAGGAGGAGGTTCTCAATTCGACTGTTTTTTAATTTGTTACCTCAGAACTTTTGACTAGGTGAACTGATTTGATGATTCTTTTTTTCTTTGAAAAGCGCTTTCCATCTGGTGCCTTTTCAATTTTGTTCCAGTTATGACAGTGGGGTCCAGAAGAAAACATGTTTTTTTTTTGTAAGATTTTTTACATTTTGATGCCATATCTATCAATGAAGTGCTACATCCTTTAATTTATTACAATATTATTATTGTTCTAATTACATTTTAATGAGGCCTTCCCTATCCTCGACAAATGTAAGTAAAACCCAGTACCTACTGCAATCATGAATGAACTACTCGTGTTTACTACTCTGCTATACCGACTATGTTTTTCCATTGAATCATAGTAACTGTAGTTATTGTAATGTAACGTGACACTTGGCGTGTCTCAATCAATTACTTTGTTGCATAATTTTGATTTAATATTTATGGTAATATAGATCTGAAATGTAATATAACTATATGTATTGTTCATGTATGAAGGGAATAATGAAAGTGGACAAAGCGAAACAAGTGTGTAAGAATCGAAGCATTTGAAAGAAGTGGTATCTGCCTTCTCCTACGAGAGAAAGAAGCGTGTATGTATAAGTATTTGTCCGAATTAAAAATAAGGAGGTTCGCAATTCGATAGTTTGTTGTTAAACGAGATATCCGGTCATTCGTACAGAAACTCTTTTTTTTTATCGGGGTATGCTGTCTGTGATCTCATATTATAATATTACATAGAAGTCGGTTCTTTTTTACATAATCTATTAATTATATTTAAGAGAAACCAACTTTATTAAGGTTATAATGTTATAAAATATTATTTAACACGTAGGAATAACATAAATTGTTAAATAAATGAACAATTTTGAGTTTTAAATGTTTTTGATCCATCATTATGTTCTATCAAGGTATAAATGTTTTTTAAATAATTATGATTCCATAAAAAATCTTTTAAAATTATAAATCTAGTTATTCTAAAGTAAAATACATCAATTCATTGTTCACTCAACACAACTAAAAATTATGAATGAATGACTCACTCTTCTAGTAATATTATCTTATGATAAAGTTCATTGTACCTACCATTTACTACAGATTCCGGTCCACCACACGAGTTACCGAGAATCGAACCCGTGACCTTGACAGTGACTGTGCTTCCTATGACTCACTGCGCCTACTTCCTCGTGCCTTACAAACATAGTAAGATGAATCTTAGTCATAATAATTTGATAGTTTTTTTATTCAATTTTAATTAGCGGATGAATATGAGTCATTTATCTAAGGATTGTGGTCAAAGTTAATATTTATTTAGTACTTGTTATTTCTTAGAAGAATGTATTATTGTGTAGCTAGTATTTTTTTCGTCCATTCATACTTTTATTTATTTTTCGCGCCTTTTTTGTTCATCATCATCATCATCAACGAATTTAGACATTCTGGTTTTTGGAAAGTCGGATAAAATACGATGAAGTTTTCATTTAAATTTAATGTGAAAATTTAACTGTTTTTTTTGTATGCCCTCCGACATCTTGGGTATAAAATACTACAAAAGACTTTTATCTTTGAAGACAGACTCATTATATTAAATCTAAGTAATTCGAAATCAATTTGAGACACTGTCTATCAATTATCAATCTACAACAAAAATATATTTTCAATTAGCCTTTTTTTCTTGTTTATTTATGTTTATTTTCTTTGTGTTGTCTTGTGTCCTGTAAATGGACAACAAATAAACAAACACACAGACACAACAGACACAAATAAATGCTTTTCCATTCTATACTTTAAGTTATTTCCATTTTTCTCAAACTTTTCGCACCTTGATGTCCTTCATTCATCTTTCAAAAACATTTCCACTACCAAAACAAAACACTACGCATTGCCATCCACATAACGTAACCTCAGTCACAGCCGCCATGTTACTTGCGCACGCACATGACTCACGCTACTAGGAACACGAGCGCCAGTCGCTGGAACTATTAATTGATATACTGTTTACTATGACACATACGTTAAATTGGATACTTGTGTGTAGACTACTTCTTATAAGGCCTTTAAAAAATTGTTGGGGTCGGGTTAGAGTCTTACCGGATTTAGTTGTTAATACCGTATTTTCGAATGACGTCAAAAAGAGGATGTTCCCAATTGGAAAATAATGTATTTTTTTTTTGTTATATTTTTTTGTGTAAATATGTTTGTGATATCTAAGGCAATTGAAAACCGAGTTCAAATATTCTTTTTTTCATCGGTAAGGTTTATAACTTCATAGGTATAAATCCATCCCTTATAAATTTCATGAAAATGAATCCAGTATTTTTATTGTTTCTAATAATTGAAGACTAAGTAGTGTTTTACATATAATTGCCATGAATTATACAGTGATATTGCCTAGGTATCTGACCTTTACAATACGTCCAAAAGTCAAATAAAAAAATGAAAAAATTGTTTAAGTATTTGCGAGTGCCTTTGGTATTAAGGTGTGGCTATTCTCAAAGTATTAACTGAGAAGTTTGTTTCATTGTCAATAATGACACATAAATGACATAATAAAGTACATAATCCTTAATTAATACATGCGAAATTCAACCTTACCGTTTGGTGATAAAAGTGATGTTGCAATGTCCAAGTGTTTTTGGTTGACTCTACCCAATATTACTAGGAAACGTATTTAAGGCGCTGTGTATAGCCAGCATTGATGTTATTGAAGGGGTGAAGCGGGCAGGTGCGGGACGGAGTAGTGCCGACCCTGCTACTCGTTTTTTCCGAATTCGTCCGATGCGTAACGGTGTTATAATATTGAAGCTTTATTTCGCCAATTGTTTAGATGTAAGTTTAGTCCTGCTTGACTATGTTTACTTTTAAGCTGCGATCTCGCGGCGAACAGTAGGTTCGAATCCCGATAAAATCATAAATTTTTGGATTATTATTTTTAAAGTATTATGCACCTACTGCACATTATCGTGTTTTTACTTTTAAAACAAGCATTTAATGTTGTTGATTTATTTTTAGAATAATTTTTCTAATACATATTCTGATTTTCTAAAAAAAAAAAAATATAATAATTGAACACCTAAACAATATGTTTTATGACAATCTATATTTTTCTTCAGTATCAAAAGTAAAATATTAAAAAAAAACCTACACTACGCTTGATGGTTGAGTCTGGAGATACAGCGTGTTTCGAATAGTAACGATTTTTTTTTTATTTGTGAATAACTTTTGTGGTATGAAGTCCTCACACTGCAAATAGTCCAAACACTCACCTGTAAAACTTGTATATTTATAGGTTTTTTTTTTGTGTACGAAAGAGTAAATTGATCAACCTCTTTTGTTTTTTTTTTATTATTTACGTGAAATTCATTTATGAGCCAGCCTTGCATGTCCAAGGGTGAGGATGCAAGAGTCCGAGAGAGAGCCCTGAAAAAGGCTCTGTCTAATCTGGCAAAACACCTGGTGCAATCATTTGCCTTAGTGCTGGATATGTAGGAGAGAGGACAACGAGGGCAGTACATGCCACTACACCACCCCCGCCCAAGTAGATACGTGCAATGAAGGCTGAGGGACCCCCGTCCCCGCCCTCTGCGTCCTCCCCAGGGCAGGTCTGGCTACAGAGATTCTCGTCCGCGCACTACCCACCATCGGCCATCGGCGGAGCAATGGAACGAAAGGGTCAGCCTCCCGCTCGCGCTCCAAGGTCTCTTTCTGAGAAATAACAAGCTTGCAGAAATTAGACACTAAGGCAGACGAGTCGTCTGCGAGCATGGCGTTGAAAATCTTCCGAGGACATCAGGGAAATGTCCTCCGATGAGCTCATCCCGTAGGTTGAATTCAACCTGGGCAGGGTAACGTTGACGGCTCTCGGGAAAAACGCCTGAACCAATGAGATCAGTCTGACTTTCCGACTCCGTCTCCGGGTCTCCGTCAGTGGAGGACTAATGAGGTGCAGATTGTTGCGCAACATTTTGTAAGGTCTGACCCAGGGATTGGCGTTGAGTCCCTCCAACATCGCCTCCCTCTCCCTCTCAAATGGCGACTGTCAGCGGCTTCTTCGCCTCTTGCTATTGCAGGTAGAACCGGTTTGAACCCTAAAGATCCCGGTTCTGGCGACGTCGACGAAGCCACTCATAGCTTATTCTAGCAGCCGAGCAGGCACGTCGAAGATCGGTCAGCTCTGCAGAAAAGCAGTGAACCGCCTTCCTAGCTGGAGGTCCAAGTAAGTAATGGACCACCTCGAGAACGGTGAGCACCCTTGCGTACCCTGTGCTAACTGAGAGGAGAACCCTATCCGTATGTATCGGTGATCGGATAGGTTCTCCACGAGCTCGACCTGCCTATACGCAACGGTGGCGGCAAGTGCTGGGGTGGTGAAGGTTAAATCAACCACGGACCCTCCGTGCAGCCACCCGCACATATGCGTCGTCCCTTTATTAAGGAGGGAGAGGTAGGTGAAACCCACGCCTCCAAAGCATGGCCTTGTGCTTCGTTCGATGGATTACAACACGCCAGTAACTTTGCATTAAAATTACCGAGGACGACCACATGCTTCTGCGCTGAATGCAACAAGACCTCCGAGAGGGCAGCCAGAAATCGCTCGAATTCCAACGGTGTGCGATTAGAAGAGAAGTACACTCCTAACAGGGCATTATCCCCCTAAGCGGCAGCAACAAAGCCGAGCCCCTTTCCAAAGATGTCAGAGGAAGGGAGTTTGGAGAGGGTCGTGGAAGAGGGTCCTGCCATAATGTCAACAGTCGGTCGGGTCGGAATTGACTCGCTCTAGCATGTCCTCAGCGACTCCCATGCGATTGAGTTGTTGGAGTAAATTCAGGTCTGCTTGAAATTGTAAATGACATTTCAAATAAAAAAGTGACGTGCTTTCACGCCGAGAGCCTTCGGCGCCATTAGCTGCTCAAGGTTCTTGGGAAGCTATACGAGCGAATTATTTATTCCCGTCTTATGGATTGCACCGAGTCCAGGAGTCTCATACCAGACGAGCAGTTCGGTTTTAGAACCCAACACTCATGCGTCCAACAAGTCCACCGCATAGTCGAGCATATAAGCGCTAGTTTTCAGCGTGGAAGGCTCACCGGCGAGCTCTTCTTCGATATAGCAAAGGCTTTCGACAAGGTCTGGCACAATGGCTTGATCTTTAAGCTTTACCAACTCGAGGTGCCAGATCGTCTTGTGCTCATCTTCCGAAACTTTTTGTTGAATCGGTCCTTTCGCTATCGCGTTGTCCCTCACCCGATCCGCGCCGCAGTCCCTCAGGGCTCCGTACTCTCTCCACTTCTCTTCACACTAACGTTAGCGACATTCCTCGCGGTGGCAAACCCCAAATGTACGCCGACGATACGGCCATCTATTATTCAGGCACCAGCCCCTTAGCGATAGGTCGAACTCTCCAGACCGCGGTCACGAACCTCGGGAAGTGGTTCACGTAATGGAGAATCGAAGTCAACCCTACCAAGAGCGCAGCCGTGGTCTTCAGCAAGGAACGGCAGCCTCCCGCTAACCCTCCACCTATCACCCTCTTCGGCAAGCCTATTTCTTGGGAGCAGCAAGCCAAATACCTAGGAATCCTTGATCGGAAGCTTATCTTCATAGCTCATATTAAAGCTGCACGCGCGCGAGCCGCCTTCGCTCTCGGCCGACTTAATTGTATGTTGAGCAAGCGCAGTAAACTCTTACTCTTTACTTATAAGAAGAGAATCTACACTGCGTGCGTGACGCCTATCATGACTTACGGCAGCGTCGTATTCTCTCACGTACCCGATTATCGACTCAAACGAATGCAAACTCTCCAAAACCGTTTCATGCGTAGAGCCACAGGCGCTCCAGGTTACGTCCGTAACTTGCAGTTGCACTGTGACTTAAAGGTGCCAACAATCAAGCAGTTCATAAAAGTCGCCGCGATTCGATTTTTCGACTCCTCCGAAACCCAACGTAACCCGCTAATCGTAGCGGCCGCGCGATACGTACATACATACATATAATCACGCCTGTTTCCCGTAGGGGTAGACAGAGACCACTTCTTTCCACTTGCTACGATCCTTACATACTTGTTTCGCTTCATCCACTGTCATAATTCTCTTCATACATGCTCTTCGGTTTAGGGTACTCTTGACCTGGCCTTTTTTCAAGACGTCTCCTATTTGGTCTAGAAACGTCCGCCTAGGTCTACCCCTTCCAACACTTTCATTCACACTCGCCTTATACACTTTTTTCGTCAATCGTTCCTCATTCATTCTCTCGACATGGCCAAACCATCTCAACATACCTTTATCATTTTTTGTCACTACATCTTCTTTCAGACCACAACGTTTTCTTATTTCACTATTTCTTATTCTGTCACTCAGTTTAACTCCTATCATACTTCTTAACGCTCTCATTTCAACTGCATTTATTCTGCTTTCATGTTTCTTCTGCCATACCCAACTTTCACTACCGTACATGAGTGTCGGGACCAACACTCCTCCATGCACAGCCAAACGAGCCTTGTTAGACACCTTCCGACTGTTCATAAAGGAATGCAAAGCCATGTTTCCTGCATTCACTCTCCTTTCAATATCACTCTCACACTTACGCGATACGTACCTTCCGTAATATCTAAGACTAAACGCCCCAGACTTACTCTCTCCTACCTCGACGATAAAAGAACGCTTCTCCAAGAAGCATTCGATTTAGCTAGCAGCAGCATTACAAAACACAACCGCCTATATATATAGTACATTACGTCCTCGCCGGCGAGGCCCGTCGCGTATTATTAATAATAGTAACGTAAATGTTATCCTCCTGTCCCTAGACCAAGCTGGGCCGAGCCTTCCAAACTAGCAATAAAAATATGTCCCTAAATAATAAAAACTTGATCCAGCCATCCCTTGTTGTTTTGCTATATTAAGATTGTTAGCAACGCACTAAGTCGAGGCCAGAACCCCGCAGGGGGTGCCCTTAGTGGACGTTGCTGACGTAATTAGTTTTTTCCTATTGCTCTGGCTGGAGGCCTTAAGGTCCTCGTCAAAAGTCCGGTGAAGAAGTCAAAGTTTACGCTCAGGCTAACGGTAAAGATCTCTATCAAAAAAAAAACTTTGCTCTGTCTGCGCGCACACTTTTCGTCGTCTTTCCATACATATACTGAATTTGTCAGAACCGAAATGCTTTTCATTGAATAAATGACTCTTCACAAATATCTCACATTAATTAAAAAAAAGCAGTTTACTTCATTGTTGTTATTATTACAAACGTTATTGCGTTCAATTACATCTTTTGGTATTACTAGTTACTTCAATATTGTACACCATGTATGTAAGCTTAGTCAAGAAAAAGTTGTCATGAATGAAAATGAAAAAAAATATGCATCTTATTAGAAATCAATGATAACTAATTGTTTTTTTTTTTTATTAAAATTGAACAATTTATTAAAAATTACACAAAAAGTAAAAAAATACATCATTGAAAAAAAAACATGTAAACAAAATAATAAATTTCTACTGCTAGGTTCGAACCTGCGGCCAGCTATTGCATCGCTAATTTATACAAGCACGCGGCCGCTAGACCAATGTCGCTTCATCATTACTTCTCAAATTACGCTTCTATAGATGATCAAGAGAAAAGAGATTAGATGTGCAAAAAGCAGGAAGTAATTACTTTACAAATTCTATTATGTGTCATTGTTTGACAGATTTCATGAAATTATTTTCGATTTGTCATGTATTTTAGATCTGTCAATCAGAAAAAAAGTGACACAGGTCCGTCTAGCACCGCGCCTCAGCGCACACTGTCTGTCCGCGTAGGAAGGAAAGAGAAGCGAACAAAACGCCATATTTAGTTTGTCAGGAATGTGTTATTTTTCATTAAATATCTGAATATTTTGAAAAATACTACCTTAATTGAAAAACTAAAATAAAGGTTATCTTCATTATTAGTTATTACGTTTCTGTTGAAAAATTTATCAAGATTGGTTCATCAGTAATACCGGAAAACTTTTTTGAAAATCCATTTTAGAGGTATGTTTACGAATTTTTTTTATCGAGAAAAATTTATGAAATCGTGTTTTGGAAATAAAGGTTATCTCACAAAAATGATGAAGATTAACATATATTTTTTTAGCTGCTCTGACATTTATACAGTTTGCTAAAAAACTGTTTGAAAATGCCCATTTTTACTATACACAGCGCCTTAAGGTACGATAATTAATTGAGCATAAATCCTAATTTGGTTTGTAATAAATGAGTCAATAATTAAATAATTGTATATTAGTTAAGTTCCACTGGTTTTAGGCAATAGTTAATTAAATATTGGTTTTTAAAATCCCATTTTAACATCATATTATCAATATTATATTATCCAATCAAAGCCACTGCCTCGTTGGCCTAGTGGCGCTAAGCGCGACTGCTACGCTAGAGGTCTTGGGTTCGATTCCCGAGTCGACCAAAGTGTTATTGGGTTTTTCTATGAAATTCTCAGTAGCAGGTCGGAGCTTGGATTTGTGGCCGGTTAGTGGCAATAGGCTCGCCCCCTATTACATGGGACCTAAACATACCGGCGAACTGTAGGTGTACAGTGGTACACCTCTGCCTACCCCTTCGGGGATACAGGCGTGATGATATGTTATGTTATGTTATCAAATCCATTTGTTTTACAACTGCTGACCTTGAGTAAGTCAACATGCGTAAAGATTAGAAAGGTCAATGACATTTACATACTACGTTAAACAAAACATGAGGCCGTTTATACACTTTGCAACGCAAGACTCCGATACCTGACGACTTTAGTCGCCAACGATGCGTGCCTATGTAAGTATCTCTATGAGTTTGTATGCCGATAGTTGCTAAGATATAATAATAATATCCTGGGACATCTCACACACGGTTATCTGATCCCAAGCTAAGCAGAGCTTGTGTTATGTTAACCAGACAACTGATAAACATACTTATATATTTAAAATACATACATATTATAGATAAATTACACCCAGACACAGAAAAAACGATCATGCTCATCACACAAAATTAGTCCTGAGTGGGAGTCGAACCCGATCTCGGTATAGCAGTCACTAACCACTAGACCAACAGGCCAGTTGCTTAGATAGATGCTTGGATAGTGAATTTTTCTGGTATAGAAGACTTGGCCTCGTGTAAGCAAACCCTTAAGTATTATAATTTATAACTTGAGATATGATCTGGGATGGAAAGGGATTGTGTATTTATTAGTGAAATATATTGTGGAGGTCAGATAGGCAAGCGCTCTATGTAAAATACGGTATTCAGCTGAATCCGGTGAGACTGGAAGCCGATCCCAACATAGTGTGGGAAAATGAGATATTTCTATTTGCTATGAATATGAGTTGTAATTAGTGTAATTACTCACTACTAACCTATATCTTAACTAAATTAATATGTCAATTCTTATCTGTATTAGTCGTGTGAATAACTGGTATATTATTTAGTATACGGGCTTAGTAATTAAGTAAATAACTATTGGGTCACGACGTGATTGCATTTTCTTTATATAAATCGTTTTTCATGGTTTTCAAACAATTTCAAAAAATACAGCTACTCAAAAATACAGCTAATCTAATTAAGGTTAGCTGTATTTTTGTGTAGTTACTTTTTATATGTATAAGGTTGGCGTATTATTTTAGTCAATGCTAAATAGTAGTAAAA
This sequence comes from Autographa gamma, assembly GCA_905146925.1. Classification (NCBI taxonomy): domain Eukaryota; kingdom Metazoa; phylum Arthropoda; class Insecta; order Lepidoptera; family Noctuidae; genus Autographa; species Autographa gamma. Next base: position 316,930 of record LR989875.1, read on the forward strand.
TAATAATATAAGATATATTTTAAATAGATTCATATAAAATAACTGAAGTGGTTTAATACGACTTTTCACTATAATCATATTTTTTTTAAGTTTTTTTGCTATATTTCCGTATGTCTTTTTTTATATTTCATTGGTATTGGCTATTTTATTTAACTCAATATAATTCTATATAATCTCTATATAATTCATTTAGCTCTCTAGGTCTGACTACATCTGCGTTTGTCTTAAAGGTATTTTCCCTTAAGATGTACTTACCACGTGCTTATGTACTGAAGAAACGTATAGCTGATGATTTAGTTTTAATCATAATGATTCATTTCGCAGTACCTACCTATATTATGGAAGATTTTAGAACAAACCTGCTTTGTTTATGTGTATCAACTTCCTAGTATGTTGTTGAATAATCTCTGTTTAATTGTCATACGCAATAAGTTACGGAAAATTAATTTCAGACATAAATTATGTTTCGGGAATCAAACCTTGGAAACGCGGCAATCCTCCAATTTATTTGTTTTTGATTACATAAACATGTTTGGTATATTTTGTTTTAAAAACTGCCTGAATAAATATTTTTTCACTTAGCTATTAGCGAAAGCGAAACTAATCTATTTATCATTTATGTCATTTTGAATTAAAAAAAAGCTATAAATTTTCTGTCTCAAACAGATTATTAAAGAAAGGAGAAGGCTAAAAAAGAATCGGCTTATTCCACAGACTTCTACACCTCTTTTGAAGAATATTTATTTCCCAAAATTCTCTTAACAATTCTTATAAAACTCAAATTACAAGTAACCAATAAAGCCAGCCGAGCTGATTCCAAGCCGTATTACTGCCAATATAAAAAACATCAAATTTTAGCGGACAGCAGTTAGAGTAATTAACAGTTAATGCCTAACTGTAATTGCTCTTAACTGTATCAATATGACCTTGAGGCGGCTTCCTCAATGCCACCAATACTAATAATACAAGTTTCAAGAGTTACGAAACTAATAGGATGTGTTTTGTACTGTTTTTGTTATTTAATCGATAAAAAATAAGAAAATAATAATTATGTTATACAACATAGAAGGCTCCAGCCATTATATTAGATTCGATAAACCACAGAACCTCATAAAGAACCCAAATTCTTATCGAGGACGTAAAAAAACCCACTCTAATTTCAGTAGAGAGGATGGCTTGAAGATATCACCTACTTGGGACCCAATAATGCAAAAACTCAAGGCCAAACCCAAGAGCAGCACTACAAGACATCAAGAAATCAAAACACAGTGAGCTCATATTGCGTCGGTCGGACCACAAATTTTAATACCAGGCTATAATCGTCCCACTGCTGAGCACAAGCCTCTTTTCATATATAGAAAAGGAACTAGCACTGATCACTACCACGCTTGCGCTCCTATTTTTGAAGTCCAGGTTACCTCACAATGTTTTGCTTCACCGTTTGTCAGTAGTGTCTTAAATAATTAAGAAAGAGCATACATCTTATCCAAAAACTACCAAAGAAATTTTCATATGCATTTTCTATATCATGCTGTATAAATCTATAGACCAAGAGATAAAGTTAGAGAAAAATGTACCCCTTATTTACTTTTGTGTGTATAACCTGTATAAGATTGTGTTGATTAAGCTAATCTTTTAGAGTTTATTCATACGCTATGGTACAAATAAATGAGAACTAAATACAGACTTGCCTACATTGGGATGTAGATGTTTCAGACGAGAATTAAACCAATTACTTTTAGCTTTTAGCTTTTACTTTTTTATCGTAAACTTAAATATTGTCTCTCTCCGAATCTTCCGAGCTCTTTACATTACCTCTTTTCAGTGTCAATTCAGTGGAGGATGCAACGAATGAAGTCGCAATTTATCTTATTCCGCGGGTCACAGGCCAACACACGACTTCCGACAATACTATAAAAATAAACGATCGTCAGAACATCTCTACTTATATATCTGACTGGGATAAGACCAGGGTTTTGTACGTAATAACTGATACTTTTAAAATAAAGAGAATTTTGGGTTTTTCATCATCATCATCCAGCTTATAAACGCCCACTGCTGGGCACAGGCCTCTTCCCATATAGAGAAGGCATGAGCATTGATCACCACGCTTGCTCACTGCGGATTGGTGATTTCAGACCCCAAATTTTGGAATCCAGGTTTCCTCACGATGTTTTCCTTCACCGTTTGTCAGAAGTGTCTTAGAATAATGAAGAAAGGGTTTTTAATTAAAGATAATTATTTCATCGTTTGTATAACATGATATGACCAGAATCTTTACATATAACACAAAGAAATTTGTATCCCAAAAAGAAGGGCCTTTTATATTTAGCGTGTGTTGTCTGTGACCTCTTAGCTTCGAAATTAGAGGACCTATTTTGATTGGTTTCTTGTTTAACACAGATCGTTTGATCGAGTGTTAAAAACACGACCGTTTAAATATTACAGTGTTATTCACCATTCCTAATTGCGTATTAAACAAACATTATATTAAACATTATTATGCCTTAACAAATTAAATAGGGCAAATCGTATTTATATCGTCAACCACAAAAGTCCCTACAACATAGCTTCAACATCTACAATGCAAAATAAATCATAAACCAATGCGCATAAGGTATAAATTCAATTGTTTGACAAACTGCTTGAACAATTGCTATTGTTTCTTACTGCATGACTAACTCAATAAATAAGAACAAGAATTAATATTAGTACTAAGTTTGCCTTTTTCGTAGGATTTCGTGCAAATAACTCTGTAATTAATAGTTTAAAGGCATTTTCTGTGACTCAAGAGTTGTTGGTAAAAGTTATGTAAGACCGACTTCGAAAAAGGAGGTAGTTATGCCAACCAGAACTGCTCAAAGCGAGGAATTTATCTTAGAATATTATATTTGGTCCGAGCGCACGAAATCTTTTCAAAGAACTTTCCAAACGTTTGGTAGAATCTACTCGTGATCAGAGGGCTGGTTTGTTCCTTGCACAGAGAATTGGCATAGCCATTCAACGTGGCAATGCAGCCAGCCTTCTGGGCACGTTCCCCGCCATTGACAAGGATGACGATGAGTTCTTTAACGCCTGTTAGTTTTAATTTATGTAAGTTTTAATTTTAGTATAGTTAGAGTTTGTTTTCATATTAGATTTAATTATACAAGTAGAATGACTGATGATTTTAAATGATTTCAGATATTTGGCTTAATATATTAATCTGTATTTAACATATTGCTATCTGCGTTACAATAACTAAAACTTTAGATACATAGGTCATTGGTACATAAATCCTCTTGTTATGTCAATAAAAATATATAATGTGTTACCCAAATCAATAAGAAAAGAAAAAAAGCTACATTTATTCACAAACAAGTTAAAAAAGTTGTTATTGAGCAAATGTTACTACAGTGTCGACGAATATTTAAATGATAAATCTTTAAAACTTGAGGAATAATGTTTATATTTATGTTAGGAATTTAAAAATGTTTATGTCAGTAGTTAGTGGTTTATTTTAAGTTAGTCAAAAGTCTTTGTTTTAGAATAATTTAGATTATAAGATACCTTAAATGATAAGCCCTCTCCACAAACCTTACTTTTGCTGTGCCCGAAAGGGTCCATGATTGTGTCATAATAAATGTTTACCACCTAAGCCTACATTGTGGAATGCAATAAAGAATTGAGAATTGAGAATCAAATTATTAGTACATGTTTATGTAAATTCAGGATCACACAAATATTTTAGTTTATCAAGTTACATAAACAACACCTATATTTAATATGATTTCCATTCGCTGAAATGCCAAATCATATCGTTATTTACATATACTTAACACTTAATGCAGCCAATGACATCGTAAAGTGTATCGCTTTCGCATCGTAACCGCGCCGCAACCGTACCGCGACCGGACCGCGACCGGACGAGCGCCGCGTTGTTAATGAGCCGGCGCCGTACCAGCCATCCGGTTCGTATGCGGTTTCTGATTATAACAATATTATAATACTGACGGTGATCTGTGCGTCTGATGTTTGACGACCGCCATGGTCGAGCAGTGTACGCACCGGTTTCAAGGTGTCGGTAGCTCTGAGGTCTCGAGTTCGATCCCCGGACGGGTCAGTGTAGGAACCATCAGCGTTTCTACATTGTCCCGGGTCTGAGTGTTTGTGGTACCTTCGTTGTTTCTGAATTCCATAACATAAGTACTTCAGCTACTTACTTTGGGTTCAGAGCAATGTATGTGATGTTGTTCGCATTTATTTATTTATGTATAAGACATTTTTACAAGATTCGCGAGCAGTTTTGCTGGCAATAGCTAGCTAGTATACAGGGTGCTATGAAGATTAAGATGTAATTATTTTTAACAGCACATGTATCGAAAAAAAATGTATGTGAATGAAAAAAATCCCTGTACACGGTCATATGTAAAAAATAATAACATTTTAAACCTATCACAGGTTCTTTGATCGTTACCAATACTAATTCTATCAGTAGGTTATGTAGAAACCATATTATTTTTTTTGGTAATTTTGCTCCGCCCCCGGGCTTCTAGTTTCGTATATTAAATATAAATAACAAACATACCTTTCCCTAATTGTATTATGATACAGTTTCAATCATTAACACATAATTAATTTGTAATTGATACACAATTATTGCACCTGACTAATTATTGCACGTAATTTGAACATATAATACCTATAAACTTACTACGTATTATTATGTTTATATAAGTATGCTAATGTTTATAAACTACCCAAATTAGGTACATACCATACCATCACGCCTGTATCCCCGAAGGGTTAGGCAGAGGTGTACCTATGTACACCCACAGTTCGCCGATATGCTTAAGTCCCATGTAATAGGCAGCGAGCCTATTGCTGCTAACCGGGCACAAATCCAAACTCCGACCTGCTACTGAGAATTTCATAGAAAAGTCCAACAACACTTTGGTCGACTTGGGAATCGAACCCAAGACCTCTAGCGTAGCAGTCGCGCTTAGCACCACTAGGCCAACAAGGCAACCCATATTAGGTAGGAAATTCAATATTGAATTTCATTTTCAATAGGTATTAGTTAGCCATTGTTCTTTTGTGAACTTTAGACAATAATTTAGGTATTTCATGTTTGGTTATAGTGTATTTTACGCACTTTTTTTACACAAAATATGAGGGATAGTGATTAAATACCTACTTTGGTATTTGATTGTGGTGTTCAATTAAAAAAGTTCTACTAAAAACTATTTACTAGCTTTTTCTTAGGCACCGTTTTGAAGCCTTAAAGCGTAGATAATAAATGGTAATAAGTAGAACTATTTTACTATAAAATGTAATGTACCATAAATCGTTTATTATATGAACACTAATTAAACTAAGAACGAATGAAATGTAACTCCATAGGTCACATCACTAACAACTCATTTCTAAAATCACAACCCTTATAATAAACCGAAAATCCCTTACCTAAAATAACTCTTCCGTCTCAAAAAACTCATATTTTTTATTTAAATCTCAAATTAACTTTTTTCTTTGTCAGTGTTACCCTTACAAAAATATTTGAACAATTCTTTCATCCCTTAAGGAGTTTATTAAAGCTGGCTCAATTAAGTCGCGGACGGCTTACTGTAAGCTAGAGCCTAGTGTTGTCAGATCCCGGGATTATCCCGGGATTCTTTTTAATCCCGGTATAATTAAGTTTAATTTAAAAGGTTTTTTTTTGTGAAAAGTATGATGTGATTAATCACGGTTAATTAATCTTTGCATATTTATAATAATATTCGTATGGCTGGTCCGGAATTTAAATCTTGGTATTACATCTACACGATATTTTAGTCAAATTTATTTTATTAGGAAAACCCAGAGCTATGAGCCTATGATCTAGTCAGAAAACTTTCTAAGGACAGTCATCTTTACATCATCTAGACTAGGGTATTAGCAAGGTCTTTATGATACACGATTAACATAATTGATTTATGATTAATGAAGTGCATTCCACTACTGTTGAAATTATTGTTCGAACACATCAAAGCCGTACAAAACTTGTGTTAAACAATATTATAAACAAGTACCCAAATTCCCGTGCCTACAATACCCACACATAAAACATTCCCCTCACAAATCCAAAACAAAAACTAAACATATTTCAAATTGAAACGCACTTTAATACTTTAGTCCCCAAAATTAACACGATACACCCCCTAAAGGGGTAGCGGGGGTGAAAGGGGAGTGGGGGGTCCAGTGCTGTATCCACCCTTTAATCGCGGGATTTACGATGATTTGTGTCCTAGTGATGGGACACGCATTTTGGGAAAGCGTGAATGAATAATAATGTTCATTAATCTAGTTAGGAGGGTTTTTAAAATGAGTGTAGTCAATTATTTTTTATTTAAATATATAGAGGATATTATGTTTAGGTATTCAAAGTATTAAATATGTTAGAAATAAGATTACTAATGGCTGAGATGAATTCTTTGGATTTGCCTGCACTTTTTATATTGCGTAGGTCAGAACTCAATAATAAATTAAAATATGAAGGTAGAACGAGCAACATCTACTGTCAAGACGAACGCCATCTCAGGTCTCAGTCTGCCCGTAACCATGATACCTGCGAAGGTGTCGAAACGTCGGGACCTACTCGTAAAATCTAAAACCGCGACAAAATCCGTAAAAAGTATTTTTATTTTAATGTCTAACATTCGCGTAAACTATCTAGTATATTCTGAAAAAGTCAATTATGGTGCATTCTTTCAAAAGTTATGGGTTGAGAAAGGGAAATCAGTTTTTTTTTTTGGTTTTCTTTTTCACTGGCATTTTAATTATTTTTAATGCATTGTTTTATTATCTTTTATATTGTATTGTTATACTCTTCACTAGGGGTCGCGGCGTCCAATTAACCATAATTAAGTAGAAATTATGCGGCCGAGCAATCAGGCCGCGCTATGATCTATGGTGTTATGTCTCTGTGTGTGTCTGTGTCTGCGTGTGTGTCTGTGTGTTGTGACTGCTGACCTTCCGTAGAGGTCTATGGTAATTCTTTGTTTATTTGAATTTAATGTAAGCGGGTAGAAATTATGTTATGTAATTATGTGTGGGTTTACGTGAATGTCTTAAATTTAACTATAATTTATTTTAAACTAATATTGCAATCAAATAGTATAATGTCTTTATTTATATATTTATATCTGTATATTTACTCTCAAAATGCAGCAATGTAATGCTAAATAAAATGTATTCGTTTTAACGTATTAGCTACTAAGCTTTGCTGGACACACAAAATATACAGGCTGCTATCGAAAGGTTGTTAAATATCTATTCAAAAGAGGTGAAGAATACATCTGGTAAAGAGTAAGTTTACAAAATATTAGCTAAAAATAAGAAAAATCAAATAATTGAATTCAAGTTCTCGCATCTATCATTTTACAACCTGTATAAATCATTTCCTAGCCAAATGAATTATTTATTAAAAAAAAATACAATACTTTTAATTCGGTATTTAGTACCTACAAGCAAGCCTACACTCATTGCTACATTTTCCTTTCTACAACATAGCAATCTCACAAGTACCATACCTTACTCAGTGCGCCGGCGCACCGCTAATGGTTTTCCTGGTTGAGTCACACGCTGACATTAAAGTACCGAGGAATCTGCCTCGTTCATTCATAAAGACCACACCTCCATCACGCCACTCGAATGACATTTGAGAAAAAAAAAAAAATTAGGAAGAGGTCACAAACCTATTTAACCTCTTTGGAATGACTGCCTCGTTGGCCTAGTGGTGCTAAGCGCGCCTGCTACGCTAGAGGTCTTTGGCTCGATTCCCGAGTCGACCAAGATGTTATTGGGTTTTTCTATGACATTCTCAGTAGCAGGTCGGAGTTTCGGTATTTGCCAATTTGCAACATGGGACCTAAACATATCGGCGAACTGTGGGTGTACATTGGTACAACTCTGCCTACCCCTTCGGGGAAACAGGCGTGATGATATGTTATGTTTATGAATATGGTGAGATTTGCTATCATTGTCACTAGTTTTAGGTGACTTCAATGGCTTATTTGCCAGATTTCAGTCAACTTATTGTGACCTAGGTTTATAGGTCCTAAGGAAGACGGGATTTGAACTCTTACCGGCTTACATCATAGCAGTGCTTCTCTTTATCTAGAGACTACATGCTGAGTACCAGATGTGATCGCAATCTGGGGTCATCTATTAATTACGTGATGTTTATAATAACTTAACCCCTTCCTTCCAAAATGTCCTTCCCTTGGGAAGAACTGGTAAGAAACAACATAACATGTGACTCCCACATAATTAATGGACAACCCCTTCTGTAGTTCTGTTGGCTAAACTGGGAAATAAAAATAAAACGTTGACGTCATATTAAAATAATACGATATTGTAAACACAAATGACCTATCATATCATTTATAAACAATTGTTCTTTCCAACAATTGCGAACTAAACAATAGTAATACGACCTGACTGATTTCATTTACCTAATTGGAAAATACTTGTTTGTTCAAGGAAAAACAATTTAAACAATGCAGACTGCCTCGTTGGCCTAGTGGTGCTAAGCGCGCCTGCTACGCTAGAGGTCTTTGGCTCGATTCCCGAGTCGACCAAGGTGTTATTGGGATTTTCAGTAAAATTCTCAAGAGCAAGTCGGAGTTTGGATTTGTGCCCGGTTAGTGGCTATAGGCTCGCCCCCTATTACATGGGTCCTAAACATACCGGCGAACTGTGGGTGTACATTGGTACACCTCTGCCTACCCCTTACGTTATGTTATCTTCTTCTTTCTCTTTTTCCAATATATCCGTTGGCCCACAATGTTTTCTTTCATTTCACATATTATACTGTCATTCACATTATTTTTCTTTCATATCTCATAAGCAATCCTCCTTTTGCTCTCCAGCCATACCAATCAAAATTCATAAGCCTTTTATTCACGTGCTTCCCATCTTATTACATGTTCATACCAGGCCAGGCGATTCCCTTTCTCTTTTTCAGTCACTATTTCATATTTTAGTGTTTTTTGTGTATGTGATTATAATATTTTCGTATGTTTCCCTGAATAAAACCTATCCACTAATACGGAAGTCTTTTGTTCCCAAATTCGACAACGAAATTAACACCTGCCAGCACTCGATAAGTTTTAATTAACATATCAACAACTAAACAATGAATACATTATGAAAACTTCGGTTCATATTTAACAAGTAAGTATGAGAATTATTAACTTCCTCGTCTTTATCGCAAATATTTGCAAGGTACAATATAATGCAATTAATATGTCACGGTCAGTGAATGAAAATTGATTATGAGTTATAATGACCGATTGACCATAAAATTTTATTCTATACTTATTTATTTATTTATTTATTTAATCATTTATGTACACACAACACAGGAATATTTCGTATTTAAAAATTATGTACAAAGATGCTGCTTATTTCTTCAAGAAATTTCTGCCAGCAGACCCGCGAAAGGAGAAGACTTATGTTATAGAAAGAAATATTGGAACTTGTTAGTTTTAAATACTTGAAGTTATTGCTTGTTATTCTATCTTTTTTAATCTTTGTTAGGTTCTAGTTTTATTTGAATACCCATTTTTTTAAGAACGAATGCATATCAGACCCCCACAATACATTGACTAGATTATTCAGTATCCTAAGTAAGTATATAAGACTGATTATCAAATTGTAGGGACTTAAATGTCAAAGATCACTTTCCATTTGTCCATCTTTTTCAACAGGATTCCTATATATCATTTTATTTCCTTTTACGAGTACTATCGCCTCTTTTCTGAATGGGAAGAGTACTTTACCCAACTGTGGGCCATTTACACAGTATTTTTATTAGTTCTTATTCATTTACTGCTAATTAATTCAATTTGCAGTTTAATTATTAAATGTTTGTAACATACCTTTGTTGAAGCTAAGCGCCTGACACCTGACATAGTGATTCATTGTGAACTCGCCTTGATTCCTGTGTGAAACTATCTTAATTATTACAATGAGTAACGGCGCAGGCATTGCGTAATGTTTCCGTGTTAAAACAATCGTTATTAAAGCTTATACGAACATATAATAGTCTTTTTTTTTAATACACAAAAAATATGATAATGCACTGAAATATCGTCAAAAAACCTGTGAAGTGATACTTATTAATACTTTCTGGGACACCCTGTATATAATCATAAATGCGGACAACATCACATACATTGCTCTGAACCCAAAGTAAGTAGCTATTAAGCACTTGTGTTATGGAATTCAGAAACGACGAAGGTAACCAAAACACCCAGACCCGAGGCAATGTAGAAAAGTGTGTTTCTACATTGACCCGTCCGGGGATCGAACCCGGGACCTAAGAGGTAGCGACACCTTGGAAACCGGTGCGTACGCCACTCGACCAAGGAGGTCTTCTCAATTAACTCACATTGCAAGCTCAACTTATCCCTATAAAAAAATTAAACCTTAAAATTCCATGATTTATATGACGTAAATAATATTTTCCTTCTCCAAATACTCTGTATGGAAATTCGCGAGTAAATAAACATTACCTGTTAGTGAGCGTTAGATGCGCGAGTAGCTGTCAAACGTGACAAGCGCCATGTTGTGACGTCATTAGAACCTTGCGCCCGCGCAACACACGCGACTGCTTTGATTTTCAAAATTGATATTATTTTATTGTATGCAGAGTGTGTGTGAATAATAACAGTACTGTAAATATTGAAAATACTGATACTTTACTATAAGTGCAACTGTAAACCTGTTTGTTCGCATTGAACAGCTGAACCGATTTTGATGAAACTTGGTACTGAAGCTTATATCCAAAAAAAGGACATGGTCTTCTTCCTTGCCCTGGCAAAAGCTAGCTTACTATAACAGATTTTCGAGAAGTACTATAAACGCTTTACAAATGTAGTTAAACAATCACAGCTCATGAAATAACCACAACTAGAATCAACGAGGAAAATAATGTAAACGTCGGTTTTCCAAAGGTTTAATTAATTATTTATTTAGATACTAATAATTAACTATACTGCCTTAGGTTTACCTTTAGTGCTTTAGACCTAACTTTTACCTTATTGTTATACCTAATATTATCAAAACAGTGGTTTTGCCTTCCCTTACATAATAATCAATAAATATATCTAATTCGCTCAAATAATTCAAACATGCACACAGCTCATGATTGCAAAATGATTAGTAAGTACTAGCGGCACCCAACCATTTTCTTGTTATTGTTGCTTTTATCGGAATAAAAACGACCTATAAATTTATTAGATTAGGTTATAAAAGACGACCTTTGGGCCAAAGTAACGACTATGTGGACTCCACAAAACGTCAGAAGACCCAGTGGCTAGCCCAGAATTTTGTGTAAAAGAGAAAGAAACATGGGAAAGCAACTCTGTCTATCTGTTATGCTTCCACGTCTAAACCGCTAAACAAATGCTGAAACTTCATCATATCAGCCTGTTACAGTCCACTGCTGGACATAGGCCTCCCCCAAGCGCCACAGCGCACGATCTCCCGCCCTCCGCATCCATCACTGCCAGCTGCCTTCTTCAGACATCGTCATTTGGAGGGCTTGTTGGTCTAGCGGTTAGTGACCCTGACTAGTTAGAGTTAGTGCTACACCGGAGGTTGTGGGTTCGGTTCCCAATCAGGACAAATGTTTGTGTGATGAGCACGATCATTTGTTCTGTGTCTGGATGTAATTTATCTATAATATGTGTGTTTTAGAGATATATAAATAGGTTTATCAGTTGTCTGGTTTCCATAACACAAGCTCTGCTTAGCTTGTTATCAGACAACCGTGTGTGAGATGTCCCGGAATATTATTATTATATTATTATTATTTATATTATCGGTCCATCTAGCCGGGGGGCGTCCTACACTACGTTTAAGCGCCTAAGCGTGAAACTTAACACGATGTTAACTGCGATACCACTCCCTACGTGGACGAAGTTGTGTGTAAAAAATAGTATAAAAGTAATAGGTTTTTACAGTTTACATGCGTAGTGTGTGAAATTAAGTATCTCAAAATTCCAGTAAGTAAATAGTGGAAGTGCGTGCCATATACCACATATCCTTCCGTTTTATAAGGAAAATAGTTTATAATACAAATAATAACAATAGTATAAACCTCGGTATGACGTCATATATGTATAAACGTCACATACTTACGATATGGACCCCATAATGACGCAGGATAATAATTTTCCTTGTTCTAGCAAACGGTACCTAATATAGACGCCACCATAACACGACATTATTTATTTAATTTAAATAAACACGAGCACTGTATTTTTAATGTAGCTGGTCCCCGTCCCATCCTTATGAACATACGGTATATATGTCTCTGTAGCTACAGTATGTAGGTTTAAATTCTTAATACTATTTCTGAACTTAAAATCTGAACTCTAGTGTAATCCTTTTATAGATCTGGAGCTTTTTCGTAGGGGTACTAACTAAGTTACCCAGCTTCTCTGTTCTGTTAGAATCTACAAAAAATGACTAAATACTAAGTTTTAATTCAATAATTTTTCTATATCATCTCAATATAATTACTTCGTTAATTAACAAAACCGTGAGGTCCTACAAATACTGCCTAAGGCATCTTATTCAGTTCACCGCCAGGCTTATAAAAATGTACTAATATTTATACAAAAGTTTGCGTCAAAATCAAAATCAAAATATTTTCATTTCAAGTAAGCCTTTTTAAGCTCTTTTAAAACGTTTTTACTGACTCTAGATGCAGGTTTCAAAATGTCACATTCCGATGGAGAAGAACCGGCAAGAACCTACATGGGTTACTCTTTAAAAGAAAAAAGTTAACATCAATGTTACAAATTCAATTTTTTTTAAATATGTATGTACAATTATGCAAACGAAAGTTTTTACAACTAAGCTAATAAATATTGCGAAATCAATTATCAAGCTTTATCAAGCAAGGTTCAAGCTTCTACTTCACTATGCAAGCTTGAAGTTCTGCATAGTAATATAATACTTTATGGCCTTAGAAAGTATATTCTCAAACACGTCTCTTCAACGTCGCTAAGTTCCTAACGCATGTCAACGTGTCGTGTTGTGACACCGGCATGGCGGCACCTGTTATTACCGAGGTGCGCGAGCGCAGATCACGTGCGGCGCTGCGCGTGACTCAGGCTCGCGAATGTCATAGATGAGTGGATACTGGATGTGGCTGAGCGTAGTTGTGGTGGTAGAGTTGTAGAGTGTTAATATGGTTTTCTGTAAATAGATGTCTTCATCGTTGAAAAATTATTTGACTCTACAGTGCACTAAGGACCCTGTCTATTTTTATTTACTTAAAATATTTAATTTACAATAGTAGTTACTTTTTATTTTAACGTTTCATACCTAGCTATTATTTCACGATTATTTAGGTTTGTATTTAATAAATATAACACCCCTAATCACATTTCGTTCCCTCTGGAAATTAGTGCTGTGATTGGTTGTTTGCCTTTGGTAAACGAATTATATTTTTTTATTTAAAATGCAATTGGTATTGTAATTACATTGACATGAGATTAAAAAACTGTTTAAAAATCGGATTCTCAGCTTTAAAATTTTGAAGTAATGTTGATTTCATCATCAAAACCTAAAATAACTTTCTTCACCCGTTATTATATAGAGAATATCTAGCACAGCTTTATATCTACGTAATAAATGTTCTTTATGCAAAATACTGCGCTACCGCAGTAAGTCGCGTGGCGCTCGTAATTCGTTGAATCACGCGCATGACTCACACAATAACAGGGGATAAGCAGAGGTCGCGCTCAAGTCAAACTTAAGTGTTGAACGTCAGAAATGATCGCAGTAAGGTGCAATATCATCATAATAAATACTTCGTTTTAGACTGAAAGTTTAAAGTAACAACCTGCCAGAGAATTGTATCCTTAATATTCAAATAAAGAAATATCTATCCGTTTCTACTTTACCTGTATGTCTATTCTATAAACAATTTCGATATCGAGCTTCACCTGAGTGATAATAAAGCTCATTTCAAAAGTGAACCCAATTGGCCTTGATTTAGAATTCAAATTTAAGAATACGTTTTTGACATCTCACCTCCGCGGTGAAATGTCCGCTGTCGAGATACGAAAATATTGTTACAGAATAGCACTACTGAAAGCAATATTATAAGAGCAACTTACCGTCATTTCGTACATTTCAAAAAAAGTTTTGTGGGTCTAAATTATGAAAACAACTGTATTTTCACAAGGATTTTATAGAATATTTAATAAAATAGTTTTGGAAATCTTTTAAGCCTTGTTAAATACAAATTGTTATTATAAAACAATAATAAATCATAATATTATTTAACAACATTTGATAATTTTAATTAGCGATTATCTTAAGGAAAACCAAAAGTAATTTTATGAGTACTAATACTAATATTATTAAAATAGATAAAGGTTTTCCGTGTCCAAACCAACTGACAATAAATAACCGGGCTGTAATATAATATATAATTTAAAAGCATTTCGGAACATAATGAAGGAGTTTTTACAAATAAACAACTACTTATATTCAATTTTACAACTTTCTTATCACTCAATAATTAATTGTTTTGTCAAAACTGTTCAATTAGTTTAGTTAATTATGTTAAAATAACTAAATCATAAGCTTTAAACATTTTTTTATTATTTTTTTATTTGAGTGGTTAAAATAATAATAATAATTCCAGCATATAAACGTCCTACTGCTGGGCACAGGCCTCTTCCCATATAGAGAATGCATGAGCTTTGATCACCATGCCGCGCTGGTCCGATTACGGATTGGCGATTTCAGATACCAATTTTGGGATCCAAGTTTTTAATTAAACCAAAAGCTAAGCTTTTTTAGAAGCCTATAGAAACTCATATGTATCACTGCTATCTAATTTCGCCTTCCTAATATAGTCCTACATATTTACATAGGCTATTAACATATAATGACCACCATATGAGTCACACACCATGACTCATGGCGGCATTACCATGGACATCTCGTGTCAATACGATGACACAGATTATATACATTTATATTCAAGCCTTTTCCTTTACATACAGAGGTCAGGTGTTTGTCAGTAGTTGTTTTTTATTACAAGGAGTCGGTTGAATGACTTTGTAAAAGCTTGTATATTCATAAAAAGTTAGATGAGTACAAATTGATAGTACTAGTTCAAAACACACTGAATTTTTTTAAGGATATCTCTCACACACGTTTATCTGATGCCAAGCTTAGCAGAGCTTGTGTTATGGTAACCAGACAACTGATAAACATACTTATATATTTCTAAATACATACATATTACAGATAAATTACACCCAGACCAGAACAAATGATCGTACTCATCACACAACATTTGTCCTGAGTGGGAATCGAACCCACGACCTCCAGTATAGCAGTTAGGGTCACTAACCGCTAGACCAACATTAAACCTGGACCTTGGGCCGGAGCAAATCAATCCTCGTTGTAAACTGTGTTCCACGGCGTAGTTTGTGGGATATCCCGACCCCAAAACCTAAAAGCCTGGCGCATATCTCCAAAAACTCAAAAATGAAAATGTGTATGCAAATAAAAAACGACGCCACCAAAGAACGACCACACTCAAAAGCGATGCCACTTAAAAAAACGAAGCCACTTAAAAAATTACGCCACTAAAAAACGACGCCTCTACAACACGATGCCCATAAAAAAGACGCCTATAAAACCAACACCACTAACAAAAAACCGACGCCTCTTAAAACGACGCCTCTATTAAATGACGCCACTACAATGTGACGCTTATAAAAAATTAAGCCACTAAAAAATGGCGCCTCTTAAAAAATAACGCCACTAAACAACTATGCCTCTATAAGACGACGCCACTAAAAAACGACGCCTCCATAAAATGACGGTTATAAAAAACGAAGCCTCTATAAAACGACGCATCTAAAACGCGACACCCATAAAAATCGACGCCACTATAAACGACGCCTTTATAAAACGATGCCCCTTAAAAACAACACAAGTTACAAAAAGGACGCCTCTACAATGCGACGCTTATAAAAAACTAAGCAACCAAAAAACGACGCCTCCATAAAGTGACGGTTATTAAAAACGACGCAACTAAAAAATGATGTCTGTAACGTCGTTTTTTAGTGGCGTCGTTTTTAATGGGCCTCCCTTTTAAGAAACTTCGTTGATTATAGACGTAATTTTGTAGAGGCGTCGTTTTTTAGTGGCGTCGTTTTTTATATCCATAATTTTTGGTGGCGTCGCTTTATATAAGCGTCATATTATAGAGACATCATCTTTTACTTGCGTCGTTTTTTGAAGGCGTCGTTTTATAGTGGCGTCGCTTTTAAGAGGCGTCGTTGTTTAAAGACGTCATTTTAAAGAAGCGTTGTTTTAAGTGGCGTCGTTTTTTGGCAGCGTCGTTATTTATGGGCGTCGTTTTTTGGAGGCGTCGTTTTTTATGGGCGTCGCTTTTTGGAGGCGTCGTTTTTTATTAGTGTCATTTTATAGAGGCGTCTTTTTTTAGGGGCGTCGTTTTTTGGAGCCGTCGTTTTTTATGGGCGTCGCTTTTTGGAGGCGTCGTTTTTTATTAGTGTCATTTTATAGAGGCGTCTTTTTTTAGGGGCGTCGTTTTTTGGAGCCGTCCGTTTTTTATGGGCGTCGCTTTTTGGAGATGTCGTTTTTTATGGGCGTCGCTTTATGGAGACGTCGTTTTATAGTGGCGTCGCTTTTAAGAGGCGTCGTTGTTTAAAGACGTCATTTTAAAGAAGCGTTGTTTTAAGTGGCGTCGTTTTTTGGCAGCGTCGTTATTTATGGGCGTCGTTTTTTGGAGGCGTCGTTTTTTATGGGCGTCGCTTTTTGGAGGCGTCGTTTTTTATTAGTGTCATTTTATAGAGGCGTCTTTTTTTAGGGGCGTCGTTTTTTGGAGCCGTCGTTTTTTATGGGCGTCGCTTTTTGGAGGCGTCGTTTTTTATTAGTGTCATTTTATAGAGGCGTCTTTTTTTAGGGGCGTCGTTTTTTGGAGCCGTCCGTTTTTTATGGGCGTCGCTTTTTGGAGATGTCGTTTTTTATGGGCGTCGCTTTATGGAGACGTCGTTTTATAGTGGCGTCGCTTTTAAGAGGCGTCGTTGTTTAAAGACGTCATTTTAAAGAAGCGTTGTTTTAAGTGGCGTCGTTTTTTGGCAGCGTCGTTATTTATGGGCGTCGTTTTTTGGAGGCGTCGTTTTTTATGGGCGTCGCTTTTTGGAGGCGTCGTTTTTTATTAGTGTCATTTTATAGAGGCGTCTTTTTTTAGGGGCGTCGTTTTTTGGAGCCGTCGTTTTTTATGGGCGTCGCTTTTTGGAGGCGTCGTTTTTTATTAGTGTCATTTTATAGAGGCGTCTTTTTTTAGGGGCGTCGTTTTTTGGAGCCGTCCGTTTTTTATGGGCGTCGCTTTTTGGAGATGTCGTTTTTTATGGGCGTCGCTTTATGGAGACGTCGTTTTATAGTGGCGTCGCTTTTAAAGAGGCGTCGTGTTTTAGTAGCGTTGTTTTTTATGGGCGTCGCTTTTTAGTGGCGTCGTTTTTTATAAGCGTCTTTTTATAGAGGCGTCGTTCTTTAGGGGCGTCGTTTTTGGAGCCGTCGTTTTGTATGGGCGTCGCTTTTTGGAGATGTCGTTTTTTATGGGCGTCGTCTTTTAGTGGCATCGTTTTATAGAGGTGTCGTTTCATCTAGGCGTCATTTTTATAGATGCGTCTTGTTTTAGTGGCGTCGTTTTTTGGTGGCTTCGTTTTATAGTGGCATCACTTTTAAGAGGCGTCGTTGTGTATAGAAATCATTATACCGAAGCGTTGTTTTAAGTGGCGTCGTTTTTTGGCAGCGTCGTTATTTATGGGCGTCGTTTTTTGGAGGCGTCGTTTTTTATGGGCGTCGCTTTTTGGAGGCGTCGTTTTTTTTTAGTGTCATTTTATAGAGGCGTCTTTTTTAAGGGGCGTCGTTTTTTGGAGGCGTCGTTTTTCATGGGCGTCGCTTTTTGGAGACGTCGTTTTATAGTGGCGTCGTGTTTTAGTAGCGTTGTTTTTTATGGGCGTCGCTTATAGGAGACGTCGTTATATAGTGGCGTCGTGTTTTAGTAGCGTCGTTTTTTTATGGCGTCGCTTTTTGGTGGCGTTGTTTTTTATAAGTGTCATTTCATAGAGGCGTCGTTTCATATAGGCGTCGCTTTTATAGAGGCGTCGTTTTTTCTGGGCATCTTTTTTGGAGGCGTCGTTTTTTATTGGCGTCGCTTTTTGGTGGCTTCGTTTTATAGTGGCATCACTTTTAAGAGGCGTCGTTGTTTATAGAAATCATTATACAGAGGCGTCGTTTTTTAAGTAGCTTCGTTTTTTGGAGGGGTCGTTATTTATGGGCGTCGTTTTCCATGGGCGTTTTTTTGGAGGCGTCGCTTTTCATAAGCGTAATTTTATAGAGGCGTCGTTTTTTAGAGGCGTCGTTTTTTATGGGCGTCGCTTGTTGGAGACGTCGTTTTATACTGGCGTCGTTTTTATAATGGCGTCGTTTTTTGGTAGCTTCGTTTTATAGTGGCATAACTTTAAATGGGCGTCGTTGTTTATAGACATCATTATACAGAGGCGTTGTTTTTAGGGGCGTCGTTTTTTGGAGGCGTCGTTTTTTATGGGCGTCGCTTTTTGGAGACGTCGTTTTATACTGGCGTCGTTTTTATAATGGCGTCGTTTTTTGGTAGCTTCGTTTTATAGTGGCATCACTTTTAAGAGGCGTCGTTGTTGACAGAAATCATTTTTAAGAGGCGTCGTTTTTTTGTGGTGTCGTTTTTTGAGGCATCATTTATTTAGGTTTCGTTTTTTATTGGCGTCGTTTTTTATGTGCGTCGCTTTTTGGAAGCGTCGCTTTCATAGTGGCGTCGGTTTATAGAGACGTCGTTTTTTATAGACATATTTTTTTGGTGGCGTCGTTTTTCATAAATGTAATTTTATAGAGGCGTCGTCTTTTAGTGGCGTCGTTTTATAGAGGCGTCGTTTTTATAGAGGCGGCGTGTTATAGTGGCGAGGTTTTTTGGTGGCATCGTTTTATAGTGGCATCACTTTTAAGAGGCGTCGTTGTTTATAGACATCATTATACAGAGGCGTCGTTTTTTTTGTGGCTTCGTTTTTTGGAGGCGTCGTTTTTTATGGGCGTCGCTTTTTGGAGACGTCGTTTTATACTGGCGTCGTTTTTATAGAGGCGTCACTTTTAAGAGGTGTCGTTGTTTATAGATATCATTTTAATGAGGCGTCGTTTTTCATGGGCGTCTCTCTTTGGAGGCGTCACTAAATGAGTCGTCTTTTTATAAAAGCGTTGTTTTATGGTGGTGTCGTTTTTGGTGGGCTTCGCTTTTGGAGGCGTCGCTTTTTATGGACGTCGCTTTTTAGTGGCGTCGTTCTTTGGTGGCGTCGTTTGTTATAGGCGTCGCTCTTTGGTGGCGTCACTAAATGAGGCGTCGTTATTTTGGTGGCGTCGTTTTTATGGGCTTCGCTTGTGGACGCGTCGTCTTTAATAGGCGTCGTCTTTAATAGGCGTCGTTTTCTACGGGCGTCGTTTTTTGGAGGCGTCGTTTTTTATGGGCGTCGCTTTTTGGAGACGTCGTTTTATAGTGGCGTAGTTTTTATAGTGGCATCGTTTTTTGGTGGCTTCGTTTTATAGTGGCATCACTTTTAAGAGGCGTCGTTGTTTATAGAAATCATTATACAGAGGAGTCGTTTTTCAAGTAGCTTCGTTTTTTGGAGGGGTCGTTATTTATGGGCGTCGTTTTTAATAGGCGTCGTTTTTTGTGGGCGTCGCTTTTTGGTTGCTTTGTTTTATAGTGGCATCACTTTTAAGAGGCGCCGTTGTTTATAGACATCATTTTATAGAGGCGTTGTTTTTTAGTGACATCGTTTTGAGAAGGCGTCGTTTTTTATGGGCGTCGCGTTATAGAGGCGTCGCTTTTTAGAAGCGTCATTTTATAGAGGCGTCGTTTTTTGGGGGTATCGTTTCACATTGGCATCACTTTTAAGAGGTGTCGTTGTTTATAGATATGATTTTAATGAGGCGTCGTTTTTCATGGGCGTCTCTCTTTGGAGGCGTCACTAAATGAGGTGTCTTTTTATAAAAGCGTTGTTTTTTGGTGGTGTCGTTTTTGGTGGGCTTCGCTTTTGGAGGCGTCGCTTTTTATGGACGTCGCTTTTTAGTGGCGTCGTTCTTTGGTGGCGTCGTTTGTTATAGGCGTCGCTCTTTGGTGGCGTCACTAAATGAGGCGACGTTATTTTGGTGGCTTCGTTTTTATGGGCTTCGCTTGTGGAGGCGTCGTCTTTAATAGGCGTCGTTTTCTACGGGCGTCGTTTTTTGGAGGCGTCGCTTTTTATAAGCGTCATTTTATAGAGGCGTCGTTTTTTAGGGGCGTCGTTTTTTGTAGGCGTCGTTTTTTATGGGCGTCGCTTTTTATAAGCGTCATTTTATAGAGGCGTTGTTTTTTAGGGGCGTCGCTTTTTGGAGACGTCATTTTATACTGGCGTCGTTTTTATAGAGGCGTCGTTATTTTGGTGGCATCGTTTTTTGGGCTTCGCTTGTGGAGGCGTCGTCTTTAATGGACGTCGTTTCCTGCGGGCGTCGTTTTTTGGAGGCGTCGCTTTTTATAAGCGTAATTTTATAGAGGCGTCGTTTTTTAGGAGCGTCATTTTTGTAGGCATCGTTTTTATGGGCTTCGCTTGTGGAGGCGTCGTCTTTAAGGGGCGTCGTTTTCTACGGGCGTCGTTTTTCGAGGCGTCGCTTTTTATAAGCGTCATTTTATAGAGGCGTCGTTTTTTAGGGGCGTCGTTTTTTGTAGGCGTCGTTTTTATGGGCGTCGCTTTTTGGAGACGTCGTTTTATAGTGGCGTCGTTTTTATAGACATCATTATACAGAGGCGTCGTTTCTTTTTTGGGGCTTCGTTTTTTGGTGGCGTTGTTTTTTTATGGGCGTCGTTTTCTTTAGGCTTCGTTTTTTGTAGGCGTCGCTTTTTATAAGTGTAATTTTATAGAGGCGTCGTTTTTTAGGAGCGTCGTTTTTTATGGGCGTCGCTTGTTGGAGACGTCGTTTTATAGTGGCATCGTTTTTATAGAGGCGTCGTTTTTTGGTTGCTTCGTTTTATAGTGGCATCACTTTTAAGGGGCGTCGTTGTTTATAGACATCATTTTATTGAGGCGTCGTTTATAAGTGGCGTCGTTTTAAATAGGCGTTGTTTTTTATGGGCGTCGCTTTTTGGAGACGTCGTTTTATAGTGGCGTCGTTTTTTGGTGGCTTCGTTTTATAGTGGCATCACTTTTAAGTGGCGTCGTTGTTTATACACATCATTTTACAGAGGCGTCGTTGTTTATAGACATCATTATACAGAGGCGTCGTTTTTAGGGGCGTCGTTTTTTGAAGGCGTCGTTTTTTATGGGCGTCGTTTTCTGAAGGCGTCGTTTTTATAGAGGCGTCGTTTTTATAGAGGCGGCGTGTAATAGTGGCGTCATTTTTTTTGTGGCATCGTTTTATAGTGGCATCACTTTTAAAAGGCGTCGTTGTTTAAAGACATCATTTTATAGAGGCGTCGTTTTTTGTAGGCGTCGTTTTTATGGGCGTCGCTTTTTGGAGACGTCGTTTTATAGTGGCGTCGTTTTTATAGACATCATTATACAGAGGCGTCGTTTCTTTTTTGGGGCTTCGTTTTTTGGAGGCGTCGTTTTTGTATGGGCGTCGTTTTTTTTGGGCTTCGTTTTTTGTAGGCGTCGCTTTTTATAAGCGTAATTTTATAGAGGCGTCGTTTTTTAGGAGCGTCGCTCTTTGGAGGCGTCACTAAATGAGACTTCGTTTTTTTGGTGGTGTCGTTTTTTTGGTGGCGTCGTTTTTTATGGGTGTCGCTTTTTGAAGGCGTCGTTTTTATAGAGGCGTCGTTTTTAGAGAGGCGGCGTGTTATAGTGGCGTCGTTTTTTGGTGGCATCGTTTTATAGTGGCATCTCTTTTAAGAGGCGACGTTGTTTACAGACATCATTATACAGAGGCGTCGTTTTTAGGGGCGTCGTTTTTTGGAGGCGTCGTTTTTTATGGGCGTCGTTTTTTATGGGCGTCGCTTTTTGGAGACGTCGTTTTATACTGGCGTCGTTTTTATAGAGGCGTCGTTGTTTGGTGGCTTCGTTTTATAGTGGCATCACTTTTAAGAGGCGTCGTTGTTTATAGAAATCATTATACAGAGGAGTCGTTTTTTAAGTAGCTTCGTTTTTTGGAGGGGTCGTTATTTATGGGCGTCGTTTTTAATAGGCGTCGTTTTTTGTGGGCGTCGCTTTTTGGTGGCTTCGTTTTATAGTGGCATCACTTTTAAGAGGCGTCGTTGTTTATAGACATCAATTTACAGAGGCGTCGTTGTTTATAGACATCATTATACAGAGGCGTCGTTTTTAGGGGCGTCGTGTTTTGGAGGCGTTGTTTTTTATGGGCGTCGCATTTTGGAGACGTCGTTTTTTATAAGTGTCATTTTATAGAGGCGTCGTCTTTTAGTGGCATCGTTTTTTCTAGGCGTCGTTTTTGGAGGCGTCGTTTTTTATGGGCGTCGCTTTTTGCAGCGTCGTTTTATAGTGGCGTCGTTTTTATAGATGCGTCTTGTTTTAGTGGCGTCGTTTTATAGTGGCATCACTTTTAAGAGGCGTCGTTTTTTAAGTAGCTTCGTTTTTTGGAGGGGTCGTTATTTATGGGCGTCGTTTTCTATAGGCGTCGTTTTTTGGAGGCGTCGTTTTTTATGGGCGTCGCTTTTTGGAGACGTCGTTTTTTAGAGGCGTCGTTTTTTGGTGGCTTCATTTTATAGTGGCAACACTTTTAAGGGGCGTCGTTGTTTATAGACATCATTTTATAGAGGCGTCGTTTTTTAGTGGCGTCGTTTTTAATAGGCGTCGTTTTATATGGGCGTCGCTTTTTGGAGACGTCGTTTTATAGAGGCGTCGTTTTTTGGTGGCTTCGTTTTTTGGAGGGGTCGTTATTTATGGGCGTCGTTTTTAATAGGCGTCGTTTTTTGTGGGCGTCGCTTTTTGGTGGCTTCGTTTTATAGTGGCATCATTTTTAAGAGGCGTCGTTGTTTATAGACATCAATTTACAGAGGCGTCGTTGTTTATAGACATCATTATACAGAGGCGTCGTTTTTAGGGGCGTCGTTTTTTGGAGCCGTCGTTTTTTATGGGCGTCGCTTGTTGGAGACGTCGTTTTATGGTGGCATCGTTTTTATAGAGGCGTCGGTTTTAGGTGGCTTCGTTTTATAGTGGCATCACTTTTAAGAGGCGTCGTTTTTTAAGTAGCTTCGTTTTTTGGAGGGGTCGTTATTTATGGGCGTCGTTTTCTATAGGCGTCGTTTTGTACTGGCGTCGTTTTTATAGAGGCGTCGTTTTTTGGTGGCTTCGTTTTATAGTGGCATCACTTTTAAGGGGCGTCGATGTTTATAGACATCATTTTATAGAGGCGTCGTTTTTTAGTGGCGTCGTTTTTAATAGGCGTCGTTTTTTATGGGCGTCGCTTTTTGGAGACGTCGTTTTATAGAGGCGTCGTTTTTTATGGGCGTCGCTTTTTGCAGGCGTCGTTCTATAGTGGCGTCGTTTTTATAGATGCGTCTTGTTTTAGTGGCTTCGTTTTTTGGTGGCTTCGTTTTATAGTGGCATCACTTTTAAGAGGCGTCGTTGTTTATAGAAATCATTATACAGAGGCGTCGTTTTTTAAGTAGCTTCGTTTTTTGGAGGGATCGTTATTTATGGGCGTCGTTTTCTATGGGCGTTTTTTTGGAGGCGTCGCTTTTTATAAACGTAATTTATAGAGGCGTCGTTTTTTAGAGGCGTCGTTTTTTAGAGGCGTCGTTTTTTATGGGCGTCGCTTGTTGGAGACATCGTTTTATAGTGGCGTCGTTTTAATAGAGGCGTCGTTTTTTGGTGGCGTCGCTTTTTGGAGACGTCGTTTTATAGAGGCGTCGTTTTTTGGTGGCTTCGTTTTATTGTGGCATCACTTTTAAGAGGCGTCGTTGTTTATAGACATCATTTTACAGAGGCGTCGTTGTTCATGGACATCATTATACAGAGGCGTCGTTTTTAGGGGCGTCGTATTTTGGAAGCGTCGTTTTTTATGGGCGTCGCTTTTTGGAGACGTCGTTTTATAGTGGCGTCGTGTTTTAGTAGCGTTGTTTTTTATGGGCGTCGCTTTTGGGGGCGTCGTTTTTTATAAGTGTCATTTTATAGAGGCGTCGTCTTTAAGTGGCATCGTTTTTTCTGGGCGTCGTTTTTGGAGGCGTCGTTTTTTATGGGCGTCGCTTTTTGCAGGCGTCGTTTTATAGTGGCGTCGTTTTTATAGATGCGTCTTGTTTTAGTGGCGTTGTTTTTTGGTGGCTTCGTTTTATAGTGGCATCACTTTTAAGAGGCGTCGTTTTTTAAGTAGCTTCGTTTTTTGGAGGGGTCGTTATTTATGGGCGTCGTTTTCTATAGGCGTCGTTTTTTGGAGGTGTCGTTTTTTATAAGCGTAATTTTATAGAGGCGTCGTTTTTAGAGGCGTCGTTTTTTGGAGGCGTCGTTTTTTATGGGCGTCGCTGTTTGGAGACGTCGTTTTATAGTGGCGTCGTTTTTAGAGAGGCGGCGTGTTATAGTGGCGTCGTTTTTTGGTGGCATCGTTTTATAGTGGCATCACTTTTAAGAGGCGACGTTGTTTACAGACATCATTATACAGAGGCGTCGTTTTTAGGGGCGTCGTTTTTTGGAGGCGTCGTTTTTTATGGGCGTCGTTTTTTATGGGCGTCGCTTTTTGGAGACGTCGTTTTATACTGGCGTCGTTTTTATAGAGGCGTCGTTGTTTGGTGGCTTCGTTTTATAGTGGCATCACTTTTAAGAGGCGTCGTTGTTTATAGAAATCATTATACAGAGGAGTCGTTTTTTAAGTAGTTTCGTTTTTTGGAGGGGTCGTTATTTATGGGCGTCGTTTTTAATAGGCGTCGTTTTTTGTGGGCGTCGCTTTTTGGTGGCTTCGTTTTATAGTGGCATCACTTTTAAGAGGCGTCGTTGTTTAAAGACATCAATTTACAGAGGCGTCGTTGTTTATAGACATCATTATACAGAGGCGTCGTTTTTAGGGGCGTCGTTTTTGGAGGCGTCGTTTTTTATGGGCGTCGCTTTTTGGAGACGTCGTTTTTTATAAGTGTCATTTTATAGAGGCGTCGTCTTTTAGTGGCATCGTTTTTTCTAGGCGTCGTTTTTGGAGGCGTCGTTTTATATGGGCGTCGCTTGTTGGAGACGTCGTTTTATAGTGGCATCGTTTTTATAGAGGCGTCGTTTTTTGGTGGCTTCGTTTTATAGTGGCATCACGTTTAAGAGGCGTCGTTTTTTAAGTAGCTTCGTTTTTTGGAGGGGTCGTTATTTATGGGCGTCGTTTTCTATAGGCGTCGTTTTGTACTGGCGTCGTTTTTATAGAAGCGTCGTTTTTTGGTGGCTTCGTTTTATAGTGGCATCACTTTTAAGGGGCGTCGTTGTTTATAGACATCATTTTATAGAGGCGTCGTTTTTTAGTGGCGTCGTTTTTAATAGGTATCGTTTTTTATGGGCGTCGCTTTTTGCAGGCGTCGTTCTATAGTGGCGTCGTTTTTATAGATGCGTCTTGTTTTAGTGGCTTCGTTTTTTGGTGGCTTCGTTTTATAGTGGCATCACTTTTAAGAGGCGTCGTTGTTTATAGAAATCATTATACAGAGGCGTCGTTTTTTAAGAAGCTTCGTTTTTGGAGGGGTCGTTATTTATGGGCATCGTTTTCTATGGGCGTCGTTTTTTGGAGGCGTCGCTTTTTATAAGCGTAATTTCATAGAGGCGTCGTTTTTTAGGGGCGTCGTTTTTTATGGGCGTCGCTTGTTGGAGACGTCGTTTTATAGTGGCATCATTTTATTGAGGCGTCGTTTTTAAGTGGCGTCGTTTTAAATAGGCGTTGTTTTTTATGGGCGTCGCTTTTTGGAGACGTCGTTTTATAGTGGCATCGTTTTTTGGTGGCTTCGTTTTATAGTGGCATCACTTTTAAGTGGCGTCGTTGTTTATACACATCATTTTACAGAGGCGTCGTTGTTTATAGACATCATTATACAGAGACGTCGTTTTTAGGGGCGTCGTTTTTTGGAGGCGTCGTTTTTTATTGGCGTCGCTTTCTGAAGGCGTCGTTTTTATAGAGGCGGCGTGTAATAGTGGCGCCGTTTTTTTTGTGGCATCGTTTTATAGTGGCATCACTTTTAAGAGGCGACGTTGCTTCAGACATCATTATACAGAGGCGTCGTTTTTAGGGGCGTCGTTTTTTGGAGGCGTCGTTTTTTATGGGCGTCGCTTTTTGGAGACGTCGTTTTATAGTGGCATCGTTTTTTGGTGGCTTCGTTTTATAGTGGCATCACTTTTAAGAGGCGTCGTTGTTTATAGACATCATTTTATAGAGGCGTCGTTTTTTAGTGGCGTCGTTTTTAATAGGCGTCGTTTTTTATGGGCGTCGCTTTTTGGAGACGTCGTTTTATACTGGCGTCGTTTTTTGGTGGCTTCGTTTTATAGTGGCATCACTTTTAAGAGGCGTCGTTGTTTATAGACTTAATTTTACGGAGGCGTCGTTGTTTATAGACATCATTATACAGAGGCGTCGTTTTCAGGGGCGTCGCTTTTTGGAGACGTCGTTTTATAGTGGCGTCGTGTTTTAGTAGCGTTGTTTTTTATTGGCGTCGCTTTTTGGAGACGTCGTTTTTATAGAGGCGGCGTGTAATAGTGGCGTCGTTTTTTTGGTGGCATCGTTTTATAGTGGCATCACTTTTAAGAGGCGACGTTGTTTACAGACATCATTATACAGAGGCGTCGTTTTTAGGGGCGTCGTTTTTTGGAGGCGTCGTTTTTTATGGGCGTCGCTTTTTGGAGACGTCGTTTTATAGTGGCATCGTTTTTTGGTGGCTTCGTTTTATAGTGGCATCACTTTTAAGAGGCGTCGTTGTTTATAGACATCATTATACAGAGGCGTCGTTTTTAGGGGCGTCGTGTTTTGGAGGCGTCGTTTTTTATGGGCGTCGCTTTTTGGAGACGTCGTTTTATACTGGCGTCGTTTTTATAGAGGCGTCGTTTTTTGGAGGCGTCGTGTTTATTAGGCGTCGTTTTCTATGGGCGTCGTTTTTTATAAGCGTTATTTTATAGAGTCGTAGATATTTAGGGACGTCGTTTTTGAGGCGTCGTTTTTTATGGGCGTTGCTGTTTAGAGACGTCGTTTTATAGTGGCTTCGTTTTTATAGTGGCATCGTTTTTTGGTGGCTTCGTTTTATAGTGGCATCACTTTTAAGAGGCGTCGTTGTTCATAGACATCATTATACAGAGGCGTCGTGTTTTTTGTTGCATCGTTTTTTGGAGGCGTCGTTTTTTTATAGGCGTCGCTTTTTGGAGGCGTCGTTTTTTATGGGCGTCGCTTTTTGGGGGCGTCGTTTTTTATACTTAAAAACGAGGCCTCCATAAAATGACCACCATATGAGTCTCACACCATGACTCATGGTGGCATTGTCATGGTCATCTCGTGTCAATACGATGACACAGGTTATACAAATTTATATTCAAGCGTTTTCCTTTACCTACATAGGTCAATGTGGATGTTTTTTACAAGGTGTTGGTTAAGAACTTTGTAAAACCCAGTTTATATAGCACAATTAAATATGTAGCAGTAGAAATATGGTATACTTATTTATACGGTGCTAGTTTTGCCTGCGATTTCTTGTTTAAACCATACTGAAATGTTAGATCGGGCATATTACTGGAGTAAAATGTATTTTACGCAGGATTTTGTTCAAATCTATGAGAACACAACGGATATCAGCCTTAAAAAGATTACAAATAACCTCATTTACATAGGGCATTCGGCATTTACCCAACCCCCATTATCTTATAACTTCTCACTTTTTTTACTCACCAACCTTATTTTAAGCTCACTCGATGAATAGGAAAAAGAAAAAACAACATAAAGCTAATCGCATTTATATTTGAATCTTAAACCAGTAACATAAGAGCAGCAACAAGGAGCACTACACTCGCTACAACGCTCGTCGCACCGGCCACCGGCGGTAGCGGACCGACCACGATTTCATACATGAAGTTCAGGACTGCTTGCTTCGTGGCTTCCAACTCTTCCGTGTCACTACTGTTGCCGGTAGGCCTGGGAAATAAAAATAAATAGGTATAAGTATTATAAAATTTGTCTAAATGTTATCGTGTTTTTTTTTTTTTGTTTAATATCAATTCATTATAAGTGACTTATGCCACTAGTTTTTATTTTAGTAATTTATTATGATTTGTAGTGTGAAATTGAAGTGCGAAACATTTAATTTTAAAATGTTTTATGAAACTGCATCTTTGTACCTCTATAACAAAATAAATATATTATGTTGTTATTATTGTGTGTGTACGCACACTGAACATAAACATATTAATAAATTATTTTGAGCTGAAACTTTGTAAACTGACTCCGACTGACTACACCAGATGTACTCTTTAACCTTTTCGGATATCTATACCCGTTTGGTAACATCCCGTATAGGTCCAGTACATAGCTGAATACTCAACATACATAGCACTTGTGATGATTAAGTCTTTTCATTACTTTATGTTTCAGAAAATTTGCCCAGCAGTAGGACAGTGTAAACTACAAAAAAAACTTTCAAAAACATACTGAATAGCTCTGCAATGCGACACCCCTGGCACCACATATACAGGTGACTTCTCATGTCCATGCGTGGCGTTCGGTCCCATCGGCGACCAGGGGTCATGACCACCAGCGACCGAGATCACGTGATCTGGCATGTGCGTGAGGCCTCCGAACATGATGTTGGTCCTCTGGATGCCGTGGCGAAGGCGCTCCTCGTCGAAACTAAATTAAGAAAATTTGTAAAGATTTTTTTTAGAAATTAAGTATAATAACCATTAACTCCATCTACAATTACTATGGATGCAAAGGGCGGGTCAACCGTGCGCTGTGGCGTTCCTTGGAGGAGGCTTATGTCCAGCAGTGGACTGCAACAGGCTGATATGATGATGATGATGAGATTACTAAAGATTGTGTTGTTTGGATATAATTATGTGACTTTAATATGACCCTATAACATTTACAAACAGGTATCTCTTAACTTTTTAATCGTCTTCAAAATGCCGAGGTTTTTTTTAATTCGGCTGTATGTTTTTTTTTACGTTCGTCATGCTCAATCGCCGGCAATGGTGGAACAATAAAAAAATATATCTTTTATCATCGATAAAGTATACCGCAGAAGCGGTCTTATAAAATTGAAGTCCTTTTATCATGGTCTAATATCATAAATCATTTAGGTCGTTGCCATTGGAACTATCTCAAGTTTTGCCACCATACTTACTCCACAGAGAAGAAGTCCTTGCACATCTGGTGGAAGTACTCCAGAGGCACGGTGGTGTTGAAGGGCTGGTTCGAGCTGGTGGTGGTCTGGTACCAGCCGAACTCCACGCACGTCTGGTACGTCCACAGACGCACTGGAATACAAAGACATAGTAGTTTTATAATATAACGGAACAACTTACACAGGGCCATCTTTTGCTAAACTAGGAAGAGTTTTGATTAAGGTAACCCGAAAACTGATAAATATGCTTATATAGTATTTCTAAATGTCATTACAGATAAATTACACCTTTACACGAAATGAAAATGCTTGTCACTCAAACTGACTTATCCTTGGTGGGAATTGAACCTAGGACCTCTTTTCTAGCAGTCAGGGTCACTAACCACTAGACCAACAGGCCGGTGAATAGAGCTAGCTTTATATAATATCTGGACGGAGTTCGTAAATAATGCAGGCGGCGACAAGGCCGGGGACATCTGCAAATCAAACGTCGGCCAGACGACATGCCGTCTGCGAAGGACACACGGGTACGGAAAATAAAGGGGAATTACTTATAATGTACAAACAAAATGGTTTGAAGAGAAGCAGGAGCAGAAGAAGAAGACGAACAAAATAAATACTATTCTAAACTGAAGTGCTAAAGAGAACAATTCCGAAATTTTTAATCTAAGCACTAATAAGAAACAAATAGGCAGAGAATTGAACCTAATAAAAAGCCTTATTTTTTCTTCGAAAAACTTTATATTGTATACGAGTATTTGATCACAGGAACAAGCATACATTTTATGGCAAAAAAAAAAGATTAAAATTATCATGGTAGGTAATATTATGCTAGAGTAGATACATAATAATTTTAAGTGTATACTTAACTATATTTCGTATTTTAATATAGAACTATTAAAACTATTAAAAACACTTAACTAAAATCTTAATTTCTATCATCGTTAGTGTCCGTGTGTCGTTCAGTCGGTGCATAATCGCCGCTCGACAATTAGCATCGCATCTACATTGCAGATGCCGCGTCTTACAACAATAACCTATTCATAGCCGCTGTGGCCACGAAACCTACCTAACGCAGCCTTAGTCAGCCTTTTACTTTAAAATTTGGGAGTTCCAAACTACTTCTTGATTATTTTAAGTCAGAAGTTGATGGTTTCTTTTCTGTCTTTGAAAATGTCTTCTTGTTTTTAGTTTTGGTAAAATATGAACTGACCTCAAGCAATTTGCCACAAGTTTGTGACGTTGAGGTTAGATCATTATTATGATTACTTCTAACAATAAAGAATAAAACCGTTTGCACCACAAAAACTGTACCGTGCAACCGTAAGTCTAAATTGTCATCTATATTTTGTTTGTCGAATTATTCGCGTTATTACCAGACAAATCATTTTATATTAATACAAGATGTTATTTCTTGAGATCAGGAAATAAGAAAACTAAAAACCCTAAGTACCTAATATGCACAGATTTTGTTCTACCTAAACCAAATCGCAATGGCCGCATTGCCCAGCGCAACAAATCCACTTGTTATGCAAATGACGAGAACTTCACAGATATAGATAATTGCCACTTCCTGAAGGATTCCGACGTTTTACTTATTTTGCACAATGCTGGCTTATTGCTGTTGCGTATAATTTTTAATGGCGGTCTGTAACTTTGAGATAAGTATCCTCGGATGTTCATTTGCCTTGTATAAGTTGGAGAAAATCTAAGTGCTGACTTAGCAAATTCTTGTTCAGAATTAGGGCTAGGTAAATATTGTGAATTGTTACTAATAGATAATTAACTGAAGAAACGAAATGTTATAAACTCCTACAGCGCCATTATAAAGGATACAGATTCGTTCCACCAACGGTAACCTTGATATGACGCAAGAAACAACCGTGATTTAGGCAGTCAAAGGTGCTTTAGTAACATACACCTAATATCACAAGAGAGACGAATACAAACATGCAACTTCGCGGCACCGTCGTCGCGTCTGACTGTTCAATACATTTTTAAAGTTAACCGAAACTACTCAGGCGATCTCATAAAAGACACATGAGTAAAGCGTTGTTAATAAATAGAAATATAGATAAATAAACAGTAATGTTCTACTCACTGACGGCATCATAGGCATCAAAGCTAGTGTTCCTGTGGTTGGCGAGCACCTCGGTGTAGCGTGACTCGATGCAGGGCTGCGACCAAGGCTGAGCGGTGATCCAGTTGGCTAGGCGCTGGACGGGACTTGCTGGGAAAGAAAATAGAAGAATATAAATAAGAAGAAGTGGAGAGTATAAAGCGTGAAGAGTAGATATAAAAAGAAAAATGTCTGCTATTATGTTTACAAAGAAGTTTGTTAAGATAATTTGGATGAAAAAAAAGGCTACGCCTGTATGGTACGAAGATTATAAAAACGACGCCTCTATAAAAACGACACCCCTTAAAAACGACGCCTCTTAACATACGACGAAAATAAAAAGCGAAGCTATATCTATACAATTTTGACCACATAAAACGACACCTCTATAAATCGACAACTCTTAAATCGACGCCCATAAAACGACGCCTCTACATAACTGCGCCTCTTTAAAACGACGCTTCTTAAAAGCGACGCCGATATAAAACGACGGCTCTAAAAACGACGCCTCAATAAAAACGACGCCTCTATTAAAAACGACGCCTCCATAAAAAACGACGCCTCTCTAAAAACGACGCCTCTATAAAACGAAGCCTCTATAAAAACGACGCCTCTAAAAAACGACACCTCTATAAAACAACGCCTCTATAAAAACGACGCCTCTAAAAAAACGACGCCTCTATAAAAACGACGCCTCTATAAATCGACGATAGTTAAAAACGACGCCTCTATAAAAACGACGCCTCTATAAAAAACGAAGACACAATAAAAACGACTCCTCTATAAAATCGACGAGTCTATAAAAAACGACGCCTCTATAAATCAACGATACTTAAAAACGACGCCTCCATAAAAACGACGCCCATAAAAACGACGCCTCTATGAAAAACGACGCCTCTATTAAAAACGACGCCTCCATAAAAAACGACGCCTCAATAAAAACGACGCCTCTATAAATCAACGATACTTAAAAACGACGCCTCCATAAAAACGACGCCCATAAAAACGACGCCTCTATAAAAAACAACAAATCTATAAAAACGACGCCTCTATAAAAACGACGCTTCAATAAAAACGACGCTTCTATAAAAAACGACGCCTCATAAAAAACGACGCCTCATAAAAACGACGCTTCAATAAAAACGACGCTTCTATAAAAAACAACGCCTCTATAAAAACGAAGCCTCGATAAAAAACGACGCCTCTATAAAAACGACGCCTCTATAAAAACGACGCTTCTTTAAAAACGACGCCTCTATAAAAACGACGCCTCTATAAAAACGACGCCTCTATAAAAACGACGCCCATAAAAACGACGCGTCTATAAAAACGACGTATCCGTAAAAACGACGCCTATAAAAACGACGCCTCTATAAAAACGACGCTCTATAAAAACGACGCCTCTATAAAAATGACGCCTCTATAAAAACGACGCCTCTATAAAAACGACGCCTCTATAAAAACGACGTCTCTATAAAAACGACGCCTCTATAAAAACGACGCCTCTATAAAAACGACGCCTCTATAAAAACGACGCCTCTATAAAAACGACGCCTCTATAAAAACGACGCCTCTAAAAAAACGACGCCTCTATAAAAACGACGCCTCTATAAAAACGACGCCTCTATAAAAACGACGCCTCTATAAAAACGACGCCTCTATAAAAACGACGCCTCTATAAAAACGACGCCTCTAAAAACGACGCCTCTATAAAAACGACGCCTCTATAAAAACGACGCCTCTATAAATCGACGATACTTAAAAACGACGCCTCTATAAAAACGACGCCTCAATAAAAACGACTCCTCTATGAAATCGACGCCTCTATAAATCAACGATACTTAAAAACGACGCCTCTATAAAAAAACGAAGACACAATAAGAACGACTCCTCTATAAAATCGACGAGTCTATAAAAAACGACGCCTCTGTAAAAACGACGCCTCTATAAATCAACGATACTTAAAAACGACGCCTCCATAAAAACGACGCCCATAAAAACGACGCCTCTATAAAAAACAACAAATCTATAAAAACGACGCCTCTATAAAAACGACGCCTCCATAAAAACAACGCCCATAAAAACGACGCCTCCATAAAAAACGACGCCTCAATAAAAACGACGCCCATAAAACGACGCCTCTTTAAAAAACAACAAATCTAGAAAAACGACGCCTCTATAAAAAACGACGCCTCTATAAAAACGACGCCTCTATAAAAACGACGCCTCTATAAAAACGACGCCTCTATAAAAACGACGCCTCTATAAAAAACGACGCCTCTATAAAAACGACGCCTCTATAAATCGACGATACTTAAAAACGACGCCTCTATAAAAAACGTTGCTTCTATAAAAACGACGCCTCTATAAAAACGACGCCTCTATAAAAACGACGCCTCTATAAAAACGACGCCTCTATAAAAACGACGCCTCTATAAAAATGACGCCTCTATAAAAACGACGCCCATAAAAACGACGCCTCTATAAAAAAGACATCCGTAAAAACGACGCCTATAAAAACGACGCCTCTATAAAAACAACGCTCTATAAAAACGACGCCTCTATAAAAATGACGCCTCTATAAAAACGACGCCTCTATAAAAACGACGCCGCTATAAAAACGACGCCTCTATAAAAAACGACGCCTCTATAAAAACGACGCCTCTATAAAAACGACGCCTCTAAAAACGACGCCTCTATAAAAACGACGCCTCTATAAAAACGACGCCTCTATAAAAACGACGCCTCTATAAATCGACGATACTAAAAAACGACGCCTCTATAAAAAACGTTGCTTCTATAA
Organism: Autographa gamma; assembly: GCA_905146925.1. Lineage (NCBI taxonomy): Eukaryota > Metazoa > Arthropoda > Insecta > Lepidoptera > Noctuidae > Autographa > Autographa gamma. The sequence continues at coordinate 351,235 of LR989875.1, forward strand.
AACGACGCATGTATAAAAAACAACGCCTCTATAAAAACGACGCCTCTATAAAAACGACGCCTCTATAAAAACGACGCCTCTATAAAAACGACGCTTCAATAAAAACGACGCCTCTATAAAAACGAAGCCTCTATAAAAAACGACGCCTCTATAAAAACGACGCCTCTATAAAAACGACGCTTCTTTAAAAACGACGCCTCTATAAAAACGACGCCTCTATAAAAACGACGCCTCCATAAAAACGACGCCCATAAAAACGACGCCTCTATAAAAAACAACAAATCTAGAAAAACGACGCCTCTATAAAAACGACGCTTCAATAAAAACGAGCCCTCTATAAAAAACGACGCCTCTATAAAAAACGACGCCTCTATAAAAACGACGCCTCTATAAAAACGACGCCTCTATAAAAACGACGCCTCTATAAAAAACGACGCCTCTATAAAAACGACGCCTCTATAAAAACGACGCCTCTAAAAACGACGCCTCTATAAAAACGACGCCTCTATAAAAACGACGCCTCTATAAAAACGACGCCTCTATAAATCGACGATACTTAAAAACGACGCCTCTATAAAAAACGTTGCTTCTATAAAACGACGCATGTATAAAAATCAACGCCTCTATAAAAACGACGCCTCTATAAAAATGACGCCTCTATAAAAACGACGCTTCAATAAAAACGCCGCTTCTATAAAAAACGACGCCTCATAAAAAACGACGCCTCATAAAAACGACGCCTCTATAAAAACGACGCCTCTATAAAAACGACGCCTCTATAAAAACGACGCCTCTATAAAAACGAAGCCTCTATAAAAAACGACGCCTCTATAAAAACGACGCCTCTATAAAAACGACGCTTCTTTAAAAACGACGCCTCTATAAAAACGACGCCTCTATAAAAACGACGCCTCTATAAAAACGACGCCCATAAAAACGACGCCTCTATAAATCGACGATACTTAAAAACGACGCCTCTTTAAAAAACGTTGCTTCTATAAAACGACGCATGTATAAAAAACAACGCCTCTATAAAAACGACGCCTCCATAAAACGACGCCTCTATAAAAACGACGCCTCTTTAAAAACGACGCCTCCATAAAACGACGCCTGTATAAAAACGACGCCACTATAAAAACGACGCCTCTTTACAATCGACGCCTCTGTAAAAACCACGCCTCTATAAAAAACAACGAATCTTTAAAAACGACGCCTCTATAAAAAACAACGAATCTTTAAAAACGACGCCTCTATAAAAAACGTGCCTCTATAAAACGACGCCTGTATAAAAACGACGCCTCTATAAAAACGACGCCTCTATAAAAACGACGCCTCTATAAAAACGACGCCTCTATAAAAACGACGCCTCAATCAAAACGACGCCTCTTTACAATCGACGCCTCTGTAAAAACGACGCCTCTATAAAAAACAACGCATCTTTGAAAACGACGCCTCTATAAAAAACGACGCTTCTTAAAAGCGACGCCCATAAAATACTACGCCTCTTAAAAACTACGTTTCTATAAAACGATGCCTCTATAAAAACGACGCCACTAAAAACGACGCCTCTAAAACGACGCCTCTATAAAAACGACGCCTCTATAAACAACACCTCTGTAAAGCGACGCCTTCATAAAACGACGCGACGCGTTTTTGAAACGACGCCTCTGTATACCGACGCTTGTGTTGCTAACAAGTTATGTGATTGTTGTCCTTATTTATTTAGTATTCATTTGTACTGTATTGCAGTAATTCTGTTGCTATTACTCGTATCAAAACTCGTTTATTCCACTAGAAAGTAGAGTTTAAAGCAGCATTGTTATCTTTCTCATATCAAAGCGCTCCAAAACTGCAATAAATTCGTCCAACAAACATAAAATGTGTAAACCCAGTCCCTACATAGCAACTCAGGGAATTTTATCAAATAACATTGTATGATAGTCTAGCTAGAACATTGTTGCACGCTAGTTTTGATTTACTTCAATTGTTTGTATCTCCATACATTCTTACATGAAACATCGGATACAACTTGTTCATATTTACAGTTAAAGCGCTGTATTTTGCTATGATTTTCTCGTTATTTTGTAGACAATTTTCTTTTGTTGTTTGATAGTAATAACTAAATTGGAATGATGTTGGATATATTATGTCGATTTGCGTCATTGCTCTTACATTTACTAGAGAAGATTGACATCGTGTTTTGTTAAAAATCTGTGGTAGTTAGGGTGAGCTAATAAGGAAGTTGTCAATTAAGTATAAAAAGTGCTAATAGAGACAGTGACGGGATTAAAGGACGTAATTTTTTAAGTCAGTATAATTTACAAGAAAAGGTGCAACTTTTATTTTTTATGTTTGTCAACATCTTCTTGTACTTATACATTAACTATTAAGTTTTTATTATACTTGTATTTGTGTAAATAAATACATTTTATTTACTAGCTGGTTTTTATCTATGTCGAAATAAAAAATAATTTTAAAAGAAAATTTGTGGACAAGCTTTGTCATAACTCTGTACAAAAAATTCCAAAAAAATTGCTGACATGCGTTCATGAAACATTCAAATGTATCTACCTTAGTTTTCGAAAACGTAGAATAAAAAGGGGAGAGCCTTTGTTCAGCAGTGGACGTCTTCCGGCTGATGATGATAATGATGATGAAAATATAGAAAAAAAAAACAGTATTTTCAAAAAACATTCAATAGTATATACTCACCAACATTAGCATTAGTAAGCACAGTGCAGGCTTCGGGGATATCCCCAGGAGTGGCGTACTGCACCAGCCCCGCGAAGTTCTCCGTGATGCCGAACCAGAAGAAGGTGGCCACGTCCAGCGGAGTGCCCGCCTGGATGGTGGAGCAGATGCTGGGGGAAGAGAAACCGTGGTAGTAGGGCTCCGGATAATAGTAATAGTAGATAATGCAACTGAGACACAATATACAATTTATAACAGAAGGAAAAAGACATAGGTAATATCCAATTTGAAATAGTGGAGTGATACGCTAAGGAGCGTTTCGGTTTGCTTCTTATCGATTAAGTTAAAAATGTGAAAATTTATGTTATTTATTTGATCCAGAATAACGATTCCACTTATTTAAATACATATTGATTCAGAGGTAGACAATATAAACTACAATAAGATACACTTTTCTGGAAAGATTATAATTTTCCTACAAAAAAAAAACGAAAGAGAAACGGATTAAATATCTGAAAGATGATATGAGACGGACTGAATGAAAGAACAAGACAACCAATGGTAGATCATGATTCATGACAGTATCAGACAGCAGTTTTCTTACTTGAACATCTCCGAGACCTGTGCAGGTCCAGCCTCCGTCGCCAGCAGGTCTACCAGCTGCCTGATGCCCTCCTCGATGCTGGAGAGACAGGCTTCACCGCCTTGCTCTCTGATAGCTGTGTCAATCACTTCCAGGTATTCTGGTGAATAAAGATATAGGTTAGATATTCCTAAGGGATTTGTGTCATAACAAACATCTGGACTGGTATTCTGAAATACACCTGTTTCCTTTCTTAATTATGTTTAATTAATTTTTTTACTCGAACACAAACTATTAAATAAACAAAAAATTTCACCTAAAACAATATAAAATAATCTTATATTGCAAGTTAAATAAAAGCTTCGAAATAATAAAAAAAATAGATTTTTGACACGAGATAAAATCCTTCGTTCTGCTTTCTGTATAATATTTTCCTCATCTCATGAAGGTATAAAATTTTGGATATGTAAAAGTTCTCCATTTCACCAGGATAACATATATAGTCTTACCAGGGAAGTCCTCCTGAGCATGCAGGGGTCCACTGTCGGAGAAGGCGGCGTCCACCACGTGAGGGTACGCCAGCCTCATCCAAGTTGCCATTGTTCCAGCGTAAGAACATCCTACCAGTACCACCTTGCCAGACCTAGGGTCAAAGGTAGGATTTACTTTAAGGATAGAACAGTGATACTCAAATAGGGAAGTCAGAGACCGTTCAGTCATTATTATGTATGTGAAGTATTTAGGATGGTAGCAATTTCTAGAATTAAAATAAATAAATATAAAGAGCAGATGTTTGGTTCAATATTTTGAACGTAAATATTTTTTAAAGTAGGATAGTGGTTTTATTCTCTTTGGATAATACTGATTGATGAGAATACGAGTATAAAGAAGATAGACTGATATTTCATCATTCTGATTTTGATTTTGACCTTTTTTTGATTTCTAGCTTTGTAGTTTTTACCACTTTTTGTAAGATATTACGATATTTTTAAACTACATGATTGAAATAGCTGTTAGTGATTATTTCCTCTATACTTTTCCACCTGTTTTTGTCTCTTCAGCACCATGTATTATTCTAGATAAATCCTATGTTTCGTGGTTATTTTCTTAGTTCCATTCAGATATTAACTACAAAGATTTTCTTACTTGTATCGTCCATCTTCGAACTCATCGCTCTTGACGTACTCGATGAACTGCGCGAGGTCTGCCAAACCCTGGTCTATCGTCAGGAGGGCCAGGTTCTCCGTCTCTGTGTTCCTAGAAGAATACAATAATAATTAGAAAGTATTAACTAAAGAAGAGGGGGAGGCCTTTGTTCAGCAGTGGACGTCTTCCGGCTGATGATGACGATGATGAACTAAAGGAGAAATCTTGCTATTGAATTTGGACTGGGCCAATTATTCTTTTAACTGACTTTAAATATCCTCCTTTGAAGTTCTCAATTCATTGTTTGTTTGTAACTCTATACTTCTGGCAATTGTAGAACGATTTTTATTTATTATTTCATCGATATATACCTCAAAATTGATCCCATACAAATGTTATTGCAGACGCTCCTTTAAACATTTATCTGTAATAAATTATCACTGATTGCAAGGCCAAAATTTTAGGGTCAATCATAGTAACGTAAAGGTCTGCCAGCAAAGGACCAAAAATTGCCAGAATTGTTTTTTAGAATCAATTGCATTTTCCGAAACCTTCTTAATATTATTCGAAGTTAACAAAATGTCCGTTTGAGTCACTTGCGGTTTATAATTAGCAGCTGTTAATGTTCAGTGGTGACACACTGACCACCTGTCGCCAGTCATTAAATAACGCCGCGACAATGGACGCTCGCTTACAATGAATCCTATCTTAATATGAAGTTATTTTGTTTTGCATTGTCACGTACTTTAAGTATTAGTTGTAACCACATTATTAAATGATTAACTTATTTACTGACGTCTGATTCTACGTATATCTAAAATACCATTTTATTTAAAAGACCTTACTTAAATTAACTTATAACCAAATACTATAACACCACTTAACTTTGAGACGATCTTAAATATTTATCTGTCCCTACTATACACCTTTCAATGATAGAGATAGCACTAGTCCATGGCCACTTAAATTTAAGTTTGCTATTCAGTATTATTTTTAGTGATAAATAGGCTAGTTTATGGGTTTATTAATACCGATAATGATGTCCATCCAAAAACTAGGTGAATGGCACTACGAGTTCACACGCCATAGCAATTTAATCAGGGTTGTCTATAAACTATTAATCATTCTTATTATGTTTATAGTATTTTAAGAGATTCCTTATAATATATGGAGGAAAGCATCTTCTCAGACTCCTGAAACTTGACTTACTTGAATCGTTTTAAGGGACTCAGTGTCGATTTAACTAAACAGCAGTTATTGATGTTTAAAATATTTTCACTAAAGGGAAAATATTTGTGTGTATACTTGTATTGAATCCAATATTTTAGATCTATATTAAACATCCCTCAAATATTTTTTCGCCAAATAATATCGAGTTGAATGTTGAAATAGAGTTCCATTTTAATGGCATTCAAAATATATATTCAACATGTAATATTCTATAAAAAGAAATAATGTTAAGGATAATTATTTTTTTCTGACAAATTACTGCTAGATCTTGACTTGCAATAGACACAATAACTTAATAATTTACTATTGAACAATATCGGCAGCCCTATATTCAATTGTGTATATGTCAGTAAATCCCGGGTGCTAATGCCCCGGCCGATGACAAATGGTCCCTGAGGTCAATTGCCATAATACTGTGGCCCACTGGCCTTAGGTCAGACATGAGTTGGCCTGTGACGTCATAAGGCGTTGGTAACGCCACAGATTGTACGTAGATTTGATTTGGTTTGAATCGAGATGTTAGAAAGCACAATATCATTAATTTAAAGTTTTACAAGCTTAACTAAAGAAAACAAACTCATAACTTACAAAATTAGCAACAAAAAACGTTTTTTAGCCACTAAATAAAAATAAAATAAATAAACAATATGTTGTATCTACACACGGACTACTATTATTTTATCTTATTAGTATTTGGTTTGAGTAATTTTAGTTAAAGTAGAAATGTAATGTGCCCGCCGACAAACTGACACACAGTTTGGTGGGTTAAATTACTTTGTTATTATTTTTAAACCAATAAATGCCTTAATTAATAATTATTATTAATACCTTAATAAATAAATAATTATTATTAATGGCACAGGAGTGTGGTGGTGCTCTTCTTCAAAAAAGGCGACAACACCTTGTTGAAGAATTATAGACCAATCTCGCTCCTGAGCCATGTGTATAAGTTGTTTTCGAGGGTCATTACGAACCGTCTCGAACGCAGGCTCGATGACTTCCAGCCTCCCGAACAAGCTGGTTTCCGAAAAGGCTTTAGCACCATGGACCACATTCACACGCTCCGCCAGGTTATACAGAAGACCGAAGAGTATAATCGGCCACTGTGTTTAGCGTTTGTGGACTATGAAAAAGCCTTCGATTCAATCGAAACCTGGGCTGTATTGCAGTCCCTTCAGCGATGTCATATCGACTATAGGTATATCGAGGTGTTGAAGTGTTTGTACAGTAAAGTCACAATGTCAATTCGGTTACAGGACGAGACACGAAGCCAATCCAACTGCAGCGTGGTGTGAGACAGGGAGACGTTATTTCTCCGAAACTGTTCACAAGTGCGTTGGAGGACGTCTTCAAGCTCTTGGACTGGAACGGGTTCGGCATCAATATCAATGGCGAATACATCACTCACCTTCGTTTTGCCGATGATATAGTGATCATGGCAGAGTCGCTGGAGGAGCTTAATACTATGCTCAGCGACCTCAGTATCGTTTCCCAACAGGTGGGTCTTAAAATGAACATGGACAAGACCAAGATCATGTACAATGTCCATGTCGCACCTGTACCGGTTATTGTTGGGAATGATACTCTGAAAGTTGTCGACCACTACGTCTATCTTGGACAGATAGTTCAGTTAGGCCGGTCCAACTTCGACAAAGAGGTCACCCGAAGAATCCAACTCGGATGGGCAGCGTTCGGGAAACTACGCGACATCTTTTCGTCCAAAATTCCGCAGTGTCTGAAGACGCAGGTCTTTGACCAGTGTGTGTTGCCAGTGATGACATATGGCGCTGAAACGTGGTCGCTAACGGTTGGCCTTTTGGAGAAGCTCAGAGTCACTCAACGAGCTATGGAGAGAGCTATGCTCGGGGTTTCTTTGCGCGACAGGATCCGGAATACGGAAATTCGCCAAAGAACTAAAGTCACAGACATAGCTCGAAGAATATGCAAGTTGAAGTGGCAATGGGCAGGCCATATCGCTCGAAGAACCGATAACCGTTGGGGAAGAAAGGTTCTCGAGTGGCGACCACGAACTGGAAGACGCAGCGTCGGCAGGCCTCCCACCAGGTGGACTGACGATATCGTCAAAGTGGCGGGCACCCGGTGGATGCAATTGGCGAGTTGTCGTTCATTGTGGCGTTCTAGGGGGGAGGCCTTTGTTCAGCAGTGGACGTCTTCCGGCTGATGATGATGATGATGATGATTAATACCTATGTTTTAAATTCTATATCAGAAAAACTTGTATTTAATTATAACTGTACTTTTTAAATGGTCAACATACAGCGTAGTACCTACCTAATTATAGAAGTATAACCCATTATCACTTAGCAACATGCATACAAAGAGCTGAAAATATTTGCCAGACAAAAGGGAAAAACCCTTATTAACTTTTTCCTCACTAACTATAACAGTAACACTTAATCTTTACATTGTACCATCTTAACTATCTACGAATTGGACATAGAACCTCTTTAGACGTCCCAAGTCGAACAAACCGCTTTCTTTTCCCGCCAAAATGAGTTTAATTCGACGAAAATATTACACTAGTGGCTCCCCCTTCATGCATACTGACAACCCTATTACCAACTTAATAAAACATGTGGTATAAACTGTAGCGGTATGAAAATAAGGGTGATTTTAGCTTGGCGTTTGGTTGGGATAACTTTGTAAAGAATTAAAAATGTAATTAGTAAGGATTGCAAGGACTAATATTAGGAGAATGTAGGCTTTTTAGCATATTTTCTTGTGCTTGTAATGATTACATTAGCAGTATTAACAAGGACAGTGATTAACATTTTAATTATATTTCCTTTTTAGTTAATTAGTTAGATGTTAATTGGGAATGTTGAGCCAATGGTGGTGAAATTTTCAGGATGGAAAATCCTAAGTTGTCTTAAAGACAGAATTTTTTGGTAGTTTTTTTGCATGTTTCGTACTTGTAACATAAGTTGGATGTAGTAAGCAATTTACCTTATGTATTCAATAAAGATTTTTTTATAATATTTACCTGCGTTACTATTAAATTAGGTATTGCGGTCTCTATGTTTTTTGGTAACTCATTGTTTTATTCTAGACCAGGAAAATGCTAACAGGCACTTTGGAATTTTTGTAGTTTTAGAGGTCATGAGTTGCTTGGTCTTATGTCCCTGATTTATAACCTTTATTTTTCCTCTTTCCTTAACTTTTAATTCAAATAATAATGAATTTTTATTGACTCCAGAAGAAGTATTCTATTCGACGTTAAGATTTTTGTATGTTTATGACTTTTCCAGCATTTGCGAAGAAAATTCAAAAAATATATTTATCATCGAAAGTGGTCATTTATTAATCAAAACTGCGTAGATCCTCTACTTCCTTATGAAACTTATGTCAAGGTTTCATAATATAATCGTATATGGTAGAATAATATATCGATAACCCATAACCCTTGTGTTCCACATCCAGATATGGTAGCACACAATGGTTTGACAAACGGACGAGCATCGCACGTGGCTTGGCTCCCTGCCAGCTCCACTGCATTACAGCGTGAACATAAATCTATGGCTTTTGACACCTATACCTACATACAGTACCATGATCAATTGAACTGGGAGATCATAATTCAATTCAAATAAATGTAAAAAAAAACCTATTTTTATTGAAATCGATTAATACGCCTAACCCAGGTTTGACTGCATGTAAACAGTTAAAGTTAAAATAACTCTTTTTAAACATGTATGTATAACTTATTTTGAAAAGAACTCTAATAAAAAAGGGAAAGCACAAAATTCATAATGTTTCATACTGCAAAGGCATTCTGGGTACATTTTACAAATATTTTAAGTCAAGCTAATGTTAGTTAATTATTGTAAAGGAATACTTCACATGCTAACCTCTCAATATACAATACAAACATTTTTTTCAACTAATCTACAAACCGCAAAAATCATACAAACAATAGAATCAAAATCCTCTTTCTTTTAAAGTCGGTTGTAACAGTGAGATCCCATCTTTCATATTCAAGCGAATCTTTTAAAGCGTTCAAAAGCATGACTCAGCATTATAATGACCGAGAACTATCGAATGAAGAATGAACGGAATGAATGGGATGAACGAAGGCTTAAGTAAATCCCATCATGGAAGGACGCGTGTTACTGACTCAGAGCGCCACTAACGCTGGTTTAAACGTAACCATCGTAAAACTTAGTTTAAGGCTGCGTTTACACCGAGGTAGAATTTGGCGTTGTTGCTGGCAATATATAGGGTTACCGGTAAAGAGTCCGACAAACTATGGTGGCTGATACCTTAGGTCAGACCCTATCATATGAAAGTAGCATAATAATAAGTTCCCCGAAAAGTTACGGGTTTCGAGTTACAATCGGTTTTCGGAAATTTCATAATTTGCTACCTTGCATTACTTTTCCATTTTTCTGGTTGAGTAATATCTTTTGTAGTACTTTTTTACATCAAATTAATTTTGAATTGTTACTTTTCATTTTAGTAAGTTAGCCATAACTAAAAAAATGGTATTGGGTTTTTCTATGAAATTCTCAGTAGCAGGTCGGAGTTTGGATTTGTGCCCGGTTAGTGGCAATAGGCTCGCCCCCTATTACATGAGACCTAAACATATCGGCGAACTGTGGGTGTACATTGGTACACCTCCGCCTAACCCTTCGGGGATACAGGCGTGATGATATGTTATGTTTATCAAAAAAATATCGTCATCTTTTCTACTAAACGTGCCCAGAAGGCTGGCAAAATTCGCTCTCTATCTCTTCACAATTTTTGGATAGAAATACCCTTTTGGTATCACCTTGTATACAGAATAAAAGATTCAGATTACAAGCGTTTTTTAGAAAAACATAGTTTATACATAAAAGGATTTGTTTTAAGTTGATTATGATGCCTGAACACATAGCAATGTTATGTAATTAAATATTTGCTAACAAACATATCAATATTAATATCAATCCGAGTCGCGTTTGTGCATACATTAGGGACTGTAATTGGTCTTACGATACGTGTGCCATATTAGTAAGTATTAATTAATTAATTAGGGAATGTCAATAATACATAGAAGTATTATGTATAATACTTTTAACGATTTTAAAGTGAAGATCACAGAACAGAAAGTAACAAGATATCTACATCAATGTTAAACTAGAATATTTTCTAAATAATTTCAAATCTATTTGGATTAAGATAAATTTTCCACAGAAATATAAGATTGTCAAGATAAAGCACACAATTTAAATACGTACATAAAATAACTTTTTTTTTTTTTAGTGGAAATATTTATTAATACACAATTAAATCTAATAAAAGAACAAACCCTAACTATACTAAAATTAAAACTTACATAAATAAAAACTAAACGGCGTCAAAGAACTCATCGTACTACTTTTTTTGTTTTACTATCAAATTAAGAAACCCACAGTGAAATTGAGAATCTCCGCCTTTGAAAGTCGGTTATACATTTCAGAGATTACATGTCGGTGTGAGTGGCGGCCGACTTGGCAGACTCTGGCCACTCTATTATGTAACACTGGCCGTTGCCAAGGGTAGCGGGTTCGTTCCCGGGTCGTACAAATATTACTATATTTACATAGTGATTAAGGCTCTATTAGTGACTAGGGGTGCAGTCGCTGTCAAAATAAAATAAAAATATGAGTACCATAGTTGTGTTCTGATTGCTATAGTATAAAAGATCCGTATGTAAGTTATCAAAAGAGATAATTTTTATAATAACCCACACACGGCCATCTGAACCCAAACTAGGCAGAACAAAGTACTATGGTAACCAGATACCTTATAAACATTCTTATATAAATGTAAAAACTTGACAAATAACTACACAGAACAAATGATAGTGCTCATCTCATAAAGATTTGTCCTGGGCAGTAATCGAACCGTTGAGCGTCGGTTCAGCAGTCATGATCATTAACCACTAGACCCACAAACATCTACTTACACTATTCTAAACTGACAAAACCAAAAATCACTACAATAAGCAAAATATAATAGACACATTTTTTCTTGTATCAAAAAGGTACAGTGATCAATTGCTTTTAAGTTCAAGAGAGGGGGCTTGTGACGTCACTACTTACTAAAATATTTGCTGAGACGTGAAGACACGCAAATATTGTAAAATAAACGTGTCTAATATTTTTTAATTTCAAAAATATGAAACCCGTTATTTCTATGATTACTTACTCAAAAGGCCTGGTCTGTCCATAGTATCTGTGCTCAGTATAGAATATGCCAGCCTTCAGTTGCTGAGCCATCTCGTAGGCCAGGCCACCCGTGGTCCAACCTGGACTGATCTCCCATTCTCCTCCCACGAATATCACGATGTTATGTCCCGCGAACTCGTCGTTGTAGTAGAAACGCTGAGAAAGAAATTCATCATCATCATCAGCCGGAAGACGTCCACTGCTGAACAAAGGCCTCCCCCCAAGAACGCCACAATGAACGACAACTCGCCAATTGCATCCAGCGGTTGCCCGAAAAAGAAATTGAAGTTTACATATTCGAATTTTGTAAAGCAATTTAAAGCGCCATCTGTGAGTATAGTCAAGTTACTACATTGCGAATGGTCGGCGTACGTAGAGTTAATATTAGTTCCAAGTACTCTCACTACTGCTCTTTCATTGCTCTCAGCGCCTCAAAATGACGATTATCAAATATAATAGAGGTCACTAGCGGATTAATAAATAAATATGGACTACATCACAACATTGCTTTAAAGCCAAAGTAAATACTTTATTTAGTAAAGTAATTTAGATAAAACGAAGGTACCACAAACACCCAGACCAAGATAATGTAGTAAAGTGATTTTCTACATAGACCCGTCTGGGGATCGAACCCGGGACATCAGAGCTAGCGACACTTTGAAAACCGTGTGTACGCCAGTCCACCACAGAGGCCATCAAATTGAGCTATCAAAATACATAAAATATAGTACCTTTGCACCTATTTGTCTCCTATAGCTTCTCCTCGACGTGCACATTAACTTTATAAGTTATATATAAATAAAATAAACTTTTTTATTTTTGGGTTGTAAGTAAATTTACCATGGGAAATGTCCTGGTATCGTATGCCATGAACTGGTTCAGCCTGACTGTCAGCCAGCGCTCGACCGGGGTCTGGCGCGACAGCGGAGCGGGCGGCGGCGGCTCCCGACTGTGCAGGGAGAGGCACGGGGCCACCAGCAGAAGGAGTAACCCTGGATAACGACAATATGAAGTCACGGGAAGAACAGAATAAGACAGGCACAGGCCCAGAGGAGATATCTAGTATAGCCAGGTTCACAGTACACCGGACTGGCTTTAACGGCTTGAGAAAACTGCTGAAAGTGATAGTAGTTAAAAAATATATTATTATGAAGCTGTTGTCATTATGCCGGCAAAATTATCGAGTTCGGAATTTCTACCGAGCGTTTTGTCACTGCAAAGCGCCGGTATAACACTCGGATCTCTATGTCCGAATTTAACTGAGGACTTGACAGTCCGATATTTCTTGTTCCATCCGGTGAAAACTGTTTTCCAAAAGCCACTTACCTAAAAGATAGGCCTATGCCTAGAATGACAAAAATAGTGGATGATGATGGTAATGTATTTAACTTGAAATGGCCGTTTGCTTAGGTCGGATCTTGCAAGCTGTATTAGAACCACATCAAGACATCCGATTATATATATAAGTATGGAAATTCTGTAATTTTAATATTAGATGGTACTTCAAAGCATAATGGGGCTAGACGCATTCTCATTGTGTTTAGGCAGTCTTCAGAAGTACATACATAAGAGTTATGAAAATGAAAGAGGAGGACCGAAAAAGAGATGTATGGATTGTATGAAAGATGATATGAGAAAGAATAGGGTAAATACTGAGATGAAGAGTAATAGAGATGAATGGAACAAAAATATATGTTGCGATGACCCCAAATAATTATCATTGGAAAGAGGGTGTTGAGAAAAATTATAGATGTACTTACACATATTTAAATACTAATATTAATCACTAATTAAACTTTTCACGTGCGTGCGTTGGCCACTAAGCGATAATTGTCCCAAATCGATATCTTTTTGATAGCGATAGATTATGTTTACCTCTGAGTAACGATGATAAAATGGGACAACTATGAAAATTATCATGTATTTTAGACCATTAATGTATTATATGCAAATTACTAAAAATACATCTTCAAAGGTCATTAACCCATTATATTTTTAATTACTTACAACTTTATTGTATGTAGGTAGATATGTTTGTGTAGGACAAATCTTGCAAGCTGGCTATGTAAGGGTACTCTTTATTGATAAATAAATTTAAAGTACAGCATTCATACCAGATTAATAAGGAAGACTACTAATAAAAATTGTAGATATGTACCTATTAATAATAATATACATTCTCTTTCTTATACCGTTTTACTTTATCTTGTAATCACAATAATCGTTTCGTACATTAATCGCACTGATAAATAAATGTTTTAATAGCGATATCTTAATGCTATCAGGCCCTATACATACTTTCTGCCGAATTATGATGGAGTACTCAATTAACGTTTGGATACATAATAATATGTATTAAGGCCGCAGGAGAAAGAAAGAAAAGAAAAAAAAAAACAACAAGGAGGCCAGATACAGGAAGCGGTACATATGGCGCAGAACCGGGCCGAGTGGAGAAGATTGACATTCAGTCACGATCCTCAGCATTTAAAATTTACGTGAAAAAACTTTTCTTTATTAGATACACAGTCTCCTCCCGCAAATATCACTATGTAAGGTCCTGAGAATCTGTCGTAGAAGTAGAATCGCTAAAAATAAAAGAAATGTAAGATTTTATTAAAATTACTTTGAACAAATTCAAGTTTAGGGTCGGCGTCAGTCGCCCATTGACTGGGTAATACTCGTACACATAGGAAAACTATGTGGCAAAATCACAGTGGCTTGATGATCACCAAAGATCTAAGGAAGACAATCGGGAGCTCGGGACTACCCTACTTATTATATTTCTCTATGCTCGGGACCCATCCATGGGACAACCACGAAATATCGATGCCACAAACACGCATCGATGCGGAGATGCAAACGTTAACTCGTAACACAAATATGTCGATGTCAAGGACTTGCCCTTGTTACTTACAAATGGAAGGAATTCCATTCTGTAAGGCATATGGAAATGTTTAAATTTATTATTGCAAGCATACTCCATGTCTGCAATAATTTAAGATTGATAAGATCGGCTTTCTCTTGTTTACGAAGACTTCTTTAGGCACCCGTCTCACTTAGAGCGAGGAGCGAGTAGCGAGTAGAACGATGAACTACAAAACGAGTCGGCGAGCAGCGAGTAGCGAGTATGTAGTTTTGATAGTTTTGTCGCCGAGCGATGAGCGAGTGACGAGTGTGACAGGCGATGCTCGCTCGACTCGCTCGGGTCATTCTATACTAAATACATTCTACAATAAAGGAAAGGAGGGCAAAATAGAACATGTCTTTAAAACCCGGATCACGTGGCGTGCGCGCGATTTACCATGCACACATTATCATGCAGTTTTGTTAGTAAAGAGTAGGTCTTGTTGTCATTTCCATTTAACGGTTTTATTTATTAAGTATAGATTTATTCTAATGATATTTCAACATGGAAAATTGATAATGGTTTTTCGAAACTTCAATATAAGATCGACAGCGAGCTTTTGGGCAAGATAGAGTTTTTTATTCAAGGGCAAGTTCTCTTGTAAAACCATAAACAATTAAACACCGTTAATTAAATTAATGTCAAGAATAAAGACTTTAATTTCCCGAAAGTAACACCATAGGTACAAAAATTATCGGGCATCATCATAGTAAAATAAAATACCTTTCACGACAGTCTAAAATAATGAAATGTTTTTTTACATCGTGAAGTTAGGCCTTCCATATTGCTCTCATTTCCCCTACTAAAACTTGTTCTAAATTCGAAACCGCACTTTTATGCAGAATAACACTGGTTGATCTTCGGCGAGTGTTTTGTTCGCCGAGCGAGTATCGCTCGGCGATATTCTTATAGTTCTACATTTATATATTACATTTAGATATATTTTTATAGTTCTACTCGCCGCAAAAAACAAATGCTGAGAGAGTTGTCGCCGGTAATGTGAACAGTCGGCGAGTAACTATTTGTATATGCATCTCCTTCATTTACACGGTATCTATATCTTGCTGTACGTTTCTTGAGCGATTTTATAGTCCATAGTTACTCGCTTCTCGCCCGTAAGTGGGACAACTCCCTTATATTAGGTACTGTGTGAATGTACTATGTGTATAATAAGTAAATGATTTGTCTGTATCCGTCTATGGATTCTATGGATTTTATGTATTTGTCAACGATACTGTCAAATTACCCTACTTATTATATTTCTCTACGTGTCAAATCATCGGAATCAAGGGAATATAAATATCATGAGTGTAATGATGAGTGACTGAACGAATACTGCATTTAATTTTGAATTGTTAAATGTTTTGACTCCATCTTATATGGTAATAATGTAAGTCATTATATTTAATTATATTGATTAACTTTGTGGTGTTCCTAAACAAGGATTGTGTTCATCAAAACACAATGATTGGTTCTGAATTGGAATCGAAAGCCACCGGTTTATCGGCCAGGGTCACTGACCAGACCAGCAGGCCAGTCAAAGTTGTATGTATCTTGTGTTCAGGGTATTTGGTCCTCCTGGCGGCCCCCTGCGCCTGCCCCCTGCAGCTGAAGCGCCGCAGTCGGGAGCCGCCGCCGCCCGCCCCGGTGTCACGGCAAACCCCCGTGGAGCGCTGGTTCCCAGTCAGACTGAACCAGTTCATGCCGTCTGATACCAGGACATTTCTTATGGTAAGTTGACCGCAAAAATATTTGTGTTATGACTACGTTTGTATCTGCGCATCGGTGCATGTGACGTTGTATTACGCAAGAACCTGCTTCGAGGTCTGACATAACAAAAATTACTTCGCTGTTGTTCCATGGATGGGCCCTGACCTCCCGATTGTCTTTCTTTTCACGACACCATTGACAATGGAGGAAGAAAGGTTCTCGAGTGGCGACCACAAACCGGAAGACGCTGCGTTGGCAGGCCTCCCACCAGGTGGACTGACGATATCGTCAAAGTTGCGGGCACCCGGTGGATGCAATTGGCGAGTTGTCGTTCTAGAGGGAGGCCTTTTTTCAGCAGTGGACGTCTTCCGGCCGATGATGATGATGATTGACAATCGTCAAGTCATCGTTATCTTGCTAAATAGTCTTCCTATGTGTGTTACCCAGTAAAGAACAATGGCAGAATTTGGTCTGGACTTTTTTTGGCGTCCATAGATTTCATAAATGTTAATCAACTTTAATTAATTTTCTACGATTTTTCAATTATTCATTCCTTCTTGTAGAAGCCGGAGTTATTTTTATGTTTTTAAAAGCTCATAAAATGATGTTCGCATTAGGTACCTACATTCGACATGTTACCATTAAAATAGTTGTGTGAGTCTGTATAATTAAACGAATTATCGATATAATCGACCGATCGATCGACCCGTGTAAAGTTCGGTTTGTTTTTAACATAATATTGAAATTATCTATCCGCGTCTTTAATTAATGATATTTTTGAAGAAATGCTCCTACTTTTAAATCCAATTAATAATAGATCAAAATATCAGAGGATTGTTTCAGTGTCGTATCGATTCTCAAGAAAAACGAATCCAAAAGTGCAGCACTGCTTTTGTCTTGTACAGTGAATGTTATCTGTGGTTGTCTGTCAAGTCAAGACGTTACAGAAATACCCTACTTATTATATTTCTCTATGCTACAGAATCCTTCCGTGTTTACTATCTCGGTTGTGTTTTATGTTTATATTTGGCTTTTTATTTATTTTTACCCTACCTGGACTGTTTATGGACTGATTGTACTGCCTTGTGTGACTAGTGCGTGCCCTTAGGACTCCGATATTGCTTTTGCGTGAGCATAAGCTAATCTTACTTTGCTTTGATTGTGCCTATATAGTGAATTGGATTTTTGTTATAAACCCATAACAATAACTATGGCAGATTACGATAGAGATCATCGTCGCACGCGCATTTTATGTGTAATGAGATGAGGAATGAAATAAATAATAATGTTTAACAAAATGTGTTTTTTATTTGCCCATAGTTTTATTGTTTACGGGGCAAGTGCATGCGCGCTCAGCTTTCTTAAACATGCAGTAATTGAGTACTACTCTACTTCGAGTGTTACAATTTATTTAGGTTTTTCTCATTAATCCGTAAATACTCTTATTCTCACTTAGACCACACTACATTATCATTTCTTTAGGACATAATTTCGATCTGCGTTATGTTTTATAGATATAATTGACGTTAATTCATAACCTAAATAATAAAATTCTAACACCGAAATCTTTTTTTTTCGGCTTTCCCAAATGAAAATAGTCTCATTTACAGATTCTGGAGCTAACGCCAAATCTTTTAACATATTTAGGTGTGTGTGAAATAAATAAATAAATCTTTTTCATTACGGGACGCTTCAATTTGATCCCAGACAATTCTTCGTATGGAGACCTGCCATTGTCCTTTGTGTATTCTGATATACGGGATGTCGCTTAACATTATAATGCGGTAATAAGCTGAGCAGTGAGACTGAGGCCGACCGAATTATATATTCAAAGTATTTTAGTACAAAGTGTTCACATCTTTTATCATTTTAGCGATTCTTCTACAACGACGAATTCTCAGGACCTCACATAGTGATAGAAGCGGGAGGAGAATGGAAAGCCACTGTAGCCTGGGCTATGGGTGGCGTGCCCTATGAGATAGCCAAGGAACTTAAAGCTGGGCTATTCTACACGGAGCACAGATACTATGGCCTGACCAGGCCTTTCAAGTAAGTAGAATGGTCCCTTAATTATTTCAAAAACAGTTTAAAAGACCGTTTATTTTATTCCGTGGTCCAATAACTATGATAAATGTTTTATGGTACCAAACTAAAATATGGAGAGCTTGCAAAAACGTATGCTCAACCATGAGCTCTCGATAGAACGAAGCGTTATTATTATTAGTTAATTGACAAATACTTCTCAGAAATAGTAAGTGTACGAAAGAAAATATCTCTACTTAACCTTTTGCGTGTCTTTAGTTACACAGTTCGACATGAGATTTTTTTTTAAGTCAGACAATTACACGTAAGGGCTTGGTCAGGATTGGTAATTTATCGAAAATTTGGAGCCTATTGACTTTAGACATTTGGAGTATTTTTATCTTACGTCGAAGTGTTTGACTTAAGACATGAAAAGAGTTAATCGGAGCACTTCTGCAGCATGAGGAATGTGTCCCAAAAAAACTTGAATCCTTAAATCGGTTACTCTATCTTGTCTATGGTGCGACTGAATAATTTGAGTTTATTTAATAACTAATTACTGTCACTCTCGCAGTTTTTTGATCTTCAATTTACTTCAAATGTCCAATTTTCCACTGCACGGAAAATTAATCGGTTGTAATTGGGCTTGTCCATATTCAATAGCCAAAAATCTCCACTCATGGATATTGTTTTGAATTGCTCTAGTTACACAGAATTGCGGAACCTGCGATATCTGTCGGTGGACCAGGCTCTGGCGGACCTGGCGCAGTTCATCCAGTACGTCAAGAGTGACGCCTTTGAAAAAGGACGATACAAGTGAGAATCTATTTCGTTTTAGGTTTCTGTAGACAGATAGATAGAATATTCTTTATTGTATGTACACCATAAAAGTTACACGGTTAAAATAATAAAGTATAACAACTGGGAAGCCTACTATGCCGGTCGAAAAAAGAAAAGAAATAAGAAATTCTTATCATCATTATCATTATCATCATCATCCACAGCTCTTGTCCTCCCACGGCTGGGGATAGGCCTCCCCTTAAAGGTCACAGCACATATTCACATTAATTCACTTCGTCGTCAACCAGGCTACAACCTTACGTAAGCACATCCACTCGGCTACGGATAGGTGACGCCGCGATTACGACTAGCGGACGCCTCGCGGCAGGCTATCCGACCGCTGGTGGATGGCAGGCCTTATTACGAGCGTCGGGGTCGAAGCCCGGCGCTTTACTAGGCTTTAATTAGGTACTGATGGGGACAGCACGTTCGGCAATGCAGGCCGCGGGAGGGGCGCGGACCAAGAGACGTAAGCCAGGATACGGAGTAACGTAAGCGAGGTGACGGCTATCCGTAAGCGCGGCTACGGATAGCGGTAAGCGCGGCGTTCGCGAGCTAACTAATAATACTAACCTTGTTTTAAGTACAAAACTGTCATTACTAGCAATAAATAAATAAGTACACACAACTATACCTCATGTAAGGGATTAAATAAAGCTAATAAATAAAATAAATTTCATGTATAAGTAATAATAATTACTACAGAGCTGATATGGACTCCTATATTTTCTAATGAAATGTTTTGCTATAGCGTGATTAGATATTTTATTTTGAGAGTGACTTCCGCTGTAACCAAGGTCTGGGAAGGTGGCGCTGGTGGGGTGTTCGTACGCCGGCACGATGGCGACGTTCATGAGGGTGGCCTATCCCCACCTGGTGGACGTCGCCTACTCCGACAGTGGACCCGTGCTTGCTCAGGAGGACTTCCCTGGTAAGAGACTGCATTTTGCCACCAAAGAGTATATTTCTGTTCGCTTGTTTTGACCTTTAACCAGATTCATAGTTTCAATACCAAACCTCGTAGCTTCTACTTTCTACTCAAATTGTACGCATCCATTAACAAAATCCATCTTAACTCTTCAGAATATTTAGAAGTGGTAGCCAGAGCTATCAAGTCGAAGGGCAGTGAAGCCTGTTACTCCAGCATCGAGGAGGCCATGAAGCAGCTGGTAGACCTGCTGGCGACTCAAGGCGGGCCTGCACAGGTCTCTGAGATGTTTAAGTAAGAATAACACTAGTGTCTAACACTGGTATGACTAGAAAGTCAGATAAAGGACCAGTCAAAATCCGCGCTAACGTCAAACCACGGCAGGCTTCTACAATAATGGAATATCAAGAAAACATAAAAAAGATAACAATATATATTAATTAATTTAGCAATAATACAAAATAATTTATATCTTCGAAGTTGCGGGCACCCGGTGGATGCAATTGGCGAGTTGTCGTTCATTGTGGCGTTCTAGGGGGGAGGCCTTTGTTCAGCAGCAAACGTCTTCCGGCTGATGATGACAAAATAATTATTGAATAACTAATAATCATATCCCTATCATAATAATTATTAGCTTGATATTGCACGGCAGTGATAGATTACAATTTAAATTCCACTCTTTCCTTTCCGCCAGGACCTGCACGGCTATCCAGGCTGACAATGCTCTTGATTTGAACAAGTTTTTTAGCATAATCTCGGGTTACTTCTCGGAACTGGTTCAGAGCGCTAGGAGTCCCAGAGAAATACACGCTGCTTGTGATGCACTTACCTCTACTAATTTTTGTATGTATTGCCTCGTGGTCATTCAGGTTTCTTAGCGATATGTGTGAAGCAAAATTCATGAAATGCTAAACCAGAAGGAGCATGGAGAACCCAGGGCAGGACTCAGGTCTGTTTACGCGGATAATTATGTATTTATCAGCAATATTTTTATTGATTCTACGAGTATATTTGTATGGTAAAAAATGTCATGAAGAAATTAACCTGGGACTTTTTATTTACATTTTGAACAAAATACTTTTCGTAGCCCATATCTTAGAATAGACTATTATACGGAATATAGTTGTACGGTTTGTTGTCATGTTAGTTTTGGTATTCTCGAAGGAACGCAATGGATAATCATAATCATGCTAGATTAATTACATTTTTAGTTTATTTGTTTTATCAATATTATATCAAAAACTAAAATCCATTTAATGACACTATTAATATTCGCAACCATCAATTCTTTCGCATGAACGTCTATTGCAAGCAAGAACTGACAGCTCAAAAAGTGCTTTCAGTCGGCACATAGGGAAAATAGCGATACTAGAGGTCTATGGTATATTTAAAATCTATGTCCGCGGTAGAAAAATCGGCACCAGTGCTGTTTGTGCACAAATGAATGTGCGCCGCCGAGACGAGTGTTGAGCTGTGTAGCGCCTATTCGATGTATGACGGCAATTGATGCGTAGCGCATCCGTGCGTTGGAGTGGAAACATTCATGTACATATTGTTCTAAAACGAAGCTTTACACACGTGCGCAGCTTTTCCGTGCGCCGTGGGGTTTCCGCCTTAAAAATCTCGCAGATATGAGACACTGCCCGCCAGAATCATTCTAATCTGACCAACACGCAGCGGCCTGGATAACTTGTAACCTTCTCGTCTGTTCTCTCCCAGCAAGTCCTGTCCAGCGCTTAGCCAACTGGATCAACTCTCAAGGTGACGCACTGTCTTGCATCGACCCCAGCTATGCCAATAATGTTGCCGACTGCAGGAACAATAGCTATGACTTGGGCGACGACTGCCTTTGGTCTTACCAGACTTGCGTGGAGTTTGGGTGGTTCCAGACCACCACCAGCTCAAAGCAACCCTTCCTTTCTACCGCCCCTCTGGAGTATCGGCAACAAGAATGCAAGGACTTCTTTTCAAAAGAGTAAGTCAAGTCATAAACCAACTGAATGTGCTGTCCAAAATAAAAAAGTAGGCATTTTTACTAAAGTTGTGTAATAACATTCTAATGGCTAGGAAAAGACAAAAACTCGAAAGGTTACTCTTTTGAAGGTAAAACATTAAATAACAAATATGCGATAACAACTCAAGATTAAAATAAAAAAAATATATATAAACAACTCACGACCTTTTAAGTCTTGGTAGACGTCTGTTTCGTTGAGCATCGGTTTCGTCGAGAAATGATCACTTTGACAACCAAAGAAGTCAAAGCAACCAATCCACTCTGTAATCTGTTAGAATGTTAATTTGCGAATTACCCGTTTCTGCAAAATGAAAATGAATCTACATCGGCCGCGGACCACCATAATAGAAAACCGTAAGACAATAGTCATAAACCAATAGAATGTCCTGTCCAAAATCGAAAAAAGTACGCATTTTTACTGAAGTTGTGTAATAACATTCTAAGGGCTAGGAAAAGACAAACAACTCGAAAGGTTACTTTTTTTAAGGTAAATCATTAAATAATTTTCAACTATGCGATAACAACTCACGATCAAAAAAAGTAAAAAAAATATAAACAAGTCACGACCTTTTAAGTCTTGGTAGACGTCTGTTTCGTTGAGCATCGGTTTCGTCGAGAAATGATCACTTTGACAACCAAAGAAGTCAAAGCAACCAATCCGCTCTATAATCTGTTAAAATGTTAATTTCCTTAAACTTTTCTATCAATGACCCTCGCGGCCTCATGCCGTATATTGAACGAATTACCCGTTTCTGCAAAATGAAAATGAATCTACATCGGCCGCGGACCACCATAATAGAAAACCGTAAGACAATAAGCTGTTAACATAAGCGTAATAAACTAATCTAGCAGTGCCTAATTTTCCTAACCGCGAATGCAGCCGAACTTAACCTAGACGACAGTACCGAGATGTGTGGCCCCCACTGCAACCTAGAGTCTATTGTTATTCCCAGACATACGGTTTCATTTATTAATTCAAGCTGGTCGCCCTCAAGCATCAAACCTAATTCTGAATTTGTATGAACATTGGAAAGCGAAAACTTTAGACTTTTTTACTAGTTTTACTTGCATTGAGAAGTAAGTTATTAGTATAAAACCGGAAAGAACAGTGAGGGCACTTATAGTAAAGTTCAGTAAATCTTGTAATTTTCTATTAATATTAAAAATAAGTGAGGTATCATCCGCGAATAATGAAATATTAGTTAAATTAGGCATCATATAGGGAAGGCCATTTATATATGCCAAGAAGAGAAAAGGGCCAAAGATTGAACCTTTTGAGACCCCCATTCTCACTGTAGACCCAGATGAAGTTCAAGGAATTGACCTCGCAATCCGTAGTGTTTTAGTTTAAGGATAAGCGTATTATGATCGACGCAATCAAAAGCCTTGGAAAGATCCGAAAAAATACCAATGGCATCCTGTGATCCCTCCCAAGCCTCCAAAATGTGGGACACTAACTTAGCCCCAGCGTCGGTTGTTGGCCTTCCCTTTGTAAATCCAAAGTGGCGTTCATGAATGGTATGATGTTTACTAAAATTTTAAATTAATTGATTTAATTATATTCTCTCAAATATTTTACTTATAGCCGGAAGAACTGAAACTGGTCTGTAGTTTGACGGATCGTTCTTGCAACCTGATTTAACAATAGGAATTACTTGACTGTGTTACATTTAATCTGGAAAGGTACCACTATCCATACAGTCGTTTTTTTTTGCAAGAGTCGGAGCGATAGTGTCAATTATTTTGACTGATATGCACCATAAATTTTAATCTTCAGTGGTCTTTACATATATAAATGATTTCATTACCACACTAGGATATAAATGACAGCAATATCTATAAGCGTCGGTCTTAATTAGCATGGGTCTCGGTCAGCATTGGTTTTAAAGAGTAGGCTTCGGTAAGCGATGGATGGAAATGAATCCTAATAGAATGAACATTACTATTTCAGTTTCAACGAGGAGAGACTTCGGCGTGGCATCAAGCGGACCAACATTATGTTCGGCGGGCTGCACAGGCCTGACCACGTGATCTCCGTCGCCGGCGACCTCGACCCCTGGTCCCCGATGGCACCGAACGCCACGCATGCTCATCACAAGTCGCCCGTCTACGTCGTCCCCGGGGTCTCGCACTGCAGAGTATTCGGGTGCGTTCCACTGCTGGATACACTTTCCATTTTTCTCAACACCTAATTGGCATCAACAGACAGCATCAACACGTAGTAACTCTGTGACTGCTCTGGATCGCCGTCGGTGCGGATGGTGTGGTCACCGCACCAATAACCGCTGTGCGCGATGTGTTTCGGGTTCAATCCCCGCATGGATGCAAACATTGGTGTAATGCCCAACTATTCTGTTCTAGGTCTGGGTGTCTTTTCTTCATACAGAGTGGCATTTTATTGCCAAATGGTGGAAAGGAACCTTAAACTCTAGATATCAAATTGTACTCTAAAGCAACATCAAATTCTTTTAAACAGAAAAAAAATACTTCTTCTTTTCCTGCCCTTTTCACCTTTTTTTTTTCCTTCCATTCTACTCTATAAGCTGTCATACTCTCGTTCACTGCTTTATGATTCATATCATCTCTCACGCAGTCACGCCACCTTTTTTTCGAACTTTTTTTTCCCCTCCAGCCATACACATACAAATGCATCACTCTCTTATTCACTTACTATTCATCCCTCCTCATTACATGCTCATACCAGACTAGGCGACTGCCTTTCACTTTTTCAGTTACTGGTGCAACTTTCAAACTTCCTCTTAAATTCTCATTTCTCACCTTATCCGTTCTCGACACTCCACACATCCATCTCAGCATTCTCATCTCTGCTACATGTAAACGTCTTTCATCCGTCTTCTTTAGGGCTCAACATTCCGATCCATACATCACGACAGGTCTAATAACCGTTTTGTAAATTTTGCCCCTCAACTTGAGGGGCATCCGTGGGTCGCAAGTTGTTCCAATGACTAGATCAGTCATAACTTCACATCAGATCTGTGTAAAAAATTGGTAAGCTAAAATAAACCCATAAAATATTGTACCTAAAAACACAACATTTTACTTGTTTTCATTAATTTTCATTTATTTTTTAGTTCTGATGAGAACGACGGCTCTGCCAAGCTGAGAGCCGTGAGGAAAGCCATCTTGAGATTCATGTACGAAAGCGTTGTCGGCCCGATACCGATGGGCGGCGCGACCAAAACTGATGCTACTCTAGTGCTCCTTGTATCAGCTCTTGTTGTTCTGATATAAAACTGACTTAAAATTTAAATAATATATGCTTTATGATTTTGTTAAGGGCTTATTGTGTGATGCGATTAAATTCTATGAATAAAACCGAATTATATTATTGTAGTGATTATGATACACGTTCGGGTCATTACGGCTAGATGGCGTTACCAGACTCAGATCAAACGTTAAATAACGACATTACATGTTTTTGCCTAGTTTCACATAGTATATGTCTTGTGTCCCATGAGTTGAATTTCACATGTGCCAAATGTCACATCTGCCAAGAGTCACATGAGCCGAGTGTCACATGTGCCGAGTGTTACATGTGCCGAGAGTCACATGAGCCGAGGGTCACATGTGGCGAGTGTCACATGTGCCGAGAGTCACATGAGCCGAGTGTCACATGTGCCGAGTGTCACACGTGCCGAGTGTCACATACATATCTTGCGTCATGTATTTATTACATACGAGTCATCTCGATGGTTGGCGGTTTGGTGCGGAGCATTTAATTGGTTATTCAATGATCTTATGACTTCGAAGAACCGTAGCGGGTGCGGGGAAATATAACCTTTATGCGGGTGAAGATGTATGGGAGCCTGTCACACAGTATGAGTTGACCTACAGGAAAGGATTGGGAGTTGGGACTTACTTGGTGACTGAGGCGGATGGTGCACGTTGCTGCAGGCCTGGTGTGCTGTACTTCTTGGTTTGCATATCACTCACGCACTTTTGTCCATAAATATGTGTGCCGGCTACACAGTATACAGTTCTAGCGGCTAAATGTATAATAGATGACTTAAAAACTGCAGTTAAGTATTAAACCTGCGGAGCAGTGTGGCGGTAGTTGTTCGAAACTTCTCGACTGTTGACCGTAGGCGCGCTGCGATTGGCGCGTGCGGCGAGTCTTCCTTCTCTTTCTGCGGTATGAAAGCGGGATAGGAGATAAAGGGAAGGATAGCCAATCGAATGAAAATGCGTTCGGAAATTGAATGTTATATTTTAAAGACTTGCGCGAGCAATGGTTGTAACATGTGTTTTATGTTAAATAATAATATTATATGTACATGTTCACAATTATTTCGATATTCCGTGTCTAGATCAAGCTGGCCCTAGTTGTCTAACTACCTAAATATCAAAACCTTGATAACTCGGATACGTTCGAACCTCGACTAGAGTCCCACTCAGTCGAGGTCCGAACCCAGAACAGGGTGCCCCTAGTAAACGTTGTTAACATACAGGCTCTAGGTTATGTTAAAAAGTCCGGTATAGCAGTCAAAAACAGCACTCAGGGTAGGTAGGTACCTTTTTTTTTTCTTTCGGAGGGAAACCTTCAAAAGGCTCCAGGCCTTATGGGGATTTTTACCGCACTAAAACCACCCCGTTGGTCACCATCAGCACATGAAAAGGGACTTCTGTTACCTCTTAAAGAACAAACCAGAAGCCCCCCTGTGCAACGCCTGTTAGAGCAAATCCCTGGAAAGACTGTAAAGAGGTCTTCCCTGAGCCTCCCTTATACACAGCAGCATTGACCAGTGCTGCCGTCCGAAGGGTAGGTAGGTACTGCGTTGTTTGCGAAAAAGTTAAAAAAAAAACTTCGAGGCATAATTCATATAATATTGTTTATTGCAATGAAATACACATGTAATAAAGCATGATAATATATTATAATACAGTTTTCCTATAAGCATTAGATCCATAATATTGATACAAACATACTATCGGTAAATGGATGGGATTCACTTGGTCTAACCTAGACTACTGTATATGAGTATATACCATATCAAATATATATTTTATGTATAGTTATATAATTGCATCGTTGGCCTAGTGGTGCTAAGCGCGACTGCTACGCTAGAGGTCTTGGGTTCGATTCCCGAGTCGACCAAGGTGTTATTGGGTTTTTCTATGAAATTAGCAGTAGCAGGTCAGAGTTTGTATTAGTGCCCGGTTAGTGGCAATAGGTTGGCCCCCTATTACATGGGACCTAAAACATATCGGCGAACTGTCGGTGTACATTGGTACACCTCTGCCTACACCTTCGGGGATACAGGCGTGATGATATATAGTAATATAAATTCAGTATATAATGGTATCTATTGGAACATACACGTTTGTAATACTTCAAGGAGTGTACCTAACTACTAAAATTATTCAAGATTTCACCCCTGTTTATTAAATTCTTCATATTATTTTAGTTTATGGCGGTAGAAGGTTGGCTCGCTTTCATTTGTTTTATATCCAGGTAAAACATTGGTGTCTTTCATTCCTAAATATTCATTTCAGGTTTTGATATAAACATATCAAATGTCTTAAAATACTACGATGTCATTTTAGTTCTTGAAATTACAAAACAAAGACAGGACTATAAATAGAGATCATTTTTCAAGGTATTTTCATCAGTATACGATTTCTTCTTTTTTTTCTTAGTCAAGTTATACTTTGAGAGAATTAACATAATAATATATCAATATATAATAACCATCTAACGTAAAGTTGGGGTCAATTCATAGTAGATACGTAACTTCAGCTCATAACTTTTTTGAGATAGAAAAAGCGCGCGAACTTCGGTAAACTGTTTTTTGAAGAAATATACAGGATGTTAAGAAAACCCTGTCCGATCGGTTAAGGTGTTGTTAGGTATCGATATCTGATTACGAAAAATGGGAAATATAAAAAAAAACATAACCAAAAAAAAAGTTTATCTCAAAAGGCGAGAGAGAGTCGGTGTCATCACAGGTGCTGCCAAACGATCAAACAGAAAGCCATCAAATGTTGTAGTGGTTGTTTTAACCCCAAAGGGCATTGCCTTTTTTATTAGGAAGTTTTATTAGAAGATTGTCGTGTCAGGGTGATTTTTATTTTGTTTTGTAGATAAATACATTTCATTTCATATTATGAACAAACGATTTCCATTTAGTCACCCTGATTCAAGAAAAATCTTTGATATTGTGGTTAATGCTAATGGCTCCCACCTTTACAGACATTTTCAAGTTAGCAAAAATCTCCACCACCAAGTGAATGGTGTCATCGAATCAAAGTGCCATCCCATTGGGGAGGTTATGTTTAAATGCATTATAAGTAATTCATAATAAACAAATAACACAGGTTTATTAAAATCAAAAACAATTTACGCACCTGCGAGAGAAGGGTTGGTTTGTCCGATATCGACGCGGTGTAGACATTTCTCGTTAAAGCTAGAGTCAATTCACTCACTTAAACAAAACAAAAGTCAGATATCACACAACAAAACCACTTGAGGAACGTAAATGCTCAACTCGATACCAATAACGTAATGTAACTGAGTAAATACGGAGGACTATAATACAATGTTTACGAATAACCGGCGAATTATTTTAAAAGATAAATCTACCCTTAGTTTATTTTTCTTTGTATGTCAAAGTACAAATGTGCGGATGTAGGTACTGCGTAAAATAAATGCTAATAAAAACACATATACATAAAAAAATAGGATATTAATTTTGTATAGCATAAAGTTGAGAAGTGGGCCTGTCCGTGGGTAATCTCCTTTAGGGAATTTCGCGGCAAAAATGGTCATTTCAAAATTTATTTTAATTGATACTATCATGAATATTCCTCAATATTTTATATGGGCATTTGACGGTGAACGCTATACCACCCTTTCGGGTCAGACAGGGTTAACACATATCGTTGTTAGGGATTAATAAGCTATATGGTCTGTACGGTGCGCTTCTACCCCGGTAGTACCCTAAATTTACAAAAGACGCTGATTGTAAAAAGTTTTACAGAAATAATATATAAAAATATTTTGGTCTTCGGTTCCCGGGAAGAGGGAAGCGTCGATAATCAGTCTTCTCCAGGGTGGAGAAGTTCATGAGGACTTCCCTTTAAAAAAAACCTTAGGCGTAATCAGCAATAATTTTTTTTACAACCGTTAACGATGACAAATCGCTCAAATGTATAAAAATACATTTTATCACGTGTCAGACATGTCTCGTTACATTTAAGCGATTTTAACATCGCTGATTCTTGTAGAATTACGCTTGATTTGGAAATCGTTTTTTTCTTATTTATTATATAGCCTTACTTGAACTTATTTACGTAGAGTGCAGAATTCAGCCACTGAAATAGAGGAATTAGAATTGATCGGATGTATTTTTTATTTTTAGAGGAAGGATGGCTCATGACTGCTAATACTTAGACCTTCCTCTGTGACCACTGAACAATTATGACGTTATGAATGAGTATTTTTTAGTATCTACTAAGTACTACAATCCGCATTTGGCACGGAACTGTTTGCTTTAACTTGGGGCAATATGAATAGGGAAGATGACTAGGTGTGAAAAGTCAAACATTTATTTATTCCGCCATTTAGATAATCAAAATATAATAGATACGTATTTTTTCGTTTGTAAAATCAATACAAAAATACGAAGATAAACCGCTTTAAAGTTCAGGAGTGGGGGCTTGTGACGTCACGGGTAGTTACAATTTGTGCGTGATAGCAAGAATTGTACTCGCTGTATCTTCGGAATTCTTAGTGGACGGGACAAAACAAAAAATACGTGTCTAATATATTTTTATTATCTAAAAGATAGACATAAAAATAAAAATGAGTCATCATCCCTAGTTTGGTTATACTCCAATATTTATAAGATATAATTTACAGTGATACACTCAAAGCTGTAATTAAATAAGAAAGGTCCAATTAGACGTTGACCACTTTCAACCACGCATGCGCAAAGCATTCATTATTACAAGACCACGAGACTATGATCACTACTAGAATAATTAAACTTGATGCATACAAAACTATATAACTATAAATTTGTTCATAATATTGTCAATTTAATACTTTCCAAAAAGTTAAAAGCTGTTTTGTATATATTTGACTAGTTTTTTACACGCTTCTCCGTCGACGTGGGTGTCCTCCATACTAAATTTTATCAAAATCGGTTTAGTAATTAGCCGTGAAAGTGGAACAGACAGACAGAAAAAACAGATTTACTTTATCTCTTGCATTTTAACATAAGCATGGCATTACCTATCGTATAAGATTTGAAACAAAAAGATATAATAATATACTTTTTAGTATCAGATAAATTGTTTATTTTTATATGAAGATAAATAGTTTAATATACGTGTATGTTACTAAATAAGCTGTAACTAATGTAACGTCAAAAGCGAATTCTCTAAATGCAGATAAAATCTTTGAGAAAATAACTGTTTTATTAATAATTTAAAGTATGATATTACCATAGTATAAAAATTATCATAAAAAATCGTTTTAAAACAAAAAAAAAACTGTTTTGAAAAGATGATAAATTAAGTTGGAATAATCGTAAAAATCTGAATTTAAAAACGAATGTAATGAAGAATGAAATTGAAAAACAAAACATGGAAAATATACTTAAAAATGTAAAAAAAAGGATGTTGAAAACAAAAAATAAAACATAAGAAGTATACACAAAATCATATATAATAATAAATCATACATTATTGTTGTCACTTAGGATCTAGAACCACTATATTATTTACACGAACATATATCATATAACTTAATCTTTGCGGAAGTCTGCTTGACAGAGAACATTATATATTTACCTTCTTCTAGTCAATCACAATTCTTACGTATGGAATAATCATCTTTATAATACTAATTTAATGCAGTACTTACAATTGTAACAAAAAACAATATATAATAATAATTATTATTACAAAATATACAATGTTTGCCGTGCTGATTAACAAACGGGGATAATTACAAAAATATTGGTTGTTAAAATATTTGCGACATCGGAAACTGTGTGACCGTTTCTGATGAAACTTTCCTAGTTGATAGTTGTGTATTCGAGTGTCGTTATGTTACGTTAGTGAGTTCCCTCGTGTCTGGGCCCGCCATGTTAGTGAGAATAATATCACTTCGCAAAACGCCGGTCGGTATACTATTCCTTACGCGTCGGTGCCAGGCCGAGGCCGATCACCCGCCATTGCTCGGTTGATCCTACACAATCAAAAAGGAAATTAATCACCGCCATAGTTGTTTATGTCCAAAAAATATATACTTATACAAAGCTAAAGAATTAATTTAATAAATTATTTAAAACAATAATATTACAGAAGAATAAAAGTTTTATTTAGAGTAATTTTTGGCAATTAGACAAAAAAAAGTATGTACAAAATAGCCTAAACCAGGTTGTAGACCACTTGAGTGTCTTTCATTAAAGTGTGGTCAGCAGTTGTCGTGTGACTCAGTAACAAACATAGATCCAAGCTTTTTCATTAACAGTAATATAAACGTTTGGTCTCACCTGTATAGACGGGTCCAGTCCGCCCTTTGAGAAAGCGATCTCCTCCGTCGTCTGGTGATCTGAAAGGTATTAATATAAACCGTTACATTTGACCTTTCATAAATAGGGACGGACAAAAAAGTACATAAATTAATTTTCATCATAATTTTTTTTCTTTCTCGAAAAATTGCATCGCTTCAACCTAGAATTGTTGTAATCAGATAGAACTGTAGTATGACAGAAAGGCACACAAATAAGAGTATTTGCGCGGTTATGGTCGGTAATCGGTGATGACCACAACTGCGCAACATAGTGTGTTGGTGTCATAGGACTGATCGGTGTGATCGCAGTAGTATTGTAAAATGGCTTTTCCCGCCTGGTCCCCGGCAATAGAGAACGGAGAAGCAATCCGGTGGTTTTAGCCGGTAAGAGTCCCTCCGCCGAATACCCCTCCGCCTTCTCCAGGGTGGAGGAAGACCATGAGCATTTCCTCAGGTAAATAAAAAAAGGACTGACCGGTGTAGGCCCTCGCCCGGAGCGCGTGGTTGTGGTCGGTGAGCGCGGCGAGGTGCGCGCGCAGGTCCCGCAGCGCGGCGGGCGCGGGCGCGGCGGTGAGCGCCTGCGCCAGCGTGCTCTGCAGCCCGCCCGACAGCGCCAGCAGCCGGCTCGCCAGCGCCGCGCCGCTGCTCGAACACTCTGCGCAACGACAAGCAAAGTGAGCATCGCTTTCATAAATTCTTAAGACGAAGCGATAGGGCCGCTTCGTAGCAACGCCATTGTGACCGCTAATGTGGCATAATCCTTGCGTTCATTTTGCACTTTGACGTCGCAACGCATTATATTATGCTTAGTCCGTAATCCCTTACGGACTAAACACCTTATGCGTTGCTTCCACATCTAACAAACGAGCATTAGCATTGTCAGACGGTCTAATTGACACTAGTGCGTTCACAGCATGCTCGCGAGTGGCTCGCCATGCTCGTTCGTCAAATATGAACGCACCCTTACACCGCTTAGCATTGGGTAAATAATGATCGAATATTCAAACATTCAGACATTCGTGCTCATTTTTTTTCTGACATCATTTTATATTTTTATATTTTTAAACAACGGGTTTCTTACCCGTTGTTTAAAAATATAAAAACTAGAAATATTTACTTTAATTCACAAAAACTCAACTGTATTATTTTCCAGAAAAAAAAACTTACCAAGAGCATCGTCGATGTTGTCGTCACAGCCGGCGACGTCATCATGCGCGACGTCGAAGTCCAGCATGGCGTCGGTGACGTCACGCTCGAGCGCGTCAGCTGATGTGACGTCATCGGCGGCCATCGCTCCCGCTGGATAGTTTAGCATGACAAACGGCTCTGTGAGAACAATGCGGGGAACTATGTTGTTAGTGTGTTAATGATTGATGGAGCTTGGAGTTAACTTGATTGATTTACATTTCTAAATCTCTACAGTAAGGCAAATGATCAAAAAATCTTTTTTGGCATGTTATAATAATATGAACATAAGGTTATGAGATGTGTGAGTTATGTGTGGGTCTAAATTATTCACAGTTAGTTAAGTTTAAATTAGGGTGTCTTTTGAAGATGAGAAGAACGGTTAAAGGAGGACTGGAAATTCGTCCTAACGAGGACTAAGGTTGAGCAATATGTCGTTGGATAAAGTTTTGCAGGCACTAAAACTTTTTTCTGGCTGCAAGTTTGCATAATAATATATAGGTACGTAAATCTTAGTGCTCGATAGGTCTATCAGTATTTTACTGATTTATTTTATTTTACTGATAGCCGACTGACCTCTCATGCAGTGTTTGTCAATTTAAGGTGTAATGTGGCAACAAATAAATATTTTAAAACGTATCAAAGCAATGGAGTAGTAGGTTACTATGCAAGAAAACTTAAAATTTATTTGTAAACCGCTTTAAAGTTCAGAAGTGGGGGCTTGTGACGTCAATTATAATCGCTGTATCTTCATAATTGTTTGTTTGTGGAGCAAAAGAAAAAATACGTGTCTTATATTTTTTTATCATCTAAAAGACGGACATTAAACAAAATTTAGTCATCCCTATTGACTTGGCTTGTGCATGGTGTGTGCGTGCTCACCGATGGTGTCGTGCCCGTGCGTGGTGGCGCAGGTGTCACACCTCCCCCGCGTGGCGCGCGCGTGCACGGCGGCGGCGTCGGACACGGCCAGCGCGCGCTGCAGCTGCCGCGTCAGCTGCGCCGCCTGAGCGTGCGCCGCCAGCAGCAGCTGCTGCAGGTCCGCCTCGCCTGCGCCCGCGCGGGAGCCGGGCGGGTCAAGCCGGAGCTCGCCACACACGTCTGTGGGGGACGGGAAGTATTTTAATAACATGATCAACATTACACATCGACGTAAAAGCAACCAAGTATTAGTAACATTTACATGGGACCGTTGTTGTTTTTTTTTTCGATATATCCAATGATTTTGCGTGGCAAATATAGAAAAATGTAGTTTCGCATTGAGAACCTAAATATTTGAAGTTTTATAAAAATCAAGATTACTTCCGCTATGCAATGAAACTAGCAAAATATTACAGTATAATTCAGTAGAATACAAAATACGGAAATTCTGATTAATTAATTTAACTGTATAAATTCAAGTTGAATTCCTTCAATTTGTTTTGAATTCCAATGGTCAACACTAATGCCATAAAATTACTTCGTATTCATTTTCGAATGTTAGGCCGTCCAATTTCTGTGAATGTAAGATGTGGTATTCAGCTGAAACCGGTCAGACTGGTAGCCAACCCACAAAATAGTTGGGAAAAAACTCGGGAGATGATGAACTCGTTCAATTTCTGAGTTTATGACCGTCATATGCGATAGTTCCACGTTGTGTAGCATACGCACTCGCCCCCTATTACATGGGACTTAAACATATCGGCGAACTGTGGGTGTACATTGGTACACCTCTGCCTACCCCTTCGGGGATACAGGCGTGATGATATGTTTGTGTAGCATACATACCGACATCGCCGAGCGCGTCGGCCACGGCGAGGTCGGCGAGGTGCGCGTACGACTGCGGCGGCACGCCCAGCACGGCGCCCACGATGCCGGCCTTCGCGCGCAGTGCACGCGCTATCACCTCGTCCAGGCGCCGGAGACGCTCTGCACACACAACACATCACAAATTAAATCTTATTGACAAGTAACTAGTCACCCCGGCTTATCTATTCGCGAAAAACAAGGTTGATAATCTCAGGGAGCATGTTGCCTACGAGATTTATTCCCAAGTCGTGCCTTAAGCTTGGATTCCAGAATTAGCACCTAATTATTATTAAACACCTTATTGTTCTTGACTTCCTCGTTGGCCTAGAGGTCTTGGGTTCGATTCCCAAGTCGAACAAAGGGTTTTTCTATGAAATTGTCAGTAGCAGGTCGGAGTTTGGATTTGTGCCCGGTTAGTGGCAATAGGCTCGCCCCCTATTACATGGGACCTAAACATACCGGCTCGCTGTGGGTGGTACACCTCTGCCTAACCCTTCGGCGATACAGGCGTGATGTTATGTTATGTAGAACGTACCTTGATGTGTATAGGCAGTCAGGGCAGTGCTGGCAGCAGCAGCAGCGGGCGCGGACACTCGCACGGCGTGCGGCGGCTCCAGCGCGGCCGGTGACGCGCCGTGCGTGCTGATGCGACCCACTGTCGGCCGACGCGGTCTGACACAAACGAGAAACCGTAAATAAAGGATATAATGAAAAAAAGACTAGGTAGTGTCGGGTGATAAGACGCCTTTCCGAGCTACACAATAAATTATAAACACAGATAATAACTTAAACATCCCAAACGTAGTTATAAAAGGTACCGCAGCATGGCATTTGATAAGGTATATCACGAGATTATCGACAATTATTTTGCGGATAAGTAACTGTTTTCCCCTGAATAACATTTAATCGCATGCTACATACATTAAGTGTTAATAAATAGTACAAAAAAAAAAATCCCTTAAATAATTCTTAACTCCTGTAAGAACATTACAACAAATCTGTGGTGTACCCAAAGGTGGTGCACTTGGTCCTATACAAATTTTTATTTTCAACTATATTTATTATTTTACCCTTTTTATATAGTTTTCTGCTATCTCTCTTTCTCACTCCACTCACTTGTGCTTATCCTCCTTGTCGGTGACCTCGGCCTCCTTGTCGAGCGAGGTCCGGTCCTCCTTCTCCTCCGGCCGCGGCTCGCGCTCGACGGAGGCCCTCTCCAGGGAGGAGCGCTCCTTCTCCTCCGCTATGTCGTCCGCTACTGTTGACGAGGACTTCTCGGACGCGTCGGATGGGTTGCGGGAGACGTTGATACCTGTAGCAATGGTTTTGTTATGTTTAGCAACTGTCCTAACGTCAAACGTTCGTTATGCGCAATCTACGGCACTAAAAAATATCATTTGCAGTTTTTTTAACAGTTTTTCAAAAAGTAAGGGTTTATATGTTGGACGCTATGTAGATTATGATAACCAAGATCATTGCAGAAATACTTATTATTAAATTCAAAAGTAAGTCTTGTTTGACAATTCTCCTAAATATTGGTTTCTTAGGTTTACGCGAATGTTAGACATTGAAATAAAACTACTTTTTACGGATTTTTTCGCGGTTTATATTTAGATTTTAGGTCCCGACGTTTCGACACCTTTGCAGGTATCATGGTCACGGGCAGACTGAGATGGCGTTCGTCTTGACAGTGGATTCCTACCTAGGATGTTTCGCGAGGCTATTGAGATTAAAAAACACCCTAATTTCAATAGAGAAGATGGCTGGAAGATATCACCTACTTGGGACCCAATAATACATAAACTCAAAGCCAAACCCAAGAGCAGCGCTGCAAGACATCAAGACACAGTGAGCTCATATTGCGTAGGTCGGAACTCAAATAATTAGTTAAAATATGAAGGTAGAACGAGCAACATCCACTGTCAAGACGAACGCCATCTCAGTCTGCCCGTGACCATGATACCTGCAAAGGTGTCGAAACGTCGGGACCTAAAATCTAAATATAAACCGCGAAAAAATCCGTAAAAAGTAGTTTTATTTCAATTCTCCTAAATGTATCAGAAATGAAACTTCATGCGACGTATCCACTATGTTTGTCCTGTAAAATGATGTGGACCAACAAAGCCCCACATAATTCTTAATCATATAATAAGTTCACACAAAAAAGTCGGATAGCATGTAGTTTAAACCCCAAAGTGCTAGAACATACCTGAGTCGTCAGTGGACCGGCTGTGCGAGTGTGACGGCGTGATGGTGGACTTCAGCTCCGTGAGCTTGGCGAGTGGCGCTTCCTGGATGTGCTTCACCCATCTGTTGATTCATAACTAAGGTTAATGCCATATAAATAATGTTGGAAAAGAGAGAAGAGAAAAGAACATAATATTAACATCTGGAATATTATTCGACAACAATTTTGGGTTCAATATTAAGATACTAATTTAAAATTTTGGCTAATCATTGAAAAATTATTTTTAACGAGTCACTTAGGTATGTAAGACTTTCGTCATGTATGACAAAAGCAGTTTATGTACCTAGATTGGGTACACAAGACAAAATTGTGGATATTTTATTAAAGCAAGTTTTTATTACATTAATATCTGTATACAATTTTGAACAACAATTAACGCTGTGTACGACGTGTTACGTCGCACGGACAATTGTAGTTAGTTAGAGTATATATTATAGTATAGAGCATATTTTATTTCTTACAAATGAAACAGTGATATTCAACTTCTTCATACAATTAAGCGCTTTTTATAAGCTAAATAAACATGTTTATACTCACGAGGCATATTCGGACACGGTGTTGGCGGAGAGCTCGTGCATCTGCACGCCGTTGATGTTCATCAGGAAGAAGGTGTTGCGCACCGCCGCGTTCGGCCGGAACAGGACCTTGTCCCTGTGGAAATAAGGCTCATTATTGTATGTGTACGTTTATAGATTTCAAGATAACATATTGCGGGATAGTACCGTATTTTTTTAATTACAAATTCTGTCAAACTAATTGAGTCTTTAAAAGCAATTTTGGAGTACCTTAAACAATTAAAATCGCTTACAATGTAATGACATAGTGTCCGCGAGAGCTGGTTTGAGGTAGCGCGGGATAAGGTTGAATGGCAGGACTTGGGGGAGGCCTTTGCCTAGCAGAGGGACAATTAGGCTAGTAAAAAATAGTTTATAGTTATGACTTACCATTTGATGAGCGGTGAGAGTAACTGCTGCTGGCTGTTGTTGGGCTGCGGGATCGGCTTCAACACGAACTTGTCGCCTTCCCTCTGTAGTAGAACTAGGCTGTCTTCCAACATTAACGCCTGTAAGACAAAGTTATCATTATTAAAATAAATAAATATCCTGGGGCTAATCATATAAGGTCATCTGATCCCAAACTCAAGCTGAGCTTGTACTAACCAGACAACTGATAAATATACATTCTAAATACATACATGTCATAAATAATTACACCCAGACACAGAACAATTGATCATTCCTATCACGCAAACATTTTGTCCTGGGTGCGAATTAAACTCTCGACCTCCGGTATAGCTGTCAGAGTCACTAACCACTAGACCAAAAGACCAGTCAAAATAATAATGAATAAGGCTTTTGCCGCTCTACCTGTTTTCCGCAAGCGGTAAACCATGAATCCGCAAAACCTCCCAGAAACGCAAAAACCGACGGTTATTTTCCGCGCCTGTTTTTTTAAACCGTTGTAAAAAAAACAGGCGCGGAAAATAACCGTCAGTGCGGCCGCTTTCATTAGTTTACTCTACTCACAAAATCAAGCGGTTAAATCCGCGGCGGTTTAGCCGTAGTGTGGCATTAGCCTAAGATAAACAAAATACAGAAGGAACAGCTCGTCCCACTCGGTCAACACGCGGACATCCAGCTAGCTTCGTATTGTCGGTAACGTAAACATATATATATATATATACATACGAGCACATTGATCCGCTTGCTGGAGTCGTTCCTGAGCGTGAGCTCGCCTTCAGTCCGGAGCGAGTGCTGCGTGAGCTCCAGCCGCCGCAGCTCGTCCCACTCGGACGATAACGACGTCGGCACGCGGATCTCCAACTTGCTTTGGATTGATCGTAATCTGTAGACAAACAAAATCACATTAGTGTTTCATCAAAATCAGAATTAACTTATAAAATATGCGAAAAGGGATTTTCGATGGTCGATGCTATCATTTTTTTTTTTTTTTTTTTTTTTTTTTTTTTGGTAGAGATCTTTGCAGTTAGCCTGAGCGCAGGCTTTGACTGCTTCACCGGACTTTTGGCGAGGACCTTAAGGCCTCCAGCCAGAGCAATATGAAAAAAAAACTAACTACGTCAGCAACGTCCACTAAGGGCACCCCCTGCGGGGTTCGGACCTCGACTTAGTGCGTTGCTAACAATCTTAATAGAGCAAAACAGCAAGGGATGGCTGGATCTTAATTTTTATTATTTAGGGACATATTTTTATTGCTAGTTTGGCCGGCTCGGGCCAGCTTGGTCTAGGGACGGGGGGATAACATTTACGTTACTATTATTTATAATACGCGACGGGCCTCTCCGGCGAGGACGTAATATACGGCGGTTGTGTTTTGTATTGCTACTGCTAGCTAAATCGAATGCTTCTTGGAGAAGCGTTGTTTTATCGTCGGGGTAGGAGAGAGTAAGTCTGGGGCGTTTAATCTTAGATATTACGGAAGGTTCGTATCGCGCGGCCGCTACGATTAGCGGGTTACGGTGGGTTTCGGAGGAGTCGAAAAAACGGATCGCGGCGCGTTTCATGAACTGCTTGATTGTTGGCAGCTTTAAGTCACAGTGCAACTGCAAGTTACGGACGTAACCTGGAGCGCCTGTGGCTCTACGCATGAAACGGTTTTGGAGTGTTTGCATTCGTTTGAGTCGATAATCGGGTACGTGAGAGAATACGACGCTGCCGTAAGTCATTATAGGTCTCACACACGCAGTGTAAATTCTCTTCTTACAAGTAAGAGAGAGTTTGCTGCGCTTGTTCAACATACAATGAAGTCGGCCGAGAGCGAAGGCGGCTCGCGCGCGTGCCGCTTTAATATGAGCTATGAAGGTAAGCTTCCGATCAAGGATTACACCCAGGTATTTGGCTTGCTGCTCCCAAGGGATAGGCTTGCCGAAGAGTGTTATAGGAGGAGGGGGAGCGGGAGGCTGCCGTTTCTTGCTAAAGAGCACGGCTGCGCTCTTGGTAGGGTTGACTTCGATTCTCCATTTCGTGAACCACTTCCCGAGGGTCGTGACCGCGGTCTGGAGAGTTCGACCTATCGCTAAGGGGCTGGTGCCTGAATAATAGATGGCCGTATCGTCGGCGTACATAGCTACTTGGGGTTTGCCACCGCGAGGAATGTCGCTAGCGTATAGCGTGAAGAGGAGTGGAGAAAGTACCGAGCCTTGAGGGACTCCGGCACGGATCGGGTGAGGGGAAGAGAGTGTGCCCTCAACGCGATAGCGAAAGGACCGATTCGACAGAAAGTTTCGAATAATAAGCACGAGACGATCTGGCACCTCGAGTTGGTAAAGCTTGAAGATCAAGCCATTGTGCCAGACCTTGTCGAAGGCCTTTGCTATATCGAAGAAGAGCACGCCAGTGAGCCTTCCACGCTGAAAACCAGCGCTTATATGCTCGACTATGCGGTGGACTTGTTGGACGCACGAGTGTTGGGTTCTAAAACCGAACTGCTCGTCTGGTATGAGACTCCTGGACTCGGCATAGTCCATAAGACGGGAGTAAATAATTCGCTCGTATAGCTTCCCAAGAACCTTGAGTAAGCTAATGGGGCGATAACTAGTGGGCTCAGACTTCGGTTTACCGGGTTTGTGGATGCCGATGACTATCGCCTCTTTCCACTGCTGTGGGAAGAGATTGTTGCCTAATGCTGCATTGAAGATGCCTGTCAAGAGGATTACTAATGCTGGGGGAAAGAGTTTAATCACCTTATTGGTGACTCCGTCTGAGCCAGGGGCTTTACGTGGATGCAGTTCCTTGATCAGAGAGCGTACCTCGTCTATAGTTACCGGCGCGAGTGGGTGTTCCGGATCCTCAGAAGGAGGGAGCGAGGCCTTACGTTCGACTTCAGCGTCAACTCTGGCGAGGTGAGCTTGATCGACCGGAAGGTCGCTAGGCGTACACTGGGCCTCTAAGCTGTCGGCTAGGCATTCCGCTTTCTCGTCGTCTTCGAAGGCAGGGCTCTGATTCGGACGGTTCAGCGGGGGCATAGTCACTTCGGTACAACTACGTAGTTTACGTTGAAGATTCCAAAACGCGTGATGATTGGGCTCTAATTGGTCGAGAAGCTTATCCCAGCGTTCGTCACGCAATATCCTTATGCGCTTCCTAGAGGCGCGCTGTAGAGAGCGCATGCGGACGCGATTAGAGTCGCAGGGATAAGCGTCGTAGGCGCGTATAGCCGCGTTCTTCTCCGTCAGTAGGGCACGGGCGTCGTCCGGAAGGAGCCAGCGAGCGTCTTCTGTCACCGGTACCGACCGTGAACACTCGTTCACCACGGACTGCACGTGCTCAGTGAGGGAGTCGATTGCGCCTATAGCGTCCGTCGCGGATTCTACGTGGTCTGGGATTGAGTCGAGATGCGCAGATTGGACTGACTTAAGACGGGTCCCAAGCTTCGTCCAGTTCGTAACTATCTTGGTGGGGATGGGCTGACCAGCGTCTGGGGGACCTACACGCGGACCGAAAGACATGATCACTGGTCGATGGTCGGAATCTAATTCCTGAATAACTTCAATGGACCGAAGCGCTAAGTTAACGTTATTAAGCAAAGCTATATCTAGTATGTCGGGGCGGTGATTTACGTTACCGGGAAAGTGCGTTGGATTCATAGGCGCGATGATGTCAAAGTTTAGCTCGGAGCTAAGAAGGTCTAGGTGTCTACCGCGGATGTTACGAGTGTGGCTATTCCACGCTTCGTGTTTTGCATTCAGGTCTCCCGCCAGAAGGACGGAGTCGCCGAGAGCAAGAAGAGCTTGCAGGTCAGGTCGTAAGTCGACCCCCTGAGGTGACGGAGGGATATAAACTGAGACTAAGAACAAAGGTCTATGACCGGTCATGCCTAGCCTACAGACAGAGGCTTCAATGTGCGACAGCGTAGGTGGGTCCATCGGAACGCAGTACAGTGACCTTTTGAAATAAATGAGCGTGCCGCCGCCTGCGGCTCTGGTACGATCGTTACGGACTAGGTTATAATTCGCGATTCGCGGGTTTCTATGAGACGGTTTAAGAAAGGTCTCCTGTACAAGAAAAACGTCGAGTTGGTGGTCGCGGAGAAACGTTGCGATTTCATCGCGTTTATTATTAATACTTTGCGCGTTAAAGAAACCTAATTTAAGGGAACGGGGTTTGAATTTACCGGCGGTTGTAGCCATTAGAACGCGGCGGCTTTGTACGCGGCGAATACGTCGCTGAACTGCTCCCTAATGAAAGGCGCGTGCAGAGGCGAGGGGTTGGCTCTAATCGCCTCAGCCATAAGGCGGATACGATTAAAGTCAAACGACTCGTACACCTCGATATAATTTTTAACCGACGCAGTAATGTCGGCCGAGAACGTCGGGGCCATAAGGGCCGCGGCCGACGGTGATGCGTGCGCGGGTTTCGGTACAGGCGCGGGTTTGAACGCGGCGAGAGGTATGCGTGGGACAGAGGGTCCTTGGAGCGCGGTGATCGATGTTGTCTCCTTCGGAGGAGGGGTGAGGGCCGGGAACGCACGAAGATGCATTTCTCTATTCCAACAAGCCCCGGTTGGGCGTTGTGGACTAAGACGCGGCGGAGCGGTCGCGGGTTTTTGCGCGGGGGCCAGTGCACGAGCGACAGGCCGTTTCGCGACGGTTTTGGGGGCCTTTGGACAGCCTCGGTAGTTTGCTGGGTGACCCTTTTCGCCGCAGAGAACGCAGCTAGGGGGCTCAGCGCACTGGGTGCGGTCCTTGGGCCGGGGACAATCAGGCGTTCCGTGCTCGCCGAGGCACTTCACACAACGAGGGCGCGCGAAACAGTTACGCTGCGAGTGACCGTATAACTGGCAGCGGTGGCACTGACCGACAGTGCCGGTTTTACGTGGCGGCTCAACTTTTATACCGGAAAGTTGGCAGACTGATTTAATGTTGAAGATGGACTTACCGTCAGCCGATCTCTCGGTGACGGCAAGGACCATCTCGTATGGCAACTTACCTCGCGAACGGTACATCCGGTGTACCTCGAGGGCTGGAATGCCCTGCGAACAGAGGTCTTTGAGAATGTCCTCTGAGGACAGCTCTACGGGGACTGATTTTATTACTACGCGGAGGACGCGTTCTTCTGGGAGAGTGAAGCTATGGTATGGCAGGGCTCTCTCCTGCAGCATACGCGTAAGCGACCGAAAGTCGGCCGCTGTTGGGACGACGTCGATGCTATCAAAAGACACCTATTTGGGTTGCTGCACGCGTCCGATTTTTCGGGGCACGCAATAAACATTCGAAAAAAAAAAAAGATTTTACTTTCATTATATCGAAACTATCATCGATTCCAAACCTACTCCGAAAATTTTGATGGGCATTAAAAACTCACCCTCCGTCCCTCTGACACACTAGAGGGCACTATAAAGGTGTCATACCTGTGCTCGTTCTCGGCGGTGCGGATGGCGGTGTCGACGCGGTGCAGCACGTCTTTGGCCACGTCGTGCGCTCGCTTCAGCCGCTGCAGGTCCTCGTCGGCCTCGCCGTCGCCCTCCGACACTGTCTTCAGGATGCCTTCGAGGAGGAGCTGGTATTTTGTTAACCTGGGGGGAGAAAGAAAACATTAACCATTTCATAGAGGTCGGACAAAAAATCCTTTCAATAAATCAAGCTCGTGGCATCTTAGTTCCTTAAAAAATTCCGGTTTCGGTTTCGTTACATTTCGTTCTCTTGAACTGAACACTAGCGCAAAATTGTTTCAATATTATTTGTTCATTAGGAGGAACTAATCAACACGTTACTTTGATTTTTCAAGAATTATGTCCGGGCTAGACTGAAGACTGAGACTGTCTTATTAACAAAACAGAGTACCTAAAACCGCTGATCTGACCAAAAACAATTAGTAAGATTTTGAGGAGTAATATCTACCTCTGCCACACACAAGCCAGCATATCCTTCAGCTGCAGCCTGCCACACAGCGGCTG
This sequence comes from Autographa gamma, assembly GCA_905146925.1. Taxonomy (NCBI): domain Eukaryota; kingdom Metazoa; phylum Arthropoda; class Insecta; order Lepidoptera; family Noctuidae; genus Autographa; species Autographa gamma. The sequence continues at coordinate 395,190 of LR989875.1, forward strand.
CTGCTCCCGCGCGGCCAGGAACTGGTGCAGCTCCTTGCTCTTGCGGCGACGCTCGCGCAACGCGTCTAGCGCCATGCGTTGTCCGCGGCAGAACTTCGATACGCAGGACGCGTAGCCGGTGTCGCCCAGCTGAGGAAACAGATAGGTATTAATATGGAGGACAACTTCACAGACATTGCTCTGAACCCAAAGTAGCTAAAGCACTTGTGTAATGGAATTCAGAAACAACGAAGGTACCACAAACATCCAGTACCGAGGCGATGTAGAAAAGTTGGTTTCGACATTGACCCGTCCGGGGAAGGAACCCGGGACCTCAGAGTTAGGGACACCTTGAAACCAGTGTGTACACCACTTGAGCACAGGACTCGGCAAGGACGTTCGTACTCGTACACAGGCATGTGTCTTTGGAGATAGGTTTATAGATTGCCTATTGGAGTGTATGAACGGCCTTATATACCAGGGCGGGCAGGTTGGTAATGAGGGCTAGTACTCACAGCGTTGAGCAGCGCATCAGCGACGGGTCTGATCTGCACGACGTGGTTGCTGGCGTCGTTCCGCGCGCAGCGCAGCTCGGCGTACAGGCGCGAGTGGCGTTCGCGCACGGCCGGCAGGTTGGGGAACAACGACCGCAGCTCGTCGCCGGGTAGGAGGCTCGCGTGTCGCTCTAGGGGGCGTAGGAACACGCCGCCCAACACTCGCAGCCATCGCACGTGCGAGCCTTCTGATACTATTAGTTCTGGAAACGGATAATAAAAATAAATAAATAAATGTGGACAACATCACATACATTGCTCTGAACCCAAAGTAAGTAGCTATTAAGCACTTGTGTTATGGAATTCAGAAACAACGAAGGTACCACAAACACCCAGACCCGAGACAATGTAGAAAAGTGACTTTTTACATTGACCCGTCCGGGGATCGAACCCGGGACCTCAGAGCTAGCGACACCTTGAAACCGGTGCGTACGCCACTCGACCACGGAGGTCGTCATAAGGTATGTAACACGTTCTTTATAACGAAGCAACTTCAAAAGGAAGAGGTTCTCAATGCGACAGTTTGTTGTTCGATATCTCCAGCAATTTGAGATCGATTTCAAACGTTTCAAATATAAATAAAATATCATTATATTTGTTCTTTCGATTGCATAATTTAAATCCGTTATGCAACAAGAAAAACAAAATGTGCAATAGACAGTCTTATAGTTGGAAACCATTACTGATATTAGCAATAAATTCATAAGGAACACTCACTGTTACACTTACAAATCATTTCAGGTGTAATGCAATTTACTCAAACAAAAAAGCTTTAACAATAAACCTAAAAATCTTGATAGGTCTAAAATAGAATTTTAAAAGCAAAGTTTTTATAGATTGAAATCGAATCGGTCAAATAGCATGCTTTCCAAAAATTCTGATCCAACAACCATCCTTATTTCTTAACAATACATGCTAGAAGCAGCTTAATTCCTGAACTCGGATATTCTTTCTCAATTTTAAGTCTCATAAATTTCAGGGTAAATAAGAAAAATAGAATGAGTCAGAAACAACGAAAGGAAGGAAAAAAGATTATTTTTTGCCAACTCAGGCAAGGCATTGATTCTTGGAGCTCATAGGTGATTAGCCACTTTAGCAATACGAAAGCCTCTGGTACAGCAACAAATAGACTTCCAAAACCTACAGTTCCTTATAACTAAGTATACATACACAGGGTGTTCCTTACCATGTATAACCTCCTGCCGTTTCCGGAGCGTGGCGGAGAGGTCCAAGGAGTCGAGCACGTGCGGCGGCAGGCTGTCGGCCCACTGCGCGGCTAGCGGCTCCTCCTCCTCCGACCAGTCTGATTGAGAGGCTGCACGACAATAACAATCATATAGCATACACAAAATATATAAATAAATGCGGACAACATCACATACATTGCTCTGAACCCAAAGTCAGTAGCTATTAACCTTATTAGCACTTGAGTTACGGAATTCAGAAACAACGAAGGTACCACAAACACCCAGACCCGAGACAATGTAAAAAAGTGACTTTCTACATTGACCCGTCCGGGATCGAACCCGGGACCTCAGAGCTAGCGACACCTTGAAAAACGGTGCGTACACCACTCGACCACGGAGGTCGTCTAATAATTGTAGACAATGCAAACAGAGAACAGGGAATAAGTGCTGCCATCAGTTGTATGTGAGATCTCTTTTTAGACAACTTATGTTGAAGAGCACAAGGAACATATGTTTTTATTAACACGAAAAGATGTTGATAAACAAAAATTAAAAAAATAACTAAACTTCCACCAATCACTTTTCTCTAGATCATGATGCAGCGTTGTTAGCTTACATAACAAACATCACGCCTGTAACCCCGAAGGGTTAGGCAGAGGTGTACCAATGTATACCCACAGTTCGCCGGTATGTAAGCTTCATATACAAAATACATTAGTTCGTAACTATTCACGTTAAAATGCGTCTAATATAGCTTCATTTAAGTACACAACATAAAGCATGCTTGCTGTATATAGCTCTAATGCTCATTAAATTTTATTTATTGTCTCTGGTTAATTAATTTTTGTCCACCAGTGCGTGGTGTGTTTGGGTAATTTGTAAAACACAAAATTTTGAAGCTATTAATCGACTGGTAACGTAACACCAGTAACAACATTTGTTATATTTATGTTTTCTTACATGCCATTTTGTAACTGAAAATATTTTGGATAGTTTTTTTTTATCAAATCAGATCTTCAGCGGATATATAATAGCTATACTTGTGTTTTTAAATCTTTTTGTTTTTAGCATACACTTTTGGTTGCCTAGCAGAAGTTTCCATGTGCAATAGGTGTGCCTTTTGTACCTACAAATTATCTACACCACATCTTATTAATTAGCACATTTGCTTGTACGAGAACAGCAAACATTCTAGCAAACCAGTTCCTTAATCATATTTTAGAGTGAATAAAGTGTGTGGTTCTTACCTTGCTGCTCAGCAGCGACGGTGTTGCTCTCGTTACTCCTGGACGAGAGGCTGGAACTGCTGGAGCTGCCCGAGGGAGCGGTCGCTGCGCCGGGCTCCAGGTCACTGCAACACGTAGCATACAGTTAGATATGAGGTATGTAGAGGATAGTCTCAAACTTAGGTCACGCAAATATGAATTAGGTCTACAAGGCAAAGGGGTCTCATTCCAACTACCATAGAATTTGGTTGGCCGCTTAATAAAAAAATCTGGTATCAAGAAATTTCTTTTATAAACAAATGAGAAGACGTCCAAAACAAACATCTAGATTTTCCATCATGGATCATATTCGATCAAAAAGAGCAATAGTGTTAGCAGTTGCAACCGTGCAACAATTTTATAGCACCAAGATATTTGGGGATCTGCTAGATGTATTGTTTTGTGTATTCTGGCAGTCATATATTATTGTCTTTATCGCCGGAGCTTCGATCACGACACACGTAAATTATCTTAAAAGATATACCGTAAAGTTATTTAGAAACCGTAATATTTTGCTAATTTTCCTGGAAGTTATGACGTAAACTTTCCATTCTCAAAACACGTGCGATAGTTTTTGCATCTATCTTCGTATAAATCATTCATTAGTCAATTGAAGTAATGCTTTGTGAAGTTATTCAGTCATCCGAATCCAATCAACACGGACTGGCAATTGAGCTCGGAGTCGGCGAGCAAAGGTCAGGAGGAAACGTAAGTCCAAACATCGCGCGGGAAGTTGTAAAACCATTGCTAATTCTGTCGCGGCTTATGAAATACTGCGCACAGTTTGATTGCAACGCGTGCGACCTTACGTCGGAGATGAATTAGCTTAGTGTAAGTAATCAGAGCATCCTTTGGCTGATGAGTCGTTAATGTTTCCTGTCGAACGGGGAATTGGAGAGGCCGCAAGGATCCCCCGTGTGTACTAAGGTATGGAGAGGATATTGCGAAGTGAATTGGTTGCTAACTTCCGATTACATAAATGAGGTCTGGTTTGCTATTTAATAGAGCTAGAACATTTTTGAGGGCATCGTAACTACATATTTCCTTAAATCTATATGTGCTTTAACACAAATCTGTTTGGCTTACTCCCTGAAATTTTATCGACAACCTCTACTTTTATATTCGAAAGATTTAGCATCTAAGATAATAATATAGACTTCTTGTTCTCGAAAAAGACACAATGGTGCGGGTGCTGTACAAATTGCGACCACTTAGTACACTCCAGTAAAATTTAGTAGCGACGTGCCGTCAGTAGATATTGTCTCGAGAATTGCCATATGAGCACCTACGACTCAGTACAGTCTTATTAGCATTTTATTATGATCTAGTAATATGTCCCAATACTTCTGTTAAAACCAAGTATCTGTAATATTATATAGAGTACCGGCAATGACCTTTTAAGCTTAGTAATTCACGTTAACATTTAATAAAATAAATTCAAATATTTCACTAATCAATTTCGTGATAACCTCGTACTAAATTACTTTGCTAAATATCTTTAATCTAATCAGTCATACATCAATAGGAATTCACGAACTTATGTAAATTAAAGACGTGCTAAATCTAATTTCCCCAATGATATTCTAATAAACAGATATGTTGTAAGCGTGCAATCGTGAAGACTCGAAAACGTCCTAATTGGGACGTATTGCCATTAACAACAACACTATTTGTTTCTTTTTTTCTTATGGGTTTTATCGCGCTATCTCTTTTGCTCTGCCGCTGCTGCGCGGAACACTTTTTTCGATTGTTTTGTATGCGTATAACATATCTGTTTATTAAAATATCATTGAATTTCCCTTACCTTACCTTGAAAATTTAAATTATTTCATTTTTATTGGATCAAAGATCAGGAAATTTCTCTTTTTAAAAGGCAAATGTTTTCCCGAAAAATCGGTACGAAGACTGAATGACTAAGTGGGTAGGTAATGAAGACATGATTGTGATTCATTCTGCGAGGCGTGAGGTGCCCCGGAACACTCTTAGAGCACATTTGTGGGACATGACACGAATCGAGATGGAGGGAATTGATTTGTTTCAGGATGGGGAACCCAAATGGTAATGTTATGGCATGTTTTACAAAAAAAGGACCTTTAGAACTGATTTTTGAAGTTGTAAATGATGTAATTTTGTTTGAACTAAATAAAAATTATATGTTTGGCCAGGAAACATTTTCTATTCCTTGTAACACTATGTCACGTTTTTCTATTGACTTACAATTAAATCCCTAGTGTAAATGTCTTAATAAGGTTTAAAATTTGCAACGATTCGAAAGCAAAATCGTTTAATATTCGAGCAATGTCCGATGCATGGTTATGGTATTCTATTTAACTTTGACCCATATAATGTAAACATCTTCAGGGTGTTAAATATGATAAAAAATACCTACAGATCCTTCTCACAAAAAAAATGCTTTGATATTATATTTAAAGCATACAATTATCCTGCTCTATTAAGAAGCAACCCCATGAGTAGTCATTTACTACTTTAATTTTATTAAAAGGATTTTTCATTCACGCTTTGATTAGTCAATTAGCTTTAAAAACGGTTTACGTTAGAAAGTTTCCGCGACATTGTCACGGGGCGCCATCACGTAGATTGTTATAATTCCTGTAATAACGCGAGGACTTTACGTTAGCTAATGGGTTTTCATACTGAGTTGGAAACTTCCACGCTATGAGGAAAGTTAGGCTTTGGGATTCATCGACTTTTCAAGAATTAACTCCAGTTATGACACTTTGAAAGGAACAGCTATTATTCTAAAGTACGTGTAGTTTGTCATTGTAACATTGATCAAGATTTACAAGTCCACTGACAGGTTTTGTTGCAGTTTTCAAGATTAAGGAGTCAGTTGGCACCTGTTCTAATTCGAATAGGCCAGTTTTCTGTGTAACCGTATGAACTGACACACTATATCCTGTCTATTCGGACATGTTCAGTCACATATCAGGCAAATGCTCATATACATATTATTCGAGTCAAAATTTTTACACATTTTAAAACCAATTGAATCTTATTAATCCATCTAATATTTTTTTTCCTTAATGTTTAAAATACAGTTATGTAGTAAACCTAAGCTTAGTTTTTGCACATCTTCAATCAATAACAACTTCGCCAGATATGGTCATTCTTCATCTTCGAACGAGTTATATCCATAACATATTTTGACGAGTATCCTACGGCTGAGGTCGGAAGTAACAATTTAACTAACGCGTAGGATAAGAGCCGGGTGATAAGTGGCGGCGTTTATCGTAATCGTCCGGTATGCCCGTCGATAACACTCTTGTACTATACCAACATTTAACATTATTTAGAAAGGATTTTAACTTAGATTACGTAAAATAGTAGTTTATATTGTGTGACATACACTATTATTATTTAAAGGTCATGGCCAATTTCCGGGCATTTAAATAATTTCTATTTTTAAAAATGTTGTTTTTAAAGTAGTGATTTAATTTTAAAATTTCGTTTCTATTACACAAAAAAAACATAATCAAGATCCATAAAAAAGTTTTTGATAAATTTCGCATTAGACGACATCATTTTATCGTATACGATTACATGATAATACTACTACATAAGAACTAGTAATCACCTAATCAAAACTCGTGTTTTTCACACATATTTATTACCTTTCTGATAACGTTCTTCTGGCGAGCATAGCCACTGTGGGCGGCTGTCTGCCGGCCGGGAGCGACACATTCCTCGAGACGCGGGGAGGCGCCGGCGTTGCCATGGTTACCGATAATCACCACTTCACACCACAGATGATACACACTCAATTGTTTTGTCAATCACTCATTGTTTTTAGGTTAATACACTGGTTTATTTCTTTGTTATTTTTTGACAATCACTGGCTATATGTATTGTTTAGTACGTATGTAATGTTCTGTAGTTGGAAAACGAAGAAAATAAATAAACATTATTTTCTTTGTAAATTTTATAGGGTATCGGACGAAACAAAGACTATAATAATATCTAATAAATCTTTTTTCTACACTAATCACCGTTAAACCTATGGGCAAACAGCAAACCAAGAACTCTACTATAAACAACACTAATCCTTGAAAATAGGTCGAATAGCGACAAAGGTCCGGTTTAATTGAAGATCAATAACAAATCGTGTGTATTGTTTACCCAACGGTCACATATCGGACGCTAGCAGTAAACCTTGTTAATTCCGGTAAGCCTCGCTAACGATATTTGTGATAGGAAAGAAGCTACATCCAATCTTGTTACGGTGTAGGGGGATAGCAGAGATCGTCCCTAAGGACGGTACAGAAACGACTACTAGATAGTCTGTTACACTTGTAAAATAGATAACTCAATATATAATCCATCAAACTATTAGGCCACAGATGGAAAAGAGAAAACCAAGAAGAAGACAAACAAGCAACTCTGACTGTCTACAATAAAAAAAAACTTAGGGTTCATTTTTGACAGGAATATAATAACGCCATTTTTACACGTGGTAGACACTTGCAAAAAGATACTACAGAGTCTTATCTCCTAATAAAACTTTACCTACCAAAATTATTTTTCGCTTGCTTTGATTTTTCTGTAGCATGTAATTCAATTAGTTTCTTATCTAATATTCTAACCCAATCGACTACTAAACACTGCACACCATAATTATGACGTAGTTGTCGGACAAAGCTCAATGCTGTCCAACATAATGGTATATAATGGTCTATGGCCATATAAAGCGCGTTATAGACTAAAACCTATGTTAATGTCTACCTAGACCTGCCTTGCTGCACAGAAAATGATATAATTATGTTTTTAATACCTTTAGAGGAATAAGGAAAGGATAGTTACATGATTTGACTTGAAAGATAAGTTTTATGCGATGTTTTCACTGTTTGCGGTTAAGGTCGGTTTTGTATATTTTTTCTCTCGTTGATTTATTACTAGGAACTGTTTTTTGTAGAGCTATCCCTTTGTGAATTTCAAACAGTTTGGAGTTATTACCGTATTTGGCATCATATCAATAAGAATATCTATTTCCCTGAATGGGTAAACCTCTTTCATTGGTTTACAATTATTTATCAATATTTTATGACTCAGATGATGAGATTAAGAAGTATATGCACTAAAACTTGATCAGAAAACTTTATTTAGCTTGAGACTTTGCTTTCTAACCAAAAAAACGTACATAGTACAGTTCTAAACCTGAAAGTATTTTTTCTGACTACAAAAAATACAATTACTGTTCCGCCTAAAATATATGTCTCAACCAATCATAAAATTAACCAAGGTATCGAGAATTTCTGTTAAGGCCACGTGTAAATAATTCTTCACAACCTTACGAGATCCGTCTCATTACAGACAATTAATACAAAACAATGGCAGTTTCCATTATTCTCCATTTTTTCTAACCTTAGATATAATCTAGGCTAGTCATCCGCGTCTAAGCTAAAACTGTATCATATAAACAAAGTCGTTTTATAACGGCTAACTAATTTTTATATGACGTTAAAACCGCGCGTTCTTTGATGTTTACGAAGATAGTAATTAAATCTAGTCGAAATACATTTTTATAATCATGGCTGTGATTTATTGGAAATATATTTTGGTATATAACAAAATTTGTTTATGTAGTAATTTGTATGGGGAGGTTATAGGATACATACATACATATAATCACGCCTGTTTCCCGTAGGGGTAGGCAGAGACCACTTCTTTCCACTTGCTACGATCCTTACATACTTGCTTCGCTTCATCCACTGTCATAATTCCCTTCATACATGCTCTTCGGTTTAGGGTACTCTTGACTCTTACTCTTATAGGATAACACTGTACAAAACATTATCGATAATAAAATACAACATAACATATCATCACGCCTATATCCCCGAAGCGGTAGGCAGAGGTGTAGCAATGTACACCTACAGTTCGCCGATATGTTTAGGTCCCATGTAATAGGGGGCGAGCCTATTGCCACTAACCGGGCACAAATCCAAACTCCGACCTGCTACTGACAATTTCATAGAAAAACCCAATAACAACTTGGTCGACTCGGGAATCGAACCCAAGACCTCTAGAGTAGCAGTCGCGCTCAGCACCACTAGGCCAACGAGGCAGTCGATAATACACAAATTGCTATCTTCCTTCGTGTGTTTTAAAAGGGATGTAGCAATTACTCATATTTTTTTCTAACACTAAATCTACACCGTTATCTCATGTTGTCCCTTAGTCATAACTAACACATTAACGGAAATAATACGCGGAAGCGATAATATTTACAATGATAAATGTTAGATCACTGCATACGTAATACTCTGTAATGGACAGTCTTAACTTCAAAATGAATAGTTATAGTTGGATTCAAACTTAATGGCGGCTCTGAAGTTAGCTACACGCTGCGCAGTACCTTGCCCCGCACCCCCGCTGGCGCATCAATTTGTTACTGCGCAGCGACTCGCCTCGTGTTCAGAGCCGCCATTAAGTTTGCACCGTACTGTAAAACACACGTTATAAGAGATAAAAGTAAAAGTTAATCTTACGATTACGGCGCCAGAGAAAATAAGGAAAGTGTTACCGAAACATGTAAATTTATAGTTGATGTCTGTTTTACATGAGAATGATAGTCACTCTGTCTGCTATGTAGAGTATTGTGCAGCTCTCGTGTTCGTATGCACGACTCAGGTTCAGACTGAGTGTACCTTATTGTTTTACACACATGTATCGTACATGCAATATTATAGCTTTATAAAGAAACGTAGGTATTTCTACAACAGAACTTATTAGACTTTAATTAGTCATATTTATTTTTAGCGACGCGTCGAAGATTGCTAAAAAAAAAACAGTTTATTTAACTGTAAATAAATCCATCCTATAAAGTTAGATAGATAGTCCTATAAAAATATTATTTCTATTACAATTATTAATTGAATTTTTCATGACACTTTTACATTTCTCTATTGCCAGAAAAGCAAACTTGGTGATATAATCAACCAGAAAGACCAGATCAAACTTTAGTGCTAACTCTATACCTAGTTAACACCTAGATTCCCTAGTCAATGCCTAAGTTTCTAGGTACCGTCGCGTCACGCTCTTGAGCGAGTGCCATCGGTCGTGACGGAGACACTTAACTGTCACTAATTAGTGCCTAACTCAAGCTAAATGACTAACTGTGTGTTTGTTTATAATGCCGCTATTCCTCGAAGGGGTGGGCTGAAGAGGTTTAGCTATAATCGCATATTTAGTGTCTTCAAAACATGCATTTGAGACTTAAGATATTATGAGCTAAATCACATAATTTCTGAATAATTAAGAGTATATATATGTTAAACCAGACTAGTATTTCAATATTCAAGCAATGGAAAAGTCTAAAAGCATACCTAATAAAAAATGTTTTATAGGACTTTTATGCTTTACGGAATTAAAATTATCCGAAACCACGTTTAATAGTTAAATAGTATAATGCTTTATAATAAAACATCCTATGAGGATTTACTGCTTAAAAGATAGCAGTCGAAAATGTAAACAAAAATAAATTAAACCGATTTGTTTAATATCGCTCATCTAGTCAGCTACTGAAGCTCATAATACTATCAGTATTTATAATCAGCTGATACAAACCAGATGCCCACTATATGAGGTTTAAAATAATCATCAATCCAAAAACACTTCACAATTTTTAAAGTAATCTTCACCTGTATTGATAACCTTATAGTGGAGTGGTTAAGTGATACAAGTACAGAGGTTCGATTCCTGTTCGAAGCAATTGTATAAGCGAGGAATTCTGGAACGTAAATCGGCGTAATTGATTAAGGATGTTACATAATCTACACCCACAATGCAGAGATTCCAATGTTTAAATGAATGTCAATCAGTATTAAATAGAACAGATATTTAGGATTATTCTAAACGTACCAAATATTTGTAACAATTAAAATAAACACACACCAAATTACGAAACTAATCAAGATAAATTACTACTTTTTCTTTAATCTGTTTCGTCCGATACCCAAACTCCCTGACCAACTAAAAACTATATTTCTAAGGAATATTTCTTATTAATATGAGAGTCTATAAAAGACGCTACAATCACATCCACTGAACATCCGACATCATACCTCGTCATCCGATTCAAAAACAAAATACGAACGAATTCAAAACATGGACACACAATAGGCACAATCAATCACTTAATTGATACTAACACAAGATTTAAAAGTAAACACTGTTATCTACGCGATCACTCGATACGAGAATCGATTTGATTCGATTAATCCGAGTTCCGAGAATCGATTGGACGCGTGCTCTCGGCGCGGGATTCACAGCGCGACTGCGATGAGCGTCATGAGCGATCTAGTTGGGAAAGCGTTCGCTATGGTCTTAAATCATTGCGCCAGTTATGTAAAGGTGCCGGCAGGGTCATGTGTGACGTTGTGAACGGTGCCCGTATTGTGTGCACTTGACGTATCGGCAGGTTATTATAATATTAAAGGAATTCTTATCATTGTGCTGTACATAGACGTGGATAGATATTACCTGTCTATGATTTTCTATGATGTTCGTCGGTCAATCAGAATAGTTTTCAGTCGTCCACATAAGGGTCTAATGCGTAATAAGCGTAAAAGATTTTTAAAGCTGCTATAACAGTAATAAACATTTTAATGCTTTTTGTTACGTGGATTTTGTATGTAAAAAGAAACTTTCCTAAAACTAATTTAATATTCATTCACAGTCCAAAGGAAATCACCGTTAATGAGGCAAGGCAAGTCAAGCCCCTAATCACTCAAACATAATTTTAAACATATTTAAAATTCCTAACATCCACATAACATACCTTCTAAAACACTTAACAACTAATACAAAAGACACACCCACACTAACCAAAAATAATTCGATTTTAAAGACTCACTCCAAACTTTAATAAAATCATCAACCGTCTGGAAACTCTACAACTGTTTCCATTAAGGATTAAAGTTGTTTCAAAAGAAAAACAAATGAAAAGTTCCATTAGCGATATTGATGAATCAAATAAATATGAAAGCTTTGTTAGTGAAGTTTATTGTTTCTCATAATATGCCGTGCAGCCGAAAGCGAGGAGTTGTCAAGGTGTTCTGCTGACGTCACGGGGCGCGCCGCTACCCCGCGGAAATGGGTCGCATAAAGATGCTATTGTCCACCCGGAGTGCTGTGGACGATGTGGCCATGATGGGTGTATTTTGAGGGACAGGGTACGGAGGTAAATGATAGTCTATATAGATGATAGAAGGCTATGTATGTTCTCACAGGTATGGTAAATACTGTACTTATTACCAAAATAAACCAGTTTCAATTTTGGCTTACAGATCAGTGTATAACTATCATTGCAAGAAGACTTTAGCTACCTCAAAGAAAATAATTTTACGTATCTATGGAATAAAATAAGATGGAATTTGACATTATGTGATAGGAAGGTTTGACTTGCAGGACATAAGATTCTGTCGTAGTTTATTGTGAACTAATATGTCAGGGAATTATTATGAGGAAACTACAGTATGGGGATGATTTAGATTAACTTTTCACTAGTCAATACTGATTAAAAAAAATAGGTAAATAATTGAAAGATGTCAAGACAATCCTAAGAATACCCAACATCTAACACACCCCACATATCATTATGTTCGCGAGTTATATGTTTGTGCCGTTATGGTGGTCTTATGGTGTTTGTCGCCGTCCGTCATTGGCCTAGGTTCAGGCCAGTGTGTGCTCGTAAAGCCGGGCCAACATGGGTGTGACCCGACGCTGTTTGCCTTCAGCAATTAACGGGGGTTTAAACCTGTTGTGGTAATTTTCCTCTGATAACACGTATGAAGGAAAGTTTCCGTTTCAGCTAGAATTATTAAGGTCGGTCGGAAACTGGAAACTTCATGTAAAATTCAAAGTTTCGGAAAGTAAAATTTGAAAACAAAGAGAGATTACTTTAAAATGAACAAAGTTCCTAACATTTTTATGAAAAAAATATAGCCAAGCTATAAAAAAACTTATTAATTATTTACGCATTCAATTTTAGGAGAAATAACGGAATTTTCAAAATAACTTTAAATTCATCTTTCATCCGCAACAAGACAACCATCTAATCATATAAAAGCAGCAAGGTTCCGTGACGTCACCAAGTAGGTTCAATTACGAAGGCTTCATAAGGCTTCTGGAGTCGAGTGTCTTCCGCGCCGCCCCACTTGACACCAGCGCTAAGCCTTCCTTGATCACGTGTTGCTAGCGCAGCATTGGTTTCATCTTAATCATTCCACTTTTCTTTGAAGTCAGCAAAGAGGGAATCGAGATTGGAACTTATGTGGATGTGTCTATTGTCACTGAAAATCATAGTTACTAACTAGAAAGTAAATAAGATAAAAGCTGAGAAAATACGTAGTTTAATAAAAAAGAAATACCACTAAATAAATATCGACCTTATAAAGAGCAAAAAGATCTGCTTAAAGTTCTGATGATACAAATTTTGCAAAACTGACCTGATAATTTATCTCTAGTACAAGAAAGATCAATGTTACCCATTAATAATGCTAAAATAATTCGCAGTACAAATAACTAATCGCATACAGCAAACGATTAATAGCAGTTATAGAACTCTCAGAAAATTAAATTCAAAAGATGAATCATATCGATCGCCCTAATAAATAAATATTTTTTTAATAATACGGTCTCGCGCGTCCACCGAAATAGACGCCGGGAATGGGTCAATGATGTATTGCGGGTCGCGTCGCGTTTCCCGCGCAAATGCACGTCACTTTGACAGCTTTCAAACATGGCTGTCAAGGGTGATGGCGGAGCAATCTGGCTGAAAATTAAGCTGTACCTTGTTATTAGGAGTTTTGTAAACGTTTGAGTCATACTGTTATATAAGAGCAGTCAAGTGGGAGGAACAATACCGATATAGAACTATGAATGTAAGCGGAAACTCGTCTCGGCTAGAATTAATTCTTAAATTGTCATAGGTAACAACATAGGTATGTGTAGTTTGCCAAAACGATGATTATAGCAATATCCTGTCGGGATCGTTTGTCATACAGAACCCTAACAGAGGTCAATGATCTGTATTGTGGAAGTACATTGAATCAAGCCCCAAATGTTTATATTAAACGTTGAAACAGGCCATTGAAAACAATCCAAATGTTCTGGTATACCTCTCGTTTGCATATAACACGCACTACGGTGACACTAAGAGAGATTTATATTAAAGATTATCCATACCAACGAAATTTGAGGGCACCCAAAATCCTGCTTTATTAATAAATAAACGAGACATCGTGAATGAACACACGGCAACCGGACACAGCTCCCACTGCAAAATACCGAATGAAAATAGCCCCGAAGCGAAAATAAATAAAGATGAAATAATGACAGAATAAAAGTTTAAAATCAAAGATAATGTCAGTTGTACAAACCGCAGTATGACGACAACAAATAAAATCTATTTTCCATCATGGACGGAGTAATTAAAAGTTTTTTAGTGTTAGTGAAGAGCTTGAGTATTGGCAGCCGATCAAAGGATCAAGAAATACACCCCTCTGTCAGCGAATAAATCTCTCAGATAGTTTGGCCGTCACACATATTAATGCACTGGAAATGTTTCCACGAATCCAAAATACTAATACCCTGGACTAATCAATTTGATTACAATATGTACGTCAGAGCGCCTCTAAACGCTTCCTCTGTAGGGTTGGATGTTATTGATGTAACTGGGATGTTTATCACTATGAAATGACGTGTGAGGTCTATACATATGGCTTACTAAATCCTACAGCGAAATCGTAAACAGAGAAAATACATGGCGAACAACAAACAGCCATTGACAAATAAAACGATGACGATCCAACAAAATAGATACCTGAAATTTTAAAATAAAGACTTGAGATATTTTTTTCGATTCTTGATTCATAAGTGATGGTAGCAATCGGTAGCAGGGGTCTCCCTGTGTCTGACCTAGCGACTATTTCCGTCAGCCGAGCGGACCGCTCGTGATGAAATAATTACCCGTACACAAGCACTCGTTCCGTGAATTGGTTCCGAGTGCTCCAACATTCGACATAGTCTAGATATTTACAACCAAATTGCGAGTGTTTAATCGTCTGTAGAGGATTATTGAAATAATGTTAAATATAGAAGAAAACAACAGAGTCTTAGTCACGTCAAGAAATAGTAAACAAGCGTATATAAGAGTTCGAGATATTTACATGAAAGTGATGACAAAAATTACAACTTGGTGTCAACGAATTCTGGGTAGTAGAGGAAATGAATCAGAATGGGAGGAAAAGAATTAATGTGTTTATTTTGAAGAGTGAAATATAGAAAGGCGTGAGAAATGAAGACGACGAAGGTCAGTCTCGAGAGAAGTGGATCGGACACTAAAATATAATCCGGTCATTATTAATCTGCTCGTAAATGCTTAATCTAATCTAATCGGAATCACGGAGGTCTTATCGAACATAGTAATTAGTCTGTGATTTATGCGAACTTTAGGGAATTCATCCAAACTCTCTGCGAAAATTAGACAAAATAGAAACATTAAGAGAAGTAAATGTGTATTACAAGGAACCACATAGGTACAATATCGAATATTGTCATTCGTAGTAACAAGGTAAATTAGACAAAACTTCCAACTATGACGTAGACAACACAGAAGATAAAACAAAATCACAGTTAAAACAATGAAATCATCAACATAAGCTCCCGTATTTTTCCGCCAGTGTTGTCAATCACAACGGCCCCTATCTGTTTATCAGTGGCCGGGATAAGTGCAAATGTTTTACCAAATCCCCTGAAGTACGTGGTGATAATTGAACAGGTTAATATATGGAAAAAGCTGTTGGAAACATTCGGAACCTTCAATGACATTAAGATAGTGCTTTGCCCACATATTGGAATTTTAGCACGTGTAGGTAAAAGTATTGATTTTCATTATCAAACCAGTGACCATTGCAATTTTTAGATATGCAGCCAAAATGTTTACAGAACAATGAATATGGCAATTTATGATAGAAGTTATGACCAAAAATAATCAAGAAAAGAAATAGACTCCATACAGTGGGTAAATACTTAAATATCTATTTATACCTTCTTACAGCTGGCAATTTCCTTACTGATTGAAAATCATGGAAACAGCCAAAACCTCCAGCTTCCGCATCAAAAAGATTACGCATACGTGTAATATTTACAACAAACTCCTCGTCTTAAAATGTAATAAACAGCGAATCGCAAGACAAAAATACAAATTCCGATCGGATATGAAACGTGCTGATCCGTTGTTATGTAAACATAAAAATAAACGAAGGCGTTAATGAAAACATTAGCCGCTGATCGGCAGCAACGGAGATTTACATATACTTTATTGAATAGGAAGTAGCTGAAGGTTTTAATTAAGGCTATCTATAGATGCATACCAGTATTGATTCACGAGGTTATCTTAAACTTGAAAATTTTGTGGATCATTGCCACAGTAAACAAATATGATAAAGTGCGAAGTATCTACAAAATTATAAATATCAAAACTATGATCTAAATTCCATCATCACTTAACAATTTGGGCACATTACACTAACCTAGTTTTATGGTAAATTCAAATCTGTTACACTTATGCGATGATTTATGGCCTGAGCGACTGTTACTAAGTTTTACCTGACTTTAAATGTTTTCGTACCCAAAGTAATAACACAACAACGATTTATTCCGCTGTAACTAAATACTAAACAGAACTGACCTTCACAAACAGTCGGAAAAGCGCTGAAAATCTCAACAACACTGGGAGTCCCTGATTTAATTCGTTGTGAAAAACATTATAGTTCGAGCATTTGTTGATACGAAAGAAGCCCACACGAAAAATGAAAAACATTGGAAAAATACTATAAATATTTTGAAGAAACGACTACAGCGTAGAACTGCGATACGCAGCTTTGCCGCACCTGGTGCTATCCATTCATGACTTCAAGACTCTTCCGGGACTTAGGACGATTATTCATCTGAGTTATCAAATAAATCTCAACAGTCACAAGTAGTCAAGGTAAAAGAAGATGGAATTCGAGATAGATGGATTAGTAGTATTTCCTATGTGATATAAGGAAGAAAAGACCGAGACACGAATTACTGCTGTTGATGCCGTTGTAATTTAAATCGAATAATAAATATAGTCCCTAAAGAAATAAAAAGGAGATATAGGAATAAAACAAAGAATATTATACAGAACAAGAAGAAGCTCGAATATTAGAAACAGAAGTCAGAAGATAGTCTATGTAAATATTAGATGGCCAAAACCATTAGAAATTAAGAAGAAGTGAATCAGACGACAGACACAGAACCCAACACATCAATATACAAAAACAATTCGACAACATCAGTTGATGAAGTGAACTAAAAACTAGGCGACGTAACGAGACTAACTAAATATAGGGTAGATGGAGTCGACGATAAAATATTATTTAACACGCACAAGTGACATTACGCATCAATAAACTGTAACGGATTGCGCGAGTGATGAGTTACGACGGAATTCGGCGGAAGTCTCGGTTCATGTGTATGGCTAGGGAATCGTTAAAGTCTCGTAATTGTGGAGAGCTGTAGGAGTGAACATGGTGAATCTAGTTAAATAGCTGATGTTTACATAGGAAAACACTAACGGGCTGTCCATGTGTGTTTCAGAAATCAACGAATTTTAGAAGCTATCAACCACGCATTTGCAGAAATCTTTTGCGTGTGACGTCCATCAAGCAAAATATAGCTTAAAAACATCAACATTCACCCAATTAAGGCCTGATTTAGGCATTGCGAGAAATATCGTGCTACTTGCAATTCATTGATGGGCAACGCAGCTTTGGTATCATAAGTGATCAATCACAGACGGCAATAAACCACAACTAACTTGCACGGTATTTCTCGCACCCTCTAAATCAGCTTAAAAGGAAACAAGCTATCAAATTCAGACTTGAAAACTTTTCTAAGACCAAAATCAGTTTCTAACTGTTCTGCTATGATTTTCTAGGGAATGAAGCTGATATGTCAACCGACTCTCATCTCGTGACCGACGCCACACGGGCTTGGCTGCGCGCCAGGACATCGGCGGAGCATGCACGAATGGGATACAAACATTTACCTAGCTTGCCACTGAAGGTGCATAGTTAGCTTAAGCTTAACTGATTATTCTTTAGCCGGGTTCTAACTTAATATTTAATCACCATTTCGTAGATAAGGACAAGAACAAATTTTGAGACTTAAACATGATGCATGTAAACGATTTTGCAAGTCAATAATTCAGACAAAATGGTTGTACACTAAAATACCCTTTTCAAAAAAGAAAACTGTATATAAAGAAGACTGCATCTTTTAAAGGATGACTATAAGGTACTAATTTCAATTAGAGAAAGCAACGTGGGTGAAGTGATTGACTTCTTAACTAACGACAGTTATTTATTCTTTTCCGATATTTCTGGATTTTATACAATGACATATATCTTCCAATTGTATTTTCTGGTTAGTTGATTACACTAGAGTGAAATCCTCTTGTAAAGCGAGCATTGAATCGGAGTACCGCATGACAACTGTTTACGTTCACAACGAGGAGACAATGGCGGCCAAAGTAAATACCGGTCGCGTCGCCGTCGCTTCCGTCCCGATAAGGGTGGGGGTAGACTTCTGTGTAACTTTACTATGGGAAATATTATCTATATCTGCTGTGTATGGACCCCTGGTAGTTGTAATGTTTTGTAATAAATTGTCCAGTCCATGTAAAAGTTTTGATATATTTTGGGACTTTCAATCAGACAGACTGTCTGGACTACTTTTTCAACGTTGGAGAAGCCATGTAGAAGAAGACCACAAAAAAACCTAATATTTTCCGTAATCAATCGTAAGGAATCAGGTATGGCACAGGGCTTTTACCATGTGAAAAATAATAAAAGACATATAAGGGCCAAACAACGAGTATAATCGCTATGTAGGCAGATGAATAGCATTGAATCTGAACATGTCTGAACGGATAAAGAAACCTATGGAGTCGCCGTGTTATTAAATTTCTATGTAACCCAAGACACGATTGTCTATTGTTAGCGCACGCAATGCGTGTCTAAACTATGCATTATGTGTTTATACATATATATGTATATAGCACCTTAGGAGTCGGAGACATCTCTTAACAAACCCACAAAAAAACAATCGAACCTTAAGCACGAAATAAATTACTCATAATATAACTATTGAATATTACATAGCAACTATCATAAATGGGTAATAAATTTAAAATAACTTACGTTAATACAGGAAAATTATTAATTATATCTATTTAAATAGCATTTACTCTACTGGTATACCACCTAAAACCGATAAACGGTACAAATAATAATCTTTCCAAAAATCACCCCTTTAAATTACTTACAAAAACAATTTAAATCAAACCATATTTCTCTAAATAATAATAAATAAATCACAAATCACAAGAAATCATTGATAGTTCACAAATTGTTCACCGAATGCACCGCTCTGAAAACGCCGCAGTGCGCGTTCGATCGCGTCGCGTGCCGTACTGAAAACTGTAACTGTGTAGGATTCCTGCACAAAACCGAGCCAGGCTAATTTGAACCTTATTGTGTGTGATACCAAGGTATTGAGAGATCAAGGTACAGTGGACGGTCTGGCCAGATGTAGAGGTATGTAGGTGTAATGCAATATAACGCTGCGATGGATCAATTTACCTTGGTCTTTATTGGATGAATTTTGATCCTTTATTTTTGAAGCTTGTTACGTTTCAGTTATTAGTTCTGTATTTGTACACTGTGTTTATATGAATTACCATATTATCTCTTAAATGGTTTTTAATCCCTATTTTATCCTGTCCTTTCGCGATCCATTCAATGGTTGTCTGGAAGACAAGGATACGTTAATGTTTCCTTTCCTCCGGTGTACAAAAGAATCAGTAAAAACCAGCCAGTATAAGATGAATTTCCAGCAGTCAATATTACACAGAAGTCATACTGCTATATTTGAGAATGAAGACCAAAAATATAGAGAGCCATATTTGAGAAGCGGGGGCTATTACAACCAGAGTTCAATTTAAACTGGCCTTGTTTGAGAGAAAAGCAAACACGTGAAATGAATTTCAGTTTTACTATTTGGATCCTGAATTTCACAAAAACTTTAATATGAGAATTGTTGAAATTGTTTGGAGGAATAAAAAAATATAGTAGAGATATTTAAGTAAAATCAAATAAATTATCTATAAAACCAAATTGTAAACGAAATCAAAACAGGAACAACATAGTTCGTCAATAAAACAAATTACACGAAAATAAAATCCATAACAATCACCATTAAAGTCGAAAATTATAATTTAACGCCATTCCGGACGCACAGGAGCGTGTCAATTAAAACTATGCTCTATTTAAAGGGCTGTAAGGTTTATTTTGCTGTTGTGTGGTGTGATAGTTGTGACATTATGATGTCTGCGTGGATGGCGCGAAACAAAAGTATTGGCATGTTACACTGGACCAGACGAATAGAGCACTATTTTGGGAGGAGAGAGGAATTCGCTCTTATTACGGTTTTTGAGTAAATATTTACAACAGTTTTATCATATTAATTTAATTAGGATACATCAGAATATATTTAAAGCACGATATTCTGGTTTCTTGTATATTTTTTGTCTATTTCGATTTTGGTTGTACTAAAAATTGGGCACGACAATATAATATGGTTAATTTTCAATTGGAAAAGATGTTTTTTTTTTAATTAAAAAAAAAAACATTGGGTGATTAATTTAAAACAGTATAGTTATTACTTGACTAAATTTAAATACATTTTTGGCTTGTAGCCAAACATAAGAATACCAGGTACCTTTCTTAGGTCATTGAATTGTGTCTTAATCGCTTCCCTTCGCCCTAATTACTGAGTCTTGTCAACATTTACTAAGAGACATAATGTTATTACACTTGCAGCAACATTGTCTTATATTATATTTATTATTGTCTTGCAACAACAATTCCTCTGTGGGTAGTCCCAAGTAACAGACGTGTTTTAGTGTGCTCCTAATTATTAACTAATTAATTTATAAAAATATTTAAAGTAATTAAATGAAACACACCTAGCAACTACTCCGCACCACCCTATTGCTATTTTAAATTTTATTAAACAAAACACAAAATGGACAACAAATTCGCTAGCAGTCTGGCAGATCTGGAGCAGCTGTTCCATTCCCGTATGGCTGAATATGAAGATAAGCTTGTTAAAGCTTCTGCAGCAACAGGCTCAGCACCAGTCAGCATCACCTCCATCGGCAGCGAGTTTAAGGACTTCAAAAACTTTGTTTGGCAAGCACTGTCCAAGTTGAAAGCCCAAGTCGAGTTACTTGGTCATGGTTTTGACAGGCATGAGACATTCATGAGAAGAAAAGTGCTGCTGCTTCATGGGGTGCCTGAGAAACCACAAGAGAATCTACTTGAAGTGGTGAGCGACATTGTGACATGCAAGTTGAAGTTAGGAGAACTAAAAGACTGCAATACCTTGCATATTTGTCACCGACTAGGACCTTCCAGACAGAAGACTCGACCCATCTTGGTAAGATTTTTCAGAGTTGAGCATCGGCAGCTTGTCTGGGAAGCCAAGAAACAGTTAAAGGGTTCCGGAATCACTATTTCTGAATTCTTAACCCAAACTCGACATGAAGCCTTTCTTGCTGCTCGTAAACATTTTGGCGTGATGAATTGCTGGACCACTGAGGGCAGGATAGTGATCCTTTGCCCGGACAAAACTCGGCGGAAAATCGAGACGGTAGGTGAGCTCAACGAGTTGACGACCCGTTTCCCCTGTGCCGCAGTCGAGTCCACCGGTTCTGATCCTGGTTCTCCTAAAGTCGCCCAGGAGACCTCCAAAGTTCAGCGAAAGGCCAAGCGTCGGAACTGAAGACATTATGCACTCTGGTCCACAACTTCTTGCACTTCAGCTCTAACTTCAATCATGCAATCTCATACGCTTTCATTATGTCGGTACTACAATTTTAACTTTCCGTAAACTTTTATTTCGTTAATTTTAAATCTTGATCCATTTCTTAGTGTAGGTATTTTTAAATTTTGTTGTGCACAGACTACTATTTCATTTTAGATTGTTGCCTCTTTATATTACTCATTATTTTTAAGTCTAGTGCACTTTTAATTTTAATTTATTACTTTGTTGCTCTGTCTGTGGTAAACTGTGGTTATTTCCTAGTGATAGCTGTCATAATATGTCAACTTGACATTTGCATGTTACGTTTAGTAACGCCAAGTGTAAGGTTACGCATACGCGTTTCTGGTTTAATTTTTAATCGTAATTTTATTCTTATTTTTATAATTTTATGTCGTTTTTTGTGTTTGTTGTAATGTATTTATTTCCATCAATTCACCAGCGATAGAGGGTGGTCGTTGGTATTGCTACGTGTTTATTAGTTTTAATTTACTGGTAAATATTAGTATTGATATATTATTTAATTTATAATTATTTATTTATTTTAACTCTTTTATGGATGCTCGTGATGAGCTTAATGATAGTTTTTTTTCATGCTCTTCTGAATCTTGCGGTTATGTTAGTGCGGATGACTTGAATTCTCCTCCCACTTTACACGACCAAATTTCCTCTCTTTTCTTTGACCATCGTAATAATTTTAACGTTGTACATATTAATGCCCAGAGTGTTCCGAGTCACTATTCCGACCTTCTAGCATCTTTTAGCAATGCAAATGTTGATGCGATTTTGATATCGGAAACGTTCCTCAAACCTTCACTCCTCTCAACTCAATTTCCTCTTCCCGGCTTTGTTCTTATTCGTAATGACAGAACCGGGAAAGGAGGCGGCGGTGTTGCCATATATTTGCGAGCCGATTTATCGCATAAAATTGTTATGGCCTCACCCTCTTTATATTCTGAGTCACCTGAATTCCTTTTCCTTGAAATTTCTATAAAATCTTCTAAGATTCTCCTTGCTGTCTTCTACTCCCCTAACTTACGTATTGACTATTTTACCTCTCTTGATTCCACTCTTAGTGACCTGTGTCCTGTTTATAAACAGGTTATTATTATGGGCGATTTTAATACATGTTTGATTAAGAACGATTCTCGTTCTTCCAGACTTACTTCTCTCCTTTCCTCCTATGATTTACATGTCTTGCCCCTCTCTGCTACTCACTTTTCTCCTAACTGTACTCCTTCTCTTTTAGACCTTGCGATTGTCTCCTCTCCTGACAAGGTCACTAAGCACGGTCAACTTACGGCAACTTTCTCTTACCACGATCTCATTTACCTAACGTATCGTGTTCGCACTCCTAAGCAAAAGCCACAGTATTTTAATCTGCGAAACTACAATGCGGTAGATATTGAAGCTCTGCAAGCCGACGCCATCGCACTGGACTGGTCACCTGTCACTGAGTGCCCCGGCACGGATCAAAAAGTGACTTGCTTTAATTCTTTGATCCTGGGTTTGATGGACAAGCATGCACCAGTTCGTCGTATTAAAATGAAGCATAAGCCTGCTCCGTGGATAACTGGTGAAATAAAAGCTCTTATGGCCCGCAGAGACAGGGCTAAAACTAAATTTAAGGGCAGGCCGTCTGATGTGTTCCTTGAGCATTACAAGGTTCTGCGCAATCGTTGCAGTCGTCTGTGTAGAGATGCCAAAAGACGCTACTTCCACGAATCACTTCTTAACCGTAGTTCATCCGATGTCTGGAAATTTCTTAAATCTGTTGGTATCGGCAAATCATCAATAAACTCCCGTATTGACATCAATCTAAATGAATTAAACTTATCACTTTCTCTACCACCTATCCATTTAGCTCTTAATGTCAAAACAGATACTCTTACAGATCTTATGAACTTGCCGGTACCAAACTGCCCCATCTTTTCTTTTAGCCCCGTTTCTGAGACTGACGTTGAAAAATCACTACTTGCAATCTCTTCCAATGCAGTTGGCAGTGATAACGTGTGCTCGAGAATGATCCGTCTCCTTCTTCCCTGTCTGCTCCCGATCCTTACCCATATTTTTAATCACTCCTTATATTCTTGTAATTTCCCATCCGCCTGGAAACAGGCACATATTATACCTTTACCAAAGATCTCCAATCCTTCTCTGGCATCTCATTTTAGACCCATCTCCATCCTTCCTTACCTCTCCAAGGTACTCGAGCATATCGTTCACAGGCAGATCACTGGTTTTTTGACGTCAAACTCTCTCATTTCTTCTTTCCAATCTGGTTTCCGTTCCGGTCACAGCACTGTCACTGCCCTGTTGAAGGTGACTGATGACATCCGCTGGGCAATGGAGAATAAGATGATGACGGTCCTTGTCTTGCTGGATTTCAGCAGCGCCTTCAACTCGGTAGACTTTGATGTGCTGCTCGGCATCCTAAAATCTCTAAATTTCTCTTCTTTATCTCTAGCCTGGTTAGATTCTTATCTTCGGGGTCGCTCGCAGTGTGTCCGCCTTGAAGAGTCTTACTCTGATTGGTGTGACCTCACGGCGGGTGTTCCCCAGGGTGGCGTCCTTTCTCCTCTTCTCTTCTCTATCTTCATCAACTCTGTTTCTACAGTAATTTCTTCTAACTTCCATCTTTATGCAGACGACTTGCAGCTGTATCGCCACTTTAGTTCAGCTGAATCAGACTCTGCCATTGCTGCCTTGAATAAAGACCTGGCCTCTATTTGTTCTTGGGCTAATTCCTATGGTCTTAAGGTGAATCCGTCAAAGTCTCAGGCCATCATCATAGGTAGCAAGTCTATGCGGAGTCGATTAAACTCGTCATCGATGGCGCGCCTATACTTTGATGGAATCCCGATCAACTTTTCTGACACTGTAAAGGACCTGGGAATTATAATGGATGCGAATCTTTCGTGGCGTCCTCAAGTTGCCGAAGTTAGCCGTAAAGTTCATTTTTCCTTTCATTCCCTTAAGTCTCTTCAACACTTCTTACCTCTGCAAACAAAGATCTCTCTAGCCCTATCTGTAATCCAACCCATTATTGATTATGCTGATGCTTGCTATTTGGATGCTACCGAGGAGCTCCTTGATAAACTTGAGCGCTTGCAAAATTTATGCATTCGTTTTGTATTCGGTCTGCGCAAATATGACCACGTATCTCACCTTCGCAAGCAGCTCAAGTGGCTCCCAATCCGTCTTCACCGGAACACTCGCATTCTATGCCTTCTTTATAATGTCCTGTACAACCCAACGTATCCCTCTTATCTGCGTGAACGCTTTACCTTTACCCGTCCTCCTAATGCCCCTTGCAGAACGCAAATAAAATCTCTGCTACATTTCCAACCCCACTCCACTGACTTCTATTCCTACTCCTTTACCGTTCACGCAGTAAGACTTTGGAACTCGCTTCCGCCTGACATCCGCAATTCAAAATCTCTTTATATTTTTAAGAACCGTATTAAAGAGCATTATCTCTCCTTATGATGATGATGATGATCTCTCCTTATAATTGTATTATTATATATTTTATTTATATTATATATATATATATATATTCGTTATAAGTATGTAGTATTTGTGTATTTATATATGTATGTTATATAATTTGTAGTTTTTATAAATTGAATCGCACACTGACTGCCAATATTGACGACATCTCCTTTCGCGGGTCTGCTGGCAGAAATTTCTTTAGAAATAAGCAGTACCTTTGTACATCATTTGTAATAATCTAATATCTTCTTTCTATAATCTATTGTGTGTGTACATAAATTATTAAATAAATAAATAAAATAAATTGTTTTTTATTTTACTTTTTTGTATGTTTTGTAAATATTATGAGAGCTTTGTTTATGATATGTTCTGCTGAACCTCATTATCTAAATTATGTGATAAAAAAACTTCCTATTTTATCGTACGACCCAAAAAAGGTATTTATGCATGTACGCGTTTATCCGCGAATTTTATTAATATAAACATGAAGCGCGATAATTGAAAGTAAGTCGTACGAGCAAAGTTTTTGTTTTTGTCAATCTAAGCCACAATTTCCAAAATCATTAATTTTTTTTAATACTTTTATCAACTTCTACACCTCTTCGGAAATTTTGAAGAAATCAGGCGTTCTTTTCAATTATTAAATTTTAAGTCCTAACACATTCATGATAAAAATATGCTGACGCCCTAAATCTATAAAATAAAAAGGAGTCAAAAATACATTGTAGGACTCATTTCTGTCAGAGTCCATAAAAGCCAATACACAGTTGGAAGGAGACTAGAGATCCCTTTGCCTTGCCCTCTAGTGACAGACCCACAGAACTAAGCCAAGTACTCACTGGTTATTGTGCGCGGTGAGACGGTTGGGGTCGCTCGCGTTGCGGTGCTTGCCGCGGCGAGGCGCGTCGCGCTCGCGACAACTCTCCGCGCGGTTCACGCCGCGCCCGCCCCCTGTCGCAGGTGACCGCCAACTAATACAAATAAATAAATCATTTCGTGTGGAATTTGAATTAAATATTATGTCAACATCCTTTAAATAAAGGCTATGCATCTTCAGCTTTAACAGAAAGTGTCTTGTAAATTAAAGGTTAATTATTTACTTGAATTAACATAATCAAATATAATTAAAGAAACTCATTAAATATTGAAATAGCCTTTAAATTGTAGAAAAACACGAAATTCTTGCGCCATCTAGTGGTCAGTTCTTAAACTAGAGACGACGCTTGGCTTCACTACTCGCCACTAGATGGCGTTACAAGTACAGTTACAGTCTTTCAGTTTTTTTTTGCATTGTTGTATTTATCAAATGTATATAAATTATATCCTAGCTATATAATATTATTATAACATTTTACAATACTAGCTAAGCAGAAGTGACTTGCAAAAACTGATATGAATGATCAACTTCTTTCATCGAAGCTCTTAATTTTTTGCCTATTTATTCCATTACAACAATAAAAATAAGAAGGTTATATAGTATCAGGCTGTACTCACTTGTTATCCTTGTCAGGTTCCTTGGTGTTGGCGTCGCTGGTGTCGACGTCGGCGTCGGGCGCTGTGGGCTCGTCCGTCGACCCTTCCCGTCGAGATTCTCCTGAGGGACACAAAGACTTTATTTAGAAACTTGCTTCAATGGTCAGGTATAGAAGGAATGGAATTAAAAGGTTATGCTGTTGAATACTTATGGATAAAGGTACCATAGCCCGCTACTCCTGACTTAAGTTTTAACATTCTTTTAAGTTTTTTTACGTTATTCGAGCTTTCAAAAGCCGAATAGAATTAATATAGTTACAAATGAAAGGAATAATTTAAATACTGTACAGCGCTATCCTACTGACTTAATGATGTTTTAATCGTTAACCAATATACATAATAATACCTACCCATATTGAAAATTCCCTTTTACGTTGTACATAAAACTGATTATACCGCACTATATTATCATAAAGTTGAGAACTTAGGGAAAAATCCGTTTGAAATCACAATAGCGTTAATAATAAATTATAAACATTGCCACGGTCGTGGATGAGATGAACACGTGAGCGCTTACTACAACGTATTAAGTTAGCAGCGCAATACCTCAATTTATTCAGTCATGTAAGTCAGTCAGTCGAATAAGGCATCTATAGCTATGTTTCGAAAATTATAAGGCAGAAGTTACTATCCACAGTACATAATTTTACTATGTAGAATTGTTACAAAACAAAAACCGCCTTCAAAATAAGTCTTATTTGGTTTTCTTATAAATCCCACTATCATAACTGGACCACATTAAAATGGGAACAAACTGGAAGCGCCACCATTAAAAAAAAGAATCATCAAAATCAGTTCACCCAGTCGAAAGTTCTGAGGAAACAAAAAAAAAACAGTCAAATTGAAAACAATCATGTGTCTTTAGTATTATATACTTTATAGGCTCACAATAGTTTAACTACTATTACACACCTATATCAAAAGTCAATACTAGTTCATTTATTTAGAAGTAAAAGTACCACCAGAATGTCACTCGACCTTCAGCAAGGATCAAGGTTGTCATCCCACGGTAATCGCTCGAGTGATATTTTTCTGCAATTTCGCCCACAGTTCAGTAAATATACTATGACTACACCGCCTACATCTGGCCATATTAACTGCATATCCTTTACCGACTAGAATATGTCGCAAGACATTATTACTTTACATATCTCTAGTGCACATAGGTAATTTGTTATAAAAAACTAAGAAATAGCTATTAAAATGCTGAACAAATCTTCATATTTGACGAAATCAGATGTCAAACAAAAAAAAACCGCATCATAATCAGTCCAGTCGCTTAAGAGTTACTATGTTACAAACAGTCGAGGTATAAGTCATTACATAGAAACTGTTGCAAACACGTTGACTATAAGAAATACTAATAATCCAACATATTAAAAGAAACGTGACTAATCAATTTGTTTCATTACCTCACGAGTGTATTAAACTAAGTGTAATGTGTCTAGTCGCCGCTAGATGGCGTTGTTACAAGCTTTAATAGACGGAAGTATTTAGCTGCAGTAATGCAAGTCGTCGCCTACGGAGAGGTAATGAGGTATATCCTACTTCTAGGCTTCCTATTATATACCGACGGTGTTAGATGCAAGACAATATTACCTAGGTCAAATTATTTATGAAAATTGGAGGATTGCTGATTTCGTATAATCTATATTCATATTGTCTTACGTTTCTATTATACAAAGTATATCCGCAAAAAAAATTTTTTTTTTTTTTCAGAACTTTTATGGCGCTTGAAAACAACTAGAAGGGATACCAATCTTCAGCCATGCTCGTAATGGTTCTACAAAACTAATATTATACTCCTCTCCTCCGTTTTGTCATGATAAGTATAAAACATTACATAACACCACTATCAGTAGTCCGAATTCGGTCAGACCTCCGATACTGCAGCCTTCCTTAATAATAATGTAACTGAACATGTTATATGTGTGTTATGTTATGTTATAATATGGTTCAATGTCAGTTTGATAAGTGCAACGCGGAAACCGCTTCATCCTGTGTAGGGATATGTGGAAGTACCTAATGTATATGTCGCAGACAAATAGTATAATTTGGCATTTTACATACGGCGTCGTCAGTTTGAAAACGTTTGCGGTTATGTAATATGCCGTAGGCAAAATGACAACTCATTCAATCGTTATAACGCGACGTTTGTGTTATTTTAGGGTGACTATGCTCATTAAAATCTCGAGACAAATTTTGAATTACATACGTCGTCGCTCGCTTCGCTCGCTCTGTTGCAAGGTCACAATATCTAACCTAACCTAACCTATTGATCTCTGTCACAAAGTCGAACCTAATCAAGCAATGGATTTCAGGGCCTATGAATTTTTGGATATTCGATCAAATACATGTTTTTTTGACCAAAAATACTCCGCAGGAGTCCTTCACGACCCAGAGTTTATGGATACCTTAGCATTTTTGACGTGCCGGATAACCTCAAAAACTAAATACTTCAATTTGCCTAGGCATTATGTATATGATGTTTAAATTTTCGATGAAATGTTGTGGCATATTATAAAGTGACTCGGCAATATACATTTTGCCTTCGGCATATTACATAACCGCAAACGTTTTTAAACTGACGACGCCGTATGTAAACACGCAGATTATACTATTTGTCTGCGACATATACACTATTGAATTATTACTTTCCATCGCCAAACTTCTTATTACTAGTGTTAGTCTATTTAAATGCGATACGTAATAGATGAGATATCTATCTACTTAAACAAAATTCAACTTAAAGCAGCTGTAAGTAAAGTCCGTATTAGACCGACTAGTTCTGGTAAAAAGGTTAAGTTTAGGGATATGTGTGTGGAAGTACCTAATACTAACAGTTAAATATTACTTTCCATTGCTATGATATGAATGTTTTAACTCTGTAGATAATAAAGACAATTTTAAAAGAAGGTTAGGGAAACAAATGTGACTTTTTTTGGGGTGAAACTTTAATGGGCTCAACCCACGCCGAGACACAGCATGGTGATAATAATATGTCGGACTTGTAACGACTAAAAACTTTGACCCAACTTTACTTTTAGGACTCTTTGTAAATCCTTTTTTGTATTATGCGTTTTCTGGCCCTACACCGACGAAATAATTGGCAATTCTTTTAATAAAACTATTTTTGTATGTCTATAATTCGCGTAAATTTAAGCAAGTAACTGGTAATCATTAATTTCCAGAACAATTATATATTTCAAGTATACGATAACTATAGGAATAATATTTACCGCCATATTTGTATCACTGAAAACGTGAAGCGCACGATAGCATGTGACTTTATTTACGAGTGACACATGGCACCCATATTATTGAATCATTCGATATTTTTGCCATTTTTAAAATAAAGTTGTGCAACATACTATTTATTTTTGTAGCTAAGCAGGCATGCATAGCATGGTGCCTGATTTTAGTTGGACTAGGTTTTAACTGGCGTAAAATCTTTATATGATATTGTTTGCTACCTGTAACTGCAATAACGGAACACATACTAAAGTTACAATAAAAATGTAATATACTAACAATTGAAAGGAGATGACTGACTCTCATAACTTTTGTTAGCTTTTTTATTTAACAGTCATTCCGGACAACTGTTTATAATTTTTTAGCAGTAGATATATATTATAATCGACGTTCCATCCCATAATCCCTTGTATACCACTACATATGACAAAAGCTTCCGTTCGCGAATATTCCCATCCAACTGTTAGCGAGCAACGCGTGCGCATCGCCATACAAATTAACGTCCACAATTAGTGGTGATCTAAGCGCTGACGTCACACCGCCATGCGACTGGCGGTTAAGGATATAACTATGTACATAATCCTATACATGTATGCGACAAGTTTTTATTAAGTTTCAACAAAGAATTACAGGAGAATGCTATTTCCTTTTGCAGTGTGGAAAGACTTGGTTAATTAAATACGTATAAATATAAAAGGTATAATTCGTTCAATTGATGGGGTTAATATGGTTTTAATGCGTCATCTAATCAGCTTTTGTTTCCACCTTCGTGAGTTTGAAGACAAAAGCTTTTCATAAAGCAATAAGGCGTTTCAAAGATCTACTCAAAAATGATGACCTTTTGTTAAGTATACCTACTAGCGTTAAGAACCGCATTAAAATTCTCTTGTAATAATAAAAAGGAAATTAAAATATTACGAGCATATTGTAAAGAATATTCTCTTAAAATGGCCTGTATCAGTAATAATAGGTTCCCAAGCTAAAAGCGGATTACAATAGATTTTGCAGCATTATTCATCCACTTCAATCAATTTTATCAAGAACCATCAATAAATTTGCATACGACACTATAAATAATCCTACTGCAATGGGAATAAAGCTCAAAATCCTTTACAGACCCAAACACGACTTGTCGAGGATGAGCCATAAAACTTGTCAAACGAAACACAACTCTTTTCGCACATTTCAAGGTTCCAATTTCAATGTTATGCGAAAATTACATGCTTACGTCATAGGCACCTCGATTGGTCATCGACCCGTTACCAAAAGTGCATCCTTTGCAATCAGTGGGCGTAGGCAGTGGCAAAAATAATGTTGGTAAATATAAAGCGATAAACATTGTTGTAGGTACATGGATTACTTTCTGAAGCCAAGAAGTAAACGTTTAAAAATAAACCGGGAATGAGGAACAATTCGAGGAATGCCATCAACGTTGGTTTACTGTATCAACAACCAGTATGTAAGATCATTTGAGACGTTGAAGCAGAGGTTTTTTGCAAATACCTAGGCATTAGTCTCAGAAATGTATTAAAAGAATCTCAGATACCTGCTGTCAGAACTATATGAATAATAGTTTGCTTGAAGTGGTCTGACTCATGGCAACGTAAGCGAGTATTTTCAAATGTTTCCATCGCAAGACCGTATTTTTTGAAAGTCAACGACACTCCCACTTTTGGTCTAAAATAAGACTTATTCACCATTCCATCATCATCATCTAAATGCGTTTGCATGTTAGAAAGATACGTTTAATTAAATTAAATAAATACATTCAAACGAATTTCTAAATCCATAATGGCCTAAATAAATCGTTTACATACAAAACCTACACTTCAGGATTCCAGTGAACCGCGTCATAATTGTGTTTATAAACATTAATCTCAGGAACACTTACATTCAGAATAATATTATCTGATCATAAAACAAAATGTTTTTTTATGATGTCAGCACAATTAGCTTGGCCACAGCTGTTTCTAGACCAGCCAGTCTTTTCAATTCTACGTCTCTTTCATATGATTTCATAAAAAAAAATAGGACGTTTAATATCCATTTATCTCCGACAATATTTGAATGAATATTATAAGCATAAAAATCTTTAACTCATATTAAAATAAAGCTGCATCCAATCCTCTTGTTTATTATTTAGAATCAGAAACAGATGCGACAGTCATCCGCACAATAGTCCATTTTAATGATTAATAACAATGATGTCACTCGCAATGCTTTACGACCCAGACATTATCCTTGGAGCCCTTGACACTAATAACATAAGGAAAATACATAATTAGTTAATGAATAATGACATTGGGAACTGTAATAACAATATCTGAAACATTATAGTACCTAACCATGGCTAAGGTAGAAGTTATAATGTCAGCTCTTTCTTATTCAGTAAAGGATTTATATTAACAGACACGTGACTAGTTCTTCAAAGCGTTTCAAAGAAAATAACGACACAGGGAAACCCACCGCCGGCAATCTGATTAGAATACTAAATGGTTTACATAGCGCATAAAACAGACATAAAATTCAATCCATCAATACGCTAGTCGAAACAAATCTTTAGGAATCTCTGGATGTCTATAAATCATTTAAATCTATATGTTTGTCAGAATTCATCGCCGAAGCTTCTGCTAAACGCTCTTTCACTGTCAGCTCTGCAATAAACTTCCTATACATGATGAAGCACCACTTTGGAAGTTATTACAAAGACTTCCATTTTGAACAATCAGGAAATCATCGAAGCAAACAAATCGTCAGTTCGAAGAAAGCTTCAAGTCCCCTACTATTACGATATCCAAAATTAGCTGGTAACCTCTCGGCCGAGACAATGCGGGACGCTTCGGGCCGCGTGACTCAATGCTCGCACTATTTATATAGACTTCCGGAGTTGGCGCGCGCATATCAATCGAGTTAACGATAGTAGGGGACAAGTCGCTCTTCCAGATGAACTCAATTAAGACCAAACTGAAATGAATTGGTAAAAGTGAATGCGTTACAGGTGTGATGCCCTTTATTAATTTACTTTCATCAATTTTGAAACTGAGAATTACGCTTAATATCTAATTTTCAGTCACATACCATACATAAAATGAATACAACACTTTTTTCAACGTTTTGACGGGAAAAAGGTTCTTCACGACATTTCGCGAATAGAAAATTAGTTCAATACGATTTCTTAAGAATTGGCTCTATAAAAAACCAAACATAAATGACTGAAAACTTCAGAATTCAAGTTCCTCTAAGATTTGGAAACCATCACGCGGAAATCGAGACGATCCCATCAATATAAGTCACGAAACATCAGCCATAAATCCAGCAATCGTCTAGGATTCGTGTCACCCACATATAATCTAACGAGGACTGGCCCAGCAGTACCGGCCGCCTGACCGCGATCGGCGGCATGCGGTATAATCGACCATTACTCTACTATGGCGGGTCACGGACACATACCGAGGTGCCAATAGGTGAGCAGATAGCTGATCAATGATCATGTCTCAATGGACAATCGAACAAACTGGTTCGGATATCTGTGACATAGTTTTGAGATTCAATGTTACTTGGTATTTGCATATTATCGTTACAAGAACAAACGGTATCAAAGACCATCGATCATTTATAATGAGTTAGATTAAAAATTATTTCAACATCTCTGTGCAATAAGATTCTTTGAGACAACTTTTAGAAATATTAAACCCAATGAAGATATCATGATTTCTATTTTTATTTTGCAGTGTATTACTGTAATAAACTGTAGCAATAATATAATAGTACATAATAAACGACACTCGAAGTCGTCAGTCCCACAGCAGCTCATTTTATGGATCGTTTCCCAAATTATTCTCACATTGTTCTATTTCACTAAAACATTTGGGTGTAATATGTAAATCGCTCGTAAATTACAAATTATCGAACGGTTTTGTAAATTTGTTTTGGCGAAACCTAAATACATTACGATCGTAAACGTTGTGCGAATTTCCTGCGCAAATGAGCTATGCTGATGAATTCATTGGGAATTTCGAATTACCTAAAATATCATAATTTATCTAAGATTATTTTTGTACAGTAAATAATGTCCTAGAAAGAACACTTGTTATTTAAAGATGTCTTCTCATAATTTTATAATAGGCGTAATAATTTATTATTCGATAATAATTAACGTCATTCGATATAATTTATGTACTTCAAGTATGTCGAGCGAGAGTATAAGTAATAAAACATCAATGAGATATTACTTTTGAATGGGTTATTTGTAAGTAAAAAGCGGTGTTGACGTTGAACATCATGGAAAGGGGTCACGAAAACATTTCACGGATAATTTCTTGTTCTACAAATAATGTGCAGATATTTTGATGACCTAGCTAAAAAGTGTATTTATGATTCAGTTTTATAACAGTTGGAATACTGAACATTAATTTAATGTATGTGCAATCAATCATGGGTAATAATAAATTCAATTAAAACACATAACTGCCAATGGGCATGACTGATCTGTGTTCAAATATCTAAACCACATTAGGTAACATTGTGATATTTGTGATACCGATTCATAAAGCTTCAATAAATAAATAAAAATAAAAAATATCGATAATAACTTAATCGATGAAGAAACCATTATAATAAATAACCTTTATTTGCAAGAATAAATAGCAATTATTGAATGAGAACATACTAAAAGAATGTCGGTGGACATTGGACAATTGTTTCTAAGAAGGATGGGAAGTTCCACACTCAGTCTTCTCAACTTAATCGCACTAATTACCATGTACAAGACATAACAAATGACATTATATGAAGGAATTCAGAAATATAAAATAAATTATAAAAAGTTTCCAATTTTTGCCTTTAGTTCTCCAGAATTGTTTTTTCTCCTATAAATAAATGGATATTTTTCTCATCAAAGTTAGTTGAATCAGTAAGTATTGTAAAGTGAGGTACACTCATGTTTATGGATCGGTTCGGCGCGTCAACATCATGAATAAGGGATCAGATCAAGCTGCTAATCGCGCACGTCCAAAATATTTATGTTTTACACAAGTAAATAAATCTGTGATCATCCGTGAACAATGCAATATTAAACATATAGTAGTAAATGAAATAAATACTAATAAACATAACATTGAAGAGGATAAAAGTATAGATAAATGCAACAATCGTGTTACTGATATGTTTAGCAGCCTGTTTCCTGATAAAACAAACTAAGTTGACAACAAAATAAAGAGTGATGATCTAAGTCAGCAGTGGACAGGCGTCGCCAACGACGTAAGACGCGTAAGGTCACATCTTATCAACCGAGTAAGATAACTTAACTGTCCATATTTTATAGTTACTGAGAAATGCATAAAATGGCGATAGAAAATTCATTCTTTGTTTCAAGTATGGAGCTCTTGAATGAATGCTTTTGATATATTGAGCCTATACGACAGTACAAAAGGTTTAATTAGGGCGATTAATGAGTGGCATAAGTATTTAGATAAACAAGTATTTGACCTATGTAATAAATTAGAGGACAAATTCGCGAAAATAACTATTTTGACCCTGGCATTTTACAAAAATATCGTAGATATGCTAATAATTATCACAAACACCAGTACTTCTTTAAATAAAAACAGTTTTATGTATTGTTTGACTTACCTCTAGATCCACTGAACAGCCAAGAGTTTTGTTTAGAAGAATCTGAATGTTTCTTCTTAGCGATAGGAGTCTGTTCCACAATACTGGCTTGCCTACTCCTTCCTGACGGTGCTTTTACACTTTTCTTCTTTCCTTTCTTTAACGTCCCACTATGTGACTTCCTTAATGTATTCACTTTAAGTGACTGACTTTTACCTCTAACTTTACTTTTACTTCTAGAAGTTTGTCTGCTCAACCTTCTTCTGTGTTCTGCTATTTGTTTAGGTGTTGGTTGTTCATCTTCCGAGTCAGTCTCCACTGGCCTCGTTGGCCTAGCTTCACTGATTGAAGCGAAACGTTTCTCGCCCTCTAGGAACAATCTGGTATAATTTAATATTTCATCTATGCTTATACCTTTGTCATCTTCTGCGACCGATTCTACAGGTTTCGTAGAAGTCGGGGTCTTTTTCCTTCTCAAGAAATTTAGAGCACTAACCGATGAACCTTTACTTGTTTTTCTAGTTTTAGGGGCGTCATTTGTACTACTTTTTCTACTATTTGTTTGGTTTTTGTCTTCTTTTTTACTATTTTTGCGAATTTGATCGAGTTTCATCGTGGACCCGTGTATAGAATCTCGATCTTCCTCGCTCCATAGGCTCTCTCTGGATTTCTTCTTGTCTGAACTCTTTTCTAACTCTCGCTTTGCAGATTCAAACCACTCATCGCCTAGATTTCTGACGATTTCTAGGGGATTGGATAAGGACATTGTTTTTCTATGTCCTTTCTTTGTTTTAGCGAAGTCGACTTCTTCGTCTGTGACGGCAATTTTGAGAGATTCCTTGCTGATGGTGGGAGTCTTGCCGAACCGCGGCAGGGTGTCGTCGCTCGCCGAGATGGCGTCGCTGTGCCCGTCCGCAGACTCGTACAGAGACTCGTCGCTCTCATCTCGTCTTTCTGTTAAAACCACATCACGTCATGAAACGGTCCTGCCATCGTTACATGAGAATTCCTTGCCATTAATGATTGTAACAATTAACTTTTCTTTTGTAATTGCTAAATTTATCGCAATTACTATTATTTTAGCGCGAAAGACGTCTGTGCGGTATAAAAAGTTGAACAATGACCCGGCTGGAGGGCAAAAAATGTCGTTTTCCGATTGATTGTATCCGAGACAATGTCAAGATTGCTGTGAGTCATGCCGCGGCGAGTCGCGAGAGTTTAACAGAGGGTCGGTTAACAAGTATTACCATACAATGCTACTTGGGTTCTACTGTTTTGACGTTAAACATCACGCTTTCCCTTGCATAATTCTACTGTTAAGAGATTAGGGACACGTAACGAAGTGATTATGTATTTAACGTTTGTTTGCAAATATACGCGAAAGTTTAGCAATCCTCTCTGACAGTTATGATATTCGGTTTACATTACATCGCTTACTGTTTTGATTATTATGACTAACATTACTGATTCTTAAAAAACCTATCGTTTTTCATGCTACATATTTTAAGATTTATTATTAAATTTAAACGTACGATAAGAAGGTTATCAAAACTGAAATACAAGTTTATTTTTATAAATATTTGCTTTACTTTATATTTTGTTTCTACCGTAACTGACTGCGAGAAAGTTAACTGAAGCACAAGTTAATCAAACAGATTAAGATAAGTTATCGGTTACTTAATTCAGATAACGTTGTATTATCTTAATTCATTGGTATTTACGACGCTGTGAATCTCGCCGTAATCTTGCATACTCTATAAATATTTAACTATCTTTAGATAATGGTGTGTATTATGTTGTGCAACGTTAAACAAAACTTTGTTTATTTTGTTTGTTTAGCTTGCAACCTTGATAAAAAGACCGAATTATAGCTACACGAATATTAAAATTATAATGTAGACATTTTTTTCTCAACACAATTTATATCCGGGAAACAGGTGCAACCTTATTGCAATTTTCGGCCTGTCGGGGCATTACATAGTTATAACATTAACTTGTCTCAAATGAGATTGCAATACCAGCAATTAATTGTGACTAATCTCGTTAATTTTGAGTGTGAATTTAAAGCGTTTCTGTATAGTTCCGAGTAATATAAGTGGAAAAATAATGCAAAAAGGCTTCCAAGAATCGTGTTGCCTTCGTCCAAGGCGTTCGTTCTCCGAGTGTTTTCCTTCTGTATGTTATTTATCAGGTGCGAACGCTGACGTCACCAGGGACGGTTATTCACCGCTTGACCGTTTTGTCTGCTTTTGGTCGTGATTTGTTTTCAGCATTTATTCGATTCGATATATTTATGGAATAAGTTTTGAATATAAATAAGCACAAATTGCTGGCAAATAACCTTATTACTTTCTTTTTGTAATACTTTTAACGAGAGAAGCAATTTTATTTTTATTTCTAAAAGAATTGCAAAATGAAGAGTCATAACCTCTTTCCTAAACATTTTTACGACCTACCATTACACGGTTTTAATACTGAGTGAGAATAAACAGGAAAATATTAACAAACAATATTACTCATTTAACAAAGTCCTATATGTGTCGGGCGTGATAGAGTTATGTAGAAACATTTCTATTTTATTCGCGAGACCCATTTTGTACAAACTGCGAACCACTTAATTATATTACCGTGGAACAACGATCCAAATGTTTTATTATAGTTTTACGAGACTTCCAAAAGCTAAATAGGTCGTTATGCAAAAAGCGGGTCACTAGGACTACACTAAATAGTGATCGCGTGTGTATTTGACACTAATAGTGCCTTTTATACTAATGAGAACACGATAGTCTGCGAGCGGTAATGCTATCGGAAATTGAGAGTGAATTTGAGAATAGGTGCCATAAGTACTTTATTACCTGTTTCATTGATATTTATTAACGTTCGGATGTTACTATTATTATTAATTTGTTGACGACCAAGGTAAGCGAGGCCAGCAAAAAAATATGGCTACAGCTCTTGTTATAATTACACATCATTGTTCGAAGATTGACAGGCGCGGTCAAATTTCAGACGCGTTTTTATACGAGCGATATTTTTGAGAGATTGCTCCATCCGCGTCATTGTATATTATTTATGCGAAAAGAATTGATTACATAAATTTAAATTCAGCGCATTCCAGACGTCTTTCATCGGGTTTCGATATGAAAAATGGCAAGAAATTCCTGGTTTGATTTATTAACGTTTGGTGACGCATACAGACCTATGGATACTACATCGAGGATGTCTGAGTACCGCCTCCTCTCCTTGTCGCTCTCGGTGGAGGTCTCCCTCTCGCTGGACTCCCGGGTGGCCTTGAGGATGACCGGCTTCTTCCGGCGCAGCTTGCCCACCACGCCGTTCTCGGACTTGTCGACGGCCGGCTTCGGGTCTCGCTTGAACCACATCATTCCGACCATGTATCACCATCCGATATAAATAGCACTTGTTTTCCACTGTCACCTTACACTTGCACCATTGCACGTCACTCTGGTACTCCCTGACACTTCCCGCAACTAAACTTGGCCGGGTTTTGGATCGCCTCCAACTTGAAAATGGATAATCGATCAATTATAGTGACGTTCTTGGCAGCACGTATGGTGTTAAGTGTAATGTGTATAATTATGTATAGATTGTCGTCGATTTAGCTTCGAGTGTGTAATTATAAAATCTATTGTAGTTAGTTGCCGGCGACTTGCTCATGTCATTAAAGATAGTTTTGTAAACATGCGTTGTTCAACGATTAGATTTGTTTATCAATAGCTGGCTATTTTTATAGGTGGTTTATTTTTAAACAGAGTTATGTAAGTAGATTGTTAGTCCTATTTGTGTCTGTTATCGGCGCTATTGTGTTCACATCCATGCTAATCTGGATGTGAAGGAACATTGTTTGAGCTGCGCGTTGTTATGCGCACGCGTCAAGGTCGTTTACCTGACGGGGAAACGGTTATTACAAAGGAAACTTCTCTTAACTATGTACTATTATGTCTGTCCTGGCTGTATACAAAAGCGATTTGCTTTTAAACCTCGTAGAGACAATTTGCGCCAGACGGTCAGTCCATAAAATGTTCCTCATTCGACTTTCCTTGTCTCAAACGTGTCCTGACTACTTTAGGACCCGAACTGCCTCCAAGGTCTGTAGGCCCAGTACTTCCTGGTCATTCCTTACTGCCAACAAACTCACTGAGGCTACAATAAACACTGCGAGGTGGTATTAACGTCATGTACTACACGATATTCACACACTTTCGTGTAAATCAGAATTACTCATATGATGATATTTATTAAAGTGTTATTGAGATTGTCGAGATATGAATTTGTCAGTCAAGTGGAGACATTAATGTTGTTGTTGA
The DNA here is from genome assembly GCA_905146925.1 of Autographa gamma. Lineage (NCBI taxonomy): Eukaryota > Metazoa > Arthropoda > Insecta > Lepidoptera > Noctuidae > Autographa > Autographa gamma. Next base: position 435,326 of record LR989875.1, read on the forward strand.
CAACTATATCTTCACCTCTTATGAGGGTTTTTGGCTGATTGTAGGTTAAGTTTAAAGAACTTTAATTCCTCAAAAACATTGCAGTTTACTTATAAGCATAGTGCACATATAAAAAGTTATTAATAGAGCTTTTAAAAAGCAATTTGGGAGCTACAAGGGCACAAACAGCTCTATAATCTAAATTGCCGAGCAAATTAGATTATAGAGTTGTGTGTATATTAAACGGTGAATAGATTTGTATGATTACAGACAGTCACGATGAGAGAACGACTTATAACTAAGCACCACTTAAAGTCTGTGCTAACGACTGCCATTGAATACAGTAGGTTAGGTTAATATTTTCATAGAACTTGATTGTAAATTGATATGTCAAGGTGAAGTTAAGGTAAATCAGGGCTGAGTATTTACTTATTAAAATTCATCACAACCGAAATCATTCGAACTTTTTTTTAATTTGTAACGAATTTTGCGATAATTCTCGACTGGTTTCGGATATCGTCTAAAAAAGGTGGGTTTGTTTTACTTGAAGGACTAAATAGTCCATATATTTACATGTATGCACCCTTCATTTTTTTTCTGCCCATTATTTTGTTACGTCCAGTCAAATTCATTTCATAATTTGACAATTAAATTAAATATGACATCACATCACGAACCAAGCTAGCACGCTTCCATCAACCGATGAGTAGTTACAGCTATACCTCAGAGCGCGAACAAAGCGAGCGATCAATGGAGTCTATACGCTATAGGTACACGTCGGAATCAATGCATCACAATCAGTCGGTCGTTCTAGCGACACTTCAATGTCGCTGCAATGCTATCCAGTCTCTATACAAACTGTTAGTTAGGTGAATTGCACGTATAGGTAAAGTATAATGTTTGTTGTAGAAAAATATAGATGTCCTAATATAGGGTGTCTTTTACCCTGCAGTGGGATAGGAATGGTTAGAAAAAAAAAAGCTTAGAAGCTCGTTTTAAAACATAAATATTCAGCTTTGCAAGAAAAGCGATATACAGCGCTCAGAAGATATTAAAAAATCAACTGTCTAGCTATCGCGGTTTTTGAGATACAGTCTGATGACAGACAGACGGACGTTCCCGTTTTTACCCTTTGGGTTTGGAATCTCAATTAATCTGGTACCAAAACATTACGAAAATTAAAATTTAATCCTACTTCAATTAAACTTCATGACAACTATAATAACTGTACTTATATCTATTGGCCACTACTAAGTAGTGCACGTATAGCTGCGCGGGCGCAGACGGAAGTGTCGCGAGGATGCGGCCTCCGCTCTTCCGGCGCGAGCTATTGACTAACGCTACCGGGCTAGTACCACGTGTGAACTTACTTGTATGAATAAGGAATATTATGATATTATGTCAAAATAACATACGCAGGTAAGTTTGATAAAACACAATCAGACAGCAAGTTTTACAATTATTGGCTTTATTGTTCCAATTATTTATTAATTAACTTTTATACTATCAACTTAAGCCCGAGAAAAAGTATTTTGGCATGTAAGTGCTAATTCCCGTTATAAAATATTACTATGTGTTAATTGTGTTGATGAATTATGTATATTTGATAATTTCAAGTTTTAAGTATTATGAAGGTAAAAGCCTCACCCATAAAATTCAAACTCAATCAACCCAAAAATATCAAGAGTAAATGCAAGCTCACAATATATTATATGAAAAAAAACGCTCCTACACCGAAACATTTAACTTGTACATTTTGTTAGCAACGAACCACGTCGGATGTAAATTAAAATGAGTATATTTTTAATCTCCCGCCGTAGCCAACCACTTTAGTTCTGTATTACCCCCCCCTCCCCTCTCACCCCTGCTAGAGCCAGACGGGGCAAAAAGGCGCAAACTGCATTTACTGGGCAGACAGGGCGGATACCAGGGGTGGGGGCGTAGGGCTGCCACAGGTAACTTAGGAAGAGATTTATGCGAAATAAATTGTAAATTAATATTTTATTTGAGGTGCAAATAAATTAACTTCTTCTATGATTACTTGATAATTTGCTTTACACTAAAGGATAAATATTTACTCAGCCAGATTGCATGATATCGGGAGATAGAAAATCATTTAGAGCATGAACTTTTAACAACTAGAAATGTAAATGTAGACAGGTAAATAAGTTTTTAAATCATACATTTTATGTAAAAAATAGAACACTTATTTACCGCATAGGAATGAATTAACCTTCAATACATATTTATTAGCATTTCAATATAAAAACATGTAAAATAATAAGGAAAACAACAAACATCACATTAAAATCTGATTGCCTTTTTTCCCCAAGACAATTATTTTTTTTACATAAATGAATAAACAGTGGCAGCCCTGTAACAGGGTGGCAGATGTAACGTCAACTGCGATAGGAGAAGTAAACGCCACGGTAAAGTTCGCCGAGGGCAATTCCACTCGCGAAATGAAAACTAAATATGAATATTAAATTGAGCTGTGTTCTGTGATCTCAAACACGTATCGCATTTTGATGGGTTTATGAACTGTTTTTATTTACAAATAGCGATAGAGCGGAAGAGCCTCGCAGTTTCAAATGTCGTCTTTTCCTCCTAACATGATTTTTAATTGCTTTTATGATAATCTTTCTCAAGGAAAGCGCAAATGTACAAACATTATTTCTTGAAATCAATTTCGTGTCTTTTCTTATGTAAGTAAAGAAATGATTGACTTCAGACATGCTAGGTACTTAATGTTTGATCCCCGCGAGGCACAAACATTTTTGTTATGCAAATATATTTGGTTGAAATCAAAGCGTTTTTTGTGCATATAGATTTGAATGTTTACAAAACCTCGACACAGGGCCGGAAAATTTTTGGTATATAAATATACGAAACTCTTAAGAAGGATCTTATTAAATTATTAATTTACTGGTTCCTAAATATACTGAAACACGTGGCCATACTGATTAAACACTGATGGTTACATTGTACGTCGTGAATCATCGTGAATATGGCGAGAACATTTATTTTACGGTGACAATAAAATGTATTTGTAGAGTATAAATGTGTTAACATATGTATTACACGCTTGTTGATACAAACGAGACAATATCTAAGCCGATCTATACAAATTGCTGGTATTTTTGGTGACGTCAACTGCTTAGAGAACTAAATATAAAGATTACATTATGAGCAACATTTAAAGAAAATAATGTAACAGGCTCAACTTAATGAAAAGAGAAAAGTCTGGAGTCAGATGGGGGAGTCTTTTCGGACTTTTGCTCAGCAGTGGGACACGAAAAGGTTATATAAAACAAATGTAACAGACAGTTTAAGGATATAGCTTGGCTGCTAATGTGAATCATGACGAAAATGCTAGGCACAAACATATTTCATAGTTCAAAAAAACATACTGTGTATATTAACTAGCCCACACTTAGCAAACCCCATTCAATTACAAGGCGTGAAATATACGTCAAAGTTATCAGAAACAAGTAAAATCGATTACCTTCCAAAGTTCGGAATAACAACCTAATTCTATGAAAGACTCATACATCACATAAAGGCCAGTTACAGGATAATATTTATATACCATACGATACATTGGAGATAGATAAATAATATCCAATAGGAAAATATACGTTATATTATTATCTGACATTTACGGTATCTATTCGTAAAATTATTAAGGATAATTCGTGAGTTAATATTTTAAATAAATTAAATGAAATGAAATATTTCATTCCTGCAAGTAGGACTACATAAACCACTTTTACAATTTCTTCCTAAGCTAGGTGAAGTCGAAATTTCCTAAATAACTACCCTTTGAAGAAATGTCGAAAAAAACTCAGGCGTCTTGGTCTCTTTTATAGTCCAAATAATACAATAATAAATTTCTGTAAACAAATGCATTGTATTTACTGGACTGGTCTTTGGAAGAAACAACGAAAGGTAAGTACAACATAATTTTTACATCGTTAATTCATTACAAACCTTGCTTTTCCATTAGTTCACAAAGTATTCCAATCAATTACATACACAAACACGATAGATACCAAACCCACACAAACAAAAAAAAAAACAAAATTACAGATACCACAGTCAGTGTTTTCGCCTTGAAATTAAAATCAAAATGATTCTCAAACGAAAGAATTCATCGTTGAATAGTGTTGCAAATAAATGAAGCATTGTTAATTGTTTCGAGAAACATTGCTTTAATGAAACACGATCAATAGACATCTTATTCTATTATAGAACACGACGTTGTTTGGCTAAAACCCGAGCGTTTCAATAAAATATCGTGTTTATAGATATTATATTAAACAAGTGTAAAAGTTTCTTTTGTATGTTATTTTGAGTGAGATATCGTCTGGCGCTAGGTTGCACCTGTTTGCACTTTACGTTGTACTACTCCAATTTTTCTTTTCATAACCTTTTTTGTGTCCCACTGCTGGGCAAAGGTCTCCCCCAATACTTCGAAGAAATCAATCACTGATCACTGATGCACGATTTTATTGATGCACGCGTCCTATATTCCGAGAATACCAAAATTTTCCGATGTATTCCAAACTTCCCAAAAAAAAAACATTTAACGTTGACTTTCAAAATCCTATATACCATCATGCCTGTATCCCCGAAGGGTTAGGCAGAGGTGTACCAATGTACACCCACAGTTCGCCAGTATGTTTAGGTCCCATGTAATAGGGGGCGAGCCTATTGTCACTAATCGGGCACAAATCGAAACTCCGACCTGCTACTGAGAATTTCATAGAAAAACCCAATAACACCTTGGTCAACTTGGGAATCGAACCCAAGACCACGTAGCCGTCGCGCTAAGCACCACTAGGCCAACGAGGCAGTCAAAATCATTCTCATAATTATTTCTATTTTAAAAACCCTCATCCTGACTATCCACATCCTGTGTGCGCCACCCTTAGGATATGTCGTCCGCAATTAACCAAATATGGTATTTGTGCTCTGTTCTCAACACCGGCGCCTGCGCACGTCTGCGTGCTATATTTAGCCGCAACTCACGAGGGTTGCCCGACACGAAAATATCGTTACATTCCGTGCTGATGCCAGATTGGTTATAATAGGGATGTGCAAAATTAAGGACGGGAATTATAAAGTACGATTATTCTCAATTTTGAAAGAAATAATGAAAAACATTTTCCGTGTAAAGACCTAAATCAAACAATTACTTAGGTTTTCTGAAGAAAGAAAAGCAAAAGACATATTTAAAAAAGTTCACTATTTCAGTCTCTAAACACACACACTCAATGAACCGTGGTTCAGGAAATGCAGCAGGACAATAAATAACACAACCTTTTAACCAAAGAAAAGCAATAAAAACAAAGAACACATCCTCCACTTGAACTCCCTAATGAGTACAGTAATATCCTCAGCACGAACAACCCTATCTCATAGTGAGGGGACACGCGACAAGGCAGGGAGCCGGGAAGCATTTCCGTAGCTATTTGTGCAGCGCTTACAGAAACGGTGACGAATTAGTGACTTCTAAACGTGCAAGTTGAAGAAACTTTGAGGGAAACAGCGGTAGATATATACGTCTATAGATATACACAAGCGCTTGAAAAGCATTCAATGAAACTAAAGAACCGGCGAGAGTACGAAAACGTTATAATTTGGGTTGGATATGAGAAATTGATTTCGTGTATAACTGTGTAAGCACCAATATTATCCACAATTGTTTTAATGTAGACTTGTGTGTATCAGGTATGGTACCGAAAGTGATTTCAGTTGAGAAAGGGCTTTTTAAGATAATTGCCGGAAATACCATCCATTCTTGTTCTGACAGCCTCAAGATACTTTACATGCGTACTAATTTGCAATAACCAAAAACCTTAAATCACGGTAATACCCGCCGTATGGATATGTAATTAGCAATCGATCGTCCATCTTGCAAATGACAGCTGCATACATATCGGAAAGAAAGTAAGAAAGAGAAAGTAACAAACCTAAAATAGGTAAAAGTAATTTAAGAAAAATGCTGTTTTGTTTACCGAAGAGATTAAAGACTGCTGCTAAAGAAACTGCAGACTGCATTATTGACATCAATCATTACCATGACTGACTAAACAGGAGCTGTATTCAAAATTAATGCATTCACACAATTCGTTTTGTTAGTCATATACTTAATAGCTACTAAACGTTAATGGCTAAATCACGTTATTATTTTACAACACGTTTAAGAGAACATAAATATTATTATGTTTAGGTATTCATTAGTTACTGTTAGTAACTAGAGAACTAGTTATTACTCATAACAAATAAACACCTTCCTATATTTGACTTCATAAATTGGAAACGACACCTAACCACAATAATTCAGAAGATAAATTTAAGGAAATGACTCAAAAGGTTCTAATTAATAATTCCATTTAAAACGTCTCACACAACAAAAACCTATTTCAAACGAATATTTTTGCAGTTCATTATTTTGACGCATATGAATAAGAAGCAATACAAAATAATAAACATGACAGTTATGAAATAAAAGCTTCAAATTCACGAAGACACAAGTCTACTCGATGTATAACACAAATATCTAGCAATAACAGCAGACGATAAACAGACGCAACAAACATCAAAGCATAAAAATCTAATAACTGATACCGAAAATAAACCAAACTCACGTTTTTGAACCTCCAAGCTCCGTGAGTAACCGTACTATCTTAATTGAGCAGTCAATGGCACAAGTAAATGGCCGCCGTATACTGGACGTGATAAAATGTTGCGTCCGAGAGATACGTATGAATTGTTAGACTAGACTTGGTCCTAACAGATAAACTGTACGAAGGTATGTTAGGACTCGTCTCTCAATGCACGTCGTTGTTGTCGAATATTTTAAAATTAATGTAATCATAACATCGATGTTAACCTTTTTTTAAAAAGAGTAACCTATGGAATTTCTTGCCGGCTCTTCTCTATAGGAATGACACTTTGGAACCGAGCAACTAGACTCAATAGTTTTTAACGTAACGTTTCTTAAGCGCCTTTTTTTGGTTTATGAGAAACAAAAATATTTTGATTTTGAATGGAAGGAAGATTTGCATCGCGAAATACGATAGTGGGAAAATTTCATAGAACACATCTGTGTGTTTTGATTTCAATAATTGATGACCTAATTATATTTATCGCTTTAAAATTATTATTTTTTTATCTTAAACGATTAAATTAAAGCTGCAATGATTCTGAAATTCTGGAGAAAAACGTTAGAAAGAAACTAAATTCCATGGAATCTATTTACAAATCCCGTGTGACCGATTGTGCTAGTTTTGCATTGCGCCGAAATGTAAAGCATCCAGTTACATTAGATTTTTATATCGATGACGCTGCTATAACGAATTAAAGATGCCAAACATTTACGAAACCACAATTTATCATAAAATCTGACCGACACACAGAATTCATTTGAAGTTTACTTCCTTGAAAACTTCCGCATATTAATCTAGTTGCAAATTGACGCACTGTTGATTTGAGCTCATCAGATAGACTTATGAGTTTGGCTCACATTCTGGTCATATTTATAAAATATAATCATTTAGGCCAAGAGACATAAGACAGTACATAGGCATCGTGAATCAAATCTTGTTTATCATTATGATCAGTTATGCTTTCATCTTGAACTAAATCGGTCTCATTAACTGGTGCGGTGAGACAACATTCCCATACAAACGACGCCCCGTTTGTTTAAGTTTCAACACTTACAAATATTGTGACTAGACCTTCGCGATATATGTAAACATAGCATTTGCACTAGGTCTGCAGAACTAGAAACATTGCCACATTAATTGCGATACTTAAATCTAACTGAATATTATAGTTTGAAATCAAGCAATAGAAAGTAAAACGTCTCATGCAAATGTAATGAAATATGATTGCACATACGCTGCAGCGTCGCCTACCAATGAGGATTTCACCATAGACATAGCCATCAGTCAGTTGAAATCCAGATTGTGTCGCCACAAATCTAAGCCACGTCTCGCCGCACCGTATTCGGATGGAGATGACAGCTCAGCTCTGCATATGTACTGACTGACAGCTAGACGGTTGTCATGGTAACCTATTACCCCCAATTGACTGCTGCGACTTGTGTGGGATGTACAACTGATGGGCATCTATTCATGTCTACCGAGAAGGATAATTGAATGTTTTTGCAAGGTTAAACGTAATCGTTCAAACTTCTTGTTTTCTACTAGTGTAAATACACTCGTGTGACTCGTGTAAGGAAATAAATAGTTCCTTACACGACTGCAGATGTATTCCACCATATTCCTCACCACCATTCTTACTTCTTCTATCGATTCTGAGGTTCCCTCAATGTCATCACTAAACACAGATCTTTCAGTCTTTTTTGCGATATTTGGATGTTCATTGCCGACATTAATCACTCCACTATCAATACCTAGATCATTATCTACCTCAAATCGACCATGTCCTTCATATTTGTCCAGTAATGACGTGTCACATAATGGGGGTATGTGTACCTTACAGAGTCAGCGGTCAGAGGCTATTCGTCAACACGCCTCGACCGGTGATTGTGCGGTATCCGGGAATTGATCGCTTCTTTACATTCCGGCTAACGCGTGCCTCGTCCGTGTTGAATGGAAATATTCGTTGTTTTAATAATAATATGTCTTGTGTCCTACTGAAGAGCGAAACGTTTTGTATGTGGCACGAGCTTCTATTGGCTGCCTTTAATGGGTTGGTGTTAATAGATTTTATAATTTAAGTTTTTGCATCAATTTCGTTTGCATTTCGTGGTGCATTGTTTTCCTCCTGTTTTTCTTTGATTTTATGAGTATTGTTTTTATTTTTATAATTTCTATATTTTATTTATTTAGAAAAAGATATCAAAATTTTAGAATCCTAGTATAACAGGATCATGTGTCCAGTTATTTAACTATCACGACAGTGCATCATTTATTTAAATGCCATAAAGTTCTTCGCCAAGGCGTAGGAAGGAGGCGTTTTCTGGTAAAATCATTAAATTCTTCGAATTCAGTATTAATTCGATTTTACAGTGTGAATTCAACGGGCACTAGTCCAAACCGGGCTGCTACTGGGAATTATATCGTAAAGGAATAACATTACTGCCTGGAAATTATATTAAGTCCTTAAACTAGAAATATGATATTTATCGTGAGAAACACACATAATAATTACAGTAACGTTTCTATTACTTGGAATGATCTAAGGGGTATGTATTATCAAGTTTCGTATTATTTTTTGTATACTTAAAAAATAATGTAATAATCATGAAGCTTGTGGTGAGCCATTGCATTGATAATAAAAACCACTATATTTAGTTAAGGCCAATATAAAGTATGGATTTTTGCTTTAGCAATTCCCAATAATAAGTACTTACAACTGTATAATTATTGAAAAGCGATCGCACCGAACACTACAAACATAAACCCTAGTTATTTGTGTACCCACTGGAATCTACACATTAGTTAGGAGTTAAATATACGTGCATTACAAGCTAGTGTAAAACAAACACCGAGGTAGGTATTATGTAGTGTTGTATGTTTGTATGTTGTTTGTAGTGGGCTGGTGTCGGGCTGTTATCGCGGACTATTTGCGGCGGAGGCAAGGTCGGCGTAAACACTGCTGCGAATGTTACGGCGCCAGGTGCTGGGGCCTCAATACTGGCTTCTAATATAGACTACTCAGACTGCTTGTGTAGATCATTCATAGATTTTCCCATGGTAGAAAAAGCTCATCGTAATTATTGAGTTTACATCTGATTCTATCAAAAGTTTTTTTAGATCCAGGAATAAAAGAATTACAAAATGTTTGATAATCACTCCTTTTCTAATACAGACTTAAGAAGGTCGATGTCCATAGCGAAATATTTGTGATCAAATAAATACTGATCTACTGCTGGATATAATGTATAATAAGAAAGTTCATATAACTGTTATGGTAATCATGAAGACCCAGTGAATGAAAATTATATTATAATGAATTTCATAATACATATTAACCAGGAACCAAACACAAGCACATGCACACTTTCCATCCTTTCTACTAACCCTCTCGGGGAATGACCGTAATGTTGGAAACCATTCACGAGGGAACGAATGAGGTAACAGCTGACCACACCCATTCGAAGCATTCAATACATTCTATAAGGAGTGGCAGCCGATAGCCGATAGACCTCGCTCCTTAAGTGTTAGGAACTAAAGTGCTTCGGTAATAGCATTTATTGTTGGCCAGAAGCACTCAAGGAGATACCGAAATTGTTAATGAATTTTGCTGACGTTGTATTTGTAAAAGAGGAAATATATTTACTAGATAATTTGCTATGATTTAATATTGAGTCATAGTCTAAGCTCTTTCTTTTTCTGAATCAGTATAAAAACCTTTCCTCTGTAGTAGGACAATTACAGGGGCCGTGCCATGAGCTTTAAAAGCAGGACTGTTACGGTTGAGTAAGCGAGACAGCGATATGCGCATTGTAGTGCGCCGTCTCGCTTCCGCAACCGCAACAGTACAAGAACAAGAGATCATGGTACGGTATCGTATTATGAATAATGTTAACAATGACATAACAATAATAGTTTTTTGTAATTATCAGAATGGAGTGGGAGCTTAAAGTCTACAAAACACACTTCTTCTAACAAGTCATATGTTTTGGTCTGACACCCACAGATCACATGTTACATCAAAATGATTCACAAGGAACGGCCCACCGTGATATAATTTATAGCGAAACCACGGGACAAACAGTAAATGAAGTCAAAACATGAAGGAAACTACCACAAGCAATCATGTTTCTTAGAAATACATTAGATTTAGAATTGTTTACCGTCGTATAGTGAAGATGATTTCAGATGAGTTCATTTGATTTTAATAGAGAAGTTCGTAAATTACGTTTGTAGTTGCAGGAAATAAACACAAACATATTAATAATAGTATAATCCATTTTTTTTTGTATGAAATTATCTTTTACTGGTATGTATCTGATGTTATAAACCATGACAGAGTGACTGGTTGATCTATTTCTTTATCCCAACATTTATAGGATGACGAATAATAATATTGACGACCAGAAATAAGTCAGCGTGTTAATAGATATGATATAAAGTAAATACTTCTTCATACATAACAAACAGTCAAAATACATATGAAAGCCGTTTTGAGCTTTATAGCCATATTGATACATAAACATTCAGTCTAGCCACATGTGTTAAACCTAGAAATCTTCCCAAAATAATCTCAACAACGACGACAATAACAAATAGGTCAATACTAAAGTTAGGCGAACTAGAACCATCCTAACAAAGGCATTAAACTGTAAACAGGTCAAAATCACACAAAGGACCAAATTAGCACACAATATGACGCGAAGAAAGACGACATTAAAGAAACCAATGTATTTTAAAGACGAGATTTTAAACAAACTAGACCTTAACGTCCTCAACTTAAAGCTTATATTTAAACACCACAGGTGATAATTATGAATCCTTATTACTTCTAGTGTTGATGGCAAGTACCAAATATTTCTACAAACTCCATTACACAGGCTATTGCATACATACTAATATCACAAAGCTGAAGAGTTTTTTTTTATGTTTGTCTGCTCATATATCTAAAACTTACTGTCAAATATGAAAAGATAACTTTGGATTTGATAGCCTAATTCTCAAGGAAGATTTTAGGGTATGTAACATTACGCTGCAAATTTTGTGAGAAGAAAAAGGCGGGTAAATACACGTTACACAGTTAGTTTACACAAATTTGGCAAGATTAATAAAACAGAAAGCGACGTTATTCTATATTGGGTGCGACTGGAAGCGGCCCCAACACACTTGGGCTCCGTCCAGAATCATTTGGAAGTGTTCAACTACTAGCCAAGTGTGCGGTGCGCGCGCGCATGCCCATCGTGCGAATTACAATTTATAGGCAGGTCGCGACCACACGCGACGATCGCTGAATACATGGCTTGCAATCAGTCGTTAATCTTTTAGTTTATTTACTCTTTTTTTACTTTAAGGAAAATGTGCTAAAGCTGCAGACATCATCTGGCTGTTCATTTAATATTCGAGGTCCTGATTACATTCAGTATTCAGTAAATTTAGGTTTTGAAATCGATATTTTTATGCCTTTTGTCTACGTTATTATCTGATGGACAATGACTTTTTGAATCACTCTACAAAAGAATATAACATTTCAATAGGCGGTGACATCTACCTAAAGTAACTACAGCATCTCGATAAAAAAGATTGCGAAATAAACTAATGAACAGTACAGTTTTGCAAAGTAATAATGACCAGCAAAAAGTCAGAGAGACAATCTAGGTTTCTTTAATAAATATGATACCTTAATACAAGTAAACAATCGCAGACGATAATTATATTTAAACTATCATCTATACCTACCCTGATTTCAAATAACTATAACAACAAATACTTTGCTATACGTAGTTTTTAACATTTAAAATATTTTTCCTTCACAACGGTCGCTGTATTGAAATGATTCGCTATGGGTGCGCTCGCGCCGATGACGTCATATAGTGACACACAGCTCGCAGAATATACAGCCAGTGGGATAATTGTTTGATAATTTGAGGATTGTGCAATACGGAAGATTTGGAGGAGAATAATGCCATATTTTATTGTAATTTGATGGTTATATTAATTTAGATTACGGACGTAAACATAGCTGCATAATTTCAAGTTGCAAAAAGTTCTAAACGTTATTATAGACCAAAAAAGATTTATTTAAATCAATCTTTAAGTCTAATATATGATTCGTTTTTATAGCATTCCTAAAAACACATATTTTGCATAAATACCTCGATTTCATTTCTGACCGAACGATTACTACTTTTTGAGCTAGAAAAGTCACTTCAAAGTTTTTTATAATATATAGCATATACATCAAGTATTATTAAGTTATACATAGGTACAGAATACACGGCATTGAAAATACAAGGTGTGTTGAGTGTTGATATTTCTACATATAAATATACATGTGATCACTTCATGTGAAGTGGGCAAACGCAATCAGTTAAACAATCTTGTCCGAGTGTACACAGGCGGTACTTTTTTGTCACAGTGAAATTAACTAGCAGTGTCCTACGGTTTAACTCGCCTTGCTTTTGCTCTGAAAATAACGTGACGTTGACAAACTATAACCTTCCTCGACAATAAGGCTATCAAATGCAAAACGACTTTTAGAAAAACAATTATGTAGTTTCTGAGATTATCAATTTTAAACAAAGAAATACACACTTGAACTTCATTATACCTATTATAAGATGAGAGGTAGTAACAGTGACTTACTTTGTTCAAAAGTAAGCTATGATTAAATTCTAAATACTCAAAAGCATAAGCCAATTTGATTTTGCTGACTAGTATCAGGCTGTTTCTTTCACTGAAGAAATAAAGCGATAAAAGAATTTTAAATAATCATAATGTTAGGATTATTTTGAGTAATGTAATTTGATTGATAGACCAAATGTACGCCGTACACAATGCCTCATCTGCATAGATACTTAGTGGTTGCAACAGATAAATCTATCACGATATTATAACATTTTAATTGACGAGACAGCCTTGATAGGATCATTAAACATGCACCGATTTTAATTACCGTTGATTGTACAAGACTAATGATTAATTTCGACTTTTATTGATTGGATTAGACGTGGTAAATGACCTCTAAAATGACTCGAGCTGACTCATAAGCAAAAGTATTTTTAATGGGCAATAATGTTAAGAGTTTTTCGATACTCATAATGTTGATACCGAAAGTAATAGACTCTTAAGAAAACTCATAAAGAATTTCTCATATAGTTTTATATTGTTGCTATAATATTGACGTTAAGAGGGTCAAAAGCTGGGGTCTAATATCGCAATACTCAATGTCCAATAAAAAGCAATAGGACAGGCTGACCACATGATACGGGTCAAACCGCCCCTGGCGAAATCCTGCAATCATACCTTTTTTCCGTATTTATATGGATATGTTTTCCCCTTGTCATGTTTTTGTAGGTTGTATAGGTTGTACATCAGACAAACAGACGCGCCATTCACTTGGTGGTAATATAAAACTACCGCCCATGGACGTCTCCAAACCAAGGTCTTGGAGATGAATTGTTGACCTTTAAATTAAGTTTGGGTATAGAGATCTCTTACAAAAAACTTACTAGCAGATATTTTTTCATACATAATTATTTTACAAGCTCTGTTTATTCAAAGAGTATACACAGATTTCAAACTTTTGAATGCTATATTTGGCTTGCTAATTGTTGAATTTTGAACCTGAACTGTCGCACACTGCAGAGCAAAGGCTTATATCTTTTCAAAGGTTTATATTTTTCTTTTGGTTTCTATTGTTAATTATCTATTTATATATTAAATAGATCACGGGTTCACCGACCAAGACAAATATAAGTGTTATTCCTAAACTCCCACGTTATACCAATACAAATTTAATTCGTCGTCATGCCCAAACAATTGCGGCTTGTGATTCAACGGGGATGAGCAGGCGACCTTGTCTCGAGTCGCTGTCATCTCCGATCATGTAATTGGCACTGCGCATGCGTTCCTTGATAAGTGTTACATGTGTCTGATAGTAAACGTGGGACTTGGTATTAACGGCGTAGTTATTGGACACGATTTTACGCAGTAGCTGTGATTTCTGTGCAAAATTTTGCAAATTAGATCCTGTTTTAGAATAAATTAGAATGATAGTCATAAATACTTAAGTATTTAATAATATCCTATAATAATATCCTGGGACAACACACACACGGTCATCTGATCCCAAACTAAGCAGAGCTTGTATCTTGGTAACCAGACAACTGATATACATACTTATATGTTTCTAAATAGGTACATACATATTATAGATAAATAACACCCAGACACCGAACAAATGATTGTGCTCATCACACAAACATTTGTCCTGGGTGGGAATCGAACCCACGACTTCCGGTATAGCAGTCAGGGTCTCTAACCACTAGACCAGCAGGCCCGTCATTTATTCACAATGATTATAGGTTTAAATTCATTATAAGTTTTTTTTATTCAACCAATTTTCTTTATCATTCTGTTCGAGATACACGAAGCACAGAAGCATTAGTTTTAATTCACAATTGATTCTGATCGATCATTATTTAGATCACAAACAAAAAAAGCTCCAAAAATAGAAAACTAACGAAATCCTAGCTACTGGCCACCCGCTATTACACACAGACCTCACAACAATACACTTCTATCTCACAATCGTACATAGACAAACACCCCACAGGTATTTGGTTAAAAGCATCATCAATAACGTTCCCGGTTCGAACAAATTGTACTACACTGATAGCTGGGAGGCTGCGATAAGGACTAAAGGACTCGACTTAAACATATCTTCATTGTTTTTACTTAATGGCCACTTTCAAGGATCGGTTAAAAAAAGTGTAAACAAAGAGCTGTCTTTGTTTACACTTGTCATCAAAGGACTTAAATGATGGCCAGTAAATGTAGACGTTTAAAATCCAACATATTTTACTTAAAAAAAAATATATTTCTTGAGACCACTATTTTTAAAATAATAAAGGATATGGAAATTTTATTTTATCTCTGAACTTTTGTAGTATTTTTAAATTTGGAGTATTTTCCAAAATTAGTAGTTAGGCTTTTTCAAGCGATAATTATGAACGTTAAGTCCCAGTGGTATCCCAGCGGGTAATGGAATTTACTTTTAAAGTTTAATGGCAATTAATTTACTTGACATTTAATGCCACTTATAGCAATAGTTGACACCTTTTTCAGTGTCAAATTATTTTCATACTAAAAGATAGCATATAATTACAAAAAAACCATAACATAAATACTACAATAACTAAAAACTGAATTCAAAACACGACATAGATCATAAAACTCGACCCCAACTTTAACAAATTTTGTTAGTCATAATTTCAAAAATCACAATACATAACAGATGTAAAAAGCTCTGCTTACTACCTAAACCATAATATTGTATACTTTGATTTTCATTGTCCACGCTACGTTTAACATAAAAAGAGGGAATAAATAAGAATGAGCGCGTCGACTGCGCATGCGCCAGGCTTCACACAAATAAGTATGAGATCATGCTGCTTTACATGCATATCTATTGCACACTTTTGAAAACGATTGAAGAAGAAATTATAATACGCTTTTAATGTGCGAATTATTTTTAAGGAAATTAGTCTGACTATACGTCACAAGATTAGATTTACTCGCAGATAAGACTACATAACCGAAGCAATTATAGAAACAGAAACTTATAATAATGCGTTTATCACTGTGATTAGCCTAGGACACATGTTGGCAGAAGCTAAGCTGAGTGCTAGCTTGTCCTAATTTTGATTGTCTACAGTGTTTACACAACTGGAAAACTGTATTTGCCTATTAATCCTGTTTTTTTCATAATCATGTCATGAGACGTGTCATATGCAATCAAAATGTAATATTGGACCAGCCTTTTTTTTTTACCTAACTATTGCTATTATGCTGAAAACCTAGCAAGTAAAACAACTGGATTAATATCAGAATTCTAATCATAATGTTATTGTTTGAGCGTAAGCAGCTGACGCCATGACAGTGCCAAATATTAACGTCACGCGTGCGTACAGAGCAGTGTTCTTACTTTCTCTAATTATCTTATAATTAAGTAAGCTATTACATAAACACTCGGTTTTGAAGGAATCTCTCAAATAGGCATATGTTATGTATGGTGAACGGTTACATAAAAGTTTACAAAATATAATATATATTTTTTAATTTCATATATTAAATCGGATGAATAGAAAAAAAGGATTGTTTTTCGAAATTCTAACTAATATCAAATTTGTTGAAAGAAATATCGTCATAAACTAGTATTTAACATGCTCAGCGTGAAAAATTACCGGCATGAGAAAATGCAATATAATTCCTTTTACACTACGTATGACTCAGAACATAGTAGTAGACCTGTTAGGAGATGAATACTAACAATTTGAGCACTATACAACTTTCAAATATGGGTTTAATCAAAAACCAACACTATTCGAACTAGGGGGTAAATCCCCAAAACGTTGAACCAAACTTAAATAATTACTATAATAAATGAGTAATTTATGTATACCAAGTTATTATAAAATGAATAAAACGAGATGGATGTATTAATTAACCGCAATTTTAACTGTACGCGGTCACAGTTATTAACAACTAAACGTATGATCGTAGTTTTAAACGGTGACTCATGTTTTCAACTTTTAATAATATTACAATATTATCCTTCGTTTTCATATGGTAATTCAAATGTCAAATATGTTTTTTTTTATAAACCTGTTAGTTTTATAAATGATTTCCTTGTAACTTAGTTTATTTGGGTCTTAAAGAGGCTTTTAAGGTTGAAATTTTGAGGCAGAGGTTTTAAGTAAAAAAATACATCTAATGCTAATTAAAAAAAAACTTAACTAATTTTTATTTAGGTATTATAACTGAAATATAAGTAGACCCCAATGACCTTCCCCCATATACACCTATGTACTGTTTCGAACCTGAAGTATGAAATAAATAACTAATATTTTCAGGAAACAATTTGTCAGTGAGCGAGTCAAAGTTCAATCTCTGTTTGAAGTTGTTTCAGCATTAGACAACATTATTCTGGGTATCAAACTTGAACTATTTACTATAATGTTTAGTTATAACCAAACAATAGAAGACAAAACTTGATTCATCTTGATAGTTTACTGAGTTAAATCAATAATAATATTATCTCAATATCAATTGAGGAGATATTGAATAAGCAATAGTGTGAGGTCATCACTTGAACTTCAAATAAACAATATGAAAAGTTTTGGACATCAAACAGGAATAAACTTTGGATTCAATCAGTAAATTAAAACTTATATTAAAAAACGAAATGTTTTTTTTTTTAACAAAATCAGGATTTCTGAGAAAAGATCCTAATTTTCGTTAAAAAAAACGAGAGAAAAAAGTATCAGTCGAACCTGGTTTTATTTATATTGTTAATTAAAATTATTTAAAGCGAACCGATCGCAAATAAAAATATCATGTTTACACCTCTAAAAGAAAAAAACATTATTCTGAATAAACTTTCTATATGAGTAAATTATCTAGAACTATAGACAGGAAGCCAAGCAATTACACAGATTACGCTAAATTAGGAAAGTATCGTGGGACCGACACTCGATGACAGACAGACATGTTTAATTACAATCATTACACTTCCGCGTAAACAACTTGTCTTACTTGTGGTTACTGATCTCTTCATTTTGTACTAGTATAAAAAAGTTATGTAAATCCGGCTAGCTGTAATAACACTTGTTTGGAGAAGGTGGTGAAACAGTAAATTGTGTTCATTATTTGTTAGGTAAACGATAGCAATGCTATTTTGTCTTATTATAGAAGTGCACGACAATTCTTTGTTGAATATATTGCTATGTAAACTGAATTTTTTTAGTCTTTATAAGAATTTATCGGTTAGAGATTTTGCGAATCGGTTTAACTTGATAGACTAAAAAATACATTAAATATTTTTTTTTTTATTATTTATTTATTTAACCTAGAATACAACTATTATTACAGGGGAACCTAATGCAATAGTGTACTGATAATTTTATTATACTTAGTCAAAATTACTCTACACACTTATGCAAATAAAATTAACTTAAATAGAGCAATAACAAAAATTATTCTAGTTATATACTTTCATCATGCCAGATACATAGCTTTCAATATGAGAATTAATTCTGCTAACAAGACCTACTACATAACCACTTCAATGAATATCACATTTATTTCTACACATTAACTCAACTAGCCAAACACAATCAATAGTAAATTCGTCATATAACATTAATTACACATCAGTAGCTACGTGATCTGTTATATCCTGAAATTACGTACATTTATGTATATAGTGACGTCTTCTTAAAACAAGGATAATTATATTGTTATGAGTAAGGTTGCCACTCTGTCTGAAATGGGGAGGTCTTCATGACTCAGTTAATGGTCATTTCCATGACGCTATTGTAGGCATACAAACTGATAAAAATGTGATTATTGTAATTACACATTTTTCATTATATAATTTTTGACAAGGTCTAATAAAAACGAATATAATCTTAATAACTGTTAAGTTACATGTCTGATGTCGCTGATCAGAAAATAATTAAATATCATCAAAAAAAAAACATACTTCTTTACTTAATAAAAATAGTTTTCATTAAATGCTCTGAAGCGTAATAGTATTAAACATAAGATACCTACTCAATGATATTTTTTTTAATTTCTATGCAGACTCATCTATTAAGGAAAAGGCTTATTATATTATATTATAATACATCCAAAGAATTAAACAGTATATTTTGATTCTATCACGTTTACCTTTAAAACCAGTCTCAACAATTAATAATTCTATCAAAACACGAAGATTTTATACAAGGTTATGTACCAGTATAAACATTACATAAGTTACGGAACAAGTTATAATACGGACAATGCGTGAAGTGTCCGACTCACGCGACGTAAGCCTCCACTTTTTGCTGATACAAAACCCGTTTTAAAACGGAGAGCTTTTTAGTGAAGCTATGCGTTTTAGTTTTATCAATACCAATTAGTATTTTGAACTTAGAGATTGTGAGATCATTGACCTGAAAGCTACTCGTTATGAGGAAATAAGTATGGTATTTTGGAGTTAGATTAATGCATTATTATCTTTCGTTTAATAAGCATTAACAAACTTTGAGCTGTGTTTATATTTGATTTTCGATACATTTTCTTTTGAAACTTTCGTAGTATGGTGAAGTATATTGAAGTAATATGAAGTCTATTTTCTGATAAAAAAGGCATAAGTCTCATTCATGACAAAATTATTAGTACCAGACATATAAAGCTCAACATTGTACAAAAATACTAACTCCTGCTACTAAAGCTCGCATTCTCCTAGTCATTAATAGATATATTACATGGAAAGTACTTACACCGTACATATAATATATACGGCGATGAGATTACCAGAGGAACATAAATTATAGTGATCTCGAGTTCCCATGAGAATGGCTGTAGTGTGGCAATCGAGTGGTTTGTAAACTAACGACTTCTATGTATGCACGCGAAGATATGCGAGTATGCTATGCTATGCGGGGAAGCTATGTGGGTTGCTAGGATAATAGCTGGAAGTCGAACTGGGTGATCGGGACGGGAATGTTTTGATTTGTCTCTGTCATTTGAAGATCTAGTCTCTGTCATTTGAAGAATCGATAAACAGCGAATCGATTTTGTTTATTGGATAAACGTAACAAATTTAAATATTAATAGTCGATTCGGATAATAGCGAACTTTTGTTTACTTCCTGTGACTTTCAAAAATCAAATTTTGATCAAAATTTACATGAAAATCTAAGGTAAAGTAAGTGAGGTAAGAAGAATAAATATTTTACGAAGAAATTATTGATAAAATAATTATTAACATGCAGTTTGTTTACCTATCATGTAACAGACACAAAGTCCAATATAACAGTTCATTTCAGTGAACCAGATGCTGTAACACTTGATAAGTATAATCACAGATACAAAACAATAATAAGTCATTAATTATTATGTAAATGTAATAACTGCGCGAATTCAATGAACAGGCAGACTACTTCTAAAGTGACTTATGACGTCATTTCATTGTACACCAGTTTCAAAGGTGATATATAAAAATATATTATTAGTTAATGATTTATTAAAAGATATTGGTATTATTGACATATGATTTTTTGCCTAACTTAAGAGGAGGATATGTGTTTTATTGACGTCTCAGGTAACTGTAGATCGATTACAGGTTATTTTTGTCATCGATAATTTAATTATTCGAGACACATCAGAAGTGGTCCCATATAAATTTTATTGGAGTTTGTTCTTTTTGTTTAATTAATTGTACCTAATATTTATAGTAATATTATAGAACGGGGATTAGCGCGTACATGCTTAAATACCTTTGAGGCTTGACGTTTCGACCGGGTTACCCTGGCCGTGGTCACAAGCATGCCTAATATTGACAGTTAAATGGGACTTTAGTAAGAGTCCTTTGCCCAACAGTGGGGCATTTACAGGTCATAATAATTATCTATAATTATTAGTTATTTTAGTATCTTTGGTGTAAGATAGAAGTCACAGGTGGTAAATACCAAATATTTATCTAGCTCACAGGCGTATTGGATAAAGATATTGATTCTTATAAGATTTATGATTTCAACTGCATTGTATAACAATTAATTATGCAAATTATATTATTGTTTGATACAGTTTACATTGCAATAACTTTCTTTAACACAATAGGTTGGTTTATTTGGTTTGAAGTTTAAGTTACTTTACACGTCTTTTCTCGATATTTCTATGTATTTTTGACGTAGTTATTAATTGTAAATACTGATTAATTTAATCCTAGAGATTAATACGCAATATTTGCAATGAGCGTCTCATTCAGCTGTTGTTGATTATAACTACTGCTATATACTTACAAAATTAATTTTCCGTTTATAATCGCTCGGAAACAATTAACCTAGTACATAAATACATTTACTACTACAAACATTTTACGCGAATTCCTCAGCGTACAATGTCATAGTTTTTAAATAAAAACTCTGTCAGTTATATCGGCAGACATTTGTGTAAACAGAACATACTTCACTATTACATGTAATGTGTTACCTACTGGCGTTTACTACCTTTTCACTTTTGAAAGAAATTATATTAAATGACGTCATCGAAAGATTCAGCTGACGTTGGGAATCTTTTGTATGTAATGCTTGTGAGGTAGTTTTGTTTAGAACTTTTGATTAAATGTTTGATATCTACCCTCGTTTGTATTTTTAATGTATTTATTTTTCGTTGAAGTATATTGAAGAAACTAAGTTAAATTAAATAAACTTTAGATAACTTTGCGTTGTTTTCAAACTTTGCAATAAATTTCAAAGTAAGTATCATATGATAAGTTCGAGTTACCTATATAATTACACAACTCATTGACGACAATCTTTAACAAAATGTTAAAAATAAAAACAACAAACCGTAGCAATACGAACAAGCCGGACGCTCACGTTTCCGAACAAAAGGATATCCAAAGGGAAACAACGAAATGCCAAGAACGTCACTAACACCTGATGCACAACACTACACTATTGAGGCACGATGTCAATGCCATCACTGAATTTCATTAAAAAATAACACTAGGTACACATTCACAGGCACTTTCTAAAAGCTTGGTGCTCGCGCGACGCGTGTGCTGCACGCCAATCCGGTCAGGAGACTGACCTACGAACAACGAGATATAAACAAGGGGAGCGAGCGAGACAGGCGTACGATGCACCTGTGTACTTCAAACTGAATGGTCCGCGAAACGAGACGACAATAAAACAATACGTACTATAGAACGAGAGAGATGTATTACTGAGTATTCCAACTCATTATGGAAGAACATCCTAAACCGCTGTGTGGGTGAATTAATTTGAAACTTATTACAATTAGATACGGTTCAATTTGGGAGTGTGAGGGTGTGTGCATATGGTTTGTGTGTTCGGGTGTATTCAGGGTCAACATATGGCGAAAAGGAGCTTATGCCCGTCAAATTCCATGGTTTGAACATAATGTTGTGCGATTGTTTCGACTGGTCCAGGGAATTCGAACCGTTTAGCTCACTACCACATAGCTACATACATGTTTCCATACACTATTCACTGTCTTTAGTTACGCCAAAGTTATTAATACAAGTTTACCTCGGTTTGTTTAAGCTTCGATTGATGTTTCACGGTTGAGGAAAACTGTTGAATGAAACTACGAACGTGTAAATATTAATATTACTGTAAGTTCAAGGCATCCAGTTCCCTGGAATAGAACCGTTTGTGTGTTTAATTAAACGTAATCTCCTGCAAGACTATAGCAGTGTACAAAAGGGTATATTGCTACCATCTATATATAACTCTTTAAACAGTGTAAATTTTACAGACAGAGTTAAGTGTCATTAAGTTCAATCAGAAAAGCTAAAGAAAGTTTGAAAATGAGACATACCAATAGACAAACCTGTAAATTAATTATCAGCTTCCAAGTTACTAGTCTTGCCACAATTACGAGAACACAAGAATTTTGACTATTATTCTAGCCAAGTAACGGGCAAAAATCTAAGCTTACTAACAAGACAATGGCACGGGCCTCAAACAAATGTAAATAAAACATAATAATACATGCACACACATCAGCTAACAGTTGGTGTCAACCGTTAAACAAACCTTGGACTTGAACAACCGGTGCAGTTGCAAGGCGAGTTAGCAGTGAACAGTAATGACGAACAAATATTATGTTCATTGATAGTATAGAAATCTAAGTAAAACGAAAACGTGCATAGAATAAAAAAAATGGTTTTCACAATACACAAACAAAGCAGAAGAAAACAAGATTTAAGAAATGGAAATAATAAACTGGTACTTTGAGCACATAACACTCAACTCATCAAATAATTTAAACACAAAAACAGAAATCAAGTAAAAGTAAATTTATAAAAATATTAATAAAAAACACACCTTACTAAAAACAAGTACACACACCATAATTACAACGAGTTCTCGACTTTCCATTGAAACTCGAAATATTTGGGAATCGGTCGAAAAAATTAATAACGTTGCATGTCGAAGGTCCCATTACCGTGTGGGGAATTCGAGTGACGTCACCGAGCCCTCGTTATGACCCAACCCTACTTAGGAATACGTATAAGCTTATTAAAATAAAGTTAGTTTTGGTAGCGAAAGCGCCTTTAATATATAAAAACCGAATGTTGACACAAACAGTCCAAATTAAGCTATTAAAACGAAAATTGAAAAAAAAAATGCGTTGATGAATGGATTACTTAAAATTATATACTTAATTAAGATAGCAAGAAATTTTTAGAATACCTAAGTTTATTTATTTAAGTGTATACCTAACCAAAGAAGTTCATCAAGGTAAATTATTTCTGAACTACAGATTAGGGCAGCAAGCGCGACAATAATTGTGATTATACTCTATGACGACAATTATATTTTTAATAATTAAATAGATGGAATTCACTATGCATTCCATCTTTACCTTTAAAGCTAACAATTACTAGGAACTGCTAACAATCCTCTCACTGGCATCCAAGATCCAAGTATACTTACAAATACGGTTCGTCTACGTCACCAATAACTACGTCAATCAATATTTCCTTTCTATGGCAGCTGATTGATATGTGTGACATCTCAAATCTATTGTCAGTCTTGTTTACTTCAAACGGTTAACAAATAAATAGGAAATTCTAGAAATTACAAATAGAAGTCATCATCATCCATGGTACTTGTCCTCCCGCTGCTGGGCATAGGCCTCTCTTCTGCCATTCTCTACGTTCCCGTACCAGTCTCGTCAAGACTCGACCCGAAACTTTTGTTATGTCGTCGACCCATCTTGTTCCCGGACGACCGAAGAAAACCGACAAATAGAAAATAGTGACCTCGAAAAAGACGGTCCAATATTTTCTATAGAACCAATTTAATGAACGGTATTCGATTAAAAGCAGGCATTTTCCACCTACTTCCGAAGTCTGCGAACCATCTCTCATCGGTAGAAGCTTAGCTTTCAAGAATGGACGAGTAACATTGACATTTTCTTAAAATCTCGGCGTTTCAAACGTAAACGTTTGGCTTACTATTAAATATAATTCTGAGAATTGGTTCTCGTTTCCTGTGATGAAGTGAGATCGTAAGGAAAACACCAGGCTTTGGATGTTAAATCACCGTTTCGATGTTTCCAAGTAAAAATATGGAAATAAGTAAATAAACATAATCCTAATATGCCATAATATGATTGTAATGGTACCAATAAAATGTTTTCAAAGCAATTATCATTAAATGGCTCAAAAATGCAACAAACGAATCTACACAAATCTGGTATTTCAAGCAATAAAAAAACCCGACCAATAACTGGTCTATCAATATTCAGAAATGTGAAAAAACAATATATGCAAATTGCACTCAAATATTTTACGATTCAATAACACATCACAGATACTAGACTATGAGTCTGCATTCCGTATTATTGACAAAAGATCACGATCTTGTATACAAAGTTTAAACAAAGCGCAAGGCGACTTTCCTCGTATTTAAATTCCATTCCCAAAGCGAACTACGCATATTCTCGTAACGCGCAGTAGCCATAAACTTGACTTCGCTTTCAGTAACTATTATTTTATAACCTGAGTACTGGAGTGCTGCGTGAGGCAAACGTGGCGCCGATGTTAAATCTGTTCCAACCATAGAGTTCAAAATGTTCAGACTATAGAGTGCGAGTATCGCTAAAGCCCATTGCGCCGACCGTAGGTACATTTTTGGCTGTAGATATGTAGTACATTTGTTTCCTGAACCACGACAGACGCGTTTACAATTACACTCTTTTTTTGGGCAGTCGTGTAAAAATATCGATGTTTTCGATATTTTTAGGATAATATTATAAGGATGCAAGACAGTTTTTTTTTTTAAACGGCGCGCTTTGTTTTGTTACTATTTTTACGACGTAAGTAGTTCACACTATTGCTTACTGTGATATGTGCACTCTGTCTTGCTTCCATCCTCTAAGCTCCCAACCATAATGTTTCACGGCTTCCACCTACTAAACACAGCTGCAAACTTTCCGGACTTGGAAACCATACAACCGAACATTTAAAGAAAAGTTTCTTTGACTCAAGAACCCTTTGTGTCGAAATTGTTGTTGTTTAAAAATGAGGGGTACTTTTAAGGGTGCGTGTTTCGTAAGTTAGTTAAATGAAAAATAAAATAATTTAAAGTAAATATATTTCAACATCGTCTAGTCACGTTGCTCATAATACTGGATGAAGTAAACAAGTATATTATTAAAAGAAAAGTTCTTTCAAGTCGTTAGGAACTTTTAGTCCAGGTACGGACAAAGCATTATTGTTTTATTTACCTGGTGCCTTAAAATTACTGTATAGGTCTTTAAAATTATGGAAGTTGCCAAGGTACGCAAATTAATAATAATTTACATAAATATGTCTAAAATACATAAAAGTTTGGAGTACTTCTTGTTGACTTTAGCACTGATAAGTTACATTGTGGATATAAAATATTATACGTCATCAACGATGTACTGCAAACGCAATGCTTGCATCTGACATATTACGTATATTACGTATCTACCAACAATACGTCACGGTGATGACGTAACACGTATCTATGTCACAAGAGGAAACGCGAGCCGGTGGGAAAGTTATTAAAGTTATTTGTTTTACAAGTGCGGTACACGCGTCACTGGTGACATATCGTCATTATGATTAATTGCCACTTTAAAATATAACAATTGGTAGAATCTACTCGTGATCAGAGGGCTGGTTTGTTCCTTGCACAGAGAATCGGCATAGCCATTCAACGTGGCAATGCTGCCAGCCTTCTGGGCACGTTCCCCGCCATTGACAAGGATGACGATGAGTTCTTTGACGCTGTTTAGTTTTTATTTATGTAAGTTTTAATTTTAGTATAGTTAGAGTTTGTTCTTATATTAGATTTAATTGTGTATTAATTCGATTAATAAAAGCTAAAATTATATTAACAATTTTGAATGTCAATGCTTTACTTCTGCTATTATTACATGAGAAGTAAGAGCATTATTTCAAAACTAAAGGAAAATCCGTTTATTGATTCTACGCCACTGCCAATAATTGAAACATTTTCACGAAACATTCGATTTTTACAGCTCTTCAGAAGTACTGAATCAGTTTCCTGTGAACCAGCTTCATCTAGTATTTATTGAGCGAATGATTTATGGTACAATTCCCAGTCTTGGAGTATCAGGAAAGACCAATGTAATAACTAAGTAAACGGTGGTAAAAGGTGAATAGAACTGTGGTGTAACTAAACATGTAACAGTTCTGAAAAGTATGGGCCTTAGTCAGAAGGTCGGTATGGCCACATGCCAAATGTTACGCTCGCTGGATTAATTGGAATATTTCTTATTCTTGGGAAAACAAATATTGATACTAATTTGATGTTTCTTGTCATAATAACTACAGTTTATAAAGGGAAGTTTTTTCTCAGAATTGTTTGTCTCGAACTGGTAGATGGTACACAGCATTTGAGATTATATACTTTACAATTAAGAAAAGGGAACAGCCCTTGTGTTTCCAGATCGGCATCTGGAATCACTTGAATCAGATGCACAGGATAGAAGACTGGACACACAACAGTGTGCCATCATCATCATTTTGGTCTAGAGTGAGACCAAAATGATGATGATCATGAAGTCAGAGAAAGATAAATAAAGGCTTCGGAAGTTACTCATTTTAAAGAACGAATCAGCAAGCCAAACCCTAGAAGGTTAGTTAAACACAGTGACTATGATGACCATTATTATCTATCAGATGAAAACACAATAGCTACCAAACCAACTCTTGAATCTAATCAAACAAACAAGTCGATGACATAATCCTTCACACATTCAGAAACACTCAAACATTGTAACATACTTATTTATGTACTCGCACATAATGAAAATGTAAAAAACAGTATAATACTATGTAAATCTGTGTGGTCATCTCACGATTTGTTTCAGGTAATCGTCTAAATTCTTAGTCATAGGTACAAGAAAAACTGTCCAAAAGAATGTTTTGGTAATGAGGTAAGCATAGGGGTTTCATATGCTTGCGTCATCAGCTCAAGATTATTGGTTCCCAATGGCTTTTCTAATAGTTTACCGTTTAGACTGATTTCTTCATTATGTTTAGCAGGATTGTTAGCGTTGCTATTGTCATCATATCAAATAATAGGTACGGGTTCAAACAAATCCAAATTGATTGTTTTCGTTTCTGATCGGTCATTAGGTGAGCTGATAACACCTGTTGGTTCAAAACAATCGACAATCAACAGGAACTCATGAGTGACCTAATGTTGCATTTGTATCTAATATCTATACTTTAGATGTGAGACAATGTGTGTGGTGTCATTGTTTACCGCGGTGCCGCGATGCCTTGCCAACTGTGACTCAACTCGCATCAACACTAAATGGGCGACATTGATATTAATACAATAGCGGGCAGATCAAACGCTTGGCAGTTGCTCCCGAAAATATACTCGTAGAAGGTGAAGTTCAAGCTGTAAATCGTTGGTTATGATTGTTGATTCTGCGCTCAATTAAGTGATATTTATGCTCATAGAGAATTTTAAGCTTCTACTAAAAAGCAGTTTTAACCAATATTTAGTAAACCTAAAAGACAATTCGGACAGCTTCTGACGTTAAAGAACAATCAAGTTGGCAAAGGTCAGTAATCTGTTTTATTCACCTCAACTTAAAAATAATTCTAAAATCCTAAAATTTTCCACATCTCAAACAAAAGATATGAAAAACAACAGGCTTTGACACAGCAGCCAAGAGTACAGTCACCAGTAGACACTGACATTGGCATCCTTATTGTCTAAGCAACAAGGGTGATTTTGGCAATAAATTCGATAAATTGTAATAAATTGTAACTACATGAAGTTTAAGATGTATCGATACTAATCGGCGTGCATTCCTCGCATTGTTAGTAATACAAGATATGTCAGTGACATATGTCCGATGCTATATTAGTTGACAATGCTGCAGTGTTTGTAAATGGATTGCTTTGTCCCAGCTGATGTCATAGGCGCTAGGCTTAATTATGACTCAATAGATTACGAATTCAGGAAAATTTAGGAAAGGGAGAGAATGATGCAGTTTTGTGGTGGGGTATGTTACTTACTTCATTGGTTTCTTACATACATACATATAATCACGCCTGTTTCCCGTAGGGGTAGGCAGAGACCACTTCTTTCCACTTGCTACGATCCTTACATACTTGTTTCGCTTCATCCACTGTCATAATTCCCTTCATACATGCTCTTCGGTTTAGGGTACTCTTGACCTGGCCTTTTTTCAAGACATCTCCGATTTGGTCTAGAAACGTCCGCCTAGGTCTACCCCTTCCAACACTTTCATTCACACTCGCCTTATACACTTTTTTCGTCAATCGTTCCTCATTCATTCTCTCGACATGTCCAAACCATCTCAACATACCTTTATCAATTTTTGTCACTACATCTTCTTTCAGACCACAACGTTTTCTTATTTCACTATTTCTTATTCTGTCACTCAGTTTAACTCCTATCATACTTCTTAACGCTCTCATCTCAACTGCATTTATTCTGCTTTCATGTTTCTTCTGCCATACCCAACTTTCACTTCCGTACATGAGTGTCGGGACCAACACTCCTCCATGCACAGCCAAACGAGCCTTGTTAGACACCTTCCGACTGTTCATAAAGGAATGCAAAGCTCCATTCACCATGTTTCCTGCATTCACTCTCCTTTCAATATCACTCTCACACTTTCCATCTCTTGTAAACTTTGAACCCAGATACACAAACTCATTCACCTGTTCAATTGGTTCATCCTCAATCATGATATTGCAGTTTGTCACTGCCTCGTTTCTTTCAAACACCATCACTTTCGTCTTCTTTACATTCATCTTCATCCCCTTTCTAACAAAAGTTCCACTCATAGCAGTTACCATCTCCTCATTGGTTTCTTGAGGTTAGCAAATAATGCCCTTCTATTAGTAACTAAAAACTCGTGGTTTTTAGCAACGATTTTAGGAGACCAGATGACAGTCTGTGAAATCCAACTCGTCACTTACAATGGAAACTAAGGGATGATTCATTCTATAGAATTAAATCGCATCGAAGATTATCTAAAAGTAAATATAGCATGTTCAATATTCATGCTTTAATTCAACAAGTTCATAATTCTCCAGAGATAAAAAATACATAAGGGCTCAGGCTAAACTAAACTCTGCAGTATGAACTGACCCTAAGGCAAAAAATTGGATATGACCTTCCTTGGGAGTGTTCAAATTACAATCCTAATGACATCGGCGCTATAATACGTAAATTAAAAGCCATAAACCTAGTCTTGGTGCATATTGAATGAACGCATCCTACGCTGCACACAACTATTTTCCTGGCTTGCCTTTCGTGTCAAGACAAACGAGCCGCCTGCCGATACAATCATACTCGTAATAAGAAATACATAAACATTTAGATTTCAATACAGCGTGTTAAGAAAACCCTGGTCGACTTGAAAGGGTGATATAGGGCTCACAATTATGCGCAAATAAAATATAAAAATTTTGGATATTCTTGATAGTTAAATAGAAGTTTGAAACAACAATTTTTTGGCGCAAAATCCCTAAAGAGGTTTAATAAAAACAAAAGTTACACAACCATTTTCGTTGGATTTTTGGAGGTCTTTTGAATGATCATTCGGTAGTACCAGCGACGACGCACTTTGAGAAAAAATAAATAAGTTATATATTTTTTTTTTCAATTGTTTTTTAATTTAATGGTATCAGATACCTATACCTAACAATAGCTTAATGTATCGGACAGGGTCTTTTCACACCCTGTAGAATCGCAGGACATTATACAAAGAAGCGTAATTTCGTGTTGCTTTTAACACAGTCTTAGCAAAAACAAGTATGGCGCAGATGTTTTTTGCGCATGCGCCAGCAGACTTTTTATTCGTCTCGTTTTTTTTGAGGATAATGTATTTTTTGATACTGCATCCTGTGACTTATGGCTCAGATATAAGGTTGAAATTGTATTTATTAGATTTAATTAAATACTACGAACGTATAATATTCTATTATGCATGTAAACGTGTTTTGATATTATGGTAATTTTGGTGTTATTCGTTTCAAAGGACCTTCAATGCTTTTTCGGTTTTAAATTGTTCCGCAAAAATGGTTGTATGTAGACTAAACAAACACTTTTTGTCCACCGTTTAGCTCAACACTGTGCATTTTTATTTACTTACTTTAATTTGCATTTTTTAAAAGCATACCTACTGTATGAAAGAAAATTACGATGTCTATATGAAAAATTTCCTCGAACTGGAACAATCATGATTTAATCGTCATATTAAGCCCTTAGATTTGATGTATAAATAATTAACATCAAATAAACAAAAATAAGTCAATCATCGTCATGTGTTTTATTTCAGTAGCAATTTTCCGAAAATATTTATTCATAAATATCTTAGATCATGATATTTATTTATTTGACGTATTCTATTCGCCTTCTATACTTACAGGAGTGATATCACTTAAACGTTTGTGGGTGTCTCCATCGCTTAATGTTAAGTGTTTGGGAACAGCCCATTGTTAGAACGACGACAATTATGACATTCCGAACTTGTGCTGGCATACATAATGTGTTCTAACAGTTATATTTTCAAGTACAACTGTCTAATAACGTAGCAGAAAATGTAAAGCTGCAGCATGTAACCTGTTAAGTTTTCCAAGAAATACATATCTGTGTCCTTTTGAATACAATCACTTATTTTTGACTTCATCCATGACTTTTCAATTAACTGCAAACAAGCTTACAGCTATCTTCAGTAGAAAAGCAAAAAAATATATCTTAACTAAACTATAAAACATTTTTTTTTAGCCCAAAGTGTTATATCTCAACAACAACATTTCTGCTATGCACGAGTGTAGTAACTGTCGTAATCGCCAGTAAATGCGCCCACAACGCGTAATACTCCACATTACATTGCGCAGACGCAGTCACGTCACTATCTAGTGGATTGGATCGCGGTAATGTGGAGCTACCACTTCAACTACTGCTTATCCTCAACATTGTAATGTCGGAATTTTGATAGTGCGACACAAATCATCATAACCATGAGCTTCTAAAAACTGAAAGTCTATTAATAATCAAATCAGTTACTTTTGGGAAAATAAGTATAAATACATGCCTGTAATATCTTAAAAATAATATTACGGGATATTAATAACTAAAACTTTGATTATTTTGTAGTTGGAACCAAGAGGAGCGTTTGAAATAAATAACTGATGAATTAGCTGAAACTTTCTTACATTTTTTTTTATTTCTTGCAAAATTTTCTTACAAGAAGCTTCTCATAAAACATTTTTGATCAATTTCGGCTTGATCGACTGGACATTCTGGATGACCTATTAGTTCACTATACCAAGTTTATGTGCATTTATATAAATGAATTGCAACACTTGCATTGAAATGACGAATCCTTGAATGCAACGCCGAGATGAGTCGTTCATATCAGACGAACAAACGGCGATCGTTTAAAAATAACCCATTTCTTGGAAGCGATACCGCGATAGTTCCCGACCTCAACACGAAGGTAATCGGGTTAACTTATTGTTCCTAGTTATTGTTGTTACTTCTGTATCACCTATAGGTAAAACCGTAGTTCTGTAATTTATTACAGAAGAGACAACAATAAGGTTGAGAAGAAGCTGGGATTTAGGTAAGTACGTTATCAGTTCATATTAAGAAATATATGGAAAAAATGGCAATAGTTTCCTCGTATGAAATGGCGTTTATTACGACCATATCCAATGTTACTGTAAATAAGTCCACGTCTATATAAGCTAGAAGACAAAAAGAAAAACTTAATTATAACTTATTTGTTGTGTTTCCCAGATGGAGATAAAAACAGGTAATTGTAACTTAAGCTTATATTGAAAACCACGTTTGACCTAGCCATTTTATTTTCGCGTCTGTTTTCCTTAAACAAAAAATCAAATGTTTGTTAAGCTTTTTTTGTAAAAAAGAACCCTATAAAAGTTCAAATACAACACCTGAACCTAATATTAATAATTACGAGATTAAATAGGTATTTTTTCGAACAAGGAAAAGCCGTAACTTCTACATAACAACAAACATTTGAAAGGACATCATCTCTGAGTCATATCAACCGGTACCACCAGTCACTTCACAGTAAGATCCAGTTTAAACGATGCAAGAATTATCTTGCTAGTTCCGATAAGTTACCGTGCCAAACTCTCTATTTAGTGTCATAAATAATAGAATCTGGTCGGGATTTGCAGTGGCCTGTCTGAAAAGCAGTCAATCGACTGCGAACCCAGGTAGGCCGCTGTAAACACAACCTCGCAAAATGGGGGATAATCAATCCCTTCATACCGAATACGAATTTGGAGCTCCCAACCAAACTATGCCCCACTTGTTTAATTACGCAAATTGTCCGTAATGTACTCTAATTTATCTATCATCTACACGAAAAACGGAAGATAATTAATCGATCAGAGATGTACTGCAACTCGCATCGTCTAAACCAGTCATAAGCTCTGATTTAGATGTGAGAAATGTCATGTGTGCTATCCACTGCGGGGCCTCACAGCTACAGTGTCATCTGTCATCAATCATAAACGGCAATGTATCCTCGCATGATATATTTTTTCGTATAAATAAGCTTGTAACTACAATCATGTCATCAGTACGAATCTGGTTTCCATCTCATCTCCCGCGTTGCTCTCAACAACAGTTATATATTTACGAAACCGTCTGTCAGTACAGTTCATGTGCTTACTGTGTTAGGAAGACTATACAGGATTTCTTATTATTAAATTTGCAGACATGATTAAAACTACGTAGGATCTGATTTGTGGCAAAATAATTGAAACGATAACATCCGTTAAATCATTACTCATATTACCTATAATTAAGGTAAAGAATATTTTAGTGTTAACGCGCTAATCTCTGAAATTCCAGCTAGTGTACGTATAAAATGAGAAGTTACGAGGAAGTGGCGTAAGTTTAATTCCCAGGTTCAAAAACATTCTTGGTAGGAGCTGTAGCCGACGTTTGAGCTTACCTACTGTAAAAATGATTGGATGTAACAAAACACCCGTATACCTCTTCGCCTATGTTAATTATCAATATTTTAATTATTACAAGTTTACAATTTGTTGACATCGTTGGCAACGTAAAACTAAACTGTTTATAGGTATACTCGTATCTATCGCTTTCCGTTCGCGTCACAGCGCGCGCAAACAATTCGTCGTTGCGTATTATTCTTGGCATCGAATGGTAAAAGAAATATATACTAGGATCCGATGTTTATGCTTTGTAATTGTAAGTCAAGGAACAGTGAATATTGGTCAGGTGATTGGTTTAGAGAATATACTTCTAGATTAAAAGACAATAGGCGGTATAGCTGTGTAGATAATTAGAGAACCTACTATATCGTTAAAATCTAACATCGGCACAGTACGTTATCATCATCATCATATCAGCCCGGAATCACCCACTGCTGGGCCTCTAGGCCTCCCCTTTTTTCTGTCATACAATTATGAAATGTTTAATTCTGTCATATTATGATAAAGACAACATTGTGACAGATAGATCATAGTTACCGAGATGCATCCGCCTATGTAGATACTGTTTCGTGTGTTAAGCACTTATTGAACTGATTTTACAAATTAAGTTACTAAGGCTGCCAAGCTTTGGTTTGGTCACACATACCTAAAATATAAAGGTCTCTGTACAAAATTAATTTCAGCAAGATTCCACTAAACGTGCCTGTAAAAATCTTGACAGACAGACGGACAACAAAGTGAACATTTCTTGAACAGTTCATGTTCATTGAAAATTTAACGTGAAGCTAATTACTGGAGTTAAAGCAGAAAAAAACACGTTTGTTTTATATTTAGCTCAGCGACGCGTTGGTTGGATTCGCTGAACGACTTGCCAGTTCGATTTTGGGTTATCAAAACAATAGGAATTGCGCGAAAATGTTGAATAAATCGTTTTTTCTGGAGATTATATTGTACTCTTTTGTCATGTTTTTTAATGAAGCTAAGGTAGGTACATGAGGACACATGGTAGATAACATAGTACATATTTAGTGAAATATTGTAGGTACGTATGTATTTCTGGTCGGTGCCAATAATGTCAGTCGTTGAAAGCAATTAAATGAAATCAATTATCACTTCATTAGCTGATACATATTATGATTGCATGTCTAAATACATTTTATCTTTTGACGACTTCCCTCTTCTTCTTCTATTGAGACTATAATAAACTTAATAAGAAAATAGAAAATATGCTTTTATGAAATATATATTTTTCAAGCTTAGCAACTTTACACGCTGACAAAATAAAGGTTTCTTTTGGTAAATATCTATAATAATAATAATAATATTCCTGGACAATTCACACACGGTAATCTGATCTCAAGCTAAGCTCTAAGAGAGCTTGTGTTATGGTAACCAGACAACTGATAAACATACTTATATACCTATTTCTAAATACATACATATTATAGATAAATGACACCCAGACCAGAACAAATGATCGTGCTCATCACACAAACATTTGTCCTGAGTGGGAATTGAACCCACAACCTCTGGTATAGCAGTCAGGGTCACTAACCGCTAGACCACCAGGCCCGTCAATCTGTTATGAAACTTACATTTTCAAAAAGCCCAGTTTTGTAACTAATTTATAAACATTTTCATTTCAATACCACATTGTCATAGTATCACAAACAAAAGAATAACAGCGAACTGAAATTTCTTGGCAATCGTCCAAATTGTAACTCTCGCGCATCGAAATGATAAATTATATCAATTTAGTTCATTCATCCGTTTTGATTGCTTTCTATTGATTATATGATTATGTCAAGGTTATAGTTAATAATAATAATATAATCCTTAAGGCACAGTCAAACAATTTATATTATATTGTAATAATTTCACGTTTTTTGATGAATGACCTGAAAATACCTTCATGTAACATTTTCTGAATCCCTTGAGACCACTTTATGCATGTGAATAGAAAGTAGCCTGGTAGCGCCATCTATCTGTTTAAGACGGACTACTAGTTGTCTCATCCATATTTCGCAATATTAGTTCCATTCATTCATTTGACCACTTTTGGAATGAGCGATGTGAACCCCGCCACTTCCTTACCAATCCTTCCGCACGCCTGGCGCGTAACGCACGTACGCGCTTTCGCAAACCTCTGGAAATAAACGAATCGCCGAGAGGAGACACACGATACCGCGCCCGTGTCGCTCCTGTGCTGCATCGCCTCCTTACTGCTGCTGCCGGATAGCGAACTTTTGTGATAATCCGCCCGCGGGTGTGAACGTGACAGTTTTGTGATCGCATCGGGAAGAACGCCGCCCGCCATCTTGGACTGCCCAACGCTGGAGAGCCAGGTATGCGTGCTTTTTCCCATAGACCTACATCGCTCGCTCACCTCTTGGCGATAATCAGCCATCCTCCAAAAATACAGTCC
This sequence comes from Autographa gamma, assembly GCA_905146925.1. Classification (NCBI taxonomy): domain Eukaryota; kingdom Metazoa; phylum Arthropoda; class Insecta; order Lepidoptera; family Noctuidae; genus Autographa; species Autographa gamma. The sequence goes on from LR989875.1 coordinate 471,479, forward strand.
ACTTAAAGATATACCTCGTTTATTTCCAAACCATTTTTTTGGTCCGAACGACCCGGATTCATATATCCGTATTCCCGCTCGCGTAGGTATCTTTTATAAGTGCCTACCTAGGTAGTTGTAGCACCTAGCTGCACTCCTAGTTCATAAATATATACCCATTACGTGGTTATTCCCGCACCCCCAGTAGGTAATATACTCAACGTAGCTACCTACTGACTTACAATAATAATTATAAACTAGGTATATAGTCGTTTTGTAAATTCATAATTTCAAGCGCCTTTTACCACCGCCTTTAAAGTCGTTGCCTTATTATTAGGTACAAGTACTTACTTTCCGCATAACATAAAACTACAGCATAATTTTAGGTTATTTACTTCTACCTACATTTGGAATATAAAATGTCGCAACAAAAGAAATATACTTCTGACGAGAATGAGTTAGCTATCTTAGAAGCTAAACGCAATGTTTTATTTGAGCGCATACAAAACATTTACGAGCGTTCAAAAACCGCCAAAATTTCCGATGTCAACAAAGAATCATTTCTTAGTTATTGTATGACAGTAGACGATATTCGAACCGATTTTCATAAATTATTAGACGCTTATAACGCACAATTACTTTCTATTAATCCTGAATCTAAACCAAATTATCAGGCGTTCACCTCATTCGAAGATCTTTATTGTATCATAAAACGTATACAATCGCAGTTAGATAATCGACAGTCCGCGAAGCCCAGCGCCGGACCGGCTGTCCGAGTACCGAAACTGCCCGCGATTGAACTCGTGTCATTCGATGGCGATATACGAAACTGGCCATTATTTTATGCAAGTTTCAAGTCTACAGTGCACGATAACGCCTCGCTGACGGACGCTGACAGGTTGTACTATTTAATAGGTAAGCTGTCGCCGAAAGCGCAATCTACATTCGCAGGTGTCACACCAAGTGCTGAAAATTATCAGGTCATTTTCCAGTCACTTCTTGATAGGTATCAGGATACTCGCATCCTCGCGTCTACTTACTTTGATCAAGCTTTGAATCTTAAATTGTCTGGTCCCGCGTCAGTTTTGAATTTCCAACTGTTTATTGATAACTTTGTTACCGCAGTAAATTCCCTTAAAAACCTAAAGTTAGAAAACCTTGCAGACTTTATGTTATTGCAACTCGCATTAAAAAAGTTCGACACGGAAACCGTTCGTGCATTCGAGATGACCGAACGTCAAAATAAATTACCTACCCTAAATAGTTTTCTTTCATTCATTAAAGATCAGTGTCGAATATATCAGAATACGCAGCCTAGTTCGTCTAGCTCGTCTAGTAATAATAATACAAGTAAACAAAACTTTAATAAATCGCGAAATAGTAATAATAAGTCGGTCCCTAACCCACAATCTTACGTAGCATGTTCGGATTCCGCAAATAACTCACACAAGTGTCTGTGCGACAATATTGTTCACGACCACCTTTTTAAATGTCCAGCCTTTAATATTTTAAATCCGACTGCTCGTTTTAAATCCGCTAAAGAAAATAAAGCTTGTGTTAATTGTTTGAGTATTAAGCATAAAACAAGCAATTGTTCTAGTAAAACTAAGTGTCGCTCATGCAATCAACAACATCATACGTTATTGCATTTTGAGAAAAAATCTCCGTTATTCGACCGCGGTAACCTTAACGTAAACGTAAATCCTAGTCCAGCTGTTTCGTTCTCTGTACCGCAGGCACAGGCCGCTCGTACCACGGCGCCTGTCCTTCCCGCGTCTCAGCCCGGAGTTTCTTTGTGTACGACATCCATTGCGCTCGCACGCCGGCAGTGCGCACGCACTCAACATACTCAGCGCGAAGCAGAGCGTCAATGTAACGCGTCTACTACGATATTATTAGCGACCGCGCAAGTTATTATTTATGACGTGAACAACACACCCCGCGTGGTTCGTTGTTTACTTGATAGTGCATCACAAAGTAGCTTCATTACTTCGGATTGTCTCAAATGTCTTGGACTTTGGAATAACTTTAAAAATACTAACTTAGTAGTTAAAGGGATCGGTGGTTCAGAAAAATCTTGTAAGGGTTCCGTCGATATTAAAATACATTCGCGTTTCAATAATGATATTAATTTCAACGTTTCGTCGCTTATTGTGGAACGTATTACGGACACGTTGCCTAGCGCTCACGTGGACTTGTCGTTACTCGCGCACCTCGAGACATTGCCGCTCGCTGATGCTCACTTTGCGCAGCCGGGTAATATCGATGTTTTGATCGGTGCTTCAGTTTTTCCGCACTTACTACTACCTAATGTTGTACGTAGTGAGCAATATAATTTACCTCCCGCTATTGAGACGGTATTTGGCTATGTAGTTATGGGTGCCGTACCTACGCTGCATAATACACATTATACTACGTCTTGCTGTTCTGTTCTTCAAGAAAATAATATTAATTCTCTTCTTAAGCGATTTTGGGAGCTTGAAGAGGTCTCCGCACCGCCCTCGTTGAGCCGTAAGGATCTCGAGTGTGAAGAACATTTCCGCGCTACCACTGTCCGCGACGATAGTGGTAGATATGTTGTAGCATTGCCGTTCTGTGGCGACCCGTATTCTTTAGGCGACTCGCACGCTGCTGCACTTAGGCGCTTATACTGTTTAGAACGTAAACTCGATGCGTCGCTTAAATTACGCGGTGCTTATAATGACGTCATGCGTGATTACATAAATAAAGGTTCTTTAAGCCCAGTTGTAAACGATGAGGGCAATTCTCTTCCCGCGTATTATATTCCGCATCACGGCGTGGTTCGCGAAGATAAGACCTCCACTAAACTTCGTGTGGTTTTAGATGCTAGTTGCCGAACTACATCGGGTCAGTCGATCAATGACATTTTGCATGCCGGTCCTGATCTACAGGGTGATTTATTTAACATCTTAATTAAATTCCGCCTTTTCAAAATTGCACTTTCAGCTGATTGTAGACAAATGTTTCTCAATATCGGCATTCGCGAATCCGACCGTAGATTTCAACGAATTTTATATCGTTTTGACAATAGTGAGCCTTTAACCGTGTATCAATTTAATCGCGTTTGTTTTGGACTTAAGTCTAGTCCATATCACGCGTTACGAGTTGTCCGCCAGTTGATCGCTGATGAAGGCGACAACTTTCCCGCTGCAGCCGCTGTTGCTGCTTCCGCCTTATACATGGACGACATTGTCTGTAGTGTCGCATCCGCTCCGCAAGCAGTTTCGCTTTGTGAAGAGCTTATTCAGCTTTTCAAACGAGGCCAATTTGACCTTGTCAAATGGACAAGCAATTCCAAAGAGGTTCTCGCGCACATACCTGATTCGCATAAAGCTTCTCCGGACATTGAGTTCGAGAGGTCCGCACATCACAAGGTTCTTGGTTTACGCTGGGACAGACATTGTGATAACTTCCGCTTTGACATCTTATCACCAGGTGATAAGTGTACCAAACGCGCAATGCTATCCACAGTGGCTCGTTTATGGGACATAATGGGTTTTGTGGCTCCTACCATTTTGTATGCCAAGCTCTTGATCAAGGACCTTTGGTTAGCAAAATGTGATTGGGATGACACTCCTCCCGACTATATTGTCGCTGCTTGGAAACAGTTTTGTGCTGAACTTCCCGCACTCAATAAAATAATTGTGCCGCGCCATCTAGGTTTAGTAGATGGATGTTTTGTTAACTTAATAGGTTTCGCTGACGCCAGTGAACGCGCTTACGGCGGAGTCATATATTTGCAAGTCCGCATTGGATCTAACTACTCTGTGCAGCTAGTTTGTGCCAAGTCTAAGGTCTCGCCTGTCAAAACCATTTCGGTTGCGAGACTGGAGTTGTGCGCGGCTCTGTTGCTGTCTCGGTTGCTTCGCAAAGTTCAAGACACAATTGCGCCCCATCACTCCATCAATAGGATATATGCATTTTCAGACTCCAAAGTAGTGCTCGCTTGGATTAATTCTTCTCCGCACCGCTGGCAGACCTTCGTCGCCAATCGCATTACTAAAATAATTGAACTTATTCCTGCTACTTGTTTCAATCACGTCGCGGGTACTGAGAATCCTGCGGATTGCCTGTCTCGTGGTGTTACTCCGGCTAATCTTCTGGATCATCCTTTGTGGCATCATGGCCCTTCTTGGATTTCTCGTGATCCATCAGAGTGGCCTATACATCCATCTGTCCACGATGCAGAGGACGAGGATATACCTGAGCGGAAGTCTGTCTCTCATCCCGTGACCATTGAGGTTGCGGAATCTCTTATTTACGCACTCGCGCTACGCATGTCATCGTGGTCTAAATTACTACGTGTCATCGTTTATGTCTGTAGGTTTATTAAGAAATTACCTAATGGAACTTCTATTTCAAGCTCTGATCTTGAGGTCGCAGAGTATACATTGTTGCGCGCCCTACAGGCTGTTCATTTTAGTAAGGATATTCAAAATTTAAAAAATAACATTCCTTGTTCTCCCGCTCTTCTTAAACTCAAGCCGTTTCTCGATGAGCACGGCATCATACGTGTTGGCGGTCGTTTGTCAAATTCGGACGTACCTTACAACTACAAGCATCCTTGCATCCTGCCGCGTCACGACCATGTAGTCAACCTTCTTGTTGATTACTATCACAAGAAGCATCTCCACGCAGGTCCAGAGTTACTCATGTCCTTACTTAGGCAAAACTACTGGATTCTCGCTGCACGACGAATAATTCGCCACATAATTCATAAATGTAACACCTGTTTTAAATTCCGTCCGCGTTCGATCTTTCCTCCAATGGCAGATCTTCCTAGCCAACGTGTCAACCAGGTAGATAAAGCGTTTACACATACCGGTTGTGATTACGCAGGACCACTGCAGTACACACCAGTTCGTGGTAGAGGCGTCAAAAGCCGTAAAGCTTGGCTATGTATTTTCACATGCCTTACAACTCGCGCTACGCACATCGAAGTTGCGACGGATTTAAGTACGGTTTCATTTCTCGCAGCTCTAAAACGTTTTCTTTCGCGACGTGGTCCCGTAAAGTGTTTATACACGGATAACGGCACAGGTTTCGTGGGTGCAAGTTCTTATCTACGCGATCTCTATAAATTTCTCAATAAAGAGTATAGTTCACGTCTTCAGGAGGAACTTTCCATTAATCGCATTGATTGGAAGTTTATTCCGCCTGCTTCACCACATTTTGGCGGATGTTGGGAAAGCATGGTCAAAGTAATTAAAACGCATCTCTTCAGAGTCATAGGTCAACAAATCCTTTCTTACGAAGAGCTTTTAACTGTCCTCGTGCAAATCGAGGCACTTGTTAATTCGCGCCCGCTCACAGCACTCAGTAGTGACCCTGCTGAACCATCCGCGTTAACTCCCGCGCATTTTTTAAATACTGTGCCATTGTCGTCACTTCCCGCGCCTGAAGCAGACTCTTCTAGCTTGCTTCAGAGACATACTCTTCTTGACAACCTCGTACAGTCGTTTTGGCGGCGCTGGCGCTCAGAATATCTTCACCAACTTCAGGCTAGATCTAAATGGAATAGTCCTGCATCCCCTATACAGGAGGGTACGTTGGTAATTATTATAAATGATAATTCAGCACCGCTTTCATGGCCACTGGGCATTGTTGAGAAGTTACATACCGCAAAGGACGGCACAACCCGCGTCGTTACTGTAAAAACCGCTAAGGGTAGCTACGTGCGCCCTGTTGTACGTCTCTGTCCGCTACCGACTCAGTAAGATCTAGCCTGAAGTTGGATCTATGTCTTAGTTTAGGTATTTAGTGTGTAATTCAATTATAATTTGTTCCGCTTTGTTAACGCAATTAATTTAAAATATTTTAACGCTCGCTGTCTTAGACTGTGTATAGGTTATGCGGTAGTACACCTTACATATCTAGATTATTATTATTATATTTCTTTTAAAGGCAACCCTTTAAGGCCGGGGGGAAATGGTAGCGCCATCTATCTGTTTAAGACGGACTACTAGTTGTCTCATCCATATTTCGCAATATTAGTTCCATTCATTCATTTGACCACTTTTGGAATGAGCGATGTGAACCCCGCCACTTCCTTACCAATCCTTCCGCACGCCTGGCGCGTAACGCACGTACGCGCTTTCGCAAACCTCTGGAAATAAACGAATCGCCGAGAGGAGACACACGATACCGCGCCCGTGTCGCTCCTGTGCTGCATCGCCTCCTTACTGCTGCTGCCGGATAGCGAACTTTTGTGATAATCCGCCCGCGGGTGTGAACGTGACAGTTTTGTGATCGCATCGGGAAGAACGCCGCCCGCCATCTTGGACTGCCCAACGCTGGAGAGCCAGGTATGCGTGCTTTTTCCCATAGACCTACATCGCTCGCTCACCTCTTGGCGATAATCAGCCATCCTCCAAAAATACAGTCCACTTAAAGATATACCTCGTTTATTTCCAAACCATAGCCCTTAGACAATAATAAAAATAATGGTTATGTTGATCTGGATTTCTAGATTCTTAGGTTTACGAGAATGTTAGACATTAAAATAAAACTACTTTTTATGGATTTTACCGCGCTTGTGCAGTCATGATCACGGGCAGACTAACTCTATTGAAATGTCGAGACCATGTCCTTGTTATGGGTCAAACTCCTATCTGCTTAAGGTCTGCTTGTGACCACGGCCGGTGTAACCCGGTCGAAACGTCAAGCCCTAAAGGTATTTATGCATGTTCGCGCTAATCCCCGTTCTATAATATTAATATCAAACTCCTAGTTTTTCTTTTCTATAGTTTTTGTAACCTATCCTATTCCGCTTATCCTATCTGCGCTTCGACCTCTACCTACCATGCATCTATTAACCATCGGTATTGCAAGCCAGAAGCGATACCAATCACGTGTCAGCCGCATTCCGCGCGAGTCGCCTCTCATGACGACTCATGATTGATTGGATCACCTGTCGCCGCTAAGTGTTACGCGATTCTGAATATATTAGCTTTGTAGGTGATTACTTCGCGTTTTTATAGAACCTTGCTTCACCTACTTACGTGTGTATAACTGAAGCCAAAGAGAATCAGGATAAATTTCGAAGGTAATTTTCCCGCGCTGAGGATTAACCCAAAACTCTCACTAGGATATTATACTTAATTATGTCAACCTATATTTGTCTAACTGTAGGTTGAGAGCTTCTTTCACACTAAGGGGATCATTAGCGTAAAATAAATCGTTTCCCTATAGCAACATTGTCAGTTTACAGTGCTCTTAAATGGATACCCTATTCCACACACATTCAATAGAATTAGTCACATTACATAGTGATGCTCCCCAGTAGATAAGTTCCAATTCCAGTAAATATAATTATGTACACAATGCACCCAAAAGCACACACGCCATAAAAAAGCAGAATAACGCAGATAGCAATCTGCACGTAGCAACGAACTCCGAAATCCAAATAAAAACAAACCATCGTTAACGATATTGGCACAGGCCTGTGCAAACCACCTGCCTTTTGTAATACATACACACACACATATATTGAGAAGATTTACATAAAATAAAAAAACCCTTTTGAATTCTCCTTACAAATATCCCATACTACCAAATTGATTTTAGTTATAGCAGCCTAAGGTTAAAATTGCCCTTTTCATTCTCCTTAGAATTATCCTCTACTTCCAAAGTGATTTAAGTTAAGGCGGTTAGTTAAAAGGAACATATGTTTAGAAGATGATTATTGCATGTGTGCCCAGATGCATTTCTATTTGACATAGCCAGATGTGCCACCAATCCGATCCGACACCACGCACTGGTGAGAGAATATGCGTATATTAGGTTAAATGACTGGGTATGAATAATCTATTTATTTATAACACTTTAACAACCATTACAGGGTTTAGATAGTTAAAAAAAATGTACATGTATTATTTGCTTCAACACAAAAGAAAAAAAATGTAGATAAAGGGAATCAAAGCTCAGGAATAGGGACCATCACACTTTTGCAAAAATCTTGTCCTCGAATAGTCGGAAAAAAAATCCGCAATAGAAATTGTTATTGTATTCGGGCATTAGGCACGAGCCAACAGAAAGACGAGCACATAATAAACAAACGTAAACGTGTGCGTCTTTCAACAAAACCGATTTACAAAAAGAAGTGTGGCCCACAATCGGAGCACCTGTCGCGCGCCATCTGCCGGCCGAATCTGAGTTAGCATAACACCTGTTTCCGCGTCAAGTCGCCTTGGATGAAGGAAATATTATATTTTTGTATTATTTCAACAGTAGGGTTGGTATTGGAGAAAGTTTGATTGCTTATGTTTTTATATTGTTTAATTTACAATGGAGTTTAATGTCCTTACTTTGTCAAGCATAAAAAACTTCATTTCAATGACTTAGTATACAAAGACACTGTCTTATGCATCTGCCTAATTTGAGCAGTCAACCATGTAAAGAACAATTAACATAATTTATAAGTTAATCTATTAATAAAAGTTTTTCATCATTGAAGTTCATTTATCAAGAATTATTTGTTATGAGTACAACTGCTAATAATACGCTTAAAATATCGCACAGTGATAATATCTATCAAACAAGATATTGTGCCATCATAACGTCGCAAAATAGTTGTGTAAACAAACTTTTTGATACTAATAACTTGATTCAATACGGACATATTCATTTTTCCTCAAAACCTTAGAGAACACGTATTATTGTTAACTTAAAAATAACCTTAGACTAAGATTAGTCATCAAAAATAGTGTACAGTAAGGCTTACTACCGGTTTCTAAAAAGCTAATCAATTTATTACATTGTCAACTAAACACATCACGTCTGTTTGATTAACCAAAATACTAACAGCCAATCACAGCTTTACATGAGCTTTGACAAGTGATTCACGAATTTAAGTTTCGTTTCAGAAACTGGGCATATTTCTCACTTAGTCAAGTATTGTCACTCGGGAAGGTTAAGTTTAAAGGCTACTGCACCGGGTATAGGTAGTCGTCCTAACTTGACTTCACGGTCTAGCACACTAAACAAAACTGATATAAAAACTTCTAACATAACCTAACAGTAAGGTAAAGGTCGGTTCGTTCCCGCGCTGCGACCCCTACCATATGATAATGCAGCAAGGTGCAACCGTTGTGACGTCACAGCAACATATGGTTTAGTACATACACAAAGGTATTGCGCGCGAAAATGACGCATTTGAGAAGTATAGTTGGATTCAAACTTAATGGCGGCTATGAAGTTAGCTACACTTAGCGCAGTACCTCCCCCCCCCCCCCCCCCGCTGGCAGCAGCGACTGGCCTCGTGTTCAGAGCCGCCATTAACTTTGCACCGTACTGTAATAAACATTTAACAACCTTATTTGTGATGTTTTAATTACTGGTGGTTTATGATTTTTGTAATTCTTGCAAGGGCTTTGTATGAATATTTATGTGTCTGATTATTTATAATTTAAGAGGCCGTACTTAAGATTTGATCTTTGTGCGTAAATGAGGTGAATTAAACCAGGAAATATCCAGCACAGGCATTTAAGCTTGTGTTATAAGAAATATGTAAAATTCACATTGATATCATTAAAATGTATGTATGTAATGTATGTATGTAATGTACTAAATGAATGATTTAATACTACTGAATAGCGACCAAAATTACAAATAATGTGTACCGACCACCGAATACATATATGTCGTTTTTAATATTCACAATATAATAATTGCTAATAATCAATTATTTAAATAAACACGTTTCATCTACACCGTCGCGTTTCTATGTCCCGTGTATTTTCACACCTGTGTTTACAGATTCACCCTTGTTAGGCCGTGTAAAATACTCATGAATATAAAAGTGCCCCAGAAAGTACGAACTTTTGGCTGTGTAGAAGATAGAGTAGCGCTGTCTGTTTTGCGTTTTTTTTTTCTAGTATCAATTTAATCTGGGTAACAGAAACATGGGATATTTAATTCAACAACGCAATTTTGTCTATAAGCACTAAATTATGACTTCCCATCCCTATTCTATTAGTTTCCCAATAACAAAATGTATCTATAAAGCAACATCAATGAAGAATTTCCTAGTTACAATAATCGATCTCTATTTGTGCTACCAAGAAGCGTGTCGATCCTTCATTAAAGCCCAATACAAACAAAAGGATATTTGAAGGTCGTTTTAAATCAATATCACCTGTAGGCTCTAGCTAGTTATGTCCAAGTAATTATAGTATCGTTATCAAAGTCAACAAGGCTCCGGCTTTATTGGACTTTAATCAAAGGATAAGTCCAGTTGGATGGCTCCTATTGTATTTCCGAGTCAGCTGTTTCAATTACTAGGATAAAGATTGGAAATTATTTGAAGCTTAATCTTTAGGGAAGATAATATTATATCTGGGGTGGTTATAGATTTAGGTATGGCTATCAGATATCGAAGCTAAAAGAGACGGGTTATTTTTAGATTATGATAAGATAAATTTGCTATCAATGATCCTATAAATTCCAGGTTTCATGTCAATGTAAAATTAAGAAATAAGATTTGATTTCATGGATTTCATATAAAATATCTTCCGAATTTGTATGCCAGGCTTAACTTATAGGTGCTTATTCGAAAACATATTGCGACTATTCGACTCCAAATTAACAATTTAGCTACACCAATATTGATAATCAGTGAATTAACATTACAATTTTCTGTTTTACAGGATTCAAAACCACAACTCAATCGTCGAAACACAAGGCAAACTTACAGAAACAACACAAAGAACTGTAAAACATAACTGGCGAAGCATGCCAACGCCCTATCGCCTCAACACGAACGTTTCTCACAATTAGCTGAACACCAAACGTTTTAATGTAGAACTCGCTTCTAACAATAATATCGTATTGATTGGGGTAAACACGGGATGTAGGGATAGGAAGTTATGAGGAATAAAAAGGAGTGATTGGAGTTAGTTATAAAATAATGCATACATACATAAAAATATAAAACAAAACCAGGTATTGTTGTAAAGATAAATAATCATGAAAGCATATCATGTCGCAATGCAACTTTTCGGTTGCGTTTATTCACACCACTTCCATTTTTATATACAAGGTGTAGAGATTTGGCTGGTGTGACTATCTAGAAAAAAATTCCACATAGACACACCAGTGTGTCTTGCTGGTGTGACTATATGGAAGCTAATCTAAATGAAATCTAAAAATTAACTTGTATGTCGACTACCACGTAGCGAGTTCTTCGTTAAAACATAGGATGGAAAATTAATTGCTACTATTAGTGTACTAAATAATTATTAAATCAGGAATTAAATCGTTTTGTCATGATAAATAAAAACGGTCTAAATAAGTTATTACCTATGAAGTCAAGCCTACTGGTTTATTTCCATCCGAACCAATAGTTCCACGATTCCATTTTCAGTCTTCATACTATTTATATATATTACTTACAAAGAGTCATACCATATTTAATACTATTTAATTTAAACGAATCTCGTTTATAATCATGAATGAACCTACGTCACTGCGGTCGAACAAATCTTGGAACTAATATCACGTTATACTTTGTTATTAATGACATCATTATCCACTAACATAATTATAAATAAATACCTAATATAATTTCATAAAACTTCCTCATGTATTATAAATCGTGAAGGCAATATCATTTTGGTTAAGGAGTGATAGGTGTCGCCATCTAGTGGCGAATAGAAAGACCAAGTTCAGTGAAACTGGTTCACAGTTTCGGCCGCTTGCTACTAGATAGCGCTGTACGTATTATAGTGTATGTAGTTTAGAGTATTTTAACAAAATGTTAATAAATTATTACATAGTACTTACCTTTGTGGCACGCGTGTGTGCTGTGATCGTAATGTAATGCAGACTTACCTGTAACAGAAAGAGAGAACTTTAATAAATACATGTGTTAGAGCTTTTAAAAATAAAACATGAAGAAAATACATTTATTTCGTTTATTAGAAAGTCCGACTCCGTTTGAGATTTACACGCATTTCTTGTGAAACTCATAAAATAACTTTGTTCGTAACACACAGATGGCGCAATAAATACCTTCAAACAACTATCAAATGAATACCATACAACTAAATTCTGAAATAAAACAGGTTTATATGCGAACGAGAAAACAACAATTATTGTGTTTTTTTATTTTTTTTCAAATTAAATTTTCATAAAAGTATCATATTAATATTTCTTAATAGAATAAAAATATAACATTATTTAAGTCCCACGTTGGGCGCCACCAAAACCTCTAAAGCCTCAATGCAGACCAAAAAATTAAAAGTAAAAAGTACAAAACCAATTAATCCCTGACATAATAATAAACATCAAGGAAGACAGTAGAAACGTTTTGTCATTTACAGAACGGTTTCATTAGGTAATACGTTGTAAGGTATAAACGAAGGTGGTGCGTTATTTCTCATTAAGTATGTAAACGTATTGCATTGTTCATCCCTCCTCCCCCCTTTACCCTACTGCCTCCCACACAAGTCGAATACAATACCTTGAAGCTTAGACAGGTATGGTTATCTGGTGGCCCCTACCACGGTGGTAAATGATTTTATTGTAATTAACATAAAATGAAAATAAGTAGACTTTATTTATGACCTGTTCTAGTCTCTGGTGTTTAAAATATATTTTTTTTTATTATGTAAGAATTTACACGAAACCCTGGTTGAGAATTAAATACTTCCTATCTGGTCCAAACGAGTGGAAAAAGTGGGCTTTCCCACAAAAAAAAAAATGGCTCGTTACAAATTGGATAATCCAGGATGATCCTGGTCTAACAGGTGTTATTGTGTTCCTCAAGTACTGAAAAGTTCTCTTTTGGAAAAGAATACTGCAGTGCATTTTAGAAATAGGGGTCGATATGGCATTTTCTAACTTTTGATACCTTATAGGCCAGTGAATAATAATAATATAGGACCATGGTAGGGTCCTCCACATAGATATAACACAGCGGTAGGGTCGCTCACAAGACATCTATGAGCTTAATTAAAACCTGACTCCATTCTAATTGGAATTCAAGCTCAGCTGTGCACGCGGTGTGCAGCCATGTGGAGGCTGTGTCTTGGCATTCTACTGGTAAAGTTATGTTCATTACATCAAGTGCTCGTCTTTAACATATGTTTATTAATTATGTTCCACCTTTGACACCTGTTTTAGTTGTTTGTTTAAGATTGATAGAAATATTTAAAAAGATACCAATTAGTAATAGGAGAGGGATCGAAAGACTGATATATTTTGTGGATATTTGATCAAATTACTTTTTCTCGCATGAGGGGAACTAATCCACATCATGCCTCACAGTAATAGCCGTCGGTTTGACTCCTATACTGAAAGTGTTATCCTTTTTTTAAGTGAAACGTGAAGATTTCTTCTCCAATAGATTATTTCCGCTCAGCCTTGGATCTAAGCAACCAGAATGATATCATTTCTACAACGCAATCAGACCATATTACTGTATAGGAAGTTGGTGCGATCTTCGAGCGGATAAAGTAATTTTCCCGAGGAAATATAAGCAGCTACCTGTTAAGCAAACAAACAGCGCGGCACGTGCTCGCCGCTCGAGTGCCAGTTAATTGCGGCACGTGCACTGCACTCTATGTGTACATATAGGTATGTTATTACAAGCTGGTAGCAAAGCTTTTGAAGATATATCCAAAACACTAGTAATGAAGAACTCTTTAATAAAGTAATAAAATTAAAGATGTCGTTCAAAATATTTGTGTTATAAACATTGTTATGGAGATTTTTTTCTAGCCAGTTTCTTTTCGGCAATGCTCTTTTATCAATTTCTTTTAGGATTTCTTGGTCGCACTTGTTTTCAAGCTTTAAATTGAGAAAATAGTGCTTATATGCATTAAGCAACAATAAGAAAAGAAAATTAGTTATTCAGGCTTGTTACAAACACGACGATAAAAACTCAAATCCTAACGCCATAGTTTCGTTTGAATCAAAAGGAATCATAACTCTCCCACCGACCACACAACATCTGAACTACCTGTACTCACGAAACTACAGCAGTGAGTAAGCTCACAGATTACATTTGGCATTGTAACACGTGGGCTGCGGAGTGCGGACAGACGGAATTTTACAAGATCCGTGACGCGTACACATGTGGTTGTAGGTGTACTATCATGTTGGTGATACGTGATGGGTTTACGGGATGGAGAGGAGCCAGAGCCGTCCAGAGATGACCAGCTTAACTGAGCATTTCCTTACATAACAATTCAGTAACTAACGGTCAGACCCAGAATTAGAATCTGAGACAGAAAATAATAAAGCAGAGGGAGGAAAAGGGCTTTAGTTACCGGACATTACTGTTAAAAGAAACTCGGTTAACATAAAATAAGGTAAGTGTCACAACACCTTAGATTCACAAAAAGCCTCCACTGAAATCCTGCGCTGGTTCTCTCCCTTGGACTGTGTCCCGGACTATGAGACTCAAAGAAAAGAAACAGTTTATGTGCATACTCTATCATCTCTATGGCTAATCTCACTTGACATTCGTTCTTGAAGCTATATTACCTGTCTGCAGCTTATCAGCGGTGAGGCTGCGCAGGAGTCGCTTGATGCTGCGCCGCCTGCGCACGCCGCAGCCGTCGTCGGGCGAGCTCATAGCAACGCGTTACGTTACACTCTCCATAGTATTGTGCACTTGTTTTTTATTAACACTTGATTATGTAATCATGAAGGTTTATTGATGATTTCTGTTCACAATTTTATGTGGTCATATTTAGAATGTAGCGGCTGTTTACATACGTTTGGTCTGAATCTTAAATGTCATAGAATTTAATAAGAGTTTACCTGCTTAGAATAACGTGTTTATCAACTGATGTAAAAATGAAGACAAATAATAAAAATGATACGCATATCCAAGTAGTTGTTGTCACTACACTTTTAGGAAAATTGTCGAAAGATTTAAAAAAAAAAATAAAACAATATTTTATTAAAAATCTAGTCAAGCTATCAATTTTGACTAATAAAAAACAATACACAAAATTTAGTACCTAAATCTGAATCGAAAGGTGAGAGGGCTAACGGCCGCCCTTTACACAAATCAGGTCAGTGCACACTGGCTGACAAATTTCGTGATATTTAGCGAAGCAGGTACGACAGATATTTGGCACGTCGCACTCAGGTAAACACGTAACGTTTTAATACTGGATCGTGGATAATTTAACGAGGAGGTAGTTAAATGGCGTGTTTCCTAACTAATTATGTAACGTATTCGTTTGAAGATGCAATTTCTTATCGAATTATGTGTAATATATTTAAAAGATATTTCAGAAATAAGGTAAACAAATAGGTAGTATTTATTTTGATATTCTTTTCAATATACTCTAATCTTAATACATAGTTACTTATAGTAAGTACAGTAAGTAAGCTTGTCCCACGGTGGGCGCCATTTAAAAATCTTTCGTGTTTTGAAGTCAAGTATTTCTTTATTTTCAGCAACAGTAACTGGCCACAGTTACTGTAACTACTACGTACCTAAGTAGCGTAATCAATTACATATTTTAATCGTTGGATAGTGAATTTTGCCAAAAATACTTTCCCTCTAGAATAAATTAGTTTTAATTCATAAATATTGCAATATATATACAATATATTGTCCCAATTTCCTCCTATATAAACGTATTATTTCTACAGTATAAAGTCCATTGCTCCCTGGCGGTATATGACAGTAAAGAGGCGGTGACATCAAAGCGCGTCTTACAGGTGGACGCGTCACAACGCCGCGCTGTAATAGGCTGCTGGTGGACAATGGAGGTACGTCTAATATTAATAAGCTATCATCACATTATGTTGTGTTTGAGTAGCTCACTTGCTATAGCACTTTGTTGTTCGGTGACAATATAGTGCAAATAAATACAATAAATAGATAATGCGCATTGAACAGATAAAAATAAAACCAAAATTATTTATCAACCAAACCAACAAATATAGTAATTCTTATGATCAAGTGTCTACTGCATGAATTTAAGAAATTCTAGAATATTACAAAAAAACACTGGATTTTGGTAAGTTCTTAATATTTTTCAAACATAATGACGTCTGAGCTCATTTAAGGCGACTTCATAAATTATAGATTCTGAGAAAAATTTAGCCTTGTAAACAGCAGAAATACCTTCTTTAGGAGATTGGACAAAAAGTCATAGCCTGCCAATCATGAAGTCAGAACTAACCATCAATCTATTAAAATGTAACTTCTACAACTATCAATCAACATTCGTAGCAATAAATCTTACATAAATAATTAAATCAAATAGTTACTATATAAACGGGGTCTTGATTACCCGAGCTCACCTTAGTTAATCTTAATCCCCCGTTAAAGTATTACTTAGTTAATTGATCGAGGCGTTTCATTAACTCTGATACGGATATAGTGTTAAGTTAGGTAAACAATACTAAAATAGCAGCAAGTATTTTAGTTATCCAATTCAACTATCTTATTTTGTCTTTACTTAAAAAGTTTATAGAATCTCTACAAACAAAAACGTTTAATTATTATTAAGAAGTTTTTTTTTTTTTGGTAGATATCTTTGCAGTTAGCCTGAGCGCAGACTTTGACTGCTTCACCGGACTTTTGGCGATGACATTAAGGCCCCTAGCCAGAGCAATAGGAAAAACTAACTACGTCAGCAACGTCCACTAAGGGCACCCCCTGCGGGGTTCGGCGAAGTATGATCAATGTTTTATGTAAGTACTTATTTTAATTAACGCCGCACTCAGAGACGTTAATGGTTACTCAACAGAATGGTTATTATCGATTAAAGAGGAAATCCCTTAAGTATCGATTTAAGTTAATCACCTTACAGAAATTGACCTTTAAACCTATAAGGAACATCATCTCCCTGCCATGTGTCCAATTATTTGGGGTCGGCTGCGTATTCAGCTTCCATTCATCGCTACAACTCGTCATCTCAGCATTTGAAACCTACAAAGATATTGTCCGAAACTAAAGTATACACTAAATGTTACTTTTCATCCGATAAGTATCAAAAACCCTATACCTAACATAAATTGGAACCTTTTAAAAGTTAAAACACATCAAACTTTATAATAGATAACCGGTCAGCAAGCTCTCAGCTAATCGTGTAGTCACCAATAAATAGCGTATACAAATTCTGAACGGTATTTACGTAGTCGTTCAACTGTAAATTGATCAAAGTTGGTCCTGCATTGGATCGCTCCTTGCATGCCTTAGAGTATACATAAGTAAACGTAGAGTGCGCGCATGGCCAGGCCGTTGTGCTGATCGTAAGCAGAGTAACTCCGTACTGTGCTCTACGACTTCTTTACTTATTTAAGGTAGTTTCCGTGCAACGTCTGTCGTTTATGGTAAAATATTGATGATTGCGATATTATCATGTTTTGCAGCATTTTTAGGTTTTGAGACACTCTGAATAAAACGGAGCGTTCTCTTTTCACACTAATTGCACGTCGGCTCTCGTTCATATTTGTGCTCACAGTTCATACACTGCTAGGCACCCTCTGTAATTATTTATACTCTAAGTGGCATATGAGTTACTCCTTAGTTCTATGAGCTGGTAACTCGTAGCTTAAACAATGGGGATTTGTTTCGATTGTGTGAACAAACAAACTGCTGTGATGTGTTCTCTATTTTAATTGGATTTTCTATGGTTAACTATGACTTGTCCACTGTACATCATACCATGCATGTATGTAGATTACGCATTGTAGTTTTAATATTTTTCATAATAATATGAACATAAAATATATTTCAAGTATAACAAAATTCCAGACCAAGCTAAAATTCTAAAGCCTCTTTTGGTGGACCGAGGCTGCGCAAAATATTTAGGATTCCTATATTTAGCGCTCCTTTGGGCGTGAAAAGGTCACTTTCAGCAAATTAGATTGTACCGTTATAAAATAATGTGTTGTTTTAAGGGTAGCTAGTAGTTATACCTAATTTTTTATACAAATAATTTGTTATATAGGTACTTGGAGGTAAAACAATGTATCAGTGTTTATTGAAGTACTAGATTTGTTCGTTAAAAATATAAATGACTTAAATATTGGAATACCCTTTTACTTTTTAGCATGCATGGAACTGTAGCAGATTTTTAGATCATAATATTCAAATAATTTTGTTTTATACCTAACTACGGCAGATTATCTGTGACGTAAGTATCATATAGTAATGACCATGCGTCACGGATTTGTATACAAAACCATATCGATGGCGTTAACTTTTTAATAAAGAGACTATTTATGTCCTGAAGTGACGCATTTTACCTTCAGAGACAATTTTAGGCACCGTTTAAAACATATGCTTGCAAAAAAAATATTACTAGGGTTGTTACAACATTGTTAATATTCTGTGAAAAATCTATATCTGTATTTTATGTAATCAAAATATATTAATTTTCTCTCAGAGAGGAGCAAGAAAACAAAAGGTTATGGGCACTATTTTGACGAATCGTAAGACACATTTAGTGCTGTAATGTATACAATAAAATATACAAACATAAAACAATAAAGAACAATCCACTTCTTATAATTACATATTCATGTCTACTGTATAAATTTTGCAGTGTACACAATTCTGTATCTGAATCAAAACAACTTCTACAGTAAACTTTACCTTTACCACAACTATACCAACACACACGCGACAAAGTCTAGATACCTAGGTGTACCATAAAGCTAACAAGAGTCTATTTGTGTCGCGTCACCGTGTCCGCACCCCGCGATGACGTCACGAGCTCATTGTTTGCACTTTATATCCAGATCGACAGCTGGTTGTGGTACTCATATATCTAGCTGGTTTCATGTGTGAGATATGGTCTATTCACTGATAGGTTTTTTGTAAGATATTTTTTTTAGTAAGTTTTGAAAGAGTGACAGAAATCAGGAGCCTACACTGTTTAAGCTAGGTAGAACATTTAAATATGCTCAAAAGTAGTTTTATCAAAATGTATAAATATGCTTTTAAGATACAACGTAGTGCAAGAATTATGTACACCGCTATTTACCTACTTTAACATGGAATACATGCAAATTGGAACTCTATTTGTAAATCTACCGTACAAGTAGACCAGAAGAAGTAACTTTATAAATAACGAAAAGAATACTACGAGTACACCGCGTATTAAATCTAGCGAATTGATTTAGTCTAATTAAATGGAAATTGCCAACCCTACGCTTGTTTACTTCAGATCGACGTATTTTAACGGCGCGTGCGCATGTCGTAAAACGATTAGATAACATGAGCTAATGTTGGAAATTTATTTTACTATAACATCCTAGAACGCCCTAGGCGATTTCCATCGATGTAAATTTTGGAAGAGGAAAAACGATCGGTTCAATGATCAACCGTCATATCCTTTTTTCACAGTTAAACAGACTGTGATTGATAAATGCTACTGACATGCACAATCCCAAAATCAAAATTCAGGGCATTTTCATGGAGGAACAGATTTTTAATATCCGTCAATGTACAACCTCAGACTTTTACAAAATCCATTAACCTTTAGTCTACCACTTCTTATTGGGAAACTTTTAAGCCTTCTCAAATCTCCTCTTCATATTTATACTTCTGCTTACACTTCCTAGCATATCTCGGTACAATAATATCCATCACCAGATGATATGTGAACACGTGGCGCCACCTGGCGGCCTGCCAAACAATTACTATCGGAGTCTTACGTTTTATTGTCCCAATACTGACCCGCTTTGATCTAGAACACGAATAGTAACGAACTGCGATTGTTTGGCTGCACAGGTTTAAACTTTATGGAGCTTGTTTTCAAGTAGATTTTATTGGTATACAGAATCATCTTTTTAGGAGACAAATTGGCAGAAAACTCAACGGGTCAGAATTGCTATGCAGTTCTGCAAAGCGTAAAGGGTTTTATACCAAGAAATGTGTGCTGTAGGCGTCCGTATATGTTCAGCTATATTTCAAGTTCGTCAAACACATTTGGCACTTAAAAGAAAATAAATAAATGTTAAAAAAAAAAACAACTTCTTCGACTCAGTTCCCAAACTAGATTATATTGGCTACCAGTCTAGTTGGCTATCGGATTTAGCAGAATGCCAGTGTAACACATTGTTATAGACTGATCATTTTTTCCATGAATATGGAGCTGTTCTATTGCCTTTCTACAGCTTATTAGATTACAAATACATGATGATTAGCACCGAGCTTCTAATTTCTAACTAATGTAATTATTCCTGTTCGTGTACATTAAGTGCAGCGGCATCATTAGGTGCGCTGGCGCAGCGCCAAGCGGTCAAGGCTGCAGGTTGCATGCTGCGATAAATTATAATGATTTACTGACGTTTGTTACTTCATCGACGCCTTAACTTTATGCACTGGTCGTATGGTGCATGGTGCATGGTGTATGGTGTATGGTGCATGGTGTGTGGTGGACCAATCGCGTTGGTTATGGTGGTGTGATGCTGGGTTCATTACTATTGTTGTGCTATGATTTATTTGAGCTGAGCTTAATGAACATGTTTCCTTTAACTTTGTAAAGTTTTATACTTACTAACGTCAAATTTTTAACCATTTGTTGGGTTCCGCACCTCAAAAGTCACACACTCGTGTGTCTGCCTGTTCGTCGCAACTAATGAACCGATTTCTAAGAAATTTCGTACATATGTGATTGGTGCACAAAGACGGATGTGTAACGTAAATATATAAATTTTAAATACGAAGACAGTTGCATCCAAAAATTGAATCAACTATAATTATGTATGGGAGTAAATTTTCTAGCGTAAGATTGTCAGTTAAGGAAGGAAGCTATCTCAATAAACTAATATTAACACTCCTTCACAAATAACCATCTATTTTAAAATACATTGGAATCGAAACTAGATAATATCAAAGTCTACATTGATATAAACAGTGGGAATCTGTGTAATATCCGAGTTCCGAGTGAATTTCACTAAATCAACACGAACTTCAACACGGAATGACGGTAGTTGTAATTTATGTCATTCAGGTTGTTTCCTACGCGTTACATAGGATATAGTACGGGATATGTTATATACTCAGGAGCACTAGGGATCAAATAGACTAATTTAACGTAAGACCAATATATCTATTCAATGTAACATACATAGCATCACGCCTGTATTCCCCGAAGGGTTAGGCAGAGGTGTACCAATGTAAACCCACTGTTCGCCGATATGTTTAGGTCCCATATAATAGGTAGCGAGCCTATTGCCACTAACCGGGCACAAATCCAATCTCCGACCTGCTACTGAGAATTTTATAGACAACCCAATAACTCCTTGGTCGACTTGGGAATCGAACCCCCAGACCTTTAGCGTAGCAGTCGCGCTAGGAACCACTAGGCCAACGAGGCAGTTAGCACTGTACAATTGGAAGTTTAAACAATTTCCTTATTTATTAGCTTTTGCCCGCGACTCCGCCTGTTTGGATGTCCACCAAATGTTTTAAACCATATTTAGGTACAGTTTTATCCCACATATTACGAATTTAGGTATTAACTGACACATTGTACTTATCATCTAGGTAATCCACTCCGGACATGCATCACATCATGCATTAAATGAATTATTACATACTTAATTATGTGTGACAAACAGGCAAAAGTCCACCACATGAACTAATCACGCTATAAATATGACAAACATAATATACATAACATAACATAAACCTACTATTTACTAGTTGTGTTATAAGCCGGACTTGGAGTAAAGATATATCAAACATTATTATCGAGAAACGAGAGTTGTCTCACTTTGCTTAAATGTCTTTATGTCGCTAAAACTGAAATTGTCAGAGACAACACGAGAGCTCACGGTAACTTATTGGGGTTTCAGTATTAAGCAACTTAAGTATTTAAAAATGTAGAATTTCTAAGAGATAACTACTATAATATGAACAATGATTTAGTCAAGAAATTACATGCTTTATGTAACTAAACTTCATTATTACGCCCTTATGACATAACCTTAACCTTCCTTACCGCTTTCCTACATAAGTCTAAATTGTTCGCAACCTCAACCGAGCTAAAGTAACTAATCGCGCAGTTAATGGACAGTAAACAGTTTGATGATAAATCCGGGGCCCTTTGTGCGGCCCCCGTCTAGACTGGGGACGGCCCCTTTGACTACATACGCCTACGTGCATGACTTGTGGGGTCGCAGTGATAGCGATGAAATAGTAAATCAAATAAAATTACATTTTACGGTTAAAGACCCAAACAAGGTAAGATACTCGTATAACTAAAATTCCTGATACTAATAACTGTGGACACGAGATGATAAATAAGAAAGAAAACGTGGTCAAAAGATTTATGAAAATGGAAAGTTAATTCATATTACATTGGCGTAAGTATACTATTCAAATAACAATAAAAGTAAAAAAGAAAACAATTTATTTTCTGCATTTCTTTCAATAAATGATTATGTAATTCTACGAAACTTCTTTTTAATTAATTTCTGTCGAAATTCTCGAGAATATTCGTAAAGAAAATCTTTGACTGCGACTTGAAAATCTCGCAAGTTTAACTGAAAATATTCGCCGCTGATAGTTGGACCCCACCCTTACGTAATCCCCTCGTTGACAGGTAACATATACCTTCATATGCGACGGGATTAACGCCGTTTTGTTTTCAATGCTCAAAACGTTCTTATTCATTAATTTAGGACAAATTCCGCGCCCGACAATTAATTATTCTGATGACCTGTTTCATTATTTAAAATGGGATACTGAGGCTGTTTTTTTTTTCACAGTGGAATTAACTTGACATCTTTCAAGAATTCTTTAAGCAAAAGCTTTATTAAACATATTTTTTCTTCGCCTTCATTGCAACACGATTTAAGTCCATCTACAATTACTCTACAATCCGTCAGTGAAGACAATAATTAATGGAAACAAACACGGAAACTTCCTCGGAGCCTTGTGTGTCAGTATGAAGTACCATTGAGCTACGTCCAGGCACTGGCGGCATGTCGGTGCATTTCCACTGTCAATGTTAAGGTGCGGGTATATAGAACATCGCGCGTTGCGGCAAGCCGCGCCAAGCGGTTCGATCCGCGGTTTGTGGTACGTACGAGCCGCGAGCCGTGCGGTTCACCTAGTATTAGCGAGAAATAAGGTTCTAAAATCGTTGCATCTATTCATCGCAAGACATTGCGCATCTTCTGTCCTGCCCTTTCTTCATTACCACTACGGTCCAGGACGTAATGGAATTTACCAACCGAGCTTTCAGGTATCAGTATTAGGATCATTGAATCGAAAAGAAGAAGAAGCTTCAACAATACTTAATGTACATGAAATAAGATATGTGTAAGTTTAGTAAGTTAAATTGTAACAAAAAGTGTGCGCATTCTCTGCGCTCACCGAATAAACACCGGAGTCATGAAGCTCGAAGCTGCGGTTAAAAAACGCCCCGTACAATATAAACGCACCTTAACACGAGACAACAAACAGACACAAGCTAACGAGGTGTTCTTGGCACGCGCCCACCAAAATGAAAACTTTACATACGTTTGACAGTTCATGACATTCTACAGCGTAACACAATCGCAATAATGTACACCGAAATATTATTGGATTTGACAAGATATGCTTAAATTGGTTATAATTTTCAGTCACTTCATTTTAAACCATAATCAGTATGATTTTATTAGTCTTTGACTTCACCAGTTATTTCTTTTTCAGTAAATGGAACGCCAACACAAAGACAACTTATTCAGTTTAATCAGGCTATTCAATCTCTTTGTAGCTAACACGAATCGATTAAATCATAGAGATAAGTCACGCTTTTCACTGCAGAAAAAAAAACGGTTCTTAAATAACCTTGAATGCGTATGAATTTTATATGTGTTGCATATAATATATTTTTATTTGCTTTAGGAAAACTAACAACTATGTAAAAGCATTAACAACTTAACATGTTATCTTTTAAACGAACAAGTATCTACTTGAAAACTATATAATGTTGTTAATTACTTTAGACATGAGATCATATCTAAAGCAAATTAAAAATACAGTTTTTTAACAAGTTATAGTAACATGTATGCGCTTATTCCCGTGATTAATATTACTATATACATGCAGCGCGAAAGTTTCAAAGTTTATTTTTACATTTTTTTTTAGAATCCATAAGATATTTTTTTCTACTCGCCTGTCCGTCTTTCCTACACAGCATATTACTTTATAAGTACCTTAAACATTATTAATTGCGACATTCCCTCATCTATAAGAATGAAGGCCCTACCCATCACTCCTGCAATCTTCCAAATATTTACACAGTCCGCACGTTTTTCATCAGTTTGCGCAACGGTTGACACTGAACGACTTGTGAAATAAACTTGAACTATA
The DNA here is from genome assembly GCA_905146925.1 of Autographa gamma. Lineage (NCBI taxonomy): Eukaryota > Metazoa > Arthropoda > Insecta > Lepidoptera > Noctuidae > Autographa > Autographa gamma. The sequence goes on from LR989875.1 coordinate 495,771, forward strand.
TTCTAAACGAAACTCTTTCGGTAACTAGGTTAACTTTGTTGGTCATAAAAACATTAATAGTGATAAAGAATAAATATTTGTACACCTGTACTATATTATATTTAGGTACTATGTTGAAAATATACCACCATTATAAATAAAAATTACCGAAAAGGTCGTTTTCAGCATCCAAATCAGACGTTTTTCCACATCGCAAAAAATATAATCTACTAAGAGATTAATTTCACACGTACTTCATGAAAAACTCTCCTCAGCCTAATACGACCTAATCTATTTCAGCCACAAAAAGATAAAGATGAGAATGGGAATCTAATGGCCATTTTGCTGAACAAAAACCAAGACCAAAAAGTTTTACTTACTGAAAAGATTTGTCGTTTAAGTTCATTATTCAACAAATATGAAGCTTTTGCTGTCTTCTACAGTGTTATAGAATCTTGTATATTTTCATCTCCAGCATAGGTATAGTAAAGCTGTATTTCTTTTTTGTATATTTAAACACGTTGATCACCAATCCAATTTTAATGGGACCTGTACTGACAGGAAGCTACGGTTATTGGGCATAATATAGCCTACATTTATTTAAGAAAGATTTCGCACAAAACATGCATAATCCATAAATCTAAATCGCCGGGAAGTCGTGGGCCACAGCTACTAATAAAAATGCATCTAACCTCTGACCTCATTCATTACGCCCACACTTCATCTTCCTCAGCCAGCCTTGACCTTGTCTCCAGAAAGTCTTCCACTTTAGGCATTGTTAAATTACATACAGTCTGGACCTTATAAATAACTAATACATTGCATATGTATGAATTCCATTAGTTACGATCCAATCCTGTTCTTTTGTAGTTTATTTTCGGTTTTCACTCACATGACTTAGCATTTATTTGTTTCAGCTTAATGATCTTTTTGTCGATAAATTTCATCAGAATTATTTTTCTAAGGAACATTACTCAACAACGCGAACAGTATTATCAGTAGTGATGAACAGGTCCTCGCATGTACAGGTGGTAAAAACTAAGCAGATTATCAAGTGAGCCACCGATTATGATTAGAGAAAGACACCAGTATACCACGTTACCAAGACTCGTGATTGAAGTGAAAAAAGGTTGATTTATGACCTTCAAAATCTGCATCCTTTCATTGATGATATGATGGAATCGTTTAACTAACGACGGCGCTGTGAATGGAATTAATTCTAGAACCTCCCCAATTCCGACTCAGCATTTTTCATGAAGATTCTCGAGTGGATAGAATAAATGAAGACAAACGATAAATATCTTGTGTTTACGCAACCGCTGTCAGTGGTTGAAATAAACTTGAACTATATATTGTGGAGAGCTGCCAACTGAGTCAGCAGGCTTCCCCTCGTGAGTCATGCGCGGGCGCCGGTGACAAACGTAATGGATGCCCAGACATCTTCGCTTCGTGATGCGGGATTAACACTGCATTTTAGTTAAGATTTTTTGGTAATTGGTTGCTTTAAATGTATTTGTTCTAAATGAGATTTTTCTCAAATCGTAGCATTAAGCTTTCTTCTTGAATACATCGTGTAAAATTGTTATTAGTCTGTTAGTTACTTGACACGTAAAGCCTGATTATAAATCCTGAAAAACGCTGTTGACAAATGATTTACTAATTTAGAGTGCTCTTATATTAACCTGATTATTCAAACAACGGACATTGTTTTTATAAGTCAAATCAAAATAAATCAATTTGTTTTAAGATATTTTTATAAGAAGTTACATATTTAAAACATTATACTTCTCAACTTTACCAAATATTTTTATTCGTAATCATTTAATTTTCTTAAAACCTCTCCTAAAGTTCAATCAGTACAAAGTTCCCGAGTGGTCATCTCCCGTGCGTCGGAGTATGTTTGTGTGTATGACACGGAAGCATAGAAACGAAAATAGTAATGTTTGTGGATGGTCCCGATCGAGCCCGGAAATAAGCGCGGCCAGACGCGTGCCGATTGCACCAGGAGCGATAGATCATTCAATGGGAAACATTTCTAATAATCTTGAATATTGATTCCAATACAGATAATTTTAAGAACATAAAATTACTAATTCTACGCCTTATTACTCCTGTGTAGACCTAAAAATAAATAAAATAAAAGTCATTGAGAAGTTTATATATAAAATTGAACAAAACTATGCATTATAAAAATGAACAGCTATGGTCGTCACAATGCAGGGAAAAGGCTTCCCTTTCCTTTTTCCAATTCTTACAATCTAAGGTTAAATTTTAGGTTAGATAAACATATCTATTCGAAAAAGAGACAATTTACATCTCTACTGGTTAAACTTTTGTATAGTCAGTACTGCAAACCGTCAATCACAATCATCGGTACTCGAATTAAGAGCCAGAACAATTTGTTACTCATACCAAGCAAAGTCACTATGAGGGTTTGTTAAATCAACATCTGTAATTACTATAGCAACAAGCAGATAGCAATTCCAACCAAATTTAGCTACAAACCGCAAGATCAATCACGCCGCACATGAACCACAGACTTGGGGTCAGGTTCAACCCGAATTCAAATCAAACATCAATGGGAATTAATATACTCTGGCCACCAATTAAAACCGCACACATGTCGAGGTTATGAGGGGTCAAATATATTTGCAGAGTACACGGTATTTAAATCTTGTTGCTAACTAAAATTGGAAAGAGGTCTAAACTAAAATTAAGAACCAGAAAACACTTGGAGACTTCAATTACCCTCTCACCAATTAAATCAAAACAAGGACCTCAAAATTCTAGACCAAGTGTGCCGAAAGCGACCAAAAACGTACAGAAATATAAAAATATATGAACCCTGTATATTCCGATTTCTTCTTTCTAGTTTTGCCGAACCTTTTAGAGTGAAACTTATTTTTCATCTCAACTTTGCTTAATATATGACCTTTAGCAAGTGTCAACAGATTCTATTCTACATAATGATCACGCGTTTGAAGTCAGATTTTCATTGAATACACAAGTAACAAGATTTATCGAGAACGTTACAAGAACGATAATTTAAATCTAATGTATATACGCGAGCTGAATACTAAATAATTCTTTCAAACTTTTATACTCAGTTTCGAAATAACCTTGATGGTATCTCAAAAATTGCATGGGCTAAGAAAGTTTGTACCCATTTTTTTACATATCTACAAATAGTTCTTCAGAAGCTATGGATAAAAAAAAAAACAAATAATGATCACTGAACTAAATTGTAGTTTACAAAGGTTTTATTGCAAAAACACACTCGTAAATCTTACTTTGAGACAATGTTTTTTTTATCCCACCTGACTGTTGGAAAAACAATTACTTTATATTTAGATGTTTTTGTAGGCTCGATCTAAACTATAAAGGGCTAGATGAATATTAACTAAAGGATGAAATATAACACAGTAAAACTAATCTAAAAATATAATCATGAAGTTTATTTCCAAACCACCTACTCATGACATCCCTTTGCATAAACTGTAAGGTGTTATATTATTACAAGTTTTTCTTTACAGCGCATCAAATCACTAAGGTGTCTTCTATTCATCTTCAAGATTATTACACCAGATAAATACATCAATAGTTTTATCAAATGTTTTTCTGCTACCAGTATCAGAGCGGCGACACGTGTCGGTCGATATTTATTTACAACATAATAGCGGGCATCAAGACGAGCCGCTATTTCCATTCCAACTGGGTTATTGTGATATATCGACACATCAATAGCCATAGAATGCTGATCTGGCTGTTTTAATAGCAATGTGGAAACACTCACATTGATTTTATTGAACGACAAAATTTACTGAACAAAATACTATATGAATATTTTGACCATACAGTAAAATTAAGTCCTAATTAAGTAGTACAAAAGCTAATCAATAATAAATTGACTGAAACATTTAAACAAACACAAAGACATTACAAGAAATATAAACAGCAATCAAAAACAAACGATACAACCGAAATTGAATTAAAACTTAAGTAAATCAATTAAACGGATAATGTAGTGAAGAAGAAACAAAACTCTTGGCTATAAAGCTTTAGAATCTAAAGCATTTAATTGATAATACGTTTAAGGATTAAACAAATGAAGTGTTAAGTCGTAACAAGAATGTGAACGACTTTACTATTGAAGAGGCTTGTGTGCGAGGCATTGAGGATGTTCAGAAGGTTAAGAGGGCATTCATTTTTAAAGCCTTTCCTGATGCTCGAAGACTTTTAAAATGTTAGTTATTAAACACTTTCGAAGATTTTAGAAAGAGACAGTTACAGATATAAGAAGAGGTGACGAAGCGACTGAACAAACTAGCATTAAATTGTTTAATATAAAAGTCCGGTGAAGCAGTCAAAGCCTGCACTCAGGCTAACTGCAAAGATCTCTACAAAAAATAAATTGTAGAACATAAAATATGGGAAGAGACTAAATAGAAGTATTTACCAACGTTAGCACGTAATATGAAAACAAAGAGAACACTATAACGAATTCTAAGATAAACACTACAAATAACCCAGACAAAGATCATGGAAATAACCCCAAACGAATAGGTAACAAAACTGCAATAGTTCAGGAATTCAAACAGATCTCCATTCTGTAAGATTCCGCGCGCGGCCGGAAATGCGCCGGAGCAAGCGAGGTCCCATCGCGAGCTCCAACAATGTACATCACTGGATTCTGGCTAACAGCCCGGTATTTATGGCTATTTGTTATAGTATTATTTCCTTGTGAATGTGAAACGATGTGTTGAAAACAATATTAGATAGTGTGTACTAGAACATTAATCTAGTTTGCTCAATCTAACATTCATCAAAGATGTAAAAGAAAAAAGATCAGAAAATACTTTTCAATACACCAGTTCTATTACATAGAAATTCTTGACCAGATTATGACTCAAAAGGAAGCAATATTAATAATAATAAAGAAAGCATTCAGCTATATTTCATATTAAAAAGGACAAAAACTTGATGATAAACAAGAAATAGCTTCTGAGTGAATCCAACATAAATTGACCATTAAACACCACATCTAATGCGACAAACTTGTCAAAACTACACAAATGTGAAATAGTATTAATATGACAAGTAGGCATTCGGTCGTTTGTCTCCAACTATGACTAATCCTCTGATGCAACACTAAATATTTCTTTCATTTGGAAAACATACTGTACGTTGTTAACGCCACGTTTTGGCAAGCGTGCCAAGTCCGCTCGTGTTGCTCTTACGGTACAAGCAGAAGTCCAAGTACAATGTGCTGCAAGACAAGGTCCTCGTAATGAGTATCAGGTTCCTTCTGGCATGGCGCCCAAATCCAGTCGCTTTAATGATGTTATCACTTGCGACAAGGTTTGTGATACATCAGGATTTAAAAGGTGGGTGATGGGTTTTTGTTCCTCAAAAGTGTCATAAATAAGGTTTAACATGTGGATTATTATAAAGCCGCAGACAACCTTGGCTGAATCAGTCGCTTCAGTAAATACAGTTAAAGATTTAATTAAGCCTTTCCCGAGAAACAAACAAACAGGAGTAACATATAAGACATTATTTTCACTTCAGCAATCGACAAGCTTTATTCCAAGTTTGAAGTATATTTGAAATTGCTTCCATTTAAACCGATCAGACTAAATAGGTACAAAACATCTAAGAAACTACAAATAAATTTACTTTCGGCCCACCTCCTAGTTCCGTAAACAACTATCTCGGGTCCTGGTGCTGCAAACACCAAAGAGCACCGGTTAAAGACACAAATAATTCCGTGTAATCCGGTTCGCGAACGGTTTGACGGCGACCGGCGATGGCGGCTATTTGCGAACTTCCGGGGGCGTGCCGTCGCTAGCAGTTCAAGAACACGACGCTTGTGTGAATTATGAAGGGATCTGTCATATGTGACCAGTTGGAAAGATAATTGCTTGTTTGTTAGAAAAAAAATATTGCAACCTACAAGCTCATTTAAAGTCTATTTAGTTCTATTTGAAAAAGAGGGGCATACATTTTCCTAGTTCAAATAAAATCAAATTTTATCGATGATAATGGCCCAATGGAAAAGCTATATAAAACAGATACGTTTTTACTCTCTTTAAATTGCATTAAAAAATTAAATTGGCATTCTTCATGTTCATGAAAACGTCTTTGTCTTGAACAAGGATAGTAAACCTCGCATCGTTATAAAATATCCAGTAGGTGAATTAGACTCAAAACTAGCAAACACCATCCCACATCCCACAATAAAACATTTTACATCTTAATTTACCCCGTGAGACACGCTGAGTAACTACAGTTTTCTAAATCATTGTGACGAGTCACCAGCTAGGCTAGACAGAACAGTCGACTAGTCGAGATGAGATACGGCTGCGAATGACGAGAGGATACATTTAGACTGTGCTCATGCTGAAACAATTCCAGTTGCTGGCGGTGGAATAGAACATAATTAGCTGGTTGTTTAGTATTTTTGTTGTAGTTTTCATTGTACTGAGAAGCTTCGCTATTGTGTTCTTTACAACTTCATTTCGTTTTACGGACGAAAATTTTATGGAGCGTTATCTAAAAAAATACATATTCAGGGTTTTCGGTTTCAAAACCCAGTAAAGGGTAAAGATCCCTATTTTAGCAAATTATTTTGGGTACCGGTACCTTTCATCATCATAATAATTAAGATCAGGAACTTGATATGGAGTTCCTAACTTTACTTTCCTAAATGGACCTGCATGTCTTTTATATTTTAATAATGTTCCACTACACTTAGCCTTTGCCTATTTGAATCAATCTGACGTTATAAATTTTCCAATAATTTAAGATCTCTTAGATCCAATGTTTCTTTTATCCTCAATCTTTTATATCCCGTACAACAGCACTTTCATCAGAAGTGTGTGCTTTTAAAAGTGTTTACTCGTTTAAATCGGCGTTTGCTAAAATGTTTGCGTCTTGAACGGCATTCAATTGTCCAATAACAATTGTCGGAAATAAGGAACATTTTAACCTATATGCTTTTGATTGGGATTCTCATTTTTATATAAGGTGAAACTATTGTTAACACGAGGTACATACATATCATACACATCCTACATTAGTTCATTTAATGCAATTGACTTTTAAATCATTATCTGTCTTTCCTTGTATAACAATTTTTTCATGGCCTCAAAATCTGCCTGTTTTGTTTCAAATTTTTGTGGACTGTGGAATGATAATTTAGATTCAACTCAACAATTTGATACCTCAGCAGTCTCACATTATAGTTAACAAAACCCATTACTAAAATTATTCATTGAAAATAAATCTCAGCTTCCATAACAATAATCAAAATTCCTTCATCTGAATTCAGAGGCATGAATAAGACAAGTCTAGGCAACTATAAAACTAGACAGAAAACAAGTCTACTCTAACGCTAATACACTCAAAGGTAGTAAAACGGGCTACCGTACGTTACTACAGCATTTCATGACCTACACACTGTTAATCAACATACCGAACGTATTTACTTATTATGGGGTCATTGAGAATTCCTTTTAGGTCAGTGGTGCTCAAACTTTGCGTGTCGTTAGACTCATTAACTAAAAGACAGAAGTAACAAAAGTTAATCACATAATCTAATGGTTAATAATTTGAACATGGCTCTGTGCTGTCCTCTGAGCGTATAAAAGTTTAATTAATATAATACATTTCAAAAACAATACCAATACACCATACAAAAGTAATGAAATTCAAATAGTTTATTTTGTAGATAGGACTATATCAATTACTTTCACACGTTTTCTTAATCTAGATGAGGTCGACTTCGAAAATAACTAAATATTTACATTTGTTTTTTTTTTATTGCGCTCTTAATTAATATTTTAATTAGCCATACATACGTAAAATTTCATACACACGTCGACATACATCGACAATTCACAAATATCTATAACAGAAAGTCCAAAACTTTGAGTCTCACTGGCTCCATCGTTACGTCACTCGGCCAGTAAAAACGCAGTAAAATGGCTGCCGTTACATTAGTGGAGCGGTGATTTCTGCCAAAACAGATGCCAGTAAACATCATAACGAGGGTAGGTATTGTGAGAACCTAGCGAAGAGAGATGCTTGTTTTATTTGGTAGAAAAAGTATATAAGGTCAAAGAGATACTACATAATTAGGATAGAAGCATATTCTGACTAAGGGAATAAAGGAAAACTCTGTTAAGATAACCAGATAGAAGAAGCAATTAACTTATCAAGGCTATTGTTATAAGATAGGACTGCATCTCAAAAGGTTTTTAAATCACTAGTCTTTGTTAGGTACAAATTTATGCTGGGTCCAGTTTGTTTACGTCATTTTCTTGAGGTTTAGTTTATTTACTAATTCCTTTTCTATAACTATTGTTTATTAAAGTTTCTGTATGGCATGTTTTCAAAAAATACATCCATTATCTTCACAAAAACGAGCAAGTGACCTTGAACCAAACGAGCCCAGTTTAATCAGACCACGGTATCTAAAGCGACATCACCGGAACATTACATCATCGATGATTATATCAGACTCCAGGCCTTATTATATAAGAGCAGAGAAAGTGTCCGCGCTATCTTAATTAGATTACCTTGGGGTAGACAGGGCTGATGGTAGATTTAACTTTTTATGTGAGTTAATTGTTTAAGACAATCTTCATCTAATCTACGCTAACTAATAAAGGTGTAAACTAGAGCTTACAAAAGAAGGAGTTTTAGCTTTATCAATCTGATACCTAATACCATTTCTCGGGGAAACTCACAGGCTATTATTTAACACCACTTCGGAAGACCAAGGCGAGTGAACCGAGTGGCAAAGTTAGTAGCTAATGCATTATTATATTTTTGACCGAAAATAATAGTAGCATGACATCAGGTTTCCTATCACGCATAAAACAAAACTTGTTTACCTGAACATGACAGGGTAAATGTGATTTATCTCCTCGGACCGGGACGTATTACGTAACACGTGTCCGCGTGTCCAGGGGAGTAGGGGCAGAATACTAACGAGAGGGAAACTAGTTCAATACTGTGACCTTGGTGGAAGGTCCTCATGACCAGAAAATAGAAATGTTTTCTTTGGACATCTCACACAGGTCCATGTGATCCCAAAGTAGGTAGAGTCTTTAGTATGGCAATCAGACACCTGATAACCATAATTTTATATGCCTATATGCACAGACAAATTACATCCTCAAACAGAACAAATAATCATGAATATAACACAAAAATCTGTCCTTGGTTAGAATCGAACATAGACCAACAGACCAGTATTTTTTTTTATAGTAGACCTATTTCTCCACTGTAAGTCAAGTTTTATGTTCAGCTAACCTTGCCATAATTAACTACAGGTAATAGGTTTTTATTGATTAATAGGTCTTTACACAATGGGAGCCAACAGATGCACGTACAGCCGAGGTCGGCCTAGGAATAAATTGTGGTGGAATAACGTATGGTATTTATGTAGTTGTGCTCGGTCAGAAAAAAGCACCTAATTAATTAAAACAAGCACGCTTAAGTAGGGTTTTAAACTTGACCTTTAATCTCCTATTAAACCTACGCCATACCCCCTCAAACCTTCGCATTACCATACACAATATGAATGGAGAGCGTCCGTCTGTCTGTCAGTCCTATTAGATTACAGAACAGTCCGCGTGTCCTGAGACAGGTCTAGAATACTAACTAGGAGTCTAAGTCAGTCACGTAGGAGAAAACCTTGAGAAGTTCTCTCTTTTACCTATTAGTGTGAGCAATGATAAAAAGGTGCTACTTTGTTGATGAACGTAATTAAGTGTTAGGTAAGAGCTACTCAAATAGAATAAATTTTCGTTGAACTGAGGTGCTCGAATTTCTTAAGTAACAAGTATTGAGAATATTTTATTTTCTTCGCGTTACTATGTAAGAACATTTTGGAAGTCGAATTTTACAAACTGCCCGATTCCCGAATAAGCGTCGATAACGTCTTTATCAATGAATATTTATTTATTTCATATTGTTTTGGAGAATTCAAAATATGTATATGTGAAAGATAAGTTGACGTCAAAAATCTGTTCAAGTTATTAGTTTTTCTGTATGTAATAGACTTGCGAATCTTGAACAATATAAATGACCAGGGGCGCAAAGCAATAAAAAGTCATTTCTTCCCAAATGATCGCCATATTAACACACAGAAACCCAGTAAACCACAATAATCATCCGTAAAGGTCATCGGGAACAAACCGTTCTATAAGAACCTTGTAAGTACCAGGATAGCATACAAACGAGAGGAAGTGATCGGCACGTAGCAAGCGACCTTCAGAGGAGAATGGGGTTGGTAGGGAAATTATATTGATAGGCCTGCGGAATATAGATGGTGAGAAAAATGGAAAGATGTCTTATTAGTGTTGGAAATGCAATATTACGGTTTCAACACAAAGGGGATAGCTTTTGGTGGCCAAGAATTCTGGCGTTTTCTAATCAAACAGGACGCTAATCAGACTAGGTATTGCAGTAGATAAGATGTGTATCAGAAAATAAAATAATATATCTTTTAAAAACTGTTTTCGAAGTTGAAATGCTTGAGCTATGAATAGACATGCCGATTATATGAAAAAAGCGTTAAAAGCTTTTAAAGCCTTCGCACACTGGGTCTATTTCCGGGTTTGGCACTTTATTTAAATCCTATTTATTTAGATAAGCATGGCAATATAGAGCTTTTTATTCAATAAATAATAATTTAGAATCAATTTGTGACGCATATTTTATCTTCCCATTTATGTTTATTTTTTGTTTTGTTTTGTTACTCCTGTGTTTTTAAATTATGCGACATAACCATGACGAATAAATGTTTTTTCTATCTTTCTTTTAATTTATTCTTCTTTCGATTAAACTTCAATACCTTGTTGTAATAAAGGTATCGTGATAATTAGGTCACACACGCTCATGCACTGTATAGCCTAAATTGTGTTGTTCAGTCACCCTGCGTGGTGTATTCACAAAAAGCTGTGTTATTCACGTCTCATTGGCTTATCGGCGCCGAGTGGGTGCGACTGGATGCAACTGATAGTCGCTATGGCGATTATTTACTAATCCATTTATCATTGCATAAGCATAGCAACATAATTTGTTGGGAAGCTCTTGGACACATTTCATCGTAAGATAATATTTTAAATACATATTATTTATATAGGTATCAACTAATACTACTAATGGGTGTTTGTGGTACCTTCGTTGTATCTGAATTCCATACATAACACAAGTGCTTCATCTACTTACTTTGGGTTCAGAGCAATGTATGTGATGTTGTCCGCATTATTTATTTATTTATTATTTATTAATAGGAAGATGCGCCATGGAAAATATTGGTATCTAGTAAGGCTGATAGTCAACCCTAAAAAGGAAAAAGTTAGGTATAAGATAAGGAAAAGCTGAGGTAGGTACCGTCGAAAGAACGACAGAAGAAAAACAATCTACTAAAAAACAAGTCGAATACTAATACTACCACAACCAATAAAATCCGCCCACTCTATTCTGGAACTAACTTAGTTGCGAAAAATGTATCCCTCAACTTGATAAACCCTATTATGTTCTTTCTTACTTAGCATTCTCACATTATGAGACGAATGCTGGTACCGTGCCAAGAGACCTTCACCTACCCCCACATAATATATAAGCTATATTCTACTGCAATTTGAAAGAAACAGAATTTCTCCGTACAATAAATATGGTAATGTATTCCCTGAAAAACAATCGCTTTAAAATAAATTCTGTGAAAGTGCTGCGTTTGCAGCATACGTAAAGCTTTGTGATCATAATTATTGTTCCATCCATAATTTAAATTAAAGACAGTTTAATGAAAGCTAGAATGAAAATGGAACAATTCAATTTTGATACCATTTAAATTAACGCTGACTAGCCAACCAGCAAAATTGCTGTTATAAATATATATGTTTTAAAAGTATTTTTATTATAACAAGAAGACTAAAACATAACCATATTTAAAATAGACACCTAATATATTATATTCTCGTCAACTATTCTCCAGAAAACAAATTCACTACAAAATCCATAACAAACATAACAATATAACATCTAGACTATCAAGCATATAAAATCAATCACTGTCTATCAGAAACCGCGAACTAAGGCCGCCCCTACATGAACAGTCATGGCCGATTCACATCAAACGAGCAAATGCTCCTTCTATTCTAATTCTCCTTAAATTCTAAAAGAATTTTATAGTGCGGGAGATAGATCGACCATATATATAATCGGCCATCAACACACAATGACACATGATCAACGCACAAGGACTTCGCGAGCTGTCGACAAGCTTTTCGAAAACATTCGAAACAAAAGCAGTCGAACTGCTTAAGGATATCCGTGTGTATATAGAAATCGATAGTTGACCATGTAGTCGCAGCTTGGAAACGCTCAATATGGCATCCATCTATACTTCGCCATGCTTTAAAAAACACTGAAAACAAAACCAGTCCGAAAAGTTATTAGGAATAAAAAACCCCCTAAGGAAATGTATTTACTCTGTAGAAATATAAGAATAATAAATAAAAAACTAAAGTAGCTCAAATATTATTAGTCGGGCATCCCACCCGTAACGTGCATAAAAGATGACGTATGGAAGTGGAGTATGAGGAATGAAAGTGCGAGAGGAATACTAGCGAGAACTTGAATGAATCCAGGCTCAATGTTAGAAAGGACTCCTATCATGTTGGAGGTACTAGAAAAGTCCGAAAAGTTTCAAAAAATCCGTGTCAATCCGGCCATTGAATTCTATCCATCACGCAGTCGCATCTCTAAGCAATATATTCCGAAAGTTTAAACTAGTCGGTGTACGAGTAGCCTAATACACAATACTCTACGAAGCCCTTCAGATCGATACCCCAGTAGTCTTCATGGAATCATAAATATTAACGACTGGGGGAGGGCGGAGGCACCGTACCCTACAGGCAGAGCCGCGGGGCATAGCTATAGGATGTTAGTGCATTGATCACGTGCCTGCCGTATGCAGTTTTCGACAGATGTTATGTTAGTATGTTTTATGGTCGTTTTATCGTTGTTGCTGATAAAGTTATGTATTATTATCCGATTTACGGGTTATGTGATAAAGCTGGTACTTTTGGTAGAACTTTAAATTACGAAAATGAAGCTTTTTGTGGTTGTTTCGACAAGTTTTGTGGTTTTACAGAAGATAGTTCAAATGTACAATTTTTAGTTAAAGGACACTTTGCATACACTGCTGCATAATGCATCATGCAATGAAATTCCCAAGCACTTACTACGTCTGTCTTAAAATAATTTTGCTAGTTTAACTTTCTTACTAAATAAATTTTAATAATCTACATTCATAAAAGAAGTCAAGTTTAAAGGAATAAGAAAGTACCCGAAAGTAGTAAATAACATCACGCTTTCCGACTTGACATTAACCTTCTTACGGTTACTGTAATAAATCTCCCTATAAATTCCCTACATAGTACATAATAAACTACATACCGTTAAACATTACATAAGATCCTGAAAATGTATTCATACAAAAACATCCTCATACAACAAAAACAATTGGGATCGAGCAGCGAGGAAGCCGCGGGAAAACATCCGGGGACAATATTACCCGGATTGATATATGGCCGGGTATACTTGAACCGGAGTATTATGTGGTCAGGATATGGATGTGATAAACTTGTACAAGTAATCTTCTGTCTTTTTATGTGAATTTAACTGACAAGTATGACAGATAAATAAAGATTTTATATAGCTAATTACTTCTCTACTATATTTTGAGTATCAGCCAGTAATCCTATTTTCATAGACTGTAATTTATCTATAATATTTATGTATTTAGAAATATATAAGCATGGTTTTTAAACAATTGTTAATTTCAACATTAAAATACTGAAAACAATAAAGTTTTACATTGCAAATAATTTCAAGTTTAATTTTAGCCTCTCTCTTTCAAAAGCTCCTAAACTTAATTTGGGCGTAGATACTGTCGTTTGTTATTTCAGTAGTTTTGTACTTCAAATATTTTTTTACGAATAAACCATTTGTTTTAAAGTTCCTTTCAAAGCAAAAGTTCTACATGTAAAAAAGTCTAGCCATACTAGATAACAAAGCCGGCATCCGTCGCACCGGAGCTGCGGCTTCCTCGCCCGGTGACCTTGACCCCGGCGACCTTGACCCACGAAGGTATTTTCCGGGATAATCTATGGCATCCAAGGTCGAATGGTTCGTCCTCTTTTATTGCAAATTGGTTTGTTTACATACTACGACTATGATTTAGTAGACGGTGTGTCTGCGAATTCTTTGATTGTTGGCGAGGAGAAATATTCGTGACTTGATTTATGAAAATTATTTTTTTTTGTTTTTAGACCAAATAATTTGATGGATTAATAATTAGCTTAGATCCAAATTTTTGAAAGAGAATACTTTATCATTTAAATAACTTGTCATAATTTAGAATGTAACCGACTTCAATGAACTTTTATAGGAGCTCTACTGAAGTATAGAATAACATTTGAAATCGATCAATGTTACCGGAAAAATCTCGAAACAACCATGCAAAAAGCAGTCGATTTGACAACCTACTATTTTTCAGTCGCTTATATGGAAAACAGCGTTGAAACAAAAATTCAGTGTAAAGTAACCATATGTGCTACACCTAACACTCGTATATTTTAACTGTCGGCGACAACACAGGCGCTTACCTCACTGTACCTCACTCTAGCACTCTCAGAGCTGAGCTAACAAGGGACGGAGGGCACTACTCACTACTACACTACTCAGTAGTTCTTAGAAGCTCCAACACTCTGTCCTGAAGAGTGGGTTAGGAGTGCGACCTATATGCGGTGACACCTTGCGGATAAGGTCAAGATTGTTACATTGCGACCAATTTGCATTAGCGCGGACAGTTTTGTTAAGACGAATGAGTATATGCTGCTGAAAATTATCACAAATTATTATACCAGCAGAGTGTTAAGCCTCTCTCAGAAAGAAGATTAAGATATTTAGTGGAAATTTAAGTTCAATTCCGCCATCAAACTGTACTATAAATACTTATTGGCCTTCACAACATATTTATCTATTGAACTAAATTTTTGATCTCAACAATAACTAACTTTGTTTTTATTATTATTTATTTATTATAAAATGATTGAACTAGTAACATAAAATATAACTGTACAACAGTTTGTTGGCGATAATAGCGCTGTTTAGTAACAAAATTATTTAGTTCTTAGTCCAATTGACACCGATCCTTGCCAAATTTCACGTATCTACGCATCCCCAATTTAAACAGACCCCCAAAAACCTAGATCGAGGGGTCATCCAGCAAAACATACATAGTAAAACCTACACCAACACGATTCGCACTATAGCTAGTGAAGTACGGAACCAGGCGCCGTATCTACAGGATGCGATAGCTGCATCCACTGCAGATAACTGCAGCATTTCACTCGCGAATCTGACACTACTGTCTTGATTTGATGTGTTTGTGTCTGAATTGCCTATTGAACTGGCCCGATTTGTAGTTGCAACCAATTTGCAGCAATTAGCTGGAATTCTGTTTATCTGAGAGAACTATTTGAGAGGTAAAACAATGTGTGTGTGCACATAATAATTTGTAATATGCATCAGAGAAGCACCAAACAATCCTAAACTTTACCAATTTTATTTAAGCGAGGGTCTTTAAAATAGTTTTTAAAGCATTTTTATCATTTTTAAATTATTCGTCGGTGTTATTAAGTCGGTGTTATTAAGTCGATAATTGAATTTATCAAATCATCAATTTCCTTCGTACAGAAGATTTTTCTGTAATCACACATCCATCGTCACCAACAACGAAATGGTTCGATACACGAACAGCTAACACCTGGCAGACTCGCTTCATATAAAACTAGGTAAACAATAGGTATCAGACACTTACGGGCGATAAACACGTCTTCTGATCACAACACATACATAAACAAATGAGACTAAAGGGTGCCGGTTTTTAAATATACTGGTATAAAAAATATTTTCAGAAGGCTCACTAGTTACACTCAATAAATAAATCATAAAACTGTTAGCTCCAGTCCGACTTGAAAAATCTGATCAAATCAAAAAATCTTCTTGTATCTAGTGCAAGAGCAAGAAACACACTTTCTGACCCGATTATAGAACACAACAAAAGTATCTTAACTAGGTACATTAAAAAACGAAACTTCTGATTTTTCTCGTAGGTTGAAAAATGGAAGGCGTTGCCGAATTTAGAGTAAAACTCAAGTGTAATATAAATTTATAGGGCTGACCTTAAAATAAAGTTAAAAGTTGCAAACAATAAGGATGCCACGTCTAATGAGTGTTTATTACGTCATAAAAGTAACAACAATATTAAAAACGACTTTCAGAACTAATAATTTTGAAATTCTTTTGTTTTACCCCAGAAATTTTACTTTCCGAAGAAAACTCAATATCATAAAGTTTTATGTGACAAGTTTGTATGTTTGTTTCAAGGTTTTGGTGTTAAAACGTTGATGGTATTGAATAGCGGAGTAATGTGGCTCATAGCTTGTAATGGGTTCCGTTTCGTCGGCAAATAAAAAGATACGGAATGGTGTCAACGTAAAAGTTAAGTAAGCAATTTTCACAGATGTCTTAATTAACAACAGTACAGGAATGTAGAAGTGCCTAGCATGGGGTACTTTGCATGTTTTTAAATTGCCCTATTTTATAAACATCTATTTACTGCCCTGTTAGTCTAGTAGTGCTTTAGGTGGAGAGCATGATTGTTGGTTCAGTGCTATTCATCTACGAGTATATGTGTATATTTAAAAGTATACAAGTCTTCCTAGTTTCAAATCAGAGTCCAATATGGTATATAATTATTATTTAGGTTTGTGCTAAGCAGCAAAAGGTAGAATAGCCAGCTTAATACTGTTATGTGACTCTTAGATTAATTCACTCCATGAAACACCTTGAAAATATAATTATATAGCTTGACAGTCCAACTTCGTAGCTAAACAAAAACCAGGCCAGTCCACGGCAAAAGGTTCCGGGACAATTTGTTAATTAAATCGGACAGGAAGGGTCCATTTGTGTCCGAATATAACAGACCACTATTATTTACGGACTCTTGTTTATATTACAAAACCTTTTAACGTTAACAAGTAAATTAAATAAATTAAAAAAATATTGAAGGATTTCTTCTCGCGTTCAAATTAAACAGTCAAAAGAAGTTCAATTTATTTCGTAATTAAATCGTTTATGAAAGAAAATTGAGTCGAAAATCATATATAAGGGCGGGAAGAAGTAATAACGTTCACTTAAGGAAAATATACTTTTAATATGACATGAATTTACAAGAAATAAAAGTTTAGATTTATAATTTAAACTTTGTTTTTTTATTGAAACAAGTTGCTTAATTGTTATTAATAAAACAAGACAAAAATCTGAATCTTAAGTAAAGAAGAAAATAACTAACACTACTTAAAATTCTATTAAAATCGGAAAACTAACAACTTTAACGATAGTGGGACGGCATGACCTTTAAGGCTCAAAGAAACGAAATCTAAGCAAACAGATTAAAGAAAACCCCAATAAAACCTTACATATTTGTTTGACCTTCAAACCTCGAAGAGATATAAAACCAACAATATATCTGTGAAACAATAATATTGACGTACACGCTACCCGAACATAAAGATGAATCCATTTTTCTGAGGCTATGCAAATGTTTTGCGAGCGATGTCTAAATATAGGGTGTGTCGTAACGCAGACAAACAGAACGGACGTAAAAAGTGTTTACTTAACGATCGAGGGAAGTATATTAAACAGGTTTATGTTTATTTACCCTTGAATTACACGATTAGTATTGCGACTTGCTAAAACTGGGAGTTTCAGCTCTATTTCTGCATAATAATATGCCATAGGTAAGGATCAAAGATCTAGTTCAAAAACTTGAGCTGAGCAAAAACATAAAATATCATCACGCCTGTATCCCCGAAGGGGTAGGCAGAGGTGTAACAATGTACCAACAGTTCGGCGATATGTTTAGGTCCCATGTAATAGGGGGCGAGCTTATTGCCGCTAACCGGGCACAAATCCAAAATCCGACCTGCTACTGAGAATTTCATAGAAAAAGCCAATAAAACCTCGATCGACTCGGGAATCGAACCCAAGACCTCTAGCGTAGCAGTCGCGCTAAGCACCACTAGACCAACGAGGCAGTTGAGTTAAGTTCCTTTCCTTTTTTATGCAAATAAGAGGCTTTTACACAACAGTGGGACTTTAACAGGCCGGTATATAACGCATAAAACAAAAAAAAGTTGAATGATTGAATGCCCTAAACGCCATGTCTGAAAAAAAGACCATTTCAGTACCATTTAACCTTAAAATAATCTCTCCACGTAACATCAGTCTTTTTAATCAATAATTCAAATGTATGTGCCTTCTTTTATAAGCCGTTGATTAAATTCCTGTGCTCTAATATGTGTACTGCAAAGAGCACATAACAGCTGTCAGTTAGATCAGTTCAGCGATAAAGCCAGCCATTGTAGGTTCGCTTTCTTTTTATGTTTCCTTCGTTTGTTATTCAAATGGAAACAATAAACATGCTCCTATTATATTTGCGAGGGTTCTGGTCGAGTCGGTATAAAGTGGTGGCTTTAGGAAATTTGTTTCGAGTTGAATGTTTTAGGCTACTAAAGACAAGATCAATAGTGTAAGTTCGTGTCTTGAAGAAGCTAGTTATATTAAAAACTACAAGCGTAAGTTTTTGATCTAAGCATGTGAAAATAACCTGTTTTTTTTTTTACAAAAGTACAAATAATCAGAAAAAGATTTTACTGAGTGTAAAATGATTAATTGGCCTTAGTAAAACCGAATATTAATAACGAATTTACCTTCTTCATGACCCAACTACTTCCAAACAGAATTCCTAAATTAGACTACGGATAATACTATACAGGGAAACCGAGATTATTCAAGGAAATGCCCTATCAAAACCAGTCAAGGACAATGTCACGAGAACAGTTATCCTGAAACAATGCAAATTGTCTGCAAATCCGCGGTCATATTACGTGTAAAAGCAAAAGCAAAGCGACAGCAACCAATAGCAAAATTTGTGCAACTATTGCTGTTACTGAAAGTATATTACTTTCTATTATGTTATCTCCAAATATAATGCATTGTATCAATTTGACAGCAATAATAGCGGAAATTTTGTTCCCTTCTTACTATGGGATACTGTGTTCCCCAGTAAGATGAGTCGTGGAGGTCAGACAGGCAGTCGCTCCATGTAAAATATGGTGTGGTGTTCAGCTGAATACGGTAAAACTGGTAGCTGACTCCAACATAGTTGGGAAAAGGCTCGAGAGATGATGACAGCGGAAATTTTGTGGTCGCTTTGCTTTTTGCTATATGCGTAATACCGGTGCAGATTCGTCAAAGTTTTTGAAGGATAGCTGAACCGAGTTATTAATCGGTAAGGTAGTCGAGTAGATTTAGAACAGGGTGGGGGAGGAGGGGGGGAGGTACCTCCCTAAAGCCATTATTACGGAATCGGAAAGTCATTTGGATTCGACAAGTCTGGTATTGTATTATGATGGATTCGCGTTTATCTAACTGGAAATCCAGATGTCGAGATTCACCTTGAAGGTATTAAGGGACTAAGCCTGAACTAAACTTTGTGAAAATCACAGCATTGAATTTTGACTATTAATTTTCATTGTGCTGAAAGAGTGGCGAGAATGTGAGTAATTCCTAACGTGGGGTGTGGAAAGGGCCGGATTCATAAGTTTTACATTTCTTTTAATACAAATTCAAATTAAAAAAACTAAGCAATATTGTCGGTATCTAAACCAGTCGCTAAAATCTGAAGGACTAAATAATATCACATAGAATATTACGAACAATTCTTGAGCGTATTGGTTTCTTAGTTTTACGCGATTGTTAGACATTGAAATAAACCTACTTTTTACGGATTTTATCGCAGTTTACATTTAGATTTTAGGTCCCGACGCGGACGTGTCGACACCTTTGCAGGTATCATGGTCACAGGCAGAATAAACGGCGACAAAATCCGTAAAAAGTAGTTTTATTTCAACATTATGTTATTACTCAAATATAATAACAAATCACTGAAAACTCCGTTGATTCGCACATACATACACCTTACATCCTAGTAGCTATTCTCACGTTAAATCCGCATAATATTTCACGACAAGCTCCTCGTAAACTGCAACGCGGCGTTGCCTTTAAACTTTACTGCATTGTTTGACTGCATCCGAATTAGCTCGCAGACTATGCCATAAAATTAGGGAATTTACTCTAGTAATGAAATTGATGATCAAACTATTTGAGGAAATTTATATAGACTTATATTAATATGAGCATCTTGAACAGGATAATTCAGTGTAACATAATGTAGATTTTATATAACATTATCAAGTTATATAGCACTGCAATAATCTCACTGTCTGCTTAATTATAATGTAAAATAATCATCATAGGAAAATCTAGGGAAATACGAAACGTCGGGAGCTAAAACCTAAATATTCAGGGCGATAAAATCCGTAAAAACCAGTTTAATTTTAATGCCATACGAGTTAAGTTTTGTTTAAAGAATTCTTGAAGAAGATTTTTTGTTCTAATCGAAACAATACTCTTATGCATAATGGGATTAAATCACATTCCAGTTTTATTAAATAAGCTTTTGTTTACATCCATCAGACTCGGCCAGCCTACGTCTTAGTTCTACGCAGTAGAGCAAGGTTGTGGCGCGCCTATCGAAGCCTGCACCCCATAAACAATATCACTTGAAAGCTACGTCATTCACAACACGCGTGTTTTGTTTACATACACATATTATATGCATACGCAGTCAATAGAGGTAGAAGGAAATCATTCAAATAATAATAATATCCCGGGACAATTTACACACGGTCATCTGATCCTAGCTAAGCTAAGCAGAGCTTGTGTTATGGTAACCAGACAACTGATAAACATACTGATATATTTCTAAGTACATACATATTATAGATAAATTATACCCAGACACAGAACTGATCCTGCTCATCACACAAATTTTAATATTTGTCCTGGATGGGAATCGAACCCACGACCTCCGGTATAGCAGTCAGGTTTACTAACCACTAGACCAACAGGCCCGTCATCTTCTTCATTCTTAGTCATCAAATTGGATCTTGTATGAGGAAAATGTTTCTTCAAGTCAATAAAAAGACATTTATGGAAAATGAAAGGTATCGTGTCGTACCAAAAGAAGAAAGTGAGAACATCTAAATGGGCGAGAACACATAACTTTAAGTAAAATTATGAAAAGCAAGTTGGGAAGCATCCAAGATTTAATACTAAGATGCCCAAAAGCTCTACATTTTATAAGACTGAAAACTAGGGCGATCTTCACCGTATTTATTCCCAAATTTTGAATTTCATTTTTAACATAAAGGTGATTATTCACACGAGCCTTAACATAGACCTACAAAGAACTCACATGACACAGTTCCTCTTAATATAAATATGTTATTGCTACATCTATATAAGACGGGGTCTGTTTCCCCTCGTGACGTCACAGTTTCAATGCCGACTTCCCGAGGTGGGGACAATACGAGACAATGTTACAGTTCTATCTGTTAACTGTCAACTCACTTGTGACGTCATTGTTTTGTAGATGTTCGGTGATTGTGTGGATGTTAAGATATTATGTTCCATTCTTTAGAATTTGATGAAATAAAGGCTTTTTAAAATCTAAAAAGAAAAAGCTTGTATTTTAAAGTGTGTAGCATGGTGTAATATTTAATCTTGGGCTAACTTTTTCACGTTGATTTCGTTAAACTTTTTTTAGGCTTTGATAAGCGAGTATTAGAAGCTGTTAGACCAGGATATGAAATAATCACTACGTAGTTTTTAGGAATTTTCTTTTTAAAAGAACTATAATAGAGCCTGGAAATGGTCTAGTATCTAATCTGTCAAAGCCATTTTGGCCAAAAAAGTTTTACGATATAATCTTACAAAAAGACCGTACATATCAAAGAGCCTTGTGTAATATTTTTTCACACAAAAACATATTTTTCTTCCCCTGAAAACATGAAGCGTCATCTATACATATATTCATAACTCTACGCCACTGATTAAAACGACAACGGCACGCGCACGCGATGTCACTCATAAACAGCTGGTAGTTGTCCGCAATCACGTGTGCTAACTACTTTATTCATTTATTATATTATTTTACATACTTTTTGTTAAGTAAGTATTGGTATGATTTAGCAAAAAAATATATGGGTTGTTAATTAAGGATACTTTTGAAGTTAGGTTAGTTTTAATTGCTCAGGTTTATCTCCATAGGAATGACATTTTGGAACCTGCAACTAGAGTCAGTAAATTTAAAGTTTTAAAAGAGCTTGGAGGCCTAATTAATATAAAAATATTTTGCTCTTGATTTCATGAAAGATATGACAGAAAAGATTAAGTAATGTCGTCATGAAATATTTTCGGAAAATTTTCAATCAAGCTAAGTACTACATACATTATGTTACAATAAAATGTAACGGTCTTATAAGCATACAGGCTCCTTTTTGCTTAGACAAATCTCATATCACAGCATGTCAAAATATCACAGAATTTGCGATCTAGCTACACAAGAGATTTCAAAAAAATAAAACAAAGTAGATAAGAAATACCAACTTTCCCAAAAACAAAAAAATCTCCATTCAAAACAAACACCCCCATAAACCAATTCCCATAGAATTCACCATAGGACTATTTCGTATATGGGCATAGTTTTGTTTACGTGAACTTTCAATACATCAGGATAAGCGTCGACAAGGGCGCGACGATTTACCCTTGTTTATTGTACACTGCGTACTTTGAGCGCTCGTTTATGTAATGCGAGTTTGTTGTTACGATGTAATAGCGTAATGTATAGCACAGTAACACGGTAACTCCAATATTTGTTCACTAAAATACTACTTGTTTTTTGTATTAAATAATTCAGAACTTTTTGCTATGTTAGTCTCGGCTTTTTCAGCTATTTTTGTAAAAGCTCACCAAATCGGTTTGTTTACGGTACATTGCGTAGTTTCGCGGTCGTTTAGTTAATGTGGGTTCACTGTTACAAGACGATAGCGTAAAGTACTGCTTTTATATTTTGTAGGTTCACCTTTGCTTAGGTCAGTTTTATAAGCTAGAATTTTCCTCTATTTAACAAAGACCAGAATTTAAGGTATTGTTTTCATTTTAATCCAAAAAGAAAACGGATCATTTGCTAGTTACACTTATGGGACTTAAATTGATAAGGGATCTAGTGCCAAAGCCTTCAAGCACATAACAGCTTATGCAAGCTTAACACAACTATCTTCAAAATTAATTCACAATGCAGTAGCCATAACTTAAATTCTCTACCGTGACCTTTCAAGACTTCTAGTCTGCCAAAACATTATAAAACAAGTGGAAACTATAAGTATCTGCATTGACGTAACACCATAAGTATAAAGTATTGACGTACGAATAAACGAAATTAATTTCGAGATATTGAACAATGAATTGGTAATACAATTGGTACTGAGGCTGTTTGGATCGTAAAATTTAATAAGATCTGTGAAGAAACCGAATATTTGTTTACTGAAAATATTTTTGGTCTTGGCTGACCCACAGTTAGGAAAAGACACACCTGATATTTATAATTGCCTTTCTATTTAATTTAATCATTTAATTTTTATGTAAACTGACATTAAAACAAACGTTTGATATAACAATAAAATGTGTCATTAAAGCATCAAAACCTTACATAAAAATTACTATGGAGAAAAGTAACTACTTATTTTTTAAATTTTATTTTCAATAAAAGATGTATGGGAACATCTCTGTGTCATTTTATCAACCAGAAAAATATTTTTTTAAATCAAAACGACAAATGTCGGAAACATTCGAATTGAGAACCTCCTCTTTTGTGAGTCGGTTAAAATTTATTTGTAATAATCGTATGAGTAAGGTGAATGTCAAGTTTCCCACATGCAATATTGATCGGTAATAACGTAGGGGAGCCATACAGTATAGAAGACATATCATGCTTTACACGAATAGATATAGTTCTATATTTCTAAACTTTTATAGAGCTTAACAAGTTAAATGCTACAATTGTATGGCAATTGGACTATCGATACAATTGGACTATTAAAATTATCTGTAGTTTGTTATGTATGACGTATGAGAATGTTTGATAAATTAGCGCAGTGGTTTGGTTTGGTGACCTTCTGCAATTAGTCTAAGGTTTGTTTTTACAATCTAAAGATGATGGGACCATACTACATAACAATGAAAGAAAACAGTAAAATGATAGCCTATACTTTATTTAATGGTCTAGTCATAGATATTGATGAAATAATAAACAGTATAGGTTTAACATTATAATAACAAAGTAAATACTACATTATTTAGTATTTATATATTAGTATAATAATATATTGAAAGAGAAAACATTTTAAAAATACATTTTATTAGATTATGCCTTGTGCCCCGTGACTGGCAAGAGTCTCACCCCCTACATTTCGTTACATAAAAGTACCTTCTGTAATAAATGGTAAAAGGGGAGCTCAAATACACTTCTGACTACTTCTTTGAGATAACAAGCATTCCTGCACAAAAATGTAACCTATTACTCACTACGTTCAATCTATTTTTTATTCAAACTCAAACTCGAAACTTTTATTTGCTTTCCACAATGGTATTAGTAGGTTCACAAAAAATATATATAGTACATCGTGGGCCCTGTTGGGCACGCAAAATTTAGGAGAGAGAAAGAACAATAGTAAGTAGGTACTTATATCATTGGTAAGTAATATCTATATATTATTAAAGTATCTAGGTAGAATTTATGACAGTAAGTATATTACATGGATAAATGATCAGTCTTGTTCGATTCGTAAGCACAATTAATGATATATGTAGTTAGATTTAGAACATGGTGCAGTTTGTTTTATGATTCGTATTAGCCGCTCTTCACGCTAAACCGACTAGTAATAAGCAGTGAGTAGTGAGTACTGTGGATAATATAGGAATGCTTTGAACTTTATTAAGTACCTAGTATTTAGGCTTGATTATTAGGCGTTACGAATTACTTTACTAGATTAGTTGTACCTAGTAAATTAGTTTCACGTAGTTATTCGTATTTACAAGGTTATCGATGTTAAAGTTATTGTAAATTTTACAATACGTTATAAGGATAATATTTTTATTTAAGTGTTATTTTCGGTACAAAACCAACATAGTATTTAAATTGATTTGTTTATATTATTTTCTAATATATTAATTTAAGAACGGGGATTAGCGCGAACATGCATTTATACCTTTAGGGCTTGACATAAACATGCAGCGCGATAGTTTAAAAGTTATTATTTTCTATTATTCTGATATTCTTTACATGTTACAAATTTAACTTACGTAATATACCTTATTTATTAACTGTACATATTCCAAACAAAATATTTTGATTAGATACATTATGTATTGTTATTTTCCAAGTTATGTTTATTTTTATTGTATACATATAATTGGAATTCATAGACGTCTTTGAAAACATTGTTTTTATTACTAGTACATAGAACTCAAAATAAACTGCTCTTTATCAATATTTTTATTAAAACTTCTGATAATATTTGTATGTGTTTACTGATATTATTATATTAGTTACTAGAACTATTTGGTCTGGAATTCGCTTTTAAAATATCACTGTATTCTGTATACACATAGTTTGGCTAAACTGCACTCAAACTTTAAGGAATTTAGATTATGAGATACTCAATGCATATTAGCAAAATTTTGGATTCAGTACAAAATAAACCTTATTTCAGTGTGTTTAAAAACTATTTTCCATATTTTGGTAGATAGATATTTCATGTACAAAGACAAAACTTCAACCTCATAAAGTCGTTTTAAATAACTTCAAACGTACATAAACATAAAAACATCGTCGTATATTTGCACTAACTAATAAAATTCACAAATTACGAGCGACCATTATTGACCTTTTTTATCATCAGCTGATAAACGCACTCAAAATTACTTTGGCGATCAATTTCGATGCCAAATTACTATACTTATCAAGCTGACATTCAACAGCTATTCTTACCGTTACCAAAACAAATATGACCACAAAAAAAACAATCACTTCACAGTAAAAAAAAAACAAATCACTTTCCACGAATCAACGAACAAGAATTCAAAATACGAATCACTGATTCTAAAAGTCAAATTCAAAAACACAAATCACTGGACAATCCAAATTCAAAATTTCAAAAAGCAACGGTTTTTAACGGAATTAAAATAAAGATTATTTATTTTAAAATAATATTCGAAATAAATTCGTTATATTAAATTCGCGGGAGTATTATTTTCGGTGTAGATACGTCCGCGCGGCGCGGTATCGGCGCCCACACTTCAGAGCTTTCAGTTTCAGGCGGGGGATGGAGCGCTTTGTTTGTGTCGAGCGCACTTGTTTCACGCCGCTTGCAATGCTGAATGCGGTAATACATTTGTTTGTGATTAAGTTGGGGAGTTAGGTTATTTATTTTGAGTATGATTACTTTTTTCATGTAATTAAAGAATTAAATTTTTTGGCGAAAAGATATGGCTAACTTTTTGCTTTGAGTTACAAGTGTTTACTGTTTTGCGATTATGCGAAGATTTAAACTATTATATATAAATCCTTCCAAAAAATGTTTTTTTTATATTTATAAGCACTTTTTGCTCCTATTGAGTTTGCGATTTTCAACAGTAAGAACTCTTCGAATGCCCCAATCACAGCCAACGCAAAAAAGAAATACTTAATAGAATAGAATTTCAGTTATCTCAGCACATGGTAAATACAGATGTTACCCTAACAATAGTTCACATATTGTACTGAACTAAAAAGTCATGATGACTTAACAAAACTATCAAGTACTGTAACCAGTAAAATAAGTGTATATCGAGGTTCCGCAGATAGCCGGTATCTGCGCACAACGGGTAACTAATTGCAACGGTTGATAATACTATCGAAGGTTCAAGGACAGCTTTTGGTGGGTTAAATAATGTTAATGTCGACCTCGTTTATATATACAGATAGCAGATCTAGACGCAATAAACTAAATTGTAATAAACAATTGTAGGAGAAATATTATGTTTTATTGTAGAATGCATTGTGGGTCATCGACGGCAACTTTTGGGCTGGAAAATTCATCATTAAATCGAAAATAACTGGATTTATAGAAGGCAAAACACCAAGCTCCTATATAAAATTATTACAAGTATGGTAAGCTACAGTTATTTTTATATTGTAAGCAGAGACCTCGAAATTTTGTTTACGAACACGTACATTTTTATACCCAGGTAATATTTCTAAATATTGTAAATTTTTCAATATTATTAGTAAAGTATTATTTTGTGATATAACTCCTATTTAATTAAAGCAAAAATACAGCATATTTTGAAACGATTAAAGTCCAAAACCGTTAGAAAAGTAGGAGCTAAGACGATTAATAATTCGTGTAAAGTATTAGACGTAGAATCCACTTCCCTAGGGAGCCGTCAAAGAAATTGACTTAATGAACAAATTGAAGTTTATATTGATTTCGAATTGACGTCTAAACTGAAGGCTAACACCATAATTCAATTATGTAGTGTCTTATCAATAAGAGTTTTTAACTTTCTTTTAAAAAACAATAAATATTGATTGTTCAAGTATAGATGCTCTAATACAAAAGCGTTGTCACAGCTATTTAATAATTATGCTATTATATTAGTAACTAAATGAAAAATCACAAACAGTTATTTCAGAACGAAGAAACATTACAGTTATTTCTCTTGACTGTAAATGTCTTTGAATATAAAGACATATTATTACGCCTGTATCCCCGAAGGGTCAGCAGAGGTGTACCAATGTACACCCACAGTTCGCCGGTATGTTTAGGTATGTATATGGGGCGAGCCTATTGCCACTAACCGGGCACTAATCCAAACTCCGACCTGCTGCTGAGAATTTCATAGAGACCCAATACCACCTTCGTCGACTTGGGAATCGGACCCAAGACCTCTAGCGCAGCAGTCGCGCTCAGCACCACTAGGCCAACGAGGCAGTTCGAGAATATAAGGACGAGGTAGTAAATATGCAAAAAAACGTGTGATACACTAAATTCCTAAACATTTATCCATGAAACTCCTAAAGCACGAAACATGAACGCTATGATTGTCAAGTTGTTTGAGCACTAGAAATAGACTGGCCGTAACACTCGTAACCGAAGCGGATCGAAGCCGATTTCCTTCGACGTTACACATTACCTTTAAATGTCATGATGCAGTAGTTGGTGTTATTGGAAGTTGTGTGATAGGTTGCATTTATTATTTCGTTCAGGGGCAGAATGTCCAATTCTCAAAATGTCCAGCGGTGTCAAAATGTCCAAAACCCAAAATGTCCAATGGTCAAAATGTCCAAGTCTCAAAATGACCAATTCTCAAAATGTCCAATTCTCAAAAAGTCCAATTCTTAAAATGTCCAATTCTCAAAATGTCCAATTCTCAAAATGTCCAAATCTCAAAATGTCCAATCTTTGAGAATGTGGTAAATTTATGTTCAATAACTCATCAAAGCGCTTTTTTAATACTTACGACAAACAATCAATAAAAAATCAAAAAGAATCAAAATGTTTAATTTATTTAATAAGTGTGTTGTGTTTTATTTATAAGAAGCATTTTTTTTAAATGTGCACTATACCCGAATCATACTAATATTATAAATGCGAAAGTTTGTGAGGATGGATGGATGGATGGATGTATGTTTGTTACTCTTTCACGAAAAAACTACTGGACGGATTTGGATGAAACTTTACAGTAATTAGGTAATTCATCAGAATAACACATAGGCTACTTTTTGTCGCGATAACCGACATCCACGCGGGCGGAGGCGCAGGCGAACACTAGTATTAAATAATACCACACAAGGGTAGAGAATTATATGAATTTAATTAATTAAAATAATTTAATTTAAAAAAATAATTTGAATAAAATATTTAAAAAATGAATTAAAAAGTGTACAAACAAATAAAGTTATCGTATCTATCAAAACCACATCGCGATCAAACGCTAACAACTTAAAACACTATCTATCGATATATTTTGTTCCCAAGTTTTCTGGTATTTAAATTACTGTTTGTTTTTTTTTAATCTGTTTTAAATAGGTATTTGCGATATT
The DNA here is from genome assembly GCA_905146925.1 of Autographa gamma. NCBI lineage: Eukaryota > Metazoa > Arthropoda > Insecta > Lepidoptera > Noctuidae > Autographa > Autographa gamma. The sequence goes on from LR989875.1 coordinate 524,950, forward strand.
AAAATATGGATATTAATATTTATTAGTTATTTAGAATCAAAACGAAAAATGAAAATAATATGCATAAACTGAACGCATCCTGAGATAGAACTAAAAGTTGCTATAAAGTGGGTATTTGTAAAAAAATCATAACGCCGATCGTTCATTATTTTATTCAATGTAAGGAAATGTCTTGATGTGTTGTGCGACTTACGTGTTATAGCTTTAAATAATAAAATCTGTAGTTACAATACTGTATTTGTGGTTTTGGTGTTTTTTAAAATTCGATTTTCGAAATATACAATGACTGAAGAATTTGAGTTCGTTTGTAACCAGAAAGATAAGCTTACTTTGATTCGTAATGGGTTCCAATTTAACAAAAACATGACTAATAAAAATGGAAGCACTTTATGGCGTTGTAGTAATAGACGGATGTGTACTGCATCAGTCACAATAGATAAATCAAGGAAAAACGTATTGAGAGAATCAATGCACACTTGCGAACAAAATCTTGTCCAACTGCGTATTAATGAAGTAAAATCATCTTTGAAGAGGGCAGTATGTACAGATTTAGGACCGATTCAAAAAATTTGTGAAGAACCTTTGAACAAATTAAGGGAAGAGTACCGCAATGATAAAGATTTGATACCGTCATTTCATACCATTAAGAAAACTTTATATAGATCCCGCAAAAAGTATCTGAATACAAATTTATTAATTCACAGTGATGCTAGATCAATTAAAATACCAGAAAACTTGGGAAAATCATTTCTGATTTGTGAAGATGGAGACACAGATAAAATTATAATATTTGCAACAAATACGGCGAAGAAATTCTTAAAATCACCAGGTTCATACTACGCAGATGGAACATTCAAAGCAGCACCAAAGCCATTCTATCAGTTTTTTGTTATACATTTAGATATCAATTCTGATGAAAAAACAACAAACATTATACCCGTGATCTACGCGCTTTTGCCAAATAAAATGGAAGACACCTATGTTCGTTTATTTTCGCTCATAAAACTTAAATTAGGTGTCCAAATCCGAAAGTTTAAATCAGATTACGAAGTCGCTATATTAAATGCAGTATCTAACGTTTATTCGCAAGCTGAAGTGACCGGGTGTTACCACCACTTCAATGATGCCATCTGGAAATATTCAAAAAAAATTAAATTAAATGCAACAAGCTCAGGACGAAATACTACCCGAATGACTGCCATTATACCTTTAGTTCCGGCAAATGAAATACCAGCTGCATGGCATTATATTTTAGAAACGAGCCCAAACTCGCGCGAAATGGATAAGTTTCGTAGGTACTTTGAGTCCACATGGTACCCAAAGAAATCGCCAGCTTTATTGAGCTGTGCTGGACAACGTCATAGAACTACTAACGCATTAGAAGGATGGCACAGACGATTAAATAGCCGTATACAGAAGAATCCTAATTTATACTTCTTTTTATATAAATTGAGAAAAGAAAGTAAATATTGGGACTGTCGTTTAATGGATTCGTTGTTTTAGAAAATGAGAAGTAAAAGAAGACGCAGAGACATCCAGTTTGATCGGAAATACGAAAAATATTTAATAAAATTACAAAATAAAGATCTGACATTACAACAATTTTTGAAAAAAAATATTTATTTGAGACTTAGCTTGTTTAAAAAGTGAAACGTAATTTAGTATATCATATTTTTATTACATAAATCATAACAATAGTTATGTTGATTATTAACATATTAATAAGAAAATGTTTGTTGGTTATAAATAAGAATTATATTGATTATTACTAGCAAGGTAAGATAGATTTATTTAAAACTATGTTTAACGTTAGTTTCAATTTATAATTAGAAAACTGGTGATGTTGATTATTTTAGTTTTATATTACATTATAAAAAAATAAGGTGGATATATGTCGTCTTCTTTGGTCTTAATTTGCAACTTTTTAATAAAGCAAAGTAAGGCATAAAATATTGTTTTATCTACCTTAGTTATATAAAACTATGTCTTACATTTGTTTCAATTTATAATTATGACAGTTATGATGTTGATTATTGTATACTTAATTTGTTAGTTATAAATAAATCATATTTTGACTCTTTTTGATTTTTATTGATTATTATTATTATTTTATTTATTTATTTTATTTGTTAAATATACAATTACAATATGTAGTTCTCCACAAAACCGTTTTATCGGTTTGTCTGTGGACGAGTCGCAATTAAGTTTAGTTTACACATTAGTTTACACATATACATTTAGAAGTTATTTACATATTATTTAACAAGTACTTTTTAAGTAGTAGCAGGTCGGAGTTTGGATTTGTGCCCGGTTGGTGGCAATAGGCTCGCCCCCTATTACATGGGACCTAAAACATATCGGCGAACTGTGGGTGTACATTGGTACGCCTCTGCCTACCCCTTCGGGGATACAGGCGTGATGATATGTTATGTTATGTTACTTTTTAAGTCTCCGTTTGAATTTTTGTTTATTAGTTTCTTGTCTGATATCTTTTGTTTGTCGTAAGTAAAAAAGCGCTTTGATGAGTTACTGAACAAAATTTTACCACATTCTCAAAGATTGGACATTTTGAGATTTGGACATTTTGAGAATTGGACATTTTGAGAATTGGACATTTTAAGAATTGGACTTTTTGAGAATTGGACATTTTGAGAATTGGACATTTTGAGACTTGGACATTTTGACCATTGGACATTTTGGGTTTTGGACATTTTGACACCGCTGGACATTTTGAGAATTGGACATTCTGCCCCTGAACGTATTATTTGGGTGGTAATAGGCAGGTGGCTTTTGATTAGATTTTCTAGAAATGTTTATTTTAGAACAGTTTTAACAAGAAAGCATTCGTTCCGGACTTAGTATTCCTTGATGTATAAATTAATTAAAATACTCTGACGGAACCTTTAAAACTGCATAAAGAAGTTAAAGTTTTCACGAGACTTTGACTAAACAAAAACTTGGAAAGATAAAAGCCTATTTCCCTTTCCTTTTTTAAAAGAGCAGGTTTAAGCTCGTCTCAGATCTAAAGCAAGTTATTGGCTCACTTTACCCGTTATGACTCTTAAGTCAAGCCAAACAGTAAGATTCATCAACATGACATAGACTACTTAAACATAGATTATCTTTACATGAAGATCCGTCCGTCTGTCTAGTATACAGTAAACCTATGTAATCCTGAGAGGAATGAATCCGGTGCGGTTAGTAGTAGGAAACAGAGGCACAATCCCCAAAGCAATTAGTCAACAATAACATATTCATACGTATAAACTGTTCCTGTGGGAAGCGTATTTACAAAACCTACTTTAAATACAGCACGTGGATGAGATAGGTATACATTTCAATTTGAGTAACAGAAGAAAGGATTTAATCTCTTAAGCTGAAATGATGTAAATTTAAAATACTTAACTCTAATTTCATAGACAAGAAAATAATATTAGGTATGTTAAAAGATTTTGAAGGCTGCTATATAACTCATACTTTTTTTATAATTTCATTTCCCGTCCTATTTCATTTCTGGTATCATCTATCACAGATCACAAAATCTAAGCACATCATCGAATCATTAATAATATTCCTAGACTAAACCTAACCTTCTACACCACTTAGCTTACCAATAAATTCCCACGTTTTTTATTAATTGAAAGTATTTGAAAGTCTAACTCATTTCAGCGCGTGAGTAATAAAGTAGTTTACATTTACGCGTCACTGCTACAGCTATGTACCGGAACCATCCTATTTATAACTCTGGGATAATATCCAAATTAACTTGGTCTGTTATTAATGGCTGAATATTTCAACTCAACTAATTAGAGGCGCTGTTTAATCGTTGTGTCTATTACTTTACAAAACTGTTTAAAATAGAGATAATAATTTAAGAAGCTCTTAAAGTTAACATATTATTATGTTGTAAGTGTTCAACGGTTCAAGGAAACTTAGCGTCTTCGTATATGAGGCGACACAAGTTTCTGATAGCCAACGATCTTATTATCCACTAGAGACCCGTCTGAGCTTCGCAGTGTACTTGAAATTACCCGGGTTTTTTTTTCTATGATATTAAACATATAAACTTTCATCATGTCTCACTCACACACAAATGACTTTAACTATTGCTGAAAACTGCCTTATAATCTTTTTAGAGATGTATATTTCTAAACATAGGGGATAAGGAGTTTTGAATATCTAAGCGAATAGACAGCATAAGCGATTTCGTTTTATACTATGTTAACAAGCAACTACCACCTTACAAACTCAAAGAGGATCATGACATAGACACGCGTAGACACTGAAGTTGTTTTTACGGAGACTTGCATCGCATCGTGTGAAAACGGACTTAGGCCCTGTTGTGATGTTCCAAGTGTCAGTTTACACTGGTTAGAGTAGGAAGTAAAGTTTGTCGGAACGTTTTGATTTGCTCTGAATAATAAATATTATGGTGGAGGGCGCTTGTGGATTTATTATAAGATGTGATACGATGTTGTCTGTTAGAATTGGTTAGGTTTTTGTAGCAATATAGATTGCAGGTTTGTGATTTATTGTTCGTATAAGGAGATTTTATCGTATTGATATGAATGTATTAAGTATTTATTAGGTTATTCCTTTATATTTTTATCCATCTCAGCTGGACAATGGGACATCTACACTTTCAATATTTAATATACCCTACTAAGCCACGACACATATTTACTACTCTCAATGCAGCTTGACAAAAAAATCTGATAAATATGTACAAAAAATACACCATTCATGAACTCTTTTCCACCGTAAAAGTCACAAACACGCAGTAATTAACACTACATAACGTAAAACAAATAAAATACACATTGATGAATTACAATGACGTATACTTCGTACATCACACATCACGCAATGCGTTGCACCGACACGTTATATCAAACTTATTAATACTATTCTAGTTACGAACGTTACATACATAATTTTTTGCAATGTTGAATGAACTGAATAGCTTACATTTTCATGCGTACTTATAGTATAAGTTAAATAAAATCACCATAAACTTATACTAGCGCTGCACGGCCGATGATGTGTGGTGAGTTTTTCCGACGGTTATGAACCGACCCTTAGGGTGCTGTTGTTTTTCTATTGTAATGTTGACGTTGATAACTGCGCTTGTGTTGCGTAAATAAAATTAACGATTTTGATTTTTATTTGAAGTTATCTTAAATTCAAATTTTCGGAGTACGGGTAAATTGCACAAACTATTTTGTATTACTCAAGAACATTCTAGAATAAGAAAGCTATTCTATTACTGTTCTTATTCACATGTTCATAAGAAAATGTATTTTCTTTCGTATAAATATGAATGTTTCGGTGGCGGGTCATACAATGAATAAATACATAATTTGGTTAGATCTAAATGTTAATGTTATCAAGTTTCCCTTCTATAAATGAAGACTAAGATTGACTCAGCCAAAAATGTATGGAAGTCAATCTATAATTTAGCACATCAACTTAACTTAAAATATTCTATCATAGAAATTATACACCGTAAAAATTACGCTTGTAAAACCGTTATAAAAAAAAAAGAAAAACCGAAAGGTGCACTAATAATTCACCATTCCTTTCTGCGTACCGAAAGACCAAGGTCCTTTAACACAACCAATCCGCATTTTAAAAAAACGGTTCATAAGGATCATTCTCGTCGGAGATTTGTCCCGTTAAGCGTACCAAAGGACCACAGACCACCGATAAGTCCTTTTAGCTGAAAAATAAACACATTGATTTAAATTATAATTAATACTAAACTCACCTATGACTGAGGGGGTAAGCGTCTGGTCCCAAGGCGGCTCGTCCTCGGTCTTCCGAAAACTCCTCTCCACTGTTATAAACAAATAACAGTATTTAGATATGTATTTTAAGGTAATATGGAAAACTTAACTAAGCTGCTAAATATTTTATGGGGGATCATAGACCCTTCCGATATCCGGTGTGAGTGCGGCCTTTCCGATCAGACAATGACACCTGCAAGAGTGCCCAAAGTGTTCGGACACCTGCACTTTGGAGGACTTGAACCTCGCCAACGACGCTGCAGTTGGTGTGGCCAACTACTGGGGGCGCAGCGTATTTAGATTTAAATAAATTAGTTTACCATCGACTCGAAAAGAAGAAGATTATAACAACTAAGGCTAATTTCTTCAGTCTGCTTATTTATTTAATTATGTACACACAATGGACAAACAATAATTAATAGATCAAGATAAGAAGGTACAAAGGTACTGCTTTTGACCACGGCCGGTGTAACCCGGTCGAAGCGTCAAGCCCCAAACAAGGTATTTATGCATGTACGCGTTTATTCCCGTGAATTATATTACTATAAACTAAGGCTCATTATACAACACAGCAGGATGGTACGGAGACATCTTTTGGCTTCTGTTCCATTCCGTCGCGGTGTAAATTGAGCCTTAAGCAGCATAAAAGCGAATTACGAGAGTATCTATACAATCTGTACAGTGTATAATCAATATTTTGATTGTAATATGTTGGTAACGGATAGAAAACTGGATATTGCTGCAATGATATTAGCAGTCTAATAAAGGATGTAGAATAAACATGAAATGCGATAAAAAGTTAAACGCATTGGATAATTTTCGGCATCAGGAAACGTTACGCCGGTTAATTATACTCGTACGAATGGAGCGAAGAATTGTATCTACATATATAATAATAACGTATTGCGTTATGTAAGTTCAAATACCCAAAAATATGATAGTGGCAAACGATCAATTCCTTCATCGATTTTTATAAAATAGTTTTGACTTCGATGGTACTCGGTCAGGTGATTTTAAGCTTTATTCCTTATGCAATAAGATACATTTTTATTTTATTTATTTTAGTAGTTATAATATACGTACTGTGAAGAAAATTCCCCGCACTCGCCTTTCTCGATTTCTTGTCGTTTGTGTCTAAGTCTGTAACAAAATGCTTTCATTATTATCTAAATTACATCTATTATTATCCATTATATTCACACGGGAGAGGGTATACGACCCGCGATAGAACAGCAACTGCTTCGCATTTGTTTTTCGACTATATCACGCCTGTGTCGCAAAATACACCGTAAGCGATCCCTCCAAGGTTCAAAATGCTCTATCTCTACATTTAGCACAGTTGTAAATACAGTAGGACAGCCACTTTGTCGCCATTGTTGTCATTACCGCAAATGCCACCTTATGTTAACCCCTTAAGATACAAATTCCCCTGTAACATCTCCCACATCCATCTAGCATAACATAGTATAGTGTATACTAACTGTTGGGCTGGTTGTTGGCGTGTATGCGCTCCATGAACCGCGAGATGCGGTTGTTGTGGTGCTCGCCGTCCAGGCAGCAGCCCTCCTCGACTGCACGGGCGCAGCCGCGGTGCACGCGGAGCTTGCAGTCTGGGGATAAACAATATAATATATAAACATTCATATACCTAGTCTAGAAGTGAGAGTAACAGCTAAAGTGCAAGTGTCTGATTATGACTGTGTTTAAAAGTGTCAATGTAGTTGTCTGAAATAGACTTAGTATGTGTATAGGTGTTCGACAGTATATGTTTGTCAGTGCTCATGTACAACAGTGTCTGTGTCTATGTCTTTGTTAATCTGTTTCTATGCAATTTTCTTGTCTGGTATATTTGTGTGTAATAGCATCGTTGTATAGCAGTGTTTGTCAGTCAGTGTCCCAGTTAAACAGTTCCCGTGCCCGTGTATGACTATTTGTGGGTGTAAAGTGTATGTGTGTGTATGTTACCTGTGCAGACGTAAGCCTGTGGCGCGAGTCCCCAGATGATGTGGTCGCAGTGGTGGCAGTGCGCCACCGCCGTCAGCGCCTGCAGCTGCAGGTGGTGGCCGCGGACTACGAACTGTGTAACATATACTATGTTATTACACTACTAAAATATGTTACAATTTTAACCTAAGTTCGAGGCAGTTACAACCTGCGCTCAGACTAAAGGCTCATTTTTATTGGTCTTTGCAGAATTTTTTTTTTTTTTGTTAAGCATGCCGTACGAGCCACATGTAGTAAGTACATGTGGCTCGTACGTTTTCATTGATGGAGATTTTGTTAAAGCTCCAACCGCTGACTTTATATTATTATTTTTTTACCTTCATTTTAATATCACTATCTACTATTTCCTATGTATACTCACAGGCTGTGAATGCTGCTTGGTGATCTGCTTGACCCTCTGCTTGTAGAGCTTGTCGCGCTGCAGGAACGACGCGCGCGATCCGCCCACCGCCGCCGCCACTGACGCTGGCCTATCATAATATAATGTTGTATAATTTTGTTAAACAGGGCGATCCTCTCCCTCCAAACCTATTCACTTCAACACTTGAAGAAGTGTTAAATCCAAATCCCAAGATGTTGATAGGGTTATCAACATTTTGGGATTTGGATTGGGATAGATTGGCAACTGAGTGTGTACCTAGAGCCGGCACTCGAAAACGGGGTAGGCCAAAAAGGCCTAAAAATTTAATTTTGAAATATTGATTGAAATCGTGTGAAAGTGGTTAGTATAATAATAAATATGTGTTAAAATTTAAATTGATCTAGTTATTAAAATCCGCTATTTTAGTATTTTTAACTGGACTATAAAATAATATAAGGGATCTCAACAAAACTGTAAATAATTTATTACAACCAGTTCGGTTGATCACTTGTCAGTGGAAAGAAATCCGACCGAAAAACAACTTTACATATACGATTTAAGATTTAAATTGATTAAGCAGGATGTCCGGAGAAATACTACAAAATACTATTTATCGCCATGTCAAGTTCCATGTGCAGTAATTTCAAGATAAATAGACCTAATGAAAATCGGGATCTCAACCTCATCAGAATCAAAGTTGATGAAAATGAATAAGTGCAAAATTTTATTCAAATTATATGCAGAAAATATAACTCAAAAGGAATGAAGTTAATTGTGATATTGTTTATTTCAATATTGTTTCCTCATTAAATTTAAAGGAAATAATTATATTCACTTTATTTCTAGGTATGACAACAGACACTCAGTTGAGGCTGAGTTACTTGAATGTTACATATTTAATAATGTTCATAATGTTACTAAGGATTCAATTTAACAATGCCCTTGTTCGAGGGGTAAATACCCCTATTGTCATAAAATCGCTACCTTCTTTGTTCACGGGCATCTAACTAAGTAAATAGTCCCACATATTTTTGTAACATCTAATGTAAACTTAGTATGCAATAAAACGTTGTCTTTGACTTTATCTTAACAATTAAATAAAGAGTAGGTATCTTCTTATTAGACCATGTTCTATAGGTACAAGTTTTTTATGAAGTAGTACATGTTAAAGAAATACGCAAAGGTCGTTCACGGTTTTAAAGCTCTAAATCCCGAAAACGTAAACTACAACACGAACGAAATCCAAGACATTGAAGGCACAACAAACACTCAGACCCGCGACAGTGTAGAAAATTGGCTTCCTACATAGACTCATCCGCGGATCGAACCTGGGACCTCAGAGCTGGCGACACATTAAAAACCGTATACGTCTAATTTCGTCTAAACAGACTCAACAGCGATAACAAAAGACACTATACCAAACCTAACCAATAAATTATATTCTTTATAATATGTAACACTCACTTAGCCACAATCATTTTCTTCTTCGTCTTAGCCTTAGGCGACTGCCACCACCTCCTCCTAACCTCCAAAGCCTCTTTCTCACTAATTTCTATATTCACCATGTTATATTGCCCACTGCTGGGCATGAAGACGTCCGTTACACATAAATAAGTAATTCAACTAAATAGAGTCGGAAATATATACTAACAAGGAAAATGTAATTTGCCTTGTTGTGATTCATTTGTTTTATTGTTATTGAATGTTTTGACTCTATTTGTGATAACGATTGATTAGAATTGTAGTAATTGATAATATAGTTATATAGTACGTTAATTAGTAAGGAAATATATTTACGTGTAGTGATTTGTCATTAGATTGTCATTGGTTTACGTGCAAATCTTTTTTTAAACAGATAGGAATACGATTTAATTTCTAAATAATTTATAACTAAATTAAATGATAGGGAAAACCACATATGACGTCACAGGGTACTACCCATTTTGGGACAATCAATCGCCTTTAACTGTTACGAGTTGATTATTACTGTTTACTTTTTTGACGATGGAGATAATTTTTGAACATTTCTTCTCGGGTAGAAACGGTTAGTTTCATTTTTACATACATATTTTATTGATAAATTACACAGAGACATAGAAAAAATGATCGTGCTAATCACAAAGATTTGTCCTGGGTGTGAATCGAACCGTCGACCTCCGGTTTAGCAGTCAGGGTCACTAACCTATTGGTATAGACCAACAGGCCCGTCGGTAAGTTTTTTGTAGACTGTACTGGGGCCGCTGAGAGAATGCGAATATCTAGGGATATGGTCCAGGATATTATATTAGTTATGGAAGGAAAACACAAATGAGATCAGCTGTTCATCATAAAAATCAATCAGTTGTAATTTGAAGTCAGAAAGACTAGTTTGATGTTGTTTAGCTCACCGGCAGTGCAGACACAGCGCAGCAGCGATGAGCGCGGCCAGCAGCGTGGCGTGCGCGTCGTGCGCGTGCGGCGTGCCCGGCGAGCCCGCGCCCGCCGCGCTCGCCGCGCGCAGGGCGCCGCACATCAACTGCTCCACTACTACCTGCTCCTGTAGGGGGAGGGGAGATAGTTACTACTATGTACTAGTACTGGCGCGCACTGGGGGAACGAGTATAACGTAGCTTGCAAAAGGCAGGCGACAGAGAAATTAAAGCACCTCGCTGTCAAAACGATATTTCCATGTCTGATGGCTTTTCGTTAGTAAAATATTTCGCCTAACTTTTACAAAATATGTCAAATCGCTGCCGTTCAATGCGTCCGACAAGCTCCGAGAACTTATTTGAAAGAAAAAAAACTCGTGCTGAAGACCTGGAACATGGAGTTCCGGGTCTTCCTATTATCAGGTGTCTGACCTGCGCCTTATCGACGTCGCACTTGTCGATGACGCTGTCCTCGGGCCCGTAGAGCGTGCCGAGCCCGACCTGCCGCTTGACCTGGAACTCCGTCAGCTGCTGGCTCAGCTCGTCCTTCGCTGTATGTATCAAGTATTATCAGGTGTCTGACCTGCGCCTTATCGACGTCGCACTTGTCGATGACGCTGTCCTCGGGCCCGTAGAGCGTGCCGAGCCCGACCTGCCGCTTGACCTGGAACTCCGTCAGCTGCTGGCTCAGCTCGTCCTTCGCTGTATGTATCAAGTATTATCAGGTGTCTGACCTGCGCCTTATCGACGTCGCACTTGTCGATGACGCTGTCCTCGGGCCCGTAGAGCGTGCCGAGCCCGACCTGCCGCTTGACCTGGAACTCCGTCAGCTGCTGGCTCAGCTCGTCCTTCGCTGTATGTATCAAGTATTATCAGGTGTCTGACCTGCGCCTTATCGACGTCGCACTTGTCGATGACGCTGTCCTCGGGCCCGTAGAGCGTGCCGAGCCCGACCTGCCGCTTGACCTGGAACTCCGTCAGCTGCTGGCTCAGCTCGTCCTTCGCTGTATGTATCAAGTATTATCAGGTGTCTGACCTGCGCCTTATCGACGTCGCACTTGTCGATGACGCTGTCCTCGGGCCCGTAGAGCGTGCCGAGCCCGACCTGCCGCTTGACCTGGAACTCCGTCAGCTGCTGGCTCAGCTCGTCCTTCGCTGTATGTATCAAGTATTATCAGGTGTCTGACCTGCGCCTTATCGACGTCGCACTTGTCGATGACGCTGTCCTCGGGCCCGTAGAGCGTGCCGAGCCCGACCTGCCGCTTGACCTGGAACTCCGTCAGCTGCTGGCTCAGCTCGTCCTTCGCTGTATGTATCAAGTATTATCAGGTGTCTGACCTGCGCCTTATCGACGTCGCACTTGTCGATGACGCTGTCCTCGGGCCCGTAGAGCGTGCCGAGCCCGACCTGCCGCTTGACCTGGAACTCCGTCAGCTGCTGGCTCAGCTCGTCCTTCGCTGTATGTATCAAGTATTATCAGGTGTCTGACCTGCGCCTTATCGACGTCGCACTTGTCGATGACGCTGTCCTCGGGCCCGTAGAGCGTGCCGAGCCCGACCTGCCGCTTGACCTGGAACTCCGTCAGCTGCTGGCTCAGCTCGTCCTTCGCTGTATGTATCAAGTATTATCAGGTGTCTGACCTGCGCCTTATCGACGTCGCACTTGTCGATGACGCTGTCCTCGGGCCCGTAGAGCGTGCCGAGCCCGACCTGCCGCTTGACCTGGAACTCCGTCAGCTGCTGGCTCAGCTCGTCCTTCGCTGTATGTATCAAGTATTATCAGGTGTCTGACCTGCGCCTTATCGACGTCGCACTTGTCGATGACGCTGTCCTCGGGCCCGTAGAGCGTGCCGAGCCCGACCTGCCGCTTGACCTGGAACTCCGTCAGCTGCTGGCTCAGCTCGTCCTTCGCTGTATGTATCAAGTATTATCAGGTGTCTGACCTGCGCCTTATCGACGTCGCACTTGTCGATGACGCTGTCCTCGGGCCCGTAGAGCGTGCCGAGCCCGACCTGCCGCTTGACCTGGAACTCCGTCAGCTGCTGGCTCAGCTCGTCCTTCGCTGTATGTATCAAGTATTATCAGGTGTCTGACCTGCGCCTTATCGACGTCGCACTTGTCGATGACGCTGTCCTCGGGCCCGTAGAGCGTGCCGAGCCCGACCTGCCGCTTGACCTGGAACTCCGTCAGCTGCTGGCTCAGCTCGTCCTTCGCTGTATGTATCAAGTATTATCAGGTGTCTGACCTGCGCCTTATCGACGTCGCACTTGTCGATGACGCTGTCCTCGGGCCCGTAGAGCGTGCCGAGCCCGACCTGCCGCTTGACCTGGAACTCCGTCAGCTGCTGGCTCAGCTCGTCCTTCGCTGTATGTATCAAGTATTATCAGGTGTCTGACCTGCGCCTTATCGACGTCGCACTTGTCGATGACGCTGTCCTCGGGCCCGTAGAGCGTGCCGAGCCCGACCTGCCGCTTGACCTGGAACTCCGTCAGCTGCTGGCTCAGCTCGTCCTTCGCTGTATGTATCAAGTATTATCAGGTGTCTGACCTGCGCCTTATCGACGTCGCACTTGTCGATGACGCTGTCCTCGGGCCCGTAGAGCGTGCCGAGCCCGACCTGCCGCTTGACCTGGAACTCCGTCAGCTGCTGGCTCAGCTCGTCCTTCGCTGTATGTATCAAGTATTATCAGGTGTCTGACCTGCGCCTTATCGACGTCGCACTTGTCGATGACGCTGTCCTCGGGCCCGTAGAGCGTGCCGAGCCCGACCTGCCGCTTGACCTGGAACTCCGTCAGCTGCTGGCTCAGCTCGTCCTTCGCTTTCTGTCGAGCCTTCCGGAATACATTTCGGAGGAGCTCTTCTTTGTCGTATTCTAGAACAAAATAAAACAAAAAACAGGCATGAAACAAATTATAAATGGACATTTATTTATAAATAGCGCTGGCTCACGCGCTCAGTATCATAAGAAGCGCGCGCGGGGCCCGCGTCTCGCCGGACAATGACGGCGAGTCGCGAGCTACGCGACAACGGCGTGCACATGTCTTGGCTAAGCCGCGCTAGGCATAGCAAATGAGGAAATGACCGGTGCTTGCAGGAACGTACTAAAAATGACTTTTCTGCAAAGTTGTGGAAAGAGCGAGTTTAACATCGGTCAATGTAAGTATCGTGGAAGAAAAAATGGATTTCAAAATGTAATCGCCACCCCACTCATAAGCAAGCGTGGTGCCGAATGCGGGTTCCTTTTCTCTATAAGAAAAGATGTTTTCCCAGTGGTAGGAGATTTGAAGGCTTAGACGTAGAATTTATTATAGAGTACAATTTATATTTTAAATTTAAGATGTGTGATTAAAATAATGATAGCATACTATTTAGGTATTTTATTACACAGCAGTAAATAACTCACCATTAACTAAAACTTGTTCGATTTCATTCGCCATATTTTCATCTACGCCGTTTAACTGTAAAACCTGGAAGTATAAAAGTTTTATTTAATTTTTTTACAAAAAATTCACAAAGGAATATGACGTACACGAGTTCAATCAGAGAATGATTGTGTTGGCTAACTTTTGGGCTGGTCAAATATAAGGGTAGGCCTAGACCTGATGAACGCCCACTGATTGAGTATTATACGATCAGCTCGCGAGTCGCTTTGGAGCTCTTGAGTAGCTTGCGCACGTCTGGCGGACGGTGTTTTGGATATTTGTGCGTTCGCGAGCAGTCCGCATTAAATAATATGCGCAATATTTTTATTTTTATATTTTATTTTTGTTGCGTATGCGTACATAACAGATCTTAATCGTGCTGACACGATTAAGATCTGTTATGTACGCATACGCGGAGTACTGACCGCATTAGGTACGAGGAAGGTGGAGTGTATCTCGTACGCCCAGCGCCGCAGCGTGTGCGCGTGCACGCCCGCCGCGCTCCGGTAGCCGTCCGTCAGCACGAGCAATAGGCACGCACATGCACATCTGTAACAACACATGTATAAGCACTGTAGGTTTATCAATAAAAAAAAAACTAAAATTATTTATGTAGTTAAGGTACAAAGTTGCACTTATCAATATAGTCGCGCGGCGCTTGAACGAACAGCAACAATACATGAGCATGAAGAACCCTAGACGGGAAGCGTAATCTCTCTGCGTGGAATCTCGCGGGTAGCTAGGTGGCGGCGCGGGCATCGCAGACCCTGGTTCGGCAGCAGTGCGCGCGGACGTGCAGCGTGGGCCGGCGCGCACCGCTCGCCGGCCCACGCCGCGCGCGCCGCCCTGCTACCGCGAGATTCGAGGCAGCGGCCTAAAGGTTCATTGGCATTGCTCGTTAGGACCCGTATTTGAGGTGCGGAACATTTTCCTAAAACGCCAACCGATGATGTTTATTAATTTCCAGCAGGCGTGTATCTATCTTTACTAGGTTATCAATTTTTACACCGTGCGACATACTGTATAACAACTGACATATCGATGAAGCACTTTCATAACACTATATCGTAGACCAAACTAATAACCAACAAAATCTTTTTATTTTTTATTTATTTATAAAGATTCAATCCCACCAACATGTTATATTTTTGCTATTTATATTGTTCATGTACATTATTTACCTTCTTTCGCCTAATAGCCAATTGAGAAGCACCGCCGTCCTCGCCTTGGATTCTCTCACGGAGCGCAGGTTTGAGAATAAACCCGAGTACGTTGAGTTGTCCTGTGAATATCAAACAAATATATATAAACAGAAATTAATTCAATGATTTTCTAGTCGTAGGTAAAAATAATAGAAATCAATTATATCATACATCTACCTTTTAATTATATAAAAAAATATCCCATCATACTCACATCTGAAATCTACGCAAAAAGACATTAGAATATTTTTTTGGTTTCCAACGTTTCAACACGTAAATTTAGAATTCCTTTATATAATTTTTAATTGATAAATTAGAAAAGCAATATAAGCGTCAAAAGATATAAGGATAGTTTTGAACCCTTTTTAACATGATTTATTTATTGATAAGACAAGAATGGAAATCCTTAGATATTGTTTTAATTTGTTTTATGTAAAATGTTTTCGGTAACTTACGGATGCTGGCGAGTCGTCTTCCTCCATTGATATGATTGCTCTTTGTGGGTCGGCGCAGGGCTAGAACAAAATACACTCAGATAAGTTATATTATTAAAGCTCAAATTAACGATATAAATAAAATTCATTTTAGGGTGACTAATATTGTAGAGAAAAAAATATTGTGGTAGAAAGTGTTTTGCGATTAAGTCCGTGCTATATTGGTTCATTTTTGTTTTTTTCTTAATAGATAATCTGTTATATGGGTCGAGAACTCAAAAGATCAAATACTACAAAAATGGGTCTATCCGTTGTTCAGTTAAAATCAAAATAGTGTAACCTGTCCAACTTTGTCTTATGTTGAAAGTTTATTTTTTTATAGTGAAAATTTGTTGATATTGTGATCGCAACTCGCACCTGTGTATTAGTATGGTAGGGCGGCGGCGGCGTGCCGGGCGGGGGCGTGTCCCGCTCGCACCAGTCCCTCGCGCCGCCAGCACCAGCACCAGCACTAGCCGCAGCGCTGGCCGCGGCTGTGGCGGCGGCGACAGCGGCGCTCGCTACGGCGGGGGAGGGCGGCGGAGCGCTCGCCAGCGGAGATGGACCGAGGCTTGCTGCGGAAGGACATAATGATAATAATAAATAAATAATAATAAATGTGGACAACATCACATACATTGCTCTGAACCCAAAGTAAGTAGCTATTAAGCACTTGTGTTATGGAATTCAGAAACGACGAAGGTACCACAAACACCCAGACCCGAGGCAATGTAGAAAAGTGACTTTCTACATTGACCCGTCCGGGGATCGAAGCCGGGACCTCAGAGCTAGCGACACGACACCTTGAAAACCGGTGCGTACGCCACTCGACCACGGAGGTCGTCAAATTGACGAATCTATATTATAAAAAATAATTGCTGTTCGTTAATTTCGATAAAACTTGAAAACGGCTGGACCGATTTGGCTAATTCTGGTATTGAACTATTTACAGAAGTCCAGAAAAAGTTTAAAAGGTGAATAAATATGAAAATGTTTGCAATTAAATAAAATAAAAACAATTTGTTTTAAGTTAACTTCATACAACATTTTAGGCATTTATTCGTCGATAAAGACAGTACGAAATCTGCCGGGTCAGCTAGTAAATAATAAATGCTGACAATATCACATACATTACTCTTATCCCAAAGTAAATAGGTGAAGCTCGCCTCTTATGGAATTCAGCTGTTCGTGTAATGCTTATTATATACGCATTCGGCAAATCTGGTAATGCACCCTAATATTTCTTAAGTACTCTTTTTTTGTTTATAAAAAATTAAAAACATTTTAACATTGATTTAACCCTAAATGTCCCGGCACAAAGCAAAAACACCAATGTTGAATAGAACCATTGTTGAATAGAATTCACTTTACATGGTGAATATACTGCCACAGTCAAAATTCACAGTATATATCACGAGTATAACTCACATCTAGTCAAGTCGTGGTCCAGCTGCTCGGGAGACGATCTGCTCCTCATGTGCAGAACAGGAACACCGGTGCGGGTGTCCGTCTGTACAAAACACATATAAAAAAATATTAAGTAATTTATAGTATCAATATTCAGGTAAAGAATTGTCACATTGTATCAAATACAAGAGCAGATACTTTAATTTTATAAACTTTAATTGAAGGACGTTTTTTCGGTTATAAGTACCAACTTATCCAAAAAATATTAAATAATTTCGCCAATTCAAAAAATAATTTCTGATTTCAACGAATATTTTCAAGAGGAAGCAATATTATTGTTCCTGGACTTATTCAAATACTGCAATGGGGGAAATGCAATTGTTTCAGTCTAAGAACCCACAAACATTTGCAGCCTTACAAATAAAAGAGATTAAAATAGCAAATTTTAGTATAAAAGATGAAACATTAATATTAATTTCGTATGAAACATTAATTTAAGCAATATTAGATAAAGCACTGTTTATCCTTTTATTAGTAAGACTGTTAATCCCACTTGTTAGTTACAACCTGAAATGTTAAACATGTAATTAAACATAAAACATGTACAAAATGTCTTAACAATAATTACATGTACAAATCACTATATTACATAATTATACTAACTACTTAAACTATTGTGTGTAAAGATATAAAAAGTGAAGCAGTAAGAGCAAGCTTAGCTAAAGTAAATCAGTGTAGATATGCAGACATACACAGCCCGAAATAAAGATCTAATAACATACAACTAATTACAATTATAATTAAATGAGATTTGGGAACTAAATTACATTATATATTGACAATACATTTGTATCCCAAGAACTATATTTTATTGTCTGGCTGTTCAAAGAATGCTTTCTGACATATGTCAGTTGGTTTTGATTTGTACTTAGTCATACTTAATGATTGCAATTTGGTATACTGAGTACTTTTGAATGATATTATAGGGCAAATAAAAGAAATATAATTTATTTTATTCGTAACCACAACTTGTCAGAACAGCATTTTCTCAGCGGCCGGACCATAAAGAAAAGTTTGGTATGCAAATGTACTTCACATCGTAGATTAATGTTCCCAAATCAGTTGCCAATTACCTGCATGACTTGCAGCGGCGGCGGCGGCAGGTTGACGAGCGGGTAGCTCATCTGCAGCGCGATAGAGTTGGGCTGCGGGCCGTCCAGCTCGCCGTCCAGCGAGTGCGACGAGCGCCGCAGCCGCCGCGCCTCGTCGCGGTACGCCGGCATCGACGCGTGCATCGGGAACTTCGCGGGCGGGCGGAGGGAGCGCGGGGGCAGGGGCGGGGGGGTCACGTTGTCCAGGCAGGTGGTGGGGGTGGTGGGGGTGAGCGGGGCGAGGGGGGCGAGCGGGGGCGGCTCGGGCTTGGCGGGGCGCTGCTGCCGGAGCCCGCGCAGGGAGTGTCCGGTGAGGTTGGAGAGCGAGCGCGGCAGGCCGGCCAGGAAGCCGGGCGCGGCCGCCGCCTTGCCGCGCGCGCGGGGCGAGCCGCAGCCGGGGCCCTAGTGTACCGTATACGTCACGACCGGGAGGTGTGCAGAGATTTTGTGGTCAAGCTTAGCCAGCATTGAAGTATAAAGAAAGACCATTAAAGATGCCAAACGGCAAAGAAGTGCCAAAATGATACAATGAGAAATCTATTTCACAATATTTGCAATCATTATCGACAAAAGAATAAATATTTATAAAAAAAAATGCAATTTACGTATATTGAAAGCGTCATCCAAAGAGCGCTTAAAAAATAAATTGCGTAACCATGATTAAGAGATGAATGTTGCATACACTTGTGAAGAATATAAGCATAAAAAGTGTCAATAAAAAAGTAGTTTTTAACCATTCTTACAAATACTGATATGAATTTACTATACAAGACAGATACACCTACAACATCAATAATGATTCTACCTAAGACATCTATGAACTTACTACAAAAATCTCAACACAACCTGCCGCGATATTACAGTGATAATAAGTGTATAAGATACATTACAATTAAGTAAACCATTCCCATCGATGAGACGAAAGTTACATCATTATTTGTTTAATATATTAGTATGACACCAATGTCTTATTCTATGCATACTTGTGTATCTTACACATACATAATAAACATTTAGATGACTACTTTTTTAACAAGGGATTTTATTTTAAATAATCTACTTCTAAGAAATCTGTTTGAGAAATCTATTATTTATTTTGTGCAATATTTGTATGGGAATCACAAATTATTTAACATATAATAAACATTATAAACATCATTCAATAGAAGACGCTAAATTGTTTGAGTACTTACAATATTTCAATTAAAAAAGAATTATTTTTTACTAACTTGCTTTAGAATTCAATTAGTTAAGGACAATAAATGATGAAATTATATACTTTAAACTTAACTAAATTGTTAAGTGCTAAAGACATAATAACATATCGAGGGGTAACGGGCTATTTGGTTTAAGCGACATTTTTGCAACTTTACAGGAGAGCCATTTAAAGTTTGAAATTTCGAAAAAAAAATCATACCTAAAAATCTTCTGCATTTATTTAAACGGGGTAAACTGCATTGAAATTTAATTAAAAATATCTAGTTGTTGATGCTAATACCAATTAAAGCGGACCTTTAATTACAAAGATAAATGTCGCTTAATACAATCTGCCCTTTTTTAGAGACAGGAAAAACGCTTCAAGTGACTTCATAACTGCAATTGGCTACAGGGGAAAACAATTAAGCGACGACGCATTCTATTTACAGAGTAAGCCAAAAAGTATGAAGTAACGAACCCACAAATAATAGGAACAAGCTATTTATCTCAACTACCAATTTAAACTAAAATGACTGACAGGCTAGTTTAATTATGTGATATATAACATTGAAATTGTAACGTTTAATGTCTATGTTTATTAACATCTAAGACTACTCGTATCAATGGCTGATAAAACAAGCTGATTTTGCTGATTAAGACTGAAAAGTAAATAAATATAATTGATGTTCCTATTGAGACTGTACTATAATAATTATTTCGTATAAACAGTTTAAGCGACGAACCCTGTCGGATTTGGGTGACGGACAAATAGCTTAAGTTACATCACACCGTGTGATTAGTGGGAAGTCAAAAAGCTTCAAGTTACTTCTTAATAAAAATAGATTTATTAAATTAAATTATAAAAATAGAAACAGGAAAAACGCTTTAACTCTTATTGACTTATTTATGAGAGATAGGGTGACTGGTTTATGTCTCGGTTATTAATATGATGGCATGGTTCAAGTACATGATTAAAAATAAAATGCAAAAGTCACGTCGTTTAATACACAGCCACTTTGGAAACAACACGAAAATAGTATTGTTTCAAACGCCAAAAAAGTGCTCCGATTTTAATGAAACCGGCATCATTCGACGGAGAAAAATTCGCTGATTCCAAATATATATATAACTCAATATCACCCAAAATGTCGCTTAAACCAAATAGCCCGTTACCCCTCGATATATAACTCAATATCACCCAAAATGTCGCTTAAACCAAATAGCCCGTTACCCCTCGATATCATAATCCGTTTACCAACCAGTACAATTTCAAAACACTAAATTCATCATCTGCCGAGCCTGTTTTCCTAAGCTATGTTGGGGTCGGCTACCAGTCTTACCGGATTTAGCTGAATACCGTAAGATACACTGAATGTATTGTAATATAAATGGCGAGACATATATATAAATAAATAGCTACATAAACAACATGTAGTATATAAGTGACTTCACAATAGTTATAGACAAGCATGCATAGAAGCGGACACGGGACAACGTGTTACTACCCGGACGAGTCCCGGTAGCCGGTTAGTTCGCCGGGTAGAGAGACTACTTTACGTGCAAGCTTATTCATTTATTAATAATTTTTGTAAATTACAGATTTTTTAAAATTTGAAATCTTATATGAACATCTATTTTCCACCAGACGAAACTAAAAAGAGTTAGTTTAGCACATAACCCACTTCTTTCTACTACATATTTGAGAGTTTGTTTACTACAAAATTTCCTTCAATTAGTTATATCATTATTATAGGAACCTTTTAACTGTCCCACTGCTGGGGAAAGGTTACCCTGATAAGCACAAGGCTCTTTCCCTCTTTTATGACATATCATATAAAAATTATATGCATAGACTGTTTATGTTGAGTTTTAAACCTTTTTATAAGTCATAGAAAGATGTTTTTTCCTTTTAATCTATATGACAAAAACGAAGAAATCCAAGTTATTTATTACAAACTGCAAGTAAAGTAGTCGCATCTCTACAGGGCTGCACCGTCGCTGTGTTACGATACATGATGTTTAATACAATGACGGTTCTCACTTTCGCCTCAGACAGTTACTGTTGCGGCCAGGCAATGTATATCGAAACTATACAATTATTACAAAACAGGTGTGAACCTCGGTTTCTCTCATATTCTTACAAGACAAATAAAAGCCCCGTAAACTTTCACAAGAGTAGGGATATGAAATGCAATAGATTTTTCAAAATCCGACTGATAGAGATAATCGCGTTAAAAGAAAATAAACTCTTTCCATGGTTTAAAGATGAGAGCATAGTCACCTCGCGATTTATCCATCAATAAGTTTGACATTGGATTGCATTCAAAAATACTTCAATAACAGGATCATCGCTTTGAAGCAATAAGGTTCATTTTTGAATGAGTGAATAAGTTTATATTAGGCGAGTAAAGTTTCCTTAAATTAGCTTACTTATAAAGCTGTGTATTAAAGACATTAAATCTAATTTGACAGGACATAAAACCATATTCACCTTGAAACTTATTATGGTTACATAACGGATATCCTTACATATCGTCAATAAAGCCTTGTAATTGACCTTCACTTATATTAAAGTTAGATTAATATTATTCTAATACATTCGCCTTCTGATTGAATGTATAATGAGATGTGTTGAGTTATCAAAACATAGTAGTGACATTACTATGTAGTAGCCGATAGTTTACGATATGATATGACCTTGAGTAAAAAGTAAATATGTCATTCTTATAACCAGGATAAACCATTGCATAATATAAATAATAGGATTATAGACACATTTTAGTGATTTTTGACTGTAATCGAGTCACGTAAATAACGCGATTTCTGTCTGACTTCAGAAGGAGAGCAGATTTCATGGAACATTTTATTCGACGTGTTTTCACGCAAAAGTGAACTTTATTACCTTGTTAAAAAGTTAATAACATTGTCAAAGAATTTGTCACCCACATTATTAGCCGTGCATATAGTGTGTAGAACGCATTTTATAATTTATATTAAAAAGAAGATGCCGCTATCCGTCAGTTTTAAAACATCATAATAACTAATATAAATCTCTTACAATTATCTACAAGAGGTAACTCTACAATTATCTAAATTACACATAAACCTAACCGCAACAGCAACAAACACATAGAATAATAAAAGTACAAAAAAAATACAGTGACAAATAATAATAGTAAACAACTGCATTAAGTTACATTGCCAGTGTAATGTAGACTGTATGATGTTAGCGATAAGGGCGTGTTTACCTGGCCGGCCATGATCGTGTCGATCTCATGCTGCAGCTTGGAGCAGCGCTGCTCGGCTGACTCCAGTTGCGTCTGTTTTCTCACGTCCGGGACTTTTAGGAGCTCATCTGAAAATATTAATATGCTGGTATTAGATAAAGATGTAAAAGATTAAATTAGTTAAGTAAATATTTTTTTTTTTTAGATATCTTTGAAGTGATCCTGAGAGCAGGCTTTGACTGCTTCACCGGACTGGTTGACTTAGGGGTTCTTCCTTACAGCACCCAAGAATTTTGCAATATAATTGAAAGCTGTCATATATTAAATATTTAACTCGCATATTACGATTTTTTTTATTTCAAGACTGTCCAATGAACATTGTCATTACCAAGAATATTAAAAAATAATAAGAAAACAAACTGTATGAAAATAATTAAAAAAAACTTGTTACCTTACCCTAACTATTGGCAATTCCCAGTCAGTATAATAAAAGACAAAAATTAACGATTTCTACCTCGATTCTTAGTCATTCAACAGATAAACAGTAAAACCCTTTTAGGTCGGAAACAAGATTCGGAAATCAGATATCAAACTCAGCATATTTAAGGTAGGCAATAAAGCTACTGTACATTTAAGGTCAGTGTTAGGTTAGTAAGTAGTTATAGTTAGATGTGCGACCTGCGAGTCGTACGCTTAAGTAGTTAGTGGAATAAACACCTTCGTATCGCACGGCCGTGTCTTTTATTTAACAGTCAGTTTCAAGGATGAGAACAGATTTCTATCATTATTATCAACCGAACCTTTTGTTGACATCTTTATAATTCTTTATAACCTAACCTTGCCCCTTTATTGCTATGTTCCGGTGTTAGGATCATAGAGATATACATCTAACATGCATTTAGCAACTGTTTACAGTAGTAAATAGTTATGTTACTGTCGTTTGAAACTTGAATCAACATAAATAAGACATACAGTCTCTATTGCTATTTAAGCTTATAACCAGTAGAAGAAAAGTAAATGTTTTTTTGGTATCAGGAGTTTTTAACAGACTTCTAACACCTTTTTTGTTGACAAAATGATTGAAAAAAAAATAGATATTTATTTCATATCAAATTATATCATCCAAAAGTCATACATAATAATATGATTTATCTTTTAAGGATACCTTTTCAGACGTAGTTCGAACACATGTCCTCTCTTGACCAGGTAAATTATCCCTAATCTTAAAATAGTGGGTGTCTTTAGTGGCGTTTTGTCTTTAGGTTGTAGTTAAAATATCATGCTTGTTATCCTTGATTGGAGTATTTCCTTATATCGTTATAATAGTAACAAGGCTTAACTTACTTCTAAGATCCCTGATGAACTTCTGTTCTTGTTCGAGCATCAGCCGCACTGTGTGGACCTTCGACACCTCTAGTTGTCGCTGTTTCTCCGACTGAAATGTTTCACATTAATATTGTTAGTAAAGAATCGTAGTTTAGAAAACATGTTCATGGATGAGACTTGGACATTTAAAGCTTCAAAGTGGTTCTTTTATCAGAAAAAATACTGTGTTTCTGTAAACATAATGTTTCTATAACTACGTCATATTTATGTAACTACAGCGTACTCCTGGTAAGTACTGGTAAGCTGAGTACTGGTCCGCAAAAATCTAGCGACGATAAAAAAAAAGATGCCATTGATCGATACGCTAAGAAGAAGAAGAAGCGTACTCCTTCTTCGTTTACTGCATTTCTTTAAACATATTGTATGCAACGTTATATTTAATGCAATTCTGAACACTCACACTCACATACACTCGAATACAAAAACCCGTGTGGGAAGGTATCTTCAAATGCAAAGCTTTTTCAAGGTTTCAGCCGTATAAGCAAACTTCGCGAATATAACAGTCTAACGGGTGCAAACTTTGGTAAAGATACCGAAAGTTTGCATATGTAAATATCCTGTGTATAACAATAAAAAGGGAAATTTCCAGACTTCACTGCCACACCTGTACACGCAGCTGTCGTTAAGGTCGCGTGCTACAATATTTGTGCATATCACATGATTTGGTGTGACGACAGTTGTATAACGGCCTCGGACAATGTTATGTAAAGACAAATAGTTCTGACACAATTGATGCATATTGTTAGTAACAGTTTACGAAAAGGCTACCTGTATGTTCATAGAAAAATATATCAATTATGTAATTAAGGAGAATGATCCGGGAGCTTAGATGGCAGTTTCTTAAACATCCTTTGGCGGATCATTCTTCGAGGAACTGTAATTCTTGAAACATAACACTCCTTTTTGGGCAGTCGTGTAAAAACAAGATGGGATAATGGAAAAAGGATTTTTAAGGAACTGTCATCTTAGTTCCACGACCATTCCCCTTATTTACATAATTGATATATTTTTGAGGAAATATTAGAAAGTTAGGTTAAATACTTTTTACTTTTTTGGAAATTGTATATAATAAGACAAATACCGACGAAATAGAAGGTACATAATATGTAGTTCTAAACTCTCTTAATTAAGCCAAAAAAAAAACATTTTCTTTACTTTCTCATCCTTTAAAGTTTCGTTCACCTTTTTTCTAGTAAACGAAGTAGAGCTGTATATATTTTTTGCAAAACATTTCACAAATCAGCTGATCAGTGCGTACAAGTTACACAAGTATGCGACCTTGCGCTGCGCATGCCGGCTGCCCAATGATTGCATTTCTCGCACTGATAACGTTCCGAGGTTAAAATGCACTCGCTTTAGTGTTTACTTTTAATTAGCCAGCATTCTGATTGTTTCCTGACTATTGGGTAATGTGGTGTGTTGGTGAATTTGATTTGAGGTAATTTGAGGAACCGAAGTTTAACTGTATTTCATTTGCGGCAGGTGGTAGATAATAATACCAACTAATTTTATTAAGTAGGAAACTCAACGAAACGATTAATTTAATACTAGACTACGCTCCACGGTTTTACGCGTGTTGACGCCAAGCCCCTGCTCCCGATGTTTTTTATTCTGCTATAATGGACGGAGAGGAATCCAACAATTAAAAATCTAGTTCAAATAGATACTCACGTGTGTGTAACCTAAACCGGCTTTTTGTTAAATATTAGTTTATTTTGTTTTTAAAGTAGTTGGTTGAAGTATTGGTGCTTTTGTTTTTAATAAGTACTATAATAAACTTACATTAACAGGTACTGGCGCTGTGATCGGTGTTTTATGTCTCGATGTGTTCTGTTGAACTGTCAGGACTGTCGTTGGGTTTGCTGAAATACACCAACACAACAACATTAACCATAAGATACATCGTTTCTTCGATATCATGTTATACCTATCTACATTGAAGGGGAATATATGCAAAAATGACGCCATTTCTAGATCCAAGGCATTTGGCTTTTACAGTATTAGATTAGTTAAATGAACAAACAATTAACGTAAATAGTATATTTATTCCTTAGTCTTTACCAGCAGAAAGAGTCTCATGATCAGTAGACTGCAATAGGGTTCCTGTTTAGTCGAGATTTGGGCTCGGCTTCTAGCCTCACTAAATTCAATTGAATAACATATTTTACATGGAAAGACTGCATTACTATTCTCGATAACCCATTTTAAAAGACAACAGATAGATTCCTCAAAACAGAATTCTGCTGTCGGGCATCGTCGACCCAACTAGTGAGTGTGGTGCCCCGTCGCAGAACATGACACACCTTTTGTCCTGCCCGTCCTGCACTACCACCTGCACTCTCCAGAGCCATCCAGGTGGCATCTTTTTGGTCAGATAGAATTTGAAAGTTGGATCTTTGACTCGAGAAGAAGAAGAAGAAGAGCATTCTGTTTAAAACCAAAACGCATAAACAAAGTCTTTGTCTTCCTAGACCATGGCTCCTCTTTGAGGCCATATGATCGACCCACCTCGTATCATATGCACGACCTGCTGGTGCGTGTGGTGGTGCACGGGCACGGAGTCCACGCGCAGGATCCTGTCCCCGGCGCGCAGGCCCGCCCGCCACGCCGCGCCGTGCTCTTTCACTGACTGCACGTATACAGGATTGTCACCTGGAAGTAGGCATGGTAGTTGATGTAGATGGATATTTTAGAGGACGGTCCTTTAATAAGAAGCAGTTTAGAGAAGAAGTGGGTAAGGTCGAGGTAGTGTATGAATGTTTAAGAAGGTCCTTCAAAAGAAGCAGCTTAAAGAAGGACATTACTTCTTCACCGGACCATAAAAATAAATACTAAAATTATGTCAAAAAAAGGCAAAATAAGGTTCAATGATTTCAAGTAAGCTTCAAAAAATAGAAAAAAAAAAACATTTAAACTGCTAGGACAAGGAAAGCTAAAAAACTTAGGATATCAGAAATTGAAATGAGAGAAACTAAGCAACAATAACTACGGCAGAAAGCAGCATCTGCGGAGAATTTCTATTTCGACAATGAAAAGCCATGGATATAACTGGGTGGTCCCGGTTTTCGCTCTCATTTAGCATCACCATCATGCCCATATATTATAAACAGGATATCAAAACACCCTACACTTAAAACCCCGATCACACACGTAGATTAGCATGTACTATGACTGAACGCGTCACAGCGGGCTTTCACTGACAAATGATTAGGCACCTTTCCATCATGATGGCATACATTAGCATAGCATTTAACACTGTTTAACAGTATACTTATTAGTGAGCCCTTTGCCATGCACGCTTCGAGGGGTGAATGAGTAATTACTTCGCCAAATGATAACGCAAACGAGTCGTTTGAAGTCCGGAAGTGTGATGGATAGGATAATAAAGTAATAATTTGCATAGTCTAGGATTTAAAAATATAAGAATGTGCCTATAATTTACTTGTAATTAATGTTCATGCAATAGAGCTATTAAAAAAAAAGGGTGGATAAATTTTGGAATCTATAGTTGGATAGATAAATAAAAACAGAAGTCAGACATAAATAAGATCTGGCTTTATTAATAAGGTCCAAGAGTGATTTGCAGTGCACATTACACTTAGGGGCGTTTTTAATAAATAAACAACTAAAACAGAAAATAATGAACGTGAAAGAGGGCGTATACTATTACTGTCGATTCAATGCTGTCAGCCAGTTACTTGGTCGCAATGTATACTTAGGATAGAATACTTTAAAGTCGAAGTACACAGACATTGACGATTTGGCGATATGTACTGCTTAAAGCAAAGACAGGGGAAGCCTTCATCCATAGTATTACTTTTTTAGATTGAAACTAGCCCAAAACATAGCCAGATCAATCGCTCTTTTATTGAAATCTTTTATGTCGTCTGCTGTGGTATTAACTGAGCCTCTGGAGCAACATAGGAGTTATGTTTCCGGATGGTTATCTTAACCCCTGCAATCTGAATATCTCGTACAAATTATAATGAGTGTAAAACCATCATACCTGATACTTTCATTCCATAGCCATGCTCGTCCCTGACGACGGTGACGGTGAGCAAGTCGTCGCCACCGGGCGACCCCGCCCCGCCCAGCATCACCTGGAGACAATAGGAAAACTGGTTATAACAACTTGTCAAAAGACATGGAGGACATGTGATATGATCAGGTGCAATTTATTACCAAAATCTGCAAGATACACTAAAGCTAGAAATGTAGTACCCAAATAGATTTTTTGTAAATCTAAAGGAGCTGGTAAAGGAGATAGTTCTAATATGGTATACTTTCCTCCTTTTATGACCAGGTCAAGTACGCAGTCGAAAGCGCCAAAGCTTTGTCAACAGTACGTATTAAAGATTTTAAAAATATACTCTAAAACCTAGCTATTATGACCATCTTTAGAAATATAAGGCCTCAAAAACTAAACATTATTTATTAGACATGTTTAATTTTGATTTAAAATCAGTTTAACGACCCTCAGAACAGGTGGTGTCATCTAATACACAGTATAAGCGGAACATCATGTCATATAGGAAGACATAGTTTCCTTTCAAGCCATTTCCTTCCGACCACAACTGTTTGTCTCCAAAATATGGTACCAGGTCAAAAGGGGTAACGGAAAAGGTAGATTTATTACCTTTTTATATGATAACTACTAACTATAAATTCAATCCCTATGCAATTCAAAGTTATTGTGATTATAAATTGACCTAACTTTTATTAGCAATCTGCAACATTGTTTGCCTTTTTTGTATCGTAGCCGCAGCACAATGGTTGCATCAAGCATTCAGTGATCAATTTTATTTAGATTAGTTAGGAAGTTCCCAATGGTGACACAGAATTTACAATGAACACTGTCATATAGGTACCTAGTTACACTGCATCACATAACTGGCTTTATCTACAAGTTACAAAACACATGTAACCTTACAACAACAATCCCAAAGCAACGCACGTCAGGTGTCGTCAGCAGCCACCGTGCGGCACCAACGTGAGCGATCCAGAAACAACATTAACGTTCATATCAAAGGAACCAACGTGAAATACATGCTTCTTTACCATAAAACCTACACGAAACCGTCCAAATAAACAGGAAACGTTCGAAACCTAATCCTGTAGCGGCTGTAGCTCAAGAATCCACATCAGACGAAAATAGACCAAATAACCTGAGCATTACAGTTGATATTACATTAATTTTTAGTTCGATATCCAGTGTACAGTGTCAGTATTACAAACATAACTTTTATTCATGTTTACGAGTACAATTCGGAGTTCATTGAGTTGTTTTTATTAAGCGCGTACTAGTCGGGTCGAAACATGAATGGTGGAGAACGAAATCTTTGAATGAACGGATTTGCGAGACTTATGTTATGTTTTCCTTAACATTATCGTTATGCTCTGTTCGTTTTGTCTAAGAGATGGAAGGCTGAAAGGCATTTTCTCAACAGATGAAAACATACAGTAAATTGCCGTAGAAGTTTGTCGGGATCATCGACGTATGATATGCATAGACTGCTACTATCGCTAGGTTCCCCTTGTGCCAAGCGAGAGCAGTTTTTAGTCTGATCCTAGTACATTTCGTTTTTCATTTAAGTTAATTTTTGCGCAACGAGAAACTTATATAAGAAAATATCGATGGTTTTGACATTGTTAGGATAATATTCGTGTTTTAGATAGATTTTTTAAAACGGCAAGCTCCATCTTCATACATAATTCACGACAACACTTGTTCACACTAGTGCTTACGGTTTAAACTAATGATAGGCTCTGATAGGCTCACTCTATAGTTTCAAATGCAACCTCGTTGGTCGGGATTTTCCCCAGCATAAGCTTAATTCATAGGGATAGTTTTCAGCTTCAAAAGTTTTATCAATGTCCTTAGGAAATGTTAAGTAATTGTTAAGTATTGTTATGTATTGGGTAACGAAAACGACATACTATACCTCAAAATACTCCTTGATATAACTCATCACAACGTTATTTTTCATTACACACGGACGTCTCACATTTACAGAAAACGCTCTTGGCATTGAAACCGTATTAATAAACAACTTAGTTACTTAATATTTTGATTTGATAAGATAAGAAACACATTAAACATAATATAACTATTAACTGTATTTTACGACTAACAATAAACACTGTTTGTTTTCTCACACCCTTGAAAACTTCCGAAAATATTAAGGGTTCGTCACTATGCACAAGTTGCACCGTTCGTTTTCTAAAATAAAATAAATCTAATTCCCGACACAGAAAACTTCTATCCACAACGAATAGGCTTGAAAGATTATGACGAATGAATAAGCAAAACGCACCCTCCTACACACATCACCAGGGATGCTGTAAATGCTTGCCTACAACATAATACAATTGCCCCCTAGTCTCAAATAGAGCATAAACAGGGGCCTAGATATTGACCCACATTAACCTGTATACCGCATTATTTTACAAAGTAGTAATATTGCCAGGGGGATTACGGGTCACGTAACTTTTTGTACCCAGTTGACTATGAAATAAATATTAACCCTCGGTTATTTTCTATTTTAAGTGTTTTAATTTTATAAGTTCAGGGGTTGGATCATGCAACCCCTTTATCAGAGTTTGATATCTATTTAGCGGAAGGAAATTCTAGGTCATGTATCTAGAATCTAGATCTATCTATCTCATATAGATAATACATGCTAGAATGATTAACTATACTCACCTATGATATATTTATTATGGCATCAAATCATCCAAAATCTAACACAGCATTTTCTTTTTATTTTTCACTCTTTAAACACAAGCAAATGTTGAGTAAGTAAATTTAGTTTCCTGGCATCACATACATTATCATATTACCATTATTTCGTCACCGTCATATTTACTTTCGATCACAACACTGACGCTATCGCCTATTTAAAAATATTTCATAACAAAACTGATGGTAACAAAACATTAATTAACGCCTACAAATTGACCGCGACGCGGCGACGCTGGTAACAGCTAGTTCTAGGAAAACTGAACATTCTGTGTGCGCACGCGTCTTGCACTGTCACTGCGAACGAACACTGCCAAAATACGCTGGAGACTGAAATATTAAAACATGGTAATTGACATGCTCCGAAATAGATTACTTTAATTTTATAGTCGCTTCGACGTTCCGGCAATATAATAATGTTGATCTTTACATTTTACGATAAGAAAAAGATTTTTTAAACTATGTGGCTTTTGTATTTCTATGTCACATTAGAATTGAGTCTCCTTCCGTAAATATTTTCGAACTAAAATACGACAAAATTCGAAATTCAATGAAGTGTATCTGAGTTGAACTTAACCCTGTTAGGAACTCCTTAAATATGAAGATGCATTTCTCTAGTGTGTTTAGTACATATCCTGCCTTTAATGAGGAAATTACGTATACCGTTTCGTAAACACAATAACAGTATCTATAGTCCTCCTATTTACATTACATAATATTATTGTTTTGGTGCAACTCTTCGTTAAACCCGCGCCTCACAGATGGCAGTGGAAATATTTATCTTCCATAGCAAAGCAATAGAATTGTACAATTTTTAGTTTACGGTGCACATTGACAGCAATAATTGTTTCCATTTTGCTGTCCCTTTTGCAAGATACATAATACAGCTACAGGTCAGACGAACCGTTTGCAAATGATTTGTATGCACCCAATGAAACAGTAAGCGGATTCTGCGCATGCTAGCACGTACAAAAACTCGCTTTCGCCGCGCCACGCCTACAGTTCGCTCTCTGTGTAACAAATGCCTATCTTGGAAAAGCCCAGACGAGGAAATGTTCTCCTTAAAATGGCTATCGATTGAACTTGGTAAGAAAAAGTTACGTATAACGAAAAATTATGCAAAGTTCTTACTAACTACAGACACCAGTCCCTATAAAATGTGCGTAAAATTTTATCCGTAAGTTTCTTGAAATTATGAAAAATAATTATTTATTTTTATAGTATTTCCTACTCTTACATAAATCATTAGCCTGAAAGCTAAGTCATACATGTCTGTCTGTTCCTGATGTGGACTTATACTTAAGACAGATACTTTCTAGTCCTTGGATGTTGGTCAAAAGGCGTGACTTAATGTATGAACTAATCTAGGATACCAGTTAAGAAAACAAGAGGGTGTAGCAACCATTACCGTCAACCTTGACCGGGATTAACAGTTTAACGAAAATGCAATTGTTTTGCAGATAAGATGGATCGACCAATTAATTAAAAGTTAAATAAATTGTATTTAAGAGAACAATACAATACAGAATAGGCAAGGAGTATGGCGCAAAGGTTCGGGCAGAACTGCACAAAAAACTGTTATCTAATTAAATTTAAGCATATTATGAACCTAACCAAACCATAGTCAGGGGATAAAACGATACAATAAAAATATTTCCTACACTTGCATTCAGCGTACATAGCGATTAAAAGTAAAACAAACAAACTCACAATATTCCGAGAGATATTCAGGAAATTCAACAATTATATATTAGCTTGACCCACAGAATCCATATTAACGGCATCGCCGATAGAGCTAAACTAATAAACATTACGGAGATGGAAAAACAAAAGGAAGACAATAATTGCGTTCCATTCCTTAATACCTTCCAAGATGTTCAAAGAATGTGTTTATTATTTAAAAACATTTCATAATTAAACACATAATTGTAAAAGGAACCTTCTTCCATGTTTATATGGGATCATCTCAACTATCGATGACAAGATTTTCTTAGACATATTATGATACATTAAACAAACCTGTTAGCCCTTGAGAAATTCAGCGGAAATAATAAAACGTTTATAATGGGAACCCAGGAGCAACGTTATACTTATCGGTGTGTCACGATCTTATCAAAATTACGTATCATCATGAGTAATTGTACCATGATTAATAAAACTACATTGAGACATGTAGAATGTAATATGGATCGCTTAAACTTCACTTTTCTCAATATTAAGCCTGCCTTCAGGTAATATCTTGCACTGATGCCGAAAAACTGGGAGAGACTCATAAATATTTTGAAAATAAAGTAGGTACTGAACCATGCGTTCCCGGACCAACCAGGACAAAGATCAAGTCAGGAATTGTGAGTTCCTTATGCACACTATCAGCTCGCTAAACGGACTATCTTAATCGTTCCATACAAACGAATTGAAGTCCAATTAATATTATAAATTCAAACGTTTGGCAGATAACTAACGAATTAAGATAGTATTGATAGAACGGAACAGTTAGAAAGTTACTTTTTCGATAAGCATTTTAATTACTTATCTATTTGAATTTGTTTTGGTTAGATGTTACATAGCAATGATAGATATAATTGAAATGTGTGTAAATGTCAATGAATCGTGAATAAAACATGAAGCTTCCACATTTACAGGATGCACGCGCGCCGTCGCAGCGGCAGACAGGCCGTCGCCGGCGTTAAATAAAGATTTTATCTTCGGCGCAGACCTGGCAGGGGACGTCCAATGTTCTGCTTCAAACTTTATAACATGCTCGTACTACGTTTTATGAGTACAACATAGATGATTACGAAGTACTTCAGAAAATATATTGGCATGAGCCAGTTGTCGCGTGAAAGCGATCCTGAAACATGTCGGCGTTGTCTGCACAATCTAAACTCGGGTATTTGTGATCATACTAAGCTAACTTATTATTTAGTTTAGCCAAATATAATAATGACATATCAAAAGCCACCCGTTTACTACTAAATTCAAAAAGTTAATTAAACGCAATAACTAGCAGACAAAGTAATTAACCTGACAAAAATATTTAATTAACGGAACAAGGTTGAATTTCCTCAGCGCACTATGAAATCAGGTTTAAGACAAATTTAATAAACACAACCTTGAACTTGACATTCTTGTAAGTTTCCAAACCATCAGTATATTCATCAAAGGTATTAACTTCAAAACCATGACCCGTTTACCACACACTTGCGTAAACGCATGCACCAAGAACGTGGAAATAAAGAAAACTGTAGCAAAAGAGAATAATTACTATGTTTTTCGTTGGGCACTTTTACTCGAAAGTAGGTCCGAACGCCATTACATTATGTAGATGATGTTATAATAATCTCGAACTTTCATCAATGGCGTAATTCGCTAGATTCGGTGGCCAGTTAAGTGGAATAGCCGGTGCATGTTTAATGTCCCAGAAATACTTAAATTATTCGCTTTACTTCGTGTATTGAATGGAAATTGTCGAATTGACTTGTTTACTGTAGCCACTGGAGGTTATTTTCTACCCTATACAAAGTTCCCCTTCGCTCGAAGTTTTCCGAGCATTTGACCGTAAGTTTTCCGCAATGAAAGCCCCTTAATATCAATATATTTAGTTGGCTGGCGAAGTTGGCAAACGGTTGTAAGTTCGAGGCAGCCTTTTGTAGTGCACACAAACACGTGTTATTATGTCTATGTTGGGTCCGTCTGTCGCAATGCGGTGTTTAAGCTTTGGGGTTGCAGTATTGCAGACGCATTCCGCCACATAAATTCAACTATAATTAAAATTGCATTTTCGTACGTTATTTCCAGCTTTAATGTTTCGTTTCTTTCCAAGACTTATCAGATGTATAATCTTGATTGTTATGAGTCATGATATACATCTGTAGTCTGGTTCATTTCAAGGGTCTTAAAATACCCATTGGACTCTTTTCTTTTACTGATATGTGTACTCATCGTTCAAAGAAGTCACCAATAAAACCAAAAGATTTACGTATCCTGAGACTGTTTTCTGCATTGTTTCGCATTTCGGAAGGTTTAACAAGCTGCGGTTCAGCAGCACGTACGTAATTAAATCAAGGCGATGTCGTCATGTTATCCAAACGGAATTCCGAATCATGTCGCTCCACACACCCTGGTGAGTCACGAGAAATGCACTCTAAAACTAGAACATTATAACATCGCGAACATCACGTTCCCACGGATTACCACAGGGTTGACGACATGAATTTTTATGTTCAATTGTAAACAAACTTTGGAGGCGTCAGGCGTTATGGCCAACAGACTACGGCAAATTTGCGTAGAATTTTCTAGATTTTTCCCACATGTGGCCTTACTTATGCGTCTTGGAGTCATACTGTAAACAAACTTAGATTTGGCTTGCTTATTAGCTAGTATTATTTTTGGAAGTTTACCCGATGCGTGGTTGCATGGTAGATTTTTGAATGGCAACCAGATGTTTTGTTTATGCGTAAGCTTTTATGTGAACATAAACATACGTAGGCCTTTCATATACTGATGGAATTAGGCAGCATTCCAAGTACAAACTACCGCTTTCTTTTCTTCCGAGCAAAGCGTTAAAAGTTTGGCATTGCTACTTTCTTCGTGATTATAAAATCGTGATTCATTCATGATTATTACTTCTGCTTCGTTTAAAACGGTTCATTACGAGGTAAATAATAGCTATTAATTGTTCTGAGAATCTTTAATCCGTAAAATTAAAAATGTAACATCAAAAATACAGGATCACTTATCAGAAAAATCTACAATGCGCAGCAGCCCTGATGCAACGCAACATTGCTAAGGGCTTAATGTTTATGTAAAATAAAATTAACGCAATGACTCATATCAATTTGCATTTTTGCATTCTGGCTTCTCGGTATCCCGTCTCGTGTGATATCATACGGCAAGCGATGCCGCCATGCCAGACATCCCTGCACGGCATACCATCGGTACAAAACCATCCAACCGCTATAAAAACGATATGACTAACGCCGTTACCAAATAGCTGACATAATAGTTTCAATATTTTTGTAGATAAGATAAAAGTTTGCATCGGTTACAGTTATTTAAACGAACCTTCCATGCGATATCGCGTGTTTTCATTTCTCTTCTTGACCGAGCAATTAACGTACGATCATTTACTTATCTGTTTTGTCATTCAATTAACAACGGTCGGCGTTACAAAGCTGTGAGAAATAAAAACAAATCGTTATCAGGTCCAGTGATAACCCGGCAGAGGCGTCCATGTGAAACGCTGCGGCGGAGACGTCCGGCCGCGGTGACTCATACACTAGAATGACATCGAACGACCAAATACTTTTTATAAATATACTTTTTTTGTCGCATATGTGGCGTTTGACAGCAAGGCCATACAGCCAACACGTTAAAAATTTGACGTAACCACACAAACCAAGCGATGTAATCATTGTAACCTCAGGGAGGTTAGCCAAACAAAATGTTTATTTACGCCGAGTTTACTGCGTTTCTAGTTTGTCGGATAATTGTTTTAATGATCGTAGGTAGGGGTCGGAGGGGCATTACGTCTCGGCGTCAACTGTGCTGTGCACGGTCCATTAGACACGTGCTGGAATACAACGCGGACAGCGTCGTAACGTTCAGCTCTGCAATACACACACTGCAGCAATTCTTCTCCTCCACCCGAGCGTTACCGTGGCTTCTCTCAAGGTCCGCTCAAATCAGCGACCGTGTGTTTATTACTTGAGGATCTAATTTTAAAGGTTTTATGGTTAGTAGGAAGGTTACTAGAACTTTTATCATCACATTTCGATCGGTTCCGCCAATATTCAATAGATAGGCAACCTCATATTTCTTAATTGATTTAAGAGATTATCGCATAACTAAAAGATAGAACTCTAGATACTTACACACCGTAAATGACTACTGTCAATATGACGACAAAAAAGTTTTGGCAAGAGTCAAAATTAGGATACCTAGAAAACAGTTCGATTAGATTATAACATAATTATTTGCCAGAAGACCAACGAAAACATATGCTTTCTCAAAAGCTACACAATAAATAAACGTAGTACCGCAAAGTATCACGACAAACCAGTTGGGCGACGCCAAAAAAAATCTTTCATCATCCTAGATAAACGGTATATCCAATCCGCTGACCAATAACCAGTTTGTTTACTACAACAAGCCAATAAAATATAATGTTAGTTTCTTACTCTTAAATAACAAGTCGGTATGCGATAACTGGTCGCATAGTTGCAAAAGGTCCACAATACAAAATAGGTCAAACAAATTAAACGCTTTGCGAATGCTAATGACGCGAGGACATTAAAACGGTAAACGATTTTTTGTTGTTGTCGAGACTTCGGTGGTGTCAGACACTCAGTCAGACGGACAGCACCAAATTAGTAAGTCCATTATGTCACGGACGTAGACAAATACAAGAATGAAATAATCACAGTCGGTCAACGGATAATGAGATAACATTATCCGTGATGTTGACCCTTTCAGCTGGATGAGATAACATAAATCAGAGTCGCAAATATGCGCTTTTGAGACTAGTATGCGTGCAATATCAGTACAAAAAGTGGAGAAAAAACCACACATATTTCTGACGGGACTACTCAGATTGTGGTATGAAACATTAGACACCAAAGTTTTTTAAATCTGCAATAAGAAAAGCCTAGGGAAGAAACTACCAGAAAAGACACGAAGGTGACGATAGATTTACATCAGACTATAGTATAGGAATTCTGTCACCCACGCATGTTATAATTTCGGCCATCATATCGCGCATGTCCAGTCCATTCAAACTAATCCATGCACCTTATCTGGCCGGACTGCGGACACTCCTAAAGCGAGTGACGTGGAATTACTTAGCAAGTTACACCGAATCTGGGTTACTTACGATACTGTTTCAATAACTTTAGATCTGAATATTAGAAACTTTGTTGAATTATTCAAATCGTCAACTCGTTACAATAATAGTAAAATTAATTGCGTTCTGTTCGAGAAACTCGTAAAGATGTGATAAAAGTATGAATTCAGGCTATAAAATTTAGTAAGAGTAAAATTCGCGACAGGTGTTAACTTTGAACATCGGCAAACTAAAGAGATTGAAACAAATAAAAAGCAGGGATTTTTGAAGAAGTAAAACATATTACCTGGAATATAACAGAAGACTAGTTGTAAAATCTGGAAATTGGATGAGCACCAAAACATATAAGATTAGCGGAACTCGTAACCTGTTCAAATAATCATAACGCCAAACTAATTGTTGTTTCTCTTTTATAGTGCCATATCTGTTTAGAGCATTCGACAGTCGTTTTCTTGGAACCATAGAATACATCGATGTCCCTTCCAGGAATAGTTAGCAAGAACTCGTGGGGAACGACGACAGTATAATTTATATGCACGCGAATATTATAGTAAGTGCTGTCGAAAAGCGTATCATTATGTAGACACCAGTTCCATGGCACGGGGCAAGTCGGGCGACGGTGTGCCCTTCACATGACCCCTGTGTAATTGCCTGCAATCCTTTTGATGTCGTCGACCCACCCGCCTGCTTTTGACCTAGTCATTTCGCCGTTTCGGTTGCGTGCCTTTATTTATTTTAATCTGCGCATCACTACTGTAGCGTGTATCTTCTAAACTTATGTAGTGACGACTTATATTTTTGTCATCGGAAATTCGTTGCGGAGGGAAGAACCTTCAAACACAAGGCTAAACATACTTTATATTACATTCGCTATATTTATAATATTTGCGCTATTCCAACAGAAGAAGCTACAATGTCTGCAATGTCAAACAGTATTCTGAATCATTACAACAATGTCCCGTTACATTCTTCGGCTTACATTTTGAATACTTAGTTTGAAAATCACATTTAACTAAATTTATGTTCTATTTTCGTTATTTTCTCGTCCAAATATAAACATCAAAGTACGGATACCGTCAAGAGTTATTTTCGAATGCAACACAAAAAGAGTAGATTTTTCTCAAATAAATTACTGAGCGATAGCATTTGGGCGCCAATACTTTATGGGTTCGGAGCGTCGTCGGCGATTCCGACATCAATTTATCATCATTAGCAGTTGATATATTCTTGATTGCTACTGCCAATCATTCTTGTCTGCTTATTCTAGCTTTTCCTGGCTTTCATGATAGTTCCAGATCGGCGTTGAAGGTGGACGATAAGATTAATGCTTAACATAACCCAGTTCCTTTCAATTTAGGAATAAAAAATATTTTAAGCTAAGGTTTCCTGAGTAGGAGTAACTAAAATGGCAGAATTTTCTACGATATTAAAAACCTGCAAAAATTTAAGTACCCGATAAAATGGAGAAATGTCCCACTTCTAGTGCCGCAGACGTCAAACCACTAAGCCATGTGACCTACACTCAGGTATTTTCATTTAAATGTGGTTGCGAATATAGAACATAATATAATAACATAGACGGACGTCTGTTTGAAGTCGCAAAAAAAACCAAAACAACATTAGAGTGAAAATAAATTTAGGGCAAAACTGAGAATTTATGTAGGAACTCAGATTTAGGCTGATGCTAAATAGATTGTGAGCTGTTTCCCAAAATCTATTCTCGACAAGATTTTGTGCTTTGATTTTAATCTCGACATTATTTTATCAGAAGAGATAACTTAAGAAGTATATGAGATAAGACATTATTCAGATTTACGTTATCATTCAAAATAGAAATGCAGACATCAATAACTAAAAAGGAAGTCATGAATTACGAAATGATATAATATGGCGGTGCTCAATCATAATCTCGATTTTCATCTCTCAGATAAAAAAATATATACAAACCAAGTGAAATAAGCACCAGTCGTAAGCCTTCAATAATTAACTTTTCAGACTTTAATACTATAAATCTTGTAGCAATGATTAAAGTTAATCTGAGCGGTCGTGATGAATAACTTGACTGCAAACGACCTTGTATCTAAATATTTGAACAGGCGACACAGATAAATACTATTTAAATAATTACGTAATCTAATTTAAATGTTTCCGTTTTACAACTTGATAAACTTGAATGCTGTCTTTTAAAAATGTGAATGCAAGAAGAGAATAAAACGAACAGTATGAAATAGTTTAAGATTATCGCGAATGATTCGGAGCCAATGGAAGGGAACTGGTTAATTAATGGCGCACGTAGGCGGACTATCAACTTGTCAGCGAGTACCTGGTATTGCAATCTTTGTGCCAAATACGGTATTAATATACATGACTTCTAGTTATTCCGACACGCCGAATATTCGGTTTGCATATTACGCAGCTAGAGAATGTTAGTTCTCAATAATTATCCTGAACCACTTTGAAAAACATTAAATTTCTAAAATGTCAGAAAATGCTCAAGAAGTATAGAGAACGAATTGATTAGTATTTCCTCACTATAATGGATTTTTCGAACATTTTTATCTCTCCTATCTTGTATGTAAATGTACTGTGACTTTTTTCTTATTTCTTCATACCACATTTTTTGATCGATCGTTCTGTCTAAATCAATTCTCGTTCCAGTGAGCAAACCACAGCAAGTTTAGTATCGAGTATATTATGTATCGGTCATTATTCCGGTGGATAAGAGATAACTTAATCCATTCTGATGCAAAGTTCCCGGTATCAGAGCTTGTTTGTTCGTTAACACAAGTATTTGTTCCCTTTTAATTGCTTCGAATTCATAGATATACTTACTACGTTCTATCTTAGCATTTTGTTCATCGTTTGCAGTATTTGCTATAAGTTCTTTTGTATCTGATGCAACCTCCATATTCTCCCTATTGTCGACCTTCGCTAATGTCATGTAAATAAAGTATTGAGTGTTTATAGAAACGTGCAGTTCTGACGTGATGCAAATCTATATTTGCATATTAGTGCTTCGAATATTCGCATCCATTTACTTTGATATCTCGACGAACTAAGGAATAGAGAAGGTCAAAATTGATTACTACAATTAATAAAAAATAATTATTAGATTCGATGAAATGCATCGTGGATTCGTGGCATGACGAAAAACATGCTTTTCAAATAAGATCAGTCGAATTAGCCTTCGTGAATACTTAAGATCAATCATTTGCCACCTCTCTCGTAAAAAAACATTACAAACATTCTACATTGGCCCACTTACACTTAGCATTTAGTTACATTACAGCTCTAAATAGAGCATATTGTAATATCAACAAATCTGAGTTTCTTTACATTCTAGTAACAGACATAGATTTTCCTCAAGCGATTGTAGTTATAACATCAGTGTCTATCGTAAATTATACTTCGCTGTAATTACCAAACAATAATAAAGGATTTAGAAAAACCGTATTAGTAGATAATAAAACTAAAGTAAGGAACGTCAAAAAACGGTAAAGGGTAAACAAGTTCAAAGCCCACAAAACCCACATAAACCTGCCGCAGCAGACACCAGCATAAGATCGTTTGGGAGCACGAACGCAAATTGGCAGGTAGTGGAGCCCATTAATAAAACGCAACCTACTCGCTCCCCTATAATTTCGGAAAGCATCGACCCGAATCAACAAAAAACATGTTAAAAAGACAAACGCATCGCTTTCGGACGGCCCGTGGTATGTGTGTCAATTAAGTTGACCTTAACAGATACATTATTAAAATTTGCAAGCGAGGCTTATGCAGGTTTTAACAAACCTAATTGGAGAGGCGAGAGTCGTAATTAATGACGTATTTTTCATGGAAACGACACCGTATTTGATGGCGTGATGTTTCTAATAATACGAGGCATGTGGTTTAACACTGAACGGGATCACCTGCTTCCTTCTTAGTGTTTTCTCTTTTTGTTACATACACCTGTATTAAATTCATGGAATCCGTAATAGTTCCTATTAAATTATGTGAGTTAAGAAACCAGTGATCGGAATTCGCGAATCCGTTCTATCTGAACAAAAAATCGTCAAAAAAAAAATGTCTGTTTCCTTGTATACCTGTTTACTTTAACTAGGAAAACTATGATCACAAAGTTTAATATCGTTCTAATTTTGAGTATCAAGGGGTTTCCCCATAGATGTTGGCAGGGCAGATGTATGTTAGTACGATAAGGACATTGGGTACGATTGCATTTGATAAGCGACTAAACAAAGCTCACCTTTCATTCAGCAGATGTACCAACCCACAACAATTTATACTGCGTTTTAGATTGGTTGCCCATATTCCAAATAGGCATATAGTTCACACGAGGTCACTGTATGACAAAATTCTTCAAGAAAGAACTCTTTACTTTATAACGAAATTATGCTGTGTTTTTTCTTTAATGCATAGTAAAATATACGCGCACATAAAATCAATCTCAAATTACATTACTTCCCTTATTATTGAACCTGAACACAACCACACTCCAGTCATATGCGTTTTTTGATTAGGCCCAATCTATCACGCAAAAAGTCTCAAACGATCGGAAACGAATACATCTAAAAGCAAGATACTTAAAGAATTGACAATCTAATGGAAGGCCGACTTTGGCAATAGCTGGCATATCCACCGGCGGCTCTCGGCGAGCTCTCGTCATGCCGTTGCGTCAGAGATGAATCTCGATGCTGAGCTCATCGCGACCGGTTCGTGCATCATGACATTTGTTTACTATTAGCGAACTACCAGTTGTACCTGTTGGCTAAATATTCTCATTGTATCATGGTTATGTATGATTACTATCATTTTAATCATACGTGTAACAAATATAAGCAGAGAAGATATTTTTTTGTCTGCTTTTTACAATTCCTCACTTTTGTCTCCCTTTTGTATTCCGTAGATTCGAAGGAGAAAATAGAATATGATTAATCAAAAAAGCATAATTTTTCGTTCCAGTGCATTCAATAAGTTTTGCCGGTACATTACATTTTTTTACTTTCTGTAAGTAGTGAAGTAGCAAAACATCCACATATCGGTTTCAAAGTTTTACATTCATAACACCGATAAAAATAGGGAAGGCTCACAAATTCCTAATGCCATTTCAGTCACCATGTGTAGCTGTAATCCTAAATTCCTTAAAGCACAATATTTTGGAATCGCTGTAATGTTTACACCAAGTGCGAAGTAAACCAAGAGTTTTAGGTCTTGTTTTCATATGTTAACGAAAACTAACAAAACAGAACGCATTCATTTAATAAAATAATGCTAAATAGAAATACAGTTGCTAAACAAGAGAGCATTCAGCTCATATTTAACGAGCGTCTTTTTGTATTCAAATGTTTAAATAATGTGTAGAAATTACGAGCACATTAATATTGTAATTAGCGTTCATTTTGTTTCTACAAACATTCGCAGAATCTATGGAGCGAGAACGTTTGGAGTATCTTGATGTTTACTACATAATGACGCCTAAACGACTCAAACATAAATAGATCAACAATTTGATAAGCTCGTGGCCAAATGTCTCGTTCTGGAGCAATTCGATATTCGGCATTAAATAGTTTCTTTTTTTCCGACGATAAAAAATCTAAAAGAATCTTTGATGCACGCTAGGTATTTTCCTACAAAGCGAGAAAACAACGGACGTATTTCACTAAGCTATCAAATATAAATGATTACATGCACTGTACTTTAGAAATATAAAATGTTTACAGTAATTTAATGAATGTAAACCAAACAATGGTAAGAAGTGGAAACCAGATTTACAGTTCTATCTTGAGAATTGTATACAAGAGTTATTGTCAATGTTTAGACATATTGACGTTTGGTATTCAGTCAAAATCATAGCAAAAAATGCAAACGAATAAACGTCTGTGTAAATAAAATTAGAAAATAGTCTATGTATACAACATTTTGCTCTTGGCGATATTGGATGATGATAATTTCTGTTCATAAGTATAAAAACCTGAAAATTGCGGCTTACTATATGCATGTGCAAGGATTGTTTATAAAAGTGTGTTAATCTAAGACTATGACCTACCTAGTAATCTGTCCCGCTAACCAGGGCTATCGCAAACTAATTGAAAAAGTTAACTAGAACACAAACTTCTCGGTAAAAATTAAAAGAAACAAGGACAAGGTATGTAGGTGAACTGTAGCCAGCCTAAAAGCTAGCACAATACGTACTTTGCATTCCGGAAATTACGCAGGCAAGTCAGACGCATCTAGTACGTCATCCATATAAAAATTATTTACATTTCAAAAGGAATTCGGTGGAAAGCTGATTTTCGACGGCGATCCAGAACTCTTGGTAACGGAACTCTTGATTATAAAACAAGTAATGTATCGCCTTGTATTTTTTTGCAATAATTCCGCGAGGCTAATGACCTCTATCGACGACAAAAATTACGTCAGCCTTGCAATAATAAAAAGGTTAACGACATCGACATTATTGAGCCCTTTTCAATGGTGATGCGATACGGAGCTTCTTTATTAAAATCACAGTAATCTACAAGGTAAGTGTGGATTTAGGGATAATACTCTACTCTGTAATCTAAACTGTTGTTGCCTATTTCTTGATTAATAAAGTCTAAATCTAAAATGTGTCACAGTCAAGTCAAGATAACTGGATCAGAAATTAAGCTGCATTTCAAGTAATTATTACAAGAAGCCTTAAAATTTTGCAGAAGCTTAACATAATTTTGAAATATTTTCAGGTCGTTTCCCGCAAACAGTGGCTGCGTACACCAAATAACTCAGGATTAACTACACGTATTGAGTTACACGCTTTCTCTCTGCTTATTAACGACAAGGTTGTAGGGAAAAATCTTGTAAATAAATAACTTAATCCTCTGACTTATATCTTAAATTTATAGGACTTTTGAATAAATCGCCTACAATTATCAGTGACCCAGCGAGATGATCAACGCTTGTTCTTTTTTTTTCGTGCTACATTTTCTAGTGACTTTGGATGATCAAAGGCTAGCTAGTTAATATACAATTTGGTGTTCTAGAAATTCCAATATATACCAGATATCAGTACAGAAGTACATCGGCTACTGCACGCCGTAAACCGATTGGTTCCGAGCGTTAATTGGTATGTTTGTGGAACGTTTTACAACTGCATGACTACAAAGAGAGGCTACAAACGATTT
Source organism: Autographa gamma (assembly GCA_905146925.1). Taxonomy (NCBI): domain Eukaryota; kingdom Metazoa; phylum Arthropoda; class Insecta; order Lepidoptera; family Noctuidae; genus Autographa; species Autographa gamma. The sequence continues at coordinate 569,712 of LR989875.1, forward strand.
TTACGACGAATCAATGTCTATTGGACGCTTTCATACATTTTACGCCATTTACTGGTAATTTATTTAGTGAATGTGCAGCAATTCTTCGTGTCTCAGATTTCTAGCAGTTATAAAATTACTCGCATGTAAGTAATTTTGTAATGAATTAACTGGGAGGCCGCGCTGGCCTTTTAACCGTTCTCAACTCAATTAATTATATTCTCATAATAAATAATAGAACTTTAATTCATTTTTCAACATCTGTATGTGCCAACATCGTTAATAATGTTAAAATGTAAAAAATGTTTCGATGACAAGCGTGACGAAATGTTAAATTAGAACGAATTCGAGTTTCTTCACTAAAATAAACTGGAAAAAGGTCTGTTAGAGAGTGTTCCATTTAAAATGAGGTAGGTAGATGATAACAAAGCATCAATAAACGCTGTTCCAGTGGCAGCCCTCACAATCCGACAATTATGTCCGAGTGCGTGCGCCCGCGCCGGCGCGAGAGTGTCCGATTTCATTCATCGGCGCTTGCGCACAAACAAACAACAATGAACGCTGGCTATAGTGGCGAGGGTGACTGTGAACTTGTTAACTGGCTGTGGGCATAGCGTACTTCCTTCATGACTGTGTTAGACGCACTCGCCTGTGATAATATTTTAACGTGGAATGGGATTTGGAGTTTCCCTTATTATGCAGCTGACAGGGGTTATTTTTAGAGTCTTTGATGTTAAGTGACAACTAATGATGTATTTTAATAATGTGTTAATAATAATATACGATCAACGATAGGAATATGTTCTAAGTTTCATTAGACTTTGATTTAACTCTAAGTTTGTTTTTCCCTTTACTTACTCTTCAAATGTTTGGCCAAAATCTTGTACACAGACTAGGTTTCATTCAAGCATCCTTCATTTCCATACACTAACATGGGTATTGTCTTCTCAATTACGAGTCATTAACTGAATGACGTCAGCAATTCACGAGATCACGGCGTCTACTGCACTTCCTTAGACCCAGATAGATCCCGACTCAACGATGTATTACATATGTAAGGCAGATAGTCATGAACGAGAAAACAAGTAGAAACGTCATATTTAATTATGATTTCAGAAACTAAGCTTAAGTGCATATTTATAATGTAATCATTGCGGGTGTTTTTAGCATATTGGAAACAGATATTATAGTTGATAGATATTTGAAAAGTCTTTATTAACTAATACACTGATAGTTTAGTCATCATGATCAGATAAATAGTCTAAACATGATGACTGACAAAAAGTGTCGTGACGAGGGATAAAGTATTGTATTCATTCAAGGATTTAGCCATTACATTGTATAGTAACGTTCGAATAACATATCAGTAAGAGTTACATAAACCTAAACGAATAGAAAATGTCCGCAAATAAAGTTAAAATTAATCCGGAACGAAATGAGGAAATGAGGCCCCGGACAAAATTGTACGATGTTTCACTTAAGAAACAATGCAATAAATATAACAACACACATTTACAATTACCTAAAGCTTGGGTAAGTATGTGAAACCCGCCATGATAATTCAATGGTCTTACGTCAGTATTTTTCTTCCATCGCGGCATCGTTTTAATAGTTTTTGAGCACTTTAGCGTAATCTTTACACCATCGTTTTATGTTGCACGTGCGAGAACTCCGGGGTACTGTATAACCCCTATCATTCTTCCTTTAGATAAAGAGTCAATAAAATTTAAACTGATCGCTGACGCAACCGCAGTCTACTATCGAGGGAGAAAATTGAGTTCGCTTCTTGGTATAAAGGGCAAAGGTAAGGATAATAAAAATATGTAGAGCAAGGAAATCTTATCCTGGTTTTTTATTTATATCTATAGATTATTACAAAACTATTCTATCAACCAAGCTTCCAGTATTTGATAAAATAAGAGCTTTTCAACAATCAACTTCCTAGGTTTTTTAGAATTGTGAAGGTATTATAATGAGTTAACGAGATTATTTCCAATCACAATGCGTCAATTATTAAGACTGATTCATTTCGTATGCATGTGTAATACGATTTATTCCCTGAACGGAGATTAGTAATTTATACTTGCATTTTATTATGCACAGGGCTTATTATTGTGGATGGATTTATTAAGTATATTTCAATAACCACACAACTTGCCTTTGTTATCTCATTGCTGAGTTACCAAGTTTATGTGGATTTGAGACGGCTTTGCATATCTTTAATTTTCCAAAATATATGAATTTTTGAACAAGATAGATAGGTTAGAAAGTAAGGTGGGGATGTGCAAATCAACACACCAATAAACTTAGAGAAGGTCTAGGTCCTAAGGACCAGATTGTAAGCAATCGTAAGGAATCTCGATTACTTAAATAAAAAATGAGACTTGCCTATATCGGGCGAATTAGTATTTAGATTCTTAAGGAACAGGTTTCTTGATTGTAGTAATGCGGTAAAGGTTAAGTTATGTCGCAATATAATGCTAACAATTCTAGTTATTATTCCGTAACTTAGCGACATTATAAGATCGAATGCATGTTTACAGGTAAAAGGATATCCACCTTTTATGTACCCGGGTATCTGAGATATTTAGATCATTCGTTTAAATACTGGGACCCGAGTCGAGGCGTTAGTAGGTCCATTTTAGGATAATTACGTAGGTAAAACGTAATTTTAACGTCAAAATTGGCCATTGGGACGGCCAATTTGTACGTTCTGACATTTAGTAGAATGCTAATTATCCTAAAATGGACCTACTAACGCCACCCACTCAGACGATTCAAGCAATTGTCAATAGCAGTCTCGGGCCTCTGGACTTTTTAAGTATTGGGGAAACTTTTAGGACTAAAATATTCAAGGGTAAAAATGAGAATTTATCCTAGAACCTTTTTCTGAATTTGATGATACGAAATTAATCTACCAGAAAAGGACACTTATTTATTTATTTATTTAAAAACACTTACAACTTTACTTACTACCTTTACTGGAATCTAATCCTACTACGATAGACTTAGGTATATCTATTGTCTCCATAGAAAGATTAAAGAGAGACTTCCCTCTTATATCTATGATTAACTAATTACTTCTTTCAGGAAAGATAGAGAAGGAAATATCCGACTACATTACGAACTAATATTTATGCTTATTACGAAATAATATCCGTCATTATGTATGTTTATTTTCGATAGGGTACTATTATTCCGGCAGAGACATGTGATTTAAGTCATGTATGAAACTTTAAAATACTCCAGGACGTGTTTTTGGCAAAGATATTGCCACATACAACTATCTCTGCCAACTATTATACAATCGTCTATCCTATTATATTGAAAAGGGTTAGCAGAAATGTCTCTGGAAGCAATTAATTGTGGACTTCTTTTTTTCTTGTTGTGTCTGTTTTGTAGAGATTGTTCAGTCAATTAAGATGTTAAGATTGCGGCGACAGACATAACAATAACACGTAAATGGGAAGGCCTTATTCACGTCCTTCACTGTATTTTACATATTAATCCACAACTAAGCTTAAGTGCTAAAGCTGGGGAAACTTATAACACACCCAACCTACATTAGAAGGATTTAGATTAAGGTTATGTAAACATGGGCAACTTTATAAACCTAATATTACAAGCTTCCATAAGCATAATTGTTTGCATAGTGTCCAAAACATATGAGGTACAGAAGTACTCTATGTATTTGGACAAACTTTTACATTCTAACAGCGGTATCCCGTGTAATTCGGGGTACCTACGAGTCTTAGTTCTTGCGTACTAATTAAGTCCATAATTCACACTACAGACGCTAAGGACTCCGCACACAGCGCTCGTGTGTAGCTGCCGTGAAGGGCACACACAACGGACACTGGTTTCTCTAGTGTGAACTATAACTGTTCTATACTAGGTACTATTGTCTGCTCGCTACTGGACCTACTCAAGTACTCTGGTACAGTACGGAGCAAACTTAATGGCGGCTCTGAACACGAGGCGAGTCGCTGCGCAGTAACAAACTTATGCGCCAGCGGGGGTGCAGGGCGAGGTACTGCGCAGCGTGAAGCTAACTTCAGAGCCGCCATTAACTTTGAATCCAACTATACTATGGATCAGATACGTCAAAAATCTCCCCATATTCAGCCTGCAGCGGTACCTATCACCTTGCAAAAGCAAAGCCACGGTAAAAGTAAAGTATTGAAGCGAATAAAATGTCATTTTTACGGTAAAATTTAATCACGTTACTTTCCTCAGTCAGTCTTATGCTTCTGCCGCTCTTTAGATGCAACTGTAACCGTCATACTCTTGATTGTAAATAAAAATTCAAGAACAAAATATGATAACAATTCCATATCGTTTGATAACAAAATACAGTTTAAATATCGTAAAAATAAACTGAATGATTAAGTTCCAAGAAACGCTGTCTGTTTGGTTAGATATAGCTGTATGGATAGTAATTATAATTACGTTGGTTAAATGCATTCATTATATTTGTAAGAGGTAGCTAAAAGTTTTGTATGAAAAATGAAGCTGCGTAGGACTGGACGCAAAAGGCGTTGTTCCCAGAGTTATATCTGGACTTAAAAGCAGTATACGTCTAGATCTAGTTGATTGATTATTTTAAAATGTTTCAAATCTCCTCTTTATATCATCTCTCGTGATTTCCACAGACTTTTTAATATGCTAAAACCCATCGTCTTTCTCGCTCCATAACACACATCAATCGGACCAGCCTTAACGATGACATAACAATAACATTGCACATACACTCTATGCTGTGTCGACAACCGAGTTTCGGGGAATGTGTTATCGCTACCTCGAATGCATGACATGTGTAGAATAGTACAGTTTACTATAGTTGACGAGAGCACGACAAACTTCGCCGGTTCCATTGCAACCAGATTAATGTGGCCTTAGCATTAATGTACTTCATACTTGTAACATGTATGAGCGATCCTTTCTAAATTTTACGATCTCCAAGTGTTAATAAGGAGGGTTTAAATGTCGACAACTCCAGTGCATAAAGTTGATAATTTAAGTACATATTCATCTAGTATATGATGTCAGTTTAGATTGCTTATATTTCTCAAGTTATGCTGTTTCTTGCGTACACTGTACCTTGCCTTAAGACAAACTTATGTTCAGCTGTTTTCTGTGACTAGGTATTTGATTGTTGCTATTTTTTTTTATAAACCTACGGTTATCAGAAGTGTTTGTTATGTATGATGTTTGAGCATAATATATTCTCTTATTTTGAACCAGCTTCCACCCGCGGCTCCGTCCGCATGGATGTCGGTTATCGCGAAAAAATCCTGCCTCTGTCTCTTCTTCAAGTTCAAGCTAACGCAAAACAAAATTTCATCACAATGAGTTGAGTAGTTTAGCTGTAAGTTACATTTGTATTTACGATATTAGCAAAGATCTTCAACAAATTATGTTTGCTAGTTTAAAATATAAGATATCCTAATGTTTAGTTACCTGAACAGGCAAAATATAATTGTAAATATAAGATAGATGTCCACCCACAAATTATAACTTATTTATCGTCCTTTGTTTAAATATGCATTGTTTATACATAATTGCAATGTCAGCTATTCACTGGCCAGCTAACATTTATGTCTCATAAACTACAGAACTCTATGCAAATCATTTTTTTATTTAAGTTACATAAATGGTGTGGCAGTCATTATGCTTGTTATTACCTATCTACATAAAATAAATAAGGATATTAGATATATGTGAGTAATTTGCTGTGGTTTTGTCTTATAATCTACACCACAAAGTATTTAACACATAAGTTGTAAGTTCGGATTATATTAACAATGTTTTTTAAATTGTATGTTTTATATAGTATTACTGTTCAACCATGACTTATGCTTGTAGGCAGAGATGGAATACAAAAGTATTTGAAAATTATAATACTTTATTTGGGTTACAACAAATTAAGAGGGTGACAATATTTATGTTTTCTACTTTCATAAAACTAAAAAACTACATAAAACTAACTTGTCTACAAAACAAACTACCTAATAAATATTCAAATTTCAGTATTTTAGTTCATTCAGAAAAGAAATAAGTACTTGTTTCTTCTCCTAATAAGAAGAGACTTGGCATACAAAGGGATTACAAGCTTACATTAATATGTTAAGGACAAGAACAGAAGGAAAAGATTTTAAAATTCCTAAAAATATTAGGTCAATTATGAAGACAATGAACTGTAAACAATAACAGATGTTTTATTTACATGAATTCATATCTACACCTGAATGAGCTGCGATCACAATTGCATGCGTTATGCAATGTCCATCGCATGTCTTGCCCACATGTAATTGGTCTGTTTTCACTTCTCCACATCATACACTATTATGCATGTTGAAGCATCGCCAGTTTGTTTGTTCTAACGACTTTTACGTACAAAGACAAATTGGTAAGCAATTATTTGTTGAAAAAATTGTGTCGGTTTTTTATATTCTTTTGATACTTTAAATTTAAATCATTGCTACAGATTATTTCAGTGATGTCCTCTTAATCCTACTTTCTTTGATAATTGTCAGACACAATTACTGAAAGACATTTAAAACAATATAAAATTATTTAAAGTATTATTACTTCATAACATATTTATTCATTTTCTCTAAACAATAGGTAGGTAGATTGTACAATATACATTTTTGAGTTGCTTACTTCAAAACCCCTTTGTGAAGTAGTTGTTATTGTTATTAAAAATAATTATAATAGTTCGCAAGACAGCAGCTAAGGCTGTAGGCACCTTTTAAATTTCAGTCCAAAAGAAACTGAGTAACTTAAAGTAACACTTCAAGAACAAATATTCGTGTGATCCAAATCAAAACAATATCAACATAATTTTATTTGGCTATGTTTAAAATCCATAAAAGTAGTTTTATTTCATGTCTAACAAGCATGTAAACCTCAGAAATCAATACAATAATATAATAACTTTGGTTTAAGCTTAGGTTGGTCTTCTGAAAAACATTTCCATGATTGTGTTTGATTTTACTCAGATGTTTGTATATAATCAAATTTAAAACAATGACATCTTTAATAAGGTTTTCCTTTATTATTATGCAAACATCAAAGGAGACTTGTTGGCACTCTGCCCAACCACATTCAAATTATAATTTTGCCAACATATCATTTATAATGCAGATGCGGACACAAATTATATTTTATGAGCTCTCTGACAAGTTTCTAGTATTAGATACTCTAGTTATTCAAGGAATGTATAAGATGTGTACATTAGGGAAAAGGTATTGTAAGCAGAACTCTAAAGGATACATTACACTCAGAACTCTTTTATGTACCTATGGCAAACAATTGAAGACAATTTGTTAAATAATAAAAGTGTGCCATAAAAACGAAATAGCCAGAACTAGCGGGAAGAATGTGTTGTAACTGTTATTTATTTGATGGCACAGTGCTTTGTCACGCCAAACACAACATTGGCCTAATCCACATTGAAGCTACATCCTTTGATAACAATACTCATATGTATTAGGGGCTGGCGCGACGCGTGACGTGAACACTGTCTCGTATCGAGCGCAGACGTGTGATAGTGAAAATATCAAATAATTATTCCTAAAATACGCGAATATGATGTCACTGTCGCATGCTCGCTGAGCGCTACCTACGCGCCTTATGTCACATTTAATCTTAGAGGGCCAGCGTATAATTGCCATGTTCGACCTCCGACACGAAAGCCACTCTACATCATGCATTTCGTAATAGGTCACCACCAAAACAATAATACGCGGCACACTTTCCAAGGGATAGGGACTGACTTAACTTAAGCATACCATTTACTTCACTGTCTCTATCGCTCGTTCGGACCAAACTACATAAACAAACGAGACAAAATACTGTCAAAACTTTTGGAAACCAAAACTATTTACACACATCATAAATAGTTTAAAACTAAGTTTAATCGATGAACGTGTATGCAAGCAGTAGACTTACCGTGTTCAAGTGAACATAAATCCAAAACAGATGTCAGGACGAATTTATTGACGAAAACAAGGCACAAAACACAGACAAAACACCTTTTTAGATGGATGTTAAATCACAAAGTAAGCACTTGGATAAACACAGCATGCACTTAACACTTAGCAGTCGAGAACTAGTTTAAGGGACGCGACACTCGGACAGTAATGTTTATTTACGACGGATAACACACGACATCACGCAAAATTTCCAACACGTCTGTCGTATCACAATGAGTTGCGGCCATTTTGCTTGCTGTCGAAAAAGAAAGAGATGCACTCTGCCTTCCAACCAATCAGCAAACGTAGTTTTTTAAGTCACTCCATCTATTGGATAAAATTATAGATTGAACATTTTCGTTTTGTTATTCAATGTTGTATGCAACTTATAACAAGTTAAATCTTTATTTTAATTGTTAATACATGCGATTGTGTGTAATAATTTAACTTTGTAAAATTACATTGTAACATTTTATGTCAGTTATACCCATTTAAATATTTTTTTTTATTTATTCTCTATTCCATCTTGTGCTTTTAATTTAAGTTAAGCCGAAGAAATAAGACGAAACCTTAAAAATATATTGTTTATTTTAGCGCGACTTTTGAAGTCTTTAGACGTCAGTTTAAATTTTGTTTAGAAAATTTTATATTTTATACACTTACAACTACATATTAAACACATATTTACAAAATGACTTTTAAGTGGAGTTTTGTGATCTTTTTTCTAGTTATGTTCACTGTGAGTAGCATTCCGAAATATCACTTGTTCATAATGTCTACTTGCTTATTTACTGTGACTAACTAATCTATATTTTTCAGTTCAACATTACAGAATTTGAATGTAGCAAAATAAGAAAACTTTCCCAGAATCGAACAATCCGTGAGTTTTACGTTTCACATACTTGTTACGATAATATAAAACTGACGAACATAATTACCCACTGACAGCGAAAATAAACTAAAAGAGTTAAGCTAGGCCTTTGCCCTACAGAGGGACCGTTCAGGCTAACTAATGATAATGTTTTTGTCAAGGTTTCCAATATTTTCTCATTCCCTTCATTGTTTTCTTGTATCAATTTAGATATTCGAGTTAGCAAAACAACATATAAAGCACGCACATAAAAAGTTTTATTTCAAAGCCGGAATTAATAAAATATTATTTTTTGTAGTTGACCAGCCAGCATTTATGACGATGATGACCGAGTATCCTCTCGGTATATCGGACGTATTTGACGACGCGGGCGATGTCTTTAGAAAAATTGTCGGGAAAATGATGTCCAAGAAAAAACTTGTTGGCCTAGACTCTTCCTGGAACTGGTGATTCGTTATGTGAATAAAGTGTTGATACAATACCTTATTTTTAATTTAAATGATACACATTTAAACTATGAAGATTAGGAACAAAAACAATCAACAAAAATTATTATATTGTTTATTTGTCAGCACTACCAGCATATCAAGTCAATTAGTTTTATTGTTACCTAGCACTGCACTATTGAATGAAAACCGTTACATACTTATAAATCAGTCATCAATTTTATTTGAAATAGGTTTGCGGTATAATTTACTGCAAACATTAAAGTGTCTTTTTCTATGTTTCCCTAAACAAGAGTTACTTTTAAACATTTTATGACAAATGTCACATTGAATGAGCTGTTTGTCATGATGTCGTGCTATATGTGCTGACCGTCGAGATGCTGATAAAAATGCCTCTTCACAATATTCACATTTGTAAGGCTTTTCGCCTGTGTGTAATCTTGTATGACACATTAATGCTCCTTTCGACCCAAACTTCCCTCCACACTGATCACATTCGAACTTCTTCTGCTTCGTGTGTGTAACAACATGCTCATCTAACTTGCTTACTGAACTAAACTTCTTGCTGCACCAGTCACAAGAGACAGCTTTCCCGTTCATGTGCTCCAAGCAAATGTGTACCCTCAAAGCACCCTTCATAGCATACCTTTTATGACAATAATCACATGTGAACTTTGCTTCTGCATTAGACTTTCTCATCTTTTGACAAAGTTTCATTTTAATGTGATTATTTAACGCTAGTTTTGTTTTATAAACCTTGCCACAAGTTTCACATTGAAGCTGTAAATTGTGTCTCATTTCATGTTGCCTTAATGAAGTAATGTTCGTGTAGGTTTTGCCACATTGGCTACAGACCACCGTACTGTGACAGTCTTTCATGTGCCGTGTAAGATAGCTCTTTTTTCCAAAACCTTTGGGACACTTGGAGCATTTATAATCTTTAGGTGCATGCATCCAAAAATAGTGCTCTTCAAAATAATTCCTTGTAAGACATCATTTCTGGCATAACTTACATTTGTAGCAAAGAAGATTATCCTCATTTTTTGTAATCTCAGAAAAAGTTATGTATTTATTCCTTTGGTTGATTTTCCTTTTCAAGCCTAAACTTTTTTTTAAGTTCAGCAATTGTCTTTGTTTCAAAGTCTGAATTCTTTTGGACAGTACTTTTGGATCATTGCAGCTTTTTGTTTTATCATAATATGGTTCCATGTCATAGCCACTTGCATCAAAAGTAAGAAATAATGTTTGGAAATTATTTAAGTCCTTTTTGAAATTTTCAGTATGTTTTTGAATGGATGCAATACTGCCGACCAAATTCTGAACATTACTTCTGCACTCCTGAATAAACTTATAACAGTTAATCGCCATTTCTGAACATTGTAGACATATAATGTGCGTGAGAATGTTGTCCAAAACCTAAAACAAAGCAAACACATATAAATGATAAAGTTACTTTATCAATTAATAATGTTACTAAAAACTATATTTGGTAAAACCTGATTCTATGTTGTGGGAGTTTTACGAAATAAATAATGCTTTGTATATTGTGCTGTTCGTCCTAGGCTAAGCCGATAAGTACGATAACTAATACTTACATGGTCACCCAATACAGTGGATAACACTTCATACATATCTTCGGTATTCTTATCAAAAAAAACTTCGTCTTTAATATCAACGAATTTATTCACTTCTCCAATATATTTATAGCATAAGCAACAGAAGTCTGTTCTATTAGAGAATATATTTCGAAGGATTTGAAAAGTCAACGAAGTCATTTTGATTTACTAAAATACTCTATAATAAATGATTGCGATAACGTTTTGTGTTTACTTTCGTGTTTGTGTTATTGTGTTGTGACAGACGTGACAGTTAAAGACTGTGCTCTATGGTACATGAGTTTATAGAGGAGGTAGTTTATAGTTCGCAGACTCATCAAATGTTTTGAATATATTTGAAAAAGGCAATAACTCCATTTAAAATTATATTAATGTAACAGATAGGTAGGTAAGTAGGTACCTAATTTGAGCGACGAGTACAACTCTTTAAAACTCGTTATCTTTCTCTAACACATATATTTTCAATTGATCGGGAGTTGAGAACACGATATTTAATTCCATTCCAACAGCAATACAGTTGGTGAATAGAATGAACTATTACAATAATTCTGGATTTTCAATTCATACCTACTCAAACAAGCCTATTTTAAAAGTCGTTTTCTTACTTTGTGAGTCCATCAACCATGCTTTGTATTCTGAAGAAATCATAAAAGCCAAAAGCTTAAAAATATTAAGTTTTAAAATGCATATCTTATGTCTTCACAATTAGTACTTACGAAAACTTGTATAAAATGGGATGTGGAATATCGAGTTAGTGAATACTACGACAAATAAATTTAAATTTATTTCAGTTGGAAAATGTTCTCAATCAATGGCATGATGTTTTCGTCCGCCATTTTATTTCATGGCGACCAACGATAGTCTACGTCGGCGGTTCTCGAACGAAAGATTTTAAAAGCGCGCGGTGTTTTTGATGTAGTTTTGAATCGTGTTTGATTTTTGCAATAAGTTAACTTGTATTTTGCATTAATTCGTTAAAATGAATGAAGAATCGGAATTGAATGTACTCGTGTCTAATGTTTTATGCGGGAATCGTTACAGCCATTGTAGGTTATGCCTGAAGAGTATATCAGAATATTACGTTCGTTTTCATGATGCCGTATCGTTGGATCCTTCTACTGGGGTATTTCAAGCACTGTCTGAGATCTTGACCAAATTATTAGGCGCTGATGTAAGTCTACATAATCCTCCACAATACTCCTTGGCTACTAAATATAGCGATGGGAAAAGTTACATAGTCTTCACTTCCCTTTTACGCCACTGTTCACTTATCATATTATTAATATAACTTTAATTAGTCCGCTGCGGTATAGACGTCTTGCTAGATGTGATTGCGATAATTTTTTAATAATAAATATTTTGTTTTACAGGTCTGTGAAGAAATCAGTGGGATTGATGCAGTATGTTTAGATTGTGTGGACAAAGCTTTAGAATCCCTGAAGTTTCTTCAATTATGTGAAAACTCCACAAGTGTACTAAACAATGTAATGACTAATCTTTCCAATACATTGTCTATCGATACAGAGATAAGTTCAGATCACAGTGTTTATATATCTGTTAGTGAAAATGAATCAAAACTCTTTCTGGTGAAGAATGAAGCAGATAAAAAACCTCCACCAGATGTAATTGCTTGCATTAAATGCAATGAAGAATTTGACAACACACTAGATCTCAAAGTACACAGCATATCATGTCATGCTACACAGATTACTTGTGAGAAATGCAATGACATTGTTACCAGTGAGTCTGAATTGGCTGCCCACAACAATAGTGATCAGATGTTTGAATGTCCTGATTGCAATGAATTAAGATGTACTGAGGATAGCTTAAAGCAACACCAAGATCAAGCGCATGGTGTGTTTGTGTGTAAGGACTGTGGAAAGTCCTTTAAATCTTTAGACAAGCTGCAAATACATGAACAAAAACACATCACTAAAAGTGAATGTCCTAAGTGTGGTAAAAGTTACAACACTAAGGGTTTCTTTTTGAGACATGTCAGGCTATGCCTAGAAGACTTGTTAGACCCACACCCAATAAGGAGCAATATTGAGAAGACATACTTTTGTGATAAATGTGGCAAGGGGTACAGTACCCCAGGTGGATTGAGAGTACATAACAGATTCGTGCATGGCAATGCTAAACCGCACATATGCAAATATTGCAACAAGCAGTTTACTGCTCCTAGTTACTTGAAGGTTCACATGGTAAAACACACTGGGGAGAAGAACTTTAAATGTGATTTGTGTAGTAGAAAATTTGTTTCTAAAGAGGCTTTGTTGTACCATACAAGGAGACACACAGGAGACAAGCCTTATAGTTGCACACTGTGTGATGAGAGATTTGTGAATGCTTCTGCAAGGGCTGAACATATCAAGTTTAAGCATGTTGGGCCAACTCTGATGTGTGAAATATGCTCTCGTAAATTCTTTACTCCAAGCTTCTTGAAGCAGCACATAAAGAAGCACCATGATCCATCAAATAAGCTGTATGCTGGCAGGAGTTTGATACCCCCTAATGTCCCAGCAGTAGAGAATATGAGAGTTAGATTCATTGATTCTTCATGATACATAAAAAATCCACGATGTTGTGGTTAAACAAAAACCAGATATAATCATACTGGCACATTTATGGAGTCAAATGACTGAGTATTGTCACATAGCTTCCATTATTATAATTATCATGAAAACATAAAAGTTATTTGGTTTCTTGTAAATACATAGGTATATTTGTTTGAATCAATCAATAGTCTCTTTTATTGTAATTTCTTTTTAGTTGACTATGATAGGTAATAAATGAATTCCTTTAAATGTGTTTTTAATTTATCAATGAGTAAGTAAACCGTAAATAGTTTGGAATCAATTAGCAGTCTATTTGGACGGCACTTCATAAGTTCCTTCTGATCCTCTAATACTCATATAAAACGATGTATTACGTCACCCAGAGCATTGTATCTAGAAATATTTTCCCTAATCTATAATTTTACCAACCTACCTACTCTGATTTCATTATAAAAAGTATTTTTTACGTATCACTAACATAGGTTAAGATTATTTTAAGGGCTGAGAATAATAAAAAAAATTAAGTTAATTTAGTTTCATTTAATTATTGGAACCTATCAAAGGACTTAATTAAAAGCATATTACGAGTTTGAATTTCAAGAAACTTCAGCATTTACATTGCCTTACTATTGTGTGCCAGACCTTCATAACGCATCCTGCACAGTGTACACTGTAATCTATACAAATATTTTGTAAGTATAAACCTAACACAGGCATAGTATGAGTGCGCAAGGAGACATCAGAATATAAAATCAAATTGTAATCTATCTTCAGGCACAAACAATTTGCTTTGCGGGTTATAATGTCTCTGGACATGCTTTCTCAGTTGATGCCCAGTGACGAACTTTACGTGGCAAACGTGGCATTCTTTTGTGGGACCAAAATGTTTGCGTCTTTTGTGTTCCATCCTTCGCGACGCTGAGAGGAAACTTTCGCTGCACAAGTCACAAGGGAAAGGTCTCTCGCCAGTGTGTAGCCTCGTGTGGTACACCAATGCCGCTTGAGTCACAAACTTCCCGCCACAGTGGTCGCAATGAAAGTTTTTCTCTTTCGTATGTTTTACTATGTGATTATTCAGTCTACTTATTGCATCAAACTTTTTCCCGCACCAATTACAAGACAAAACCTTCCCGAATCCATGATCCGTTTTCAGATGAGTCCGTAAACCATTCTTTCTGGCGTAACCTTTGTGGCAAATGTCACAGAAGAAGCTCGGCTGGCGCTCCTCTGCGTTGCCACATATTTTTAAGTGGAACTTAAATGTGTGTTTGTTCAGGAAGGCTTTATTACAGCGCGGGCATTTGTTTACTTCGTGTTTATCTAAGTGCGCTCTTAAATCCTTTTTCGATGGAAACTGCGCCAAGCACAACTTGCATATAGCGGCGATGTGGTGCAACTTATCATGGTAGCTTAACATTTTATCTGTGCTGAACATTTTCGGGCATTTCGGGCACTGAAGTTTTTTAGGATAATGCACTCTTTCGGCGTGATCCTCGACTTGCAGTTGTGTCGCGAACACTTTCGGGCACTGGAGGCAAGGGTACTTGGCATTACTGTGTACTTTCATGTGCTTCACCAGGTGACAGTTAGAGTTGAACCGTTCTCCACATTCTTCACATATGACATTAGACTTTCGTCGTTTTATCTTGTGAGAAGGTTGTTTGGCCTTCAAAACTCCTTTAATTGTATTTAGTGCATTCTTTTTACTTCTGAGTGTATGCCGCTTTCTGCTGGTAAATATTTGATTTTCGTTTTCTTTAATCATCAAGTATGCAGTCTGAACACTGGGCCCTATTGTGAGTGACTGGTCTAGACTTGTGCCAAGTTTCTTTAGCACTGCATTCCAGTTTTCATTGGAGCTTTGACATAATTTTTGGAACAGGTAAGAGTTTGTAGTCAGAGTTGCACAGTCCATGCATAAGACTTGAGGCAGACATGGCTCAGACTGGACCTACAAGAATAAAAGAAATATTAATACAATGGCTATTTATGAAGACAATAAATAATACACATTCAAATAACCATTCCCCTCTAATAATTAAGTTAAGGGTCAGGGTCTATACAGGAATGTCAAACAAATGATCTCAAGATTAGAGCCACTACGCAATGTACTATGTACTTAAGAGTATCACAATATTTCAACTTAATTGCTAAAGGACTAAGCAATGCAATAATGAGTTAGCTTAGGAATCAACAACTATTTCCAAGGGAGAACTTCAGTCCAGGATTTCGTAAAGAATGCAGTACATGCAGTTGGTACCTAAACAAATATTTATTAAATAGTGTTGTCATATCTATCTCTTATTTAGTTAATAATAACTTTTCTTTCGAGAAAAATACAGTGTATATAATTTATCTATGATAAGTATGTATTTACAAATATTATATTAGTATGTAAATCAGTTGTCTGCTACCCATAGCACAACCTGAGCTTAGTTAGAGATCAGAGAAATATGTGTAAGTTATCCCAGGATATTACTATTGTTTCTACAATATACGAATGAAATATTTACTTACACCTAGCTCACAAAACATATCGAGGAAAGTGACATTTTCATCAAAATAAGGTCTTTGAAGCCTAATAACATCATCTTCCAAAGACACTTCTTGCTCTTCTGTGCTAGAAAAACATAACCTACAAACGTGCTCCGATTCACTCGTGAGAAACTTTAAAGCTGGTAACGTAAAGTCAGTCTTTGAATCCATTTTAACGTTCATAAGTGAAACTCATAACCAGATATTACAGAATATAATTATAATTCACAGTTTCGTCACTGCGTTCACTAACTACCACTTTGTTGACAGTTTTACAATACTCTTTGGTTTTACATTTGACAAATAAAATATTGTCCACAGAGTAGTTACGATTACGAATCTACAGAGTACCATTACATTGTGCCTTTGTGTGAAATACTATACCTATAGAAAATATTACAATCTGTGGATTGTGACTTAATTTTTGCAACAGTAAGCTTTATGAATACCTACTAATCCCCACAGGGATTATAAATTATTGTATTGTATGTTTTGTCAATGTAGGTTGACGTAAATTATACCTACTTAACATACGTGTATAATATATCTTTAATAACAACAACCAAACTCAAATAGTTGCCGTGGCATCGAAGAGTAGGTAGCGAACTAAAATACCTAGTATTCGGGGAGTGGCCCGCCCACCGACAGCTCTCAGCTGTTAGCTAGTTAGGAAACTAATTCAAGGTCACAGGTGCCGGTTCTGTGCTATTACACTGTTTATAAATATTTTTTCGTATGACAGAGTGATTAAAAGTACTGCGTTTTGTCATCTTGTAATTAAATAAGGTAAGATTTGTTGCGTTATGCTTAGTAATTATACTTTACTTTATAAAACGGAGAATATAGTGGTTAGTGGTGTGTGTGTTAGTTGTGTGATTATGTCAATATGAATTAGAGCACCGGTGTAAAACTATGTTTAGTTAGATACCTAACACTTCCTATCAAAGTATTATCAATATATCAGTTATTTACAGCATAGCTAATAATAATCATTACATGCAATATAGTAAGTAATATCATAGTTTTCAATTTATTCCTCCTACGCAATCCTCGTAATAGAAGATTGTCTCATTCTTAAAAATAGGATGCATGCAAAATGAGATCTCTAAGGCCGTTGTACATTATAAGTGAAATCTATTAAAGCCATTAGTTGAATATGCACAGTTAATAAATTAGTTTTAGCTTAATTACTTAATGCATTAGTAGACGTACTTGATAAAATAATTTTATAGTTAATTGTGTGTTTCGAGTTGACTTGAATAGGAGCTTAAACTGCAATGTTTTGGCGTCAGAGAGCAGCACTAGCAAACACAGTATAAAAACAGTTCTTATTCATATTCATATTCTTTATTGCATTTCCACAATGTTTTTTTACATAAAGATCTTAAATTTAGGGTTGGACATACATTATGGACCCGGTTAGGGCACAGCAAAATATCTATATCTAAGTTATTAAATCTAAACACTTATGACAGTATACATTATAACATATTAACTTATGCACTAATTACCTACATAACTTTTATTTAAAACTCTAACACTAAACCTATTATAATATTTAAATAAAATGTGTAATATTTAACATTATTTATTTGTCGTTTAAATAATCATTTACGCTGTAATAAGTTTTTTTTACTAAGTGTTTACGCAGTTCATTCTTAAATTTATTTTCAAATTCTATTTCTTTTATTTCGTTTGGTATTTTATTATATATTTTAATACACATTGCTAAAGGACCAGAGTGGTATATTGATAATGTGGAAATGGGTACTGCTAGTTTATTTTTATATCTGAGGTTGCGTTGTTGAGGTCGTTGATCGCTTGCCAATGGAAATAATGTAGGGTGTTTTCTAACGAATTTACCAATTTCTAATATATACATGCTCGCTAGTGTGAGCATATCTAATTTGACAAAATGTGATTTACAGCTTTCCCTAGGGTCCTGAACATTCTGAATAATTCTTACACATTTTTTTTGCAAGATGAATAATTTATCTGCATCAACACTGTTTCCCCATAGTATTATACCATAGTTCAACCACGAGTATGCATAAGCATAATATGCAATTAATGCTGTTTTTTCATTTGTTGCTTTCTTAAGCTCATGTAATGCATATGTGAATCGAGATAATTTGCTAGTTATGTTTTGTACATGCATCTTCCAATTTATAAAGGTATCTACTGTTAAGCCTAATAATCGGAATTCATCTACGCATTCTATATTTATATTATTATATGAAAAGTTTATGTTTAATTGTCTTTTCTGATGTGGTCGAAATTGAATTAATTTAGTTTTTTTACAGTTTAGTTCTAGATTATGGTCATTTAGCCACCCTACTACTTTCGTAAGGTTTTCATCTAGAGTTGTATTTAAATTATCAGCATTTGTACAGGGAAATATTATAGAAATATCGTCGGCAAAGAGGACAGTTTGGGTATTCAGCTCTTTTGGCAGGTCATTTATATAGATTAGAAATAGAATACAACCTAAAACACTACCTTGTGGTATGGACATGGTGATATCTGCTTTTTGTGACCTAACTTGCGATATAATGCCATCTTGTGAATGGTGTTCTATCTCTACATACTGGATTCTATTCTTTAGGTAGGAAGTAAACCAGTCGTGTGCTATACCTCTAACGCCTATAGAATATAGTTTATCCAATAGTATTTTGTATGAAACGCGATCGTATGCTTTACTCATATCTAATAGGATTCCTACCGCATATTGTTTTTTATTTATTATATTTAGTGCCTCCTGTATATATCTATATACGTCTAACGTTGTAGACTTATTTTTCCTGAATCCATTTTGGCTATCATTAAATATTTTAAATTTTTCACAGAATAAATAAAGGCGCTTAGACATTACAGTTTCAAATATTTTTGAGAAAGTGGACAACAATGCTATCGGCCTATAATTTTCTGTACTAGTCTGGTCTCCTTTTTTGAAGACAGGCTTTATTAAAGATATTTTTAATAGGTCCGGGACGATTCCTTCAGCTAGAGATTGGTTTATTAAAACAGTTAGGGGTAATATTAATTCTTCAATGCAAAATTTTACAAGGGTTGGTGGTATTTCGTCGTGGCCATAGCTATGTTTGTTCTTTAGTTTTTTAATTATATGTTTTATTTCACCTGGATCAACTGGTTCTAAGTAGATGGATTTTTCACTGGGAGATATGACTGGACGACCAGTGGGAATGGTTGTACTTTGAGAAGAATTCTGTTTTCCTACGGAAACAAAGTAATCGTTAAATGTATTTGCAATGAGGCTGGCATCTTCCGTTAATTTATTAGACACTTTTAGCGTAATATTTTTCCTATTTTTTTTAGTTAGTTTATTCGTACG
This sequence comes from Autographa gamma, assembly GCA_905146925.1. NCBI lineage: Eukaryota > Metazoa > Arthropoda > Insecta > Lepidoptera > Noctuidae > Autographa > Autographa gamma. The sequence continues at coordinate 589,048 of LR989875.1, forward strand.
TTCTTTTATTACCTGCCACATCATTACTGTTTTATTTTCTGATTTATTCATTCTTTTTATATAGCTTAACTTTTTTGATGTCGCTATTGTTTTTTTAAGTATTTTCTCATATAGTTTATAATGTTTATATAGGATAGAGTCATTATTTTTTGTAATTAAGATTTTTAATAATCGTTTGTGTTGGCATGATCTTTTTATACCTTTTGTGAGCCATTTTTTTGGAATATTTTGTTTAATTTCATTTTTCTTTTTTGGTATACATTTATTCAATATTTTTTGTAAATTTTGGTGAAATGAATTATAGTTTTGATTTATGTTTTTATCGCAAGTTATAATATTATCCCAGTTTAATTTACCTAGTTGCAGTTTGAACCTACTTTTATTAATTTTATTGAACTTTCTCTTAAACGTGTACCACTTAGTTTTACAATCTATAGATTTGTCATTTGTTGGTAAAGTTATTTGTATTCCCTTATGATCAGATATCCCGAGTTCAATTACTTCTATAGCGTTTTTAATTTGAGTATTAGAGAACACTAGATCAATACAACTGGCAGTTTTAGATGTTATTCTTGTTGGTTCTGTTATCATTTGATAGAAATTAAAACTTGACATTGTATTTAAGAGATTGTACGTATTTATATTTTTTTCTAAGATGTTGACATTAAAGTCTCCGCCTATTATAACTTTTTTACAAGAGTCTTTTATCGTAATTAATCTTAGTAATTTCTCTAAAGAGTTATAAAATATATCTACGTTTCTATTTTTTTGCGGCCAATAAATAACAATAATTAAAAGATTCATTTTTGTTAATTCTACAGCACAAGTTTCAAAGATATACTCTACACTCATATCGGTGTATTCCTGTCGTTCAGTAAATTCTATATTATCTTTTAAAAATAGTGCTACCCCGCCACCTTCGCGAGTTTTGCGGCAATACGTTGCTGTTAAGTTAAATTCTGTTATATTCAGTAGGTCTCTCTTTGTGTCAGTTATCCATGTTTCTGTCAAACAGAGTGCTTGTATATTATATTCGCTTATTATGAAATCTATTAAATCACGTTTATTTTTAAAACTTTGAGTATTTTGAAATAGCATTTTAAAGTTATTCACGAAAGGTGCGTGGTGGTGAGTTATTACGTAGGTTCTGTAGCGTTGGTGAAATAGAATTTAGATTTGTGTTTACCTGATCCGGGGTTAGTGTTTCGTTTGTTTGAATAATATTAATAGGTTTATAATAGTTTAAAATTGTGTTTTGACGATATTTTTTTCCGTTTGGTCGCGTTTGTGGAGTGCAGACAATTCTTTTAATGTTGCTTAAAAACTGAATACCATACTGCAAATAATCTATTTCTAAATTTAATTTAAAGCAAAAAGATTGTATGTAGTTTGGTTTTTTACCCCGATAGTACATATTTCTTTGAGCAGGCTTTTCATTAACGTCTATAAATTTACAGTTTTTATAGTTTTGTATCAATATCTTCACATTATTATTTATAAGGTTCTCACTTAGAAATCGATTGTATTGAACTTTTAACAAATATACTTGTTTGCATACTTTTAGCTTACTTAATGTTATACATAATTCAGAAAACAATTTGGTAGGATTTTTATCATTTGTACCTACAGATATGGTGACAATATCTCTGTCAGTTAGAGTAGGGACTAGTTCGTCTATGCTATTTAATATTTGGGAACTCTCAGCCCCTGGTTTACTTATTGCTGATACAATATAGCGATCGTTCCATTTGTTCTTCCTGCTCTCGATAAGGTGCGTGGACACGCCTCGCACATATTCATCGCCCAATAGTATTATTTTCGGTTTGTCACTCTTGACATATGCACTTGGTATTGTTTTATTTCTAGTTTCTGTACTTGCGATCTCATTTGGTGAGTTTTTTATGTAGATGTTCCTTTCAGTGCGTTTTTGACATATTGTTATTTTATCCTTTGGTGAATCTTTGTTTACGAAGTCTAATGTCTTTTTGCACACAATATCCATCTTCTTTTTGGGCATAGTCTTAGCTTTTGAGCTATTTTTGGGGGTCTCGGTTGAGATAGACTTTAAATAAGTAATTTCTTTTTGTTGTTCTGCGGTTGTTTTTTGTAATGATATATTTTCTAGTACTAAATCATCAATTTTTATTTGTGCTTTCTCGAGTTGCTCCTTCAAGTCCCTTATCTGTTCTTCCATGTTCTTTAAGATGCCTTCATTATTCTTATCATATTCAGTTAAATCTGGTAGACTGTTTGCTATTGAATAGTTAGATGACGGTGTCGAAGCCATTGAGCTTGGCGATGAATTACGCCTTTTTCTACGAAATGTTACATTTTCTGAGCTCATTTTGGTTTGTATTTCGAAAGTAGATGAAGATTTATGACAATGTAGATGAAGTTTGTGACAAGTAGTTAAAAAAGCGCTATTTTTTATTTGACTTTTAATTAAAGTGATTGTTTGGTAGAATTTATTATATTATCCACTACCTGTAGTGCGTAGCTATGCCTGCGGGGCCATCGGCTATTGTAGCTGAAATAACTTCTTCCGCATGACGTCATAATTTTCTGCACAAGCCTGTCGTCATTTGAACCATTCATAAACTTTGAGCCATTTTATTTACTTAGTGTGTTCTTGTTTTGAAAAAGTAAAAAATATACGTATTAGATGCGTATGTTTTACTTTTCATTTTTAATTATCTAACTAACGGACGAATAAGATTTTGATTTTTTTCAGCCCTTTTTTTCAGCCTTATTGCCTTATAACTTAGCCTACCCCCAAATAAATACTTCAATTTGTCTGATTTGCAGATGACATCAACTACAATAACGTTAACAGGCACCTTGGGCCAGCGGCACCGGCACCTCAACACTCTGGTGCGCGAGGCCAGCGCCAGCGGAGCCTCCTTCCAAGACCTCCAGGCTCTGCCGGAGCTTGCAGCCGTCGACCGCCTCTTTAAGATAGACCTCGCTTCACAGCTGCGACATGTCGACTACATCCTGCTGAACTTACAAGACGATGATATGCTGTACGTTAGCAGAGCTCTGAAAGCCAAATGGCTGGTAGACCAGCACGACGTCATCAACCCCAAGCATCTGGAAGATGTGCTCTATCCGAACATGGTGACGCCGGCGGTCAGCAAACTGAAGCACTGGCTTTACATCAACCTACGTGATCCCTCAATGTGTCGGGAATTCTATCTGTACTATAAGGAGAACACATTCGAGTATGCCATTAAGTTTCTCAGCCACTGCAGTAATGAGTTCATTCTGGAAGAAGTTCCCACGATATTGAGAAAAATATCGACTCATTATTTAAAGGTACTGAGCGAAAAATGTCCCAAAGTAGCGCAAATATATTACAATTCGTTGGCGACGGACGAAGACTTGCGGCCTCGCTATCTCGAAAACGAGCGAGCATACTACAACAGTGTGAAGTGCGTGCTGAAGGCTGAAGCCGACGTGTTCTTAGACATCACAGAGAAGTATTTCAACACGAACAGCTTCAGCCGGCTCAGTCCATCGGCGACCGACTTCATCCTCCGCTGCCACAAGCACAGATTGACGGCAAAGCCCGAGCTGTACGTCGCCTATGTGCTGCACATTCCGACGCTCGCTGAGCGGCTCAGCGTGGAGGAGTGCCAGGAGCTGGTGGTGAGGCTGGCGCGGGCGAAGTACTTGCAGCACTGGTTCCAGTACAAGGCGGTGGAGCCGCTCGTCAAACGCCTCAGCCCCGACAAGAGGGCCGCCTTCAAGAAGCGAGTGTTCGTCGACAAGGATGTCGGTGTGAGCGTCGACGAGTGGCCATACGAGCTGCCTGCACCCCCGGCACACACTTACCCAGAACCACATGTCTTTGATGATCAGGATTTCACACCTGTGTACGAAATAAGTTACTTGGGGAAGCGCATGATAAAAAAGAAAAGCAGCCGTTATCTTTGTGATTACGTAATAGAGTCATGCATGCCGACAAAAACAGAGTTAGATAAATTATTCGATGAATTTAGGTTCTTTGGTTTCGACCGCACTCTGCATGATTTGGGTTTGAGGCTGGGCGCTGCAGGCTCCGCTGATCGAAGACGCGATATCTTTCTTGTGTTGGTGAGTAAGAGCGGTGGCCGCAGCGATGCGGTGTCCGTGCTGTTAAGTCTCGCGGCTCGGCACAGCAACGAGCCAGCGCACATCCGAGCCGCCGTTCTGCGCAGCCTCGTCAAGCGCGCGCAAGTCTGGCGTTTGCCTGCAGACGTCTGGCAAAACCTACTGGAGTTCGGGCACGGGCTCGGACTGGACGGCGCCACTCCCGAAGCTGACTGCAAGGAAGGCTTGCACGCTGTTGTTATCCGTCAGCTGCTGAATGGCGACTGTAACGAAGCCATCAGTGCAGCTTTTTTGAATGAATTTTCGACATTGTCAGAATATTCACTATCCGCAGATGAGCGCCAGCGTGTGGCTGTCGGACTTCAGAACTTATTGTCAGCAGCTGCCTTGGTTGCGGAACCAGTTGTAGCTGCCAAGCGTCTAGATCAACTGCTTGATGCCCTAAGTACATATCGCGTTCGTATCGATCCACACTCGCCGGCGGTAGAAGCCATCGTCGCCTTAGCCTCGCGAGACGCGGAGGTCGCGCGTCCATTACTGCAGCGGCTCTACGATGCGAGGGTTGCTCGCCGGGATCTATTCCGGTTGAACTTGGAATTCCGCCGAGACCAGGCGTCATTGTTAAATGTCCTACGTCACGATTTGCGTGCACTGGAATACAAACAAGTTAGTGAGATTCTTGCCACGACTAGAACAAACTTTGATTGCTTCGTGTCTAAGCTCGCGATATACTTCCAGACAGATGATTTTGTTACGCAACTGCGCGCATTGTTAAAGGAGAAATTTTTAAAAGATAAAATCATAAAGTTGGCGCGTCCACTAGCAAGCCTCTCCGGCCATGACTTAGAGAGTGATTTACAAGAGCTGAACTCAAAAGGGGTAGAGCTGAAGCGTTTGGGAGCAGCGTTAAGGGCGAGCGCGCACCGCGGCCGGGCTGCGGGCGGCGTGGAGGAGCGCGGCTGGCGCGAGGCGGGCGTGAAGGCGGCGGCCACGCGGGCGATGCGCGCCAGGCAAGCAGAGCGCGCCGAGCTCGCCCGAGCACTGGCCGCGCACCGCCGCACCACGCGGCTGGCGCTCGCTCTGAGCATGCTGTCTGACCGACACACGCAAGTAGACACCTTCACACTGGCGGTGAAACTGCGTCCAGCCGCAGCGCTGCGCGCCCTGTTGTTATATTTCCGCCGTTTCGGAGAGAAAAGTGACGTCACTATATGGAATATCGTGAAGCCTGTGTTGTTGTCCATCGACTTGTCGGTGCGCGAAAAATTACGCATGAAGCTGTTGAGATCGGAAGGGATCCCAAATTCGATCAAACCAGACTATAATGTGACCCTATACTCGGTACTTCACCAAATCCCCAGTAAAAAAGTTAATTACATTCTTTGCGACTTGTCGAAACTTCTGCCGCTTGTTAGCGACGAATCCATAGAAAACCTTCTGCTGTTAATGTTGCGGGTTGCTGACGTTAACGAACCCATAACGTACCCTTCTATTTTTGTGAGATACCTAATGCTGTCCAAAAGTGACGAAGAATTTGAGAATAGATTCGAGAAGATAGGGAAACCGTGCCTGAACCATTTAGATACTTTGCGCATTGAAAAACATCGAAGTTACAGGGAACTAATGTCTCAAATGATGAAGAGTTTACTGTATAATGCAGCCTTTTTTGATACGAAGTACACGTCTTGTTTGTTAGTTATGGAGAAGATCTTAGGTTGGATGCAGACGTTCATGCCGAGAGAGGAGTGCTTCAAGAAGTACGCGCAGGTGCACCTGACGATGTTGTACCAGAAGGCGGTGCGGCAGAGCATGAAGCAGATGCCGGCGGTGTTCGCCGCGCCCCGCAGCCGGCGGGCGGAGGGCGTGGACGCTGTGGGCTGCGTGTTCGGGAGGTACATAGCGCGGGAGCTCGCGCACCTCGTCAACACGCACTTCGACTCCGTCGTGGAGCTATACAGCGGCGCGCTCGGGAGGTATCTAGATAACGCCTTCATGTATGGAACCTCCAGGGCCCTGCTCATTGCGGCTGTTCTTAAAGGGATATTGGCTGAAGCTGTGGGCAACCAGCGACGTCTTGCTGTGTATGTACTTAAGGAACGTCGTTACGATATTCAAGATTCTCTGAGAAAGGATATAGAAGAGCTCATGTTAAAAGACAAAGCGATTGAGATATTCGCCCATGCTGCACTTTTTACTTGAGATGAAGGAGTAATGTCGAGTTAATGTCTACAAAGGTTGTTAAAATAAACGTTTTATTTTATTCTGGTTTGTTTGCTGTATCATAATCCCAAGTATTTCCAGCCAATTTGGCCAAGTCAAATCTAACCTACTTTAAGATCTCACATTTTTAAATAACAGCAATTGTTATAGGTATCCAATAAAGCAAAGAAATAGAGTTTAATACTTGTATGTAATGTTATTTTGTTCCTATAAATACATATTTGGATTTTGCATAGAACTCTGGACTCATTTAGATCTCCATTCTTTTTGTGTGTTGAACTTGGCTTTGCTTTTTTACTTTTGTTATTGTGGGTATATACTACTCTATTTACAGAGTAAATAATAGTATAATGATCGTATCATAGCAAATGTATAAAAGTTATTTCCAATAAAATATACTAAGCAGATTCATGTAACAACAATTGTTGCTTACATTATCTGTGATATATTTTATATTAGTTCCAAGTACGCTCACTATTACTACAGCGCCCAGCGCCAATATGGTAAATTTCAAATAGGATCAAACAATTATTTGGTAATGAATTATAGCGACCCTATTTGAACTAAAATAATTGTTTTATGTCTAATTGTTTGTTATTATTATATTATGCAAAAGTGGCCACTTACAATATGATTAAAAAAGAATTTGTTTGTTCCTAGCATGTAACACACCACAGATTAAATATAACCTCAACACATAAAAATTAAGGTCACCTGACTCATATTCTTCCGATATTCACTTGTTTTGCCGGTCTGTGCATGTGACAGCGTTCTTATTATTAAAGTGCTCATTTGTTTGTTTTTGTAATAATTTTGTAACAAAACATTTGAATTTGTGTATCTAGAATATTTCGTGCCTTGCTACGTAGCGTAGGTAATTAGTATCGTGTTAATTGGTAGATCTAGTGCTATCGTAGTATTACATTATATTACCTTCTATATGACGCATACTTGAGGATATTTTTCTTGAAATATCTACCTAGGTACCTGCATGCGACGGTAAGTTAATCATTATTGATAAAATTATTATCCTGTTAGATAAAATATGTAATTTGTACTTTATCTAAGTATGTAGGTAACACCTTGTTTTGTTTACATTATCGATTTATGATCAAACTACATCAAGAACTCCCTGAGTACACGACATAAATTGACATAATGGTCACATTTTCGGGCGTATTGTTTTTGATTATTTAACATAAACGGTTGCACTGGAATAACCTTAAGCTATTTTATTTTTAGCAATTTGTGTTGCACTAATTTTTAAACTGGCTCAAATAGGTGTTGTTTTTGTTTTATTACAAAAAATATTTTTCATTTATTATATGGGATGATAAGTAAGACATGCATACCTACCCCACATACATTCATCAAAGCTAATAAGGAAAATGGTTTGAAAAAAATATTTCAAAACGTAATTGCTTGTACTTTATTTAGTCATTATTCTGAAGCTGCACTTACTTGAATTTGTTTTTGTTTAAGCTAGTTTTTCTTTTAACATTTACGTAAAATTTATTATTATTATACTATCAACTAATAAGTTGAAAGGAAACAAAACCAGAAAAAATCAATATAGGTAATCTTAATTCTATGTTATAGATGACGTCTGTGGTACCCATCACATTGTCGGGCACCCTGGGCCAGCGGCACCGGCACATCAACACTCTGGTGCGCGAGGCCAGCGCCAGCGGAGCCTCCTTCCAAGACCTCCAGGCTCTGCCGGAGCTTGCAGCCGTCGACCGCCTCTTTAAGATAGACCTCGCTTCACAGCTGCGCCATGTCGACTACATCCTGCTGAACTTACAAGACGATGATATGCTGTACGTTAGCAGAGCTCTGAAAGCCACATGGCTGGTAGACCAGCACGACGTCATCAACCCCAAGCATCTGGAAGATGTGCTCTATCCGAACATGGTGACGCCGGCCGTCAGCAAACTGAAGCACTGGCTTTACATCAACCTACGTGATCCCTCAATGTGTCGGGAATTCTATCTGTACTATAAGGAGAACACATTCGAGTATGCCATTAAGTTCCTCAGCCACTGCAGTAATGAGTTCATTCTGGCAGAAGTTCCCACTATATTGAGCAAAATATCGACTCATTATTTAAAGGTACTGAGCGAGAAATGTCCCAAAGTAGCGCAAATATATTACAATTCGTTGGCGACGGACGAAGACTTGCGGCCTCGCTATCTCGAGAACGAGCAAGCATACTACAACAGTGTGAAGTGCGTGTTGAAAGCTGACGCCGATGTGTTCTTAGACATCACGGAGAAGTATTTCAACACGAACAGTTTCAGCCGGCTCAGTCCATCGGCGACTGACTACATCCTCCGCTGCCACAAGCACAGATTGACGGCAAAGCCTGAGCTGTACGTCGCCTATGTGCTGCACATGCCGACGCTTGCTGAGCGGCTCAGCGTGGGGGAGTGCCAGGAGCTGGTGGTGAGGCTGGCGCGGGCGAAGTACTTGCAGCACTGGTTCCAGTACAAGGCAGTGGAGCCGCTCGTCAAACGCCTCAGCCCCGACAAGAGGGCGGCCTTCAAGAAGCGAGTGTTCGTCGACAAGGATGTCGGCGAGAGCGTGGACGAGTGGCCATACGAGCTGCCTGCACCCCCGGCACACACTTACCCAGAACCACACGTCTTTGATGACCAGGAATTCTCGCCGATTTTTAGTGGATACGGAACGTTATTTGGTGCACGTGCAATGCCGTGCAGTGCTGGATATGGTTTTGAAAAACTTGGAATGAGCATGTTTCAATGTGTAATGAAAACAGAGTTAGATAGATTGTTCGATGAATTTCGTTTCGTGGGTTTCAGCCGAGCGCTGCACGAGTTAGGGCAGCGGCTGGCTGGTGCGGGGTCTCCAGAGAGGAGGCGCGATATCTTGCTTGTGTTGGTGAGTAAGAGCGGCGGCCGCAGCGACGCAGTGTCGGCGCTGCTAAGTCTCGCGGCTCGGCACAGCAACGAGCCAGCGCACATCCGAGCCGCCGTTCTGCGCAGCCTCGTCAAGCGCGCGCAAGTCTGGCGCTTGCCTGCAGACGTGTGGCGAAACCTACTGGAGTTCGGGCACGGGCTAGGACTGGACGGCGCTACTCCCGAAGCTGACTGCAAGGAAGGCTTACATGCTGTTATCATCCGTCAGCTGCTGAACGGCGACTGTAACGAAGCCATCAGTGCAGCGTTTTTGAATGAATTTTCGACATTGTCAGATTACTCGCTATCCGCAGATGAGCGCCAGCGTGTGGCTGTCGGACTCCAGAATTTATTGTCAGCAGCTGCCTTGGTTGCGGAACCAGTTGTGGCGGCCAAGCGTCTAGATCAACTGCTTGATGCCCTAAGTACATATCGTGTTCGCATTGAACCACACTCGCCGGCGGTAGAAGCCATCGTCGCCTTAGCCTCGCGAGACGCGGAGGTCGCGCGTCCATTACTGCAGCGGCTCTACGACGCGAGGGTTGCTCGCCGGGAGCTACTCCGGCTGAACTTGGAATTCCGGCGCGACCAGGCGTCATTGTTGAATGTCCTACGTCACGACTTGTCTGCTCTGGAATACGAGCAGGTTGGTGAAATACTTGCTAGGACTGCTCGTGGCAAGTTGTTCACCAAAATAATTAAAACAAACTTTGATAGCTTCGTGTCTAAGCTCGCGATATACTTCCAGACAGATGATTTTGTAACGCAACTGCGCGCATTGTTAAAGGAGAAATTTTTAAAAGACAAAAACATAAAGTTGGCTCGCCCACTAGCAAGCCTCTCCGGCCGTGATTTAGAGAGTGATTTACAAGAGCTGAACTCAAAAGGGGTAGAACTGAAGCGTTTGGGCGCAGCGTTGAGGGCGAGCGCGCACCGCGGCCGGGCTGCGGGTGGCGTGGCGGAGCGCGGCTGGCGCGAGGCGGGCGTGAAGGCGGCGGCCACGCGGGCGATGCGCGCCAGACAAGCAGAGCGCGCCGAGGTCGCCCGAGCACTGGCCGCGCACCGACGCACCACGCGGCTGGCGCTCGCTCTGAGCATGCTCTCTGACCGACACACGCGAGTAGACACCTTCACACAAGCGGTGAAACTGCGTCCAGCCGCAGCGCTGCGCGCCCTGTTGTTATATTTCCGCCGTTTCGGAGAGAAAAGTGACGTCACTATATGGAATATTGTGAAACCGGTAATGTTGTCTATTGACTTGTCATCGCGAGAAAATCTCCGTCGCTTGGTCAAAAAACAAATTACAGTCGTTCCGTCTAGCTTAAAAGCTGACTACTGCTTGACTCTGTACCAACTGCTCACTAGAACAAAAATCAATTATTTCCGCTCTAACGAAGATGAAGTCCTTTGCGAAGTTGCAAAGCATCTTCCAGAAGTAGAAAGTTCTCTAGAACCTGTTCTTCTTCAATTGCTAAAGGAGGCTGATATGCATCAACCCCTATCATGTCCTTCTGTTTTTGTTAGATATTTGATGTTGTCCAAACATGATGAAGACCTTGACAGCAGATTTGAAAAGATTGGGAATCCGTTTTTGGCTCATTTACTAGCCGTTCGGGAAGGTAATCAACGATTTCACAGGGAACAAATGTCTCATGTGATGAAAAGCTTGCTGTATAATGCGGCATTTTTTGATACGAAGTACACGTCCTGTTTGTTAGTTATGGAGAAGATCTTAGGTTGGATGCAGACGTTCATGCCGAGAGAGGAGTGCTTCAAGAAGTACGCGCAGGTGCACCTGACGATGTTGTACCACAAGGCGGTGCGGCAGAGCATGAAGCAGATGCCGGCGGTGTTCGCCGCGCCCCGCAGCCGGCGGGCGGAGGGCGTGGACGCTGTGGGCTGCGTGTTCGGGAGGTACATAGCGCGGGAGCTCGCGCATCTCGTCAACACGCACTTCGACTCCGTCGTGGAGCTTTACAGTAACGCGCTCGCTGACTACTTGGAGGCTAATCTTGTCTCTGGTAGCTCGAGAGCTAGATTCGTTGCGTCCCTCCTTAAGGGGATTTTATCAGAAGGTGTGGGCACTCAGCGACGTCTTGCGTTGTATATCTTTAAGTTCCATCATTATGATATAAAGCAAGCTTTGCAAGAAGAGATTGAAGAATTATTGTATAAGGATAAAGATATTGAAATATTAGTTCACGCTAAGTTACCAACAATTCGTCATTATTAAGCTTCCATGATACTATTATGCTTGCTGAACTTTGAAATTGAAGGATGATTTACTAAAGCATCTTCTATCTGCATCTTCTAAATTCCTTAATCTTATCTAACATGTTCTAGTACGTCTATTTTTCTAATGAAACTGTAAACTGCAAAGAAAATGCACAATCTATTAATTAAAATTTATTCACAGTTGTAATGCGTCAATAGCCGGATTTACGTCAGACATTCCACCTCGCTTTAGCCGCGTGCGATCGGATGGAAGTTTTTTATTTTTCTTATAAATGTGTATGAAATAAGAGAAATCCAGTATTGATTTGTTACTAAGTTTGTATAAAGTTTTAAAGATATATTTTTGTATTGCAATATAAAGCTAAAGGTGTTTTCACTAGTTCTAAGATTGTTACCGTTACTCACAGTATTTATTTTTTTAACTACTAATAAAAGAAATATAGTTTATTATCTTTATCGTTTTATTAAAAGACAACTTAAATCAAGCAGTTAAATTAATAACAAAATAATACATCGTAGGAGGTCCGTCGTCAATGCCGATGTGCGCAGGAGTGGATATTTAGACATTTCACTTCATTACACTATACTAAAGCTATGGGATCTCGAATCTATAGTCTTTGGCGATACACACTAGTAGGTTATGTAAGGTTTAACAATATCTTTAGGTACTAGAAAACATTTTAATGGGTATGATATTAAACATAATAAACGCAAAATTATGTTGTTAAGGCAACCACAATATTATATAGACCGTTCGTAGACGAGGCGACACAAATATGCGATATCCGACGACTTCTGTATCGAAGTAACTATTGCCATACTAACTCGTAGGAATTCGTATATGGGCACGCATCGTTGGAGACTTAAGATATAGGGCATCAAAAACTAGCGTCGCCTCATATACAAAGGGCCTTAGATAATTGTATATTTACCGGAATTCAGAGCAAGGTATAGTTTTGATAGAAAAGGTCAACCAAAGTTACTTCGGGTACATAAAACACGAAATTTATATTGATGTAATTCTCAAATGCATTGAAATCTCAATAATTAAAAACACCTCACTGGTGTATGAGCAAAATTAATAAAATAGGTAAATACACATAATTTTTTAGTTATTGAATAAATGGTGCAGTTATTTACAGTAAAGTATATCTGTTTATTGTTGAATACACACAATCATAAAGTAATCAGTAATCTGAAATCTCGATAAAGAAAAATTAATAAGGTTTCGTAAGAATCTCATAAAATTCCATCCAAATTAAAATGGGAAATTCAGCCCTGAATATGAAAAATCTCTTTATTACACGATTTAGCGCAGTCGTTTAGAAGTTATGGCTTGACTAAGATAAATCAGGATTCATTTTATATAACAATAGATTTAATTTCACTGGGCTTACATACTTTTGACTTTCACACATAAGTCACCCATCTTTTATCAACCTACCAACGCATTGCTTAACCTGCCCAACAAACTAATCGAGTTAAAATTACATGAGTTATGAAACAGAACAGAGTCAACCATTATTAAATAGTATAACTATATAATATAACAGTTAGAGTCCCATAATAATATAGCTATATATCGAACCTACATAAATCTATGACGCGAATAACATTTACACTATAAACAACGTTACCAAGTCGCTCGCATTGACGCCAGCCCCCTATGTATACAATACATACACAATAGCTACAATTTACAAGCTATAGTCCAGCCGCTAACAGAATGCCTTACTGACAGCTCAGAACAGGGAGATATAACTTTAATGTGGTGAACTTAAATTACTATTTATTTGTCCTATTAACGAATAATATCATTTGAAGTTATCATAAAGCCAAGTTACAATGTATAATGTTAACTCGGTTTTTTATTTCCCAATACAAGTCAAGAGCCAAGTGACATGTGTCAACAAGGCATTCCCTCAGCGGCCAGATTATAACGATTACTTCTCTTTATTAAGTGCCTCTATAAACTCCTCTAATCTCTCTTGGACTTGTCTTACTCTTTCTGTGGAAGGAGAAATAGAATTGTAATTAGTATTAGGATAATAACGTTTTAATCGTTAACCATACTCGTTTTAGATAAAAAATAAAGTTGATAAACTTAAATATCAAAAAGGTATAGTAACAGTAATTAACTTACTCAGTTCTTCTGCTAATTCCACTCGTCTGCCGGACAGTAGTTTCTTTTTTAGTTCAGGGTCTGCTGCCATCTGAAAATGTATGCATATTTTCGTTAAATACGTTTCTCAATCTATCTTATGTTTACTTAAACAAAAATGAAATTTATGAAAGGACGCATGTCCAACTTCAAAATATGGCGAGTTACTAGTTTGACCCATCTAACTGTCCGTCTGTGATAATAATATCGTAGCTACTTAATATTTATTTATTTAATTGAACGGTGAAAATTATGAGATTTCTTTTGCTCTCATTTGCAAATAAATGTCGTTGCATATATGGTTCTTAACAATTTTTGTTTCTCAAAATTCTTCCATTATATTTATGAGTGTTGACGCTGATGTTGTGTACCGACCTCGTCGAGCACCTCCCTTAGCTCGCGGTCGAGGCGCGCGGCCTCGCGGTTGCCGATCTGCTGGCGCAGCGCGTTGGCCGTCGTGCGCAGCGTCTGCTGCACGCGCCAGAACATCACCACCTCGCAGCACTCCTTCTGTACACATGCCGCGGCGTTACAAGGCATACAAGGTGGAAACGAAAGGGAATATATATCCAAAAGGGGTGAAAAGTACTCATGTTATATAAAAGATGCACATAATTTCAGCTCAAAATAAAGTGATAAAATTGACATCCAATTTTTTGCATCACCACTTCGCAGTACACTTTCTCTACACACGTGGGCGGGCTCAGTACTTATACTAGCACATGCAAGGTGTTACTGAAAAGGTATGTCTATCCAAAAGGAGCGTAAAGTACGTCTTGTATAGAGTCATCTTAGATAAATCACGTGCTATGCATGTGGTCAACCAATCACAGTCGTGATCAGTTGATGTGACTATAGATTAAGTTGAACAGCCTTTCAGAATCGGGGGGTTAGTGTATAAAATAATATTAAAAAAATATTTGATGTCACGATATTTTGAACCCTCTCACCCCAATCTCACGCAATGTCACAATTCGTAGACCCCCTCCATCCTCTCCTGATGGCCTCTTTTTTAATTGAAACCTTACTAAATGTTGGTTTGAATGTTAACAGAACTTACCCCGTTTCCATTTTGTTGACTATACAAGTAGAAACTCTTCCGACAGTCCCGCGCTCGCGTCTGCGCGCGTTGGAGGAAGTTTCTGAAAAGACATTAAAGTCATTAATTGTTTATACATATGCATAAAATAAAGATGAAACGTGTAAAAAAGGCGGTATTGCCCCTGGCAATCTCTTCCAGGCAAGTTTTTTTGTTTTTCAAAGACATTTGTCAGTTTACCCCTCTACCTAACCCCTTTTCGGACCAAAGTACATTTTTAGCGTTTTTTTTTAATACCAAACGACATACTTAAGATAGACAGGCTTCCAAGTCTCCCGTATATAGTCATTGTCGACTTCGATCCCCCGCCGGCGCAGGTTGTCTCGCACGGCCACCACCTCGTCGTACGCCAGGATGGGTCGCGCCACGCCCAGCCGCTCCAGCTCCGCGCGCACCTCGCCGCGGCGGGCTTGCTCCTCTGTGCTGGACTGCCAGTATAGCCAGCGCTCTTTTAGGCCGGGACCTGAGAGTATGGAAAAATAATTAGAGTGCGCTTAACAAATAACAGTACCCAGCAGGTAAGTTAGCAAGATTTTGACGTAGTGGGGATAAACACGCGCATGGTATAGGTAGCGTCACGTAAAAAGAACGCTGGCGGAAGGTGGAGAGGGTAAGTTTGCGCATGAGTATACAATTCAGCAGGCGAAGGTCGTCCTACGGACCAATAGCGCACCGGCAAACATGCGGCTCGTGCCCCCCCGCACTTCATACCACCAAACGGACCGATAAATCGCGTTCTGCGCATCTTGACAGCTAGCGTTCTTTTACGTGACGCGACCTATACACGCAGTGCAGGGGCAAAGGTCGACTAACGCACCAATCGCGCTTGGATCGGCGCTACCACATACCCCGCGTCCCTCTTGACCACCAAATAGTTCTAAAAAACGATTTCTGCGCATCTAACGACTCTTGCCAACTTACGTGCCGAGAACTTCATGAACTGTGAACTACAGTATGAACAAGCGCCCTCGTGGTATAAATGTCAAAGCGTAATATTACCCTAATAATATCAAAAATTCATAGTTTTGCATTTAGCATTTCACGAAAAATCATCTTAATCAGTAAAAGACCGTAGTTGTTGCAGCCAAAAAAAATCTGCTTAAGACGACTCAACGAGCTACACTAAAGAGCCACGTTCTCTATAGTTTCTTATGTGTCTAAGTAGCCTACCAAAAAATACAGTATGTACGGCATACAGGAACAGTTTAAAACCAAATAAGCACGTTAAAGCCATGTGCAAGGTTTGTTGCTTTGTTTTTTCGACGCAGGAATGGGTCCACCATCAAGTTTACAGTACAGCGTTTTCAAAAGATCCGAAACGGTAAAACATTGAAGGCAAAAGCATATCCAAACAAAATTTGAAAATTATATAAAACAAATTACAGTGTTTGTGGTGGATACGTAATAAAGCTGCCATGTGACCTGTGGGTACATCATAATGAAGTATAAATGCGCCAGAGGGTAACTTAAAGGCTGAAAATGATGCTAAACGTATCTTAACAACTTAACCGTCCCGCCAGTTCATATGCGACTCACGGGACAGGGAAATGGTTAATGTTACTATCACAACTTCTACATATAGCAACTCACCGGTAAGCTCCTTGAGTTCACTGTGCGTGATATCGAGCCTCTCCTTGATGGCGGCGTCCATGAGCGTGACGGCGGAGTCCCAGTCCTGCCGCGACGACACGCAGCGGTCCTGCAGGGCGTTCAGCTGCAGCACGCGTAGCACCTGACGGGATAGTGATAAGTATAGGTGCTTGAGACAAGTTGCACATGGTCATGTGATACTGAATTAGGCAAGTCTAACATACTCATATACTTTACTTAACTACTTAACTTACTTAACGCTTTAGTACGGAGTCAACTTGAATATGCAAGCGTAGTTTGGAATCCCATATATGCTGTCCATTCGCAAAAAATTGAAAGCATACAAAGAGCATTTACCAGATATCTAGCCTATTTTTCCCCAGATATCAGTTACCGATGTCCTTACGTGGAACGTCTGCACCATTTCAATATGAAATCTCTTCGAGACCGTCGTCAATCAAGTGATCTCATATTTTTATTTAAGATTGTAAACGGTATCATACTGTGAGGCATGTATTACACCTATTGTAAGTTCTATCTTGTATTAATCTTTGTATCAATGTAACCATTTATATTATGTTATTCTATCAAATATATGACAGTATTATTCGGGCATCCACTGGTTTCATTTCATATAAACACCGCACCTTACATGGCGACTCTGCCAGGATGGTCAACACGCGCGCCGCGAATTTGAGACGTTCGAGTGTACTGTGTACCTACCTAAGTACCGCGATTTATTAGTAACCATGGGGCTAGTGCAGATTTATTGTAATTACGAACTTAACGTGAGTGTACGTATAATCTACGACCATGGGCAAACAACAATCTAAGGAAGAGACCTTCGTTATTCAAAACGCTGCAGGCAGTAACGAGGCGAAAACTGACGAAATTCGTTTTCACATGTCTATAACGAATATTTTCCTGGCGATTATCTTGTTGGTTATACTACTTGGGCTAATATACTTCGTGTACCAGCTGTATAGAAGATGCCATGTGCGATGGATAACAAGTGAGATCAATCGGACCACTATGATGAGGAGATCCTTTCTTCGTCGTCGTTTGCAGTCGGGGGTCAACGATAACACGGCTAAAACATATACAGAAGATATGGTGTGAAACATAAAAGTGTGTATAAAAAAAAAAAAAAAAAAAAAGTGTGATAAGTGAAAAAATAAATAAATAAGTATTAGTGCGGAAAAGTATAAATCGTTTTTAATCGTTTCAATAATCATATGCAAATATTATATCAATCGAGTTGCGTAGTATCTTAGTTTTAAAATAATGCAGTGCCTTACCAAATACGGACTGAACGTAAATTGAACTTTGAACTATGGTGTTAATTGCGTTTGTTTGCATTCGTACTTAATTATAAAACTTTATACTAATGTTATAATATGAATAACAGATACATAAATATTTTACTTTGCTCTACGTTGTGGTGGTAAGTACCTAATGGATATAATTTTAACATTGTATAATGATTTAAAGAAAATAAGAATAAATTTAATAAAGTTAGGACCAAAACGAAGGACAGATAGAGTATTAGAAAAGAAGTTAATTGAAATTGATGCTATTTATCAACAGTATGAGACTTGGTTAATTGATTTTAATGATAACGTTAAGAACAAATACTATAGTAGCCAAGATATTTTATTAATACAAAATCAGTGTCGTGAATTTTTAGATTTACATGAGGATATTTTATTGTTGTGTCAGAGTGATAAGTCAGAATCTTTTTCGAAGATGAGTTCATTTGATTTAAAAACTGCCTTGAACCTTTTACCTGTTATGACAAATGAGGAGTCTAATACAAAACAGTTGATTGATAATATAGTGTATTATAATTCTATTTTAAAAGAAAGTTCTTGTAAACAAAACTTAATAAACTTTGTGCTAAAAAGTAGACTTTCTCAAGAAGCTAAGATAAAGTTAAAAGCGAAATATGATACTGTAGACGAGTTAATAAATGATATGAGAAGTGTGTTATTGTGTAAGAAAGCTGCAACGGCAATACAAAATAAGTTGCAAAGAATTAAACAAAATGATTGTTCAATTGCGGATTATGGGAAGGATATTACAGAATTATTTGTGGATCTGACGATTGCGCAAGCCGATGGCAATGATCAATGCTATAATATATTAAAACCAATAAATGAACAAATGGCAATCAAGCAGTTTGCCAGTGGGTTGCGGAATCGTAGATTAAGTACGATTATATCTGCTAGAAATTACAGCTCGCTTAAAGACGCTGTCCAGGCTGCACAAGACGAGGAAGTCACCATAGGTGCACCCTCTGGAGAAGTTATGGGTATGTACAAACAGCCTTACAATATTTTTTATAACAGGAACCATGCAAATAATTATAGAGGTCAACGTGGAGGTCGCAGTAATTTTTATTCGTACAGAGGACGAGGCCGAGGATCGCAGCGTGGAGACCACTTCGCTTCTCGAGGACAGGGGACTCGAGGAGGAAATACGGGTCGCAAACAATATAGAGGTAAATTTTATAATTCAAATAGAGGAAATCAAGGGATGCGTAAAGAACGCAACGTTAATTTAATGCAAAATTCTGAAACTACGGGAGAATCGGAAGTAACATCTAATCAGTTTTTTCGTGAATAACGGTGAAAATGTTATTTTATCCAGTGATAGTAATTGTTACATTTATTTGCATTCGCCATTGTATCGTAATAAGAAACATTATTTTTTAGTAGATTCTGGAGCATCGTTGTCAGCGTGTACATATAAACATGCTCTCGAATGTAACATTCCTATCCATAAAGAGAGTGTAACAATAAACGGTTTAGGTGGCAAAGTACAGGCAATCGGATACCTATATTTATCATTCTTCTTGAATGATGAAACATTTAGTCAGAAGTTTTATGTTTTTAATAGCTTGCCCATTAAGGGAAGTGGAATATTAGGCCGTGATTTTTTAAACAAGTTTAAAGCTCAGTTAGATTTTTATAAAAATATTTTAACAGTACGTAATAATATTTCAACTTTTTCTTTGCCATTGGTAAATAAACATAACGTTACTTTTGACATTCCTGCTAGAAGTGAGTCTATACATTTTATATATACGAACATCGATGAAGATTGTGTAGTGTCATCAAAAGAATTAAGAGATGGAGTATTTTTAGCAAGCTCTATAGGTAGTCCTCAAAACGGATTAATACCTATTCGGATATTAAATGTAACTGAAAATGATTTAACACTTACAGAAATAGAGCCTACCATTGAGAAACTTAGTAAGTTTAATGTTTGCATATTCGAAAAAACACAAAAAAACGCTGATAGAGTAAAAAAGTTATTTTCATTAATGAAATTGAAACATTTAAATGATGAGGAGCAGAAAACTATTGAAAACATTTGCGCAAAGTATTCAGATATATTCTACCTTCCAGGAGATCAATTAACTACAACAGATATATATACTCACACTATTTCTGTAAAGCCTAACACAAATCCAGTATTTTCAAAACAATATCGTTTGCCATATTCTCAAAAAGATGAAGTTAAACGCCAAATTAATAAAATGTTAGAAGAAGGTATAATTGAACCTAGCAAAAGCGATTGGTCAAGTCCGATACTATTAGTACCAAAAAAGTCAGATACAACGGAAGATAAAAAATGGCGATTAGTGGTTGACTATCGAAAGCTGAACAATTGTATAGAGGAGGATAAATTTCCATTACCAGATATCACAGAAATTTTAGAATCATTGACGGGTAGTATTTATTTTACGCATTTAGATTTGCATCAGGGTTATTATAATGTAAAGTTAGATGAAAATAGTAGAAAATTCACAGCCTTTTATTCAGGACAGTACCAGATGACGCGTATGCCGATGGGACTGAAAACTAGTCCAAGTTCTTTTTCAAGAATGATAACGATGGCAATGGCTGGTCTAAATTATGAAAAGTGTTTAATATATTTGGACGATTTGATTGTATTTGGCCGAAATTTGACAGTTCATAACAAGAATTTACAAGATATATTTGAAAGATTAAGGGCTGTTAACTTAAAATTAAATCCAGCAAAATGTGATTTTCTAAGGAAAGAAATTCTGTATTTGGGACATGTTATTTCAAGTGAGGGCATAATGCCGGATCCTGCAAAAATAACTACTGTACAAAATTATCCGCGCCCCACAAATACAGACGAAGTAAAACGATTTGTAGCTTTTACTAACTACTATCGAAAGTTTTTACCAAAATTCGCTGAAATTGCACATCCTTTAAATAAATTGACTAGAAAAGGAGTACCATTCGAATGGAACACTGAATGTGAACAATCTTTTGAAACTTTAAAACAACGTTTAGCAAGCCCACCTATATTACAGTACCCGGATTTTTCAGATCAAAATCGTTTTATTGTCCAAACCGATGCGTCAAACAATGCCATAGGAGCAATTTTATCTAATGGTAACGGATTACCAATAGCTTATGCAAGTAGAAGTTTAAACAAAGGCGAAAAGAACTATCCAGTAATTGAAAAAGAACTTCTCGCGATAGTTTGGGCTGTTAAGTATTTTCGCCCATACTTGTATGGTCGACCTTTTAAAATACTTACAGACCACAAACCACTTGTCTACTTGTTTAATATGAAAGATCCTTCTAGTAGACTTATGAAATTCAGAATGACGTTAGAGGAATACAACTTTGAAGTACAGTACGTTAAAGGTTCTGAAAATGCAGCTGCAGATGCATTGTCTAGAATCACTTCTAAGGATTTGAAAGAGATGCATGAGAGTGTGTTGAATGTAATGACGAGAGCACAAGCAAGAAAATTAAATAATGCTAATTCTGCGGTAGATATGGATGCTTCAGACTTGAGGCCTGATCAACCGAAAGTCGTAAGCACCCACATAAAACCGAAAGAATCAGTCGAATTAAGATTTATTGATATTAAAGGATTAGAGAACTTAAGGAAACTAAGAATAATTACTAAAGAAAACAAAATATTGTGTTACGTTGAAAGTAAAAGGACTGTTTATGTGAAATTTTTAGACTCTCAATCACAAATGACGCGAGACGAGTTTGTGGGAGAGATTGATAAATTTTGCAATTT
Organism: Autographa gamma; assembly: GCA_905146925.1. Lineage (NCBI taxonomy): Eukaryota > Metazoa > Arthropoda > Insecta > Lepidoptera > Noctuidae > Autographa > Autographa gamma. The sequence continues at coordinate 610,439 of LR989875.1, forward strand.
GTTAAATATAGAAGAAATATACATATTAAAAAGCAAAGATAATGATATTTTTATAAAAAAGTTGTTAGAAGAGATTAAAAATAATAAGAGTAGGTGCGGACCGCGCATATGTATCTTAAGTAATGTAAAAAGAATTGAGAATAAAGATGATAAAAAAGTTATCTTAAATGACTTCCATCTCTTACCTAGTAGTGGCCATGCTGGTATGAGACGGATGTCCAACAATATAAAGAAATACTATTTCTGGCCCGGTATTGATAACGATGTACGGGAATTCGTAAAACGTTGTGATAAGTGTCAGCGACAAAAGTATTCACTACCAAAGAAAGAACCAATGGTGATTACTAGTACTGCGAATACTGCATTTGAAAAGATATTTTTAGACCTTGTTGGTCCTTTGGAGACAGATAACGATAATTTTACATATGTATTGACTTTACAATGTGAACTCACGAAATATGTGGAAGGCTATCCCTTAATTTCCAAAAAAGCAGATGAGGTAGCAAGATCTTTTGTAAATAACTTTATTCTAAGGTACGGCGTGCCAAAAGTAATCGCAACAGACAGAGGTAAGGAGTTTTTATCAGAAGTATTTCAGAAGGTTTGTACATTACTTAACATTGAACAATTAAATTCTACAGCATATCATCACCAATCAATAGGAGCCCTAGAAGTTACTCATAAACATTTGAATGCGTTTTTGCGTATTCAAACGGAGAACCATCCTGAGTTGTGGAGTAAGTGGATTCCATTTTGGTGTTTTGCTTACAATACAGGCGTACATACAGAGACAGGGTTTACTCCCTACGAGTTGGTGTTCGGTAAGAAATGTTCTCTTCCCAGCAATCTGACCAATGACTTAGAACCACTTTATAATTTCGAGAGTTATCCGCATGAGTTAAAATACCGTTTGCAACTTTCTCAAAGAGAAGCAAGAAATAATCTTGTAAAAAGTAAGATGAATAGGAAAATAATGTATGACAAATATGTTAATCCTGTTAGTTATAAAGAAAATGACTTAATTTTAGTTAAAAATGATACACTAGGTAAATTAGATAGCATTTATTCAGGTCCTTACAAAGTAGTTAAAGACATACCACCAAACGTAGAGATAATAAATAAATATGGAAAAAAAGACATTATTCATAAAAATCGTACGAAACCTTACCATACAACTTGATTTTAATTTAACTACATGTAAATGTAAACTATATATCATGTAAAAAAAAAAAGGTGTTTTTTTTTTTTTTCAATAAGTGCGGTGATGTGAGGCATGTATTACACCTATTGTAAGTTCTATCTTGTATTAATCTTTGTATCAATGTAACCATTTATATTATGTTATTCTATCAAATATATGACAGTATTATTCGGGCATCCACTGGTTTCATTTCATATAAACACCGCACCTTACAATACAGTGCAGTGCCCTGGTTGAAAAAATAATGTATTCGGTTCCATCAAGGATTCCCAGGCATCCAATAAGTCACACATTTCATATTCCGCGCCGCAATACTAACCTGGGCCTCAACGCTCCACTTCTTCGAATATGTAGGACGTACAACACCCTGGGAGGTAAATCGCGAAACATCGATATCCACGCTGATTCTTTAAATAAATATATTGAAAAAATAACAGATGATGGGTAACATACGCAATAGGTAAAATCAAGCATCTTATTCAGTTGTGTGGTTTATATTAATATTTGATTGTTAAATTAGGTAGTAGCTACACTGTTTCCTATGTTAATGTTATTTAATATTGATTGATTGCCACGTTTTAATTTAGTCGTTGTCGATAATTTTGTTTATATTTTTTTCTTTTCCTTAATATTTTATAGACGTTTATTTTTGTTTTGTTTTATTAGAGAGATAGTTGTTTAGTTTTAGTTTTGTTTTTTTTTGTTACCTCTAGATTTTATCTTTTGTATGAACAATTTTTTTTTTAACTCAAATTATATATAACACAACCTTAGTACACTTATGTTGTAAATGCTGTGTGTACCTATAATAGGCATGCATATAAGAAATGCTGTCATTACTGATTTAATTTTGTACACAATATATGTTATGCTGTTGGTATACCTAATAAATAAATAAATAAATAAATAAATACTTCTTAATAATGTTATATTTATTACAACATAGTATAAACTGAACCGCAGTACGTTCGCTAAGAGCTCAGAGTAAAGCTCGTGGCGGTTTCATTCGCGACTCGTCGTGCCTGATACACGGGCGACGTAAACTATTGTTTGCATCGCGTCACACAAAAATTTCAAACATGACTGAAGAGTCTGGCTTGCATAAGCTTGTGGAACTCTTCGCGGAGAGCCTCCCGCCCGGCGCGGATCGAGGCCAGCGGCAGCTCGGACTCTGCCCACTCGCGGAGCTTTATGTCTACCGCGGTGTTACTTACATCCTGCGCCCTATCCTCCCACTGGTGTCTCCTCAGCGCCTCGTCCACCGCCTCCCGCTTGACGGGCTCGTACACGGGGTCGGAGTCGTGTCCGCGCCGCATGAGCTCGGAGAACTCTTCGCGGAGAGCCTCCCGCCCGGCGCGGATCGAGGCCAGCGGCAGCTCGGACTCTGCCCACTCGCGGAGCTTTATGTCTACCGCGGTGTTACTTACATCCTGCGCCCTATCCTCCCACTGGTGTCTCCTCAGCGCCTCGTCCACCGCCTCCCGCTTGACGGGCTCGTACACGGGGTCGGAGTCGTGTCCGCGCCGCATGAGCTCGGAGAACTCTTCGCGGAGAGCCTCCCGCCCGGCGCGGATCGAGGCCAGCGGCAGCTCGGACTCTGCCCACTCGCGGAGCTTTATGTCTACCGCGGTGTTGAATTTGTCTAGAAATAAAATAATAATATGTCAAGACGCAGTTACGCAAATAAGATACTCAGATACCATCAACATACACCTACCCACACACAAACATAAACTATATCCGATAAATACATCATACCGATTAACTGTTATTGGAGCAAGTTACGATTACTGGCAATCCTTTCAAAATTATGGAAACATTTACACGAAATACAAATATACTATCCATACATAGACCAACATTAAATACCTAATTTAAGAGTGCTAATTTACTGTCTGTGTATCAAGATTATTTCTATATTACCCATAGCTAGACTTAACTCAATACTCAATAAGGTAAAGTACGTGAAAATCTCACTAGAATCAAAGTCGTAGGGGTCGAGCCATATCGTGGCGGGCGGCGAACCTTCCGCCGGCGAGAACTTCACTTGCCGAGGTAAGGGCAGGGCCACTACACATGCAGGACAAGGCAATAGGATAGGTTAGGTAATAGGATGGGTTGTGATGATGGTATGTAAAGTCGTAGGGGTCGAGCCATATCGTGGCGGGCGGCGAGCCTTCCGTCGGCGAGAACTTCACTTGCCGAGGTAAGGGCAGGGCCACTACACATGCAGGACAAGGCAATAGGATAGGTTAGGTAATAGGTTGGGTTGTGATGATGGTATGTAAAGTCGTAGGGGTCGAGCCATATCGTGGCGGGCGGCGAGCCTTCCGCCGGCGAGAACTTCACTTGCCGAGCGGCGCGTCAGCAGCATTTGACGAAGAGCGCGCATGTTATTGCGTTGTCGCTTATATAGTACCGCGCTGTGTCAGTGTCGCACTGTTACTGTGTTTGTAATGCCAATAGCCGAAAAACTTCCTCCCGGCCACAGTTTACCCTGGCCGACGTGGAAGTCTTTAAATAGACTCCGGACCCAAGTCGGCCGGTGCAATGAAAATATGTGCCGGTGGGGCTACAGCACACCTGAGCCGTGTGAGTGCGGCATCCTCCCCCAAACCATGGCTCACTTAATGAGCTGTACAGTGTGCCCTGCCACCTGCGCACGCGAGGACCTGTATGATGCGACGGATAATGCCGTGGGCGTGGCTGAGTACTGGTCGGGAAAAATTTAACAGCCATTGATCGACACGATAAGAAGAAGCCTGTGTTTCTGTGTTACATGCGAAAACCTTTGGCAAGTGAATGATCAGGGTACCTTCTTGTGTTTCTAAAGCTGTAGATACTATAACACGGTCACATTAACTAGACGCTTGGCCTTGGTGACGTCATTTTTTCAAAACGTAAATATAATGTCCAAAAACAATATAACAGCAACTGAAATCTAGCCAAATTATCGACGCACGTATCGGGAACAAATATGCTGACCATACTGACACCTGCCGGGCGAGCTAAGGGAATGCGGGGGGAAGCGGGCGGGGCCTCGCATTCCAGAGATGTGGCAAGTTTATGTGACCGTGTTATAAAGGTCCTTAACGCTAGTTTTGTAGATGTACTCACCGACATCAGCCTGCGCGTTAGCGGCGGCGGGCAGGTAGATGCTGCCGAAGACGCGCTCGGCGGCGGCGGTCCACAGCGCGGCCTGCAGGCGCAGCTCCCACGCGGCGGCGGCCACGGCCGACAGCTCCGCCGACTGGTCCAGCAGCTCGGCGCGCGCGCGCTCGAATAGCTCGTCGCGGTCTAACTCGCGCTGTCTGCCGACGACAGACATAGTAGTACATCAACCATCAAATTACGTAAGGTACCGCAAAAAACAAATGATGAGAGAGTCAGAGTGTAAATATTTTTATATGCATCTCCTTCATTTACACGGGACCTACATCTTGTTGTACGTTTCATGAGCGAGAAAATAGTCGATAGTTACTCGCTTCTCGCCCCGTCAGTCTGACGACTCCCTAAGGCCTCGTTTACGGAGACGCGGGGCGTCGGGCGTCGCGTGTGGCGTGGCGTCTCGCGGCGCGTCGAGCGTTTTTTCTGTTTACGGAGGGGCGGCGCGTGGAGCGGCACGTATCATCGCAAAAACACAAACTTATAGCAATATACGACGTTGTTTATAGAGAAGCGAGGCGGGAAGAGTGGCGGTGCACGCTCGTCTTATCAAATCGACTACAAGTCGGATTTTTATCATATCATACTCCATTGCGACGGTGACTACGTCTGTGTTGCGCGATTTCTAAATAAGACTGACAGAAGATTCCGCCTCTCACGCATCGAGAATTTCCGCTGCGTGCGCCGCCGCGGTAACCGCCGCGTGGGACGCGGCGGTACAATCCGCGGGGCTATTTCAAACAAACGCGTACAAAATCGCTTCTCCGTAAACGCACTCACACAACTCCATATATTTGAATTCAGTGCAGACCGCGCCGCTCATCGCAACGCCCGACGCCCCGCGTCTCCGTAAACGAGGCCTAAGGCAGGCCGCACACACACGTTTTTCGTATTCAATTTCCGAATTCGTTTTCCGTATTCAGACATCCGAATGCATGGGAATCAGTAGAAATACATTAACTGACGCAAATGTTCGCTTTTTTTCCGAACGGAACAAATTCCGTACGTACGTATCGTATGCAAGCTGGCGCGTTCGGAGAAACATAAAGGAAAATCACTATCTGTATTGACGTGTATACTTTCCGAATGAAGAAAAAGGAAGGTTTAGCGCAAACCTTCCTTTTTCTTATTTTTACGTTTTGTCTTACGGAATTCCAAATTGAAATTTCGCATTAGGAAATCGAATACGGAAAACGTGTGTGTGCGGCCAGCCTAAAGCGTCGCACCAACTTATACGCTCATTTGTTCCTTATTTCCGTAAACTGAATACATAAATTTCCACCGGGAGAATTGCCCAAAAGGTGGTTAAAGGAACTCTGTGACGAAACGACGCAAACCCATCGTGTTTGGGCTTGTTTAACTCGTCATTGCTAGTATTCGACCGCTTGTTAAAAATTATAACACTGCTGAAATAACATTCTCAAAAAACCAAAAAAAGTATATTCTCTGATGAAATGTGCGATAGTTCATGGTTCACCTACCTGGGGAAGGTGTTCTTCCACTCGGTCTCGAGGTTGAACCGCATGGCCTTGAAGGCGTCGGCCTGCTGCTCCACCGAGGCCCGCACCATGCGCCAGAAGCAGTCCGCCACCGCTAGCGATAGGTTGCGGGTCGTCACCTGCGATGGAGTTACTAGGCCGTCCCTGTTGAAGACATGGCACATTAACATGGGATAAACGAGTCACAAAAACTTTTCCTAGCCGACGCCCACTACGCTTTATAGTTATTACGAGGTAGGTAATGTTTAGCTAGAGAATAAGTGGACAGCACTAACTTGAAGAGCTTGGAGGAGCGGAAGAACCTCTCCTCGTACTCGCGGATGCTCTGGATGGAGTCGTCCTTGCGCGAGCGCCCCGTCACCACCGCGTAGTAGCCCAGCGCCTTCATCGGGAACAGCTTGCCTTCGAGGATGCGACGGATCTAGAGGAAATAGTGTAAAAACATATCATCTATTGCCGCAGTAGGCAATATGCAAAAAAGACACTAGTTTTTGCAACTATAATTCCGGATTAGTATCTAAAAAGACTATGCCCAAGTTACGCGACTGAAGTTCGGCAGAATAACGCGTACTCGTAACGATTACACACTGTGGTGTATCTACCATAAGTGCCGAACTTCCGCGGCAGAAATTCTGTTGCTACGGGCGGAGCAGCGGAGGGCCACCTCGCCCCGCATGGGCACGATGGCCCCGCCCTGCTCCCCGCCCCCGATCTTCGTCGGCAATAGTACCGAACTTCGGTCGCGTATAAAGGTGGGTATCCACGCGATACGTCGCGCGAACTTCTACATGCAACACGCCTGCTCCTTGTGCGTTTCTTCAGTTTCCGCGAGCTTTGGAGCAAACATGTCGTCCCCAAAGTCAGTGGCTAGAGCAGCATATATAATGATCACTGTTTAATCGAAAAATATAAAAACCTTCCTCGATTTTGGGAATCCAATTTTTTACAAGAAATGACGTGATAATACATTGCTTCTGGATCTCACAATATATACAAAAAATACGTAGCTTCGTGCTCGCGTCTACAGAGACACTGCGCTCCCCTTTGTGTTCGCGCTAAAAACCGACACGAATCGGAGCGCCTGCCGCGGAGCGTGCAGCGTTGCACGCTTACAAATTATGCCCGACCGAAGTTAGGCTGTACACTAATTTTAATAGTATTGATGCGTTCATTGTGCAGAACTTCGGTCGCGTAACTTCGGCATAGTGTGTTTAGACACTGCATTGCAGTGCGTTTAGTGTAGACAGCTCCCAAGAGAGGTCGAAAATGGTACACAAGATAAGAGCAAGCTCTTTATATTTTTATATTTTTATTATACAGCAAATTATCCCAGTTGACTTTATGTAAAGATCTATGCAGTTAGCCTGAGCGCAGGATTTGACTGCTTCACCAAACTTTAAATACACAATTTAGCACACCTAAGCACATTCTATTCTACAAAAAGGTCATCTATCATTAAAACTCACCCTATTAGGATTGGCCAGGTTCTCCTCGGCAAGGTCGACCTTAGTCAGTACGAAGATGGTCCTCTTCCCGCTGGGGTCACAGGAAGACACTAGATCTGTCACGTTGCTGCGCTCCGCGTCTACTGAGCCGTCCTGTTTGTAACGATAAACGAAGAACAACATAAATAATGCGTGACAATATAATGAATTCAGATGAATCCGGTAAGACTAGAAGCCGACCCCATCTTGGTTAGGCAAAAGCTCGGGAGAATATAATAAAGTAGATAAGTTTTCTTTAAAGTGCGTATAAGTGGGACATATTTTAATGGGAATAGATGGCGTTATGGGACATAATTTAATGAGAATAGATAGAGTTATGGGACATAATATAGCAATTTCTATTTTAGATGAGAGAAAAGGGTTTGAGCGCAAAACATTGTTGAACGAATAAGTAAAAAGTGCATACAAATTGATAGTCATACTCCTAAAACAAAAAATATAAAAAAAAGAGATAGATTATCAGAGCAAAAACTACCTTCAGCATGTGTGGTTCATAATTTCAAAAATTCAATCTATTGAATTAAATTCAATAAATATAAGGAAAAATAATAATCAGAACACGGACACAGACGGAAAAAAAAATCGAGCATTCAGTAAAATACCTAGTTTTTTGAAAATCTGCGCGAAAACTATATTTATCTATCGTCGTGCCGAAATGATCTATATAATTATATGATACTTACTTACTTTAAGTACACATTAAATGTGTGTTACTTACCTGTATGCACAATATGATGGCGTTGGGGTTGTCCATGTATTGCTTCGTCATCTGTTTGATCGCGTCCCGCGTGTCGGACGCCATGTCCACTGTTTGTGTCTACAATATAGAAATAAACACTAATTGTAACCATCTATTTAAGAAATAAGGCTTACTAGCTTCAGTGTAGATTTTTATTGGTGAGTAAAATTTTTTAGGATGATTTTTTATTTCAGACTTGGCTGTCTGTCTACGCTTTTTTAAGAAAGGAACAAAAACAATTCTCATTTTCTCGGTCGTTTTTACCGTTTTATGGGAAGAGATTTTCCGCAATAGAGTGCATATCATGTATTTACCGAGATGACCCCGGGCAGGTCGACGAGCACCATCCGGTGCAGGCCGGGGCCCTTCACGGACATGGAGATCACGTCCGTGGACACCGTGCGCCCGCCGCGGACACTGTTACGCATGCGTAACTCCACTTCCCTAAGAAAAAAAGGTTATGTTAGAAACTTAGAGCATAAAAAAGTAATCTATAGAGAGCCCATACATGGGTATGAACTAAGGCACTAGTATGAACAAGTGTCATCGAACAAAAATTGACAAAACGGAGTGATAATTTTGTGGTAGTAAGTCAAAATACTCACTTCCTGAGATCGGCCAAGTCAGCTTCTTTATTGAGATCAAACTCCCTTGCGGAGTCCCGGAACTGGGCCACGTGGTAAGGCCCTTCCGATAGCGTCACTTTTACTGGGGCCCTGCAACAAAACGCATTACTATAGAATATATAAAAACCAGGTGAAATAGAACGGCAAATATATTTTTATTTAAGACTATAAGCTTGTCTGGGAAATTTCATACTTTTGACGTTCAAATGACGATCTCTAAAGTCAATATCGTGCTATTTTTTTTTGCGTCCGAGTGTATTTTTGTTTACGTCTAAGTGTGAGGGGCTTGCCATGTGGCCGCGATCTTCAGCAGTGTGGGAAGTAGAAGAAGTGTGTATGTATGTACGTGTGTGAAGGTTTGTCTCTGTGTGTACCTGGTGCACATCTCGCCCGCCCCCCTGGGGAAGATGCGCGCCTGCGCGATCATCTCGAGCACGGAGGTCTTGCCGGCGGACTGGTCGCCCACCACCACCACGCGCGGCAGCCGGTCCGTGTCGCCCGCCTCCCAGCCCGACAGCTCGTCCAGGACCGCTGAGTACATGTCGATCAACGAACGCTAAACAACAAACATACGGTTAATATTAATCATCGTCTTGGGTGGTCAAGGCCGAATAACAAACTACTAGATAGTGTGATATTTTCAGTAAATTTTGATCAGTATAGAAAAACCAGGAATATACGAAGCTGGTGCTGCTATTGAGCCAGCGCATCGTGAGATTTGGTTTGAGGGGGAGGAGCCAGGTTTTGCCAAACTTGGCTTGTTTCAGCCGCTTGGTCGTTAGTTATAAAAGGCAATTGCAAGGGCAATCCTTGGAACAGCGGCTCTTGTGATCAGACATAGCATACCTTCATCTTCCTAGTGGAAGGCTGTCGGCCCTGCCTCAGCAGCATGTTCTGCTGCCGCAGCTCCCTGTTCTCCTGCTCCAAGCGCTGCAGCTCGCGCTGGTAGCGAGCCTGCAGCGCTAGTACTTCCTCTTGTAATGCGTGGACGCGTTTTTCTAAAAGAAACATTTTAAGTTAGTCCACCGCACTATGGTATTATATGGTGAAATAGACTTTATGGCCACCTGAATGTGGGCTGCTCAAGTCAGTTCAACTGTCCAAAAAACAAAAGACAACCGAGCGAGAGTCGCGTCACATGCAAAACTGCATGGTTCGAGTACGATTATCAGTTTAGCAGCTCGAGCCATCCATTTACGCGCGCTAGTATTGGAAGTACGGCAGTTCTGTTAGCCAAGTCTAACATACAAAAAAACGTACATTGCATTTTTACGCTTCAACGATTGTCAGTTGAAATCAAGGTCAAAGCTATTTTTTGTTTTATGAAAATAAATATTAAAACCATAAACGTAAGGCATACATTTAAAAAAAAATATTAATTTGGTAAAACAATATTTTTTAGACCATATGTCAGTTCTTTAAAATATATTATTCATAATATAAAATATATAATATATTATTCAACTTACCATAAGCAGTAGTATCTTCATTAGGTCCCCTTGTGAGGGACGGCGCCGGCCGACTCTGAAGGTTGTTCACAATCTTCTGAGGCTCGTCTGTGGCATTCATCAGAACTTGTGTCAGAAGAAACCACCAGTCAAATGAACAATTCACAAACTACAATGGCAATGAATGCTAATATGTTGGTGTTCTGTAGAGCCAAGTTAAATGTGATTAAATATGGATAACTGTAATTCATTTAATGTACAAACAATCTCTTTTAGAAAGTTTTTGCCCTGATACTGTCTTCACTTTTACCATTTTAGATCATTAGGTATTTTAAACAGAGACAACAAACGCGTTCAATATGATAGGATTTCCAGTGTTAAGCAATTCTTTAGAATAAGTCAAGAGTACCCTAAACCGAAGAGCATGTATGAAGGGAATTATGACAGTGGATGAAGCGAAACAAGTATGTAAGGATCGTAGCAAGTGGAAAGAAGTGGTCTCTGCCTACCCCTACGGGAAACAGGCGTGATTATATGTATGTATGTATGTAAGTCACACTTAAATTGGCTTATACAGTTATCTACAAAATGTATAAAAAATCTACAAAATTTCACTAAAGGATGTGCACGAAAATCACCATATTTGTAATGTGATGTGCTTAGAGTGATGAGTTACGATGTGATGAGTTATGATGTGATGAGTTATGATGTGATGAGTTATGATGTGATGAGTTATGATGTGATGAGTTATGATGTGATGAGTTATGAGGTGATGACTTATGTTGTGATGAGTTATGAGGTGGAGTTATGAGGTGAAGTTATGATGTGATGAGTTATGATGTGATATGATATGATGTGATGAGTTGACGTGATGAGTTATGATGTGATGAGTTATGATGTGATGAGTTATGATGTGATGAGTTATGATGTGATGAGTGATGAGGTGGAGTTATGAGGTGAAGTTATGATGTGATGAGTTATGATGTGATGAGTTATGATGTGATGAGTTATGATGAGATGAGTTATGATGTGATGAGTTATGATGTGATGAGTTATGATGTGATGAGTTATGATGTGATGAGTTATGATGTGATGAGTTATGATGTGATGAGTTATGATGTGATGAGTTATGATGTGATGAGTTATGAGGAGATGACTTATGTTGTGATGAGTTATGAGGTGGAGTTATGAGGTGAAGTTATGATGTGATGAGTTATGATGTGATGAGTTATGATGTGATGAGTGATGAGGTGGAGTTATGAGGTGAAGTTATGATGTGATGAGTTATGATGTGATGAGTTATGATGTGATGAGTTATGATGAGATGAGTTATGATGTGATGAGTTATGATGTGATGAGTTATGATGTGATGTGTAATGATGTGATGAATTATGATGTGATGAGTTATGATGTGATGCGTTATGATGTGATGAGTTATGATGTGATGAGTTATGATGTGATGAGTTATGTGATGAGTTATGATGTGATGAGTTATGATGTGATGAGTTACGATGTGATGAGTTATAATGTGATGAGTTATGTGATGAGTTATGATGTGATGAGTTACGATGTGATGAGTTATGATGTGATGAGTTATGTGATGAGTTATGATGTGATGAGTTATGATGTGATGAGTAATGATGTGATGAATTATGATGTGATGAGTTATGATGTGATGCGTTATGATGTGATGAGTTATGATGTGATGAGTTATGATGTGATGAGTTATGATGTGATGAGTTATGATGTGATGAGTTATGATGTGATGAGTTATGATGTGATGAGTTATGATGTGATGAGTTATGATGTGATGAGTTATGTGATGAGTTATGATGTGATGAGTTACGATGTGATGAGTTATAATGTGATGAGTTATGATGTGATGAGTTATGATGTGATGAGTTATGTGATGAGTTATGTGATGAGTTATGTGATGAGTTATGATGTGATGAGTTATGGTGTGTTGAGTTATGATGTGATGAGTTATGGTGTGATGAGTTATGATGTGATGAGTTATGTGATGAATTATGGTGTGATGAGTTATGATGTGATGAGTTATGGTGTGATGAGTTATGATGTGATGAGTTATGATGAGATGAGTTATAATGTGATGGGTTATGATGTGATGAGTTATGATGTGATGAGTTATGATGTGATGAGTTAAGGTGTGATGAGTTATGATGTGATGAGTTATGGTGTGATGAGTTATGATGTGATGAGTTATGTGATGAGTTATGATGTGATGAGTTGTGATGAGTTATGATGTGATGAGTTATGTGATGAGTTATGATGTGATGAGTTATGATGTGATGAGTTACGATGTGATGAGTTATAATGTGATGGGTTATGATGTGATGAGTTATGATGTGATGAGTTATGATGTGATGAGTTATGTGATGAGTTATGATGTGATGAGTTATGATGTGATGAGTTATGTGATGAGTTATGGTGTGATGAGTTATGATGTGATGAGTTATGGGATGAGTTATGATGTGATGAGTTATGATGTGATGAGTTATGATGTGATGAGTTATGATGTGATGAGTTACGATGTGATGAGTTATAATGAGATGGGTTATGATGTGATGAGTTATGATGTGATGAGTAATGATGTGACGAGTAATGATGTGATGAGTTATGTGATGAGTTATGGTGTGATGAGTTATGTGATGAGTTATGGTGTGATGAGTTATGATGTGATGAGTTATGATGTGATGAGTTATGATGTGATGAGTTATGGTGTGATGAGTTATGATGTGATGGGTTATGATGTGATGAGTTATGGTGTGATGAGTTATGATGTGATGAGTTATGGTGTGATGAGTTATGATGTGATGAGTTATGATGTGATGAGTTATGGTGTGATGAGTTGTGATGAGTTATGATGTGATGATTTATGATGTGATGAGTTATGATGTGATGAGTTATGGTGTGATGAGTTATGATGCGGTGAGATGTGATGAGTTATGATGTTATGAGTTACGAAATAGTTCTAAGTCTCCCTTTTCAAAAATTAGCTGTATTTTCGTGCACATCATATCATAATAGAGATACAATAAAACAAACCGATATTAGCAGCATTATTAGCGGCGGCGGCGGCGACAGCGTCCTCGTAGCGCTGCGTGAGCCAGCCGCGCAGCTCGGCCGCGCGCGCCAGCCCCGCCTCGCGCAGGCGCGGATCTATGTGCACCGACAGCGTCAGTGGGACACCTAACATATATATACACGGTCACCGACAGATGCTGCCCGTTCGTCGAGATTTTATGTACGATATAGAAGAAAATTAATGTTTTAAGAACATTTATAAATGTAGGGAAAAGTTTTTAAAGCGTAAAAGAAAGGAATAAATTCAGTAAGCAGAGTATATAAAATTAAACAGTAAAATGGTGGTCATTTTATAAGCTGTTCTCATAAACAAATAATCTAGTATCGTATTTCGGTATAGAATCAAATAAGAGAAATATGCGTAGTGTTGTATTTCTGAACTTGGCTGTACTCTTTTGTGAACCCAGATTTAAGTTTTGTTCAGTAATCAAATAAGACATTTGATTTTCATGTTTAAGAATAGTCATAAGGGGCTTGTAGCTATTTATACAGATAAATATATCCCTCTCAGAAATCTTCAGAAATTACGTTACTCGATTAATCCCGGTAAGACATTACATTTTAGACAACCAGTCTAACTAATACTGGGCTGTAGAAGTCAGATAGGCAGATGTTCCATGTAAATATGGTATTCGGCTAATCTGTTGAGAGACTAGAAGCTCACTTCGCCCGTGGTTTATGTTGTAAATAGGTAACAATAGTATCACATAAACAAAAACGATAAATAAATATAATATCCTAGCAGTCTAAGAACCCATCTAATAATTGTGCCTAACAAACTATTTAGCAAACTAATTTACTTAATTATGACACACATTATAATAATATGAAGAAAACGAAGAAATTCAAAAGAGAGTAAACTCAATAAACATTTTACGTCATTGGTGTCATAATTAAATGAAATATAAACTTTATGTAGTCGAAATAGAGTCACATTCACAATGAGACTACTACACACTGAATTACCTCAGGTTAGGAAAAAGGCAGATATTTCAAGTATTCATTCAAGTTCATTTCACTTATTTATCTCTAAGATACTATTGAACATGATTTAAAGATAGCAAATTATTTTGCTACAAGAATATGGGCATAATTCATATATCAATAGCATTCTATTTCATTTAATCACTAAAATTTCCATATTCTAGACGAATTTGATTCTTATTGCTCAAGAACTTAAGTTCATATTTGTATGAATCTGTTTAAGTAATAAAGCATACAAGATTGTACTATGAAGGTCCCTAATACACTTGCAGCAAATGCACTGTAAGTCTTTCGTAAAGGAACATGGTATTCTTAGGAACTAATAAGTGTCCCACAAAACAGTACAAACTGTTTGACTGTGAGATCAGTTTGTAGAAGCAATAAATAAATAAGGTTTAAATTTTTTAATTAATTACCAATAGTGGTTCGCGATGTATTTGTATGTCTAGATTCTGAATCAATTGAAAAAATCCCTTTAATTTAGATTGATATTTATACCTCAAATATGGTCTTATATTTATTTCATCAAAATCAATTCAGTAGTTTTATCTTTTAATTCAAATAAAAGTCACCTTTACCTTTTTACATTTATCTGCAATCAATCTATATAAAATACTTTCATATCTACCTCATCCCTAAGCCAAATATTCATATAACTCACCTATCTGCAGCTGGTCCCCGATCCTCTCCTTAGCATCAATGAGGGTGGTGGTAAAGCGGTCCCACTGCTCGTTGTCTGGCAGCATGTTGTTCAGCCAGCCCATGTCCGGTAACCCGTCCTTCCATTCTACATATTTCTGGAAAAGATAGGAAAGGTTTTTCAAGCTGAGAAAATGATTATAATTTTTTGAGATATACATGGTATTTAACAGAATCATAATATATTAAAAAAAGTAACTAGTATTAGGTCAGTCCTAATAAATGTTGATTAACTGCATCTTATAATACATAAAAATCAGTAGAGCAGTTTAGCTGTGACAGTTATTTAGTTAGTAAAGATAAAAATATAGATTTCAACATATATTTTTTTCGTGTTATTGTCTTTATCACCCAGTGCAGGAAAAACCATTAGATTTACTGGGAAAAGGCCTCTCCTTATTTATGCCATTCTCTCCAGTCACTAGTCAGTTGCATCCAATTTCTTGTATAAGTCATGTTTTGATTGATTAACTTTTAATTAACTAGAAAGTGTCTAACTAAAGTGACATTGCATGTTATGAATACATCAAATCCCATAATACTTAAGTATGTACTTACAAACAATGGATAATTGTTAAATACCAATAAATAAATTATAAATCTATTTCTATCTCATGACTATTAATTTTATACCATTTAAAAGTCTTATTGACGATTGGGAAAACAATTACTGTGTTTGGTGGCTCATTGCCAAGATTAATTTGTTTTGTATGGGCTACCACACTCATTGCAACATCCTATTGTTGTCGAATACTCAAAGTAAACTGTTAAATGTAATATACTATAGTAATTTACTAAGGGATAAAGATTAATACAGTTTAAATGTAGTATAGGGAAAGTTAGAATAACACATAAATATAGTCAAATATGGCCTGAATAGTGTAATTAGTGTAGAACTTTAAGTTTTATTAATACTGACTTCAAAAGCATAAGATTTTACTCAGACTTTTGATAAATACATATATTTATTGACCTGATTTTAACCAACTTAATCATTTATTTTAATGTTATGTCTATTCTGTTTTGTACTTTATGTATTGGACAGTCTAAAATGAGTATTTTCTTTTTCAGAGAAAAGTAATTATTATAAGACATTTATGCTTATTTAAAGAAACATAATATACTATGGATATTTAACTTCTACACTATAGTAAAAGATTTCATTCATACAAACAATTAAAGACAGGACAGTAAGTAGGTTTTTATCCAAGTTTTTCAATAGTTAATATTTCACCAACCTTATTTAAAGTCATGCCACCCCCCACAGCTCCTCCAAGCAGCAGGTACCGGATCTTCAGCACTCCTCGCACGGCCCTCGCCACCAGCATGCCGTACTTCCTCCGGTGTATGTGGCTGGGGTCTATTGGCTTGTGCAACAGCAGACTGCGCCCCGTCCAAATGGAAAACGCTACTGCCCTTTTGTCTACAATTGGCCATTGTGATTTTTTGAATGATGATCTGAAAAGAGATAATGGAAAATGAGGAATTGGTTATTTATCAATATGGATATTAAAAGTTTAGAATCCTTAAGTATGATTTATTTGAAGTGTTTTGTCAAATAAGATAGACCAATACTTAACATCCAAACTTTTATAAAGTAAGATTTAACCCATTACTAGGAAAGTTTGTACTATTTATTTACCTTAAGATTACATAGATTCGTAATCAATCAATGTAATCATTGTCTATCAGCACAATATTATTTTGGCAAAACTGTTTCAGGTCAGTCAATTTTCAAGGTCGACTCTCATAACAATGTTGTGCAAAGACGTTATATGTTTTGTTTATTAAAAATTACGACAACTATTCAAATATTTATTGATTATGGATTAAGTTTGTCAAATAATTCTATCGAGAATCTACTAGGGCGATAGAAATTGCAAGAAGTCATAGGTCGGTTACGAAGGTTAGAGTGCAACATACCTTATACGATTGTGCAGTATCCTCGACATGTTTACGTAATATTTTCAGCTCGCTTAGTATTTCATAACCAATCCACGGTTTTACAGAAAATATAATAAATTAAAAAGATGTTCTCATTTCATAACCTCCACCGGTTCAAAGAAAAATATATCACGTAATAACAAAACAGATGTATTGGTGTATAATATGGTAGTATTATCGAGTAAATATGAAACAATCAACTTGTAAATAGTTATAAATTACTTCATATTTTGAATATTGACAAATTACACATTTCAAAGGACATTTTCGATTTCATTTTTGATGGACGTTTCGTTTCTGCGGTTTACTACGTGGTCGCTGATTGAGTAGACGCAATTTTTTTTTTAATACTATTATAGTAAATTACGCTACTTTAGGAAATATTCTTCATAAGTTAACTTCCTAAAACTAAATTCTTAACGTTGAATGTAGCACTCTTTATTTAAATATCAAGACTTTTTTGTTGTGCGTAAAACTCACTTTATTATAACGTTTAGTTATGCAGTAGAATAAACATTGCAGAATATTGGTGCCCTTAAACGTCAATTACGTCATTAGGTGTCAAATGGCGACTTGTTTTGCCAACTGGACAAAATCCTGTCACTTGCAAAAATAATGCAATTTTTTCATTGTTTACATCTATTGTTTCCAATTATTTCCGTTTTAATACTTTAGTGTGATATGTGACGTTAGTTGTTCACGTGAAAAATGTCGTGGCTTAACTTGAACCAGAGTTTAAACAGCCTGAAAGGGCAGATTACAAATTTTGCATCTGAAGTATTATCTGAGAATCCTGCACAGGATATTGCTAATGATAGCTCGCATGAGGACTCTTCTGTGACAGAACTAGAGGAAAAATGTCGAAATCAGGAGCTCGAGGTAAGTTAAAAACGCAATTTAGCGATAAATTTGACAGATGTGTTTAAGGTTATGTTTTTATATTTTTTTTTTATGTTAAATAGCCAAGTAAGTGTATTGCCTGTAAAAATCCTCTCTAATTCTTTAGAGGTTGCATCACAGAGCAAAAAGTGTTTGCGAAATCTTAACATTATTAGTGGAGTTACATAAACAACTAATATTTTGATCATGCTATCTCTTTACTGCTTAGTAAACATAGCAATCTTGTAATTATTTTGATGAAATAATAGTTTTGTAATATTTGTAAAGCATTGTATCGCCGCCTACATCTATTAGGTATTATATCTTGTAGAATATCGAGATATTAGAAATGTCCTTGAACAGACTAGATGTGATAATGATTAACGCAAATAATTATGCAGATTAATAAAGTAAATAGACTATTTTATTTGTCATCCATTTTATGAGCGTTAAATTTAATATTTTAGTGTAGGTATATAGTGTATTTTGTTACGGTATATATTTATAGCTCTAGCTACTTTATTGCACATTAATCAATTGTGTTGGGCAGTAACAATATTACGCTTTATGGTGTTTTCGTGTCTGCAGTTTTTGCGTCATTGGCTAGCACAAATACTGTAGTGCAAAACTGACTTTGTATGTGGGTTATTAAAATAATTATTTAGTGTAAAGGCTTTTATATGAAGGGCAACAATTGGCAAAATTTATAATTCCCTAATTCCCAACACATCCTTTCTATCAAAGCTAAATAATAATACAACAATGAAAAGTAAAGCATGTGTGTACAATAAATGTTTTTTTTCATTGGAACCGCTAACCTGATTAAAAAAAATTATTTGTTTGAGAAGTTTCTCTATACATACATATAATCACCCCTCTTTCCCTTGTAGGGGTAAGCAGAGATCACTTTTTACCACTTGCTATGATCCTTACACACTTGTTTTGCTTTGTCCAATTTCATTATACCCTTCATATATGCTGTTCGGTTTATGTTTCTCTATGAAGTTTATAATAAGTTGACGGCTGATAAAAACCACATTACTTGCCATGGTCGAAAAATAAGGGCACTGTATTAGGCCACAGCTTAATAACTTAAATTTTGCATGTTTTCTAAACTGTAATAAAAGTTGTTTACATATTTATGTGCTAAAGAATTTAAATATTTCACTACAGAATTGAAATACCTAGTTTAGTAATATTTCATGACCAATCATTATGTTTGTTTAGACTATCATAAACATCCTTGATGGTTTGTCACCAATAACTCAAAACAACACCTTTTATATAAATTATTGTTTTCTTATTGGGATTTTAAACATTTATTTATTTTTCATATTGTTCTGGTCTGGTTTAGCTTTAAATGCTCTTGGCCTGATACATGACTAAAAGTTATTACTTCATTTAGACAAAAATACTTCAATATTTAGTATGCACTAATTATATTATCGTTAATATTTTAGTGTTTCAACTTAAAATGCTCTTTAATTGCTTGTCTATTTCCATGTTATATACATTACCTACATCAATAATAAGCCTATTTTATTATAGAAAATATCTTGATTTTGTTATTCTTCGAAAGGAAACGTTAAATACGCCATCTATTTTCCACCCCCACAAACAAATATTTGTTCCTATTTTTTTACGTAGATGTCGCTGATAACACTGGGTTCAATAAATAACAAGAACCTTTTTATGTTATTTTTTAAAACAACTGTGTTTCTTACGATATGGTGTGTATGTAAATAATCCTACTAATATTATAAATGTGAAAGTTTGTGAGAGTGGATGTGTGGATGTTTGTTACTCTTTCACGGCTGGACCGATTTGGTTGAAATTTGGTATGTTGATAGTTTATACCCTGGATTAACATATATGTTACTTTTTATCCCTTTATTTTATGCGAAGTGTATAAAGGTATTAACGCGGGTGAAACCGCGGGGCACAGCTAGTTTAATAATAAATATTGCTGTACTTGCCATACTATCCAATAATACGCTAATATTAGGATCTATTCACTAAGACTGGGTTGATTCATCAAAAATAATCGTATTTTTAACGCGATTGGTTTTACTTTTACTTTGATCCATTTACTAAAAAATACTTGAAAAAAAAAAATACATCCGAATTGAGAACGTCCTCCTTTTTTTTGAAGTCGGTTGAAAAAGTATTAAACAGAGGGACGAAATTTTGGCACGCTATAATAAATTCATCATCGTAACAGCCTGTTGCAGTCCACTGCTGGACATAGGACTCCCCCAAGGAACGCCACAGCGCAAGGTCTCCCGTCCTTTGCATCCATTCATAGAAATAAATAAGTTGCAACAAAAACAACTTTTTCTGAATGAAGAGTTTTTTGGGATACTCATGTCTTTCTTTGTTTCCTAAATCTCAGTAGATCTTCGCAATGTACTTAAACCTGAGTCATAACTAATTTCTCTAACACTCCACATGCAATTACTTAAAAATTTTGACGTCTCCGTGGTCGAGTGGCGTACGCACCGGTTTTCAAGTTGTCGCTAGCTCTGAGGTCCCGGGTTCGATCCCCGGACGGGTCAATGTAGAGTCAGTTTTCTACATACGGGTCTGGGTGTGTGTTGGACCTTCGTCGTTTCTGAATTCCATAACATAACATTACATATCATCACGCCTGTATCCCCGAAAGGGTAGGCAAAGGTGTACCAATGTACACCCACAGTTCGCCGATATGTTTAGGTCCCATGTAATAGGGGGCGACCCTATTGCCACTAACCGGGCACAAATCCAAACTCCGAGCTGCTACTGAGAATTTCATAGAAAAACCCAATAATTCCATAACACAAGTGCTTAATAGCTACTTACTTTGGGTTCAGAGCAATGTATGTGATGCTGTCGACATTTTTATTTATTTTAATACGTTACTAAAAACAATTGTGACAGCCTTAAAAGCAACAATGTTCGCTAGACCTTGTATATTTATCAGCAACCGAAGCAATCAACTGAAAAACGTTAATTAGTAAAGTGTAGTATTGCGCAACACACTGCTTGTATATTTGACACGATCTGTGTAACAACAAGCTTTTATCCTTTCGGGTGTCAGCAGAATAATTGCAACATCAGGTATAGAAAGATGAATAGATTTAGTTTAAATTCCCCATAATATGTTTTACAGCTGGATATTTATTTACAATTCCTGCAATCTGAAACATTGACCAAAAAAAAATTGTAAGTACCTTAATATGGATGTCCCCAATTCGTAGCACCTTAATATGGATGTCCCCAATTCGTAGCACCTTGACTTGGATGTCCCCAATTCGTAGCACCTTGACATGTATGTCCCCAATTCGTAGCACCTTGATATGGATGTCCCCAATTCGTAGCACCTTGACATGGATGTTCCCAATTCGTAGCACATTCCTACGAATGTCCCCAATTCGTAGCACCTTGACATGGATGTCCCCAATTCGTAGCACATTCCTACGAATGTACCCAATTCGTAGCACCTTAATATGAATGTCCCCAATTCGTAGCACCTTGATTTGAATGTCCCCAATTCGAAGCATTTGATATGGCTGTCACCAATTCGTAGCACATTCCTACGAAAGTTCCCAATTCGTAGCGTCCGGTTCCCAATTCGTAGCACCTTGATATGAATGTCCCCAATTCGTAGCACAATCCTACGAATGTCCCCAATTCGTAGCACAATCCTACGAATGTCCCGAAATCCGTAGCACCTTGACATGGATGTCCCCAATTCGTAGCATTTGATATGGATGTCCCCAATTCGTAGCACCTTGATATGGATGTCCCCAATTCGTAGCACCTTGATATGGATGTCCCCAATTCGTAGCACATTCCTACAAATGTTCCCAATTCGTAGCACCTTGATATGGATGTCCCTAATTCGTAGCACCTTGACATGGATGTCCCCAATTCGTAGCACCTTGACATGGATATTCCCAATTCGTAGCACATTCCTACGAATGTACCCAATTCGTAGGACCTTGATATGGATGTCCCTAATTCGTAGCACATTCCTACGAATGTCCCCAATTCGTAGCACCTTGATATGGATGTCCCCAATTCGTAGCACCTTGACATGGATGTCCCCAATTCGTAGCACATTCCTACGAATGTACCCAATTCGTAGCACATTCCTACGAAAGTACCCAATTCGTAGCACCTTGATTTGAATGTACCCAGTTCGTAGCACATTCCTACGAAAGTTCCCAATTCGTAGCACCTTGATATGGATGTCCCCAATTCGTGGAATCTACCTTCGAAAGTAAATACATAGCAACCGAATAGGTATATTCCTAATATAGTAAGTGGCAACGTCAACGTAAAGCTAAGTAGCAACGTCTTACGAACTTCACCCTTTTTGTAGGAACTCCCTGCTAAGAATTTACACAATTCGTTGGCAATCCTGGTTGCTACATGTATGATTCTAGATTAGGCAAAATTCATTAAATGTGGTAATGTTATGTATTTCTTAAAATACGGTATATTGATCGGATGAAAATTAGAGGTCTGCGGAAGATAGTTCTAAACCTTCTATAACTAACAAAGTTTTAGTAGAGATGCCTTTTATTTATTACCTACGATAGATCTGCCCCGACTTCGCTTCAGGTCCAAAGTACTGTGACAATATGCAAACTTATGAAACTTTTTCTCGATTTCAAAACTCAATTTTGAGTTAAGCTCGCCTGTGTACATCAACTTTAGTTAATATATGTCTACGAAATTTACGTGTGCAATAAAGAATTAGGAATTAAGAACAAGATGTATAAGCGAACAGACAGCGGAAGGGACTTCATTTTATACTATGCAATGATTTATCAAGTTTTCTAGATTAAGCGAGACGTGATATAAATTAGTAATAGATCCTGAATGGGTTCAGACTTTTTGTAAAGGTTAACTTCCAATTTCTATAACATTTCTTCATATTCCCTTCTATAGATAGCGATTAGACTTAACATAACATAACATATCATCACGCCTCTATCCCCGAAGGGTTAGGCAGAGGTGTAATGTACACCCACAGTTCGCCGATATGTTTAGGTCCCATGTAATAGGGGGCGAGCCTATTGCCACTAACCGGGCACAAATCCAAACTCCGACCTGCTACTGAGAATTAATAACCCAATAACATTGGTCGCCTTGGGAATCGAACCCAAGACCTTTAGCGTAGCAGTCGCGCTTAGCACCACTAGGCCAACGAGGCAGTCTTTAGACTTAAGCTATATAAAAATTATGTCTCATTCTTGTTTTTACCAGGGAATACTATCTACAGCTACAGCAGTAGAATAGCTTAACAATGATAACAAAAAATGTTTAGAAAATAAAAAGAAATATTCCTTATTCTAATAAAGTTTGAGAGCAAACTACGCAGAAAATAGTTTGAGCTTCCAAAAACTTCTGAAGGCTAAAACTGTATCTGATCACAAAAAAAATCCTTATAACTAAACTTTCAACCTCATTTACTCCCTTCTTTTTCTTCTTCTTGAGTCAAAGATACAACTCAAATTCTGTCTGACCAAAAAGATGCTACCTGGATGACTCGGTCGCTGGCCTCCATCACGTCCTGGAGAGTGCTGGTGGTAGTGCAGGGCGGGCAGGACAAAAGGTGTGCCATGTCCTGCTACTCTCTACATATAAAGCTTCATAAAGCTTTTACCTTCCCTATATATAAAGCTTAATAAAGCTTTTTACCTAACCTTACTTAGATATGAAGGCAATCAGGTCACCGCATTGTCAACCGATACCTGCGAATGTTACATTTAATAATACAACACTGTTTGCTCAAGGGTTCACATGGAAATTGTTTATTGTGTATTTTGTGGCTATAATATTAAATGTAGTATCGCCCTCCCTCTCTATCTAATGAGGCTAGATAGAGATAAAGTTTCTGAGTACTACTAGCACATAAAGTAAGCGTTGTGGGGCCATTATGTTGGCGAGTTAGTAGTTTCATATCTCACTAAAACTTGCCACATTAAGCACTTTTATTTTTTATTAACTTTAAATTTTATTTGCTTATATTTATTTGCAATTTAATTTAGTTATCTTTTTTACTACAAGTAATAAAGCAACAGGACCGCATTTAAATTTTTAGACCCACTCACTGTTACTATACGCATAATACCTGGATACAGGTATTTAACAAGACATTGTTTTTTTTATTTATTTCGCAAAACGCTAAATTAATTGAAGCTTTTACATCGTTACAGCGTTATGGATCAATGAAATCTGAAATAAAATTATTTTATTTTATTTATTTATTTTACATAAAACATTTCTCATGTTTCTCATCATAGCTTAACGTAGTTCATTATTATGCTTTTTCTCTTCTTTTCTGATTCATTTACTTCCTTGATTTAATCCAATTTCCGATCAAATTAAAATCCATATATTCTGTGTTATTAGCTTAATTTGATTGACATTTAACCTGCTGTTCTCATGGCCCGACCACCACACGCTCCACACACGCGCAGAGCCCCAAATGGCCGTTGGTAGGGTAGATACGGTATCGCATGTTTGCACTGCGATAAGTTCTGATAACGAACAGCTTTCGGGCGAAACCTGTGCCGCCAGCCGCCGCGAGCTTGGATTACGTTTTGTTGGGTTTTACAATCCCATTCTGTTGGGACTTTGTTACATACTTACTTATATATGTAGTACACTAGATTGAATAGAATGTAAACTTGTTGCACATATGGAGCAACTTTCCAAATTTAATACGCTGCAGTGTATAATTTCGTATGAGATTAAATTGTTTGGGAAGTTCTACTACCCCATTGGAAAGACCAGTATGTTTTAGAATCTCCCATAGGTTTGAGTATTGAAGATGTTTGGTACCGATGGTTTCCATTCAACTGCCTCGTTGGCCTAGTGGCGCTAAGCGCAAATGCTACGCTAGAGGTCTTGGGTTTGATTCCCAAGTCGACCAAGGTGTTATTGGGTTTTTCTATGAGATTCTCAGTAGCAGGTCGGAGTTTGGATTTGTGCCCGGTTAGTGGCAATAGGCTTGCCCCCTATTACATGGGACCTGAACATATCGGCGAACTGTGGGTGTGCATTGGTACACCTTTGCCTAGCCCTTCG
Organism: Autographa gamma; assembly: GCA_905146925.1. Taxonomy (NCBI): domain Eukaryota; kingdom Metazoa; phylum Arthropoda; class Insecta; order Lepidoptera; family Noctuidae; genus Autographa; species Autographa gamma. The sequence goes on from LR989875.1 coordinate 635,313, forward strand.
GGGATACAGGCGTGATGATATGTATGTATATATGTTTACATTCACTACATATTGCTGATTCACTGGCCATTCGGTTCTAGTTTTCACTTCTTTGTAGATAAAACGGTAAATAGAATTTGTCGTTCTCTTAGCCATATGCTGGTCATAGGTCCCTTGCATAAATCGTCATGCTCTACGATCGTGTGTCACGGTCTTAAATACATTTAAAAATAACAGGTTTAATAGGTAAAGAACTATAGTAGAAGCGTTTATTTTTAATTGAGTATTGACCTTCCATTCATCTGCAAATAAGTTTTAATTGAGTTATCAATGAAGAGGGCTTAAAGAAAGCGCTTGGCATGGTTATATGATTTTATTTTAGAACTGATATTTTTGCTGGTTCGTCTTTTTTATTTTTTTTAGTGCAATACTTTCTTTTTAGTAGTGTTTGATGAATTTTCTAACTTAGTTCAGGGCTATAGTAACATTGGCAGTATTTCTAAAAGATACTGGTCTAATATTATAGTTTTCATGAGTTATAAATACTAAGGTAATGCCGAAACAGCGTGTCATCGAGAATCGATGCGAAATGTACCGATTTATTATCGCATGGCAATCGATTCCAGTGTAACGAGTGTAAATTAAAAATAACTAGTGGGCTATGTACTTATGTTAACTGTTGTTTTTGATGATAGCGACATTTTACTTAAAAGAAAACTATTTTACCTCGCACCTTGAAACCGAGTAGCGACTTTTGCTGTTATACAATTGATGAGAAAATTTTTATATCAATTTATTTTACTATGTCATTTTGAGCAGAATTTTTATAAACCTAATCTGTACTAGAAGTTCTCTACATCCCTTTTGGCTTGATATACCCTTTTGCGAACACCCTATACCTAGAGTTTCAGGGGTATTACCTAACTTGCAAATATTAAGTAATAGCTAAGGATGATTGGTAGGATGTGGCTCAAAACAGAAGAGCCGGGAGTACATTTAGGGAGATCTTTGCCGACCAGTTGAACGAGAACCTGTATAAAAAAAGTTATTTAATCTTGCGAGGAAACCTGGATTCCAAAATTTGGGATCTGAATTCGCCAACCCGCAGGGAGCAAGTGTAGTGATCAATGCTCGCGCCTTCTCTGTATGGGAAGAGGCCTGTACCCAGTAGTGGGACGTTTATAGGCTGGTCTATTATTATTATCATAACCTTAAACATTTTAACACAATACAACATTTATTTAAAATCTAGACTCCTTAAAATCACCTGCAAAACTTTCCCATCGAAAAATCGATATATTTTCGTCACAGTATGGAAATTGAGCGTCAAAAAGTCATTGACATATCCAGTGGGTCAGCTCCTAACATGAATAGTGTATGTCTGTATGTCTTACGTTTGGTAGCAATATCATTGAAACTGTATGTTCGTCTGTGTGCTATTTGAATTTCGGTGTTACACAAGGGGCAAAGACCTCCCTTGCGCTTAAAGTATGATGCTCGTATTTATTCAGATGGTGACCGTGGTTCTGTATGTTCTACGAGTTGATTTGGCTTATACTTTTTATTTAGACAATAGTTATTAAGTTACCTATGATGAGTTCTTTGACGCCGTTTAGTTTTTATTTATGTAAGTTTTAATTTTAGTATAGTTAGAGTTTGTTCTTATATTAGATTTAATTGTGTATTAATAAATAAATCTATTTACTGTTAAAAAAAAAAACATACCTATACTTTGTATTTCAATTTAAAAAAGGGGGTAATATGTATGTCTGACATATAGAAGCGCAATTCAAACAAATCTGTATTTTTTTGTACTTTTATTGTTTTTTTTTTATTTAGTTTTATACATTTTGTTTAGTATTATATATCAAAATAAGTAAGTTTAAGTACGTCAGAAACCAAAGGCAAAAGCGTTTTACGTGCAACTAAATGTTCAATTAATACCATTAAGACAACTGCAGACAATTTAACTTGGTTTAATTGCAATTAGATAATTATAATTATTTTACAATTGTTGTCTTCAATGATGAAAACTATGTGCAGCAATTAGAATTTTACATTCAATAATTAAAGCATTACGTCACAGAACTTAGATTGCCAGTTGATATTGTTTTGTCTTTTTGCCCGACTTAAAGGCACACTTAAAACTTAGGCAAATAAAAAAAGAAGAGTTATGACATTTTTGTGTGCGACAATCAACGATCACAATTTCTCTTTACTTTACAGCCCGCTTTTTTCTGGCATGTTTTTAAAGTTTACCATTTTATAAAGATTTTTTGGTTTGTAATATTTTTTTGTCTTTTTGAATGGTTACTTTTTCTAGTTGGACACGGACCCCTAAAAAAAGGCTCCGATTTGTCAATGACCGAATCTGCGATTATAATCGTCCGTCCTAGTTCCTATGTTAATTCAGTTTACCATTATATTACCATTGCTAAACGTTTCACTGACAACTCACAATTCTTCCCTTTGTTTTTGTAACTACCTGATTTTTTATATATCTCTTGATAAGTCTACAAAAAATATGCTTGGGAGTTATTAATTAATTTTAAACGGTTGTCTCTTTTGTTATAGGTTTGCTACTGTTGTTTGTTTTTTCTTTTTACGAGTAATTTGGCAAACCTTTTTTTAGCTTACTAAAAGAAATTAAATGAATACTTATCCGATGATTATTTATCTATGATTTTAATCATAAAAAATATTTATTTGTATGTTAATACATCTTTAAATAAACATGAATTAACTTTCGTTTATATTTTTTTCGGTTTTGAAATTTGTCATGTTTCAGGATAATTTGTATATTATCATATTTATAAAAAAAATGGCAAATCTAAAATTGTTGGCATCAGGACTATACATATATAAGAAAAAGTTGTCGTATTAGGTTTCGTATAAAAACAGCTAAACATCCATTGCGTCTATTTTTATAATTCCTAAAAGTTCTCATAAATATACTTTATCCACGTGAATGCTAGTACCCTAATAAATAGAAGATTATATTAGAATAAGATTTAAACGGTTTTGGTCCAGGAAACCGATTTAGAAATTATAATGAATCGCGTGGCCGGTGACAGATTGAATCGATTTGTATACGATATATCCTTTGTATTGCATTGATCAGAGGTGACCAACTTGGACCCCAAGATTGACTCTTAATAACGACTATTATTAAAAATATATTGTTTTAATTTTTTTTTCAATCTAGTAGATTGTTTCAATTAGGTACTTGAGATCGAATTCTGACTTAATAGCTGTAGAAATGTCAAACTTTTATCTGTTATAAGGCATTTTCAGGCCGGCTCGTCATTATAGGAACGAGATTTTGGAACTGCCTAGAGCCAATAGATTAAAAAACTTAATGTTTTGTAGGGCTACTGGAAAAAAATATATTTTGATTAAGTTTTTTTATTTCAGTAAAATATGCATTCCAACAAATAGGGACATGGACCACGTTTGGACATATATATTCTTGTTATAAATGCTTGCATACTTTTTTGTTTTGCTACGATTGACCGCCATCAGATTGGTCACCTCTGTTCAAACTATAGCTGAGTATATGATGATGATATGCTTTCATTCATACATTCGTATGATCAAGCATATGAACTCCGATGGGAGCAGGCAGAGGTCAAAGACCAGTTGCAATGTAGAATCTCGAACCCGAACTTTCTGTATAAAGTCAGAAACACAGATACCAAAATTGAGGTTTATTCAATTTCAGAATTTTATTTAAATAACTTAGCATCTTGTGGATGGGTTCTTTAATTAACCACTACATAAGTAAAGAAGAACATTTTCTAAGGTACAGTTTGTAACAAGTCCCAATTATATGGCCATTCATCTCTATGAGAGGCCATATCTTGCAATCATCATAAAAAAAAGAAACTGACATGATCAATGACGTAAAAAAGGAAACAAAAAAAAAAACAACATGTCATCGAGACATCGACGTTTTAAAAAAAAGAAACAAAAGCCCACCAATAGCGTCCCAACGTTTTGAAATTCAAATTCGGAAGCGATTGAAATGCGCGCGGCAATAGGTCAGAGTGGAATGTATTGGCATCGCAAGTGGCTGTTTACGTTACTGTCCTTAGAGGATAGGTAAGAAACTATAGAGTGCGCATGTGAGAGTATGAACTGTGACTAGTATGAACTAGTTTTGTCGTAGGAATTCAATCAAAATAGAGTGGGTTGTTTTAAGAAAGCTACCTCAATATCGAATATCACTACCATCGTTAATTTTGTCTGTCTTAACACGGAAGATAACTTAAATCAGTAAACGAATGTACTACATACAGGCAAAAATTTGTTTTCCCTCGTCACAATTGGCTTTTCAGTACGTGCACTCTATGCACTTTATAGTTTAGTTACTCTACGTTTCTGTCTTTATGTAAAGCGAACGTATGTAACTGGCTTTATGACGCCTTTCCTGTTGGAAAACTGACACGTGAAAATATATTGGATTGGTTTGTTGTTCTCTGATATTTTACAATACTTTATGTTAGGGAACTGAATGACAATGAAATTTAAATAATATTTGGAAATCATGTCTTAGTAGTTGGCTAGTGCAATATTTTTTGATACAATTTTGATATTATTTTTAGTATTTTTTGTTGTGATTGAAGGGCACAAAAAGACAAAGATCATATAATTAAAAAAAGTAATTGGCAAATGACCTAAAAAACCGAACTACAAGTGTTCAACTTGGTGGCTGTCTGCATGAACCATATTTCAAGTTGTTCTTATGTGGATGGGAGCGTCTTTAATTATCTAGCTAAAACATAAAAAATATTGAGTTCTTTGACGCCGTTTAGTTTTTATTTATGTAAGTTTTAATTTTAGTATAGTTAGATTTTGTTCTTATATTAGATTTAATTGTGTATTAATAAATAATACTGTGAAATTATAAAAAAAAATATTTAACATCTTGTTTTGTTACAGATTGCATCCCTGAAGAAGTTAGTTGATGAGCTTCAAACTTCATTGCAGTCTGAGGTAAGTTTTCTTAATGCGATTTTAAATATTTAGAACAACACACCTTAAAACTACCTGAAACATTGTATTCAAATAATTATATTAAATAAATATTGACAAATGCTCGATTGACATTTTGGAACCTGAAACTAGTGTCAGTAATTTAACGTTTTAAAAGAGCTTTAAAAGGCCTACTTAAAATATTTTGATTAGCTATTAAGAAGGTGCCAGAAACCTACGCAAATAAGGTGCATCAATAATGCCAAATACTAATACTGTTCAGTGCGTCTGGAATTTAGGTGCACAAACGTTAAATTATATGTACATGCATATTTAAAAAACAAAAAAGCTCATGAATAGTCCGGGTCCCATTAATGATTCGTCGAACGTCACTATTATTATAATTGTCAGAAATCAGTGGGTCACAGGAAATGCTTAACTTTTATGTCAAATGAACGAATGTTAATACTTAATAGTAATACATTGAGGGGATGTTATTTAAAGGTTTTAGGTCGTAGGTTGGTTAGGTGACAGGAAACGTTTGTGACAAATAGGGTGATTATAATGTGTGAGATATTCGATTGGATTTTTGTTGTATGTATTTGTGACTGCGTTGATTAAAGACTGCATCGTTGGCCTAGTGGTGCTTAGCGTGACTGCTACGCTGGAGGTCTTGGGTTCGATGCCCGAGTCGACCAATTTGTTATTGGGTTTTTCTATGAAATTCTCAGTATCAGGTCGGTGTTTGGATTTGTGCCCGGCTCGCCCCCTATTACATGGGCCCTAAAAATATCGGCAAACTGTGGGTGTACATTGGTACACCTCTGCCTAGCCCTTCGGGGATACAGGCGTGATGATATGTTGATTAAAGAATGGAAAGTACCTATATATAAAAAGTTTATTTGATCAAAGTGTAGGATTCGCATAGGAATGGAGGTTGCTGTCAAAGATCCGCTAGGATCGCTAGTATCGCTTCAGGTGTTTCTGTCATTCTTCACCAAAAGGCAATCTACTGACCAGTGATTGGTGGATTTTGACAGGTAGACCTCATGCAAGATTAGCAAGCATGGCGTATTTTTGAATCTCCTTTCAGGATACATACCTATGTGAAAGACAAAACTATTCGTCACGGATAAAAAAGGTTATGGTGGCTAAAAGTAGCTTGTTTACTTTCTTTGAGGTTCAAACTATTTCTATATAAGTTCTATCGAAATTCGTGTCCGAGGTTCAGCAAACAGTCAGAGCTGTATTATTTAAGTTATAAGAAACTATCCAAAAACCTTAGTTTCCCACCAATAAGAAAACTTACGTTTTAAGAACAAATAACAGAACATAAGTTCATACTATGTTGTAAGTATTATTTTATGGTATGTATATAGTGAAAACAGCAGCTACATATCCCAGTACACCCTGTAACATGTACTGCACACTCCACGAACCGCGACAGATAAAAGTATTGATCGCGAGCAAGGGATGATAAGACTCAATATAAAAGCTCAGATAAGCGAGTGACGCCTTTGTTTTGTCATATTGCCGGGAGCCGACGGGTCACTAGGTATGTCTCAATTATTTTATATACGTTTTTTGTTACCGACTTTAAAAAAGGAGGAGGTTGTTTGCGTTTTTAGGGGTAGGAGTGGAGCTTAAATATGCTTATAAGAGCTCAAATATGCCTACTGAAAATAAAAACATTTTCATTTTAGTATACATAAATTCTATATGTCGAATAGGGATGGCGGGCGGTCGTTGTTGCTCAGCTTTCCTTCTGATCAGCTCCCTTTCATCGTGAATGTATATTATTATGTACTCTGTGGTATTCAAGGAACGCGGCGAAGTCGGTTTCTTCTGTTAGTTTCTCGTGCATTCCACCCGATGTCAAACCACACTCTGCCAAATGTGACTGCTCGCACGGTGCTGCCAACATCTGATCCCGAATACGCCCAAGGCGGTTAAACCTTGACGCTCCTCTTTACACTCCGACATATATGTTAGGATATAGTGGAGCAATATGTTTTTTTTTATTATTTACTTACTCGTTTTAGAAATTGGGTACTTATTTCATTTTTTATAGATATTTTTTAGGTGTTTTTTTGTTTTCCATTTGTTTTATTTTTAGGTGTTTTTTGGCCTCTATTTTGTTTACGTTCAAAGTAGACCGACTTGATGTGACGCACTAGATATTTTAATCATTGAATTTATTCGTATAAATTAAGGCTATGGAAATTACCTGCCTATAAAAAGAATTTCAGTTTGGGTTACAGTAATTTTGATAAAATACTACTTTCTGTACAAGTAGTACAGAAAGTAGTATTTTATCAAAATTAATATGTAAATTAATGACGTTTTCATACGTATGTTATCTTTAAAATAGTAAGGAATAGACGAGCGAAAGCGGTATTGATAAAGAAAAATCAAGAACTAATTATTTTCGTAGTTGAGACGTACGCCGTCAAAAAGTTTTCAAATATTTTCTTTATGTATAACTAGGTTTTGCTCGCAGTTCCTCCCGCGTCAGTATTTTTTATCCGCGTTACAAAGCCTGAGCCCCTTATCACGATCAAAGCTTACTCCATATTAAGTTTCGACAAAATCGGTTCAGCGGTTCAGCCGTGAAAGCGTAACAGACAGACAGACAAATTAGATTCGCATTTATAATATTAGATTTAGAAATATGTAATCTATAATAAAAATATATACTTTATAACCTATATCAATATACTGTAGCTTGTAACTGAACATTAGTACTACAGTAACGATATACTTTGTAAAGGCGTAGCCAGACGGTGGCATATATCGCCGTAGTGTTTGTTACTGTAACAACTATTGCGAGCATTCGCAAGCTACGTTACCTTTAGTAAATGTTACGCGAACATAAATAAAATATGAAATTGCATTGTCCGTGGATAGGAGAGTGGTTTATTATTGAGAGTCAGGTTATTTCAGTTTTTAACCATAAAGCATTAAATGCATTATAAATAAATATCGATAAACTCTCGAAATCTATTTATAGTAGATAACTACTATCTGTTATATTACGTTTTACGTTTAATCTAGCAGATTAAAAGTAGTTTTAGTAATCTAACCACCTGTGGTTTTTCCCTATACGTGGATTAATATATCAAACCAATTTCATTCATAATAATATATTAAATTCCTTATTTTATTTTTTTTACAACTTCTAATTTAATTGCTCGAAGTACAAGTACTTAGTTTACTCCACATAACCTCCTCTTCGTGCCTGCAAAGTTTCATTTCAATCAGTGTACCAGTTTCGGAGAACGCGCTCAAACAGACATACACTAAAACACCTACCTTTATAAGACTAATGTCACTTATGTCTGGTCTCGATCTAACACTAACGCAGTCAAAAGGGCATTAGGTCGCATTCGATTGTAAACGATGCAAATGGTTGCATTATGCATTAGTCCGGTATTTAAATATACCCTTATGTGTGGGCCCGACTTTATTTATTCGGATTTTTAAACTTTGTGAACAGGAAATGACCTTTGTCTTGCTTCCCTTAAAATGCATTATTGCACATAAATGTGAGAATAGATGATTTTATTGATAAGGGATCACCTTGAGATTTATAATAATATTTTTTAGAATTGTTACAATTTTGCCGAAAATATCGTTGACCAAACATATCAAAAAAATCCTCCTTATAATGTCAAAAGGAGGTTTTCAGTGTGTATGTATGTTTGTCCGCGATTATCCCGCGTTTGGCTGAACCAATTTTGATGCGGTTTTTCTGATTGGACTAAATACTCTTTTCATAAAACTAATATAATAACTGTTTTGTACACATATTTATACCTAAAATAATATTCAAATACGTGTGCACAGACTTCTGTTTGTCTGTCAAACAACTGTGCAAACATTCCAAATACTATGTTGTTCCAATTTGTTTCTGTTCGGCTATAGTTTTAGTTTTGGAGAAAGGCTTTAATAAATTGTTTACTTATTAGAGATTATTGCACCATATTTATTAATGTATCTTGTATAAACTCTAATTTGTATATGTTTATCAATCTCATACATTTATATTTTATACATTTTAAATTTCGATTTTAAACCCAAGAACCCCACATTCCGCCGTCCACGATATACATTTAAGCTTCATATAACTGACCGAAAAATCCGTCATAACAGGTCTTTTCGTTTAGAAGCAACGATGCCACAGACAGACAAACTGACACGTAAAACTTATAACACCCTCTTTTTGCATGGGTTAAAAGTAAGGTTTATGATATCAATACATCAGTATAACTGGCTACAGTGTTGCCTAGTCTTAATCAATCAGCATTTATTACTTATTGTAATTAGTAGACTGATGTAAAGATTAAATTCTTTTGTGATCATATTGTTATACTTACATTACTCACGCCACGCCTGTATCCCCGAAAGGTTAGGCAGAGGTGTACCAATGTACACCCATAGTTCGCCGATATGTTTAGGTCCCATGTAATAGGGGGCCAGCCTATTGCCACTAACCGGGCACAAATCCAAACTCCGACCTGCTACTGAGAATTTCATAGAAAAACCCAATAACACCTTGGTCGACTTAGGAATCGAACCCAAGACCTCTAGCATAGCAGTCGCTCTTAGCACCACTAGACCAACGAGGCAGTTCTTGCAGTGTTTTTACAATATTATAAAATATGAAAGAGTAACTAATACTTACTACTACTTCTTTTGACGATCACCTCGGTTCAGTGGCGTACCGACGGCTTTTAATGTGTCGCTAGCTCTGAGGTCGTGGGTTTGAGTCCCGAACGGGTCGACGTAGAAATCACTTTTACATTGTCTCGGGTCTGGATGTTTAGGGTACTTTTGTTGTCTTTTCTTCCATAGCAAACGGCTTCTGATACTTTGGGTGTTGTATGCTATGTTATTATTTTTAGCCATTATCGTTGCACTGCAGGGCAAAGGCCTCCCTTTCTTTCTTCAAATTCTCCTGAATTTCTCAGTATGTGATGTCATCTACATTTATTTGTTATTCTATTCTAATTGTTTGGACAATTCTAATTAATATCCGACATAATAATAGATACTGCAGTACGTTCATAATAAGCTAGTTTTAGTGTTTCCTTGACACACGGCTGGCTTCTTTGAACTATGAATGCATGCGCTGCAGCCCTAACAATATTTACTGCACATTGTTTGTAATGTACGCGCATACAATTACGATGCGTCTTTTGCCTTCAGGTACCGATACATATGCTTTTTATTAAACCTCTTCAATTACTGTACTCCTTCTTCGTGTCGATGGTTGATACATATTTATTAGAATACATGGGCCCAGTATTTTACTCAGGCTTTTTCGAAGGTAGGTTGCGTCGGATCCCATTCTCACCGGATTTATCTGAATAGGTACCGTATTGGGGAGGCCTATGCCCAGTAGTGGGAGGACAAGGGCTGTGGATGATGATGAATATGTTTGTTTTCCAGTTTGACCAGTACATGTATGTCGTAAAAATTGCAAATGTGTTAAATGCCTTTTAAAAAACCTGATAAGATGCTATCGCAGATCTTTTAAAGGCAATAGAAACTAAACTGATATTGTGCAATCGCGTGATTTTAGGATTTCCTGCTTAGTTGCGGGCTATCGTATTGTATAATGTGCAAACTCTTATTCTTCTTGTTATTTGAGCTATTCGAGAATTTTGTATATAGGTAATACTTCAAAACTTCAAGAGTTTCAAGCTTTTTCATAATCTATGACTCTTTGCTTTCGTATACTTCTTGTGAATAGGTTAATTAAAATAACGAATAGGTAAAAAGTCGGCATAATTGACTAGTTTTCCTTCTTTTGTGTTTTATCAGTATCGATATCCGTTGGGAATGTATATTATTATTTAAATGCTTAGAATATTAATACAAGTCAGCGGTGCAAAGGTCTGAATCGATGAAACTGTAGTAAAAAACCGTCGGAACTTAGCATTATTTATTGAAATTTCATTCATACGAATCGTCGCACCTTATTTCGTAGAACACACTGCATTTTTCATGCAGGCTTCGTTGTTGCGCGTGTGTGCGTCCTGCCCCTCCATGTGTGCGTGAAGGCGTATCTCAAGCGTCGCAGGCGCCGCCTCGCCACTCAGTTACATTGTGGACGCCGCCGCGAGCGGAGGTCCCGACCCGAAAACATTCCATAAAAGCACGTTCGAATTTCAAAAAATTCTAAAGTGACGGCAGAGTTCAAATAAGGTTATCGGTTTATGTTTGCGGGTAGGATATCCGCGCCTGCTCGAGGTAAGTTTTGTAATGTTTGCCTTTTTTGTCTATTGTTTATCCATTTTTTGTTTGTCTTTGATTAGCGCTCTGCTGTACGGTTGCATAGGTCATAAGCGTAATATTTAAAAAATATTTTTTTCCTGACTCATGTTTGTACAAGTGACATCATATTTGGCACATCCTTTGAAAAGTGTCAAATATGGCTCATTACCACAGTCAATGGATTTATTATCTTGCCGCAATGGTACATTACATGATAAGTTATGATTCATGTTAATATTTACACATGGCGTGTGTAGACGAGGGAAGATATCTTATTGATAAGTTGATAAGTTTTCATTATCACAGGCGAGCTAGTGATTTGTAAGGGACATGACATTACTTTCCTATCGACCTTATATCGTGAAAAGATTATATTTTCTAGCGATATGACGTACAAGCTCCGGTCACACCTATAAAACTCGGCCTAATTGGGTAAGCAAAGAAAAACATTTTAACGAAATGCCAGCACTTATTCCATTCGCTTTTTGCGTTCGTTAACGTCGTTTAGTTCAACTGTTAAAGGTTATAAAGATATTTTGTTATCTAGAACATGAATTACATGAACTAGGTTTAAACTATACCCAATATCCGTGTAACAGTTGTCAAGCCTAAAGACAAAGTCAAGCATCCAACAAAGTAATTAAAATAACCAGAGAGCCGAATAATTAGCCTAAAACAAAACCAATGAAACATAAAATCGATAGCCGTATCCAATTTCATAAATTATAGAAAACCAACCATGGCGATATTGTCAAACACATTACGGCAAAGATAATCATCGGCAGGTAATTAAATTGAAATACCAATAAATACACGGAGTAGGTTTAAAATAACTAATTACGTTTAAGTCCAGCCTTGGCATGGTTTGTGTACACCTCTTCGTGACTACGGTCTACTGAATACTGGTTTGGAAAATTATGATTTTTGTTCTATAGTTGGTTTCATTGAGCTTTGATTTGTAACTCTGTAGATTCCTATTTGAGTCTAAAACTTTGAACTTTTAGACCGTCTTTCTTCAGTAGAGGAATTTTAGGATACTAAACTTGGCACTGTACAACTCTATCAAAATTTCCAGTCGAGAGTATTTTTCCTTGTACATAGTAAATTGTAGTTGTTACCTTATCTAACATAACTATAAAATTTGTGATAATTTTACTTCATAGTTATAAAATGTGTGCGCTACGCAAACGTGGTGTGACTCAAATGAGACAGAATTAATTTCAGCGTACGAAACTTTCAATAATAAGTTGAACTACCAAAATATGGAAATAGATACTTAGAACAAAGTTATATAGCTTCCAAAATCATTTTAAATTTTAGACTTTCCCAAGGAACAATACTTGGCCCAATACTCAATCGATATCCTAAATCAACGTTTTACATATTGAGATCTAACTGAAGCTTTCGATACGGTTGACAAGGGCTAAGTAGATACTAATATGAAAATTATACTCGTGTCTTTGCATATGGGAAGAGGCCTGTGCCCAGCAGTGGGACGTTTATAGGCTGCTATTAAGCTTACTAAACTCTCAGAACATTAAGCAGTTATTTCCATCAAATGCACAATTAAAGATGTATTCGTTTTTTCATAGCCGTTCTGAACAATGGTTCTCGCGTGTCGGTGCAGTGTGTAATTTTATTACAAGTACCCACCAATGACAGATTACAATTGTAATACGCTGACGGTTTTACCTCATTCAATGTCATTTGGTACTTGTCTGTCGGCTGGTGACGGCCTTTTGTAACCTTAGTTTTCATAGTTTTCTTGCGTTTTGAATTTTGATGTGTTTAGACGTTTAGGCAAACGTTTTACTTCGATTCTGTTTGCTACATGGCTCGTTTTGGATGCTTAGTACTTGTTTTAAGACTATATTATCAAAACTCCATAAAGTTGTTTATTACCTTACTTTTCGTGACTTCACGTTTTAGTTAGCCATAAAATCATAAGTTTTAAAACACTAACCTACAATGTAAAGTATGTTGTCTATATTTTTTATAATACCTACGTATTATATAAAAAGAAAATACTATACATTTTTAAAGAAATTTTATCAGTATTTCTCATATTCTTACAGCAAGGTAAATTACCAAGTCTTTTTGTTAATTCGCTTTCGAAAAATACTTATCTTTATCACCTTCAAACATTTTCATTATGTTAAATATCATTCGACGACAAATGTACAGAATACAGCGAAGAGCGTTTTGCCAGTGTAATACCTACTCATACATTATTCATTGCCGACAATTAGCGATTCAAAATTACTTATTTATCGTTAAAAGACATTAATTCGTCCTCGCCGGGTTTTATATCGCGCAATTAAACCTCTTTAATACATCACGCATCACGAATTTCGAACGCAATTTCAAAAAGTAAATAGACCATAGAGGCTTTACTACAGATAATGGAGTTACGAACGTGACAGTAAAAATGGCGGGAAACGACTTTCGACCGTTATTCTTATCGGCCATGTTGCGTTATCTAGGGAACATCGTCTAGGCGGTACTTGTGACGATAATTCCTTTTGGTTACACACTTTTCAGTGTTCATAAAACGGTTCAATGATTACTCACTTACTACACTAAGTATAACAGGTACAAGTTACAAGTATATCAGCCGAGAAATAATCGTATGGGAGTTACAGCAAGTGTGTCGAAAGAATGTATGCTAACTAAACATACAAGTTCAAATAATACAATTGTACAATTTGTTTCGCCGTCGCCGTCGTACGTAGAAATCACGAGAAAACTATTTATTTGTGAGATGTCTCTCGACGAATACGTTTTGTTAATAATAATTGCTGAACATAAAACTGTACGACTTTGGCTCGAGACTGAAAATGTCTTTTGTTTTTTCAACGGAGACATATTTCATGCTAGAAGCTGTAGACAAACGTAGATCAGTCTTATTTCTCGTTGACTCATGATGGCGGATGCATCTATAAGAATTGCAACATACATTAGTATTTAATACCTTATTTTAATCATGATCTTAATATTGGTCCTTCTAATTTGTTAGTTACATATTTTTTTCACGTTATTAAGATCAATAACTTTACCTGCTGTTTTAATGTAAAACAGACCTAAATAATCAATTATAACATAAAGGTTAGAGATTCTGTACAGCAGATCACACGATCAGCGATAGAAGTAGATGCAAATGCGGTTTTGCTGATTGGTAAAGGACAAATAAAAACAGTGTAATGGTTTCAGCTGACAAGGGTTTTGTCTGTCCTATCCTAAGAGTACAAAGTTTACCAAAAGAGGAAAAATGGTGGAATTCATTTGAAAGACAGCCAAACCGACTATTATACATTGTCCACATACTCAAGTAGTAAGGTTTTGTAAATTATTCAAAAACTCCGTTGCTACCCCGATAACAGTTAATTCACCAACTAATATTAATTACTTTTCCATTGTTATTCTAACTGCAAAAGTTGTCATTAGCATAGTGTATGTCGGTAATGTGTCTCCGTCACGATTGACTTGAGGTGATAATACCGGATGTCACTTGTACTGTGAAGATATATTTTTAAAATATACTGTACTTTTATCTACTTGTATGGAAACTCTTGGAAAATGTGTAAATGTACATTTCCTTTGAGTATTTTCATGTCACCTAAGACTTTCTAGTTGGTTACGCATCTGAGTATTGGTCCTTTCGTACGAAAAATTTAATCGTTCAAGTTTTATTAATGGTTTTGATAATCGTAACACTCTTGTTTAATATACCTTATTTAACCTTATACTATAAATGCCTATGTATGCCTCTTGGACATTTAAAACTCAAGACTGATCCTAGAAGGTCAACTTAGTATTATACAATTCATTCAAACATTTTCTGTGAATTAAAAAATATTTTAATTTACAAGCTTACTGACAGATGCCATCTCTAGTAATATTCGGTCTTATTGTCATGGTTCCTTTTGTACCGAAGGACCGGTTCTTTACTTCCCCCCAAAAACTAGTTTTACAAAATTTTTGAAAATAATAATGAGCTTACTTGTGAGTACTTCTGTTTACAATAGCTTCTTATTTCTTTCTGGTGTGGGAAAGAAACATTTGTCGGTATGATCTGTCCACAGAGTTCGTCGTCTTATTAAATCTTAAGTAAACTAAAAAATGGTATAGAGATAACACGTCTGAGAGAAATTTGTGTGGATGTTAATGTTTCTGGGTGTATTTCCGACTTTTGAGGTTATTTATTTAACCATTCTCCACGTTTAGTATATATTCTCTAACCGGCAAGGGATCAGAGTCCAAGCTGTCTGCGATTAAGTCCACAGAGAGGAACCTCACTCAACTTATTCTTTATATTACACCATAAAAGATACTACTTACTTTAAGAAACTTATTTTAATATAAAATGGTATTTCGCATGCATGCGATTATATATGATATGCATTCATATTTTGGTCCATTTTCGCTAAGTCTAATACCACAACATGATGTAAAATTTTGCCGCCTTTGAAACATTATTAGAAACTTAACTATAGTATATTTAACTGCTACAAAGATAGTATGTTATCATTGTTTAAATCGTTTTACAGCGAGTTTTCCACCTTTAAATCTGGGTCGTATTATCTGATAACTTAAGAGTCTCTTGATATGGAATACTCAAAATTTCAATTATAGATATCGTGATACGAGTGATTTCTTAGTAATCGTCGTAATCCAATTATTATCTTTGTACATGATTTGTAAAAAGTGTTTTGTTTGCTTTTACTTATTTAGGTACGGAAACGGGTCATGGTTTAGGGTCGAGAACGTGTAAGTCTGAATCTTCGAGAATTGTTGAAGTCATTTTGATAAGGTTTTTCGAATTTTTTAATGCTACGTTTTGAGCAGATTTTTCGATTATCTAACTCGTGTATCGTATTTACGTATTGTGGGAAGGCTTATTTTCATTTAATCAATTTTCATATTTGTTATTTATACTGGTTTTAAAGAAGAGACAAAAAAGAGTATGGTATTGGGAGAAAATATTATTTTCTTCCATTTGTTCGGTTTTTGCCGTTTGATTACCATTTAATGCCCGATCGGCATTTATTATAACATCATATGAAACAAACAGGTCCATATGAATGTCAGGTACAGCAAAAGCGAGGTGTGAGAACGGCTCGCGACACGTAACACCCTGTAGTCAGCGATATTCTACAAACGATGCCGGTCGTTCCCAGAACAAAGGGTTCGGTTACTTGTAATAATTGTTTGTTCCATATATTCATCTGGGGACATCTTTGTCACATAGTAAATCATCGATAAAATCCAATTCCTAAAAAAAACATACATAAATGTAAAAAAGACTTCAATCAATTTTACCTTCGGGCCACCTTTCAATAACACAAATATTTTTTGAAACCGATCCGCGATTCCGCCAAGGCGTATATATGTGCCTGTTTTCCTACAATCATCAGACTACGAGTCTATGCACATTTCGCCGAACCAACAATAACGTAATTAACGGAGCTTGCTATATGTTGTTTTATAGAGATACTAGATACATCTACCTAGTATTTTCCTCGTGTAATTAATAACTACAACAATCTTTATACACTTTGTGTATGCAAAACTTAAAATTTAAGAAATGTACTGGCCACTGCTTAGCAGAGAGTAGTTAATCTCAATGTCTGCGCTTTTACATAAAATACAAGTAAGACTGTTCATCACGAATATTAAAATGCAATCTAAAGTTTGGATTATTGTTGATGTTAGTGACGTGATCTGCACGATACAGTTACAAAAAAACTATTTGAAATGTGATGACTTTGATACAAACTCAGTTCATTAATAAAAAAAAGCAAATGATTATATTTAGCGCATTTAGGATTTTATTTATTAATAAAACTACTTCAGGACCTCGGCTACGGGAATTGCACTTGGTCTTTTCATTACTGGTCCTTTTACCCACCGTTATAACTTTCTTCACTTAATATGTATTAAAACGTGCGTAAATAGCCCATATTAAACAGGGGTCAAAGAGCAGTGTCCAGTCTGACCCGTATTATATGCAAATCTCGAAAACACTTGGAAAAGTATCGATTACATTTACAAAGACGTCACAACGAAATTCAAATCGATATTAAAATCGATGTTTGTGAATGCAATGACCAAGTTTTTATCTTTGTGTTGTAAGAATACTTTGGTATTGTAATGTAGTTTATTTCGGTGCCTAACGTTTTCGATAATAATATTTATTGTGTGAAAGACGTCATGAATGAAGGCTGGTCATAATTTAGGAATGTTTAACATGTCACATCCGATCTAGTTTTGGATGTCGTAAATCTATATTGTGACAGTCATAGTTCGGCCTTAAAGCTTACGTTTATCATAAAATAAGCCTCCATTTAAGATTAAATTAGAATTACACTGGTTTTTTTTAGTTCAAGCCGCGTTACTTTTATTAACTCATTTCACGATACACTTTAGGGTAAATTGTATCTTATAATCAAACAAAATAATTCTCAATTCCAAACCGTTTTACTGTGATTAATTCGAAATTCTTTACAATTTTCTAATCCAAAACGAAACCTTAGCTACATACTTTATTAGACTATCGGTAAGTCATAAACTATATGTATATACAATCCATGTTATATACTATATGTATGTAACAATGACGTCCAGAGGCATTGCATTCTGCAGAGCGAACCGTGTTGACACAGTTGTGTTGACTCGGCTGCGTCTGCGCAGGCGACGCGACGAGTTATGCGCGCTTCGTGGACGTCGGTTTTGGAGTTATCATGCTTATGAGTTGAGGGCATTTATAACTAATGAAGAGGGAATCTTCTTAATTCTTCGTCGTAGACAGTCTGGTTACTCGTCTAGCCGGAGTTGATTGTGCATTTAAATAAGTCTTTAGATAAAAATATAATAAAATATTATTATTTTGTCCATCCACTTTTAAAACGTAATTGATTTTATCTGAGAGTGGGTTAACACAAGATTGTTGTAACTGTATAACACTGGATGCAAAGGCAGATTGTATGATAATGTTTAAAAATTCTGATGTCCTTTGGACCTATCAAAAGACCAGAAAAGGACAAAATCTAAAGTCCCATCGATCACCATAAAATTATTACCAACGCAATTAAGTAAATTAAACGTGTAACGTTATGAGGTAATTTAACGTTTAACAGTGTATCCTGTAAAATATTACCGTGATTATGTAAGCCATGTTTTGTTTTGGATAACTGTTTACGCTATATGCATGCGAAAGCATATTTTCGAAGGTTGCTTTATGTCAGAAACGTGCCTCTTGTCACAGTCGTGTCTACATATAATAGTGTAATATGTTGGTACCGATATAATGTTTATTTGTTCGCTAGTAGCCGACTTTTACCTAATGTTTAGTTAACATGTTGAGTCTATGTTTCAATTTTCTTTGGTTGTATATGTATTTGTTTTATGCTTTGGTGATTCAGATTAACGAAATATCCCAAGATATTGAATACTTTGTGCTGTTTGTCATTTTATAGGTTTTGTTTTTCTGGTCCTTATTTCCGCGAAGTAAAGTAAATATCCGGCGAATTGTTTTTGGCGTAAGTTCATAAAATGCAATGGCATTTGTAATATATTTCGAAAACTTACGTATCTTTTCATACTGTTTGCTTTATATAAGACGAGTTTAAAAAGTCCAGTTAATATAACCAGTAGTTAGTTCCTGTGAATACGTTTTCCTTGTACGTGTTGTGTGCAGTTTGTATCTAATCTAAGATCTAAATGATACCCGCTCTAAGCCCGCATCTTCTGACTGGTGTAGATGGGGGTGGACGTTTAACATCGGGTTAAGAATAATAATGTTGAAGTTGGTCCTTTACATACGTATCTTTTGGGGCATTATTTTGGGTACCGTAGTCGAAGGGTGCTAACAAGACCTAATTGTTGTCCGTCCGACAGTTTGCCTTCGAGTTTCTTCTCTCATGCCAATGATCGAACTTTCGAACTCTATCGGACCATAAATATGCCACCTGGACGGCTAGGTAGCAGGCCTCCATCACGTCCTGTAGAGTGCAAGTGGTAGTGCAGGACGGGCAGGACATAGGATGTGCCATGTCTACGACGGGGCATCGAGTTATATCAAATGCACAGTAAAAGCGTTATTCTGTTCTTCGTTTTCTGCAATATTATATATAGAGTTATATTATGATACTTAGAGTTATAAGCTTTAATACGGTTCCAAAAATCCGTTCTACACTTAAAACCGCAACTTGAACTTATGATCACAAGACGGATAAAATAAAAAATAAAAAAACAAATGAGTAACGGCTAATTTATTTGTCGTTTCTTATGACTAAAAGTAAAGTTCATTCTAGATTATACTAATTTGTAATACTTTGTTTAAAAAATAATCCGTTTAGAAAGTCGATATATTCCGCTGTACACTTGACACTTGCTTTAAATAATGAAACGTTTAAAAAGTTAACAATTGCGGTAGCGCTGTCCAAAGGCTTACCACGACAGTTTACAAATGAGTTTTTTACCGACATTAGCATAAGTCATTTCTTATTTCAATATTATAAGCATATTATTTTAGTTGCTTCTCAGACTAGGCCTTCGTTTCTAATGGCGTCTTTTAAAATATCATTTTTATAAGTTTTAAGTATTTTTTGTTAAAATATGTTTTTCATTACTTCTCTCAACGTTTGTCTTCTGTATCAAGATTTTAGAGGTATCTTTACACAAATGTGTGTTATGCTACCTTGTTACACATTGCTTCGTCTATTCTAACTATTTCAATATTGTCTCCCGCCTCTGAAGGTAAAAGTATGAGTCAATAAGCCACCATACTGTATCGTGCTCCTAATCATCCACTATTTAAACCATATGCCTTCATTCTGTCCGCGTCCGTATAATTTAAACTCGTGCTGCTTTAAACCAATTTATCAGAACCCCTTCATTCACCTTACTTGTATAAGATTATGTAAACTACGCGGACCAAGTTACGCTGGTCGTGTGTTGCTAGCCGAACGTGACTAGAATGAGACTGGCTGCGATACATTTTTAAAAAGAGAATGCGGGTTTCGCGCCTAAACACCTGTCAAGTGTTGGAGCGTTTGTCTTTTAATTACCGAACGGCCAGTATTTGCACAGTAACCATGGAGGTTTTATTGTAACTCTTTGTTGAATTTAACTTGACACTGTTTCTAAGCTGATATGAATTGGAAACTAGTATTGCATCTGCTTATTTTTCAAGTTGTGTTATTAATTGCTGTTCTTTTAGTACTTGTGGTGAGAGATATAAAATTAAATAAATGATATACCTATCATATCATAATGTAACAAAAACCGTGGTATAGGTATCCACAATAAAATCGTTAACTAATGTATTTTTTTGAACGAAAATTTTCCCATCACAAAATAGGGTAGTACAAATCATTCTTCCAAAGACAATTCCCTCTCATAACTCTTCGGTCAGTCAAAGAGGCGTTCCGCCGCTGACGTTCATATTTGTCTTTGTCCATCCTATTGTGTTTACGCGTTAGTACAGTTAACTCGACTGACCTCCACAACAGATACGTTTTCAAATTCTTCACATATTATGTAGATAAGTTGCCTACGTAATAAGTAGAGTTTTGAGTCTTCGTGCGACTCTAAGGACCAGTATATGAATGTCTATATAGCGTTGTCTGCGCTACGCAAATGACATTTCAGTGATTCCAGTACAAAGTTTTATGATTGCAAGTTTGCAATTTTTTTTTGATGACGCCTAGCACTAAAGCTTAATGTAACTTAACTATAAGTATTTTCAAAATCTCAAAGAGCTTTTAGTAGCCTACTTGACACTTACATTGTACTATTTTTCTACTAGGTTCATCAATATCAGCAGCCAATTTCCTCTCATTTCAGGGCAAAAACGTACTCTCTTAATAAAATTTTGTTGGAAACCTTTGTTGGAGGACCTGTCAAAAAATTAAGGCATTTAAGTAATGCTAAATTTTTTCTTCAAAAGTATCTTGTATCCGTATCTTCGCTTCACTACCCTCGCGACACCGACGCCGCGACGTCCTGCCGTTAACTACCAATTTAACCGCATCACACTTTAATTGTTTTACAGTTCAAATTACCGTGACGATCGTGTAAGACATATTAGTCAGGCGACATATCTATCCATTAAAGACGCTAAAAGCGAATTTAGCTATTTACGGAGTTATTTATAGAAATTCTTGAAAATTTTACTTTAGTAAAGTTATACTGCAGTTTTATTGAATAAGATTTTTACACTAGATATTTTGCACTATCATCGATTATATAGGGTCTACAACATATTAATTCATGGGCTTGAAATGAATGGTATGCCAGCAAAAAAATATGTTAAAGGATGTCGTGTATCAGAAGTTAAATACCAAAATGGTGACGTTTGATGTGGTTGATGAAGATAAATCATAAAGTGCAATAGTTTAGACCTTTGGCCCGCAGACACAAACCAGGCTAACAATAAATAATATGTTAATCACATTGTTACTCCATATCACAAGATGGCATCGCGCTTCAGTTTCCATTCATATTCCATTTTCAAATTCAACAAACACAAAGCGGTTATTCTGTAACCGAAAAACGTCTCCGCTTTCACTGCCACAGATAATAAATCTACAAGTGAACGTCACCGCTACTGGCGACATTTCGTAACCTAACCCCGGTTAACCTCAGCCAACAATAAACGAACATTACCAAGTAAATACATACTGAAGTCATTGTAATTTAAATAAATTCAAATTACCCATACCGTCGTCGCCGTGTCGCAACTGGACCTAATATTGTAAAGCTGAATTATGTAATATTGTATCTTTTGTCTTTGCTATCTTTTTGGTGATCTGTGTAATCTGTTGGGTTATTCTTAGATCTTTTGTATTTGCGGTAGGTCGTTTATTGCGTTCGCGTACAGCTGTCAGATTTCAATCGTTCGTGATTTGACGATATGTCCATAGTATTTGTATGGTCAGGTAAACGGGTGTGTTACCTGCCTGATGAATAAAATATAATGTTAATTGTTGAATATACATAACGCGTTCTATTTATGTTGTCTCTAGGCACATAGCAGTTGGTCGTTAAATATTTATAACGATTAAAAGTTAATCTAATTTGCTCTTTACCTACGATTTTCTTTTATTAATCCTTTCTTTTGTGGTAGTCTAAAACCCAATTAAGACTTGGCACACTTTTTACGACAGATTAAACAGAAATGGCTTATTCCGATACTATGGTATCTCATTTCATATGAAGATACTAATTTAGCAGAAAATTAATATACAGGTAAATAATTTCAGGACAGACTAGTTACACTTACACTTGAGAAGTGGACTGCACATAACTGATACAAAAAATACTTATAAATGTAAAATGGAACAGACTTCAAAAGACCAATGAAAAAATTGTAGATTTCTAAAGTAAATACCTTATTGGAGGTATATTTTTTTTCTACCTATGTAAAATTGAACAGAAATTGAAAAACATTCTTTAGAATTGTTAACCTCCTTCTTTTGAGGTTTGAAAGAAAATGCAGTCAAAAACTCAGGTTATTTTTAAAAGGTTTGCAATGAAGTAAATTGTACTGATAATCGTGACGAACAAAGGTATATTTCGCAAGGCACTGTTTGCTCAGGACCGTCGAAGTGAGAATGAGTTGCGGGTGGGCCCGGGTTCGTGTCTTACTTTCCTACCTTTTTTTTTGTTTTGTAATATTTGTCTTTATACAATGGTCGATGACTTCGGTTGCGTTTTTAAGTGTTGTTGACGAAACTTTTGATTATTTAATATTACGTTTTTTTTATGTTTTCTGAATTTAATGTTCTTTACTTTTTTCGAACGAAAAGTTTAAAGTACTGAAATGGAAGAAAAATATGTAGGAAATTGCTTATAACAATAGTCTTTAAATTTCCGTTTTATGTTTGTCGATTTTGACCACCACTAGAGAAATCAGTATTTTTTTCTAATATTGCTCCCAGGTACCAATTTTCTCCGCGTTTCAGAAAATCTAAAGCCGTAAATCAATGTCGGCCAACATAACCTGCGAAGGATAAGTTTAAGTAAAATGGTAACATTATTATATTTTTACGACTACAACCCAGGAAGCGAGGTGGGCGAGTTCATATAACAATTCCATATAACACAGGGAAGTAATAATTTCCCTAATAAAACTACTCGTCAAATCTACCGTGAATTGTGTACTCTAAGCTTTATCGTTCAACAAACCCTTTGTATCGCCTTCTCTTTCTAACCTACACGCGTTACATGCCCCCGTCTCTGTCGCGCTCGGAAGGTAACATGGCGGCGGCGGTTGCTAGGCAACGGTCGTTGTTTACACGGCGCAAGCGCTGCCTGAACGATTGAAGCTGTGAGGCCTGCATCGGTTTATGTTCAAATTATATTGCTTGTTAATTGGTTTTTAGTTTATGATATCAATGTTTTTATTAGGATAATCAAGAATTATAATTTTATTTACTTTTGATTGGTTTAGCAGCTAAGCTAGAGCATAATCAACTAGAAGTGTAACTTAGTCCACACACAAGTTATTTTATTTATTATTTGTGTCAAGTAAACTTTTTATTTAAATAATTAATGGTTTCTATCCTAACATTGCCCTTAAATTTCCTTCTGAAGGACAATGTTCTCTTTTTATTCAGTCCACATACTTACCACATATTTTTGATATTGTACTGAGTCCAAATTTCCAAACTCCGATAATTATGATACAATAATCCTTCAGTCAAAGACAACAGGTTAGTTATCAGATCACGTCCCGTCACAGTCGGTCGGGTTCAGTCTGAATGGCTCAGCCTCGATAATTGTATGCTCAAATACACAGCTAGTGGCCTTCGTTGACGTTGTCTAGATAATGTATGGGCTCTAGCTAGGTGGGTTATCACACCTGTTGTACCGTTAAAGGGTAGGCAGAGAGGCGATACCTGTGACAAAGTCTTATTCAGTGGGGTTAATAATTGAAGGCGATGACAGATAATTTCAAGAACTTGAAATCTCGAAATACAAACAGATAAGAATGAAGAAGAAAGAAGAAGAATATGATAACATACAACCATATTTAATAAAAAACTTTATTTGCCAAACCCAGTAATGAATGGAATCAAAACTTTTTAATCGAAGAAGGCAACAATTTTGATCAAATGGATTATGTAGTTTTCAAAGACCAACATAAAACATATCTTAGTACGAATATCTACAAAGTAAATGTAGAAGAGCCCTTTTTTATCTGATGTTGCCCTGCTTTAAGTTTTTCGTAGTATGATGAAAGTCTAAATAAACACATAGTAATCGTGCGGTTTCGAGTGCCGGGTCAGTGGCATTCAGTAACCCTAGCTGTTGAGGAGTTGAGGTCGGAGCTGTCACATCGATTGAGCTGGCCAGCTGATCGTAACCTGTGTTAAGTTAGAATTTCGGTGGTGCTCTGCAAGTTGCTGATTTTGTGACCTGAAACCGTTTAGATAACGATAATGCCGACAGTATGGTATATAGCAACACAAATGTCCATGTTGGATATGAATATTTATGACTAGTGTAAATGAAGTGAAAGAAAATAGAAAAGAAATAACTTCGATGTCATAGGCTGTAAAAGAATATAATAACCCAGCCTATAAACGTCCCACTGCTGGGCACAGGCCTCTTCCCATACAGAGAAGGCGCGAGCATTGATCACCACGCTCGCTCTCTGTGGATTGGTGATTTCAGATCCCAAATTTTGGAGTCCAGGTTTCCTCACTATGAAAGGATACTCATCATTAATTTTGATAATAATTTCTTTAACCAATCCGTGCTTAACTTTGACACTGACGCTTCATTTCAGACGATCATCAGAATCAAGCCTAGAAAGTTATTAAAATTAAGATGGTGTAGAGTATCCCATATATAATGAAATTGAAGGTAATATATTAGAACAGTACCTACACAGTATTTGTCTTCCTGGCAATCAGTCCCTAACTCAAGTAGCTTGTAAGTGTTACGTCGTCACGAAACAATCAGTGGCACTTGCAACGTCCTCTATTGCACAATAATGCTAAACTTTACATGGACGTGACTTTTTCTGTGTCAACTTCAGAATTATTTGGTTTTCGAAAATCTTTGTTAAGCTTACAGTGTTCTGGTAAATAAGTGGCTCCTTAAAATGAGGGGTTTTGTTAAAATTGATTTTGTTAATCGGGTTATGCTTAAACCTGGCTGTGCAGCTTTGATATTCTGTAGGATCAGTTATGGATTTCACGGGTCTAAGGCGAACATTTCCTTATTATCCGTGGTCAATTGTTCTTTGCTTCTAATATGATTTATAATCAGCATCTGGAATTAAATCTATTACTAATATTAGGTCTCAAACAAGTCACAACAACTCCTTTAAAATGGTCATTGATCATACCACCTAATTCCATTTGATATCTTCGTCAACCCAAGTCATATGTTTGTCACATAGACCCACGGAGCGAGCAGATGCGTAGGGCCTTGTACCCGTTGCCGGCCGGCTTTATTGACTATTATGTACTGAACTTATGTGCATAAACGTAGAGGATCGCATGAAGGTTTCGCTTATATTTTTAGTTAGATTTATTTGCCGTTTGTCTTAGATAGTGCGGACTAAGGTTTTTGGTAGCATGAGATTTGTATCATGATTTTGACAAACCAATTAAGCGATTCTTATAGATTAGAAAAATCTGCTATGTACCATTGCTTTCTATTCTATTTTTTATAATGAAGTACCCAAGTGATCTCGAAATGGTCATAATAGCTACAGACGTAATCTAATCTAGTAGTTAGACAAAAGTATTAAAAGTTAAAATTGTCACTTACTTTTTACTCTTGGGCTTCTGTTTGCTTTTTTTTTTATCTACATCAAACCAAATAAAGCTCTTCAGCTTAAGGTGTTCCATTGCTGCAATCGTTATAATATTTAGGTTTAGTATCGATTGATGGCACTGCGATGGGGTTAAGTATAAGTTTAGTTGAAATTGCGGTTAAGTCGTTACGTTACTTTGTAAAAGTTACAACATTTCGGGCTTCGGCACGGTAAGCTTCTAAATACATGTCTGTAGATTTAGTTTTTTTTATTATTAAAGCGGTTTTTGATTAACGCTTGCTTAAAAAGGTTTTTTTGAGCCAAAAACTGATACAAACCTTAAGCTATACAAAGCTGATGAGTTTGATTGTTTGACTTACATAACGGAATTTTAAATGTAATTAATCTTATTTGATTTGGGTTATTGGTAAACTTTGGCATACTATTTGTTCTAATTTTTTTTTTCATTATTTGAGCTCAAAAGTCACCTTTCCAGCTGACTTTCAAGTCCTTAACCACCCGCATGTAATATACTACCACCATGACCGAGTTCCGGACGATTTCCCGCCAACTGCGCCCGCGCATGTTATGCTTTGACACTGAAAAATTATCGTTAATGTTTCATCTGTATATGGTGGCCTGCTGTTTTCGCATAGATCAGGTCTATTGCCCATCTAATATATCTGAATAACTTGAGACTTATTTGGATGGGACATTAAATATATGTATTTTATTTTCAATTCAAGACACTATCAGGAAAATTATGAAAATATCCTTTTGCCTTTGAAAAGGCTCGATCACATTTTTTTTCCATCATGTTATAAGCTTAGGGAAGTTTTACCAGATCGCTTCTCCCTTTCCTTAACTTTTAGGATCGCAATCAAATCTAGAAATAGGCAGTGGTTCTTTTCTATTTACTGTGGATATGATAAGTAGGACATGAAAAGTGACGTCCTTATTGAATATTACCGGGCGATATGTTTTTTTTTTTTTCGCGGACATCATCATATACATTACTCCGAACCCAAAGTATAGCTAAAGCACTAGTGTTATGGAATTCAGAAACAACGAAGGTACCATAAACACCTAGACTCGAGGCAATGTAGAAAAGTGACTTTCTACATTGACCCGTCCGGGGATCGAACCCGGGACCTCAGAGCTAACGACTCCTTGAAATCCGGTGCGTACGCCACTCGACCACGGAGGTCGTCACAAACTCCTACTAAATCATCTTAATGATTTTTCTTACGTTCTCTACGAAGAGTTCTCTACGATATACCCAAAGACAATTACAGACATCTATTTTAACTATTATAACTACGTGTGACTTGTCAGTGTAACCAGCGGATTTAACGAAGGTCTCTATAATAGGCACAATTAACCTTTACTTCGCTTAGATACGTCCTTAGCTGTTTGGATGAATCCGGAAAAATATCCGGCCTGTGATTGGTTAATGTTTAATAGCTGCGATGTATCAAATATTTTGGTGTCACATTATCTGCAGTAACACTATCTAATGCAGAGACGAGTGTTGGATTGTAATGCTGTTTATTTGGGTTACTGGGTTTTTTAATAATATTACAAGTTAAAATTGGCGGATTTTTCTGTGGTTTATTTTGATGTAATAACTAGAAATGCAGGGTTTTTGCAAGAATGTCTTGAAGTTTCAATGCAATCGATCGACAAATTTTAGGGTGTTTGCCATCAAAGTTTATTTTTTGTCATAATATGATTTCTGATGATGTTTGCGTGTGTGTTTCTTACCCAATCCACAAACCTATGAATCAATCTTGTGCAAACTTGTCAGCACCTGAGCCGTTAGCCACCGCGGATAATGGGCCGTTTGTCACAAAACTCACACTTAACTTGATTCGAAGCCCAACACTTGGACACCCAAGGTCACTCTTAAGACCCTCATTTAAAGCCTCATAATAGGAGTTCCCACAGCCTTCGCGGTCCCAGTCAATCATACTGACATTGGCCCCGCAACCGACAAAGACATAAATTAAAGTTATTCCAACTGAATTACGACCTTATTGTTTTGTGTTGTAAGTTTAAATTGCTGTGTGTTCATTTTAAATATAGTTTGAGAATTCGCTGTTGCAGGTTACGTTGTTCTAATTAAGTCTTATTATTTATAGATTATATGTTTAATTTGTCCATAAATTAATACTTAGTTTTGTCTCATAGGTGATTTCATTAAATTAAGTGTCGTCTTTATGATTTTTGCCTGCATTAGTTTGCATACAAGATCCAATAAGTGATGACACCTTGCATAAAGGTTTAGAAATATTCATACGGGTTTTACGGCGAGTCCAGTTGTGCAACAAGTACCTAGGCAATTAATATTCTATCATTAATTGCGACATCTTGTTGGCAGGACAAAGTCATTAGCATGTGACACTCTTAAGGGCCGCTTTCCCTTCCCTTTGTCCCTTTCAAGTTTCATTCATCATAACTAAAACTAATGTCTTCAATGGACACAGCTTCCGTCATTTAAAATGCATGTCCATTGAATAATGACCTCTATTATACACAATTTTAAGTAAAAAATGTGTTGCATGCACAAGTGGTTACATAACATTCTAAATGTACTCATCTCATAGCAAATCAAGCTTTATTTCCACTGCATAGATTCTAAAATACCTTACGAATACTTCTGAATTTACCATCAAACAAAAATCAACTTTATTCTAATCGTGATAAAGTTGAGTTTCAGTTGTGTCTAGCTACACCTGTAGATTTATAGTTATAGGAAATTAGATTTAATGTGTTTGCGAATAAGGTTGTATGTCATTTGCGGTGATAGGGAGGTCGCATGCGCACGCGACTCGTTCCGGCTGCAGTGCGTTCGTGAAGGACGCTTGGTCATGTGAAATTGATTCTACTCGATTACTGATGTTTGAAGATATTGTTGTTGGCTTGTTTGTTTCCTGTTTCGTATGTTGAACATTTCGTGGTTGACTTGTTAGTGAAGTTACCTTTATTGTAGGGATACAACCTGGTCTTAAGAATTTAACTATACTCGGAAATGTTAGTTGTTGCTTAGAGAATTTCTTACTATCAAGTTAAACAATCAACCAGTCAAACTTCCGAGAGTTGATATACTTAAATCGATACTAATTAATCTCTTAAATCGATTCAAGGAAGCTAAGTACTAGACAGACATACACATAGCCAGACAGATAGATCAACACGTGATACTTATAACAGCACTATTTTTGCGTCGTCGCGTCGTTGGTTAAAAATGAATAAAACTCATATTTTTCTCGCTCTCCTTAAATACCTTTCAAATACGTATTAAATAAATAGTTACTAGCCTCCTAGCGAGTTGATCTGCGATTTCATTCAAGTGTCTATAGGGGAAATACCATGACAGCACGTTAAGCTTGTTGTGACTGATCGTCTTGTCATCGCAATACTGACTACCTAACTACCTACATAACTACCTATCTGCCTAGTGCCCTGCCCTGGTGTCTCTTTACGAGAAACATTATAAGTTGTAGCTAACCTAGTTAACCGTTAGTCAGGTGCACAAAATATAATATGGAAACTTGGAAGAAACCTCAACACCGAAGGGACATTGAGTTGGTTACGGGTTCTGGCTGGAGGTCTTAAGGTCCTCGCCAAAAGTCCGGTGAAGAAGTCAAAGCCTGCGCTCAGGCTAACTGCACAGATCTCTACCAATAAAAATAAAAAAGAGATGGGTACGGAAGAGTTACATATGTGGCAAATCCGGGATTAATTTAATCAATACGTATAAAACTTCTAAATAAAGGTTCAGTAAATGAAATTAATAAGAGACCACGTTTGAAGTGTACCCTATCCATCACAAAAAGTATTGAAATCCAGCTACAATTACGGGTGGCGCTGTGTAACAAACCGTCGATTTGAGGGCTCTTTAAAGTTTTTTAACACATAGAAATATTGTTAATACTTACGATCATTTGACAAGTTTATCACTTCCAAATCGATAAGTACCACAGTATCACTGAATCATTAGAAAAACATAGATTTTAATACTTCGACAGTCCGATATAATGTTGAGGACCTCACCTTTCCAAGAATGGTTTGTAATGAACGGCTTTACTAGCAGAATAATCTGATTATTGATTTTATGCCATATTTATACATCTTATAACCAATAATCAAATCTCGCTTCAATAACAATGCTAAGACAAATTAAAAATTCTCATCCAAAGTTTACAAAGTATCACTTTGAACCGCTATTGTCTGTATCTAGTAGTTTTAATTAGACCGTATGTTAGTCTAGCCAAAACACTTACAGGTGGCTATGTTTTGAAAACAGCCAGTTTGCCGCACCGCCACTCCACGTACGAAGGCAGCCATTGTTCCTCGTCGAACGTATTTGAAAAATAACGATCTTACATTTTTATAATTCGAATTTTTGTAACGGTCGTGTTCGATTTTTGAGTATTTGTTATTTTGTGGCCAGCGTTCGCCGGATGTGCTCGTGTGTCAGTGGAAGTGTTCCGAAAAAGTTTTATTTAATTATCGATTACAAGATAATATTCAGATGGTTCACCTGATGATTTCAATACTTCAAAAACCACTAGTGATTATTAATTAGACAAGTATTTATGACCAAGGGGAATTCAGTTCGAGTAATTGGAAGGCTGTAGTTGTAAGGTAAAATGAAACGCTACGCTGTAGTGTAAACTCCATTGAACGTTTTAATACTAGACCGTTTAAAACGTCATTGGTGATCAAAAAGCGTACTACCGCCTTGCAATACAAGTAAATAATTACGAGCTATACAGAGCGTAAAATAACCAAATATTGAATGCTGCTGTAAAAAGTTTTTATTAATATTGTGGCTATTGCGTTGTGGTCTCGCGAAGGTCTAAATACTTTCTCTTACACAAGCGGCAAGCCATGGGATAAAATATCTGGTCTGTATTTTTTTTGTAGAATTAAAAGTCACTAAATTTAACACAATTACAAAAAATAAACAAGTCATATCTGAGAGTTTATTATTATTACTGTATATTGGAATAAAAATGACTGAAAAATTATGACGGTACACACAGCTGTTAAGGCGCAAGAATTTTCCATTACCTAAAACTGTAGTTTCTCATCAGGTGAACCAATGGACCTTCTTAACTAAAATAACTACAACCGTGGTAAAAGCAATGTTAATAACAATGGTATCATGAGGTGACACTATGAGGTGGCACGCAGTTCTTATGGTGCTGCAATCCATACTCCTCACGCGCTCGGCTTTCATATCCTTCGTGGGTATCGATGAGGTCCATGTAAGTATTCAACATTCCGTCGGAACTTGTTCAATTTTTCGAATTTTCACTACCCTAAATCTTTGCATCTGGATTTGACGAAAATGATGCTACATGCTCTCGTATACCTTGAGTAAATGCCTTATTCACTTTAATTATGGACCAAAGGGCTGCAGCATCTACCGATGTTTTAGCTTAGTCACAAAATACTAAGAAGTTTGTGAAGATTTAGCCAACTTATTATTAATGGTAGGAATATAGTTTGACTCGTTATAACAAGAGCTATTAGCGTTACTAAAGACCATGTAGCAGGTTTTATTTTATGCATCAAGTCACCCAGTTTTTAGTCTATTATTGGACATATGAATCTCCTTTTACGATCCCATTGCAATATTGGTAAATAATCCGTAGACTCTTAGCATCATATAAATTAGGAGTCACTCTGCATTAAGTTTTATACTTCAGCCTCAATGAGTCACAAGCAGTTTGCTCTTCAAACCGATTGCTGTGATACAATGTTATGTTATTATAACATCGGTAATCAATTGTAATGATATAACACTGCGATGCGAATAGTAATAACAAATGCACGACCGATTGTACTCCGAAAGCAGTTTGGGAATCGATTGAATTTTCCATGACAGACCAGCAGTTAGTCATTCTAGTAATACTATTTACGATACTAGCTACTATACGCTACTATTGGTCTGAACTCTTCAAACATGATCTTTGGTAGTCTTTAAGTCAATTCTGACAACCAGTCTTACGGTAGGATACCGTGTTACCCAGCAAAACTAGGTTTGTGGATGTTAGATAGGCAATCGCTTAGGGTCAAATACGGTATTCAGCTGAATCCATTGAGACTGGAAGCCGACCCTAACATACTTTAGAAAAGGCTAGAAAGATGAAAATGATTAAGTTTTTCTAGATCATTGCCTTTGTAACTTTTGCTTTACTTTAGTATTCAAATGTAAAATCCCACCCACTTTAATAATTCAAGGCGGGACAGATGCCACCAAATTCTGAAAGCAAACTAACTTTTTTCAGTTACATAAATACCGAAACGTTTAGAAGTTAACGGCGCTTCTTATTCTACTGTCGTCAGTTACGTAACCGTCGGTCCGACAATTATGGAAGTTTGACAGACGCGGGAAGGCGGCCAAGGCTTGACGATGTAATCTTCACTATTGTAGGAATTATTTGCATTTTTACTAGTACTTGTGGTTTAGGAGTCGTGTGGTATTGATAAGGTGTGACAAAGTTTTTGGGCTACAATTCTTTTAAAAAATCCCGCGTCAAAGGCTTTTTGTGCCTTAAAAAGCATAATGCATTGTTAGTCGAAGTACCTACCTTAAATTGCATCTGGGTGGTTGGGTTATGGATTATAGCTATTTGAAAATATTACTATATTGTTCAGTATTTAAAGCAACTGGAAGTCGTCTGAGCAAACCTTTGGAAACGTTATGATAGCCTGAAAGTTGGCAAAGTGTCTGTAGCTCTGCTAATCCCGTGGTTTAATATGTGACTTTATAAAAGGCTTGTTAGCTGCGGGATAGCTTATTCCAAATCCAGATTTATAGCGCAGCTTTTGCCTGCAAATCAATAAACTTTTTACGTATTGTGAGGGTAAACTGCATACTTTTATTTTTGCATAGTAGAGTCGCGTGCCAGCGCTAATGCAAAATTCCCCGATACAAGTCCCAGGTTCAGTGTCCGTTGGGTACAATGGCACATAAATGGTTTATAACCGTAGTAAACGCGTGTGATATCGTAATACACGGAAGTATTAACAAAAGGCTCCGGGGTACTAAACTAAAACTATTGAGTAATGGCTTTTTTGAAATCGACGGTTTTCTTGTGAGGGCTATGACCTTATGTTCATGCTAGTACGCTTAGACCATGGGCAGAGTTCTAAGGTTCTAACTAAAGTTTTGCCGATTCTCAGTCGATTGGCATCGTGATTTCGTATATGAGAGGAATTTGATTCTAATATGGTCACCTCTTAACACAGTCAGAAATAAACATTTACTATGTAAGCCAGATATCCTTAGCTTGTTATCCTAGAATCAGTTTCATGATTTATTCCCTATATGCTTTCTGCTTCTGCATTAGTTACTTTTTCTATATGGACAAAATATATTATAGAAGTAATTATTATCAGAAAGCTTGCTTTCATAATATGGTTTCCTAACGGTCAGGACTTTAGCTTGCTATATGATTATCTAAATGGGATTAAGATAACTTATCAGTGTATCAATATATGCTACGAGAGGACTATAAAGATGTAACAGTAACAGTGTGGTAATAGTTTGTACCTCCTTCGTAATACTGAAAAGAGTATTTATGGATATACAGAGATCTTCCCCTTTTAGTCATGCTATTTCTGGTCTCAAAAAGTCAAAAATATTTTCTACTTCAAATAGTAAACCTATTATATTGTCAAATAGTATACCTATTACATGTCGCGTTATTCTATTTCAGTCACAATTGACCGAAATTTTGAAGAAAAATTAAAAAATATTTCTTACGAACCTAAAACCTTCCCATCTGATCGTGTAACACTAAGCAAACATACCATCAGTAACAATTAATGCACAATTACCGTCTTCACACAGCCTTAACATTTTATTACTGAATGCAACCTCGATCGATATTAATTGCACATCGATTGCACCTTGCGTCATAGTTCATATATAAATGTAAATGCAGCTGAGATGCAGTTTCTATCGCGTGACTGCGCTTAGTTTGTTCAGATAATCTATGATAATCCGGGGTATATGTAATGTATCGCAGACATATTTGGACTAGAATGTATTTGGATGGTGTAAATTATAAAAAAACATCACACACGTTGCTCTGAACTCAAAGTAAGTAGCTAAAGCACTTGTGTTATAGCATTCTAAATCAACAAAGGAATCTAACTCGGGACTTCATAGTTGGCTCTTTAAAAACCGATGCGTACGCCAGCCGAAGTGTACCAGGGCAGCCTACAAAAAGGTTGATGATAGGGATAATGTTTAAATAACACTGTTTGATACGTATTAAACAATTTAGTATAACAAATTCAATCGATCATATTGTTACTTGCCGCCAATCCGTGTAATAAAGAAGTCAGAAGCCCTAATGATGAATATGACATATTCTGCATTGGAGTTTAAAATGATGGCATATTGTGATATTTTAAAATTCCTGATTCTATTTGCTTAAGGCTCCCGTACTTGCAAACTCACACGAAAAGTTACAAATACCGAACATTCAGTAACTTTACTGTTAATTGTATTGGTCATCCAAAGGTGTTAGTATACTCACCGATAAGCCAAGAGAAATCTAAAAGCCTTAAGGTTCCCCTAAACAAAAGCAAGCGGTTACGTTAATTTCTGACACCACTCTTATCGTATTTCACGCACCACTTAGTAAATGGGGGTGACGATACCGGTTGGGCAAGTGTTGACTTTGGTACTGTCATATGCAGTGAGCTTGATGGTGATAATGGAGATTCAGAAGAAACAGTTTTTGTACTTGGTAATAGTGAAGGAGACAGTGGTATAGGTCTAGTTGATGGTGTGTTTGATAGTCTTGTTGTGGCGTTTGATGGTGTTAAATGGACAAGAGTTTGGAACTCTTTCTTTGATCATAATGAGATATTATGGTATAGGTGCATTGGCATATAGACATAATATCACAACTTAAGAGTAACGAAATTTTTCATGACTTCAGAGTTTACTCAGTACTTCGCAGATCATAGAGCAAAATCTTGAATTAAGATTTTCTTTCAATAAAATTTACTAGAAACCATATTGCTCATTACTGCTATAGGTACAAACTAAGCTATAGGTGTTTATACGATGACTTATGTCGGCGCTAGTACGTCGGCTGAGTCAGGCGACTCATAAAATGCCAGATAACGATATCGTGTGTTTAAACAGGCGTACTCGCTTACTTGTATGTACAATTCGTTCTGGGACTCTACAGCCAATGGACGAGAATTTAGTTTAAATTGTAAAGTAATTAGGTTTTAAATAAGTGATTAATTTGTTAAATGTATTGGTGTTGACTTGCGTTGAATTGCGCAATAACTGAAAATGTATTTGTTACAGAACGATTCGTTGAAGTTTTTCTGGTACAATGGTCGATAAAATTAACAATGATATGAAATATCTATTACTTTTAATTGATTAACTTCTTAGTTATATTCATTTTTTATTATTCTTAGTTAAATACATATTCATTTACAGAACGTTGATGTTGTTCTCTAAGTTTTAAAGGTTATTACATGCTTCGTATTAAATTTCCTTTTTCTTTGTTTACAGAAGCTCACAAAGAAAAATGGCGTCAAAGAAGACGAATCCAGTTGGTACTGGGACCCGCCGCCACAGTCGTCGAAGACACTCGACGAAGATCTCGAGAAACATTACAAAACACAAATACAAAGTCTACAAGATGAACTATCCACCCTGAAAGAGAGAGACACTATTGATCTAAGACCTGATGAAGAAATCATCAGGCTAAGAGAAGAAAATAAAAACCTAACATCTAATCTAGAAGATTTAGACAGCCAGCATCAACAAGCAATGGACAGGCTTCTCACTTTAAAGAAGGAACTACAAAATAACTTTGAATCTTTAAAACAGGAGCATGAAGATCTAAAAACTGCAAATGATGAGTATGCAGCCGAAATCAAAAGTCTTCTAGCTAAAATAGGAGAAAGAGATAAAGAAATAGAAAGTATGAAAGCGTCTAAGACTGATTACGACACTGTGTTTCATAAATATCAAAACTTAGAGAGGATACATAGTCTATTAAGGGAGAATGCTGAAAAGTTCCAAGAGGAGAACCAGGATCTACACGAAGAAGTGTTTAAACTACAAGAACAGGTGACAAAGTTAGAACATGATATAGAAGTATTAACAAAACATTCAGAAACGTCAGATATGGTGCCTAGAGATACGTATGAAGAGCTTTTAAAAGAAATTAATGAATTAAAAGACAGGAGAAATTCAAATCAGTTTCATTTAGATGAAATCAATATTGATGATAACGCTAAAGGTGTTATCGAAACATTGAAACGTGATATTAATGAGCTTCACCATAAATTAGCTCAAAAAGAGAGTCAAGAGTGTGGCGATAGTAAAGTTATCAAACCAGAGAAGATTATGCAATTGTACAATAAGTATGTTAACTTTGAATTGCCCATAGATTATGTTGGAGAAATACCTTCAGCCGGCGATAACATAGTTTTATTCAAGTTAGAAAGCGTATTTAAGACTGTGCATTCGTTCAAGAAGGAAATAGATATCTTAGACCATAAGCTGTCAGAGAAAAACCTAAACGCTAACCATTTGCAAACGCAGATAGATGACCTTACCACAGAGAATGATTTCCTAACAACCGATATTCAACATCTAGAGAGAGAACTAAATGAGATGAAAAAGAATAATGATTTCCTTATATCCGAGATTGCGGCCTTAAAGAATACGTCCAAACTAGAACCAATAATTGAAACTCATGAAGACAATTTAGCTAAATTAGAAAATGAACTAGCTGATTCAAATAAGCTTAACAAAAACTTTGAGTCAGAAATCAAGAGGATAGTTAAAGAGCTTGATGAAGTTAGGTCAGAGAAAACTGCTTTACATGAGAGCCTTAAAGAGATTAAACATAAATATACCGCGATGATCAACGAATTAGAACTGTTAAAAAATCAAAGTATGGCCGTTGAGGAACTAGAAAAAACGGTCAAAAATGAAGAAAACGAAAATTACAAGATCACAGCTGATGAGATAGATGACTTGAAGAAACGTCTCAACTCAGCTCATTCTAAAAACGAGCAATTATCTATTGATATCCACATATTAGAAAACGATAAAGTTTTACTCACAAAACAAGTCGATGATCTTAAAGTATCGTTAGACGAAAAGTCTTATGCACATAAAGAATTAGAAAGCTTGAAGTCAACTTTAGACCATAAACTACATGACTTTGAAAATAAAATAGACGAAGTCATTAAACATAAGAAAGAAATAGAATCTGATAAACTGAGTTTACAAGATAAAGTTCAGGTATTAGAAGGAAAACTATCTACTAGCAGCATTAGCAATGATGAACTTCATAACATCACCACAGAAAAATCCCTTTTGGCTAAAAAGGTAGACGAACTGACTAAAGAAAATACAACTTTATCAGAATCTATCAATAAACTTAAAAGCGATATAATTGAGTTACAGCAAAAAGAACAAAAACTTTTAGCTGAAAATAATCATTTGAAGAAAGATATTGTAAATGAGAAAGAATCAAGTTCTCTTAAAGAAGAGTTAAAATCTAAATCAATTCATGAAGAGATTCTAAAGAATGAAATTGGAACTCTTAAGATGGAAAATCAAATGCTGATTGAAAAGAAACTTCAGTTGGAAACCGAGTTGACACAGACTGATGGGAAAATTGTCCGCCTTGAAGAAGAATTCGAGAAATTATTAGCAGATCTGAACGAAAAAGATTCTTTAATAGATGGTTTGAACAGCACTGTGAGTCAGAACAATGTAACACTTAGCAATTTGAACCAAAACGTTGCTGACTTAGAAAACAGCGTTACGGTTAAAAATGAGGAAATAAGGCGTCTTAATACCTCATTAGAAGAACTCACTATTAAACTGAATGATATAAGTTCAAAATCAGACCTAAACCAAGAGGAAATAAATAGGTTACATAATGAAAAAGAAGAAATTAGCAAACAGATATTCAATTTGAATGACGAAATTAGTACAAAGAACTCGTTAATATCAACGCTCACGTGGCAGGTAGAGGAATCTGAGAAACAGACTGCGGAATATAAAGCAGTAATAGAAAGCAAAGATAAAGAAATAAAAGAACTGAATCAATCGATAGTTGAAGTAACTGATAAGATTAAGACTAGAGATAATGTAATGCATCATAATGATGATTACGCGAAACTTGTTCAAGAGAAAGAATTAGTAGAAGCGAAGGTAGCTGACCTGAACAACACTCTGGCAGCAAAAGAGAAATATGCTGAAGAACTGAAAATAAACCATGAGCAAACTGAGAAACTGGTATCAGAATACAGAACCCTCATAGACTCAGCGAACGCTGAGAAAACGGAACTAATAAATCTCATTAATTTAAAACATAATGAAAGTATACAATATCACAATGAAATACAGAGGCTAAACCATGTGATCTTAGAACAGACTAACGAATTCAAAAAGGTTGTTGAAGACAAAGATCAATTACTACAAAACTCAGTGAATTGCTCCACTTGTGACAATCTAAAGGTTACGTTGAAAGAGAAAGATGAGATAATAATAGCGTTGAACCAAAGTGCGAGTGAGAGCCAGAAACTGAGGGCTGAGTTGATGACGGCCAATGATACTGTGAGGCATTTGTCTGAGAGATGTGATAACTTGGACAAGAGCTTGGCGATACAGTTGGAGAATGTTAAGAAAATGACAGCGGAAAACTTACAGGTAATTTATATTCTTGTTTATTTTTACAAAAATTGCAATAAGTTATGATTAATACGAATATATCAGTTACAGTAATTAAACTCCAAAACTTTATGATACACAGTTTCAATCTACCAATTGCCTATATGGAACGATCGACGAACAACGGAATATCCTGTGAATAACCCTTTACTAGGCATGGCTTAATTTTTTTGGTTTAGGACCTTATTTTGAGGTGTTAAAGTTCAATATATTATGAATTTCTTATTTATTGTGTGGTAAAGATTAACTAGTATCTCTTGAAAAAAGTGTTTGAACAAACATTGCACATAACGATTTCCTCTCAATTTTCAGTTGTCAGAACAAGAGCAGAACTCGGTGCGCGAGTTGGAGAGGCTACGGCGCCACCTGGTGGAGACCGAGGAGAACTACACGCAGGAGTTGATGACCTCGGAGCAGAAGCTGGCGGAGGTGCAGGCCAGGCTGCACCAGGTCGAGGAGAGAGCCAAGCAGACCAGCACCGTGTACACCAGCAACAGGTTGTAGACCAATAGGGCAAAAGTTATTTATGTCACAATTTAGATAATCAAAATATAATAGACACGTATTTTGTCTTTTATCACATCAATACAATACGAAGATAAACCGCTTCAAAGTTCAGGAGTGGGGGCTTGTGACGTCACGTCTACGTACAATTTGTGCGTGGACGTGACGACACGCAAGAATCGTACTCGGTGCATTTTCACAATTGTTTGTTTACGCGACAAGACAAAAAATATGTGTCTAATAGTTTTTTATTATCTAAAAGATGGACATAAAAATAAAAAATTGTGATCATTCCTATTGTAACAGTAGTACAGTATAATATACAGTAGATTAAGAAGTTTCAAAAAGATGTGATTTTTTAACTTAAACTTTTGCACAATTCGACTCTCTGTAGGTCGACTACCTTGCCTTACCTATCCAAAGTAAATATGTTAACACACAGCATATAATTTTCCAGTATCCGTGCCAACCAGGAAGTGGAAACGTACCGCAACCAGATCAAACTCCTGGAGAAGCAGCGTGACGATGTGCAGACGCGGCTCAGCGACGCCGAGGATGCCAGGAACCGCAGCGAGGCCGCGCTCACCAACCTGCAGGTCGTGCTGGAGCAGTTCCAACTAGGTGAGCATCACATATACACATAAAATAACATACCATCACGCCTGTATCCCCGGAGGGTTAGGCAGAGGAGTACCAATGTACACCCACAGTTCGCCGATGTGTTTAGGTTCCATGTAATGGGGGGCGAGCCTATTGCCACTAACCGGGCACAAATCCAAACTCCGACCTGCTACTGAGAATTATAGAAAAACCTATCCACTCCAAGTAAATATACACCTCCAAACTAAATATCCACCTCCAAGAAACGGGGTGATATTGGGTCCTCACCTCTCCTCTGACTGCCTCGTTGGCCTAGTGGTGCTAAGCGCCACTGCTACGCTAGAGGTCTAGGCTTCGATTCCCAAGTTGACCAAGGTGTTATTGTTAAGGTGTTATATTCTTGAATAAAACTACTTTTCACGGATTTTTTCGCGGTTTTATGGTTTTATGGTGTTATATTCTCTGAAGAATGGCATAAAAATACATCACTTATTTACAAAAACCTATTCTGAAAAATTAATCTCAATTTCTCAGACAAAGAACGTGACATCCACACCGCCACAGAAAAAATAAGAAACAAAATGGAGGAGCTGCGACTTGAGAACCAGGCGCTACACGCTGAGATCCACCGCCTGAACGCCAAGCTCGAAGAGTCGCTAGCTGGTCTCCGGGCCGCCACCCGGCTCGGAGACCAGGTGGAGACCAAGACCGCGCAGATCAATGATCTTAAGGAACAAGGTATGTATGTTCCACTATGTAGTTTAGTTAGACTAAAGAAACCGTTAATGTAGTGTAGTAAAACCAGGTTTTTGAAACGTTGATCATCTCAGTCTGCCTTTGACCATGATACCTGCAAAGGTATCGAAACGTCGGGGACTAAAATTTTAATATATACAGCGATAAAATCCGTAAAAGTAGTTTTGTTTCAACGTTGATCAACATAAACACAAAAAATTGTGAATGTTAAGCTCTGTGATTGGCTGTCTTGTTTTGGGTAGGCAATCACAGTCGTAATTAGTTGATTTGACAATTTTGAAATTTATCATCCTTTCAGAAACCTGGGGTATGATTTTTGGGCCGTATGTTGACGTTTTAAAAAGGCCCGAAAAGTCAGATAAGTCAGGGACTGATTAAATCCTTCAGAATAAAAAAGGAACGAAGCCATCTTTCTCTATAACTCTATCATTCTCTTGATAGATAGATAAAGAGATACACAATAATTAGTTCAGTGATCTGAATTAATTATTGTTTAAAAACGTTGGCAAACGGCTTTAAGTTGTTTAGTTCCATAAGAAGTCATGTGGATATAGTTACTTGTTGATTGGTTAAAAGCGGGCCTTTCTTTTCAATATTATGGATTTAAATTTATCCAGATTATAATGATTATTATTTGATATGGTTTGAAAGATAGTTCCTACTATTCTTATTGGTATTACTTTCCCAAGTATTCAATGCCTTTTTCAGTAAATCATGCACATGACTTTTTATAATTATTACAACTATCGTTAAAGTGTGTTATTTATTTGAATGCTAATTTAGAGTTTGGAATAAAACATTAGTATTGTATATTTAACTATTATAGATAAATTCTTGTAATTTATGTAATTATATTAAATTTTCTCTCACTAATTGCAATGTATCCTAAACACTTAGATAGATTTGTTGTGAATTTTAGATTAGAATAGAATGTATGACTTTTTTGTAAAATAAATGTGAACTGATTTGTGTTATTGCAAGATCTAAAAATTTCAAAACTTGCGTAATATCTAATATAAACTTCAGTTTTTGTTATGTCTACCGAATAAACTCCAAAATAGCAATTTCTTATTTGGAAAAAAAAAACACAAGCAATGTCTGGAACATCTGGAATTCTAATAAGGTCCATATATTTGGCCCAGTATGCGGCAAGATTGGATGCCGACCCCAACATAATTTGGAAAAAAAAAACAACTTTAAAATAAGAATTATGGTCCATAACCAAATTGAAATGGTACCACACCAAAAGTATAGGCTTTCAAATGAAAAAATAATTATCAAAACCGTTTTACCCAGTCTAAAATTCTAAGATAACAAAAAAAATACAGTCGAATAGAGTACTTCCTTATTTTTTGAAGTCGGTTAAAAAGCTATGAAGATGATCATTTGGTTTAATATAAAAATCTTTGCATACCCAATTCAGTCCACACCTCACTCACCTAGATACATATAACCAAGTAGCAGTAAGCTGAGCCCGGCTAAATATCAGCTGGTAATTCTGGGGTAGAGTGTACATCGCCCAGTATGCCACCTGATATGCGGCCGGGCTCGGCGCTCGCGTGCCGAAGACACATGTAAGATCCCTGTTGTGTGTCGCTTACACGTGTTCCGTTTTGTTTGTTTGTGCGTTTTTTTTTTGTTGGCACTACATTTTAAATGTTTTGAAGTTTTCGTTTGAATAAAATACCTGCTGGTTCAATTCATATAAAATTTGGTAATTAACTGATAAAAATTGGATTTAGTTTTAATTTTTTTCCTCTCTGCTACATCCGCTGTGGCAGTTTAAAAGAAATGTTCATAGTATAACTTTAATAAATGACCATCCTGTCATATTTACCATTCAAAGAATCAATTAGCTAATATCAGTAAAATTATTTTGTTCTTATCGTGTCAATGGTAGATTAAGTTAAAGTACATGGGCCCAAACTGTTGCGAAAATATCAATAAAATAAAGAACAATAACAATGTTATAAAAAAGTATATGACACATGGTTTGTATATAAGATAATTCAGGAACATTGCTTACGAGAATCAAGACCAGCGCTTCCGCCTACCGCGGTTTAATCTCATTTGGTAACTGTGAGGTTTCCGAACGCAGCGGCCGCCGCCGCCCGCCGCGCTGACAGCTGTCGCTTTGGCGGCTGTCAGGCGTGACAGCTGTCAGCGTGACAGCTGTCACGCGGGCGGGGGCGGCGGGCCCGCGACACTCAGATTACCATATGGGGTTTGACTGAGGGTAAAGGCTTCACGTCGTGTCGTCTATGTGTTTTTCACCATTTTATTTGCGCTTTGTTGAGTTGTTTTTTTTTGTTGTTTTGTTTTGCGGTTGAGACTTTATATTGATGAAAGAATTTACAATAATAAAGATTTTATACTGACCATTAACATTTTGTTAAAAATTAAATTACCTTAAGTTATTGCGAACATAAAAGAGAACAGGCTTTTTAAATGAATGAGTGAGAAGGAATATATTTCCTATGGAAGTGACATCACATATTCATAGTAACAAAATAGTTTTTTTTTATACTATATAAGGTCCCAACTTGAATAGCATAGTATTTTCATTAAGCACATAAGTATTGTCTTGCAGCACATTTGTTATTGTTTGTTCTGTGAATGTTGATTTTTTTTGTGTTTACTTGTTTTGGATATTATTCTTATAAAAAAAAATCCTATAGATTTAGAAATATGAAATATGGTATCACTGAAGCACGGTGTCAAAAGATTTTCTTTACGATGATATTTATCAGACCAAAATTAAGATTTGCTGATTTTAATATATTTTTTAGAGGTGCATTTAGACCATGAGTGTCTTAAGCACCAGTAAAATTCACTTAACTAAAAAACATTTTGATTCCTTTATTTAACAGACTTTTTTCTGCAGAAAATTCTTCCTTAAAGTAAATAAACCTTTATTCTTGGACTAACAATATCCAAAGCAGGTACTTTTTGTTTTGTATGCTCCCAGTAGAAGTTAGAAGACCTGCAGTATTTGCCGCATTGCCCCTGAGTATTACTTCAGGTACTGGTGGTACAATATATGGGATACGGATGACGCTCACACAGATATATGATCATGTATTGAAACATATTTATTTTATGTTGAAAAGTCTGTGAACCTCTTGTGAAGGTTTTAAGGGGAGATTACTTGCATATGAAAGCTTTTGACACACTATTACAACCTTTAATAGCTGAATTTTGAGCTCTGGGTGAGATTTTCACCGATCTGCAATGTCTGTAAGCATTTACTATATTTGGATTGGTTAGTCATCATAATTAACGTGTATTAACTTCTGATTGACAGAAGAAATATATGTTGATTTAATGACCAAACTAATTTCAATGTATGTGAATGTTGGTATACGGTGACATCGAAACTACCACGACATTATTACTACCTGAGAACACAATGAGATAAATAAGCCATGCGATGTACATTGCTGGTTTTCTTCTCCCCTTACTACAAAGTCTCTGTCTGTGACGAGCAATGGTCATGTAAATGGTTGTTTTCATCGACATCCATAGTGTATCAAAAGTTTTTTAGCACTAAAACTTTTGAGTTTTATTTATAACGTTATGTATTATATAAATTACTGAAGTGTGTGAGCGGTGTCTGGGGCCCTGCCCAGTGGCTGAATAATACTTTGAGGTCGTGTGCGCACACGCATCGAAGCTACGTACGAAGATTTGTTACTTGCATGGTAAGAGTAGAATACTCATTTTGTTTTTGTGATACTTTTATTTGATGATGATATTTTATGTTTTTAGAAGTATTTTTTATTATGTTGTGTTTTTAATGACTGTTGTATTTTTAAACGTTGACATCCGTTTTCTTTGATCTCTAAAATAGTAAGAGTCAATTGTCCTTATTTTTACTCAACTAAACCAGATACATTTTCATTATTGTACTTGCATATCAAATAAAATACATCATATTCTGCCTGAAAATGCATAAAAAAAATCTTGCTATAATAAAATACAAAATATTGCTAACCAACTCATTTTAAGCTGAAAA
The DNA here is from genome assembly GCA_905146925.1 of Autographa gamma. Lineage (NCBI taxonomy): Eukaryota > Metazoa > Arthropoda > Insecta > Lepidoptera > Noctuidae > Autographa > Autographa gamma. Next base: position 679,947 of record LR989875.1, read on the forward strand.
TTTGTAAACCAACCCCATTCATATAGATATTCAAATCAAAATTATTTTATTCAAAGAAGTCTATTTCAAGTACCTCTTTTTAAAGGTCAATTAATGGAAAATAGACAGCACCCAAACTCGCACAAAGCTACCTGGGTCCTCAAGCTGAAACTCGAATCTAGATTTATCTAATACTAGTCTTGGCGTTCCCCAGTGCGTACCCTACAGACGTCGGTGGCGGCGGCGGAGGAGCGCTACTACAACGCCATCTCCAACCAGCAGGACAAGGTCGACAAGAACCTGGTGAAGAACCTCGTCATCAACTACGTCATGACTGCCGGAGGGAACAGCACCAACAAGTAAGTCATACTTCTCATTACCAAATAGAAGGGGATAATGAAAGTGGACGAAGCGAGACAAGTATGTAAGGATCGTAGCAAGTGGAAAGATGTGGTCTCTGTCTACCCTTACGGGAAAGAGGCGTGATAATATGTATGTAAAGTTAATTAAAATATAGGTGTTGATCTATTAGGTGGACTTCTACGTTCCTGAAAGGCTGATAAAAATGTTATTTTAGGATCACAACCCACTCACGCCTTCGTTCAACTAATTGACTTAGGTATTGCTAGGGTTGACAACGTCAAAAGCAATGAGGTAAAAATAATAATAATACTAATGTCCTTTCTTTGATGTCTTGTGGGTCCCGATCGTCATAATGCTAGACGACATTTCGGCAGACCAAGAAGAAGGTGAAGTCCAGGTAGACTCCTACCGAAAGGACTGGCCCATCCTAGATCAAAACAGAAATGCGTGGAAGAGGAAGAGAGAGGCTTTTGCCCTGCAGTGGGACAAGACGAAGTTTAATAGATAGATGGATGACGACTTGACGACCTCCGTGGTCGAGTGGCGTTAGCACCGGTTTCAAGGTGTCGCTAGCTCTGAGGTCCCGGGTTCGATCCCCGAACGGGTCAATGTAGAAGCCAACATTTCTACATTGCCTCGGGTCTGGGTGTTTGTGGAAACTTCGTTGTTTCTGAATTCCATAACGCAAGTGCCTTAGCTACTTATTTTGGGTTCAGAGGAATGTATGTGATGTTGTCCGCATTTATACATAACATTAACCGTTGTATTTGTCTTCAGAACCCAAGTCCTCCGCGTGCTATCGACGGTGCTGGACTTCAACCAGCAGGAGTGCGAGCGGCTCGGCCTCGCCCGCGGCGCCGCGCCCGACAGCCTCGCCGCCGAGTTCGTTAAGTTCCTGCAGAACGAGTCCCGCCCCCGCGCGCCGCTGCCCAACATGATGACGCTGGGCAACGCCAGCAGGAGCACCACGCCCAGCTCCAGGAAAAATTCTGCTGTTGGTGAGTCTCTGAAAAGGTTTATAGAGGATAGCCTTTTGGTCAGCAATCTGTGGTACCAAGAATTATGCTGATCATCATCAGCTGCCTAGCTTTTTCCCAACTATGTTGGGGTCTGAGTACCGTGTTTAACATGGAGCAACTGCCTATCAGACCTCCACAACCCAATTTTCTGGGTTACTGGGTTACACCGTATCCCATAGGAAGACTGGTTGTCAGAATTGACTAAACTAGCCTCCTACCTACCTACCTACCTAGAGTCCTGACTTGGTGGCCTGTATTACAGAGAAAAAGCTTGCTTGTTTTGCTTCATTCTTATGCACGATAACTCATAAAACTTTTTATTCCAGGTCCCCACCCCAACATTCCAAAAACCGGTCACAGTCGCAACCCATCGACCGGCTCCAACAACCTGCTATTCCAGAACATAGACAACCTAGACACAGCCTCCCAGCTCTCGCGAGACTCCGACCGAGACCACAAGGTAGTGTCGCAGAGCCTCGACACCGGTGTCAACCAGACCAGAAACACAGAGGGCGCTATACTGAAATCTGTACTCAAAGATATGTGAATGCATATAACTTAGGCTAAGGCCGCACTACGGTTAAACCGGATTTTATCCGTCGGATTTTGTGAGTAAAGGGAACTAATGGAAGCGGCCGCACTGACGATTATTTTCCGCGATTTTTATCCGTAGTGTGTGCCTCGGGCGGTTATGCGGTTTCACGGTTTACCGCTTCCGGAAAAATACCGTAGTGCGGCTTTAGCCTTACTTTTATAGATAAGACCAAAATGATTTGGATATTTTGTGGATGGTTTTTTTGAAATAAAGAATGTAAATTGAATGGAATTATAATGATACTGAATCTTATATACTCATAAATTTATTTATTGTATATTAATTTGTCGAAATCTGATGGTTTTTTTTTGTTGTTTGTAGTCGTCACACGGATGTTGACAGAACTCCGGATTTAGAATCTAAAATTCTTTTAAACAGGATTACAAAACGGATTTTTGTAAAATGTATATATAACATCTAAATTAGTAAGTCCGTAAATCCGAATCCGTTATATAAATACGGATTTAATATAAAATTGGCGAAAGATTCGTAATAATTTTAGTTATTAAAATTGCCAACATAATTGGAACCCCAACGATTAAGAAAAATATAGCCATTTTGTTTTATTGTGATCATTTTGGATGCAAACTGTATTAAATATTAAATCTAATTATTTTTAAATAATAATGCATTACACAGGTAATCGGGATACTGTATTAAAATATAATTTACTTCATTTTAACTTTGGTTCTAATTAATCAATAAAACAGTAATACATAGATAATTTTAAATAATTACGAATTACACATCCATGAAATCCGGATTACTGCAAATCCTGTAAAGTAAACCTAGTTAATTTCGTAATTTAAACATTAGATCGTATTACTGTACTAAAATGTATTAGAACAGTTAATTTTAAGAACAATATAATATTCTTTTTAATCTCAAAATAAGATATCACAAAAATAATAATGAGTTTGGGATGGTCACCCATCCAAATACCAACCTCAACCAGTGATGCTTAACTTTGATTAAATTGCTTTATTTTATAGTTTTCTATCTAATCATATTCTTAGTATGCCTGTGTAATGCATTATATAATAATATGAGTGCATTAAAATAGCATTTATTTCTCTGTATAAATGTCCAAGCTGTAGTTTTTCATAAATTTCAGTAGATTTAGTCACTGTAGTTATGTTGGTGCCTTATTATCGTTTAGCTGTGATCGGGGATTAGATGTTAATATTTATAGATTAAAACATATTAATATTTAGTTTTGAGAACTCACGGAAAAATGAGTCTTATATGCTTTGAAATATTGTCGTCATTGCCTTGCATCACGTTCAAATGATCGCAAGCATAAATATTCCTGATAAAGATTACAAATAATAAAAGTGTACGCTTATTGGTTCGATAACCAACCAATCAGAGGCAAGCTTTATCACGTGATGTAGTCAATCGACCAATGACGAGTGTTTTTCTATAAATTCTATCATCAAAACTCCCCGCTCATCAGTTATAAGCTTAATATTAAGTTGTATAGAATTGTACATTATGTAATTATAGCACTTATTTCCATTGAGTTACAGTTCAATTTTCATTGTGATCTAACTGAATTATATCAAATTATTGTAGTATTGTATTAATTATAGAAATACGACGATGCTAAAGTATTAGTGTGGAATTAATTAATTGGATTTTATTATGAACAATTTTAAACATTTTTTTTAATTTAATTTTGAATATTATTGAAAATAAATTCTATGATATAAGCAATAAAATTTATAGCAATAAAATAATTATCAATCGTCCAATTTAATAGTAATAATCACCTCATAAAATTTTATTAGAATGATATCGACGGGCCTGTTGGTCTAGTGGTTAGAGACCCTGACTGCTATACCGGAGGTCGTGGGTTCGATTCCCACCCGGGACAAATGTTTGTGTGATGAGCACCATCATTTGTTCGGTGTCTGGGTGTAATTTATCTATAATATGTATGTATTTAGAAATATATGCGTATGTTTATCAGTTGTCTGGTTACCATAACACAAGCTCTGTTTAGCTTGGGATCAGACAACCGTGTGTGAGATGTCCCGGAATATTATTATTATTATATTTGACTTTCTTAATTATTTTTCCTTAATCTCATTGCCTAGACCTATCCCAATGATATATACACTGCCTATTTCAGGATATTAGTAAAACACTAATACTTTAATATCGACATAACTTGTAAATTATGTTTTGTGAATATAATAAATAATGATGTACCTTTAATAATGTCCTTGCAGATCGCCTGCATCGTAATTTACATTGAGGTAATAAATGAATGATTGATATAATAAATTGTTTTTTCTTTATGTCCTTATACATATAACCATGTAATTTTGCAGCTGCATTCGCACAAACATCCTGTTTATTCATACAGATAGTTCAGTCAATAAATCACACATAAGGCGTTGTAGAGTGCGTGAGCAAGGCCCTAAGCAATCACTTCAGAAAATTGTTCAGGGTGCTTAGGGAGTTAACATACTAAAAGTCCTGACGTCTAGGGGGTGCCGTCTGGTTATAATTTTATTAAAACTTGAATCGAAACCACAACCTTAGTCACAGAGTTATAATTTCTCGATTCTTTAGGTACTAAATACTTATTAGACTATATCCGTGGTCGAGTGGCGTACACATGAGTTTTCAAGGCGACACCAGCTTTGAGGTCCCGGGTTCGATCCCCGGAAATCCCCTATGTTGAACACAATAATTTTCTTGGGTCTGGGAGATTGCGTTACTTTCGCTGTCTATGATATCTATAACACAATAATATGCTTTAGCTATTTGTTTTGAATTCAGTAATTTTTATTTATTTGTGTACATACAATAAAATACTAGGTAATTAGTTTTCAGTATTGATTGCTGTAGGCAAATAGAGCGCAACAATCAATAGAGTCATTTCGGTAGGTCAGAACCTAATAATGCAATTATTTCTAAGAAATTATTCATGAAACAGCACCTCACGTGAATGTATGGAAGTGACGTCATTTGAAGTATCGTTGATACGTTTTTAATGTTTGTGTAAAATGTGTTATGTATCGCTATGCTTTTAAATAGGTACAAGGTTTTTTGTGTGATACTATTATGAAGGAAAACATCGTGAGGAAACCTGGATTCCTAAATTTGGGATATGAAATCGCCAATCCGCAGAGAGCAAGCGTGGTGATCAATGCTCTTGCCTTCTGTATATGGGAAGAGGCCTGTGCACAGCAGTGAGACGTTTAAAGGCTGGATTATTATTTATTTTATTTATTTACTATTGAAGGAATTAAGTTAGAAAAATAATAAGTCATAGTGGCCCAGCGGTTCAATAAGCCAATTTGTGTGCACGAGGTTGCAGGTTCTAATCTATTACTGGTGGCTACCAAAGTGATTTTTCAAAGTTACATTTAGATTCTGAATTGTCGAAATCGTCAATCCGTAACGAGGTAGCCTGATGATCGACGCTCGTACCATCTTTACATGATAAGTGGCCCGTGCCCAGCAGTGGGACATGTTTAGGCACATATGATAAATGGTTATTATATTGCATGACCTCTTCGTACTAAACAAGGCTCACTCAGTCCGACAGCGTAGCAACAACATTTTTTAACTGTAAATGAGGAATTAACTTACATAGTAAAATAAAAGCTTATTTCAATTCAAAGCTCGTTAATTAGCCATCACTCACCATCCACCATACCTGTAGCTCATTAAATACAATACCAATATAAGAAAGAGACGGCGCTAGCTCTTTATTTAGCTCCATCCCTTTCTGGCACGTGAGCAGTTATGGTTGAGGAACGTCATAATTTGGTTCGCAACTGCAGCGAGGGTGCGGTCTGAAGGCGTACGTACACTGTGGGTGCTCCTCAACACTGCAGGTTGAAGGCTTTTATGTTTTACGATGTATTTTCAGAACTTTAAGATAGTATTTAATCATTAACATGGTTATTTTAAATAATATTCTTTCGATTTTACAGTACTTAACGAAATGTTATAATCGTTAGTTAAATCTGTGTGGATTCTATAGATCGTAATAGGGGCTTATATTAAGTAGCTGCTTAGAAAATATTGTGATGATTAAAATGAAATTCTATATTGAAGTAATCAGCTTAATCTGGTTGACTGGAAGCCGACTCAAACATAGCTTGATGAAGCTAGAACGACAAAATCCCACTGCTAGATGAGGTGGTAGTTTTTATTTTCGAAAATTCTCATGAGTTTACGAGTAGGTACGCTAATCTGATCGTGTCGGATGTTCTAAAGCTCCCCGTATGAAACATTAAGGTGATTGGTATTGTCTATTAGCGAGACGCGCCCAACTCGCGGGTTTAATCACACCACTCGCTTGTCGATGGGACGAACTGATTCGGTAAATAGTTATTAATTATATTATCAAAAACTCATCTTATGGGAGAAATTCGATGACCTGTGGCACATACTGATAAGAAATTGAATAAACCTAGGTTCCGCCTTATTTCAGAAAAAGATTAACTTCTTCGAAATTCTTGATGACCAAAACTAGCTGCTTCGCTAGCTTATGTAAGTTAAAGATAGACTGAGGCTCAGTAAGAAAGACCCCACAATATCATAAAACATACATTGAATTCGTTTATCTTATTGCGTAGGTAGGCACTTATTATAACCATGGAGCTTCTACGTGACTTTTACATCAAAGCTACCTATTTTAAAATTAATTATTAAACATAGCATAGGTAACTTCTCATAGATACGGGAATATCACATGGAACTTATTTGCGTATCGCAGCAACGTGCAACAAAATCAGCACCATTAGTCTAACCACCTAACAACATAATCTCAAAAATGAATATTAATTAAATAATATTAATTATAGTAAGTCTGTGCCCGAGCATCCTTCGGCCCAAGGCTTCGGCCGTGAAACTTCCATAATTAATACGAAATACATTTCTTATGTTAAACTCCGCGTAACGTGTTACTGGCGTTACGGAAAGCTATAGGAATTTATATAGGTGTATCATAACGCTAATAAGTGGGGCACAGTGTTAGAAATGTTATAATTTGTTTTATTTTATGTATAGCAGACATAGCAGTGGGTATGTAGGCTGTATTGCTTGATTAACTGGTAGTGAGTATCTACTGATTAGATCATCTGAAAGAGGCTTTTATAAGTTATGTGTTTTACATGATTTCGTAATAAATTATACAAGTTTGATCAGTAAATAAGAAAAGTATGCTTCTGCGCTTCTGCGCTTGAATTGTTGGCTTGAAAAAGTATTCGGAGAATAAAATCTGTAATAGTTGATGACGAGACTATATTTCACATTCAAGAATCGAAACCGCAACTCAGAACTCCGAAAATCAAGCTAAAAAAACAAAAGAAAATTTTCAGTACTTAAATAATTCACAGGTTAACTTAAATATTAGTTAATCAATGGCAATGACGAAAAAAAACTGTTAAGAAGTGAAATAGCAGTTCTACCTACCCCAAATACTCAACAAGGTTTAACATAGTAACTCTAAGATTTACAACTAAGCTACACGTGGTACGGACCTTACCTTACATTGTTGAACACAATGTCACATATAAACATCGCGAAACTCTTAATTAATGAAATTAATGAAATACTGGCATGTACTCATACAAGGTTTCTTGCTAAGCTATTCATGTAGATTACCTTACTTTTCCGCGAGAACTGAAAAAGACTTAATGATTGTTTTAGGTTTTATGCTTCGGTTTTGAAAATGTACGTTACCAAATTTTAATTCACTAGGTACTATTTTATTAATAGATTCACACAGGTGATCCAAAAATTTTGGATTCGTATTAATTAAATTATTTTATAATTAAGAATATGAATTGATATAGCAAATCAAAGTCCATAGTAAGTGACTAATGACGTCATGTATTTGACGGTAGTTATAAATTAAATATAACTTACCTCAGTTTAATGTGACCTTATTTTATGCATCATGTAAGGGAAGGTAGTTAATATGCCTAAAAATTTCCAATTAATATAAAATTTCTTAGGTGTGCAAAAATTACGTAACAAGTCTTTTTAAGTGTCCTAATTTTGTTTAAGTAGGTATATTTTTTTATGTAACAAAAGTACGAAAACCGTTGACCTCCTTCCATCTCCCGGATAAAAGTCATCACATACCGCATAACCTCCCAACATGACATCGTAACCTAAAATAGCGCCAATAACACTAAACTGCTGCCGAACGCACCTTAGCGTAATTAAAAAACAAAATTATTCCACCCCATGTGATTAACAGCCCGCCGCGCCACCCCCCGCCCCCCGCTTCTTCACACAATGGTCAGTTGTAACACAACTGCCTTGTAAGACATAGCGTAGCCTTAGAAACTAGGAACAAAACAATAATAAACAACATTTTTTTACAAAAATTGCACATTGCAAACCAATAAACAAACAGTGATTTAATAAACAAAATGTGTTTATAACATCATCAAAAGTGACAAAATATGCAAAATTTTCGCAAAATGGCCGAGAAACTAAAATACGAGTATAACCTTCGCAGTACCACGGGCTTTTTTCACGAGGAAACAATGTTTAATCTGTGTCATTAATTTAATGTTGTGTGCGAGTGGAAAGCAAAATTAAAAATGACAGTAAAGCTGTATTTTCGCGCCAGAAAATTAAAAATGGTGGCAATTTATGTGATGTATTTCGTGTTCAAAATAAAATTGAAATGATGACGTTTTATATTGTGTGATAATAGGAAATATTAGCAAAAATGTGAACTTGTGACTTAATGTAATTGTTTTGTGATTATAAAGTACAGTTTAAGTGTGTGTTGTGCGATTATAAATTGGATTTAAATTATAAATTAGTAAGTATTGTTTTACTAACTATGTAGGTTTTATTTAAGTACCTAGGTCATACAGTTCGTGTACCTATAATACGTTCAGGTACTTTATAAAATGTTTTACATATAACTTTATGATTTTTCCACACGAAAGTTACTTTGATTTTGTTTTATTAGTACTCTTATAGTCGTTACATTAAATAAGAAGGCCATCTTATAAAAAATGACCTTATGAATCTTTAAAAAGTCTCTAAAATACTTAAACCACAACGTTAATCACATTTCTACATTCTTAACAAGTGCTTTAATTAAGGAATCCTAAACATTTCGGATTTTAGTTAACTGCTTGCTCATAAAATGCCAATGATTTTTATTTCGCGGCTCATTTGAAAAACTTGTAGGTACTTAGATTTATTTTCTTCAATTCTGGTGATAGACAGTCTTAAATTGGGATATCGTAGTACCCAATAAAATTTGATTTAAGGGTAGGTATGTAAAATACGGTATACGGCTTGGTACAACCGGAAGCCGACCCACTATAGCTTGGGAAAAGACTAATTATGTGTATGTCAGACGCATGAAAACAGTTTATGGTCTAGTCAGGACATACACATACAAATACATATCCTTCAAGTTTTTTCTATTTATTTTTCATGTATTTAGTTGGTTTTGTCTGTTTATTGACCGAATATTCAAGCGCATAAGTTGCATCTGAGAGAACAGAGACATCTGTAAATAATTCAAGTACTGCTTAAAGTTAAGTTGTACTCAAGTTTACAAATGCTTGACACTTAAAAAGGCTGTCAACTTGCACCCAAATCACAGTACCCTTAAGGCGAGTGTTGACCCAAAAACTTTGGAACATTGCATGTTAGCCTTCCGTTTCCTTTGCTGGTCTCGTGGTAAACTGATGCTAAACTTAACCTCTCTTATTTTTATTTATTTTATTATATTTGGGACAGTTTTAATGTAGGTTTGAGGTATCAAGAACACTTGAAGTGATAAACAAAAAAAAATTGGTGGACAGACTGAAGAACAACAAAGTGATTCTATAAAGGTTCCTTTTTCTTATTGAGGCATAAAAAAACAAATTGTGAGAGAGATTTTGAGTGGTCTCGATTTATTTAGGATCCCGTTATCAGATCTTTACCTAATGAATATGAGGCCTCCTAAGAAGTCCCTTCAAACGTTATCAACATCTTCGAATAATCAGAGAATATGATCTTTTTTCTACCGCTAAATCTAAATCGCTACTGAGTGGGTCCCTAATACCGGAATTCGCAGACGAGGCAGGCCGAGGAGACGGTGGCGGGATGACATCGATCGCTTTTTGAGTGATTGGTGTCATGTGGCTCGAGACCGAAAAGTCTGGAGTCAGATGGGGGAGACCTTTGCCCAGCAGTGGGGAACTAAAAGGTTACATAAAAAAAATGATCTTTTTTGAGTCGGTCAAAAATACAATATGTAGAATGTTCACTTAGCAAATCAAGTTCACAACTCCAAGTTCAAAACATAGGTCTTGAAACTAGAATTACCGAACACTGCTATAAATCGATTCTAGCTAAGTCAGCGTTAAAGAATAAGTAGGTGCCTAGATTTACCTAGATACCAAAAATGAAGGAAATATTTTATTGTGGCTAGCGCGGATTACTTTATTTCACGTACTTTGTAGCTCTAGGCTTTGAGGCTAGCCTGAAATGTGATTTTTAATATGTTTTGACGTGTGATTTCATTTTTTTAAAAGGGTTTAAAAATGTAGACATGTTATGATTTGTCTAGAAACCTATAAACCAAATGATCAAACAACAATCTACTTTTTTGGGCGTTCATGTAACAAATAACTTTTGAGCGAAAATTTTTTTTTGTTTGTACAGAAATAAGTAACGATTATACTAACTATTGGTATACTATGTGATTTGAACTTTGCCATCTAATTCATTATCCCGAACTATATGTAACTTACAATTATCTAACAGAACAATAAGTCAATCCAGGCCATGAACTATCTGTACGCCAAAATACATCAAAATCTCTTAAGTCATTTTCAGGTTAAGATGTAACAAACAACACACGAACACAAAATTTCCCATTTTGTAGAATTTCCCTTATAGCTCTATATAACACTCTCTGTATTGAATTAATACGACTAGTAGGTATAAAGCCGGCAAAGAATATGAAAACTATTTGAATATCTATTAAACGGTGTGTGAATAAAGCTAAGCAATTAAGGCAGCGGTGCAGCATTGCAGTTTGTCAATGTGGCTGTGACCTTCGTACCTAACTAATGTGTTTCAGGCGGGGTATAACGACAACAGATTGTTAGCCTTCATCCTCAAAGTAAATCTTTTTGATACTATGATGTGGGAATAGTCGAATTCGCTGTAGAAGATTAACAGGGTCCTACTAATTATTAGTAATAAGAGCTTATTTTTAACATTATATCTTAAAAATAAGCTCTTATTACTAATAATTAATAGGACCCTGTTAAGCTTCTACAGCGAATTCGAATCGAGTATCCTTAATAGGAGCCACTTCTTAAAATCCCATTAAGACGATTTTTCGTGCATCGATGGTAAGTTCTTTTAAGCAGGTCGAAGTATGGACGTGATGGAGCCAGAACCACCCAGGTTTTCTCTATAAATAAACAAGTATGAGGTTCATCCATCCAAACGTGCTTAAAAGTTATTTCCAACCGTTGTGAAGAGTAGGTATAAATTTATTTCATAAAACAAAACACTGTTATTTTAACTTTAATTTGCCAGGTAACAATTCCATGATGATCATAGCTACCACTTAGAAGACCCTGTCGGATGATATCCAAAAATTACCAAGCATAAACCTATCTATCTATCTATAACCAACCAGCTCCAAAACCGACTAGTCACCACCCCACGTATCGATGGTGTATCATGAGCAGTGCCCCACATCGCCCCATCACCATTAATCATGGCGCCTCTTGTAACTGATTTAATTATAATAACATCCAGCGCTGGCCTTGTTTTCTACCCAATTTACCTATTTAAGGAAATTGATCAGGTTTCCAGGAAAATGGGATACTAGCTAATTTTAATTTTGTGAAAACATAGCTGGCCTCATATACAAAAAAAAAACTTTATATATCTTTATGAGGGTAGGAAAGAAAATAACAAAATAACTGCCATCACTTGTCACTTCCCCTATAGCGGGTCTGCTGGCAGAAATTTCTTATGAGCTTAACAGTTCTCTTGCACTTTCCTTATCTAATGTAGTATTTCAATATTGTGTGTGTATATAAACGATTAAATAAAACAACATTTTATTAGCAAACTCAAGTGGCTGTAAGGCTTAGCTTAGTATGATATAACAACTGAGTATATAACATAATTGTACTATTGTTCATTGGTAGAATAGATTTTAAATGATGTTTTACCCCAGTGAAGACAACTTTAAATACGACGCACAGACTAATTTTCTAATTAACTCTGGCGGTTGCATGCTTTGCCATAATGTTTTGGTATACAATAAAAATAATTACGCCATATATTTGTATGTTAATTATGCGTCAAACTGCATACAACCGTGGCTAGTAGACGGTGCACTAAATATTTTGCTATAATTATACTAAAATATGACTTGCTACAAAAAACCGCAAGAAGTTTCAGGTCAAAAAACATCCTAATTTATGCCCTTGTTATAACCTATTAACATTTATGCTAGTTATAATAATAAAAGCTTGGAAGTATTATAAAATAATATCCATAAATTACGTTTAGTTTGGGGGTCTTTATGATTACATTTAAAAGTTGCCAGTTACTACAACCAGGAGCGAATTATTGTAAGTCATTGAAACTTCTTGAAATAGGACAAACCAAATTTATAAGCAAAGATATCACTTGTGGTTCTTAGCAAGATTCACCATGATGTCTTTTTTTGTAACTAGAGGGTTAAAACTGTTACCAGCTGGAATACAATTACAACTGTCGTGTCAGATTAAATAATATTAAATATATAAGTTACATATAAGCTGCTTCGTCGAATGACACCCGCGTAATGAAGTTATGATTGAGGACCTCGTTCAGGTTCAAAACTAATCGGGCATCTTCCATAATATCACGTGAGTTCTTCTGACAATATTGGCTTAAATATTATATTTAGTACAAAATCTAGAGTATGTATAAGACTGCCAACAAACTTAACTTAAAAAAAAAATTATATCACTTTTAGGTAGCGAATTATATCATTAAAAACATCATGCCAGGATAAAATGAATAACACGGTTTTCTATTTCCTCATCCACTCAAGACTTATTTCAGAAACGCATTCTCTCAGCAGCCAAATAATAAGTAATGCAAGGTTAAATTGTCACAACACTCATTGCGAATCACCCCTAGTAGTAGGCCACCCCTCTTCAACTCCTACTCAGCCTATTACAATAGGTTGGAGCCCTATTAGTGTATCATCAAGTGTTTCTCCTGAGTCAGCACTGAGTCACTGAACTTGATATGCCACGTCACTGGCACGGTCAGCAGAATAGCGCACACTATAATTATTGCATGGGAGTTGAACTTTTAATGTGATTCAACTATTGCACCCTGTTGGTCATATAGTCCAGTCATTCTCTTAGTAATGCATTTTAAACTTTTTTGGGCAGGCTTTCTTCCATCTTTCCTTATTCAATGAGTATCTTCTTATGCAGACCTATGTAGAACTGATCTACCTTTTTTTTCTTAACCTATACTGTCCCTCTGCTGGTCAAAGCCTCCCCAATTCCTTCCATACTACCTTATCCCGCGCCACCTCGAACCCTTGTAGTATGCCACTAAATCATCCCACCACTTAAGGCTAGATGTCGACCACAACAAAAATGTTGAAAAATCATGAAGCTTCGTTCTTGAATTGACGTAAATGTGTATTCTACTACTCCTTCTCATTTTATCCTTCTTTAATTTTTTAACCTACCTCAAAAAGAGAGGAGGTACCCAATTCGACTGTCTTTTTAATGTTTGCTACCACAGAACTTTTGTCTGGGTGGACCAATTTTGATGATTCTTTTTTTATTTGAAAGCTGGTGCTACCCGTGTGGACCCATTTTGGTCCAGTTTTGACAGTGGTGACATAAGAAATAAATATAGACTTATTTTGAAGTCGGTTTTTTGTTACAATTAAGCCGGAACCCCACCGCTGCGCAGGCTGTGCACGGATGCGTGGCTCACCTCTGCCGCGTGGGTTCATTAGTTCGGCGGCGTCGGTCTCCGTTTCCACTGAGGCGCACGGACACGGATGTGTCGGCCACGCAGCTCGTAGCTATGCATGGGGTACAGTCACGAGCAAAATTATGTATACATAATAATATGCGAAATTGTTAAACGAAATTAGTGAGATTTTTTGTCGAATCTCTTCTGCCATCTGGCAATCAATGCATACTGACAGATGACACTTGAAAATAAAATAGTTAATTTTTTTTTTTAATAAAAAAATATTTGACTTCAAGTCAATATATTATTTTTATAATATAGACAATAGCGCTTCCGAGTAACAATATAATTTAGGTATTGTGTAGTAACATCTGTTTTACTTATATGAATTATAAATAACTTAGTTCTTACATAAATTATACTTAACACAACGATCTTTTTAGCAGCGATGTGGTGGCTCCTTGTTCTCCAGAAACTCTCGCAGCTCTGGAGAGCAAACACCCTGCCCCTGCTGATGACCTCTCTTTTCCCGACCCTCCTGACTCAGACACTCACTCCCTCACCGTTACAGGTCAAGAGGTGATCGCAGCGCTTGGTTCCTTCAGGAGTGGCTCTGCTGGCGGCCTTGACGGCCTGAGCCCACAGCACTTAAAGGACCTTGTATGCTCAGGCGCCGGGGAAGCTGGTGAGCTACTTTTGAAGGAGCTAACGGCTTTGATCAACCTCATGCTCTCCGGCAAGGTTAACGAGGCCGTCATCGATGTCTTGTACGGAGCAAATCTATGTGCCTTGCGCAAGAAGGATGGCGGCATTCGTCCCATTGCCGTGGGAACCACATACCGTCGTATGGCAGCCAAGATCTGTTGTAAATTTTATGGTGAGGACGTTTCGAACAAATTTCGGCCCCTGCAACTTGGCTATGGCTCCAAAGGGGGCTGTGAGGCTGCCGTACACGCGTTGTCGACCTATCTAAATTCTGGCAAAGGAGAGGTCATTCTGAAGGTTGACATCAAAAATGCCTTCAACTCGGTTAATAGGGATATCTTGCTGGCAGAAACTAGAAAAGAATTACCCAAAATTTTTAGTTTCCTTTGGCAATGCTACAGGTATCCATCAAAATTACTGTATCGGGAAAATCTATTAGAATCTGCAGTTGGTTGTCAGCAAGGTGATCCTCTCGGGCCGGTGATTTTTAGCCTAGCCATCCTCCCAATCATTAGGCAGTTAAATTCAAAATTAAACGTGTGGTATCTCGATGACGGGACCCTCGGAGGCGACGTGAATACAGTAGTAAATGACCTTATATTTTTAAAAAATAAATTAAATACCATCGGACTTCAGCTTAACCTTTCTAAATGTGAGCTTTTTTTAAATAACGTCACTGACAGACGACTGACTCTATCAAAATTTTTCGCAATAGCCCCTGAGATAAAAATTACAGAAAAAAGCTCTCTCCGTCTCCTTGGGTCTCCAATCTTCGACGAAGCCTTTCCTACTTTTATTGACGAAAAAATTCAAAATTTTAATGATGTTTCGGATAGACTGCACCAAATTAATATGCATTCGGCCATTACCCTAATTCGGTTTTGTTGTTTCGGTCCTAAATTAATTTATTTCCTTCGTGCTTCCCATTTATGGAAGCACCCTCAACTTTTGGATAAAATGGACCAAATTTTAAAACATACACTCATTTCAATTTTGAATGTGGCCTTGGACGACCGAGCTTGGGCTCAAGCCACTCTTCCCATCCGTATGGGCGGGCTCGGCGTCCGCAAAATTACAAGTATTAGCTTACCGGCATTCATATCCTCGGTCCACGGCACTGATAAATTAATCAGGAATATTCTCAGTTCCACACTGATTGATTTTGAGGTGCCGTGCTTCACCGAGGCTGTGGATGCCTGGAAAATTGCCTGCCCGCATTCAAATACTCCTGTCTGCCCATCTTCCCAGAGACAGTGGGACGAGCCGCTCTGCAGAGTAGTTCAAAAAAATCTACTCTCTTCTTCCAATACTTCTGCTGAGCGTGCGCGCTTACTGGCTGTGGGAGAGTGGGAGTCAGGCCTTTGGCTTCAAGCATTGCCTTCGTCGAACATAGGCACCTTGTTCGACGACACTACTTTCCGCCTTGCTGCTGCTCTACGCCTGGGGGCTTCGTCTTGTACCCCGCATCGCTGTCACTGTGGCGAAGTTGTCAACAGCCTCGGACACCACGGCCTGTCATGTAGCCGTAGCGCGGGCCGCATGGCGCGGCATGCTAATATAAACGATATTATCCGACGAGCTCTTGTCGCCGTGGGCGTTCCGGCTGTACTCGAACCCAATGGCCTGGTACGCGACGACGGCAAGAGACCGGACGGCATGTCTTTGTTCCCGTGGAAGGTGGGTAGGCCTTTAGTGTGGGACGCTACTTGCGTCGATACTCTTGCGCCTTCCCATCTTCCTAGCACGTCGTGCTGTGCTGGCGCTGCTGCTGCGGCTGCTGAGAACCTCAAGCGGCGGAAATATTCCAACCTAGTTGGAAGTTATATATTCGAGCCGTTTGGGGTTGAGACACTTGGTCCGTGGGGTCCGAGTGCACACAGTTTTTTTAAAGATTTATCCAAACGCCTGGTTGACACTTCGTGTGACCCAAAGGCTGGCTTCTACCTAGGTCAGCGCATAAGCATTGCCATACAACGTGGCAATGCTGCCAGCCTTTTGGGCACACTCCCAGTCGACAGCGACGTGGGTGAATTTTTTGACGCCTTATTTTAGTGCTTAGTTTTATTTAGTATATAATTTTTTTTATTTAATATGTAGGCTTAGTTTTTATAGTATTGTAAATATTTTAAGGTATTCTGTACATATTGTTAATAAAATTTAATACACAACTTAAATGTATGTATATATACCAGGAAAATTAATTGTACATCTTATTTATAGTAGCTTATTCTTATAATAATTTCTTAACAATATTATGTGTGTACATATTTTTGCTCGAGACTGTACATAGTCGTGGGTCGCCGAGAAATGGCCGACCCACGCAGCTGGGATGCGTGGGTCGGCCACGTGGCTGAGCTACGTTCCGCCTATTCGAGTTAGCTAGCGTGTGTTTATGACGTCAATTGCTGCGTAGCATGTCCGTGCGCTGCGGTGGAAACGCTCTCATACATTTTGTACTAAAGCGAAGCTGAACACACGTGCACAGCCTCTCCGTGCGCCGCTGTGGGTTTCCGGCTTAAAGCCGGAACCCCACCGCTGCGCACGGACATGCTACGCAGCAATTGACGTCATAAACACACGCGTAGCTGGCTCGAATAGGCGGAACGTAGCTCAACCCACGGTCGTGCGACGCATCCCAGCTGCGTGGGTCGGCCATTTCTCGGCGACCCACGACTATGTACAGTCTCGAGCAAAAATATGTACACACATAATATTGTTAAGAAATTATTATAAGAATAAGCTACTATAAATAAGAGGTACAATTAAGGTTCCTAGTATATACACATACATTTAAGTTGTGATTAGTATAATTTATGTAAGAACTAAGTATTTATAATACAAATAAGTAAAACAGATGTTACTACACAATAGCTAAATTATATTGTTACTCGGAAGCGCTATTGTCTATATTATAAAAATAATATTATTGACATTAATTTTTTTTTTTTTTTTTTAATATTTGAACCATTTTATTTTCAAGTGTCATCTGTCAGTATGCATTGATTGCTAGATGGCAGAAGAGATTCGACAAAAAATCTCACTAATTTCGTTTAACAATTTCGCTTATTATTTTGTATACATATTTTTGCTCGTGACTGTACCCCACGCATAGCTATGAGCTGTGTGGGCGACACATCCGTGTCCGTGCGCCGCAGTGGAAACGGAGGCCGACGCCGCCGAACTAATGAGCCCACGCAGCAGAGGTGAGCCACGCATCCGTGCACAGCCTGCGCAGCGGTGGGGTTCCGGCTTTATAGCCTTTTTATATCGTCAAGGGAAACACGTGTAGTGATATAAACATATTCAGAACATTATCTAGATTCTGTCAGAGTGTAGGCCCTGCACCGGCCATTGAACCTAATAGCCGTACAGTCAGCATAACAACCCTGTGATTAACTAGCTATAACTGCTGAACGACTGGGATTTACGATGGTAATCTTTTTAGTTTTTACTTCTGAATTATCGACTTTTATTATTCGAGGTTTTGTTAAGAAAAGTGGTTTGGTTAGGTTTTTCGTATACTTTTGAAATACTCTACATTGCATTTTTCGTCTAACCTCAAGATACCTACTTCTTTTATACAGGGTGTCCGGTAAATAATCCGACAAACTGTGGTGGCTGATACCTTAGGTCAGGCCCTATCAAATGAACGCAACATATGTTCGCCGAAAAGATACAGGTTTCGAGTTACAATGGATTTTCGACAATTTTAGAATTTTCTACCTTGCATCAGACTTTTCCATTTTTCTTGCTGATACATAGCTTTCGTAATACTTTTTGTGCATCAAATTAATCTTGAATAGTTACTCTATCCTTTGCTAAGTCTCATATTTATCTAAAAGAAGAATATATTGGCGATAACGCCATTTGTTTTACAATTTTCACTTTCGGTTTTTCTTAGTGCTCAACTTTGAACTGCAGTGGTGAAAAATAAATGTATGTAGGATTTTTGTACAACAATCTTAAAAACTTGCTTGAATATTGGTGATTTAGGGAAGGTACAATACTTGCATATTTTCTTTACAAAATTTGACAAAATAAGCTGCTGAAATACAACCGGGCCTATTTTTTGAAATTTTTAGACTATCTACGTATTTTGGTATTAGCCTGAGTGCACGCTTTGACTGCTTCACCGGACTTAATATTTTTTTTACGTTTTTTGTATCTTATGTCTTGCGATTTGTTTTCTATCCATACACAAGTATTCAGTAGATCGATAGCCCGTGCAATGGCGGACCGATCGCTCCACAAACATCGCTTCCCACAACTGGACATGTTTTACTTAGAATACGTTGTTACAAGGAAACCTCACTGCATATGTATGGATAAACGATTTCATTTGCAAGAAGCTCAAGGCATATTCATAATTTAGCTAGCAAACAGAGAATATCCCATTAGGCTATGATTATATTGTGCTCGATATTATATGTACCTATGCTTAAAACAAGCGACCTGCATTGTCTATTCACAGATAGAAAAAAAAACATAAAAGAGTTATAAACACACACACACAATCCTTCCTCTTGAACCACTCTATCCTACGCAAATCATATGAAACAACATTCGGCAGGTCTTACAAATTGCGTTCAAACTGAGAGAGACTTGCCAGATGTCTTTGTTTTATAATATATAGGTTATAATAATGTAGTTACATATTGAATAATATTTATATAGGTGTTAGGAAAATCCGCGTGTTGGTAGGACGATCCGCAATGAGCAAGCGTGGTGATCAATGCTCGTGCCTTTTCCATATGGGAAGAGGCCTGTGCCCAAAGGTTGGACATTAATAAGCTCTTATTATTGTTACTATTATACAGGTCTATAACATTATACGTAATAACAATTATCAAGGACAGTTCTCAGACATAAAATCCTTCCTTTTTCCAAGCTCCTTATAATCATAAATTAGCATAAAACCTATTTGATTGAAGTTCGGTGTCGCACAAATTGTTGGCTGTTGTTAATAGCCGCTGAACATGAAACAGTATAATGTCACCTTTGTTATAATGAGTTGTTTTGCAAATGCTTTGGGTTCAGATAGGCCTGTTACTTTATTGTTATTCCTTTTAAATGTTATATTGATGATGTTGGTTGCCAGAAAGCTTAATTAGTGGTTTATGCAGCTGTTGATTTCATTTTATTTTATGTGCTCACTATATACGCAATTAACAAGTATTTTGTTTACACAAAATTACTATTGTATTATCAGGACTAAAAGAGACTGTGACCCCCGAGTTGGTTTCGACATTTCTTCTCAGGGTAGTCAGTTAGGAAATGTTGACCTCATCTAGATTAAAAAGACGTGTGAAAGTGATTGAATGTAGTCCTATTTGCAAAATAAAGAATTTGAATTGTTAACGGTTTCGCTGCTCCGCAAAAAATGTGTTAAGAAGCAAAAATCCACTTCTATCTTTCTAATCAACTACAAGATTTGATGTTGTAGAATGTATAGAGATCGACAACACCAAATCATTTCACTTTAGAAGACCCAATTTTTAGTAATTCCTTTCTTGCTTCATAGAATACGTGTACCTACATACATTTTCGGCATCATTAATCTTAAGCCAATCTTACCTGCCTAAAGTTATTCCTTCCCGAAAACAAACAGTATATTATATCCTGCAAATCTTTATAGACCTCTTCACCGAATCCGGTGACAGCGATCTGGACCAGTTTAGATTCTCATGTACTCTCTGGAGGCTCGCAAAACCCGATGTAGTTGTAGTTTGCATTGTAGAAATCTAGGTCTCTACACTGTCCTTGGTCTGGGTGTTTCTGAATTCCATAACACAAGTGCTTCAGCTACTTACTTTGGGTTCAGAGCAATGTATGTGATGTCCGCATTTATTATTATTAACTATTCGGTGCTTGCTACTTATTTTTGACGACTCCGTGGCCGAGTGGCGAACGCACCGGTTTCAAGTTGTCGCTAGCTGAGGTCCCGGGATCGATCCACGGACAATGTAGAAAATCACATTTCTACATTGTCTCGGGTGTGGGCGTTTGTGGTGCCTTCGTTGTTTCTGAATTCCATAACACAAGTGCTTTAGCAACTTACTTTGGGTTCAGAACAATGTAGGTATGTGATGTTGTCCGCATTTATTATTATTATTATACCTAAGTCACAATAACCCATGCTCCAGTAAGAAAGTGCGTACTCCGTCCATGACACGCGGAGGTCACGATGAAGCGATAGCGCCGGTATTAAGGAAACAGACCCAAGGCCTCGTCCTTCGACACGAGCCGCCATTTTTATTATTCTGGGCTTCGGCTTGGGGCAGTGTCTAGGTCGTGGGGGGACATGGTTAGCCCAAAACTTGAATTCGCTAGAATTACGTTTTTATTACTTACTAGCTGTGCCCCGCGGTTTCACCCGCGTTAATACCTATATCCTACAGATTCCTAACTTTTTTGTTTTTTTTTTTAAATATAATATATAGCCTATGTTAACCGCGGATAATGTGGCTTCTCAACAGTGAAAGAATTTTTCAAATCGGTCAAGTAGTTTCGGAGCCTATTCAATTCAAACAAACAATCAAATCTTTCCTCTTTATAATATTAGTATATACTTCCCGCCGACAAACTGACACACAGTTTGGTGGGTTTAATTATTTTATATTATTATTATTCAACCATCTACAAATTAATAGGTGAGATTAGTCCTCCTAATTATGAAGTTAAAACAAAACATGCAGCTAAAATGACATGAAGGAAAACTTGTGTAAGGATGTCAGACGAGCATGATCCCATTTGTTATTTCGTAATTAATTTGACAAAGGTTCTAATTGGATTATGAAATAGAAAAGTAACATGGATATAATTGCTATGAAAACATAATATTATGTTTAAAGAAAATGATCGTGCATGTTACGTCCAGGTCTATTATTATTCATCAAGTAGGTTTTATTTCGTTAGACTGTTAATTAAATTGATAATTCTTGGTAAAGGCATGATATCAGCTGTTATTTTGAAGACATTCATAGGATTTTCTTTCAGTTGTGACTTCATTTGTTTTTTTTACAATGTATTATTTTTAACGCTACATTTTTAATAATTGAACTAAATAAAAGACGAAACACAATACAACATAGAGTTATTATCCTTACTTTTCTAACTTTTTTTGACCTTAACCTTCATTTTGACCTTCCCAACATTCTCCAAAACTCAATTTTTGTTATCTAAAATAAAGAAAACTTTAGTTTAGTTTAACGAAGTATTTGATAAGAGTCTGAGCTTAATTTAACTTTGAAAGTGGCGAACATTACGGCTGACCCTATTTCTTTATGTTTTTATTATTGATTTATATACGTGCGGAATAGTTTACGTGAAACGCCTATTATTTCATGTTTTTCTCCAAAAATAACAAAATTGGATTGAATAAAGCAGGAGTTGAGTATTGTTGAGATCTAGCATTTTTCATGTAGTAGTTATATGTACTTTCTTAATTATTCTAAAACGGTTCTGAGAAACTGTGAAGGAAAACATCGTGAGGAAACCTGGATTCCAAAATTGGGATCTGAAATCGCCAATCCGCCAATGGGAAGAGTAAATGTGCTAAGCAGCGGGACGTTTATAGGCTAAATTATTATTATGGTTGCGTCATTAATTTTTAATTATGATTCAGACAAAGACACTCAGTAAAAGAGTTGTGATGTCCAAAAAGGCATTTGTTTTATGTTATATACATCTGAATCTGGTAAGACTGAAAGTGGACATAACACAGTTTTTCAAAGACAAAGTCAAAGTGTTTATTTGCAATTGTTTGGACAAAGTCTAGGCAGAAAATGGTGGTGCCTTCTGTGAGAATAATAGCAAATGTTACGTTTTAAGAATTATTGGTCTGTAGAAAAGTTTAGTAACAGCCAGAGACACTATAAATACAAAAAAAAATATAGGCAAATGTTTAAATTGTTCATAAAAGATGATGTAATGATTTATACATTTGCAGTGTGATGTTATAAAAAAAATATGCAACAAACGTCTACTTACTTATCATAACTCTACAATTTCATTATATAAATAGTAACTATTAAATATATAAATTAACGAGAAAAAGTATCCCTTATACCCAAAGGTCTAACACTATCTCAGTTCAATTACTATACTCTGTGTATCATCTTAGGTTTATTTTCAAGTTACTTTATCGCATTAGTTCTAAAAACTGTACCTAATGGCATAGAAGATATTTGATAAATAAATAATATTGGTTTCTTAGGTTTACGCGAACGTTAGACATTGAAATAAAACTACTTATTACGGATTTTCGCGGTTTGTATTTAGATTTTAGGTCCCGACGTTTCGACACCTTTGCAGGTATCATGGTCACGGGCAGACTCTTAATATAAACCGCGAAAAAATCCGTAAAAAGTAGTTTTATTTCAATAAATAAATAAATTAAATACTAGCCTACATCATAAAACTATTATAACCCAAGCAATGACCCTCCATAATATAGGTCGTACAATCCCATGCATCTACATGTAAGTTAACGTAAGCCGCCGCGTGACGGACTGCGAGTTAAATTACTACTGAGGCTTGTATTCATAATAGTTAGGTGTGTTGTTTAGTGAGAGCTAAGCGATGTTGAAATAAAACTACTTTTTACGGATTTTTTCGCGGTTTATATTAAGATTTGAAGTCCCGACGTTTCGACACCTTTGCAGGTATCATTATAAAAAGAGTACCTAGTGCAGGCTTCTTCCATGATCTGTTTATTGAATAAAAAAATGTGCATGACTGAAACAGCGATGATACCATTTCTACTTTTTTGAGTCAATTATTAAATATATACCATATAATAAATCTAAGTAATTAAAGGTGTGAAATAATAAATTTAGTGAAGGACAGCGCACTGATTACACTTTACTATCGAGAAGATCAGTGGTTGCTCATTCGTTCTCATGAAAATTCTTAAGGCGCTCCCCCGAGCAAAATGCGCAAAAACGGAGTTTTATTAAGCTATAAACTCGATATTTAAAACATATATCAAATTCACTGTTATACCAAATCATTATTTAATATGTTGTCTTTAATTTAGACAGGGCTTTTTCTTTTTAATGCAGCGAATATTTAGTAGTACTCATTTTAAAAATGGTCTATCAAAATTTATTCCTTGCATAGGCTCACGATGTACACGTATTTTATTAATGTAACTTATACCAACTGATAGAGGATTTAATTCTTAACATTTTCAACTGCTTTGTTTTTCAAAAAGACCAAACATCTATTTTATAATTCAAATTATTCCTAAAAATGGTCAAATTCACAACATAAACACACTCGCGGCGGCGATCCAGCCATAGAGAAATATAATAAGTAGGGTAGATCCAGCAGTCAGCCGTAGGCTCTCGACGTGAGAGCACGTCGGTTTTTTATTTGAAATGTCATTTACAATTTAATATTATGACAACTGTCAAAAAGTCATTGATAGCCCTATGTAGTTTTACACACGGCACTGGTGATAAAATTCAAATAGCATGGAATACATATTTATGTTTTACATAACATATCATCACGCCGGTATCCCCGAAGGGTTAGGCAGAGGTGTACCAATGTACACTCACAATTCGCCGATATGTTTAGGTCCCATGTAAGTAATAGGGGGCGAGCTTTATTTATGTCTTAAGATTTTTTTTTTAATCTGACATCGAAATAAAACTACTTTTTACGGATTTTTTCGCGGTTTATAATTAGTATTTTTATTTCATCACATATTTATATTTGTTTAAATATGTCCAACTATCAAAAGGTCGAAATAATTCTTATGCGTCTACAAATGTCTTAATTACTTTACATGAAATAATATGTTACTTTTTTGAAGTTTTATTTAAATAGCGTCTAAGTCTATGAAAAAAATATATACAATTGGAAATACAATTGATAGAATCGTACTTTGTTTTTATTAAATTCAGTTATTTATGAGTGAAATTAATGGGCTCTCGTAAGCAATTAATTACTTTTGCCCGACCTTGCATTTATATGACAGAAATTCATAGGAAATATGTTGAAAAAGTCTTTGATTCTGAAAAAGTAAACCTTGTGAAATATACTATTCAAAAGATTTAATGCGGTTGTTTTATACTTATTTTTAGAGATATAATTATCTAGGTTTTCCCTGGCCTATAGCTTTGATAATACTTGTAAAGAATTATAATCAGAGTTTTTTTTAATAATCCTGACAGAATATGTTAATGTTTTCTTATAGGCTTTCTTTTTATATTGTTTAGTGCACAAAAATAGTCTATAAAATAGATGATCAAAAGCATGTATGAAAAAAGAAACAGCATTACCTAATTCAAATACATAAAATTTATTTTTCATCCTTCCTTATCACGATATTATCCAGGAAACCAGCAGGTGCAAAGAGGCTTTAAAAGACTTCACATCGTGAAAAATAAATCGTTCTTTTTCACGTAATAAAATCCAATTTAATTTAAAATCAAACATCACAGCAAAATTTCGTCGTAAGTGGTGGGTCCTTTCGTGGTGGGTAATCGGAGTCCTTTGGCTAGCACAGGGAGAAATCTCAAAAGTCCAAAAAGCAAAATAATAGAAATAACAAAGTGACGTGCAAGACAATGCCACTGGCATGACGCAAAATTTCACATTGATTGTATCCGTTGTTGTTGCCATGCTAGATTGAAATTTTCATAATAGTATTTTGATGTCATTTATTAATTTCGGTGATGTAAGGTAGAAATAATAATATGTCCTTAGACTATTCATGTTCATAAATCTTCAATATATTCTAAAAGCAAGCTTTTATACATAGTTTACTAGCCAAAGATATTCGTATGACTCAGTTTAGATTTAACGTTCATATGGCAACACTCAAAGTACAATTCAATCAATTGTATTTCCAATTTAATGTATTTTTTTCATGGACTTAGACGCTATATTTCATGTAAATCTGTAATTAAGACGTTTGTATATCACGCATAAGAATTATATCAACAATTATTTCGCCATTGCCCTTTATTATGTGCGTAGAGTATTTCTTAAGTACTACTCCATGCGAGCGCGCTTTGACACTCACACACTGTCAACTTTCACACATTCACAAATCATGCCGTATTGAGACAGCAATACTTTCTTCAAGAACCGAATTTTCAAAAGTCTCGCGGCCCGCCTTTGCTCTGTATACGTGCCTTGTTAGAATCACACTGAATAAATGGTTAAAAAAATAATTTTTGAAATCGGTCCAGCCGTCTTTGAGAAATCCCGAACTTCGAGAAATACTCAAACGTAAAAAAAAACATCCGCATTGAAAATCTCCTCCTACTTTCGAAGTTGGTTGAAAAAAGATTTTTGTAAAAAGACATTCAATACCTTTCTGACTAAATAACTTTACATCATTAAATGATTCACTTAGAAGTCTTCAATTACTTGAGTTATAATTTTAGATACAAATAAAATATATTTCTCTTTTTTTTTTTAATCTTGCGTACATGATTTTTTATATTTTTGTCTATAAATTCATAAGTCTACTATTTTTACTACTTAATACGTCGGTATATCAAACAGATGGTGTTGTATTTTCATAGAAAGTAGCGATGTATATGTGGAGGGGCAAAGAGGGGGGTTTAGAGGTCAAACGCTCAAAGTCATTTGCTCGGGGTAGCGCCTTAAGTAATATATTGTATATCTTGCACTTATCAACACTTGGAGTTGTCCTAGAACAAATGAAGATTTTAATGACATGTGATTCTAACATCATGCTAACTCATAGAAAACTAAAAAACATAATGAGAGTTAGAGGTCATTTGTATTTATTATTTTTGTAATTTTTGACAGTATAAATACAGACAGATTTTATTTATATGAAAAAATATGTTTTCTCTTCCGCTCTTTAAAGTATAGCATTATCGCTACCACTTTACACACGCCTAACCACAAAGGTATCCGAACTATTATGTACAGAGTGTTTCACAGTAACACATATTGTTATACAGGCTGTTTCACATTGTTACATATTAAACAGAGGGTTCTTTTCAATAAACTGTAATTGCTATAGACGGGTCAGTAGATCGGTAGCTTTCACAGTAGTATTTAAATATATAAGTAATGCGAAATAAGTTGAAATAAAAACTGTGTGAGATTTTCTGATGTTCGTTTTGATGAAATGTCTTGAGAGAAAGGTGTAGCCTGTAAAATATGTAACTTTTTGTATTTCTTTCCAATTCTGCATTTTTGTAAAACATTATTTTTCATGTGATCTATAGAAAAATATACCAGAAAACAAAAGGATATTGTATTTTGTTGTTGTCTACAAAATTAAATGTTTCAGTAATGGATTTTACTATAATAATATATCGTCATGTGGCTCGAGGCAGGAATGTCTGGAGTCAGAAGGGGCCCAGCCCCAGCAGGACCTTGGCCCAGCAGTGGACACTCAGGATTATGTAAAAAATACATCGTATTTTTTTCGTTGAAAAATGCAACTTTTATCTTTTGCAGTTTACATAGTAGGTAATTTAGTTCAGAGCAGCTATTTTAGTTTCTACAGAACTAGAATGAAATACATAAAATATACGAGTGTGTATTCTTCCTAAGTAGGTTATGAGTTCATAATGAATATAATTAATTTATAACTCGACTTAAGAAGCATAAGTTACGAACGTGTATACAAATACTAAGCATGACGTGTGTAAAAATAACGTTTTTATTTATTGTTAAGTTGTGAGGTGAAAAACTTCAACAGCTTACGACCATCCATTTGCATTAACTACACTGTATTTACTTTGTGAGACTTTGTTATTATAATATACGAAGCTTGTAGTAAATCTAGTTAATTTCTTCATATATATTGCTCTGAACCCGAAGTAGCTAAAGCACTTGTGTTATGGATTGGAGACAGTGGAGACACCGAAAATATGACAAACATAACATTCATGACCATGACAATGTAGAAAATTGTTTTTTTACATGTAAGCACCCAGGGATCCAATCC
Source organism: Autographa gamma (assembly GCA_905146925.1). Taxonomy (NCBI): domain Eukaryota; kingdom Metazoa; phylum Arthropoda; class Insecta; order Lepidoptera; family Noctuidae; genus Autographa; species Autographa gamma. The sequence goes on from LR989875.1 coordinate 707,515, forward strand.
GCGATCTCAGAGCATCGACACTGGACCACAAAGATGGTAGGTCAGGAATATCAGGCTCTATAGATGGGTCCAGGTAGCCAAAACTTTAATAACACAATACACAACATACTAAAAATAGTTAAAAAATTATTTTTACGCCGTAATTTATTTACGAGTTTTCATTGCAGCTGTTACGGTCGTTTTGATTCTTAGTCGTAGTTATACAATATTATTCAAAAAGACTTGTAGAATTTTTCAAACTGCAAAATACAATTTAATTCATTTAATAACTTATTTGTCGACCCCAAGTGACCCCAACGCTGTTCAAATGTCTTTAAAGCCATATAAAAATCATATAATAGTAAAGTTTTACGCTAAATCTTTAGAACGCAATTTACAATTAACAAAATCAATTAAGATTGGTATTCGATAGTTCACTTAAAATATCTTGTCTTGAGATAAAACGAGATTTCGCCATTGATCAGTTATTTTACGAATGTAAAGTAATTAAATATTTCATCTATTACCTACCTATCACATAGCTATCGAGATAATAGGTTTAAATGTTACAAGGTCAATAAACATCTGGAAGTAACTATTTTGTAATGTTTGTTGTTACGTGCTTGTATAGTACGGTGCAAACTTAATGGCGGCTCTGCACAAGAGGCGAGTCGCTGCGCCGCGCAGTAACAAACTTATGCGCCAGCGGGGGTGCGGGGCGAGGTACTGCGCAGCGTGTAACTAACTTCAGAGCCGCCATTAACTTGAAATCCAACTATATAAGCAAGCATTGTTGTTAGGGATCTTATAAGGAGTGAAGACTTACAAAAAAGTTTGCTGCCTTTCTATCAAAGCTATTACAAAATTATGTTTACTTTGACTTGATACCTTAGCTTAGATAACATAATGGGGATTGATATAATGGAACGAACTGGACTAAAACTGAAACTAAAATAGTTGTTTGAGAAGTAAATGGCATCGGCATGGCATGTAGTTTCGTGGAACATAAGGTATTTTTAAAATTACTTTTATGTTGCATATAACTTAAAATTACGTAAATTAGTAACCAGTTTAGATAATTAAACTAAGAAAAATACAGATTACTTTTGGCACCTGAATGTGGTATTTTTAACGGCTTACGCGTCATTTTTTTTTCCTGCAACGGCCTGTTTAGTAAACACATAAGCACATCAATAAAGAACATAAAAACTTACCCTATTCTCGCTATTGTCTTTCATATACACATACAGAAACATAACAATTTATCTTATTTGTGGATCTCGTAATACTTAGTCAGTCCCACGAAGTTCAGGATAAAACCTACATTGATAGTAGCCTATTAGGTCTTCGCAAAGCCCGCAATCATATAAATATGTAAAGTACCAAATAGCTTATTAACTCATAATGTAAGCTTAATGATTACTCATCAATACATTCCCTTGCAACCTCGCCACCCACCGCTCACCGTAGTGATAGCTGTCAGAGGTAACAATCGCACGTGGGTACAAATTGCAATGAAATTAACTATGATTAATGTATGTTTTGTCATTAAGAATAGGATTATCTTAGAGCATTTAAAGTGCGTTAGGTTTGTCTACTTTTGCTTACTTTATTTCTTTGCCAAAAGTTTTAATTCACAAATAGAATTTTCGCTTAAAATGACTAACATAGGTCCATAGGTTTTCTCTTTATTCTATTTATATATTAAAAAAAGAACAGCCACATCAAATTCAGTTTACAATTAAAGTGGTCTGATGCACGTGACAATAATGGCGTACATAATATTTACAATTCTTCTTCATTATCTTCTAAAGAAAGCAATAGTACAAAAGTTAAAATTGTCTCTGAAATCAGCGAAATCGTCTACAAAAAGAAAAAAATATTAATATTGGGCTAATATCTTACTAGGTAAAGGGGCCCGTTGTATTTCAGGTGTTAACTATTTTCAAGACGCATATTTTTATAAATAATATCACACTAACACGGCAACAAGTCCCTGTAAAGAGGGTTAAAAATAAACAAATTTATTCATCTGATAATATTTTACGAAAATAAATTTTTCACGATACTTGTAAAGTAAACCGTGACACTTAACCTTTAGGTTTTATCAACACGTTACAATTTACGTGTTTATTAACAGTTATTACTACGATTTATTTACACACAAATAGACCTAAATATAAAAACCTAAATCTAATATAAGAACGAAATCTAACTATACTAAAATTAAAACTTACATAAATAAAGAAAAAAAGCTAACAGGCGTCAAAGAACTCCTCGTCATCCTTGTCAATGGCGGGGAACGTGGCCAGAAGGCTGGCAGCATTGCCACGTTGAATGGCTATGCCGATTCTCTGTGCAAGGAACAAACCAGCCCTCTATAAAAATAAAACAAACTTACTTTAACTAGTCTACTCTATCGCTAAAAGATTTCTCATAAGAATATAATATAATAATATCCCGGGACATCTCACACACGATTATCTAATTCCAAGCTTAGCAGAGCTTGTGTTATGGTAACCAGACAACTGATAAACAAACTTATATATTTCTAAATACATACATATTATAGATAAACTACAACCAGACCAGAACAAATGATCGTGCTCATCACACAATATTTGTCCTGAGTGAGAATGGCACCTATGACCTCCGGTGTGGCAGTGAGGGTCACTAAACACTAGACCAGTGAGGGTCATTAACAACAGGATCAAATATGCATAGAGAAGTCTAGATAATTGGTAACCACAGTTATTATTGCAGATAATAGAATTGTTATCTTACCTACTTTACCTTTAACGTTTAATATAATTCTTACTTATATTAGATTTACTCGACATTTTTACATTTTAATTAACAAAGGTTAGTGACTCTACATAACAAAATTAGCATTATCGAATAATTAATAAACCAATTTAGTTCCTTTTTAACACGCTTTTATTAGTTTCATCCGTAATCCGTAATGTATGATATAAAAAATCTTGAATGTTAATTTTCACCCACTTCCCGATTTCCAATTAAGCCGAAATTTTGCATAAGTTTACATTTAGTTTGTATAAAAAAACATTGAAATAATACGGGGTTTTTCAGTCTTTTACACGAATTATTAAGTTTATTATTAATCCTCGTTTAATCGTTATAGTTTTCACGAGTAATGGCTCAGAAAAAATATGATTTATATAGCACATCAAATTATAGACCAAATTAATTGAATCTACTAAAAACGATTTTCTTGTAAATAGTCACGGTTTACTTCCACATAGTCTGGGTGTCTGGGTATGTGTGTTGGTATTACGATGCGAGCAGAACTATTTAACTTTCAAAAACATACATCATAATGATAAACTGTCTGAGTGATGATAAAAACATTTGAAATCAAACTACTTTTTACGGATTATGTCGCAGTTTATATCAGATTTTAGGTCCCAACATTTCGACACCTTTGCAGGTATCATGGTCACGGGCAGACTGTAAAAAGTAGTCTTATTTCGTATAATTTTTAATCAATTGTTCAATTTTAATAATAAAACAAACAATTAGTAATAATTACAAACTCTAACCATACTAAAATTAATTCTTACATAAATAAAAACTAACAGGCGTCAAAGAACTCATCGTCATCCTTGTCAATGGCGGGCAACGTGCCAAGAAGGCTGGCAGCATTGCCACGTTGAATGGCTATGCCGATTCTCTGTGCAAGGAACAAACCAGCTCTCTGATCACGAGTAGATTCTACCAATTTCTAACATTCGCGTAAACCTAAGAAACCATTAGGTATAAAATAAATTATTCTTATTCTTATTAAAACTGTAAATATGTGTACCAGAAACTGCCTAATTTAAAAACCTATTTATTACTTAATTTCCCCCTGTTGTGTGTATAATATAAACTATTAATACATACCATATGTTTGAGTATTTCTATTTGCTCTACATTAAACATACTTACACATTACAAAGCATTTATTTGTAACAATACGTTTAAATAACCTTCTATAAAGTTGTTTTGATTATCTGTTGTAATTAATCATATTTACTAGATATAATAAACTAGTAATATCGTTCAAGATACGTACTTAAATTCGATATTTAACACTTAACCTCGAAATCTCTATCAAAGCCTTATTAGACATAGACTTATTTCGTTTACTAATTCTTACAAAAATAAATCGACGTCAAAAGAAGTCTTACATTTATTTCTTATAGATCCCTTTGTCAAAACTGGACCAAAATTACACCTTACAACACCAGTTTTCAAATAAAAAAAGAATCATAAAAATCGGTACACCCAGTCAAAAGTTTTGCGGTACCAAAAAAATAATCGAATTGAGGACCTCCTCCTTTTTTGAAGTCTTTTAAAAAATCACAGTTTATAATATTTTCTTTTTTTCTAATTCCAGGTTAAGAATGTCAACATAAAAAATGGCGCTGAAAGTAAAATACAAAGACGAGCACGGCATCGTCCAGATCAACATGAGTCCTTCCTCCAGCCCCAAGGAGCCGGACAAGGAGCTGTCCGACCCTCAGTTCGACAGCATCAACCACCGGTTCGCGCAGTACGACCTGTTCGGAGCCAAGTATGACGTCGACAGTGGCGGGGAGCCGCGCTCGCTGTTCCGAAGCCGGTACAACAGTATCGAGGAGGAACTGGCCAACACGCCGTACGCCTTCACGACCGAGCGCTCACTCCGCCTCAACTCCGCGAACAAACTCGACATCACCATCCGCGACTCCCCGTCAAAAGATATCGAAAACGATAAATTCTTTAATCGGAAACTAAGTTTAGAATTAGATGATTCGCTATTCGGGCCGCAAATCGATTTTCAAGTGAAGGATGCGCCTGCGCCGGCTTTTACTGTGACGCAGCTGATACATGCGCAGGATCGGTACTTCGACCTGTCTGGGAGGCAGTCGGAGAGCCCTCGCGCTGGGCCAGTGGAAGTGTGTCAAGTGCCAAGTCCTCGGGAGAGGAGGGATGAGGCCTTCCGGGTGCTGGCGGATCTGACATCACAGGAGACCGTGCCCGCTAAACCGTGAGTGTTTTATTTATTGTTTACGAAACATTGTTGTTTGTCTATTGTTGATAGGGATAGATGATTGTGCTGTAAACAAATTGTTTATGAGTTTGTTTGGTTCAACATGCCATGCTACATACCGAACTATTTCAACAAGTGGTATAAGTCAAAAACTTATAAAACCCGACTGCCCGGTTAGTTTATTAGAGGCTTTAATTTTCATAACAATTTAATGTTTACACATATTATCTTGCTTATTACATTTGAAAGTACAAGTTGTATGTATTTTTGTTAGCTATTTAAAACTTACATAAATATTAGCTATATTTTGATACTACACTCTTTACGTTAATTGAGTTAGTTAGATGCATATTTTCTAGGAAAATTCGCCACTAATCATTTTACGTCAAGAATGTTATAATAATCAATAAAGAGTTCCTCTCTGAAGCATTAATAGATAATATTATTTTTTCAGTGTGAACTTTAATCTCTTACATACCATAGAAATATTAAACAAATCCAAGTCATTTTATAGATGTTATAACGATTATATTATTCATTAAAAGAGCCGATAAAAAATTGATTTTACTCATTTTACTTTACAAAAAAATAAAAAAAATATTTTAAATACTACAGATAGTTAATTAATTCTTTAACCGCCAAATTTTTATTAGTGACTCATTGTATTCGCATCTCTAACGTACCAAAAATCAAGGAAATGTCAAATAAATAGCAAATAATTATCAAAAATAGTACAAACATGTATGGAGATTAGTTTATTACTTTGTATAAGGAAAGCCGTGGGCGATGCGTTTAGAACATAAAACATTAAAAAGGTTTTATCATGTGGGAGGCTCTACATTTGGTCTGGCTTGAGAACAAGTATATTTATTTTAAATCAAGAGCTGGCTCCGAAAAGATAGTATATGTACACTTATTATAGTTCTTATATATTTTATCTAAGATATAAAATATATAAGAACTATAATAAGTGAAGAATATTTTACATATCTAATCACAATTAAATGTAATACAAGAACAAACTCTAACTATTTAAACTTATGTCGAATAGATTTGTTACTAGTTGTAGCAAATTCACGACCAAATATTCCCAAATATCAAAGTGAATTCATTTTATTTTGTAGGACGTGGTATCAGTAAAAGAAACATATAGGTGTTAAATTTGAAGGAGCATGCACAAGAAGTGCATACGTAATAAATCATCACAAAAACCAATCAATTGAATTAAATTTAACTATGGTATGATGCACAATCGAAAGTAAGCAAATTAATTTGTTCACAAAATTGAGTCATCATCATCATCATCCACAGCCTTTTTCCTCCCACTGCTGGGCATAGGCCTCCCCTTTTTCGTGCCATAATATACGGTCCTGTGCCAGCCTCATCCAGAGACGACCCGAGACCCGTATTAGGTCATCGACCCATCTTGCTCCCGGACGACCGACGCTTCTTTTGCCATGCCTTGGCCACCATTCTGTCACCGCCTTAGTCCACCTGCCGTCACTTCGTCTGGCCAAATGGCCTGCCCAACTCCATTTCAGTCTAAATTGAGTAATGTCAAAAAAATATTTATGTTTTTTCACGATTGGTATAATAATACAATATACCAGGGCAACTCTTTCCTTACCATAACAACAGGGCTACAAGACAATAAACCAAGAAATACGTTACGCTTTGAAGCCAAACTGGATGACATTTAACAAAACTAAAAAAACATGCCAAATTATCTACATAAAACATAAACATATTATCACGCCTGTATCCCCGAAGGGGTAGGCAGAGGCGTACCAATGTACACCCACAGTTCGCCGATATGTTTAGGTCCCATGTAATAGGGGGCGAGCCTATTGCCACTAACCGGGCACGAATCGAACCCAAGACCTCCAGCGTAGCTGGCGCGCTTAGCACCACTAGGTAAACGAGGCTGTCTATTATCTAGATTCCACTCAATTGTTTTTCCAACTTTTTCCTCGTATCGCCACCATTTTTAAAATGATTAGTAATTTCTTTTTTTTTATTAAATAGCTACTTTCATTGCGGTCTCGAATTCTGTCACGTTTTGATGAAAAACTTTGAGAAAACAATGGCTCTTGTAAACGCCTGTCAGCGAAATTACTGGCTCTTGTTTTTTAAGTCCCAATATCTTTACAGAAACCAGAATATTGTAACTTTTCTTTGGAGATTATATTTTATTTTTAACTTTCACTTTCATTATCAGAATTTAAGATACAATCTTTGTTAGATTCTACTGATAAAAATACATTTAGTGAATATATCTTGTAAAATGCATGCAAGTTTTAGGTCCCGGGTTCGATCCCCAGACGACTCTTTGCAGAAAGAAAAAACTTCTATATTCTGGGTATTTGTGGTATTTCAATGTTTCTACTTCTAAAACACAAGCTTCAGAGCAATTGTAATTTTGTGCACATTTATTAACTTCATTTTGTAGCCCTTACGAAGCGAACAGTGCTTTAATCTATAATTTAATAAGGAATGCTGCTGTATACTTAAAAAAAAGTAGGTACTCAATCTTGTTTGAAGAATGCTCAAGTCGTTAATTAAGTTTCGGAGATCAAACGTCCCAAAATACTTAAACACAAACACAGAGAATGAACATATTTAGATCTTAAAAATAGATACTTATTTGACTTTACATTACATTGTCGGAATTCATTTCAAGTTATTTTTAAACCCATCTCTTATTTTTATAAAAAGATACACTAAAATTCTCTCATTCTTCTAAAACTTTGAAATATTTACTAAACGGATCATCATTACATTACTGTATGATAACAGGATTTCCTTCATAGAGAGACCATTAAGTTATGCTACACATGTGCTTTCTATATAAATAACAACTAATTACATACTACTCTAATACCTCACACTTGTTATAATAATAATAATTACAGCCTATAAACGTCCCACTGCTGGGCACAGGCCTCTTCCCATATAGAGAAGGCACGAGCATTGATCACCACGCTTGCTCTCTGCGGGTTGGCGATTTCAGATCCCAATTTTGGAATCCAGGTTTCCTCACGATGTTTTCCTTCACCGTTAGTCAGAAGTGTCTTAGAATAATTAAGAAAGTACATATAACTTTAAAAAGTTACATTGGTACTTGCCCGGGTTCGAACCTGCAACCTCGTGCATATAAATCCGTTCATTGAACCGCTAGGCCACCACGACTTTTTACACTTGTTAAAAAGTAAAAATATTAATAAATAAATATTCATTAACACAATATACATGTAACTTCATACATACATTTCGCCCAAAAATTTTATGATCATAGTTTAACGAAAATCAACCTTATCCTATTGTAATAAAGGCGATTTAAATGTCAAAAAGTGAAGAATTATGTGTGGTTTACTATAATGTAGTATGTAACATCCAAATTACATGGTTATAGAAAGCAAATGATAATATCTTGGTAATAAATCATAAAAGAGTAAGTTAACAAGTTTAAAAATGTTTGCAAATTAGAACTGTTTTTTGATATATTTATTTATTTATTTATAACAGGCACATCAACAACATAAACACAAACCTAAAAATAAACATTACACAAGTCTTATAACTAGTGTTTACATCAATTACAGACGTGCACAACAATTAACATAAAAGTCTTCACAGTGTTCACAGGTAAAAAATAATAAAAATAAAAATCATCTTGGCAAACAATTACTTATTACTATGAAGTATCTTAAGCCTGAGTTGCGCGGGGTGGTCGTGGAAGATATCCAAGTCGAGGTTTTTCCAGATGCCATTATATGTAGACATTAGCCTTGCTATCGGAGAGTTCAAGCCTAAGTTGGTTCTATAACGGGGAATGGAAAAAACTGTACTAAGTTTTCTTCGCGTATTTACTCTTGGGACGTTAATACCAATACGCTCCAAAAGACCCTGATACGAAGAGGAACCTTTAACAACATTCTGCAGGAGAAGCATATCAATCATTTGTCTACGGCGTTTTAAGGTACACATTTTAAAAAATAAAAGCCTGTCGTAATATGAACACCGACTACTGATGCCTGGCGCAAGAAACGCGAGGTGTCTTGTAAAAGATCTTTGAATAGACTCTATTCGATCTGAGTGAACTACATAGCGTGGGTTCCAGATAACGCTGCCAAACTCAAGCACACTGCGCACTAGAGCATTAAATAGAACTATTTTGGAGGCAGGGCGTTTAAAGCCCTTGGTGTTGCGTTTAATGAACCCCATCATTTTAGCTGCCTTACCGACCATGTTGTCGTATTGTGGGATGAAGCTTAACTTTGAGTCAAGAATTACTCCAAGGTCACGAACTTGTGAAACAAGCTCAATTTTTTCGTGATTAATGTGAAACCATGTCTCTATTACCTTTCTCTTTCTTGTAAAACGCACGTGTTGACATTTTAAGGCATTTAGCATCATCCTATTAGAGCGACACCATTCGTAAATTCTATCTAAGTCAGCCTGTATAAGTTCCATATCCTCTGAGGAGTCAATCTGCCTCGAAATTTTCATATCATCAGCAAAAAGGAAGCAGCGACAATGACGAACTTGATGAGTAATGTCGTTAATAAATAACAGAAACAAAATCGGCCCCAAATGCGATCCTTGTGGCACTCCTGAAGTGGCAATATACGTATTAGATTCATAGCCGCTAAGCACTACAGATTGATGGCGATCTTCTAAATATGATATAAACCATTTAAGTATTGAATCGCAGATACCATATTGGTTCTGTAGTTTACGTATAAGTATTTTATGGTCCACGAGATCAAATGCGCTGGCAAAGTCAGTGTAGACTGAGTCAATTTGTTTATTACTGTCTATTGCCTCCATTACTGGAGTTATATACGAGACGAGATTAGTAATAACAGATTTCTTCTCTTGGAAGCCGTGCTGTTCTACTCCTATCAGGGATCTAGTGTGCTTCGTTAAGATCGGGCATATAATACTTTCAAAAACTTTTGAGAAGGTAGATAGTATCGAAATAGGTCGATAATTTTTAACGTTGCTATTATCGCCTTTCTTTAAAATCGGAACAATACGCGCACGTTTCCATAAATAGGGAAAGATACCACTTTCAATTGACTTGTTAAATATTTCCTTTAATGGATATGAAAGTTGTAAAGCACACTTCTTGATGAAATAAGGTGGGATTCCATCAGGGCCAGCACCTTTGTTAGGATTTAGTTGCTTTAAGCAATTTAGAACCTCACTTTCTTGAAAACGTAAATAGGCTAATTTATTGCAACATGTTGTCGATGTCTCATCACAGCTCTCATCAGAACTGTTAGGAGGCAAAACAACACTTCCAACTTTCGTATAGACCAAGCTGAAATGAGATGCAAACAGGTTGGCAATATCGGGACCACTAGATGAGTATTGCCTATTGTCGTTATGCATTATTGAGGGAAGCATACTGGTAGGGGATTTTTTGTGTTTTATAAAACTCCAAAAGACTTTGGGATTCTTTTTTAAGTCATGTTCTATGGTACTTATGTAACTTTGGTAACAATTGCGCATAAGTCTATCGCATACTTTTCTAATGTTCTCATATTCAAGTCTATCTCTAGGATTATTAAATTTACGACATTTATGTCTTAACTTATCCTTTTGCTTTAACAGCCTAATTAAGTTACGCGTAAACCAGACAGGGTGACTGCTTCTCCGAGGCTTGCGTCTAGGAACATGCTCATTAATAATTGCGCCGATTTCATCGTAAAAATTTAAGACCATATCGTCAACGTTCCTACAACCATTAAATATTTTCGACCAATCCACACCACTCAGGCTGCAAGAAACTTCATTATAATCGGCTTTATAAAAATTAAAATCCGATCTAGGTACACAACTTAATCTAGGGACAGGTTTTAGATCTAACATTATTTGAAGTGGAGGGTGATAAGGATCGATTTTACTAATTTGGTCAGCTTCAGTTACTTTACAATCTATGTTAGTCAATACTAAATCCAATATTTTGTTGTTATGATTGGCAATAGAGTTATATTGTTGTAATCCCGAAACATTTATAAAGTCAGTAAATATAGAAGCTAAACGGCTATTATAATTATCTGCATTTGATATTTCATCATTGCTAGGAATCACATACGAAAGGCTACAATCTTTGGTCCAATTAATCATGCTTAAATTAAAATCACCTATCAAACAGATATTGTCAACCAAGTCCATTACCTTATTTACACTGTCTATAAAAGCGCTAAGGATTTCTGTCTTAATAGGCGGCGGTAAATAGACGACACAAATTGCAATTTTGGAACGTTTGTTGTTGTGTACGACATCTAGACAGACCCATACGTCCTCGCAGTCACTTTCCCACTCATATGACCTGTAGGATGGAATTGATCGTGACACGGCGACTAAGACCCCGCCTCCATCAGTTTTAGAAGATTGGGATAGATCTCGATCTCTACGGTAGACTACGTATCGACTATCTATGATTTCACCGTCAAGTATGTTTGTATTAAGCCAAGTTTCGCTGAACGTAATAATATTGTAGTTACAAAGAAGTAGGTTATTATACACTTCAGTAGTCTTCGTACGCATACCCCGTAGATTCTGGTAGTAGATGTCAAGAATATCGAATTTTATAATTATTTCATGACACCATTTTAAGATAGCTTCAATCTATTTAAGTAATGCTAAACTCTCGAAGCCTCGGACGTATATTGCTTGGCTCGTTTCGTTCTTCTTAGCAAAAATTCGACCATCACGAACCCAGACGAATTTATATTTTAACTCTTTGGCCTTAAGCCTAGTTGCTGCATGTAGATGTTTGTTATGAGGGCTTAAGTGCTCAGATACAAATATTGGTTCCCGTTTACCACCTATGCCGAGATGTTTAGATGACAGCTTGTCATCAACATGCCCTTTGTTAAATTTAGTAACGGCAGCTAACAGGTTGTCGCGCACCAATCGGGTTCGTAGTTTAAGCACTACTGTTTTTGGTCGATCACTTTCCTTATTAAGTTTAGCGACTCGTGTAACATGTTGTATGTCTTCGTTTGTGATTGGACATTCTACAGATCGACCGAGCTGCAACATAACGCTAGGTAGGTTTTCAGAGCGGTGTTCTGGTATTCCATTTATCTCGACATTGCACTCTCGCATATTTTGTTCGATCGAGTTTAGCCTTGTCGATAAGTCAGTAATGGTAGACCGTAGCTCAATATTTTCCCTCTCTAATTTATCTATGATCTGCACCTTTTCATCAAGTTTTTTCTTCATTTCTTCTAGAAGTGTATTATTAAATGTAAGAGACTTATCGAAACTATTAATGTTTTCATTTATGTTGGCAAGATGTTCCGAGACGAGTTTACCAATCGCAGTCTTGAATGCAATCCCAATTTCATCTCTTATGATATCGCGCAATTTCTCTTGAGACATCAGTTCACCTGAGCTAGGTGAAACATCAGAGAGTCCACGTTTGATTCCTGTATTTCGGCGGAAAGTTATATTATCATCGTCTTGTTGATGAGGCAACGGAGAGGAAGGCGCTGAGTTAGTATTACATGAGGTGTTGGGCTCAGTACTATGGCATGTACAGCATTTCCAAGTTTGTCTATGTTCTTTCATCATTAAGTCGTAGCGATTTTTCGATACTTTAGCACATTTGAGATCGTACGTTAGAGAACATTGACAGCATTTCATTAAATCATTGGTTTTAATTTTGCTGTTACAACCCGCACACTGCTGTTGACTCGGTGAACGCAACATTTTAAGAACTTACTAATTTGCACAGCACTAATGTCGTTGCTCAAGAAGTATAGTATGTTTGAACCTGGAACGCCAACGGGCTATGTGTTTGCGGAGTGTTGGTAGCACTGTCGGTCACTGCGCGGGAGTATGGTGCACGGCGCTTTAGCGCTTATGCTCACTACACAACCGTGCTAATCCTGCGCACCTTGCACATTAATGTCAATGAGATTGCACTTCTTGAAAATTTGTGATTAATATTGTTTATTTGATATGCCACTGTTTTACTAGATTATAACTATATTAACCGGTACACTGAATCTACTTTGAGAGTTATGATAAGTTTTAGCGTTTACGATTAGATTAATATCGAAGTTATAAATTAATTTGCAAAAGAACTGTGGAGACTGTGTTGACAAGGGAGCGTTCCAGTGACACATGATGATATATCCGTATTAAAACGTCGTTTAAATTCATAGATAATTACAATTCACTTTTGCAAGATGAATTTACTACCACAGATTAGAAGAGTCCTAAACGGAATTTTAACTGACAAAATAGAATACTTTATGAAAAAATATATCAATAAAAATTTGAAAAAAAAAATCAGTGAAATACATTTGGAGCAATAAATCATCTGAGAGTTTTGACTCGTCTAACCCTAAATTTTTAAGAACCTAATTACATTTCGTGTATGACAATTAAATTGGCTTATTCTCGGAACTTCAACAACACATTTTATCATGATACCACAAAAATCGGCAACTTACGTTATTCCCAAGTTTTTGTGAAGGTGACATCACATTTATTTTGAACCAAACAGTTTATATATAGCTTGGATAATAAATACTAAATGTATATGGATGGCGGCAATGACATTACTTGGTTAGGAAAGACCGCTTCTTAATACTCGGAGTGCAAACTTGATATTATTTATTAAATACATGTGAGGGGTAATGCCGGGTCAAGAGCTGCAAGTATGTTAAGAGATATGAGTGTAAATAGAGCAAATATAGTAGTAGTAGATCTTCTGACAAAGATTAGGGTTAGGTGTTAAAACCAATCAAAAATTATTTATATTTATTTATCAATATAGTAAGGGTGCTTAAAAAGCGTTAAAGTTAACAATCTAAATGTCTCTAGTAGTGCGTTGATGTTCATCTGTGTAAATAAATATAGAAATCTTGTGTGTGTTATTGGGTTTTCTATGAAATTCTCAGTAGCAGGACGGAGTTTGGATTTGTGCCCGGTTAGTGGCAATAGGCTCGCCCCCTATTACATGGGATCTAAACATATCGGCGAACTGTGGGTGTACAATGTTACACTTCTGCCAAACCCTTCGGGATACAGGCGTGATGATATGTTAATCTTGTGTAGGTAAATAAAATATATATGCAAAATCGAATCAGCAAATCAAAGATCATGTCGGTCCGTCGGTTCTAGAGTTATAAATCTGTGAATTTGTTTTATAAACATCAAATATTATTCAAATAACACAAAAAGATAAGATCGAAACATCTCAAGCATATCAGGAAACTATTCCTGTTTGTTTCGCGTCGAATCGTGAATAGAATAGTGCTGTAATCAGACAATCGCGGCCGACATCAACGCAGTTTGGTAACGTCCGAACTAGGTATCTACTTATTATACAACAGCTAGTGGTTTTGAACAAAAGTTTTTTACTGTACGAATGTGTTTGTAAAGCAAATAATTGATAAACTTAAATATATATCGGACCAGCAAACAGGGTTTCATTAAAATCTATGTAATTAATAATAATAATAATACTTTGCACTTTACACCTAACATGCTGAAAAGCCACCTGGCATCATAATTTTTAGTTTTAAAACATTAGTAAGCAAATATTAAGTAATAACCGTCTTTTAATGGTGTGAGTTTCGTTCTCTCAAATTTCGCATTTAATTCAGGGGGTAGCAGAAATCTTGTTTATCTTGCATAACAAATTATAGACTATAATAGGTGTAATCTAAATATTTGTTAGTACTGCTTAAAATATTCAAGATGAAAACTGTACATAAAATTATTTATAAACAAAACGCAACACTTACTTTTCAGACAGTTTTTTATAACATTTCTTAAATTAGTTGCATTTAATAGATAACATTCATGGCCAGCTTACAAACCGTTACATTTCTAAACTCAATGCTAATATTAGACTACCGCCTACCTCTGGGTGCACTCGCAAAAACAATTGAATAAACTGCGGTTTTCAATAAAAAATAGAAAACACAACAAGATCTTATTATGTAACTATAGACATCTAATGATGCGTTAAGAATATTTGGGATTCCCATTGTTAAGTTATTTCCTACTAAAATAAGTAACAAAAAATGGATTGCTTGTCCAATAAGTAATTTGTAGAAACTTCGTCTATTTGTGTACGTAAAACTACCAATTAGACTAACCAATTCATCATGATTTGGTTAATAGATTGTGGATTACAGATAGGCAGTCACTCCATGTAAAATACGGTATTCAGCTGAATCTAGTAAGAATGGAAGCCGACCCCAACGTAGCTAGTGAAAAGGCTCTACAGAAGTAGAGTGTGAGTGAAGCCTGACCAGACAATGCTACACCTGCTAGAGTATCTAAAATGTCCTAAACTTTGGAGGCCAAACTCTTCTTCTTCATCCTGCCCCTTTCCCAAATTAATTGGGGTCAGCGCACCATGTATTTTATCTTCCATTCCACTCTATTAGCTGTCATACTCTCATTCACTGCTTTTTCATTCATTTTGTATAACGGCCGCGTCAAATTCTAATTCCTATATATAATCAACTCGAAAATAAGAAGAATAACAGTATTTTGCACTAAGGTATACTATTATTTAAATCATATCTAAAAAATAGGAAAATCAAATGAGCAGGTAATTATTGTAAGATAAAAACACAGGAAGCCGATGTCGTTTCTGCACAATTAGGTAAATGAAAAACCAGCAGATTTTTAAACAATGCTGATTATTGTAATTTGGGTAAATCTTAGAATTGTTAGTTCTTGGTGACATTAAATAAGACAGAATGAACTCAAATGCGGTTGTGGGTTGAAAATCTGGCAAGCAAATGTAAATATTTTAGTTAAAAAAAAAAACTATTTATGTGAGTCACTTTGTACTCGATATACATTGTTTTTTTTTTATTGATTTGATCGATTACATAATTTTGAAACCTGAGAATTTTTGACCATAATTTATGATGATTGCAAATACTATATTTTATAACAAAGAGAGCTTTGATATAAAAAAACATCCTAAACTTATTATACACAGACAACAGAATTGTGTTTTACCAATGACCCTACAAAAACCTTTGAAAAATATAATAAAAGGAAAAACGGAACTCGGAAGAAATAACTATTTTATTTGGTTCTTAGAATATAAAAATCTTGTAAATACTACAAAACAATACCAAACAGATGAACAAACACTTTTTCATCTAAATACGACGAAACAACCTTAATTATCTGAAGCAAAAACCAAGGCTTTAGTATAAAAACCTACCAATCTACCATTGACATAACAGCACTCAATTGTGACTTCACCAAGGCTGAGACACAAGAACTTTGCCTTTGTAATATTACATGATCTTCAATAACCTTGGTATTATGACAATAGTCAACAAATAAAATAATTACATTAAATAATAATAATATTCCGGGACATCTCACACACGGTTATCTGATCCCAAGCTAAGCAGAGCTTGTGTTATGGTAACCAGACAACTGATAAACATACTTATATGTTACTAAATACATACGAGTACATATTATAGATAAATTACACCCAGACCAGAACAAATGATCGTGCTAATCACACAAACATTTGTCCTGAGTGGGAATCGAACCCACGACCGTATCAGTCAGGGTCACTAACCGCTAGACCAAAAGTCCATACATTAATGTTATTAATTACTTATTATAAAAACTTAGTTTCATTTGTAAATAGAGTAGAAATAGGAAGTGAAATGAAGAAATAAAAAGTATAATAGAAAATTTGTTCACATTTGGTAAAAATATATCTTAAGTGCACTTAAATATAGTGCGTTCAAAGTTAAGACATTTGTTTAATTGATAGAACATGCATTGAAATTCTCAAGCGTTTAAGACACCTATTTATGTTTTTATAAGTAACTAGCTGTGCCCTGCGGTTTCACCCGCATGAATATCTAGGTCCCGTTCCCGGTGCCTTTATGTTCTTCAGGGCGCAGATGAATCCAACAAATCACTATCGCGTAGCAAAGGTCAGGATTAGCTTTTGTTTTTCCCGCGCACTTTTCAAATGTTTTCTAAATAAGAACCTTCTCCTGATAATAACTAACACAACAAAAAAAATAATTATGGAAATCGGTCCAGGCGTTATTGAGTTATGCGCTTACCAACACATTTAGCAATTCATTTTTATATATAAGATTAAATCTCACGATATATTCGTTTGATATGTCGCATGTCGTCTTTATTACTTGCTAAGCATACTATCTTTAGCTTAATATACATATAATAACTGACAGACTAAATTAACTTTATCTTTAAATACTCCATTTGGAATACATAATATTATTATGGTTTTATGTTTGTATTTTACATTGACGTACTATATACATAGACTGCTACTATCGCTAGTTTCCCCTTGTGCCAAGCGAGAGCAGTTTTTAGTCTGAACCTAAAGTACATTTCGTTTTTCATTTAGGTTATTTTTCGCACAACGAGAAACTTATATACGAAAATATCGATGGTTTTGACATTGTTAGGATAATATTAGTGTTTTAGATAGATTTTTTAAAACGGCAAGCTCCACCTTCATGCATAATTCACGACAAAACCAATTCACACTAGTGCTTACGTTCAAACTCTGATAAGCTCACTGTACTTCCTTATGTATACTCCAAGGTATTTTATATATCTTGATGAAATACAGATCATCACATCTCACAAACTTTGCGTGTTGGAATGGTTCTCCCAAAGAATGACAGACAACCATTTGACGCGTAACTAATGACTATTTATTAATTGCTATATTATGCCTCAACACGATACATATAATAATTATATGTAATGTAACACTCCCCGCGATTCTTCACGCTCCTTTTCATTTATAGGGTAAGCTGAATTCTGTTACAACATGTGAAATATTTACTAAGGTATTTGAACTATTCGTACATTAATTATTTAATGGTGCCTACGTAATTTTATTTGTATGTGGCAGTGAGTTCGATTTTTGCAAATCTTTTAAGGTTTATTGCTTAAAATTAGTACCTTAAATATGTCACTAATTTATTTAATTGTATCTCTATATAGAAAAGGCACCTCTTAGATGGTATAATAGAATGATAAGCTTTATTCGATTTGTTGTGCTTCCTTTAAATAAAAGACGTGCAAAATAAGCTGGTTTAGATTGAACAGAATGACTTAGTAAACATAACAAAATAACATACCACTATGAGTTATATGTGCAAAATAGTAATTATTATTTGCCTAGCCTTTTTCCCTAACCATGCTGAGGTCGGCTTCCAATCTTACCTTATACAGCTGAAAACTTATTCATAAAACCATTTTAATTAAAAGCCGTGTTAAAATAATTAAACCAAGCACCCTGTTACTAATATAATCATATGTAACCAGCTAACACGAACTCTTTCATTTTGTCACATTCGCACTCCACAATCCGCAAGGCTATCTCACATTTAAATACGCTATCACAACACAAAGAAATTACTAATTTAAGCCAACCTTGTCCGCGTGTCAAGTTAGTTTCCTTCTGTCTGTGGTCCGTTGCCAAAAAACTGTATGTAAAATATAACTTACTCTTTTTTTTTCGAGGAGAAATGTAATGATTTCAACCCAGTTTGAAGGCACTGCTTAGAGATATGTCAGTCTTGCACTAAAAACACCCCGGTCCCGTCTTAGCCTTAGTCGGAGCCACGGGGTCACTAACGCAATCTCTGCGCGGCTCTGGCAGGCTTCGGTCCTGAACTGGGCCCCTTCCGGAGGGTGGGTGTAAGGTACCTCTCGCTCCTTAGGAGGACGGACGCGTTGGACCTGGCGTCCATATCCTCCGTGACAAAAAAGTTCTAAATTTAAGTTACCGAATTAAACTGCTATAGTTGACAATCAGGTCTAAAATCTGGTTTTCAAGGTGTTGCCAACTCTGAGGTCTCGGGTTCGATGCCCTATAGGTCAAAGTAGGAAACCACTTTTCTGTTGCGCAATGCGTTTCCGCCTGATCCTCGGCAAGTGGAACGGTGAAGCTCTCCGGTGGTTTTAGCCGTTAAGAGTCAGGCACGCCCCTGCGTCTTGCCCAAGGCGGAGGTAGTGCATGGAGGATTTCCACCAGAAAGCAAAAAAAAAGGAAACCACTTTTCTGCTTTTCTGTCTTGGGTCTAAGTGTTTGTAATATCTTTAGATCACGATAACTAACTTGCAAGATAGCGACTTACATTTAATTTTCCATTTTAAATTTGAAATCAATGTAACAGATAGTTCACAATATATTTATTTATCGTTATTCGGGGAAAATATATTTTTATACGACGGTCTTTCGGCCCGTCTGCTATATCTAAACAAGTATGAATCATATTCACCAAAATGTTCAATAATCGTAGGAGTAAGTTTAAATATAAAACCTCCTTTTATGTCCACATAGGGGCCCGATTCCGCTTATGTAAGGTCAGTGGGTGGCAGGTTAATGAACGTTCCAGTGTACTTGTTAGTGCCTAATTCTCAAATTCAGATAAGCTTACAATTAACAGTCAGTGGCAATCCTACATTGACAACAGTGGCAAGTAGGTGTACTATTGCCATTAAACTTTTGAATACGACACTTAGGCACATGACAAGTACACTGGAAAATTCATTAACCTGCCACCCACTGACTTTAAAATAGAATCGGGCCCCAGGTCGTTGGCTGCGTTACGTCATTGAAAACGTTGCAAATATATAGTTATGCATTTTGAAAGAATATTGTTGACATGCAAACAAAGGAACTGACGACATTATGGTTATGTTACACAAAACTCATTTAAATATACTCTAATGTAATGTCTGTTTTGTGTGTAGTTACATTTTACGTGACTTAGTTTGTTTCATGTAATATCAGAGTACTTATATTCTTTTAACAAGACCTATAGTAAAGTGATGACAAATAATAAATAGTTAACTTTGACGGGCCTGTTGGTCTAGTGGTTAGTGACCCTGATTGCTATACCGGAGGTCGTGGGTTCGATTCCCACTCTGGACAAATGTTTGTGTGATGAGCACGATCATTTGTTCTGTGTCTGGGTGTTATTTATCTTTATATGTAATTTATTTAGAAATACATAAGTATGTTTATCAGTTGTCTGGTTACCATAAAACAAGCTCTGCTTAGCTTGGGATCAGATAACCATAAAAGGTGTGTGATCTCAGGATATTTATTTTATTATTATAACTGAATGAAACAAATAAAAAAAAACCGTCGAATTGAGCACCTCCTCCTTTTTTTCAGTCGGTTAAAAAATTATTCCACTCTTTGATTATTGATTTATTTTTTACCATCGTAACTCTGATGAAATTATAATTTCCACTTTTTAATATGGCCGCAGGCCTCAAAGCGAGTCGTTAACCATTTACAATTAATTTGCGGTCTTTTTACCGATTTAACGAAATGGGTATAAAGTTAAACCTTTTTAACTAAACCTCGTCAATTAGAAGATCAACTCGAGATGGCTTTGACCTTGAAGCCGGTCCCATTAACAATGGCGGTCTTAACAACATACCGTTTTAGTTAATTGAACAGGAAGTTTAATCAATTAAATAACGTATAGATCACATATAAAATAGGGCCTAGAAACCACTAAAATAGTGAAGAAAATTATGGCGTACTTTTATTGCGATGAAAATTGAAAGAAAGGTTTTTCTCACTTCTGTAATTACTGAAAATATGCTAATAACAATTACGTCGATTTAAAGAAAGGTTCTTCTTGCTAACTTATTATAAGTCACTGAAAAATTTAAAACAATTGAACTAGGAAAATAATGTTTTTGTATATCTTTATTAATAGACGCAAAACATAAAAGGAATCCATCCTTTTGAATTTTGCAATATCTCTTGAAGACAGAAAATTATTAACTGACTTATGCCTGCCTGATTAAGCAGATTATTTATCACAAAATAAAGATATACAAAAACATTAAAGAAAGGTTCTTCTTGCTAACTTATTATAAGTCACTGAAAAATTTAATACAATTGAACTAGGAAAATAATGTTATTGTGTATCTTTATTTTGTTATAAATAATCTGCTTAATCAGGCAGGTATAATTCAGTCAACAATTTTATGCATTCTAGAGATATTTCAAAATTCAAAAGGATGGATTCCTTTTATGCTTTTGCGTCTATTAACCTTTACATATTTGAAAACATTTAACTACAGCAATTATTTAACTTTCATATGTAAATCTGAATACCAATTTAAACCTTCCGTGGATCACGCTCGTCCTGGTTTCGTCATTTAATAATTGCTTTGTTTATAAATATTTATATTTATAAAGATCAAAGTGATTTTTGAAGACCGACAGTTACGGACCGACAGTATTGGTAGCGCCTGATTTCTTAAAGGGCCTCGATTCAGCTATTTTAAATGCATGTCGTATTCAGATAAGCCTACACTAAAATCTCATTGAACTCTCGAAGAGAAATACCGTATTGACCAATTAATGATCGCAATGGCAGTTAGCAGAATACCAATTATCGTAAAAATACCAAATGAAACAGGTAATTCTGTCAATTCAAACAACTCTTAAATAGCTGAATCGACGCCCAGAAACTGATTTTAGCTATTTTCGTCTTTTTAAATATTAAGTCACAAAAACTGAGCTCGGAATACTGTGTGTGTCAAATAAGCATTTGCTACAGTTAAAATCTGGTATTCAGCTAAATCCGTTGCACTAAAAAGCTGGCCCCAAAAAAGCTATAAAATAGTCATAGAAATAGATCGTAATTCGTAATTTTCAGAGATGTTTTTTCTTTAATAAAATTTCTCTCATAGAAAACATCTTCTATACATATTCTATAAAAAATTCCTGCACTGTATTAAGTCACGGTCCTCGAATAATATTAATAACAACAATTGTACTTATGTTAAAAATTAAAAAATATTGTTTCTTATTCAGTGTTATAAAGTAGCACACCAATAAATAGAACCTCGATTTCTGTCTGTCACTAAGTACTTATCGTCAACATTAACTTTTTAAAATACGATTGCAGTCCCGAACAATGCATTGTCCAACAAAAAGTGTTCAGCTTACATCATTCACTTTCAACAGAGTAGAGACACTTGCAATGCGTGGCCTGATTGGTTTCCATCGATATTTTCATTATTGTTTACTAAATAAACAACTTTATATTTAATAGTATTCTTAAATAGTGTAATGTTATATTGTGTACTAATGGGTATAGGCACGGGTGTAGGCCAGTAGATTGCTTTTGTAATGAATATTCTGTTTGTGTATCATATCTAGAGTTCTGTTAAATAAGAAATTATTATATTGTTTTTTAAAGGTTTTCTTATCACTAAAAGATGAAATAGTGTTAGTGTACCTAGATGCATTTCATTTGCATCACAAATTGTAACATATGATACAAAGATTGTATTTAAACTAACCGCAAACTTATTTGTAAGGACATACTTTACATTTAGTCTATTAACAGTCTTGTTCCAAAAATAATAGCAGATGTTAGGTAGCTAAGTATTCAATCTATAGCTACAGAACTCTTGTTATTTTTTTCTTATTTAAATAATTATTGTTATATTGAATCAAGCTGGGGTTGATTATTGAAGCTTCTTAATAAAATCGACTTCTTATAATGTTATTCATCAGAACTTATACAACACAATACCGTCTTACAATTCCTACAAACTACTCATCCACAGTCAAAGTCATGGCTTCGTGAACCTGTAGTGACATAGTACATGTCACAGTACCATGGAGCCAATTACCGCATACCACCTTTACCACCGAACCAGTTACCAGTTACCAATTACCTTTACCATCAAAACCAGTACCTTACAACATGTTTGACGTCTCCAAGAAACAGTGAAGCAACCGTCTTGATAAAGACGAGTTTTTTGACGTCTCCAAGAAACAGTAAGCAACCGTCTTGATAAAGACGAGTTTATGACGTCCACATAGAAACACACAAAGCGTTATCACAGCGCCGCACAGGCTAGCCGTTCGCTTCGAAAGAAGCGGTTGTTTGTGGCGCAAGCAAAGCAATCAAGCAAGCAAGCGACCGCGTCTTCAGCACATGCTTCGGGACCACGTGGACACAACACAGCGAGACACACATTCCACAGAGCGACAGGATCTTCACTCGACGGCGGCGCGCGGCGAAAAAGGGCCCGCGCGGCGCGTGACCCGTATTTATACCCGCGCGGCGGATAGTACCGGTGCACGCCAGCGCCCCGCGCCCCGCGCGCGGCATGCGCTAGGGCGCGCTGCTATTGGTGGATTTGTGTTTAGGAACAATTGTAAATTGTATATAAGTAGGGTTTTTACATCAATAAATTATTACGGTTCGAGCAGTCTAAGAGTTTTATTGAGAATACCTACAAAGAGTAGAAACCCTCAAAATTGGTGACCCCGAGAAAACGAACCGAAGCCGAAGCCTGCAAGCTGCAAAATAAGAATACTTCCAGAATATCGAAAGGAACCGTCAGAATGTCGAGAGAAAACGAAGATTTCAGCGATGCGCAGGGCATCACAACGATGAAGAGCGACGTGGCAGCAATATCGATCCCTGCACGACTACCACCATTTTGGCGCCAAAATCCACGCCTGTGGTTCGCGCAGTTTGAAGCCGCTGTCGCCGCCAGCAAGTTAGGGGAAGACCAAAAATTCAACCTCGTCGTTCCACTGCTCGGCAACAGCGATCTAGACCAGATCGGAGACATCATCCTAAATCCACCGAGCACCGGCAAATACAGCGCACTTAAAGACAGGCTCATCGCGACATACCAAGAGTCAGACCACCGGCAGTTGCAGAAGCTACTCAGCGGCCTAGAACTCGGCGATCACAAGCCAAGCCAGCTGCTGCGTAAGATGCGAGACCTTAGCGGCAAACTATTATCAGATGAAGCGCTGAAGATTATGTGGCTCAACCAGCTGCCCGCACAAATTCGCGCCGTGATCTCCATCAACACCGAGTCACCGCTGGAGGTATTAGCCGCGATGGCAGACAAAATGATGGAGCATTTTGAACCCGCTACAGTCGCCGCAGTCTCCACAGTAAACTCACCGTCAACAAATCCAGCAAATAACGAGACCCAGATAAACGCGATTACCGCACTGCAAATAAATCTACTTACGAAGCAAATAGAGAAATTATCACTAGAAGTCGCCGAGCTCCGAAATAATCAACACTCGTCGTATCGCCGTTCCCGCCAAAACTCCGCATATCGTAGCCGCTCACGCTCACAGTCAAGACAGCGTAATGATAACGCCCGCAAGCCCGGCGATCCCGACTGGATGTGCCGTTATCACTACCGATTCGGGAGCGGGGCACGAAAATGTGAATCGCCGTGTTCCTTCAATAAGCGGGAAAACTAGAACGTACATCGATAGTGGCGGGCGTCGATGTAAACCAAACAAGCCGCCGCCTATGTGTGATCGACACTAAGAACAAAGAAAAATTTCTTGTCGACACGGGAGCCGACATATCGGTATTAGCCGCTCGAAACCAAAAATATGCAACGCCGGCGGAGAATGTAGGCTACAAACTTTTCGCGGCAAACGGAACAGAGATTCGTACCTACGGAGAGCGCACACTCGAGCTCAACCTAGGCCTACGAAGAAGTTTCAAATGGACTTTCGTCGTCGCCAACGTGAAGACTTCATTACTGGGTGCCGACTTTCTAGTACATCATAAACTGTTAGTCGACTTGCACCGTAGAAAACTTATCGACCGCGTGACCGAGCTAAGTGTAAACGCCGTGAAGATAAACTCCAACGAAGAATCAATTTACATTATTAACCGCGACCACACTTATCACGACCTGCTGAAGAAATATCCGGATGTACTTCGACCGATGACTCTAAAAACTCCAGCCAAGCATGACGTCACACACCACATCGAGACAGCCGGCCCACCGATCTACTCTCGGCCGCGCCCTCTACCGCCCGATAAATATAAAGCGGCTAAACTCGAGTTCGAGCGCATGATCGAGATGGGAATCTGTAAACCGTCAAACAGTCCGTGGGCGAGTCCACTTCACATAGTGAAAAAGAAAGACGGATCACTCCGCATATGTGGCGATTACAGGCGACTCAACGCCGTCACCGTTCCTGACCGATACCCTATCCCGCGCATTCAAGATTTCACATACCAACTCCACGGCAAGAAGATATTTTCAAAGCTCGATTTGAAAATGGCATATTTCTGGATACCTATTGAAAAACAAGACGCTCAAAAGACAGCAATAATAACACCTTTCGGACTCTTCGAGTTCACCTGCATGACATTCGGCTTGAGAAACTCTGGTCAAACTTTCCAACGTTTCATGCACGAGGTGTTACGAGGATTAGAGGACAACGTATTCTGTTTCGTCGACGATCTACTCGTGCACTCAAGAAATAAGGAAGAACATCGCCGCCACTTAGAATTAGTACTCGAACGCCTAAATACCTACGGCGTCAGTCTAAACATCGACAAGTGTGAGTTTGACAAAGAAAACATCGAGTTCCTCGGCTACGAAGTGTCATCCGAAGGAATCAAACCCACTCAAGAACGAACGCAAGCCATAATTAATTATCCGAAACCACAAACAGTACAAGAACTAAGAAGATTTTTAGGAATGATAAACTTCTACCGTAGCTGTTTACCGCATCAAGCCGAATACCAACATGAATTAAATAAATACCTACACAACAGCAAGAAAAACGACAAAACTCCGATACAATGGTCTCAAGTCGCAGAACAAGCCTTTGAGAAATGCCGACAAAGCGTTCTCGAGGCGACAACATTGACTCACCCGATACCTAACGCACCGCTATGTTTATTTACCGACGCATCAAATACTAGCATCGGCGCCGTTCTACAACAAAAAGTGGACAATATATGGAGACCATTAGCATTCTACTCAAAAACTATGAGCGAAACGCAACGACGCTACAGCGTGTACGATCGCGAATTATTAGCTATGTACACCGCTGTGCAACACCTACGACGGCTGATAGAGGGCAGTGACCTAACTATATTCACCGATCACAAACCGCTAACTTACGCCCTAACAAGAACGCCGAGTAGCAGTGACACACCACGAAGAGAACGCCAGCTACACTACATAAGTCAGTTTTGTTCAAAAATCGAATACATTCACGGCGATAAGAACGAAGCGGCGGACGCCTTATCACGCATCGAAGAAATCAACTTGTCTCACTCCGCGATCGACTACAACCAACTCGCCCAAGACCAAGAAAACGACCATGAACTGAAGATGTGTATGTCCAACCCAAGTCTAAAGTTTACGCCTATAACATTGCCCGGCGGTCAACGACCCATTATATGCGAAACATCAACGGGCAACGTGCGACCTTACCTACCGGCGACTTACCGTTTAGCAGCATTCAAAGCGCAACACGAACTAAGTCACCCCGGCGTGCGAACAACAAGAAAAATAATGTCTACAAAGTTTTTTTGGCCAAATATAAACAAAGAAGTCGGTTTGTGGGCCAAAACATGCATCGGTTGTCAACGCGGGAAAGTTCAACGACACGTTATCAGTCCACTCGGCGAATTTCAAAAATCGGCGCGCTTCGAACACATTCACGTCGACATAGTAGGACCACTGCCGCCATCTGACGACTACAGATATCTAGTAACGATGATCGACCGCTGCACTAAATGGCCGGAGGCAATACCTATTCGTGACGTCAGCGCCGACACTGTTGCTAAGGCAATCTACGAGGGATGGATATCGCGATTTGGCTGTCCTTTACGTGTAACGACGGATCAAGGTAGACAATTTGAGTCATCGTTATTCAGCGCACTGATGAAGAAATTCGGCATTACCAGGATACGAACTACTGCATATCACCCGCAAGCAAATGGTTTGGTCGAACGCTGGCATCGAACGTTGAAGGCCGCCCTCATGGCGAGAGGCGCCGGCGTACACTGGAGCAGAGAATTAGCGACCGTGCTGCTTGGACTGCGTACAGCGCTTCGTGAAGACACGAAAGTCAGCCCGGCTCTAATGACCTACGGATCGACATTAAAAATACCGTCAGATTTCTTCGCGCCTACACAGCCGAAAAATGAAGACGCAGAATTTGTCCGCCAGCTGACCGAAACAATGTCATCGCTCGCACCACGCAGCCAGTCACGTGTCAATAACAGAAGCACATTTTTGCACAAGGACTTAGCAACATGTACTCATGTTTTCGTGCGCAATGACACCGTGCGGAGCCCATTGACCCCTCCTTACGACGGCCCGTTCAAGGTTATTCATCGTGAAAACAAACATTTCACCATACAAATGGCTACTCGAACTTCAGTTGTCTCTATAGATAGACTTAAGCCTGCCCATCTACTCAACGAAGAAGAGTGTACCACGGCTACAGAATCACATGCGCAAACGTCAACAACCACGAGCGTCGAGCCGCGGTCATCGACCCCTAGCGCGCTGCGCGACGCATACGTCACTCGATCCGGCCGCGCAGTGAAACACAACGTACGCTTCGCTTAGGGGGGAGTGATGTAGTGACATAGTACATGTCACAGTACCATGGAGCCAATTACCGCATACCACCTTTACCACCGAACCAGTTACCAGTTACCAATTACCTTTACCATCAAAACCAGTACCTTACAACATGTTTGACGTCTCCAAGAAACAGTGAAGCAACCGTCTTGATAAAGACGAGTTTTTTGACGTCTCCAAGAAACAGTAAGCAACCGTCTTGATAAAGACGAGTTTATGACGTCCACATAGAAACACACAAAGCGTTATCACAGCGCCGCACAGGCTAGCCGTTCGCTTCGAAAGAAGCGGTTGTTTGTGGCGCAAGCAAAGCAATCAAGCAAGCAAGCGACCGCGTCTTCAGCACATGCTTCGGGACCACGTGGACACAACACAGCGAGACACACATTCCACAGAGCGACAGGATCTTCACTCGACGGCGGCGCGCGGCGAAAAAGGGCCCGCGCGGCGCGTGACCCGTATTTATACCCGCGCGGCGGATAGTACCGGTGCACGCCAGCGCCCCGCGCCCCGCGCGCGGCATGCGCTAGGGCGCGCTGCTATTGGTGGATTTGTGTTTAGGAACAATTGTAAATTGTATATAAGTAGGGTTTTTACATCAATAAATTATTACGGTTCGAGCAGTCTAAGAGTTTTATTGAGAATACCTACAAAGAGTAGAAACCCTCAAAAAACCCAACTCCACTCACAAGCCACGACCATAGCTCTACCTGTAATAACACATGTGACAGTTGGTTTCCCGCGCAAATTGACAGCTAGCCAGCCGGTAATGGCCGCCAGTACCCGCGTAATTAGGCTTAATTAACGTAGCTTTTATGTAATCATAAGTCCGAGTAAAGGCACTGGCCGGTTGATCACCTGTACAACGTCTGATTCTAGAAAAAAACAATGATAGACCAATTCTGTTGGTAATTATAAACAGGGCCTATTCTCATACATAGATAATTATTTGTTCGCCATGCTTGTTATCAAAAGTTAATCTTGCCAGAATTGTATCTCATTATGTTTTTTCCAACAACAACATTATTTAAAAAGTCACATCGGGCACAACCTTGTGTATATTATGTCCGGTCAATGAGTTACTTTGACAGACCATAAGTATAACAATATTTAAAGTTCTTCAAATACAACATTGAGATTAAAAATGGAATTAAATCTTATACAAAACAAACTGTAATCATACTAAAATGAAATCTTACATAAATAAATGAAACTAACACGTGTTGAGATGAAAATCATGTCTGTCGATATGACAAGATTCACAATCTTACAAAAGGTATATAATACGCCTATATAATACGCTTTGCATTTCTGTTTCAAAATGTAATTCTAACTACAGTTTTCAGAATGCTAAAATTCTGTAAGTAGTAAGAATTGACCACTATATTAAATAGTTAGTTCATACTGTAAAGTTAGATTAATAACGTATTCATCAGGCAATAAACCAGACGCCGATAACATTATGAAACACTATTTTTCTTTAAAAAACCGATGTTTAAACGCACTTGTTAGGCAAAATGGTTTTAGGGTTCCGCAAGTTAAAGTTAAAAACCATTATTACCGTAATAAATAACATTATTATATGCCTAATGTTCTTCTGAATGATGATACCGTATTAAAAATAATATAAAAGTATTAATAAGACTGTTACTCTAATGATTAAGATATGAACTTGCTTTAGCAAAATAATCTGTGAAGTCGCTTTCCGAGTTCAAGCGTTGTTTTGATCTAATGTAATTTACCTTGTTAGAAATATTTGTACATGTATTGAGTATTTATTTAAGTGTCACAAGTCTTAATTAAGACAAAAGAACAAGGTGCTTCTGTGTATCAAAAAAACCTTATTCTATTATTTATCTTTTACCCTTGTCGAATTAAAGTAGGTATATTAAAAGTAGGTAGGTATAATAGGACCTAGGTTCAAGGTTGAGATATTATTATTGGACAATACAATTATTATTTGACAAACACTACCTAATTTTAGCATATATCAATAAGAGAATAAAGATTTAAACTATTATTTAGTACTTTGCAGTGACGACAGAATCTTCGTACAAATCCCCGTCTCGCACCTGCCGCATGTTTACATATTTGGTTGATATGTTTAGTTAATTAATTTAATTATGCGGCGGCTAGAAAGCGGAATGCTCGGATTCTGGTCGCAACTCGCACGTAACGATCAAAATGTTCTGAACTCTGATTATAACGGCTGCTACTTGTAAGGGGTGGGCAGAGGTGGGAACTGTACTTAACTGTTCCAATTATTGAGGATTTTCTGTGATAGTATGCTGTCATTTTCGTACGTTAAATTATTTAGGAAGAAATAAAAAACGTTTATGGGCATACGCCACGTATTTAAGAGTGCCCGTGACCACGATATATGCAAAGGTGTTGAAACATCGGGATCAAAAATCTAAAATAAACCGAGACTTAATCAAAAGTAGTAATAGAAAGTAGTTTTATTTCAATAAATTATTTAAATTACATTTCAGTCTCATCACTAGAATCTGACAAATAACTGCTTCTTTGCTCGACTGAAAATGGTTGTAGAGTAGTGTAGATACATTAAAACCTTCCACAATTAGTTATTTACTTACGTACAGCACCTATCATTAACCACATCACCGGCTTTGTAGGACACATACAAATATATTTATATAGATATATATATTGGTAGGGAGGAGAACAATAGGCCTTCTCTATAAACGTTACTTTGACTTGTTTATTCCTTTTCATCCAGGTCTTACCCTGACACCCAGACATTTTCATAAATAAATAAATATGGACAACATCCCATACATTACTTTGAACCCAAAGTAAGTAGCTGAAGCACTTGTGTTACAGCATTCCCAGACAGCGAAAGTACCACAATCACCCAGACCCGAGACAGTGTAGAAAACTGATTTTCAACATTGTCCTGTCCGGAAAACGAACCCTGTACCTCAGAGTAAGCGACACCTTGAAAACCGGTGTGTACGCCACTCGACCACGGAGGTCGTCAAAAGATTTGTTGTTAATAAAATATCTTATTGGCTTCAATAATTTTTTAGACATTTGTTAAAAGATTTCAAGGCTTATATAACTTTCAATAGGTTGAAAGATATCGCCCACGTGTAATTGCAGTATAATAGATAGCTATTGAAGATGCTCGACCTTGAAACAGATGCATTTTACTGAGCCACCACCCACGAAGACTGTGTGTTGCGAAATAATAATATTGGCCATGTACTCTAGTGTTTGTAAAATTAAAACTAAATTAATAATCCTAAATAATGTTCGTAAAAATGTTATTTGATTGTTCATTTTAAACTTTTAAAAGTCTGTACGTATGATAGAAATGATTCTTTATGTCTTCCACATTTCAGTGTTATAATAAGGTAAATCAGATTATTTTCTGTCAATACCTTATATACTTTTCAGGAGGTAATTTACAGATACAGATCGCTATAATTATTTATATTCACCAAAACTTTATTTATTCATGCGTTTCGCAAATCTCAAAATCATTATATTAAAACCTTTGCATGTCTACCGATCATTGCACCCATACTTACATCATCCAAACATTACCAAAATACAGTATCATGTCTGCCAAATCAAAAACAAAAAAGGTCATAACTAATCAAAAACCACACATCATCAAAAAATCATCTATTTTCGTGTCTACCCACATTACCTTCCGCCTATACAAGTCAAGCACCTCTGAGTCACAGTTTCGTCACTACGGAACCTCGGCCATCCCACCATTCACCTACGGTACTCTAATCCTATTGTTCTAACTTGAATCGCGGAGTTTCGTAATTGTAATTATTTGTGAATTGTCTGAATGTGGGCATCCATGTAAAGTAGGCTTTATGACCTTCAGTGTGGTGTGTGTCAATATTTATGTGAGTTCGCGCTTGTTTTGTGGTATATAGGGGAAGAAATAGTTGATACCTAGCTGTTATACGAGTATATGTGAAACGCCAAGGGAAACCATAATGTTCAAGGTTTTTGCAGTGGTTGTGCATGCTACACCGAACTTGCCAGAGCCAAATGATGTCTTGCCTGGGAAATTAATATCATCCCATTTAATATAGACGGCAAGCACGACGGAAAACACACAGTTTTTTTTCGATTTAGTAGAAACTGAAGAAAAAAAACAAACATCTTAGTTATACAGAATCGTACATAGCAAAATCTCGTAGTACCAGTCCACAATAGAATAAAACGTTAGTAATTAGCGATAACAAATATCCGATCAGATGAGTTATCGATTCCTCAAAATATTTCTTAAAAGTTAATTCAAATGAATTTTCTTTATTATTTCTAGTTTATTAGGTCAGAACGCCTAGTTCTCTGTTAATATTTTCCCCACACATTAAGTTTCACTATCAACGGGTGAAGCTAACGTTTGCGGTATACCAGCGCTTGGCTCTCTGTGGTTGGCAGACAATTTATAAGAAAGTTAAGCTGTTCGTGAGTTGTAGCTTAATATACGGGTCCGTGTCAGTAAGGTGGTTTCGTCTGTTATAGCGAAGACTCAATAATTGACTTAGGTACCTACGTCTAATTTTTTACAAGGACCTAGGAATAAACCTAGGCTATATATGACCTAGAAGATTGAAAAAGGAAACCGTTTAAGATAAATCAAGAAAATATAAGGGACCATTATTTTAGTTATTTACGCTTCTTCATACCTACGAATGGTTAGGAATCTAAATATTCATATTTCAAAAAAAAACTTAAATGTTTCATAAACCCTTGCACTAACTGAGAAAGATCCTCTGAAATGCAGGTTTTCGGACTCTTTGGAATTTACAAGGTAATGAATTTCGTGATAAATACGCTATACACTTCATAGAATAAACGATTGTGCTAACCAACCCTAGAGACTTCTTTCCATTTCCATTTCCACCCCAGCCTGCGCACTGGTCACGGCTGGTTCCCACAAAGTGGTGCGACACGACGCCACGCATTGTTCTACTCACTTCTAGTACACTTTCCCCGGATACGCACCGCTAGGTAGGACCGGGCTATGGCATGAGAGGAAGCGGGATTGAATGAACGACAGAATATTTAATTTGGACCTAGCAAAAACACATATGCTTAGGGTAGGTTAGGCTAAGCAAATAAACAACTGATGTAGTAATCATTGGTCCATGTGATAGGGAAATCAGTGTCCTTTAAAATGTCGTAATTATAGATCTTAAATGATTTCAGCTTATATCAAGCAGTACTTAGGGAATATCCTTATAACAAGGAACAACTTTCCATTTGGCGTTACCTCTTTATATGGATAGCACCGTATGGCAGGAACGGTTTAGCACTTGAGAAGTAAAAACTGCCAAATATCAGTAACAACTGGGTGGTTATAATTAATCCACCAAACGTCTTTAGTACCGCGACCATCTGCATAACTTTTATGATGAATTAATTCGAAAAACATAATTATCCAAGAACCTCTTTGCGTTTATTTCCTTCATAGATTATTAACTCATATGGCTCATCTCTCATAGCTTGTCCAACATACGCACTATGTCTAAACAGCGTGGTACACATGGTAATTACACGATGCGTTTACGCCGATATTTCACGCACTTTGCATCCAAGGATGCCTTGTACCGACTACGCACTGGTTTGTATATACGTATGGGATTAACAAATTATATGGCATAGACTAGCTCTAGATACCTATGGTTTCCTTCCCCCGGGAAAATTACGAGGAAATCCGGTTACTGAGTGAACATTGCCACTAGCATTGTAGGTACATGAAAGGTAACAATACTAATTTGGTCTAGAGGCCCAATAGTTTTGCCAGAAAGTTCGACAAAGTAGTCAAAAGATGCGTACTCTAACTGCGAAAGACCTCTACAAAACAATACTTAGGCTTGAAATCGATCATAACGTCCAGCATTCAAATAGATTGACACAGTACAATAACAATAAACAAATATTGATTATGTTTATGGTTAAAATAGCTATTGGGCAGATGACTTCATCGAACATGTTGAATGTTTAGATTATAGATCACATTATAGCTACAGGTACAAAGTACTAGATGCGTCTAAAATACGACCTAAGCTATCCATGACAATTATATACATTTATTATTCTGTGTTCAATACTGTATTACATAGAAGAAATTGAAACACTCAGAAGACTTCCCTTTGGGACAGTTTTATAATATAAGGAGTGTCCCTTCATATACTTTATAAATTAGAAAAATATGTATCGCTCGTGATAATACAATCAATATTTATGAAGATCTGCATTGCTACATATTTAAAAATCTATGTATATTTATATATTAGTAAACTATAATTATAATTTTAACTAAGGGTAATAATTAAAGCTTAATAATTTGACGTTCCTGACGGTGCGTAAATCTAGGAAAACTCACTTATATTTCACTACTGGGACAAATCATCGCAGAAAAAAAGACTTATTAAATATTCTGTGAACTAACGTATTTTCTGAAAAACAGAACAGATTGTATTCAAAGTATATAATCACATATCTACTGACAAACTTTATGAAGCATAACTTAATATACATCAGCTGAAATTTATGACCAATAAACACATTTCGACATCCACACAAAGCTACAATAAATAATGCATCGTCCACACCTCTGTTTTGTAACGATTATGAAGTGTGCAGCAATGCAATTAACTCGACACTTACTGGTCTGACTTCTTTAAACATTCGTTCCGATCAACGATTAAATCATATACAACACTAGATAACGAAAAAGAGGTTAAGTAAGATTCCGAAAATGATTCTGGTTCCGTAGTTACCATTATTTACTATGAATCAGTAAATCGGTACCTAAATGTTAACGATGACCTAAGTGTCTTAACAAAAAGATGTTCTTTTTGTAACGAATTACCAAGTTCAAATAAGTATTTTGCTAAAACTGCATCACAATAATAAGCCAGCCTATAAAGGTCCCACTGCTGGGCACAGGCCTCTTTCTATATAGAGAAGACACGGGCATTGATCATCACGCCTGCTCATTTGCGAATTGTCGATTTCAGACTTCAATTTTTAGAATCCCGTTTTTTCTCTCGATGTTTTTTTCCTTCATCGTTTGTCTGTAGTGTCTAAGAAGAATTAAGAAAGCATTGTATCATAATACGTAATCAAATCAATTTATTAGTATCCTGAAACACTCAATCAGAGGGCTGGTTTGTTCCTTGCACAGAGAATCGGCATAGCCATTCAACGTGGCAATGCTGCCAGCCTTCTGGGCACGTTTCCCGCCAATGACAAGGATGACGATGAGTTCTTTGACGCCTGTTAGTTTTTATTTATGTAAGTTTTAATTTTAGTATAGTTAGAGTTTGTTCTTATATAAGATTTAATTGTGTATTAATAAATGACAATTGTACTGCCAATTCAAAAGAATTTGGAGTCAGCTAAGTATCCGTAGTCCGCAATCTTCAGTTGCCTGATAAAACGAACTTCTCATAGAAATTATATAGGATCAGATTACTTAAAAACATAGGTTTTCTGTCTAAATCTTTATGTATAAGCCCCTAACTGTAACAAGTGAAGAGCTCATTATCGTCGGTCCAATTGCGGTGACGTAACGCAAGGTCGCTTGCAACAGTTCTGTTATGCGGCTTTACTTAGCTGCTTACTGCTTATTAATCATTTCTTTAATCTAGTTTCAAAGACGTTCTGTTCATCATTAATTCATTTTTAGGGGGGAAAAATGCGCATGTTTTTTTAAGCTACCTATTTGTCGAAACGTCAAAAACGTCACAAAATACTTATATCCCTACACCTAAGACGTAAAAACTGGAATAAATTGCATTTGCAATCTGAAAAGTGTCTTAATTTAAAAGCAGATTTATGTAGATTCGGTATGCCAGCGTTATTTGGTTCAAGCAATTGTTCAAGTAGCGCAAATATCAACGACACTGACTTCTTCATGTTCTTGTCAGTTACGGTAATTTTCATGCTGCCAACCGTTCAGAATATAAGACATACATTGTATACAGAAAGATGTAACATATCATTGACTGTACGTCTTAATATTTGCATAACCGATAAATGTTTTACTAAGTTTAAAAACAAATTAAAATCAAGTCTTTTACAATACTTATATAGTAGAGTTCAACTTTCGTTTGCCTTCAATGTAATATAGTCACATAACATTTTCATTTATCACGGCGATTTCTTTTTCATGACCTCCGTAGTAGAGTAGCGCACCCACCGGGTTTCTAGGTGTAACTCACGCAGGAGGTCCCACGCTCAATCCCTCCCTAGTTCAATCACTGGACGGGTCAATGTAGATAAACCACATCTCTAAATTGTCTCGTGCCTGGGTTTTTGTGGTACTTTCGTTTTCTCTGGTTCCATAACGCGTGTTCTATCCACTTTGAGTTCAGGGCAATGTGTGTGATTTTGTCCACATTTTTCTACTTAATCAATATGTTAACCATGTATTTTTCTCTTCCTCAGCGCGGTGTCCACATCGAAGAGAAAGAAGGAGACATCGTTCGCGATCCTCGCGGAGACGCCCGTGTCGCGGCCCTCCAGCCCGCGCTCGCTGCCCGTCGACATCAGGACTCGCAGGGTCTCGCCCTTCAGAGGTAAGACATCGTTCGCGATCCTCGCGGAGACGCCAAGTGTATAATAACAATTTAAAGACATTAGTCAGATAACCTTGAATTATAGTAAACCCTAAGTCTGGTAGTTGTGTATGTGGCCTGACGCAGCAGACCAGTCGACAGCCACGTGTAGAGGGAGTTTTCGTTACTTTTTACACCAAGTGTTGATGCATGCATTTGAATATGCAGCAAACAAAATTGTTAATTTAAATATAAATACAAGAAATTATCTGTTAAAAAAATACTATCAACTAACTAACTATTTATACTACTAACTACTATACTCATTCTGAACTACAATACTAATCTTGGACTTTCATCTCCTCCAGGTCGTGGTTTCCGCGAAGAGACATCCCGCCACAACACTCCAAAGACTTCAGCTGCCAACTCCAGGTCCAACTCACCACCGAGGAGAAGAACCAACTCCTTGTCCCGGATAGACAAGATGGCGTCCACCGCCACCCTGCCACTACCCATCATACACACACTGCCCCGCCCACACTCACCCAGAAACTTCCTCAAAGAAAATATAGAAGAAGTAAGAGAACTGAGTGAGCTGAACAGAGAAATTCATGAAGCGGAAGCAGAAGCAAAGAGAGTAGAAGAAGAAGAAGCAATCCTTAAAGAAATGGGTCTTCTTGACAAAAGCAAATCTGGGTCCAAAAGTCTGGTTACATCGAGAACTAATTCCAGGAGTAATTCTCCAAGTAAAATCAATTTGAGGTCGAGGGATAATTCGCCCTCAGCAATAATACATTACGAGAACATTCCGGCCAATAGCAAAGAGTTTGTAAACCCTGATGATGGTATTAGGAAACCTGTGACTCACACATCCCGAATGAGATCTTTATCTAAATCTCAACCTCAGTCTAACAATGTATCTCCAAAGCATTCCAAGATACCTAAAAGACAAAGCTCAGTGTCACCAAACAGGAGCAGCAGTAGACGAGACGGGTCCATGTCGAGAAGACCTGTTGAAAATAACCTGAATAGAAATCAAAGATTTATCTCGAACAGTACGAGCAGTATTCATGAGACTATTAGGATTGGGAGTCAGGTTCACGACAAGAGAAGTAGCAAAAGCACGCAACATCTCGATATCTCTCCAGCCCATATTAAAGGAAAGCCTCCAATATCTCCAGGCAGAGGAGGTCCACCTCCTTCGAATAAAGCTATCAATGCTAAACGATTGTCTCCCATAGTTGGGACACCAAACAAAAGCCCAACAGACGATTTGAAACCAGGTTCAGCCAGA
The DNA here is from genome assembly GCA_905146925.1 of Autographa gamma. Lineage (NCBI taxonomy): Eukaryota > Metazoa > Arthropoda > Insecta > Lepidoptera > Noctuidae > Autographa > Autographa gamma. The sequence goes on from LR989875.1 coordinate 744,836, forward strand.
ACGACCTCCAAACCTACTGCAGTACCAAGAAAAACTGTGAAAACTGCCGGTAACACACCTGCTACATCTAGATTAACTTCTAGACAGCCTAGCAGGGAAGTTAGCAGAGACCCAAGCCCAGAAAAACGTAAAACCAAACCAGTAACTAAACCTGCGAGTAAACCTCCGACTAAGCCAGTAACTAGAGCGGCCAGTACGAAAACTACACAAAAACCAACAGTCACTACTAAAACAGAACCGAAAAAACCTATGAGTCGGACGAACAGTATGAAGAGTCTTACTAGAACGCCAAGCACTAAGACTTTAAACGAAAAACCGCCACTAAAAAAGACTAACAGCAAGAAAGATTTGACAGAAAAAGCGCAATCAACAAGCAAGTTAAACGAAGTCGGTGCCAGAAAAGATTCAGTCAAAGACACTAAAAGAGCTCCTACAGGGAAAAAGGATACAAAACTAAAAGACAAAACAACGAACACAAAGAGTTCAGACTCCAACACTAGTGTAGACAATGTATCGAAACAAGATAGCGAAACACAATACGATAAGAAAACGAACGAAAATAGTGAACTTGTAATATTAACGAGGAAGAACATTGTATCGATGACGACAGCTGCAATCACATCACAACCCTTAAATGTTGTTGCTACAGTCACCAATCAACTACCAGCTGCTTTTGAGAAAGCCAGAGAAAAAGGTATATTTGAAAGATTGAGTTCAAAAGAATCTCTTGTAGGTAAAGAAGAATCAACAGCTAATGAGAAGGAGAAAGAAAAAGAAAAGGAGACGACGAGCAAACCACACAAAAAGCCTGAACATAAAGAAGTAGCTGAAGACAAAGAAAAAGTTGAAGAAAAGAGACCGCCGAGACATCCCAAGACTAATCATGAAAGGCCAATATTTACCGAAGATCAAATAAAACTAAGGTTATTACAACCACCATACAATAACCCTCAAGTGGAACGTGCGAAACAGAAAATAGAAGCTATCCTAAAAGAGCCAGAAGTCTCCACAGAAAATATATTAACAGCTTCAGCTAAATCTAGAGAACTCAAGAATGCGGTCAAAGAAGCAGTTGATAAAGCAAAAACTGACGCCTTGGAGGCAAAAGATGCAGTGGATAACAAACTAACAGAAGCAAAAGATCAAGCTGTCAAACAAAGCGAGAAAATGACCGACGACATACGTTCAGAAGTGACGAAAATCGTTGATAGTATTATAACTCCAGTCGAAGAGCCCAAAGATATTACAGAAAAAGTTAAAGATGTTCCTAAAAAGGCAGCAGAAGTTAAAAAGGATATTATAGAACCGATAGTAACGGTTGTCAATGAGAAGAAGAAGAATGGAGGGACAGAGATATCTGAGAAGGTGAATGAGACTCTTGTGAAAGGGGAGGGAGACGTAGAGGTGCAGAGCTCCAACGTGTCTTCCCCTGGTGTTCAGAAAATGGCGGCAGAAAAGAAGATGGCGGATGGGAATGGATCCGACAAGTCTGCTCAAAGCAATGGCGGGTGAGTTAATATTTTTTTACTCTGAACTAACAAACAAAAACAATAAATATGAATAAAGGAAAAAGATGCATACTCATCACAGGCCGTGATGCTGTAGTTTTCTCAACTCGGCAAGTAAATAAAAGTTATTATTAAATGCTCGTCCCTTCTCTATCCGAGAATAGTTCTCTACCCAAAGGTAGATAGGCCGGTATATTATAATTTATTTAAATGGTAAAATAACAAAGTGATATCGTAATAAATCCCTTAGGTATTATAAGCACTATCAGCTTTCACTGAACCCATAAGAAATATATTGTATGTAGACACCTGCAATGACTTGAATAGCAATTAATTTGTTGTTCAATTACATGACACTCCAGGGATTTAGAAAAAGGATGTGATATACATTAGATGGTACGGTAACTAAGCGACGAGAGAAAGTTTATAGTAATTAAATAAGTACTTTTAAATTAATTCATTGAAAAACGTAATAATTTTATTTGAAACGACATACCACCGAAAGACCTTTATAATTCGTCATTGGTGTCCGATTGGCCAATATCCTCGACCCAACGAAGGTAGACCACGATAATTTACACCTGCAAAAATATACCAAACCTTATCCATACTAATGATATAAATACGGAAGGAACTCCGCCTGTCTTTCAGTCTGTCGGGCCTCTGTCTGTGAACTTCTTCAAGGGCCTACCAACCCAACTGAATTCGATGCTTGGTATTTTGGCTTAAATTCCAATTAAGGGCAACAAAACATTACTTTGCTTATCCATGTACAATTGTTGTTCTTATTCCTTTGATAACCAACTTCTACATTGACCAATCTATCTACTACCTATAAGGTGTCAGATTGGACTGTCATATCTAAAACCTGTTAGTTCCTCACGCATGTCTTGAAGCCAGCCGTGATCGTCACGTGATCGTCAGGGGGTCAGTGCGGTAACGAGGCGGTATCGACCGCGTGGCGTGACCGCCGCCTCATTACCATACGGGGGTAGCAGGGCTGGACTGGGATGGTGGATAGATTTGTTAGGTTCGGAAGAGTTTTTGATGATAGGAAATACATGATAAATAGGCTACACCAAATATTAAAATGAGCCGAACCCCGTTGTTAAAAAAAAGCACACAAAAAAGTAAAACTTCTTTAAATGAATTATAATAACATAATAATAATCCAGCCTATAAACGTCTCACTGCTGGGCACAGGCCTCTTCCCATATAGAGAAGGCACGAGTATTTATATTAGATTATAGCGCTGTTAATTTTATTTTTTAGTTTCCGATGCTTCAGCACTTTTGCAGGGGTCATAAAAAGCTTCATTCTTATTACTTGAAATATGATTCACCCTCTTTTATTGATATTGGGGATATAATAGCGATGGAATCTCAAAGGTTTTTTTAGATAACATGATTTACTAAAAAAGGTTTCAAATCCATCCGTTCTTTAGAAGGAAATATATGCCTACTTATCTTGTCACTTACTATTATTTTGTTGTCTTCGCAATAAATCAAAACTTGGACATTATAAGCCAATATAAATACTAACCAAAGCCCGAATTTCCTCAATCCACAATACTGACTCAGAATCCTAACGACCTCAATTTGACCAGCTCAACTATCAAGGTTGCCGCGTTCTCGATTACCAACAATTACTTCAGCTCCATCGCTTTAATTTCCGTTGCGTAAAAATTACAAGACATTAAAGTTTGGCAGCCCTAGAGTGTGACGCGGCACAAAAATTTGGGCATACCATTATCATGCATGCATATCTTAGTATGAACTTTCTTTTGGTTAAAGCATAAAGTTAGCTTATTTTTAAGCAAATTTAATTCCAATGTATAGAGAAAGGTCATCTGTAAGTAGAATGGAATATCTCTTCCCTGTTTTTTTTAACTCGGTTCGCAAAATATGAATTTTATAAAGATTAACGTATCGGTCTGCCCGTCTATGATATCATAGCTCCTTGCCAAATCAAATAGGACTGATCATGATTAAGTTTGCTTTGAATGAGAGCTGTGGCAATTGAGTTGATTTTCGGATTGAAAAGTTGTGTTGCATTTTCAAATTTGTCAGAAATTTTCTGCCAGTTATAAATGAATATCAAACGAAAGCGAGGTTTTAAAAAAAGTTAAATCTTAAAATATAATTATCAATCAATAATCATTTACCTACTAGTTGATTAGATTACAATTCTATTTATTCCGCCGCTTTAATTGATTGTCAATTAACTGCAATTTTATCTAATAAACTACATAATCCACTATTCGTGCATCAAGTAACACGCAGTACATGAGAGTACATAACTGTACCAAGCATTGTTTTGGTAATAAATAGTGACGAGCTTTTCGCATTGTACGCTTTACAATGCCGCTTTTGTTCACTAATAATATTACAGTTGCTTTGATGCCGAATTAATGTATAGTTAAGTTAATTAGAAGGGTGAATAATTTCATAGAATTTCAATCAATTTAATTTATTGGTGCTATTAATCATTATTGTACCTATTTTCTTTGAAGGTTTTTTCTTACCAGTTATTTTTGCAAAAAGCTGAGTAAGGTAGATTAGGTAGCCTCTTTTTAAAATAATGTGTAGTGTGTGTGTAGATACCACGAATATTTTAATAATGCATAATTTTTTATTAAGTATGATGAGGGTGAATAGTCTGGCTTTTTTCATCATTCAGACATAAATTTGACTTAACGGATATTAAGTGATGTGAGAGTTAATATCCCAACATTGAATCAAGCATTTATTTTGTCGTACGTTAAGTCAGAACTTTGAACCCCATACGTGTGCCATAGTGGAGAGTATAGCTATTTACCCACGATCGCCGCAAAATATAGTCATGTGTTACAACGAAACTGATATATGGGAACAATCTCTCTTTTGTTACAACGTATGGAGATGTTACTGTGTGTAATTATGTTAGTTTACCACCATAATTATATTTTCACACCAAGACATGTTTATATTATCTAAGTGTTTAAAAGCACTCCATCAGTTTTAAACTAGAAAACTGTTTGGCTCAGAGGTTTCTTATTTTAAAGGTTCCGTACCCAAAGAGACTTCGCTGTAAGTCCGTCTGTCTGTCACCAGGCTACACCTCAGGTGTACCTCAAGAACCTCGACAGCTAGACAGTTGAAATTTATACAATTAATTTATTCCATATTTTTATTATAAAAACATGATTAAATAAATATTTAAGGGGGCTCCCACACAATGGTGGTATGGAACCCTTCGTGCGCGAGTCTGACTCGCACTTGGCCGGAATAATTTTCAGTAGATAAATATAATGTCATTGAAATGAACTGGGTTGTATTTAAGGGAGCATGTTTGCTTACAGACGTCGAAAAAAAAATAACACACAGCAATAAATCTCAAACCATGCACAACAAATGAAATCTGAATCACGCAAATTTTGATAACCACAGGTTTATTATTTTCAAAGTCGTCACTTTCCGTTCCATAGAAATTGAGTCATGTAATTACACTTGACGCTGACAAACTATTGTGCTATGGGTCATCGACTGTAAGGGGCAATGCCTTAGACCTTGGTCCAGCTTGTACCTCTGACCTTAGCTGCAATCTTGATCCTGAAAGTCTTATGACTAAGTTTTTACATGAATGATGAAATAATTCTAAATGCCGTATGTGTCATCACAGCAAAGGTAATGGTCAACGTAAGTTCGCTTAAAATGTAGAGTATTGTAGAACCTTATTTATAAAAAAGGGGATAGATAATATTAAAGTTTTAGTTGTAAATAAACCTCAAAAAGTTATTAGTAGGCCATACACAGCGCACCGGTGTACTCGTTTTAAAAACAGCATCATGTCCAAAATACAGCCATCATTTTTTGGATGCGACAATCCTAATGACATTTATGGAGCATTTTTTGATGTTGTAAAAAATGAGTTTGAAGCTATTTTTAAGTGTAAAACTAAACATGTCAAGTGCACTTCAGCCTCTTTTAACCAATGGGCCACTGCTGGTATCTACAAAAGTAGAGCTAGACTTTATGAGCTATATGGTATGAAAAAATATAACTTTGATATTTCATTTGTAACTTATGTAAGAAATTATTCAAAATTATTCAAAAAAGTCTGTTATATGGCTAAGTCAAAATTTATTAACGATAAAATCAAAAATTCTACTAATAAAATAAAAGCTACCTGGAACATTATCAACCAAGAAACTGGTAAGCTCAAGAAACAAGAAAACAGACTAGAGATTATTTTTAACAATCAATTAGTAAATAAAGCCCACGATATTGCACAAATTTTTAATAACTTCTTTACTGACATACCTGTAGCAACAACTAGCTCCTTAAATTCATCAGCAGCTGAGGCTGAAACCCTACTGCGTAATACTGTGCCTGTATGTGATAATATTTTTAGTTTTGAACATGTAACTCCTTTAAATATAGTAAATGCTTTTAAATCGCTCAATAAAAAGAAAACCGAAGACTTTTGGGGCATCTCTGTAAACCTTCTTAGTAATATAATAACTATTGTTGCCCCATCACTAGCTATCATTTTTAATAAGTGTGTTGATTTGGGTATCTTCCCTGACCTTATGAAATGTAGTAAAGTTATACCTCTATTTAAATCAGGTAATAAAAACGAAATTTGTAATTTTCGGCCAATATCGATCCTTCCCGCATTCAGTAAAATTTTTGAGAAATTGATGTTGAAACAACTTTTAATTCATTTTAATATGAAACATCTCTTACACAGCGAGCAATTCGGTTTTACTAAAGGACGTTCAACTACGGACGCTGGTGTAGCTTTACTAAAGCATGTTTATAGTGCCTGGGAGAGCTCGCAGAACGCAATTGGGGTGTTCTGTGACCTTTCCAAGGCATTTGATTGCGTTCATCATGGTACTCTTATTCGCAAACTCGAGCATTACGGAATTAGGAATAGAGCACTTAATTTAATTAACTCTTATTTATGTGATCGACTACAATGCGTCGATGTCAATGGTGATAGGTCAACCGGACTACCAGTGAAGCTAGGTGTGCCCCAGGGGTCAATATTAGGTCCATTTTTGTTCTTAGTTTATATTAATGACCTACCGTTCTTTTTAAAAGGCATATGTGACGTCGTGCTGTTTGCAGATGACACCTCTTTAATTTTTAAAGTAGATAGGAATAGACACGAATTTAATGAGATAAATGCTGCACTTGTTAAGGTTATGCATTGGTTCTCATCTAATAACTTAGTTTTAAACGCGAAGAAGACCAAATGCGTTAAATTTTCCATGCCTAACGTAAAAAATCTTGGCCCTAATATAATTATTAATAATGAAGTGCTAGACACCGTAGAATCAACAGTGTTTCTGGGAATAACTCTAGATAGTAAACTTTTATGGTCGGCACATATCTCGTGCCTCGCGAGTAAGCTTAGTTCCGCTGCTTACGCCGTTAGGAAGGTAAGACAGATCACTGATGTGGACACAGCTCGTCTCGTTTACTTTAGCTACTTCCACAGCATCATGTCCTATGGCATATTGTTGTGGGGTAAAGCGGCGGATTTAGAAACCATTTTTATTTTACAAAAGCGAGCTGTTAGATCCATTTACCAGCTAGGTTCTCGAGTTACTCTTAGGGAGCGATTTAAGGAGATAGGTATTTTAACTGTAGCGTCTCAATTCATTTTTGCAAATATATTATTTATAAGACAAAATATTCACTTATATGCCAAGAACAGTGACATCCATAGTATAAATACGAGAAATAGGCATAAGTTATGTTCTAGATCACATCGCCTGCATAGGGTACACAATTCATTTGTGGGGCTTGGTATTCGTTTTTACAATAAAATTCCTATTAGTTTGTTAGAGTTGCCCTTTAACTCCTTTAAATGCACAATTAAAAATAAGCTATGTTTAAAAGCTTACTACTCAATTAATGATTATTTAAATGATAAACATTGTTGGTCGCCGTGATAGACACAAGACGGTTCTGTATGGATTTATAACAGTTTTATTCATCCTTATGTTGATAGGCATACATTTCGTATGTAACATTTGTTACCTATTTTTATTTTATTGTTAGTACGATTATACAAATGTAGGTATGGTGTACCTACAAATGTCCAATGAACGATATTTGTTCGGTATTTTTTTATGTATAATTATATTAATTATAGAATTTAATTATGTATCCACTCATTTTTTTTTGTGATAAGGGACAGTGCAGTAAATCAGTATTTGAGGATTTCCTTTTTTGCTTTATATTTGTTTAAGCCGGCAACAGTTTCGTCATGCTCCCTTAGTTGTCACTGCCTGCGGTGGCGTTTTGGGTCGGGTCTCCTCCTTCCCTCTAATATGGCGAGGGAGGGGATGGCTGACCCTTGCGTCATACTCGTGAACGGGTGCTGCTTGCGGTGACTGGTCGTTCTGTTGACCTTGGATAAGATCAGTGTCTGAACTTTTATATTATATATATTATACTTTTATATTTCTTAGTACCTCAAACACTTGTTTATCTGGCGCGGTCCCTTAATTATATGCAGTATTATTGTAAAGGCAGCGTGCTACTGGGGAGTTTGTTGCGCCGTTTCTTCTCCTCGGCCGAAGCACTTAGGAAGCGGTGAAGGGTGGGCGATTTAGGGTCGGTTCATCTCTGGCGGGAGACGCGTCGCGTATTGTCGGTCGCTTGGCGCTGGGGCGGGCGGATGCGTGGTGGGGCGTTCAGCCTTTCACACTCAACTGATGTTGCGTTAGCGCGTCAGGTGTGGGGGTTGGATGTCTCATTGCGTGTTTGTTTGTTCTGGCGTTGCGCGGCTGGTGGTGCGTGGTGCGCTTCCGCCGGATATGAACCGACCCTTAGGGTGCTGTCTATTTTTATTTGTATTGTTTGACGTTCGATAAGTGCTACTGTGTAGCCTATATTGAATAAAGAATTTTTGAATTTTGAAAGCTTAGAATTATTCTGGCTGTGTGTAGGCGATAGGCTCGTCCCCATTTATACGGGATTTGAACATATCGGCGAACTGTGGGTGTACATTGGTACACCTCTGCCTAACCCTTCGGGTATACAGGCGTGATGATATGTTCTGTATGTTATGTGTAGTGGTCTGTAAGCCTGATTCGAAAGTCCAAGTGTGGAGGTTAAACCCAAAGTGCCAAGTAACTTTTTATTTCATTAATAATATTCCCGGACAATAATATTCCCGGACATCTTCACACACGGTTGTCTGATCCCAAGCTAAGCAGAGCTTGTGTTATGGTAACCAGACAACTGATAAACATACTTATATATTTCTAAATAAATACATATTATAGATAAATTACACCCTCATTTGGATTGCAATGTGACTATTAGTAATTTGTGTTGTATGTAGGTAATGAATGTAACATACTCTGGTAGTACATGTATATTCCGGATCATCATCGTCTTCCGAGCCTTTCCCAACTATGTTGGGTAGGCTACCAGTCTTACCGGATTCAGCTGAATACTGAATATATATATTAATTGTGGAGTAAGAAATGATGTCGCGTGTGTTTGACAGTTGTATAGGCACCTATCTCAAAAACAGCTCTAAAATTACAGACAATAGTCACTATAAAATAAAAGGACAATTCTTCAATTGGAAGTGTGCCAGTTGTTTTAAAGTTTATAGTAAAGCTGATTCATTCTAAGCGAGGGTAAAAAGTTGACAGAAGCCGGAGATTTGCGCAGTGTTTTTGTTGACTTGCATCGTGGACGGTCGTACGACATTATGGTTTGAAGTTTGAGTTTATTCTATGTATAGTGGAGTTATGGCAAAGGTTTAGCCAAACTTTAAGAAAAGCCCTCGGCAAAGATTAGTCCAATTTTTTTGTATATTGTTGGCCTAATATTGTTTAAAGTTTTGGCTAAATTTATATGTCTATCTCAAAGTAACGGGTTACTTTTTGGTGAGTAGATCAATCAAGAGACCGTACCATTGCACTAAAGTACTTATGGTTTAGAATGCACTTTTAAGTATAATTTTATTTTACGTCTAAGAAGCTCAGCTCTTAATAAAAATACATAAATGCACCCATGTACCATCATTGTCAGTTGAGCTACCTTCAAAATTAAATAATTTTCTGTCTTCATAAGACTTTCATAGTGTGTTCTTGATCATATTGCACTTAAAAATAGTTAATGTACAATATTGAACATTACATTGACGACATAGTGCAGTGGCCTAATGTTTGACCTTGTGCGCTCAGGATTGCATGTTCAATTTCCGCACGGGACTTTGTTTCAGCTGATATTAATAACTAGTTTGGTGTTATTTGCATTATTACTAGTTTGTGAACTTATTCAAGGTAGAGAAGTTATGCTTTTTAGGAAGATTTATGTGTTTATCTTTTGCACGATACTATGGTAACGATACGATATCTTCTTCCTATGGAAAAATCTGGCTTATGGAAAATTGCGGTCCTCAATTCCTACAATTTTGACCACCAATAGGAGGCCAGACAGAACTTTTACAATAGAGAGACCGGCACATATATCTACATATTTTCTGTATTAATAACCAAAACACTAATTAAATCTCTCTTAGCCTATGTCACTCGGGGCAATTCGGATTCATCGCTCCACACATCAAAATCTGTCCAGCCATTTAGAAGGATACTGACCTGCATGATTTCTGAAAACAAGTCTGTATAAATGCATATAGCAACACAAATAATAAGGGAGCAACAAACTACCCTCACATAAATCCAAATAAAAATTCTAGAAAGATTAACTTGAATAGAGTTGTAATTTTTCTAAATAAAAATCCTCGTAAAACTGTAAATTAAAGATACTGATCTTATTTCATTTGAACAGTGTACATTTTATTGGCGGCCATCTTGGTTTCTGCATGCGATGACTTTTGATGCAGTGAAGAAAATACGTATTTACGAAATAAATATTACTTTTTCTTCAAAAATAAAACTCTACGAAAACGTAGAGTTTTATTTTTGACGACATGTAAGCGGGAAATTTTATTTGATTCTACTTATGGGTTAAAGAAAAGGAATAACATAAACGATTGAATTTTCGACGATTAAATTTAGAATATTTGACCAACGATCAAAATTGTATAGCGTTAGGCATTTAGGATGTTAATTCTTATATGACGTCTTTTAAGTAGTAAACAAAGTTTAAGTTGTTACAATGTTAGACGAAATTAAAAATTAGGTCATCTGGTCAATATTTGACAACAATGAAGTTTCAAAGATCCATAAAGTACTAAAGATCATCAAAGATAAACTTCAGCAAGCCAAATAAGGTCACAGACCGCACGGATTCGAGCATAAATAAAACCGTCAACTTATAACTGTGTGCAAAGGTCCACTTTCTTACATTCTTTGTGTCCAAGGCTCATTACGTCTGCACACGCTACCACCGACACGTAATTCTTGGCATTCGATACTAAACCAGCCCTTAACGGTACAACCCCCTAGTCCGCCCTCGAGCGCCGAACACCGCACCCGCCAAACACAACAAATGGCGGGAAAATAATCATAAACAATAAGATGTGGCATTAAACGTGTTTCCTTTGCCTCAAAACAATAACAGTGTCTGTGTTCTCTGTGGTCTATGCGGATTATGTTTACGCGCGAAATGTTGATTTTCGATTCGAATTTTAAACGGTTTGACGTTTCACCTTCGCTCGTGTTTGCTCTATTTTTGTAAATTGTGCTTCCAATCAATGAAATTAAGTAGGTTTTGATCGTTATTGTACGTCGTAGAGTGTCTATGGTATACTAATTATGATACATAATAGAACTGTGTATATTTTGCCAAATGAATTGCTCCCGAAGAGGTATGGCGAGGAAAATAGGTACCTAAACACTTTTTGATATTGTTTTTTTATTTTACTTCTGAAGTGGTTAAATACTTTGAATATAGCGCAGAAGTTACCACTTCATATAACAACATGAGTATCGGTAACATGAAAGTTTAATTTACTTGTCTTGTCTTTTTGTTTACTCTTTCATGCTAAGATTTTTTAAAACTTAAGATTTTTATAGTTCTTGTACCTACTTCTTTACCGATACCGATTACTGTGGAATATTATGTTTAGGTATTTACTTTATACGCAGACTGAAACTATTTTAATATCCCTACTTAAGTCCTCCTAGGAAAAGTTTCCCTAGAAATGCTACTTAATGATTTTCTTTTGTTTACATTATTTTAAAGTCAAAAATCGGGTTATTGTTTTGTACTTTTAAAAAGCTGTAAATAAAACCGTCAAACCAATAACTTAATAAGTAAAGCAATTAATGAATCCTAAAACTATATATAATTATAATATTAAATAGTTAAATGTGTCAAGTTGGCACTTGGCAGTATTTACCCGTCATTTGGCTCAGGAAATAGGCACGTGAAACAAGGCCCCGACTTCCGGTCGACGAACAGTAATAATGGACTCAAAAAATATATTATTTCTATCTGATGGGGTTGTGTACTGAAGTGTGTCATGGAGATAGTATTTTTGGATCATAATGATATGTAATACATACATATATTATTAACAAGAAGAAGAAAATCTAATGGAGTAGCGAAATAAGCGCGAATGAATCATATCGCTTGCTACGATTTTACGATTCAAGATGTTATCGCAGATGCGTATAATTTTCAACTTGGATCTTTTATTTATCTTCGGAGCATCGTTTCCATGTTTTTTGATCTTTAAATTAATGATAGTTCAAAGTCCAGTGAAGCAGTTAAAGCCTGCGATCAGGCTTACTATGTAAAACTTTTCGAAAAATATTATTATTATTATAATAAGTACATGATACCTAATTGACCTTGATTTTAAATTGCATCTTTCATCTCATATGGAATGGTCGATTGTAAAAATACTGCTATTAATAACAGTAATTTTATGTATTTTAGATTACCTCTTATCCCAGGCCTACCAATGTTACAAAGGTAATAAATAATAGGATACAATCGGGTCTGCACGTCACGACTGATTGATACAATACATAGTTATAGTTCACCTTAGAAAGTACACATAATCACTACGTAAGGCCCATGGCCACATGGTTAAGTATTATTTGTTTTATTAAACTTTTTTACCATCGTATCTTGTTGAAAGTATTAATAAAGTTATATCATACGTTGGGCTACTTTGCTAATTATTGGAATTAGATCTGCCTAAGCCCCATTTTAATATAATATTAGGGTCAGAAACCAAATATAAAGAACCGCAGAGATTATTTAAGAATGCATATATCTATGAAAAGTGCAGCTCACATCAGCAAACTCTATTTTATTAATATCGTCAAAATAAGGGTATAACCTACTTGTAAATTTAATTCAGGCACTATGTCCTTACTAGAAGTGAAACACTAGTAAAGTCCTAAGCACTAGACAACAAAGCGGAAATACTCGGCTCGACACAATTCTAGGCACGTTTTCGATATATTATAAAGAAAGCCACAATAGTCACAATACAATTGTGGCTAAGGCATTGCACTGGCAAAATAAATTTGAGAGACTGTTTGCCTTCACCAATTAGAAAAAAGAATTCTTTTGTAGCAGAAGGGTTTAAGATTGAGAACAATATGTTTAATGATATCTGCAATATCAAGCACTATTTAAGAAAACAGTAAAATAACATACATGTATTTGTATAGGTAAACTAAATAATTATTATGAAAAAACCATAATTAAATTGTTCAATCTACAATGTAAGCTTATTTTATAGCATTTAAACTTGAGAAGAACATAGTAACTATAACATCAAGTCAAAAACAAACCATTTATAATAGTCTCTGGATTGAACCTACACCATTATATAATATAACCTTTGTATTAATAAAATAGCACTATCATAAGGACAAAAGTACTAAATATCTAACTCTAAAATCCCCAGACTACCTCAAAGCACGAGCACAACACCAAAACCACCAGCGCGGACCAAGAAGGAAGCCAAAGAGAAGACACCAGTATCCGAAGAACGGGAGACATCACCACCTCAGGAGTCGGAGCCAGCAGACGAGAAGAAACCACCCAACTTCTGCCAACGACTGATCAACAAATGCAAGACTAAATGCTGTTCCTGTTGCTCCAAGAGTGAGGACTCAGAGGATGATGGGGAGAGAGAAGGTGGTGGAGAAAAGAAGAGTGTTATGAGCAAGCTGAACTGCTGTAAGAAGGTCGATGAGGAAAAGGCTGAACAAGAGAGGGAAATGGAAAGGGCTGCTGGGAAAGTGAGTATTATGTCCGCCATTTTTAATGTGCACATGTCAAAGTTAGGCTAATTCGTTTGGCTAGTGAGATTAAGAGCAATACACATGCTTCTAGTATTTGAATCCTCTAGTTTCTTAACCGATTTTATAAATGTGAAGGTTTTCAATTCAACTAGTTAAATATTATTTTCTCTGTCTTTGTGAATTGTGGGTCTGTAGGTTATATTAGAAATTATTTTTAAGCTCGCCAAGTCAGCTCTTTTTACATTTATGTGCAGACAATCATGTCATTTGCGCTAAAGGCCATAGACCTCCCATTAGGCCTTTTAAAATAGGTATAAAAATTACTTGGTAAAACAAATTGTGAAATTAAGATATTTATATAGTAACGTTCGTGACGCGTATTCATAATTACTAAGTTAGTATTTTTAATTGTTTATTTATGTAAGGGTTTCTCACGAAGGCTGGCGAGTCCATTTCAATCCATTTCAAAGTCAGTTCCATTCGCGACCCCGATGTGTTAGGTCCTGGGTAAGGACTAGGTTTCAGGCTGAAAATATTAGTGCGTTCCCGAAATATGCCAGTGAGTAAACCGTTCCTAAGAAAATTATATGACCGTCACCCCGTAACCCATTTAATCTTTAATCACATTATAAATTCCGGTTGTTGCTTTACCAAAACCAACCTAAGTGACCCTATTTGTCTGTTTCTCGTTTTACCTAGGTTTTTGAGTTCGATTACCTCACCTGAGTTACGTGACTCGACTGAATAAAATATTTATCGAACGACAACTGCATATAATAGTTATCTGTTTTCCAAAACCATATTTCATGTAGTCATTCAGCAGATCTTATTGGTTGTCGGAATTATCCTGACCTAACGACTGCCAAAGATGGCACAGTGCAGCATTGTAAGAGCGGTTACGCACTTTGTCCGATCCGAATCCAATCTGAACCCAATCCGAACCCGTGAAAACATTAGTAAAGAAATCGATAATGACGGAGATCGGATCTAGTGCGTATATTACCATAGAAATAGTTCTACGGTGTTCACGGATCATATTTTCACAGGTTCAGATCTGATAAGGATCGGACGTAGCGCGAAACCGCTGTAACAGTTGCAAAATCACCAATCGCTGATACTAAGAGCAGGTCTGCGGTTGCCCTTAGTCGTTTCTTTTTTACTAATTTCGAATCTATCCCCAGGCATCAATAGAATACGAAAACGAGACGAAACAGAAGCGTTCCCTCCGCGACGTGCTCTGCGGCTGCGGTCGCCGGCGGAAGGTGGGTGACACGGCGTCGCTGCCCAGCAACGTGGCGGAGTCCATGGCTACGGCGGAGGAGGCGGAGCCCGGCTGCTGCGGACGGAGGAAGCGGCAGGTTGAGAGGAGGGATAGTATACTTAGTGATCGGCCGCCTACTAGGTGAGTTTGATAGTTTCTTCTTTATTGGCCTCAAGGTTGAGATCCAAAAGGCTAAGGGCAGATTTTTTGGGAGGCGGCTCCAGACAGAAAAGCTTAAAGCAAATTGGGGGAGACCTTTGCCCACTAGTGCGACACATAAAAGATAATTTTAAAAAAAGTGTTCAAAAATCTGCGTGATATGGTATACTTACGTAGATTTTTTTGGCGTTTACCCGTTTGGTTCAACATTGACGATGGAAGAAATATCTTTTTATGATATTAAATGTATGGAAATGACTTATCCTTTAAATAGAAATGTGACTTTAGGCTTGTCACCTCTATACCTTTGAGGTTTCCCGCTTGTTGTAATGTCACTTGGCTAGAAGGGTTATACCACGCTGCCGTACTTTTGGAGTTGAGATCTACCAACTCCAAAATGAAGCGGTTCTCAATTCTATATGCAGTTATATTTGTTACGCGATCTTCGGCAATTATAAAGCGTTTTCATAAATATTTTTGTCACTGAGGTTCCATCAGTTATTCAAAGATGGTCCCACTTAAACTTCACTGTAGTCGGTTATTATTTACATTAACGTGTATTTATGTACAGTTGCTGCAACAACCGGCTGTGCACGTGGGTGCGCGGCATGTGCCGGCGGCGCTCGGAGCCGTCCAGCCGCCGCACCAGCATGTTCTCCAAGAACAAGAGCATGTCGCCCACGCTGCCGCCTGAGGTCAGCTACTACACATACACCACTCGCTATACACCCTTTGTAGTATAGAATGTTAGCATCAAGAAACAGAAGCCACTTTGGGTCATGCATTCTTGATAATTTATAATTTAATTTTATGGAGCCACAACACTGTACGTAGTCGTAAGGGCACGTGTACGTGTCGTATATTTATGGAGGAACAGCAACCAGGCAGGCCAATTCGCCTAGCCTCTAGATACCTTCGAGGACCTTTGGGTAGGCAGAGGTTGTGAGTTCCCGTTCTCGGTAGCATTATTTATGATCAACAAAACTTATGTGTCTTGAATAAATAGCTTTATTAAGTTAATTCATCCATCAGAGTCTGGATTCCCGTTCTTTGTAGCATTGCTAACTGGTGATAAGAAGGAAAAGGATTTGGGACTATATTTAAAAAGATAAACAATGACATTGATGACTGATTACCTAGCCCATTCGGCATAGAAACGAATCTGGAGCTATATGGACGAAAAACTGAAAACCTGTCACGAAAAACTAAAGAACCTGAAGGACTTTCAAAAACAAAATGAAAAATTTAGAAAAAAATAATTCATCTTGACTAAGAACAGGCATCTATAACAAAAAAACATCCATCCAGATACGAAACAACTTACAGACTTAGCCCTCTTCAAATAGTCCCCTTTTTCACAAATAACAGTACAAGCTATCCAACAAGTCGCCGATACATATTTCACCGGCGGGCCGCGGTCACGCACACTCTCGAGAAATATGACTCAAGGACCAGCTATTATAAGTTTGTTGGCTCTTCCAATTCTAGGTAGGTTGAAGAAATTGCGAAATAATTCGTTGGACTGATGAATATGATAAAAAAAATAGTTTTGGTTTTCGGAATATCGATTATGAAGTCTGTAATTGTCTTTTCAAAGATGACATCTTATAGAAGGAACATTGAGCACCACACTTTTACGACGATTACAAACTACGTCAATAGCGATGTTATTAGCTGCTAGATAATTAGTATGATTTTCCTAAAATTATTACACTTTTGGACCTAGGTACCATAGACCTAATAAAAAATACGACTTAATTTCATAAATGAACCTTACAATTTAGTTACATTAAACAAAAAAAATCTTACTTAATGGCGCCCACCGTGGGGCTTTTAAGTTGGTCGTAAATTATTAAGTTTCTATTAATATTCTCAACAAACTTTATGTTCATCATACATTACTGTAAAAACCCACATATTTATTGCGTGCTAGAACAAAACAGCGTGTCAAAAAAATATATACTTTTTAATTTCTTCGCGTGTAGACTTTTCTTAGCAATGATTATAATCAACACATACATATATAATTAAATGTTACTTAGCGTAATTAATATAAAAATAGGTTAGTGCAAACAAGGTCAGTTGTCTAACAAAAGGGCGAATAATCAATGACGTATTTAATGTATGATTAGCGTATTTCAATGGCAGTATCTATTTGACTGCTAACAAGCTCGCATTTATATTACGTAATATTTACATTTCCAAAGTTATTTTTCACCAAAAGTGCTTTTTGCAAATTCTAAAAGAAAATATTCAATCAAGTGACATCCACCACTACTTTTAGTCTAAAATGTGTATGAAAATCAAACCCAATGTATAACACAATAAGACGGTACTTTCCAATAAACTCAAAAACCAGCAGTTTGAAATCAACCCAAAAAAACCTTTACCTAACTCCGCGCCTCCAAAACTACCTATACAGTCTACCGCGAGAGATCTACGTGAAAAACCGGAACTATCCTCTAAAGACCATGGCTACTCTATCCGTGACGCCAGTTCCGTCTCCAAGACCTAGCCTGGTGGACAGGGGCTCCCCTCATCCGACCCCGAGACCCTCGCGGAAGTCTTCCAGAGTGGTCATCACGAAGGATTTCATGAAGAAGGATGTGGATATCGAACAAGAGGCTGAGGTAGTGATTCTTTTTTGAGGATTTTGAAAGTGTTTTTCGATTTTTCTGCGTTGAGTTTATCAATGTAGCGGAAAGTAATTACGGAAAATCGTCATTTTCTTTAAAAGGTTGAGCTTTTGAGGTGGACCCTTAAACGTTACATCAAAATCGATGCGGTATTACGGTTGTTTTATTCCTTCATTTTGCCTAAAAATACCTTACTTTGAGGACGTCCTACTTAATAAGATGTGTAGTACATAGGTAACTATCGAGAATGTAATATTAATTTATTATATAAGTACCTATGTGAGTTTAGCCGACAAAATGTTTCCTAAAATTTTAATTATTGCTATTATATCCGATTAGTTTTTTCATGGCACTGTAATGAATGATGTTTGTATAGTAATTTGTGAGTATTTGAAAGAAAAAATAAAAAACTTTTCATATTCATATTCATATTCATATTCATATTTATTTGCATTCCACAATGAGTAAAAGATGTTACAGTATGGCTTAGAGCTAAGTCCAATCGTGGACCCTGTAGGGCACAGCAAAATAAAATTAAACTTACATCTAAAATTAAACAATTAATAAAATATAATATAAAACAAAATCAACAAATTTACTTAAATTATACTTCTACATTTATTTATTTTTCTTATAGGAACATGAGACTTAATTAGTATTTATAAAATAATAGGTATTTATTCTGTACATATGTATTTACTAAAATAACATGGGTGGGTGATTGGAAAGTGATTGTTGTTATGTTTCATGTTGTGTATGGACAATGTTGTTATCATTAATAAATTCGTTAATCGAGTAGTAGGCTTTGTTGATGAGGATGTTCTTGAGTGCGCGTAAGAATTTAGTGTCGCTTGTTTCATTTTTTAATGAGTCTGGTAATTTGTTAAACACTTTAATGGACATTACATAAGGGCTATTGCTGTGAAGTGTCATGAGTGAGGAGGGGAGCATTAACATGTTCTTGTGTCGTACTGGCCGATCACTATGTTTATTTCCACGGGTTATGAAAAAGTTTGTACTTTTATTAGAACACGCCACAAATACACACAGTTTTATTGCAATAAGAAAAACAGAGAAAAAGAACTTATAGCTAAATAATATTAACGTATATATTTCTGCAACATATATAATATTATCAAATTCTGAATGCTCTAACCATGGTGTGTTGTCAACAGGACACTCGTAAGAAACTGGACACGTCATTAGTGGAGCACACGAGCGTGATGCGCGGCGCCATACCGGTCCTGCCGATAGTGCTCGCCTACTTCTGCTTGCTCTGCAATATTGTCGTGCCTGGACTTGGTGAGTTGAGCTTCCTTTTTACCAGACGCAAATATTATTTTCGGATACTAATAAATTAATTTCTTTTTTACCGTAACCGTTTGTTACTCCCAGTATAAAACACTGCTTTCTGTTATAAGATTAAGTCATAAAGGTCGTTAAAACAGTCTTGTATTCAAAATTATAATATTTTTTGTAATTTAATGTACTTATATTTTGTGTTTTTTATTTTGCAGGAAGCATATTGAGCGGCATGTTCTGTCTGTGCTTCGGCATTCCCAGGTTTGGTGTCCACGATGGAGCTAAATATAGGATAGGTGAGCATTTTAATAACCACTTTATAAAATAACTAATAACCATGTTTTTGTGAACTTAAGTGCGGTTGTTACTTTAATCGATGCATTAAGGTACTCAAATGAGTACCTAAACCTCCAAATAAATACCCTTGGTTTCTAAAAATCTTATCAAGTTAATCTGTTGTCAAATCGACTGATCACGATTGCGATTAGTTAACCAAAATACTAACACCACACCACAGTGCAATTTGACAGGTGATTAATAAAACTTTGGAGTTGATTGTTGACTTTTGATGTTTCAGAAACCGAGGGTCAAACTCTCACAACTCATAAGTACATATTTCTTAAATTAATAATATTGTTTCTCCCACAGGCTCGTTCGTGATCAACTTGCTAGTGGGTTGCGGGCAGCTGTTCACGGTGCTGTTCTGTCTGGTCGGCTGGGGCTGGTCCATCTGGTGGGGGGTCATCATGGTCAAGACCTCGCGTGAGTGTACTGTGTTTGTGACGTCACAGCTATAGGAACAATGTTGGTCCCTCGTTGGGCGCCAATAAGGTGCAAAGGAAAATTTTGTGCCCAAAGTGGGACTGAAATTATATTGTTTTGTGTAGATTTCGTAGGTTTCCATCATCATTTATCAAATCAAGTAGTCCTTATTCATTTAAGCGTCATAGAAAAACGTTACTAAAATCCTGACTATGTCGTTCCCTGTCGGGCGCCAATTTTTTAAAAACCAAATTTCCCTCCAGCTTAGAAGTGAATTATTATGTTGCTTGCTGATATTATTATGTTGCTTTCGTAGAGTATTTACTTATAATTATAATATCATAATATTATTATTATGTATCACACATTTTTAAGTGTTATACTTTACATTTCATGAAAAACAGCAAGTTAGTTAATTCATTTTATGTTTTTTTCCAGGCAAATACCGCAAGCTAAAAAAGGAAGCTGCAGCCGCGGAGGCGGAGGCCGCCCCGCCCGTCACCTCCAACAACCACACGCGCGCGTAACACACTACTCTATGATACTAACACATCCAAGTTACCTATATTGTTCCAGAATGTTCTGAGGGTAGATTGGTTTTATCATTGTCTATAGAAAGTATGTTCCTCTGTCAGATGTTTCATAGATAACACAGTAAGGGAAAATGTTGTGATGAAGTGACAGTGACCACACAGATCAATGGTTTTACTCTACCATTGGTGTCGACAAATGACAAAATTTTATCAAACATTTGACAGTTACTATTTATTATTGGTAACTGTCAAATGTTGAAATTATGTCGGAAATTGCGAAAGAAAATGTATGATAGGTAATTTAGATAAATTGACTTATAAGTGTTTGTCAATATTTAGAATTTAGACGAATATTGGATCGATGAAAAAGTTTTGATAAAACTAATCTTACTCGTTAAGTTCTAAGAGTAAGGTGCTCTATATTCCAATGTACTCTGTAAATAATGACGTCACAAAACTTGTAAAAACCTTTCCATAATACTGAAATATTTATACTTACTCCTAGGGTGTCAGTACTGCCAATATGCATTGAACTCTCATTCTAAAACACTGTATATAAATAGGCTAATTAATACCTAATTTCAAAAATAAATTAGAATTTATCTTTAAAATTTTGAAATACGTAGCAACGCGAAAAAGTTCCAAAAAATTATGTATAAATATATTTTGAAAGCGATGAAAATTTGTTTTTCAATCTGCTGGTCAGATTTGAACCGGAAACGGTTTTCTTAACTTCCGAACGAAGTTTTCCGACCCTCTTGTGGTCATTTTTAACTTTTATTCATAGTTCTTAAGATATATGACGAGCCCCAAGTGCTTCTATAAATAGTAGGGAATAAAAATAATATTATTATCTTAAAGTTAAAAGCGACATGACAGAAAATCGGCCTAATTTACTATCACAATTTGAGATGGGCATTACGAAAGAGCTACAAATAAAATTATATTTATTATAAACCTAATCTTTTCCTTCCTAGAGACTTGTTAATAATAACATCCTTAATTTTTTAGCTTGATATTTTAAAATGAGTATGTGACGGTTAAAAGTTCAGCCATTTTGGATAGTGACATTGACAGATTAAAACGTCAACGTCAATTTTTATGTCAATGTCATGTAGAAACATTTTTCCTGTGTCATGTCGTTTTATTGTAAAGTTTAAGATATAAGAAACTTTTGTAACTGACCAAACTGATATTTCTAACGTAGTGAACACAATAAAAGTTTTTTTAGCAAGTAACCGCTAACGATGACGTAGTTTTTTGACATTTTTCCAAATAATGCTATTTAATAACTATGTTATTTTGTATGTGATAATTTGGGAGTATGTATGTTACCTGAAGTATTTAGTTATATAGGAGACAGCACATATATCAACAGTTTAGTATATGTTATAAGTAATCATTACTTTTATACAACTCAAAACTGTTTAAATGTAGGTAGGCAAAAAAAACTTGAAGATGTGTTTGAGAAAGTTAATGCTTGAAAAGAACCTATTTACGCCAATGATAATTGCTATGAATTTATTGGTGGTTTGAAATAAATATCCTATAGGATTATATAACATAAGATATTACTGGGAATGCTGTCTCCATATAAAACGTATTAGTATTAAATATAAATTCTTTTGACTTCCAATTATATTGTTGTGTGACTAGAGTTGTGATTTAAGAGGGGTTGTTAATTGTTCGTGTCCTTTATTGTAGAAATAATTTTGAGACTAACAATGGTCGGCACTTATATTTTAAAGTCTAAGAAAATATTACAATTTTGCTTAGCAAGTCAGCCCCTCTAGCAAACAGATATTTTTACAAGCGTTAACACTTGAATACAGTGACAAGTCTAAGTCACGTGACTGTGAAATGAAATGTCAAATCCATACATTTAATGCTTGCTGAAATGGCACTTGGCTACTGCGGCAATACTGTACCAAGATTTAACAATGCCACGGTCGGGAATCAAACCCATAACCTATCATGTTTTAGTCTCAAAATTATTCCTATAGTATAAAGCTAGTTGAGGTCAATTTGCGATGTATGTAACGAAGTAAGATATTTATGGAAACGTTCTTCCAGTACAATTTATTTGTTATTAACAAATTATTAATTGTTATAAGTTAATTATACAATGTTTATTAATTATAGTTGCTTGTACAACGAATAATCAATAAAGACGATTTTAATTTCACTATTTTTTTTATTACATTTCAATTATATCCTGATTATTATTTATTAGCATTATTCTATCAAACCACGATGCCTAATTAGAAGCTTCTCATAAGTCCGCTAGGGTTGCTAGTGTCACATCAGGTGTATTTGTCATTTTCCACCAATGAGAGGCTTGGCTACCGGCTTGTGATTGGTGGAAAATGACAGATAGACTTTATGCGAGACTAGCGACCCCTAGCGATTCTTATCTGACTTAAGACAACATAACCTTACAAAGGACATTAAGAAGAGGTTTTGTAGGGTTTTTGCAGAATGGTGCATAAATGAAACTCTGATCCATTTTACAATATCACTTTATTTTATTACGGTCCATATTATTATAAATAGCGTCATTATCGAATACAGACAATTATGGCGTGGCTTACAAAATATTTGCACTGATTGCCGTGTCAACTACTCTAATTAATGCGGGTTTCCCATACATTTGATATTAATTTTAACTTCAGAAAAATCTTTATTCAGAATAAATAAAACTCATTTAATTTTATCTCTTTAATGTATGTAATTTCTGATGCACAATGCATCAACGTCACAGTCATACTAAAAAGGGGTATTTAAATCACGGATTGTAGTCAAACATACAAAAAGACAAATGGATTTTATGTCATAAAAATAAAATACGGATATTCAGTAAATAATAATATAGTTTTGTCAAAAAATTGTGTGCGTATAAAAATATAATTTACTCTCAGTCTAGATAATACTGATGTTTTTAACAAAGGAATCCGTACATTCATACATAAATCTACGAATGAGCAAAACTGACAGTGGTTCTAAAGATATTTTAAACAAAAATATCTTTGAAAACAGTTTAAACATTAAAATCCGTGATCTCCCCATAATATTACCTTTCGGAGCAAAAAATGTAAAATACATAGCCTATGTATATGGGATCCCCGCGTTTTATATAGAAACACACCAAATAATCTACCACTGTTTAATGATAATTACGTTCAGTTGATATTTTGACGGATTGGATTGATAAGTTAGGTACGCTGAGTTTTTAAGTCCCGTTTCAAATAAGGCGCAAGTTATTTGAAAGTATTTTGTGAAGAGGTAGGTAAGTAATCACTGCGTTTCCCCTTTCCAAGACATATCTTTACACTGTTCAATCATTGAAAAAAACATTTTGGTGGAAGTGCTCTCAAAATGAAGAATTGACTAGTTGCTTGACTTATTTAATACCAAGTGAAGGTAGGCGTCAAAATGAACCAAGAAGATACACATAAAAATGATGCATGATGAAATATTATTCGTATCGTGTCGATAAATGACCTTAAATTTACACCGCCCACCATTCACTATTTAGTCAGCCAAGACAGAGCCAGTATGGCCATCAAAAGCTGTTCATAAAATCTATCAACTTCTATGCACCTTAATAAATACGTCGATTTCGTTCCTCTTTAAGTTTACCCTTTTTCCTCCCGCGTTTAATTTTTACAGATTAGGCGAATATCAATTCCCCCCTGACTTTACCCCTAACATATCAATCCAACCGCGAAGGCGACACACTAACTCCGACACATTGTAATCACTAACTAGTTACGTGTATACATCTGATTACCTCGAAGCCATGGGGCGGCTTGCACCGGTAACGTTAACACCTAATCGGCCGTTCAAGATCAGTCAAAATAACGCAGAGAGTTACAGAAATAGGTTATATTTGAAAACTGGTGCAGCTGGTGCAGCTCATGGAATTGAACAACTTTCTGTATGGCAGCCATATTAAATTCCCAAAAAATATTGGACTTAATATACAAAAACATTAGAAGATCAAAACTTGTACGAAAGGACTAATTTTTTTTCGGAATATACAAGGTGTAATACAATAAACGCTAGTTAAGGAAGTAGTCGATTCAGAATAGGCATCTTAATCGAATTCCGAAAAAAAAAATCATGTTAATTTTTCAGGAATACTTCCTTCACAGGTGTTGAATTAGAAACATAACAAATCAATTTAATCTTTAGTTTAAAGTAATTTGAACCTTAAGTCAAAGGAATAAAGTCCAATTTGTATTTCTCGTACGTCGCTAGTTTTCTTACGCACACATAAACCATAAAACATTTTAAATATTTAAATTGTTAGAACGCGAATAATAAATATTCAAAGAAATTTGGAACTTACTGCAACGAAATAAAGCTTATCTAAATGTACTTCCGACTTTGTAGTCGGCATTTTACATTGTTGTGTCAAAAAGACGCGAAATCCCTAAAAAATATTGTACGTCATTTGCTAATGTAAACATAATGCATGCGAGTGAGACGCAAACATTTCCCGGCCACCCTCTGACCAATGAGCGCCGCACGCGCCACGGCCGCTCGCGCTGCTGCAGCGCCAAGAGCGGCAACCGCCCGCCTAACATCAAAGACGATTAGTCATCCGCCGACAGCGTGCTGTGAATGTTTTGTTATTTATGTTGTGACTTGTGACCTTGACGTGAAGTATTGCACCCGATGGATAGGTAGCTGGGCACCCGTGCAGTGGTCTCTCTGATAAGGGGAGTGGAAGCCAGAGGATTTTTATTTGTGACTGTTATAAAATCGCTAGTAAAATTAGGTAACAACTGTCGATGACCTCAAAAGTAAAATAAAACTCGCGTTTGTGACAGTGAACAGTGATACTCGAGTACTAAACTAACTAAAATACCTTGAAAAAGCCGGTAAGACCTAAAGTGAATCGAAAAATACGGCAGATTATTGAACCATTGTTGTGAATGTGACGAAGAAACAAAGAAAGTTAGTGTTTCTACATAATGTTCAGTTTTGTAAGTACCTACAACTTTGTTCTAATTCCCTTTTATGCCGCGTTTAATTACCTACGAGTGTAATAGGTACGGCGACTCGGGCGCCAACCCCTCCACGCTACGTTATTGACGATAAGTACCTACATCTCAAACGGTTGAAAGTCGCACACCGATTTAAAGTAACATACCGTTATTATGTCTAATTTATTATGTTTAATTTACTTCTTAACACACACATCGAATCATCGAAACGTCCGATCAGCCTAGAAGTGTGACGAAAACATAGAAACCTATTTTACTAGTTAGAAAACTGTCAATAACTTATACCATGATAATATCCAGCTTAGTGTGAATAGTAGTTAGATATTAGAGAAAATTTGAGTTTAGTTAGAATGTTCGATCAATGAACTAGTGCCTAAACAGCTGACGAACAATCGAGTGAGCGCGCCTGTGTGCGTGCGTAGGTTAATACGACCAAACGTTCAACGTAAAGTTGGGCATCTATTAGATGAAAAATTTATAGGTTTTGTTCGTCTAAATTAAATTATAGGCCACATAAGGATATTATAATTTAATAATCTAATTGGGGTGTCTGAGGCTATGATCAATATTATTTTACACCTTGTATTATAACTTTGCTTTAGTGGGAAAAGTCTTTTATTTTATAGACTGAAGCAGTATTGCAAATATTTCCGTAGCACAAATCCGTTTGATATAATTGTTATGCGAATTATATTAATGGCACCAAAACATAGGTCACAAGGATCTTGATCTAAGATTAACTAGATGTTAACGTTATACGGTGCTATCAGCCTTATTACGCAAAGGATAAGATTACTTACGTTTAAAAGTATTTGATTGGTCTAAAGCTTATTAAAAATTCATATTTTTTTACTATTTAAGTTATTATCTAAAACGATATGGTTATTTTTTTAAAGCAAATAGCGAATCGATTATTTTAAAGGAGTTATGTTTTTTTGTTGTAATATAAACATAGAATCCTTAAGTCGTATATTCAATAGTTTCAACTTTTATTTAGCAAAAATCTTGAAAAACACAGATTAATATTATTTTCACTAGTGTAAAACTACGAGAGTCAATTTTAATGAAAAATACGATTAAATTTTAAATATCACATGCACAAAGTTTTAAAGCCATCATAATTCTGTAAAAAGAAGACAGCAATATGCGTTTATATAGCTCCATCCCTTTCTAACACGGACAATCATGATTTGAAACTGTCCGGTTATCACAGAGAGAATCTTAAATCTTTTGAATAAAAATCTTTAGACCAATCAAAATGTATTATTTACATTTATTATTATAATAAGAACGTACGTCGTTTATTAAAAATTGCACAATTCGTGAAAACCGATTCACATGGTTCAATTTAGCACCGGCCGATTTGGCTGGACAGACGTGCGACTAGTCGCGTGTCGTTGCGATTTTCTTGTCGCATAATATGCATTATTTTATTAGGTAGTATGCAAATTGACGTAGAATCGACTAGCTTTTTATATGAGTTGATGCTGAAATGTAACTTAAGTATAAGATGCTCTTAAAAGTCTATCTATCGGCATATTACACGTTATGGTGAAAGAGATAGTATGAGAGTTAACGGCAACTTACATTGAGTGTCATTTGAGTAGTCAGAAAACATACTTTAATTAACGCACTCAGAGATGTTAATGATTACTTAGGGTTTTCTTATAAATATTGTTACTTTCAATTCTCGGAAGTATCACTTAAATCGCTTTAAGAGATTCCTTAGTAGAGATTTTAAAGCCAACTCTTAGTTAAATCTCTTAAGTAACCATAAACTACTCTGAGTATGGCATTATGTGACATTGCTAAAAAGAAGTAACGGTAAAAAATCAGTGATTAAAATAGATACTTTATTCAATAAGATATGCAATACAATAATTAATATCTTAAATAAATATATCATAAGAATCCAGTCCAGTCGGACATGCGACTTGTAGCACAGTGCGTATCCAGCCTTACACATTTTTGGATTAGCTTCCCGATTAAAGAAATAAGGCAAGATTGAATCGAAACGTACCATAAATAAATTAATATCTAAAACAAACGCTAATATTTACATTAAATAAAAAAATGTTGATCGTTTAAAAATGTCTACTTAAAAAAATAAAAAATAAACTTTAACCATAGCGTTACGAGAATCCATTGACTATGGCTGATTGTACTTAAATATCACCATTTTATCTAAAAGGGGGTAGGATTAAAAAAAATATTCTTTGGTAAACCTATACCAAAATAAAATTAAGCCGTATATTAAATTTAACCTAAAGTTTGGTTCTAAACGTGCGATTTGTCTCAAGCCTCGACACAACCTGCGATTTTTTGTCGCAATCCGATGATATAAAGATTACCATAGGTATTAATCTTAAAGCTATATATCAATATCTTTTGATATTTAAAGCAAGTTTCAGTAAAAGTGAAAAATCGTATTGCGACTCGACTAATCGCAGTGTGAGTTAATCCGACATTTTGTCTTGGTTTAGAACCAAAAAAACTATACAGTGAGAAATGCTAAAATACTCGTAGATATAAAAATATATAGGAAACAATATTTTGAGTATTATCCGTCGCACAACTGAGGCCAAAATATATCCTTACCGCACTGCCGACAGCGACTAATCGCAATTAAAAATAAACATATTTCTTAAATACTGAAATTAATATAAACCGAATTATCAAAAAATAAAATAATATGCAAAATTATTATTGCGACTAATCGCTGTCGACTAATCGCAAGTGTGTACTAACAAGCCAATTAATTAATAATAATAGTATTATGCCAATGAAGCCTTTTAAATGTAATTTATGTCACTCTACACTACCCCGAGCAAAATAACCTAATCTACTTTGGCGAACCAAAAATAGCATTTATTGCATTGCTATCGCTCGACTTTTGCTAGTTAGGTAATAGAAGCTGTAGGATTCTAAAAGGCTAATTAACACAATTAGTTAATCATCTGTCAAAACTCATGTCAAGCTGTGATTGGTTGTTAGTCTTTTAGTCAACCCAACAGTATTGATTGATTTATTTTATTTTTTGGTTTGTTTAATCAAACTTTTTTATCATCGATCAATTGGTTTGACAACAGATTAAGTTAACCAGTATTACAGAAACCCGGGGTAGTGAAAAACTTAATAATTTTACAATATTTCAATTATGATAATGGAAATGTAGTACTGTAATTTTGCCTCCATTTTTTATCATTCACTTTTTATTTGCCAGCCTCGTTATATTTAATGGACTGTCCAAATTAATCTATATTTTGACCCGAAGTTATTTCATGGGAATTAGGACGAAAACGTATATTGCGAAAATAAATCGCAATAAAAATAAAATTTTAGTTTAAATAAATAAATTATGTTAAGCGTTTTTGTATACTTACACTAGTGGACTGTATCTGTTAAAATAAAAATGTTTAAGTTATATTTTTTTTTAAAAATCATTTATGGATTTATTATTAATATTATTTTTAGCCATAATCGTCCCACTGTAGGGCGAAGGCTCTTACAAAGTTAAATTATTTTCGCCTTTTTATATCGTAGTAATAAATATAATTAATAAAAAAAAAAAACTTGAAACAAGTATTCATTGCTCATCACATAAAGATCTACCCTGGGTGGGGATCGATCTCACCACCTTCGTTTAGCAGTCAGGGTCACTAGCCGCTAGACCAACAGGCCAGACAATAAATATAATTTGCCGAACTTACGTTACTGTCAAGATATGACACATAATTGACATTACACATGTCAGACAAAAAATATTCTGCAAATAAATAAATAAATAATTTATGCTATAAATATCCTAAGCATGTTAATACATACAGTATGTTCGGTAACACAAGTCCACTAGTGTAAGATGTTATTAGTGAACACCCTGTGTGAGTGTACAGGGTGCTCACTGTAGGATACAGTTGTTTTTGCGTTGAATTTCTACTTGAGATAAGTTGCGCTCGATTTCGTCATCATCTGCTATCCTGTGGATTACAAAAAAAATAGTAATTATATAGTTAAAGTTAGAGATAAGTAGGTATTTGTGAGATTTTTTTATATAACTGCTTTTCTACGGTCTAAAATTATATACTGGACAAACGCACTAATTTCAAGCTAGCCATGAATTAACAAAGTACCTAATAGCAAAACAATTATCAAAGGTTAATTACCAAAAAACAAGATCCATGCAGTGACAAGCATAACTATATAGTCTACTAGCTGTGCCCCGCGGTTTCACCCGCGTTGATACCTATATCCTATGGATCCATAACTTAAAAAAATATATATATAGCCTATGTTAACCGCAGATAGTGTAGCTTCCCAACAGTGAAAGAATTTTTCAAATCGGTCAAGTATTTTCGGAGCCCATTCAATTCAAACAAACAATCAAATCTTTCCTCTTTACAGTATTAGTATAGATTAATTAATATAGCACTACAATATTTTAATAAAAAATTATGTAACTTTACATTTCGGAATATAATAGCGAACCGAGTTTAATTATCTTCCTACATATCGTTATACAAGAAAGTAGTTTAGTATTATAATTTTAAAAGTATAATTAGTTAAAATTCTAATACTCACGCTCTCTCCTGTTCATCCATTTCTTGTACAAGTCTGTCTCTCTCGTTGACCGCTGATAGCAATTCCTGTGAACAATTTTATATTGAGTACCTTATATAGGTAGATAAATAAAATGTATACAAGCTTTTATTAAACTTGAAGTTCGGGGTTGAAACGCTCGGGAAATGGGGACTGAGTGCACGAATTACATTTTAAGGATCTCTCAATACTTTTGGTCGACTCTACTCGTGATCAGAGGGCTGGTTTGTTCCTTGCACAGAGAATCGGCATAGCCATTCAACGTGGCAATGCTGCCAGCCTTCTGGGCACGTACCCCGCCATTGACAAAGATGACGATGAATTTTTGACGCGCGTTAGTATTATTTATTTATATAAGTTTTAATTTTAGTATACTTGCAATATATGATAAGTGATTTCTTCATGTTGTCGTGTAAATTGAATGCTATATCATGACCCTATAACGAAACAACCATAATATCGAGTTTGGGCTCGTTTGATAAGTCTTTAAGAGTACTCTGTACTTGATGTAAAAAGTTTTACCTTTTAGTTCTTGTTCTACAAAATCTAGTATTTTTAACTATGAAAAATAATCAATTATCTTGGAAGTTAAATTTAACCGACTTCCAGGTTTCGTTGCGAGAATATAGTGCGAGTTGCTGTTCATTGTGGGGTCACTTGGCTATGGCGTCATAAGTGATCAATCATAAACGGCAATGTACTGCAAGTTGCAATACATTTCAGTCCAATTTTCGTTTCAACATGCACGAAAATTGTCGCATTATTCGGGTAACTATACATAGCGCGTCGGATGTGAGGGGTTGGGTGTCTCATTGCGTGTATATCAGTTTTAACGCGGCCGATGGGCCGCGGTGCGTTGTTTTCCGCTGGATATAAACCAACCCTTAGAGATTTTTTCATATTGTACATCACGTTCTATATGGACTACTATAAAGGCTATGTTGATAAATATATTTTTGATATTTAATTCATACCAGACTAAGTCAGCGAGACACTTATACACATCAAGCCAGAAAAAAGTTTCTATAGGTTTACGTAGTCTTGCTCACTAGTGGGCAAACACATATGTATCTGTAGCAGCAGTCTCTCCCTGCGCTTCTGTCCGGGCGTCTTAGCGACGGCTCAGGTCCTCCTCTTGCTCACTAGTGGGCAAACACATATATACCTGTAGCAGCAGTCTCTCCCTGCGCTTCTGACCGGGCGTCTCAGCGACGGCTCAGGTCTTCCTCTTGCTCACTAGTGGGCAAACACATATGTACCTGTAGCAGCAGTCTCTCCCTGCGCTTCTGTCCGGGCGTCTTGCGCCACTCGTCGACGCCGAGCGACAGGCGCAGCTCGCGCGCCAGCAGCTCGCAGCGACGGCTCAGGTCCTCCTCTTGCTCACTAGTGGGCAAAACAACAATAAATATAATCAGAAAAGACTTAAAAGAGACTTTCTTGCTCACTAGTCGGCAAAAACACAACAAATATATGCAGAAAAGACTATAACGAAACTTTCTTGCTCACTAGTGGGCAAAAACACAACAAATATATTCAGAAAAGACTATAAGGAAAAATTCTTGCTCACTAGTGGGCAAAAACACAATAAACATAATCAGAAAAGACTTCAAAGAAACTTTCTTGTTCACTAGTGGGCAAAAACACTACAAATATATTTTCAGAAAAGACTTCAAAGAAAAAAAAACTATCTTGCTCAGTAAGCGAGAAAACGTCAAAAATTTTGAAAATATTCAGAAGAATACTACGAAGGAGCTTGCTTTGAAGTTCGATTTCTGCAAATGGCAGACTAGACGGCGACAAACGTAGTGTACACGTCGAGTTTTCGAGTAATTTCAAGCGCAAGCCCCAAACACATCGAATTTTATAAAAAAAATCTAGTAGTGTAGTAGTGTATCTTAAAAATGATTCTTTTTTAACATGATTATAAAATTTGGTTTCATTCAAGCAAACTTTTACTACCAAAAGCAGACTTAGATCGCCAAATTCATAACCTTTACCTAGAATTAACATGACATTTTCAAACATAAATAAGTTATACATAAATAATTATACTCACAGTATATTGAGCTGCATTTGTCTTCTGAGAAGCGCGTTCTTCTTGTTGACCAAGTTGAACCATTGTGACATCAGTCTGTCCTCCTCCTATGCAAATAATATTTAATAATTAAACTTATATACCTTTAGCAAACGTTGCAAAAAAAGGGAGTTATAAGCTATCTCTCTATCTGTCTCTTTCTAATTTAAGAAACCTTTGCCCAACAGTAGAGTAGCTAATAGTAGACAAAAATATAAATAATACATACAAGTTTTGACCTATTTCATTTACACGCCAAAAATAAACAAGGTATAAAGATAGAAGGTAATAATAAGGATAGGATTAAGGGATGGGTTACCGGATCAGTGGGAACTTGGATACACGACAAGACCAATCTTCTCCACATTTTCTGCAAATGGGAATATTTATTGTAATTTCATAGCAATATTCCACAGGTGTAAGTATGTGAAGACGGATAATTAACCCGTGAAGTTCACAAGTGTGAGAAACCGATGTCCGTTTTCAGCGACCACCCCTAAGAGTTATCCTTTACTAGCCCTAAACTAGTCTTAACTTAAATTATTATTCACCATCATCTTTTCACCTAAATAGGAGATAAAACTTTGTTTTTGAGACACTGATTCGCCTTTGAACATACTCGTACATATACTTGAACAAATGTAAAGGTTTTCATATTTTTTTCTGAAAATCGTGATTTAATTTCCATAACAATATAAAATAATGAATATTGAATGTTACTACATATCCGTCAGATATGACCCGACCCCTTAGAGTATACATAAGGAACTAGAGTGAGCTTATCAGAGTTTGAACGTAAGCACTAGTGTGAAATGGTTTTGTCGTGAATTATGTATGAAGATGGAGCTTGCCGTTTTAAAAAATCTATCAAATACACTAATATTATCCTAAAAATGTCAAAACTTTCAACATTTTCGTATTTAAGTTTTTCGTTGCGCGAAAATTGACTTAAATGAAAAACGAAATGTACTAGGATCAGACTAAAAACTGCTCTCGCTTGGCACAAGGTGAAACTAGCGATAGTAGCAGTCTATGTAAATAGTACGTCAATGACCGACCCTAACATCCCTATGCACACGTACCTCAGTATTATCGGCGGACTCCATGACGCGCCGCAGTTGTTTCTCGAGCGCGGCGGCTCGCTCGTCGATGGCGCACTGCTCCTTCTCCAACGCTTCCAGCTCGCTCTGGATGTACGACCCGGTTTCTCTGCCCTGTGGGAGAAATATAGTTG
The DNA here is from genome assembly GCA_905146925.1 of Autographa gamma. Lineage (NCBI taxonomy): Eukaryota > Metazoa > Arthropoda > Insecta > Lepidoptera > Noctuidae > Autographa > Autographa gamma. The sequence continues at coordinate 778,103 of LR989875.1, forward strand.
TTAGATCATGGTTGATAAGAAAAATGTTTAGTATGATCACTTAGATGGGGTTACTTACGTTCTAGTACAGTACAAAAGTTCAGAAGTAAATGGTTTTATGATACCCTCATTTTGATGTCGAATTACACGGCATGTCGAAAACAGCAATAGCTGTTTCAAATAGATTTTGTTGATATTAATGAACAATTTATGAAATCCAAAAGAGATACAACTAAAATACCAATCTTTTTATTTTTATAAATTTACTCGACTCCATAGTACGAACCGGCCTTGGGATAGCCATAGATGGTATGAAGTTAAAAGACGGAAGGGAGGCCTTTTCCCTGCAATAAGAAACCACGGGCTCTTAATAATAATAATAATGATGTTTGACGACCTCTGTGGTCGAGTGGCGTACACAACAGTTTCCAAAGTGCCGTTCCCTCTAAGTGTTATTTTGTATCGCGAATATTCTGCATTAGAAACTTTTTGTTACTTCTGGTATATCTTTTTAAATAAAATGGTTTAGTTCTTGTTTGGCAGCTCACGTCATGTGTTTTATTTTATAATATATAATATTATAATGATTATAATATTTATAACAGGTTATGGGCCCAGTCCAGAAAAATAGTAAGTGATCTTTGTACAGCACAGTGATAATGGCAGGAAATTATTCTATGAATGTCCCAAAGCTCAAGGGAAGGGACAGTTATGATGATTGGGCGTTCGCAGTGGAAAATTTCCTCATCCTCGAAGGCATTGACATCAGTAACAGCGAAGGATTAAGCGCGCAAGATAACAAGAAGGCTAAAGCTAAGATGGTGATGACCATTGATCCATCACTATATGTACACATCAAGAGTGAAACTACGGTGCATAGCTTATGGAAAAAGTTGAAGTCGTTATTTGACGATAGTGGCTTCACCCGCCGCATCAGCCTACTCAGAAGCTTGATCTCCATTCGTCTTGAAAGTTGCGACTCAATGACCGCGTACGTGACACAGTTAGTGGATACGGCACAAAAGCTAAAGGGCACAGGCTTTGAAATCAACGATGAGTGGATAGGGTCCCTCTTGTTGGCCGGATTGCCAGAAAAGTACGCGCCTATGATTATGGCCATTGAGCACTCGGGGATGAACATTAGTGCAGACGCTATAAAGACGAAACTATTGGATATGAGTGCAGATTCGGAAATAACAAAGTCCGAGGGTGCTTTTATTGCCAAAAGTGCATATCATCAAAACGCGCGCCATAAAAGCAGAGAAAAAACAAACTTCAATTGCGGCGCGAACAGTCGTATCAAATGCTACCGGTGTAAACAGCCTGGTCATTACAAAAATCAGTGTCCAAATAATGATAATACCAATATGAATAAAAATGACCGGACACACAGTAGTGCCTTTAGCGCAGTGTTCCTGAATGGTGAGTTTTGCAAAAGTGATTGGTATATTGATTCCGGGGCGAGTGTTCATCTTACCGCCAACGAAGAATGGCTGTCAAATGTGTCGCGGGATCTTATTATTAAGGAAATTGTCGTGGCAAACAAAGATAAAGTACCTGTATTATGTACTGGAGATGTGCAGATTACGACAAAGACCAGCGACTGTGAATACGATATTACAGTAGAAGGTGTATTATGTGTGCCGAAATTGACTACAAATCTGTTATCTGTTAGTCAACTTATATCAAAAGGAAACAAAGTTTCGTTTAACAATTTTGGTTGTAGGATTTTCAACCAAGCGGGAGTATTAGTGGCTACAGCAAATCTGTTGAATGGGGTATATAAACTCAACATGCCTGAATCTTGTTCATCGGCTGCAGTGATGGTGTCCAGTGAGGTTTGGCATCGTCGTTTAGGGCACATCAACAGCCAGTATATGAACAAAATGCAAGATGCTGTAAAGGGATTGACACTTGATAGCAAGACTGACATATCGAAGTCATCATGTGTTGCGTGCTGTGAGGGTAAGCAGTGTCGCCTACCTTTTTCTAAAGAAGGTAGCAGAAGTACTGAACTGCTACATATTGTGCATACCGATCTCTGTGGACCAATGGAAAATCGATCTATAGGTGGTTCTAGATACTTTATGCTGTTCATAGATGATTTTAGTCGTATGACATATATTTATTTTTTGAAAACAAAAGATGAAGCATTGAAGTGCTTTCAACAGTATAAGGCAGAGGTTGAGAATCAACTTAATTGCCGCATAAAGATCTTGAGAAGTGACAATGGGACAGAATACTGCAACAGCAAGTTTGAGGATTTTTTGATGTCGCATGGGATAGTACATCACAAAACAAACCCGTACACGCCTGAGCAGAATGGTCTCTCAGAACGATACAACCGGACTATCGTTGAGAAAGCCAAGTGTTTACTGTTCGATGCAGGTCTAGCGAAAAAATTTTGGGCAGAGGCGGCAAACACAGCTGTGTATTTACAGAACAGGACTGTGAGCACATCATTAAATTATAAAACACCCTTCGAGATATGGACGGGCAGAAAGCCTGATGTTAATCATTTACGTGTTTTTGGCAGTACAGTCATGGTACATGTGCCAAAACAAAAGAGATTAAAGTGGGACAAAAAAGCTGAAAATTGTATTCTTGTCGGCTATTCCAATAATGTCAAAGGGTACAGGATTTACAATCCAAAGTCTAATATCTTCACTACCAGTCGAGATGTTATAGTATTGGAGAAGATAGAGACAGAAAATGTTCTGGAGGCACAGGAAAGTTGTTCAGATGAAGTGAATTTGGTTCCAGTGGTGGAAAAAGATTTGACACTTGCGGAAGATTCACTTGAACAATCAGTGAGCTTAAACACAGATGACAGCGGTGAACTGTATGTGCCTTGTGAAGATGATACATTGAATAGCTCTGAATCTGGTATAACAGACAGTGAAGACTCCACGATACTCAACAATGCCAACATATTGAGTGGTCCTCGACGTAGGCAACAGCCAGACAGATATGGATTTATAGGTGCTTCTGGAGAAGATGACAACATATTCGCGGGTGCAGCGGGCGCGAGCGGCAGTGTCGTCACAGGAGTGACGCGCCGCGGACGGTGTAAATGGTTCAACGTCGCGAAGGGCTGGGGGTTCATTACCCCTGACGATGGCGGGCAAGATGTTTTTGTACACCAGAGCGTCATCCAGATGCCAGGGTTCCGGTCGCTGGGCGAGGAGGAGGACGTGGAGTTCGAGTGCAAGGAGTCCGACAAGGGGCTGGAGGCGACGCGCGTGTCCGGGCCCTCGGCCGTCGACTGCCAGGGATCGCACCGGCGCCCAGTCTCCAAGAAACGGTTCAGAAAGATACGCTGCTACAATTGTGGAGAGTTCGCTAACCACATAGCAGCCAAGTGCAGCATCGGGCCACAACCAAAGAGATGTCACAACTGTAAGAGCGAGGTCGAAAAGAAGAAATAAAAATTGTTTGATGAATATTGCGATAAGTGGGGGTGTTATTTTGTATCGCGAATATTCTGCATTAGAAACTTTTTGTTACTTCTGGTATATCTTTTTAAATAAAATGGTTTAGTTCTTGTTTGGCAGCTCACGTCATGTGTTTTATTTTATAATATATAATATTATAATGATTATAATATTTATAACACTAAGGTCTCTGGATCCCCTGTAGCTGTGACCTCCTGTAATATACACTATACAGTAACTTGTAGGTAAGAGGTAAGAACAAACCTCTTCAGCATCGTTGGCGTCGTGCGGGGAGATGGTGTCGACGAGCGCCGAGAACGAGTGCAGCGGCGAGCGACGCTCTGCGCTCAGAGTCGACTTGATGCTCTTAGTGTCCGAGCTGTGACGGTCTTCTGTTATATCCCTACACTATACAGTAACTTGTAGGTAAGAGGTAAGAACAAACCTCTTCAGCATCGTTGGCGTCGTGCGGGGAGATGGTGTCGACGAGCGCCGAGAACGAGTGCAGCGGCGAGCGACGCTCTGCGCTCAGAGTCGACTTGATGCTCTTAGTGTCCGAGCTGTGACGGTCTTCTGTTATATACCTACACTATACAGTAACTTGTAGGTAAGAGGTAAGAACAAACCTCTTCAGCATCGTTGGCGTCGTGCGGGGAGATGGTGTCGACGAGCGCCGAGAACGAGTGCAGCGGCGAGCGACGCTCTGCGCTCAGAGTCGACTTGATGCTCTTAGTGTCCGAGCTGTGACGGTCTTCTGTTATACAAAGGTTATAGTCAATATCATATTATATTTTGTTCGCAGATACACGAAAGAAATGCTAAATCGCTATATATCTCAGCCATTATACGGCATGCGACGAGTCCCGCCCGCAGCGTAACAAAGAAGAAAGGCCTTATTTAAATCTTACGCACCCTGAATGCAGGCGCTAACGAACAATGAAAATTAGTTTTAAATATTACATTATAAATGGACATAAAGGTCTTAATCTAAACGTTAAAATACATTGATCAGCTGATTTTTGATATCGAATAATTGATGCAAAATAAAATACCAATTTTATTTTAAATTTTCAAAAATCTTTTTACTCATTCTGAACTAAAATTTTGTTAACTGTCTCTATACCAAACATACTTTTCACCCCTTTAAGATAGGTATACCCTCTAAGTAACACACTGTATAGTTATAATAAAAAATTTACACGTGCGATTTGCGTGACTACAACTTCTGCATAGACAGCATAATATTATAGGAGTAGCACTATTTGATAAAAAAACACATGATTAGATTGACATTATGAGATATTTTAGCTATAGTATATTATAGTTATATATAAATAAATTGTGATCTCATACCTCAGTATTATGTGTGAAGCTTAAATATGTCTACTTCAAATTATTTAAAGCCTAAGCTAACTTACCAGATCTATCGGGGCTGACGGAGCTCTTCCTAGAGCCAGGACTAGAGGGGATGGAGTCCGTCCGAGCTAGCAGCGCGTCTAGTTGTTCCACACCACCAGCTGTAGGAGAAAAATATTTGTTTACTATCGTATTGACCACAAGTGTAAATACAGTATTGAGCTGAATCTGGTAGGACCGGAAGCCAATACAATAATAATGACATAATTTGGGAAAAAGGCTCGGCAGATGAATCCATCCCGGAACCAATTAGCGTCCAGGGCACTATAACGCTTGAGGTTGTCCAAGAGTACGTCTACCTTGGGCAAGTACTACAACTCGGTAGAGACAACTTCGAGCGAGAAATCGCCAGAAGAGTGCAGCTTGGCTGGGCAGCATTTAGGAAATTGCGTCATATCTTCACGTCGACACTGCCGAAGTGCCTGAAAACCCGGATGTTTAACCAATGCATCCTACCAGTTTTAACCTACGGAGCAGAAACGTTGAACATGACAGTCAAGTTGGCCCACCGACTGCACGTCACTCAGCGTGCTATGGAAAGGTATGTGTTGGGGATCTCATTAAGGGATAAGATCCGGATCGACATTTTTTTTTTTTTTTTTTTTTTTTTTTTTTTTTTTTTTTTTTTTGATAAGTTTTTGCCTTTTGCCCTCTGACATAGTCAGAGACTTTATCTTTCTTTTTGTTTTTTCAGAGCTGGATATGAGGTTTTTAATTTTTGTTTCGTTTGTTGGTGGCGCTGCAAACGCTCACTGCGAATTTAATGAATGAATTTCTAACGTTTTTGTTTGCGATGAGGCAGTGAGCGTTTGCAGCGCTCACTTCCTCGCCTACGGTCTGCTCAAGTTCTGCTCTTTGGGTTTGGAAGACGGGGCACTCAAACACGCAGTGCATAACACTCTCCGCCACTTCGGGATCACAGATGCATGAAGGGCTCTCCTTGCACTTGAATCTGTGCAGATACTGGGAGAACCCTCCATGTCCCGTCAGCACTTGTGTTATGGCACCTTCTGGTGCAATTTTGCGGACGACTTTATAGGCATCCACTGCGCTCGGGAGGAACGTCCTGGTTACAGAAGCGGTCCCTCCGGCCAAGTATCTCCGGTTCCATTCATCAAGGGTCTGGCTACGAAGCTGGTTTTTGACGAATGAAACCGGACATAGGTCATAATCTGGCGATCGTCGGCTCGAAGTGGCCGCCTCCTTCGCCAGGACGTCTGCGCGCTCATTACCCTCAAAGCCGGCGTGGGCCTTGATCCAGAACAAGGATACATCTTTGCCCCGGACCAAGGCCTCGCTGAGGTTTTGGCGCGCCTTATGCGCTAGTGGATGCATGGAGCTATGGCTAGTGACCGCCTGCAGTGCCGCCATCGAATCACTGTATATGCCATAGCTCCGTTCGTCGCCCTTTAGGGTTTCGCCCGTAGCCCGACATAGGGCCAGGAGCTCTGCCTGGTAGACTGTGCAGTAAGCTGGCAAGGATAGTTTCCGGGACTTGATTTCGGAGCGGCTGTCCCATAGGGAGAATGCCGCTCCTACTTTGCCCCCTATCTTGCTGCCGTCGGTGTAAATACGGCGCTCCTGCACGTTGTTACGGTCTACCAGGCTTTGCTCGTCCAGGTTCTCGAAACCGAGTTCTGGACGTTGGGCCGGATGCGGGCTATCCGCAAAGCCCACCACACGCTCTACCTCCCGGTCTCCCAGCACCAGCCGGGACGACCCTTTGCGCGCTTCGTACAGTGCTGCTGCTTCTTTGATACGAAGGTCCAAAGGTAGTATCCCGGCCAGAATTAGGGCCGAGTGGAGGGAGACAGTGCGATAGGCCTTGCAGATTTTTTGGGCTACTCCCCTCTGCACCGTGTTTAGGCGTTTTTGTACCCCGATCTTCCCAGCGGCTGGTGCCCACGCGGCTGCGGCGTACAGGATGATGGGCTCCACCACCGCAGCGTACAGCGTGCGGACTATCTCTGGATGCAGTCCCCAGCTGATCTTCGCAGCACGTTGGAGCTGCTTGTAAAAGCTTAGGGCCTTTCCACAGACGACCTCCACATGACTGTTGAAGGTCAGTTTGTCATCTATGGTCAGACCCAAAACCTTCACTTCGCGAGACATGGCAATGTCGACCCCGCCCATGCTCAGGTGAGGGGTGTCATATTTTAACTTTTTCGTCAAAAGCATGGCGCAAGTTTTATTTGGCGCGAATTTTAGCTTGTTTTTGACACCCCATCGCCTCACATGCTCGAGGGCGGCATTGGCACGTCGCTGCAACTCCAACGCGGTGTAGTCTGCGAAGAGGAGGACCACATCGTCCGCAAAGGCCTGGCAGTTGACCCCAGCCGCTTCCAGAGACTTTAGGAGGGAGTCTATGAGGACATTCCAGAGGATTGGACCGCCTATCGACCCCTGGACGCAACCCTTATGCGTGGCTTTGGCATGCTCTATCCCTGCGTATCTAAGCTTTACGCATCTGTCGTCAAGGTAGCTGTCCAGCAGACGCCTGATGTTTACTGGGCACTGTTCCTCAGCCAGTCTGACCTTGATGGCTGGCCACCAAGCGCTATCGAAGGCTCCCTCTATATCTAGCGAAACGAGCGTTACTAGCTTTTTAAGTTTTATTTCCGCTTTAATTTGGTTCACTAGATTATAGAGAGAGTCCTCCGTGCTTCTCTGTGGCATAAAGCCGTACTGGCGAGTACTTAGCCTTGGCACCAGGTGCCACTGGAGCCTAGCTACCACCATTTTTTCCAGGACCTTCCCGAGGACTGGTAACAGGCCGATTGGCCTGTACGATTTCGGCCTCCTGTAGTCGTCCTTACCCGGCTTCCTCAGGACCACGACTGTGGCCTCTTTCCAGGGCTTCGGAAAGTGCCCCAGACTGAGGCATTTGTTGGCCAGGGCAAGGAACGATTCGGGGTCCTGGAATATGGCTTGACGACAGATGTCGGCCGTAAAGCCGTCTGCTCCCGGCGCCTTTCTCGGGTTGAATGCTTGGACCGAGGACTTCAGCTCGTGCGCTGTGAACGGTGGGTCATGCACCTCATCATGGACCCGCTCGTTTACCCGCTTCGAGAGGTTTCTGATAGCCCTCTGGTCCTCGCTGTCCTCACTTTCCGGGTCGGCAGGGTAAAAAGTATCCGCGAGAAAGGCTGCCGATTGAGCAGGGTCTAGAGCCACGCCATCTCGCTCAAGGGTTACGTCCTCCTGTCTCTTGGCGGTCCTTCCTATGACTCTGTATATGCCCTCCCAGACTCCCTCCCTATCTTGCTTAGAGCAGAACTCCTTCCAGCTCTGAATCTGGGCTTGCTTGGCCTTCTTCTCGTACTCTTCCTTATGTTTTAGGTACTCGGCAACGACACCATCGCGACGGACCGGCGCGGCGCAACGGATCCTTCTCCTCCTGGTAGCGACCACCTTCTTCAGCGCGGCGAGCTCTTCGGACCACCACGGCAAGGTAAGTTTACTTTTGTTTGTCTTTTCCGGTATGCATTTTTTGCATGCTTCTTCTATTGTGTTTATGAATGAATTTACTGTTTTTTCCAATTGTGTTGTATTATTAATTTTATCAATTTCTGTTTTATTAATTTTGTTTTCTATTTTTAATTGGGCCAGTTTCTCATGAAACTGGTCCCAATTTGCTTTTCTAGTATTATATTTACGTGTGGTTGATTTTATGTTGATTCCCAATGATTTTTGAAGGTTAATTTTGAATACAATGCCGTTATGGTCCGAGCTAGTCATGCCAACGTCTACGCGCCATCCATCCACCAGGCTGAGAAGGTCCGTTGAGCATGCCGTTATGTCAACGTGGCTACTGAAGACTTTCCCGCCTCTGACGGTGTCGAAAGTTGGTGTGGTGCCGCTGTTGAGTACATTTAGGTCGAGTTCTCCAAGAAGGCCGCACATCTCCTCACCTCTACTGTCCTCCACTCTACTTCCCCACCACGGGCTCTTTGCGTTTACATCTCCACCGATAAGCAGGCTTTGAGCTCCCATGCGGCGACGGATCGCTCCAAGGTGCTCCAGGTAAGGTGCGAGGGGTAGGTCAGGCTCGAAGTATACAGAGACCACCACGAGGTCCCAGGCACTGGTACGGATCCTCACCACTACGATGTTGTGCGTGGTGAGTTCTGGGTACTGTATGACGTCAAGGTCTTGGTCGAAGACGACGATGGCCGCCTTTACAGTCCCACTTCCCTCTTCCGATGCCTGGAATGTTCTCACCCCGCGGTAGTCCCGCATCCTTCTCCTGCCACCCACGTATGGCTCCTGTATAAGAGCCATAGTCGCTTTCCTTTCCAGAGCCCCTTGGATAAGCTCTGCGGTCGCCAGCTCTTTCCTTTGGAGGTTAGCCTGCATTATCGGGTACGCTTTTAGCCCCGTGGTGGAGGCAGCCGATGTTTCTGCCATGGAGCCCTCAGCAATACGCTACTTTTGCTCGAGCCAGTGCGTCCCACCTGCGTCGGACGGGGCATTCTGAGCTGAATGCGTTGTGCCCCGTCATATCTAGTTTTGCAGTGACGCAGTTGCAGCAGGTGGGAGCTGCATTGGCGAGCTTTTCAGCGCAGTCTTTGCGCAGATGAGGGCCCCCGCAGTGGCCGCACTTTTCGGTGGTCTCGACGCAGAGGCGTCTGCTGTGGCCGTATCCCAAGCACATCGAGCATTGGACCAGTGGCGACTGGTCCTCTACTCTGATGTGCTGTAAGTCCAGGTACACCTCAGACGCCCCCAGCAGCCGATTCCACAGAGTGGGGCATACCTTCGCGACCATATGGCAAAGCAGGTCGTTTCGGGCTTTCTTCCGGAATCTAATTTCAATTCGGTCGTCACCAGTTGCGAGGTCTCGGAAGAGTCTCTTGTTTTGCACCCTCAGGAACTCAATCGCCTCCTCGTTGGTGTGCGAGCTGAGAACGTCCCTGAGGATGATGAGAGGGTCCTGGTTTTGGACCTCTAGGACCTCGAGTTGTTGGTCTGCAGTCTCGATCTTCCTTTTGACCTTGTTTCGAGCTTCTTCGCTGCGACAACTGATGACGACTTTCCGGTCTTTAGCTTTCCGAAGTTTGTCAATTTGGATATCGCCCTGCTTTGCGTTGATCGCGACCCTAATCCTCCCCAACACATCCTCACCCGTTTCCATTTCGTCCCTGGAGGCTACCACCACCGAGTGAAGCGCTGTCGGGACCGGGCGTTTACGCCCTATTGTGCTCGCCGCTACACTCGCGTAGGTGATCGCCTCCAGCGACTCTTTTTTCTCTTCCAGAGCCCGCTGGAGTTTTTCGGCTCTCTCATTGCTCTCCCTCATCAGCGTAGTGTGCTCCGCTAGTGAGGAGAGCAATTGAGTGACCTGCAGGCTTCCTGGCTCCTTTTCTTGTTTTTCCTCCCCCCTCTTTCCTTTCTTTGTCCTGTTCTGGGAGTCTACAGCGTCGCCCTCCCTGTCCGCGCCCTCTAGCGCGGGCAAGGAAGGAGACACAGGTCTCTCGGCCTCATCTTCCTTCACAAGCTGGTAGAGCCTGTCGATGGCCTGCGTGACGTCGGCCTTTATGTCTGTTTTAAGGTTCCTAGACAGACTAAGAGCTGTCTTTGCCTTCGTCACGCAGGCCCTCGCCTCTTGAACTCTCCCAGCTCGCGCGGACAGAGGCTTTATTTTAGGGGCTACCGGTAGGGTGATTCGAGCTGGCAACTCGTCCACTGCAACGGTAGTCAAGGCAGCGGTAGATTGGGAAGCGGTCATGGCCTCTTCAGGAAAGAGGACTCTGCCCGCCTCCCATTCCCCTATGCTCCTTCTGACGTTTGTTTGACTTTTTGTTACAGTGGCCCGGTTGGCCTTCGGGGGAGTAGACGGCTGCTGCGACGCGGAAACTTTAGCGGGGGTGCGGAACATCGCTGAGGTGAGTGTGAATCCCAATCAATAACACCTAACCTAACCACAATAATCAATTTAGTAAGTTTGTAAAAGTTTTAAACACATTAATTAAAAGCTAAAATTTAAAAATAAGTTGTATAATAAAAAATAAAATAAAATGTCATAAAATTGATGTCATCAGTGTAGATAATAATTATAACTAAAATATTAAAAGTGTTTTAATAGGAAGTAAAATATTAAATTTAAAGTGTCTGTGCTATTTTCTCAGCCGATTCGACGCTGCCTGTTGATCGGTGGGGTAAGCCGACCCTTTGTGACGTCGGAAGGGCCCAGGGAGCACCTTGCTAAGGCCAACTTAGCAGGGATACACTTCTTGCAAAAGCAAGAAGTGTCCAAAATTGACCTGTTATGGCAGAATTTTTGGTACCTTTAGCAAAGGTACGAGGTCCAGGAGTGGGCGGCGTGACCGACTGTCGCGTCTCCCTGTCAGTAATAAGGTGCTTTTCAAGACCTATCCGACGCCACAAACCGCAACCCTCTAGCACTACCGATTCCGGAGATATGGCCTCCCAAAGAAATTGGGGTACAAAAAAGTGTATGGAAAAAGTCTCCGGAATCGATATGCCTAATGAAATAAGGGTGGGTGGGCGGGCCAGAAATTCGTAATTTCCTCGGCTCCTGGTAGTCGGAGCGCCACGCGAGTGGTACCGTTGGATTCGGCTGGACGTTTGCAAGCGAATGGCGTGAAAAAATTTGGGGGTCCGGGAACAAATTTCCCTGAAAAACCGTGAAAAACTGTTATTTTTTTGAATATTTTAAAATATAAAAATTTTGAAGAACTATATAGACACGCAATACGTGTGCTATATATTTAGAAAGGTCTGTAAGAGACCTACAAACTAATATAACCAAATGAAATTTTAACTAAACCGTTTTTGAAAAAATTGAATTTTAAAATGTGACTATTTTTAGAAGTTTTTTAATTATAAAAGCTATTTGTTTTTAATTGGGGGTGCCAAAATTATACTCAAACGAAAGCAGACGTCTCGAGCTGTAGGTCAACGAAGAAATCACGACAATCCACTGATAAACAGCGAAGTTATGACGTGTCAAACAAAAATATATCGCTATATAGCAATAAAAAACAAGAATTTTCGTATAAATACGAAAAATATCAAATATTTTCGCGTGTAAAGGCGCGAAGGTCAATAAATAGATCAAATAAGACACGTTTACAAAAAAGTTTGAACAAAATCGCACAGAAATTAAAATTTTTGTATCCCGGATCGACATTAGACCAAGGTGACTGATATTCCTTTTCGCAAACTATCTTGAAGTCGGCTTCCATTCTCACCGGGTTTAGCTGAATACTGTATTTTACACGGAGCAACTGCCTATCTGACGTCCACAATCCATTTCACTTGGGAACACAGTATCCTAAATTAAACAAACATCTGTTAAATATAAGGAATAAAGTACTGACCTGCGACAATTTCATCCATGACGGACTGCTTGCTGATAATCTCGACGGTGCCCGTCCGAGAGTTACGAGACGGCGAGAGCGGGGATGTGGGACTGGTAACAAAACATTATATATTAATATCAGAAATATTAGACCTGTCTGGAAATACAATGTCTTGCATAAAGTGGAAGTGGGACTGGTGACAACACATATTTTTTTTGGTAGAGATCTTTGCAGTTAGCCTGAGCGCAGGCTTTGACTGCTTCACCGGACTTTTGGCGAGGACCTTAAGGCCTCCAGCCAGAGCAATAGGAAAAACTAACTACGTTAGCAACGTCTACTAAGGGCACCCCCTGCGGGGTTCGGACCTCGACTTAGTGCGTTGCTAACAATCTTAATGGTGACAACACATATATTACAAATATTGGTCACAAAAAACAAACCCAATGTCTTACATAGAGGACACCGTGTGAAGATAGGCAGCAGCTGGCAGATATCTGAGACTGTTCAAACATTACAAATAACTTTGCATTTTTTACTACTTTGTATAATAGAGTACGTGTGGGTTTGAAAAGGAAAACTATTTAGTGCAACAGTTGTAATGTTGCCTTGTGGCATGTAAGTTGTAGTGAATTTTGAGTTTTGAGAATTTGAGTTTCATATGCTTTTCATGAGCAAAAATCTAGTCATACCGCATTATACGTATACATACCTAACAATACCCGCTCTAGCATCAGCGATAAGCTTTCTCGCTCTTTCGCGCAGCATCACCTGTCTCTCTTCCTCCATCATTGGCTGTAAACAACATTATTACACATGTTAATATTATTAGAATAGGTGGAATCTTGTAGGCAGACATTGAGTGCTTTTCGCGGTTATTTTAATCAGTGCAATAAAAAATCAACATAGATCAACATATAAGTATTAAAATTGATAATTTATAATCTAAAATCAGATTATTACAATTCTAGAATAATTATATTTTTGAAAAAGTAATTCCAGGCACAAATACTCTAATAAAACATTAAAATTTGGAAAATTGAGAACAAAATAAAACAGAATTCATTTAAAATAAATAATCAACACGACAACACGAACAATTATTTTGCAAACATCAATTAATGTCATCTGAAAATTTTGTTGAATTTATCCAATTGCACTAAAACTAATCTACTTACAGAACGAGCGACAAACAAAACAACACAACAAATACCTTTTTAGGACTCACTTCTCCATTCCTTAAACCATTCAAATCTTTTTCTTCCTTCTCCTTCGAGTTCTGTCGTAGTTTTCTGTCCTTTTCCCTCGCCTCCTTTTTGGTCGCCTCGAGCAGCTGTCTCGCTCTCTCCTTGAGCTCGTCATGACGTGATAGCAGTTGCTGACCAATGGGAATCGTTTGCGATGACGCGATCACAAGCGGTTAGCGTCGTCCAATCAGAAGCGAGGCAAGCAGTGTCGATGGGCAATGGAAAGAAATGATGTTTTTTTTTATTTTTTTGTATGGTCAGAATTTTAGTAAAGTATGTCATAAAACAAATCATATAATTTAATATTTCATTGCTGACCATACAATATTGAAGTCATGAAAAAAAATGAATTTACTGGCAGATAGAACTAGCTATGTTTAATATTCAAATTTTAACTAAAATGAGCTATTTATCTGCAGTTTATAATCTCAAAGTATTAAAAAAACTAAAAAGACAGTTTCGGTTTACAAACATAACCGCAACCCAGATAATTTGATCTGGGTTTTCAATTACTTTTTTTGTATAAAATGGATAATTTAAACAATACCTAAAATATGAAATAATGACAGTCATAATATTATTCTAAAGCATTAGTATGATAAAAACTCACACTGTTAATAATTCAGAGTGATAGTAACAAAATAAAAAAACATTGTCTAATTTGAATTTTGTCTACAGTTACTCTATAAGATATTCTAAAAACAAAAATAGATAGCCTACTACCGTTCAAGAAAAATAATTTTCATATTATTAGATTTCAAATCTAATATGGTAACAGATTAGATATTTCAGTATTGATTACTACAAAAACACTAATTCTAACATAACTCTATGTTCTAATTGACCCCCATCTCTATATGACCCCATACTACATAGCTAGAGTTAAGACTACACGAAACAAGGCAACGTTCTCTCTTATACTAGGTAGCAATTTAAAACAATGATCATGTAAACGCGATAATCACGATACAATATACCAATATCACAATGCTAATGCCAAATTAATGTTAGTTTTACGAAAATGGCTCAGATTTCTTAAAAATAAAAAAACTGTCCATGTAATATAAAACCGACAACATTTTCCGGCGTGTTAATAATATATTTGGTATATTTATAAGAGTTTTGGTTCGGTAATGTATTATAATAAAACACCCACACAATAGCGTATTCAGTTGAATCGATCCGACCAATATATAGGCAAAAAGCTAGGTCAAACAGACATATTATTATGTATGAACACTGTATGAACAGAGAGCTCAGTTTTTTAATCTCTAAGGCTTACAACAACGCGCACAAAAAGAATACTACACGAACAGCTCGCAAGCCACTCGCGCACGTCTGGCGGACGGCGTAATACACGTAGCGCACCTACGCTTTCGTCAGGTCTGGACCCATAGGGTTTCTTTTAATATACTATTCAGGGACTTCATCTCAGTTAGTACATGATCATCATTCCACAGCACAATATAACAATATCTAACACACGCACACTAGCTATTATATAGTACTCACGGGTGCGGGGCGCGGCAGCTCTGCGGGCGGGGAGGCGGCGGGGGGCGAGGGGGGCTCCGTGGGGGTCGCGGGTTCCGGAGCTGGTACTGGAACTAATAGTATGATGGTGGTTTGAAGTTGTTTATCTCAGGAATAACTAGTCTTATCAAATCGTTTTTACAAACAAAAACCGAATTCTAAATAACTCGTATATGGTTTCCCTATGGATACTTCTGTCAAAACTGGACCAAAATGAAATTGGTCCCATTCTGAAAAAACAATTTTCTATTAAAAAATATCATCAAAATCTTTTCACCCAGCGAAAGTTCTGAGGTAACACAAACATAAAAAAGCAAGAGAATTGAATACCTCCTTCTTTTTTGAAGTTGGTTAAAATTTAATATCCATCTAAATTATAAATGATAAAAAGATCACAATTGAAAGACAAAACCCTTTACACAAAGTTTGAGCAACTAATATTCAGATTCAATACTTAATTATCCAAAGTAGTCTACAAAGCGACACTTTTTATTCATCAAATCTATAGCAAAATAATAACATACCCGGCTCACTATTCCCATTACTAGCTGGTTGTATCTGGTTCTGTATCTGTTGCTGGTTCTGGTTTTGGTTCTGGTTCTGAGTGACCGGCTCTGGTTCCTCCTCCTCATCAGAGCCGAAGGGGTCCGTCAGCTCCTTGCGAGTCATCAGCTTCTCAGGACGGGTTGGCGGCGGCTATTATTAGGGACAAGTTACATTTTAATTATTACGCAAATAGCCGACCAAATTGGGAACATGGCATGATGACGAAAGTTTTCTTAAGATAATGTTTTTTTTGTCGCGAGACTGTCATGATAACTAATTCCGGTTAGGCGCAAAACAAATCAGCCGTTTCGGATACCCCTGCGTTCTTCATCGGTCATTGTAATGTGAAATACGATTCAAAAAGGCTTGATACTTGCGTAGTAACTAGAAGGCGGTATAAAATTATGATTAACTACTTCGACACTCCCGTAAAAACTTGAGCAGTACGTATGCTATAACAGACCCGCAATATGGGAGGGCCATATCTCTACATGACCCCTTTATAGAATATTGTAGAATGTTACCTCGTTAACTTGCAGGGGGTCTGCGAACCACTTGGCGGAGGGCCTCTGGTCCCTGGCCGGGGAGAGCATCTTGCCCAGGATGGCTTTGGACTGGTGTAGGAGCAGTTCTCTGACGTCACGCACTTCACGCGGCTTTTCAGGGCTGCTGCGTTCTACTGAGTGGCGAGACTCCTGGGATTCTTGGGACCTGTGGAATAAATTCAAATACATATTTAAGAATAAGAATAAGAATTTTGTGTAAAGTTGTTATCTAAAAGTACACATCTCATATGTTGCAAGGAAAGTAGCTCTAGCTCTTGTGTTGAGACATCGAACATACCTCAAAAACTCAGAACCGAGACAATGTAGTAAAAGTTGACTACATTGGAGGTCGAACCCGGTACCTCAAAACTCCATACTTACGAGGTGCATTCAATAAGTACCTAGCCTCATCGCCTAGAGGGCGCTGTAGTTTCAAAAGAGTTTTACCACAGTGTAGCACATTCTTTTTTAATTATTTTTTCAAATTTTCATTCCAATCCCTTCATTTGTTTTAATTTGACAACTTATGGAAGCGAACGTGTCGATCGGTTTTACGAAAATGGAAAAAGAGCAATATCGTTCGGTGATTCGATTCCTATTTTTGGAAGGGAAAACGCGCATCGAAATCAAAGAGCGCTTGGATGCTGTGTACGGTGACTCTTCTCCATCGATGGCCACCGTCAAGAATTGGTTCAACGAGTTTGCACGTGGCCGTACGTCAGTTTTTGATGAACCACGTCCAGGTGCACCGAAAACAGCTGCTACGGAGGAAAACATTAAAAAAATCCATGATTTCGTATTGGCAGATCGCCGATTGAAGGTTCGGGAGCTAGCTGAGACTGTAGGCATTTCAGAAGGAACAGTGCATCATATTCTTCACGAGGAACCCAGCATGAGAAAGCTGTCGGCGCGATGGGTGCCGCATTTACTCACTCCAGAAAACAAGCGCAACCGTGAGACCACATCGGAGACGTGTTTGGCGCTGTTTAAGCGGAATCCAGCGGAGTTTTTGCGTCGTTTTGTGACCGTCGATGAAACCTGGATCCACTGGTACACACCAGAGACCAAGGAGCAATCAAAACAATGGATCCAGACCGGGGAACGTGCTCCAAAGAAGGCGAAAACTGTAAAATCGGCCGGAAAAGTTATGGCCACCGTTTTCTGGGATTCACAAGGTGTGATCTACATCGATTACCTCGAGAAGGGTAAAACAATTACAGGGCTTTACTATGCCGATTTATTGGGCCGATTCGACGCCGAATTAAAGAAAAAACGACCCCATCTGGCAAAGAAAAAAGTTCTGTTTCACCACGACAACGCACCGGTTCACACGTGTGCCGTTGCAATGGCCAAATTGGTCGAATTACGCTACGAATTGCTGCCCCAGATTTGGCCCCTTGTGACTTCTTTCTGTTTCCTAATCTGAAAAAATCACTCGCCGGGAATAGATATGGATCGAATGAGGAGGTCATCGCCGCCACGGAGGCCTATTTTGCAGAGTTTGACAAAAACTATTTTTCGACCGGGTTAAAAAAGTTGGAGCATCGCTGGGCTAAGTGTATCGAACTAAAAGGAGACTATGTTGAAAAATAAATTGCCACTTTTCCAAAATTTTCGTTTACTTTTTGTAGGCTAAGTATTTATTGAATGACCCTCGTATGATTGTTTTTTGCATTTATGTCTCATATATTTTATAGGGAATCACAAGGAACGTCGCCTGCTCGTGCCGCCCAATCTACGACTCATCATCGTCATCGGCGACCGAACCGCTAACAAAATCTATGTTGTCCGGGACTCGGTTCCATCTTGCAATATTATTCGGCAATAAACCAAGGATTCAACTTTATACAGTTCACTTTTTAGTATCTTCCACGAGCTATCCGAACATTTCGTTTACTCACACTGGGCGGGGCCTGTCCATCATGTTCCTGGACCTCCGCGTGCTGATCTCGCGGCTGAACAGCTCCTGCGGGATGGAGCCGTCCGTGTCGTGCCGGCCCACTAGGTATGAAGACTCTGTTTCATCGTTACCTGAAGAAGAGAGTTCCTATTATAATTTCTGACACAGATATTGATAATAAACCAAGCCGTTAATAGAGATCAGACCATAAAATATAAAAAGTGCATTCACAAAAATAAAAGAACTGTTACTTAAAAAAAACTTGAACAACGCAAAAACTCACCTAATTGTTCTACTTGCAATTCATTGCCAGTAAAATGTGCTCTCAGTTGAAACAGATACGTCATAATCTGAAACAGAAAATATCACATTGGAATGTCTTACATAAAAAGTACAAATACATAAAAACTCACACTTCCTTTTAAGCCAGGATAAAATCATGGCTTGCTCAAAAACTTGAGAGATACAGGTTACATTTCAATCTTCGTATACTAAAACAGACCCCCAACATCGGGCCCTTCCCGGCCCCTGCTCTTTATGACCCCTTTTTAGAATGTAATGCCGAGGCGAGCGCTCGCTTGTAGCGGCCACCCATCCATTGCCCGGCCTCATCTAGGGCAGCTTAACCTGTAGCACTCACCGCGAGCCTGTCCGGCGTGTGCTTGGAGCAGACGTCGGCGGCGGTCAGCACTTGCGAGATGCCGAGGCGAGCGCTCGCTTGTAGCGGCCACCCATCCATTGCCCGGCCTCATCTAGGGCAGCTTAACCTGTAGCACTCACCGCGAGCCTGTCCGGCGTGTGCTTGGAGCAGACGTCGGCGGCGGTCAGCACTTGCGAGATGCCGAGGCGAGCGCTCGCTTGTAGCGGCCACCCATCCATTGCCCGGCCTCATCTAGGGCAGCTTAACCTGTAGCACTCACCGCGAGCCTGTCCGGCGTGTGCTTGGAGCAGACGTCGGCGGCGGTCAGCACTTGCGAGATGCCGAGGCGAGCGCTCGCTTGTAGCGGCCACCCATCCATTGCCCGGCCTCATCTAGGGCAGCTTAACCTGTAGCACTCACCGCGAGCCTGTCCGGCGTGTGCTTGGAGCAGACGTCGGCGGCGGTCAGCACTTGCGAGATGCCGAGGCGAGCGCTCGCTTGTAGCGGCCACCCATCCATTACCCGGCCTCACCTAGGGTAGCTTAACCTGTAGCACTCACCGCGAGCCTGTCCGGCGTGTGCTTGGAGCAGACGTCGGCGGCGGTCAGCACTTGCGAGATGCCGAGGCGAGCGCTCGCTTCAAGCGCTACTCGCAAGTTTTTCTCGGCCTCGTCCGGTTGTAGTCCCGAGAAATCGCTGAACACAGAAATTACAACTTTAAGTTTAGATCCATAAGATACATATTCCTTTACACATACGCCAAAACTTTACTTCAGAGTAAGGTAAACTTGTATGTAGGCTTTTACAGCTTTATGGAATTGTACAGAACACAAAATACACAGAATGCTGTCTATTGCAAAAACAACCTACTTGAAATTGTAAATATGGAATGTCTACTTCAATTCTTATGTCGGTCGATAGTGAAATAAATCATCAACTTTATGGAACTGTAAATAAAGTTTATTTTAACCTGACTTGCACTATTAAAAACTTCTATGTACAATGTTAGTTTCACATTACACCACTACAATTCCTCCCCGCACTCTCTTATACCGACAAATAGTCATTAAAGCACTCATTAAAGTTAATTACAGAGACAATATATAAAGGTGTACTCACATAAGATCCGGCCTAAACCGATGTATGATGGCGCAGAAGGCGAGCCCCGAGCGGAAGCTGGTGGTGAGGTTGGTGATGCGACACGACTTGTACTCGCGGGTCGCGCTCTGACACCACTCTAGTAAGTCCTGCATCTGAGGAACAGGTGTACTGTTAGTACCATATGAGAGAAGGTACCATGTGACAGAAGTATCATTGGTTAGATTTGTAGATCCCGACTAGGAATGATGAGAAAATCGAACTAGTTTCATAAAAAAAAAATTACACATGCATGTTATGACACAAGTTTTATAGGGCACAGGTTTTTTTAAGAAACAGGCACCATATAAGACAAGTACCATAAGACACAAGTAGTATATAACAGAGGTAGAATATGACACAAGTGCCATATGACCCACGAAACATATGACGCAAATACGGTATGGCAGGGGTACCATATGACCCAAATACCATATAACGAACTAAGTATTTTTGAATTTCTCATTATTTAAGAAATGACGTACCATTCGGAAGGTAGGTGCACTAATCAATAACAGTAACATTTTTTACATGTTGCAGATAGATCAATTCCAAATAGCACCTTACATTATACAATAAAAAAACAAAATGAAAAAATGTACTTTTACAGTAGGACAATAAAATTTACTTACCGGTGTCTTATCCTTATCAAACTTGCCGGGGAAGAGTTTCTCCATATCAGCGGCCGTAGGAGTCTTATCACTGTCCTCATCCTTCTCATTCTCATTCCGGTCCAAATTGATGCTATTCAAATTAGTCTTCAACTCCAAAGGCTTAAGGTTCCTCATTGCAACAGTCTTCGGTTTAAAAACCACGCCTTTCAACTCCGTCTTCACTTCTGCTTTTGGCGTGGACGAGAATTTCGGTTCAGGTTTCATTGCTTGTTTTGTTAGGGAGGATAAGAGCTCTTGTTTGGGTTTGGGAGTAGTGTACTCGAATTTGTTGTTGGTGTCGTTGTCGAGCGGGTCTCGTGGTACGGGGGTGGTGGGGGTGGCGTGGTCGGGGGAGAGGGGCGCGGTGGGGGTGCGGGAGTTGTCGAAGTTAAGGCTCTGCACGCTGTTGGGGGTGGCCGCGATGTCGCTGTTCGTTAGGCTTTGGGTCATCTCTTCCATTTGCTGGCGGAGGTCCAGCATCTAGAAGAAAAGTAAAAAGCCATTGTAATTAAGTATCCATACATGCGGAAGTAATTTTGTCCGTCTGTCTTTTACGCTTTCACGGCTAAGCCGCTAACCGATTTGGATGAAACTTGGGTCGAAGACTTATGTAGATCTAAAGCGTTTCTTATTTGAACTCGCTAAAAACTGATCAGAATAAACCAGTCAGGGTAAAAAACAAAATGTTTTTTTTTTTATTTAGATAGGAAATTCAATTCTCAGGAAGGTTACAGGCCACTTAACTTACCACTACAAAAGGAAGGTACGCAAGGCGAGTAATATCGAGGAGAAAAGCTAGTCAAAGATTATATATTGTAAAGCTTACCTGTCTAGTAGAATTATCAGATAGTGTATAATCATCTTCGTCCAAATCCTCAAGAACAGCTATATCGGAGTTATTGTTTACGGAGAGGAGTGAGGCCAGAGACTGCATATCTTCATCACTGTAACAAAACAATAAAGGTCAGTCCACCCGAGAGCTTAAAATAATAATAAAAACAACACGTGTCTTTTTCTAGGAATCCTTTAATGTCCAAGGATTTGTTTTCACATTGTTGCAGTTGGGCATGATTTATGTACTTGTATGTGTAATGCATATTTTGTTGTTGATGTATGTATAAACTAATGGTGAGCGAATAAAATAGTGTTAGGGTCGGTTCATATCGGACGGCCCGATAATATGCGATGCCTATTCCGTCAGATATGAACCGACCCTTAAAAAGTAAAATTCTTCTTTGTCTTGCTTCGTATGATAAGACAGTAGGTATACTCACGTGGCCTGCCCCTCTCTCAGCAGCACACAGTGCAGGGTCAGCTGTATGGAGGCCGCCATGATCTTCTGCGTGACGGGCTCCAGGGTCAGCACGAGGGTCCGCTGCGAGGGCTCCAGGCTGGCGTACTTGCGCATGTTGATGGAGCACACGGCTAGGCGTCGACGCTTGCCTGTCACCGATACCTGGAGAAGCATAAATAAATAAGGTATCAACGAAAGCAGGATAAAATGGCCCCTTCAAATTCAAATTCAAAAAGTCTTTAGTCAATATAGGCTACACAGTAGCACTTATCGAACGTACGAGTATGTCCAGATCTGACAAACTCGCACCGAACGAGCACGACACGAACAGCTCGCGAGCTGCTAAAATCGACAATCCCCAAAATGGGCAAGCGTAGTGTTATAATAATCGTGCCTTCTCTATATGGGACGGGGCCTGTGTCCAGTAGGACGTTTAAAGGCTGTGTAATCGATCGTAACGAATCGAAGTAACGATCCTGTCCCTGCTGGGTCATTCGTGCTGCACAGGACAGTTATCAAGTAAATATTTTTATTTTGTATTTTTATTTATTTATTTATCTATAAACATTTACCATTACAGGCTAACCCAATTCGATAAATGCACCTTAATTTACTACATCTTTATTTATACTTATAACGAATAAATCTATAACTAATGATGAACAGTGCATTCCTCGTGAATTCACTCAGAGAACAATAAAATATGTCTGCTTTTGAACTTACATCTTCCAGCACGAATGTCCAGTCCTTATCCTCGAGTTCGTTCGTCCGCGAGTCCTTGAACAGAGTGACGGCTACTGTGCGGTTCTCAGGGACAGTGTATATTACGCAGCCTCTGCAAATGACATACATGTTACTACCTTGAAATGCCTAAGGTATGTGCACTATGGAATAAAATTCTACATAATACAGTTTACAATGTTTCTAAGAGCCATGTAATTATTACAGAGACATCTTCAAGAACTAAGTTCCTCTTATTTTTTCCTAACAAACAGTTTTAGTCGTGGATCCAGCAAAAAATAATAAGGAACATCATCATTATTGGTACCTAAACCAACACGAAAAAGTTTTATATCAAATCTTCTTAATATCAAGAAAGTCGACCATAAAATACACGGCTGCTAACGTCGCCAGTTCTTTTTCCATGAACTTGGCTGACCACGCCGTGTGTCTAGGCAACTTACTTCAAGGGGTCCTTTAACGATGGCTCCCATTCCAGAGGGTCGGTGATGACGCGTCGGGACCTTCGCGTCCAAACCACGCTCAGCTTGTTTGGTTTCCTGGAACAAATATAATTGAACACTATGTTCATCAATAAATAAATAAAATAATTATATTAATAAACTTGGTAAGGCTAATTCTAATTAGTATTTTACGCTACTAACTATAAACCCGCTTTTTAATGCCTGATAGATTTCTTGACAAATGTTGTGCATCTGACAGTAACAGTCTGTACCATATTCTAATTACACAAGAATTAATTTGACTTTTAATTAAATGTTTATAAGGCTGTTGCTATACCTAAATATAAAAAAAAATGCAGTGTATATTATACTTATTAATTTAGATACATAGTGAAAGATTGAGAGGTTTGTAAGACAAAAGACGAGGCCTTTACCCAGCAGTGGGATCCAATATGGACGAAAACTAAAAATGTAGGGTATGTATGTTATGTGTGTTTATTCAGGTCAAATCTTGCAATCTAAATAAGAACCGTTTCTTGACATCCACTTGAGACATCTTGCATACTAATGTAATTTTGGTGACTGTATAATATAATATGAATAAATGTAGCCAGGAAGTGGACATAGAAACGTATTCGTCATCAATGCCACCTTATTTGGGCTTGTTTTATCTATCAACGAGTACTTTGAACCTACATCATTTAAAGGCCTATGTCTAAAATACAGTTTTATTTGTTTAAATAGCAAGATGTGGTGACATTTAGTAGTAGTGATGTCTAGTGTTGGCTGTCAGACATAGATCTTTGCCATGCGTTAAGTCAATTCTGACAACCAGTCTTAGTATGGTGTTTCCCAGTAAAATCGGTTGTGTAGGTCAGATAGGCAGTCATACTGGATTCAGCTGAATTCGGTAAGACTGGTAGCCGACCCCAGCATAGTTGGGAAAAAGGCTTGGGAGATGATGATTAGTGATGTATATTTGTGTAACATAAATACCAAAAGTAGAGTTTCTATACCAGCCACAGAATAGCGATTAGTTGGATCGATACACGGTCATGCGAAGGAAACTTGCATCGTTAGCATAGCATCAAGGGCAGGTACACATTTTTACATGAATAGTCACACGTTTGTTAGAAATAAAGAATTCTTACAAGATGACATTTGAACAAGACGAATATTATAATGATTTTTACATAAATAAGTCGACTATTACGTATACTATATACAGTAACCGCATGATTTGAATAGGTGTACTTATGATTTTTCATACAAACTTTTTAAAAAGTTCCAGAAATATGCTTTTTTGAGTCTGAATGTTTGTGGTTATTGAAAACAGAGAAAACCTATACGGAAACGGAGCAACTGACATATTTAATTGAAAAGTGTTATAGAAGGAACTGGAGGTCTTTGCCCAACTGTGGAAGATATTACGTTTAAAATAATATAGGTTAAATATCTTATCAATATTATAAGAAAACTAATGTGAGTAGATTATTCACAGATTGCATACTGCGATACGTGAATATGAAGAATTGACAACACATTCAAAATTTAAGTATCATTAAACTTTAATATAAGATTATTAACATTAATTTATTTACATTGGCATGACAGCAAAAAAACACAGCCTTGAATGCATCCAAAAATCATCATAAAAAAAAACTGCAGGGTGACATATCAATATTTTTTAAATTAAACAAAGATAACAAATTAACCTTAAAACAAATAGTATTAATGATGCTCAAAGATTTATCAAACTGATTTGAGATTAAGTTGCCGTATACATGACGTTCAATGCGGTGAATTGCTGTTTACAATGATTATCAGTAAGACGATAAATAGGCGTGACCATATTGATCTAGCATATCGATATGGGACTACTGTATATATATTTAAACTGGATATTTATTTTTATAATATGGGTTGAAAGACTCTTTATTGAGGACAAGAGGTGTGAATGTATGTGTCGTGTAATGGCGTAGTGGGTTACAGGTTCGAACATTGCGAGAAACAGTATTCTTTAAACAGTTTATATTAAACCTATACATGACGACTTATCGACATATTCAGATGTGAGGAAGTCTGGATCCCAAAATTAGAGACTGAAATCGCCAATCCGCAATGAGCAAGCGTGTCGATCAATGCTTTTGCCTTCTGTATATGGGAAGAGCCCTGTGCCCAAATATGGGCCGATATCAATATATTTTATGCATGCATGTGTGTGAGTATGCCTATAAGTATGATCTATGTGTGTATACGGCTAAGTATTTATGTATAATTGTTTAAGTTGAATCTTAACATATCATATCATCACACCTGTATCCCCGAAGGGGTAGGCAGAGGTGTACCAATGTACACCCACAGTTCGCCGATATGTTTAGGTCCCATGTAATAAGGGGCGAGCCTATTGCCACTAACTGGGCACAAATCCAAACTCCGACCTGCTACCGAGAATTTCATAGGAAAACCTAATAACACCTTGGTCGACTCGGGAATCGAACCCAAAACCTCTAGCGTAGCAGTCGCGCTTAGCACCACTAGGCCAACGAGCAGTGAATCTTGCATACTTAATTAAAACCACTTCTCGACTTCCAGAGTAGATCTTCCACTTGTTTTCGTGTCGACGGCACATGGGCCTAGTATATAATATGTTACATACGTTATGTTAGATGGTAGCTTACCATTTGGGCGAGGTCTCGAGGTCGACGCGGTGGTAGGAGGCGGTGTACTGGAACTTCGCCGCGCGCTTGTTCACGCGCTGCAGCCGTTTCCACACCGACGCCATTTTATATCTACAAATATAAATAATAATATGTTAGGATAATAAACTTAAGGGTGCATCCAGCCTGCGAGCTACTCGTGTAAATCTCGTTCGTCAGATGTGGACGCTCCCTATGGCCATGTGATCCCAAACTAGACAGATCCTGTTATGGCAACTAGAAAACTGATATATATATTTTTAGAGTTCTTTCTGCTATCTTGTGTACTGTACTAAATAAATGTGTTTTTTTCTTTATTTCTTTCCACAAAAGAAACGTATATTTCTAGGACACAGAAGGAATTATGATCATACTCATCACATAAAGTTTTATCCCATTGGGATCAAGGTCACTAACCACCACCAAATCTTTTAAACATAAATAACATTTAAAAACAAAAAAACTCACGGTAGTCAGAGCAGTGTAGGGGCGCTGGGTATTATCTGCGCGCACGCATTATCGCGACGCACCGCTCCTGCGGAAGCAAACACTGATATTAACATGTGTTAAGTTACTAATACTATTTATTATATGCCTAATATTATTAAGGGACTTTTCTAGATACTTGGAAAAAAAAACAACTCAGCTTTTTTGATTCGCTTCAAAAAAGACTACGTTCACCTAGATTTATCTCAATTTTACAAATATATATTTTTTCACAAATACTATTCATTTTGTTAATTAGCCTTAGTTGTCCCACCGCTGGACAAAGCTACCCTCAAATCCTACCATAAATCTATGTCTACACTACCTCAGACCAAAACATCTGTGATACATAGTCACCCCAAATAAAAAATATATATTTTCCATCGATTCCCTGTCTAGAACATTTAATAATTGTGCGGTATCGCGGTATTAATAAGTGTTAAATGCATCGCAATACAATTTAATCTCGCTCGTTATATTTATAAATAGCTAAAGGAAACCGCAAAATAACCTCTACATATACGGATAAATATAATGAGACTTGTTCTGTACACTAGATTTCAATTAAGGTGCTCAAAAACGATCTAAAATATTTACTACAAACTTATTTATCGGAATCGCGTTCGCAATTTATAAGCCAAACATGTCAATAAACTCGAGTTTCAGGAAAAAACAACCGTAATGATTATAACATAAGGTTCATTTCACTCTACAACTTCATACTTATGAAACTTTTAAATTAAGTTGGGCTGTAGGAGGAAATCTACAAAACTCCACGCTGAATTTAATGATTATATCACTGAATATAGCTAGATTTTTGCTTATTGCCTTTGGAACCTTCCCAAAGACGAAGCCTATTGTTTAAAACATGTCATTGCGGGAAAAACTGGGGTCAAGCACAAGTAATACAAAAAATTAACATATCTAATTTCGAGGTTTTCAAAGTATTTTTGAACACTATAATAATAAATACACCGCCAATTTTAGATACAAATATACCACCATTCTAGCCGTACACCATCGTGGGTAAAAAATCGTACGCAAACAAAAATTGCGATACCAATATTTATCATGGCGAACGGTATGTCATAAGTAAATAAATATCCTGGCTATACTTGTTTATGATAAGCTGTTAAATTAAACAAATCTGGTACATAGAGGGCTTAATCATACTCAAGATTATAGTACAGTAACTCTGTATGTCTGTCTGTTACGTTTTCAAGGCGAAACTACACGACCGATTTGGATGAAACTTAGTTTGAGGTACCCTTCGTTCCCTAGAAAAGACTACTTAGGCTACCTTTTTGTGAAAAACAGACTACCACGCGGGAGAAGAGATGAAAAGGTGGAAATACAAATACACTACCTGCCATGAGTTAGATAAACATTTACTAATTTATGGAGTCCATAGCAAATAGAAGTTAATTATCTATTTTTCAAGCTAAGTTTTTGTATGAATACAGACATTCAGACAATATATGCGGATGTTTTGTCTCGTGTTTTGACTCCCTGTCATGACCGTGTAACTTGCTTAACCAAAAGATTGACAGAACAGATTTTTTCCTGTGTTTATATTTGGAATTCATAATAATTGAACATACTGCAAGGCAAACAACCACGACGCAATTTTTATTTGCCTAACATCTTAAATTCAAAACAATATGTTTATTTACTTACACATACGACAATAACTTTAATCTCAACACAAACACATCCATCCAACATCTCATACAACGAAAAAATCTCTACGTGGCTGACTGTAAACGTTTTTCAGACGATCACTCTTGACCTCGGTTGACCTCGACAGATGTGTCTGGTGTAAACAGAGCTGTGTAAAGACGCTTTACGTAAATAAAAGTTTCCTTAAAGGAGGTACTACGGTTTAAAGGAGGTTTCGCAAAGGGAAAAACGTTTTTCTGTTTTTAGTTTTCCGTTTTAAAAAGCGCTCTTACTATGAGCTTTTGAAGCTTTTGTGGGAAATAGACAACGATATGCATAGTTTAATGCCATCTCTCTTCCACAATAGTTTTTATTGTTCTATAGTATTATTTGGACTATAAGAGACTAAGACCCCAAGAGTTTGTTTCGACATTTCTTGTCAAGGTAGTCAGTTACGTAATGTCGACTTCATCTAGCTTAGGAAGACATTGTAAAAGAGATTTATATTGTCCTACTTGAAAATAAACTATTTTATTTCAGTATCAGTTCTTTAAGAGCTCATATAGTTTGATAAAGGGACTTAGAATTTTGTTAAAATGTTGTCCAAATTATAATAATAATAGAATAATGGTATTATTCTTTTAATTATGTATGACTGACATTGTAAATTGGATCCCTTCGTTTTGACGCTCACCGCAAGAGACACTCATATTTAGCCATCAAAATTTTCGAAGTATTCTCAATACTCAAATACTATTTAAAATATCAATACAAACAAAACAATAAAATTATACACACATGTAATACACCTTGTGTCTCGAAGCAAACAAGCCAAAACCATCCTTAACTTCAAACAGTAAAGTTCAATATAAAAAACAGCAGAGTTTCAAGTTATTACTCAACAGAAAGGAAAATGCACGTAACTGTTTAGAGGATAAGGTTAAATTTGCAAGAATCAAGGTCAATATTATTGACGGTGCCTTATTGTTAATGACATAGGGTTTATTTTTAAACGTGATGTGATGAGATCATCTGAGCTGCTTGTAGGTGTCGATTAGTAATGGCATTCCTTACGTTTTGCACGTGGTTCGCACCCTCGTCTAGACAACCATATGTATTAAGATGTTTAACCTGTGATGACGTAAGCATTAAAACGGTTTAGCGAATTGATAAAAAAACACAGGTATTTTTCTTCCGCCTAGCCATGTTGCGGCCGGTCATACCAGCTTCAGCTGAATATTTTACTTTTCATAGAGAGACTGCAAAATTAACCTCCACAACCAATTATGAACCATACACAGGGGTAAGGGGGTATTAAGTGAATCGTGACATTTCTGATATAAAACACATGATTCGACTTAGTATTTCTTTTGTTTATAAACTTTTATTCGAATGTGGTCAATCCACTCCAACGTATCCAATATAAGGCAAACTGAATACAAGTCTTCACAACTATAAAAGCGAAACAGTACTATGCACTACACATAACTGTTACCAATCTATATGACTCTTATTCCATAAGAATAAGGTTGAATTTCATTGATATATCTTGCCGTACTGATAGCTGTGAACCCCTGCGTCAAATAGGAACTGGGTCGTGACCTGACAACCCCAACATTCCACAATTACTACACTGTTTACTGGCGTACGAAAGAGGTTATATCACTAGACTATAGGAGTTAGCAAACCTCTTTTGTTTAGGAAAGAACAGCCGAGTTTAAAAAGGAGAAAGAAATTTCAATTTAGTTCTTTATCGACGTCGAAATTCAAGAAACGCGTGGATGAGATGTGCAGATGATTTAAAAATTATGTGATAAGAGTTTCTTTGCATCAGTTCAATGTTTTGATATCCGATGCCCTTTGCATAAGAACTCGAGGGATCGCAGTCTCTAATACTTCGATCAGGGATTGATTTGAGGTTTTTTTTTAATTATGTATGGCATACCTAGGTCAAAATCGTCGGGTATCAAAGACTTGCGTTGCCTGGTGTACGAAGGCCTGAACTTTTATAAATGACATCACCAAAAAGGTCAGTGCACGTCATCAACATTTAGCATTTGCGCTCCAAATCCATTGTTAATTTACATTGACTCTTTCTACATAAAACGAGTCAGACTTATTTACGTATTTACAATAGTCATCATTGCATACCTGAACCGTAAACCAGAAAAAAGGCAGACGGAACGCGAACAAAAACGCTCGATGACATGAAAAAACAACCATGAATTGAAATATCAAATTAGAGTGTGATGCTCTGTATACTGATATGATTTTAAAACTATAAAAGTGGTTAACCTCATTTCCTTATTACTTAATAATACTGTTCCTGGTGTATATTATGATAATTAAGATAGTAATGCATAAAACAATTGAGAAAAATCAGCAAGGGTTGCTAGTATCGAGTATCTATTTGTATATTTTCACCAATTCGCGACAAACTACTGGCCATACGATCGGTAGAAATTTTTGGACCAATGACAAGTCTGGGATTGCTTAATAATGGAATACTATCGGACAAAAGTAACTTAACCAGTATAAATAAAAAGTAATTCAGTTAGAAAATTTATGCAGACGAAACTCACATGGGTACAATACAGACACTAAATATATGACCAATTTATACACAAGTATAAAAGGTTAAGACAACTATGACTCATACTCAAAATGTACATGCATCTCGATACATGATGGCGGAAGTAACAATTTAAGGCGAACAATTATTTATTGTTATTAAGGCCAAACACTGACCCGCAAAGTTAATTAGTAGCTGACCACCAATTATGAGGCAACATGTGAAATTAGTACGACAGCATTTTAACCGTGAATATAGATCATTATTGTTGAACTTCCATGAATGAAGTAATGTCAATATGCACATGAGTAATATGTTCTTTTTTTGGTCGGGGTGAAACGCTAATGACTACAACCCACGCATAGGGTACAAGAGGGCAAATGTCGAGCTTGCAACGACTAAAGCCACCCCTTCTCGACCTAACCTTTGTCAGAACTACGGGGTCGCTTG
The DNA here is from genome assembly GCA_905146925.1 of Autographa gamma. Lineage (NCBI taxonomy): Eukaryota > Metazoa > Arthropoda > Insecta > Lepidoptera > Noctuidae > Autographa > Autographa gamma. The sequence goes on from LR989875.1 coordinate 808,796, forward strand.
CGTAATTTCTGGGCGGCTTCAAGTAATATGCTCCTGACTAAATTGCGCCTAAGGAATGTCTCAACTGTGATTAGCGATCTGTGCAGGATATATTTAAGAGTACGTGTCTGCGCAGAAAGTTTCACTCTCAATTCTTTTACAGTTATAGTCCGGGGAAGCAATCCTAGACAAAGAAGAAATTAGGTGCAGGAACATCACAAACTTGATCGGTTCGCAGGGCTTGGGGTCTAGGAACCAATTGATCGCTTTTGTACCTTGTAACAGGCTTTATTTGAGAACAGTCAAGATAATTTTCCCCTTTGCACAGACATGCAACTGTATCGTTGGGTTCATTAGCGGTCAAAATATTATCCTTGTTGCCTGCCGAATATTTACAAAACGCACATGGATGTGTGAGTGCAAATGTTTTCCTTGAACTAACTGTAATAAAGGTTTATAATAGGAAGGAGTTTATGCCCAAATTCAAATGAGTTATTTAGTGAGAATTCGAGAAGTCAATTTATTATACTTGCAGTATGTGGCGGGTCGAACCTTAATCCTTTTCAGCATAATGAAACACAATAGCTCAAAACCAGGATAATTGGAAGAAAGAAACGGCCTTTGCCCTGCAGTGGGACGACAATGGCTGAAAATAATGTGGCATCTACTGCGTCTAGTAAACATACAGCAGACATTTAGGTACAGCTAGATGGAAGTGGAAAATAATATTTTTACACAGAAGAATTAACAGAGAGGGGTTTAAGTTCTCTATTTAATAAAATTACGACGCGGCGACGGGAGCAAATTAACTTGATGAAAAACAAGCACGTAAAACTTTCCGTCTAAGATTAGGTATAATAACATTATTGGCTTAGGATACCTAATAGACTGGATAGCTACTTAATTGGTTTCTGGAAGGCTACGGGCGCATGCTGAGTCTTAACGAAGATGTTGCTAAGTCTTTAACTCTCAAGCCGTAGGTATAATAAAGATTACTCTATCCATCTAAAGACTGATATACATGAAACTAGGATTATGTCATTATATCCCGACGCCATTAAATAATTTGGAATTCTTATAGAATTAGATACCTGGTAGGAAGAATGAGCATTCGCGCGTACGGTGTAAATCGGCCATAAGAAGACTGCACAATGGGTAAAGGATATCAACAATATCAAATTTACATAGGTCAAATATATTTGAAAGTCAATCAGAAATGTATGAATAACTTTAATTTGCACAGCGCCGTACATATTATTAATCTGTAGGTACTTAATTTAGTGTGAAAAGACATATTAAGGGCAGAACAAAACCTTTCCAATCAAAAACGTATTTAACCTTAAGATTTTTGCGAGTAAGTGCCGTGCCATTGACAAATCGAATACAATGTAAAGAAAGGGCGTGGGAACAATAGCCGACATTAAAAACAAAAATCCACACGAAAGTAGTCAACTGTAAATTGATGTTAAAACTACTTATAAATATATTAAATAAAATATATGTTATGTTGCTCAGTGTTATAATTTTAACCGAGGTAGGTCCCTGCAAACATAATCTAGCAAAATGGGGGTTCATAGACCCTTCCGATATCCGGTGTGAGTGCGGCCTTTCCGATCAGACAATGACACCTGCTAGAGTGCCCAAAGTGTCCGGACACCTGCACTTTGGAGGACTTGAATCTCGCCAATGACGCTGCAGTTAGTGTGGCCAACTACTGGGAGCAGCGTATTTAATTTTAGATAAATAAGAATACCATTGACTCGAAAAGAAGAAGATTTTAACAAAAAAAAACCCGACCTCAATGTAAGCCTTATATATGGTTTTCTTATGGATCCCACTGTCAAAACTCGATGAAAATGGGGCCACATAGGAAGCAACAGCAATGAAATAAACAAAAGAATCATCAATATCAGTTTGTCCCATCAAAAGTTCTGTGGTAACAAAGATAAAAAAATACAGACGAATTGAGTACCTCCTCCTTTTCTGAAAACAGTTGGTTAGTTTTACAAATGTTTTTGTTGATCTATCAACCTAATGCAGCTGCTATGTGTGTACATCATCAATGCCAAGAAATTTACTGTTTATCCGGTTAGTTATTTACCATTTGAACAATATTTAAATTAGTCTCAGTCACCTAGATTACAATAACAATAGTTTTTGTCCTGATAACAGAAGGCAATAAATGCATTAATAATATTGAGTCAAGATATAATAATTATGCTCAGAAAAACATGATGTTTCATTTTTCTCAGGGAGATATTTATATACAAATCTTGATAAAGTTAAAAGAAAGAAAAAATAGTTTTTTACAGTGTGGTGGTCAGGTCTAGTGCATTTAATGCACAAAAACTGCAAGAGCGAAGGACAAAATTATTATTAAATAATTATCCTGTCAAGTCAATAATTATTATTGAACCCTGTTTTGAACTTTAATGATGAACTATAAATAAATTACGTAAACACCATCACATAAAAGCTAACAGAGACAGCAAATGTAACAAAAACACCCAGACCTGAGACAATCTAGAAAAGAGGTTTTTATACTTTGACACGTCTGGGGATCAAACTCAGGTCATCAGAGCTGAAGTCAAATTGAAAATAGATGTGTGCACAACCCAACTACAGGTCATTGATTATACTATATTATATAGTACCAAATAAACTTGCAATAAAGTTTGTTCACTTCCTTCTACTAATGTATTCCAATATTTCAAAACAATACGAAAAAAATGTATAGGCATATTCCTTGATGCATGTACTGTCTTGGGGATAAGGACGCCTCTTACTTTGATACACTTGTTTCGATCGTGTTAACGAGACTGCCCAAACATTTTTAACCAACGAAAACAGAGGAGGTTCTCAATTTGATGCGTATATTTTTTTTTATGTATGATCATGCATTTTTTTGGTATTATTTTGAAATATTGTGATACATTAGTAGAAGGAGGTGAACAAACTTTATTGCAAGTTTATTTGGCGCATACTATAGGAAATAGTAACTAGGGTCTGTCTGGGCAATATATCACAAACATGAATCTAAACCCAATTTATATTAACATTAAACAGTAGCTTTGGTAGATAGGGTAGTAAGAATATTCTATTCACTATGATTTTTGTGAGTGTAGTAAGATAGAACATTGATCAGCATTTTATAAATAATTATTTTTTGTCATAAAAGTCTTGCAATGGAAAGATCTTGGCTCATAATGTAATATTATATATTTTTATTTATAGTTTCCTTATTAAAATAATAATTTTAATAACAAAGGACACAGTTGTTTATGAAATTTCACACAAAAATGTGTAAAATTATCTAATTAACAACATAAATTGGAATGAGGAAGTATGTTATTTATAGTGTATTGACAAAATACATAAATCCATACTTCACTTTTTAGTTACTGCTTATTGGAGTAATTGTGTAGTATGGTCTATATGGTCAAAAGCTTTAGAAATGTCTATTAATAGACATTAAATGTATCTGAAGGAAATACTTACAGATAAATAAATAAATCAGGAAGTAAATATCACCACTAACCACTTCACTATCATTCAATTCAACAAACAATCCTTCAAGTGTTCCAAATTTAAATAACCACACTATAAACACCACACAAACAAACCCAGCTGTAATTGCGTACTCTACTATCTAAAAATAACTTTTAATGCCCAAAGGAATCATTATTGTCTCGAAATTTACACATTACATCACAAATAATAAAGTTCAAAGAACTAATCGTGATATCATCGAAAGAACAGATAATTAATAATTAAGTTAGTAGAACTAGCCTTGACGAAGTCTTAGCTTTTTTATACTCACTGAGTCTCACTGTAAGCAAAGTATCGATGCCTTTTAGCCTTTTACAATTAATGAAAACAGGTCATAAGTCACCTCACTCACGGGCACAGAACACGAGAACTAAATATTTTTTTAACTAAGTTTTCAATCTCACTACAATGACGAAATCAGATTTTTATGTGAATGAATATTTTTCAGGAAAAATTAACAGTATCAGAAAAATTTACCATTTTGACGTTTGATCAGAGGTTTACAGCCACAGAGTAAAGTAAGTTCACAGAGTGTATATATAATAGAGGGTGACACACCAACGCATAACGATTCCGAGAGAATGAAAAATAAATAAATAGTAAGTCCAAATAAAAAACAGGATGTGTTACAAAAAAAATGAAATACCTACTAGATGTGACTTAAAAATCTTTGAAGTCAAGCCACGTTTGATTTTCACTTGTATTAAAATCTTCATGTCCGTAACAATAGTTTAACACTTAATAGGTATATATGGTTTTTTCAGATTCACACACCGTCCTCCATCTTTTTCCGGATCCTGCGAAGGATATAGATCGTTTCAGGACATGGGTCTTTAATATTGGTGGGAAAATACTGAAGTGCAATTATGAGTACATTTATAAAAGTCGGCGAATTTGCCATGCTCATTTTGAATCCAAATATTTTTGCTGCAATAATCGGATCAGCAGAATTGCTGTACCTACATTAAATTGCCAGGCACCATGTCAAATTTTAACAGGTGAGGACCACAAAAGGTCACAGTTATTAGATTAATCTACATTAAACCAAGCTATTAAGAGGAAAGATTTGTATTTTTGCATGTGTGTAACGGATAAACTCACCGACGACTGGACCGATTTCATAAACTTTTATCATTACAATGCTACACTGGTTTTAAACTAAGAGCTTCGGGATTTACAAATAACATTACTTTTAACTGCAGTATTTGACAATCATGCAGGTGAAACCGAGAGCAAGACATTACATCAATTACATCAACCACATTCACAAAAATTTACCGTCATTCGTGGTCGTTCGGCTGGCCCTCTGTTTTCGTCACAAAGTTGTCGTTGAGTTTTAGGCTTTTTAATTAGTAATTAGTTAATATCTTCGTGTTTTTTAATTAGTTACATAGTTTTAACTTTAGTATAGTTTTTATCATGTGAATAGATTGTAAGTATTTGTTAAATATAAGCTGCTTCTTTAATAGGAGTATAGTGTCATGGCTTTGCTATTATTCTTTTATTGGTATGCAGATAAAGTTTACGTCGGAGAAAACGAGATGGCGCCGTATTCTCAAAAACCCCGTAACCTTTTAAGGGATGAACTAAAGTCGGCGTGAGACATCAGCCGTAGGCCAACTTACAAAAGCCTTACCAACACCTCAAAAGAAATTACCAATACCTAGGTAGTTCAGCAGGTAATCCTGCTCCTGCTTGTGAGGGACAAAAAAAAGAAGAAGGAGGAAATATAAGTGAAGATAAAGTTATTTTCTATAAATATATATAGAAAACAACTATATTTTCACTTGATCATAGCATTTACTTTCAAACGGATGGAAAAAAACCATAAGTTCGGCTGCTGAAAGAATGGGCTCCTGACTTTTTCATGGTAACCTGGCATATACACTTAAATAAAATTAAGCATTATGCTTAGCGATTTCTTCGCCATAATGAAAGTTATATCTTTTACTTTACCAATACTTGTCAGGAAGGCATTCTCTCAACGGCCGGATCAAAGATTTATTGTAAAAAACATTTTGCTTTGAAATTAGATTTAAAAGCAACCAAACAAATTGCCACTAGTTGTCTATATTGTGCATGCTATTTTTGTTATTGTATCCCTTAAAAAAACTGTGTTTTAACATTAATCTAGAGTTAAAATAACATTATTTTTACCTGTTATTTAGCTTATTTCCACAAGACCAACTATTGAATTTAATTAAGAAACTGACACATAAGGTATGAACCGTGAGCACTAGTATGAACTAGATTCGTTATAAGAATAGTTTATATTATATCAAAATCATAGAAAACCATCGAACGCATAAACGCAGCACTTAATTTACTGATTTATTGTCTATAAATCAGTATTTGAATGTACAATTCAAAACCGCCAAAAAATTGCTCACGCTCGGCACAATGGGCTTTTAGCACGCTCTATAGTTTTAATTTTTTTGTCTCTGACCAACTGACAACTGAACTGAAATCGAAATGTCAGTCTAGAATCTTTCAGTCAGTTTCAGTGGGAAATTCTGTTTTTTTTTTTACATTCACAACAACACTTTGAAAACAAACATTCCGTTTTTCGTTTTTTGTGCGTTGAGTGAATTTCCTCTGCCTCTGCATTAGAGTTCAGTCAGCTCCTCGTCTTGTGAAATAAGTTACATGAGAAATTCATGGACATTTTAGTGTTCAAATACTAATTGTGTAGTGCGATAATTTGGACGCCTATGTAAAGTTATTTCTTTAAGATATTGGAGACTTTAGTGTTCGAAGTCTATTTATATGCGATAATTTTGACAATTCAGTGTGTTAAGTTTATTATAATTATACAGTAATCAACTGACACTATGCCAAGTCAACAGTTATGTGTTTTTGGGTGTACAACAACAGGCAAGGAAAACCAACCAACATTACATGTTGGATCAGTACGTCGCCTTATTGTTCTTTATTATTTTGCGAAAGATATTACCCAAAAAATCACACTCGAAGAAAACTCATCCCCTTAAAAAGTTTACTATAAATTATTTATACTTTATATTAAATTGTAACTGTAAATGGCACTCTAAGGCGACAATTCTTACATTTACCTTTTGTTTAGAGTTCCTACAGATTATTTAAAAGATTAATTAAGTATATTTATTTCTTTCTGATTTAGTCAAAAATCTTAAAAAAAAAAATGTTTATTTTGACACATAAAAACATTAACATAAAATCTTACATAGAGACCTCCTTTTAAGTAAGTATTTACCTGTGCTAGGTCTCAAGTCTTTAACCATTAATTTATTTACAGGTGTCGCAATCCATCGCTTTCCGAACCCAAAGAAATTTCCAGACCGCTTCAGGATCTGGGTGGAATTAGCTAGAGCTAGCGGAGATGGGCTGAAAGGCTTATCTGACGAAGTAATACATGCACGAAAGAAAGTTTGTCACAAACATTTTGGACTGCAATTTTTAAACAGAAATAATCGTTTAAATATTCTCGCCATACCTACATTACTTTTACCAGGTTTGTATCTACTAGTTAGGACTCATACTTGTTGTTACGTTGCATCAAAGAAATCTTGAAACTTTGTATACAAGCTTTGTCCTGCGGTTTCATCTGTGTGAGTACTTAGACCACTCTTATTTTTTTTTATGGTTATTCCATGCTTAGATGAAACCCATATCAAATTCAAAGAGTATGAAATTGGTCCACCCATTTCTTCTCATTTAGATGTGTTTTCATCTTTCATATGATATGTATTATTTATGATATCTATGTTTCCGTCGAAATGTGTTATATTAACACTGGTATAAGCATTAAGTAGCATAACAGATAAGTGGTCAGTAGCTTATTTTGAACGGTCCTAGATAAACAATGACTCATAAAAAAAGCATTTTTTTTTCAGAAATCAAAAAGTCTGATGAAGATGTATATGAAAACACGGATGACCCCCTTGCATTACCTAAGGACCCCCTTGCATTACCTGACGATGTAAATATTTTAATGAGTGTTATTTTATACCTATTTAATGGCCGAAATAGTTTTTAGATAACACATTTTTATTGAATGTGACTCTTTTTTATATAATCTATTTAATACTATTCTTTTTTTCATAATCTATTTAATATAGTTTATTAAAAACATATTTTGATAAACTATAAAATATTTGGCCAGCTTGAGAAATGTATAGCAATAGCTGTTTTAATACTAAAAAAAATACTTGTTAAAAGTAGCCCTGCTCAGAAAGAAAATCTAAGATAATTTACAAACATATTATATGGTAGCTTAAAGATTACGACCAATAGATGGCGCCACTTTCGGAAAGATAGGGGTTCAAGAGCCCTGTATGAGCTCGATCTTTATTTCCTGTCCGTTTAGTAATGAAGATAAATTATTATTTAAATACTAGAAAATAACTACCTATGTTCCATTGGTTCCACAATACTAGAAATTATATTTCTTAGAACAAAACTATTTCGTTCAATTTTAATCTGTTGACATGACTTTGACGTTTTGTTGGCTGCGTTTGGCGTTTTAGACGCGCTCTTCTTTTTCCGCCATTTTCATAACGCTACTGCCTCCTAGTTTCAAGGTGTCATCTAATAACTGTTGTAGTTATTTAATTTCTCTCAATTATTCCTCTTTCTTCTCATACTTTCAAGTTCTCTGTGCTCTCAAGACATTTTCCTGCTTACTACATAATGTAGAAAAGTATATAATAGATCCCGCATAAATAGTCGCAGCCTAACCTAAATAATGGACGAAGATAGTTTTCTTAAATACGACATTAGGATTACAAATAAAACTGATTCGACATCGTTTAAGAACCTGCTGCGGTCGACATCGCCGTCTATTCCGGATGACATCGATACAAAGATCAGTGACGAACCAGTATTGAAATGCGAGCCATTGACTACTAAGGCGGCAGTTGAATACTTATTTAATGGGAAGCTTAAGTCTGCTGTGTGTCGGTACTGCCTTCACACATCGCCTGGACTGTCGGAGCTAGATACCGTGCTGCGGATACCGGGCACGGATACCGTGTACAGAGTGTCCATAAGGGAAATTATAGCCTGTTTCTATCCATTCAAGGTATGTTGGTTAATGACCCATTTATTACTAAACTAAATGCTTAGCTTGTGGATTATTTCAATGATGAAAAAGATGGTAAAACTTGTTAGAAATATGCCTACATGCCTACATTTTAAATGTATTCTATACATGCAATAATTCTTGTAGGATTATACCCTTGCCACATTGAAGATACTTAGTACTTTACAATATGCATAAATTGAAAACACCTAAATAGGCAATACAAAGTAAATACAGCTCAAAACAACATAGTTTAATTAATTATTTATAAATACATTTCAGTAAGACATATTATTAACATGTTTTTTTTTAATTACACTATAAAATTGTCCTTCACAATCAAAACGATTTCACTACAAATACATAATATGGTTCAATTGATGTTTTCAGGCCAGCGTAGACCCAAACTTACCAGAAAAAATATGTCAGAAATGCTTAGACAGGGCTCTAAGTGCATACTTCTTTACACAGCAATGTGAAAGAGCTGAAAGAGCTCTACGTAACTGTTTTGATGACGTGTACACAAAGTTAGAAAACCTCGATCCAATAGATAAGCCAAAAAGGAGGGGGCGCCAGAAAGTCAATCCAAACTACAATGTTATATACACACCCCACAAATACGTCATAGATTATGCAGAACCATTGGTACATTTAGTAAATTGTGGTTCAGAATCATTGTCAAAAGAACCAGAATGGAATGAACATGAATGTAAAATATGCTGGCAAGTTCTCCCAGATGTAGATGCATTACTTAACCATCAGAAAGGCCATCCAAGTTACATGTGGTACCACTGTCGGTTATGCGGTAAATCTTTTCCAAGGCTAAACCATTTGAAAAAGCACCACACTCAAATCCATATGCTTCAGAAAGCTCCTAAGTCGGCAGAAGAGAAACATTTCCGATGCAATGAATGTGGGAATGCGTCAGCAACTTATTCAGAGCATTTGCAACATGTGGAGAAACATAAGTTTAAGACGGTCATGCAGCACGTTATAGAGAAGAAAACGGACCAACTCTGTTTGGTTTGTTTAGACAAGAGTATGGACTTAGTGGATATGGATGAAATGGTCTGCATCCATGGTGGACATCCAGAACTGATGGGGGATAAGACATTGTACACGTTGTTGTCGTCAACTCTACCTGATGTGAGTATTGTTTATTCATTTTATTTTACTAGTATAGTTGTTGTAATTTGCATGATTATGAGGTAGATGGATATTTTTTTTATATATAATCATATCTATAAAATATAAGACTATACAATATGATTTAAAATATTGCAAGATATCGTGATTTTCAATCTTTTTTTTAAAGCAAGGCATAACCATTTCTTGCACTTTTACTCCCCTTTTTACTTCTTATTTTATATACCCAAAGATACTTAATGTATGTGAAAGATCTACCCCAGTGGTATAGTTTTCATAATAATCTGGTATCTTATGAAACATTTGATGGTACCTAAAATCTTATCTACTATTAGTTACTAGAATCATTCTAGCCTACACCACATGTAGAAGCATAATTTTTATACATTTCCAAACTTAAAGTATGTAGTTGTTGTTGTTGTATTTGGTTTTTATTTTGCATTGCATTTTGAAAACGCCGCGTTAAAAAATTACTAAGCACAATTGATGTTTCCAATTTATTCATTGTTCAAGTCTGCTTCATAAGCTTTTGTGAGATAAATGTATGGTATTATCCATCTGTAAGAAAAGATTCCTTTTCTAGAATAAATCATACAAATACCGGGAGTTATATGTGCCTCATAAAGCCAAGATAATGACTATTACAAAAAGGAAAAGAAACTTTGATGAAATTGATTCAAATAATACCAAAGACATGTTTGTGATGACATTACCTATAATTATAACAAAAGATACATTTAAGACTAATGACTTTTATACATACGTGTTTTGTGAACCAAAACTGACTGATATTACTGATGACAATAATAGTAATAATACTCCTAAAGTTACTGAATTAACTGAAGACGATAATTTAGTGGAAACTAATGTAGAAATAACTAAAAACTATGATGTTGCTATGGATGAAGTAACTGATTTGATTAGACAAGAAAGTAATGAAGATTTATCTGATGATAAAGATTTAAAAGAAACCAATAATAACATTCCAAAGGATGATATTTTCACATCAGATCAAAATGTAATGGATTTAATAAAAGATGGTGAACCTAACAGTATTACTGAGAGTAATAAAGAAGAAGAATTACAGCCAATTAAAAGGAGAAAGTATTCTGATGATACCAATCTTATGGATAATAAAGAAATGAATAAACCAGTTACCTCATATTCCAAAGCAAATATGTTTGTCTTTTCTAGTCCTGGTTTTGAAGTCAATATAAACAACGACATATATGATGATAAAATATTGCAAGTAGATAAAAACTCGTTTAAATTTAATGAGCCAAACTATGAACTTCTGAATACCAAAGAGAAAGAAAAAAATACAGTTCAACCAGCTATTATAGAAATTAAGGAACCAATGAATGAAAAACTTAATCTAAATTGGCTATTCAGTAAATCTGTAACAAATTCGAACTTGTTACCATACAAAGTACCAGAAAATGTAACAAATACTGAGGAGGATAAATGTAAACTATGTTGGGTATTCAAACATTTGAAACAATGTGAATATTGTAAGAGACCGATTGAAAAATCGCAAATAACCCAAGAAATAAATAAAGAAACTACTTTAGAGACACCAAATAAAACTATCATTGAGTCTAAAATTGATTTAATGCCAGTAAAATCTGAAGTAAATAAATCTGATAATACTCCTACATGGAAATGTAATATTTGTCTAACAGAAAACAATGCCGACAGGCTGACTTGTGTCTGTTGTGAATCAAAACAGTTTACAGAAAATGGCAGTATCAAAATCACATTTGGCAACAATAATTTCTTTGGTAATCAAGAAAAAGATCATTCAAATGCTGAAATACTGAAAAACATGGAAGAAGAATCATCTATAGTGGAATGTAAGACTATGATCCCTGAAAAAAATATTGATGATTCAATAATGTTAAATGAAGATGTAACTTCGCAAATGGATGTAGAAACAGATTTTAATTTTAACATAAAAGATGAATGTGAATTTATGGATGTAGAAGAAAATCCTTTACCAAATGTAATTCAGAATTTCTTCACAAACAATCCTGTAGTGAATACTCCATTACCTACTTTTAATGCTGTACCAAATTTTGGTACAAATTTGAAATTTAATATTGGTTCAACTGAAGTCGAAAAAAGGAAACCTAGAAAAATGAGGGTATCTAGAATTATGTCTAGAGCTTTTCATAAGTAATATAGGGCACATTTCGTCTATCTAATCAGTATGTGTTCGTCCACTGCTGGACAAAAACCTCTCCTAAATTACAACATGTATACCATATTGATTATAATATACTTAAATTATTTATTATTTTTAGTTAAGTTAGTCTTTTAGAATTGTATTGTGTACTTTTGATGCATATATAGATTTTATTTCTTCATAGATATAGGCTTTATACTATTTTGATGATTATGTATCAATATGGTTATTACCAAAGATTGAATATAAGCAAATTATTCAACAAAAATGTATAAATGAAAAAAAAAACGAATATGATTATTCTATCAATGTGATTTGTGTACCAAAGTATATATACTGTTTCTTGATCATATTATGTACGATCTTAGATTTAGTATAGCTACTTATTAGTGTGATAAGTTGAAATAGCCTTTTAGTTAATAGGTAAATAATTTCTATTTATAGATATGTTTAAATTAAACCCTTTAGTGTAGGCAGCTAGATTTATATAAAGTAAGGCCACACTACGGCTAAAACGCCTGATTTTGTGGGTAAAGGAAACTAATGAAAGCGGCCGCACTGATGGTTATTTTCCGCAACAGATTTTTAACCGTATTGTTTTGCGGTTTCACGGTCTACCGCTTGCGGGAAAAAAGCATAGTGCAGCCTTAGCCGAAGTTAGCAAGTAGCGTTTCATTTTTCTATAAGACTAAATGCTTCATTCTGATGACTGAGACTAAAATGTACTGAATTGAGCATTTAGCCACTAAGCTAAGTTATCCTTAAATTGTATAGAATTATAATACCCTGGGCAATACATTGACCCAACATACACGCACAAATCGCGGTAAATCCGCTACAGTTGCTAGTTTCGAATGAGGTCTATTTGTCATTCTCCACCAAAGAGAGAAAAGCTCTGCCCCTGTAGCCAATTGTAAACTGACATTAAATGTATGGAAATGACATTTCATTTCGACAAGTCACGTGACCTGGACTTATCACTTCCAAACATTTTCCTTTTTTTTTTACATTTAGGGCCTGTTTCACAATGTACTGATAAGTTCTGCATAAGTTTTGAATAAGCTGTTTGTTACTTATTCGTAGGATAAACACTATTTTTGCGTTTCACAACTGTCAAATAGCGCTATGTGTTACATAAAGTCCACCATAAACTATGGGTCGGATGAAGTGGCGAATAGCACACTTATCTTAAACATAACTATAAGTTTGACAGTTAAAATTAAATGACATTGTTTTTCTTTGTATATTGGTTTCTTAGGTTACGGTGTCGGGACTTAAAAATCTAAATAAAAACTGCGAAAAAGTCCGTAAAAAGGAGTTTTATTTCATGTTAAATATTATATTACGTAAAAACCACTTCGTTTAAGTTTTACAGACATAACTATCTGTATTATCAGAGGAATCAGCGTGGTTTTAGTCTTAATAACCTAGGTAGACTACTTATAACGACAATGGAGGTTTTTGAGACTCTTGAAGATGAGATCGAGTACATTTCGTTTTTCATTTAAGTTAATTTTCGCGCAACGAGAAACTTACATAAGAAAATATCGATAGTTTTGGCATTGTTAGGATAATATTAGTGGTTTAGATAGATTTTTTAAAACGGCAACCTCTATCTTCATACATAATTCACGACAAAACTTGTTCACACTAGTGCTTACGGTTTAAACTCTGATAGGCTCACTCTATAGTTTCAAATGCAACCTCGTTGTTTAAAACGATCAAATCGTTTCAAATCTCGTTCCTCATTCCGATTCGTTACAAGCAGTATTTAATTTCCATAAAATCGTTTGTATAAGTTTTTATATAGAATATTAACCGTTATGCGGATAATAACAAATTATATAAAAATATTAAAGTAAAACAATACTTCTAGAGCAAATTAAAATAAATTTATAAGTATTTTATGTTAACTGGGTTTGTATTTAATGAAATGACATAGAAAAACGGAACGTGAGTAAATGGTGTTGCCACCGCACTTACGTATTGGTCTCATATAGTTATGTGTCAGATAAAATAAGTTTGTGAAACGTAAAGTTTCTTATCCAGGACTTTTATAGTCCGAATAATTTATGTGTAACATAAGTATTTGGAACTTTATCGGTACATTGTGAAACAGACCCTTAATGTCAGTTAAGCGATTTCTATCATTGTTAACGCTTGTAGAAATGTTACTTGGCTAGAGGGGCTGGTCTGTGATTGGTAAAGGTTGAGATAGACATAAGGCCAATACCCTGTAAGAATTTTAAGGTAAATTTAATACCAAAGAAGGGTTTAACTAAAGTTAGTTTTAAGAAATACAAAATTTCTTAATTTATTACAATGATCTCATTATTACAATAAACACATTTAATTTAGTACTAGAAATACACACTGTTATTTTGAAATATGATAAAAAGCAAAGCTGATTTCTATATTCACCTAGTCTATTGTTAAACAAGTTTGTCTTAATGTATTTCTATTTATATCTTTATGTACCTAATAATAATAATATTTATTTAAGGGATCTGTAAGTTCTGTATTTATTATAAGGCTCGTAATAATTTTGCTCTCTAACACATTGTCATTAAGGTTTATTTTCCTCTATAGCCTTGTCTCTAATTATGTCTATTGCTGGAACTATTATTTGTGTTTTAAGTTAAAACAAAATAATGTTTATTGCGATTGTGCTAATTTATGTTATTATAATAATTTTGCAAGTCACTCATTTTGAATACTCAAATAAACATGTAAATTCACATATTTCGTTTACTTTTTATACCAATAACAAAACCAACACTACCATACACTCTAAAAAATCCCCGTTCCTTACCTTTTTACCATTAGCTATAAGCTAACAAAAACTTGTTATGTTCCAGATGAATTACCGACACAACTTCTTCGGGAGGAAAATATGCGAAAAGTGCCTTAACCAAGCTATCACCTCATACATATTTATAAACCAGTTTACGTGCACTCGGGAACGGTTAGATTCCTGCGTTAGTCTCATGCTCGAAAGCCTAAGTATGATCAAACCAGAAGCCAATGTATTTGTCCAAATATCTCAGGATGTCATCATGCTTTCGCACGAAGAAATAGATGAAACTCTACTCCTAGATGACGAAGATATTATTGACGAGGATCAGATCAAAGTAGAAGTTTTAGAAGACGAATACAGAATGAAGTCGGATAGCGAAAGCGAACCGGAAATTAAAAATGAACATCAAATAGTAAAACATAATGAAATCTTTGAATATAGCGAGGATATTGAAAATCCTGCCAAAAATGCCACGAAAACATACTCTAATAAAAGACTCGTTAACGGCTTACAAAGCCAATACCCAGTTGATGTCTGCAGTGAATTCTTAACATTCAACAAGAAAAAGAAAATCAAGAAAGTTAGGTGTAAATACACATGCCCTTTGTGTAATAAACACTTCATAACCGAATATTTTCTAAAGAGACATATTATCAAACACGTAAACACTAAAGTTCAGTGTAACACTTGCCAAAGTAATTTCAAATCAAAGTTCTACTTATACGAACATACGAAAATGAAGCATTTGTTAAATATCAATAATTTTAAGCCGTGCAATATTTGCGGCAGATGTTTTACTAGCGTTGATAAATTACGGACCCATAAGAAACACCATAAGACCAAACCTTGTGACCTCTGCAACAAGATCTTCGCGACACAATACCATTATGAAAGTCATATCCAAAGACACTCCGACAAATTAAAACTAATCAAACAAAAGAGAGTGCAAACCTGCAGTTTCTGCGAGAAGGAGTGTTCAAATGATAACGAACTCTCTCTTCATGTCAATAAAGTACATTTACAAATAAAACCCTACAGTTGTGACATGTGTGATCGACAGTTTTACACTGAAAACAATTTGAAGAACCACAAACAAGTACACAGCATGCCCTCGAAGGAATCTTGTACATTTTGTAACAAATTACTTAAAAGTAGGAAACAATTAGTCATTCATGTTCGACAACATATCGGTGTAAAACCTTTTAGCTGTCAAATTTGTGGCCAAGGGTTCTATTCTAATTTCAAAGCAAGACAACACATGAGGGTATACCATGGCGGCAGATTTTGTTGTAGAATTTGTAAATCCACTTTTGTAACGAAAAGTGAGCTCAAAGAACATGTAAATAAGGCTCATAGTATCATGTAGCGTGCGGTTCGGCCATTTATTGGCTCCAATAAGAAAATGCTAGATACTTTGTTAGACTTAGGAGTAAGGTTGAAATGTTGCTAATAATAATTGTTACTGGTAATAAACGAATTTGCCAAATAATATCAGAAAAAGTATGCCCATAAATGATTTCAAACACTCTATCACACAGCTGCCTTATAAAAGAAAATAAAGCTGCTTGTTAAATTGCGGCCTTTTCAAGTTGTCATTTTATAGATTTTTACACTAAACAAGCATAATGTTTTTATTGGTAAGTAACGATCACGCTTAACTGCAATACCTTAAAGTCACTATTTACAAGATTTCTTATTAAATTTACTTCACGTACATGTAATATTCGAAGGTTGTACATATTATGTTAGTCATATAGATACCGTATATATTCATATAGGAACAGTTGCTATTGTTTTTAGTTTTTAAGATATTATGGTAATAAAATATATTTACATGATGATGTTGAATTTTCTTTCACCTTTTCTGTATAGGAATTTGACCTTTACAGAATTTTTAATTTTTTGAAGGAACACTATAAAGACATCTTAAAAGCTCTTCAGTAAAGTTGATTTGAAATGAAACCATAGAAGTACCCAAAAAAATAATTGACCTTTCAAAGCAGTACGTATATCAAATTACAACTTAGCTATTGCTTGCTTTGTAAAAGAGGTCAGTGGTCATTTCAATTAAGATCCGTAACAGCCTCTATGTAATTGTAAACTAACCTACTGTTTTTAGTTCATTGGCAGAGATTGGTGTGAGTTCTAAATTACATTTCAACACTTGCTAGAAAAAGTCTCAAAAATGTTTAAATAATTTTATTAAAGAAATGTATTTAAAGTCTAACAATAAAAATAACATTTCATACAACTTCTGTACATACCTTAGTTACCTAAACAATAAATAACGACCTTACCTACTAAATCATTAGGTAATATGTTTGTACTTTCAATTCCCATTTACTAAATGTAGGTAATAATACGATGGAGTGTAGGTGACCTTTCTCGCTAGTTTATGATTGCACCTGACTCTTTCCTGAATAACCTGGGGCGCGATGCCGCTTTTTTAAGTCAGTGAGTGGTGGGTTAATAAACGTTCCAGCCTTGTACTTGTTATTGTGCTAATTTTCGTATTTAGATAATTTTATTTCAACGACAAAGGTACACCTGCTTGCCACTGTTGTCATTGTAGGATTGCAAGTGACTTTTCTTATCTGAATACGAAAATTAGACATAAAAAGTACACTGGCCTTTTTAGCCAATCACTCAGTGACTTTAAATAGGAGCATTGGGCCTTGCTGAGGAGATCAACAAGGCATATAAAAATCAACGTCTTCCTCCGCAACTTTGACCCTCCTACCATCATGAAACAAATGATAGTGCTCCTTATCTAAACCCTTCAGCTCGCGCGGATCAAACCGCTTATTCTTCTGCTTCCAATGCACTTTGATCACATGCCTCCGCAAATCCCTCACAGTATAAAACTTATTGGAACACAATGGACACGTATTACTCTTATCCGAATGTTTCTTTAGCTTATGAACATTCATAATACTTGACGAACGGAATCTATCGCCACATACCTCGCAAGTAAAAGGTTTCTCTCCCGTATGCAAACGTAAATGCATTTTTAAACATGCTGAATTCGCGAAGCTCTTTAAACAGACCATGCAAACAACAGATTTGTCTAACTGATGTGTTTCAATATGCTTTTTCAGTAGATGCTTGCCTATAAAGTCTTTGCTGCATATATGACAAACATAGGGCTTGATCTTTAAATGATGACGATTCATGTGGCATTCAAGAAGTGTGTTGTTCCAAGTAATGTAGTCACATTGTTCACATTTTAATTTTGGAGTCTGTTTTTTCGCGCCCTTTAAGTTTGGATTCTCTTCCATAAGATGCCCTTTCAAATGTCTCCGTAATCTCGCTGGGTTTATCAACTTCTTACATTTCTGACAAGGCACGCTTTCTAAATGGACTTTTTGATGGTATTTTAGTAATGTTATATTTGCAAAAGACCTGCCACAAGTCTCGCATGTCTCGATACTGTCCCTGTGGGAAGCCATATGTTTCCTCAGAAGTATTGCTCTCATTTCTTTTCCACAAACTTCACACGTTGCGAATGGCCCGCCATGTTTTCTATTATGCGCGCGAAACTGTCTCAAGGTCTCATACTCGGTGTTACAAATCTTACAAGGGTATGTTATATTTGGACCGTGAGATTTCATATGTTGGAATAAATCCCCTTTCGTGTCAAACTTTTCCTGGCAAACTACACATTCTGCATTCGAATCCTTATTTTTAACTTGAATGCCACTATGAACTTTGACCATGTGCTCTTTCCTTTTAGATTCTTTGAGAAAAGATTTATTACACATTTCACACGGAAGAATACTGATGTGTCTACGTTTTCCATGTTCATTTAGTTTCTCATAGGAATCAAAAGATGCAGGACAATCTTTACACACAAAATTCTTGTTAATATATATACAAGCTTTGCTATGATTGTCATAAAAATTCATATTATTGAATTCACAGTTACAGTACTGACAAACAATCTTATCTTCATGGAACCTATGTATATGAGTTTTTAAGAGAAAATTGGAGTGAAACTGCTGTCCACATTTCTCACAAGAATATGGTTGGTGATTCAAATGTGCCCGATTAACATGTCCTAAAAGGGAATCTTTCTTCCTACAGACATAATCACAGTCCAAACATTTTGCTTTTAAATTATTACTAAGCATCTGTTCTCTATAAAACATTAAATATTTATAATGCATGCAGGGAATTTCAGAACATTCAGGACACCCAAACTTGCAGTTATGTAGTTTTAATTCTTCTTGAGAGAACATCTCAGAACACATTAAACATTGTGAGTTTTCATCTTTTATTTGATGGTATATCCTTTCATGAATTTTTAAATCATTTAAAGAAATAAAATCTTCATTGCATTGTAGACACTTGTGTGTGGAATCACTATGTTTTTTCATGTGATCTAATAATTTGGTATTCTTAATTAGTTCATGGCACACCTCACATTTTACTTTTAAATGCACTTTATAATGTGCTAATAAGTTTTGCTTGTTTCTAAATGTCTTGGAGCACTCTTCACATTTTACCAAACATTTTTCATTGCATTTAATTTTATGTAGCATTAATGCTCTATGTGAGGGTTGTTTCATATTGCAGGTCAGACATTTTAATGTAGACTTTTTTGGTTTAGGCACTTTCTCTTTAATTTCATAGTCTTCAGTTTTTATTGTAGCTTTTTGTATATCTTGACCATAAATGCCATGAGGACTATTTTCTAGTACAATAACAACATTGGAGCTTTCAATAGTAGAATTGGTTAAATGATTAAATATATCATTTGATTTACTAAACAGATCATTTATATAGTTTGTTATCATTTCAGATGAGTCCTCAGCATTCTTTATAAAGATGTATGACTGGATAAGTTTTTCTGAACAATTATTACATATTTGAGTGCTTGTTAATATATTTTCAGCCTGAAAAAGAAATAGGTGAACATTTATATTTAAGATTACCTACTACAAAGGATCTATCAGCTTAAAGAAAAGAAAGGAAATACGGTAAAAGTGCCTAAGTAATGTACCTATGAGTGTAAAAGTAAAGGTTAAGAACAAAGACATCCTATAAGAATCATATAGCATTCATAGTAATTGTTATAAACTCATAATTACATTATTAACTTAAATACAGCAAACTCAGTTACCTATAAGTAAGCAAACTCCGTCAATAAAAAGGAAGAAAATACATACGTTTTTAAAAACAACTGCAACTATTTCTTTCAGTGTTTTACTATAACATTGTTCATTTACAATGATTTGGAAACTATCATCAAGGGTGCTTATATTTTCTTCTTTTTCTAAGCAAATCCCACAGAACTGTGTGCAATGAAGAACATTCCATAATTTATCTTTCCAACGTTCCATTTGGAATGCTTTTTCACCCTGAAAATGCAATTATTGTTAACCATCTGAGTTTCAAAGTATAACATATATAATAAGTTTGTACGGTTATAAACGTATTGAATGTGATAATTTCTTAATGTTTACATTTTTCCGTTTATTTGTTTACAACTTACAACCAGATTTAGGTTAGGTTTATTTATGTTATGGAATATTTTTTAGAGGTCACTGAATTATTTAAGAACCTGATTGTCATCTATCTCTTAGTATTCACTTTATTCTTTTCTAACCATTTTAGAAAATATTACATACTAGTTTATGTTATTTTAATGATCTAGATATTATGTCGAATTAGACCAAAAAATGCAAACAAATAAATGGCGTCGAATACTTCAAGTTTGTAGAAGTATTGAAGTATAGTCAAATAAGCTATTTCAACTTACGTAATCCGTTGGCAAAATCAATAATTAATCCGATAAATTGACAAGATCATAGAATTATTAGAAACAATAAGACAGGTAAATGCTGCAAATAGACAACGTAATCGAACGCGCTCCAACTTTTATTATGTCTTCCAGTGTTGCCAGCAAATATTTTCTGCATTGCTTTTTTTTTATTTAACCTCTTTCTGCCTCAGAGGAAATATATTTCTATTTCTTTTTTGCAAAATCTGTGAGTCGCCGGTAGACGATGATATCACGGTATCGAATAAATTATAATACCTTCGGGAGAGGTAGCTTTTTATCAAACCGAGTCCGTTTACTTACTTTTCTCTTACTCTGAGGTACTTTCCCTGCTGCCAAAACGTTAGTTACCTATTTCTTCGCCAGAGGCGCTAGCACAGAACAGTAATATATGGCGCTAGTCGTGGTTACAATTTTAGTAGCTTGCCTTTTTTAAATGGAAAGTCAGAGATACATCTAACGCGACACTAGCGCTTTGTCATTTCCGGTCACTAGGGGATATATTTGATTAAAACAAACTCTTAATAAGTAACATGATTTATTTGTAACATAATTAAGATGCTTTAAGGCCAAGGCACAAAAGATAATACATACCTAAATGAGTACTTTTAATTAAAATAGGTATAATTAATTTACAACCTAGGTACTATATAATGTATTTGCAGAAAGGCGAAAGCCAAACTAATACCAAACATACAGCACCATTAATGTTCATAAAATAACATTACAATATATTAGATGTAGCAACTGATCAATATAAAAAGACAAACATAGTTGTTAGCCACAACAAAGTATGAAATACTTTAAAACTCCTTTGTGCTATAATTTTTTTTTAAATGCAATTTTTTGTATGCACTTGACAGCGCTGCGTTCAAATCCCAAATCACGGATGTTGGATTTAACCCGTTGTATGCCGGAAGCGCGGATCCACGCGAGACACAATTGAATTCTACTGTCTTATTTATTGCGGCATACGAGAGGTTAAAGCCGCTAGCTTAAAATGGTACTGGGCCAGACACATCTGACGCATGTCCGACTATTGTTGGGCCAAAGTATCGACAATGTGGACTCCAAAAAACATCAAAAGACATTGTGGCCGGCCCAAAAAGAAATGGCGGGACAAACTTGACATCTATTCAACATCATGGACAAGTAGCTCAAGGCCGGAAGAATTAGAAGGGAGGCCTTTGCCCTGCAAAGGGACGATAATGGCTAAAAATAAATATTGACATACTTATTCAGGCATCTTATTGAAATTAAGATATTTTCGGCAGCCTCCTATCTTCAAATAGGTGGTAGTACTCCTTGGGCAGCTCTGGCACATCACGCGGATCAAACGCCCTTCCATCGTTCACCTTCCAATGCGCTTTCTTAAAATGATGCCTCATATCGCGAACCATGAAGAATTTACTATCACACAAAGGACAGTTCACATTCTTCTCTGAATGCTGCTTTAATCTATGAGTCTTCATCATACTTGAAGACCTAAATTTCTGCTCACAAATATCACAAGAATATGGAAAAACACCAGTATGCATTCTAAAATGCATTTTGAGGCATACACGATTAGCAAATTTCTTTCCACAGACTGAACAGAAGCAGCTATTGTCTGTAGTATGGGTCGTGATGTGTTCTTTAAGACGGATCTTACCGCAGAAGTCTTTACTGCATATATGACACACGTAAGGCTTGATCTTCAAATGATACCGGTTCATGTGGGCTTCTAAATCAACTTTCTTTCGCACTACATGTCCACACAACTCACATTCTATTGACGGCTTGCTTGGGCCCGTCGGCACCTTAACACAGTTATCTGGATGGAGCTGTTCCAAGTGTCTCTTCAGACTGGTTGGCTTTATCATTTTATCACAATAGGGACATTTTACTGGCTCTGAATGAACTCTTTGGTGGAAACGGAGCAGAGATTGCAGATGGAATGATTTCCCGCAAACTTCACAAACATGGCTTAAAACTGCATCATTTTTGTACGGACACCTGACAGCGTGCTGAGCGAAAAATGAGGAAGCTACCTTTTTATTGCAGCCAGAACATTTCGTTCTAGTAGTATAATGCCTTTGATTATGTATGTATAGTTTTCTAAGAGATTTAAACTGTTTGGAACATATTTTGCAAGGGTATACATCATCTGGGTTGTGCAATACTTCATGTTGGAGTAGTTCCTTTATAGTCTTAAACATAATATCACATAGGGAGCACTCTATATGTTTCCTTCGCTTCTTGCACTGTATGCCTCCGTGAACTCTCGCATGGTGCTCTTGCAGCTGTATGTTGGTCAGGAACCTGCCTTTACACAGTTTGCAAGCATGGACGCCATCATTATGCATCAAGTTTTCATGCTTCGTCAAATCCTCGGCCACATCAAACGAGGCCTTACAATGTACACAAGCAAACGCCCGAATAACATTCTTACAAGCTTTCTTATGATTTTCTAAAGTGTTTGTATCTTTAAATTCAAAATCACAGTAAGGACAGTGTAAATCTTGGTGGAACTGTACTAAATGTGTCTTCAAACTCAATTTTGTGTAGAACTGTTGTCCACAATCCGCACAAGTGAACGGATGGTGGTCTAAGTGTTCTCGGTTGGCGTGTCCTATCAAATGCTCTTTCCTTCGCGTAACATAATCACAATCAACACATTTCACCTTATTCACGTGACTCAAGAACTGTTCTCTATAAGACATTAAATACTTATAGTGGATGCACGGCATAACAAAACACTCCGAGCATGCAAACTTGCATTTATGTTTCTTTAACTCTGAATCCATGAAGTTTCTTAAACACATAATACATTGAGATTTAGCTCTGGTGTTGTTGACTAAATGGCTTATATTGAAATGTGTGTCCAAACACTCTTGGGTGTAGTACACAAGTTCACAAAACTTACACGGGTACACTAAATTCTTGTGGTGTGTCCGTAAATGTTCCATTAATTCCTCTTCTGGTAAAATAACTTGACACAACTTGCATCTAGCTTTTGCATGTGTCTTATAATGAATATTTAAATACTGCAGAGTATTATAAGATTTGTCGCATAGCTTACAATGAAATACAGACTTTTTATGTTTAGCTTTTTCATGTTCCTTCAAAGATCTGTAGGTAGTGAATATATCGGGGCAATCTGCACATTCATAGGTGTTGAACCGAGGTACTGTTGTTGAGCTCCTCAATGTATTAAGCGGTTTCACAACTATATGACCTTGTTGGAGGTAAATATTTGGTGTGTTTGAGTGTGTCACCGGCCCTTTCTTCTCTTTAACAACTTTAACCTCTTTTGGTTTTATATCTATTTCTTTTTTCACTTTCACTGGTTCCTCAACAGCTTTTTTAGGTAAGGCTTGCTCTATGAAGTTAGGCTTCGGTAGGACTTCCTCCTTCATTGCTATTGGTTTGGAAGTAGGTATGATTTCGGTCGTGGATTTAACATCAATGACAGTTTTGTACAGATCTGTATCATTTTCTAGGACTATCATGACATTTGAGTTATCGTATTGTGTTTGGTCATCCAACTGTTCCGTAATGTCTATCACTTTGGAGTATATGTCCGAGACACAGTTGCTCATGATTTTTGATAGCTGTTTCGCATTGTGAATGAAGATGTACGCCTGTATTGTCTTTTCCGTGCAACTATCACAAATGTGGTGGCTTGACATGAGTTCTTCAATCTGAAAGGAATTACATTTAAATAAATAAAGGTGTTAATAGAAATGTAAAACATGTTTAGTTGCATTTAATACAATTAATAAGAAAATTATTTGAAATATTTAGATTGTTGTTTGATACCGTTAATATTCCTATTTTAATTTGCAGGCAATTTCAACGCAATCAAGATAAATAATTACAAGATTTTCCAAATCTATTTGAAATGAAAGGGACTGACACAGTTTCCATACAAAAAGAAGGATCCTATTACCTTCATTCTATACTCTTACATTCTAACAATATACAGGACTAGACTATGATTTATATACTCACATCTTCATTAAAAACATAATTAATGATATCTTGCAGACATTTGGAGAACGTCTGCTTATTGATGACCAGCTCCATATCTATGGAACAGAAGTTTCCTCCGCTCTCCAGACAAAGACCGCAGAACTTCGGTGATGTCCATACCGTCTTTAATTTATTCTTGACCCAGTCCACATTATTGGAATCCATTTGCGGCTGTTCTGAAACCTCCATGTTGCTTTTCTGTAAGAAAATTACAAAATTTTATTGGTATTAATAATTTTCTTCAAACTTTTTTTTGTAATTAGGTAAATAAACTATTCATAGTATAATGAATTTTATTTGTATGATCTACTATGTTATACTGACTTAAAAAATACTAAGAGGTACCCATGTACTCTTGTTTACAGTCATGTTGTTTCAAATTTTATGTGTAAAAATATCTTCAGATTTAAAAGATTAATGGAAAAATTTACTTTAATATCTTTCCTAACTTACAGAATAACTTTTTGTTTAAACTGTGTATTTTATTTTGATAATGAGAATTGTATAAGCAATAACAACATAATTCAAGTCTTAAATTTTTGAATAATGCATATATTAAATATATTTTAATTGCTAATTAAAAGTTATTTCTTTGTATAAATATAAATCATGTAAATATCTGGTATTAAAATCGATTGTGTAGCCTGTATAGATTTCGCCTTCGGTTGAGACGAAAGGTAATTTTTGTTCTAATACATTCATTAAGGTCAATATTGACAAACTAATATTTATTGCGTACTGTACCTACTAGATAACATCTAAATTTTCTGAAAAGTACTTATGTACTATGACATTAATGACAGCACCGAATTTATTAAAAAAAATAACATATTTTAAGCATTGCTGAATTTGAACCACCACAATGTCTCAAATAGTACAAGAAGTTCCGGTGCTAAAAATATGAACATTTCTGCGAACACTTATTTGTTTTGATTGCTTTTCTAACTCGAACTTAGGTTATGTTACGTACTTGATTGTTCGGACAAAATGGCGCTTTATCTACAAGACTACGACCTAAACGGGATCTAATAATAAGAAACTATGCTTATTTTATTCACGGTACAATAATAAAACAAATTACGGACACTTTTTTAGCAATTTGTTGACTTACCTCTAACTCCCACGTTCCAGGGTTTTTCTTGATCAGTTGATAAAATTAGCCTGTGTCAATATAATTTTGTCTGGTGGTTGTCACGTAACGTATTTATTAAATTCTAAATAATGTATGTTCAGGCCCCAAAGGCTGTAATTAAGCAAAAGGCTTTTCAATTTAATAAAATTAATTGAAAGAAAGGACGAAAATCAAAGGTGAATCCTTTTTTTTTACATTCTAAAAGCCAGAAATAATGACATGGAATGCTTTTGTACAACCTGTCAAGTTGTCAACTTCGCTGCGTTCCTGTTCCGTTCCTCGCAATACGCGACCACGTCTGCTAAAAATCGCGACTGAAATATTTGAGAGCATGAAACGCTGCCAACATGACATAACATTTAGTCGACTTTTTATTAACATAGGTATCGATTGAAGTAAATAAAATTTTTAAATGTAAAATCAATTAACGGTGCTATAATAAAAATTTAAGAGTATTTAAAGAAAGATGAAACAGAAAAAAATATATAAAAAAGAATAAGATTTTAGGAAATATCTATTTTAATGATCCAGTATATTGTTACGAGGTAGGTACTGAGTGTACTGACCTCATACAGGTCAATGAATAAGGGGTAAAAAAGGACCGTTAGTACTTTCGCCACTAGAGGCGCTAGTCGCAAGTGGTGTCTGAAATGTCAAACTCCGTATTCGTTTATGTAAACATAGTCTCAAGAAATATAAAAAGTAGGGTCAAACTTGTAAGCAAGCAAGTGTTCTGTTCTGTGTATTTATGACTAATGACGCGCGAGGGTAGACATTAAAAAACTCTTGTTTTGTTGACTACTTAAAAAGATCTAAAAGAAAATGGATTTGCTCAATTTATTAATTAATCCAAATAACTTAAAAAAATCTTGCTTTTTATGTTTGAAACAGAGTGTAAAGACTTTTTGTGTATACGAAGATATAGAAATTCGTGATGAATTTATAACTTTAAATATAAACTTAAACTGTATGATGAAAAGTTTGTTTCCAACTTATGTAAGTTTTTTTTTGCACATTTTTAAGCACTTTTATATGATCTTATTCTAAACCTTTTTTTCAGAACCTACCCTACAAACTTATTATGATATTTTTTTTTTTAGGATTTACTTTTAACAAGGGCTTGTGAAGAATGTGCAGATGTAATAATTAAAATATTCAGCCTGTTACAAAGAAACTATTTTAAAAGAGAAATGCTGAACACATTAGTAGAAAACATTAATGAAGAAGTAGATAATCACTTAGTCCGCAACAACTCCAAAAAATTTAAATTAAAAGTTAATTTACCAAACTGTGATAATTTTATGCCTTATACTAAGAAGCCTATTAGTATTATTTCATGCAAAAAATGTGATATGAAATTCAAATCAAAATCCTTACTCCTGGAACATAATAAAATGAGTCACAAAAATACCAATGAAGCTATAATCTGTGATATTTGTGGTAAAATATTTAATAAAAGTTCCACCTTAAAAGTCCATCTAAGCTGCCATATAGAAAAGCAATGCCCATACTGCTTCAAAATCTTAAAATCACATTCTCATTTCAATTTTCATTTAAAAAACCATAAGGAAAAATTAAAAAGAAAGAGGACTCTAAAATATTACCGTTGTGATCATTGTGATTACCGTAGCCTCAACAAAAATACTTTAGAGGCTCATATTAATAAAGTACATTTAAATATCAGGCCATTTGTGTGCGAGTTATGTGAAAAAGGTTTTTATAAAAAGAGTAATTTGACACAGCATTATGTAACGCACACAAAAATAAAAGACAAAACTTGTGAGATTTGCGGAGATGCATTCGTGAATGACAAGACTTTAGAGGAACATTTAAAGCTGCATTCTGGACAGAAACCATATAAATGTACAATGTGTACCGCAGAATTTATAACATCAGGTCGGAGACTTGAACATATGAAACGCAAGCATATGGAGAAAACTGAATGTTGTGTGATATGTGATAAAAAGTTTAGTTTAAGAAAAGATTTGAATAGTCATTTGAAAAATGTTCATGGAGCTGAGAATTATATATTGAAGCTGAATAATGTGCAGACTGATTCACAAGTATTTAAAGTAGTATTGTAAGAAATATAGTTATTTTATTATTGTACTTATTTAAAATGATCACACAAAATCACATAAGGATTTTGTGTGATGATTATTGTAATCATTTTAAAACCTCAGGGATAAGATAAACATAACAGTATTAAATGTTTTTACCCCCCACTTTAATTAATGGTTATTTTATTGAGAAGAAAAACTGATGAAAAATTATGTACTGTTACGGTCGCGTCCGGATCTGGTGAACGCTTACTGAAAAAATAATTATATCGTTTTAATAACCTAGACTGAATACAACTATATGATTATTTCGTGCAATGTTTAAAAAACGGTTCGAAATTAATTTTAATAAATAAAGTTATTATAAAGCTATTTATGTTGTTTTATTAGCTTAACATGCAAATTATAAACTGATTCCAAGAATATCTCAAAAAATAATCGTATTCTAAACATCTGCCTGAAAAATACGAAAATCATAAATTGAAAAACATAAATGCGATTACCGATAGTGGTGCCCTCAGTTATTTTCTATTAATCCTTGTTGGAGTTAGTATCATTGCTTGTCAAAAGATGTCACCACTTGTAGGTCGTTTTTCACATCGGTATTTCAATGTGTTAATTTACGAAGTACATTTCATTTTATAGCTAAAAGATAATCAATAAAAATACTTTTTGTTATTTCAATGGGATTCTTGAATAAAGTTTGGAACGATTGGAAATGAAACCATTAAAAACTGTAGCTTAGATTTATTTTATAAAAAAATAAGGTACAAAAGGACACTTTCAACAAGATTTGTCAAATTAACTCCTCTATCCTACACAATAAATATACAAATACGGCAGTGTAATGAGTATTATTAATTAAGAACTATTACAAACAATTTTGTCATTTTTAACATCACATTGTGGTTTCTAGCTTTCCTTTTTATTATATCATACATTTTATGGTAGTAGGGCTACCTACTATTATTCTATTTTACACTAAAAGTTTATATTATACAGGTGAACTGTGTAAACAAGATTATACATCTCGTATTAATTTTTACCTTATTATAGTTTGGATAGGAAAAAGAACTAATCAATAGTCGCCAGAATATCTGGCTAAATATTTTCTTCAAATCTGCATAATGTCTAAATAACAATTGGTAACTATATTTCGGTAACTATATTATTATATTAACTTAAACTATAGGTATTATATTAAAAACAATAATCCTGAAAAATATTTTAAATAAACTAGATTCGAATGGTTTTAGTCGATTTTGCTGTTAAAGATTCGATTCTCGCTTATTACAAAATATATTTACAGATACAAAGGCATTTAACAGACGTTCTTTTACACATACAATATTTCACACTAATATTACGCGAATCTATATTTCTTGTTTCCACTCACATTCTGATTCAAATATTCAATTACATTTGCTTGAAAGAATAAAAAAACCTTTTTGACGTAAAAAGTTGACAGATGACAGCTGTCAAAATTAATTAGAGTTGTGCTTGTACTAATCGACTATTCACATCGCGTAACTAGTAAGAAATAGATGATCAGTTCATAGTAAAGTGGTCGTTCCGTCGTTTGTCTAGTACTGGTAGCCACCTCCTTGGCTGGGCGGGACGTAGGCTTGTCCGCCAGAACTGGAGCCACCGTTGTAGCTGCCGCCGGTACTGGCGCCGTAGCCCGCGTTGTTGCCGCTGTTGCCGCTGCCGGCGCTGCCGTAGCCGCCCGCTGGTGGGTCGGGGTACCTCGCCTCACCTTCGTAACTCACCTTAGTAGGGAAAAAGATGGTAAGATTATAATACAGAAATATTATCACACATAAATTATACGTTAATGTAGAAAAATAATATGATCAGAATTAAAACACTACAAACAACTAAAGCATAGTTTTGTTCGGAACGAACATGCTCCGATCACTAAATGTTTGTTCCATGCGGGGTTCGAACCTATGGTACTTAATGCATGATCCTTATTACCACTTTGCTATCATAAATTTAGTACAACGCCATCTATTACAGAGTAGCAGAACTAACCTCCGCGTTGAAACCGTTCTTCCAGTCAGCGGTGTATTTGACGATCTGCGTACGGCCATCAGGCAACGCCACGCGGTACTCGCCCCTAGTAATGTCTCCGTCAGAGATGGCATTATGGCTGTAGTCGTTGCCGTCTTCCGCCACCTTCAGAAAAAAAAACATTATAATGCCGTTGTAAATTATTATTACCTATCATTTTTCTATTAAGCTTGTTACGCCTTCATAGTTTATATTAAATAGAAATATTCCTTACACAGAGTTTAATCAAAAGAGCTATTTAAATAAGAAAAGCCAAACCCTTAAAATTACTTCTAAATAAATATAACTTCACATGCAAGTAACAAAAGTTAATAAAAGTCCCTACTTTATTCATGGCATTCTCTGTACCATCAAATAAGCAACTGCAATCCTAAAATTCTAGAATCTGTGTTGATAAAATAGTCCTAGGATGTAATTCCTTAACAACCTAAAACCTTAAAGGATAAGCTTCATTACTGTTTATGATTATTAGTATTATTATTTAAAGCCTGAACTGTCCCACTGCAGAGCAAAGGCCTCCCTTTCCTCCTTCCACAAGTCTCTATTGTTTGCTAATTGTTGCCACTCCTTCCTGTATGCGTCCAGTTCATCCCTCCATCTCCGCCTGGGTCTTCCACGCGGCCTTTGTCTATTAAGAACCCAATTTGTAGAGGCTTATAGTGTAGTTTGTTTTGAGGGTGTTCTCATACCTGATAGGAGAAGTCGAAGGGCATGCCGGGCTCGTGGTGGTGGTGGTCGCCGTGGTCGTGGTTGTCGTGGTGCTCGTGGCCATCGTGGTGGTCGTGGTGGTCATGGTGCTGAAAATAAAGCTTTCATTAGATCACACATCAATTACATCTTGAGACAACACATACATATCTGATCCTAGCCTAGGCAGGCAACTAATGGTCTAACATGTGTATAATACTTTCACGGTTGAATCACCCCGAATGCGGGATCACGACCGACAGAAATAAGCACATTGTTTCCACTCTTACAATTCACGACATCTATTGGGGAATAGCCTAACTAATATTTACGTCAAGATAAATGATTTGCGAATACAATAAGATACATAATTTTTTAAACAGTTGTATGAATTTCGACCCCCGACCGTGTCTCAAATAAGTATTTAATGGTGCTACGACAATTTAATCATAGTTATTATAAAATTTGTCGTTTGGAAACCATTTCAATTTATTGCACTACGCCAGTAGGCACGTAAAATTATATGTGCCTGGATTACATTTTATTGGAAATGTAAAACAAGTCATAAAATTGCATAGCATTGTTAAACTAATCTCGAATTGAAAGTAAGCAGTGAAAATATTTCAAAAATGAAGTTACGAACGTTTTTGAAATTGAGTTCTTTTTTGGTACGTTTCAAATTGAATAAATTTTAAATGAAATAACACTATACTTAATTTAAAAGTCTAAAACTTTAGTATTAATATATTTTAGTTGTTATTATAATTGATCGATGAATAGACATAATTAACAGTGCTGAGACATAATTAACTTTATTACAGGCATTATCAATTATACCTGTGTGTAGAGGAATGAACTATGACTCACATTTAGGTAAGGTGTATAATTAAGTGTCCTTTAATGTTTCATACGGACTACTCACGGTCAATTATTATACTCTGGACCCTGAGAGAATGCGTTCATGACAGGTCTTGTTTAACAGGTCCTTTTGTTACAACTTTAACTTTGTTAAGAATTTACTAAACATAAATTACTATCCCTTATTTGTCCCACAAACTAATAATATCATTGAGAATTGATAGAATTTATGATAGTTTTATTTCAATTTACAATGTTTTATTTATCAAGGTTTTTTTAAATAATCAAGACTAACTGACATGTGTCAGGCGCGCATTCACTCAGCGGGCGAATTATAAATTATAGCAATCTTAGAGTAATTAACTAACTAGTAATTTCTCTAAGATATCAATTATGATCAACCAGAGATGCCAATATCAGCCAACTTAATATTAATTTTATATTTGGAACGTTAGCTCACGTGCCATAAATATTCTACTATTTTACTAAAATCTTTTTCTTTTTAGCAATCATAATGAAAGATATGGACATGGGTAATTAAAAAATAAATGTATCTACGTTTTATATTTTGTTGTTTTAGTAATAATTAATATAAAATTATTGAATTCTTTAGAATACGGCGAAAAGTTGACAAGTTAGTTTTTGATTGATTTAATGATTACAATAAACTTGCATTCTGTAATTCTAATATTTTGTATATATATTTATATTGTTTGTTTAACGATTAGGCGTTGAAGAAGCTTTATTAAATGAACCGGTTAAAAGAAGTGAGTATTTTTTATAATCGTATTCTCCAAAGAATTTTCAAGCTAACACACGTTTTTTGTGAAGTAAGTATGTTATCCATCTAGAATATTGATTTTTTTTAATGTTATGAGTTTTCAAACTGCGTCAAAGACAAAATAAGATGTAGTGGGGAAGAGAACCGTTGTGAATGAAATGAACCTAAGACTTATTTCGATGTCGGTGTTTTGAAGGAATTATTTTATGGTACCTATGATTTTAATGTTATCACGTTAGGTCCAGTTCACGCCACGACGGTTTTCTTTCCGACAATTCAAGAAGTAATTTTTTCGTTCTTAATTATTTATTTATTATTAAGTAATATCTAAAGCCTTATTTACAGTTGGACTCGAAGGCTTGATATTGTAATTTTGAATTACTGTAATTGGTGTATTAGTTCAGTCAATAAATCACCCATAAGGCGTTGTAGAGTGCGTGAGCAAGGCCCTAAGCAATTACTTCAGAAAATTGTTTAGGGTGCTTAGTAAGTAGCATACTAAAAGTCCTGACGTCTAGGGGGTGAGGCGGAGTGGGGGGGAGGAGGGGTTTAAAGTTTCCATTTTTCAGTTTTTCGCTAATATCTTTTAAACGGTGCGTCATGGAGATAAGAAGTCTTCTACGCAATGAAAGCTTATAAAATTATGTACAACTTTTTTACAATCTTATGCACTTTTTCAAATTCCTACCCATTTTCGAACTAGACATTCCGGAAGAGTGAAAATTGAAAAAAACTTCTTCGATTGAATACTACTTTTTGTATACTACTTCCTTCACGTTATTTGGGGATCTAGACACGCGGCAGCAAGTCAAGCCAAGTTCAAGTACAAAAACTGGCTAACCAGCACCAAGTGTATCATTACACGAACCACTTGGTGCCACTTTTAACCCTTCTATAACTCAAAACTTCTTTAACGTTAACACATATAACTAAGTGTGTTTAATAATATCTATAAGGACATCTAGAAGCCCAAATTTCATGACGCTAGCTCAAACGGTTGTTAAGATATGAAGTCAAAAAATTAATAATAAATTTCAGCACTGACTGACTGACATAATAATATACTACCTAAACCTAACCTACTTCCAGATGTCCTAGAAGAATGAAATTTGGCATCCAGCTTGGTAATTGGGTGTAGGAAAAAATCTAAAAACAAAAAAAAGTTAAAAAATTGGGGGTTACCCATACAAAAAAAAAACAAAAAAATTGTAGCGTTGGAACCGTTACAAGCAGATATTTGAAACTATTCCAATGCATGTATTGCAATATTAAGCAAAAAAAATAATAAGTATATTGGAATAGTTTATGACTTTTTGACTGTCATATCTTAATAACGGTTTGAGCTAGCTTCATGAAATTTGGGCTCCTAGATGTCCTTATGGATATCATTAAACACATTTAGTTTTGTGTTTACGTTAAAGAGGTTTTGAGTTATAGAAGGGTCAAAAGTGGCAGCAAGTGGTTCGTGTAATGATACAGTTGGTGCTGGTTAGCCAGTTTTTTTACTTGAACTTGGCTTGACTTGCTGCCGCGTGTCTAAATCCCCAAATAACGTGAAGGAAGTAGTATACAAAAAGTAGTAATCAATCGAAGAAGTTTTTTTCAATTTTCACTCTTCCGGAATGTGTAGTTCGAAAATAGGTAGGAATTTTAAAAAGTGCATAAGATAAAAGATGTACATAATTTTATAAGCTTTCATTGCGTTGAAGACTTCTTATCTCCATGACGCACCGTTTAAAAGATATTAGCGAAAAACTGAAAAATGGGACCTTTAAAACCCCCCCCCCCCACTCCGCCTCACCCTCTAGACGTCAGGACTTTTAATAAGCTACCTCTCTAAGCACCCTGAACAATTTTCTGAAGTCATTGCTTAGGGCCTTGCTCACGCACTCTACAATCTCTTTGTTGACTGGACTATATGCCGTTGTAATTTAAAAAACAATTAAATGTCAAATGTGAATCTCACTGAGGTTTTCTTGCCAGTCGCGAAATTTATTATCTGCGGCGGATATTTGGCCTGTAGAAAACCGGTCTTTGTTAGAACTAGCAAACAAATAAAACATTATCAATTGTGAACAAGATGTGTGTAATTTGCCATATTTTCATTGACGCTGTGATATGGCAAAATACACGGACATACATATTTCTTGGTCAACTAGTAAATTAATTTTTTTTTTTGCTTAAGGTGCCAAAAACTTAATCATGCGACTGCCAGAATTAGACCGTGAGTTCTTATCTTTTAAACCATTAATCATCCAATCCTCTGTACAAACGGGCCCAACGAATGCCAACGGGTTTCACATTTGTTAATATACATACATACATATTTTCAATATTTACGCCTCTTTCCCTTGTAGGAGTAGGCAGGGACCACTTCTTTCCACTTGCTACGATCCTTGCACACTTGTTTCGCTTGTCCACTTTCATTATTCCCTTCATACATGCTGCTCGGTTTATGGTATTCTTGACGTGGCGTTCTTTTATTTACACGCGCCTTATACACTTTTTTCGTCAATCGTTCTTCATTCATTCTCTCGATTTTTGTACACTGAATGTATTAAGACTTTTCTTTTAAGGAACGTTTGTAGGCCGACGTCAAATACCTATAGTTGGTGTACATTGGGCCTGTGTACAAGGCGGGGTTGCTATATTTGTAAGTTACTAGATACTTCAATCTTTTTTGCAGTTAACTGGAACAGTCAAAATCACCGTGAGTTCTTTGCATAATTTTAAAGTATAAATGTATAAATGAAAATCGAAGTACCGACATTTTTTTTATTAATTTCTTGAGTTCTTAAAAGACTTCACCCATATTTTATTTTGTAATATCTATGTATCAAGCACTGCTGTACTAATTGTAGTAATCCTTTTTTCACAGAAGGGAGCAAAAGTAACGATATTATTTAAAATTTTAGTAGATTTGTGAGTAGACTCAGTGCGGAAAAAGAACTATCGTGGCGTAATATGAACCACTATCGAAACATAATAATTTTATTCAATAAAAGAACTATAAAGACGATATCTGAAAATATAACGTCCTAACATAATTGTATAAATATCCAGATTTTTCTGTCTGACCGTAGTGACAAACCAGAGTTTATAATTTACATCCCACGACGGGTCTCTTTCCGCACAAACTCTAGGCGTACACATGAATTATTATTATTATTTTCTTGAATTTCTGAATGATTGCACTCTTCATTGGAATGTAAATGAAAATTGTAGTTTTATATTTCGTACAAATTATAAACATCGATTTTCAAACTTAGTAGATTTGTAAGTAGAAAGTAAATCCTTTCGTATTTCAAAAGGCTACACAAAGGACTTTTGAACGACTGATTGTCTTTAGAGCAGCCTCGCCTCTGTGAGTAGTGACAGCGAAGGGCAGAGCAGAGTCAAAGGCCCGGAGCCATCAGCGCTTAATTACCTAATAAATAAGGAGCAAACATTGTATCGAAAAAAGAAGTTTTAAAATAATATCTGAAATAATATCTCTATTAAATACTTGTTGCAATGCCTTTAGGACGGAAATAAAACTAAACAATCAAGTATGTTCTCTGTCACATAAATGTGACACAAGGGGTTAAGTTAAGAGGTTAATGCTCTAAGCCTCAGATGAACAGACGACCTGGAGGTAGCTGGGTAGCACTGCAAGCGGAGGACAGAGGACCGGGTGTTCTCTAGCACTCTAAGAAGTTAGGTAGACTAGTCTGATTGATCTTACTAAATCTTTGTTCGCAGTTAAAACCAGGACGATTAGATACACAAAAAGTGAGTTCTTTACTTTGACAGTGGCTAGAGATGAGACGTTTGGCACAGATTGTAAAAACTGATATCCTTGTTACTTGTACTTTGTACTTTTTGTATTGTACTTTTTGTACTAGTAGACTTATGTGTAGGTACTCATTTAACTGTTGTATTCTCTAGGTACCAAGAGTATAGGGCCCAAAACAAATGACGGTAAGATCATATCTTTGAAACCAATAATCATCTTGTTCTCATTACAAACAAGCTTAACGAATGTTTAGTGGTCTTCTCTGAACAGCTTAATTAACGCCAACGAGTCATCGCCATTTGACCAACATTTAGCTCGAACACTAAAAAAATAAATTTACGTTTCTTCCAAAAAACGTTCGGAGCCAACGTCAAATACCAATCGTTGGTGTTCATTGGGCCTGTGTGTATATACGAGGCAGTATTGGTAGATTTGTAAGTTACAACTTTAATCTGTTTTGCAGTTGATGGCAAAGGCTTGAAAGAAATATTCAGTGAGTTCATTGCATAAATTAATTTGGAAATTATCAATCAAAATGGCGGATGTTAACAATTTTGAGAAATTAGAAAAATAAAAGTTTTCGAAAAACTGGAGAGTTTTCATAAGATTTAATATGGATTAACTATGCATCAGTATCTGCTGTACTAATTGTAATTAATCCTTTATTCTCAGATCATATTTTAGAAGATTACGGTAAGTTCTTTACATTCACACAGCACAAAGATGGACTTTCCATTTTAGTAGATTTGTGACTCTGTGCGGAACATGCTGCATAATAATAACATTAATTTAATTCAATAAAATAATTATGAAAATTTCATCTCAAAAAATTACTTTCTAAACATATTTTTTTAAATAAAATTTTACAGACTGAGTGTACTCTTAATTTAACAATAATTTAAATTACGGGCACTAAGGTTTCCATAACGAATGTACTCGTATTAAGGGTCCGGTTAACTACCGCTGCTGTACTAATAAATTCTTTGTTCGCAGTTGTACCTGGTTTATCCAACCGTAAGTTTTTTTTTTTATATTTGGCACAGATTATATATTAATACCAGTTTTCAATAGATTTCGTATTTATTCAGTAGACGATGTTAGGCTGACTTGTAATTATGGTCAGGCCGTTGAGGAATGAGTGGTCAACAAGAAGAAATAACTTGAATGTGGCTAAGAATTAACTAAACAATGACTATCATATATTAACATAACATAACATAACATATCATCACGCCTGGGAATCGAACCCAAGACCACTAGGCCAACGAGGCAGTTACTTATTCTTCCTATAAATGAAAAAATAATTCGAAACTTTAACATTATGTCAGGTTAAAATGAACAACATAACACAGCTTTTTATTTCCCCATACAAATCAAGACTCAACTCTCGACCTCCGTGGTCGAGTGGCGTACGCACCGGTTTCAAGGTGTCGATAGCTCTGAGGTCCCGGGTTCGATCTCCGGGCGGGTCAATGTAGAAAATCACATTTCTACATTGTCTCGGGTCTGGGTGTTTGTTGTACCTTCGTTGTTTCTGAATTCCATAACACAAGTCCTTTAGAAACTTACTTTGGGTTCAGAATAATGTATGTGATGTTGTCCGCATTTATTTATTTATTTAACTCTCAGCGATCGAATGATAAACCTTTGTTCGCAGTTAGCCCCAAGGGTAGACCGAGATACGGTGAGTCAGCTACTTTGACAGTCAGCTAGAGATGTGACTTTTGGCACAGATTATATAAACCGATATTCTTGTATGTTCTCATTGAACTGTTGTATGCACCAGGTCCCAAAGGCTTGATCTTGCCCAACATGACAGACGGTGAGTTTGATTTGCCAGTTGTTAGAGAGTTAGAGAAATAAGCGCCACGTTTGTTTGAGAAAGACGAAAATATATATAAATTAAAAAAAAAAGAAATGTGCTGGAATTAAACATAACATATCATCATGTATCCCCGAAGGGGTAGGCAGAGGTGTACCAATGTACACCCACTGTTCGCCGATATGTTTAGGTCGTATGTAATAGGGGGCGAGCCTATTGCCACTAACCGGGCACAAATCCAAACTCCGACCTGCTACTGAGAATTTCATAGAAAAACCCAATATCACCTTGATCGACTCGGGAATCGAACCCAAGACCTCTAGCGTAGCAGTCGCGCTTAGCACCACTAGGCCAACGAGGCAGTCCTGTGCTGGTATTAAATAGTCAATTTGCGACACGCGTTTTTAAGCACAGCACAATTATGTATTAAACATTTTCAGTGCAATATATTAACTTTGAGATAGAGTGCCATTGTGAACCAAAGTTTGGCGGACATCCCAATTTCTAAGTTCGGCAGCCTCTCCTGGCTGCTGGAGCTGCGGAGACCCTTAAGCGGCGAAAGTATAATTACCTGTGGGTAATTATTATTTCGAGCCATTTGGGGTTGAAACGCTCCGGTCATGGGGTACACGGAATCTTTTTAAAGAACTGTCAAAACGTTAGGTAGACTCTACTCGTGATCAGAGGGCTGGTTTGTTCCTTGCACAGAGAATCGGCATAGCCATTCAATGTGGCAATGCTGCCAGCCTTCTGGGCACGTTGCCCGCTATTGACAAGGATGGCGATGAGTTTTTTGAAGCGTGTTAGTTTTATTTCTTTATGTAAGATTTAATTTTAATTTTAGAAATGTAAATAAAATTTATTTCATACATATATTATGTTTATGAGTTGTCTGTTACCAAAGCACAAGTATTAATTCTGGATCTGGTGACCGTGTGTGAGTTGTTCTATGACATTTTTTTCTTTTAGTAGTTTTGTAGTTTTATTGAACTTTTGTTTGCAGTACATTCCAAAGGCCAAAATAAGACCGATGGTGATGAGGAGAAATTAGCACAATATCTGACGAGGCCCAATGGCCCAAGCACTAGGTGTACCACGGCGCATCCTTTACCGAAATGTAAGATTTTTTTTAATTAATATTTCTAGTTTCTATTTTTTCTTACTGCGATCGCCAACCCGCCTGCCAAGCGTGGCGATTATGGCAATTCCTCCCAAATGTTTGGGAGAGGCCCTTGCCCAGCAGTGGGATCCCTACGGGCTACTAAAAAAAAAAAATATTTCTAGTTCTCACAAGTAGTAATCATCATTCATCATTCAGCCAATCATAGTCCACTGCTGGACAAAGGCCTCTTCCAATTTGCGCCACAACACCCGGTCCTCCGCCCTTTGCGTCCAGTCCCCTCCAGTGACCTTATTCCTTTTTCAAATAGAGTAAGAAAAACACAATGTGTGCAGTTTTTTCATTACCCGTTATTGCAATTATATTACTGATAAACTTTTTTTATTTTTCCAGTGAATCCTTTGTATTTACCTAGTAAGTATTTGGTTTATGTTTTTTGATATTTATAATATTATGTTAGAACATGTTTTTTCAGATTCTTTATTTCTTTAATGAAATGTATTATTATCGTTATCATGTTTTTAGTTCTATTTTGCGCCACGAGCGTTCTCTCGTTAGGCGATAATCACGAGTATATTTTTTACTTTTCAGGTAGCGGTAAGTTTTTAATCAATATAATTTATTCTATTGTTATTTATTTAAAATATGTTCCCTATATTTCGTTATCTGATATTGTTGGCTTTATTTAATTTATACATCATTTATTGATCTTTGCAAAGTAGTTCGGCTATTGGACAACAGATGTTTTAAAGCTTGTGTTCTTTTTAGATGAAACCAACAGAACGAAGGATACTAATAATATAAATGGGCGTGAAACCAGCGGTATGATCTTATTTGATCTATATTATAGTAAATAAGTAAAATTAACAATAAAAAAAAATATCAATTTTACTTTCGCATATGTAACGTTTTTATGATATTATGAAAAGGTACTTATTTAAAAAGAGCTAAATATAGAATAGATTTAAGAAGCTTGAAAAAATAAAACCCCTTTAAAAGTTCCAAATAAAATATTGAAGTCAAAATTTCTGTACTTCAAAGGATAAAAAAAGAAACTTAAAAAGTAGAAGTGAATTGGATCAATTTATACTTCTTGTATATAAAAAACCGAAAGAGTCTCATTGTTTCTTTAAACGTGCTAATCTCTGGAACTACTATAATTAAATACTTTAGTGTTATAACAGATACAATTTTGTTTACAGAGCGACCCAAAAAAAGGGACACATATTTGGCGCCATCTGTAGGGGAACCACCAAAATTATATATAGATGATGAATGATACCTACCTACTAGTCTTTTTTTTATATATCCCAAACATTTCCATATAAATATATATGTATTTAATATCGACATAATTACATTAATTTATTATAATTATACTCCGGCCGCTGAGGGAATGCTCTCCTGACACATGTCAGTTGGTCTTTGTAAGTATGGGGATAAAAAACAGTATTGATAATAATTGTAACCTGATATAATGAAAACAGTTGAATGATAATATTCGTTTATGGGAAAAATAAATCATACTTAATAATTTATCTGTAGTAAATTCTTCACCTAAGACGACCTGTCAGTAACGAATTCTCGGCCTCTCAGCGGCCGGACTATAAGTTTTATTTAATTTAACGGGAATTAGCGCGAGACATGTATATAACTAAAATACTTTTAAGGCTTGAAGTTTCTACTATGTTATACCTGCCGTGGTCGCAAACTGAGTCAGGTTGCGACCACGGACCCTGGGGCGCGATTCCAATTTTTTAAGTTCAGTTGGTAGTTTTATGAACATTCCAGTGTACTTGTCATTATGCCTAACTTTCGTGTTCAGATAACTTTAGTTTAATGACAAATGCACACCCATTTACCACTGTTGCCATTGTAGGATTGCCACTGACTGTTCATTGTAGGCTTATATATCTGTTATCTGAATACGAAAATTAGGTCCGCGCCCTGGTATGGTGATATGGTGGTACTTACCCCGGGAGTGGGAGCGGGGCCCGGCGGCGGGGTGGGCTGGGGTCCGGGGGGCAGGTACGTGGGTCTGCCTGGCGTGGGGACCGGTCTGAACGGGGGCGGGGTTGTTTGCTGAAAATGAAACAATTACATGATAGAAAAACGTATTTAAAAATACAATTACGAAAATATAATGAAAATTTTCATAATAATGTGATGGAGAAGAAAAAGACAAAGAGAAGAAAAGAAGAAGAATTTTAAATTAATATTTATGAGAAATGATCAGTTAATTGAAAATAAAGTAATTTTTATATCGATGGAAACAATTTACAATTAACATTTTTTTTAAAGCAGTTGTTGAGCGGCCTACCGGCTGGCATAGGACCGTACAAAATGGCACGAAAATGGGGAGCTCTATGCCCAGCAGTGGGAGGACAAGGGTTGTGGATGATGATGATGATGAGCGGCCTAATCGCTATTAAAGTTGATACAACCGAAGTAACTGTATCTTTTTTTTTAGATAAAATTGTCAGCCATTATCGCCCCGGCCTTCCCTTCTTCCATTTCTCCCGGTCCTGGTTTACTAATATGTGACCACTATGTAAATGATAACCTTACCTTATTGCCGTTATGGTTGGTCGGGAAGGGTATGGTGGGGGGCTCGTAGTTGTACCCCTTGTTGGGGGGGAGGTACTCGTTGCCGGCTGACAGCGCCAGCACGAACAGCGACGACGAGACGATGGCGGACAGCCACATCTGGAAACAATAGAGAACATATTAGTAGGGGCCAATGTATCAGAATGTATTTACTAGGTTTCTAAAAGTTACGCGTTTAGATGTTATTTCAATGTTAAGTAGGGTTAAATGGGGGGTAGATCTCAAATGCCCTTTAGTCCGTCGGCTAGATAATAAATGAAACTGGACATTATATTATATTATTATTATATTTTTCAAAAAGAACGAAGTAGATAAAGCGAATCAAAGTTCAGGTGTGGGAGCTTAGATATATCAGAAAGAAAAAGGAACATAGACTTTTCAAACAGACGCACGCTTTGTTTATATGGAAACTAGCTGAACTTCGTATCGTCCAACAGTCGATTCTTTAATTGTTTTTCTCCTCCGTAGGGACCATTTTCATATTTCAACGAATATTCTAAAAAAAGAATAAGCGAGATCGGTTCAGCTGTTCTCGAGATTTGCGCTTAGCAACCGATCATCGAATCATTTTTATATTATAGATACTTTTGTATGTTCCTAATACACTGTCTGTCGCCTTTCGTTCAATATCAACACCTAAAAAACCTATCTAGAATGAAATAG
The DNA here is from genome assembly GCA_905146925.1 of Autographa gamma. Lineage (NCBI taxonomy): Eukaryota > Metazoa > Arthropoda > Insecta > Lepidoptera > Noctuidae > Autographa > Autographa gamma. The sequence goes on from LR989875.1 coordinate 850,885, forward strand.
ACATGTCTAACAAAACACTGCCTAGAATTAATTACATTTTTGCAGTCATTTGTTATTGGTTTTTGTTCGGCTGACAGCGTTTGAAACAACGCATTCGGAGCTAGCTTTGCATACAATGCTCTTTATGGTATGGTAAGGATAGCAAGAGAATTATTCTAGTTCTAGTTTTATTTGAAACTGTAAATTATTGGGAGCCAGTTATTTATATAACAGGTGGTCTGTTTATAATAATATGTTATAATTGTATGCATTCTGTAATCCTAGAAACAAGAGTGGCAGAAATGTAGATCTTGATAACAATTGCAAAAGTTTGCAATAAATATAATGCCTGAACGTTTATTACAAACATTTATTACATTAGTTTTCATTTGTGTAAATTTTAATTTTAGTATAGTTAGAATTTGATCTTATATTAGATTTAATTGTTTATTACAAAACTTTGATTTCTATGAAATTCATATAAGAGTCTCTGTGGTGTATCCCATGGACGACGTTTTTTTAACCAATTTTTAGTGTCACATGAAACGGTAATAAATATAAAAAGTACCCGGCGAATTGTAAAGCCTCTCTTCCAAAGTCGGTTGATTAGTATTACAAGTAGGATCAAATCAAACAGTCCAGTATAAACTTATGATGATTTGACTTTATTTTGTAGACCCTATATGAATGCATTTGATTGCACGCGATGTGCTCAGCTAGATATACGTACAGAGTTAGATCGAGGCCGCCATACGCTGGCATTGCCAATAAAATTCATTTTATTATTGTGATAAGCTGATGTTACTATTGAAAGGAAGACAGTCTTAGCTTAGCTTTTGGACAGTTATTTGGATATTTAAGGACTATTTAAAAAAAAAAGGCCATTTTGAAACGACTTCAGAAAAGGAAGAGGAACTCGATTTTACTGTATTTTTTATGTGTTTGTTATTTCAGAACTTTGGAGTGGGAAAACCGATTTGGATGATTCTTTTATATTTGAAAACTGGTGGTTCCCGTCTGGTCTCATTTTATTTTGATTCAGTTTTAACAGTGGGATCCTTATGAAATAAATATAAGACTTATGTTAAAGTCAATTTTTATGTTAGATTTTGCCTCTTTTTAAGGCTACAGAAGTTTAGAAAACTACTTTTCTCTGTTGTCTCCTGTCTGAGTGTTCGTGGTACCTTTTTTGTTTATTTGTTAAAATGTCGCTCTATTTGTCACAAGCGCTCTAGCTATACTTTGCAGTTCAGAGCTATGAATGTGTTGTCTTCATTTAATTAAAAACAAAATTTATTGTTGGTGGTGTAATTCTATGAATCTTAAATCCTAATATAGATTGGGATTTAAGATTCATAGAATTACAAATAAAAAAAAATATTTGACATAACCTAAGTGTGGATTATATACGAACTGTTTCACTGTAAGTAATTGTATTATTGTTATATGAGTTATCTAGTTGCAGTACATCGTGAACACAACATCGTGAGTGAGCTCTCTCCTGACGACACCAAATGCATCAATCGTCACGTTTGGAGCTAATCTGACATGATGCACAATGCACATGCACCGTCTATTGACACCCACGATTAGAAGGGCACTGCAATTCGCAGTAATTTTAATGAAGTATTTTGTAATGGAAACAGTAAAAAGAGACTAGTTGCTAATTGAATTTAAAGTTCAAATAATTATGTATTATGTTTTTACAAATTAATTTATCTTTATGTAACTTATTGAATACATCTTTAAATTAACATATAAGTGTTGAAATAAAATATCTTATTTGTGATTGATATCACAGAATGGTATGCACTTTTACACTATATTGTACCTTCGTTGTCTCTGATTCCTTAACACAAGTGCTTAGCTACTTACTTTGGGTTCAGAGCACTATGTTATATCGTACTAATTTATTTAAGTACAAACGACTATCAAAATCAGTCGATCATTTCTCGAGTTAAATGAAAAGTAACTACACAACAGACAAACAAAATTACCGTTTTCCTGTACAGACGTTTCAAAAGTATTATATTTCGAACTTCTTTATGCTGTCTTAAAGCTGTATCGGTTCCATATTGTGTGTATAATATAAGATAATTGTACCACCCGTTATGTAACATATGGAATGCTAATAAAGATTTGATTATTGAGTAAGTGAGTCAAAAATAATTAAAACAGATCTTGTATCATCTACAAGATACACAGCCGAAACTTGTCTGATCATGAGATAGCATCTACAAGGTTGTCTGAAAGTATCAGACAGTGTCTGACTTATTTGCGGCATATTCCGTGGAACAATGGTGCGTGGCGCAAGACATCGCGTGGATGGAGACCGTCATTATATGGTGAGGCGAGGTGCCAGTGTTAGCGGGTAGCGTGGCGGGATTATAGGAGGTTAGTCGTTGTTAGCGGATTATCTAAAAGATGTGAGTGTTTTTTTGGTATTCAAGTGCACCCAATACTAAGTTATTTAAAATTGCGGTTTACTGTGAAAGCGTTACGTTTGGCGGAGTTTTCGTCCATATACAGAACTAAGCATGTACCTACTAACTCTGTAATGAAGATTTACCTTCCCAAAATAAGTCCAATTAAAAGAAAACGAACGACTAGTTTTATAAAAATTAGTTTTATCTAGACTTTTACTCACACGAAAGTAAAAATTTGAATGTTATGTATTTAAGTTCTTACTACATAGTTACAACTCGCTCCGCTACTCGCTAACACTAGCACCCCACCTCAGCCTAATACAATAGTTAGTCTTCATTAGGCCACAAATTATCTGCAGATAAAACACTCTGCAGTCACTCGACTGTGAAGACAATCCATTGTCTAACTGATTCAGCCCACGGCTGGGCAAAGGGCACATGCTTGTGGGATTATACAGCTCTTAATTATTTAAGAATTCAGGACGCGATTTTGCGCAATTTGTTACAGAGAGATTTATCTATTTGTACTCAATACCAATATTAGCGTAATGCACAGATACCTGTACATACGTATTTTTGTCAAATTTTGATGCGAACAAATATTTGAGCGATGCACATAGTTGTTCAGATTGTTAAATTATGGTGTGTGCTACACTTAAAATATGCACCTACCTGTCTATTATATGTTTTCTTTACTTAAATTTTTTACCCCCAGAAGTAGAGTACATTAAATGCATAGTTACAGGTAAGGTTGGAGCCCTCCAAAGTGCATTTTTTCGGAAACTTTGGGCACTTTAACGACGAACAGTAATCCTCAAATAAATTCTCATTTAACCTAAAATTAACAAGTAGAGTCTGTGAGTATTCTGAGTATATTTCTATTAACCTAACACTTCGACCTATCGCGTACGATACTGGTGACATTTGCACACACTATAATCGTTCGGAAATTAGTAAGTATGATCCGAATGTATCACCTTTACACACAATTGGATGTCGGAATGTTGTTGCACAACACTACTTGCAGAATTAGCTTTCTTGACTTTATGAAGACACGTAAATGTAGGAATGTTTTAGTAACATTTGATGCGTTTGAGATCGTGTAGTTTTGCACATAAGTTTTGTCAAATTAGAGGTATGTTTGTAGCAGGGATGTTATGGATATATAATTTCGGATCCGGGTATGGATATTGATGTTGGTAAAGATAATATCGGTTTCGGTTACGGTTGGATGGATATTAAATTATTTCGGATTATCCGATAGTTTCGGTTACGGACATGGATATCCATAGCAACACTGCTGTGCACTAGTGCTGTGATGTCATTAGGTAGCGGGAGAGGTGTCGCATTCCAGCGGAGTGCACAGTTAATTTGTACGAGTGTAGTATTTAGTTAGACTCCGCCCTATCCAAAACTTTTATTCCGGATTCGGTTACGGTTACGGATATTTTTTATTTCTTATATCTGATAGTTTCAGTTACGGATATGGATATCCATAATAACACTGGTTTGTAGTTGGTAACATTTGATGAGTGTAGGAATGAACCTATGTTGTGTTTTGCACATGAACTGTGCAGATTACTGTGCATGTCCCAGGTGTTTGGGATGTTCGTTTTTTTGTGTATTAGGAAAAATATAGAGGTCAGTTAAACCTCATTAAAATTTTGGATCTCAGTTAGGATATATTCTAGCGTTTTATGGTTATTTTTGGGTATATAAACAAAAGTTTTTTTTTTATGTGTGTATTTAATGAGCTTGAATATTATTAAGAACAGTTTAAGGATCTGTAAGATAAAACCACGATAAAACCATGTCAAATTTATAGGTATATACAAATCGTGAGAAAACGTAATGATCTACAATTATCAACACGGTGTTGGTAATCGATGTACCTTTTGTTTTTATGAGAACTGTTCCTGTGCACCGTTAGCCAATTTTTTGCTATTTAAAAGTTGCAAAATATTATTTTTTGGATTAGGGTTTAGTGTGTACAAGATGTAACTTAAATGAACTTGAATTAAATGTCTTTAAATAATTTGATATGATTTAATATGAGATGAATAAGAATGATATAAGAAGTCGTGGTGGCTTAGCGGTTTAATGAACGGATTTGTATGCACGAGGTTGCAGGTTTGAACCCAGGCAAGTACCAATGTAACTTTTCTAAGTTATATGTACGTTCTTAATTATTCTAAGATACTTCTGACTAACATCGTGAGGAAACCTGGATTCCAAAATTGGGATCTGAAATCACCAATCCGCAGAGAGCAAGCGTGGTGATCAATGCTCGTGCCTTCTCTATATGGGAAGAGGCCTGTGCCCAGCAGTGGGACGTTTATAGGCTGGATTATTTAGTATGAGATAGAATAATGATAGATCTTTTTCTTTGTAACTACATTACTTATTCTTTTTATGTAGTAGCCCTACATATGTAATCAAGTTAGTTTCGTATTGCAACCTTTAAGTGATGTCAGAATGAGTCATTCAATTTTAATTAAGATTGCTATCATTTTGACAATGGTGTTACATGCATCAGATGTTATTTTTGATTTGCGGCTCAAGTGGAGTAGATCAGATCGTGAAGATTACTCGATTGAATTGTTTTAAGTGCTGTTGCGAATACTAATTACTTTACTGCTGGGAAATTATGATTTCTTCTCATGGAAATTTAAAATGTTTAATCCTTAAGCACCTTTTTGATTGAACACAAGTGTACAAAAGAATTTGTTTGAGTCTTGTGATTTGGACAATTTCCAAGTAAATAATAGACTAGTGACTAAAATATCCTTACTTTACCCTGCGGTTAGATAGAATTGACGGATAGGAATGATGCACAAATAAATGTGAAATAAGTTTTTTTTTGTCTAACAACGGGGTCGAATAAAACTTAGAGCACATTATTGCTATGTGCACACAAAACAGTTAAGTTAGCGTTAGTTACAGAAAAGTTTGTAGATTAGAGATTCTAATCATTGCCTATTTTAAAATATTGTGCATAAATAGTGTGTAGGTATGTAGTAAGTGTGCTTTAAATATGCTTATATTTGATTAATTTCGTCCTCTCTTCTAACAAAACCAACAAACTACCAACGAAATACCGACCGCAATTACACATCCCTGAATACCTTAAACCCAGCTCCATTTCTTCAGCCATCAGTTACCCAACTGCAGTCACGAGCAGAGTGACACCGCGCTGCAATACTAGTGCACTAAGTGGCTTAGTGGGCCACCATCATTAACTTTCTAAATGTCAGGAACGATTCGCACTTTGATTCCTATATTTAAGTTGTATTACTTTGTTTCCTTGGAGTAATTTGGACTGAATTGTAAGACGGATTGGCTTTCGAAATGTAGTTTAATTGGTTTTGTTCATGCACTGCTTGACAAAAGCCTTCTAAAAGAGAAGGAACGAGCATTAGAACAAAAAGCTTAACGTTTCAAATACAAATATGAAAACTAGGGTCTTCGCGTTGTTTTCCAGATCAGAAAACCAAATTCTGCACCTTGTTTTTCTTCGTCGTTAGACTGAAATCGAGATTAAATGAAGCCTTTTTTGGTAGTTTTAGTTTTTGTTATTTTTGGAATAATTACTCTAAAACTTTAAATTGATTACAGTCGTATTTTTTGCGTTTGTATAACGTACAGTAGGCTAGGCTTTTGGGCCAGATTAATTCTGAAATAGCTATTAAATTTTAGCAAGGTTCACCATGCAAGGTTTACGATGTTTTTTTAGTTTTCTTCATGTAGCTAATTTGTTTTATCCTTATCACAGCCCGCTGCAATCGCCAATCTCAACTAATTGTCGTGATTATGGCAATGATGGCTAATAACATTCATGTTTGTGTGTACTTGTAAATTGTGTGAATTAATTCATAGCTCTTTTAACCTAATTGTTGCCAGCTATTGTTTTTGTGAGAACGGTCACATTGGTAACTTAAACTTTACGTGAAATCATCTATTCTTCAGTCTTTAGAGTTCAAATTCGTTTAGCAATAACTAAATCCGCTTCGTAGTAATAATTCAAAGGATTATGATAGGTATTTTAATAGATATAGGGTATAAATTAGAATGATAGGGTTGTATCTTACAAAATTTGTTTGTAGAGATGTAAGATAGTATAAGATTTGATTATGTGAGATTTATTCGTTAATATATAGGTATTTATATTCGCGGCACAATCGTTTGGGAGCGGGCAGTGATGCTGGGAGATAGGCATGTGGGAATTGCAGGGAAACATTGATATTTATCGTGTTTTGTATTCGTGTTTGGAGTTTTACCGAGGGTCGTCGTTGAAGGTAGTATAACACTCTAATAAGTGTGTGATCATTATTTTTTATAGTCGTTATTTTATAGTTTCTGGAAGGTTTGCTATTGTCCTAGACAAATTTAGTTTGAATTTTTGTTCTCATATTTTTTTATGATCATAGATTGTTTGGCCGGCTAGTTTTAAATAGAATTTGGACATAAAAGTAACCTATTTCTACAGTGGGGGAAACTATCGTATTTCAACTTGGACCTCATTCTAGTCACTGGTGTTATTCGATAAGACTGAATGTTTACCACAACATAGTTTGAAAAGGGATAGACAGATAATTATTTAATTTACGTATCACTGATTCAATATAAAACCCAACTATAGTGCTCGTATATCTGTACAACATCGAAAGAGTGATCGGTAAACTTTAACATCATACAATTTACTATTACAACATCTGTACTTGATCCCTAACCACTGAGGGCGAACCTCCATTTATTTACCACATAAACCCTGACTCAGTTATTCGTATCTAATCTATCAAACCACCTTAACCTTACTCGAATCAGAATGATGCCACAAATTGCGCGTTGCACAAAAAACACCGCCTAATGTAAGGTCACTTCAAATATTACATAAATGTAATAAAGCTTACATAACGCATTATTACATTATAATTTGTGAGATCAAGTTAATAACTAGGCATAAATCAATTTAATTGCTCTTTACTGACAACAAAATTGAGACGCACTTGACGGCCGAGTAAATACTTTTTGGAGTTAAATGTTGCTGTCGTTTTAGAACTTCCTTTTGAAATTTGAATTAGGAAGAAAGATAATCCAGATTGTGTAATATTTGATATATTCATTACTTTTATGAAAAAAAAAAAACATGTCATCGTAAATAACTAAGACCTATAAGATTAATAGTTAAAATCAAAGGATATAAAGTTTTTGCTATAAGTGATAAAATGAAGTGTAATTAACTCATTAATTTATATATTATAAGGAATGGTAGACGTTTATTAATTGCAATGACCATATTCTGTAATAGGCAACTAACGACGCAAACATAGCTTACAAGTTACAAATCATTTAGAACTCAGTTATAAAAACTTATTTCCTCTTGAGTAAATATTGCGACAAAAAGACATTTCAAATACAATACTTAAATTTTGTTAACACTTAAATAATAATGTAATTTGATAAATTTTAGTTTTACATCACTTTTAATAATAGCTATGACAATAAAACGAAATAAATTGATGTACCAAACTACCTTTTATAATCATAAAAAGAATGATGAAAAAAAATGGCTGACATTAAAATTTGGCAACACAATTTGGCGGTAATTTTCCTTTTGACATATTACACTTTTATAACGCAAGGCAAAGGTGCACGCCAGACAGCCTATAATTATAAACTCATTTCTTGAATGTTCTAAATTTCTCACGGTGTATGTAAGTGAATGCCTATCTCGAATTGCTAAATATGCAATGTTTAGCCATCGATATGGGAAAGGTAAGTAAGAAGAAAATTGATTGACGGAAATTTGTTATCTGTGTACGAAATCGGATAAGACATTCCTAGTTACTGTACTTACCGTAAACTTATTATGCGTAGTTTTCGATCTTAAAGTGTAAGTGCATCCATATTTATCTTGCCTTACCGGCCAGTCTTAAAATACTTGTTGGTTATAACATAACATATCATCACGCCTGTATCCCCGAAGGGGTAGGCAGAGGTGTACTAATGTACACCCACAGTTCGCCGATATGTTTAGGTCGCATGTAATAGGGGGCGAGGCTATTACCACTAACCGGGCACAAATCTGCTACTCGAATTTCATAGAAAAACGCAATAACACCTTGGTCGACTCGGGAATCGAACCCAAGACCTCTAGCGTAGCAGTCGCGCTTAGCACCACTAGGCCAACGAGGCAGTCGTTGTTGGTTATTCAATCATAAAGTTCCAAATACAGTCTAAATATATTTGATATTTACATACAACTATAATTATTATATTCGTTGCTCAAAGCTCATCACGCAAAATGATCATTAACATTTTCTTCGTCTTGCAAATATCAATCTCAATGATTCTAATTACTCTCCTAAACATTTTTTGCGCACTCAAAGTAAATATTACATCAGAACAATTAACTTTCTAAATACAAACATATACGGTTATTAGTTGCAATTAAAAATAACCGTAAAGCGAGAAATATTATTTTATTGGTTATTATTTGGTTTGATCCCGTCTCTATAACGAATTGAATTTTATAAATAGCTGCGTGGAATGACTTGCTATTTTTAACGATGTATGTAATGCGTTTTTTTTTACGATCTGTTTTTGAATGTTTGTTCGTTGCACATATTTTGTGCAACTTTGTGCAAAAGGATATTTTTTCTAGGTTATGGAAAATTGTATGAATAGCATAGTGTTAGGATTAAAAATAGGATTTGCGTTTAAATCAAAAGCAATAATAATAATTTTCGTGGTGAAAGTGCTTTAGTTAAAAAAAAAACATCATACAAATAGAACAATTATTAGTGATTGTAAATTAGAAAGCCTTTACAGTTTTATTTGTAGTTTGCCCAAGCACTAAAATAAGCAAAAATAAATGCCTAAAAAAGCTTTTTAAAAGTCTTTCAATAAATTATTATTCTATACCGGAGGTTGTGGGTTCGATTCCCACAACAGGACAAATGTTTGTGTGATGAGCACGATCATTCGTTCTGTGTCTGGGTGTAATTTGTCTATAATATGTATGTATTTAGAAATATATGCGTATGTTTATCAGTAGTCTGGTTACCATAACACAAGCTCTGCTTAGCTTGGGATCAGATAACCGTGTGTGAGATGTCCCGGAATATTATATTATATTATATTCATGCTAAAAACTAGATCAAACCATAATCATTATATAACTAACTTTAATACAACTACCGCTTTAAATGAATTCTATTGACATAAGTACACTTCAAATGACAGATTGACAGGTCATTGTCGAGTTCACAAGATGGCCGTAACAGCTAGGTCAGCCCTGACTCTCTGAATAGGTAGTTAGTAGTGATTGTGCATTGATCAGGTCAGGTGTTAAGGACTAATATAGGAAGTCGTGGGTGTAGAAAATATGGATGAGTAAGCGGTTTGTTATGTGATATAAAAAGTTACATTGGTAGTTGTATGCAGTAAAATGAAGTTACACAGATAGAGTTGTTCAAAGCACATTGACGTAAAGCTTTGATTTTTACCTTTCATACGTCAAATTAATGCATTGTACAAGAGTCGGATGCTTTTAATTCTTTAGGGATCGAATTGCATATAGACTATTGTAAATTGGTTTTCGTCATAATATTTGAAAAAGTGCAATACATAGTTATAGCAAGAATAAGCCTACGATCTAGCACATATTTCGATGCTTACATGTATTTAAAAAATCAACTTGATGAAAACAACTCCCATTTCCGTTATCATAATTTATCAGTCTGATTTATTTATTAATACACAATTAAATCTAACTTGATGAAAATATAATATTCTATAGCTACGCCCCGCGGTTTTACGCTCGTCAATATTAATTTTATAGTTATTCTGCGATTCGGGGTGTACACCGAATAAATTAAATATCATGAAAATGAGTTCACTTGTTCATAATTTATGAATTGTGTGACTTTGTTTTATTCATAAAGAGTATATCACGATTCTACGCATACATCAATAACACACCAACCACAGACATCTTACCAACATTTGTTTGTGCTCCGGGCTCCTTATAAGGCAATGAATACACTTATTAAGTCGTTAATAATGTATTGTGAAGAGAGATTTCTTTGGGGCGATAGTTAATTTGATTGAATAACACTTTACTGTTGAGTTATGATACTGATATTAATTATTTTACACCTGTGCAACGAACAATTGGCCACACACGTTGTATTATATTAAATTTATTGTAATTTTAGAGTATAACTAGATTTTTTTTGGTTGGAACCTACATTCCGTTGAAGCACATACTCGTAGTTTTATATGAAACCTGTTAAATTAAACCTAGCTTTTTCTTGTACTTTATAAAGACTAAAAAAAAACTTAAATATATTTTGCGATCATAGCGTGGTGATCAATACTCGTGCCTTCTCTATATGGAAAGATACCTGTGGTCAGCAGTGGGACATTTATAGACTGGAATTATTTTTTGAGAAAAAATAAAAATTAAAAACAATCCTTTCAATATTTACGTGTATGCTTGTTTACACTAAAAAGTACTATGACTATTTCCAACGGACAATTATTCTGTGGTAAACTTAACATGATTAGTTAATGTAACAACCTTTAATTACCGAGATACTTCATTACATAAACACGCCTAACAACTTGTCTGTCAATCCATCTTGTTACAGGTTAAGTTCAGAGAATATGTAATTACTTTTATTATATTAATTATAGTAAAAGTAGGGTGTTTTGACTGTTGTAAGAGGCCAAAGAGATTGTTGCTAGAGTCCGTTTCGCCGAATAGTTCTATGAAGTTATGTTGGCACCCCTATGTTTTCCATTGTATTGAAAAAAGTAAAACAAACAGAAGTGCCAACATAACGCCATAGGAAATATTCGGTTAAACGCACTATATTTTGTTTGTTAGAATTTAAATGTAGAATCGTTTGTTTTTGTTTTAAACTTTATAAAAATGTGAATGGATAAGTGGCCAGTACTATATTATTATCTTTATGAATAAAACTTAAACATAAAATAAAATTCCATATTTTTTTCTAACTGCCTGTAAAAGGGGGTTGTGTTGTGGAGATCAGATAGACAGTCGTTCTATAAAATATAAGTCAGCTGAATAGGGTTTGGACTGAAAGCCGACACCAACATAGCTAGTTCAAATAGAATTAGAAAACAACTGTTTAGCAAAAGTAGATAGATATGTATAGTGTAAGAAACTTTCATATTCAAAACTAAAGACATGAGATACATGTATTCCTACTTTCTTGTCTTATAATTGTGTTTGTCCCGCCTTAATTTCAAATAAATCAAGCCCCACAATTACAAAACATAAGTGCTGTTTCGCAATTAATACATCTAATATGTATATTATACGCTCAAAACTCTCGTAATTTAATCTTCAATTAACCAAACTAGTAATTACGATTACTTTTTATTGCTACAGTAACATTTATATGACATAATGTCATTAAAGAGTTTTTATCATCGACGTATGATATGCATAGACTGCTACTATCGCTGGGTTCCCCTTGTGCCAAGCGAGAGCAGTTTTTAGTCTGATCCTAGTACATTTCGTTTTTCATTTAAGTTAATTTTCGCGCATCGAGAAACTTATATAAGAAAATATCGATGGTTTTGACATTGTTAGGATAATATTAGTGTTTTAGATAGATTTTTTAAAACGGCAAGCTCCATCTTCATACATAATTCACGACAACACTTGATCACACTAGTGCTTACGGTTTAATCTCTGATAGGCTCACTCTATAGTTTCAAATGCAACCTCGTTGGTTTTTATGTAACGAGTAAATAAGATTGTTTTATAAACCATTAATAGTGAATTAGAGGTTATTTTTTGTGTATGTTAATTTGGAATGGAATGTAATAAAAAACTGGAGTATTACCACTCTATTTTGACATATTAACCCTATTTGGTTATTACATTGACAACCTAAGGCTATTTTTAACCGACTGCCGAAAAGGAAGACATTCTCATTTCGACGAGAATCTCGAGGATTGTGTATAGATTGAAAAAAAAACTTTCTACACCTACTCACAGAGATGATTGTATATTTTGGATTGAAGTCAGTATTTTTATTTGTAATCAATTTTTAACCGGCTTGAAAAAGGGAGTATGTAATCACTATAGTCGGAAGTATCTAAAATTCTACATATTTAATATATGTACAGACTATAGTACAGACAGATGAGTTATTTATTTCCTATTAAGAAGTGGTCTCTGCCTACCCCTACGGGAAACAGGCGTGATTATGTGTATGTATGTACATTTAAAATTGATTGGTTTAATTCAGAAACTACTACCGTATTACTCTTTGATTGGTTATCTATTGCACATCTAAACGATTATATTAAAATTATATCTATCAAATAAATAGTTTATTAGAGTAATAAACATTTATAGATATTGCATCTTTTTTATCTAGAATGAGAATATTGCAAAGAGATCTTAAATTGCATATGAATAAGCGATCATACCGGGTAATTTTATTCTAGTTACGCATTACAGAATCTTATTGACTATTATTTCTTAGCGAACTAATTATTTGATTACCTATGCATTTTATTTTGTATTAATTTACTACTTAGAGTATATACATAAGCATAGAGTGCCCGCATCGTTAGAAGTCCGCTGTATTGACAAAACTATTATAACAACACACTCCCTAGTCGCTGACTCGTTTCGAGTTCATCGTTCTACTCGCTCCTCGCTTGTAATTGGACCAGTGCCTAATAGAGAAACTAAATGTATTTAGTTTTTGAGATAGTATTTTTATGGAAACATTATAAAAGCTTCGGATCAAGATTTGGTGAAACTGGCACAGGACCGTAGAGAAGCCAACGAAGCAGGTGATTAAAAACGTCAAAAATTCTATGCCCAGCAGTGGTACGACAAGGACTGTAGATGACTCTGATAACTAAAGGGGCATTCTATTTTGACACTCATCTGACGTGACTTTAAACCTTGTTCATACTCTTCCTCTCTGTTCATACGCCGTAACACTCTCTAGTCTACATATTCATACTCTAAGGTGTTATGTTGTGTGGTAAAGCAAGCGCGTAGTGTCACCTAGAACAAGTGGGACCGGTTGGGACCACAAGTGACCCAGTGTCAGTTCCTACGAGCCAAAAGGCCAAGAACCTTATAATTATTCGCAATGTTAATTAGTTATATGCTTGTTTGATGCGGTTGTTAAGTATTTATATCATGTGTGTTCTTACTAAGATCGGCCTTCTATCTATGTTTTATGATGCGAAGGCAAGGTTAATTATATTTTGAAACATAATTGTAGCATACATTGTTACAAGAGCAGTAGCAGTATTGGTTGTCAAAAAGAGGTTTCCAAGGTGTCGTTAGCTCTGAGGTCCCGAGTTCGATGCTTGGACAGGTGAAGAAAACTTTCTACATTGTCTCACCCAGAGGTGTTTGTTTGTGTTGTCTCTGATTCAATAACACGCTACTTACTTTGCGTCCAGGTCAATGTATATTATGTCGTCAACATTTATTTAGTAACTTACATGTCTCAAAAGTTACATAAAATTAGGTAATGTCATTAATTTTGATGACTTTAGAATCTAGAATATAACATGGGCTATTGAACAAATCGAATATAATAAAATTGAAAGCTTTGGGCATAAATATAGTGATATTAACGTTACTCGAATATAATAATATAAATTACGTTATTCCTGTATTAAACGATTTTTATTAAAGAATTCCTTGGGGACCAATTGGACACACAGGATCCCTCTGTTAATTAGTACTTAGTAAGTATTCGTTAAAAATACATACACGTTATAATTATGTAGATAGATTCGTTAGCATGACGACAACTTACTGAGTGGCATCCCAACTAATATGCAAATATCTTACATAACTAATGTAAGGATTACTTAAAACTTAGGTTTAGACACAATTGAGTGCTTGAATAGAAACTTAGACCTTTTTTAAACGATGCGGGACTATCGTACTAGTTGCGGTACATTGCGGTTCCGTGAAGCTATGATGTCATAAGTGATCGATGAAAGATGGCAATGTATTGCAACTAAGTATATTACTCGTACTGTTTAAATTAGCTTTAAAAAAACTTATTAAGGCAACATATATTTACAATTGACGATGTTTTTTTTATTCTTGTTATATATTTTTTTTAATTTTAGAGTAGTTAAAGTTCTTTATAAATAGTTTTGTTATATGTAATTTTATTGTATCCAATAAATATATTTTGTTCACAAATCAATAGTACCCAGAATCATCTGGAATATACTAGCACCGATGATCTAGCAGCTATAGTATTCAAACAATAGTGAACTAGGTCGCGAGCTAAGTCTAGACCTAAGTTCAGCCTGTGTTAGCGCTGAGGCCGGAATCTGTTTGTGGCCACCACGTGAGTGTGTACGTCAATATGTTAGGTGGTGACCATAGTTCGGGTTTTGGTAGGATAATCCTGGCTTTAGCAAAACTAATAAGTATTTTTTTACATTTTAATACATTTTTTATCAACGGCTTATTCTCAACTATTTATAGCTTTTTATATTTTAACATTAACAATATTAAAATGATATACACACCATATTTAAACATGAAAAAATACACAAGAAAAGATTAACTTATTAAATCCTAACAAAAATAAAAAAATGTGGTAAGGATCACATGCATTTCTCTGAGGTTAAAGTAAGTAGCTAAAGCACTTGTGTTATGGAATCAGAGACAACAAAGGTACCACAGACACGAGACAATGTAGAAAAGTAGTTTTCTACATTGACCCAGAGCAATATAACTGTATGAGATGTTCCATTTATTAAATGTTATTAAAGAACCATAGGGGATTTCCTAAGCTATTCTAAGGCACAAACTCAAGGAAAAAAAACTATTGAAGTATTTTTATGTCCAAAACCACCCTCTTCGTTGATGATCAAAATCCATTCTAAATAAATAAACCAAGGTCTCTATCCCGCGGCAAAATATTAATAGACTAACATTAAATTAGTCACGGTTTAGTCAAAATACAAAGACGTTACAAATTACTTCATGATTGTGTGATTGTGGTTTGTTTAGCACGAGTAATGACTGCTGTTAGTCTTGTTAACTTGGAGGAGGTTTTTGAGAGGGAATTGGAATTAAGGTTTTAAAGAAGGTATAGGTTTTATAGACTTTAGAGTTAAGTATAGTCTAGCTAGAGTTCAGTAAGAAATAAATGAAATGGGAAGACGCTCGAAGAATCGCGCGGGACCGGCCGGCTTGGAGGAAACTTGTTGGGGCCCTCTGCACCAGCGGGGTGCCTTAGGACCACTACGACTATAATCTAGCTTGAAGAAATTTTGCAAGAATTGTCAAGTCAAGCAGATGTATTGGAAAATAATTTATGGTAACAAGTCAATAAGTCATGTGTCTAGAAAAGTCAGGATCGGATATCTAAAGAAAGTCAAAGTCTTAAAACTAGTGTGGTGTCAGAAAACTTTATATTATTCAGTCTTCTTCAATGCTTATACTAAACGTATCTGTCACATAATTTATATACAGATTTAACGTTACATTACTGTTCGAAATGTCTGTTATCGTAAATACTTAAAAAAGTCATATCGGTTCTTGCTTGTAACGGGATCGAACCTGCAACTTTGTTCACCCAAATCTGTTCTTTAAACTTTTAGGCTACCATGGCCATTTGATACCTAAGTTATTTCGAACCTAAATCCTAGTGAAAAGATGTTATTTACACAATAAAAGTAATAAACATACAGTGCATGCCCAAAATGCAAATTAAAAAGCTAATAAACCCTCCATACTCCATTCAAAGTATTAGTAAAAACATAAAGTAGTGATGACCATGCTAAACTACCAAGGTTTACAGTCTATGGTGCATGCAATAGTGCAGTAAAGCTCATTACGATGCACTTCGGCCGCATAACGATCATAACTGAGACTTTTATGGGGTTTTATATTAATTTTGATAGCGCAGCTTGGATCAATACTGTTGATTTTGTGTTTCCGTTCTGTTAGTTAACTTTGTTGGTGGTAAAGTAAGTAAGTCTTTTTATATGTCGTGACTCGTGTACATCGATACATACATACATATCTTCAAGCCTGTATCCCCGAAGGGGTAGGCAGAGGCGTACCAATGTACACCCACATTTCGCCGATATGTTTAGGTCCCATGTAATAGGGGGCGAGCCTATTGCCACTAACCGGGCACAAATCCAAACTCCGACCTGCTACTGAGAATTTCATAGAAAAACCCAATAACACCTTGGTCGACTCGGGAATCGAACCCAAGATCTCTAGCGTAGCAGGCGCGCTTAGCACCACTATGCCAAAGAGATAGTCTGTGTGTGTACAGTACGATTCACGAAAGATGACCACAAATGGCGGCCGTCTGCGCACGTACACTCATGAAAAAAAGACTTATGATAAAGTAATATTTTGATTTTAGTTAAATAATTTGTGTTATGTTGTAAATGCTGGTTATGCAAATAAATCAAATGTAAGTAATTTAAAATGTTTATTAAAATAAATTGAACTAAAAATATTATAAATATATAAGAAAATCACGTGGCCAGAAATCGCAATGGATAGACAGGTTTGGAGGACGGAGGGGGAGGCCTTTGCCCAGCAGTGGGATCCCATGTAGGCTAATAAAAAAAAAAAAAAAAAGAAAATGACATTAAGAAAAAAAATACAAAATCAATTTAAAACAAAGAAACACTTCTTTTCGACTGTACTCGAGCGCGTCAACGTTGCGATAGACAAATAGCGACTGAGCGGCCTGCTGCAGCCTATGACGGGACGCGCGCGCACCAATGGCGTCGCTCCGGCCGTGACGCATTCCGCCCGCGCCTCACGCGTACCTCAAAGGGGACCTAAAATATGCGTTCTGCGCAGTGGTCATCTTTCGTGAATCTTACTGTACATCGTTAAGTATTAAAAACTATTCTCAAAACGTGAACTCCGCTCCCGATGTATAAATTAAGCTCGGGTAAGTTACACCATTAATAACTCAAGAACGGATGGACCGATTTTCATGATCATTGATTGGTTGGATTTTTTTCCGCGAAAATGAGAATAACTATAAAAACCACCGGTAAGGGTAACTAGATAGATCCTTAAGTAAATTAATCACTTTTTTGTAAAATTGTCTGTCTTTTTATAAAAGCGACGCATTTCTACGTGCAGTGCTTGAGACAATGATATGCTACTAAATACTCGTATTTTTTTAAATATCAAGTCAAAAATCGTATTACTTATTTAAACAATACTTCGCCAACAAGCGTAGTGTTCCTACACAACTCCAGTACTTAAGACAAAAATAAAATAAAAATTCATTGATTCTCTTTTCACAAATGGTTCTTAAAAATTTGGTTGACGGGCCTGTTGGTCTAGTGGTTAGAGACCCTGACCGCTATACCGGAGGTCGTGGGTTCGATTCCCACCCGGCACAAATGTTTGTGTGATGAGCACGATCATTTGTTCGGTGTCTGGGTGTAATTTATCTATAATATGTATTTATTTATAAATATATAAGTATGTTTATCAGTTGTCTGGTTACCATAACACAAGCTCTGCTTAGCTTGGGACCAGACAACCGTGTGTGAGATGTCCCGGAATACTATTATTATTTCTGTTATCTAAGTTCCACCTTTGTGAGAGACTGGTGCCTGAAATAGGTTTTCGAAAAAAACCTGTGCTACTTAATACTGGTATTATTTAACAAATATGATAAATCAGAAAATGTATTTTACTTAAAATGAAGATTCGTCCAGCAATCATGGTGTCCCTACACTAAGTCGCTCACTCGAGGTCGTCCGACGTAATTTGGCGCGTTTCTGTGTCAATTTATATATGTAATAATATCGTGAGTATTCTGGCAAAGGCTTTGTATAGTAATGGCCGTCTTACGTCGTGTTTACAAAGTGTGGGTAGAATGTACCCTTTGGACTGCGATGCCCTTAGCTAGTGGTATTTACTAATCGTTGTTACAATACATTTGTTGGCCTTGTGGTGCTAAACGCGACTGGTAAGTCTTGGCAATAGGCTCGTCCCCTATTACATGGGACCTAGACATATCGGCGAACTGTGGGTGTACATTGGTACACCTCTGCCTACCCCTTCGAGGATACAGGCGTGATGATATGTTATTTTATGTTATTTGAATTAGAATAGATTAGAGTGGTCGAGCTTATGTCCTTGACTGATTATTATATGTTGGATTTTCTTATCGATTTTCAGTTTTTCACAGTGTCGAAAGTAAAAGTATTTGTGAGCTGATTAATTTGTATTATTAGTATTCATTCAGTTATTTTTTGTGGGACATATCAGCCTGTAAATTCTGTATGTTTGTTTCGCGGTATTTCCGGCAATAATGGATCAATTTCAAAATTATTTTTGTCATCAATAGGGCATGATACCTCAGAGGTGATCCCATATTTATAAATGTCGTATAAGTCAGTTTCTCCTCATATTTATGTGTCACCAATTATTAAGTCATTTCCAAACTAAAGTGAAACCAAAAATCTTTAGTCAAGTTTAGTCAATACAAGTCCAAAGCCGCAGAAAACATATGATGTAATGAAAAAGATCTCTAAATTATTACAGATAAGTGTTTCCTTAAAAATATGGTACCTGACCCATGACACTAGGGGTCCATAATACAGTTACATAACATGCGTGTATAAGGATGTTTCGTAAAAGGCCAAGAGTAACAACAGTGGTCATTTTGATGTAATATGAGATAGTTTGAAAATAAGTGGTAGGTAATGTACATATGCGTGAAAAATAACATGAGAATGAAAGGAGTGAATGCTTAGATGACGAGTAGAAGTCAATGGAACCTAATTACATGGCAAATGATTGGGAACAGGACAGGGAGATGATTAAAGAAAGATATGTTTAACTCAAAAATATCAGGTTAATTATAATAGGAGTGAATGCTTAGATGATTAGCAGAAGTCAATGGAAGCTAAATACAGGTGGCAAATGATTAGGAATAGGGATGGGAGATTATAAAAGAGGAGTTATGTAACTCGCAAAATACCTGACAAATTATAATTATTTTACCATTGATATGAAAACACATCGAAAGACAAAGATGGCTGATGAATAAAAAGAGAAAATATTAAAAAAAGACAGTTTAAAATGGGGGATAATTGTAGATGGCAATGTTCCATATGTTTGTATAGAAAATGAAGGTAGAGACAACTTGCTTTGACTGGCTGGCTGGACGACCTCCGTGGTCGAGTGGCGTACACACCGGTTTTCAAGGTGTCGCTAGCTCTGAGGTCCCGGGTTCGATCCCCGGACGGGTCAATGTAGAAAGTCACTTTTCTACATTGTCTCGGGTCTGGTTGTTTGTGGTACCTTCGTTGTTTCTGAATTCCATAACACAAGTGCTTAATAGCTACTTACTTTGGGTTCAGAGCAATGTATGTGATGTTGTCCGCATTTATTTATTTATATTATTTATTATATTGCTTTATTAAGACTACTTAAACCTAACTAGATGAAGACAATTTGATCGAAAACCAAGTGCTATTAAAATTAGATTATCATGATGAGCATTAACACCATAATAAAAGCTGAAACTTTAACAAATGACTAGCGATTGACAATCTAATTTGCACCAATAATTGGCATTCCGGTCAGACCATTTGTACCTGTCTGGGTCTCTTCGACAGGTAATTATGTTAAAAGGGTAAATGTATGTCGGATTTACGCTAAGTTACGAAACTTTAGGAATTCGTAGTAAATACTAGAAGCCTTAAGTGATTAATTGATGTGTATTTAGGGTAAGTTGGAGATGTGAAGCGTGAGATTGGTAATTAATTTCTAGGTAGGACGCGTTTTAAATGATTTTACGATGTTGTGGCATTATCCTTTTCAGAATTTTCTAAACCTATGTTGTAGTTAGCTTCCAGTTTAACCGCACTCAGATAAATACCATATTTTGAGTAGAGCGATTTGGCATTATTTATTGTTCAAATAAAAACATTACATGTGTTTTTGGTGGTTTCTGGTGGTGGTGGAAATAACCTATAATCTTTGCTATAACCCTAAGTAAGTAGCTAAAGCATTTGTTGGAATAAGACAAATCGCAGCAGACAACTAGGCCAGAGACAATGTAGAAAACTGTATTTCCGTCCGGGATCGAGTCCGAGACTTCAGAGCTTTTGACACTTTGAAACCTGTGTGTACGTCACTTGACCACGTCGTAATTTGGAACAGGGCTGGGAGAAAAACAATAATGTTTCTCTATCTTCACCATCATCATCAGCCGGAAGACGTCCACTGCTGAACAATGGCCTCTCCCTTAGAACGCCACAATGACCGACAACTCGCCAATTGCATCCACCGGGTGCCCGCCACTTTGACGATATCGTCAGTCCACCTGGTGGGAGGCCTGCCAACGCTGCGTCTTCCGGTTCTCTATCTTACAAAGCTAATATTATTATGTAAAATAGGGAAACATTAGTTGGTCTTAATTTGTACGGAGTACCAAATAAAAACCGTTGAGTGATTGAATTATATTATGAGTTTATTGGACAAATAAGTGATTGCCACGTCAAGTTATATCTTCCTATTGACCACGACCGACAGGTCAATTGGGTTTTCTTCCTTGTCAGGAACGCATACTCCCAACGACCGGATTATAGTTACTAAACATATACCAGTTTGGCATTAGATTCCACAAGATGCCCAGTAGTTGACCATTACCCAACTATCCTTACCCAATTCACAACTTGTGATAATTATACATTAGATGGCGCTAGCATCCATTAATAATACAATGACATATAAACTTTATGTCGTATGTAATAGAGTTCAAAATGTCAACGCAATCAATTTCAATCTTGTGGAAAATGTTAGTGAATGGAGTTGGGACTATAATTCTTGGGTTAGAATTAGTATAGTTAAAATGAATGGAATTGTTAGAAGAGGATAATGATATTATTAAGACAAGCTTTTACAATACTTAAACACTTTTTTAAGGTCGGTAGAAAATAATCTATAAGGGATATGGACATCACATACATTGCTCTGAACTCTGAACCCTAAGTACCTAATACTCTAGTTTTCTATTTTATAGAATCCACAGTCGCCACAAAGACCCAGAACTTGTGTTGTGTTGTTTACGTGCCCGGGTATCGAACCTAGGACCTCAGAGCTGGCAACTTCTTTAAAACCAGTGTTTAATCCACACGACCATGAAGGTCTTTAAAATTTGATAAGACTATTTAATAAGACAAGCAGATAAATCATTGCATGCATGCATACCAACCTATACCAATTAGTAAAATTACTAAATAAATATCTCTGATAGTTAAACTAAGTTTATTTGTATAAGGTTAAATACTTAATAGTAAAATATACAGAGTTATCTCTAATAGTAAATGCATTCAATTCTAATAAATATCAGAAGCATGCATTTGCATATTCTGATAATTTAATAAGCTAGGTAGTGCTTTCGAGATTTTGCTTAACATTGAGATATTATAGCAATCTAATAAACGTAGTTGAATCATAAATCTTGTATCAATAAATTAAACTAACACGCGTCAAAAAACTCATCGTCATCGTTGTCAATGGCGGGCAACGTTCCCAGAAGGCAGCATTGCCACATTGAATAGCTATGCCGATTCTCTGTGAACAAACCAGCCCTCTAATCACGAGTAGAGTCTACCAAACGTTTGGAAAGTTCTTTAATAAGATTTCGTGCACTCGGACCCCATGACCCGTTTCAACCCGGCTCGAAAATAATTAATAATAATATCCTACAAACAAACACGTCGTCTGATCGAAAACTAGACAGTGCCTGTGAAACCAGATAACTGATAAACATACTCATATATTTCTAAATACATACATAATATATTATAGATAAATTACACCCAGACACAGAACAAATGATCAAACTCATCACACAAAGATTTGTTCTGGATGGGATTCGAGCGCACGACCTACGGTTCAGCAGTCAGGGTCACTAACCACTAGACCAATAAGTCATTTTAAATATAAGTGAAATACTTGCTTTATTTATTTAGTAACAAGATAGTCTAAAAAGCAAATATCGTCTTTCTTGAACAGAAATGCCTTGAATGGTAGCATCTTGCTTGATTACTTTGTGCAAAGCTCTTTGCAGTCACAATAACTCTTATTGCTATTAAAATAGGTGTGATTTTCTTTTGTTTTAGTGTTGTTATAAAGTTGTAGCACAGTGCATGTCGCCATGCTATTAGGCGTTGCATGATAGCGGGAAAATAGGGTTGTCAAGTGCAGAAAATTAGTATAATATTTAATTTTATTGTTTTCAAGTTCACGTGGGTCTCTGTGATAAATAAATAATATTTAAAAGTATGTATATTAGACGTTTATTAATAAAAACTATGTCAATATGTGAAATGACGAAGAAAAAATACAAACCGCTTACAATGATGTCTAAAAATTCTTCTATTGTTCTTTTAAATGTATAATTTATATTTAAAAACAAATAATCTTTAGGAAAGTTGCAGTACAGGTTTTAGAATATAGAAAAAAAACGAACGTGAATAATTTTCTGACATGTTTTCTTACAAAATTTTTAGATAGTAAATACTATTCTACATTGTGACAGCCCTACATAACGTATGGGGGTCTTAAATTACCTGTTCCTAGCAATTTACGAGAAAGTGTAATGTTTGAAGTGATAGCGCGGGTGGGGTCAAAGGTGACCCCCGCACAATGTTATCTCAAACGTATGCAAATTGTTACCTTACTTGTTACATTCTTTTTAGCTTAGTAGTTTTTGAGCTTGCGAGTACGAGTGCAAACATGTAGATATAGAACACTAATGTTGTCAAATTATACTTATCCACTCAACAGTCCGGGTGACTAAGTCAAAAAAATATACAATACTTAATTTAACTTGTTAACCGACTTTAAAAGAATGTTGTTATTTTCAATTCAACGGTTTGTGGGTTTTTGTTACTCGAATCTCAGGAAAAGATCGATTTCAAAAAACCTTTTTGTCATCTCTGGTATAACCAACAAAAATAATCATTATCAATTATAATTGAGTTTAAATTAAGTTTGTTAACATTTAAAAATAAAATAACTTTTTATGATATACACACATACTTAATTAAATATGTAATTCGTGTCAATTTGTCAATACATCGGAAATAATTATAATTATATTTTTTATTTAAAATCAGATAAGCTATTAGTAATATTTACAACACAGGAAAAGCTAGGCGACAGTTAAAGTTATTTGTAAAACTATTTCTTAAATAGGATACATAAAATGGTAAGTACTTAACATATCATTACAAAATCTAGTTCCTCGAAAGGCGGATGTCAGTTAGTAATCATTTTATATTACTTTTATAGTCTAGACTATCTTTAGATAAACTAACTTGTCTAGACATAAACCATTTCACAACACTCATAACATATCATAAATCTATATTATTTATGTTTTGGCACACATTTTGACGTTTCAAATGTAAAAATATATCAAATTAATTGATAAATAAATTGGTGATAAATATTTATTATATTTTGATTAAAATAATGTATTGACACAATTTATTTGAAATATAAAATTTAAACATTATTAAATTAAGATGATATATAAATTGACGAATTAATTGAAATAAAAATTGATAAATGTGTAATAAAGTTTTGACATAGTTAAGTAATTGATTGGTGTAGAGAAGCAGTCAAATTAAATTGGTAAATAAAAATAATTGATGTCGATATGTTATGAGATTGATTCGTTAGTAATTTGATTTTCTGTTTTATGTATTTTCTAAGTTATTATGATAGACAGCTAAATAAATTGAAATGAAATAATCATGAAGACTGAATTGAACATAAAATCATCAAACCTAATAATTTCAACAGTTTTTGTTTTAAATACACTATAAATATTAATATAAATTTCTTACTTCCATTATAAGATCTAATGACGAACATCAATTTACTTTTTTATAGACCATTCACCTGTTGCCCTAAAAAGATTGTTTTCCATCTAAATCGGTGGAGGACGGCAAGTGACATTTGAATGACAGCAAAAAGTCCTCAATATGGAGTAATAGGCATAGACTTAACATATACATACATAGACTGCTACTATCGCTAGTTTCCCCTTGTGCCAAGCGAGAGCAGTTTTTAGCCTGAACCTAGTATTTTTCGTTTACTGATTTAAGTTAATTTTCGCGCAACGAGAAACTTATATACGAAAATATCGATGGTTTTGACATTGTTTAGATAATATTAGTGTTTTAGATAGATTTTTTAAAACGGCAAGATCCATCTTCATACATAATTCACGAAAAAACTAGTTCACACTAGAGCTTACGTTCAAACTCTGATATGCTCACTCTAGTTTCTTATGTATACTCTAAGGTGATAGGCCATTTAGCATTACTACGGAAATTACTTATAAGGAAGATAATGTTAGGATGAAATTTAGACTGGAATCTAGGTAGTTATTTAGCGCCACTTTTAAAGATGGTTTATTTACATTTAAATGTTTCTGTTTGAATCGTTTTACTTTTAGGGTAAATGGTGAAGTATCTATTTCAAATGCCCGAAAATGGTTAACAAATCACTTCAGTGGTGGATTGGAATTTTTATTACAAGCCCTACGCGCTAATTTATTTATCTAAAGTGCGAAGAAGATAAATAAAGATGATTCACTTAATCAGTGAAGTAGTATTTATTAATTAACAACAGCTACATGTTTTTTCTTTAAAATTTCAAAAAATCATGTAGCTGTCTCGATATCATACCTATAGATATCATAGATGTCATACCTATAGATATATTTTTTAGACACTATTCCTCAGTATTTTTTTTATTGTTTTACGCTTTAAAAAGTTATTTCAATAACAGCAATTTTAGCATTTATTTCTTCATATTGCACAAAAACTGCACTTGCAGTAAATATCCATGTGCAAATTGAACTTTCGTTAAACTTTCAAGTTAAATAAAAAACAGGCGAATCAACTTTCAAATAGAAAATCTTATCATACCTAGGTATGCGTAATAGCTATAGAATTGTCGATTTTGCGCTAGATAAATACTATATCGATAAATTGATGCACCGGATAGAAATCGATTATACATTGTTTTTAAATGCTTTTTGTGGTGTGAGGCTTGAGCAATTACAGACACTAAGAAAATATTCGCAAAAAAAATATTATACTTTATCATTACCTACTAGGTAATGATAAAGTATAATATTTTTTTTTTATTCAATAAATGCTCGTATTTTGTAACAGCTTTCAATAACGTCGACTATCGATTTTTATAAAACTTTGTCTAATAGATAAGGTATTTATTTTTGAAGTGGTCCATAGTAACTAAAAGAATCTTAATTTATACCTACTTTTAAACTATCGCGCTGCATGTTAACTAGGTAATCTTTTACATTTATCTGTTATAAAATGTTTAGAATTTATGTTCTAAAATACCAAGTATTATTAATTTATATGGAAACTTTTTTTTAATAACAGAATAGTCATTTAAATATCTCTTTCTACAGTAATGTATGTGTGCTTACCCAACAAACACTTAAGCTTAATGATACTATATTGTCAAATATATTCGATTGTTCCGACGTCTAGTATTAAAATGATCAATGCTTGTTTTTATACTAAAACAATGAATATCCGTGGGAATATACTTTTTTACTTTATTTGTGTCCTTCTACTCATTGTGACGGCTAATAACTTTATTAATTTGACAGTTTTTAAACGTAAGTTTATAGTATATAAAAAAGGATTATTGTTTGGTTAATCAATTGTTTTAATATGTAATTAATATTTTAAGGGCGGGTCTGCAGCATTGTACTTTAAAAGTGTTTTTTATTGTTTTGATTTTCGTAGTAGATGGAAAAATCTATCTATAAATACGTACCTATGTTTAGTTTGGTAGAATTATGTCTACCGAAAAATAATGTTTTTTTAGAAAGAAATATGCAGCAGTTTAAACAATTTTCATGTAGACGCATTTTTTCTTTTAAAATCTCATATTAGCTTAGCCTAACAGTTGTTGTATCCTTACTATAATTAAATAATTTCAAAATTATCCAAAAACTCACCCTTTGTACTGAGGAAATCATTTTCTAATGTTGTTCTACCTGTAAAATTAAATAGTTTTGTTAATAACAAAATAAAATTAAATATTTGAAGCACAAATCGAAACATAAAATACAAGAGTTTAGCAGAAAAGGTTAGCATAAATGTAAAAAAAAACCCGATGACAATATAAAAGAAAATAAATAAAAAATTAAATTAATAAATATCGTTTTTTTTTGTTGAAAAGAAAATTACTGAATTAATTTTTTTGATGAAAATTTTCTGATATAATAATTCTTGAAATTTATCTACAATTACCTGAGTTATATCCTAACAAACATACAGCCGAATTGAGCATCATAGTCAGTTAATTAGAAGTATGCTATTACAATAGTATATAACAAAAAAATATATAGTTATTAAAACGAAAAAACTAATCTTCTTAGTACTGTTGTTATAACATGAAGACATTTATTACGCATAAACTTTAGATAATATTAATATGACATTGCAGTCACTTTGGTATTTGCCTCTCAGCCTTGCATCTTGAATCCGGTCTAAAAACCTTAGGACCAAGATATTAACTTTTTATACATATAATATAATCTATAAGTTAGTTATAATTACTCATAGCTGGCACAGTGGTTTACTAACCTAATTTGTAAGACAAGGTTACAGGTTTAAAGATTTATGTATGAATTTTCCAATGAAGGTTTTCCTATGAAATTCTTAGTAGCAGTCGGGGTTTGGATTTGTGCCCGGTTAGTGGTAATAGGCTCGCCCCCTATTACATGAGACCTAAACATATAGGCGAACTGTGGGTTGCGCCGACCCCAAATAATTAGGAACAGGGCAGGAAGATGATGAGATGATGAGGTGTATGTTTGTTTACTCTGTCTTTGTAATTACTGAACGGATCAGAATGAAATATAGTACTCAGATAGTGTATTCCCCTAATAAACACCTAGGATAATGTTATTAGAGAAAAAATGGACGTAACCGGTAAAAACTAGGGTGAAACCGTTGGGCATTCTAATATTTCTACAGAGTCAAGTCACTCCTATTAAATTAGAACTAAACTTAAATTTATCTAAAACTACTGTTTGTGAAATAAGCAATAATGTTGGAGATTTAAATCTAATTTGTTTAAATTGAAAATTACTTACAAGTATGGAATCTCTGTTAAATATCACATCTATTTTAATTTAAAATGACAATTAATTAACATTATATTCATTTTATGCCCTTTGCTTACTGCTAAGCCTTTTCCTAAGCTATGTTAAAGCCGGCATCCAGTGTCACCGGATTTAGCTAAATTCTGTATTTTACAGAGCGACTGCTATTTTATCTTCCTAAGCTATTTATTCTCTTGGGTAATACAGTATCCCATAGTAATTTGGTGGATGAATTACATATCATCACGTCTGTATCCCCGAAGGGTAAGGCAGAGGTGTACCAATGTACACCCACAGTTCGCCGATATGTTTTTGCGTCCCATTTAATTTGGGGCGAGCCTATTGCCACTAACCGGGCACAAATCCTAACTCCGACCTGCTACTGACAATTTCATAGAAAAACCCCTATAACACCTTTGGACGACTTGGGATTCGATCCCAAGACCTCTAGCGTAGCAGGCGCGCTTAGCACCACTAGGCCAACGGAGCAGATACTGAGTGGTTGAATTAACATACCTATATGTTTATTTTATTCAAAAATCGTAAATGATTGAGTTTATGCAATAATTTACTATGTAGTTTAAGTAATGTAGTATATATTTCATTAGATTACTTGTAATTACTTAACTAAATGCGGTTTCTTTTGCTAAATACTTCTAGACATTTGTAAGTATTAAAGTCGATTGGATATTTTATTTGAACTTAATTTTGCATTTATTCGGATGCTTCCTTTTTTTCGCCTTCGAATTATGTTATATAGCTTTATTAGAGAAAAAGGAATCGTACCCAAAAATATTTTTGGCAAACTTTTTCGTCATCTTTTTTTGTGTCATTTCTACCGTTTTAAAACAGAACTTTGGCGTTCGTCAACTAAGTTATTTTTAACATAATCATCAACCGTAATCGTTAAACCGCAAATAACTTACAGAATTCTCTGAACATATAACATAGTCAGTAACTGCAGTTGATATGTCAAAGTCGTGAGCCCTACAGTTAAAACGAAGGTTAACCGTAGACGATAACCGCATAACTATATCGTTAAGTTTAAGTTTAAATTGTGTGATATTTATGTGAATATGCGCCGACTGATGAGGGTTAACTATGTCTTACTTTAAGTAGTTATCCCAACTCTCAGATGGTGAAGGAAAATATTGTGAGGAAACCTGGATTCCAAAATTTGGGATCTGAAGTCACCCGCAGAGAGCAAGCGTGGTGATCAATGCTCGTGCCTTCTCTATATGGGAAGAGGCCTGTGCCCAGCAGTGGGACGTTTATAGGCTGGATTATTATTATTATATATCCCAACTTACATCAATTTTTTCTATAAAGTATTTCTGACATGTAAAATACGGTATTCAGCTGAATCCGGTAAGACTGGCAGCCGACCCCAACATATTTAAAAAAAGTTGAAAAGGCTAGGCAGAAGATGATGATAGTGTAGTTTTGGCCCCGAGATAAGATAAAAGATATTTCGATATCGAGACAAAAAGTTTTCGTTATAAATTGTGAGTTACACGTGTTTGCCTGCGCTGTGGTAGCTCCTAAACGAATTGACCGATATAGGTGGGTTTTTTTTAGTTGAAAACTAAAGGCGGTTTTTAGAACAATGCTCAAAGTTTTGAAAGTTATCTGTGAGGATACAAAATTGTCGGCTATTTCTTAAATTCTTAACACTGCACTTTTCATTACAAAGTACTAATTTTTCAAGCAAAGCACTCTGGTAAAGTATCAAGTCTTTTAGCCAGAAGGCTAAGTTCAAAACATGTAAGATCAAATACTCACTAAAACAAGAATTATCTAAATTTCCGAGCAGCGACGTAAAACAGACAATTGTTCGCCGTGGGATAGTTGTGCCACAAAGGTAAAATAATGAGGAAACATGGATTATTATACATTCGCAACGCAAGGCGACCTCCCCACGTGTTCATTTGTTATATATATGTTGGTTTACGAATCTTTATGGATTTGTGAAGCTGTTTTTAAGTTTCTTCGATTATCTTGTGTGATGAGCACGATCATTTGTTAGGTGTCTGGGTGTAATTTATCTATAATATGTATGTATTTAGAAATATATAAGTATGTTTATCAGTTGTCTGGTTACCATAACACAAACTCTGCTTAGCTTGGGATCAGACAACCGTGTGTGAGTTGTCCCGGCATATTATTATTATTATCTTAGTGGTTGAGTGGCGTAGTTCATGGTTTTCAAAGTGTCGCTATGATAGAATGTTCGCATACACAATGTGAATGCGGTGCCCCTACTCAAGACATGGCGCATCTTCTGTACTGCCCGTAATGCACCACCAGCGCCACCCTCCAGGACTTAATGGAAGCTAACGACAAAGTCATTTAAGTGGTGACTTTCTGGTCAAACAGAGTTTAGATATCATTGCCTCGAGAAGAAGAAGAAGGTGTCGCTAGCTCTGAGGTGTCAGGTTCGATCTCAATGTTCAAAGTAGAAAAATATTTTTTTTTTCAAATGACCTGTGTATGGGTGTTTTGTGCTACCTTTGCTGTCTTTTATCCCATAAAACGCTTTAGCTTTTATTTTACGATAAGAAAATAGAAGCTTTGCTTTTTTAAAAGTGATAGGTTTATAAATATTTCCTATTTACTCAATAGCAGAAGTAAGAAGCTTTGTAATAAATATGTGCCAAGAAAATCTTAACTAAATAATTTGTTAGTGTCATCGTTAGTCAAGCGATACAATACTAAAAAGCATTTTATCGACATCGGTTTAGCAGTTTTCAGGGAAATTTACAACACACACACAAATTGTAAATCAAATAGTACAAATGATGTACCAAGATTTTATGGACAAACGTGACACTAGTAAATGGTATTCTCTAATTAAAGTCAAAAGCACAAATACTTTAATTGCAATCTCACGATGTTAATTGCAGTTGTACTGACACCGCTCTTTATGGTAAATAACATTATTTACTTCATTAGGGTTGGCAGAAGATCCTAACAAATAAACTACGTATAGAGATTTTTTCATTTGTTATTAGGCACCATCAATTTAGTCTCTCATTTACTTATGTCTTTAAGTTTCAAAAAAAAAAAAAACATTTTTTTAATATCCTGGGACAGCTCACACACGGTCATCTGATCCTAAAGTAAGTTTGTGTATTGTCAACATATCATAAAAAGTTCCTCGCCGTGTCTGTATGTCTAAGCACGATAAACTCAAATACTACCGAACGGATTTTCATACGTTTCTCACCAAAGGATAGATTAGTTCAAAGGAAGGTATTGTGAATAATGTTTCATCTACCAGTAAGAAAATAGGGCGGGCCGTTGGTAACTAGCTAATAAAATATTGATTGATGAACAAAAATCCCTAATAATTTTGTGAATGCACGAGGAAGGCGGCCATCAGAGAAGAGTGGCGGCGAGTTGTGAAGCTTGCCACCAACACCTGAATTGATGACCACGACCACTCTGTGAAGAGTGATCCCGACAAGGAATACGAAGAAGAATTTCGAAAGAGGTAACCCTATTGCCGCAGTGGCCTGCAGGCGAGATGATTAAGTTGGTAAGAATAGCTTCCAACTAAAGACATTACTAGTCACATAGTTTCTGTAATAACACAATCGTGAATACATCAATGACTAGGTTATAATCTAGGATCAAACAACGGGACCTAAATTTGAATTTTTTTTGTTAGGGTTTCCAAAGCAATGTTGGGGTTGGTTTTGTCTAACCGGATTCAGCTGAATACAGGGCCTCGATTCAGCTATTTAAGAGT
Organism: Autographa gamma; assembly: GCA_905146925.1. Taxonomy (NCBI): domain Eukaryota; kingdom Metazoa; phylum Arthropoda; class Insecta; order Lepidoptera; family Noctuidae; genus Autographa; species Autographa gamma. Next base: position 882,264 of record LR989875.1, read on the forward strand.
TGCAAGAATTGACCGAATGACCTGCTTCATTTTATCTTTTTTACGATAATTGGCATTCTGCTAACTGACATTGCGATCATTACCTAGTCATTACGATCATTCTCTTCGAGGGTTCAATGAGATTGTATTGTAGGCTTGTCTGAATTCGAAAATTAGGCACAATGACAAGTACACTGACCGGATTCTGCCAGTATATTCTACTTTGTTCACCTGGGTGATAATAATATCACCCAGGTGAACAAAGTAGACTTTTGTGTCCTCATTTCACCTCAGACTCAAATCAACACCTGGGTGAATTGAAATAACAAGATAATATGCAAAAAGAAACAAATAGAAACACTGGGGATTTTGCCTGAAAAAAATCTAACTGATCTTGGGTGATCTTAACAATTAACATCTACTCCTCATTGTATTACATATTCAAGGGTACTTAAAACATAATAAAGTCCGATGAACAATCATTAATTGCAAAATAAATTACTTTTTTCGTAATATAACATTAAAATGTATAACTGTAAAAACTACCAAATTGTGTGTGTTTAATGTTCCATTGTAAATATTGACCATTACTGAATAAAAAGTAGGTTTATGCTCATCATTGGATTTTATTAAATCATTATTATTGTTATTACTGTAATTGATTTTAATTTAGCATTGTTAGAGGATTAATATTAGAGTTTATGAATTATGTAAGATTTATTAAATTTTTGGTAGTTTTATGTAAAGATTTTCTATTTTATATTAGGCTCAACTTTAACTGTAGAAGACTAATAATCAATCCTGTCTCTTGGCATGATATTTGATAAATTAATAGCATATTCTTATGATAAACCTTCCAAAAACCCCTAACATCATTTTTTAAGTAAAGACTATTTATTCTCAAGATTTATCTTAAAAAGGCTCTTATAAAGCAACTCCTAAAGTTGTTAAATAAAATCAAATAGATGTTTACAGTAAATAGATTCTTGAAGAAGTTTAGATAAGACTTTGATATAAGTCTCAATGATCTAGAACTTCTAATGTCTAGTAGGACGTATTTCTATGATCAGATTAGCATTTATGGCAAAAGAATCAAAAAGTTAAATGAGCCTTTTAAGATTTGTATTGCGACTTTTTATAACCTTTCTTATATTTAATAATAAAATTCTATCAAAATTTCAAGATATACAAATAAATGCATAGTAGGAACACTATTATATGTTTAATTATAAATGTAGTGAGGCCACAACAATGGCAATTACAGACTAATATTACCTTTATTAATGTGTTTAACAGACATTAATATTAGTGCATGTCTGAAGTCGTGGCCTAGCGGTTTAATGAACGGATTTGTATGCACAAGGTAGCAGGTTCGACCCCGGGCAAGTACCAATGTAACTTGTCAAAGTTATATGTACTTTCTTAATTATTATAAGACACTTCTGACAAACGGTGAAGGAAAACATCGTGAGGAAACCTGGATTAGAAAATTTGGGATGTGAAATCGCCAACCCGCAGAGAGCAAGCGTGGTGATCAATGCTCGTGCCTTCTCTATATGGGAAGAGGCCAGTGCCCAGCAGTGGGACGTTTATAGGCTGGATTATAACATAAGTGCTGTTACTTTCTGACAGAAATTACTAACTAGATTTTACCTGACCATTGAAATTATCTTTTTAAGTACCAAATAACCCTGATTTCTGACGTCACAGTAAATAATTATCAAAATAACTAATTCTGAATAGCAGTAATCAGTTAGTATTATATTCAAATGATTTTGCTTCCATGCAATTATGCTAATACTTAATTTAATACCTGAACGAAGTTTGGTATTATTAGTATGCATTTTCATTACGCATAGTTGAAATCATATATGTATTTGAATATTTTGTATTTGTGTTTTTAAACGTAAATAAAGGGATTTTGTATCTATTTCAAATGCATAATATTACATATATATTTTTCAAATGTTAGGTACGTTTATAAAAAGAAAATCAGATGTCAATCGTGTTCGAAATATAAAAAGGTTTTTATAGTAGAACTTTTTTTGTTATTGATTTAAAAAGTGTGAATTTCAATCGCTCTATGGTTTGATTTTTTTTTAAATATGAGTTTCGATTTTCAAACACGCAAAAGTAAATATTATTGTTTTAGTGTCAAATGATTTGAACTTAGAATCGAATAAAGTTCGTTCAACAATCTCTATTTTGCTCGCTACTATAAAAAGAAAAAACCAGACTTAGAATAGATGAAAATAAATAAAAAAAACTAACTTTTTAAAAGCCTCTTAGCTTTACACTTCACTGCACAGCACAAACACTAACCGACGTGTGCACTGACTCAATGTTATTCCTCGACTGGCTGTTAAAACATCGCCTTGGGCTTATATAGGATGATCTGAATTCTATCTTTCTTGTGTAATCAAGGATACATGGTGGGGTAGTTTCGTGTTTCCGGGTTTTTTTTTTGTAACTGTAACGGTAAGGGTAAGTGGTTGTTAGCGAGGTTTGGAAAGAGATGGGTGGGTGAAAGATTTTTTGAGTTTCCGTGATTTTTACGAGACTTATATTTTTATTTAATCAGTGAGTGTATTTTTATCCGTTTGAAGTTTTGAAGTGAAATTAGATAGTAACTGTGCATTGTTTTTTTATAATACTTGAAAGTGAAATTTTCAAATTATTTTTGAACCAAGTCCAACTGAAACAATTCTCTTTCATTTTTTTTTAGTTTCAAAAGAAACAATTCACTAGCTATGTTAGGTTAAGCAACTGTATGTAAGGTATGGATATCGATGGGTGAGTGTACTTGAATTAAACTTGAACTGTGCATTTGAAGTTAAAACGCAACAAAACAATTACGTTATTATCTTAAACGGAACTATTAAACTTTGGAATGTTGTTTTTAATTGTTTGAAGTGAATGTTTTCAAGGTATAGAATCGGATGGGTCATTGTTTTTTGCTAAAGTGCTATGCTTTTATGTAAAGTTCTTTTTATACCTTGTTTTCTTGCAAAACTACTTTGAAATAAATTATAAAATTATTGATGTACCTTTGATTATATTTTTTCTTCGTTAGTATGTAAAGCATGTATATACATATGGGCCTTGATGCCTGAAATAAATGATTTTTTATTATTAAAGCTAGTTTTCCTTGAGTTGAAGCAGTTTAGTTAAATATAGATTATATTCCAAAAGATTTGATTTACAAAAAAAAAAAAGTTACGGGTATTTCTCTAAATGATGAAAGTTAGACTAAAAAAGTAATTCTTGAATCCAATCCGCAGTGAGCAACTTGGTGATCAATGCTCGTGCCTTCTCTATATGGGAAGAGGCTTGTGCTCAGCAGTGGGACGTATATAGGCTGGATTATTATTATTATTATATTGAATATTTTTTTCTTCGTTTTTTATGCAGTGTACCTAGTATACAATACAAACAAAACTTTTTTGTAAACCGATCTTCTACGTCGGAGATATTTGAAAGGTAAGACTGCATTTGTTGAAGTTTTTTATCGTGTTCCCACAAGTTCAACTCGAAAATATATTCAAAATTTTAAAGTTTTTTTTGTGAAACTTTAGAACGAGTTTAAAATGCGGAAATATTGTTTTTTTTTTATTGTTATTTGTAAATATGGGCATTTAAATTTAATTTATTTTTACAATATTTGCATACATTTAATTGACACGTCTTATAGATCCTACAAATTGTTCTAAGCGGGAATCGAACCCGTACATTCCACCGTTATTTACTTTAGAGCTTTATTGTTACGCCTGGGGTTATTTTATAACGTCTTGAAATTCCCACATAATTTTATTTATAAAACAATAACTGCTATCTATCCTTATCAATTGTCATTTTAGTGTCAGACTAGGCATTTATAAATATATGTTATAATTATGTAATTTCTAAATACATACATAACAAATAAAAAATATTACAACCAGATAGAGCAAATACACTTGCTCCACAAAGATTTATCCTGGATGGTAATCGAACCCACGACCCAACTTTAACAGTCAGAGTTTAACTACGACCAACATGCCCGTCAATTGAAAAACTGTAGTTACCATAAACCACTTAATTTAACTGGATTGCTTAACTTAATAATCGTGATGTTATATTATGTAGTTAAATTTGATCGTAAGATGATGTACATACAGTTAACTGGGTCAATAGTAAGTGGGTATCGTAATGTGGTTAGAATTTTTAGTTAAGCCATTGTTTTTTGTTAATCCATTATTATAACAACATAACACATTGGACTATTAAAGTTTATTCAAAACAGTTTTGTGGACCAAAGTTTAACATAAGTCTATTCTTTTGTACTTAATAATTATAAATAAATAAATAATAAATTAGCATTTTTAATTTATGTGTTTCAAACATTGTATGTAAGTGTACCTTTTTAAAAAGAGTAGCCTTCAGTTTAGTGTGGTAGTCCTTATATCATAGGAATGACATTCTGGAACCGCGCTACTAGTTTTAAAAGTGCCTGAAAAGTCCAAATATTTAGATTTTGAATACTTTGCCCAACACTGGATTCTTATAGTATGGTTCGACAAGTTTGAAATAAGTAACATTTAATACATATTAATATATGGTTTGTGTGTAAGATGATATGAGAAAGAAAGGAGTGAATACTGAGATGACAAGTTGTAGAGACGAATGGAAGCTGATGAACAAGCCAGGAGATGATGATAATGAATATACTTTTTAATGTCATTAAACTTTTGACATATCCATCTGACGCTCAGGACCAGTAAACCCCATTATTTTAGACTATAGAAACAAAACTATTTGAAAAATATTGTGTAAAATAAATGAATCGAGAAAATGAGCATTTGAATGAAAATTAGAATGTAAAAGTGTCGAAATTTTACCGTAGCATATTCATTACATAATTAATATATTACACATAGTGGTAATAGTTGTAAAATAACAAAACAGTACAACTCAGAACATCTTAAAAAATAAAACAATTGAAGTTATCAGGCCAATCACGATCAGAATCAAACTCGAATCAATTAAGGTTTGTATCTCATCTCAATTTACTTAAGTTATTGCTTAAGTTGAGCCTTACTGGTATACTTTACTTTGACCCTATACTCTTCATTTAGTAATACATAATAATCGGGCATTGAGTATGTATGAGATGAAGTGTAGAGTTCGTAGGTCAACTAAACGACCATGGCTTTGTTCAGACTTCTGTTATATGGGCTAACAAACTAGGCCTTTATTTAAAATAATTTTACGATTTTTACACGGTTACTTTCACGGTTAATTTGAAGTCTTATGGTCACTTATTGTGCTGTACAGATAATGTGATAAAAAAAACGTATTCGACAACTAAACTGTTAAATTCTACTTATACAAAAATCTAAATCTTTATTTGGATATTTTTTTCTTTTTCCCTAAAAAAATAAAGGTTAAATTACTGCTTACTATATATTATACATAGATTATAGACTATAAAAACTGAAGAACCACTCTTTATCAAATGTGTTTGAACGTCGGTTGCGCTCTATAGCTAATTCATACTCTAAGATAAATAGCCAAGTGAAGGGCTGCGGAAATGAGATGAATCTCACGGACACGTTACAATTGCTATAAACTATGGACATTTATTGCAATTGCTTCTTATTATCGCGTGTCATCATACAATCATACACACATACAGTCATACAACTAGGATGTTGTATGACATATTTTATTACTATACAATTAAATCTAATATAAGAACAAACTATAACTATACTAAAATTAAAACTTACATAAATAAAAACTAAATGGCGTCAAAGAACTCATCGTCATCCTTGTCAATGGCGGGGAACGTGCCCAGAAGGCTGGCAGCATTGCCACGTTGAATGGCTATGCCGATTCTCTGTGCAAGGAACAAACCAGCCCTCTGATCACGAGTAGATTCTACCAAACGTTTGGCAAGTTCTTTGAAAAGATTACGTGCGTTCGGACCCCATGACCCGAGCGTTTCAACCCCAAACGGCTCGAAAATATAATCACCCACAATGTTATTATACTTCCGCCGTTTAAGGGTCTCCGCAGCTCCAGCAGCAGCGCCAGGAGAGGCTGCTGAACTTAGAACGTGGGACGGCGCAAGGGTGTCGAAGCACGTTGCGTCCCACACCAAAGGCCGACCCAATTTCCAAGGCAGCAATGACATACCGTCAGGTCTCCTGCCATCGCCGCGCACCAAACCATTGGGTTCCAAAACAGCTGGTACACCGGCGGTGACAAGAGCACGACGAATTATGTCATTCAAATTTGAGTGGCGAGATATACGCCCTGCGCTCCTGCTGCAGACATTTGTATGACATTTGTATGATTACAAGTTTATTTTAAGTGCCGATGAAAATCACATGTCTGTGTGTGGAAAGAGAACAATTTAGAATTTAGTTAAATTGTAGTTTTTTTGACCTACAATTTGACGGCAGCGTTGGGCCAATGTGTAAACAGTAACCCAACTACCAACGTTCCCATCATTTACTATAATGGGGCAACGTGATCGTGTCATAGTTCAATTCTAATTAATTTTAATAGCTTAACACTGACAATTATATCTAATACATTAGTTTTGAGCTGCGGTCACAGATTATAAATCATTTTAGTTTACTTATATAGATTTAATTATTTTCTACAATTTACCAAACTTGATTTGAAAGATTGGTTTTCTTGATCAGAAGTTATTTATATGATGGTAACATAACATAACATATCATCACGCCTGTAAGCCTGAAGGTTTAGGCAGAGGTGTACCAATTGTACACCCACTGTTCGCCGATATGTTTAGGTCCCATGTAATAGGGGGTGAGCCTATTGCCACTTACCGGGCACAAATCCAAACTCCGACCTGCTACTGAGAATTTCATAGAAGAACCCAATAACACCTTGGTTGACTTGGGAATCGAACCTAAGACCTCTAGCGTAGTAGTCGCGCTTGTCATCACTAGGCCAGCGAGGCAGTTAGTATATGATGGTGATATGAAATATAGGGGAGAGGTTTACACTCAGTATATAATCCAGTCTTGAAACGTCCCACTACTGGGCACAGGCGTCTTCCCATATACAGAAGGCACGAGCATTGATCACCACGCTTGCCCTCTGCGCATTGGCGATTAGATCCCAGATTTTCGTAATCCGGGTTTCCTCAAGAGGTTTTAGTACCACATATTTTATTCTAAATAGTTATATGACAGTGTATTTATCTGCTAATTAACGCGATAAATGATAAATGCGATATGTCTCACAATTGTAAAGGAAATGTTTATGGAGTATTAAAATGATTTATCAAGGAGTTTGCACAGGTCACCATCTCCGGTGTCTCATTAGTGCTTGGTAAGTAAATAAGGGGAGATACAGTCTTAAACTTATTTGTTAAGGTTTAACTCAATTCAATTCTTTCTTTATTTAATTCTTTCTTTATATTTGGTTTGTTCCTTGCACAGAGAATCGGCATAGCCATTCAACGTGTCAATGCTGCCAGCCTTCTGGGCACGTTCGCCGCCATTGACAGGGATGACGATGAGTTCTTTGACGCCGTTTAGTTTTTATTTATGTAAGTTTTAATTTTAGTATACTTAGAGTTTGTTCTTATATTAGATTTAATTGTGTATTAATAAAGATGTTATTCTTTATTGCATACCATAATGTTACAAAGGTGGTCAATACAGTAAGTTAATAAATAGTTCATTATGGACCCTGTCGGGCACAGCAAAAGTAGGAGAGAGGAGGATTTTGCTGTTTGTGCGTATTTTATATAATTATCCTTTAACTAGTGGTTTATTTAAGTATATTATTTTCATATATTTCAATTTATTTTGTAACTTAATTAAGGCAATTAATAAAAATAGGAAAAAGGCAGTCGCTTCATGTAAAATAAGGCATTCTGAAAGAAGTGAGACTGAAAGATGACCTGAGATAAGATGATGACATGATTCTGCCTAGCCCTTTCCCAAGTTATGTTGTGATTGGCTTTTAGTCTTATATTCAGCTGAATAAGAATAAGAAATATTTATTTTGTATAACAATGAGTACATAAAGATGGTATAAATAAAAAGTTGTCTGTCATCATTGACCAGAGAATGGTGTACAAAATTTAAAAAAAGATAATTGAGGTTATGAATACCACTAGTTTCCTTGGAACGACGGTCTATCTAACAATAACTAATTTAATTGGGTTATCCCACGGGCACATGCAGTACCTATTAGTAAATTTTATTAACAGAATTACAAAGACTTAACGACAGTCGAAGATCACATGTCAGTCGGGAAAAAAGCTATTTACTAGTTGAAAATGTTCTTAAGCTTAAAAGTCTTTACAATCTACTAATCGATATAAACTCAGCTTTAAATAACTTTAACAGCATTTCATCAAAATTAAACGGTTTTTACAATATCTGTTAGGAAACTCAGTTAATTCAGAATAAGAGTTATGGTCTATAAATTTACCAATATTAGTCAACATTTATCTGTCAAAGTAACGTCAGATCTTAAGATCAATTTGCATCGCTTTAGTGTCGTCATTTTAAGATTCATAGTTATTTGAATATTCTGATAATGTCAAAACAAAGGAATGTGAAATTAATAGCAAATGGCAAGTTGGGAGACTCTCTGATTATTAAGTTTAAGTTATTTCATAGTTCTGTTTCTTATACACAAACCTTTTAAGTCATTGCAAAGTATAGTATAATTTTGGGTATATTTATTTTATTGCTTGTTAAACAAAAATTAATTAAATCTAAGAAAAATATGCTGAAACCTTAATTAATTTTAGCTAGCTTGCTTACCACAAGAACTGTACTGTAATGTAATATATGAAATATTAGAATAATTTCTTTTTTTATTCGATATTTTATGTATTTTTATTAAAATGTTATACATTATTCATATATTTTCTTTCATTAAAGATTAACAAATTAATATATCTCAAGAATATATGTACTTCATTTATTTAAAGTACCAAGTATTCATTTTTTGATTTGATTTTATAAATTATTAATAATTAACATAAAGTACTGAACCATTTAAACATTTTATTTTATAACTATATGGAAAAACTTATTTTCTATCATTTTAATCTTAATTTTAAATTAAAACATACGGATCCCTAGTTCAAGAAACCGGATCGCACTTATCTTATTTCATCACAAATTAATAAACGGTGTTGAGTGGCAAAACAAGGGGAAACAAAAAACTATCGCCCAAATGAAATAATGCGTTACCCGATGAATGGTATGTATTACACATTGGTATGGTAAGACCACTGAGAGTGAGGACTTAGGACAATAATACAATCCAGCCATCCCAAACTAAGCAGAGCTTGTACTATCGTAACCAGACCACTGTAGTGCTATTCTGTCGTTATTTTTGTATCTCGACAGCGGAATCCGCGGTGAGATGTCAAATACGTAATCGTAAATTTGTATTCTAAATCGAGGCCCAATTGGGTTCACTTTTGAAATGAGCTTTATTATCACTCAGGTAAAGCTCCATACCGAAATTATTAACAGAATAGACATACAGATTGTACCATGGTTACCAGACACCAGATACACATATTTATTTATTTCTAAGTACATACATATTATAAATAAATTACACCCAGACACAGAACAAATGATCGTGCTCATCACACAAACATTTGCCCTGGGTGGGAATCGAACCCACGACCTCCGGTATAACAATCAGGGTCACTAACCACTAAACCAACAGGCCAGTCAATTATTTTACATGCTAAAAAAAGGCACTATTAAGTATAAATACTTGCTATTATTTCATAAATGTTAGGAATATGACACATACTTGTAAAATACAGCTTAATAACATTTAAAATGTTTTTGTGTAACTTGTAACTAAGTACTAGTTTTGAAACATCTCTGGTTATAAATAACCGCAAGAAACAACGATCAAAAACCTTTAAAGTTTTACACAAAAACATTAAAATAGACCACCCGTAAAGCGCTTTTTAGACTTCGCAATATTTGGTCTTGACTAAGTAATTAAGTCTTACTGGTTAATTTGTGAAATTCGTCTGACTTTATAAATTTGTTACCAGAATTATCTTTTTGTAATGACTTACGTTGTTTTATTTTAAATACTAACGTATTCAACACGAATCAGAATTACATACAGATAAAACTATAAATACAAAGTTTAGGACCCTGACAAATTTTAGAACATTGCAAGTATTGATTTAAGTACTTAAAGAATTTCATAAAATTCATCACGTCAGCTTACAAGCAAAAAAAAACACGTTACAAACGGTCCATTCATTTAGGAACTGAGAGGCATATAGTAGGTAAAAAAAGACCGTCAGGGCAAGCTCATAGCACCCCTCTTGTTTTTCAGGATTTAATAACAACAAAGAACATCATCCGTTTTGATCCAAAATTGAATCAAAGATCGATCGGAAAATGTATGAAAATTCAGATATTTTACCCTGGCTGAAATCAAGAACAGCGGTAATACAGCATATTGGTGCCAATGGTGACAATTCATATTGAGACATTCTTAGGAGGACAAGCTCTGTCAGCTTTTTTTTATGTAACCTGTTTTGTGTCCCTCTGCTGGGCAAAGGTCTCCCCGTCTGTCTCCAGACTTTTCTGTCTCGAACCAAATGCCACCAATCACTTAAGAAGTCAGAATATAAAATATATTTTTGCGGCACTTTCGAATTTGGACCAAAAATGTATAGAGATCGGATGATGTCCTTTTCCTTAAAAAGTTTGTGATTAACAAAATTACGGAACTTCCATAGTTATTTTTATTACAACATACAACCTCTGTATATAAATATAATCTGCCGTTTCTATAAAATCCGTTAATTAAAGAATTTTAGCGTTGTATTGATTAGTTTTATCAAATGTTTTATTGGCAATAGTTAAGCTACCGTCTTTATTGATATGACAATGCCGCCATTGTTGTTAGGGGAGGTGTACACGATCCATTCTGCAAAACACATACATTTGAACACTATTGCAATGGTAAAATACAGTGTTGCCGAAAAAGTTGTTACCATCTGTGTATATGCAAAATAACCTGTTTTTGGCAAATAAATGGATTTGATTTCATTTGCATTTTATTTTGACAAGAAATAAGCATACTGTTTAAGTAAATAGTACCTTTTCGTAGCCTTTAAAATAAATGATATTTGTATTTCAGATATTTTTTTTACATTTCACTAAATTAACTTCGTTATTTTCATCTTTTTATTAAGAAACAAATAAAATCTTAAAACTAATTTTCACAATTTAAAAATGTTGTTATACGTTAACTTTGCCAGACAACAACAGATCGAAAAATCGCTTTTAAATTTAAAACTAGTGAAGAAAACAAAAAAGCAAAAAATTTATACTTTAAATAACAGTTCGTGTACCAGCACTTTTACTTAATAAAATACAGTGTCACAATAAATTTCATGTACAGTTGTATGAACGAAGCGTGTATGATCGCTAATCGCCGACAATTTGTATGGTGTCATACATTTTTGGCGACTTACGTTTAAATGTTAGCAATGATTGGCGTAACTGTGTTGTTACACTGATTTTACAGTCAAACTGTGAAGTATTCAATATTGATTATTTTAAAAAGGTTAGGTTTTGTAATTGTTTGGGATTAATGAAAGGTTTGTTTTAATGCTAGTTATCTAAATGTTTTGACTTTTTTTTTTAATCCTCGTTAAAAAAAGACCGGGACAAACTTTTGCTCATTTATATAAAATATTTTTTTTCTAACTTATGAACGATGTTTTATAAATAGCCATCCCTAATAAAAATCTCATTTACATCAGCTTTCATAGAAAAAAAAGCTGTCCATTTGTTTAGGAGGTATTATGCCACACTTTTTGGGTCGGAGATAAAAATAGAATGTATTTCTTTTAAATTATTTTTACACATTTTGAATTTCGTAAAACTTATTTTTAAATTTATTTTTAAATTTCTTTTTACATCAGTTATTAATATCTAGACCATCGTTTTTTCTTATTTGTTTATAAGGTTTCTTGTACAATAATGTTCCTATGTCCATAGTTTGTATTGTTAAACGCATTTGTACGGGAAAATAAAGACAATAGCACAATGTTTAGAGGTTCGGCTTGTGAAACTCGGATGTGGTAGCTCTTGACTAACACCTATAGTGTCAGCCCTGTACTAATTACAAAAAAATATAATTAATTACACTTAAGTGTTGTAGGAACCGACTTCAATAAATGTACAAAACATCACATACGTTACTCTGTACCCAAGTAACTAGGTAAAGCTCTTCAGAGTAACCAAAACTACCATAATCCAAGACGATGTAGAAAAGAGGTTTTCTACATTGACTATTTCGGGCATCGAACCCGGGATCTCCTCAGAGTTCCTTGAAAATAGTACTACCCTCAATCACGGAGGTCGTCACCGTTCAATGAAATGTATTTGGAACAACCTGATGAGATATCGCGTAATGAAGATCTAATATAAAAAAATAATATTCAGTCAAATTGAGAACATCCACCTTTTGAAATCGTTAGATGACATAGGAATTTATTAAAAACTATCATGTTTTGGAATATTTTCTGTTTGATAATACTGCTGATTAGTCCTGATACTATACTGATAACAGTAAGTAGAGAGGCAAGCCATTTTAAAAATATAAGTTATTTTAATGCGTTGACCTCTTAAATGTCTAAACTGATATATTAATATCGTCGCAATGAGATTCCGATAAGACATGATCAAGTAATATCCAGTATTATCGCGACAAATTGGTATTTAATGCAGTGTTATGTCATGGCGATGCGGAGGACGGTGTTATGCGGTACAGAACCAAACAAAAAAAAATCAAAAAGACGGTTAGAGCTAAAAGGGTATTAGTAAATCTGTCTCTATTTAGTAACTCGTGATCTATTATAATTGAATTCCCAAATGTGTACGCTGTTTGCGAAATATTGTATTTATACATAGGGCATTTATCAAACTAACAGAAAGATTTGTGAGAATTTTTTTATTACGTTTAAGAAGAGAATATCCAAAGTTAGATGTAGTACTTTAAATTGTTTCGTATTGTACTGTTTTACCTACCCCAGCTGCTTCTCGATTTGACCCAAAGGTTGGCTGGTAGATAATGCCTTGCGGAATTAAGTCCGCCTCATGTACCGGAATTATACGTGAAAGATTAAATAAATAAATATCCTTTATGAACAGGATTCAAGAATAGTCATCGTCATAAGAGCTGTACTGCCTCGTTCGCCTATTGGTGCTAAGCGCGACTGCTAAGACGTTATTAAGTTTTTCTATGAAATTCTCAGTAGCAGGTCGGAGTTTGGATTTGTGCCCGGTTAGTGGCAATAGGCTCGTCCCCTATTACATGGGACCTAAACATGTCGGCGAACTCTGGGTGTTCATTGGTACACCTCTGCCTACCCCTTCGGAGGTACAGGCGTGATGTACTATGTTGTTATGATATGATATACCTAAGTGTTTTTTTTCAGATAGGATGACAAGAAAAGCGTTATTCTTTAAGTTGTACAATTTATACATTTAATCTACCGTACCTCCCTATAAGAAACACCTTAGCTACCGTGAATAAAAATAACATTAATGGGCATTAATTTAAAAAAATAGCTTTAATGCAATATAGATTCTTGCTTGTCCACATTATAAAGCCATTCTGTAACACTTGCCCATTGACCGTAAGGCCGGCCTCGCGTTTGGCAAAAACATCTTATTATTAGCTTATAATATCTATTTGATGCTGTATATTATAATGCATATCTATGATATTACATATTTTTGATAGTTATGTTACGAATTTACGATATATTTGACGCAATTGATAAAATAACGATATGTTATTGCTTATTGTTTATTTTTTAATTGTGTCAAGCAATGGGATTTTAAGATAAGAAACTACAGAGTGAGTCTATCAGAGTTTGAACCTTAAGCGCTAGTAAGAACTAGTTTTGTCGTGAATTAAATATGAAGATGGAGATAGCCGTTTAAATAAATCTATCTAAATCACTAATATTATCCTAACAATGTCAAAACCATCGACATGACATCAACGACGTGATATTTTCGTATATAAGTCTCTCGCACAGCACATCTATTAGTCATGAATTACTGAAATATTTCATACATACTTATTAACTTTAAACCAACAACCTATAAAACTCCAATTCCGTTCTAAAAACCAACAAACCTTTAGTAAACTTAATGATTAGGTGCACATTAATTATTGTATTTAATTTAAACTAATGAACTGCAATCATCATAAATATCAAAAATAATTACGATACTTTTCTGGGGCCCGATGCTGCTATTTTTAGTCAGTGAGTGGAACGTTCCGGTATAATTTCTTTAATTAATACACAATTAAATCTAATATAAGAACAAACTCTAACTATACTAAAATTAAAACTTACATAAATAAAAACTAAACGGCGTCAAAGAACTCATCGTCATCCTTGTCAATGGCGGGGAACGTGCCCAGAAGGCTGGCAGCATTGCCACGTTGAATGGCTATGCCGATTCTCCGTGCATAACGCTTTAGTGTATTTGTATTGTGCCCAATTTTCGTGTTCATATAATTTTAGTTTAATGAAAAATGTAAACATAACAGCCAGAGCTGTAACTGAAAAAAAAAATAGGCACAATAACAAGAACACTGGAATGTCTATTAACCCGCCACTCACTGACTTAAAATAACGGCATCGGGCCCCTGTTAGTTTGTTACCTTCGTTATTACCCGACTGCTAAAGAGGTATGTTATTCGCGATGTTCGTGAGAAAGGGATTTATCGGTCGCATCTTGTGACCTTGCCCAGGAATGCAGCACTCGGAATCGAACCGACGACCTTTATGGTCGAGGAGACCGCGACTTCTAACCTACATTATGATTATAGGATGTGGATTAAGTTATTTCACAATTTATTTTATCATTAGGATAGAAATAAATTATGACATAAATGAATCCAACTTCAGAATAGAAAAAGGAGGGGTATGTGTTTGACATATACCTACACCATGATTAATAGACAACTACTACAATATAGCAATTTAGAGTATTTTAATCGTTTTTTATGCAGTTCATTTCGTGAAGTAAATAAAAATATTCTTAAAATTTGTTTAAATAGTAAATGTCAGTATGTTATTATTGAAACGGTTTTAAATTTTATATAATACTTATATGTATGCTGTTAGCATACCTAAATAAATTAATGCACATACACTTAGGTAAAAAACACATATTGATTGAAAAAAAAAATGGTTTTATATGTAAAAAATAAAATAAAAAAATACTTATCTTTTTATACTTCTACTAAAAACTTAATAGAACAGCATTATAATAGATGTATTAAACAAAGTAAGCATCTTCAAAACAATGCCCAACCTTGCATCCGACACTCGTCAATCAGACAACATTAACAAAATACTCCTCGACTCTCAGCCTATACGTCAAGTGCCAGCCTTATTTATTTAGCTGTCAATTACTCATCTCACAAAGGATTATAGTTGAGGAGCTAATGCCATTGTGCGTCATTATCTCACTTGTTTCGTTGAAGATTAATATTTAAGCTTTAAGGTTGGTTATCTATATGTTTAAGTAGGTATGTAGAGTTATTGAGTGTTTAGGTCAGACTACATACCACTGCAATGTTGTGGTTTTAATCCCGCCATGGGACAAACATTTGTGTGTGAGGCAAATGTTTGCCCGAATTAGTCTAGTGAGATATAAATGTAGGAATGGAAAGTGACTAATGCATGAGATGTGTGAAAGAGACAGAAGCTAAGTGTGAGTGAGACAAGTTATGTATGCTTGAGATGACGTAAATGTTGACGTAGAAGAAGGAACACGAGTAGAACAGGAGAACGACGTGATGGTGTAAAGAAGTAGGACGTTTAGAATAAGTTGCTTAAAATAAAATAAATTAAAATACGCATTTTTGTTTGACTGATGAACCTGATCCCACATAAATAAATCTTTCAGGTGGCTTGTATTTTACCCCCAATGCAAAAATAGGGTTGTCATAATTTTACGTGTCGCGGCATGGTCTGCGTCATCGTAGCTTTTAAAAAACGAGTAGACCGATTGTGATGTGGTTCGTTTCACTATTACTGTTATGCAACTTGAAAGTTGTACAATAACGTATATTATATTCTATTCTATTCGTTTTTTTTTTAAGTTGGCCGTAGTGGTTGCTAGATATAACGAAAAAATTTTTGAAAATTTTGATTAAGTAATTAGTTATTAATGTTCTTATGATTTAGATATTCCCTAATTCTTAAGTTTGTTAGGTGGTAAAATCATGTTTGCTAAATCAATGGCTATACTTACTTTTATGGCCTATTACATGCATATATCATTAACCTCATATAAATGAATTACACAACAATTTGCAAGGGAATTACTGCACGCATAATTTCACATCCTAAAACACCAATTTAGGTATCAAAATAGCTTTTAAATTTAACTTAATTAACATTACGAAGCAAATAAAACATTAAAGTCACAATTTAAAGTTTATGGACCATAAGCCTATACGAAAAGTGATAAAACTTTCGCTTTTGAGTAGTTTTGATGGAGGATTTATTGATAATTGTAATTGCATGTTGGTTTTTATGTTTGTTTAGTTAAGAGTTAATTGTTTTTGCTCTGTTTGTGAAGGCAATTCTGGGGTCGAATTAGTATTTTTTTTTATTATGCAATTGTTACAAATTTGTATTACTTAGCTAAGTAGATAACAGTCTTCTATCTTATAAATATCTATGATATTTTTATAGTTATTCCGTTAGAAACTAATCTAACATACCAAAGATCAAGAAAATCTGGTCATCCGTTCTTGAGTTATTAGTGAATCGTACGTGATACGATTCACTGAAACACGAATGTTTTATATAGAAAAGAAACATAGATTTCTAAATTCAACCATTTCCCTGTCCCGTGAGTCACGTGTAAACATTGGAAATGGGTTTGACGCATTTGGTGCACTTCTCAACTTGTACACCATGCTCAAATGGTGCACTTCTCAATTGGTGCACTTCGGAACTGGTGCACTTCGCAAAAGGAGCACTTTTTAAGATGTAAGGAGATTTGGAAAAAAGAACTAAAAATAAAATAATTTTTGGTTTTCCATTATGTAGTTTTCTTAAAAATATGCGTCAAATCAATACAATCGTCAATACGTCATTCCCCCATTATTTAATTATTGTGTCTACTGGAACAGTTAAGTTGTAGAGACGCTTCTATAACCTAAGTGGCAATTCCCAAAATGTTCGGCTCAATTCTATCGAGACCTTTATCCACAATATACCACGATCATTAGGTACATTAAATTTCAACACAATTCGCATTTGAAATACAGAAAACCATTGATATACGCTCAAATGACCCGTAAACCATTCACAACAATCTTCCAAAATAACGAAAAGTTTGCACATCATATATTTTGTAATAATACACATCTTCTAATATTACAAACGAACAATAAGCATAGTAAAATGATCATAATTCACTATGAAATTCGTCACCCAACCTTTTCATGCATGGTGTAATTTTACCATTAGTTGGTAACAACAATTTAGGCGCAGGCCAGACAGAAGCGACGTAAGACGCAGACGGGGCGCGGACATTTGTCTCTACCCGAGAGACCCGCGCTCCGTCTCTTATGCAAGGTTTTGCGTCGCGACGCTTCTATACATTTTGCATGAAAGGGACGCTGTAGAGAAAAATGTCCGCGCCCCGTCAGCGTCTTACGTCCCTTCTGTCTGGCCTGCGCCTTATGGTGCAAGTTATTTTCATATAGCAACTGTAATGACTAAGCAATTTGATGGTTACCTTTGATTTGTACCATATGGATAATGTGCCCAATTTTAGGAGCATCTTCTAAAATTGGGCACATTTGAATTTCGGAATAAAGGACACTTAAGAGCCAAAGATCAGCTCTGTCGCCATAGGTAGAAATCAAACGAATTGTTGTGGAATATGTGTTAAGTGGATACATCGGAAATTTTACTTACAGGTTTATGACTTACTTATCGTAAGAAAATGGGTAATCTTTGGTAAAGTTTGGTTTTGTTTTGTCACACCTTAAAGCGAACTAAATTCGACTGTATTTTATTGTTAAATAGGATTTTTATCATCCGTATTCAAAATGGTAAAATGTTATCCCACCAAAAACATTCAATGTAAAAAAAGCCAAGTCTCTCTATGCAATTCTTCCATCGTAAAAAGTATTGAGATAGCATAGGAGCCAAGCCCTGTTTAATTTTATTTGTAATAATAAATAAATATTTTGTGACTCTATCAATAGTTTTGTTTGCATTGCAATAATAGCGACTTGGCCATGAGCACAAGTTAAATGTCCTTTGCTCTTTGTAATTACGTGCAAATATCGTTAAAATGATTTTGTAACTAATTGGAATTTGAGATCACTATGCACTTAACATGCGCCATAGTGCATGTGCAGTTCACTGGTCTTGGATGATACAGACTGTCGGTTAAGGTGTCCTGATATTATTTATGATTTACTTTCAACTGCTCCAAATATGCCATTTTATATTTGTACCATATTGTGCTCATGGCCAAGTCACTATTATTGCAATGCAAACAAAACTATTGATAGTCACAAAATATTTATTTATTATTACAAATAAAATTAAACAGGGCTTGGCTCCTATGCTATCTCAATACTTTTTACGATGGAAGAATTGCATAGAGAGACTTGGCTTTTTTTACATTGAATGTTTTTGGTGGGATCTCATTAATTTTTGGAAGGTCTCTTTCTTTTATTTTTAGGTGTTTTAATTATTACTTGTGCTTCAGCTGCTGCTTTGCTTAGAGCCCATTCCCTGTCTCTTACTCTGTTGCCTGTATTGTGATGTTTCGTAATTTTTAAGGCACACAAGTCTGGGCGGTAAATATTTCTGAGTCGATTATATTCAACTGTTGCTGTCTCCTGAACTTTGATGCTTTTAAAATCGATATTTACCAAATATAATCCACCCAGACTTGTCTCTCTTGAAAGAGCCACGTATACTTGACTATAGGTGAAAACGGAGGAACCTATGTCCTTCATCGCGTGGTTTAGATTTAGCCCCTGGCTTTTATGGGTGGTTATAGCATAAGCGATGCATGTAGGAAATTGTTGACTATGCGGCGCCGTGCTTCATCTTAATACTATACAAAGTTCATATCTTTTTTTTATATGCGTTGTTTAGTAGCATTTATTTTACGCTAGCATTGGAAAACGTAATAAATGTTTATTAATTTAAACCTCAGTACTTACACCTGCATATTTGTACTTTTACAAACATGGAAAAATAATAAGTAGGGTAGATTTATCCGTCAAATAATTAGCCTGTTATTCGTAAACATTGTGTAATAGACCTCCGTATTTACTTTTGTTACATTACGTGTTATTTGTATCGAGTTGAGCATTTACATTCCTCAAGTGGTTTTGTTGTGTGATATCGGACTTTTGTTTTGTTGTTAAGTGAGAGAATTTACTCTAGTTTTAACGAGAAATGTCTACACCGGGTGGATAACGGACAAACCGACCACTGTCTCGCCGGTGCGTAAATTGTTGTTTTAATAAACCTGTGTATTAGGATTAGTTAAAATACATTGTGATTTTAGCATAACCACCCCAATGGGATGGCACTTTGATTCGACAACCCCATTCACTTGGGCCACCAAGATGAGATTTTTACTAACATGAAAGTGTCTGTAAGAGGTGGGAGCCATTAGCATTTACCACAATATCAATTCAAATAGTAAACGAATATCTATTTAGAAGTTGATAAACCTTGAAGAATTTAACTTTTATAACCTGAAATTCAGCAACCTAAAATAAAGATTTCTCTTGAACCATGGTGAACAAATGGATATCGTTTGCATAACACATATTCTATTGAGCATGGCAACGAAGTCAAAATCATTGAGCTGTCGCAAATTAATTGTAAGTTCATCGTATATAAATAGTTCATTCCACAGGTTCGGCACAATGAGGGAACCTAACAACCTATTAGTTTCAGTACATGAAAGTTTTTTAAAAGGTTTTTTTTTTCGTACCGGTGGTAGCTGTATGAGATAGAAACCATAGCGCGATTTAGACCACGTACATAGTCATCTTTCGAGTGAGCATAGAATATTTATAGCATTGCATTATGTGGATGAAAGATTGTAGCTTTATTCATTTCATTTTAACTTAGCTTTGTTTATTAATATGTAAATTCAATACATTATTACAATGTATTGGAACGAAGTTCTTATGAAAAAAAATCTTATTACGAAAAGTTGTAACGAAACTTTTTAATGACGTCATTAGTGAACAGTCTTATGATTAAAAATTTTGATAGATATCCTAACTTCTCAGATGGCGGTATTGACACACGACGAGTTTGATAAGCCGCGTGTCTTGCGTTCGAATCCTAATTCTATGTTTTTTTTTGCGTTTACAACTAATTATATTTATTTTTTTATTTAATAATAAATTTAATTAAATTATATTAATTAAATCAAATTCATTAAATTAAATTATGGTAATTACATTCATTCAAATTATTTCTTAAATTTAAAGGAACTTCGTTCCATCCGAGTGTCTCTTAACATCTCGTTAGATTTTTTTAATAATATAAATCGATTTGTTTTACTTTTTGTTCTTTGTTCTTCGTTCAACTTTGTTCTTCGTTTATGTAAAACTAAGAACAAAGTTAACAATGCAGTCAAAATTCATACACCATGTTCTTGTAAAACCGCAAATGTAAATTTGTTTCCTAATATTTACTAAGGTGTATAATTTCTTACCGTTTTTATAATTTTCCCTTTATTTGTAGCTAAAAACTTATCTTGGTCCCAAATTTTAAGTTTCTAAGTTTGCTAGAAGTACCTTAGATTTTTGATGATCGGTCAGTCAGTGAGTGACAAAATTTAATGGTGTAACTTTGATCTCTCATAACTCTGAAACTATTGGTTCAAATGTCATGTAATTTTGAGGCTAAGCTTACTTTAATACTCACTCTAGGTCATCGAAAACCTAAACCCCTAGCTTTGTCCGTATCGATGATACAGGGGGGGGGGGGGTGAAATAGCCGCGAAACGCTTCGAGAAAAGTATGGTACGGCCGTGCCCGTTTTGCTCGAAACGGCACTGTTGTGCCCCTAGATACATTATTACAATTCATTGGAATGAAGTTCCTCATCGCGCGTTGAGAATGGGTGCTAGGCGGAAGCAATTCTTACGAAAAGTAGTAACGACACTTTTTAATGACGTCATTAGTCAACAGTCTTATGATTAAGACTTTCGATTGATATCTTAAATTCTCAGATGGCGGTGTTGACACATGACGAGTTTGCCAAGGGGCGGGTCTTGCGGTCAAATCCTAACGATAAACAGTTGTCTTTTGTCTTTCCAACTTATCATAATATATTTAATTTAATAATTTGTTTAGCATTTTTTTATTTAATAATTAACTAAATTAAATTAAAGTAATTTCTTTCCATCCGGGTGTCCCTTGACACCTCTCAAGTTTTTTTAATAATATAAATCGATTTGTTTTACTTTTTGTACATAAACGAAGAACAAAGTTAACAATGCAGTCAAAATTCATACACCATGTTCTTGCAAAACCGCAAATGTAAATTTGTTTCCTAATATTTCCTAAGGTATATAATTTCTTACCGTTTTTATAATTTTCCCTTTACTTGTAGCTAAAAACCTATCTTGGTGCCAAATTTGAAGGTTCTAAGTTTGCTAGAAGTACCTTAGACTTTTGATGATCGGTCAGTCAGTGAGTGACAAAATGGTGTAACTTTGATCGCTCATAACTCTAAAACTATTGGTTCAAATGTCATGTAATTTTGAGGCTAAGCTTGTTTTAATGCTTTCTCTAGTTCATCGAAAACCTAAACCCTTAGCGTTTTCCGTTTCGATGATACAGGGGGGGTGAAATAGCCGCGAAAGGCTTCGAGAAAAGTATGGTACGGCTGTGCCCGTTTTTTTTTTTGCTCGAGACTTGGCAGGGGCACTACCGTGCCCCCAGATAAGAATACATTATTTTAGATTTAAATACAAAAACGTAATATTTTTTGTAAATAAAATTAAAATAAATGTTTTTTTAGAACAAAGCACTACTAAAATACTACAACAAATATAAATACTCAAAAAAAGTCGCTTTCAAAAATTGACACCCTTATACATAATGTTACTGTAAAGCGGTGTAAAAATAATCTTAATCTAAATAAACATCAACGATATTTTTCTAAATGACTTAGCTTTTAACCTCCTCCTAGCCTTGGTTTACACTAAATATTTGAATGCATGTATCATCATAATTAATTGTTGTACATCTGTAATTAATCCCACGCACTACCTGCACTATGTAATTACTATCGATCAATGATTTATTGAAGACCAATGCGTTAATTGATTTTTTTAGTGCTTGTTTTTAGCTACCTGACTTACTTAACCTTCGGAATGCATTTAAATCAATATTAAAACTATTTTTAAAAACGTATTTATGTACTTTCAGAGCAAACTCTAACTATACTAAAATTAAAACTTACATAAATAAAAACTAACAGGCGTTGAAGAACTCATCGTCATCCTTTTCAATGATTTTCAGAGTATCTACGGTATGCAGCTGAATCCGGTAAGACTTATAGTCGCCCCCAACATAGTTGAGAGAAGGCTCGGGAGATGATGTATTTTCAGAGTATCTTCTGTCAAGCCTTTTCCCATACTATGTTCAGGGTGGCTTCCAGTCTCACCCGATTCAGATGAATACTGTATATTATACTATACTACCTATCTGATTTCAACAATCCATTTCACTGCGTAACACAGTATCCCATAGTAAGGCCAGGACTCCACCAAAGCGGAGACGAGCGGAGAAGTTTTTAAGCAACTAATAGGAATTCGTTATTCAAATTTAGATGTGTCTGGGGCTGAATGAGGCACTCCTATGGTTGGTATGGTTGTTTTATACACTTCTCCGCTCTGCTCTGCTGTTGAGTTGTTGTGGAGTTCGGCCCTAAGACTGGTTGTCAGAATTGACTTAACGACCAAAGATTGTTACATATGAAAGTTGGGACCAACGGCTGAACGTGTTTTCCGAGTCACCAAATCAAAGTTGTTTTAAATCTTATCTTATTTCTCTTAAACATCTAACAGAAAAACTGAACCTATCTTAATTAATTTTGGGCAGCATGTAGGCTGAACCTTGGGGAAAGTCATCAAATACTTTTTATTGAACCATAGAGGGCGGTACTGTGGGTTAGGTAAGAACTGTAGGTTGATACTATTTATTTTTCAATCAGTTAAAAATATCTTTAGTTAGAACAAATGTGGGATGTATGCCTTTTCTATTGTAAGCATGGGTGGATGAGGATTATTGATTATTAATTTGTAAATATAAATCAATCTTCATAATTATAGCCAAAAACATTTTTGACCACATCATCTTTCAAAACAAAAACCGCATCATTATCGATCTATTCGTTTAGGAGCGGTACACAGACAGACCACGCATCAGACTTATAACACCCCTTTTTTGCGTCGTTGTTTAAAAGAAAATGATCAAGATCTAATCATAAATTTCCAACCAGCAAATACCATTTTTTGAAGAAGGTTATAATAATCATCAACATAAGTATACCCCAACTGTATCATGACATTTGGCTTGCAAAGCGCACGGTTCAAGGTTCGAGTCCCGTAATTAGAGTGTTCGATTTTATTTATTGCTCGTCTCAAGTCGCTCGTAATGCGCTAGTAAATTAGTTTAAAGTTGGTGTTATTGACATACTCGGAAATTTCGTAAGTTATATTTACTTTTGACATTTAGGTTAGGAAATAAATTGAGGTGTAAATTTAGACGAAAATATATTATTTTAAAGAATCAACAGATGGTATTACAGGGTGTTAGAAAAAAGGGTATACCTATCCAAAAGGGGTGAAGAGTACTCCTGGTATAGAGTTAGTTTACAAAATGGAAGGCTAAAATGGGTTGTTTCATTGATTGAAATCCAAGATTTCGAAATCAAAAATTATTTAACTGAGAAAGTTAACAATAGTGTGGTAATATAATACTCTATATTTAACACTATAGTGTGTAGTGTTGTTTTTATTAATTCAACATATTTTTAACCCCCCGACGCAAAGGAGGGTTTGGTGTGTACCTCATCCGGTGCTCTAAAAATTTGCTCTCTGTAATTTACATGAACCAAATTATTCAAATACTCTTTCGCGCTACATTGTAAAAAAGAAGAGATACACTGCATAGTTTTTGCTTGACGTAGGTACTAATATTATGACAATGTACCTATTATGTTATAAAAACATAGTGCTGTAACAAGGACACAAAACAATTCGGATTATATTAATAACATAAAATGCATTTAGACACTCAAGGTTTTGGACTCTTCAACAAGACAAAGAAAAAAATATGTTGGAAGAGTCCAAAACTCTTCCAACATATTTTTTTCTTTGTCTTGTACTGCCAGTAACAAAAGGGGTACTAAAGCATGCATTAGTTACAAAAGATCATTTTATAAAGCTGACAGCTGATCATTATAGTAAGGCAAGTGCATGTTAAAATGCATTTTGTGCATGTCAAAGTTGTTTGAGCTTAATGTGATGGTTCTTTTGTAAGGAATCTAGTGTGTCTTAATATTGTTAGAAATTAGATTATACTAGCAATAGGTACGTTATTTAAAAAGGTACAAAGGTAGGTTACAAATATGTTAATTCCAGTTATGAAAAAAAGAAACATTTACTTTGCAGTCTCGGGTCTTAAGAATTCTCTATCAATTAAACGAAGAACATTTAGATGTATGATAATTACAAATGCATTTAATGAAGATGTACAAAAAAGGCTTTAAATATAGATCATTATAAATAATCAGGAATTAGGTTTATATAAAATAAATAAAATATACCAAAATTGTATTGTCCTATATTTTTGACCGCGACTGTACTTACATTTGGATTTAAAATGGCGATCATTAGTATCAAGGCTAGTAATTGTTATTAATATCTGAAACATTAAAATTAATTTGGTTTTATTTGTTTTTAAGTTCAAAATTTACCCACGAGAGTATTTTAAAGCAATCTCAAAGGTTATTAATTTTTTGTCTGTTTACCATTGATCTCCGTGACTCCTGTACCAATTTTGACGAGTTTTTTTTAATCATAGCTTTAATAAGCATCCCTTACTTTAAAAGTACAGTTTTTAGAACAAATATTTTCTCTTATTTTTAGTGTAGGCTTAGTTTTTATATTATTGTAAATATTTTAAGTAAGTAAAACTACTTTTTACGGATCTTTTCGAGGTTTATATTTAGATTTTAGGTCCCGACGTTTCGTATATATAAACCGCGGAAAAAATCCGTAAAAAGTAGTTTTATTTCAATGTCTAACATTCGCGTAAACCTAAGAAACCAATAAATACTTCCGTTTTAAGTATGTCATAATGTAGTTAACTGTAGAATATTAAAACCTTTTTGATGTATTAATTTAATATGGTAGGCGGACGTCTCGAGACCAAATCGGAGACATCTTGAAAAAAGGTCAGGTCAAGAGTACCCGAAACCGAGCATGTATGAAGGGAATTATGACAGTGGATGAAGCGAAACAAGTGTGTAAGGATCGTAGCAAGTGGAAAGAAGTGGTCTCTGCCTACCTCTACGGGAAACATGCGTGATTATATGTATGTAAAGCTTCACTTGAATTAAATATAAGTACGTACTCAGTAATGATGATACCTAAGTACAACTTGGTATTTATAGAAATCATTACATACGGCCAATGCCTTAAAGGTTTTAATTTACGATTTCGAAATTAATGGGGTTTTCAACTAAAATGTGTAATTTCAATGTGACTAGTCATTCAGGTCAAGCATTAGCATTTTAAAGACGAAAAACACTACTTACTTAATAAAATATTATACTCGTAGTAACTACTGAGTCATGTGTATTAGGATATTATGAAGACTGATTTAAAATAATATACATACATATCATCAATCCTGTATCCCCGAAGGGGTAGGCAGAGGTCTACCAATGTACGCCCACAGTTCGCCGATATGTGTAGGTCCCATGTAATAGGGGGCGAGCCTATTGCCAAGAACCGAGCACAAATCCAAACTCCGACCTGCTACTGAGAATTTCATAGAAAAACCCAATAACACCTTGGTCGACTCGGGAATCGAACCCAAGACCTCCAGCGTAGCAGTCGCGCTTAGCACCACTAGGCCAACGAGGCAGTTCAAATATTATCAACTTTTCAAATATGAACTATCAACCATATCCCTACTAATATTATGATTGCAAAAGTTTGTTTGGATCTTTGTTACTCATTCACGCAAAAACTACTGAATGGATTTTAATGAAACTTTACAGTAATGTAGCTTATAAACTAAATAACACATAGGCTATAATTTATAAAGAAAGTATGAATTGTCATTCACGCGGGTGAAATTGCGGGGCAAAGCTAGTTTAATATAAAATTTAACGACTGGTAAGGAAAACACAAACCTTTTCCTTAATAACTTTATGGATTGAAATTAAAAGCACATGAAAATCTGTTCAGTTGTTTTTGAGTTTATCACGTTCAGACAAACCGATACACATAGACATACACATACAGATAAATCGCGTTGGAATCCATTAAAAAACATTTTAATAAGTTACATTATTTTCTTATAATACCATCATTATCATAACAAATACAGTACATAATAATTATTATAAAAAAGTTCTGAAGAATTCTGCTTTACCTTCTAATAACATATGCTTAATGATATCTTAAAAAATAACATAAATTACAACTATTATCTTCACAATAAACACGGTAGTATCAAAACTGACTTTAATAATAATAATTCAAAGGAATCATTTAATTTTGACCCTCAAAGCAATCGAATTGTTTTGTTATTACACTATTATAACATAGCTATTATATAAATAATTTAATTTATGTGTACTTCCGATTTTTTTGAAGTGATGTACAGAGTTCAGATTTTATTGAGTGGTTCCGTATACAATTTGACTGTAGGTATGTTAAGTTTTATTTTATAATTTATTTAATTTTTCACTTTTGTATTCCGTATGTATATAAATATATTCCTTAGATAACTAACTAGCCTTGACCCGATATTATTGGATACCGCAACAAAAATCTTCCACCGCGAGTTCCAAGACTAAGTTTCATCAAAATCGGTTTAGCGATTTACAACTTTACTACGTATTTTAAAAAAGTACAAAAATATGACAGTTATTAGCAATTAGCAAGTAATTGGTAACTTCTAATTAAAGTATACTTCATCGGTTGAAAAGTATAGATTTGTAAGGCGGAAATAAAACTTGCAATAAAAATATAAGTAGGTCTTAATCTATAACTTCATTAGACACCCTTAATTTCCTTATTGTTTAAAAGCCAAAAGAACACACAACAACAAATAATTAATAATAATAGTCCCGGACATCTTCACACACGGTTGTCTGATCCCAAGCTAAGCAGAGCTTGTGTTATGGTAACCAGACAACTGATAAACATACTTATATACTTCTAAATACATACATATTATAGATAAATTACACCCAGACACAGAACAAATGATCGTGCTCATCACATTAACATTTGTCCAGAGTGGGAATCGAACCCACGACCTCCGGTATAGCAGTCAGGGTCTCTAACCACTAGACCAACAGGCCCGTCGTTAAATTAATTAACAACATATTTAAACTTTCTAAAATTATCAACGGTTCCTCACAGCAAGGTACCCTAAACGAACAGTATTGATTATAATAACATGATAATTGTTGTAATCTTTTGTATGATAATATGGAATATGAATGAACTGTTAATTGGCTGGTATTATTTACTTTTCATTGAACTTCGAATTATGGATAAAGAAACACGATTGTAAATCTTCAGTCCTTTATATTTAGCCGACTGCCAAAGAAGGGTTATGTTTGTAATGCGGATCTTGTATGTATGTTATTAAATTCCTATGATGATGGATTTCAAAGTTAAGATATAAGATTCGTTTCCAAAACCTAGGTATTCGTAAATAATCTATTTTTTTAAGAATATATTTCGTAATGTTGGCGATAAATTGTAAGCTGTTAATGCAATTTTATTTAACCAAACCTACCAAATAAGGTATCAAATAAATAGCTTTGCTCAGTGTAAAATAATATACTTAATTTTTTATATTTAATTGCAATTTCTTACTATAAAAACCCTGTATTAGCAGATCATGATTCGTAACTGCCTCGTTGGCCTAGTGGTGCTAAGCGCGACTGTTACGCTAGAGGTCTTGGGTTCGATTCCCAAGTCGACCAATATGTTATTGGGTTTATCTATGAAATTCTCAGTAGCAGGTCGGAGTTTGGATTTGTGCCCGGTTAGTGGCAAAAGGCTCGCCCCCTATTACATGGGACCTAAACATATCGGCGAACTGTGGGTGTACATTGGTACACCTCTGCCTAACCCTTCGGGGATACAGGCGTGATGATATGTATGTATTACAAATACAAAAAGAATTTGACATATAGACTATCAATAATAAATAATGATTCTAATGATCTATAATTACAGTAATTCAGAATATATTTTTCGCAATACTTGTTATTCTCACGACGAGCTTGTATCCATATTTGGTTCAAATGTGAGCGAATTACTATGTATGTACTAGTTATCTTCGGATTAAGTTGAGATAACTTAATGCTAGTGAATAGCAAGTTCTCACCAATGGCCAAATAACTGCATAATGTTAGACTTCGTAATTTAGATATCTTCGTACAAATCGTAAAACATACGAATAATAACGTTAAGAAAAGTGCAATTCTACAGAAACTCGTATTCTATATTTTAATAAAAAAGGAATACAAAATTTAGATAGGAAGATCTGATTCCATATTTTTAACCGACTTCAGAAAAAAGAGGTCCTCAATTTTACGGAGAGTTTTTTTATGTTTGCTACACAATATCTCCGGAAAAAACTTATCGATAAGGTTGTGTGGACCTATATTTTATTTGAAATCGATACTGTAAGTAGTTTTTTTGTGTTAAATGCAAACGGACGAAATATGGATGTAATTGTAAAAAAAAATAAGTGTTATTTTTGTATTAAAATTATAAGTAAAATTATATTTTAGATGGCGCTAAATGAATAAATCTGCATGTATTGCAAAATAGTGAATCTGTGGTTAGGACTTGCAAATGAGAAATAAATGAGTTAGCACAAATTGCCAGCCTTAAATGACTTTTCTTGGTGGCATAATGTTGCCACACTCTTTCTAAATAATGCTTCGTGACCTGAAGAAAATATGCTATAGTACCTATTTACTTAACTTTCAAAAGAGGAAGATTTTTTTAACACACACCATATATTTTTTTATGCTTAAATAATTTATTACTTTATATGTACTTTCTTCATTATTCTAAAACACTTCTGATAAACAGTGAAGGAAAACATCGTGTGGAAACCTGGTTTCCAAAATTTGGGATCTGAAATCGCCCGCAGAGAGCAAGCGTGGTGACCAATGCTCGTGCCTTCTCTATATGGGAAGAGGCCTATCAGTGGGCCTACCAGTGGGACGTTTATAGGCTGGATTATTTATATATTATTTATGTAGTAATTTATTAATTTGCAAATAAATGTAAAAAGAACGACTATACTTAAAGAAAAAAAAAAACTGGCTTTTATTTTGATACAATTAATAAGCGATCGCCTCATTTTTTAAATCATATACAAAAAGAAATCATGCAGACAAAATGAGAACCTCATTTGAAGTTGGTTGAAAAATATGAAGAGGATACAAATTCGTTTTACTTTTATAAATTCCTCTTTTTTTAATTTTAATATCAAACTTTTAGACTACTCATCTGACAGATTTAATACTTTACCGAATCTATTTACCCGTAAAATGATGTGCCTACATAATACCATATCAAATCGCTAAACATATTTCCAAATACCTCAAAACTAATGATCACACACAATGGATGCGTAATTAGACATTTGAATACATAATAGACTTAAACTCAGATCGTAAGTTAGCCAGACGTCGAGTGGGCTTCAAGTGTGGGCTTTAAGGATGCTTCTAATACCTTTACTTACTTAAGGTTCTATAAATTATCCTGTGACTCTGTCTGGTTGAAATGTTAGAATACTAAGTGCACTTTTAACCGACTTCAAAGAAGGAGGAGGTACTCAATTCAACTATATTTTTTTTGTTATCACAGAACTTTTGAATAGGTTAACATATTTAGATGTTTTTATCTCATTTAAAAACTGGTGCTTCCATTTGGTCCAGTTTTCACATTGGGATCTATAATAAAACCATATAAGACTTATTTTGAATTAGTTTTGTGTCAAAACTCATCTATTGGCCAGCCTTGCATCTCCATGGTATGTGGGGATACAACAGTCCGGGCTTCCAGAGCCTTGAGAAAGGCTCCGACTACTCTGGTAAAACATCTGGTGCCATCCTTCGACTTAGTGGCGGCTTTACGGGTCCAACCGAAGTCTTAGCACCATAACGCCTTGGTGACTGCCCACATAGTGGCGAACCCAAAAAATTAAAGAATATGAAAATCGATCTACCTGTTTTTGAGTTATAAATAACATAGCTAACCCGACTTCGTTTTGTATAAAAATATTTCTATCAGATGCAAGAAGAAATGAACTGCATACAGCAGCATTTGGCGTAAGTACAGCTTCTTCTTTGCATCCCAGTACAGTTCAGTAACTCACCAGTCTCCCACATAATATAGCATATTGTTTGCACAATCAAACCAACTTCACTTAGGCCCTTTAAATAACAGTCGATAATATATGTTATTCATCCACGCAGCGATTGTTTGAATACGTCTCAAGGACTGAACCCACAGTAAACCTTGTTTACACTTGTTAGTTATACCTTCATATGTTATGTAATTTATTATTGTTATCATCTTCTGTCTAATTGTTAAACCTACGGGCTTAAGTAATAGCTGTCTTATTGATTTGATACGTGTTATTGACAACCTTTTTGCCGATATATTTTTGAGACTTTCTGATAAATATTAAAATACTGAATATATTTTCATAAATTATAGCTAAGAACCACATTGATAACACCAATATTAAACAGAAGCACAATCGGTCCATTCTTTTAGGAGCTTAGAAACTAAAGAGAGACATGCATACAGACAGATGACTCGTCAAACTTATAACACCAACATCCGTGACGAAAAAAGAGAGGTCCTCTCTTTTTATGATATAAAACGGTTGATTAAGTTTGCAATCATGTAGGACTCGGTGTCGCAAACGGAGGGTTCCGTACCATTGTACAAGATAATATACAAAAATATGTACTTCTCTTTTATTTTAATAAGTAGCAACAGACGTGCACTCACTGCGAAAATTTTATCATTCTAATATATTTTTTCACATTACTGTTTATAAGATACAGGCCACAGAGAGATGGAAAAAAAGGTCCCGTTGCAATTCATCGTGTACGGACCCTATAATTGGAGACATTTATTAAGAGGATATTTTGTTTTGTAGGTAATGAAGATATATAAACAATCAATAAATAACTTTAATATATAATACAATAAAATAACGTTTAGATTTAATGTTTAAGCAATGAGCTCACAGACATTTACTACTTACAATAATCTACATAAAATTATATTGATGGCTTATACTATTGAGTTACTTGGTAACCTCACAGTTATTGATATAAGGTTTACATATAAAAGGCTATATCATCACGTATGTATTATTAAGCCTTTATTAGATAGAGATATTGTTTTGACATACCGAATAAAAATCGGAAGATGTGTGTAGATGTTTGGTTATGGAGGGGCTCGTGGCTAAGTGTAAGGTTTGACCGATAATACAGGTTAAGCCGCGCTCGCCGCTGTTGGTCCGTGGATGGGTGACTATTTATAACATACCGAGATCCCTTCGTGTTTCGGAAAGCACATTAATCACTAGGTACCGGCTGTCATACATGGATCTTTGGCAGTCGTTAAGTCAATGCTGACAACTGATCTAACTGTAAACACAGTATCCCATAGATACTGTGTTTACAGTTAGAGTGTAAACAAATGAATAGTTGGGTTTTACAAAAGCGGCGAACTGTGGGTGTACATTGGTAAACCTCTGCCAAACCCCTTGGTGATACAGGCGTGATGATGTGTTATGTTATGTTTATGTTAAAATAAGAATAAATGAGTTTTTTTTTACTATTTGAAAGACTTAAAAAACTATAGTTTTCATTCATTCTATTCCAATATTCAAAATGCATACTAATAAATGTGTAACACCTACAGATCTAGGTCCCAGATAAGGTCTATCACAGCCTAGGTACCATTTGTACCTATCATATCAAACAAGCCGCGCTGATTGACATTCAAAGCGTTACAAAGGATGTTAATATTGGGTTATCTTCTATCAATACGTGTCAATGATTTATTGTATTATAATTTAAATTAAACCTTGAAGAGGTGTGTAGGTTTCTGTAACATATGTTGCAATTTATAGTATCAAGTACTCGTATTTTATTGAAAGTAAAAATTGATTTTATCAATTTAAAAGGGGTGAAGAGTACTGCTGGTATAGAGTATTCTATAAAAAATCTGCTCAACAAAATTAGTTAAATAATGTACTGAATAGCCATTTTTTGTTATGTCTATCATAACCAGACCGCTAAAGCGATCTATCATTAAAATTTTGCAAGCGACATAGAAAGATACCCTTGCCGTGTGGTGACACGTTTATAATTTTTGATATCAAGTCAAAGTTATACATAAAGTTGAAAGTCTTGAATTGAAATTTTGAAAACTGTCTCTATACCGCATTCTTGATCCCTTTGTTATAGACAAAGGTAACATTCTGAATATGACGAAGTCATAATTAAAACATAAAAAAATATATAAATAAACATGAAATTTGGAACCTCCTCCTTTTTAGGTGTAAAAAATAAAAAAAAATGTGAATAGGTAATTGATAACATCCTCCTTTTTTTAAGTTAATCTGTGTTACTAATCATGGTATGAAATAACGGTTACGTAAACTAATATCAAACGACTGTACCACTAGGCATACAAGATATCCTGATTGCCATAAAAAATCCTTCCCAGCTTCATAACTAAGCTATCTGTCAGATGTCAGCGGTATCCACAATCTAGGTAATGTCAATATGGAATACATATTCATCGCGCACTTTATGCTTTTATGGCAGAAGGCTTCTGGGGTAGGGTAGCCATGGGTTTAATGGTTCTGTAGATTGATTAAGACGAAATAAAAGGTAATTTTACTGGAATGATGTACCTAAATGGATGTCCAATTTAAAAAACTAACTAAAAAAATAAGTAATGCTTTGAAAATCTTTATAAATGGATGGATGGAACGCTATAAATCACGAAACCAGAGATGACAATGCGACAGTTTATTGTCAAAAAAGTGTAGTTTTTGAAAGGTCTATCCTAACAACAAAAGATCCGCGTAGTACGTGTAGGTTAATCACTGTTTTTTTGTTTTGTTGACCACTGAGAGCAGTTCTTACTAATATTATAAGTAAATTATAAGAACATATTATCCATTGCTGTAAAATGGAATAAAATATTAACTGTGTCACCTGTCACATAGCTAAATTTGTATGTATATTTAAAGTTTCATGTTGTTCAAACCTATGTATCTAATACCAAGGCCTAGTCCCCGTCTCCCGCATAACTCCTGAACTGTGGCCACCACACTCAGCCGGTTCCATCAATAACAGTCCTACGCATGTTAACGTGCACATATTTATTGCAACTGCATTTCCGCGCTGATCTGAATGTATGACATGAAATGCATTTATTACTCATCCCTGCATAATTGTACAGTTTTCCTTTAAGTAAACATAAATATGATGTGATTCCTAGAGGGGTTAATATAATTGCCTATATACTCATTTTCCCCAAAATATCATTAAAAACGCCTTGTACATCCTTCTGCTGGGTAAGACACTGCCTACAACTATTTTTAACCGACGAAAACAGAGGAGGTTCTCAATTCGACGCGTATATTTTTTTTTTTTTTATGTATGATCACGCATATCTTTTTACTGAGTAGTCCGATTTTGATAATTCTTTTTTTATTGGAAAGGGTATACTCCAAAGTTGGTCCCATATAAATTTGAAAAAAAAATTCCCACCCTAAGGGTGGAAAACAGGGGTTAATTGATTATTCACGCACTGATCGTAATGTATTACCACGCGTAACGTATTACCACGCGTAACTTTTTACAGAGTAGTTCTATTTTGATAATTCTTTTTTTATTGAGTAGGCTATACCTAGAAGTTGGTCCCATATAAATTAGGAAAAAATATTCCAATCCTAAGGGTAGAAAAACAGGGATATATTGATTGTTCACTAACTGATTTTAATATATGACCACGCGTAACTTATTACAGAACAGTCTGATTTTGATAAATCTTTTTTTATTAGATAGGGGGTTATACCTTGAAGCTGGTCCCTAATATTATTTTACTCTAAAGTTGGGAAAATAGGGGTGTTTTATTGTTCACTCACAGATTTGAATACTAAAATAAGGTAGGTAGTTAGCTATTTTAAAAATAATAAATAATTCTGCATGTAGCAATTAGTATATAATAGCAACAAAAAAATATAAAATAAAAACTTTTTAACAAAAAAATTAAACCGCCGAAAACACTGAAAAGCAAAAAATAAGAAACCTTTTTTTATTTAATCTTAATTACTAAGTTCTTAAACGAATGTGAGTATACCTAAATAATTTTGAGGCGGCGCCAAACTATTAATTAACAAAGATCACAAAATTACCTTAAAATAAAGAAACAAATCAAAAACACTATATACTATAATTATATTCTTTACTTACCACCTACTAATTCCATTGTGGAAAGCAAATAAAAGTTTTGAGTTCGAGTTTGAATCAACTTAACAATGTTATGAAATCTCCAGCGATAAACATTAAAATATCTAAAAAAATTAAGTACCAATATATCGTAATTAATTAATTTGCCTGTTTGGCGCAGACTCGAAATTATTTAGGTATACTCACATTCGTTTAAGAACTTAGTAATTAAGATTAAATAAAAAAAGGTTTCTTATTTTTTGCTTTTCAGTGTTTTCGGCGGTTTAATTTTTTTGTTAAAAAGTTTTTTTACTGTTTTTTTTTTACCAACGCCCCGTGTCTTTTAAATACAAATAATAGAGACATTTTATCTGTAACTCATTTAACAGTGTAATATCTTTTACGGAATCAAATCAAAACTAAGAAAGTATATTATTCTATTTCGCTATTTTAGCCTTGATCTTAATGAGACTGATTTGCTTTTATTTGTAAGTGTGACAATATTTATTCTAGGTCTATACTATGTCTAGTTTAGGTGTGTGTTTATGCAACAGTTTACAAAAACAGTAGACTAACTTTTGCTGGTGACAATAATAGATTGCACTTATCAATTCGGATCAACATGGTCAAGAGATTCATAAGATTCATTACAAGTTCAGGTCATAATTAACATGCTATACCAACGCACTGTTACGGAGTGGGTCGGAGGATGGTTTTTAAAAAAAACTATTTAATACACTAAAATGAGAATATATTGACTTATCAAGTACGTATTACAAAGATAGTATGTCCGACGGAAGTCCAATCCAAAACTGAGGAAAAAACCATTGGAATCGATAAAGAAAACAACGACGGTTTCATATTGCATTGACGTCAATGCAATATGAAACAATGCAATCTAAAAACTAAGCAGTTTTAATTTATATTTTAAGTAATAGTTATTTCGATATAACAACCCCCCCGTTAAGTTCGATCATCACATTTGAAAGTGATGAGAGATGTCATTAATATGTGTTAAACCTTGGGCGCTAGATTGGATTCACGTCGAGGCATTACAATTGGTATATATATTATGTACTCGCTATATTAATTACAAACATAAGAATAGAAAAGGTTACAATGAAACATCGTGATATTTACTATTTTTAAGATTAACTAAGATAAGAAGACATGGAAATAACTAGTAAGGAAACAGAACAATTACTTTAAAATTACGATCATTACTATTGATTATCTTTATTTAATATTTTATACCAGACTTATGAAAGTCGAGAGTAGGGTTAACAATAAAGTAACTTAGATACTATTTATTAGTTGAAATACAATTATTAAAATATAGATTAGATGATAACAATGTAGAAAGGGCCAACCATGTGCATTCATTACAAATTAATTATTGTGAGTTTTGCCAAACAGGATGTTTCTCTTAATAGGGGTTGGCGTCACCCGCATGCCTTCTACAGACTCTGACTCGTCCTCCTTGCTTGTTGTTACTGTATCGGCATGAATTACGGTTTGAGAACCGGGAACTGAATTATTTTTGTTATTATAACATTGATTGAATATTTGAATGCAACATGGGGCGTTAGTTGAAAGAAGGAACTTACGGCTTTTGTATAGGATGTATAACAAAGTTAATACAGAGATGCATAGGCTAAAAGACAAATAATGAGTGCTGTAAGTTTGGAAATGAGATGGGTTTTCTATTTTATTAATCTCTTCTTCAAAAGACTCCAAATGTATACTGGCTCGTAATAGAGAATCGAGGTTGTCTAAGTTGTTAAGTTTTGAATAGGGTAATCGCTGTAAAGTTTTATTTAACTTGGATCGCTCACAACAATCATCTTGTAAGATATTGAAATTGGATATTTTATTAGTAACATTTCCAATAACTGTTTCGCCTACAGCGGCGAATTGCAACGTTTTGTAAAAAGCCCTACAGCTCCTGGGCAAGGTCAAGATACCGGTACCAAACAAAATAACGTCGGAATTTATATCTTTATCATTACAAGTTACATGACACTTGCCAGGTTCGGATTGTACAAAAATCCAGCGGTTTAGAGTTAATTTATGAAATAGATCGATTGAGCCGTGAATAAGTTTTGTTACACACATGTCAGGGAGTTTACTGATTACATCACTTAAGAAAATCGTTTCACACGTAGGATTCGCGATCGCTGAAAACACATTAGTTAATATGCACACATAGCACTTATCACTTATTACTTTGCACTTGTCTATGTCTGTTATGAGTGAGTAAAACATTCGATCAGCTGTGATCGCTACATATGAGCTGGTTGGCTCGATAAGAATGTAGGTATCGGGTTTCGACATATCGTAAGGAACAGGTAGGGGAATTATTCTATACAGGTCATAGGCTTGTGGTAATATTAGAGGGATCTTAACAACAATAATAACTTTATTTAAATGGAAAAAACACGCTAGTTGCGAAATATCGATTAGCCCGTGTATATTCTGTAACGTTAAAGGTATAGGGAGTTCATAATGGTTAGGAATATTGTTCCTATGCTTATCTAATTCACTATACAATTGATGCGGGCTGAGTACCGTCGGATGCAAAACGTTGAGTTTCGCGAAAAGAATTGCATTATTAATATCCTCAATATCGAAAGACAAGGTCATTATGATAGACTCTAGTGAATGTAACAAAGAACTCAACTCGGATTTAATTTCTAATTTATCGTTACTATTTGTTACCGTTTCTAATATTTTATGGATTGTTTCTAAATTTCGTAATATGTGATTTTCGTTTTCATTCACCTTAGATATAGTGTTATTGAAGTATGATATAGTCGACTTAATTACGTGAATATTGTCTTTCATGAGGTGAGCAAGGCGTTTTTCATCCGTCTGTACTTCTTCTATGGCTTTTGAAAATCTTAGCGCATCCTCAGAATCTAAAGTGCCAAAAATAGTTTTCAGCAGTGAGCCACCGAGGTCCATGAGACCTCTTTTAAAACGCTTGTTGGGTTTTTCATCAGCCAATAAATACGATACAGAAGAGAATTTGCTTACGTTAAGAATGTGACGATTTTTTAAAGCGGATAATGAATTAATACAGTCGGACTGTATTTTAAAAGAAGTTAATGAGTTGCAAAATACGTTAAGTTTTTCAAATAAAAATTCGACCTTATCTAAATTAGGTTGTACATGACTTATATCTACGTATGCTATTACATTCCAATCACTATTAGTAAACTTAATATCTAAGAGCTTATCAAAGTAGAGGCCGGGACTGCTGACGATAGAAGAAACATATTCGCATGTGATCGGCGATAGCAGCGTCGATCTGAAATAACAATGAAGCGCTCATGTATCATTCGTTACGTTGCTAATTTTATACTGTTACGTCACCGGCCGGCTTGATTTCGTCGTAGTGGTGACGTACGTGTTTACGATTAATAAGTAGTGTAACAGAATGGTTGCCATTTAACTTTATTATCTTGTAAGGACCTTTCCATACTGGAGATAGTGCCTTATTCTGCTTATGGTGACAACGGACGTATACCATGTCACCTGTTTTATAGGATAATGGTTTCGTGCGGGAATCATAATAAGTTTTGGATTTCTCTTTAGAGGTTTGAATATTTTGGAGAGCCTTCTGACGACTGTAGTATAGTCGATGATTAAGAGCCCGGATGTAATCCGTATAGGTGTTAGTATCGAGTGTATCGATACTTGAAGGTAGGTAGGGTTTGAACCCGAAAAGCAATTCCAGGGGTGAGTAACCTGTGGTGCTATGTATATTAGAATTATATGCTATCATAGCACTAGGGATATAAAGGTCCCAAGTATGTTGATTCTCACCTATATAAGATCTGAGATACTCTTTTAGAGTGGAATGACTGCGTTCAAGGGCACCGCATGTCTGAGGGTGATAGGGAGAAGCGAACACGTGTTTAATGCTAAACAGCTTCTCAAGTTGTTTGAAGACATCAGAGCAGAAGTTGGTGCCTTGATCGGATATTATTAGTTTAGGGATTCCCATATGGGATATGAATAGGACTAGAGATCTCGCAGTTTCTTCTGCGGAACACGATTGCATTGGATAGGCCTGAGAAAATTTAGTTAAGTCATCTTGCAAAGTAAGCAAAAATTTATATTTGTGTTCATGTGTTTCAGGGAGCGGACCGACTAAATCAAGATAGAGTTTTTCATTAGGTCGAGATGCTGTGGACGTGATAATCATGGGGGCCTTATTTGTCTGCCTAAGAGGTTTATTAATTTGGCAAGAGCGGCAATTTTTCACATGATCCTCGATATCTTGCCTCATGTTTTTCCACCAGAATTGGGTTTTGATTCTTTCAAACATGCGCGAAATACCCGGGTGGCCAGCCAGAGGAGAATCGTGATTATCTCTAAGAATTTGTTTGACCTCGTCGGGGGTCGGGTATCGTATAGAATTACGGTAGATGTTGACTTTAATGTTTGTGTTGTGAAATAGAAACGATAAAATATTATAAATTTTCGTGTAAGATAGTTTCGTATAAGGGTCTGTAAAGTCTGATATCGCGAATTCTTTTTCTTCTATGTACCAATACTTTATCATTTCTCTATAGTCACGAAGGAGGTTAAATATGTCTTTGTAACTCATTTCGTCATAATGATTTATTTTTAGAAATAAATGAGTGAATAAATGATTATCGTTAGAAGTGGAGTAGTAGGTGTTTAGTTCGCGTTCTATGTCGCAAATATTAGGTTCGCTAGTGGAGGCGTCCATAATGTCCTTGCAATAAGGCACAGATTCGTCTAGGTCAATGGATGTCGGATAAGCAATAAGTTTACACTTCGCTTTCATTAAGGACTCGTTGTGTTCTCGGATGACGGTGTCGAATGACACATCGGGGTGTTTTATAATTTTAAGGAACTGCTCGTAAGTTTCCGATATGGATGGGGAATCGTTTGAGTCTTCTTCGCTATTAGATGTCGGTGCCGGATTGCAGATAATTGAATCGGAAGCTCCGTTATCTTGTAACACATTTACAGGGAACCGAGATAAAGCGTCAGCATTTGCGTTTAGTTTACCCTTCTTATAAACGATTTCGTAGTCGTATTCTTCGAGTTTCAAACGCCATCGAATAAGCCTAGATCCTGGGTCCTTGACATTGAAAAGCCATACTAAAGGTTTGTGGTCAGTAATTATTTTGAATTTTCGACCAAACAAGTAAGGGCGAAATGTTCTTACGCCGAATAAAATTGCTAGGAGCTCCTTTTCAATAGTTGAATAGTTGCCCTCGGCCTTATTTAGGGTGCGCGATGCGTACGAGACGGGTTTGTCAGAACCAATTGCGCCCTGAGAGAGTACTGCTCCTATCGCATAATTAGAGGCATCAGTAGTTAAAAGGAATGGTTGCGTAAAATCAGGATACTGAAGCAGAGGCGCTGAAGTTAATTTGTCCTTGAGGGTGGTAAACGCTTGTTCTTGGCTATGCGACCATTGAAATAAAGCGTCCTTTTTCAGAAGGGCGGTCAATGGCTTAGTGATTTGGGAGAAGTTATTAATAAAACGACGATAGTAGCCGACTAGCCCTAGAAATGATTTTATGTCCTTCGGATTCTTGGGAGTAGGGAATTGAGAGACGGCTTTGACTTTCTCGGGATTTGGACAAACACCCTTATCTGTGATTATATGGCCAAGATAAGCGACCTCGCGTCGTAAGAATTCGCACTTGTCCGGTTGAAGTTTTAAATTAAATTTTCGGATGCGGTCAAAGACTAACCTGATTTTTTCCATATGAGATGTCAAATTACTGCTATAAATTATGACGTCATCAAGATACACATATGCGTGGAGGCCTTGGAGACCAGAAAGAACAGTATTCATCAACTTCTGGAAGGTTGATGGGGCGTTTTTAAGCCCAAAAGGCATCCGCAAGAATTCGTAGTGCCCTGTAGTGCTAGAATTAGTGTTTATTGAGAACCCCGTTTTTTGTGCGTCTAGGGGGTTCATTCTGATCTGATGGAAGCCACTTGACAGGTCCAATGTGCTAAAATATTTTGAGTGGCCTAACTGGTCTAAGATATCAGTGATAAGAGGCAAGGGGTAACTCTCAGAGACAGTGACGTCGTTCAGACGGCGATAGTCTATTACTATACGCCATTTTCTTTTTCCAGAAGCGTCCATCTTCTTAGGGACTACCCAAACAGGTGCGCTCCAAGGTGACGTTGACGAACGTATAATATCTTGATCGAGCATCTTGCGGATTTGTGAGTCCACTTCTTCCTTGTGGCACTCAGGGAAACGGTAGGATTTGACGTGAATAGGGGGCGCATCGCCCGAATCTATAGTGTGCTCGATCGCGTTTGTGAATGATAAAGGTTCACCCTCTAAGTGGAAAATGTCGGTGTACTCAGAACAACATTCTAGCAAGGCATCCTTTTCTTCGGAGTTTAGGTGAGAACAGCGTATTAGATTTAATACCCTTTGTGGTCTGTCAGATTCAGAATAGGATAAAGCGTTAACGGATTCTGTGGTGATATCAAGTTCAATAGGTGTTAACTGGACCTTGAAATTTCGGACTTGGATATCAGAGTTAGTAGTATTTAATACGGTTACATTAATTCTTTTATTCGGTTTTATAGTTACAAGACAATTTGCAATATAAATACCTTCGCTTATTGAGTGATCTAATAATAGGCCCTCATTGTTTTTATAATGTTCACGCGAGTAATTAGACACTGCGCATTCGATGACCGCTTCGGAGCGAGAGGGTATGACGTAAGTCGGTTGAATATAGTTTATGTCCAGGCTCTGTCCGCAAATATGAACCGATTGTGAAGTGTAATCTATATTGGCCTTAAAATAATTTAAAAAGTCGCTACCAATGATACCGTCGTATTCTAAATTAATATTATCGTTAACTACATGAAATTTATACTCGTGGCAATTATTATTCCAAATAAAATTTATTTGACACGTACCTAAAGTTTCTGAATAAGTGCCAACGTTATTAAAGCCTTTTATCTTCGCTATTTCGTGAGATAATTCAGGCACTTTGGTTAGACTTGACAGTTTGACCAAACTAATACTCGCTCCCGTATCTATAAGAAGACACAACGGATGAACAGAAAGGGAAGTACTTATATATACGTGTGGCAAAGATACCTTCTTCGAGTGTGAAGATATCTCATAGACAGGAATTTCAGGATTAATTTTAATTTCCTCTTTAGTGTAGTGCGACACATCGGATTCATTGTGAGAGGGAAGGTTAGGACTCAACGATACAGGGACTCGGTTAGAGTCGCGTCGAGGTGAAATGGTATTTTGACTCGACGGAACAGCAGTTCTTTGTGAACTGTGTCGAGATGAGACAGAGTTTTGACTCAGCGAAACAGGGACTCCTTTTGGAGCATGCTGAGATGAAGCGGGCTTTTGACTCAACGATTCAGAGGCTCTTGGAAGAGTGTGTTGAGATGCGATAGGGTTTGGACTCGACGAGACAGAGACTCTAGGAGGAGTATGTCGAGATGAAACAGAGGGACGACTCAACGAAACAGGGACTCTCTTTGGAGCAGGTTGAGATGAGGTATGGTTTTGACTCAACGATTCAGAGACTCTCGAGAGAGCGTGTTGAGATGAGATATCATTTTTATGCAATTTATGTGTAAAGGTTCGAGTGCCTAATTTATTCGGAAAACGACGGCACGTATTCGTAGTCCGAGGGGTTAGTTTAAAGAGTTATTGGAATCGTCACCGTTTTCACAAGGAACATAATAAGGTGTCGGTGACGGGGCCGATGACCGTGCCGATGACGTCGGCGACTCGAATGTAATATGATGCATCGCAGCCGGTCTATCGCGATTCTCAGAATTGGATGTATTACGCCGTTCATTATTATATTTTCTTTTGCGACATTGAGTAATATCGTGACCCCTATTTTTACAATATTTACAGAAAAGTTGAGACCCCGAGTTATTAAACGATGTTGATGGTTGAGGGTCCGACGGAGCATATGGTTGACCCGTGCGCTTTTGTCTCTCCCGGCATTCAGAGTCCGAGTGCCCGGGTTTACCACAGATCCTACATTTAGGTTTAATAGATGTTTTATATACGAGGTTTTGGATCTTTTCTTCTTCGAGAGCCACGTTAATCGCGTCATTAAGTGATTTTGGGTTTCTGCATCTGACATTATTACTAAGTCGTAGATTCAACCCTATAGTGAAATGAAATAATGCCAAGTCTTCGGTCATAGCGATACGACCGGGTATATCCCTTTTTAAGGATTCGGAATTAAAAATTTCTGATTGAAGATCGGTAAGGCAACTTTCTACACGAAGTGCGAATTGCGCAACAGTTTCATTTGCCGATTGCTTGCACGACTGTAAATCTAGCAACAAATGATTGTAATGTTTTCTCTCACCGAAATTTTGTTTAAGGAAACATTTCAATTGATTGAAATCCTCGAATATTTTATTAGAGCATGCGATCTGAGCTTTACCTTCTAGGCGCGATAGAATGTATTTTGTTAATAAAATGGTTTGACTCGGTGATGCTAGATCCAAGGCGTTCTGGCAATTGGTGAGAAAAGCGGTAAGGGTTTCACGCTCTCCTTTATAAGGGCTAATAAAATCACAAAGCACCTTGATAGGAAACTGTTCGCTCAACGCAATTTTCGCTGTTTTCTTAGAGGTAGTAGTTTCATTAGATTCTGTCGACATTATGAACTTAAAAGAAGATCGTAAAAGGTAAATGTGTAACACAAATATTTAGGTGTGGATAGGATTTACGATATGTGATACCTTAGATAATAGGAATACCTACTAGTAATTTAGAATGTGGTAGCGATAACAGTAAATCAATGTGTTTTACTCACAGACACAGGAACATGAAGTCGATACGCATTTCTTGGCACTGGATTAGCACGATTACTGGAGCAGGAGTACAGCGTCGCGGCCAGCAGCAGCGGCTACGTCAGGGATAGCGGGGGTGGCGGCGCACGACACCCGAGCGTGATCAACGCTTGCACGTGGCAGCACCACGTGGCAGCACCGCGTGTCAGGGCGGCAAGGGCAATCACCCGCTCCTTGCGGCGATATCACGATGACAGAGCTCACGTATGTTGAGCCCTTCGGAGATGGAAGCAGCGAAGATTCTGGACGATCGGCAGGCTTACGCAAGAAACTCGTAAG
Source organism: Autographa gamma (assembly GCA_905146925.1). NCBI lineage: Eukaryota > Metazoa > Arthropoda > Insecta > Lepidoptera > Noctuidae > Autographa > Autographa gamma. Next base: position 926,254 of record LR989875.1, read on the forward strand.
GCTTACTGTCGCGACTCGTCTTAGGGAGATGGCACTGAGTTTGTCGAGGTGTGGTTTTACTTAGCGAAAATAAGGACACCCCGGAGTTGGATTAGTTCGTCGGCAACGTGAAGTTCGTAGAAGGTCACTTTTCAGTTTTTAGGATAACCACGACCCGATAGGGAATACCAGTGGAACGGTTACGACGATATCAACACTGGTATCCCACTTCTGACACCACTGTTACGGAGTGGGTCGGAGGATGGTTTTTAAAAAAAACTATTTAATACACTAAAATGAGAATATATTGACTTATCAAGTACGTATTACAAAGATAGTATGTCCGACGGAAGTCCAATCCAAAACTGAGGAAAAAACCATTGGAATCGATAAAGAAAACAACGACGGTTTCATATTGCATTGACGTCAATGCAATATGAAACAATGCAATCTAAAAACTAAGCAGTTTTAATTTATATTTTAAGTAATAGTTATTTCGATATAACAGCACCTTGTACTTAGATGAAATATCTCTGAACATGATTATCTATCTGTTTAACGACGTTCTGTAATAAAATACTAATGCGTCTGTCTGTGCGTCGGTGACTGCGCATAACTGGTGACCTTACCGGGGCACGCAATGAATGGTTTGCAAAGAAAATTGTTGTATTTTCTAGAAAAATAGGCAAGGGATAGATGGATAAGTTACGGATAAGTGATATAGTGAAGGGAGATATGACAAGTTTAATCAAATCATATCATTTGTTGATAATTAAAATGTAAATTTTAAAAATATGGGATCACATGCTAAGTACATTATATCTCAGAAGAGGTTCAAATTACACAAAAACAAAAAAAACGATGACAAATAGCTTTTTAAAATCGGTGAACTTCTTAGAAAGAATACACATTCGTACATACAACCTCTTCTATGTTTTTGTGAAAAAATCTACGTATTTAACCCGAGCGCAGACTTTGAGTCCTTCAACTGACTTTACAGGACCTTTTCCTTTTTAATAATTGTTAACATACAGTAAGAAATGCATTGTTATCTCTGTTTTGCAGTCGCTACATGCGTACTTGATGACTGCACGGCATCCCGCATTTAGTAGCAAATGTCATAAAGCATTGCTTACAGAAGCGAGTGATTACGTGTCCGATACAGACTCGACATGTCACACAAACTGTGGTATATTTCTGCCTACACTGTGAGTTAGTCTCATGGAGGTTGGGCAAAGCAAAACTAGGATGGTGTGACGAATAATTTAACGAAGAAGTACTGAGGTAAAGTGTAATTAAAGGTGTAAGCACGTTTTACGCACACTGTCTCAAGCGAATAAAGTTTTGTTTTAGTTTCAAACACGACTCCTCAATCTATATATTTTTTGCGGCAAAAATAGCTTATTTACTTTTCTGGACTTCAAAGCAAGCCGTAAGTAGAATGCAACAAAGACTATATAGCACGAAAAATCATAGCTTCTGTGCTTTACAGGCAGAAAAAACTCACAAACAGACATACGAGTATTCTGCGTCTCAAGTTTGCAAAGTTTTTTTTTTCTTTTATATAATTTAGTTGGCTTCAAACGCGTGTCTCGTCTGCCACCATACTCTTTGTCCAGCGATCTGTGCGTGAGATATTTTGTATACTCGTAGCGTGATCGGCATCTGCGAATGTGTTATATGACCTTTATGCAGATAACGCTCGAATGAATACATTACATGATGGTAGTCAGAACATTTGATATATGTCTTTACGCTTGTCTGGTCAAATAGATTAGAATGAAGAAGGAATTCTCTTTTATTTGAAAGTAAGTTCAAATGAGGTTTACCGCAAGGAAAGATCAGCTAGGATTGTGAGTGTCGCGTCTGATGAATCTGACATCTTTCATTATTGAGAGACAAGTTACTTAAAAAGGATCATTACTGATATAATATTAACCCAGCCGATAAACGTCCATCTGGGCACAGGCTTCTTCCCATATAGAGAAGGCACGACCATTGATTGCGCTTGCTCTCTGCGGGCGATTTCAGATTCCAAATTTTGGAATCCAAGTTTCCTCACGATGTTTTCCTTCACCGTTAGTCAGAAGTTCATCATCACAAAAAAACATTGTCAGCCACTGATGCTAATGATGCGTTGGTGCATTTGAATATATTTTACTTGTTTTACTTGCCTGCGATTGGTAAAAAAATATACAAAGACCTGATACGAGACTGGTAACCAATCACTCCAGGTATTTTTCCTAGGCCTGCACAGCTATTTTAAATCATGTCAGTCGGTCAGTGTACTTGTCATTGTGCCTAATTTTCGTATGCAGTTAACCAGAAAATCACATAGAACTCTCAAAGAGAATGATCGTAATGACCAATTATTGATCGTAATGACAGTTAGCAGAATGCCAAATATCGTAAAAATTACCAAATGAAGCAGGTTATTCGTGCAACTCTTAAATTGCTGGATCGAGGACCTTTACCGACACCAACATTAAGTATACCTACTGAAGGACTTTCTTAGAGACACCCAAACTAGGACCGAAAATCTGACAATCATACCATCACCCAATTGGGTCGTATCATGGTCTTGTACCATTTATACGCATCTGTTACTTGAACTATGTAGTACATAATCCAATGTCAAATCTATCACGATTTCGATTATATAAAACAAATACGAGGAAAATGGTTGAGTAAGACTGTGGAATTCAAGATGATTTGAATAACATAAACACTGTCATTTGAAGCTGCAATGTAATCACGAAAATTTGTGTTCGGATTGAAATGAAATCAATTTTACGTTTTAATATAGGTTAGTTTGAAATTATATGGTATTATGTGTTTATTTTAAAGTCATATACATATAATCACGCCTGTTTCCCGTAGGGGTAGGCAGAGACCACTTCTTTCCACTTGCTACGATCCTTACATACTTGTTTCGCTTCATCCACTGTCATAATTCCCTTCATAAATGCTCTTCGGTTTAGGGTACTCTTGACCTGGCCTTTTTTCAAGACGTCTCTGATTTGGTCTCGGAACGTCCGCCTAGGTCTACCCCTTCCAACACTTTCATTCACACTCGCCTTATAAGCTTTTTCTGTCAATGGTTCTAGCAAATTAGAGGTTATTTAGTCTGGTTTCATCTTGGTTGTTATTTGACTTCTGAGTTCAGAATTTCTCGCCAGGAAATGTACCAATCGCTCTAGTATAGTTTGTTCTCTTTTTCTTTCTAGATGAGTCAATCTAATTAATGAATAATCAGTAAGTTATATAATGATACAACTATATTTGCCAGATTACTGGGCAACAGGCTCTCATATAGAGACAAAACGAGTTCATTCAAACGCTTTTTAATTTTTTTGGAGTCCACATTTTTTTAGTATTTTTTCTGAATCGATTTACTTTTCTTCACTAAATAAGTACTTCAGTCACTGCATAACGATGTTGTAAGAGATACCGAAGCCGAATTTAAAAGTAATATATACTATGCATTTCTTAAACCTCTATTATTGAAAAAGAACCATTATGCAAGTCCCTATGTTTACTTATTACCAGATAATAATAAATGCGGACAACATCACATACATTGCTCTAAACCCAAAGTAAGTAGCTATTAAGCAATTGTGTTATGGAATTCAGAAACAACGAAGGTACCACAAACACCCAGACCCGAGGCAATGTAGAAAAGTGACTTTCTACATTGACCAGTCCAGGGATCGAACCCGGGACCTCAGAGTTAGCGACACCTTGAAAACCGGTGCGTACGCCACTCGACCACGGAGGTCGTCGAAGATGAACCTGCCCGTATTTAATCTTACAGAAAAACGTTAAACATCATAAATGCCAATTAAAATATATATGTTTTACAATTAAACCTGTACATTTAAGGTCTCGTATATATTCTATCGAGTAATATTAACCCGATGCTCCTCTCGGCATCCAATAATGGTTGGACACCAGTGAGTTACAGAGTTACTGCTGCAAACAGAATCGCTTACCATAACTTAATATAGTAGTTTATAGATTGCCTATTTGTTCGTGTGTTGAGAAGGTTTCTTAAACTATTTAGGATGTTCAAGTAAGCGACTGGTGTAAATCTAAATATTTACCCAACATTTTTGTTACATCTGAGGTCCACTCTTTAGTTTTGAGCCATTTTAGTACATACTTAATAATCATCATTGTCGTTAATCCACAGCTGGGCATGACTCTACCCTCAGCTCTTAGCTTACGATTCTCACTACATTATTATAAAAGAAACGAATTATAATAGCAGTCATTCCTTATAAAATACGGTATTTTGCTGAATCCGGTGTCAATTGAAGATGACTATAACATAGTTTGAGAATAAAGCTAGGTCAGTAGCAAATATATGGACGCGATGTTCCACGCGTCCGTTTTCAGAAGGAATGAGGGGTGGGCACTTACACCCACCCCTCTAGAAGGAGTCCTTAAAGGACCGTCGCCTGCCGGAGCTGCGCTGAGAATGCTTAGCGATCCCGCGGCTCCAGCAAAGGCGAGAAGGGGACCGGGTTGTTTTTGGTCGGTGCAAGTCCGACATATCCCCACGTCGTGCCCTCGACGTGGGTCGAAATGATTAGATTTTCATCCCGAAGAAAAAAAAAAAGGTTAGTAGTAGATGATTACATACCATAACTTGCGGTCTTATTGTTAGGTTCAAACATAGCTTCAATCTTCTACAAATTAACTACGTTTCTATAAACTTGCACATAAAGAAAACTCCCACGGGAATCGCAAGTGCAGCCGCGGGCAAAACCACTGCGTTAGATAAGACTTGTTACATTAAACTATCCTTAATTAAGAGCATAAACTGTCCAGTATAAACAGACCTATCTCACGAGCATAGCCCCACGTAAATTGATCCGTATCTCAAGGTGTTAGAGTTGATTTTTGAACGGCAAGTGATGAGTGGTTAGGTCAGTTTAGTTTGGTTATGCGTGTACGCAGGTTTCTAAGATTGACCGATGGTTATCGGGTCAACTGTTAAAGTTTTGTTGTAATACGAGTTAAGTTTTAAAGTTAAGATTTTGTTTTTAGAGTTTTTGTGGTTAGATATTTGTTCGTTAATGGTTGTTTGTCTTATATGGATAGATGTTGATGCTTGTACGTATAAAGTAATGCCATGATATTTTCATTTTACTTAAGCTAATATAAAAAAATATCCGCCAAAGACTTGTTCATAAAAATCTTCTTGAAGGCTGGGTAACATTGTCCTTTGGGCAATTTTGCTAAAAAGTGTTGCATGTAATGGCCGCTATGTAATAAATACATGTAAATAATACTATCTATATGACATTTCAGGAAAGTATACCACTTAAAACAAAATAAGGGACACGTAAATTTTTCAATATTTTATCCATATAATGAGATTAATTGATAAATATAATCTGAATCTTATTATTTGTGAGTGTCTAGTATTACATGTACTAGTACAAAAAATCTGTACTTTTAACAAGAAGGTATGTATCACATGGCAGTATGTATTACATAAAAGGGTGTGTATAACATAACATAGATTATATTACGGAAAAAAAATACTTTACAAGCATACGGTCACATATAAATAATATCTACTAATTTCAAGCGTGAATCACCGTTTCAGTAAAACCTAGTTTCCTAACCAATCCATCGATTAGTCCACACGTTGTCAGTTGAATGACCAATATTTCACTAAACAAAAGTTGAGCAAACACTTGAATCTGTAACAAGTCGGATCGTTTTGTCCGCCATTGTTCTTCGAGAAAACAATATACTCCTTTCTCTAACCTTGACATACATCTGATGTGTTTCATTGTTTAAGATGATTTTTAATTTGCTGTTAATCTGTCTGGTAGGTATAGGTACCTTTTTTTAACCGACTTCTAAAAAGGGAAGTCCTCAATTCGGATGTTTGTATTTTTTTTGTTTATGAAAGATCAATAATCTATGGATATGTGCATGAAAATCGGGTTAGTAACATTGTATTCGTATACTAATTTCAACTAAAACAAAAGGGCACCAATTTTTATGATTTTATTAATCAGATTTGTTTGGGCCCCGAAGAAAATAATAAAAAAAACTAAAACACATATTGACGATCGAATTATGGTCGAAACAATAAACTGAATGGCATTTTTGTGGAATGTTGTAATGAAAGTTTTTGAATTTTAAAAGGAAAAATTTATTGTAAAGAATCTTTTTGTAAACATTGAATTGAATTTCACACACAGCCTAGATGTTTATCGTCAAATCGATAATGAGGCGTCTCTTAAGTAATCTGAAAACGACAGCAAAAGTAACAAAAAAATATCACACATCGGTACTTTAAAAAAATCTGCCTATCATCCAATAATTGACAAACAAAACTAATTTACAGCGAATTGAAATCAGTAATAGCAATAACTATCGACACGTAATTGGGACGTTACGAAATCCTCTATTATTTTAGTCCTCATTACGTGTGATGGGAAGTGTTAGAGATTTGCAATTATTGCTAATTGGGTAACAAAAAACTTGTTATTCGCTAAAAGATAACGGATCTGTGTATAATGACTATAATGAGTCTAGATTTGTTGAGAATGTTAGTCAATAATACAGGTAGTTGTTAGATTATAGCCCAATTAGATGTGAATAGTGATTGTTTATCAGATTTTGACATGTAACATGTTTGTTAAGAAATATACAGCAGAGATATAATTTGGAATCTTTTATTGTTAAATAGAAAAGAATATGTCTTAGCAAGAAAATAAATATCAAATTAATGATGCTGATGTGACGGTATATATTATGTAAAGTAGGTATTTATAAATTGACGGGCCTGTTGGTCTAGTGGTTAGAGACCCTGACTGCTATACCGGAGGTCGTGGGTTCGATTCCCACCCGAGACAAATGTTTGTGTGATGAGCACGATCATATGTTCGGTGTCTGGGTGTAATTTATCTATAATATGTATGTATTTAGAAATATATAAGTATGTTTATCAGTGGTCTGGTTTCCATAACGCAAGCTCTGCTTAGCTTGGGATCAGACAACCGTGTGTGAGATGTCTCGGAATATTATTATTATATTATATTATTAAATATGTTGATGTCGTGGTGGTCTAGCGGTTCAATGAACGGATTTGTATGCACGAGGTTGTAGGTTCGAACCCGGGCAATTACCAATGTAACTTTTCAAAGTTATATGTACTTTCTTAATTATTCTAAGACACTTCTGACATACGGTGAAGGAAAACATCGTGAGGAAACCTGGATTCCAAAATTTGGGATCTGAAATCGCCAATCCGCAGTGAGCAAGCGTGGTGATCAATGCTCGTGCCTTCTCTATATGGGAAGAGGCCCGTGCCCAGCAGTGGGATGTTTATAGGCTGGATTATTATATATTTATTATTATATTAAATATGTAAACTAGCTTACCTAAATTGTGGTAATAAGCTGTATAACTCTCCAACTTCTTTAAGCTTTGCCCTACTGGGTCCATATTGTACCTATCTTATAAATAGTAACACCTGTATTTAACACTATGGAATGCTACGAGTATAATAAAGAATTGAGAATTGAAAATTAAATTATTTTTAATCTTTAAAGGTAAAAATTGTTTTACGTTGTGTTGTGTAAACATGTGTACTTCTTGGTCATAATTTGGAAATAACTCAATTGACATACCTACTTATGTATCTTATTTTATCTATCACAACATCTCAACGAGGATCGAACCCGCAGTACGTCACGCTCATGATTCATACCACCTTTTCCATCAAAAGCCACCCACGTACCTTCCGCTATATAATCACAACAATAACACTTAACAGCTAACCTCGCCATTATAAGAACTGAATCACAGAACGCTCAGACCTCTGACCTATGATGAGGAGTTAAGAGCACATTCCAACACATTTCAATCATATTATCGCTTTACCGACCTTGCATACCTTTGGCAATGTCTATGAGTACGTTTGCAGGTAAGAAGAGTAGTTTTTTAGTTCAATCAAAACGTCATTGATACAATCATAGAGTGTATAAGAAACTTCAGAGTGCGCAACAGGGTATGAACCGTGAGCACTAGTATGAACTAGATTCGTCGTAAAAATAGTGTAAGAATAGCGCACCGATTTAATAAAACTTTTTCTAAAACGAATAATATCGGAACTATCGATATTTTTGCATAAATCAGTAAACGAATGTACTACAGCTAAAAATGTGCATTGCAGCTCGGTGCAATGGGATTTTAGCGATAATCGCATTCACACTTTTTAACTTTTTTAAACTCTATGGATACAACGGAATATCAATGAAACTGTACAGATTGACGAGTAGTATAGGTGCACATGCCAACTACCCCCAGGGTAGTTGGCATGTGCATGTGTTGGCATTAACGCCACCCACTTAAACGATTCAAACAATTGTCAACAGCAGACTCGGGCCCCTGAGACGTTGGGCTCGATCCCCGCTTGGAACGAACATTTGTGCGTGAAGCAAATGTTTGCTCCAACAAACGATGTTCTATGTGCATGTGATTGGATTTTTTGTAAAAAGTACCTCAATGAGGGATAAAAAATCTCGTGTTTAAAAAAAAATCTTCTTAAAATATCTAAGTTAGATATGAATTCTTATCACAGAAATTTTGTAAAACAAGCTGTTTTTCAACTCTCCAACACTGCCAGAAATAAGTACGTTATATTAACTAAATGAATCAATAGGAGAGACTATCGATACAACATTACGAAGGCTATTAGCGACAAACTCTAATTAATAAACAACATATTCATTATAAATATTCGTGTTTACACAAAGTACAGTTAACGACAAAAGCACTACACATTTTCCAAGAGTTTACTGAGAATACTGTTATAATTTTACTTTTTATCAAATATTCTTGGTGTAAAGCCGGAACCCCACAGCGGCGCACGGAGAGGCTGTGCACGTGTGTTCAGCTTCGCTTTAGTACAAAATGTATGAGAGCGTTTCCACCGCAGCGCACGGACATGCTACGCAGCAAATGACGTCATAAACACACGAACGTAGCTCAACCCACGGCCGTGCGACGCATCCGAGCTGCGTGGGTCGGCCATTCTCTGCGACCCACGACTATGTACAGTCACGAGCAAAAATATGTACACACATAATATTGTTGAAGCATTATTATAAGAATAAGCTAATATAAATAAGAGGTACAATTAATGTTCCTAGTATATATACATACATTTAAGTTGTGATAAGTATAATGTATGTAAGAACTAAGTAATTTATAATACAAATAAGTAAAACAGATGTTACTACACAATAGCTAAATTATATTGTTACTTGGAAGAGCTATTGTCTATATTATAAAAATAATATATTGACTTTGAGTAATTTTTTTTTTTTATTAAGAAAAATCTTTGAACCATTTTATTTTCAAGTGTCATCTGTCAGTATGCATTGATTGCTAGATGGCAGAAGAGATTCGACAAAAAATCTCACTAATTTCGTTTAACAATTTCGCATATTATTCTGTATACATATTTTTGCTCGTGACTGTACCCCACGCATAGCTATGAGCTGTGTGGGCGACACATCCGTGCGCGGCAGTGGAAACGGAGGCCGACGCCGCCGAACTAATGAGCCCACGCAGCAGAGGTGAGCCACGCATCCGTGCAAAGCCTGCGCAGCGGTGGGGTTCCGGCTTTATTCTTTTATTATATTTGATCTACAAAATAGCATAGAATTTGAATAAAGTTTTCTTGTTCTTTAATCTTAACAAAACATAACAAATTGTGATATTAGGTACTTACTCGTTGGGGCCACGGGTGTTCAGAGAGGGGACTCTGTCGCCCAATAAGTGTCCTCAAAGATGACGGCAGCAATGGTCAATGCTGCCGTGCATAGAGAGGTCCAGGGGAGACCACTTTACAGTCTTCCCAGAGAGGAGCTCTAACGGGCGTTGCACAGGGGGGCTTCTGGCTTGTTCTTTAAGAGATAACAGAAGTCCCTTTTCATGTGCTGATGGTGACCAACGGGGTGGTTTTAGTGCGGTAAAAATCCCACACTCCCCGGTCTTGTAAATCCCCATAGGACCGGGTGCCTTTTGAAGGTTTCCCCCCGCGGAAAAAAAAAAGGTACTTACTCGTATGTGTAATTTGTAACACCATTTTATTTGCTTTTGTTAAGCAAATAAAACGATGATAATAAATGTGATAGATATGAACTCAATGCATACAATATAGACAGTGCAATATTTAATAGTATTCATTGATTTTAGTTTTTATTGTTTTATGGTACCCAATATTCAAAACAACGCTTCCTTGTCAATGGCGGGAAACGTGCCCAGAAGGCTGGCAGCATTGCCACGTTGAATGGCTATGCCGATTCTCTGTGCAAGGAACAAACCAGCCCTCTGATCACGAGTAGATTCTACCAAACGTTTGGAAAGTTCTTTGAAAAGATTTCGTGCGCTCGGACCCCATGACCCGAGCGTTTCAACCCCAAACGGCTCGAAAATATAATCACCGACAATGTTATTATACTTCCGCCGCTTAAGGGTCTCCGCAGCTCCAGCAGCAGCGCCAGCAGGAGAGGCTGCTGAACTTAGAACGTGGTACGGCGCAAGGGTGTCGACGCACGTTGCGTCCCACACCAAAGGCCGACCCAATTTCCAAGGCAGCAATGACATACCGTCAGGTCTCTTGCCATCGCCGCGCACCAAACCATTAGGTTCCAAAACAGCTGGCACACCGGCAGTGACAAGAGCACGACGAATTATGTCATTCAAATTTAAATGGCGAGATATACGTCCTGCGCTCCTGCTGCAGGACAGGCCATGGTGACCGAGGTTGTCGACTGTCTAATTTTTATTTACATATTTTGACAAGGATGACGATGAGTTCTTTGACGCCTGTTAGTTTTTATTTATGTTAGTTTTAATTTTAGTATAGTTAGAGTTTGTTCTTATTTTAGATTTAATTGTGTATTAATAAAGATATATCATAATAAAACAACGCTTTTATAACAAAATTACACAAAAGAAAGCTTTATTTTTTACGATATATTATTTTTTATAAATATTACCCATACAGGTTCTGCTAACCAGTTGCCAATAGGTCGTTTGACAATGGCTTAGAAAAAAAGGTGTCCATTATATCATGTTTTGTCTGCCTAACACTTTTGCCACTAACTGTACACCCATCTCAAATGATTTACAGTAAATGAGTTGATAGTTAATTAACGTTCAGATTATTTTAAACTGCATTTTAACTGAGTAGTTATAATATCGATTATGCATGTATGTAGTTGGCGTGAGTTAAGATAACATGATATACAGCCTACTTACGACGGTTATTAATAACCTATCTACAGCTGGTTTATTAACGAGGGATAGACATTTTACTTTAGCGTTATATAATTTTATCAAATATCTATTTCTAATATTTTTCTTTCAGTAATGGTAAAAACTTTAATTACATTTTATTTCAAACGATCTCTGCTGACTTTTAAAAGAACGCAGTGGATTGAGAAGAAAAAAAATTGTTACCTACCAAACTACATATAATTAATAAAAAGACATATAAAATGCATATTTAGGTATCAGGCAAACAACGATGTGACTGAACATGGCAGACATGAATCAGAAGAACCAAAACAATTAGAATACATTTGAAAAAAGTGATTAGAAAACGAAAACAGTAATTGTAGAAAAAGAGGTTGACTGAAAGTCAACCTCCCTTACATCTCACTCATTATAATTTCTTAAATATTTACTTCTAGAAAAAAAGATTTATTAAATCGAATTCACATGACGGAGTCAAAAGGTAAAAACATAAATAAATAAGTTAATAAGCCTCCCTTTCTGAAAGTTGGTGAATCTGAAAACCGATCCTGACCTTTAATTGCAACTCACTCCCTAAGATTACATAATAGCCAACCAGAGAATCGAACCTTGAACATCGCAATCAACTAACGATGGCCCACTACCATGTAATTTGTCTCACGTGAGGTCATGTACCATATTATCGAACATTTTTCACTAATAGGTCATGGATTTATTTGTTTGGGCTATTAGTACCTGTATGGTCTTAAACTAAAGTGGGTGTTGCGAATTGAAAGAAAAAGTGTTGTTAGTGGTTTTTTATTTTCATATTTTCGCTGGATTTTCTTAACATGATGATAGTATAATATGTATATAGGTATATGTATGTTTTAGTTTTTAAATTGCTCTGGCTAGAGGTCGATGAGGCTGTCACCAAAAGCATAGTAACTGACAAAGCCTGCGCTCAGGTTAAAGGTATGTGTTATTTTTTCAGAAAAAAATGATGTGGTACATTTTAAAAGATGCCTAAAATGTGTTTTAAGATCAAAAATGTGTAAAAAAAGACTACTTTCTATTAACAAGTCAATAAAACAAAAGAAGAAAAATACTGAGTACAAGTCCACAAAAATAAGAAGCAATAAGAAGCAAAAAAGAAGAAGCAATAAATATATTATTGGGACACACAATAATACAGATAAAATATAATATAGGAATCAATAATACCTTTTATGATTGATTTGTACAGAAGACCCCAATGACGGCAATTGGCCCCATCCTTATAAGTTCATAAACCATTGTCTGCGGGGTCAAGCGAAATTAGTGCCTTTAAAAGTAGGCGCTAAGAAATTATAATTACACAATATATTAATTGCGATGCCATTTATAGAAAAATCCTTTGGATTTAATAGCCGTAGCTAAATATTTTTAATTGTTGTTGCGAAGCATCTTAGCCCTTCTTTGTCGCGATTGTCAAATGTTTCTAAAAAGAAGACGTTTCTTTGTAGTAAAAATAAAATACAGAAAAATATTTCACAACTGTATAATTTGAACTGCCTCGTTGACCTAGTGGTGCTGAGCGCGACTGCTACGCTGGAGGTCTTGGGTTCGATTCCCGAGTCGACCAAGGTGTTATTGGGTTTTTCTATGAAATTCTCAATTCAAAAAGGGGCAATAGGCTCGCCCTCTATTATATGGGACCTAAACATACCGGCGAACTGTGGGTGTACATTGGTACACCTCTGCCTACACCTTCGGGGATAGAGGCGTGATGATATGTTTGTGTTTGTTACTCTTAATTCTATTTTTTCCGGATAATGTAACGAGAAAAACGCTTCATGGGTGAAACTGCTTGGCGCACTAATTACGTAGAAATTTTAACGTTTAGTTTTTTGACCAGGTGGTTAAAAAGTGACATAATCATTTTTTGATGTAAAATTGTCATAATAAATTGAGCTACTAATGTTACTATAACTAGGTAAATAACATTATTTGGAAGACATCATTGAAAAACCAAAAGGAGTAAAAAGTAGTGTGTACTATAACTACTAGTCTACCAGAAAATTAGTGCAAATTAGTAGCAAAAAGAAGGACTTTGAGTTGCAAAAGGACAGTTACTTAGACTACAGTCATTATTATTATATACAAGCCAAAAGTCAAAGCTATTATTACCAAATACTAGCTGTAACCAATCTTAAAACTGAAAACTAATTACAACGCATCATTACGAAGCATCTTAGCCCTTATGTCACGATTGTCAAATGTTTCTAAAAAGCAGATTTCAACGGGCCTGTTGGTCTAGTGGTTAGTGACCCTGACTGCTATACCAGAGGTCGTGGGTTCGATTCCCACCCAGTACAAATGTTTGTGTGATGAGCACGATCATTTGTTCTTCGTCTGGGTGTAGTTTATCTATAATATGTATGTATTTAGAAATATATAAGTATGTATATCAGTTATCTGGTTACCATAACACAAGCCCTGCTTAGCTTGGGATCAGATAACCGTGTGTGAGTTGTCCCGGAATATTATTATTATTATTATAATTACTTTTAAAACCGACTTTAATTAAACTTTACAAAGCTGCATAAGCGATATTTAATCGATAACACAAGTCCTAGAGGTGACCATATCGATAAACCTAATACATCAATGCTAATTTACATTTAATTACATGTACCATCGATAACTTTGTCGATAAGTGGGCGTAACTCTATCAACTGCTAATTAATAACTAAAGGTGATTAAGATTAATTTATAGGTAGAAAATATGGATTTATTGTAGCTTACAATGTTGTATGGTAATGTTTAGCGTCATTACAGAATCAATATGATTCAGTAGCTTAGGAAAATGATTTAGTTTTACTCTGCTATTTATATTGAAAAACACTATTACAATTATTTAACAGATTACAAGTTTTTAATAGATTATGCTGAGTAAACAATTTTAAAGTTAATGCTCTTTTCAAAAATATGTTATAAGTAGGTACTTTGCTTAGTAGCTAGCTTTTTTTTTGTCAGGTGAATCTCATTTATGAGCCAGCTTTGCATCCCCGGGGGTTGAGGATGCAAGAGTCCGGGCATTCAGAGCCTTGAGAAAGGGTCCGACTACTCCGGCAAAACACCCGGGGTCTGAGTCTGCTATTGACAGCACAATAACGCCCCTGGCGACTGCACGCGTGGCGGGCCCGAAGCTAGTAGCTAGCTAGCTAGGCTAAGTGACTTACCTTATTTTTATAACAGCTTCAAAAACTATTACTTATTTCAACTAAGATGCTATTTTATATTATATAAGTAAATTAACATAATAAAAGCTTATTCTGAATAAATATGATAACAGTTTCAAATATTTTATTTTAAAAGGAGTCAATTAAGAATGGTTTGTTTTCAATAAAAAAAAAAACCATAAAAAAATTCGATCTATTTAGCTTACTGAAAACAACTATTTCTGAAGTGACTAGGGTATAAAAAACCTTCTAACTGTAAGAACAGTTGACCCAGTTGAAGATAATTTTATTAATAGCTCCACAATTGACAAAGATATTGCGTAGCAAACATACGATAAAGAAAATGTATATGTCTCCGGCATATATATATTTTTTTATAATTTATAAACTTCCGTAAGATTCTAAACAAGAGATAAATTGTATTATTTTACGGCAACATTTTAGGAAAGAGGTAAATTTATAAACTATCGGATATCCATTCGTAAAATTCTAAGCGGTTCGACCAATCACAGAAATGCTTTTAATTTCCTAGGAAATTTATAAACTTGCGGTTCTTGTTATTTTCCGGTGACATATGTAAGTTAAAACAGATGAGTCTTATTAAGTGTATTTAGTATGTTTGGTTTTGTTGAGTGGAAGTTAACTATACGTTTCTTACTCTACATGTTGGTCTATTTATTCTTCTTTCTTTTGGTGAATTGTATAATCGTTCATAGCGTTCTACAACCTCGCGTAAAAATTGCTAGTAGCCTACTTTTTAATATTTATATCGATTTCGTCCTTTTTATTATTACACAATTAAATCTAATATAAGAAGAAACTATAACTATACTAAAATTAAAACTTACATTAATAAAAACTAACACCCGTCAAAGAACTCATCGTCATCCTTGTCAATGGCGGGGAACGTGCCCAGAAGGCTGGCTGCATTGCCACGTTGAATGGCTATGCCGATTCTCTGTGCAAGAAACAAACCATCCCTCTGATCACGAGTAGACTCTCTAAACGTTTGGTAGAACCAAACGTTTAGAGAGTTCTTTATAAAGATTTCATGCACTTTATATCATGGTTACTAACTTATTTTAATTAACAATATCTACACCTGGCTATTTAATAGCGGATGTTATTATAATAGTGATAATAAAATTATCTTTATAATGTTTATGATAATTATTAATATTATGTTATGTGACATTTATGTCTGTATGTAATTGATACTACCGTTTGTTTTTTCCCTGTATATGGTATTAGCTTTTATATAATTACATAACGGACTTCATTCATTATATGGACACCAAATACGATAAAAATCTTGCCTGATTTTTACCCCACTGCGGCAAAACTTGACTGATTTTTACTCCACTGCTGCGAAACCAAAATAGAAGGGTTATGTGTTACTTTGTTTAATAATAGAAGAACAAATCTACAATCCGCGTTAGTATTTATGTAATTTTAGCCCTTTTCTAAATGAGATTTAGGTCCTTTGCTAGCTAATAATCGTTCTGTTTTTTCTGCTATGTTTTTTTTTCAGCCTACTTTAGATCCCACAGCTGGGCACAGGCTATGTAATAAGGATATTATTATTTCTTTATAAAACCCATGGAATTAAGAGAAGCATTAAGTGTATACCAATCGCCAATCTAAGGACTGACTTATTTCTTAGTAATTTTTCTATAGTCCCGTCTATACTATACAAAAGCAATATTAAACAATACATCGTCCTTGTCTTCTCGTGAATACATTTTTTGATCTGACTTTTAAAAGTCGTCTTCTATGAGGTAATAACACCGACTGAATTAGCAATCATTCACGACAGGTCGTGATAGGGCAAAGTAGTGATGATTTGATGAATTTAGAGCAACACTGACGTATTGTACACCTGACAGATTACTCTTATAGATGAATATAGTTTCAGAGAAATTACATCTGATCTCAAAGGAACTTAACAGAGCTTGTCTTAAGGTGACCAGAAAACTGATAAAAATACTTATTTCTAAATACATACATATTATAGATAAATTACCCAGACACAGAACAAATAATCATGCTTAACACGCAAATATTTGTCCTGGCTGGGAGTCGAACCCACGACCTCTAGTTTTGCAGTTATAGTCACTAACCACTAGACCAACTGATCAGTCATACATCCCAACTAATATATAATTATCTTAAACTTAGGTATTACATGTAAACATTAACATTTAAAAACATTAGTTAAGGCATCAAAACCTCTAAAATATAATTATTGACAGGAAAAAGTCAACAGACAGCATATGTAGTCAGGATGCATTTATATGATTGTCATAAGCGAGGAAAATATACGTGAAATCGTAAAATACTGTATTTAGAAACTTAGCATAAATATATTTGGTATTTTGTATAGCTTTTATACGTATAAGAAGGCGCTACTCCAAAGTATTGGTAAGATGACTAAACTGTTTTTGGGTTTTGTATCTGAATTGAAACTTTATTTAGTTTTATATTATCTTTTGTAGAACGCCATAATTAGTAAGGTAAATTATTTATATTGTTGCATAAATTTCCACCAAAGATCTTTTGATGAACAGGTTATGAAATAGTTTTTTGGGGCCAACCGGATATTAGTCTTAGAAGGTATTTATGTTATCATCATAATCTCCCTGCCCTGTTCCCAATTATTTGGGGTCGGCGCAATGCGTATTCAGCTTCCATTCATCTCTACAACTCGTCATCTCACCTTTCATTCTTTTCTTTCTCATATCATCGTTCTCAATACAACATGTTCTTAATAACTTTTAAACTATCGCGCTGCATGTTTATAGTAATATTATAGAACGGGGATTAGCGCGTAGTACATGCAGATACCTTTAGGGTTTGACGTTTCGACCAAGTTACACCGACCGACCGGAAGTCTGCTTGCGACCACGGCAAGCAAGGTATTTATTCATGTTCGCGCTAATCCCCGTTCTATAATCCAAACTAATATTATAAATGCGAAAGTAACTCTGTCGGTCTGTCGGTCTGTCTGTCTGTCTGTCTGTCTTTGCTTCACGCCTAAACTACTGAACCGATTTGTGTGAAATTTGGTACAGACATAGTTTGGAACTTGAGAAAGGACATAGGATAGTTTTTATAACAAAAAAAAAAAAATTATTCCGGACATACAGCGCCATCTATTGGTCAAGCGTCGGTATCAATTCAGTACTGCAAATTCATCGGATAAAAGTAAATGATAGTAAAAAGGTATGAAAAAAGTAATATCAATATAATAAAACTTTTAGAACAAAGAAAATGCCCGAACGGAGTATATCCAAACTAATATCCAAACTAATATTATAAATGCGAAAGTAACTCTGTCTGTCTGTCGGTCTGTCTGTCTGTCTGTCTGTCTTTGCTTCACGCCTAAACTACTGAACCGATTTGTGTGAAATTTGGTACAGACATAGTTTGGAACTTGAGAAAGGACATAGGATAGTTTTTATAACAAAAAAAAAAAAAAAATATTCCTGACATACAGCGCCATCTATTGGTCAAGCGTCGGTATCAATTCAGTACTGCAAATTCATCGGATAAAAGTAAATGATAGTAAAAAGGTATGAAAAAAGTAATATCAATATAATAAAACTTTTAGAACAAAGAAAATGCCCGAACGGAGTATATCCAAACTAATATTATAAATGCGAAAGTAACTCTGTCTGTCTGTCGGTCTGTCTGTCTGTCTGTCTGTCTTTGCTTCACGCCTAAACTACTGAACCGATTTGTGTGAAATTTGGTACAGACATAGTTTGGAACTTGAGAAAGGACATAGGATAGTTTTTATAACAAAAAAATAAAATAAAAATAAAATTTATTCCGGACATACAGCGCCATCTATTGGTCAAGCGTCGGCATCAATTCAGTACTGCAAATTCATCGGATAAAAGTAAATGATAGTAAAAAGGTATGAAAAAAGTAATATCAATATAATAAAACTTTTAGAACAAAGAAAATGCCCGAACGGAGTATATCCAAACTAATATTATAAATGCGAAAGTAACTCTGTCTGTCTGTCGGTCTGTCTGTCTGTCTGTCTGTCTGTCTTTGCTTCACGCCTAAACTACTGAACCGATTTGTGTGAAATTTGGTACAGACATAGTTTGGAACTTGAAAAAGGACATAGAATAGTTTTTATAACAAAAAATAAAATAAAAATAAAATTTATTCCGGACATACAGCGCCATCTATTGGTCAAGCGTCGGCATCAATTCAGTACTGCAAATTCATCGGATAAAAGAAAATGTTAGTAAAAAGGTATGAAAAAAGTAATATCAATATAATTAAACTTTTAGTACAAAGTAAATGCCTGAACGGAGTATAAATAAATAATCCGAGTTGTCACTATGCTCGATAGATGGCGTTGGGATCGAAATAGATCGCGCTATGGTTTCGTTACACGCATTTGGTTGGGCATCGGCCGAGCGCTTCGGTACAGTCGTGGAAATTATTTAGATTTTTGAAGAGTTCCCTAGAATATCTTCCACATTTCATTTTTGAAAAGATCCCGCGAGATCGGGAACTACCTGGGTAAAACCAAAAATCTGCCGGAAGTCACTATTCCACGCGAACGAAGTCGCGGGCAAAAGCTAGTATTAATATAAACATGTTCTTAAGTGAATTTCTTTAAAGTACCTATTGAATTGTTAAACTAAAATGGTTCAGACAATGATAACCTTTATTCACGGTACCCTAATAGATCTTAAACACATTCAGTCATTACTATTGAGTAACATACCAATAATTTAAACGTTCATATTAACAACATATACATTATTTAATAACACTTTATCTTCTATAGATTTAACTATCTTTATAATATCTTTATTACGGCTGTCAGTCTGTCATTCAGTAGCAATGTCAGTGGTCTTCATAAAAAAAAGAGTAGACTTTTTGTTTTACATAACATAACATATCATCACGCCTGTATCCCCGAAGGGGTAGGCTGAGGTGTACCAATGTACACCCACAGTTCGCCAATATGTTTAGGTCCCATGTAATAGGGGGCGAGCCTAGTGCCACTAACCGGGCACAAATCCAAACTCGGACCTGCTACTGAGAATTTCATAGAAAAACCCAATAACACCTTGGTCGACTCGGAAATCGAACCCAAGACCTCCAGCGTAGCAGTCGCGCTTAGCACCACTAGGCCAATGAGGCAAGTTACAAAGTTTGTTTTACCAAGTTACGAAAGGTGTAGGTAGACGGCTACTTAGATAGTAATACGTTGCTTTTTTATTCTTTTTGAAGACAAATGGTGAGGTTACATTCTCTAGTTCATACTATCCTACTTAATGTTAGAAATGACAGTAATTTTGTCCGTCTGTTACGCTTTTAAGGATAAACCGCTGAATTGATTTTGATGGAACTTGATGAGGGGTAAGTTTGGATCCTAAGTAAGAACATAGGCTACTTATTGCCGCGACAAAACACGAGTGGAGTTAGTCACATCGGTGTGTGACTAACTAGCTTGTGTGACTAAATGGAAGTCATCGAGTTGTGGGTTTCAGCAAGTATTAAGTAACTACTCCCACTCATGAAAACTAAGTAAATCAATTTTCTAATATCAAATGCTACTTCATTACGTGAGACCAAAATACCATGCCATTGGTCACCAGACGTGCTATGGGTTCAATCTCTAAATGAAACAAACATTTTAAATATAACCTACAAATACAAAGAAAAAGAAGAGTTATAATTTATTTCATTATTACCATTAGAAATTAAACTTAAGATATTTACAATAATAAAAAAACTAAGCCTACACAATAAATAAGGAAAATTATAAACTAAAATAAGGCACAGAAAGAAGTGCATTTATTTATTCGTTCAAGGTTGTTCTTTATGTAAATAACTAGCGACCCGTCCCGGCTTCGCACGGGTGCAATGCAGATCACGTTCGTAGATTTACCATAGCAGCGCCATCTATTGATTACTTACTCAACCCAGTCGAAAGGTATCGACATCTGTTAGAATCATTTGGAGTTAGATAATTGTGAGTGTCAAATAATAACAGACAAATAATTAGCAATAAATTAAAATTGCGACTATAATTTGAGATTTAAACTATCCTATCACTCAAGTTGGATCAAACTGCACATGGTGTGCGAATTTTATTATAATCGGTTAAGTGGTTTAGGAGTCCATTGAGGACAAACATTGTGACACGAGATTTATATATAAGGTGTTTCCGAAATATCTGCATCGGCTTTAATAGGAGGTAGTATTGTGTTTATAGATTACAATAGTAAAGATAAATTATTGATAATTTATCATTTTTTATTTCATACAAAAATAAATATCGTATAAATTTGAATTTACTTAATAGTATAAAACCATCCCGTGTCATAAGCTGTTGCCGCACCGCACCGAATTCGTTCATGCGCTGTTGCCATTCCTATCAAAGCATGCCGCCGTACGCGCCGGCCGGCGCCGCTCAGTCTACAAAGCCCTGCCCTGCGCGCCCCCACCCTCACCCGCTACCCCGCTCGTCGCACGCGCCTAGCGACCGCCGCCCGCCGGTCGCCAGTCTCGCCTCGCCTCCCGCGCGTTCCGGAAGTTAGTTTAGTGGTTAGCGACAAGGATTTCGCGCGCGCTTTGATTAAAAATCCCTTGACGCAAGCAGGCCTTCATACTCGGCCGAACTCGAAGAGAAAGTGTTAGACTTCTTCCGGCGTCATCCTCTTGCGAGCACCAGGGATGCTGCTCGAGTCTTCGACGTGAGCGACAATTACGTGTGGCGACTTTTAAATCGTGAAGGGCTCCATCCTTACCACTTCACAAGAGTGCAAGAACGCCGTAACATTATGTGGACTGACGAGATCAAACGCGCATTTAGGCAAGTGAAAAGTGAATCGGACACATTACCTAAAGTGAAGAGACATGTGTGCAACGCGAAGGCGGACTTGTGTAACAGTTTTGTAGATAAGTAGGTAGGAAGTGTGTAAATAACTGTAAATACGGTGCAGTTGTTGTAAATAAAATGATTAACTTTTAAACACGCCAAGTTACTGTAACTTATCGTTATTCGATATTAATCTAACTAAAGTACGCGACAAATAAACCTGCAACAAAGTTTGTTCACCTCCTTCTACTAATGTATCCCAATATTAAAAAAAACGATACGTGTCGTTAACACGATCGAAACAAGTGTTTCGTGGTAAGAGGCGTCTTTATCGCAAGACAGTACCTACATGCATCAAGGAATATGCCTATACATTTTTTTCGTATCGTTTTTAAATATTGGGATACATTAGTAGAAGGAGGTGAACAAACTTTGTTGCAGGTTTATTTGGCGCGTACTTTAGTAAGATTAATATCGATTACAGTAACTTGGCGTGTTTAAAAGTTAATAATTTTATTTACAACAACTGCACCGTATTTAATTTACAGTTATTTACACACTCCCTACCTACTTATCAACAAAACTGTTACGCGTGCTATACCTATTACACTAACTTGTCAGTCCAAAGCCTGTTTCAAGTGTGATGGGAAGTTTATCACCTTATTTACCTACGTCAGTGTTTTTGAAGAATGCGGTTACTGGTAAGTACTTTTAAAACACTTGTATGCCTGCGTATTATTGTGTACCTAGTAGATTTTGTAGTGACGAACTAGTCAGCTGATTACAGTTCTTATTCACAGAAATGATTGAAAGAGATAGCAGTTGTTTTCATTGACGAACCGTCACATTGCGCGTAATTTGTGAAACACTTTATGCAGAATAGAGTTAATGTTCATTTAACTATTTTAATCTCTAAAATTTTATTGACTGTTCGGGGGTACGAAATTTCTTCACTATTGTAATCTATAAACACAATACTACCTCCTATTAAAGCCGATGCAGATATTTCGGAAACACCTTATATATTAAGATTTATGCAGTTGTGCAGTTGTCCAAACACTAAACATTGATGAGTTAAAAAAGATAATTGATGTTTACTTCTATTAAGACGCTACTAAACCACAAATCAAGTCCTATAAGGACAAAATCTATCTTTCTAGGTGAAACACATTAAAACTAAAATCATACATTACAGGCCACTTATATATAATTTACTAGATCTTTTATGGGTACATAATTAATATAATTTGAAGACCTTTTACGTTAACACTTAGGTCAAATTAACACTTTAGTAGTTGTGAAGAAATCTATACAAATGTCAATCAATAGATCATCTTGTTAATTGCGATGTTCGAAGCTTTATAAGTGTTAAGGTCAGGTCTGTTATGAATAGAAGGTAGTATATTATAACACTTTGCTATACATATGTATATTGTTTTTTTTGAGTTCGGATTTGTGCGCGGTTAGTGGCAATAGGCTCGCCCCCTATTACATGGGACCTAAACATACCGGCGAACTGTGGGTGTACATTGGTACACCTCTGCCTAACCCTTCGGGGATAAAGGCGTGATGATATGTTATGTATATTGTGTAGGAAATTCGTTTCTGTTCTTGGTGTTTACCGACTGCCAAGGAAGGGTTATGTTTTGAGCTAGCATGTTTTTTTTGTTTACTGCTTGTTCTTGTATTTTCTACTTGTTCTTACCCCGCACTATTTCTGAAGAAGGTTGCATACTGACCAATGTAAGAAAGCTGAAGTGTTTATTTTGTTTAAACACGCCAATAACTAAAACTTTCCGGGTTTGAATAAATCTTTTTACATTTGCAACTAATACATTATTAAATCTAATATAAGAACAAACTCTAACTATGCTAAAATTAAAAGTTACATAAATAAAAACTAACAGGCGTCAAAGAACTCATCGTCACTTGTCAATGGCGGGCAACGTGCCCAGAAGGCTGGCAGCATTGCCACGTTGAATGGCTATGCCGATTCTCTGTGCAAGGAACAAACCAGCCCTCTGATCACGAGTAGATTCTACCAAACGTTTAGAAAGTTACAGCTTATTTTTCGATTAAAGTGTTCGGTTATTTTTTATCAAGTTACTACCTTGGCACCCAAGGCAGCAATGCGAGTGTAACCGCAGGGCATAACTAGTCATATATAAAATACGTCCTTTACATAATTAGTCTTATTATGATTGATGTTATGTAAATTAGTATTTAGTACTTAGTAGGCGGAGATCATAGTGTACACCCACGGACAGTTAAATTAACTTTACAAGTAACATTGAACAATACTATATATGTCTTACTAATGTTTTGTTTTCTAGGTACTTAGCCGTGATTCAAATGACTTAAATTACTGACACATTGAGCACGATATATTTATTTATTTATTTATTTATAACAGGCACATCAACAACATAAACACAAACATAAAAATAAACATTACACAAGTCTTATAACTAGTGTTTACATCAATTACAGACGTGCACAACAATTAACATAAAAGTCTTCACAGTGTTCACAGGTAACTATGCTATATCACTTTTAGTTTCAAAACAACAATACAGCTATATAAAAAGTAATAAAAATAAAATCATCCGTGCAAACTATTACTTATCACTAAGAAGTATCTTAAGCCTGACTTGCGCGGGGTGGTCGTGGAAGATATCTAAGATATATTGATTTAAGTATTTATAACATGACGTCACGTTTTTGTAAGTCACTATTTCATTACACTATTACACTATTACACTATTTCATCCATAATATATTCGGTAGTAAAATGAATGTAACTCAGAACAGAAGTGTAATTAGTTTCCCACGTTAGGTTGAGGTACCGTGTTCAATTCGTGTGACATTTAACTTGTGATAGTCTGGCTGTTGACCATTTGTTTTATGTGATACATAAAGTAACCGGATTATGGTATATAACCTAAATATTTAGATTAATCTTTATGAGTAGAATATGTAAAGGTATATTTTGTAACTAATTTACTTGGGTCTTGTGCATTTTCATTTAAACTGCATTTATTTTACGTCTAGCTAATATTGAATTAGTTTTATTTATTGTAATTGCATGGCTTAATTTTATAATGCTTTTAGTACATTATGGTTTTGAAAATTACAAAAACTGTTTAAGCTATTTATTGCTTTGGTAATTGGCATGTATTATCGGACGGCAAAATTCCATTTGGGTAGTAGTTTACAATTACAGTACCAGCCTATAAACGTCCCACTGGGCACAGGCCTCTTCCCATATAGAGAAGACACGAGCATTGCTCACCACGCTTGCTCACTTCGTGCGATTTCGGATCCCAATTTTGTAATCCAGGTTTTTCACGATGTTTTTCTTCACTGTTTACAATTACTATAAATATTTGTTGGGCAAGGATCGAACCTTGGTCACCACTGAGCGTGATTTGTTGTTAGATGTTATGATAGTAATATTTTACCTTATTTTACATTATTATCAAAGAGTTGCTGCAGTGGGTTTTTCTATTGGAGAATCCCCAGTCCAAGGTCTTTGATATTTATTGCAGTTTTTAACCTTGACCCTGTTTTTGAGTTAATCTTTTTCAGAAGAGAATCTATGCATGTACTAAAACAGAAGTGTTATTTTCCAAGTCTTATGGAATAATTGAATTACAAATACTGTGTTTAATAATAGTGAAGATAATAACTGAAAAGACTTTATAGTGCAAAATGTAATATATTTAAATTCTAGTAAAATATGTCATTAATACAGAATGCGTTTAAAAGCCTCGTTGGCCTAGTGGTGCTAAGCACGACTGCTACGCTGGAGGTCTTGGGTTCGATTCCCGAGTCGACCAAGGTGTTATTGGGTTTTTCAAAGAAATTCTCAGTAGCAGGTTGGAGTTTGAATTTGTGCCTGGTTGGTTAGTGGCAATAGGCTCGCCCCCTATTACATGGGACCTAAACATATCGGCAAACTGTGGGTGTACATTGGTACACCTCTGCCTATCCCTTCGGGGATACAGGCGTGATGGTATGATGGTATGCGATTTAAAGAGATGCACAATTGCACAATTCAACCTATATTGTTTATTTAATTAATAATGAAAGACAATATTTTATTCAGCTATATAAATTTTTACTCGCTGAAAATAATTAACCTACATAATGGATAGAAATTATCTTAGTATCTAAGAGGCATATACTCGAAATTAATGTTATGAATAATTTAGTAACTAAAATTCCATTTAGTTAACATTGACAGTTAAACTTAGGTGTAGCAAAGCAATCCGTCAATATAGTGAACAGCGGCAGTTAAGTCTTAACTGTAGTTATGTGATCGTTCAGTTAAAGTTAGCCTTTGTCAAATGTTACCCGGTCAGGTACTGCGTGCTTGAGGAGTACGGAAATATATGGAGGAGTAGCTTTAATTTTAATAGGAAGACTGGAAATAAGATATTTGTGAGACCGGAGTAAATTGGGATTGAGAAATAACAATATACTGTTGACAAGCAGTGGGATAGTAAAGCTATAAAAGAAAACACTGTTTCGTCAGAAATTTCTCAAAAGTCCGGTGAAGCAGTCAAAGCCTGCGCTCAGGCTAACTGCAAAAATCACTACCAAAAAAAAAGAAAAGTCAGAAATTTCTAGAATCGTGATATCGATTCAAAAATACACTACCTATGTCTAATTGTGCACTGCGATATAAATCAATTTATTTTTTTAAATACAACGACATTACACCAATTACAGTAATTTAAAACTGTTAAATAATAAATAAAGAGATTTATATTTTTTGCTATTTTTTTCTAAATCTAATCTTGTACAAAGTGCAATCAGATTTGTCGCATCCTGGGATCGAACCCGTTAGCGTGTTAGAACAGCATACTAACATTTTCACAAGCTTTCGCGTTTGTTCATTAGTAAGATCCTTTATGTAATATAATTTGTTTGACATTTCGTTAAATAAGAAAGAATAAAGTAATTATTTAATCATTAAGTTGTTATTTAAAGGTCGTTGGAAATAATTATAATTAGGAACTTAACTATTATCTGCTATTGTAAGCCTTATTTAATAAGTTATATAATAGGAAGACAATG
This sequence comes from Autographa gamma, assembly GCA_905146925.1. Lineage (NCBI taxonomy): Eukaryota > Metazoa > Arthropoda > Insecta > Lepidoptera > Noctuidae > Autographa > Autographa gamma. The sequence goes on from LR989875.1 coordinate 952,672, forward strand.
ATTTTGGTAATGTAATCGTGCTTTTGTTTGATTTAAGTATTAATTTAAGTTCAAATTAAATTACATGTAATTCAAACTTCTAAGCTTTTTTTGGTGAAGACTTATTAATTTGAAGAGCCCTTTGATTGCTACATCGTAAATTACACGTATATCCTGTAATTATTGAATCAAGCCTGTTCTTGAAAAACAGGTAAATATTTTTCTAATATGCCTTTTATTTATAATTAGTGATATGCAGCTCCGAAAGCACAACCTACAACGTTTTGGATCGGAAATCAGGTCAGAAGTGCTGCCAACCTCTCTTATTTTTGGTGGTGATAATCTATTTACTACAAAACACGCTGCGGGCGCGACTTACCTTCCACCAACTGAAAAGACCCCGGTCGACTTAAAGATGCAGCAATGCGGTTCCATAACTTAAACATAATTATAACAACACTATTTAATCTTTATGAGGTGTGAACAGTAGTATTTTTTGTTGTAAAATGAATGCAATCATAAATATTTTAATCTATGGTAATTTTTTCTTCTTTTATTTTGTCTGTGGTTTGTCGGCCCTCTCTTCTAGAACTTCGAATGTATCGTAACGTGGTCCGTTGTGAATTTATTAAACAATAAACTTATCAAATATTGAAGCTTTATTTAGTCAAATCCTACAGTTTTATTTAATTTTGTGTATTATACCATCAAGATTTAAACCTAATACAAGAACAATTTATTGGGTCTATAACAGCAGCCATCTCCATAGCTTGTTTTACTCTAGAATCCTCAGTCGCGGCAGCTCCACGTTACCTTGGTGCTCGGCTGTGGGCGCGGCTTTCTTCCGAACACGACTCCATTATACTAAATACTTCACACTCGTGGGAGTGATGAACCGTGAATTGTGTTAATATAATGGTTGGATGGGATTTGGATGATCTAATCTAGAGGTGTGTTGGTCTAGTAGTGACCCTGACTGCTATAAGTTTCGATTCCCACCCAGTACAAATGTTTGGTGATGAGCATGACCATTTGTTCTGTGTCTGGGTGTAATGATTTAGGTTTCGATTCCAACCTAGGACAAATCTATGTGTGATGAACATGATCATTTGTTCTGTGTCTGGGTGTAATTTATCTATAATATGTTTGCATTTAGAAATATATAAGTATGTTTATCAGTTGTCTGGTTACCATAGCACAAACTCTGCTTAGCTTGGTGGGTAAACCGTGTATGAGTAGTTTGCTTTTCAAGACACGGAGCGACACGGAATGTTTACAAAGGTTAAATTTACTTTTTCACACACCCATGTGTAAAATTATATCTTATAGCTTTATACATCACAGCTAACAGAGTGAAACATTAAAGATTCAGTACATAGAGTATAGACAAGAAAACAACAGAGAGCATATATCAGCGTATGAATTGTGAACACTAGTATGAACTAGTTTCATCTTCAAAACAGTGTCAAAAGACCGCGCTGTTTACACTAAAACTATCTCTAAATCTAATTGTATCGTAATCATTTATATTTTTGCTTAAATTTCACTGAACATAACTTAAACAGGAAACGAGCGTGTATGAACATACAGTGAATAATTTGGTTGCGCTCGTCACAATTAAGGTTATTCGCGATTTTCGCACTCTATTTTTAACATTTTCATACTCTACGTTTAACTTATACATACCTACCATTAAAAGCTAATAGTCTTATCTTCGCATTACCCATTTGGTTCGGCTTTGACCCAGCAATCCCTCATTACTTCCATCAGAGTTAGGAAACTTGACGTTCACTGGCATTAGAAAGGTGGCGTGAACTGGTGCAGGGACCTTCGGAGTTTTGTTGTGACTTGTGACCATGTGACATTATGTTATATACCAGAATAGCGAAACGCTAGAGGTCTTGGGTTCGATTCGCAAGTCGACCAAGGTGTTATTGGGTTTTTCAATGAAATTCTCAGTAGCATGTCGGAGTTTGGATTTGTTCCCGGTTAGTGGCAATAGGCTCGCCCCCTATAACATGGGACCTAAACATATCGGTGAACTGTGGGTGTTCATTGGTACACCTCTGCTTAACCCTTCGGAGATACAGGCGTGATGACAAATGTTTTGAGATTTGTCTTTTCTTATATTATGTTCGTCCATTGTGAATGTGACGACAATGTAAATCTAGTTGAATGTTCCATTCTATTTTTTCTTCCATTCTGGATGTCTTAGTTTACATTAATTTAAACATTCTGCTGTTTACGTTGTTGTCGCATATTTTAAAATTAATGTAAGTAATCTTAACATCGATGTTAACCTTTTTTTTAAAAGAGTAACCTATGGAGTTTCTTGCCGGCTCTTCTCTATAGGAATGACACTTTGGAACCGAGCAACTAGAGTCAGTAGTTTGTAACGTAACGTTTCTTAAGCGCCTTTTTTTTGGTTTATGAGAAATAAAAATATTTGATTTTGATTTTTGATTTTGTTTATGTATCTCATAGAAAGTAAAAGAAAACCTTATGACGTGGGTAATAAAACATTTATTTCAAAAATCACAGAGATCGTATTAACATCAACTTTACAGACTAAGTACAGTCAGCGGAATAATATTATTTAAAATAATAGAAAAGAAACAAGTTATGAAGCAAATGGTAAATAGATTAAAAACTATTACCGAAATAAATAACCAATTTAACTAGGGATAGAATATTGACATAAGCGCCATACAGTTATGTCAAATTTCTACTAGACAATTGGTTATTTATTCGGGCGATAGAGGGAAATTAGTTAAAAATGGCGTCATGATCATTAAGGAAAAAGAGCTTTTTTATGTTGTAGAGATGTATAAGATTAAAAATAACGATTTAAAAATAAGTTTTACATTTAGATAGTTAATTTTAAATGTTTTTTTAAAAGTAAGTAGCCGACTGACAATAAAATAATCATCTATGTATGTACAAAATAAACTTATAAAATAAAATCACAAAATAACGTAAACGATTCGTCCAGTCATTAATATTAAATAAAATAACAATTAAAATAATATAATCTTTCAATATATCATGACAAGTGCGATATATTTTAAAAAAAATTGTTTATCTCCGTCTCATTCTATTTGGTAATGAAAGAAAGAGAAAACATTACAATTTCAATGTTAAGAATTTATTATGCTGTATTTTCTTGTTATTTTTTTAATCTATTGTAAAAAAAACTTGTGTTTTTGTCAAAATTACTGTTTTATTTTTATTTGGCACATTTGAGATAGTTTATTTTTTCCTATTTTAGGTTCTAGGACTTAAAAAGGTCTAGTTATGGTACTACTTGGAAAAAAAATTTTTTTTTTTGTTTCTTGTTAAAAATCTTGTCATGACATACAAAATAACATCGATTTAAATATATTAAGTACTTACACGTAATGGTTGTATACATCGTAACTTAAATCTAACAATAAGTTAAGTTATGCTTAAACGTCACTTAAATAGGAACATCAAGATTAAATCGGCGGGTTGGGTTAGTTGCTGGTCGAGGGTTGGCGCTGGAAAGAAAAAATATTATGTTTAATATACCTATAATATTACTTAAATATTAAGTATACCTTAATAATTATCTGGATTAGGGGAGGCCTGTGCCCAGCAAGGGGAAAGTATAATTTAAAAAATCTATTAACAATTATACTAAGGAGTTAGCTGGCTAAAAAAAGAAGGTATTTGCTTTTGGGTTTTTTTTTTTAATGACTGTATATGAACTTTTGTTGCTTTGAGCAGGTTCGACTCTCGTTTTTAAACCGACTTTTAAAAAGAAGGAAGTTCTTTGATCGACTGTGTAATGGAATATATAAATCTAGAAGAGTTGTTTGCCTCGTTGGCCTAGTGGCGCTAAGCGCGACTGCTACGCTAGAGGTCTTGGGTTCGATTCTCAGGTCGACCAAGGTGTTATTGGGTTTTTTTCTATGAAATTCTCAGTAGCAGGTCGGAGTTTGGATTTGTGCCCGGTTAGTGGCAACAGGCTCGCCCCCTGTTACATGGGACCTAAACATATCGGCGAACTGTGGGTGTACATTGGTACACCTCTGCCTAACCCTTCGGGGATACAGGCGTGATGATATGTTTATGTTTACTAACAATATTAATTTATACCACTGACAAAGATAAAGTTATTTACTTTGAACTTTTAATCAAATCATACAATCATAAGGCCTCGTTCACACGGTATAGCTACATATTAAATGATATTTAATGAGAACTAACCTTTATGCTTTAGAAGGCTTCAGAGGGTAGATAAACGTCTCAATGACGTCACTTCCGTAAGCGTTTTTCGCGACACAAGTAAAGTTGCCCATGTCTGACCACCGGAGTAGCGTGATCAAAAGATCACCAGAGGGCAGCACCTAGAACGAAAAATATTTGTTAAGTCATTTTTGATTGTGAGGTAAAATCTTTCAGAACCTGCTAAAAAATATTCATATTTAGCTTGAAATTGTATTAAAATCATTAACTTTCTCTGCAATTAGACTATTCGATGATTAAACGATACATGTTTTGATAAATGTTAGAGACAGGTAGCGCCATCTATTAGCCACTGGACGAACTAGTCAAAACAGCGAACTTGAAAAGGCGATTTCGAATATAGGTCTTTCTTTGTTTGTTAGAGGCTTCGTAGAAAGACCGCGTAATCAAGAAAACGTTCTTTTTTAAATTGCATTTCTATGAATTATGTAAGTTCAGTTTAATTCTTACCCGCATTCTAGAGTTTCCGAACACAAGTTTGTCGTTGTTATCGTGCCAGTAGAGCTGGGACTCGCTGCTGCTGTCCAGGCGGCAGGGCAGGACCACGTCAGTGCCAATGTTCTGGAAGATGTTGGAGTAGTACGTCGTGATCACCGGCTTAACTGGCATGCGGAACAGTTTCTGAAGAGTCACCAGGTTTTCTTCGTCGTTACCTAGAATTATTAAAAATACAATAATTAGTTCACATATTTATACATTTGAAAGCTAAAAAAGCTATTTAATTTGTGTACAATTATTATTACAAAAAACCACAAGGGTTGACAGCGCCACCTGTTGTCGAGTAGTCAAACTGCAAGTGTTACTAGTCGTCACTAGATGGCGCTACAACCAAACAGTTTAATGTTGTCATTTACCTTCAATAGTGTAAACGGTAGTGGAAGCAGATTTCTGCTTGACTCCAGAGGTCGCCACACACGTGTAGATGTCACCGGAGACGGCGGAGGACACGACCAGCTTGCTGACCATCTCGACGATGCTGGTAGGCTCCGCGGGTACGATGTCGTTGCTTTCGACTTCGTACTGGAATTAATAATAAAGGAATTATTATGTATAACTAAAAATCCTTTTTAAAGGGATATTTTTATAGCATAACATTGGTAGGAATATCTTAGGTATCTAAGAATCTCATAAGAGCTTTTCCAGGGATCGATTGGTTTTTAACCTTGACTGCTAAACTGGAGGTCGGTTTCGTTTCCCAACTAGTAAAAACATTTATGTGCTGAGCATGATCATTTGTTTCGTGTCCTGATGTAACTTATTTATAATAATAATATTCCGGGACATCACACACACGGTTGTCTGATCCCAAGCTAAGCAGAGCTTGTGTTATGGTAACCAGACAACTGATAAACATACTTATATATTACTAAATACATACATATTATAGATAATAATATATGTATGTATAATATGTTTATAGACATACATCAGTGTTTATCAGTTATTAGGCTCTGTGTTTAGGATCAGATGGCCGTATGCCCCAAAATACATAAAAATTACTCACATCAACAGGCTCCCCATTCTTCAGCCACTGCATGGTGGGCGCCGGCCTGCCGATGACGACGCACTTGAGCACGGCGCGGCTGTCCGGCTGCAGCTGCACCGTCTCCGGCGGCGTGCTGCGGAATCGCAGGTTGTCTCCCAAGCGACGCTTGCCAGAGGGGGATGCTGGAAGACGAAAAAAGGACTTTTTAATTGAGAAAAAGAATATAGCACAAATTTTCCGTAATGTACAAGATTATTGTCTTTGACCCTTTTTCCTGTACGGGAGGTACAGGAAAAAGGGAATGATATTAGACAAATTATTTTGTACGAAAGAGTTTATGGGAGATATAGGGTAAAAGATAAGACCATCAAATGTTATTAAATCAGAAAAGAAGCGCCGGTTGTCCGGGAGTTAGATGGGTTGACGATACACAAAAGACTTGGTATGGGAAGAGATAAGAGAGGCCAATAACGGAGCAGAGGGGTGAAAATGGGTGTGGATGATGATGATTATTGTTTCAGATAGGTAAATTAATTGTCTTAAATAATCTTGTTACATTTATTTTCAAAAGTGAACGACTATATCCATATTTTCAAAACTCATATAGACCACATTGTATCGAGTCCTAAAATTTTATGAACATCATCAAAGTTCAAGATTCAGAATTATGTCAATAATTGCCAATCAAAACCGTAGGTATAGGTTAATCTGAGCACAAAAGCCTAAATGTAACTTATTCGAAAAAGAAATATTATAAGAAACGTCTATCTAAAAATTATTCACATCATTTTGGAGCAGACAAATAAATTAGCCATTCAAATGTTATGCCGAATATGTTTGAAATATCTAAATATGGCCTACGGTACAGCTCTATTGAATTGCAAACTTCACAAGTCTGCGTTTCTCTATTACAAAGTAAAATTAATCATTTCGATCGAATGCCCAATGTATATGGATTTATCTTCAGCTTTTGAATTAAACAGTTTTTTTCTTTTGACTTTTTATGAGAATATTATTATTTTATTAAGAATTGGGTTTAGCATTTGTCTTTTATAGTCATTTTGAAAACAGTTGCGAATTGTAAAATATGAATTTATGATGCAAATATTTTACTCTTTTTAGGATAAGTTTAAAATGAAATCTTTTTTAGTTATGCATTGCAGAAGAATAGTAAGGTTGCTATTTTAAATCTAAATATTATTAGCCTACATAATAATAGTAATAAATAATATAGAATTATTTATATCAAAGTAATAAAGAAAATATTTATTCAACTAAAAAAGAAGAGAAGAATCTTCTCTTTAATTTAAATAGCTTTACACGACAATAACTATTAGACCTGTCCATTCTTTCATCTAAAGTCCAGTTAACAATGGTTTAACTAAACGTATCGACCATGGTTTAGTTAATCATATCTGACCAATCCCAATGTCCTCAGTTGCGATGACTTAATTCTAAAAGATCTTAAGTGAAGCAAGGCGACAGGGAAGTTATAAATATCAATGTATTCAGAATATTTGAATACGAAACGTTTCTGGAAACGGCGATGATTTCATGAAGGCGCCTTTATAAATAAAAGTAATTTTTGACCCGTTTTCGATTGTAGGTATTTCAGTTTAGTTTGAGGAATAAGATGTAGCACGTATATGAAGCATGGTATTGTAATTTACTGTAAATCATGACCTATTATACATACATACATACATACATACCATCACGCCTGTACCTATCCCCGAAGGGGTAGGCAGAGGTGTAACAATGTACACAGTTCGCCGATATGTTTTAGTCCCATGTAATAGGGGGCGAGCCTATTGCCACTAACCGGGCACAAATCCAAACTCCGACCTGCTACTGAGAATTTCATAGAAAAACCCAATAACACCTTGGTCGACTCGGGAATCGAACCCAAAACCTCCAGCGTAGCAGTCGCGCTTAGCGCCACTAGGCTAAAGAGGCTATTATTGGTTTATAAAACTGAACTATTACGTACTTAATATAATAATAGATCCACATTCTCAAATTTATAAACTAAAGTTCAAGGAAGACATTTGCTGTTTCATAGGATCAGACTAGAGTCGCTAAATATTCTATGTAATGTTTTCCATTTATAATTGAATAAAATTCCTATTATTCGTCACAAATGGTGGCACAATATTGTAAGTGCCTTGCTAGTTACAGTTAGCTAGTTATATCTAGAAAATTTATTTCGCTAATGGTCTTATAAGAAATACGTTTAATTATAGATAAATTAGTATAAATAATTAACTTACCATTAGGTTGTATATTGTTATCCATACGTTTTCTATTGTCAACATGTGCACTCGCTTGAAAGGTGCACTGCAGCGACACTAGGAGAGCGACGAGTAGCGAAATTGAAGTCATCATTGTTGCTATCCGATAAGAGATGTCGCTAGGTGAGTATTGAGATGCAGCCTGAAAAGAAAATTATGACAGTTAGGAAAATTCTGAAAATTCACGAATAAAAAGATAACATAATTTGGAAAAAAAATCATACGTACTATGTAATAAATAAAAATAAAATAAGTAAAATCCTATTTCAAGTAGACAATCAATTTACTAAAAGTTTTTTTTTTTTTTGTAAAAAAATATCAAAAATTTTCTAAATCTTAGGACTTTTCCATGGAATAGCACATGACGTGAGCTGCAACTAGAATGCACAAGTGCATATAGTATGCAATACAGGTCTGTGTTGCATTATGTTATAAGAACCATGTGTTGTCGTAGATTTCTCATGTCGATAAAATTGATTCAGTTACACGTGATTACTGGAGAACTAACTTCCTCATAAGAAAAGATTATGTTGATTTAAATAATTGAGAATGGCACGTTTAAAGAGAGACCTAAGCCCAGCAGTGGGATCAGAAATAAAATGATAATTAGTTGATTAATTATGTCTTTATTTAGTAGGTATTGTATTTAATGTAAATTGAAAAAGTTAACTGAAAAAATGATTTGTCGAATAGCCAATATTTATTGACTGCTGTAAAGAAAGATTTCGTTCTTTTTACTTTCCTGCAAGCTTACATAAAAGGTATGAATCTGGTTTCTGTCTATATAAAGTTTAGCAATTAATAAATTCTATTCACAAGCCTGTGGTCGAGTATTTTATACAAGAAAGTGGAGGATGAAATTTATTGATTAATTTTGAGTAAAAATCACTAAAATAATTTACAGGATAAATTTCGTCAAGAGCACCCTAAACCGAAGGGCATGTATGAAGGGAATAATGAAAGTCGACATAGCGAAATAGTGTGTAAGGATCGAAGCAAGTAGAAACAAGTGATCTGTGCCTACCCTTTACGGGAAAGAGGCGTGATTATAATATGTATGGATGTATGTAAGAATTTCTTCAGTCATATTAAGTGGGATAGTAAACACTACTACATTATGAAAAAAAACCATGAGTATGGCGTTAATGATGAATAACACTAATTAATCAAATCATAAATATCTGTCACAGGTTTTGTCAATTTTACGATATGAAAAAATATCAGTGTTATAAAAATAGCTCGTTGTCTTAGAATTTAAGCGATTTCCGGCCAATTTCTCATGAATCAAAGATGAATAATCTTTATCTATTTGATAAGATAGCAATAGGATCTAATACAAGATTTATTTAATAGATATAACCTTCCGGTGATTCTGAGAACAATAAGTGATAAATAACTACGCAAACTTGATATTTTGAAAGCAAATAGTTTTTATCTATTCCGAAGAATCAGATTGGTAAGTCAGAATAAACTCTAACTATACTAAAATTAAAACTTACATAAATAAAAACTAAACGGCGTCACTCATCGTCATCCTTGTCAATGGCGGGGAACGTGCCCAGAAGGCTGGCTGCATTAATTTTTATTCAAAATTTTGTAGCTTATGTTTTGTTGAGGGTTGGACTAACTAGGATTGTATCCCAAAGAGTGACTTTGTTCTTAGAGTAAAAACGAACATCTTCTGGGCAATGAATTATTTTCAGTTACATAATTAAAAGGTATTCATTGAATAATATTCATAGATATTGTTATAAGATGTAGCACTAAGCTATTAAAGTTATTTAAATCCAATGTTGTCGCTTTAGCACAGCGACAAAACAATTGGATTATTAGTTTATGTTTCAAGTTCGATAGTTGTGACGAGAAATGTTTTCATTCATTTCATTGAAGGAAAATTTTACGTATAACTTAGAGATTCAAGGAATTTCAAAATTTTACTATATAAAAGATAAAAACGAGTTGATCAATCTTTATGGTAAATGATACCAGTTAAGACGTAAAAGTATTTTTTTGAAATAGTCCTTTTACCGTCGTTTGAATATAAATTTAATAAAAATTCACCCCCGAACATCATTTCACAATAAAACTTCTAAAAAAGGTAAAGTTTTTTTTTATCAAATACTTTTCAATTATGCTTTATCAAGAGAAAAGCTATATTAAGCAAATTAGAAGGTTAATAAAACGTGGGTTCGAGCTTATAGAAAAATCCACCTATGTCAATTGTTTTACCTGTGGTAAATTCAAATAAATATCTCATATACGTATTTGCAATTTACTTTATTTTCATATAAGAATCACGCAATTTTAACTTTTGCTATTTAAACTTGTACCTACTATGAATCTTTTTAAAATACTAAGTAAATTATTTAACAAATATTTAAAAGGAATTAGCATCTAAACATCTCACATCTAATAAAAAACAGTGTAAAAAACATTACCCACTTACCTACATTGAAAAATCAACATTTCAGAACATAAAACTATTCAACACAAAAATAAAATCAAAATCAATTTCAAAACACAACTAAAGTTTAATTCTCACTTTATCATCAAATGAATTTATAAATCACTTTATTTTTATCTTATTTTCACTTTAAAACATGTATGTGTGTATTTTTTATCAAAGTATGTGAGCGACTGATTGTGTTGTTGAGAGTTGAGACATTTCTCGTAGTACCTACTATTAACTATTCAGAGGATACAGGTACCCACTAGTTAAAAGCACTATTTCTTTTGGTTATAAGTGGTTTAACTTTAACTGTTTAGTTAGGTTTGGGTTACTAAAAGTTAGGAAATTGAATTAAGGATTTAGTTTTGTGAACTTTGTAAAATTTTATTAATGAAAATGTATTTTATGGTTCCATTTTTATAGATAATTGGTTCACTCAAAATTTGAAGAATAAAATATATTTTTTTTCTAAAAGCATGAAACCATGAGTGGTTTAAGGTGATTATTTATAGATAAAAAATATTTGTTACAAATAAAATAAAAAAACACTGTCTCAAAAAATGTATCTAATAAAATGAAATAATTCGCAGATTGACACAATAGTTACACAAAAATATTTTTCTAGTAATTTAAAATTATCTATCAATTAATTACCACCAAAAAATGAAAGAATAATAAAAGGTTAAAAAAATAATCAATAAAAATCACTGACCTTAATAATCTCGATCGCACAAACACGATAAAATATTAAATATTATAAAAATACAAAATAGTGAGCTGTGTTCTGTATCGTGGTACAAACAGGAGTATGACTCCACTCCCGCTGCCTTCCCTTATATAGGCGAGTTCAAATCAAGTAGGTATCATTCTTACTGTTAGCGCTCAATTTTCGTGAAATTATTTTTGTATTTTATTTTATTTTTTGAGGTAGAATTATTTTGTTGAGGTAATTTATTTTAATTGATTGAAAATGTTTTTATTTTGGTTTAAATAAATTTTTATTTTAAAGGAATTTATTGCTTTTTTTACTAATAATTTAATATTTTTTTACACGTGAAGTGTGTAAATATGATTATTTATTTATGTTTTGGGGAAAATTTCAATATAAAACTAGATAAATTTTTAAACGATTATTAAATCTTTATTATTAAATCGTTCGACGAATTATATTAAATCAATCTTATTTATAACAAAAAATAATACAACAAACCAAAAAAAATCCCTTTAGGAAAATCACAATAACTTCCATCTTTTTCCTACGTTAGCAACAGTTTCCCGTAAAAGATAAAAATCTTCGAATTGATTTAATTAGTACCGTACGGAGAACTATCTGTAATAATCTGTATGTCGGGATTCCCACATCTTTTATCTTTATCGTTATGGCTATTACCTTTTGAGATGGTAACAGGCTGTCGGGAATAATCTAAAGATCATAATTATTATTCTATACTAAATTAGATTCCAAAACTTGGGATCTGAAATCGCCAATCCGCAAAGCAAGCGTGGTGATCAATGCTCGTGCCTTCTCTATATGGGAAGAGACCTGTGCCCAACAGTGGGACGTTTAGGCTAGATAAATTATACGATTCTTTAATATTTGGGTACTGAGTAAAGAAGTGAGTTATACAAGGCTGACTATGAGAGTTTTGAATATTTTTTCTTTGCTTTTAAATATTGCCTAATATATGTTATAGTATAGACTAAGTAGATCTATGTATCTACTGAAGGTAGGAGATAAGAGTATTTCCTTCTTAGCCGACTTTAAAAAAGGAGGAGGTACTCAATTCGAATGTAATTTTTTTTATGTTTGTCTCCACAGAACTGTTGACCGGGTCAAATGATTTTGATGATTCTTTTTTGGTTCGGTTTTAACAGTAGGATCAATAAAAAATAAATATAAGACTTATTTTGAAGTGTGAGTTAGTTTGAGTTATTTCGTCTATGTCTGTCTATATATTAGATAGATTTTTGAGTATGTATATTGTATATGAAAAAGTTGTACACTTCTGTCTTCTTCAACTCTTACGGAATAATCTCTCTTCACTCAAAGGTTTGCTGGAAAACTCAATTTTAAGTTGAGCTCGCCTCTGTACATCACCGTTTATGTATGTCCATAAAATGAAATGTATACGTGTACAATAAATAATAAGGATTTTATGTTTGATTTTTTTTATTTAAATATTATTCACAATGCTTTCGACTATCATCGGACAACCAGTCTGACTATGGGATACTATGTTTCCCAGTAAAATGGGTTGTCGAGATCACATAGTCGGTCCATGTAAAATACGGTATTCAGCTGAATCCGGTAAGACTCGTAGCCGACCCCAACATAGTTCGGAAAAAGGCTCGGAGATTAAGAGTGCTTTCTGAGATTTACGCAATTGTTGTTTCAATATGATAAGCCTGATTAAAGCTTCTTGTAGACATTTTATAAAAGCTAAAGCGTAATATTATAGCTGGCGCATTAAGCAAGTAAATATTTTGAGAAGGTAAGTTGTGTGTTAGCATGAAGAGAATCATGAAAGTGGACGGAGCGAAACAAGTATGTAAGGATCGTAGCAAGTGGAAAGAAGTGGTCTCTGCCTACCCCTACAAGGGAAAGAGGCGTGATTATATGTATGTATGTAAATTGTGTCTAAATCTAACTTATAATTGATTTATTGAAATTTGACGCTTACCTTTAACACCATATAATAATATCAAATGGATAGGGAAATCGTGACAAAAATGATTGCTGACGTTTACGCGAATTTTAGGTGATTTAATAAAACTTATTTACGGAATTTATCGCGGATAATATTTCAATAAAATTCGGCAAAAAAACCCGGAATGAAATCAATTCAATATATAGAAAATATACCTGCATTTAGGATGATAGGTTATTTATTTTTAGTGAAAGTGAAACTGCAAAATTATTTTATGGTATGTACCTTAAAAGCTTATATAATTATCGGCACATAATTTAGCTAGTATTTACGAGTTCTTTTCCTTTTTAAATTACTAGAGCAAATCACGACCAAAGTTAAAGTAAATACTTACGCATATTCTAAGCATAAACACGAAGTAAATTAGTGAAAACCCTGTAAAGGTTAGTAAACCAGAATGGTGGTTAAGTTTAACTAAGGACTTCGATTCAGTTATTTTCAATGCATGTCAGTGGTCGATCAGTGTACTTGTCATTGTGTCTTTTCATATTCAGATAAGCCTACAATAAAATCACATTGAACTCTCGAAGAGAATCATCGTAATGACCAATTAATTATTGTAAACCTTTCGATATCCGGTGTGTGAACTAGGCGCAGCGTATTGAAATTTTAATAAACAAGATTACCATCGAGTCAAAAAGAAGGAGGATAATCGTAATAAAAGTTAGCGAAATGAATATTATCGTTAAAAATGACCAAATAAAGCAGTACATTCGGTCAATTCAAGCAACTCTTAAATAGCATTTTCGAAGCCCAGGTAGTGAGAAACTTACATCATGAATATTAAGGAATGTGTACGTGACTTTAGTCAGAGGTGATCTACGGTATTTTGACGTGACTGTATCTTTGATATCAAGGAATATAGTATGATGTTTCTATTAAGAATGTAGATTGAGATAACTGAATAATTAGAGTTGGAGTCTTACAGATTGATGACTGTAAGTTTAATATGCATTATTTGCAGCTTTTTTAATGCTTTTTACATATATTGATAGGCATACATTGGTGTTTAAAGTTGGTAACTACAGAGAATAACATAAGAAAATGATTTAATTATTTATATGGTTATTAATACACTTTAACGAGATAAAAGAAAATATTTCGTATAGAAAAAATATGATGAGAACATATAGCTGAGTAGTAAATTGCTCAACATCGACTTCCGTAGTGTGGGTTCGATCCTGCTTGTGACAAACATTTGCATGACTCACAAATATTTGATCAAAATTCTGGTTTTCTTTGTGTGCACCTTTAAGATAAATTAAACTAACTAAAATTCAAATAAAAACCGCGATAAAATCCGTAAAAGTAGTTTTATTTCTATGTCTAACATTCGCGTAAACCTCTGAGCTCAATATTTAAATTCAACTATTATACTTTTCTCTTTGTACGAAAACCAGCTAAGAATTAGTTATTGCCTGACCAGACGTTAATTTGATCTAGTTACGAGCAGTGCCTTTATAACAACTGACGAAACTAGAAAATACCTTGATCTTCTCTGACGTAGTTATAATACTGGAAAGTTTTATCAATACCGGTTCAGCAGTTTTGGAGTTACACACCTCCACACAAACTCACATTTCTAATTTTAGTTTGATAAAATGTTTTCCTTATTGGCTCAGTGGTTAGGACTTTGGACATTGAGCATTGGTAGTGAGTTCGATATTTACAGAGTAAATGGATTTCAAATCTTTGTTATGTCTAGTTTATATTAAATATTTGAATGGCCTACAAAGTAATAGTACTGTTGGCTCAGTGCCTAAGTGGTTGATAAGTGTAGGTAGTGCGAGTTTGATTCCGGTGCGGTACAATATGTATGACCTACATTGAACGATAGTCGTATGTTATGCAAGGTCTTGAATTTGATTCTCGTGATGACGTAGTTTAAAAAATGTAAAACTGTTTGAATCATGAAATGCTGAACAAATTTTCATATGCTATTTCTAATTAATAGAGTGTAGTCAAGAGCCAAGATGATTTTTTCCTCATGCTTTACATAATTATGACTTTGAAAAATTCTCACTATTTGCCTGTAACGGATTCGAACCTGCATTCTTGTGCAAAACGATGCCATTCATTAAACCGCTAGGCTATACCTCTGTACAAATATAATTTAACTTTGAGCTAATCTCAAAATCTATCTATCTCCACATTCCACCTTTAAAAGAAAGAGACAGCATTATCTGAATGACGTTCCATTCATCCAATAAAGAGACGAGGTCGGTCCGTTACGCGCAGAAACTGTCTGATGTAATATCTTACGATATTGTCAACAGGGTAATGGCTAAATTAACGTTCCTTTGTCGTCATATTGGTGTGTTCTACACTGTTCCTAGATGATATCATCCTAGTTAATAAAGCTGTTTTTTTGGTGTACTCCGCTAGCTTAAAATGGTATCTACTGGACCGTACACATCTGCCGCAGGCCCGATAACTGTTGGCTAAAGTAAAAAAAAAACCATCAAAAGACCTCGTGGTCGGTCTATACCGAGTTGGGGATGACCTTGACACGTTTTCAGCATTATGGACAACAATAGCTCAACACCGGGAGTATTGAAAAAAAGGGAAGAAAGACTTTACCTTGCAATGGGACGATAATGTCTAAAAATAATAATAATATGCTCAATTCTCAATTCTTTATTATAGCAACTCATTTCACTAGTTTCACTCAATAACTAATTTCACTTCTGAAACAAAATATATTATCATCCAGATGAAATGAGGAGGAAAAATTCGGGCTTTACTAAGATTATTAATAACACTAGCTTTTGCCCGCGACTTCGTTCGCATGGAATAGTGACTTCCGGCAGATTTTTGGTTTTACCCACGTAGTTCCCGATCTCGCGGGATCTTTTCAAAAATGAAATGTGGAAGATATTCTAATCTATAGAGCAAAGTGACAACTCGGATTATTTATTTATACTCCGTTCGGGCATTTACTTTGTACTAAAAGTTTTACTATATTGATATTACTTTTTTCATACCTTTTTACTATTATTTACTTTTTTCCGATGAATTTTCAGTACTGAATTGATGCCGACGCTTGACCAATAGATGGCGCTGTATGTCCGGAATAAATTTAATTTTTATTTAATTTTTTTGTTATAAAAACTATCCTTTGTCCTTTCTCATGTTCCAAACTATGTCTGTACCAAATTTCACACAAATCGGTTCAGTAGTTTAGGCGTGAAGCAAAGACAGACAGACAGACAGACAGAGTTACTTTCGCATTTATAATATTAGTTTGGATATTACTTTTTTCATACCTTTTTACTATTATTTACTTTTTTCCGATGAATTTTCAGTACTGAATTGATGCCGACGCTTGACCAATAGATGGCGCTGTATGTCCGGAATAAATTTAATTTTTATTTTATTTTTTTGTTATAAAAACTATCCTATGTCCTTTCTCGAGTTCCAAACTATGTCTGTACCAAATTTCACACAAATCGGTTCAGTAGTTAAGGCGTGAAGCAAAGACAGACAGACAGACAGACAGAGTTACTTTCGCATTTATAATATTAGTTTGGATTAGTTTGGATATACTCCGTTCGGGCATTTTCTTTGTACTAAAAGTTTTATCGTATTGATATTACTTTTTTCATACCTTTTTACTATCATTTACTTTTATCCGATGAATTTTCAGTACTGAATTGATGCCGACGCTTGACCAATAGATGGCACTGTATGTCCGGAATAAATTTTATTTTTTATTTTATTGTTTTAAAAACTATCCTATGTCCTTTCTCGAATTCCAAACTATGTCTGTACCAAATTTCACACAAATCGGTTCAGTAGTTAAGGCGTGAAGCAAAGACAGACAGACAGACAGACAGAGTTACTTTCGCATTTATAATATTAGTTTGGATATACTCCGTTCGGGCATTTTCTTTGTACTAAAAGTTTTATCATATTGATATTACTTTTTTCATACCTTTTTACTATCATTTACTTTTATCTGATGAATTTTCTGTACTGAATTGATAATAATAATAATAATAATAATAATAATATATTTATTTGCATAAAACATGGTATATAAAGATGTTACATTAGTTTGAGATCATACATGTTTTGCTTAAAATTAAAGCATGCAAAATTAACTAACTATGCTAACATTAACATTTTAGGGTATGTTCCAAATATTCTTTAATGGAATAAAAATTGTATTTAATGAGCCATTGGTACAATTTTACTTTAAAAAGTTTACAGTTGAGTATTTTTAGTGTGCAAGGTAATTTATTAAAGAGGCGTATACACATAGCCAAACAACTTTTATTATATTTAGTTAGCCTAGGGAGATCACTTAATACAAGTCGGTTTTTGTCTCGTCGACTACGAGTGTTTAAACTAAATTCCTCCACAGTATTAAATAATTGTTTGTGTTTTCGTACAAACATACACACTTCATAAATATATAGTGAAGGTAGCGGTAGCAAACCAAGCTTTTTAAAAACAGGTTCACAAGATACGTCTGATGGAATACCATATATGGCACGTATGCATTTTTTTTGTGCTATGAATGCCTTTTGGTTGTTGGTACTATTTCCCCACATAATAAGACCATATCGCAGTGTCGATTCAACGTAAGCGCGGTATGACATTACCGCCGTTTCTATGGATGTAATATTTTTGATTTGTCTTAGGGCATATACAAACTTATTTACTTTAGTGCATATATTATCAATGTGTGCTTTCCAATCTAAATATTCATCTATTGTTACTCCTAAAAACTTGCATTGTTGCACTTGTGTTATTTTTTGTATATTTAATTTGAAATTATTATTATTATTATAGCATTTATTAAATTGTATATATACAGACTTATTAAGATTAATAGATAAATTATTATTGTTTAACCAAGTAACTAAATTGTCTATTGTATTATTTATGTCTATTTCGTGATCACTAATTGAGTTTATTTTTTTATCAGTAGTTACAATGATAGAAATGTCATCAGCGTAGAGACAGCATTGATGATTAGTCACATTGACTATGTCGTTTATATAGAGAAGGAATAAAATGGGCCCTAATATGCTGCCCTGAGGCACACCGCGTTTTATGATTTTATACTCTGAGGAGTATGGTATAACTTCTTTATTTTCATCGAGTTTTGTAATAGTGACACTCTGTTGCCGTTCAGTTAGGTACGATGATATCCACTGGAGTGCCAGTCCCCTTATCCCGATAGATTCTAATTTATTTAGTAGTATATCATGCGAAACTAAATCGAAGGCTTTTGATAAATCAAAAAATAACCCAGTCGTGAGCTGACTGTTATTAACTTTGGTAAGTATTTCTTTCATAAGAGAATAGATGGCTAGAGTAGTAGATTTCTGCTTTTGAAATCCAAATTGTTCTGAACTTATAATATTAAATTTTGAGCAGTATTTGGTTAATCTTTGGTACATGCATTTTTCGTATATTTTAGACAGTATGGGTATTAACGTTATAGGGCGATAATTATTCATCTCATTTTTTTCACCTTTTTTATATAAAGGTATTACAATAGACTTTTTCAGTGATGTAGGAAACACTCCTTGGGAAAAGGATTGATTTATTAAATATGTCAACACTGTACATATTTCCTCAACGCATGCCTTAAGTATTCTTGTGTTAAGCTCATCGTAGCCTTCTGAGTTGGTATGATTTAACGATAGTATTTGCTGCTTAACTTCATTTTCGGACATAGGGATAAGAAACATAGAATTTGCAATTTGCTTATTATTTTCATATTTTTTAATGTAAGTTTGTGCATGAAGTGAATTTATGTAATAATTGTTAAAGCAAGAGGCTATTTCTATAGGTTCTGATATTATAGTGTCGTCGACTTTTATGTAGTTTACAGTGCTTTTAGTTTGTTTATCAGTTACTTCATTTTTTATAACTGTCCATGTAGCTTTACATTTGTTGTTATTATTATTAATATACTTAATATTAGCATTACGTTTAGCATTATAGATGCATTTTTGCAAGAGATTAGAATATGCAGTATATTTAGATTTATAACATATATTTTTATTTTTGTAATATTGAAATCGTAAGTAACGCTTAGTTTTAGAACTCTGCTTAAGTCCCTTGCTCATCCATATTTGTTTACTTTTACTTTTTGAATTTATTTTAATTTTTACTTTTGGAAAACAGAGATTATAAAACAAACATATTAGTTCATGGAAATTACAGAACGCTGCATTTGCATCGCTTTCCTCAAATACGTCTGTCCAAGACAAACATTGTAAGCATTCTCTAAATTTATATATATTTGATAAATTGTAATCTCTTTTGTAGATGTGATATATTGATGTGCCCTCAGATTGACATTTTAAAGGAAAACTTAGCATTTGTGCTGTCTCATGATCGGAGAGATGAAGTGGAAGAACTGTCGCGATGGCGCGTGGGATATTACTAAGTATATGGTCTATACACGATGATTTGCGGGTAGCTACGTTTATATGAATGTTTAAGTTATGATTATATGCTAGGTCCTGCAAATCTTGAGTCACTTTACCCTTTTTTAAGGTATTTATATTAAAATCACCTGTTAAAACTATGCGTGTTTTAGAATTGTATTTCTTATGTAACTCGGTTAATATACAATCTAGTTTAGATAAAAATTGAACGGGGTCGGATTGAGGCGTCCTGTATAAGCATATGATCACAAGTTGATCACTTGCTAATTGAATGCCGCATACTTCAAATGTATTTACTGAAGCATATGTTTTTAAAAACGATAATTCTTTAAAACTAAGTCCTTTTTTGACCAGTATGCAAGTACCGCCTCTGTTTATCTCTCTGCAAAAATTGGTAGCCATTTCATAATTGGATAACTTAATATAATTTTCATGTCCTTTTTTAATAAATGTTTCTGAGAGGCAGATAACATGTGGATCATTGTGTAAATCGCTCATTTCCTGTAGAGTTAATTCTAATATTTCTTTTTTAGATAAAACACTTGCAATATTTTGGTGGAGTATTCTAAAATTGTGTGTGTTAGGTTGTACATTCTTCGGTACGAAAAAATGTTTTGGTTTTTGTGATAATTGGAAAATAGTATGGTATAGTACCCTTATCGTATTTTTCAGAGAGCATTACTCTTTTATGAGCATTTGTTTCAGGTTCAGGTTCAGTGTAGGTATTATTAAAATAAAAAGGGATGGTACCTTTTTTAGGTCCATTTGTTGTAATTTTAGTTAAAGAGCTTGGTTTGCTATTCGCGATATATTTTTTTATTACAGATGGATTTAAATAATTTTTGCTATAATCTTCACAGTCTACTATGTAGTTAATTTTTGTGCAAAATTCAGACAACCTGTGGTATCTGTTATATACAAAATTACAGTTTTTGTAATATTTACAAGTATTTTTGATGCTATTATTTAATTTAGTAACATCTAGGCGGTCATTATTCAAGACGTTTAATATAATAATAGTATTATCCTTAAATTTATTAAGTAAAGTTTTTAGTTGAGACAATACAAGTCCAATGTTATGATCATTCTCACCTAGACATATTACAATTTTGATTGAATTTGATTGAATGAAATGAAATTGAATTTTGATTGAATTTTGAATATCATTGATGCCGACGCTTGACCAATAGATGGCGCTGTATGTCCGGAATAAATTTTATTTTTTATTATATTTTTTTTTTTAAACTATCCTATGTCCTTTCTCGAGTTCCAAACTATGTCTGTACCAAATTTCACACAAATCGGTTCAGTAGTTAAGGCGTGAAGCAAAGACAGACAGACAGACAGACAGACCGACAGAGTTACTTTCGCATTTATAATATTAGTTTGGATATACTCCGTTCGGGCATTTTCTTTGTACTAAAAGTTTTATCATATTGAAATTATTTTTTTCATACCTTTTTACTATCATTTACTTTTATCCGATGAATTTTCAGTACTGAATTGATGCCGACGCTTGACCAATAGATGGCGCTGCATGTCCGGAATAAATTTTATTTTTTATTTTATTTTTTTGTTATAAAAACTATCCTATGTCCTTTCTCGAGTTCCAAACTATGTCTGTACCAAATTTCACACAAATCGGTTCAGTAGTTAAGGCGTGAAGCAAAGACAGACAGACAGACAGACAGACAGACAGAGTTACTTTCGCATTTATAATATTAGTTTGGATTTCTCTCTCACTTTCATCATTAGTTCACAAAAGTATAACTGAATTAAAGTAATTTTTCAATTATGATAAAATTTGTTTGTAATTTGAACATGTTTTTATTTAAATAAAATTTTGAGCCACCATTAATTGGTGTCATATGGCTCGAGACAGGAATTTCTGAAGTCTGACAGGGGAAGCCTTTGCCCAGCAGAGAGACACTTAATAAATTAATAAAAAAATCTAAAGACCGTTTATTTTAAAACAATAAGAATACATAAAATGCTCAGCATATAAAATCTATCATAAAATTTTAATTTATTTAACTTTGTGTGTGATAAACTCCACTTAAAAACACATTCTCATTTTGGGTGAAATCACCTAAACCCAAATGGAACGCACCATCACATTGGGGGCTCGCCTCGTAGTATATTGCCTGACGCATGCGCAGTAGACATAGATTTAACTATAGTTGTGTCATCGCGATACTATGATCGGAATGTGTAGCTTGTTGCGACATGTTTAGGTAAAGTGAACTTTGTATCTAAATCGTTATCAGTGGTCAGGTGATTTTTATGGTTGCTTTTTACTATTAGGAATTATTTATTTTTAGATTATAAATCCGTTTTGTTTGTTTGGTTTAAGAAGGCGTTAACGGTTGAATTGATTTTGATGATTTTTAACCGACTACAAAAAAGGAGGTTCTCAGTTTGACCTGTATGTATGTGTGTATGTTTGTCCGCGATTATTTGTAGTTTGGAGTTTGAGTATTTGTTACTTTCAGTTATAGTTAATGTAACTAAATCTGGCAAAACTAAACAAAGCTAAAGATTTTCATTTGAGAGCTCTAATCTCTGAAACCACTAGTTTTATAGTCAGTAATTAATCTTTTAGCATTTGATAGCCCGATTCTCAAGGGAGGTTATAGGCTATTTATTAACACGTAATTTACCTTGGAAGAAAAGCTTAGTCAGAGAAGCCGTAGGACACAACTAGTATGACACAAAATGTAGAAAAGTGGTGTCTGTACAATGGAAATTTATTTAAAAAAAGTAGCAGGGGTTGTTAATATATCGATGCCGAACCCGAAATTGCAATCATTTTTTTTCTGTTTGTCTGTGTGTTTGTGCAGGCTAATAGCAGAAACGGCTCATTCGATTTAGATGCGGTTATCACTAATATATTGTAGTAAGCTTCACTTAACATTTAGTGTTTATTTCATGTCAATCGGTTCATAAATAAAAAAGCTATGTCATATAACTTTCTGTAATACAAAAAAACTTATTGATAAGTTTGTCATCCACGCGAACAAAGTTGCGGGCACAGCTAGTAATAAATAATTATGATGTTTATACCGGCACATCCAATTATGTAACAAATTTCTTTAGTCCTGTTTTCAAGCGAGCAATAGTAGCAACCAATCCCCATGCAAAATATTTACAATATGGCGCTTAAAAGATAAATAAAAAAATAAGTCGCAATTAATTCGCACGTGTATTTAATCTGCTTACTCGACATAATGCAAGTCTACAACACACATGTGTCTATGTGAGCGTGAGATTGTGTATGTGTGTGTGAACACGTCACAGAGCGGACATTTTTTTTTATTTCTTAAAATATAGCGTCATCATTCAGCCAGGAATCCCATGCGTGGCTATAAATTGATGTCTCATTCACACATTCATTCATAATTCTTAGTATTTTAGACACGTTTTTTGTAGTAGTTAGTTTTGGCGTATACGTAGATATTTGAAGGTCTTTTTAACACTGAAATTATTGTGTAACATTAGTATCTACCGTTGAGTAATGCAATGTCGCTATCGATTTAATATATGTAAGATTTAATTGAAAAAAATATCTGATTTACAGATTATGAATTGGGTAACATTTTTTTTTGCTTGCTTTCATAAATCTCAAGTTTAATAATGGAATCTTGTAAAAAAAGCACATTACAGGACATAGGAATTATAATTATTATTCATTTAAAATGTAATTTATGACAATGCTACCACAAGGTTTACATTAATACCACTATGCGTTTTCCGCTACTCAACCAATACTTGTTCAATAGAATTAATAACTAAAAATGTCTAACAAAAAGAGTAAAACCGCGGGAAGTTGTTAGTATGTTAGGTCCATTCATCTAACCGGAAATTCTTAGACAACTGCGTATTTCCTTGTTTAATCGTGTGACATATGTCAAAATGACACTTAGCTACTGCGCAATTTTTTTTGAAATCATTTGCGTGAATGAACCAAAAAAACGGTGAATTAGTAGAAGTTTGAACTAAAAAGTAATTTATTAAAGATATAATCATTTACAGTTAAATATTACGATGGGTTTCTCCGTAAAGCTAAAAAACTCAAATATAATTAAAAATCCGATTATTTATGTGACGCCCTGTATTAATTTAACTCAATAATTAATTACTATGACGTAAATAACTAAGAATTAATATCATTAGCTTCCAAGAATCACCATGAGAAATCATTAACCAAAAAGTTCAAACACCTTTTTGACGTTTCCCGCCAATTACAAATGTCACTTTTTATGACAGCTTGTTTTTTTTTAATTACGACTATCGGCAAGCGTCTTTACAAACAGCCAAATTATGGGTGTTAAAACTTTTTTTGTGGTTAACGGTTAGAAAAAGGTTAGGGTTATGTAATGTTGATAAAAAGTTAAGATAAAAGTTAGTCAAGTTGTGTACGTGACTAGTTAAACGTAACTTAAGGCTTGTGTGGTGGGGGAAAGGCCCCGTGCTACGGAGTTAAGTAAATTATTAAGTGTTTAAAAGGACAAACTTAATATAGGGTACGAAGTAAAATATTGTATAAGCTATTTACAATTTTGGGGACGGCTTTGACTTGATTGGTCGATTTTTTATGATTGACCTTTGTTAAGCATACATTCGTCCATAGCTTATTCTCTTCTGGTTCTGTTTTATTTAGTAGTGTTATTTATTTAAACTAGTAGTGAGAGGTAGTAATTTTCTTCGTATTTATTGTAATTGCAGTTATTGATATTCTACATATTTAGTGTGCACCAAAAAGTATTTTTAACACCGTTTTTCTTAAAACTTTTGCTTAAATTTGAGATAAATAAGTTCATACATTTACCACATAGCTCTTGCCAGTCATTAAAGTTAAATTAAACCTTTTTTAAAAGCCGATTGGCTGTGATCCAACTGTCTCTTAAGTTAGACACCCACTTACAAATACATGTACCTAATAAAGTTATCTGTCTAAGTGGCTAAGTTTGCATTTGCAGTGACTCATATTAGAATCATTATTTTACTGGTGAGTAACAAAACCTATAAGCGATTGATAAGTCTTAAGCAACGCTTGTCAAGGCTAGTCTGTGGATGGGCCAAATCTTCGTACCTTTTAAAACACTTGTGAATTCCCAATTACCTATAAATCATGACATAATCTAAGTACTCACTACATTCTAACAAATAAATTTTTCTTTCTTTCTTTTCACCTGTACACGGACTGTTTAACCTGTCGACTCCTCGCACAAGTCGGTAAAACTCACGTGCGCTTTCCGCTTGCTTTTTGTTTCGTCGACCACTGAGAGCAGTAGAACTGCTTCAAGCAGTCCATGTGTACGTAAATAAAGGGTATTACTATACTTACCATACATATAGGTATAGTTTACCATGCAGTTGTGCTTTGTACCAGTCGTTAGCGAGTAAGCGAAACCGACTGCTTTAAGCGGTCAAATCTTTTACCTTGAACGTCAATAAATGATCTAGTATTTACGAATGATTCATCATGAATGTCAAATGTAACTGATATTCTAATTGACAAGCTAGTGGAAGAAATATACAACTTCCTGATTTCAAAAATTCCACAAATATAGCAATAATATTGTTTTGTCGCCTTTTGTGTGGAATTTAACAAATCCTGAAATAAAACGATATTATACTTATTATTCTCATATTTATTCAAACAAATGTTAGCTACCTACCTCTGGATTCACATTGTTGACAAAGTTAGGCTCCTTTTATATGCGCTGGTAATCGTATGTCCGAAGCCGTAATCGAAAGCAAAGCGACGGCAAAACTTACGCAATGATTGCTGTCAAGTGACAGCAAAATTTGAGCATTATTTGCTGTCAAGTCACAGCAAAATTTAAGCAATAAAATTGCTGTCAAAATAAACAAGTGAAGGTGGACAATGTAGCATACATTGCTCTGTACCCAAAGTAATAAGCTAAAGCACTTGTATTATGGTAAAGACAATGAAGGCACTAGAAAAACCCAGACCCAAGACAATGTAGAAGTGGTTTTCTACATTGACAAGTCCAGGGACGGAACTCAGGATCTCAGAACTAGAAAACACCTTGAAAACCAGAGCTATAAGCTTCCCAGCAGTAGTTGTTATGGTACTCTAACAGAGCTTTTATACGCAATGATGCGAGTTTTTGGCTACTTGAAAACCCGGTTCCCGGATAGTATGAAAAGGTCCTAAGGATGAAATATAAAACTGTGACAAAATCAAGAATCAAACAAAGATTTTTTGCAGCGTTTAGTTTGTTTGCCTACATTTATTCTGCATATACAAATAACAAGTGTGCACCTAACATTTAAACTAAGTTTTTGTGGTGTTCACAAATATTCTATAGTAGAGTTCAAACTATAACAACAAGCCGTGAATCATTGGTTACTGTGCCAAAAGATCCTTGTATTTATAATACTATAAATAAAGATTTAAGAACAAAACGGAACTAAGGTTGCTTGGACACGGACTGGCTTGGACGCGAGCTGTCGACAGCTCTCGCGCGTCACGTGCGCCACCCGCTTGCTTGTCTTTTGTTTTATAGCCGTTGAACTGCTTGAAGAAGTCCGTGTGCGCGCATCCTAATAGCGTTTTTTTTAGGTTAAACAGAAATTCATGTTGCACCTTAAATAGTTGCTCTTTTGGCATAAACTCTTATGTTTTATATGACACTAGCTACGCCCAGTTTCACTCACCGTACTTTCCTCCGAAGGGAAAGCTACTTTTTCTTTATACCTAATATATTCTTTGAGAATTTAAAAAACTATCCCTTTATATATTTTTTTAGATACATGAATAATTATATTTTCGTTATGTGCGCAAAAAGACAGCGTGTTGGTGGGGAACTCCCCACTGTATGCGCCGTTTCTTCTCCACAGCCAAAGTACTAAGAATGTACTGATTTGTGCTTCGTTTGTAAAAATTTTGTTTTTATTCTTATTTATATTTCTATTTTAAGTTCAAAATTAAAGCACTAATTTTTATGAAACTTTGTCTACTGAAAACATTTTTTGCAGTCATGTCAATAGACTTTAAAAACAGATATATTTTCCTCCCCCCATCGTATTCTTTAGCAGATGTTCAACCACAATTTGTCACTTTGTTTTCAGTGTACAAATATATGGCGATGTCAAACTTTAATATGGTCATTCTGTTACAGACATCCTTCATGGGCGATTGTTACCTGAATCATTTGTCTGGATGAATTACTGTAATTGTAAAGATTCTGTTTTAAGTTTAATATTGGTTCCGTACCATCTTGGGCCTTTATTTAGTATGTGAAGTGTTTATGTTTGGAATAAAGGTTTGTTGGTTTTTGCTTATATTATATATTAATTAAAGAGTTTTATTTGTTATATCGGAAAAACACGAATATTTTACACTAGTAATTTTGAGAAGTGTATTTGTCAGTCTATACAAGGAGATCCTTGAGACCAAACTGCAAAATCAACTTATTGCAAAATTGGTGGGCAAATACACAAATGAAATAAAGATCATCCTTATCTCGTTGCGCTGTTTGCTATAGTTATCGACGTAATGCGTATCCATACATCTCGTCATCGTCGTCGCCATTCCAGCATTCACTACTTTTTTTCTCGTCTATTAAAAATACAATAAGGATATATGTCTTTACAATAATATCTTATGTAACCGTTAAATTGTACCAGCTTTAATAAATTCTTTTAATATTTTTAAGCACATATTTTATTAAAATCGCTAGTTTTCCCAATTCCAAGAATTAAGGACTAAGTAAGGCCAAAGCCCTATAGTTTAACTACTCCACTACAACTTAGGTAATTGAAATCAATTTAAAATAGAAGCCACTAAAATGAGGCACTTGTCCGATTGCAGGCGATGAGCGAGTATCGCTCAGCGAGTATAGTTTATGTCGCCGCACAAAAAAATGCTGAGAGCTTTCTCTCCGGCCAGTGTGAACAGTCAGCGAGTAACTATTACTATATTGTATTCATCTTTTTCAAAATAATAATATTTATCTATCAAGTAGTCCCTTTTAAGCTCTTTTAAAACGTTAAACTTAACTTTACTGTTTCTAGTTGCTGGTTCCAAAAGATAATTCCAATAGAGAAGAACAGGCAAGAAATTCCATAGGTTGAAAAAAAAAACGTGAACATCAATGTTAAAAATACAATTATTTAAAAAACATATACTAATATCTCTTTCATTTACGCGGGATGTATCTTGTTGTACGTTTCTTGAGAGATAAAATCGTCGATAGTTACTAGTTTTCTCGCCTGCAATGGGACAACTACCTGAGTATTTTGCCTGACCTGAATTTGATAAGTTCTAGCATAAACTCAGGTCAAAGCTCTGTAGAGCTTTCAACCTCAATCTAGTTCGATGTCCTTTCTTAGCTTAGATATTTCTGGAAAATGAAATTTCGAGGTACTAGGTTTTAGAGTTTATTGCTTAGGAACTTAATTAACTAAGTTGGTATGTTTCTGCTAGCAATTACAGGATAATCTCTTTTAATAACGTTCGGTATATAAAAGACTATTTATTTATCTGACTTTGAAACAAAAATATTATGTATAGGTAGATAGTTTTGAATGGAAACATTAACAAAAGTGTTAAGTGCTCGATTTTTATGTGAAATTCAGACATCCTGTCTTACCATAAGAAACTGTGTGTGTAATTGGTGTGATACAGTATGTTGTCCAGTAAATGTATCGTGGAGGTCAGATAGGTGTAGTCTTTCTATAACATAATGGTGTTCAGAAGAATCCGTTGAGACTGGAAGAGTCAACATACTTTGGGAAATGGTAAAGATGGAAGTAATATGTTATTTTCAACATTCATCACTGGTTAATCAAAGGATTTTTTATAAATAAGCTGGGTAAGTTAGTAAATTGGCTTTCTTAAAACGATACAAAGAAATTTCTTTAATCGATTTCAGTAGGTCAACTCTTAGAAGTCTAATGATTGACTTACATTAATCGATAAGACTTTTTTCAGTGTTTTTTAGGTAATGTCTTTGGAGACGACAGTAACTTTGTCATAAGAGATTTTAAACTATATACAAAAATGTGGAAAACATAAGGAACTCTAAAAGATGATCTCATTTAAAATTATAATAATAATCTTCAGTCGGTCTGTATATTACAATGTTAAATAAATCGCGCTGTTTCAGTTGTGGATATTTTTTAGATCTATTTTAACTTTTAAATTGTCTTGTCGATGGATTGTATTTTATTTAGTTTTTTGTTGAAATATGGGTGTCGTTTTTGTGTGTTGTTTAAATTTTAACTTGACTACACATTTGCTGTGGTTTTTTTATGTGTTATGTCTTTGTAGTTATAGTTAACTAGTGGAAGGATATATAGGTTACATTACTTGTAGATAATGGACAGAGACAATTAGAATTCCTCAATTATTTTTTTATGTAATTTGTTATTGAAACAAAATCTTGTTTCTTAGAAATATTTGAAATCCTTATTCATCCTAAAAAGCGCTTCAAATCTATACAAATATAGACAGACCAGCAAATAATACGTCAAAGTGTTTACTCAAAACATGATTAGTTATATTGCCCCACGCTGGGCGCCAATTGGTCACAACAAATTTTGCTCACATAATCCTAGCGGGAGATAGATTAGTTAGATATATCGAAAATATTGTGTTTGCTCTGTAATTAGAAGTATTTGTCAGTTATTAAGACTTAATTACCCCCTGTAGCTGTTAAATATGAGTGTTAGATAGGTTTTCTAAGAATTGCTTCTTGTGTGGGCGGAAATGTTTCGCAATCAGAGAGTAGAAGATAAAAATTATGGGGTGGCATGAATGATATAAAATTATCTCAAGGTGAGGTCACAAGTGGCTAGTTATTTCTGACCTCGGTAAGCAGGCTAACAAAAACATAGCAAAAAAGGTCAAGGATATAACATTTGTTAAAAAAAGCTATATTTTTTTTATAATGGAACATTGAAGCTTTTATTTATTTATTTAATAATTTATGTACACACAACACATTAATAGATAATATTTCATATTTAAAAATTATGTACAAAGGTACTGCTTATTTCTTATTTAAATACAATAATAAAAATAGTAAAAAATTATGCGTCTTAGTTTTATTTATTTACATAAGTATTAACTTTAGTATAGTTAAATAAGATTAAAGTATTGTATTGTAAATAGACGAATAGTTTTAATTGATTTGAAAATGAAACACGATAAAAGAAAAAAAAAGTTTGCTAAATGATTTCGGTAATAATTTTTAAAAGATTTAAGGATAAACAATTTCATCCAACACGCTTATTATTCCTCAACTATAGATTTACTTATTTAATAAAAAGGTTAAGCAACGCCCACAAAACAATTTAAAAATATTTAAAAATAACTTGTTTACATCTTGAGAAATTATTTTAAATTGCCATCCTTCTATGTAGGTTACTGTCATCATCCATCTTTGACAAAAATAACAATAAGATTAATTCAGATCTATTATATTATACACTATTGTTATATTATCAAGGGCGATAATTATAAGGGGGTTTTTAAATCAATGTCTACTTGTCCAAAATATCTTTGTTCTATAAAGGCTTTGATTACAGAGTCTATATTAAATAAGACCTTGGTAAAATAAGTAGTTGCTAACTTGATTGGACTGCCTCGTTGGCCTGGTGGAGCTAAGCGCGACTGCTACGCTAGAGGTCTTGGGTCCGATTCCCGAGCCGACAGGTGATATTGGATTTTTCTATGAAATTCTCAGTAGCAGGTCGGAGTTTGAATTTGTGCCCGGTTAGTGGCAATAGGCTCGCCTATCCAATCGGACCTAAACATATGCGCGAACTGAGGGTGTACATTGGCATACCTCTGCCTACCCCTTCGGGGATACAGGCGTGATGATATGCTAACTTGATTTTAGGGTAGAAAGATGAATGGGTGGTAGTGTCTTTCAGTGAGTTAAAAATAAATTATCACTGAGAGCAGTTTTGCAGTACGGATCGGACCGGACCTCCGAACCCGTGGAAAATATTGTCGAAAGAAATCAGATGACGGAGATCGGATCTAATGCGTTAATTACCATAGAAATAGTTCTACAGCTACTATGGACCATATTTTCACTGGTCCAGATGGGATTTGGATCGGAGGAAGTGTGAAAACGCTGTAAGCAATAATTACGTTCCTTTTTCTATACCTTTTTAAAGCTTAAATTAACTTGCAATTCTTCTTCTTTGCGTGTCGATAAATGGCAATACTCGTTTTAGATTTTCCCGGACCAGTACTCAGCTACGCGGATAGCATTATCTGATTCTGTAGCATTGTACAGGTCCTCGCGTGTACAGGTGGTAGAACACGATGGGCAACTCAACAAGTGAGCCATGGTTTGGGGAGAGATACCACACTCACAAGGCTAGCAACGTATGTATCAAAGTGTCAAAGTTTTCAAGCTACATGAACCATTGCTTGACATCTAAATGAGATGTCACATTATCATTTCATCTAAATGAGATCATTTGACATAATATTATCAGCAAACTTATATGAGTTTTTGTGACAATTTTACTATCATAATTTCGAGGTGGTTTGATGGCGGAGCTTAAAGGCCATTGGGAATATAAATAAATTAAAAAGTTCCTTAACATCCAAGCTTTCTAGGAAGGGTTTTACAGGAAGAAAGTTTTAAAAGCAATAATTTAAACATGATATTCAGTCACGAGGCTTGCCACACGTGTCCAAGGTATGAATTAAACATTTTCTACAATAGGTACTTCCTGAAATTATTCCATTCCATTTCTCTTAGCATACATTCTTTCTTTTCAGTCTTGCTGTGGATACTGTATTCCCCAGTAAAATGGGTGGTGGAGGCCAGATAGACAGTCGCTCTGTAACATACCGTGTTCAGCTGATGCCGGTGAGACTGGAAGCCGACCCCAACATAGTTGGGAAAAGGCTCGGGAGATGATTTTTCCTTTTCAGTATTACTTAAACCGTCACAGGCCTATATGGTGATGGTTATTCTTCTTCAGCCTGTAGTCACTCATCGGGTATAGGCCTCTTCATGAGCACGTCAAGTATTGCGGTTCCGTGCCAATGGTATCCAGCCCTTTCCTGCCACTTTGGCGATGTCATCGACCCAACGGTAATGGTTGGTGCATTGCAATATGTCTGGTCGCCTGGCCCAGATGGTAAAGGGGAAATTCAGGTCCTGTTCGCGTTTGGTGCTGGTAACAGGAAAAATAATTAATGAAATAATACATTTCTAGGTGCTTTTAGCTATTAAGAGTCTCACACCCACTACCCAGTCGATGTCTTTCTCATGCTGTAGAACGACATTAAGGGATTTACCGGTAAAAAGGGGTAAGTAGATGACAAGATGGACAACTGTTTGCTCCAAGACAGGTTTTTGTAAATACTCGTATATGATTTTAGTATCTGCGAAACTATCGCGACATACATTTAATACCGTAAGTGTAGAAAATTCCAAAATAATACATACGAGTCTTAAAATTTTCCATAGATTTACAAGAAATTCTTTTCCCATTAGTTTAATGTGTTGTAGAGTTCCATCTTCCATTATGTATCAAAAGTAATATTTGGAGCCACGACATAAAATATATTAAGTTACATTGCGATCTATTTTCGGAGACACGATGTAAGCCTAAAATGGAATAGGATTAACAGCAACAGAAAATATACAGAAAACCCACTCCACAATATTTTTGTAACTGTATTTCAAACATGAACCTAATGAAGTTGAAGAATGATAAAATAAACAATAAAAATATGCGTAATCATTTTTCTTTCATAGTTAATTGAAAATTAATAATGCTGTATTATTTTAAAAATCGCGGTTCTTGAGAGTGACATGTGTAAGGAGTTTGGGGAGACCTTTACCCAGCAGTGGGACTACCATTACTTGGGTGATTACCGTTTGCCTGTTTTATTGTGATATAACTTAGCGGTCTAAATACATAAAAACGTTCGCTAAAAGAAAAAAACTTAATTGAACTATTCAACTAGTTATCATCATCATCATTATCATTATCCAGCCTATAAACGCCCACTGCTGGGCACAGGCCTCTTCCCATATAGAGAAGGCAAGAGCATTGATCACCACGCTTGCTCACTGCGGATTTCAGATCCCAAATTTTGGAATCCAGGTTTCCTCACGATGTTTTCCTTCACCGTTTGTCAGAAGTGTCTTAGAATAATAAAGAAAGTACATAAAACTTTGAAAAAGCCACATTGGTACTTGCCCGGGTTCCAACCTGCAACCTTGTGCATACAAATCCGTTCATTGAACCGCTAGGCCACGAGACAACTAGTTATAGAATAGAATATTTATTTAATGGTATTACAAACAAATAAAAGGTGGTAGTGTACATAAAAGGGATCTCCGTAATAAGTTGATTAATGGTTTTTCTGTTTTACCTGTTAAGTGTTTCCCTTGATAACAAAGTTCTATATTTAGATTTCATCACTTAATTTGGAACTATTAACATTAAGTATGTTTATTAAGATCTCCGGGGATTAAGAGACAAATTGGTGTTAGTTTTACTCGACTTAGTTAATTGTAAACTATGTCTTTAATGATATATTTATAGTTGCTAAGGGAAATTCCAGTGAAATTCTATAAGTTTTAGAGCGAATATTTTTGCATGTTACCTTGTATTCTCCGATGGGTAGGCAGAGGTCATATGGTTTATTAGAAATCTACGAGTTAAGAACCTTTTATGTAAAGGCTTTTCTTACCTAGTCATCTATCCTACAGCAATTTTATGTCATTGTTTTAAAACTTATACAATACTCTATATTGTAGAGCATTTTAATTATTGTACCAATTCATTTTATTTTCACTTGAACGATCATCATACTCGGATGAAAATAATGTACATTTTAGACAAAACCAAAACTGATTAAAAAGGTCATAAAAATAAAAATAAATGTACCGCAAACTTAACCTTATGTGTTAGCATTACAGTTGTTTTTCCTAAAACTGGTGTTCAACACATAGATTTTGAACAAAACGAGAAAATCCGTAAAAGTCCAAAGTCTAAATAAGCCTAAAGTCTGAAGATATTTATGTTAATGAAAGGACATGGTCATGTTACACGTGGTTATCCTTTAAAGATAAGTCTTAAGATATAACGCGGATATTTATATAGATCCTTTATGTATTGTGATAATTTTATTATTGTTTCTTTTTATTTTCAGGGAGGTACTACTTTTGTTGCTATATTATAAAACCTTTGACAGTTACAGCAATATATTATATTGCTGTAACTGTCAAAGGTTTTATGTTTTATGCTTTATTTGCTTTAATTAAGGTATTTTTAGCTCAATTCCAGTTTTTAGTTACAGATTAAATTTTGTATAAAATAGGTGTATTTTAGACCTCTATTTTACCATTGCCAGTGGTATTCATTTACCATCAGTTTAGTTTTTCATCATCATCCACAGCCCTTGTCCTCCCACTGCTGGGCATAGGCCTACCCTTTTTCGTGCTATTTTCTACGGTCCTATGCCAGCCTCATTAAGACTCGACCTGCGACTTTAACTATGTCGTCAACAGTTTAGGTTATTGTAACACATTTATTTCCTAATAAGTTAATAATTTTTTTTTATTCGTGAAAGTTCATAATTACATTATATTGAGTTTTTAGTGATGAAAGTCGCGGGCACAAGTAATACAAAAATTATTGATACATATAATTGTCTTCTTCCGGCGATTACAAAGAAAAACAACGGAAATGATGCTGCCTCATTATTTACTAATGCCAGTGTTTTTATATGTTTTCGTTCTACTTTTTCAAACAAACTTCAAAAAATCAAAAATACATTAAAATTAATACCACTCAAGATGAATTCCAAAAGTTGTACTTAGTCTAAAATCGCCAAGCAAGGGTGATTAATGCTCGCGCCTTCTCTATATGGGAAGAGGCCTGTGCTCAGCAGTGGGACGTTTATAGGCTGGATTATTATTACCTACCATGTCTAAATCATCTTAAAAAAACCCTAAATGAGCACCAGGGAACACCATTGCAGTCAAAATAATAACGTAACATAACATATCATCACGCCTGTACCCCCGAAGGGTTAGGCAGAGGTGTGCCAATGTACACCCACAGTTCGCCGGTATGTTTAGGTCCCATGTAATAGGGGGCGAGCCTATTGCCACTAACCGGGCACAAATCCAAACTCCGACCTGCTACTGAGAATTTCATAGAAAAAGCCAATGAAATCAAAGTACTACTACTTTTTACCAGATTCGATCAGAGTTCAATTAGATTTTAGTTCTTATTTAACATTTTAATGTATAAAATTCGCGTGAATATCAGAAAACAAAAGAATGTAAGTTAATTTATTTCTCAAGAAGTTATAATACCTTGGGTCAAACATTAGCCACACATATTTGGAAACAAAACTTTTATCATGGCCGGCCCAAAATGAGATGGTGGGACGAATAATATGACTCCATTTCGAAAAGGAAAACTATAATCCAAGACCGTAGATAATTGGAAGAGAGAAAGGGAAGCCTTTGCTCTACAGTGGGAGAATAATTACTGAAAATAATACTCAATACGTTTATTGCATTCCACAAATGTGAACTTAGGTGGTAGGTACATTAAATTTTAATATACAATTAGTTTGGGATCATTGTGGGCCCTGTCGGGCATAACAAAATAGAGAAGATTACATAGTTTAGAATTGTGAAAAAGTTGTGTGTATGTCTGAAATGATTTCACAGCTTTACCGATAAAGCAATTTGAATTAAACTTGAATTACTGTTTGCCCTTATAACCATCATATTCGCATATAGAGCTACGGGCAAAACCTTATCTACCAATATAGGTTTATATTCAAACTTTTTGCTTCGATTGCTCTAAAAGTGCTTATATTTTTATGAGCTACTAAATCATAGTATCGTATCTCGTCTGGATGTCAACTTAAACTCACACTTGGAATACATTTTGAGGGTTTAACGCAGACATTGCGTTAGATAGTGGTAATCGAGTCACTTAATAAGGGTTGGGACACATGTTGCGAGATTTAGACCAAACTTAGTAAAAATCTTTATCTCTCAACATTTCAAGAAGGTTACAGAGTTACGCACATTACACTACTTTTACATTAATTACTGTGAGACAGAATATAGTAGTAAACTCCAAATCAAATCAAACAATTTTTTTTCAAGTAAGCCTTTTAGGTTCTTTGAGAACGTTGAATGACTCTAGTTGCAGGTCATTTATTACTAGTATTTTTTTTTTGGTAGAGATCTTTTCAGTTAGCCTTAGCGCAGGCTTTGACTGCTTCACTGGAATTTAATTAATACTAGTACTCGCATCTCTAGTTGCAGGCCAATTATAAAAATAATATTCGGGGAAAAGTTACACATAGCCAGCTGATCCTAAGATAATTTTTTCACAAATATCCAGATACAAAACAAATGATCATACAGAGCTCATCATACAGATGTGTACTGAGTGGAAATCGAACAAATTCCGATTGAGCATTGAGAGCCACTAACCCCTAGACATATATTCCAGACTTTTATACCTTTTATCTGTGTGTGTGTTTCAACCCTAAGTTAAAACGTGCGTAAGTATTAGCGATATTTTTAATAAAACAGAAGTTAGAAGCACTAGACTATATAAATGTTCGCTGGAGTGTGGCTTCTGATATTACATTTAACATTATTATATTATGTAACGTGAATACACGATATTTGTTGCTATGTCATTATGTTTTACAAGAGAGACGATTAGAGGTTATGTCAGACAAAACCGGCAAAGGGCGAATCGGACTCGCGAATAAAGGGTTCTATGCCACCGTTGTATGAGAGCCCCCCTAAATATTTATTTAATTTGGATGCCTGTTGGTCTAGCGGTTAGTGACCCTGACTGCTATACCCACTCAGGACAAATGTTTGTGTGATGAGCACTATCATTTGTTCTGGTCTGGGTGTAATTTAGTGCTCTGGTTACCATAACACAACCTCTGCTTAGCTTGGGATCAGATAACCGAGTGTGAGTTGTCCCAGAATATTATTATTATTTTGTTTTCAGTAGTTGTTTTTATACCGGCAACAGTAATTTCCCACAGCTGGGCAAAAGTCCCCTCCGTCTGACTCCAGACTTTTCTGTCTCGAGCCAGATGACATACATAATTTGTGAAAAAAACAATTGTCTAGCTGTCGCGGTTCTTGAAATACAGCCTGACGACAGACAGACAGACGGACATCGAAGTCATAGTAATCTTTATCCATTTGATAACTAATCTATGTCCTTAAAATATGGGAAAATACTATCGTTATTTACTCATAAAAACGTGTAAAAAGTAGGTCCCTAGTACATTTACCTATGATTTTAATAAGGATAGATAAGCATTTAAAGGTTTCAAATAGATTCGAATAGATTTTAGAGTTCCGTTTTAAAATTCATAAAAAGGTCTTTTCTAAAGAAAAAAAAACTAGTTAACTTTTTTTCAGTTTTGATATTAAAAAAAACGAAGAATTTTCCTTACAAATTATACTCGTAGATACAATCAAATATAACTATTCGTTGATATGCACTGAAATAAAGTTCTTAGAAAACTCATTTATGAATCAGAAGTTTAATATACAAGAGAACATAATTAACTGTCGGCGAAAAACTAGTTTTCCCAGAAATCCTTTGACGTCTGTTCTTTGTGTAGATTTTCGTAATAAATGACATATCATATATTATCCTACTAGTTAATACCGTAGATATAGAAACACAGCTTTCTATGTTTTTTAGAGGTCCCGACATAATACGAAATCCATCAAAACCGTCATATACTTAAAAAAAAACAAAATAAAAAAAAAGTTTTTTTTGCACATTAATTATTGTAACTGAACATATTGTAACAAAACAGTTCCGTAGCATAAGTAGCCTATCATAGCTCAAAATTATGGCACTTTCGCCCTTAAAATTACAGCGTAATAAAGCACATATTTCCTTACCTTAAAAAGGGATACCTGAAAACTGCAATTTGTTAATCTGAGCAAAAATAAGAGTACTATTATTGTAAATGTTATGTACGCCATTATTGTTGTGCATTGTGCAATGTGTCAAATGTATTTGAGGTGGCTGTACTTTTAATAATAAATAAATAAAAAATAGAACATGTTTTCAGATGCCGTCTTCGTTTGTTTCAACATAATTATAATACATTATTAATAATGTTATTTCCATTCTACGCCACGAAAGCTGTTTTTCTGTACAGACTCTAAGAAATACCTCAATTCTCAATAAGATAGTCAAATCTAAGTAAAAAAAATAAAACATGTGTTACTACGGATCCCTTACACGTCACATTTATATGTTTTTATAGCAATTAATATATTTTTTGTCATTTACAGTCACTTCCCTAATGACCTGCGTGAGACGATTCAAATGTGCGTCATCGGCATTTCCATATAATTTAGTTTTACATACATTGGCTCTATATGTTTGTATCCGTAGTAATATGTAATAAATGCTTGTACCTTTTAACATAACATACCATCACGCCTGTATTCCCGAAGGGTTAGGCAGAGGTGTACCAATGTACACCCACACTTCGCCGATATGTTTAGGTCCCATGTAATAGGGGGCGACCCTATTGCCACTAACCGGGCACAAATCCAAACTCTGATCTGCTACTGAGAATTTCATAGTAAAGATCAATACAACCTTGTACCTTTTACACTGTTTAAAATACCTCTTCACAAAGATATAAAAGCGGAATGAGCTTTGACTCAATAAATAATAATATAGCTTTTATAATGATAATAAAATCTTCATTTAATTTAGCTCTTAAATATATTTTAGAAAAATCACTTGGTACTTGAATTAATTTTTTGCTTTTAGTATCCAAATCTCTTTAGGGACTAGGAACAAAATATGTGAACTGCAATTATATGTTTTATGAGAAAAAAAGAAGTGCTTAACATTTCAAAAAGTTGTTAGTAGATTAAATAAATGTTATGTTATGTATATTCATTGCCTTGTAGGTAGGTACCTATCCATAGCAAAAAAGGGTAGACATTTCATTTCAACAAAACATCCGGAATGCAATACCTAGACAGACAGTTAGGTAGTCTAGATTCTTTAAGCACTAACTGTACACTAAGTTAAATATCTAATTAACTAGCATTTTATATAACTGTTTTATATAACACGCTCTAACATTTAGGTTCGTGGTTAAAAATAATTGGTTTGTCTAAAAATAGTTATAAATTTCCGTGTTTTTATTACACTATTAAAGTTATTATTGTAATAGAAGGGAGCAACTGTACATAGAGTTATTATATTATTATTTTCAGCCCATGCTGTCCCACTGCTGGGCAAAGGCCTCGCTCCCTTCCATTGTTGTCTATTGAGGGTAAACGTGGACCAGTCCTTAATATAGGAATCCAGTTCATCTCGCCATCTCCGTCTTGGCCTGCCACGTGGTCGTCTGTGGTTTAGTGGGATCCATTCTGATGTTGTTTTGGCCAAACGGTCAGTCATGCTGTGCAACATGCCCTGCAACATAGACCGATAAAAAATATGAATGCATAGTACTGAGTCCTATACTGTCTTCAGTAGTGATGATGTTTTAGGACGTTTTCATCTATTTTTCTACGACGTGGGGATATATCGAACTTTCACCGACTAAAAACACCCCAGCTCCTCTTCTTACTCGGCCAGAATCACGGAAACGCTCGCGCACTCTTTGCACCATATCGGAAGACATACTCCTTGCAGACTGCTTCTCGGGAGGTGGGTATGAAGAACTTAATTATTACACACTCTTATGGATGCTTTCCTGGGCCTCGATTCAGCTAAAAAGTTTTAAAAGTTGCTTGGATTGACTGACCGACCTGCTTCATTTGGTAATTTTTATGATAATTGTCAATCTGGTAACTGTCATGAAGATCATTCTCTTCGAGAGTTCAATGAGATTACACTGTAAGCTTATCGGAATACAAAAATAAGGCACTATGACAAGTTCACTTACCTACCACTGACATGCAATTAATAATAGCTGAATCGAGGCTCTGGAAGACCGTTACAAAATGACAAATTAAGTAATCGCTTTAAACTAAATTTTAACTAAAGGCACAAACCACTTGCTATGGCAACGAACTTAATGTGTCAAATTATTATTAAAGTAATACTTAAATGTCAAAATGAATCATGTTGTTATACTGCCTCGATTCAGATATATCTGGTTGTAACCGGTAATGAGACCTAGATTACCTACTTATTCAAATCCGTTTTATGTGTTACAAGATTATTTTAATACTTTGTTGGGTTTCTCAGAAAATGTTTTATCATAATAGGTATATATTAACGTTTGTTTTAAGGTGTGAGCAGGGATCGTTGATCTGTTATCAAATTCAGCCTATGATTGCTGTATCTAAAACTACATAATCTTAATTAGTCTAAAATAATTATTTATGATTAGTGACTTAAAAACAAACTAAAATTTTAATCCCGGTTAAATAATAAGAATTTATGAATATTCAATTAATTCAGTTTACACAGTATCAAAAAAATATCGGCGCTTAACTACTCAGAAACCAATCTACTTACGTACATCA
Source organism: Autographa gamma (assembly GCA_905146925.1). Lineage (NCBI taxonomy): Eukaryota > Metazoa > Arthropoda > Insecta > Lepidoptera > Noctuidae > Autographa > Autographa gamma. The sequence goes on from LR989875.1 coordinate 992,810, forward strand.
AAATAAAAAAATGAACTCTTTAAGAATTCAGTAAGTAAGAAACCAAATTAGTATTGAAAATGTATAAATATAATATAATCCAGCCTATAAACGTCTCACTGCTGGGCACAGGCCTCTTCCCATATAGAGAAGGCATGAGCATTGATAACTACGCTTGCTCTCTGCGAATTGGCGATTTCAGATCCCAAATTTTGGAATCCAGGTTTCCTCACGATGTTTTCCTTCACCGTTTATCAGAAGTGTCTTAGAATAATTAAGAAAGTAAATATAACTTTGAAAAAGCCACATTAGTACTTGCCCGGGTTCGAACCTGCAACCTTGTGCATACAAATCCGTTCATTGAACCGCTAGGCCACCACGACATTTTATTGAAAATGTGGTACATTAAAATTAATAGAAGCCATTTTAGTTTTCAAAACTAAAACTTAGGTCCAATTTACATAATTAAATAGGAATCAGCTCAAATTCATAGTTAGAAGTTAGTTTGCAAATGACCTAATTATATTACGAATGTTATTAGGTTTCATGAAGCAATTAACTTGAATTTTCAATCTAAATTATTATTAAGTTTTGTTGCTAACCCTAAGGAAACCTAACTACGCCTGGCTTTGGAATTTCTGAAAGTCAGATCAAATTTCACTGGTGTAAAATTTAACTGATCATGGGTGTGATTGGTTGACCAAAAGACTAACCAATCACAAAGCTTAACATGAGGTTAGACAGTTGATTAATTAATTAATTCTTGTGTTGATCAACGGTTTAGCAACCGGGGCTTAAATTTTTTGATATATTTTTTTTTGACAAAAAAAATGTTTTTCTTCCTATTTACTGCAATAAGAAAGGTTATACTAAATGTTTTCTTCTTTTCATGCCTCTCAGTTGTATTATCAACACTCACTCCATTCTGATAAATTCTTCACAAATTTTAGGAACGAATTCAAGACATCATCATCTGCCGAGCATTTTCCCAAGCTATGTTGGGGTTAGCTTTCAGTCTTAGGGGATTCAGCTGAATACAATATTGTACATGGAGCGACTAAGCCTTTACCTGTACCTGTTCAAGACACAATGCATCAAATACATAACCGAAAAATAAAATAAATAAACTTTAAACAACATATTTTGTATAGGTTTTCTATTGCTGATACTAGAACATTCCTGTTCAGTTAAGGGTTGTCGGGAAGATATCGATAAGTGATAAGACACACCGCCTTTGCATTAAATTAATATTTTGTTTTACGAAAAATAAAGAACACGATATTGTATGTATTACTGTGTTACTTACTAAACAATCTGTGTAACCTTGTTTTATAATAGCCTGAACGAAATAATCTGTAAATTGGTTACCCGTAACGTGTAAGAGTTGTGATCAATGCTCGTTTCTTCTCTATAAGAAAAGTTGATACTTTTACTGGAACAAATATAGGTTGGCATTTTATTTACTTATTAAATACTAGTCTTACACACAGTTGAACGAACTATAAAAAAATGTAAAACAATAACAATAAAATCACGTTTCGATTTAGTTACGTTGTACACCGATTCCCACGTTGTCACCCCATTTCCTGCAATGCGTGTTCATCGAAAATCGATATAACTTTACAACTGCGCAATCTTTACTGACAATGTTGATATTACAGTATTACAGACTAAGCCACTGATAAGTCGCCGGCGCAACACTAGCTCCCCATTTAGTATTCCGCTCTCGCACAAAAAAGACGTTTCGTTAAATATCGATATAAAACTTTTCGTGACTTCGCCATCACTATTTTGCGTGGACGTTCGATTTTTAATCTGTGTTCATTTTTTAATTGTATTTTCTGTTCGTCGAGTTCGGTGCTTTGAAAATTTGTGGCCGTTTTGAGTTTATTTTAAATAATTTCTCGAAGATGTTAAGTGGTTATAGAATACAATATTTCCTTTATTTCGCTATAAAGTAGTTTGTGTTTTAATATAAATAACCTGAATTTGTACTGTGTTTAATATAATAAAGTGTTTCATCATTCACGTGTCTCGGTGAGTATCTAATTTTTTTACGGTTTTCGTCAAGGTTTCGTGTGTGTGAGTGAGGTGTTACGAATTGCTTAATTACCTTAAACTAACCACCGTAGATTTACTCTATTTAATGAGGTTTTTTACTACCTATTTTAATGTTTTATTGCTTTTAAATTCCGTTTGCGACTGCAGCCTTGAAACTGATTCGGCGAGACGGACGCTCGTTTGTTAGTAGTTAAGTTTAACTTAACCGAATAATTTTAACTTAAGTTCTTGTATACACACTGACATTTTTACATAAATATCAAAGTAACTTAGTTTTAAATGTAATAAATAAGGTGGTTATGTTTTAAGGTGTTTTGTTTAGGGCACTCTTTGCAGCAGACTAACCCCAACTTTCTTAACTTTTACCTACCTTCGATTCTCTCTAATACAGAACCCTTTCTAAGCATCCATACTGTACTATAGTATATAGTATAGTTAAGTAAAGTGTGTATATACCTACTGAAATGATGTCAGCATACATACACTTGACCATGAAGGTACATGTCATAAGTGAATGTGAAAAGGACCCTGAGTTCTTATAACCCTGTTAATTATTATCTAAGATACTACGTCATTGTCCAATATTTTCGATGGTTACATGAAATATAAGGGACCCTTTATATTTCTATCTTTTACTACTAGCTACTAGCTATCAAACAGAAACACGTGTTCAGAAGAAGTGGGTTTAACCTATCCTCATACCAAGCTTCATCCAAATCGGTTCAGCGGTTTAGCTATAAAGAAGAAGAAGAACAGACACATAGATTTACGTTCGCATTTATAATACTAGGTAAGTTTCGCAAGTCCGCGAATATACAATGGCAGCGAGAAATAGATGGAAAACTAAGGTTTCGTCGGTTTAGAAGGCTCTTCACTTGTTCTCGTAAACTAAGTTACATCGTCTCCATATTTTCCACGCTTTTTGAAGAGAAAATAAGAGATCATAGAAGAGAAGGTGTATAGGCAGTTAAAATATTTACTGGATAAAGAAGGCATGTATAGAGAAGGGATTCCTTAGACATTAGTAACATTTCTTAATGCTGATCAAATCGCTCAAATCTTTGGAAGTGTCTAAGTGACGGAACTTGTAGAAATGACACTTCGCTTCGGGTGGTCGATTACATACATTATTTTGTGGTCTATAGGGTATATCTCAGAGCTGACTAGTTTTCTCCTCTCTCCTTTTGCATTGAACAGAAAGCACCAGAATCCTAGAAGCTCAGAAATCAACTACCGGTTTGGTAACACTAACCATTGCGTGCTGGATACCAACGTGCCTTCATTAAACAAGGTCAAAGGGAGCAATGGATACGATGGAATTTGCTTATTCTTTGCTTTAATCCGTTGTTAATGACTCAGCGACTTAACTCTTCGTTCTACTTTAAGTTACTTTCACTTTACAGTAAAAGAATTCCGGTCAATAAAGTAAGCAGTAAAGTACATTTCTACTTATCTTCGACATCATAAACTGTTTTATGTATGCTGATTTCTATAGCTTTGTGAATAAAGACAGGGATTAACGCAAACACACTATGGATACTTTGGTTCTCTTGACGTTTTCGCCAATCTCCAGGTTAATTTATTTTACCTACCTTAGTTATTAGACAAAAGATGACAGTCCAAAAGCGAGGGTATAAAGAACTAAAGCTATTAAATGGATTTGACTACATGGGTGATATACAATAGGTCAAGCGCTGAAGGTTCGATCCCGGTATGGGACAATATTTCTGTGATACTCATACAGTCAGTTCCAAGCTTAGAGTAGACATAGCAAGCATAGAGTGCGCGCTTCGCTAGTAGCCTGCTGTGCTCGTAACTAACTTTTTAGCCATTCAAGCACTAACTAGTTCAGTAATTATCTGTCCGACCACATACGTTTACTCAAAAATATCAATGGTTTAGATATTATTAGGAGTTAAATACGCATTAGGTTATGAGATAGTTTTAGTAAAGCTGCGCTTTTCGTTTTGAAGAAACACTTGATCATACTAGTTCTCACAGTTCATACTTTGTTACGCCCACTCTATAGCCTAATTATTAATACTCTATGGTTCTATGTGTGGAATCTTTGTGCATGTAATTTCGGTCATTTTACGCCACAAATCTTTCCGTACGTCGTTTAAGGCAAAAAAATACATGGTCTTTGGGTAAGGTGACCTATTGCATTAAGGTAAGCATTGTTCAGTATTTTCCACCAATCAGAGTCCACAAAACATCAATTGACGTCATAAGTTCAACTTACATTATAATGCTAATTTCAGCTGAACCTAAAACATAGTAACTTGACCCGACTTTCCTCGAGTATTTACATAAGAAAAGCCTTTTGTTGGGTTTGTGCAATAAAGATTTATATCAGAAAACGCGTTAACTTAGTAATTCTGTTTCTGTGCAGTAAATGCTAATAATTTTATGTTGGTTTAATGCCACATTTATGTTTGCTTATGTATAATTAAAATGACTATTATGTCATATAGCTAATAACAGAGAACACGACAAGTTATTTATCGGAAATATTTGTAAAGTTAAATCAACTTTTCTCAGCCCACAATTAAGAAAATTTTAGATAAAGCTTTCCAGGACTTCTCGAAGAATGATAGAATAGATATTATGTATATGGATGAAAATATTTATTATTTAAAAGGTCATTTCGAAACGTTTACGCTCCTTCAATACAAATTTTGCCAAACGTGAAATTTGTCCCTTGGCTTGGAAAAATCGGCCTGAAATGCAGCTATGTGAAATCTGCATGCAGTTTTAAATGCATAATATAGATACCGACCATTTGGGACCTTCGTGATGTGTCCCATTGAAAATACCAGTAACACATTTTGTCAATTTCTGGTACACAAACATTACATCCGTCTAACGAATTTTCGATCAGGTCACGTGTCCTGACGCGGATTTACATATTTTCTCCATACAAAAAAAAGTGTACAATGCCTCTACAAATTGGGTTCTTAATAGACGAAGGCCGCGTGGAAGACCCAGGCGGAGATGGAGGGATGAACTGGACGCATACGGGAAGGAGAGGCAACAATTAGCAAACAATAGAGACTTGTGGAAGGCAAGGGAGGCCTTTGCCCTGCAGTTAGACAGTTCAGGCTTTTAATAATAATAATAATAATGCCGCTAAAGAAGTTTTCACTTCAAATACTTTGCTGGAAATATTTAACAAACAGTTACGCAATTACGCAACATAAAAACAATTGATAACAAAGAATATCGCATAGGTTAAAGAGCAAACTATTTTGTTATTATTTTTTGTATTGTTGTAATAACATTTATCTTAATCTAGTAGGTATTGCTAGAAGACTCTATGGTCACAAAGTAAAAGTAAATAAATGGGAATTCCCGGATTTAATATTATATGCCAGTGATGTAAATTAAAAAGTATAAAAGTGATTTTGAACTGCCTACATTTTTAGGGTGGATTTTTCTTTTTGCAAGTTAAAGTTATAGCTTGATCATTGAAAAATTAATATTTAAAAAAATAATCTTGAGATTACTTTTTTAATTCTTGCTTTCAGAAAAAGAAAGGGAATATTTTATTTAAATCAATAATTAGATGCAAGAAAATGCAAACTTTAATTTGCATTTTCTTGCATCTAATTAGCCTATACCTACCTAGTACCTAGTACTACTACTAAAGGGAGTAGACTTAAGGATACCTTTGGCCAACTCCGAGAAAAATCTTTTTACATATTATAAATTGCAAATGAAACATTTTTGTAGAATTTTTAGATCTTATACCAATACTTAAACATCACATTTTTAGTTATGATGTCATTCCGATACCGTTAATGGCAACATTAGCTCAATTATCACTTCCATTCTACAAATATTGTTGCATACACTAAAAATAAAGTCAATAACATAAGCACAGATATTTATGTTCATACATATTGAGAAATAAACTTTGTCGTATATTTTAAAACTATATTTTATCCGACTGCGGTGAAGCCAGAAAGAAGAGTTACGTTTTGGACTCAATAGTTCTTCAAAATTATATGGAAACCCCAAAGTAATTTACTTCTATGTTAAAAAGTACAGTCTTACCATATTTTTGGCTATATCTTTGTAATTTTTTAAAAATCTTTCATTTTCATTTTTACCATTTTACTCTAGGAAAAATTTCACAAGCTCTTATCTAACCTTCCATTTAATACTTCGGAGCTTTTATCAAAATGGATCTAGCAGTTTTGTAGATTAGTGTAATATATTTAAAGTTTCTTTAAAGTGTCTCTTCTTCTTCATTTTACTCTAAAAGTCTATTAAATTGCATAACATCTCAAACACTCAATTCCGAACCATAATGACAGCTCACCATTCATTCACAAGGCCATTGCATTCAGTTGCCGGGGTCAACGGCCGCTAGGCAACCCTCAAGGTTGCCTCACAGCCTTATGCTATAACACCAAGACTAGATAAGACTGCCTCGTTGGCCTAGAGGTGCTAAACGCGACTGCTACGCTAGAGGTTTGGGTCCGATTCCCAAGTCGACCAAGATATTATTGGGTTTTTCTATGAAATTCTAAGTAGCTTGTTTTGTTTGGATTTGTGCCCGGTTAGTGGCAATAGGCTCGCCCCCTATTACATGGGACCTAAACATATCAGCGAACTGTGGGTGTACATTGGTCTCTGCCTAACCCTTCGGGGATACAGGCGTGATGTTATGTTATTACCAAGACTAGCGGTACGGCCCGACTCCGCCTGGTTTATTTGGCTTTATATTAAGTAACTACGATATTGTGTGTTTCAAGGTTGCTGCGATCAATTGGTTTGACCTAGATGTTGGTGTGACCTAGCGGGTCGATGAACTCTTTCGTTGGTACAAGGTTGTAGGTACGATAGACCAGTACCTGTACAAAATATTTAAAGGTTTATACCATAATAGCAACAACTACGACGTGAGTATAAAAAAGTTTATATGTCTTGCGATGTCAAGTGAAAATAGTTAGGCGCTTGCGTTTATAATAACACACATTATTCATTTTCATTTTAAGTGGTTATTTCACTGTTTATCCCAAGCAGACTTAGAACAAAAAGGGTAAACCTTAGAGTATACATAAGAAACTAGAGTGAGCCTATCAGAGTTTGAGCCGCAAGCACTAGTGTGAACTAGATTTCTTGTGAATTATGTATGAAGATGGAGCTTGCCACTTTAATAAATCTATCTAATATACTAATATTAGCCTACCAATGTCAAAACCATAGATATTTTCGTATATAAGTTTCTCGTTGCGCGAAAAATAACTTAAATCAGTAAACGAATGTACTAGATTCCGACTAAAAAGTGCTCTCGCTTGGCACAAGGGGAAACTAGCGATAGTAGCAGTCTATAGTATATCTGTAGTCTAAGGGGGTAAACCCTTTTTGTTCTAAGTAAATAACTAACTACACTTTAAAAATAAGGATATAACAATAAGTCAAAATATAAGTTTAATATATATATAACAATAAGGCCTAAATAATATTACCTAATTTTAGCTACTAACTCATTTTTTCTTATTCATTAAAAAGCATACATTTCATTCTGAGTTAATCTACAATAGGACAATCGACAAAAGTGTTGACTAAACATAAAAATACTACTTACTACTAAAACGAGTATAGTACGTAAAATATTAAATTACGAAATCGGAACTTTGCTGATTGATGATATTTTTTCATTCATAAAATACTTGGTATTGAGGCGCTGAATAAGGTATGTCCTCATTAATTTCTTTGATCTAGAAACTTTTGTATTGTCAGCGAGGCATCAATTGTTTTATGTATTACATGTTAGGCATATTATCACAACATGTATATTTTCATCGAGCGTAATTAAAGTGTTGGAAAACTAATTATCATCTTACTTTACTTAATACATTTTATTCTCAGATACCAGAATAGTTATATAGAGGGTTCCTTAATAGTATCTATTTATTAAGAAACCTCTCACACTTTTGAAAGTTTACTTACTTATATTTATGCTAAAGAATCTTTTGAGTAATATATGATATGATATAATAAGTTAAACTTTTAAGTGATATAAAATATATAAGTAATGTTTAATATAATACGGAAGACATGTTTAACAGGAAAACTATAATTTCCAAAACCTGGGATAGAACGACATACCTCTTGATAGTTGCATAAAAGTTAACAGCTAAACTGTCAGGTTATTTCTAAAGCAACGCTGTCATTGTTTAGAGCTTTGCAAGTTTTATATTTTAATTCTCCCTTTACACAATACCTCTGTTACTAAGCTAAGATTATTATTACATCAGCTACCAAACTCGATAAAAACCCACCATATCGACTTAGAACAAACCAAATAATTTCAACTTTCACGCCTTTCGACCGCATTCCAAGTTTACATAAATCGATTCTACACCGATCACGATTTGGTATATCGATATAATTGTTGTTCACGATTAAAAATAATCGTTGTATCATCACTAACGGTGGTTCTTGGACGTTTAAAACATTCCGACGCTTAAAAAAAACTTTTCATTTTTATTGTGATCTTAATAAAATATTTTATGTTAAAACTGTGCGTCTTAAATATACCTACTGTAGATCATGACATACCATCACGCCTGTATCCCCGAAGGGTTTGGGCAGAGGTGTGCCAATGTTCGCCCACAGTTTAGGTCCCAAGTAATATGCTACCGGGCATAAATCCAAACTCCGACCTGCTACTGAGAATTTTATAGGATAACCCAATTAATAACACCTTGGTCGACTTGAGAATCGAACCCGAGACGGTATGGAGTTCTACTAATCTTATATTGTATGTTAAAATTACGTGAAGGTACCTTACTTCCTTTTTGAGGAGCACCGCGGTCTAGTAGCGCACGAGTGTTTTTGCTCATTTCTTTGGGTTCAGAACAGTATATGTGATGTTGTCTACATTTATTGATTTATGTTTTAATCTAATATTCTACCTACCCACTAGGGCTTGAAAAAGGCTGATGACCAGTTGATTTTGCGTCTTTATTCAAGGAGAATTCTACTTATGTGGTTAAAAATAACATTACATTGGTCATTGAACGTAAGTTGAAAATTATCACATACATGTAAACCTTATTTATCATTGATTTACGGTCTTCAATGGATTGTGCGAATTATTCTAATAAAAATAATTATTTTCACATACAAATACGAAGATTCTAATTTAAGCTTGTCTCTATTAGATTATATATAACTAAATTTTAAAAAAATATTACTTTGTGGTCCCATACTTTAATATCAGTGTAATCTTTACATGGATGTTAACCTTTTTTTTTTAAAGAGCTTAACCTATAGAGTTGCTTGTCGGCTCATCTCCATATGAGGACACTTTGGAACCGAGCAATTAGAGTCAGTATTTTAACGTAACGTTTCTTAAGCGCATTTTTTTGGTTCATAAGAAATAAAAACATTTTGATTTCGATTTTGAATCTACATTATATTTTTTTTAACCCGGGGTAATATTCATGGACTTCCTCGACCCTAGGGAAGGAAGAGGGGTATGCCGGACTCTTACCGGCTAAAACCACCGGAGTGCTTCACCCTTCCCTTATGCTGGAGACCAGGCGGGAAAGCAATGCAAACTCCTTTGATCTCCAGCAGAAACTAAATCTCACCTTCATCTCTACAAAAAGTATTTTTTATCTTCATTCATCTGTCATTTTGAAAGAGTTTATTTTACATAGCTATTTTCAATCTAGATTTCCATGTAAACAAATTAGAATATATACGCATCAAAGATCATTTAAGGTGGGTTCAGACTGCACTATAAAATAGCATTATAGCTAGTCGCAGATAGCGCAACATGAACGACAACGTTATGCATGTAGCACTGTATTTTTTTTTTAGTCAGTATGACTTACCCTAATTAAAATACATACATACATATAATCACGCCTGTTTCCCGTAGGGGTAGGCAGAGACCACTTCTTTCCACTTGCTACGATCCTTACATACTTGTTTCACTTCATCCACTGTCATAATTCCCTTCATACATGCTCTTCGGTTTAGGGTACTCTTGACCTGGCCTTTTTTCAAGACGTCTCCGATTTGGTCTAGAAACGTCCGCCTAGGTCTACCATTAAAATACATGCCAATGAAACATGCCTCTCATTATAACAAGTTGCCTTACCTATGTCCAACTTATGGAGCAAAAAGCTACATTTAGTATCATGACAAACTTTAACAGCACACAATCTGATAACACAGCTTAGGATATATTTTATGACAGCTACATTTGATATATAAATAAATTGCAAGCTTTTTTCTGTGGCTCCAAACACGCATATCAGTTATTGCGGTCCAAAATATGCTTAAGTCCTTTCCAAGTGCATCCCATTCCTTTTTTCGACAAAAAGCAACTGCCGTAAAAGAGTAACACAGAGCTACTTCATAATATGGACTAGTTCATAAAAAAACGTTTTTATATACCCGACTTTTCTTGTTCTGCTATTACATAACATAACATATCATCACGCCTGTATCCCGGAAGGGGTAGGCAGAGGTGTACCAACGTACACCCAAAGATCGCCGATATGTTTAGGTCCCATGTAATAGGGGCAAACTTATTGCCACTAACCGGGCACAAATCCAAACTCCGACCTGCTACTGAGAATTTCATAGAAAAACCCAATAACACCTTGGTCGACTCGGGAATCGAACCCAAGACCTCTAGCGTAGCAGTCGCGCTTAGCACCACTATACCGTCTGTCTATATACTATATTTGCTATACCGTCTGAACCAACCATAGTTCAACCCATGACGCAGTGGAACAGCTAACAAAATAGTTCGTGTCACTACGTTTTAAAATTCCGATGGCGAATGATGCGTCATACGGAAGTGGGACAAAGGACCGTTTTGTCAGGGATGGCCGTGGGAATATTGTGGTTAGTAGCTTATATAGACTAGTGCGTATATTCTGGGGTGGAAAACAGGGTTGTTATGTTATTGTGATAGGCGGACTTCCTGATATTTGGTTGATGGCGGTTGTATTCTTCCGTTCGTTTTACTACGTTTCATCTACATAAACTGTTTTCTTCTGCATACCATCATGCATACAAAAGAGTTATCTTATTTCTGTAATTCTTTTCGTTACCCCCAAACTGAAAAAATTAACCGTTAAAATAGCATACTTACATGCAACCAACAACAGACAGTATATCAGCAGGTTATTGCAAGCAAGCAAAAATAATAATTGAAAGAAAAAAACAGATTAGCGATTTCAGATCCCAATTTTGGAAATTATGCTGAACTAAAAATAAATACGCTTACTATCCTACCAAACCCTCCTTCTGCCTTGTGATTTTGTCCGAACCTCTTCCAACACTGGTTGGTAATACCACCCAAGCTAAACGAATATTATTCATTACATTTGCATATGGGGCTGTGATTACAAGGTTTGCCCTCCACTTTTCCTTGAACTTTAATCAATCTTATTTTTACCTTTCCGATAGGGTACACACCTATCTGAATTCGTACAGGCCTTTTAAATATTAATCCAATTAAATAATCTCAAGATACAATCAAGCACGAAATCTTTTAAAAGAACTTTCGAAACGTTTGGTAGACTCTACTCGTGATCAGGGGCCCAAGTCTGCTATTTACACTCGGTTCAATGTCTTCATAGTGTCGTGCCAGCAGAGCCATTTTCGGAAAATTGGTATTCTACTAAACGTCAAAACGTCAAAATTGCGCATTGGAACGATTCGGTTCAATGTTCAACGACTGTGACCAATAGTTCATACATTAGGTACAAATTGTAATGCGCAATTTTGACGTTTTGACGTTTAGTAGAATACCAATTTTCCGAAAATGGCTCTGCTGGCACGACACTATGAAGACATTGAACCGAGTGTAAATAGCAGACTTGGGCCCCAGAGGGCTGGTTTGTTCCTTGCACAGAGAATCGGCATAGCCATTCAACGTGGCAATGCTGCCAGCCTTCTGGGCACGTGTCCCGCCATTGACAAGAGACGATGAGTTCTTTGACGCCTGTTAGTTTTTATTTATGTAAGTTTTAATTTTAGTATAGTTACAGTTTGTTCTTATATTAGATTTAATTATGTATTAATTGCTGATGTATCGTAATATTGTATGCCTTAATAAAATACGATACAACAAATAAAATCACGCGACATCGCACGACGGTTGACACACATTTGTTGTATTACACAATTAAATTCGCGGTAATGGAAGAATAGTGGGGCCATTGAATTAGCGATAATTTTTTGTGTTTCTCTGCCAGGTTGATACATACATAAATATAATCACGCCTCTTCCCCTGGTAGGCTAGGCTAATTTTCAGTTCAAGATGACGTGTAAGTAGGATAGGTTTCATTTAATAAATGAAACTAAAGTTTCATTTATTAAATGATGCGTAAAAGCTTTTTAACAGTATTGAAAGCAGAAAATTTCTTGTCCATATGAGACTATGATCATAAGCTTTTTGCAGAATTGCTAGGTACTTGGGACTTTTTGTACAGTTGCATTTCAATGCCCTGGTAGTAAATACCACTAAAGCTTCAGCGTTTTGTCTACTACCTGTTTTTAGATAATACCTATTTTGGAATTATTCACATTTAAATCTTTACTCTTCTATCTGAACATGTTATTAAACTACATTCTTGCCTGGTCTGCTTGTTTGAACACACAAACTACTGAGCAAATTTCTTATGGTTTTACTAATAAGTGGAGTAATAAAAAAAGAAGCTTTGGTTATATAATTGATTATACGTTCCATCCGAACAAAGTAGGGGCGAGGTACTAGTTTACAATAATATAATTTCCCGTTATACTCGCTGGTTTCATGGCCCCACGCTAGTCACCGGATGGGGAAGAAATATCAATGTCTGCATACCGACGAACAGTGCCATTATTATAATTACAACCTGTATTGTACAGTTATTCCTGACTTCAACCGTTTCCTTGTTTTACAACAAAGTATTGAACTAGGTAATCTGTGTTGAAACTTAATAGTTTTATAAAAAATAAGACTAGAGAAAAGTAAAAATGTAGGCAGCATTTAACCTGCAGTTTTTTTTTTTAAATGATACTTATTGAATTACATGTTTTTTTTTTTTAACTTTGAAGTAAGGGTTATGTAGATTAGGCAGTAAAATAGGGTTTGAAGGTCAGTGCTTCCATGTAAAATAAAAGTATAAAACTGAATCTGGTGGGACTGGAAACTGACCACAACCCAGATCAAGAATATGAAACTTCAATAAGAAATAAAGAATGTTGACATAGTATGAAATAATATGACGTAATTCCTACAACGCATCGTAGTACCTGTGTCACTGTACTATTCATGCTAGGAAGCCACTACACTAAATTAGACATGCTAATAAAAGCTACATTTTAAAGCTAAACAACACATTGAGATAAAGAAAGAGTGTTAGGTACCTACTTCCTGTGTGCATTAAACCAACCAGGACCTTAGACACAATTTTCCGTCTCTCCCCATTATCGGAAAATATAGTGAATAAAAGTCTGAAAAAAAATACTGGTTTTTCCTCTTTATGAAATATATAAAAGGCGAATGTATTTAAAATAATACTAATCTCTATTTTACAAAACCTTCTCCACGCGATTTCAGCTCGCATTTGGTTTCGTAATATAATTTAAATCATCGCAAACACTGGACTTCAAACCTAACCAACAAATTGGCATGAACCGGGTGACATGACCTGTCAATCCGGTTGCCATCGGTTATAACCAATCTTAATGGTTGCGATAACCACAATAGCAATATATCAATATAATATCCACATCATATACTTTAGATAAACATAGACAGCTACTATCGCTAGTTTCCCCCTGTGCCAAGCGAGAGCAGTTTTTAGTCTGAACATTCGTTTACTGATTTAAGTTAATTTTTGCGCAACGAGAAACGTATATACGAAAATATCAATGGTTTTGACATTGTTAGAATAATATTAGTGTTTTAGATAGATTTATTAAAACGGCAAGATCCATCTTCATACATAATTCACGACAACACTTGTTCATACTTATGCTTACGGTTCAAACTGATAGGCTCACTCTTTAGTTTCTTTTCTATACCCTTATCATCATCATCATCAGCCGGAAGACGTCCACGTGACGTGCTGAACAAAGGCCTCACCCTAGAACGCCACAATGAACGACAACTCGCCAATTGCATCCACCGGGTACCCGCCACTTTGACGATATCGTCAGTCTATACTCTTTTATCCACATAATATACAGAGAGACTGGGCAACTGTCACTATGCGGAATCAACCAATCAAAATCCTTAGTGACCTAGATTCTGCCTAGATTTCTAGGAAGTTGTTAAAGTCTAGGACATACACGTGTAGGTATGAATGAGGCATTTTGTCGTATATTTTTTCCGGAGCTATTCATTTTAATTACGGAGTTTTATAATTATATTATTAATTATTTTGTTCGTGTGTGCAGGAAACCTTTAATATTTTCACATTAAAGTTATATTCTATTATGTTTATACTGGATATGAAATATAATGAAAATGAATAGAGTAGTTTTTGTGTGAAATAATAAAGAAATGTAAATGCCTACTCGCGCTTACAATGAGCATTATTTTTTAATTCCTCCCTACGATTGACAAATATTTTTATAATTTATTCCAAGTATAGTCTTCCCTGTTTGCAAGAGTCACCTGTTTTATCTACACAACGTTTTTAATCATCTTCAAAAGAAGGTGATTCTAAATACCTAATACTAATACCTGCTTTTTCTTGTATCTTTACAAAGTATTATCTATGGCAATTGAAAATGACAAGAACATTTTAAAGATTTTGTCATCGATGGGGTATCCCAGAGGTTTACATATAAATTTCTTTGTAGTATTTTTTTACATTAATGTGTATTGTGTAAGAATGGCTTGTCATGATGTCATACAGGGTTTATCTTGCTTCACAGACGCCAGACACGGAAGAAATAATATCTATGTGTTATCGCTTATCTAATGTTATCTTAAGATAAGTTCTTTTCTGAAAAAAACCTGACTGAAACTTCTTACTACTACTGTGTTATAGTGGGATGTTTTATGAATGATTGGTATATATGTTACTGTAAAAGCTCGTACTACATTAAATCCTAAGGTTTTCCAGTAAAACCTAAGATTTACCAATTCTTGATGGTAAATTTCCAAAAAAGTTTGCGATTCTTTCTTTTACCATCATTCACTTGGTAAATCTTAGGATTTACAATAAGGCACAAGGTAACATGTAGACAGTCTGCCAGTACCTAGATAATATGAAAGCATTAATGTAAGTTTAGTCGAATTATGTTTGGCTTTTCTTTCAGTTAAATTAGTAGGTGTGTACTTAAAATGAATGCATCAATCCAGTGTGGTGTGGTATTTATTAAAATGTTATTTACAGATTAAAAAAAAATGTAAACATCTCAACATACTTAACATAATTTCCATGCAACGGACTCCCCATCCATGCTCTAAACTTGGCAAGCGCGGCTTAACCTTTGGTCGAGCTTAGCCATTTTTACAGATTACTTCATGTTTATTAAATACGATAGGTAAATCCCCATACACCTATCTAAACTTATAATCGACATAGATATGTTGGGTTTTCCTGTGAATAAAGTCTATGTATGATTATTTATAGCGACATATTATTTGATAAGAGACAACATAGCTGTGGTAAGTTCTGGCTTTCCCACATCGATAACTATAAATTACTAATAATAATCTTGCTTTTTGGCTTGTTATTAGCAATTTGTTAAATCTACAGTTACTATATGAAAGATGTTATTAGAATGTAAGCCTTCCTTGAAAAATAAGAATAAAAAAAAAACAAAACAATTCCAACCATTTTTATTAAATTTTTCGATTCCTATTTATTAATGTTGCTAATTAATATCTCAGACTTTTTAATATACTATTATATATTCCATAACAACACTTAACCATCTTAAGGGAAAGTAGAATTATAAAACATAAGCCTATACGTTGGTCTAGGTTATAAACAAACTCGGCAATAGGGCACGGTGAAGCACTCCGGTGGTTTTAGCCGGTAGGAGTCCGGCACACCCCTCCGTCTTCCCCAAGGCGGAGGAAGTCCATGGAGGATTTCCACCGGAAAAAAATGTTATAAACAAACTATTGACCAAATTCCATAAAAATCCGGTAAGTAGTTTTCGCGTAAAGCCATCACAAACATACAAAACTTCTCATTATTTACATTAGTAGTTAAAAAGTCATTTTCTACATCAACCGTGGTAGCGTGTTCTAACCGTGATGATCACAATACTTATTAACGCTAAACAAAGAGTGCTATCATACTTAATCTTTACATTATCAGCAATGTATATCATTGTCATTGTAAAGATTAAAATATTTGCAGCGTACATCATAGTAAGGTAATTATAATTATCAATTAATTAGACACACCTGTCACTGATGAGTTGTAGCTAAATAAATAAAAAAAAATTGTTTCAAAAAGGGTTACGGAGTTGTTTTATAACTATATTGCAAATATAAAGCTTAAATAAGAATTAGATTATTTATTCAGTACAGAATATCTTAAAATATTTACAATACTATAAAAACTAAGCCTACATATTAAATAGGAAAAAATATATACTAAATAAAACTAAGAACTAAAATAAGGCGTCAAATAGAATTAGATTAAATTGTATTGTTTCAAAAAAGGGTTACAGACATGTCATATTACAAATATAAATAATAAAGCTATGCTTGATGAGTTAATTAAATAAAGCTAAACAAGGGTCGCATAGGGTTATATTTAGAAATAATTGTTTACACAACAAAAAAACGTTTTTACTATACCTAGTTTGATAGTCCTATCATCCCTTCTTTTTATTTCCACAAAACAGTGTAAATATGAAAGACCAATAAGTTTTTCTAATGCTACTAGAAAAGAGCTGGAATTTTTACTTTACTAAAAAAAGGCCGAAATAAAAAGAATAGCATAGCCAAGTGTAATTTCCACAAGCGCTATCACCAATCGAATCGTTCCAATTTACGGAAATGACAAGCCTAAAGTCCACTGACTTATATACTCGTAAAAGAAATGACATTTCCATTCATTAAATGCCAATTAATTGTTTTCCAGTATCGTTAACTCTTGTTTAACATTTTTCTGGGGCACGAACACACCCACATTTTTATAACTGGTAGGTAGGTTTGATATATATATTTAATGAGTTTACAATGCATATGAAGATCTTATCAACGTGTGATACCCAGTCGATTGGTGTTTATCATGTACTATACATTAATCAGTTGTAATGCGATTGTAAACTGATATTTAGAACAAATGTAGACTTATTTAAAGTAGTAATTTCCGAGTATATCTACAGAAAATCTTCATTTACGGATTCTGAGATTCTGTTGTTTCTTTGATTGAAGACGTTCTTGTATTAAAAGAATCGCCACTAACAGACTCCGCTTATATTTAAGGAGTCAGAGTGGGTTTGAATCTAGTCGGACGATCCAATACAGAATTAATAACAATAATAAATTTAACATAAATTACAACATTTGCGCGTAAAACATAACCCTTCGTGGGCTGTTGGATGAGAAGACTTTAAAAAAACTACTAGAACTGTCATATTTACGGCTTTAATCGTATCTCCACTGTAGATAGTAATATAAAATTAACTGTTCAGCACTTAACATATTTTTATCAAAATTATCACATACCATTAACCTCACAAGTCTCCACTAAACTCTTAAGTAATTTTACCAATACAAGATTATAATATACGACTAGCCGAACTTAAGTCACCTACAACGCATCATCGCCATTCACAAATCATGTCGACTTTTTGACGCACGTTTTCTAATATATATGTCGAGGCCGTAACAAGCGTCAACTGTGACGTATATATATTGAATTGTTGATAATTGAATGAGAACAGCATCAATTACATTCTGTAGTCGGTTAAAGTTTATCGACGTTAACACTTAATAAGGACACACCCAGGAAATGAATGTCAGTTAATATTATTATATAAAGACGGTTAAGTTTGACGTTTGGTTTGACTGGTGATCTATTGTTTTGACAGATGATCACCTCAACTACCGACTTACTACAAAAGTAGTATATTGTGTTGAAATAAAACTTCTTTTTACGGATTTCTTCGCGGTTTCATTTTAGATTTACGTCCCGCGAAAAAATCCGTACAAAGTAGTTTTATTTCAATGCCAAAGATTCGTGTAAACCTAAGAAACCAATATAATATTTTTTGGTTCGGAAATATGTGGCAAAGAACCCAAAAAAAAAAGTATGTTACCAGTCTGGGCTTAGGTTTTTTGATTTAAGGGAGTAACATTATGTTTCAAGAAAATTCTGGATTACAGGAATTGCACAGCCTTCCTAAACTTTATCAAAACAATAAAAAAGGGTTTTATCTCAAAATAAATGTTTAAAAGAAATATAAACCTCAACAATATAAGTCATCACAAAATAGAGCCGAAACGAAAAAAAAAACCTTTCCCAAATGCACCACACGTTATGCTTCGCTGTACTTCTACTCTACTGCATCTTAATTCATCAACCCACAGTCTAGCTATGTATATGTATAGATCTACAAATTGCTCGTGTCATATACTACCTACCTACCTACCTATGTATAGTATGTGTTCTCTCAGCTGATTCGCGAGCAGATTGCATCGCGTCCACCCTGTTGCCAGGCGGGCGGTGTGGGTTGGCTGCAGATGGACGACTTTTATAATAAATAATGGACTTTTTAAGTAATTAACATTTATTTAGGTTCGTTTGAAAAGCTTTGTAATTACTTAGCTAGAAGAAGTATGAGAACTGCGATTGAGATTCGATTCCAAGAGAATTTGTATGCTCTAAGTTCTTCCAAACGAAAATAATAGATCAATGACCTTTTGACAGCGCTTTTATAAAAAAATCTGCCGTACTCAATTAAAGATATGAAGTAAGCCTCACTCAAATCTGTACCTACACAAAATTTTACATGTGTGACTGCGGCAGAGACAATTTGCTTAACTAAGTACATTTTTAGTATAGGAAATAAGAAACTATTAAATATCTCTGGTGTGGCCGTTGTATTCGCAAAAAATATGGTCAGTTTTATAAAGACCAGCGTAAGAACAGTATGCGGCGCATATTTCAAGACTGAAACGTAGAAGCAATGATTATCAAAATCACCTCATGATAACACGTTTGATAGCCATGTATTATGAGCCACGTAAATGCCTAAGATTAGTAATACGAGTACATGGATAAATAGTACATAGAATGATTTTTTAAAAAATATCTAAAATCCCCATGTCATGGCCTGTAGCTCTTATGTTCATGCTTAGTTAGCGAATTAAATATTATAGTCCAGGTATTATGAGACCAAAGCTTATAAGTCTCTTTTGGACAATAATTTTTATAATTTTATTTTTCTGTAGTGGTTTACTGTGTCGAAAGATTATTCTTTCTCTAATTAATGACTTTCTACTATGACAAGAAATGTAAGCTCAATGCAAAGTTGTGACCGTTGACCTCATAATTCAATATTTTCGTACTTTGTAAATACAACCTATAGAAAGTTGCTGTACAAAGGCGCTTACCTAAAAGATTGTCACCCTGTACAACAGACCCTGTGGCTTAGTGCAGCATCTGTCAGCATAGGAGATGTTTCTACAAGTGATGTATATAATTTAAATCCCTCAAATTACATTAAATGTCTGAAATAGACATTTCATTTACGACGGTCCTGTTGGTCTAGCGGTTAGTGACCCTGAATGCTATACCGGAGGTCATGGGTTCGATTCCCACTAAGGACAAATGTTTGTGTGATGAGCATGATCATTTGTTCTGGTCTTGGTGTAATTTATCTATAATATGTATGTATTTAGAAATATATAAGTATGTTTATCAGTTGTCTGGTTACCATCACACAAGCTCTGCTTAGCTTGGGATCAGATAACCGTGTGTGAGAGATGTCCCGGAATATTATTATTTATTTATTTATTTATTTATATGGATCACCAACAAAGAATACACCTTACATGCTATACAAAAAAAGTAAAAGTTACAGTGTTCTTGTGCTTCCTTAATTACAGGTGACCACATCATGCATAATAAGCCTGTGAACTTTAAAAAAAAAACGTGGTAACACATACAAAAATGAAAATGAAAATAAAATTAAAGTAAAAATAAAATAAAATATCAAAATTAGAAATTAAAAATTAAAAATATGCTGTTGACATGGTACGTTCGGAGGTACGTCAATAACCTAATACAATGAAAAAAAAAACAACAATTTAGTTTTAATTTAATTTTTCAGTTATTAGTTTTCTGAATACACCAATAGAATTATAAAAGATGTCTATGTCTTCCGAAGCGGCTGTCACGGTGTTGTACTGGTAAGCTAATCTCACTGTAGGAGAATGTTTCCCTAAGTTGGTACGGAATTGAGGAGCTTTAAGTAACGAACATGAATAGCGAGGAAGTCTAGAAGGGACATTGATGTTGATGTTGCTTAGGAGTTCTGGACAGTCAATGTGGTTATTAAGCAGCTTATACAAAAAGACAAGATCGGAAATCGTGCGGCGACTTTTAAGTGACTTGAGTTTAAATGTTTTTAGCCTGCTAATATAAGATCTGGAAGTATTTCTTGTTTTGAATCTAAAAGCCAGATTTTTGACAAGCCTTTTTTGTATTTTTTCTATTCTGTCTTCATGGATCTCATACACTGGATTCCAAGCCGTACTACAATATTCCAACTGACTACGAACATAACTATTATATAAGAGAATAGTTGTTGATGGCTTTTTAAACAGTTTAGTAGTTCGTAAGACAAATCCAAGAGCTCGATACGTATTACTAAGCATATGGTCAAAGTGATTCACAAAACGTAACTGACTATCTAAATGTACGCCTAAATCTCTAATTACGGTGACTTCGTTTACTAAGTGCCCTGAAATATTGTAAGTAGAGTCGATTTTTTTCTTTTTTCGAGTAAATTTAATGTGATAACATTTGCTACAATTAAGGGTCATTTTATTAGCTGTACACCATTCGCTAAGGCTATCAATGTCTGATTGTAATAAATTTGTATCGTTTACGCTAGAAACTATACGGGTCAATTTAAGATCATCCGCAAAAAGATACGGTTTGGAGTGTTTGAAAATATCTACTATGTCGTTTATGAAGATGTTGAAGAAGAGTGGTCCTAGGTTTGAACCTTGAGGAACACCAGATGTTGCATAGTATGCGTTAGATGCCTGTCCATCTACGACAACAAACGACGGCCTAGCATCAAGGTACGATTTACACCATGATAGATTGTTTCCGGTTATACCTAGCGACTCAAGTTTTTTAATTAAAATAAGGTGGTTAACTCGATCAAAGGCCTTCGAAAAATCAGTATATACTGCATCCACTTGTAGGCCCTTATCAACTGCAGCTGCTAAATCAGAAATGTATGTAACCAAGTTAGTGTTAGTAGAACGTTTAGCAATGAAACCGTGCTGACAGGTCGATAGATAATTTTTAACATGGTTATAATATATGGGATACACCAAGGTCTCGAAGACCTTTGATACAGTCGAAAGAATTGAAATGGGGCGGTAATTAGAGACAAGTTCCCGTTTGCCACTCTTATAAATGGGAACAATCTTAGCATGTTTCCATGCGTCAGGAAATACTCCCGTCGTAAGTGACATATTGTAGATTTTGGCTAAGGGATACCCAAGACTTGGAGCACAACGTGACCAAAAAAACGGAGGAATATTATCAGGTCCCACACCTTTTGAAATGTCGAGTCGAGATAGCTTTTTAACTACATCCTCAGGAGATATGGAGAAATCATTGATGTCATTGATTATTGGTGCGATGTGATCAACCCTAACGTCATGGTCCGTACCCGGCATGTCAAATACCGAAGAAAACTGCTCAGCAAATAAATTTGAAACACTTTTGGTATCTTTAGCAATTTTCGACCCTAAAAACATTTCACTTGGGTAAGAGTTTTTGTCTTTACGAAGACTTTTTATGTGAGTCCAAAAGAATTTTGGATGGATTTTAATTCTGTTCTCTATATCCTCTATATATTGATTATAGCAGCACCGCATTAATAGTTTACATTCGTCTTTCAAATATTTGAATTCAATTAAGTCCAATGGATTATTGTATTTTTTAACTTTATTACGAATTGTCAGTTTACGCTTTAATGTCCTTATTAAATAATTAGAAAACCAGGGTGGATATTTACCCTTACAGTAATTTATTTCAGGCACATGATTTTTTATAACTTCTTTGATGATAGTATAGAATTTCTCTACAGCAGAGTTTACGTCCACACAGGTTAAAAATTCAGAATTCCAATCTACTTCATTGAGACACGAAATTATGGCTTCATAATCGCCTTTGTGGTAACTTAGTTTTTTTATATGACTAAACTTATTTTTTATTAATTTCGGCAGAACTAAGGAAAATTCTATAGCGGGGTGAAATTTATCTATCGCCCTGATAGGCGTACAACAGTTGTTAACATTTATTTGCTCGCAATCAGAAATTAACAAATCAAGGATCTTGTTTTGTGAATTTCTAACGCTGTTGTATTGATTTAGATTATGTAGGGACATGAAATCAATAAAAGCGTTTTTTAGGGATCCCGAACTAACAGGAGATGGTACAAAGCACTGATTAGTATCATTAATTATCCAGTCGATACTGCTCAAGTTAAAATCCCCCACCAATAATGTGGGACTCTCACTATTTTTGTGTATGACAGAGCTGCAATTCTCGAGGAAGCTTTCAAAAATGTCACTATGTACTGGTGGAGGAAGGTAAACGCCGCATAATTTAAGGTAATTGCGATTGTTATTTGACCCAAAAGCGATCTTTATCCAAAGGTCTTCCAGATTGCTCTCCCACTCATGCATACGAATGGAATTAAATCTATTAGATACGGCTATTAACACGCCCCCACCCATTCTTTTATGATTACTGTGACTAGACGACTCCCGATCCCTTCTGTATACCCTATAATTGTCATCAAAAATTTCAGAGTCAAATATACCACTGCACAACCAAGTCTCAGTAAAAACATAGACATCATAATCGTTATTAAGTAAATGTTGACGTACCTCTGCTAACGTGCTTCGAAGACCTCTCGTGTTTTGGTAGTAACATGAAATTGAAGATGTGAATCTTGAAGTTTAGATATTCATATCTTTGTAATTACAATAAAGAAAAAAAATTACAAATTAAACAAGTGACTTAAGTTTATCAGTATCACTAATCACTAGAGTTTCAGATGTTTCATCCTTTTTCATAAACACTTTTCCATATCGAACCCATACGAACTTGTAACACAGTTCTTTAGCCTTAATACGTGTCGCAGCATGAAGTGCCTTATTTTCCGGGGACAAGTGTTCGACGACGTAAATTGGTTCCGGTTTGTCAACAGCTATACCAAGGTGTGATGTGTTGAGTTTTGCTTTCGAGTTATTCTTATTAAATTCAATGCTTGCCGCTAGGAAGGAATCTCTCAATCGTGGATTATTGAATTTGACGAGGATCGACCTTGGTCTCAGGTTCTGAGTATCCCTCTTTGCAGTCCTTGTGCATAGCTGGATATCGGTGTCTTTGACATCGCATTTTATAATTTTTCCGAGTTGGAGCACGGTGTTCACAACATTCTCTGTGCGAAGTTCAGGCACACATTGTATTTCAATATTATTGGAGCGTGCGTGCTGTTCCAGTATATTCATGCGCTTAGTAACTTCAGTAAGAGACTTTTGAAGCCCAGTAGCATCACTTTGTAGTTTTAGTATTTCCACGGACTTGACTTCGATAGTTTTCTTCATTTCTTCAAATTTTGTGTTGAAAAAAGACAAGGACACTTTAAATTCAGCCACAATGTCGTTGATTCTCGCACATTGTTCATTTACAAGAACAGTTATTGAGTCTTTAATGGCGCGATTTATTTCGTCCCTGATGATTGCTCTTAGAGAACTGCTGCCAATATTTGGTAATACATCCTCAGTATCGCTGTCAGAATCTTGACTATTCGGTGATAATTTGCTGCGGGTTTCAATATCCTTATTCATAATAATTTTAGGTGGAGAAGCCTTTCGGTTTGCAGTTTTTTCAAGTCTTGTCTGTCTAATCGGTTTTTTAGTTTTCACTTCTTGAGTTGTTTTTGCACTCGACATTTTTAATATTATTTATTTATTACTAGCGAGCGTAAGAAAACCAAGTATAAAAAAAAAAAACAAATGGTTACTTAATTATAGGAAAAACGTAAATATGGAACACGAGCTTCAATAAAAACTTTTTAACAAAAAAATTAAACCGCCGAAAACACTGAAAAGCAAAAAATAAGAAACCTTTTTTTATTTAATCTTAATAACTAAGTTCTTAAACGAATGTGAGTATACCTAAGTAATTTCGAGTCGGCGCCAAACAGGCAAATTAATTAATTACGATAATAATATATAGGTACTTAATTTTTTTTAAAATTTTAATGTTCATCGCTGGAGATTTCATTGCATTGTTAAGTTGATTCAAACTCAAACTCAAAACTTTTATTTGCTTTCCACAATGGAATTAGTAGGTGGTAAGTAAAGAATATAATTATAGTATATAGCGTTTTTGATTTGGTTTTTTCTTTATTTTTAAGGTAATTTTGTGATCTTTGTTAATTGATAGTTTGGCGCCGCCTCAAAATTATTTAGGTATACTCACATTCGTTTAAGAACTTAGTTATTAAGATTAAATAAAAAAAGGTTTCTTATTTTTTGCTTTTCAGTGTTTTCGGCGGTTTAATTTTTTTGTTAAAAAGTTTTTATTTTATATTTTTTTGTGGCTATTATACAATATACTAATTGCTACATGCTGAATTATTTATTATTTTTAAAATAGCTAACTACCTTATTTTAGTATTCAAATCTGTGAGTGAACAATAAATCACCCCTATTTTCCCAACCTTAGAGTAAAATTATATGGGACCAGCTTCAAGGTATAACCCCCTATCTAATAAAAAAAGATTTATCAAAATCAGACTGTTCTGTAATAAGTTACGCGTGGTCATATATTAAAATCAGTTGGTGAACAATCAATATATCCCTGTTTTTCTACCCTTAGGATTAGAATATTTTTTCCAAATTTATATGGGACTAACTTCTAGGTATAGCCTACTTAATAAAAAAAGAATTATCAAAATAGAACTACTCTGTAAAAAGTTACGCGTGGTAATACATTACGATCAGTGCGTGAACAATCAATTAACCCCTGTTTTTCCACCCTTAGGGTGGGAATTCTTTTTTCAAATTTATATGGGACCAACTTTGGAGTATACCCTTTCCAATAAAAAAAAAATTATCAAAATCGGACTACTCAGTAAAAAGATATGCGTGATCATACATAAAAAAAAAAAAAATATACGCGTCGAATTGAGAACCTCCTCTGTTTTCGTCGGTTAAAAACGCACATTTAATGTCAACAGTATTTTTGCGAAAATCATTCGTACTATTGTCAACTGCTCCGCTGCACACAATTGTCACGGTTGCGTCGTACGCATAACCGTGAAAGTCCCGTGCACTGCAACGGATTGACCACGCACAATAATAAGTCACAAAGATGGCTTCTATGAATTAGCAGTTTTTATGTAGCTTATTATTAGAGTTGTTTGTAGTTGTTAGATATTGTTTATATCTGATAACACTTCACTGGAGTACATTTATGCTTTGTATAAGTTTTTTTTTAATGATTTGCACTTAATTATAATTTTAAAAGTTTTACTAAACAGAACAGAGTTCTAGATAAAGTTACACATTTGAGGTGCGTTTGCGTTTCCTAAATTATTATTTAGGAAGGGACTTTAGTCACTTCCATTCTTTGAGCAATCCGATCAGCATTAAGACAATAAATGTCATTTAACTAGAGGGGTAAGTTTTATCTATACCTGAGAAAATTATGCACATAAACAGAAGAACTCTTATCAGGCAGATATTGTTATCTACATTATCTTTTAGATAAATATGTTTAGTTGTAGACAATGACTGCGCAAATCTATAAATCTTGAATGACTTTAATCTTATGCACTGTTGGTTTTGCACCCAAGGTCGTATACTGTCTGGTTATGTTATGTAATTGGTATGTTTATGTAATTGCTTTCTTTTTAATACTAAGAAGATAAAGTGCATAATGCAAGTAGAAGCTAATGACGTCATGCATGTGCACAAAATCCAAGTGATTGTGACGTCGTGTTTTTTATCTTAGAAACCAAGGATATAAATAATCTATCATATAATTTTAGGTTTGAAGAGGGACGGTGCTATAGCAAAAACTTCTGTATACGAAACAATAAAGTAAAACTTTAAGAAACCACCGATAAATAGACAATTTCTTGACATTCAAATAACTTATCATATTTTCATAATAATAGCTAAGAACTATCTCGATCACACGGTCAGATTACAAGAAAAATAATCGCTCAAAGTCGGCCCATTCGTATAGCATCTACTATGCCTCAAACAAACAATATACATACAGACCGACACGTCAAACTTATAACATCCCCTTCTTTTTGCATCAAGACTTAAAAAGAGAAATACTTGTCTAAGTTAACATTTTAATGATTATTCACATCAAATAAAGATTCTTCCCGAGTTGGTATCGAACCCGACCTCTGGTATAGCAGTCAGGGTCACCGCTAGACCAAAAAACCAGTCACACAAAATCGTGCGACAAAAGCGCAGTATTGCAGCCAGCCTAAAACCGCTCCAAAGTCCGCATTGATTGCACTCGCCACTCATATCGATTGCAGTCGCCAAGCAGTCTAAAATGCGAGCACAATTGACTCATGACATTTCAAGCCTCTTTGCCGCCTGTGTCTGACGAAACTTTGCTTGATATTGCGTGATGCGGTGGGGTAGGCAGAGGTTTAAAATAAATTTGAGTACGTTACGTTAAAAGAGTGGGGGGTGTCTTGATGGGTCGTCGCCTTAGGAATATGAGGTTCCTGAAAAATTATAATTGATATTTTTTTTTTTCGTTTTGTTTTTGTCGCGACTAATTTTAATTGATATAAGGTACTAGTTTGAGTTTGCCAAATTGATATTATAGAAGGTCTCTAATTGTTAGAACTTTAGACACGTAAATTCCTTTTTTTATTTAGACACATATGTGGACCTAAAATTCTCACATTTTAAGTTGTCATTTCAAACATTTATTAAGTAATTCTACTTTTTTCATCTGTGCTAATTTCTCATGCTACTGAGAACCGATAGAATTTGAAACACGTGTCAACTCATCGGTTTTGAACCCGCAACCTTGCGTGCAACGCGTGATATTTCAGACACGATTGTCACACAAAAATGTATGGGTATACATAATGTATGATGTATAGGCTGAATGTTGGTTCGTTGCCATAGCAACCATAGGAAGCAGGGATAAGAATATGGAAAGATTATAGCCGTACTAACTCTCTCATTTCCATCTTTTTAATTCCAGATATAAACGAGAGGTGATTTAATTTTGACGTGTCGGTCTGTGTGTCTGCGAGACTGTCTTAATACGTAGCTCCTAAACGAAAACACCGATTGTGATTCGATTTTTAATTTGAAAGTTGACAAAACAAAATGGTTCTTGGACAACTTGTGAAGATTTGTTTAGTATTTTGAAATACATAAACAGCCTCTAAGAGGAGGTTTTCTTTAAGCTTGTAATAATGTATAGTATTTCATAGTACTTTTTCCTGTTAACACGGTTATTCCACCTCAAAATATGTCAGATTTAAATTAAATCTATTTTTGTAAGACCCTGAAACTAGAGTTAAGAAATAAGTCACGTGTAGAGCCACACATCACGCCGTTTGCCGCATGGGTCTGTGACAGTTACCTAAGATATAGCAATTTATTCGTGAATTATTTAAATGTAACACTGTCAAAATCAAATGGGCGAATATTTGTTCAAGGGCAAGTAAACGTAGTTTTGGTTGTCGTAGGCCTATTTGTAACCGATTTAAAATGGTGGTTTTATGTTTTACTTTATCTTTTTTCCATTTTTTCCACTCCGATCGTAAAACGGTTTCTGTTCTTTAAAAAAAATCATTAAATTTGTAATTTGCTATACTATTTTTCTTTTTCTTTAATCATATCGATCAGGTGAATTTTAGTGAAAAATATTTTAATGCTCCACGACATTATTGTCAAACTCCTTTACAGAATTTGCTTTCTTTGCATGTTTTGAAAACCTGAAATTAAGTTACATGTAATCACTGTATATTATTTGTATAAAAAACATTCAAACTTACACAAAGATCAAATCCTCTAATCGCTGGCCTGCACCGCTATCCATGCAGCTCATCTCATGTGCAATTAATTTGTACAAATTAATCATACTATGACTAAGAGTACAGTACCTAAGGCCAGGCCCGTGTACACGTGGCGACCAATTCCCCATCAATTGGTACACGAGTCTGTATAATGATCAGCAATTATAACGAGTGACGTCATGTATCTGGTGGCCATCTTGCTCGAGCGTTGCCTTTAGGTATATAATGTCCTATCGCGGTAGGTTGCACTGCTTTCCCGCCTGGTCTCCAGCGGGAAAGGGAAGGGAGAAGCACTCCGGTGGTTTTAGCCAGTAAGAGTCCGGCATACCCCTCCGCCTTCCCCAGGGCGGAGGAAGTCCATGAGGATATAATGTCCTGGGACAACTCACATTCGGCAATCACAAGCTATGGTAACTTGGCAACTTATAAATATATTTATATTTTTCTAAATACATACATAAATACAAAATAATCCACCCTATGAACTGCCGGCAACGGCCACTGCTGGGCACAGGCCTCTTCCCATATAGAGAAGGCACGAGCATTGATCACCACGCTTGCTCTCTGCGGATTAGCGATTTTAGTTTTGGAATCCAGATTTCCTTACAATGTTTTCTTTTACCGTTTGGTTGAAATGTCTTAGAATAATTAAGAAAGTACATAAAACTTTGAAACAGCATTTATAGATACTCGTAAATTACATCCGGACCAAGAGTGACTGATCATGCTCATCTCATTGGGATTTCGTGCTCATCACACAAACATTTGTCCAGAGTGGGAATCGAACCCATGACCTACTATTCAGCAGTCAAGATCACTAACTACTAGACCAACACGCCAGTCTCTCTGGTATATAAGAAGACTAGTTTTGAACCCCGACACAAAAAGAGAAGTGATATAATTTTGCTGTGTCGGTCTGTCTGTGTGTCTATGTGTCCGTCTGTGGCTTCGTAGCTCCTAAGTAATAGAACCTATTGTGTTGCAGTTTTGTTTTTTAATCACAGCTGATATTGTTAAAGTCGTTCTTTACTAAAATAAGCAACATTCTAAAATGTGTCCTGAGTTTCTTAAAAAAAAGCAATTGTCTTATAGTAAGTAGTACTTTTTTATATAACGATAAAAAAGCAGTTTCTTATCAATCACATCGTATTTACATAGTGACGTAGCGATAGTTGAACCAAAAATTATAATTGTAAATATTAATGACGTTTGTGAAACACATGCGTAATTAATATCATTGTTTAGCCGAATTATGACGTATGTAATCTATTGTGTGGATGGCATTAGTGTATGATAGCCATACAAACATTCACATTACAGTTTCATTGAACGTCAATTAAAAAAATAAACGTGTCACATTATTGTCACACCTAATTTTTAATGGTTACGTAGGGGAGCCCTCGATTTAAGTAAGCCAACTGCTAGAGGTCTGATAGTTCGCTTACTTAAATAATTCCTTATAAAACATTGGGAATTATAAGGGGTATTTACATCAATATGAAAACTTGTTTACCTACACTAAAATAACGGAAAATATATACATTTTAACGATTAACATACATACATGCATACCATCACGTCTATATTCCCCGAAGGGTTAGGCAGAGGTGTACCAATTTACACCCACAGTTTGCTATGTTTAGGTCCCATGAAATAGAGAGCGAGCCTATTGCCACTAACCTTGCACGAATCCAAAATCCGACCTGCTACTGAGAATTTCATAGTAAAACCCAATAACACCTTGGTCGACTTGGGAAACGAACCCAAGACCTCTAGCGTAGTTTTCGCACTTAGCGCCACTAGGCCAACGATTAACAATACCGAAAACGGTTTAGACTTTTAAATCGTTTTTACTTAGTACCTTAAGATAAACTTCCTTTCTTTTGCAACTATCCGATGCTGTTGCAATTTTGAAATACAACTTTCAAAACTGCAATAAAAAGGCCTAGCCCTATATAACTACAGTCATAATTATTATACATGTATACTAATGTATATTGCATTAGTCGGGCACTTGCTAACGGTTCGCGAATACTATTGTATTAACGATGAGAATTATTTATATTGATGACATTCAGAATTGTAGCTTAATTATTTCACTACTGAGACTATGGACTTAATAGTTTTGGAATATTTTCTGGTCCTCGTTGCTGTGTAGGATACTAATTTAATCACAGATTATATAGTAAGCTTTGAAGGGAAAGAAAGAAAAGTGTAGATAAATGTGGGCCGACCCTTAGTGTTAATATTTTGCTAAAGAACCTATCACTAAGCCGTGCCTTCGTCGTTGACTAAACGCCCTCTTTTCACATACTAAACGTTTATTTCTTAGCGGTGTATGGGTATATGACTATAATAATTTATAGAGTACAAGTTCAACTAAGGAAAATACTATTATGTTGTGCAGAAAAACTAAAACCTCTTCACTATACTACGTTATTTTCCATCAAAACATACGATTCTTCCAGCGACATTTATCGTTTAATATATTTTTCCATACCAGCAAAAACTCTTACAATTTCCACAAATGCCTGAAAAAATTGTCTTCCATGCTTAGTTTTTATATTGTTCAATGTTAGAATGTATATTTTAATTATGAATAAATAGCTATATTTTTTATATTGATAAAAAAGTCTACCAGAATAATTTTACCAAGTCCACAGCCTTCGTAACAAAACCTGAACCTCCACCATATTCTATGACTGACGTAAATGCAAAGTGCAGCACAAGAGATGCAGAAATGTGACCTACATCAGTCGAATGCGTGCGTTTCTCATCTGCATGTTTATACAGCTTTCCTTTTGGAATTTGAGGGAAACTTCTACTGTTATTTGAAGTGAAATAAATGGGAAATAAATCTATGTACAGTAATTTAAGAGTATTCGCGATATGGGCAGAATATAATGATAGGTATAAATGAAATCTTAGCACAACACACTGCCATCTGATTTAACACTGGGCCAAGATTGTGATATTATTAAAAAGAAAACTTCTGAAAAATAAGTTTAAATCTTATTTTTCAGAAGTTTTACGATTAAGGAAAAAATTACAACAATGTCTTGGGACAACTCACACACGGCCATCTAATCCTTAACTAAGTAGAGCATGTGTTATAACTACCAGGCAACTGATAAACGCAGTTTATGTATTTCTAAATACATGACATACATGCTATAGATCAATTACACCCAGATACAAAACAAATGATCATGCTCATCAGACAATTGTCCTGGATGGTAATTGAAACTAAACATGTACTACTAATATCTATAATTAAAACTACAAAAAAAAACTAACTGAAATGAATGACTGAATCAATTAGCAAAATCTTCCTCAACACTTCTCAGTACATATTAAAATAAAATCACTCAACTTTTTCCGAGAAATCTTATCCTTCAAGGTTATCGAATAAAACGATACATACATACATTCACAAAAAAACTATAAGAACTAAGTATAAGAAAGTTTTTGCATAATACTCTGAGCGTCTGGCTTTCTTTCATTTTATTTTTTCTGCTTACGTTTCAAGTTTCTGACAAAAAGTAAAACAGGTCAAGATCAAGGTAAGTGCTATAACTTAGGGAGACAGGATTTGCTTGCGATTTGAAAGTAAATTATTTTAGTATAATGTTAATTAATAGATGCTGTCAGTCTAAGCTTGGAAATTATCAATCGACGAACATCGTCACTCAAAAGACTTGGAAGGCATATCGTGAGGACACCTGGATACCAAAATTGAGATCTGAAATCGCCACTCCGCAAATGAGCAAGCGTGGTGATCAATGCTCGTGCCTTCTCTATATGGGAAGAGGCCTGTGCCCAGCAGTGGGACGTTTACAGGCTGATGTTATTATTATTACAACATATTAAGCCATAACAAAATTTTTAGTAAATTTCATAACATTATGTACTGGACTTGAAAAGAGAGTCTTTAGACAGGTATAATAGGAAGGCTCTTAAAGCCAAATTAAAATGGGGAAGATAAATAAAACAATGTGAAATATATTGGACACGTATGTTTCTTTCTTTGCTTAACCTTAAACTTATGACGTTACGTCAGGTTTTCTTCTTATCTTCTTTCTTATTTTAATCAACTTAATTTATTCTTATTTTCTTAAATTAGAAAATACATGACTGTCTTAGTCTTTTATTTTCTAACCTTTTCATTCATTTTTCATACCCAGCCATCTACCCTATTTTCTTAATGACAAACAAACAGACAATATCTTAATGTATATATAGTAAGGTCAATCTAAAACAAGTTCTGCTCCGCTTACGTCATATCACACCTCCATGCCTTTTTTGTTCCCTCTTTTTCGAAAAAAGTTTACTGCGCGTCAAAGAAATGCTTGTATAACATTTATAGTTTAAATAAAAATGGTTCCGTATGTTTTAAGGTAATTAGTTAAAGAAAATGTAAGAGTTTTTAATAGAAATGAATATAGAAATGTTTGACGGATATTTTTGTCAAGAATAGGATTGACTGCCTCGTTGGCCTAGTGGTGCTAAGCGCGACTGCTACGCTAGAGGTCTTGGGTTCGATTCCCAAGTCGAACTAGGTGCTATTGGGTTTTTCTATGAAATTCTCAGTAGCAGGTCGGAGTTTGGATTTGTGCCCGGTTAGTGGCAATAGGCTCGCCCCCTATTACATGGGACCTAAACATATCGGCGAACTGTGGGTGTACATTGGTACACCTCTGCCTAACCCTTCGGGGATACAGGCGAGATGATAAAATATGTTATGTTATGTATGTTATAAGATTGAGATAATAATGAAAAAAAATGAGACGTTTAAGTTAATCTTGTATTTGGTAAATTGTGTATAAGATTATATTTAAATAATGATATGCACCACAAACAGTTTTCTTGACAAAAACCTAATTGATTTATTGCTAGGCTTGCTTTATTGTTATTTTAATGTTAGTTCTGTATAAGTCAGGGCTTTTGAGAGTACTCTCATATAAGGACCATTCGCTTCACATAAAACAATTCAAATAAATAATCCTGTGTAAAATAAACAAGATATCTTTTCCAATAACCTCACATAAAGTTCCAATCTTGTTGCCAAGTACACAACTCAAGCGAAAACACTTTGAAAATATTATCATGCAAAATATTTTACCTCCGAAAAATATTATACCATATAAATTATCATAAAATGATCTCTAATATATTAAATAAGTACTTTCACGTCCTTCGCATCTTTCACACCTGCCAGTTACAAGTTTTTTCGCGGTCTTTTTATCCGCCATGTTTTTTTCTTCTTTTTTTAAACGCTGCGGCTCTGACTCATTCGTATAAAGCCAAGCTTTCTTGACAGTGATGTTACGCAATCAAAAAGGTTTTATTTCGTTATTACTATTGACAAGTTAGTTTTTTGTTTTGTTTCTTTTTTTTCCGGTGAGTCATAGTTTTTTATTATTGTAAGTTATTGAAGTGCTTCTATTTGTTTGAAATTTTTGTAGTAAGCTTTTAAACTTTATTTAAGCTTTTACTTAATAATTATGATCAGTACTTTGTTCGATTGTCTGTTAATTTCTATGCTTTATTTTTTTCCTTAATCTCTGATAAGTATACTTAGTTATTACTACGTTTTTTTGTGTACCTTACAAATCAATTTTCCCTTGCATAGCAACTATTTGAAATTATGAATTACCTAAATTTTAATTTTAGCTTAAAACCTCCCCTAACCTTTAATATCAACATAAAGTTAAAATAACCTCCATCTACATTTTTAAAAGTTTAATAGCATTTATAAACTAAGTAATGAAGATAATAATTTCCAAATAACACAAACTTTGTTTTAAATAGGTCATTAAAATAACGATTTGGTAATTACTAAGTAAAGAACGGAATAAAATCACTAGGGATGTCTGTAATTAATTACATATTTAAGTTTAGTAAATGGTTTTCTAAAGGAAAAACTGTGTAATATTAAAAAAACTGTTTTTCAATCTGCAAAATTTTTGTGAAAACTAATTTTAAATATGACTTTTATCAGCCCTTAAATAACAACGAACTTATATGAAGTTAATGGTTATTACGAACCAAAATAATAAGTTTGCTTTGGTCGACAATCTATATAAAAAATGTGTAGTACCTACGTACTTTGACACACATTTGAACAAGTACGTTATATCGATAAAAAACCGCGTCCCACGCCCAACACTAACCCAAAATTTAAAATGAATTTACAAGCACATTATTCTACAATTTGAATACATAATTCTAATTGCCATTACTAAAATTGAGATATGAATTATTGACTTTATTCCACTCCTCCAAATTCAACCTTAGTGACCAAATCACAAGGTTTAAATTCGATTGAGGATAAAGCTCGTAAATTATTTTATCTTTGTATAAAAGATAATTTTATTACTTTAATGACAGGTCGTCAAATTCTCGAGTGATTTAAGACAAGGGTTTTTTTTGTTAAAAAGCTTCGAAGGTGATTGGTTGAACACGTGCGTCCAGGTTTGATTCTTGTTCAGTGTATATCAAAGTTTATTATTATAAAATCTAGTACTATTATTGATCGACACGGTAAGTAGTAGATAGTTTATAAATTAAAAAATATTAATGAGGCACATCATTTTAAAATATTACGTAAGTCAGGGTGTACAATGGTACACCTCTGCCTAATCCTTCGGGGATACAGGCGTGATGGTTTGTTATGTGTTATTTAGTCAGGAATCTGAAAGTTTGGGACAAACTACGTAAAAAAGGCCGAAAATATTGTGATTAACGCCAGATCACAGACAGGTCAATTAGTTTTAAGTCGTCATTTAAATCTCGTGCTTTCTCCATCACTTTTAAGTGTAAAATAGCGACAGATAGATAAAAAAACGTCTAAATATTAAATGGAGCTTCGGTATTAGTGAGAAAATGCTTTTGTCGAGAATATGACATGTATCAACACTTTTATTAAATATGTACATTCATATAGTCACGCCTATTTCCCGTAGGGGTAGACAGAGACCACTTCTTTCAACTTGCTACGATCCTTACAC
Organism: Autographa gamma; assembly: GCA_905146925.1. NCBI lineage: Eukaryota > Metazoa > Arthropoda > Insecta > Lepidoptera > Noctuidae > Autographa > Autographa gamma. The sequence goes on from LR989875.1 coordinate 1,028,147, forward strand.
ACTTTTTTCGCTTCATCCACTTTCATTATTCTCTTCATACATGCTCTTCGGTAAATATCTCTTACTTTGAAAGTCTTACCTACATATCTGGATATTTAATCAGAAAAGAAATGTTAATATTATTTCGCTTGCAAGTAACTCGTTGCCACCTTGCCACCTGTTGCGGTCTGAATGTAACCAGATACTGGATCCGACAATATGCAGTGCGTCTGATACGTGTGTGACCGAATTATGTGGAAAAGTACCCAAATTATCAATTTCTCGGCTGCGGATTTTAGTAGTTTCGAACCAAGCTATAAGCTATGAAAAAAGTGGATTTTTGTGTGAAATCTCTCTAGTATCAGTAAAGTTTTTTAGCCTATTAATCTTTCCACTGCATGGTAGAGCTATTCTACAAATTGCATCAGGCTCTTCTGACACACAACAAGACACACTAAACAGATTTTTTTTAAATACAGCTTTGGAATTTCCGGTTATCCTTCTTCTTCGTATCTTCCGCACGCATTATCATATTATATAAGGCATATTGTACCCAAAATAAATCAGACGTTATAACACCTCCTCTCGTTATTCTTATTGCCATTACCATCTGGCATGTCTAGGAGATATTAAATCAAATATTATGACATCGATAATTTATTTTACAAACAAAATCCTTTTTTTTATATACCTTTATCTTTAAATATGTCCTACTATCCTAGAGACATACTGCCTAGGAAGATATTACTAGCCCACATTCTGTGACGTTCGCATTCCATCATCCTCGATCCAATTACATCTGAACTTGACCCCTCAACACGGTCAAGGTTAACCTTAGTGGATAGATAAGGAACTACAGAGTGCACATATCAGGGTATGAACTTTAAGCACTAGTATGAACTAGTTTTGTAGTATAATAGTATCAAAACAGAACGATGTATTCAAAAAAACTATCCAAAACCCTAATATTATCAATCCTATCAAAATTTTCCCATGAAGCTCTGTCGTTGCACGGAAAATAACTTGAGTCAATAAACGAATGTACTACATACCTACAGACAATAATTTAATTATTAATTTATCGTACATAGGTAAACACAAAATAAAATTAAGAAGAAACATGCACAAAAGGAGGCCTTATTGCACCTGGCAGTATCTTCCAGACAACCTTTTCTATAACCTACTAAATAATGCACACTCTGACTGCCAATATTGACGACATCTCCTCTCGCGGGTCTGCTGGCAGAAATTTCTTCAGAAATAAGCAGCAATTTGTACATAATTTTTAAATATGAAATATTATTTCTTAATGTATTGTGTGTTCATAAATTATAATAATATAATGTGCTTACGCTGGTCGAAATGGGCTTTGACCGATATACACTCTATAGTTTTATCTTTTTTATCTCTTTGGTCTGACCTGACAGCTCTCGTCACTCATTAGGTCGGAACGAAGGGATGTGAACAATTTCCTGTGACTTACGCAACTACTAATTTTAATGGCATCTCATGATTTGGGGCTTGAATGGGATGTATCGGTGTGGTATGTTGGTCTAGTGGTTAGTGGGTGGTAGGTGGGTTCGATTCCCATCCAGAATAAAGCTTAATCTTTTTGTGATGTGCATGAAATTATTTTGTTCCGGGTCTGAGTGTTTTATCTATAATTTGTTATTATTTAGAATTTTATGAGTCCAGACAACTGATTAACATAATCAGTTGTCTGGTTGCCATAGTACTTTGTCCTAGTCTGGGATCAATTGGCAGTGTGTGATGATATGTTATTGTCTCAGTGACGCGATAAGAACCAAATCGTTTGGAGTAAATGGACAATACTTTAACATTGAGGTAGGCTCAAAGAACAACGTTTTTCATGACACAATATACTATACATTGAAAATATTTCAGATTTTTATTTTTATTTTGGTTTGAACTTCCCATTTCGGGCGATTTTGGTGTAAAACCGACCATAATAAATTTAGTTTTATGAGACAGTTGAGAGGACAAAGGACCAGTAATAAATAGCTTTGCTGTTGTATTACATAGGAAGTGACATAATCTTACTTCATTGCTAATTGTGCATCATGATATCATATGGGATTTCAGTGCATGTATGACTTCATTACGGTTTTTCTCATGAAAATTGTAATGTTAGGTTTTCAAACTTTTTATTTTCATAATTCTATTTCGGTTCTAAAAATTAATAATTAAAGTAGGTACTAAAAAATAAAAATAAAATAAAAATAAAAAGACATTTATTACTACCAAAGAAACAGACAAGAAATATTTTACATAAAATGTTAACAATCGTAGCAAAAGGAGATAGCTCAGCTAAAGTTGCTTCGACAACGTCGCAACGCTGATTTGGCTATTCCTACTCCCTGAGCTATTGTGCGGGAGTTGGCGTGCTTATGGGGTAGCAGCCACCTATCGCGAGAAAACATAAGTACAAAAAAAAATATAAATCTTTCAAACCAAAACAAACAAAATTTGAAATAAACAATAAAAAAGTAAGTACTATGTCATTTGATTCCAAAATTGGGATCTGAAATCTTCAATCCGCAATGAGCAAGCGTGGTGATCAATGCTCGTTCCTTCTCTATATGGGAAGAGACCTGTGCCCAGCAGTGGGACGTTTATAGGCTGGATTATTATTACTATGTAATTTAGCTTATTTACTCTGTAGCTTCTAAGCTTTACCTATTTTCGCCTTAAATAAACCTCTGTCCGTTCTTGAAGTTCAAGCTGACTCTGAACCAAATTTCATCACTATGGGTTGAACGATTTAGCAGTGAAAACGTAACAAACAGACAGACGTTAGGGAAGTATGAATTATTTAAACTTACAAAATTTCACATATTTCTTAGAAAAATGGAATGTTACAAAGAAACATTATCATATTATGAGTAATTATGCATATTTATAACAATAATAACATTGAAACTAACTAAGATAATATCTTCCTATCTATTGATATGAATGCAATTTGCATACTTATAAAATACAAGCTATCTTTACGTAGTGTTATTTAAATTATCATTTCCTTTATTTACTTAGTTAAGCTATAATACCGTGTTTCCTAGATAATGTGTTGTGGAAGTAGTTAGGTAGGCAGTAGGCAATTGTTTTGTGGAAAAATCCTTTCTGAGGAGTTAATAAGATTAATGATCAGCTACTCAGTTGACAGTCTTAAAGGATGTAGCTGAATGCTAATAGTAAATTATTATATTGTTAAGACAAACGCATTTTTGAAGATTACAACATCAGTAATATCGAGTGACTGTTTTAATAACAAAATATGAGTTTTTTTAGATCAGACTAGAATCGGATCAGTAGTTTAGCGCAACAGATAGCCGAAAGAGAACTGTAAGGATATGTATTAGTAACAGTGTTCTGTGCAAAAAGACAATCTAAAAAAACGTCCAACAAAAAATTATAAAAAAAATCATCTATTGACTTTTACGAAATATTTTTGGATACAATTTCTGGAGGAACACTGACACATTGACATCTATAGTAAAAGAATAGCTTACATAAGTATTTTGTAACCAAAATGAATCTTACCTACCATAATTGATTGAGTACATAATGCACAATGATATTCTAATAAACAGATATGTTATAAGCGTGCAATCGTGAAGACTCGAAAACGTCCTAATTGGGACGTATTGGCATTAACAACAACACTATTTGTCTCTTTTTTTCTTATGGGTTTTATCGCGCTATCTCTTTCGCTAGCTGCCGCGCTGCGCGGAACACTTTTTTCGATTGTTTTGTATGTGTATAACATATCTGTTTATTAAAATATCATGGATAATGCATAAAGAAATAGTTCCCGACGCTTCTAAATCGCACAAAAAAATATTTTTTGAAATTGTTCCACCATTGTCGAATATCTCATATCAAACATACAAAAAAAAATAATTGAGAATCTCCTCCTTTTGAAGTTCGGTTAAAAACAATGTCCCGTGCAAGTGTGTACTTCCGAATATATATTAGTCTTTTTTGCTGTCGGTTAACCATTCATAAATCTTAGACAACCGCTGGCCAATGAGTCATTCGCTCAATCGTATAAAAGAAATGATTTGTGCTTATCACGATTCCAGTACGGTTTAGCAATTGATTCGAGTGTTGTGTGTGTGTGCTATAACTACGTATATTTATTATATGTTTTATAAGTGAAATATAGTAACAAAAGTTAGAAATACAGAGTGAATGAAAACTTTGTTATTTGAAAGGTGATTGACGCTGGGTGAGTTTGTTTTGTGATTTTTTGTATAATTATAATTGTTTTTTTAGTTAATGAAGTTAGATAAGAGATTTTGTCGTATTGTCTTGTTACATGTTACTGTATGATTGCGAATATCGGTATTTTATAATAATGCTCGCGATGTTATAAACTGTCGAATAATTGTTAAGATTTATATTATTATGTAGGTATAAAGTCATATTTCGATACACGGTGTTTAAAGTAATCAAAATAATTCCTAACAGAATCACACAATTATTTAGAAAAACTAGTTCGTAATAATGTTCTTCGACTGGTTAGCCGTTTCTCAAGTTATGTGAGGTCCAGTGGTCACAGGATTCAGCTGAATACCGTATTTATTAGAGCGACTGTCTTTCTGAGCACAACCCATCTTACGGGGCAACACAGTATCCTATGGTAAGACTTGCACAATCGTTAAGAATTCTGACAACCGTGTCAGAATTCTTAACGACTGTGTAAGTTCACGAGTCACATGTGACAGTCTGAACCAAAGGCATAACGTACTTTCCGACACACGAAAGCTGAGTACCCGATCCCCTGGACCCACTCACAACTAGACCCGTGGGTCTACTTGACTTTTATCTTCTATATTTTATCGGTTATCTGAACCCACAATCAAATCTTCTTCTGCCGTAGTAGTTCATTTGTTTTAAAATAAGAATAATATCCTAGGACAAGTCACACACGGGTATCTGATCCAAAGCTAAGCAGAGCTTGTGTTATGGTAACCAGACAACTGATAAACATACTTATATATTTTAAATACATACATATTAAAGATAAATTACACCCAGACACCGAACAAATGATCATTCTCATCTCACAACATTTTTCCTGAGTGGGAATCGAACCCACGACGTGTATAGCAGTCAGGGTCACTAACCACTAGACCCACAGGCCCGTTTATATAAATATTTCTAAAATGATTAAAAGCCCACAATGTCTGCATCTTTCTCATCGTTTTTTGATACATTACTATGCATATAGGACCTACCCATAAAACATGAACCAAACTCCCAAGTATGTTGATGTAACGTAATATAATATTCCCGCTACTAGATATAAACCATTAGTTGACCGTTTGTCTGTCGTAACCTCCATTCACTGCTGATGCAATCGTCGAGGTGCACCGGTCAGCACTCTTGTGTTGCAGGTAGTTAGGTTTTATAGACATTTTGTTTTCTGTCTAGGTAACACTTGTTGTCTAGTTAATAATTAAAACTTAAAAAAACACTTACTGGAAATAGAACTTGTACTAGAAGTAGTAGAAAATGTAAAAATATTATCATTGTTTATAGAAAATAACTATAATTAGCTGTAGAATTATGCTAGTATATATGTTCAATTTGTAAAATTGATCCCACAGTCAGTTTGCACTGTTTTGACGGACACTGCTAGTTCATAAGATTACTATGTATCCACCTTTGTAACTAAATCACTACATAGTATAAAACAAAGTCGCTTCCCGCTGTCTGTCCCTATGTATGCTTAGATCTTTAAAACTAAGCAACGGATTTTGATGCGGTTTTTTTTAATAGATAGAGTGATTCAAGAGGAAGGTTTATATGTATAATACATGCATAATATAGTAGAGGAATCACTACATAGTATAAAACAAAGTCGCTTCCCGCTGTCTGTCCCTATGTATGCTTAGATCTTTAAAACTAAGCAACGGATTTTGATGCGGTTTTTTTTAATAGATAGAGTGATTCAAGAGGAAGGTTTATATGTATAATACATGCATAATATAGTAGAGGAATACGGATAATCTTAGAGATTTCTAATGTAAGGTCGTTAATGAACCCATTTTCTGCGCTTTCATTGCAAACGCTGGCTGAACCCTATGAGATAGATCAAAATAATGTACTACAGTATTGTGCACCTTAAAAAGATCTACAAAAAAGTCCGCAATGGCTATGTCTATCTCTTGAGGATAACCCACAATAACCATTTTTATCGTTTATTTATTATTTATTTACGAAAAAGCAATACAGTATTAATCCTTATCTAATTAAGTACCTTTAATAAATTGTGCATGCAATATAGATCAATATTGCCCTTTACAGCATGTAATTTAAATGAATATTTTCGAAGATATTACAAATTTAAAATGTAGGTACATAGCGGTTGCGGCGATACCGGCCGGAGGGCCGCGCGGGGGCCGGCCCGGGTCGTGCCTATACCAAATAGTGCGTCCAAGGCTGTGCTTCGCCCTACAGAACTGTATGATTGTGTAGTTACTTTATATTTGGTATCAGCGTTGCACCCGAGCAAAGCCGGGGCGGGCCTAGCGGCCCGCCCCGGCTTTGCTTAAATAATAATAGAATGTAACATTTAAGGAGGTATGAATTTTTTTTTGTGGTTACTAAAATTGAATGTGGTTTAGTTCCTCCATACCTTTCTTACCTACATTGTATTTCCCATCAGTGCAATACCTAAATAACTTACAGTAAAACTAAATCGCTGCTAAACCAATTTAAAATGAGCACACACAAAGTTAGCATAGCAACAAACCGTCAACCAGACAATTCGTAAAATATCCAACTTACTAAACTAACTGCAACATAGCAACGCTCATTCACACTTTCGATGTATTTCCGAGAAGTTCAAGGGCATGATAAGGTCTAGACAATATTTGCTTTCTACCGCAGGTCGTAGGTTCTATGCCCGGAACAAGGAAAACACAAAACGGTTAAAAATAGTTCCTACCTAAACCAACATATTGTGTTTTATTATCAATAAACATGAAGTAAAGTAAATATTTAGTAAAAAATGTCCTAAACACATATTTAGAAGAAGAATTCCAATGATGGAACAAACATAACTGCTTCGTTGGCCTAGTGGTTCTAAGCGCGACTGCTACGCTAGAGGTCTTGGGTTCGAATTCCAAGTCGAAAAAGGTGTTATTGGGTTTTCCTATGAAATTCTCAGTAGCAGGTCGGAGTTTGGATTTGTGCCCGGTTAGTGGCAATACGCTCGCCCCCTATTATATGGGACCTAAACATACCGTCAAACTGTGGGTGTCTAACACCTCTGCCTAACCCTTCGGGGATACAGGCTTGATGGTATGTTATCGAGCCCACAGGACCGATTGCACTGGTAGTGTGTGAGCACTTATAACACTAGGCCTAGTCAAAGTTTAAGCCATTATATTACATCATAATTAGGCCTACATAAAAACGCTTCTTAGGCCGCGAACACACGGACTGCTTCAAGCAGTTCGACTGCTTTTGTTTCTGTTTCCAAAGGCAAGCGCTGGGAGGCGCTCGTGACGCGCGAGAGCGGTCGACAGCTCGCGCAGTCCGTGTGCTTTGATCACTAACTGTGAGAGTGATGTCCTTAAGTTCCTAGACCAAGCTGGCCCGAGTCGGCCAAACTAGCAATAAGAGTATGTCCCTAAATAATAGAAACTGCGATCCAGTCAACCGTTGTTGCTTTGTCTTATTAGGATTGTTAGCAATGCACTAACTCGAGTTCCCCCGTAGGAGGTGCCTTTAGTGGACGTTGCTGACGTAGTTAGTTTTTTTCCATTGCTCTGGTTGGAGACCTTAAATGTCATCGCCAAAAGTCCGGTGAAGCAGTCAAAGCCTAGATCGTGGATCTTCCAAAAAATATTAAAATAAATCAATCCTCGAACAGTCCGTGTGAGCAGAGCCTTAGAAATAACCGCCAATAGTATAAAAAATACTTTTAATGTAACATCATCTAACATACTAATGACTCGGATTTTTTGCTAAAAGTTTTTTGGACTCACATTTATGAATGAAATGGGCAATGAACTTGTATACCTACGGTAGCTACCTCTGTCATTTGACTTCGCAGTAGAAGTCTGCAAATGATGCAAGGTTTATGAACCGGATTCGAACATAACCTTCAATGTAAATCTAAAGGATTTTAAGTTTATTAATTGCACATAATTTTAATAAGGGTTCATATATTTTTAGCATTATTTACCAACTCCAAATATAATTAGCTACCTGGTTTTTTCGACATATGTCCAATTATAAATTATCGTTTAATTTATCGACAAACAGTAAAGAAAAGTTATTACTTGTAATTTCTTGTTCACTCTGACAATCAAAAAACCTTTTTGTAAGATATTAACTATCCCACTGAGACACAAATGTCTCATAATAGGTCCATTCTCTTCAATCCTGAGCTTTCCGCTAATTTAGCAAAATAAATAACGATTAATCTCATCACAAAATCCTAACATAAAGCAACACAAAACCTTGAAAATTAATTAACCTAATACCAAATGACGTTAAAAATGCTGACCATTAACAAGAGTTAATTAAAACGAAAAAGTTTTATAAAAAAAGAAACTCGGCGCTACTTTGTCAAACTATTTTAAGAACAGGAAAATTAATGAATGAAATTAAACTTCAGAATAAAATGAATGGAGTTGTTATAAAATTAGTCGGACTTAAAATACTTTGTTAAGGACTATTCACATTAAACGAGCGACTGCTCTTCCTATCCCCAATCCCCAACCTTATCAAAATAATGTAGAATTTTAAAGAATTTTATGGATTGGGGATAGAATGAGCTTGTTTAGAATTAGAATTATAATTAGAATATTTATTTAAAGTTCTTACAGGTACAAAAAAATAACAGGTGGTAGTGTACATAAAACGGATCTCCGTAACATACCCAAAGGGTGTACATTATTGGTATAGGTTGTTTGATATGAATCAGCCTTTATAAAAGAATCGACTCTCATTAGGGAATTAAATCACAAAACAGTCGTAAGTAGAATATTTGGTATAAACTCACTAAAATTTTGCTAGAAGACATGCAATGCATGTTTTTAATATCTCTCTAATAAAAATACTTAATCAATACACTATTTTTGGATTAACCCTTGACGCAAAACAGGGGGTTAATATAGAAGTTTTAGGAATCAGTCTGTATGTCCATCGTAGCGTATCGTTTTTCGTTTAAATGCTGGCATTATCCAGATCACTGTTAGCTATAATTTATGAAAATCTGTTCAACATTTTAAAAGCTACTAGCGGACCCGACAGACGTTGTCCTGTCTACATGGTCTACAATAACACAATTATAACAACACTTTTTTTTTATTTGATCGCAGCGCTAATTGTCGGGACAGACTAAAATTAAAATTCGAATATTATTTAAAATTTGACACTGCGATGGTAGCGCCGTCTGTCGGATCCAATGTAAAACATTTCAAAATCAACAACTACTAATAAATTAAAAATAAATCAAAAAACATTGCCCAGCGGACAAAATTGTGAATCTAAACCATTCCCAGATCCCCTTGAACACACACAAAAAATTTCATCAAAATCGGTCCAGTCGTTTGAGAGAAGTTCAGTGACATACACACTCACAGAAGAATTATATATATAAAGATATACCTAATACCATCTTATATATAAAAATGAATCGCTAAATTTGTTGGTAAGCGCATAACTCAATAACGCCGAGACCGATTTAGCTAATTCTTTTTTTGTTGTGTTAGTTACTATCAGGAGAAGGTTTTTATGAATGAAAAAAAAAATTAAAAAAATTGAGCGGAAGAAATAAAGTAATCCTGAGCTTTGTTACGTTAGTGGTTTGTTGAATTCATCTCCGCCCCGAATAACATAAAGGCACCGGGAACGGGACCTATATATTCACGCGGGTGAAACCGCGGGGCACAGCTAGTAATATATGAAATTGTCGGCCTCTTTTATTCTAAACCTAAACAGAGTCGGCAGATAACCTAGTATTCAAACAACACGTGGGCTAACATTCGGGGGTGCCAGACATGTCACTCTATTAGAGAAATATAATATCTTAAGAGCTTACTATTGTGTTAAAATAATGGGTATTATAGAAACTACACATTTCTCGCCTGTAGAAACAATAGAGCAGCTATTTTGGGAGAATGGCGTAAATGTAAGGGTATTAAATATTTATTTATAGAGGAGTTACTTATGTGGGTGTTTATGTCAAAAAGTACTCTGATTTTTCTTCTTATCCTAACATTGTTCTATTGATTTCACATTACTATACTATTGGCTTTTGTGGTATTGATAATTTGAAATTTATTAACTCTTTCTTTTAAAATGGGGAAGGATAAGAACAAAAGTATACATTTGTTTTTAACTTTTATGACACGTTGGTTACTTTTATCCTAAATTATTAAAGGAAATAGCTTAAATAGTAGGTCACGGCTATATATAACATAGCAGTTGTAAAACTTCTGTTTCTTTACTCCTTAGACAAAAAACCTAATATTAATTAATAGCCTATAACCATTCTCAAAAATCGAACTATCAAACCCAAAAATATTTATCCAAATCCGACAACCATTTTCCGAGACAACAATTTTTTCTTCAATTATTACATGAAGTATAGTTTATACTTAGCTATAAGATGTTTGCAAAATCGCCAAAATCTCGTACATAAGATTTGTGCTCATAAAATGTATGTAAAACTGCTAAAATCGTACATATCAGTGTGTAGTAGTGTAGTGTCCCTGAACCGGTGTGATAAGGGGCGTGTAACGCGTGCTGTCTAATCTCCGCAAATATGGCACTCACAGACTCCACTCTGTTCGTTATAGTACAGTCTAAAGCATAAATGTATAATGTAATAATTAGTTACTGACCTATTAACAATGATTTGTATTGATAAAACAGATTTAGGTTATAATGATTGAATGATAAGAATCCCTCTATTACGAAACTTATTTGATGTAATCTTACTAGCTTTTTCCTGTGGCCACGGCTACGTCGGTTAACCTATATAAAAATTGACCTTTGTCTTTTCTAGTTAATCAAGCTTACTCCATATAAAAGGTCATCAAACTCGGGACAGTAGTTCAGCTGTGAAAGCGAAACAGACAGATATACAGACAAAATTAACTTTAAATGTAAGTGTGGATATCAAAGACATACAGTGTTTCACAGAACTGACTTAAAAGCACTCAAATCAAAGCAATTAATGAAAAACTCTCTCTTCATCTAATCGAGACATACTACATCAAAAAACCCTATCTTTTGTATATAAAACGCCAAACAAGTTAACATATCAATAATTTCATCATTTTACATCACATTTTAGTTGTCGACTGTATCTCAGTTCAAGATTACCGGTCAATCGCTATAAAAACGTACGATAAAGCAATAAAGTGTGAATTCTGACACATATCGATAAGGTTATCGATAACCTTATCGATAAAGATATCGATTTAAATTAATGTTGGTGTCTTATCAGGAAATAAGTGCTCGTGGGCCGGAAGACGCCTACATTTTACATTTTTTTTTTTTATTTAATTTTAGATTTTTAATCTTAATCCTTTACTTTGTTTTTAACTTTCTTGAATTAGATATTATCAGACTTGCTAAGCTGCTAGGAATAGGGATGACGAAATCTTTTCTCTACTTTCGTCATTGTGATGTAGATTCATACAAAATATTTGACACTTCTGTTTATACGCAACAAAAACTTGCGACAATACTGAATACATATTGTCCGTTTTCCGAAGATATTATTATTATATTTGTAATGACAGATGACGTCATACCTTTGCACAAAGCGTGCAAACTTATGACGTCAACAAAATAATAGTATTAAGTAAACTACTATTGTATGAAATACTACTATTTTCCGGATATCGTTAACCCCGTATAAACCGTAGCACGTGCTATCCATGCATGATTGTGACGTATATAACTTACACATATACATACATACGTAATAACATATAATCACATATAAAACCTGGTTTGGAAAAAGCGAGAATTATGCATGCATGTTGTACATTGCGGGGCCACACGGGTATGTTGTCATAAGTGATAGACCATAGACGGCAATGTACTGCAAGTTCTTCTTGCAAAGAACTTGCAAGTTAAGTTTAGAGGATGCGAGAATTACGCGAAATTCTCGCATCCTCTAAACTTAACTTTTTATACAACAAGACATAAATTCTGTAAGTAACTATTTTTTCAGAAATTATTTGTGATCGATGCATACATACATACATAAGACTATTTCATACGAAAAAGTAAGCACATTAAAAATAAACTGATCATCATCTCCCTGCACTGTTCCCAAATATTTGTGGTCGACGCACTGCGTATTCAGCTTCCATTCATCTCTACAACTCATCTCATTCATTCCATTTTCAGAAAACTGTTTTTTTCTTGTATCATGCAAACTACATTTAAATAGTGAAAAAACATGGTTTAGAAGTAACAGAAACGTTAAAGATAAACTATAAATATTGCATACAGGAAGTAGTGTTTTGCAATGTGTATACATTTCAGGAATCATCTAAAACTTGTCAGTTACTAGATAATTATACGACCTACTTAACAAAAGAATAAAATAAAACAGAAAGACCAAAACCAAATTAGGTTGTTTGTGCATATGTTTTTAAGTAAGTATGTTTGTTTGTCAAATCTTGAGTTATAACCACTTCTGGTCATCCCTTATTATTATTATTATTTATTTAAAGCCTGAACTGTCCCACTGCAGGGCAAAGGCCTCCCTTTCCTCCTTCCACAAGTCTCTATTGAAGAACAAAAGAGAAAGGGAATCACTGATTAGGGAATTCGGCTTAAACACATTTGACGTTGGTTATATGATAAACATTCTGTCAAATCCTACATCAGATATTGCCAAACGAATTTGTAGTTTGGTCCGAGTGTGTAATCGGTGATTCGTTTTCTATATGTTAGCGGCTACTTATCCCTGTAAATTGTGAATTGTGTATAGGGTACAATGGGGTTGACGTATCCATGTGGATAAAAACTCCTAACTTTTAATAAAGAATTAAAAAAAAAAAAGTCTCTATTGTTTGCTAATTGTTGCCACTCCTTCCCGTATGCGTCCAGTTCATCCCTCCATCTCCGCCTGGGTCTTCCACGCGGCCTTCGTCTATTAGGAACCCAATTTGTAGAGGCTTTCGCCCAAGGTCCTTCTGACATTCGGCACACGTGTCCGGCCCAGTCCCATTTCAATTTGGCAGCCTTCAGGGCCACGTCCGCTATTTGAGTCTTGGAGCGCAATAGAGAGTTCCTTACATGGTCCGTGAGCCGAACTCCGAGGATGCTGCGCTCCATAGCACGTTGGCAAACACTGAGGCGGGATTTTTGAACGTTGGTGAGAGCCCAGGTTTGCGCACCATACGTTAGAACGGGGAGAATGCACATGTCCATTCGTTTTCGCTTAAGTGAAAGTGGTAGCGGTCCTTTCATGATGTCTTTCATAGACCAATATCTCCTCCAGGCGTTTTCAATCCGACGAGATATTTCTTTGTCTTGTCTCGCCTGAAAGGAAACTATTTGGCCTAAGTATAGGTACTCTTGGACATATGCAATCTCCACGCTCCCGACTTTAACTCTCCTCTGCGCGTTGTTAGTCATCACCTTGGTCTTCGTCATGTTCATTGCGAGTCCCACCTCAGCACTTGCTATGCTCAGTTCGTGGAGCATGGACTCTAGCTCAGATGCTGTCGAGGAAAAAAGAACAATGTCGTCTGCAAATCTGAGGTCATCCCTTAGCTTACTTTTTTTTACTTTCAAGCTTGTCTGATGATGGAACCAAAAGACACCGACGAAAACTCTGTACCAAAACGATGCAATCCCATCGTGTTTGGGCTTGTTAGATTCGCCTCTTCTTGTGCTTTCAGCGTAGCTAATTTAAAAGGTCACAATTAAATCTAATAGAAGAACAAACGCTAACTTTACTAAATTTAAAACTTACATAAATAAAAACTAACAGGCGACATTGACCAGGATGACAATGAGTTTTTTGACGTCTGTTAGTTTTTGTTAATGTAAGATTTAAAAGGTTTTTTAAATACACATTGCTCTTAACTTGTGATTTAATCCTTAAATGGTCAGAATAAATAATTTTATCCCATATTTATAATCAGTAGATTATTAGTTTTGAAGCTACGTTAGGCAGTAAACCATCTGCACTAGATAATCTTTGGCCTAACTCAGACAGTAGCGTCAACCGCGCCGGAAGTGAGGTGCGTCATGACGTCAGATCAGACCATCCGTATTGGTTTAGTGAACTATTTGATTTAAATGGTTTAGTTAAAGTTAATCTTTTTTTAGTGGGACGAGTTAGTCACTTTGTTATTTTGGAATTCACGATTAATATAGGTTAGTTTTTAGTTATGAGATACAAATTTGTTGATATTTCGATAATCTATTGTTAGTCATAGAAAATAATAGAAAAAATAAATTAGGAGAATAAAATATATATATGATTTTCGTGCTTGTTAATAAGTTTGAAAATACGTTTTAAGTTACATTTACAAATAAATAATATATTATTCTAGTTTAATACATAATTTTGCCACTGACACTTTTCTACGAACACGATTATTTACAACTTTTAATAGTGGTAATTAATTTATTTATGAGAATGAAAAAAGCAGTAAAGAGTTTACCAAAAGCTTACATGGGGATATGGTATAGTAAGTAAGCTAATATTTGATACAGTAACAAAACACAATAAATGAATTTAGTTTTTTAATATTTTTTTCATGTAACTGGAAAGATTTGTCATTTTGTGACGCTTAGCTCTAACAACTAGCCTTCATTTGAAAAAACATTATTGTATTTATCGCAATTGAAAAAAATCAAGACGTGTGTGACACCGCTGAGCACAGCTAGTCATACACATTTATTAAAGTTTTTCAATGAACTCCTAAATGTCTAAATTTAGACTCATGTAGATTTTCCCTAAATTTAGATGCGGGTTTATTCAATGAACTTCGCGAAACATGTTTAATGCATTCAATGTATAAAAGGTCATTTGTAAGTATTTTTCCTTTTAACCTTCAATATTTATTGAGATTTTTTTACTCTTTTCCTCTAGTGATATGAGTAATCGAATGAGGAATAAAAAAATTCACAAAAAAAAAACTTTTTTGGTAGTTACCTTATAAATGCGAAAAAATCTCGCATTTATAAGGCAACTTTACCCTTTGATATGAATGCAAAAAAAAATGTTTAAAACCGCAAAAATATTATAGTTTTACTGTATTTTTATTTTTGGGATATGAGTAAAGAGTAGGACATCGTTTCGTAGTTATATTTTTAATGATTTAAAAGTTTATAATATAGGTTTCGCGAATGTAAGACATTAAAATAAAACTACTACTACGTATAAGTCTGCCCGTGACCATGAAACCTGCAAAGGTGTCGATACGTCGGGACCTAAAATTGATATAAACTGCGACATAACTCTTAGAAAGAAGTTTTATTTCCAGTTTATACTAATTTTAATGAATTACCCAACTATGTATGATGGGTATAACATCTACTCACCCCTTTGTAAAACAAGCGTAATCAAACTCTAATTAAGCATTCTCAGAATCCTTCAGAAATAGCTAAATACCTGAACCATCACCAAGCTACTCAATTAAACCACCACACAACTGATTTCAAAATGTATTCATAATCCATTGCGTACTTAATCAGTACAAGTAGTTTTGCACAAAGTGTAAAGCTGGCAATGTATGATAAACAAGTGACGAATGAAGTGTGTAATTGTGTTCATGGTAAGGGTATAACATTCTTGAGGTTAAATTAGCGAATGTTTTGTAAATACATGCATAACTGCAGTTTAATTGCAAAGCTTACGTTTTTAGCGAAATGATTCGTTGGACTTTATTATAGGATAGTGTTAATTACGGGGTTGAAACTTAAACTCAAAATCTTTATTTGCATGTTAAGGTCTTACATAGGTCTTAGTGAAATAACAGGCACAGCTTAACGGCCTTTTTCAGGCAGAGCATATATGAGGGCTAGCACTAAACTTATCATAAATTACATTAATTAGGACTTAGTATAACTTATAAATTTATTTTTTAATATATATTTACTGATTTGTTCGGAATAAAGGTAAGTATATAATATATTATGTGGGTTATTGCAAAGCTTTCAGCATAAAAATATTATATTATATGTACACTAGTATAGGTTAAGATAGGCAGTCGCTCCGTATAAAATACGGTATTCAGCTGAATCCGGTATGACTGGTAGCCGACCCCAACATAGTTGGAAAAAAGCTAGGAGGATGATGATAGGTGAACCCCACGGCTTTACTCCAATTTTGTATTTCGCCGCATAAGGTGATGGGTACCGCATAAATTATGTTTCATCAATAGCTAATAAAATTATTTTAAATCTATGTTTTTAGAATTCGCATTAAGAAGCAAAGGGATTCGCCTTTGACAGCAAAAATTGTGCAAATTCTGCTGTCACTTTGCTTTTACAAGATACGTAATTAGCCCGCCTTAACACTTCTAGATTTCTAAAGATGATTCATACATACATAACAGCATACTAATAAGCGTACAAATAATAAAACTAATTCTAAAACTTGCCTCAACTTACGCAAGTAGTACTAAGTAACAAATCTTCGCAACTATATCAAAGAGGTTTAAGGAAAACGATCGGATATGCGTACGTGACGACACGCACGCGATCAAACCATAGACAAATTGTAGACCACTTAATTTGTGGCCAGCACGCATTTATTTTAAACGTTCGAGCTTCAAATTGTAAAGAAAGTTTGGGCGCGAGTGATTTATTTTTTAATTTGTGTGTTGGTGAATGCGTTTTGGTAATTTTATGATTGGTTTATAATAGTGTTATAACTTTATTGTTTTTAATATGATAATAATTAGCTAAGCCTGTTTAATAGTTATGTAATTTTGTAATGAGTTACATAAAAAATCCTGAGCATGAAGTTGGTATTTAAAGTCTTGTTTTTCCATAATCAAATTATGTAAATTAATAATGTTATAATCAGATTTACATGTATATTTGAAGGTGTTTTTACCAATAAAAGAGTATTATACTCTGACTTAAAACTAACATAAAAGTTATGATAAAAACATTGCCTTCAACTTGATTTAATCGTAAGTTAAATTATATTAAATAACTTAGATAGAACGTAAATGGATAGAAATTTTATGTTTGAATTAAATGCTTTTAAATAGTATGTACTCGTAAAATGTAGATTATGGTGGAATTTTATAAAGGAAAATTCTAAATGGGCAATTAGGTATATAAAGAATCTTTAGAAAATCAATGAAACTCCATCTGATTCCGCTCTTTTATCACAGGACCGAAGATAATGGCATGTGAAAAGAAAGGTTTATGACGAGCAGCATAATGACAAAGAAATAAAAATTGTTAGTCAACTTTTTAAAAAGTTATTTCATTTACTATCTCAGTTGAAAACTCCTAAGAACTTCTCCATTTGTGAAGTTGGTTAATCCCACCTTGGAAATGACTACATAAGGCGAATACCACAATTTCGAATGATAATAAAATACAGAAGATAGTATCAGAAAATTCTCCGCAACATCTGATAAAGATTCCGTCTGCACACAGTCTAGATCTTACAGTATGGATCATTATAGAGAACATTTCTGAAAGAAAGTATAAATATTCTTATTTTTGATAGTTGATACATGTAAAATTCAATACTGCTACGCTAGAGGTCTTGGGTTCGTTTCCCAAGTCGACCAAGATGTTATTGGGTTTTTCTATGAAATTCTCAGTAGCAGGTCGGAGTTTGGATTTGTGCCCGGTTAGTGGCAATAGGCTCGCCCCGTATTACATGGGGCCTAAACATATCGGCGAAATGTGGGTGTACATTGGTACACCTCTGCCTAACCCTTCGGGGATACGGGCGTGATGATATGTTATGTTAATCACTTGCCACTTACTGCACTTTCGACTCCAGACAATCTTTACTTTTGCGTTCAAATCTTCCGCACCTCGCCAAATCCATACCCAAACGTTACCCCAATAATAAATTAGAAAATCAATCACCCCCACGTTATGTTTACCTGAATCTTTCAACGCGGCTTGCGCATTTGCCAGAAATAAAACTATTAATTAGCTTAAGTTTATATTAAAAACATTGTTTGTTGATCCTACTCTAGATCAGCGCAACGCGTTGAAAGGAACTCTGCAATGTATCTGAAAACGATTTGTTTGCTTACACTTCTATTAGTTACTGTTTGTATTATAAGTGCTTTGAACCTGGTTTATTTTACGAAAAGGCTGTAACTGTCGCGAAGAGGGGCAAAGCCCTCATTTTCCCGAACATACCACGGTTGTCAGGAAGTGATCAAAAACATTGATTGTCAGCTCACCCTGAACATATATCCGTACAGAATTCAGTATACGCAGTAGTAAAAAAGAATATAAACATCAAGTGAAAAAAATCAAAACAAAAACGTTTTTGAAATAATAATAATTACCAATTTAATGTTGATACGTTTAAGTCTACGATGCGACAGACAAAAGACCGTCACACGTCATGACAAACTTAACTCTCCTATTTTTGCGTCAAGGGTTAATTTTAATACAATTACATAATTTCTAGAATAAAAGTCCAACACATTTTCGTGTCTCATTTAGAATTTTCTATTAACTTCCATGCACTTGCTATAACGTAAGCAACTAAAACTCCTATTCTGAATTCTAACCTAAGATCAACGACCTTTACATATAGTTAGTACGAACTATATTTATGTTTCTTATCTGTACAATAGTATAAAGAGATAAAGTTTATAAGTTTGTACAAAGCAAGTAATCTTTTAAACTCACCATCATCTGTCGAGCCTCTTCCCAACAATGTTGGGAAGAGGCTTCCAGTCTTACCGGGTTCAGCTGAATACCGTATTTTACACGGAGCGACTGCCTATATGATCTCCACAGCCCATTTTACTGGGTAACACAGTATGTCATAGTAAGGCTTGTTGTAGAATTGACTGAACAACTGCCAAAGATCATAGTATGACAGTCGGATCATAAGGGTAAGGTGCGGTCTCGGTATGTTTTGAGTGTTCACCCATCCACGGACCAACCGCGGCGAGCGCGGCTTAACCTGTATTATCAGTCACACATAATAATTAAACCCCTTAATAATTAAAATTATGAAGGAATTAGCGCGTTCAAACAAAAAAAACCTACTGCTATTATAGATCTTATATATGAATTTTTGACACCATATTTTAGGTTATTAATGACTTAGAAGTCTTGTTTTGTTTAAGTGTATTTAAATTAGAAACACGTACTATTTTATCATTTAAAATAGAATTTTAAAACATGTCCAATATAAAATTCAAATTGTAGAGAAACGGTCAAGGTTGTAAGTACTTATTTATCTCTTTTAATTTTATATTTATGAGATAATAAGTACTTTTCTCTTTTTTTATACGATAAGAACCACGTGTAGGTGTTACCTTAAACCAACACATTTTTTTTACTTTTGATCGCAGATACTGAAATATAAAAGCTTTTTTGTACACTTAAGAATTTTTTTTTTAAACTTATCGATTTCAAAGAAATGTCTTCAGAATTTCACTTTTCTTGTCTAAGTTTTTGCTTCTGTTTAAAGGGATAGTCATATTTTTAATCTTAGGTAGTAGATTAGTAAGTTAACTAATCCCAACAAGGTGCGTAACATGTATGGTGTGTAAAAAAAACGATACAATTATTTAAGACGGTAATCACAGCTTTTACAAAATAGGCTACAAAAAATAACCCCTATAAAAAGACATTCCTATAAAAAAAAAACCTGAAAAAAACTTGTTAGTTTAAGACACAAACAAGTCATCTGCTATTTAAATTCCAACAGTTATCCCCTTGCTACTTAAGAGTTTAAGTAAACAATGAAAAAATCGTCTGCCAAATTATAATACAAAATCACTAACTCTAGACCATGTTATTGCGCAATAGAATTACCGAAATATATTGTAATGTAACCAACAAATACTAGTAAAAAACGTTATGTAACACATGACCTCAAAAGAACAAAAAAAACATTTACAAATCTTTTTTACTTTAGACGCTGAAAAATTCATGAGTTCAAAAAATGGTGTACATTAAGATTTAATAGTAGCACCTAGAAATACATAAAAGTTCCTTATTTTAAGATGTAATATTTTCTGCGTAGCCTTTTCCCAAGTTCGGCTTTCAGTCTTACCGGATCCAGCTGAATACCGTATCATACATGAAGCGACTTCCTATCTGACTTTCACAATCCAATTCACTGGTTAGCAGAGTGTAATAAGACCCCTAATAATACTGATTGTCGACATTGTTTTGACATAACTATTGTCAAAGATCATTGTATGACTCCCAAGGACCAATTACATAACATATCATCACGCCTTTATCCCCGAAGGGGTAGGCAGAGGTGTACCAATGTACACCCACAGTTCGCCGATAAAGGCACAATTATTGGCCATAAATCTTTAATTAACGAGATTTCAGATTAACAACTTTTATCATTCTTGTAATCTTTGATTTTCTATTAATCGCTTTTCATTAACTCTTATTTTTCAAACCCTAAATAGGTAGATCACATGACAAAAAACGTGCAGGAATGGCTCTCTTCCTTCAAGTGACATTAAGGAATTTTCATACAATACATAAAACATGAAGAAAAAATCTCGCCATTACACATTTCATTGAAAGTAAAAATAATGGTAATTGGTAAAAAAGTCACAAATCACGTTTTTATAAGCTGTTAAAATCACGTGTTTCTATAGTCACGTTATAAGGGAAATATTGTAACGTGTGACATAGATTTCTACTAAATTTCTCGGAATTCCAAAAACTCTTTTTGGATTATAATGACATGCATTGACCCTTTTTTGTATGTTTTTGGAACAATTCTGGAGTAATAACTGATTTGCCTTAGAATGGGGTAAATGGGACAATTGAATATATGAATGCATTAGATTTGAGATACAATTAAGTGGGACTTAAGATAATGCAGTAAGAAAATTTTAAATGTTTCAGTTTTTAATCTTTGACATATCTTTATGGGAAGGTTCTGTACCTATCGGCATAAAAATGTTTTTTATTATTATTATAAAATAAAATAAATAAATGCGGACAACATCACATACATTGCTCTGAACCCAAAGCTATTAAGCACTTGTGTTATGGAATTCAGAAACAACGAAGGTACCACAAACACCCAGACCCGAGACAATGTAGAAAAGTGACTTTCTACATTGACCCGTCCGGGGATCGAACCCGGGACCTCAGAGCTAGCGACACCTTGAAAACTGATGCCTAAAATAGGTTATTAAAATTAATTAATTTAATTTTAAGGAACATTTCTCATTTTGACACTATAATTATGTTGTTCTACGTTCTAAAATTAAATTCTGGCATATGTTTGCAACATACATTGTATATATTTTTCACCAACAAAAAATAATCTATAATAGTCTTTAGAGAGTATTTCATAAGAATTAGGTCCATAATAAGTAAAGATAATCACAATAAGTCCCGAAGTCGCATACTACTGAAAAATAACTCCCAAAACTACAGTAATCAAATTCAACATTTAAATTTCACGCGAGGCGTCTGAAGTAAGGAAAAAGAGGAAAAAATAGTAACATTCAAAGATTATTAAAATGGATGCCATACCATTTCCGGTGGACACGCTTTTCCATGTAAAAAGTGTTGTAAATTCACAACCGATGCGAAAGATTTTACATAAACGAATGGGTAATGTAACAGAATCATTTTTAGGGTTCCGCATAAAGCTAAAAAAGCCTTTGTTAGATCACGTGGTAGTCGGTCTGACTAGTTTTTTTTTTCAGGACCATTTTGGTGTATTTGAGAATGTCAAATAACGTCACCAAAAATAAAAACAAAACAAAATTGCCTTCTATGTAAACGAGATTTAAACCACTGCCTTTTCACGCCTGTCCCAAACATTTCCACTTCCACCTCAACCCAGAATCACGGAATTTGACATGTGGCCAATGAATGAAAAGTCCGGAAAGTGGTTTTTCAACCATAATCTACTTTTATTTTTAGAGAAATCTTGTTAATAATAATAATCCAGCGTATAAACGCCCCACTGAGCAAAAGCCTCTTCCCATGGCACGAGCATTGATCACCACGATTGCTCTCTGCGGATTGGCGATTTCAGATCCCAAATTTTGGAATCCAGCTTTCCTCAAGATGTTTTCCTGTTAGTTAATAAATCAGCAAAATGTATACGGAACCCTCTATGGTAGTGAAGCTCCCGCTTGTCCAGTATATTTGAGGTAGGAGGCCCTCATTTACAAGCGTATATCTGAGCAGGCATTAACAAAGTTCAGCATAATAATGGTAGGTGGCGCCGAGTTTCATGTAGAGAAAGGTCCTGAAAAAAGCCTTGAGCATAAACTGAAAATTCCTTTCATAAAAATATCATCATTATCTCATTCGTCGGATTCGCCACTGAGGTCTCGAGTTTGATATCTGGACGAGTCACAGTAGTAAAACTCTTTGCTACGTTGTCTGGATTCTGGGTGCTTGTGGTGCCTTCGTTGTCTCAGTTTCCAAAAGTTTTTTAGCTTGATTTTCAGATCAATGCTGTGATGTTGTTCACATTTTTGAAGTATTTTACTAGATACCTTTCCTGTCTAGAGGTCACTGCTTTTCAAGGCTCTACTGTCTCCCCTTTACCTTTACAAGGGTCTTTGCCCATACACTTATATTATCAATCCATCTATCAGTCCTAAGTACTGACCAACATCAATTATATAAAGGGCATAAGAATTTACACGTGTGCTTTTCAGATACCGAGCATGTGTTTACACGTGTACTTTTAAGATTCAAATGTTCAGGGCTAAATACTCATACTAATTTGACCTTTTATTTAAAAAATACAACGACATCTCAAATGAATAATTAATTTATAATTCGATGAACTTTCTTGAAGCTTAAGAATTAAAACTGATTTGGGAATAAAATTAACATATTATCACGTCTGTATCCCCGAAGAGGTAGGCAGAGGTGTACCAATGAACACCCACAGTTCGCCGATATGTTTAGGGTCCCATGTAATAGGGGGCGAGCCTATTGCCACTAACCGGGCACATATCCAAACTCCGACCTGCTACTAAGAATTTCATAGAAAAACCCAATAACACCTTGGTCGACTTAGGAAACGAACCCAAGACCTCTAGCGTAGCAGTAGCGCTTAGTACCACTAGGCCAACGAGAGAGGGAATAAAATTAGATGAAAAACAAATGAGGATCAACTACGCAATTTTTAAATCTCGCGAAAACAACAGTTTAAACAAAAGCTTGTTTTTGTCGTTTAAATGTATTCGGATGTTCTAAAAATATTTTAAACATAGTTCAGATTTAGAATCGCAAGTTAAAATATTTAAATATAGGAAAATATGACGTTAAGCTTTCTTAAGTGACGACATATTTAAAGGCAAGTTAGACTCAACCCAGGAGTCCGATAATTTTATTTATAATAGTTTTTTTTTTTCATTTAATTTATTTACACAAACTGCTAACTTTGTTTTATTTTGGCAATAAATTCATGAATATAAAATTTAAGTAATGATTGGCTTTACGATACAATTAGACAAAACGACCTAATTTTCAGTATCAATGACTTATAAATAAATTGATTGATCACACAAAGTATATGTCTCAAAAAAACTGGGTAAGGGTGATAATAAATGATATTTCTTTCTCTTTATGACAAAAGGCCCGTGAAATTTATCGGCCAGTTTTATTTTGCAAGACATATTACGTATAAAAAGCGGTAAAATAAACTGTACTCTATTTAAATTTAAGATTAACAAATAACATCGTAAGCAGCCGGCATTATATTAATACCTAATTGATTAACATCTGCGCTCGATTTGAAATTCAATCGATATTTGGAAATCGACGGGCCCCTGGAGTACTGGACATCACTATAGTATAGGTTGGAGTTAACCCTACAATGCTTATGTGAAAAGTTAACGTTGATATATAATTTTTGATGCAATATTTTATGATCAGTCTGTGCATTTAAATAGAGCTAAATACAAGAAAGTTAGACTGTAAGCATTTAATGTGGTCGTAAGCATTATTTGGGCCCCATAATATAAGCACCTCTTTTTTTGTGTAATCCTTTTTATATTTGGTATACTAGACGACCTCCGTGTTCGAGTGGTATACGCACCGGTTTTCAGGGTGTCGCTAGCTCTGAGCTCCCGAGTTCGATCCCTGGACGGGTCAATGGAGAAAGTCACTTTCCTACATTGTCTCGGGTCTGGGTGTTTGTGGTACCTTTGTTGTGTCTGAATTCCATAACACAAGTGCTTAATAGCTACTTACTTTGGGTTCAGAGCAATGTATGTGATGTTGTCCGCATTTATTTTTTATACTTAATAAATATCTTATTTTACATGCTTTTATGTAGATACTTATACCTTTACAAGACTTTTATAACATACCTTCTAAAACCTTACAGAAAATTAACACAACAAACCATAATCTTTAACCATCGCTAATTGGTCTCAAGTAACAAAATGGCTTATTACCTTGTCAAAAATAACTTTCGTCTCTTCTTGCCTATTAAACTAATAATAAACTAAAATTAACTAACTTTTAGACTTAACCACCAACATCTATTTTAATGTTAATTATAATTTTCGCCGTAGTAATTTTGTTGTTATTAAAGGTAAGGCCTTAGAGGTTTGTTTATAAATAAACACTTCCGGAAAAAGTTTTATAATGTCTGGTAGAGTATATTGTGTCATATAATTACCTAATAAGCCTTTATTAATACACAATTAAATCTAATATAAGAACAAACTCTAACTATACTAAAATTAAAACTTACATAAATAAAATAAATATTACCTAATTTATATCCTGATTAACTTGAACAAATGTAAAAGTCTCACAGTTTAATAGTGTTAGTGACAATTTCACACCGAAATAAATTTTAATCTAATTTACCTTAACTTCATGTTTATTTTAGGAGAAACCACATAAAACCTTGGATTTTCAACATGATTTAATGCTTAATAATTAAAAATCATACATAAAATACTTACCTATGGCTAAATCAGTAAATATAAAAATAGAATGCCGGCTGTACCGTAAAATAATTTACCTATATTTTGGAAAAAATCTTTGCTAATTAAATATATGACCGTTGCTATAACATATTATGTTCTTTTTTAATGCTGTCTAATTGGTCACTTAAACATTATTTATTGATACGATGTCATTTGATAATTCATTACCTCAACAACATAAACGTTACTACAAAAAGCCCCGCAGCAAGTTTCAAAAATCCAATTGTTAAAACTACTTTACAGAGCTTTTTCACACACTAACCAATTTCATTTGCTATAAATACAGACATTAACAAAAGCTTACTCAAAAACTGTCAAAATAAAAAGAAAAATAAATGAAAAGCTTACTGGCAACCGAGTCACAAATATTTATTATTTGATTGCCGAAAAGTATAAAATAAAAAGAAAACAAGTCACCATAAAGTTTCAAACGATATAAAAAACAAAATGCTTTTACATAAAGTAGACCTTTTCACGCCTTTTTAAAAAGTTAAATTACTAACTTTAGTGGCAAAAAGAACAAAAAGAAAAATTTAAAAATCTGGGACAAATATATCCAGCCAGCAACACAGGGTTTTAACCTCGATATTGCACATTATCATGAAAGAATATGATAATCCTTACGTACGGAAACGGCAGATGTGGCTGCCTCAAGGACATTAAGCATGGCATCCCACCCAGGCCTCTTGGTCAGAATTGGCACATCGATAGAATAATTATCGTCAAGATATTTCTTAGTTGACAGATCTGATAAATGGTCTGGGTTGAGTAAACAAAAGGTGACAGCATCTGAAAAGCAATAATTAGACGCGTTTATCAATCTTGTGTACGAGTGTGTATTTTTTACCCGACTGCCAAGAAAGTGTAATGTATTTATTTGTTAGGTGTTTTAATGTCATTTTTTTATGAAATTCTCAGTAGCAGGTCGGAGTTTGGATTTGTGCCCGGTTAGTGGCAATAGGCTCGCTTCCTACATGGGACCTAAACATACCGGCGAACTGTGGGTGTACATCGGTACTCTGCCTAACTCTTCGGGGATACAGGCGTGATGGAATGTTATGTATATTAAAATACTAATGATATCGACTCGGCAGGAAATCAACAGTATATCTTAAAGCAGCAAAAATATACACATTTATAGACATAATAAAAAAAAAACTCGAAAAATATAACCAATCTGAGAACAACATTTCGATATTTATATAGCTACATACTTACGTTGGTATTGTAAATTATTGAGCGATACATGCGTACGTTTTGAAATGTATACTTCTGTCATTCTGTCACGTCATTCGTCTATTTTCTTTGCGTACGCACGCACGGCTCGCTTTTTTCAAGTCCAGGTGTGTGCCTTTAAAATTCAATGTTTTCCTTCTTGGTTTTATACGCTAGTTTTGTACTAGGTGTGACTTTCAAATTCGAGATTTTCTCGCAAAATCTTCTTTAATCCATATTAATGCAAAAGTAACTCCGTCTTAACTGATTTTAACTATTGGTGTATAAGCTTGAATTCCGAGAAAGGAAATAGGGTACTTTTCAGGGTACCCGTGGGTTCGCAAGCATCCGGAACCGCGTGCAAAAGCTAGACATAACATAACATATCATCACGCCTGTATCCCCGACGGGATAGGCGGAGGTGTACCAAGGTACACCCACAGTTCGCCTATTTGTTTAGGTCCCATGTAATAGGGGGCGAGCCTATTGCCACTTACCGGGCACAAATCCAAACTCCGACTTGCTACTGAGAATTTCAAAGCTAGTCTTAGCAAGAAAATCTGAATTTCATTAGAAATCTATTCGGATAACAATGAAATTTCACGTATTATAGCCGCATACCACATTGGCCACATGAATCACTAAATCAGTTCTAAATTGAACAAAATTTGCATTCCATTCATGGTTTCATATTGACGTCACAGTTAGCTTCCTTCATTAAAAGGTCAATGTATGCGTATAATAATATCTTCTGAACTTTTTTTGCATTTTCCTGTTTCTCGACTTTCCTCTCTTAAACTCGGTACTATAAGACTGGCTACAGAGATTATGTGTTTGCTGTAAATTCATCGCTGTTTGGATGAAATGTCTGAAAATTTCGTTTAAAAATTTTCGTTTTGAGATCTCTGTACATACGTGAAGGATTTTAGCTCAAGTTTCTGTTACCTTAAAATTTTAGTATCCAACCAACTACCGCCATACAAGCCAAAGAGGTTCGTAAATAGGCACGCGTCGTTGGAGAATAAAGTCGTCAGGTATCGTAGACTTGTGCGAATTGGCTTACAAACCAATTGGATGGAGAATAATAATAAATTTGCTAAATTTTTAGGTAACTCCGAATACAGAAACTTCATTCTTAATTAAGTTTTCATATATTCTTTATTCCATATCTTATGAGTACGCAGTAGATCGCATGTGAACTCTTTCATAGAGTATACATAAGCAAGCATAGTTTGCGCGCATCGCTTTCAGCCCGTTGTCTCAAACTTAAGCTGAAAGTTCTGCGCTCGTTTACTGATTATAGTGATTTTCTGTTTGATCCAAGTTACTGCTAATGCTTATCACTTGCCTTCGGACTCGATGTTCGATAGATGTTTCGACTCGGTTGACAGGCTTTTACGTGAAAATATCGATGTTCGAATATTAGAATGGTAATTTTAGGATATGGGATAGTGTTGATAAAACGGAGTGCCCTGTTTAGACACTAATTTGAAGCTACCGCTTGATCATACTTGTGCTCACAGTTCATACTTCGTTAGGCACACTCTATAGTTTACTTATTTATACTCTTATACCATTATGGCGGCTACCCATGCAACCATACTCTTGTCCATTTATATCCATACATTCACTCATTTCCGGAAAATAACATCCGACTCATCTAAGCTGACCTTTATTCAATTTGTTTATTTTTGTCCAAGGACAACCTTTGAACTTTTTCTTTTACTTAGGTATACTCGTATGTGGGTATATTTGTTAGGTTTTTTTTGTATTGTTTGTATGTAGTTTAGTAATTAGTCCCTAAATAACCGTTTGGTTACTGCAAGTAAGCAAAAGGGTTTTAAAATATACATATCTATTTTCGTTTTACTTAAATGTTACTATTTTCATCATTTCAAATGTACTATATTTACGGTATTATATTTACATATGAAACATAATCACACTTTTTTAATTATTTTAATAATTTTCAAAGAACTTTCCAAACGTTTGGTAGAATCTACTCGTGATCAGAGGGCTGGTTTGTTCCTTGCACAGAGAATCGGCATAGCCATTCAACGTGGCAATGCAGCCAGCCTTCTGGGCACGTTCCCCGCCATTGACAAGGATGACGATGAATTCTTTGACGCCATTTAGTTTCTATTTATGAAACATAATTAAAAGAAATAGTAAAGTAAAGAAAAAAACAAATACCAAGAACAAACAAATTTAGACCCTAGCATTAGATAAGTAAAAATTAAACTAAGACATTGGTTACACATCTATCTTTACTGAAATTTGTGTTTTAATACCAGTACTGAGGCACATTCTAAGGGTCCCCAAATCCACTTTTTAAAATCGATATTTAATTGCTGAAGTCGGTAAACTGACATGACATCGTACATGAAACATGAAGTATCTATAGTGTCACTCGTTTAACTATATTCTGCAAACCCTTATGTAACGCTCATTGAAAACAATTAAATAACTCTATTTATAGACTCGTTTGTGTATCTTGAACTATATAATACTCTTTGGACTTTACTTTTAAATGTTGGTATTTTAATGTATTACTCTTTAATATTTGTAAGCCCTTACAGAAAAACATAGCGCTAAGTTTTTATTTAGATATTTTTAAAACGTTAATGTCTTCTTACCAATATTTCACAAATTAATTTGCTTCAGTTTTAAAAGTTAGGTAATATAGCAATAATAAAACTTGTCTTACATAAATTGCAACTTATATTTTATCAAGGCTTAGAGGCACGTTTAAGCTCAGTAACATTACAAGTAGGTAAATAACTTAATATTGCTGATAATTATAATCTATAATCTAATATGTAAGCTTTAAATTAAATTTTGTTGAGAGTATAAGCAACTTTTAAGAATCGTGTACTACGTTTTATTCTGTGACATATTTTTTAAGTTTCCCTAAACTTGTTTAGTAGTTTTTTTTTGTAACTTCGTCACAGTAAGCTTTTATATACGTAACTGGACTTTAAATTCAATATTAAGTCCATTTACAGATTACGTTATCAAGAAAAAAGTTAAACAAAAACTTTTTTTTCTAAATCAAGCAAACGCATTCACCATTCATCCAAAACATTAAAACTTACAGCGACGCAAAACTTTCTTTGTTCATTACAAAGTCAATGCAAATGTAAACTTTTCACGGCGCCCGCGCACGATCAATTACGCTCGCAACCGCTATATAAGTTTGTGTTCAGTAATATCAGTTTTCATTCACCGATCATTTGGAACGACGGTCTCGTGTGAAAAGGCGTTTACCCCGGCCCAAGGGAACGCCTAGTGATTCAAAATTAGAACTGATTATTTTTTAAATTTCGACTCTGTGATTGTGGCTTTATACTTATTATTTTTTATTTTTAAAAAGTGATTTTTGACGGATTTCGGCGGGAGTTTTGACAGGTATTTTTTATTTTTATTTTTTGGTTTTATTTTTGAGTTTATGTTGCGTTTATTTCATAATGATTGTGAAAGATTAACGTATGTTACCCAAATACGCATTGTGATAATGCTTTACGTTTTCCCGTGGTGATAAGGAATTACGATGTTAGGTTTTTATTATATATGACACAATAAATTTTAAATTAAACTTCCTACTACAAAAATATATTTCCCTAAAACTAAAAATACCTCTGCTTAATATAATATTGCTTTAAAAGACTTTCTATTTTAGTATAAAAATATGATTAGCGTAATAATCTTTCTAGATTTAAAAAAATAGTTTTTTTTTCCTTTTTAATAACCTAAAAAAGCTTTAAATTGATACATTTGCGACGGTCAAAGGTCGGCTCGTAAGTCACATGTTATCCATTGATAAAACCGTAGTACTTCGTAATAATAATTATATAGATAAGCACTGTATGAATGAGAATTAATCATTCATATAAATCACGAAACTTTAATTGAAAATTACGGAAATATAACAATCAAAATCAGGAATCTTCATTGCATTTTTACTCCTTACGCAGATGTCAAGACATTCCTTAGATATTTTGTGGATTATATTTTATCTTTACTTGATAAATCGATTGAAGACTTTATAGTATTATTATCTACTTTTACTAAGCCTAAAATGACACTGTATTTCTCATATAGATAAAAAACAATACTAATAGTATCAGGATATAAAGTCAAATCTTGACTAATAGTTTTATAAAAGTGTGTAATCTTTTATTAATAAAATGAAACTTTCGAAATATTTACTGTCTGTTACTGAGTTGTTTGTTCTTTTGGTCATAAATAAAGGCAGGGACTAAAACACAATATATTATATTTAATAAATCGAATCGCTAGTTCGCTAGATAGTCTGCTTAAGTACCAAAAAATATTACGTTTACAATTTACATAATATATCCAAAACCGCAAAGAAAAAGAAACCCAAAAAAAACCCATACGCACTAACTGGACCTATAAAAAATGTCGTAGTTAAGCCACAGATAACATTAACTATTCAGTAAGGAAGATTCATGACACACTATGAATCACGCATTATCGACGTATATTATGTAACTGTGAAACAATTAGAATTCAACGCATAAAGCGATTAAATTTATCTTTATTACGTGACAAAACGATTCATTCCTTTATTATATCAATCGATTACTTGGGTATTTTCTAACCTAATTTAATATTATGTCAAAAGCACGTTAAGCTGTTGGTTTTGACTGTCATACGTTAATCTTTGACAGTCGGTAGAATTCTTACAACCAGTCTCACTATGGGATACTGTGTTACTCAGTAAAATGGGTTGTGAGGCAAACTCTCCTTGTAAAAACTTTTTTTATTCAGATATTTTAACAGCTATTGTCCAAATTATATTAAGATTGGTCGGGTCACACCGTTGCCTATTTAACTGAGGCCAAATATAAATTATTGTGATCACTTGCCTATATAAATCATCACCTAAATATTATTTGACTTATGTTATTATAATCTGAGTCGCAAACATGACAAAAGATATTGTCGTTTGTGATTTGTTTCCCAAATCAATCGTACAGTTGTTCTAATTACATTATATCTATCAATCGCAATTCTGACAACCAGTTTCACTATGGGATACTGTGTTACCCAGTAAAATGTGCTGCTGAGGTCACAGAGGCAGTCGCTCAAAAAAATATGATATACAGCTGAATTCAGTAGACAAGACTGGAAGTAGACCAACATAGATAGTAACTTTGAGTTTTACTACCAAATTCTTAGGTCGAGTAATAGTATGTCACTCTAGCCAACAAATTGTAGCAAATAATATCTTTATTATTTGCTAAAATTTGTTGGCTAGAAAAGAAACTGTATTATTTTATTAATTGGACACATGCAGCAAATCCAAATGATCATAATTCCATTCTTCGTAATATAATTTCATTCGGCTTAAAATTAGTCGAATGCCCTGATCAGTTATCCAAAAAGTTAACAGACTATAACAAGCGTTAGTTATCTAGAACCATCCAATTTCTACTTCCTGTGCCCCACGTGGAGATTACGATAAGTGTGGTAAACGTGACCTCAGGTAAATACGCCAGTTGTCGGCCATTCATAGATTATAATACAAATTAAAGTTACAATATTTTTTACTATTAACAAAATTGTTGATTGACATTTTTTTTGTTTCATCTAATAATTATTTTTAAAGGAATTTAAGACAGCAAATAAATGTATACTAATGATAACACAAAAATAGATCAAGTTTTGGCATTTAATAGAAACTTCTTCTTATCTGTTAATAAAAACTACCTTTTACTTAATAAATGAACATAGTTTTGATAAAAATATATAAATTAACGTCATATAAAAAGGCTGTGTTCGTTTCAAAATAAGACCTATCATAATATTAAAAGATACTCTTTAGTAACTTACTTTGAAAATAAAAATCACTCATCAAAACCACATTTTACCAGCTCCAACAAAAAATAAAATAAACATCCAAGTCCTTAGCAACAGGCAGCCTAATAAATCATATGCCATCAATTGACCCGACAGCTCGTTGCTTAAATGATTGGCATTCGCGAAGGGTGGCGGATTTTATTCCCGCGCGGTTCAAATGTTAACTGCCATGCAATATTTGTTGAGATTGTGCCACACACTGCGTTTTCCTTGTATTTTGTAGGCATATACAATCACGTAAATTTAGAATGTAAAGATAGACTGGTTAAGAATGCTTTAAAATTGACTAGCGGCCCGCCCCGGCTTTGCTCGGGTGCAATGCTGATAGCAAATATAACTAAACAATCATAAAGTTCTGTAGGGCGAAGCACAGCCTTGGACGCACTATTTGGTATAGGCACGACCCCCGTCCCCCGCGCGGCCCTCCGGCCAGTATCGCCGCAACCGCTATGTCCCTACATTTTAAATTTGTAATATCTTTGAAAATATTCATTTAAATTACATGCCGTAAAGGGCAATATTGATATATATTGCATGCACAATTTATTAAAGGTACTTAATTGGATAAGGATTAATACTGTATTGCTTAAAATAGCTTTTTCGTAAATAAGTAATAAA
The DNA here is from genome assembly GCA_905146925.1 of Autographa gamma. Classification (NCBI taxonomy): domain Eukaryota; kingdom Metazoa; phylum Arthropoda; class Insecta; order Lepidoptera; family Noctuidae; genus Autographa; species Autographa gamma. Next base: position 1,060,999 of record LR989875.1, read on the forward strand.
TAAACGATAAAAATGGTTATTGTGGGTTATCCTCAAGAGATAGACATATGCCATCGCGGACTTTTTTGTAGATCTTTTGAAGGTGCACAATACTGTAGTACATTATTTTGATCCATCTCATAGGGTTCAGCCAGCGTTTGCAATGAAAGCTCAAAAAATGGGTTCATTTACGACCTTACATTAGAAATCTCTAAGATTATCCGTATTCCTCTACTATATTATGCATTTATTATACATATAAACCTTTCTCTTGAATCACTCTATCTATTAAAAAAAACCGCATCAAAATCCGTTGCGTAGTTTTAAAGATCTAAGCATACATAGGGACAGACAGCGGGAAGCGACTTTGTTTTATACTATGTAGTGATTTGGTGATATAGGTTTGACATTAGTTATTTTTTAAGTTAGATGCAAAAAATCTACAACTTTTTAATAAGTGATGTTAACTTATCATTACAAAATGGGTGTAATTTATCTAAAATATTTATGTATTTAGAAATATATAAGTATGTCTATCAGTTGTCTGGTTACCATAACACAAGCTCTGCTTAGCTCAGGATCAGACAACCTTGTGTGAGATGTCCCGGGATATTATTATTATTATATTATTATTAAATAACTACCTATATAATTATTCTTAATTTTGACGTAATGCATTGACGATATGACACAATTTAATGATTGGATATGGATTAATCTGGCAGAAGACCGGAAATAACAGTTAAAAAGATAGGTCTTTCCCCAGCAGTGGGATCACTAGAGCAATGAATAACGATTACGTCCTTATGATACAAAAGTCCTATACTATACAAAAACTAACGTAGTATCTACGTAATCCCAAAGTACCTAGTCAAAGCACTGATTAGTAACGATTATTTTGACGTCTTACTTCACTTACGTATGCAAAGTATACCACTTGTCGCTTAATTCGTAGTTAAACGTCATCATTCTCAATTGCAAGCGCATGACTAAGCAATTGATGAGGACTCGATAACGTACGTAGCTACTTATAGGATGGGAAGAGGATTTTTGTAAAACACATTCTGAATGCCTGACTCGTTTGAGTATTTGGATGTATGTTTAAATCCATGCAGCCTATAATATTATCAGTGCGGAAGTAGCTATGTCTGATAAGCTTTTAAGACTAAACCATTGAACTGATTTGGATGAAACTTGGTATAGGGTAAGCTTTGATTTTATTAAAGGATAAGCTAATTTTTGCCTTTGTCTGCGTACTGTGCGTACTGCGTAATTTTTACTGTGAAGGGTCTACCTTTACAAGTCCATCGCTTCTTCTCCTTTGACCAAGGTCTACCGGTATTGTAGTGCTTGGAATTCTTCAAATATTCAGCATCGAGCTAATCGTAGCCAAAAGCTCAAAATTCACAATGTTTTTAAAATCCAATACCAAGGTAACAGTGAACACCGCTATATCACTGACCTTTAAGCTTGGTGACCTAATAGATAGTTTTAAATCTGCACCAAAGTTTATAAAAGTTTATAAAAGAGGAAAAAGAGTGAAGTTGTAGGAAATTGATAAAACACACTTTACACTCAATACTTTCCCTAAGTAAACATTTGGTTACTTGATGAAAATATTGCAGTGTTACCCAGGACATATTATTGGGCCAATAGTTCAATTTCCGTTGGCAAAATATTTGTATTATTTATGAGTTCTGTTCCGGGTTCGACCATTTATGCTTATGATATATGCTCGAAATATAAAAAGAGACAACAAAATTGAAATACAAAATAAGATAACTAAAAAGTTTTGTAGTGACATTTAACAAGCTTTGTTATTAGAAAAAAAACTGTTACAGTATAATTATAAAAATAACCATCTTTAAAAAATAAATATAGCGTACAACCTAACGATAAGAAAAAGAATTATTGAAATCATCAACAAATAAAACACAGTCGAGTTAAGAACCTCCTTTTTAAGTCAGATTTAATATACAAATGACATATAATTAATACTTCATTGATAATTTAGTTTTTAAATATTTCTCACCCAATAAGTAGACGTATTAAAAGATATCTTGAAATAGCTTTTTCTTTTATTTCATAATAGTCTAATAGTTTTCAAAGCAATGATATTAATTATATGTGTAGGAGTTCCTGCATGTGTACTCCCACGTTCAATTCCAATCGGTATTTTTTAATTATAAATAGCTTACACGTGGATAGTTTTCTTATTTAACTCAAAAGGATAATATGTTGAAAGTATTTATGTTTCTCAGTTTAGTTAAGACTATATAAGAAATCTAAAAGTACTATTATAGACTTTTATTTATTATTAATTTTATTTACAAGACCTTAAAACAATTATTCTACCTAACAAAAAAAAAACTCTTTACTGTTGAAGAAAAATTGCTACATGTTTGTTCTTAATTACAACGATCACCACTTTTTCTGAACTTCAAAAAAAATATAATCTACCACGGCGACAACAGTCGCCTTCACCCTAATTTTGAGTTTAAAAGCGGTTGCTTACCGGAAGGCCATAAAAAATCTTTGAAGGGACAATCTTTATAACTCGGCGGGGTTTTAGCATGAATCATTAAGCATTAGGCCCTTTTTATATTGACCGGTGAATGACGTAATATCTTGTAAAAGTTACTAGGAAAGCAGTGAATGGCTGGTTGGCAGAAATGGTCCCAAACGTTTTTTTTTAAGTTGTTTGATAAATTTTAAGGGTTTGCCGGTCACTTAGGCCTGGTTTAGACGATGCGAGGAATATCGTGCGAGTAGCTGTACACTGCGGCACTTGCTCTGTATGTTGTTGTAAGTGATCGATTATAGACGGCAATGTACTGCAACTTTTACGATTTTTCTCGCATAATCTAAACCAGTCATTATACTTCTAACATTTATATTTTGTAATTATAGTAGGTATAAAAAGAAAGGTATATAAAGAGACTTTTTTTCAATGCGTACAGTTAAATATTAAAAGTATGGTGAACTTTTTCCAGATTTAAATCGAGAATTTTGATGTTTTACCTATATGTATTTAAAACGAAAAACATATGAAATTGAAGTCGTTAAAATAGTTCTAAAAACAAAAATTAAGGAGGTCGTAATTAAACAGTAATGTAAGAAAACTATCTTCACTCGCTTGCCGAATTATTTTTAAAACTAATTTGACGTCTTCTAATAGCAAAATATAAATGCAAATGAAACCATGGAGAAAAGCTAGTGTATTAATAAAAGTAATAATTAATTTACAACGAAAAATTAAAATAACATATTTACAGAACCTAGCAAAACAAAATTGTGTGTTTTAACAAACTTTAGAATTAAGCTATAATTTATTTCTAACAATAGCAGTGATAATATACATTAGAATATTAAAAGTTCAAGGTTTTTAATCTCCCTAATTAATTCGCATCTTCCGTTAATAAACAAGCGTTTATTTACTCGTATTAAAATAACTCCAGACATTTACATAATACGTAGGACGGGATTAGGTACTGAAATAATTATCTTCCTACACCCATTAGGTATACTTAGCAAAATTGATTTAAATAGATGACAAAATAATTGATTGAATATATTAGTAAAAAAATAAGAGAATGGATTTTTGGGGCCAATTCTAAGGTACGATTTCATTGATGAACGAAGCATTTTTTTGAATGTAAAAATGTGACTGTACTGTATTGTGATAATGAGAAAATAAATTATATTATATTCTATTCTATTTTATTTTTTGAAATTGTTTCTCCATAAACGCAAATATCGAACCATAAATAAAAAAAAAACAAACAAACAAATCCTCTCTTTTCGAAGGTGGTTTAAAAATACAGAGTGTGCAAGGAAATACTGATTATGTATATTAATTATCTAGTGTTTACTGTAGACTAGGCTTTCCTCACAATTATATCTATATTAACCACCGACGCAAAAAGACAGGGTCTTATAAATTTGGCGTGTGTCTTTGATATCACAGCTCTTAAAATCATATATTTTGATGCGGCTCGTTAATTTTGCTTAGCTCAAGTTTATGAAGATCTGTTCAGCAACTTTATGTAATTAACTTAAAATAAGCTTTATCTCACACAAAATAACGATTATTTTCCTTTGTTACAGATAACTCCATACTAAGAATCTCTACAGTATTATAATAATTTATTAACAAAATGTATCTGGTATTACTGTTCGCGGCCACCGCGCTCCTGGGCTCCAGTCGGTCGGCGAATATCAACAAACACATGAAACTATTGACAGAATTAGATAACAGTATTGATAATAACGGTAAGAGCTTTTTGTGTGAAAGGTTTTATGAGTGACTTGTAGCGCCATCTCTTGTTGAGTGGAAACATTAAGTTACTAAAGTTTTAGTGAGAAGTATTTAGATCCTCTTTAACATGATTGAATATACCTTATGTATACAAAAACAATCAATCATTTTTTTTAACTCAAAGATTTTTAGTTCAAGAGCTTTAATGATTTTAGTCTCATAAAATAAAATTAGACATAGCAATTTTTATTCATTAACTTGCATTATTTGTGAGTACATTAATTATATATTATTCATTACTGAACGCCATAACTATACTGATTCAATGTTCAATAAACCATCGAAATATTACTGTATCGATTTACTAAATACTGCTTATTATAGCAGATAAAAATACATTATAAAAGAGGTTAATTCAAATAAATAACGTTATTATTTTTATATTCCAGTGGCACCAACAAAACGCCAGTCCTTAGCCCGCCGGTTTCTCACGATAACGCAGCGACCGAACGCGACGTATGCTCACTCTAGCGGCGAGGTGCTGGAACTAACGTGCGACGCTGTCGGCGCGCCAGCGCCATCTATACATTGGTTTAAAAATGATGCGCCGGTTTATGAGGTAATTAGACTCGCATTTAATAATTTACAACCGACCTTTGTATTAATACTAAAGTAATTTTTACTTGGCTAACTATTTCTTGATATTTTAACCGACTCTTTCCGGAAAACCAATCAGCTAGTATTTTTTTAAATTGTCATTTTTTTGTCAGACCTCACAAGTGATATAAAAATTTACCAATCACAGTACTATATATACCTATAATGAATTTTATTACATAACATTATTACATGAAGCAGCCTTACAGAGTAAATCCCAGACAGCTAGCATTCGTTTCTTACTAGTCGTCAACAGATGGCAGCACCTAACACTTACCTTACTTGTTACAGTATGACGTAGAATCGAATGAGCTTATAGACAGCAATCCGACGTCGCTCGCGAGGACGATATCCACTCTCCTGGTGACGAGGACTTCAGGGCACGATGTGTATACTTGTCTGATTAACGCCGGCTCCAAGACGGCCAGAGCTACGACTGTGGTGTATAGTGAATGTAAGTTATTTTGTATGATGTATCATAAAACAATTACGTTTAACAATAAAAAATAAATCTTTATTAGAACAAAGAAACAAAGCGATTTCATCTATTGTAGGTGCTTAAGGTTTAGCTTCATTAAGATAATTAATAATCTGTAATTAATAAACTGCATAATTAATTTTCCGTATGCCCATTGAAAAGTTGCTTTTACTCTACTCCATTTTAAAATGGTTTTTTTTTCTCCTTATCAAATAAATATAGGGCACATTATTTATCCATTATTTTAAAGATATTCATTATTAACTTTCAGCAGCGTGCGTTACTAAAGAGTTTTGACATTTTCTAACGCAAAACTCAACACATTGAGTAAAGCGCTAAAATTACGTGCCTCTAAATTGCCAATTTCTAACAAGTTTCCCTCCCCTCACTAACAGATGGCGCCACCGCCCTCTCGGAGCGCGTCAAGCTGTTCCCCCTCGCTCCGCGCATAGTCGTCACATACGAGATGTACCTCGACGTGATCGGCGCCAACATCGCGCTCCCCTGCAGAGTGAAGGGGCACCCGCGCCCGCTCGTCACGTGGAGGGATAACACTGGGGCGGTTGTTAAGAGGGATCCCAGGATGAAGGTACGGTATTATTGTAGCCTAAATCAGAACCCAGTGCAGGACAAAGGGCTCCCTATCTTAAATATTAAATTCGATTCCTCTTCTTCTTTGATTACATTGTAATTTTAATAAAACACGTTCTCGAGAGAAAAAAAAGCCTATCACAAGTACTGAATTCGACTTTATTACAAATTCAGAGTGTTGTTTGTTGTTTTTTAAAGTTGATATAACAATTTGACTTGGATAAAATATTGATTTTACAATAAATTATTGTGCCTCAAAAAAACATTCAAATTGTCATAAATTCATTATAAAACGAATATACTTGTTTTTCATTAACATGAAAGTAAATGAATTGGTAAAAAAAATATCACGCAATATAAAAAATAATCCATTAGAGCGGTTGCAACTATTCGATAACAGATGGCGCCAGTCAACGCACTTCGTAAAAAAAAAAAAAAACCTTTCGAGTCAGCCGTTCCTTTCTGTACATCATACGTAACATGATCTAATAACTATATCATTTTCTTAGGTTCTGAGGTCAGGCGAGCTGGTGATCTCGTCTCTCCGCTGGAGCGACATGGGCGAGTTCTCGTGCACGGCCACCAACATATTCGGCTCACAGCTCGCCAAGACATTCGTGTATCCTGCTAAAGTAAGTTTATATTTATTTAGATGTGAATACCGTACTCGAAGTAGAAAACTTTTGAAATCAATCGTTTTGAAGTTTATTTAGTTCCCGTTTCGTTATAAATAAATTTAAACAAGAGTAACGACTTTGAAATATATATGGGACAACAACCTAACAATATCGATGTCAATTTTTTATTGCTAATTGACCGACATTTACCGAAGATATCGCGTTACAAACGCAAAAAAAAAAACAGTCTAATTCAGAACCTCCTGCTCTGGAAGTCGGTTAATAATTCAAGCATAAGTTTATAAATTCCTCCATTTTCGTTTCATATTATAAAAACCGCTCCCACAGACAGTGCAACAAAAACTACCTCCTCTTATAAAGTCGATAAAAGTTTTTTTTGACATTTTTAATAATATATTTTTATTATATTTTCCTTGTTACAGGCTGGATAAACAAACAAACACACAAGCAAGCGTCGAGTATACTTAACTGGATGTTCCTGGTACAATTAAGTTAAATTAGGGCTGTCCACACTGCGCCGGAAAACGCTGCGGTTATTATTCACGCTCCTTTAAAAAATAATAATTTTAGTACACTATCTTATGTGAACAATTAAGAATATAATGTATGAAGTATTTTTTATTTCTCTGATACATAATGTTGTACCTATACTCTTGAATTTGAAATTGACGTTAGCTGTCAAATAGAAAGAATTTCAATACTGAGTCCTTTGATGTATTTTTGTTAAGAAAAAACGTTTAATGGATTATTTTTTTAGCTGCATAAAGTATGTATTGTATTTCTGAAGTACACATTTTTATTGCATTTTGTTTAATTAGATGTAATATTGTAAAATAATTTCAAGTTACTTAAATCGTATTAATTAAACTTTCAATAATTATAATATTTGTATTTTCATATACTTTCGCATAAACTTATGTAAACTACTTATTATTCAGTTTAGCTTGAATATAAATCCTAGCGAGTAATATAACAAGTATTAAAGGGGGCGTGATACATAAGCCGGCGGCTGGCCCGCCGAGCGGTTCAAACGCAGCGTTTCACCCGCCAATGTGTATACCACCTTAAAAATCGAGTCTGCCTATTTTTTTTAAATATATGTTTTGTTTATCGAATGTTGTTATTTTAATAAAGTAAAAACACTTGCGTGTTTATTACAATAATTTTGTACGAAATAATTTGGGTAATTGACTATTTTAATAATGAGAGGACATAATAATAGGATAAATAATAGTATTAATATTTCATTTTTTTATCTTTGAAATCTCTTTAACAATAATAATCTAGAATTTTTCATATAAACACATTTTTTACTTTTCAGTTAGATATTTTATTTAAGTACAAATTTTACATACGTAATCTAACTTGGTAATAAGTAATTAAGTTCCAACCATCATAATTGTCATAATAACTATTATTTATTATTAATAGTCAAGTACCCAATTATTATCGAATAAATAATGTATACTTATTATTTCGTAGACTGTGATGCAACATAGATACCTACAATAAATGAAGTGATGATTTAATTGATTTTTATTTACTTAATTCTTATAAAAAAGTTGTAGTTTTTCTTTATTTGAATCCTCAACTGCCTCGTTGGCCTAGTGGTGCTAAGTGCGACTGCTACGCTAGAGGTTTGGGTTCGATTCCCAAGTCGACCAAGGTGTTATTGGATATTTCTATTCTCAGTAGCAGGTCGGGGTTTAGATTTGTGCCCGGTTAGCGGCAATAGGCTCGCCCCCTATTACATGGGACCTAAACATATCGGAGAACTGTGGGTGTACATTGGCACACCTCTACCTATCCCTTCGGGGATACAGGCGTGGTGATATGCTACGCTATGCTAAATTGCATTAAAAAAAAAAACAAGTAAAATCTTTGTCACTTATGATTTTTTATGGTATTACACTTCAGTATCAGTAAATTTTTCAAAACAAATTTTGCATATAAACATGCTTAAAAGAACTCAGCCTATCGTGGACTTGTGGTTCAAAGTTATATGCCTCTCACAAAGAAATATAAGACACAAAAAAGAACCGAATGCAATGAAAGTTATAAGTAATCATAAACCAATTAATGAAACCTACATTCTTTGAAATCGATGCATAAAACGTTCCTCTCCTCTCCTTCCGTATCGCGTAACGAAAGACGAATTAAGAACCTTGTCCTTGTAAAGTCGCTAAAAATCAGTCCAACCAATTCCCAGTATCATCTACATTCCTACCTAATTGTTTTTCTCTAATCTAAGTACAAAACCGAACATCTTATAATACTCATTAACAACTCACAAATAAAGTCATTTCACTCCAAACCTGACGAAATTCAATCTCCGTAATATCCATTACTTACTATTACAAGTATTACTAGCTTTTCGCTTAAACCTCATAACTTACAGTGATGCACCATTGCACAACATGGCCGCCACTCGATGCTCAATCCGCGCGAATTTGAAATTTATTAACACTTATTACAGTTGAGCGAGTCGCACCACTATTTCTGTTGCTTTAATCGAGATCAAAATTGGTGTGTTAGGTTTATTTAGTATCGAAAGGAATTATTATGTATTAGTAATCTAGTTACTGGAAAAATCTATTATAGGGTGTAAACTAGAATTCAGACTCCAGCTAACAAAAAAAATCTACATATTATTTAGTAAAAATGCAGTTACATATGTACTGTTTTTTTCTGCTTTACCTTTTCTAAGTCAGGTATACAATAAATTAAGAAAACCCTGTCCGACACCATCTGGTGATATAGGATACACAATCACATGACCAAATAAAATATGAAATTTAAATATTCATGATAGTATAGAAATAGTGATATCAATGTTTGTAAAGCCCCCGTGACACAAGGACTATATTCCTTAGGTAGTTTGTGAAACTAAAACTATTATCATAATATATTCAAAAATTACTTGACTAAATCTTACTTATATTAAGATCGTAGTTTAGGTGACAGAAAATAGTTGAAGCCCTAAACTTACTTTATCATTTAATCTTAGTTTAAACATTAAACTAAGTTCAAGACTACGGTGCAATGTGGCCCAGCATTCACTTACTATGGCAGCAATTCCCATGCCTCAATTTGCGCTAAATCTGTTACTATTATACGGCTACACTAATATATTTGTCACAATAACTGGTACACATTATTTTATGTTAGTATTGCCAGTCTGACCGTCTGTTTGTGTGAACTATGCCCTTTACATAAGACTGTAGAGTTTTGGCTTAGTCCTTTTACTGACTTAAAAAATAGAGCATCTTAACTCGTCTGTATTTTTTTTGTTTCGTTTTCGTTACTACATACATACAGCTAATCACGCCTGTTTCCCTTGTAGGTGGGGTAGGCAGGGGCCACTTCTTTCCACTTGCTACGATCCTTTGTCATTACTTCATTTAATTAAAAATGTCATCGCTTGAATAAGTAAATGCGAAAAACGTCAAATACATTGCTCTGAACCTAAAGAAAGTAGCTGAGGCACTTGTGTTCTGGAATGCAGAAACAACGAAGGTACCACAAACACCCAGACCCAAGACAATGTAGAAAAGTTGGTATCAAAATTGACCCGTCCGGGGATCGAACCCAGGACTTCAGCTAGCGACACCTTGAAACCGGTGCGTACGCCACTCGACCACGGAGGTCGTCTTAGTTCTATACTCTGTCTGGTTTTTAAAGATGGTCGTGAAGTTTTTCAAATGAATCTGTATGTTTCAAATACTATATTACATACTCTTAATTGAGCACATTATCTCCGTTTTTTTGTAGCAAATGTAATGACATTAATATCATTGAGCAAATGCCATGCTGTGAAGTTGCATGCGTGTGCATTTTATTTAATAAGCAGTATTTACTTGAAACAGTCCGAAAAACAGCTCGTTTATCCTTTAAATAAATCATTAACTTTAATCTGTAAATACGAGGAATCATATAATCGAGCAGTTAATAATATTTAAGACTAGCAGCTTCCCGAATGTTTACGCGCCTAAACACCATACCACATAGTTTTTTTTTAGTTTAGCACAATTTTATATGAAAGAATACCTTAAATACAGACTTCCCGTTTCGTACAATTTTAGTACAATTTTCAGGTTTAATTAGTAGTTTGGCAATAGGTATTGAATATTTTCGGGCCCTAAATCTCCTAAAACGCAAGCAAAGTCATAGCAGAATGTTAGTTCAAGGGAATGCACCTCGTGCCATCACAAATTATGAATGCACGACAATGTCACATATATTGAGCATGGCCATATCATCACGATTTATGAAATTGCAGCGAGTTGCAACGAGTTGCAGCAAGTTGCATCGGTGCATTATTGTCATTTGCATCGGAATTTATATCGCACTAAAAATAACTGATGACAGTAAACTGTGGAAGGTAGTTTAATTAAATTACGTTAATTAGGATTTAAACGTATTTTATCTGCGAATCAAAGTGATGAATTCTAAATTCTTGAAGAAGTATCTCTTTGCTAAGCTGTCGGTTGCAGCTAATATTATTAGTACCTAAAGTAATATTCATTCTTCAAATTATTAATAATATTTAAAATCGATTTTTTTTTTAAATATCATTGCAGTTAGCCTGAGCGCAGGCTTTGACTGCTTCACCGGACTTTTGGCGAGGACCTTAAGGCCTCCAGCCAGAGCAATAGGAAAAACTAACTACGTCAGCAACGTCCACTAAGGGCACCCCCTGCGGGGTTCGGATTTGGATACCGATCGATTGTAGCTTCAACTTCAAGAAACTTTTTGCTGCATTAACCGACAATCACGCAGGCGTCATCACTTTTTGTACATTTTTATCAAAGGTCTACAAAAACTTTAGCATTCCTATTAATTAAAGATTAAAAAATCGTTCCCAAACAAACCAAACCCTTTTTTATTCACAAGGATTTAATTCATTTTTTTATTTGTTACTTCTTTCTTACATACTTCATCATTATTTATGTAAAACCTATAGGAATTTTCTAATCTCAAAATTAAACCTATAATTATCTGACGCAATACGACCAAAAACTTCTTACTATTAGCTGCAGTAAATGCATTACTTATCAATACTTTCCCAACGCATCCAGCGTGCAGCGGACCAAATACTACATCATTAAGACTATCATTACCTTAATGATTATGTCACAGATTAATATTATATACCACTTCCTTGTGCATCCTGACGAAATGACCTTATTATAAGATATCATTAATTGTTTTTAAGCTCTATCATTTAAAGTTAACTGGTATTTATAACTGTAGTTAAAGTGAAATATGAAAAAGCCTTAGTATAAATTAGTGGATAAGTTACCTACAGAATTCGTTTGGATTGAATAATTACAATATTTTTAACCGACTTCTAAAAAAGAGGAAGGTTTTCAATTCGGATGGTTGTATTTTTTTTTAATAAATCTAACCAATTCTTTGTCGATCCACTTACCATAAATTCATTTTTTTTTTTAATTTTGATCCTTTGTGTAATGAATAAATACCTCTATTTTTCGCTATACCAAAGTATAGTATAAAGAAAATTATAATTATTTAATGAATTATATGTTGCATTCAATAATTATATGTAAAATAAGTATTATTTTACCTTTTTCCGCGGTCCATTTCAAGTACATTTTCTATGCAGAACTTTTCAATACTTTCTCTCAAGCTAATTACAAAGTTAACAAATAGCAACAAATTAGACTAAAAATAGAATATGATGAGCAAGTTATTATATGAAGAGATGATAGTACTATCGTGACAGGGGAAAATTACAAATATTTGTTAAGAGTTTGACAGCGGACTGAGTCATAAGCGGGCAGCGGGCGACGAAAAATTCTAATAATTTCATGAAAAAACAATGTAGTACTAAGCTATTATTTTTAATGATTTTTATTGTTTTACGAACCTCTAGTCTAATACTTCTAGGGTAGCAGTAGTCAAGTAAATAGCTACTTTAGTCATTGAACCAATGTTTTATTTCTGTCAAAAAATTGTATTCTCTAGTTACATCGCAATCATTACAAAATGTGGCAATAAAATAAAATATTTTTAAATTTAAGTTTGGGATACTAATAATATGCGTCTCAAACAACCGCAACAAATGACTAAAGTTTTCCAATAGTTTTATTTAAACTTATTAGCAATTTTTTTTTTTTACATCTTAAAAAAGAATACTCCACAATTCAAGCATTATATTCGGTTAATATATAAGGCATTGATCGACAACTATTTCATCCAAACACGCTTACACCTACACCTTGAACCGCTCCACAACCGACTGATCGATATTCAACCGTTTGCTCACGACTGTGCCAGCATTACCCAACGCAGTGTACTACAAACGCTAAACATACAGAACACACCAATTATACTGTACAGGAACTATCTAGTGACTTGCATTATTTGAATGTTGCAGTCATCCTTGTGTAGTAATCTGTAATCTGTGATCTTATCAGTAATATAAAAATGTAGCACTGAATGTGTTGTTAAGCGCAAATCTCGAGAGCAGCTGAACCGATTTCGCTAATTATTTTTGTTATAATATTCCTCGAATTACGAGGATGGTCTCAAGGAGAGGAAACTTACACCATGGTTTGAAAATGTTACAGGCGTTAAGGTCCTGGGTTCGATCACCAGACGGGTTAATAGAAAAAACTAATTGTCACGTTTTCAAAAGTTAGAATTTTTTTAAACGATTTTCCAAACTACGTTGTTTTTAACATTCAATGTATGGGGAAGCAAAAAAGTGTTTCTCTTTTATCTATCCTTCCTTATACTATGATGTACTGAATTTGTGTTTTAGATATGATAACATGTTTCTTACACGCCTAATTCTTTGCATATTTACAAAACATAATTTGTAACAATAACATAAACATTACTAACGAAGTATATAAAAGGAAATAGGCAAACAACGATCATCTTTGATTCGCATCTTCTTAGTTTTGATAACCTAGAAACACCTACATAGGTGTACAATAAACCACACATGACTTACCCTTGGTCATTAAAAGCACCTTTATTACAATAGCATAAAGTTCATTTTTGTATAACATAGATCTTCATTTGCGGTAGACTGCATAGATAACCTAAAGACTTGTGCGTAGGTTTATATAACACTTGACATTTAATCAGAGTAAGTATAAGGTCAGTTTTTGACCTTCAGTAGTTCCTATGTACACTAGAAGAAAAACAGTTTTCAGTTTCTCAGTGAAGTGTGATAAGTCGTGATAGTTTTTTACCCGACTGCTACAGAAAGAAGGTAAGCTTAGAAAACACTTGCAACAACATTTAAAATAATTACATATCTATCTTTACTAATATTATATAGAGGAAAGATTGGATTGTTTTTTTGTTACATAAAAAGAAAGGTCCGTGTATGTTTGTTAAAATTATTAAGTAAGTTATAAATAAAATAATAAGCCGGGTTATAACATCACATAAAACTCAAGAACGGGTAGACCGATTTTCACGATCGGGATCATGGTCACAGCTAGCCACATAATAATAATGATTCGTTCTAAAATAACACATAACTTCAGAAAATAATAAAATAACCTAATATTATTATGTATCTACCTAAAACTAATTCATACCTAATAAATAATATTATTATATATCTACATAACCAATAAGTAACTCATTCACAAAGGCTTTTTTATATTAAATAATACATGTAACTTAATTGGTTTTGTAACATCAACATGCTAGACAGTTGAATAGATACCATCAAAAGATTGTATCAATTATATCAGTAATGCATTTATGTGGTATTATATATGTATATATATATGTATATACATGTACAGCATATAGAAATAATAACGCCTAATTATATGAAGGTTATCTGAAGCTAACGAAATTAGTGTTGCTTGACTAAGGTTTGTCGATATCGATATTTTGTGTAGACAATTGTAAATAATAATGATAATATTCCGGGACATCTCACACACGGTTCCCTGATCCCAAACTAAGCAGAGCTTGTGTTATGGTAACCAGACAACTGATAAACATACTTATATATTTCTAAATACATACATATTATAGATAAATGACACAAATGTAGCTCTCCGTCTGTCTGTCTTTTTGTTCGTCTGTCTATCTCTCTGTAATGCTTGCTCTGCTAATCTACTGTATCGATTTTGAAGAAACTTGATATGGGGAAAGTTCCAAGACAAGACAAAACGGACACTATTATTAAACCTATACAACCTACAAACTATATTTATTATATTCACAACTAAATTATAGCCCCTAACTATACGAATGTTATCTTCTACTAAATTAACTTATGTTTTATGTGAGATTCCTTTACGATTTTTCATCACACCAAAAGTCATTTATCTTACAAACCAAACCTTTATTTAAGCACAATGCACAATTGCACACGCATTCAAACATTAGCATATCTTGTATTGCTAAGATATAATCGAAATCTACATCAATCCACATCACTATCTATCATCGATTGCACAACGAGCGCACGAGTCGCTATTATGACAATCGATTCGATAGCAAAATGTAATCGATATATCGGTATCCCACATATTTGGAGCAAGGTCTCGATATCGATTGAATGAGTTGATTTATAGAAATTACACATCCTTTCAGATTAACTGTAAGAACTGATCAATGATCATACGATGCACAATTTGTGAGCTGATCAAAAATGACGGGTGCTTGGGTGCTGGTTGCCGCGCGCAAGTTTAGCGCGACAACCTGTGGAGCTTTGGGTTGGTGGTCAACTTGATCTTAGTAACATTGGACATGAACGATAATTTCTATACGACAAACAAGTTTTCTAACGTCTGTCTGGTGCTTAAAATGTATTGTAACGTCACATACATTGCTCTAAACCCAACGTAAAGTATAGTATATATAAAAGTATATGAATCACTAATGGAACCAGAGACAATGTTCGACAAACACCGAGACCCGAGACACTGTAGAAAAGTGGTTTCCTACATTGTCTCCTCTGGTAATTAAACCTGGGACATCAGAAACGACACCTTGAAAACCAGTGTGTAAGCCACTCAACCACGATGTGATTATGTTAGACGGTGTGAAAATATGTCGTTTTTTTATTTTTAGACGCATAAAGAAAGGCGCTCTGTATTTGTGTCTCTGAATACGGCAGCGCTCATTTAATTGATGATTTCAGATTTGGCCAACGAGGTTGCATTTGAAACTATAGAGTGAGCCTATCAGAGTTTAAACCGTAAGCACTAGTGTAAACAAGTGTTGTCGTGAATTATGTATGAAGATGGAGCTTGCCGTTTTAAAAAATCTATCTAAAACACTAATATTATCCTAACAATGTCAAAACCATCGATATTTTCTTATATAAGTTTCTCGTTGCGCGAAAATTAACTTAAATGAAAAACGAAATGTACTAGGATCAGACTAAAAACTGCTCTCGCTTGGCACAAGAGGAACCTAGCGATAGTAGCAGTCTATGCATATCATACGTCGATGGATTTGGCCAACAAGCGCTGGTTGTTTAGATCAAATATCCTTGCTGATCAAAAGCCTATTGAAATTTAAAATAGGTAATAACATACTTTTAAATAATCCATCATGAACGAAATCATGATTAATAGCTTTTTACTTCAGGCTTCTGCCCAACATTTAATAGCAGATCCGCGATAAAATAGACTCATTAATGGACAAATCACGATCGAAATCAGTACATTACATAAAATTATTCGATTATCGCAATACATACAGATCCATACCAGTTTCGATTCAATAGATGTACACGGACGAATGGGAATTTTAAATTGTGTTTAGGGTTCAGTGATGATACCTTATTAATGAGTCCGTCGACTGTCCGTCCGTCAGTCTCTCAATGGCTGTCTTCTTCTTCTTCTCGAGTCAATGATCTCTATACTCTGTCTGACCAGAAAGTCGCCACTAGAATGGTTCTGTCGTTGGCTTCCATTAAGTCCTGGAGAGTGGCGGTGGTGGTACAGGACGGGCAGGACAGAAGATGCACCATGTCTTGAATTGGGGCACCGCATTCACATTAAGTATGCGAACTTATGATATTTAATTTCATAGTGTTCTGGTATTTCCGTTAAAGAAACATAAGATTGCGACTTTGTAATTAAAAAGTATCCAGTTTTGAAAAAGAAAAATGAAAATTTTAATTTTCACTAGTTTTCATGTTCTTATTCTTATTCTGTATTGTATTTCTACAATGTTTTACATAATAACCGATACTTATATCATTGTCCCTCATATTACGGAGTACTATTAATTATTCTGTGTTTTTTTTTGTCTTCTTATACACGGCCCCATATATCTGATCCCAAACTAGACAGAACCTACAAAGTTCGGAGTGGAAATCGAACCCACGACCTCCAGTTTAGCAGGGTCACTAACCACTAGACCAACAGGCCCGTCCAAAACACATCTTATACAATGATACGGAACCCTGCGTATCCACTAACTACCACTTGACCAGTTTTTAATTATTTCAGGTTGCAACATCAATATTTATTATTTTACATTAATGTAGAATGGGATTGGATGCTGAGATTTATGTGTGTCTAGTGATGGCCAATAAAATCTAGTGCTTTACTACCTTTTCTGACCTGAATTAATTGAGCTTCAGTTTTTAGTATTGCTAGAGGATCTATTTATTGAATGCAGCGGTTGCCAAGTGATTTTTGCATTACATTGAATCGATAATGAGAATTAGAAGCTCTCTATTAGTTCTCAATATGGTAATGTGGCCCCTTAAGCTAGATAGATGCTTGTTCTAAGATTAACATAGAAATGTTTTTTTGGAAATTCTTTTTTTTCTTCGCCTATGCTGTCCAACAGCTGGGCAAAGGTCTCCCATTGATCCTTGTCTCGCGCCACCTCGAACCATTTCTTAAGGTAGATGTCCAGGTTGTCTCGCCACCTTCTCCTGGGACGGCCTCGGTGGCGCCGTCCGTGTGCTGGCTCCCATTGTGTGGACATTCATAAGTCATAAAAAAATAATTACCTATGAAGACCTTTTGCAGTAGGGATTATATTTATGACCTAAACATTTGGCCACCAGTACCTATAAGCTTCAAATAATATTATTTAATTTCTGAAACACTAGATTTCGCTTCTGCAAATATAGTTAGTTAGGCTTTTGCATGCCGAAGTTATTAGACGACATATTTACCTAGTATACCTATAACTGTAGTCATTGATAACAACTGTGATTACTGTTTTTCAAGCAAAGAAACACCTATATCCTATCTAATTAATAATTTGTCACTATTTCAGTTTTGGGTAATAGTAATAGTAACCAAATAGAAACAATTGACTTAACTTGTGATAAAACTGTACATCAAGTAATTTGTAGTCACAACAAATTAAAGAAATATATTAAGATTAAGAAATTAATTAAGAAAACTCAAAGATATATTAAAAACAATAAAATAACGTTTAAAAATAGTTTTAACTCTTTAAATAAATGTAAACAGTTAAAATGTAAGTTTGATCATACAAAATTGAAATATGAGGCTGATATACAACACCTTCAGTCAGAGATTCTCCGTTTACAGGAATCCTTGAACAATATTAGTTCTAAATATGACACCTCACAAAAGGAAATAGGAGAATATATACTGGCAATGGATGGCTTGGTAGATCTGTGTAGTGAGAATGAAAGGATGTACAACTCTTTAGTAAACAGTCAAACATCAGACTGTAAAACAGATATGCCGGGTTGTTCACAGTCAGCTGTTTCTCTGGAGTCGTTGCCACCTGTGACTCATTCTGCGGAGTTGTGTAATAGCCTCAAAAGTACTTCCTTCGCCACAGATATGAACCAGAATGTTAAATCTATTGTAATGAACAAAAATAAAATAATGATATTTAGCGATGAAATGGGCCAAAACATATCTCATAGGTTATACCAAAATTTAGGTTCTCAGGTCATAAATTGTTGTATGCCTGGAGCTTCCTATAAACAAATAGTAGATGAAATAGTAAGTAAAAGTTATTGCCCATCCACAACTATTGTACTTTTAATTGGGAGAAGAGGTAATGTAACGGTAAATATGTTAATCAGTTATTTTGAAAAGTTATCAAAACTTAATGTTAAGAAAGTTGTTTTATATGCTTTTCCTTATGGAAAAGGTATGTCACAGACCGAAAACAATGCTAGGTACAGATGCAATAATAAAATTCATACAATGACACTGTATAATAAACAATTTGAATTTATTGACACTAATGTCATCATTAGTTATAATTACTTTTTGACTAAAGATAACTATTATCTTTGTAATTATTATATTGGACAAGTAGCAAATTCGCTATCATATTGTATTTTGAACGCAGCCAAATGTTTGGCTAACCAATCTGCTCCTATTGAGCAGATAGATAATAGTACCTTTATTCAAGATACCTTGGAATTTGTTCCAAGTAATTTAAATTAGATTTTAAGACAATAGAGGTGATCTCTGGCAATAGTTCCAGTCTTAGTTGTTTTTCGGGAGATCCATCAAACTCCTTGAATTTCAATAATATTACAAATAATAAGCATATTTTTAATTTAGTACATCAGAATATTCAGGGTTTGATGGGTAAAGAATTGGAGTTGGAGTTGTTCATGAACTGTAATAACATTGATATCTTATGTATTACTGAACATTGGTTAAAGGACCACCAGTTCATGTTCAGCTTCAACAATCATCAGGTAGCCAGCTCGTTCAGCAGAGTTAATTTAATACGAGGAGGCTCTTTAATTATTGCTCGTAATAATCTTAAATTTAAGGAACGTACAGACATAGTGAGCCTGTCTGTTGAGCGAGTTGCTGAGATAGCATGTATTGAGCTTGAGCAGTTCATTGTATTGAGTGTATACAGGCCCCCATGTGCTTTATATGATACGTTTGAAAAAATCCTAGAAGATGTATTATTAAAAATATCTAATACTAATAAAACGGTTGCCGTCTGTGGAGACTTTAATATTAATTTATTAGATAAATCTAGTATTGTGAATAGATTTTTAATCTTATTGAAATCATATAATTTATACAATATTTTCCTTGAGCCAACTAGAATAACTGCCACCAGTGCCACTTGCATTGACAATGTTTTTACAAATGTGAGGCCAACTTTCTATTCAGTTATTAATCTGTTAGACTCAGATCACTGTGGCCAGTTGGTTTCATTTACCAAAGACATTGTTAAAGCAAGTCGGAAAAATGTTAATTTTGTTCCAGTAACCAGTTATCGTTTAGAACTTTTTAAAAATAATTTAGTTGAAAAACTGCCTGGTTTGCCTTATCACAATGACCCTGATCAAGCTTACTCTTCATTATTTAACATGATTAACTCTCAGTTTAGGAAGGTTTTTACATCTAGATCAGTTTCTGTAAGTGATCGAGTTTTGTTTAGTGACTGGGCAACACCAGGTATTTTCAAAAGCAGAATAAGGTTATTTGAATTATATAATGAAAGGAGCCATGATCATAGTGAAAGATTTAGGGAGTATGTTAAAAATTACTCTAAGACTTTTAAGAGAGCCTGCGCTGCCGCAAAATCATTACACATCAAAAACAAAATACGATCTTCTTCAAACAAAATTAAAACTACTTGGAATATTATTAATTCCGAAATAGGAAAAACCACAGTTAAGAATAATGATTTTCATCTTAAAATTAATGATATAGATGTTAGGGCGGATTTGGAGGTGGCAACCGAGTTTGAATCTTTTTTCACTAATATTCCTGTATTAACAACTCAAACTTTGTTGTCGTCTTCGGGCTCCGCATACAACATACTCAAAGATTGTGTCGCAGAATGTGGGACAAGTTTTGAATTTACAGTTGTTAGTGCTAAGGACATTCTAGATGCATTTAAAGACCTAGAAGTAAAAAAGTCCACCGATCTTTGGGGGTTGTCAGTTCTAATAATATCCTCAATAATTGAATGTATTTCCCCATTTCTGACAATTGTGTTCAACTCTTGTGTCGCATCTGGTGTGTTTCCGGACTTAATGAAATTAAGCAAGGTGATTCCACTCTTCAAATCTGGTAGTACAACCGATCCTACGAATTTTCGCCCTATCTCAATTTTGCCTACATTAAGCAAAATTTTTGAGAAAATAATTTTAAAGCAAATGTTAAAACATTTCAACAGACAGAATCTTTTTCATTCAAAACAATTTGGATTTACCAAGGGACGGTCTACTGCAGATGCAGGTGTGGAACTACTCAAAAATGTATTCGAGGCTTGGGAGAATTCACAGGATTCTTTAGGCATATTCTGCGACTTGTCCAAAGCTTTTGATTGTGTTTGCCATAAAACACTTATCAAGAAACTACACCATTATGGCATTAGAAATAAGGCTCTTAGACTTCTCAGTTCATATTTAGACAATAGAATACAAAGAGTCGATATTAATGGCAAAAAATCAAAGGGATCTGTGGTAACTATGGGTGTTCCGCAGGGTTCAATTCTAGGTCCTTTCTTATTCCTTATCTATATTAATGATTTACCTTTTTGTGTAAGGGATGATCATAAAATCCTATTATTTGCGGATGACACTTCGCTTGTTTTTAAAGTGAAGCGTCAACTTGAAAATTTTGACCAGGTAAATTTGGCATTATCTAAGGTTGTCCATTGGTTTAATGTTAATAATCTGCTTTTGAACTCTAGTAAAACTAAATTAATAAAATTTTCTACGCCTAATGTGAGGCAGTTAAGTACCAATGTACAACTGAATGGAGTAGAGTTGGACCCTGTGGAGTCAACTGTTTTTCTTGGCATTACTGTTGACGCCAAACTTCAGTGGGGCCCACACATTAACAAATTGTCTGGAAGGCTAAGTTCAGCTGCTTATGCTGTAAAAAAAATTAGACAAATTACTGATGTGGATACAGCCAGAATTGTTTATTTTAGTTATTTTCATAGCTTGATGACGTACGGAATTCTCCTTTGGGGAAACTGTGCGGATATTAATACAATTTTCTTATTGCAAAAAAGAGCTGTCCGCGCTATATACAACCTAAGGCCTAGAGTTTCTCTCCGAGAGAAATTCAAAGAGATAAACATTCTGACTGTAACTTCACAATATATTTTTGAAAATTTACTTTATGTTCACAAAAACGAACCTGATTTTGTCAAATTGTCTGATGTTCACTCCCGGAACACTAGGAACAAAAATAATTTAACAGTTCATGCTACTCGCCTCCACAGAATAAGCAACTCGTTCATGGGTCAATGTATACGCTTCTACAATAAACTTCCCATGGATGTTCGTAAACTTCCCATTAAGAAATTTAAACTTTTTATTAAATCAAAATTATCAACTAAAGGATATTACAAGATATCCGATTATTTAAATGATAGAAACGCCTGGGAATGAGCTGCTCGCTTATACAGCTATCGCTTGTGTTTTTTTATATTTATTTTTTTGCATGTTGTACATATTTACAATCTGACATGTCTTGTGCTTTTGCATATGCATATTATTTTATTCTATTGACATGTTTGTGCTTAGTGCATATTCATTTTTTTTTCTACTTTATTGACATGTTTTGTGCTTGGTGCATATTTCATTTTTTCTTTTTCTACATTACTGACATGTTTTGTGCTTTTGCATACAATATTTTACACTTTGACATGCCAAGTGAATAATGTTTATATTACTACTATATTTTTCAATATCATATTTTTTCCTTGCTTTAAGGTGTATTTTGTATTCATTGTAAGTGTAAACATTATGCAGGTATATCATAAACTCTCTTGCTTGATTTATAACTTGATACATTTTAGTCTATAGTTATCATTGAGCTGGCGATCTGAGTGAGTTGTTGCCCCACATACTTTTATGGTGCCACTGGCGGTATTGTTGTGTACCGGGTTGTGCAGCTCCCTAAAAAATGGTTGAGCTGCATGAGCTATTCGGGGCATGCTTGCCGTCTGCTGGCACAGGCTTGCTCAGATCGATCTGGTTCTTTCTTCAAAAGACCAGTCCAGTAAATACTCTGCATTTGTTTACACTAATTTATTAATTTATTATTGTATTATCTGGACTATAAAAGAGACTAAGACCCCCGAGTTTGTTTCGACATTTCTTCTCGGGGTAGTCAGTTAGGAAATGTCGACTTCATCTAGCTTAGGAAGACATTGTAAAAGTGATTTAAATAGTCCTACTTACAAGAATAAACTATTTCATTTCATTTCATTTCATTTCATTTCATTTCATTTCATTATTTGCTCAAACCTGCTTCACTTTTAATATATTTTTTTATTATGTATCTACAAAATGTTGCGGGTACATATTTGCGATTTTAATAGCAAGAATTTCTTGTTTACTTAAAACATGAAACTTTTCTAATCTTTTTAAAATATAATCTCTTATTATACCTACTAGAAGTGATATGATTACATAGTACTTTAGTTCGTGATCTCACAGACAGGTGTCACTGTTGTCACAGTTTCATAGTTTCAGAGCACGCAGCACGATTTTGATAAAACGACGCTTTGTAGGCGGATGAAATTTATAGATCGACTTGTAGTAATAAATAAAGGATGTTTTGTAAGGGTATATTTATTTTTGTTTACTCTGAATTGATGAAATCAGATGTTATTCTTATGAGATGTTTTGTAGGGCGTTTATTTAATTTATTAACTAAAATTTGTATTCAAAGAATGGTTATTTTATTAAGACTTTTTAGGGACGTTTTTCTTTTATGTTCTTCAAATTATTTTCATGCTTATTAATTTATTTATTATAAAGAAACATAACAAGCATACATTAAAAATACCAAAACGGTTGTATTATGCTATACTAATAAAAAAGAAAACAACACTAATAAACAGTACGCAAAGTAACACTAACCAATTAAAAGCAAAAGCAAAAATTATGAGCTCAGAGTTAAATTACTTCTTTTTGTTACTTAAATATGTATTGTGTACAAAAAGAGATGAACACATACAATTATACTTTGGCAACCATAAAAACTACAGGTTAAATATGTGCCAGTTATTTTAAGCTTTCTAGACGTAACATTGTTAACAAGGATTCAAACCACCAATAAATAAGGTTATGCGTGCAGTCAGTCCATTTTTATTTCACTACTATATTTAACCCATCCTTAAACCGTCTAATTACTAAAACATCATAATTTATGACCCAAGCACTGTCCAACTCAGAGCAAAGTTACTTAACTTTCCGATGCGCTATGATTTACAAACCAGTACAAAGTACGCAATGTATCGTGATGAACCAATTCGTGACTGCTACCAAAGCATAGCACATTTAATTGATTTTTTTTTTTACTTATTGACCTCCTGTTTTAAGTAGGTTGTAAATGTATTTATAGACCTTAGATCTATATTTTTGTTGCAATTTTGATTTATTAGTAAGTTCCTTGTTTATGTGTTTAGTGGTATAGTGCTTGTAGACCGCGAGTTTATGTAACTATAGAAAACTCAAACAAAAGGATTTCTTGAAAAATGTCGCCAAAAATAAATAAAACTAGTTAGGCAACGTGATTTCACCCCGGTTATGCTATTCGGAGTGGACACAAACTCACAAATCTATATAATAATAATCCAGCCTATAAACGGGAAAATATGGGAAGAGGCCTGTGCCCAGCAGTGGGATGTTTATAGGCTGGATTATTATTATTTTAATTATTTTAAACTACCATGACTACTTTCATAATCGTGGCTTTAATTAATAAGAGCATTATAGGGGCGGAGTTCAATGAATTGAATATTGAATAATAGTAGGTATTATTAGGTAATCATTTCTAAGGTTTTTGTGAATATTACACATACTATGCCACGTGGTTTTACCCGTATTTTTGCTACTTATGTAATGAGAACGCTTTTTTGTCGATTTGTACAAATATGCTGTTTTAAAAATGGTTTTGCTAACAGAGCCAAAAGATACAAGCAATTCTTAGAGTGTGGCTCATCGAATTATTCGATTGTTCTACTCACTTGAATTAAAAAGCATTATTATTATTATTGCGGTTTCGCCCGCGTGTATGTCAATTAAAACGGCGAAACGTCCGTTCAAATTTTATCAAAATCGGTCGTGTTTAGCCATAACAGAGAGATAGACAGACAGATACTTAGTTACTTTTTACTTATGACAGGTAGTACTTATGGATAATGGATAAGAGAGTCCAATTGAGAACCTCATCATAATATGTAATTATAAGTATATTTTTGATGTGCATCTAAATTTGAACCTGTAATAAATCTAACTAAAAGCCTATTCAATTATAATTAAGCTACTGAGTTACTGCAGTAAACTATAAAATTAAGTGATCATAATAATCTAAGCTAAGGGTTACATATTTATTATGCAAGGTTGCAAATAAAGATATTAAATCCAAATTATTCAGCTTAACATATAACTTAATAAGGAACTAGTTGTAGCCCCGGCTTCGCTCGCTTGTCTGACACACATCATCATCATCATCAGCCGGAAGACGTCCACTGCTGAACATAGGCCTTCCCCCTGTCTGACACACAAGCGGGCTTATTTACTTATTTATTTCGTTATTCCCGACAGGAAAAATATTTCCATACAAAACTTTCATCTCTTATTTCAATCCTTTGCAGCCTTTTTGTCAAATTAAAAAGTAATCCTTTCTCTAGCTCTTGACTATCTCTGTACAGAATTGTACTCATAACGGATCAGTCGTTTTTGCGTGATTGCGCATCATGCAGACAGACAGACAGCCTTACATTTGCACTAATAATATTGTTAGTAAGGATTATTTAATCATTATAATATAAATTAATGCCTGTAATCGTAAACTAATTAATTAGTTTAATATTAGACGGAAATGTAAGATTACGTAGTTTGAAACTGCCATAAACTTTTGTAATGATTATGAATTTAAGTTATTAGCTACTTGGTTATAATTAACTAGAAAACTATTTCCAAGCATTTTCTAGACTTACTAAAAAGACTTGTGCTAGGAAACAATAAAATCTGCTGGGTTTTTTTTATAATTATTATTTATTGTAAACCTGGATTCCAAAATTGGGATCTGAAATCGCCCGCAGAGCAAGCGTGGTGATCAATGCTCGTGCCTTCTCTATATGGGTACAGGCCTGTGCCAGCAGTGGGACGTTTATAGGCTGGATTATGATTATTATAATTGTTTATTTCAGTTTTTGACTGGGCTAGTGGTCTAGTATTTAGTGACCCTGGTGCTATTATTTATTTCAGCACTTTGGCCTGTTGGTCTTGTGGTTAAGTTAGCCTAAACCTGAGGTCGTGGGTTCGATTCCCCGCCTGAATTGAATCTGCAACTCCGTACAGAAATCCATTCATTGCACTACTAGCCCATGAGGAATAGCCCTAGTAGGTAATATTTGAAAATAAAATTTTTTTGTTCTTCTATTCTTTACGACAATTATGTCTATTACATTTTTTTTTCATTAATATTTTTATTAACAGATTGTGAAGTATTGAGTTCTGAGGTTTACGCGAATGTTAGTCATTGAAATAAAACTATCTAAGTACTTGTGTACGGTGTCGAAACGTCGGGACCTAAAATAAAATCCGTAAAAGTAGTTTTATTTAAAAGATTGTGAAGTGTGAAGGATTGCCTTCTAAATGTGATGGCAATTCCACCAGTGATCGACATCTGTCATTAAAATAACAATTAAAAAATTAGTAGTAAAAAAGGGTAGTAAAATAATAATGAAGAAATATTCGAGAAGTATTTTTTTTGTCTACAAATAAATGATTTCAAAATACAGTAAAAGGATACTGCGCTTGATGTCACTATTACACTATAGTTATTGGTTAATTTTGAAAGCTTTAATTCAAATCATGACTTAAAAGTTCTTTATATGGCCATTTTTTTTTTCAGGGAAAGATTACTTATGTTTTATAATAATCTGAAAAACGAACATATAAGAAAATTTCAGTTATCCTGTTTAGAACTATCATAACATTTTTTATCACATTTTTTTTTTTCAGGGAAAGTTTATTTATGTTGTTTAATAATCGGAAAAAGGAACATGATATCAGAAAATTTTAATTTTAACCTGTTCAGAACTATTATATCATTTTTTTATGACAACAAACAAAGGCTTTTACCGGAAATTTACATAAACGTAACATACATAACATAACAAATTTACATAAATTTAGACCTATTTCATCCTTTATTAAATCATAATAAATAAATTGTGATATTTACACCAAATAGAGTAATTTCTTGAGTTAAGTTAAGCAATTAGAGTAGTATTATAGCTAAGCCTATATTTATATACTAAGGAGTTTACACGAAGGTTTTACATTAAAACTATCATATTTTAGCACGGTTGCAAGTAGAGCATACCTTCGTTTATAGCTTTTAGGCGCATGCAGTTGCAATGATGGGAAAAATGCTTTAGTTCATAAGTCAATTAATGATAATAGAATAAATAAAATTGTAAAATATTTTAAAATTCCCTAACTTACACTTTTCGATTGGCCTATCGTCTACTTACTTTTGTAAATGTATAAAAAAAATCTTTATTAAACTGAATACATTTTCCATAGTCTGACTATTCGAAATGCAAGCGTATTTCTATATCCAGAAAAAAAATATAAAAAAAATCGTCTCTAGTAAGTTAAGGTTGTTCCGACAATAAATAATAGTGTCCTTAACAAACCAGACGACACTTAACCACAATGTCAATACCAAGTACCTAGAACACAATAGTCCTAACAAATCTTGGCAATGACCCTTCAATAAGAAAAGTAGAGCAACATTCTATCCGTATCGCTAAGCAGATGCGCCAATCGCTCGCACACACACACACACATAGGCTATAAGTATGTATGTGTGATTTAAAGTAATCAGTAATCACTGACAGTATAAAAGCGGTTTGTAAGGGATACGATCATCATTCGGGCATCTTCGGCCATCTTCGATCGGTGTTCCAAAATTGGTTTTTGAAAATAACTGTTTTAGAAGGTTCGAGTTTAAATTGTTTTTGCTTTTTAAAGTAGATTGATAATTTTGTTTTTGAACTTTTTTGGTGTAATTAAATAAAAGTGCTTAGAAATAGTTATAAAGGATCATGTTAAAATCGTAGTAGCTCAGTAGATCACCACACTCTGGGAGTGCAGGTTCGAATCCAGGAGAAATTAGTGTGATATTTTCAGTGGTATTTATAGTTTTTTTTAAATTATTCTGTGGCAATTATAGTTTTAAATTGAAATCTAAAAAGTACCATAACTTTTTATTTCATAATTTTGTGCTCAAGATATAAGACGCGAGTAAAAAAACATTTCCCTTTTTTGATACATTTTCTTTCACAGGTATAAGTTTTCATCAAGAAAATTAAAAATAACCTCAATACCATGAAGGTGAGTAAGCAAATTAAATATATAAAAGTGAAATAACTACTCGTAAAATAAGTTATCTTTAAAACGTTACTGTCACGAAAAGAAGAAAATAAACACTTAAATAATTAAATTGTTGATCGGTTATAATATTTCTCGGTTATAGATTCAAAACATAATTTCTTTTAAAAGTAAACGTTTTCTTATTTTTTTTAATTTCGAAAACTAACTAATTAATTATTAAATTGTTTGAAAAAACTAAATTATTAAATTGTTTGAAAAAACTAAATTATTAAATTGTTTGAAAAAACTAAATGATTAAATTGTTTGGAAAAACATACAATGCCATTGAAAACGTCCTTCTTTTGAAGTCGGTTAAAAGTTGTGTCCCCAATTTCAGATCCTCATAATCAGTGCGCTAGCCGTGGTGTGCTTGGCAGAGCCCCCGGTAGACAACAAGTACCTCCCCCCCGGAGGCCCCTCAGCCCTGTACGGGGCCCCTGGAGCTGGACAAAGGCAGACTGACGCTGTTTTCAGGTAAATAATTGAATCATTATGTCATGTTTCAAATTTACCTATGAGATTGCCATTGAAATACTGCCTATGAAAATTAACAATTTTTCCAAACAAAGTTTTAGTATGTTCCCATAAAGAAATTGGCGTAACCATACAAAATGATCATCAGCTGATCAAAATTAAAACAGGAGGAAGCAGTAAGTTCAAGAGAAGTTTATAGGCCGCCTCATCTAATTTCATTCTATATGGGACCTACCTATCCTTACCCATTTTAATTGGCAATACAGTATCTCTTAATAAGTATACTTTGTATGCAGATGAACAAAATTAACAAATTCATAATTTACACATTTCAGAAGCCGTCAAAACGGAGGATCCCGCCGTCCCTCCTCGCAATACGGCGCTCCCCAGCCCTCCAACATATACGGACCTCCTACCTCCTCCTTTGGCCAGTACAACACCCCATCCTCCACTTACGGTGCCCCCGGTCAGGGTCAAGCTCCCTCAAGCCAATATGGGGCCCCCTCATCGCAATATAATGCTCCCTCATCACAATACGGGGCCCCTTCATCCCAGTATGGTGCCCCCGGTCAGGGCAGAACTCCGTCGTCGCAGTATGGTGCCCCCGGTCAAGGCCAAGCTCCTTCAAGCCAATATGGTGCCCCCTCATCCCAATATGGTGCCCCCTCATCCCAATTCGGAGGATCTTCCCAATTTGGAGCCCCGTCGTCGCAGTATGGAGCGCC
Organism: Autographa gamma; assembly: GCA_905146925.1. Lineage (NCBI taxonomy): Eukaryota > Metazoa > Arthropoda > Insecta > Lepidoptera > Noctuidae > Autographa > Autographa gamma. The sequence continues at coordinate 1,090,157 of LR989875.1, forward strand.
ATCACCTAACGCACCTTCGCAGCAGTATGGTGCCCCTGGATTTGGTGGCGGTGCAGGTAAATTGATTTATTTTTGTGACTTTGTGGGACGAGAAAAGAAAATATTTCGCTTTCTCTGTTATTCCATTTTTGAGTACGTATTTTTTGTGTTGCAAAGTCAGGTGATTAACATGCTCTCCTTATTTTAAAAAAGATCAATATTTAGAAGGATGGGTCATAGACTCACAAACACTCACAATACACAACCAAGACTATGGCCTTAGATACGAATAGTTACTTAGATTAAATGACCAAAACTACTTATTTACCTTCATAAAATTGTAATTTTCCCTATGTACCTTTTACATACATAAACATGACATCTCAATATTATAATAGACTATCACCAAAAATATCAATTTAGTCTTAATATTATTCGAGATGCATCGAACGACATGCAAGAATTAAAAAGATGTATAGAATATTCTTTATTGTACACCATTAAAATTTTACTGCGATATAAACAATATTGTATTTATTTTCAGGAGGTTACTCCCAGGGTGGTCAGCAAAGCCGCCAGTACCTTCCTCCCGGCAGCGGCAGCGGAGGGTACGGTGCCGATGACGGCAGCAACGGCGTAAGTCACACGTTCTAATCATACAGTCTGTCTCACTCATACAGTCATACGTGAACGGTAACTTAAAAAAAAGTTGGGTTAGCTACACCATGCACCCAAGAATTGGTGGACCTTGGCATAGAGGACCTTGGAACCAAGGACTAATTTTTAAGATATTTAATTTGTTGGATGTATTCGCCTATAGCAGAATAACTCTCAAAGCGCTTCCACAGGTGCCCCTACACTCAATATTTTATAACGTTTGTTGCCAAATGTTAACATATCGCTAATCGGTTGGGTCATGTTTTTTTCTTCTTTTGAGCTGAAATTTTGTAATCTGTCTCATACCAGATGTACTCATCACCCCTTTTGGATAGATATGATTTGATAATATCGTGTATATGAGTACATAAAACTGGCGTTCTAAAACGCATACCACTTCATCCTACATACTTCTCTACATATATGGCATTTAAATTAACACTAGTTTACATCATTATTCTTCTAGGAGCCAGCTAACTACAACTTCGAGTACATGGTGAAGGATGACGCGTCTGGCAATGACTTTGGTCACCGCGAGTCGCGGCAGGGGGACCGCGCGGAGGGACAGTACTATGTGCTGCTGCCTGATGGTAGGAAACAGGTGAGGAATACTAGGACTTCATATATGTATATCCCTTTTTCTCGGTAATAAAAATGGCCAGTTAATTTCCTACTGCTGGGCATAGGTCTCTTCCCAAACAGAGAAGGACCGAGCAATAATCCAATAATGATGGTGGTTCTTGCCGGCTCTTCTGCAAACGTAGTTAGTTGCTCGGTTCCAAAGTGTCCTACTTTGGAACCGAGCAAATAGTCAGTAGATTTTAATGTAAAACTTTTCTTAAGCGCCTGTTTTGGTTTATGAGAAATAAATATTTTTTGTTTTTGATTACCGCGCTTGGTAATTAAGATTTTGATCTTGCTTATTTGGAATCCAGATTTCCTTAAGATCTTTTCCTACACAGTTTATCAGTGGTGTATTAGAATAATATATATTTTAGAAACTGGTTCAGTTATATTGTATCAAATGAAAGAAGCATAACAGGCGTGCTTTTAAGAGTTCTTTGCATAATGAAATTTTTTTTACATTTCGAAAAGGCAGTTATCACCCGACCTCCTGGTTTTTATCTGTTTTCATTAATATTTTTTTCTTTTTTCTAGACTGTCCAGTACGAAGCCGACCAGGACGGATACAAACCCAAGATCTCCTACGAAGACACCGGCCTCGGCCAGGGCGGCTATGACAGAAACAGCCAATCCGGCTACAATGGCTACCAGGGACAAGGCTACTAATACACCAGCGAAGTAACAACTAGAATTACGAAAAACTAAAATTCAGAACATTCTTCAATTATTCATTGATCTCTATCAAGAACCTAGGTCTTATTTGATAGATTCATTTTCATCTTGTTCGATAAAAAAGTATTAACTGCAAAAAGATTTAAAACTTCATTTGACAGTTGATATTTTTTATCTGTGCTACATTTTGGCGGGATCGTTGCGAGGTTATGTCAAAATACTCACTAATTAAGTGAAAAGTTAAGGTAAATTTAGTTTATTTAATGGAATAATAATATGATGTGTTCATTAATTTTAGATTGTCGACGACTTACGCTGTTCAAAGGATTTTGAGCCATATTTACGAGACTAATGTACAAAACGCTTATTTAGTTGTAGTTATTAGGAAAACAAGATGGCGGAATATTTTATTTCACCTATTTCTTACTTGCTTTCTCTTTGAAGATGAAAAAGGTATTTTGTCTTTGTTTTTCTGTCTATATTTTATTTAACTGAACAAAAAATAATTATTACTTTCAGTACCTACCTATACTTTATAAAATAATTATTTTTTGTACAGATTTACCTACTTATATTATATATTTTTTGTCAAACAGCAATTTTCAAAGAAAATTAACTTCAAATGCATTATAAATGCAAAATATATTTTTTCTCTTAAACGTAAGTAATGGAGGACGAATATAAAACGATGTCTTTATATACTTTGATATTTATATGTTTAAATAAAATAAAAAATACTAGTATACTTAGTATCGCATATTTTGTAAATAAATGATTTAAAAAATATTACCTCTTATTAATTAAACATCCCTTATAACAGTTTAATATGTCCCTGTGAATGTCCCACTGCTGGGCACAAGCCTCTTCCCATATAGAGAAGGCACGAGCTTTGATCACAACGCTTGCTCATTTGCGAACGATTTTAATTTTTTGGATTCCAGGTTTCTTTACGATATTTTCCTTCACCATTTCTCAGTAGTCTTTTAGAGAATAAATTAATTAAAAATATAATGGGCAGCTTAAAAAGATTTAATTTCAAAATGAAAGAACAATTATGATTCAAAACGGTTTTATTTTGTAAATAGAAGACTTTTATTTAATAAAAAACACTTATAAATAATGACGTAGAGGGGTTGTGCCAAAAATATGATTTGATGTGTTTTACAACAAAAAATGAGTTCAAGCAACATCTGAAAACAATGAAAAATACATTTTAATAATGAAATTAAATAATCTAACAAAATATAATACATATTTTTTTTATGTATAAGAAGAGAATAGACAAGCATCTATATATGGTTTAATGCAATCTATTTCGCAGTCTGTTCGTTCGCACTTATATCCAGAACGGCTGAGCCTATTTCGATGTACCTTACAATTTAATTTTACTTCCAATTAACTTAAACAGTCGCAGAAAAAAAGTAATTTTGGAAACATCTCCAAAATGGCTGAGCCTATTTCAATAAAACTTTGCACTTTCGATTTCTATACCGACTCCAATAGTGCCACAAAATTATAGTTTTTCAGCTTATTTTAATACTTACATGGCAAATAATATCAAATATCGGTGTGTTCGGGACAAATGACGCCGAAGCAAGTCGTGCAGTAGTCCATGCAAGGTCTGTCGGCCACCTTCAGGGCCTCTCCCTTAGGATAGTACTGTATTACACTGTCAATAAAGATATTTTGTTAAAGAAACATGTTTGAGATTTTTTTAGAAGTCTTGTATGTACGGATTAACTGGTGGCATTGACCAAGGTTCAAAGAATTCGAGGATTTTAGAAAGTTTGAAGATATAAAGGAAAGAAAATAGCTTTTTTACAGTACCATTCAATAAAGTAGATATGTATACGTAAAACTAATAAAACTTAAACAATTTATCAAAAACTTCATCATTACCATTTCCCTAAAATAGATTTTCTCTTTTACAAAAATTGTACGAATAATCTATTAATTAGTTTGATCAAAATAACAAAAAACCCAGCATTATTTTAATGATGTATTCCTCAATAGGCTTCTTTATATAGCTACACTTTTAAAACATATCAGTCTATATATTTTTTCACTTTTAATATTTAAAATGATTTAACAAAAACATTTCGTTTTCTTACTAAAGTCGACTTACCCATAATCTCCACTCTGCATCCACTTCTCATCTAGCTTCGTGAGTTGGTCCCATTTACCTTTGGGCAAGCCGCAGATCAGCTCAGACTTTACTGTTCGCATCGCTATTATAGGTGCCGGCGTGAAACCTAGGAAAACATACATAATTAATGGCAAATAAATTGAAGCGACATAATATAAACAAGTAAATTGTTTGCTGAAATGTTAACAATTTTTTGCGGATATAACTATCAACTAATAAAATCAAAATGGCGGATTTAAGGTAAAAGAGAAAAATAAGAAGAACAGAAATAAAAAGAAATATCTCTTTTTTTTCTTGTTTTGTTCATAAATTTTGGGGTTTTTGTTACACCCCTGACAAATCTGATTTCCGTCTGTGTTACTCAAATAAAAACGCTTAATTAACTCAAAAAACAATATAAATCGGGAGAGAAAGAAAATACGGTTCTTTTAATTATATTGAACTCTTAACTGACCTTGCAAAGCCGCTTCAAAGGTGGTGGTCGGGTTACAATTCCTCTCAGCCAGCAGTTTCCGGTAGTTGAGGTCTCCTTTAAAGATGACGGCGACGGCGTACTGCAGCTTACGGTACATGTTGTAGTCGTACTTCTTCATGTCCTTGTAGGCGTGGGGGTACGTCCAGTAGTCTTCCGCCTAGAATGTTATTAGATTTGGATAAATATGTGTGAAAGTGTATGAATGAAATAGTAGATGAATGGAATGAGTGAGATGAGTAGAATGGTTGAATTGTTTCAGATGAATGAAGGTCATGATATGAATGACGAATGAGATAAATGAAGTGAATGACGTGGATGAAAAGAATGAAATGGATGATGAGAATAAGATAAATGGCATCTGACGAATGAAATGAATGAAGTGAATGAGATTAACAGTCCGGTGAAGCAGTCAAAGCCTGCGCTCAGGCTAACTGCAAAGATCTCTACCAAAAAAAAAAGAATGAGATTAATACAATGAATGAACTGAGTTAGATGAATAAAATTAAAGAAGCGACTAAACGAATGCATAGAATTTATGAATTATGATAAAATATATTTAAAAAAATCTATTAATGAAATTATTAACACAAATCAAATCATTAAAACGACTGCGTTGATTGAAACAAAATAAAACGATTGAAAATGAATTGAACTCAATGAACGATATGAATGAAATGAACATAAATCTCATGTAGAACAAAAATACTTCTTGTTCAGAAGACACGTCACTTCTCTTTTTTGGAAGTGATCTATGCAGTTGTCCTGAGCGTAGACTTTGACAGCTTCGCCGGACTTTAAGAACCACATTACTATATTTATTAGTATACTAACCATAACAACAAACACTCCATCTTGGACGTACTGGTTCCACTGCGTGGCGATAGTTCTCAGGTTCTCAGCTGTCAGCACCTTAGGACCTGGGGTAGCTGCCTCTTCTGCATACACATACAAAAGTAGAATGTACAATATCTTTTTATCTCCACTGCAAGTTTTAATAGGCAAACTAGGCTAATAGGCATCGGTCTTACCGATGCAATTTTGATGTGCGCTGAAAACAACAGTCATAAATCTCTTTATAGATTTTACTCTTTAAAATGTCTTTTAAGTTAAAAAATAATACTCGTAAAAACAAATGATTTCTTAAAGATTAGCTATTTTTAAGCCTCAACAGAAAAAGAGCGTTGGTGTCGTGAGTTTCACGTGTCGACTGTGTGCCCGTCTATGGCATCGTAGCTCCGAAACGAGTATACTTATTATGAAGCGTTGTTTTATCAAGCTGACATTATTGATATGGTTTTGGTTATACATTTCGAACTATTCAGCACCTAAAAGTTTTAAGCTATTTTCTAAATTTGGTCCGGGGTATCTGTATTTTTTATTGATAGTTATTTTTAGAAGTGTACTTTATGAAGACTTGGTTTGCATTTTAAACTTATCAACAATTTTCTGATCATTTTCGGGTATTTCTTAAATTTTAAACTAATACTTATTTAATCGTTAAATTAATTAAGTAAGCATATATTACCGCCAGCTCCGGGCGCGGGTGCGCTGGCAGTGGCGGCGGCGAGGCCGGCCGCTGTGAGCGGGATCTCCTTCGAGAAGTTAGAGTTCATGCACGCGTTTATTACGTAGCTGTGGATAACGAAATGTATATAAATAAATAATACCAGTTTATAAACGTCCCACAGCTGGGCACAGGCCTCTTTCAATATAGAGAAGGCACGAGCACTGATTACCACGCTTGCTCTCTGGGGATTGACGATATTTATAATTTTTTTATACTACTGAAAAAAAGTGGTGCAATAATAAAAGAATATGAATGAAGAACGATTAAAGAAAAATAAGGGTAAGGCGAGTGTGAATGAAAAAAGGCCAGGTCAAGAGCACCATAAATGGAATAATGAAAGTGGACAAAGCGAAGCAAGTGTGTAGGGATCGTAGCAAGTGGAAGGAAGTGGTCTCTGCCTACCACTACAAGGGAAAGAGGCGTGATTATATGTATGTGTGTGTGTATGAATGTTTAGGTTCTGTGCTAAAGAAATCTTTTTCTATTCTTCTCCTATTCTATTCTACAACTTGTATAAAGAAGAAATTTCACTGGAATTCATGACATCTATAACAAAAATATTTTTTGATATTATCCACGATTGTCGGAGATACTCGGGACTTGAGAACCTCCTTCGGAGAGTCGGTTAAAGGTTTAATTAAATAATAAAGACTTACCTAAAATCTCTAGGAGTAACATCAGAGACAAACCACGGCATATTCTTGACGTGGAATCGAACCTGGGAACGGAGAACAAAATAAAAATATCAAACACAGGACATATTTTCCTGACTTAAATTAGGTCTTTTTTTAGGCTTAGTTTTTTTTATTATTGTAAATATATTAAGTTTAATTTTTAATTGTTATATAGTCGGTCTTTTTTTCACTAATGAGTCGTTTTTTTTTTACATTAGTATTCATTATTAGATTACCTTCTTAACAATCTTCTGCGCGACCAAGAAGTGCGCGAGACACAGATCAGCGAACAACTCGTAACCAGCGTTATCACACACGATATCTGTTGACAACACAAATAATATAGTTGAGTCTGGTGGTGATTGATTCATGGTCATGGTGAAGGTGATGACTGATGGTCATGGTGATGACGATGGTCATGGGGATGATGACGGCCATGGTCATGGTGAAGGTGATGGTCATGGTGATGATGGTCATGGTGATGACGATGGTCATGGTGATGATGATGGTCATGGTGATGACGATGGTCAGGGGGATGATGACGGCCATGGTCATGGTGATGACGATGGTCATGGTGATGATGATGGTCATGGTGATGATGATGATGGCCATGGTGATGATGATGGACATGGTGATGATGATGGTGATGGTCATGGTGATGATGATGGACATGGTGATGATGATGGTGATGGTCATGGTGACGACGATGATCATGGTGATGGTGGTCATGGTGATGATGGTCATCGTGATGGTGATGGTCATCGTGATGATGTTCATCGTGATGGTGATGATGATGGTCATGGTGATGATGGTCATGGTGATGATGGTCATGGTGATGATGGTCATGGTGATGATCCTCAAAGTGACGATGATGGTCATGGGGATGGTGGTCATGGTGACGATGGCCATGGTGATGATGATGGTCATGGTGATGATGGTCATCGTGATGGTGATGATGATGGACATGGTGATGATGATGGTCAAGGTGATGATGGTCATCGTGATGGTGATGGTCATTGTGACGACGATGATCATGGCGATGATGGTCATGGTGATGGTTATTAGAACTGTCTTTGTAAACACAACGTCATAGAAATAAAGTAATGGTATTATTAGGTGAAATGGGTCACGCATAATACTCTTTGTAACTAACCTTGTAAACAGTTCATAGCAATTGGGTCCCTAATAATACCTAGCTGTCACTTTGCCTTACCGCTGAGATTCATGTACATCGTGCTCGGACGTTTGCCTAATTATAATCTTTTACAATCTGACTGGTGTTTGAGTTTCCATCCATAATCCATCAGGTTATGGGCCCAGGACACCGAAATCTACACGGCAATCGCAATATTTCCCGTTTAAACACGAAAGTAGAAAAAAATGAAAAAAAACTATAATTAACTAATAAACCTCTACGCGTGAACACGAAAAAAATGGCCGGAAATGCTTCACCCTTGCAAAGCATCGAAAAACTCAAAGGTATCGATAATTATTCTACATGGAAGTTTTGCATGAAGATGATATTAATTCACGAGGACCTGTGGGACACTATCGATGGTGAGCAGAAAGGAACTCTGAGCGATGCAGACATGAAAAAATCGCAGAAGGCACTTGCAAGAATATGCCTGTCGGTTCAAACGAGTGCATTCCCCCATGTCAGGAACGCAAAGGATGCACGTGAGGCGTGGAACAACCTGAGCAGAGCCTTTGAGGACAAAGGGCTATGCCGAAGACTAGGTCTGTTAAGAACGCTATTCAGCACAAAATTATCAGAACATGACAGCATGGAAAGCTACCTTGGCAAGCTGCAGGAGCTGTCACAACAACTGTTTGATATCAATTCACCTCTGGATGATGAATTCTTGGCTGTCATCATGCTCAGCGGGTTACCAAGTAATTATGATCCGCTTATTATGGCACTTGAAAATTCAAACTTAAAGTTGACTAGTGACATGGTCAAAGGCAAATTATTACAAGAATATGACCGCAGGAATAAAACTGAAGATACCAAGGCATTCGCAGCAACCAGAAAAGCACCAAAATGTTATAAATGCAAAAGGACTGGACATTTCATCAAAGACTGCCCGAGGAACAACGATAAGAAGCCAGAGAAAGATAAGAAAACAGAGAAGGATAAACCTCGCAAGGATTCATCCAAGGCTCTCTTAACGGCGCTCTCCGTCAGCTTCCAGCGTGGTGTGTGGTATGTGGATAGCGGTGCATCAAACCACATGTGCAACAACCAGGAACTCTTTTGTGATTTTAGTGAAGTAAGTGTGTCTCAAGTGACTGTTGCAAATGGTGAAAAATTACCAACAGCGGGACAAGGTAATGTGCGTGTCAAATTGCAAGACTGTGAGAGAACAATTAGAGATGTTTATTATGTGCCTAATCTTTCAGCAAATTTGCTTTCTGTTAGTTCTTTAGTTAAGAAAGGTTATACAGTAACTTTTAATAAACAGAAATGTATTGTATCTGATGATGATGAAGTTTTGGCAACAGCCACTCATAGGAATGGTATATATCAACTTGATGCCATTGATCAGCCTTTGTGTGGGGGGGGAGGTAATACCAGTTTTGCTTCTTTCAGTTCAGTTACCAAAGAAAAACAGTCTAGTGATGAGACTGTTATGTTTTCTTCATCAAGCTCATCAGAAGGTACAGTGAAAGAGGAGTCCCAGGAAATGTGGCACCGTAGACTTGGCCATTTGAACTCCAGGAGTATGGCACTCATGAATAAAGGTATGGTAACAGGTATTAAATATAATTCAGATATTTTTAATCCTTGTGTTGCTTGCATTGAAGGTAAACAGACTCGTGCTCCCTTTCCTAAAAAGTCATATACACGAGCAACTCAGTTACTAGGATTAGTTCACACTGACTTATGTGGACCAATGCCAACGCAGTCTATAGGTGGTGCTAGATATTTTCTGATATTCATTGACGATTTCAGTAGGAAAACGTTTGTTTATTTTTTGCATAATAAAGATGAAGTTTTTGAACATTTTAGGATTTTTAAAAACTTAGTGGAAAATGAAACTAACCACAAGATTAAAATTATACGCAGTGACAATGGTGGTGAATTTATTAACTGTAAATTACAGGCTTATCTGAAAGAGAATGGAATCAAACATCACACAACGGTCCCGTATTCTCCACAACAAAATGGTGTGGCAGAAAGGGCAAACAGGACCATTGTTGAGAAGGCCAGGTGTATGCTAAAGGATGCCGGCCTTGACAACAAATTCTGGGCAGAAGCTGTCAATACTGCTGTATATCTCAAAAACCGGACACCAACAAAGGCTCTAATTGGACAAGTACCTGAGGAAAAATGGAGGAATAAAAAAGTAGATGTTAGTCATTTACGTATTTTTGGCTGTATTGCCTATGCTGTTACCCCGATTAGAAACAAATTGGATTCAAAATCCAAGCAGTATGTTTTTGTTGGGTACTGTGAAAGTACAAAAGGTTTTCGTCTGTTGGATCCTGATAAATCATACAAGTGTGTCAAAGCACGAGATGTGATTTTCTTGGAGAATAAATTTTTCAATAATAGGTCACATGATGATAATTTTGACTCTGTGTTCATCGAATTTCCTCAGAATGGTGCTCCGGGGAAACCTGTGAATGTTGTTCATGACCCAGAATCAATCCTGGATAATGACCAATGCTCACAGCATATTGAACGATCTGAGCCAAGCCAGTCTGAACCATCCACCGTAAGACCAGAGTTTTCTGATGACCAAAGGAGAAGAACACGGTCGAGCACAATTACAGTGCATGATTCAGACAGTGAGGTTGACACCACTTTAGAATCAAATTTTTCCGAGGATCCCACATACGTTCCAGGTTCCTCAACATTGAATGAGACGACATCAGATTCATCTTTATATGAAGATCTCGATGAGACTGGGATGACTGTCCTGTTGGTTAAAGAACTATGCAACGACGATGATGTACCAGGAACGGTGCAAAAAGCTTTGGCAGGCACGGAATCAATTGAGTGGAAAACAGCTATGACAGATGAGTATAAATCTTTTAATGACAACAAATGTTGGACTCTAGTAAAGAAACCAAATAATCAGAAGCCAATAAAGTGCAGATGGGTTTTTAAAAAAAAGAAAGGTCTGAATGGTGAACTCTTGAGCTACAAAGCACGGCTGGTGGCTAAAGGTTACTCGCAGAAATTTGGAGTTGATTATGAAGAGACTTTCTCTCCGGTGGTAAGACACTCAACTATTAGAACTTTACTTGCCATTGCTGCTGAATTTAATATGGACATTGATCATCTTGATGTTAAGACTGCTTTTTTGAATGGCAACCTGAATGAAACCGTCTATATGGAACAACCAGAAGGTTTCATAGTAAAAGGTAAAGAAAATTTTGTGTACAAACTACATAAGGCTATTTATGGCTTAAAGCAAGCTTCCAAAATGTGGTATGAGAGAATAAACGAAGTATTATTACAGAAAATGCACTTCAAAAGGATAACTTCAGAACCATGTGTATTTTACATGAGAAGTAATAGTGATTTAATAATAATTGCACTCTATGTCGATGACATTTTATTGTTTTCTAGCAATTCAACTTTGAAAGAAAAGGTGAAATGTGAACTTATGAACACTTTTGAAATGAAGGATTTTGGACCTGCACACCACGTTCTTGGAATGAGAGTTAATAAAAGTCAAAATAAAGTTACACTTGATCAAACTGGATACATAAAAAGGGTATTGGAGAAGTTTAACATGACGGATTGCAAACCTGCAAAAACTCCACTAGAAAAAGGAATCAAATTACCTAAAGGTGATAATAAAAATACAAATTCTCATTACAGGAATTTGCTTGGCTGTCTCATGTATATTGCGGTGTGCACCCGACCAGATATCGCTCATGCTGTGAGTGTGCTCAGTCAATTTAACGAGTGTCACACTGAACATCATTGGAAAGCCTTGAAGCGTGTCCTTCGCTATCTTAAAGGTACTGCTAACTATGGATTAGTTTTTCAGAAGAGTGGTATGGATGTAACAGCTTATGTAGATGCTGACTGGGGTGGAAATGAACTTGATCGTAAGTCTTTCACTGGTTTTATTTTTAAGCTTGGTAATTCATTGATCTCTTGGGAAAGTCGCAAACAAAAGACTGTTGCCCTCTCCAGCACAGAGGCTGAATATATGGCACTTTCAGATGGTTGTAAGGAAGCTCTTTTTGTAAGAAGTTTTCTTAATGAATTGTTGAACAGTAATTGTAAAGTAACATTGTATAATGATAACCAGTCTGCTCAAAAGTTAACTACTAATTGTATGTATCATAATAGAACTAAGCACATAGATGTGAGGCATCATTTCATTAGAGAAAATATAAAGAAAAACATTGTTAATGTTAAGTATTTGTCTACAGATTTAATGATTGCAGATGTGTTGACAAAACCTTTGACAAAAGAAAAACATGATCAATTTGTAAATGGATTATGTTTATATAATTTATAATAAAGTTTATTTTTAGGTTTTAAAACATCTCTCACTTTAAGTACTTAATATCTCGCATTCTTTGTGATATTGTATTAAATTTTTTTGTGTAATTCTGTTATGTAACTACTTCTAGTTATTTGCTTATGACATTGGTTTAAGGGGTAGTATTAGAACTGTCTTTGTAAACACAACGTCATAGAAATAAAGTAATGGTATTATTAGGTGAAATGGGTCACGCATAATACTCTTTGTAACTAACCTTGTAAACAGTTCATAGCAATTGGGTCCCTAATAATGACCTAGCTGTCACTTTGCCTTACCGCTGAGATTCATGTACATCGTGCTCGGACGTTTGCCTAATTATAATCTTTTACAATCTGACTGGTGTTTGAGTTTCCATCCATAATCCATCAATGGTGGTCATGGTGATGATGGCCATGGTGATGATGATGGACATGATGATGATGATGGTCAAGGTGATGTCTCACCAATCTGCACAGCCTGCGGTATGGTCATCTTGGCGGGGCAGGGTATCTGCTTGGGGGCCTCCTCTTTTGGCTTGTCTCCCTCCGCTGCGGGGGCCCCCGCTGCTGCTGCGGCTGCTGCTGCTGGGGCCACTGGGGAGGCCGGGGCCGCCGGGGCCCCCTCTGCTGCTGCTTCAGGAGCCGGTGGAACCTAGAGGTTAAAGAAAATGATAAAGGTTCTGGGTAACACCAGAGAGGAGAGTTTATTAGAAAAAAAAAAAACCATTCTATTAACACCGTTTTGACAGACCAATTACGTTACCAACGTAATTTATATGGGTAAAGGGAAAAAACAGTTTTTTAAAACATTATTTTTTGTGGCACTCTGTATCTAGAAAGAATAAACGGCGAAACATAATGCGTAGCAAAACAAACTTTTTTTGAAGCCCCTTGTAATTATTTGCAAAATTATTTGGATTTAGATCGCATACGAAAATACCTTAAAAAATGCTATTCCATACTAAAAGTTTTTTTAAATCTGTAACTCTCATAGTTCAAAATAAAGAATATTATATTATTTTAAACATTTCTTACCTCTTCCTTACATAGAGTCAAACCGGCGAGCGTAGCTAGTCTGTGACAACTGCACTTGTACTTAAAAGTCGTGTTCTGTAAATAAAACGACAATTATTAATTACCTAGTTAAATATTTTAGATATGTATCATAAAGTATGAATATAATCCAAAATTTATAATTATTTCGAGTACCTACCTAACTGTTAATACATTAAAAATCAATATCTATACTGCGTTGACAATTATATGCAAAACCAAACACGTGTTTTATGGAAAACAACTGTAACGCTTCCATGTAAGGTTCAGTTTACGTTACACCTTCATATCTTTAAGACCTTTTTCAACAGTACTAGTCGGTCTAAAATGTACTGTATGCGTACTGAAATACGGTTGATTTTTGTTTAACTGCAAATTTCATGAGTTATTCAAATTAAAACAGTGTATACTTACGCCATCCACAGCTTTATTCATAGCTTCCGCTTTTGTAACTATTTGATCTGCTATTTTAGGCGTATCATCAACTAGCAGCTGAAAATAAAAACAGTTAATTAATAATGGAGAAAATTATTTATTTTTATTCAATCACAATTAAATCTAATACAAGAACAAGCTCAACTATAATAAAATTAAATCTCTCTTTTTAAGTTCCGTCATTTAGGTTAATAAAATAATAAATTAGATGACGTAAAATATTAAACCCATACTTTTTTTCACATAATTAAAAAGTCACGACCATCGACGTATGATATGCATAGACTGCTACTATCGCTAGGTTCCCCTTGTGCCAAGCGAGAGCAGTTTTTAGTCTGATCCTAGTACATTTCGTTTTTCATTTAAGTTAATTTTCGCGCAACGAGAAACTTTTATAAGAAAATATCGATGTTTTTGACATTGTTAGGATAATATTAGTGTTTTAGATAGATTTTTTAAAACGGCAAGCTCCATCTTCATACATAATTCACGACAACACTTGTTCACACTAGTGCTTACGGTTTAAACTCTGATAGGCTCACTCTATAGTTTCAAATGCAACCTCGTTGGTCACGACAATATATTGATTTTAATTGTCGCATGACGTCACTTTTGTGGAAGCATCAATAACAAAAAATTTATTGTACCTAATAATGATAACACAGGAATCTAAATCTCTAACTCCTAGGGTATAATAACATATCAAAATAGAATATCAGAAACAGAAAAAAAAATACTAAAACTATAGTGTAACAAACACAAAAAAAATACCTATTAATAAAGAAACTAATAAAATAAGAAAAAAATAAAGCTTTATTTCACCTTATCCTTATTCTCCAGCACCATCTGAAAGGGGTCCAAGTCATAAGCGATGAGCGGAGCGGGCGGCGGAGCGGCGGCGGCGGCCTTGCCCTTCGCGGGCGGCAGCGGGGGCGCCTCCAGCTTGGGCCGGTCGCGCTCCTGTGCCGCCAGGCTGGTGGGGTCGCCTAAAGAGAGAGACAGGTCCGACTTGTTGGCCCACAGGGATATCTGGAAACGAAATGCTAGCTATAATAGTTGCAAAAAAAGTCGATAAAAATGTATAATATTAGTCTGTACGAAAAGAGCACAGTCGCCGCGTTGTGGCGTAAAATGGAACTTATATTATAACATTAAAATCATTCAATAAAACATCATTCAATAAAACAATCATAAAGATCTCTAAAAATTATGCTCTAACATAATTTTATAAATATTATTATGCAACTTTCATGTGGAGAAGAATTTACAACAAATTAATTGTTCTTATTTTTTGTCCTAATAATGAATAATATCATTCGAATAATGTAAGTAACACGGTTTTTTTGTCTGTCTACAATCACGACCAACTGAGACTGACATAAATCCGAAAGGCGAAATCCGAAAATCTCTGAGCGGAGAGAATTATGTTAATAAATAATAGTACTATACATATTATAGAGAATATAATAAATATATACCAATAAACTTATTGTACCTTTAAAAGGGTCATCAAATCGTTTTTTCGTTTATCCTTTTCACTCTTCTGCACCATGGTGACCATCCTATCTGCGACGATGCACATTAACTCGACATTCTCATCAAAAGACTTGTTTTTCTGCTCGTCGAAATAATCGAAATTAGTTAACCCTTTCCTGAAAATAAAGTTTTGTTTAGAATAGCGCCATCTAGTGATCAGTAGTCAAATAGATGGTTTAAGGTGTGTTAGTCAAGTAAATAAAAAAAAAATGGAAAAATTGATAAACAATAGCTTGATTTACTACAATAATATTCTGAAATATTAAATCAAGATTACATTATTATAGAGTGTATTTTATAATAAAAAGTAAAGGTGTTCAGTAAATTAAATAAACATCAATTACAGATTTTTGCTTGACGATATAACAGTGACATATAATATAGCAGTCACAATTAAATAGTTTTTAAACAATAATTCAATCTTTGGTTTTAAATTATACTCTTACTCAAAAACATTAAAATTGAAACACAATTTAATGTTTACGTACTTAAAATAAGCGCCATCTACCAAACAGTAGCGGTAAATTCTTGTCACAAGCTCAACTTCATTAGTTCTTGCTTATGATAATAGATGGCGCTTTTATATATTCTACAACTAATGTGTTTTTTATTATCTTTCTAATACAGAATTAGTAATACTTACGTCAATTCACAAGCTTCCTTCAACCTCCTATACACATAACATTCAGTAAACAGCCATACATTATTAAAGTATTTGTCGTGTTCTTGATTAGCTATCCATTCGTTCCATTTCCTTGCATCCGGAGTATCTACAGTCAACGGATCGTAAGATTTGTTAGTAACTAAATCATTTTTTAATTTCGCTACGGCTTGCATGAAACTGCTAACGTCTTCATCAGACTGAAATAAGAGAAAAAGGTTTTTTTTTAATACAGTTTTAATGCTGAAAGATAAGACTTAATACGCCATCTGGTGAATATATTAAGATTAATGTACCATGTTTTTTTTAGAATATTGGTTTCAAAGCAAAGTGTCCCGTAATCTGTGCTAACAAAAGTGTGTAGTAAACGCCGGGTTTTTTTTTTCAAAATTCTTACATTATTCAAAAAGAAATAGTTTAATTTAATCATCATTACTTTTAAAGTAAAATACGTACAGCAGAATTAGCGCTTCTGATTTTTTGGCCGTCTCTAGCCAAATAGTCAATTATTTTCGTTAATATTACAGGCAGCCTATCCTTGAGAGAAAAATACGCGAAACTCCTGGAACAAAAGTAATTTTTTTTATATGAATACAAAATGATAATTTAATAATTGATAAATGTATAAATAAAGAATGCAAAATAAAAAAAAAACATTATTTTTCAATTATTGAACATAATAATTAAATAAATAATAATAATAAATATAACTTAATTATCTAGAATAATTTAGGAAAACAAACAAGAAAATGCAAAAAGCTAGCCGCCCGAACAGGGACTTGAACCCTGGACCCTTGGATTAAAAGTCCAATGCTCTACCGACTGAGCTATCCGGGCTATGAATATCATGGGGAAATTATAAATCCCTTTCCACAAGCAAAAATTTTTAAACTAGTTATTAATCCATAGTATTCTTGAATCCGACTTTATGACAATAACATTAAAGTATATTATAGCTTAACATACATTTACGTCAACCGAACATTCGATGGAGTTAACTATATTGAACCTTAACAGATATTTTTAAAGCAGAAAATTGCATGACATAATTATTTGGTAGTTTATTTTACTGAAATGTTATAAATAGATTTGTTTCAGTTTTTTATTTTATTGTGTTTACTTAGTTATCATTTTCTGAATGTTAGATAGATGACAATATACAAACAAATATAATTTTTATAGAATATATTATAATATTGGATTAAATATTATCTATGTGTACATGATCAGCTGATTGGATGGCCTGTTTAAATAGAGAAGTATTTTTGTTTAATAAGATTATCCTAAAGTCAATGGTTTCTGCAACTGATACCAAACTGATGATATGATATCTTGGCAATTTATTCCTATAAATAGCTTAAAATATTTAACGTAACATCATTTTTGTTCGAAAAAGCCCAGATTACTATAAAAATAGTCTTTAAAATAATATAATAATATACAATAAAGATTTGAACTTGTAGGTGCAAAATTAGATGTAGTTAAGCAGTTTAGGTGAGTTATATCTCAGTATTTACTCATCTGAGAATCATTTTATGATGTGTGTATGACCATAAATCTAATTACATCTTTATTGTACTTAATAGTGTAATAAAAGTCGCGCTAAATTGAATAACAACAAACATGGTGTGACATCCTTATTTTTATTCTCAGTTTAAGCCACGGTATGTATTACATACAGCCAACAAATTCTCTTATTTATACATACTTTTTAAACGTTCCCTGCAGAGGCAAATTCATTGGTGTCCCAGTTTCCATGAAGGGAGACGGCAATTTAATCGGTATAAATGGACCGCCATAGATAAAATCTGGTGTGGTATAAAATTCTTCGTCTTCTTGTTTGGCTTGCCTTACAGGTTCTTTTGGTTTCACCTCTTCTTCACTCACTCGCGGGCTTTTAGAGCCTTTTTTTGTTGGGCTAGGAATTGTGGATTTACTCGAGCCCTTCGGTGGACTTCCAGCCGGTGAACCCTTAGCAGGGCTACCTGGCTCTGTTGACTTTGGTGAACTCATTTTTTGTTGGTTTTGTTCTAATTTTTATGCCATAACCGAATAGATGTTACCTAGTTTGTTGGAAAACATACGATTTTTTTGTTGACATTGCTGACTTTGACAGTTTGGCAGTGACATTGACATTGGGTCCGAGCGCGTTTATGAAGTGAGTAATTACGAAATTTCTACAGTAGGAGGTAAATTTAATAGGTACCTAACATTAGGAAAATATATTTTTTGCAACATATTTATAAACCACGCAAAGAAGTGATACTTCTTTGCGTGGTTTATAAATATTACCTTAGTTGAAATGAGATGGTTTTGACCCTTCAATAAATTTCGGCACCTTAGTTCTGATGTCATAATAATATTTTATGTATTAAAGTACTCTACCGTATTTTTTAATTCTTGTTTAATAAATATGTACCATTTTTTACTATTATTATATTAAAAATAAACATCCGCTCCGTTATACCTACTTCTTATTTTTTAGCTGTACTGTAACTTTCAGTACATAGATATAGGTACCTACTTATTTTTAGCATTAGTTTCCACTAACCTGCCATATATTCCACACAAATCCACATTAAACGGAGTCAACAATCTCATCACCGGTAAATTCTTCGTGTCGATATAAACACCATTGTTATAATCGTCTGGATCAACCATTTTTAATCAATCAAATACAAAACGCGACGTGTATAAGACGTCGTTTAAAATATTTTTTATCGTAGGTTTTGACCGTGAAACTACGCTAAATATAACTCGAGCACTGACAATGTTGATCAATACTGAGTCTAATCCTTGCAAGTTATCTGTCAGTTCAACTTTCTGTGTATTAAACAATTGATAACAAAGTTAACCTTGTAAGACCTTGAGACGCATCAATATTACGATCACTACTTCTACTAGATGGCGTTAGTAGCATTTGATTCATGAAGAAAAATATTTTAGGTAGGTATTTGTCTGAAAAACTTTGAGTCAGCTAGCAATTGTTTATGTGAATTTATATGAATAACAGCTAAGTAAGATAATTGTCTATAGGTAACTTACATCAGAAAGAGCACGCATAATTTTGAGTTTAAAACTGTTAGAAATTAGTTATAATAATAATATCCTGGGACATCTCACACACGGTTATCTGATCCCAAGCTAAGCAGGGCTTGTGTTATGGCAACCAGACAACTGATAAACATACTTATATATTTCTAAATAAATTACATATATAGATAAATACCCAGACACAACAAATGATCGTGCTCATCACACAAACATTTGCCCAGAGTGGGAATCGAACCCACGACCTCCGGTATAGCAGTCAGGGTCACTAACCACTAGACCAGGCCCGTCTTTACAGTTCTTTATATAATCTAGAAATGAATGTATTTATAAGAAAAGAGGATTCTTTTGATATGGGAATTAGAAACAAGATGTAAAATTCAAAAAAGTATATTAAAAATCATGCAAAGTAAGTAGTAACAAACTCAAGTAATACATAAACATTTTGTACCTAATGTACAACATAAAATGGCTGTCTCTTGACAGTATATAGCATAAATACCCAGTAATAAGAATTACTTATCCATAATTACTATAGGGTAAGTTAAAAAAACATTAATTAAAATCATCTGAAAACCAACATATTGAAAAACAATGGCGCAACTTGCTGCCAATTTAAAATAGATATGAAATACCAATAACAAACTTAAATCTATTTTAAAATAAATGGGGGTGTTACAGTACGGTGCAAACTCAATGGCGGGCTCTGAACACGAGGCGAGTCGCTGCCCAGTAACAAGCTTATGCGCCAGCGGGGGTGCGGGGCGAGGTACTGCGCAGCGTGTAGCTAACTTCAGAGCTGCCATTAACTTTGAATCCAACTATACCTTTATTAAGTCCTCTAGAAACTTGTAATGCTTACATAATACACCCCCTGAGCCTGTATTATGAAGATCTGTGATGTGAGAGATAGATGGGGCTATTCAAATATATAGTACCATCTCAATACAAGTATGTAAGGATCGTAGCAAGTGAAAAGAATTGGTCTCTGCCTACCCCTACAAGGGAAAGAGGCGTGATTATATGTATGTATGTAGTACCATCTCTCTTTCACACAGAACATTTCATAACACAGCCTCTGAAAACAAAAACTTTCTTAACAATCTCATTTGTACTAAAAATCATCCTTAAACTCTAATGGCATTTCAAAATGTTAAATAGTTAACCAGTTACAATACAGACATTTTATAATTCATAACTAAAAATCATAACATATTTCATTATAGAAAATCAAAGTTAAATACTTATGAATAAAACATTTAAGACTGAAAACTGTTGAAATTAAGCCTGTGTTATAAAATATGGTTTAGTATAATTATGGCCAAATATTCAAACTCCACAATAGGGATGATGACTATTTTTATTTTTTAGTCCATCTTTTAGATAAAAAAAAATATATTGGACACGTATTTTTTGTTTTGTCCCGTAGAAATAGAATGACGAAGATACAGCGATTTCAATTCTTGCGTGACGTCACGTTTTAGCATAAATTGTACTCAGCCGTGACGTCACGAACCCCCACTACTGAACTTTTAAGCGGTTTATCTAGCTTTTTTTATTTATTTGATAAAAGAAAAAATACGTGTCTGTTATAATTTGATTATCTAAATGACGGACTAAATAAATTTTGACTTCTCTTACCTAGTCATCTACCCTATTTTATTGCAGTTTGTCGACTGTTTTTCCTGTCTCTTGAAGGTTGAATATGATGACAGGCTTTGTTTTAAACAATAAATTTAAATACGCTTTAGTAGCATAGGTACATACAATACCATCACATCATTTGAACAAGAAATCTACAACTCTCTTGTTGAAATACAAGTCACAATATCAAATAATTTGTTCTTCAGCTTACAAATTTATACAAAATATTTGGAATCACATAGCACAATACAAGTCATTAAAATATAAACAGCAACAAGCAAAGTTAACATCTTTCTGTTTATAGGAATTAAAAAAGTGACTAAGAGTTGGCCACAAAAAATATTTACAATATATAAAATGCTCAAGTCCTTTATTTGTAGAAAGGACTTGTAAAACACAATTCAATCAGAAAACATGATGCAATAATCGTAAAATAGTTTAACAGATGTTATGCAAATTTTTAGTACTTAGTAAAATTATATCACATTATATGTGATAATCATATTTTTATCATAATTAAGATCTTACATCAGTCAGGTTTCAAATATTTGTCAAACATTATTAATTATACTTAGATTAAATCAGTCAAAACAATATAAAAGAAATATGAGATCAAATGATCAAACATAATATTTAAAAGGCACATAACATAACTATTATTTTTTTCCTAATTTTAGCATGGCAGTTACTTATAAAACTATTTAGTATATAAGAAAAAGAAGGATTGATTCTGTACCTTAAGATGAAGATCTATTAAACAATTGTAAGAAACTTTTGAAACATGTATTCTCTCTTGTGATAGAATTACTAATATAAGTGACTAAAAAAATTGTAATTAAACAAAGTAGCACGCATTTAAAAAGGACATAAAAATCTTAGAAACTATTATTATTTATGATAAGTTTAGTCAGTCATTTAATACTTTGGTTTGATAATATAATTAGTCAGGTGTCAATTCACAAAATAAAGTAGAAACATGATGTAAGAGTAGAAAGAATGATTGAAGTTTTATTGGTCCTAATATAATATGAATTTATAAACTATATTTAAAAAATTAAGGGATTTTTTGATTATTAATGCCAATATTATGGTTTTCCTTCTAAATTAATTTAAGAAATGTAAATTGGACTTAACATGTAAAAAATGGGTACTCAAAGAAATGTTTTTTTTTTATATTATATTAATATTTGTACTTTTTAAATCTATTGCTTTCTACAGTTTTAGAGACACTATGTAAAAGAAGTCATAGAAACACTGAAACATTATTTTAAAAGATTTATGGATTAATTTTTAGTCATTCAGACACACATGATTGTAAGTAAAAAATTACAGTGATTATTGAGTCAATCGTCAAATATTATTCAAGATTAAAAAAGTGTTAGTCAAAAATTCAAAAAATTACAAAACAAGATCAAATTATATAAAATATTTTCATGATAGTGTAAGTGCTTATTTCACGATAATAATATTTAAAACTAGGGTCTTAAAATGGAAATTCCAATGATGGCATAATTTTAGCATAAAATCATATTATTATAAAAAATGTGATTCTCTTGCTCATACTAAATGTTATTTAGACTATTAGCCTTGTATCAAGTCGAGTAGTAAAACACAAAACCTTAAAATATAACATCGTCATAAATGAGTTTTCAAACAAAAGCAATATACTCCTTTTATGCAACATCAAGTGGCTGGTATAGTTAACACAAGCAATAATACTTTAATACCCTTAGTCATAATTCTTATCTAATCTAGTCTTTACGAGATCATAATTACTTTAGGAACTGGTACAGTTAAATTATCTTCTACAGAGAAAATAACACGAAATACATACATTTTACTTATGTATAGCAGCCTGAATCAATAAGACCTACAGCTATTGCGCTCACTAGTTAGCGCCACTGTCGCATTTGCTGTCAATCGGATATTATGTGAGAAAAGCGCCTCTGGCGGCGAAATTGCTAACTATAACCCTCAGTAGCAAAACAGGTCCATTTAAATTAAATTTACATGTACCAAACATCCAAAATGGAATTGAGAAAACTAAAAAATACAAACTCCTTTATAAGAAGTCAGTTAAAAAGGAATCAATTGATGCTGGCCACTAGAAATTACATGTTTTTAGCTTATATAAAAGGTAGAAGCTTACTAGTATCGTCTCCTACCGTTGCTCTTGATTCTCGTATTCTTCAGGGTGATGGTGGTGGATTGTAATGGCTGACCATTGTTGTTACTGCGAAGAACTGGGCAGTAGGTGCTGAAAAGATAAGTATGTATTAAGAGGTACTATGTAATGTTAGGAGGAGTGATGTAGGTAAACATATTTAATTGGTTAAATACAGAATATAGGTAGTAGAGAAAATACATAATGAATATTTCTTAGTTTATAATTATAATGTAGATTATGAGTATAAAAACATTGGAAATCTTCTGTCATATGCAGCTACCCCTCATGTAAAGAAATATAAGAAGAATAAAGACTAAACAAGTCCCTAATAACAAATTATGTTGTAACTTGAAAACTGCAATATTAGAACCAGATTTAAAGTTTTATTTAGACTTATATCCAATGAAAAGCCAAAGATAAATGAAAATATACAATACTTACATAGTATGTGCATTATCGCCTGAAGCCCCACACGTAGAACAGACATGAGACCTCAATATCGGACAGGTCACAACATTCTGATGGTCAATCTTTTCCTTCACCGTATGTGTCATATACACAAGCGGTGTCTCCCCGTTCTTACGACAGAAAGTACACATCTTTGCAGATCTATTCTCCTGGTACCTTGAGGAACCAGGCCCATAATTCTGTGGGCTTGGACTAGGAAACTTGAATGGTGAAGTCGGTAAATAAGTTGTGGCAGATATTGGTGATGCATTGGACAATGTTGGCGAATAGTTTGGAGAGTGCATATACTTCGGTACTGGAGATAACGGTGTCCCTGGTGTTTTAAATTCAAATCCTTTGTTTTCGGTAGGGAATAATTCATAGATGTTTTGAGGGAATTTCGTTTGATCTAAGCTTGGTGGTGTTGGTGGGTAGAGTAGATGGTCATCTTGTGGCCAAGGTTGTTGGAACAAATCATGTGTCAATCTAGTTGTTGGTTCCAATGTTGGTGGCAAGCTTTCAGTATTAGCAAAGATTTTTCGGCCAATGATTGGGCGTTGGCGTCTTACTACCATTGGGGTCTCATACCCTTGTCTGTCATGTTGGGATACATCAGGGAATGAATCTGGAGACAAAGAGTCAGCAGAACTGGATGACCGATTGAATGCTGTTGTTTGTTGGAACGGAGACCGAAGACTGTCTGTAGAAGCATTTGAAGTTTGGTAGATATCTAGAAAATAAAATAATTAAATTAATAACACAATTAAAAAAAGCTAAAATCGTATACTTACATTATTGAGTTAGCAGATAATGTTTGACCATTCCTATGTTTAGTAAATAAATATTACAATTGTTTATATTTTTACCATTGTACAATAGACTGCCTTGAATTAAATTAGACACATTAAAACTATTGTTAACCATTACAGCACATACTATTCAGTTTATTAAGATAGTGTGACTGATCATAGAAGTTTCGGTCATGAATATCATGAAAATTATAACGAGTTCGTTCCAATAGGATTCATTTTAGACAGGGACGAATGTATTAATTAATAAAGCTTCAGCTAACAAGGTTTTGATTTAGTAAAATAAAGTGAATTAAATTTTCAACATGTCTCGAAACTTTTCAATTGCGTGACGACAACAAACTTTTTAAAGTAAAACTTACCCCTTTCTCCAGTCCTGGGAAACAGGCGGTTCATTTCATTCATATAATCGTACGCACTTTTCGTAGGATACATTTTGGTACCTGAAATATCACGAAATCGTTTAAATAAATAATATAAAACAATATTTACAATTTACGTAAAGAAAATAAAAAAGTCATCCATTTTGAATGCGACGAATCGACGGATGTGACGTAATTAAAATAAAATGGTCGAATAAAGATCTTATTAGAAAAAAAAACACATTAATATATATTTGACAAAGCCTCACTATGTGAAATAATTAAACAATGTTCTTTTTCACCAATAAAACGAATATCAATTTGTGAAACTAATAAAATAGGACTCAGAAAAAAAAATACTTTACATTATTGTAGGTATCCATACAGCCATAAATGTGGTAGGTACCTATAATTTAATCATTTATTTACGACTTTATGATAATAATTGATCGCAACAAACAAAATAGAGATGTCTTTCAATAACGAGAAAGAATACGAAATAACTAGGCACCAAACATAGAAATGAAATCGAATTACTTTCGTGTAATATTTTAATCTGCAATTAACATGCAGATTTTAACTTGAAAACTGCACTGATTAATACTGAATAATGGATTTTACCTCAAATCGATATATTATAGGCATAATGAACAGAATACTTCACGATAAACGCAAGAAAATGGAAATACCTAAACAAAATAATCAATAATTATAAATATTTAAAACATTAATAAGAATTCACTATGAAATTAAGCAAATATAATTAAAAACTTACCTATGATAGAACACATCGGTTACAAAACGTCGTCACTTTGCAAAGCTCGCTCTCGAAATGAAAAATATTTATCAAAATAAAATAGTTATTTTCTGCTTTCGGCATTGCTCAAAGGATGCCGCCAAACCTACAAGTTCTGTGGTTAGTTAGTACGATAGTTTGGGGTTCGATTTCTGATCACTATATTTTTTTAATTTCTTTTTGCATGTTATACTCTTTATTTTAATAGTATTATCAAGTATTATGTAACGTATTAAATAATAATTGTAATTTAATGTAGTAAACACTATTTTACTTTTTTCCTTATTTTGTTCGAAATTCTTTGCAAGTTACATCCATAATGCAATTATTTATTTATTTTATATCAGACATAACTGCAAACTTCTGTATTATTAACAAAAATTACAAATGTGTGATGGTTGTAAAAGTGAAGCTACATTTTTGGTCAAAGGTGAGCCGCCGCGTTTGCGGCAATGTCAAAGAAAAGCCGACGAATAGCGAAGTTTCTTCTACTCCATACTAGATGGCGTTATTACAACTGTCATTTAATAGTGTTTACATTTAACCTTATTATTAGGTTTTAGGGGATTAGCAAACAAATTATTTATATAAAAATTGATCGTATAATTTTCACTTGGACATTCTACAAATTTTTTTGCATTCTATGTTTAAGAATATGGGTACAAAAAGTCTTACCTACCTACATCGTTTTATGTTAGAAAACATTTCTAGTCATAGAGCAAAGGGTTCTAGTGAATATTATGTTAAGATTTTAACACTAACATTATATCCTAAATTATAACAAACATTTGTCTCACACACAAATGTTTGTAACAAGCGGGGATCGAGCCCGCGGCACCTAGCGCAGTAGGTATCTATTCTATCTATTGTACAGTCGCCATCAGATATATTGTAGCAGACAAGGTGACCAAATAAATCTGAACAATTTAAAATGACAATAAGTTCTATTCGCTACAAGTGACCATTAATATCTGCGTAGATACACTAACAACGACAAGTGTATCTACGCAGCAAACGCTGAGCTCACCTAGTACAACATATTATTATGTTGTCATAAATAAAACAATAATTCAATAATTTTTCATTTTATTACAAACCATAATCTATTTTCTATGAATAGTTTGACATTTACATAAATTATCAGTAGCACCTTAAACAAATGATAGTCGTTGTTTTTGATTCCTCCTTTATATCACGCAATAACGAATTAGGTGAGCTCAGCGTTTGCTGCGTAGATACACTTGACGATGTTAGTGTTCAGATACTTTTGGTTTGTAGTTTGTTTAGAAATTATAGACAAGCATCTGCCCAGATATTAACGAGGTAGGTAATAAATGTTCAGATATTAATGGTAACTTGTAGCGAATAGAACTTATTGACATTTTAAATTGTTCAGATTTATTTGGTCATCTTGTCTGCTACAATATATCTGATGGCGACTGTACGTAATTACTTCGTTACATGTCAAAAATAAAAAAAAACAAAATCAAAATATTTTTATTTCTCATAAACCAAAAAAAAGGCGCTTAAGAAACGTTACGTTGGTTACGTTAAAAACTACTGACTCTAGTTGCTCGGTTCCAAAGTGTCATTCCTATAGGGAAGAGCCGGCAAGAAACTCCATAGGTTACTCTATTAAAAAAAATGTTAACAACGATGTTATGATTACATTAATTTTAAAATATGCGAAAACAACGTAAACAGCAGAATGTTTAGATTAATGTAAAGTAGGACATCCAGAATGGAAGAAAAAATAAAATCGAACATTCAACTCAATTTACATTGCTGTCACATTTACAAAGGACGAACATAATATAAGAAAAGAAAAATCTCACGAAATTAAAGAAAAAATAAAAACATACTTTACATACAATCAATATGTAGTCCTAATCGAATCCCTAACAGGAATGTCAAGGCATGTCAAGTGCCTTCTGAGAATAGAGGCTATGGGGCAGCTAACTGTAGTAAATAAGGTAAAACACTATTAGCAGACCGCCAGGGAGGCCACATAATGCAGATGATATTAATTCCACGCGTGCTTATCCTCTACGTAGTCCCTAACCGTATAATACGCCTTCTTTATTAGTTTTGACTTAATGCACGTTTTGAACTTTTTATTAGGCAAACTTGTTATCTCTTTCGGTAACTTATTAAATTATAAAATCGAATAGAATTTCCTAGGAAAGATTTAGTATTAGTTTTAGTTAATCTATATCTTGGGACTACTAGTTTATCTAGTTTATCTGTCAGCGAATAATTCAGTAAATTAAAACAACAAACAGTTGATGATAAAGAAGTTTATTATAAAATCACACAACATTTACAACTTAATTAAACTAGGTACCTATCATACAATCAAAAACTGAACATGGCCTCGATTCAGCTATTTAAGTTCCTTGAATTGACCGAATGACCATTTAGTCATTTTTACGAGAGATGGCATTCAGGTAACTGTCATTACGATCATTAATTGGTCTTTACGATCATTTTCTTGGAGAGTTAAATGAGATTGTACTGTAGCTGATTACGAAAACTAGGCACTAACAAGTACACTGTCCGCCCACTGACATGCATTTAAAATAGCGGATTGAGGCCCCTGGGGCCATACCATGATCTCCAGAAGTAAGACTGTTGTGATCTGAGTAAGCGAGACAGCGCTATGCGCCGTGTAGTGCGCCGTGTCGCTTCCACAACCGCAACAGTCCTACTTCAAAAGATCATAGTAAGGCCCCTGTATGTAAACTATACTGTATTTAAATCTCAAAGTTTAAACTATATATAATATAATAATAATATATAATAATCCAGCCTATAAACGTCCCACTGCTGGGCACAGGCCTCTTCCCATATAGAGAAGGCACGAGCATTGTTCACCACGGTTGCTCTGCGGGCAATTTCAGATCCCAAATTTTGGAATCCAGGTTTCCTCACGATGTTTTCCTTCACCGTTTGTCAGAAGTGTCTTAGAATAATTAAGAAAGTACATATAACTTTGAAAAGTTACATTGGTACTTGCCCGGGTTCGAGCCTGCACCTTGTGCATACAAATCCGCTCATTGAACCGCTGGGCCACCACGACTTCAGACTATATATAATATGTACTAATATTCATGTGCGATTGGTGATGGCGATATTTCAGAAACAAATATCTCTGAACAGTAACAGTACTTATTTAAATGTGGATGCGTTTCGCTAATACAACTCGGCTCGTCACCGTACCTGAAACATTAAAACACAACAATGAATAACAGTACGGCAATATCAACAAAAAACATATTCATATATTTTGCTCTCAACACTACCTCGTTGGCCTAGTGGCGCTAAGCGCGACTGCTAAGCTGGAGGTCTTGGGTTCGATTCCCGAGTCGACCAAGGTGTTATTGGGTTTTTCTATGAAATTCTCAGTAGCAGGTCGGAGTTTGGATTTGTGCCCGGTAAGTGGCGATAGGCTCGCCACCAATCGGCGAACTGTGGGTGTACATTGGTACACCTCTGCCTACCCCTTCGGGGATACAGTCGTGATGATATGTTTTTTATGTTTTTATTATATTTTGCTCTTTAACAGTCCATATCTAGATAGTTAATTTAATAAAATATCTAATGCTACTGCTATGGTTTCTAGTTTCTTAATAGAACCTTTATAAGCTTATCAAATTTGGCACGTCATTTTATGAGCTCACGTAGTCTCACATACTTAGTAGGTAACTACTTCTAACTGTAAATCTCTAAACAATCAATGTGTTCAAAGAAATAAATCTTCATATCCATTCAAAAGTAACTTTTTCTGTCTATTACGTTTTCACCGCTAAACCACTGGACCGATTTTGATAAAACTTGGAATTTGGTATGGGGTAACCTAAGACTCAAGAAAGGTTATTTATTTAAATTATAAAGCTGTGAACTTACGCGTTAACCCTCGAGATATCCTTCTCGGTGATCATGAATGAGTCTGCATGAGTGTAATAAGTTAAGGTACCTTCAAATATACCTCTACCGGGACTCATTACAATCTAGAAAATAATAAACATCAGTATAAGGCTATTAATAAATAATAATAGCAGCCTATGAACGTCCCACACCTAGGCACAGGCGCCTTCCCATATAGAGAAGGCACGGGCATTCATCACCACGCTTGCTCTCTGCGAGTTGGCGATTTCAGATCCCAATTTCTAATGTATTAATATGTATATTATTATACGGTCATAAGGAGTTGCTCTCCATGATTTTTTATTTACTTCTACTATACGAATTAATAAAATTGTAATTATATTTACCTACATACAAATTAAAAACAAAAATTGTTTTATTGGCAATGTTGTAAGTAAATTAGAATATGTTTATATTAAAAAAAATATTTATTTAAAAAGGTTATTAGGTAGGTACTAGCGCGGGTAAAAGCTTGTCTTAACACAATTAATAATCAGCCTGGAACTGTCAACAGTCCAGGGGCCCGAGTCCGCTATTGACAATTGCTTCAATCGTCTGAGTGGGTGGCGTTAGTAGGTCCATTTTTGGATAATACCTAGGTAAAACGTCATTTTAATGTCAAAAATGGTTATTGGGACGGCAAATTGTCACGTTTTGACATTTAGTAGGATGCCACCTATCCTAAAATGGACCTATTGACGCCACCCACTCGTACGATTGAAGCAATTGTCAATAGCAGACTCGGGCCCCTGGCCCAGAAATGAGAGCCTTTTGCCTAGCAGTGGGACAATGTCAAGCTGCTATTATTATTAAATTAACTGAATCCGGTAAGACTGGAAGCCGACCCCAACATAGTTGGGAAAAGGCTCGGGAGATGATGATAATTATCATTTTAACCTTAGCCTGATAATATTCCTTGTCAGATCTCGGCGCAATATTCCGGGGGTTTCCGAGGTAGGTGTCCATCTCGTTCTTATATCCGTACTTGAGTAACTGTTTGTTGACATTCTTTAATAACACATAGTCTATCTGTTCTAGTTTCCTTCGAACACATTTGGACCTGAAATTTATATTTACCTTCATTTAATTTAGTATTTAATAAAGATTCCTAAGTTTATTCATTATTTTACGGATTAATTACGGATTCTTCTAAGTGTCCATACTTCGATAGAAAAGGGGAGCCGTTATAGGATCACTTTATCGTCCGTACATATTTGTATTTTTTTCATACATGACATACGTGTGATTTTAGAAGGTTGGAATTATCACAGATAATAATTTGTTTTTACTTCATGGCCGCCGAATACTGATCGATCAGGTACAGGATCTTATTAAAATCGTTAAACAATTGAAATGGTCCTGAGTTTTACTACTAGAATAGAAGAATTTAAAAACAAAAAAAAATCTAATCCTCAAAAAATTAAGCTCCTAAGAGCTACGGTAGCATACATAAAATTTTGAACACTCATTTTGACCGACTGCAGCTAAGCTCAAAAGGAGAATTACGTGTGTACAGGGTAGAAAAGTATTCAAAACCCACCTTTGCTCATTGCTCAGACTATCAATGAAGTCAGCCAGCACCTTCGCCACGTGGTTGTACATAACGTTGGAGGGCGTCACGTTGAACCATTTGCTGCACGCGCACCAGTGCGGCATCACGCCCGCTTCCGCGCAAGAACGGGACGATGGGATCTGGTGGTGATGAAAATAGGCTTCAAGATTATTGAGGATATAGTAGGATAATTTGAAACACAATAGCTCAAGACCGGGAGGATTGGAAAAAAGAAAGGGAGGCCTTTGCCCTGCAGTGGGACGACAATGGCTGAAAATAAATAAATAGATAGTAGGATAGACTGTTGTGACCGAATGTAGGAAATTAAAACAATATCTAAGTAAGTACACATACAGAGGCGCTATGTAAGCCCAAAATACCAAGAAAATAGGGCTGAATTAACGACCCATGGTTCTGTCATCTAGAGTTTTATTACACGACAATAAAAAAAAGGGTACTTTTCAAATCAATCATTCTGAATTTCTTCCGCCGCACCCTAAGAAATGTTCCTTTACATTGCCCTTCCCTTTCCTATTTTACTTAGACCAACACAAACATCCCTCTACAATATTTCATAAAATTCCAAAATTACAACATACCGGTTCCAATAAACTCAAGGCTCTAAGCAGATCAGATCCCGGTATCCTATGCTTATTACTCTTCTCCTTCAGCCCCAACACGTCTAATATCGTTGTGTGAATGTCGAAGGGCGTTGTTAACACATCTCTGTTATGTGCTAGAGCCTCTTCAACTCCGGGCCGAAGAGCTTTGAGTCTCTCCGGCAATATTATGGCCATTAGCGGTAAACGCTCTTCTAACTTGCCTTGATAAGTTTCGCGGATGCCTTCGAACCTGAAATGTAGCAGAATAGAATTAGAATAGAATAAAATTTATTTGTTTGCTTGAAATATGGTCTTTAATGTGGTCTTTTGCTTAAAATTACCAATTCCAATATCCTGGTGCAACTGTGTGAGTCGCGTTAGTTATCTTATTCCAAGCTATGGCCCTAGTATTACGGAATTCAGATACCACGAAGACCCGAACACTCAGACCCGAGGTAATGAAGAAAAGATGGTTTCTACATTGACCCGTCCGGGGATCGAACGGGGGTCCTCAGAGCTAGCGACACCTTGAAACCTGTGCGTACGCCACTTGACCAGGGAGGTCATCAAACACATGTAACAAGTACAGTGACAGACTACAGACTAAACAATTCATCATAGCCATGACAACAAATTTATGTACCTAAATCTAAGGTCCAATTAGTAATCCAATCAGTTACATACCTAGATCCATGGTCCCCCATAATAATGACCAGGGTTTCTTCGAAAGCCTTCCTTTCGTCTAAGGCCTTAAGGAAGTCGACAAGATCGTCGTCGGCCGTGGATATCAGATTAAAGTTATCATGTGTTATATCCGCTATGAATGTGAAACAGAACTTGTTGCCGTCTAGTTGGAGAAACTGTAAAGAGTAATTAGTAAAAATAATGACGGGCCTGTTGGTCTAGTGGTTAGAGACCCTGACGACGACTTCCGGCATAGCATGCCGGAAGTCGTGGGATCGATTCCCACCCGGCACAAATGTTTGTTTGATGAGCACGATCATTTGTTCGGTATCTGTTCGGTATATGTATGTCCCAATCTTATATTACACTGATAAAATGCACTCTACAGGAAAAACACCATAATAATATCTTCTGCAAGTCTTTGGTCATGAACTCCGCATCATTATCTTGTAGTGATGAAACTATCCTATGTATGCTTCATTGTCAAATGTCCTCGCAAAACCATTTATACGTTAGTCATGTCTGACATTACCAATATAATAAATGATATTGACTCCCACACCGTCTCTAGATCACTTGTTTGTTCTCCAGAAAATGTTCAACAAAACTTAACAGGTAAAACGTTTAATATCCTACATACTAATATTCGTAGTATTAATTGTAACTATGATTCTCTAATAACCCTCGTAACACGAATCAATGTGCCTTGTGATGTTATTATCTTAACAGAATGCTGGCTCAGTAGAGTTGTAACTATTCCTGTGTTTGATGGATATACTTCTTACAAGACACAATACAGCAATCAAAATGATGGAGTGATAGTCTACATCAAATCTGATATTATCCATACTGTAATTGAACGTGTTATTCAAGATGCAAATTGCCTTATTACAAAGCTGGACTTAGATTTTGCTGTTGTAGCAATATATCGCTCACCAGCACAGAAGAATATTGATAACTTTATTGATAGCCTGGATCAGACTCTTGCATCATTGTCTTCATCAAACACGGTAGTTCTGATTGGTGACTTGAATATTAACTTAAAAGAAAATAATCTAAATACTGATAAATATCTAAATGTTCTCGCATCTCATGGTCTACTGGCTGCGCATACTATAACTACCCGTGATAATGCCTGTTTGGACCATGTGATGCTAAAGTCAAACTTGAAGTCTACAACTATAGTCCTTGATTCCCCGATAACTGACCATGCCCCCACTCTATTTTGTTCAGCAATAAGATGCCAACACAAAAAGCCCACCTATTTAGTGACTAGAATCAATTTTCCTTCTGTAATTAATGATCTATCTGCAATTAATTTTACCCCGATTCTTGAAATTGATAATGCAAACGTTGCGGCAACAAATTTTGTCACAAAAATTACTAACGTTATTGAAAGTAACACACAATTAATTAATATTCCTAATCGAAAAAGATGCCTAAAACCCTGGATAACACCAGGACTACTCAGGTGCATCAAACATCGGGACAAATTGCATAAAAAATCAAAACATGCTTCGAATGATAATGTGTTACGAATCATATACTGTAGGTATCGTAACTTCTGCAATAATTTATTAAAAAAACTGCGAATAGAATATGATAGAAGTGAACTTAATAAGAATAAAAATAACACTAAAGGTATGTGGAGGACAATAAAAAACATAGTGCACCTAAACAATACTCCAAAAATTCCCGTAGAGTTGCTTGACATAGCAGACAATTCTACTGATTCTGCTGATCAAGTGAATATGTTTTTTGCTGATATTGGTGCTAACCTTGCGTCTAAAATCACTGTCAATAACACAAACAGCATTCCTCTTATAAATGCTGAAGTACCGTACTCTTCTATGGCGATGCTACCTACAGATGAAATAGAAGTCAGAAACATCATCCTCGGCCTTAGGAGTAAATGCAGTTCTGGTATCGACCTTGTATCAAACGAAATTCTAAAATCTGCGATACATATACTAGTACCCCCCTTAACTCTCTTATTTAATATCTGTCTCTCTACAGGTGTATTTCCGGATATATTTAAAAGAGCTCTAATCACTCCGGTTCACAAAAGTGGTGACAGGCACAGTGTCGATAACTATAGGCCAATATCGATACTATCGTCTATATCAAAGATATTAGAAAAAATAATTAACTCACGACTCGTTGACTATCTAGATAAGAATAAAATAATTGCTAAAAATCAATATGGATTTCGAAAAAACATGTCAACTGAGGATGCTGTACTAGAACTCAACGAAAGAGTCGTCAGATTACTTGATAATAAAGCTAAAGTTATAGGTATATTCCTTGATCTTGCTAAGGCATTTGACACTGTGTCTGTCCCACTGCTGTTAACTAAAATGGAATATTTAGGCATTAGAGGAATGGTTCTGGAAATGTTTCGCAGCTATATGACTAATCGCTCACAAATGGTAAAAATTGGTAATGTTATTAGCAATACTGCATATCCATCTTACGGCGTACCTCAGGGTAGTGTACTTGGCCCGACACTGTTCCTCATCTACATTAATAACCTGTGTCTAGCTGAAATTCCAAACTGCAGATTAATCTCTTACGCGGACGACACGGTTTTGATGGTGCATGGTAGGGACTGGGACCAAGCCAGACTTAATGCGGAAAATGCTTTATCTAACATCATGTTATGGCTCAATAATAACCTCTTAACCCTCAACATTTCTAAAACGAAGTACATAACGTTTTCTCATAGAGTCCACACTCAACCAGCTAAAGGTACCTTTGATATTGTTGCCCACGTCTGCAATATGTTGACAGCAAACTGTAGTTGTTTAACTCTCACAAGAACTGACAATATCAAATATCTAGGAGTTATTATTGATAGCACCTTCTCCTGGCATGAACACATAAACGCCCTGGTTGGTAGAATAAGAAAGTTAATACCAATATTTAAAAAGCTTAGTGCTTGTGCTGATCCTAGTACTCTCGCAATGGTATACTCAGCTCTTGCCAAATCACTATTACAATATTGCATAACGTCTTGGGGTGGAACTGATACCACTTCAATACTGCGCACAGAGCGCGCACAAAGAGCGATACTAAAAATAATGACCCTTAAACCCCGTAGATACCCCACTGATGCCCTTTATAGAGAGTGTAAGGCACTAACGGTTAGACAAATATACATCTTACAATGTATTCTTAAACAACATTCTTCGTTAAGCTTTAACCCCGTTCCACAAGGGAGAAGATTTACACCATGTCTTCCCGTATCCCACCGTACCACGCTGGCTAAGCGGCAGTTTTATGTGAATGCTCCTCGTTTATATAATAAAATAAATAAACTTAAACAAATTTATGCTCTCACTATAAATCAGTGTAAATACAAATTAAAGAACTGGTTACTCACCTGTACTACTGAAGATACTGAAGATCTACTAAAATAACACTAAAATACTCACACCCTCACACACACACCCTCACACACACACCCTCGCACACACACACCCACACACACCCTCACACACGCACACACACCTTCATACACGCACTCACACACACACACACACACACACACACACACACACACACACACACACACACACTCACTCATACCATAGATAGCACATGTTGGCGTTACTTTATTCATCTTTACTATGAGTTTTAATTTCTTTTTATTACTTTCATGCATGCCATAATAAAATAACAAAATATATAAAATTGTAAGCTGCAACTATTGGTTTGTTGACATGTTACTTGTGTAATATAAGGAGAAGACACTGGCTCCTGTAATACAGTTTAAATACTAGCGCAGGAGTCAGGGTTACAAACAAAATCATGTAATCTTTTTATGTCAATAAAGATTTATTATTATTATTATTATTATTATCTGGGTGCAATTTATCTATAATATGTATGTATTTAGAAATATACAAGTATGTTTATCAGTTGTCTGGTTACCATAACACAAGCTCTGCTTAGCTTGGGATCTGACAACCGTGTGAGACGTCCTAAAAAAAAAATGATTTAATGATAAATGAAGCAGCCATTGGCTTTTTTGCGGATAAACTTCCATCAGGATTTAATTGAACAGAAAGGTTACTTGTAACGAGAAGGTATTTCTAATCCCACTTTTATTTAATAACTTCCGTTCCGATAAGAGATTGGAATTTGTTAAGTTTAAGTTATTGAAATTGGCTGTAAGAGAACTTCGGGAACTTATCATATGCCAATCAATGATATGTATTTATTTACAAAAATGAGATAGACTCTATATCACACTATTATAAGTCGCCTAAAATGAGACGTTAAAATGGGATATACAACTAAGTTACCTCATTAGAAAGATTCATCATCAGCCGATACTGCGGTGTAGCGCCTACACAGTGCTGATTCTTGCTGTTCAGGCTATCCAACCTCAACTTCTTCTCCTCCATGAAGAAGGCCCTGAGGTAGTGGTCTGCCGGCTGCTTGCGGAAGCCGTTGAACCGGTATTGGAAGGTCCCTATCCAGGGCATGTCCTCGAAGTATGCTGTGCGGTATCTGTAGTAAAAATATTTAAATAATATATCCTGGGACAACTCACACACGGTCATCTGATCCCAAACTACGCAGAACTTGTGCTATGGTCAAGAGACAACTGTTAAACATACTTATATTTTGCTAAATGCATACATATTATAGAAAAATTACACTCAACAATGATTTGTCTTGAGTAGGAATCGACCAAGGTGTTATTGGGTTTTTCTATGAAATTCTCAGTAGCAGGTCGGTTGGATTTGTGCCCGGTTAGTGGCAATAGGCCCCTATTACATGGGACCTAAACATTTCGGCGAACAGTGGCTGTAAATTGGTACACCTCTGCCTAACCCTTCGGGGATACAGGGGTGATGGTATATGATGTGAACTCACCCATATCTCTTCAGAAGGTGAAATATAAAGAGTCTGTTCTCAACGTATCTGTATTCTGCAGCTTTCTTCCTGGCGTCAGGGTGCTCTTCCTCGGCTCTGCCAGTCAGAATAGGATACAAGGCTGCAGGGGTACCGTCCCCTACTATGTTGTATCTAGAATAGGTAAGATTTATTTAGGACCAGAATTTTATCTAGATTTTAGCGGCACACTTCTTTTCGCAAAAGCAGCCGTACCACCTTGTTCTCTTTTTCCGTTTTCAGCATTTGCAGGAATGTAAATCAAATAATTGAATTATCCAAAATGGCGGCGATGTGGCTTACCACCCATCACGTCTCGTGGGAATAAATCAGCCCACGGAGAGCCGCTTCACTACGTCGCGCGTCGAGTGCAAGAGGAGGAATGCATGGTAAGGTGGATTTTTAAATATGTCAGATGATGGCGAACCTCTCCTCCTCACCAATTTTCAGCCAAATCGCTTCAGCCGTTCTTGAGTTATAAATAATGCAACTAACACGACTTTCTCTTATATAGGTATATTCTTTCCTGTACAATTCTAATTCGCATTAAAAAAGTAGCATATATACAAACCCTTTCAAAATAACAGCTTTTTCTGACAAATACTTGTAGCTCTTAGGCATTTTCCTGATAAATCCATTTCGCGAAGTGGAATCGAACCCCAGTATCATAACGTTGTATGTATCCATGCCACTTGTCCGTCTTTGTTTTAGAGGAACCGGTCTGAAGCCAGCTTTGTATCCGTACCAACGAGTTTTTACGATACTGTGCCTGAAATATAGTAGATTATATAAAATACTGCTTTGATTTATCGTTTAGGATTTAGTAGAAATCTCTCAAAATCAGAACGTTTTAGAAAAGTAGTATTATAGTTCTAAAATAAGGACCTTTTCAGGGATAGCATAGGATGACTAGAATATCGTGCTGTTAGGTCTATCTAGTAGTAGCAAGTCATGTCATAGGTATATGTATCTCAGGATGCTTGCAAAGTTTTAGAGATTTAGTGCAGTTTAGATGACACTGTGCCTTCCTTCTAGCTCCTTCCATATTATTGTCATTAGGTTGGAACGTTTTCATGGTGATGAGACGATTGGAAGCTATCCGGTTCGTAAGATCCCATTGTTCCCATTGCTTTTTAAGTCTTAGTGAGGCTGTTTTGTATGTTATACTTAACCAGGATAGATGACTCGTATTGTAGGGAGCATGGCTTTCCAAATACAAGCAAGTTGATGACGACCTCCGTGGTTGAGTGGCGTATGACCAAGTTTCAAGGTGTCGCTAGCTCTGAGGTCCCAGGTTCGATCTGACGACGAGTCAATGTAGAAACCAACTTTTCTACATTGCCTCGGGTCTGGGTGTTTGAGTTACCTTCGTGGTATCTGGATTCCATAACACAAGTGCTTCAGCTACAGTAGGTTCAGAGCAATTTATGTGATGTTGTCTGCATTTATTTACTAGTTAAGTAACTGACATAATGTACCTATTGAAAAATCTTACCCATGCTTATCCATACCGGAACAGGATATTTTGACATGGTCGCTCTTATTCAGGATGTATTTTTCTTCTCCCAGGACCTTAATAGGATTGTCCATGAGGAATAGCTTATCGTTCACGTATATTATCTCCCTGTACGTACAAGTGACATCGTTCATGTTATCTAATATCTCCTTTACAACGAAGCATTCGGATTTCTGTAACATGAAAACATTATTTGCGTGAGAAATTGTTAAAAAGAAAGTATTTATTCGTTTTCAATATTTTTCTTGTGTCTGCTATGCTTTATATTGTTGCTTATTGGGAATCTGTCCAGTCAACATTATAATATGATACCAAATAAACTTATTTTTTGAAATTGTTAGAAAACCTTTCTTAAAAACTTTGCCCTAATACAATAAAGATAGCTGCCAAATTTGTCGAGATATTTTTAAGTGATGCTACATAATGTACGTGGAAATTGATTTTACTTAAAATCCCTTCTGAATATTCAAGGAAAGAAAAACTTTGCAAAAAAAGTTTTAGCCTTAATTCTGGACTTGTACTTAAGTTATATACTCAGATCACATCAAACAAGGGAGATTTGCTATCCTTGTAATTTTAGTATGCGTACCCGATGTCGCCACTTTTCACACATTTATATTTGTACACGCCCAAACGAATATCTCAACAGCGCATACACAAACATAAAAGTCAACGTGATTTGCTGCACACACAACAATATCATTGTTACTGTTAACTCACACAAATTCACTAATCCAATCACGGCATTTTTCACACACGCTAATGATGGGAAAAATTGGTCGATAAAATATTTATCGATGAAACAGACGACAAAATATGGTTCATCAAATAAATAAAAAAATATTATATTGTCGGTATTATTCGGTATTGATATATCTATTTGACTTGAAAAATTAAACAAATGAGTAGGTAGATTACTCTACACTTATATATTATATTTGAGTGGTCGGTTACAATATGTACTAATGTACCTACGTAACAAATATTTTTCTGAAAACCATACTAAAATTGGTTTAGCCGAACACGAGATAATCTCGCAATAACATACAGATAATAATAATAATAATCCATATTTCAGGCATCAAGGCCCATATTATAAATATAAACAATAATCTACTTAACACAACTTAATAATACTATAAATACATACTACATAATTAACTAATACTAATGTACGCGAAGTGTCGGCGTCGTGTTTCGCTGACTGGCATATATACATACGGGTCGAACCACCTTTTTTGAAGACGGTTAAAGACATATTTCTATACCTTCTGTATGCTAAATAAACAACTAAAACATTAAAACACACGCTTTAACACTATATCGATACATTGTTTTATCGTTACGACAGATTACTCGTGAAACTGCATCACTATTTTACGGCCGGGTACAGCGGAGGTACCACGCGACTGTCATTACATTTTGAATTTGTGAGTATTCGTGACGCATGCATCCATTGCGCCATGAAGCGCAACGAATAATTTAATGATTCTTACTTAGCAAGCAATGTATTTTATTATTACGCTAAGGATGAATTGTCACTTAATGTCATTTATGTTATAATTAATTTCTATTTTTGTGGTTTTATAGAAGAAATATGTAAATATTGTAATACTAACACATGAAATGAGATTCCATCTTTCTCGTAGTTCACTTTTTTGCTTGTATTTTTGCAAACAACAACAGAACAACTCGGCATTTTGGCAAAAATCGAGAGACGTGACGCGAGCGCGTAGTTACTGCCGACTGTCGGCAAAAATCGGTATCAAGTGCAAATTGAGCCAGATGCGTTCGCACGTGCCGGGGCGCTATAACTAATCTCCTATGTTTGATGTGATCTGAGGTTATATATATATATATTTTGAAGAAGAAGGTTAAACACTGTTCTGTCCTAATTCATCATCCCCCGAGCCTTTTCCTAACTATGTTGGGGTCGGCTTCCAGTCTAACCGGATTCAGCTGAATACCGTATTTTACATGGAGCGACTGCCTATCTGACCTCCACAACCCA
This sequence comes from Autographa gamma, assembly GCA_905146925.1. Taxonomy (NCBI): domain Eukaryota; kingdom Metazoa; phylum Arthropoda; class Insecta; order Lepidoptera; family Noctuidae; genus Autographa; species Autographa gamma. The sequence continues at coordinate 1,130,597 of LR989875.1, forward strand.
TTTAACTGGGTTACACAGCATCCCATAATAAGACTGGTTGTCAGAATTGACTTTGCGACTGCCAAAGATTATATCATGACAGTTTTTTCCTGAATTTTAATTTATCTATCACGTCATAACTTACAATACAATCCACCCAGTCGGTACCCTCGCAGGTGATCTTCGGCACATCTTCAATGAACCTCTTCGCTTCATCTGAGAACGGGTCCAGGTCGGGCATCTCACAGCCTGTCCCCTTCTCTACCAGGATGATCTCCTTCAAACGACTTTGGACGAGCCTGGAAGTCACAAGATTAATGATAATATAATATATAATAGGGATAACTCATACATGGCCATCTGATCTCAACGGCCACAGATAAATAATAAAAGAAATAATGTATACACAGAACAAACGATCATGCTATTAACAAAATTTCTACAGGTTGGGAATCGAACCCACGACCTACGGCTTACAAGTCAGGGTAACTAACAACTCGAACACAAGGGTGCGTCTATATCTGACGAACAAACATTAAACGAGCAGCTCGCGAGCTTCAGTTCAGTAGTACTTAGTATTTACAAGGTCAAATTTTCAAAAGAATCCTTTCAAAAAAGTTTCAGTAACTAAAATTACTTTAACGAATAATACTCACAATTTAGTATCATTCAAACCAATAGCTCTTGGTCTTTCTTTGTCCATCAAAAACAAAATCGTAGTCATGCACATTGAAAAACCAATGAGCACTGCGAACGCTAATCGCTGCGTTCCGTACAATCTTTTTGAGCATACTAATATCTGAAAATATAAATAAATACATCACATACATTGCTTTGAAACCCAAAGTAAGTAGCTGAAGCATTTGTGTTACGGAATCAGAGACGACAAAAGTATCACAAATATCTTAACCCGAGGTAAGTGTAACGACCACCAGGGAACTCCGTAGAAAAGTGGTTTTCTACATTGACTTGGCCGGGGATCAAACCCAACACCTTAGAACTAGCTAAATCTTTGAAAGGATGATTTTCTTCATTGTCCGGGGATCGAACCCGACACATTAAACCGGCGTGTGCGCCACTCGACAACGGTGGTAAGGAAATTTAACCTTTACCACCAATTTACTTGGAAGTCAGGCTTAGGCTTATTCAAAACTATGCTGGCTTCCTGTCTCACCAGATTCTGCTAAATAGCATGTATTTATGGTTTACTACTAAATATCTAACATAAACTGGGGCCTAAAATATCTTTTATCCTTTATATTTTATTGATTAAGGAAGAAAAATATGGATATCTTCACGGTAAAAAAAGGGGAATAAACTCAATTAATACCTTCCACACCTTATTGAAGAGAATCCTCAGTAAATTGAGCACCATTCTTGCCGATATGTATATTGGATTTTCCTGTATTTTCAGAATCACGGGTCTAGCAATTATATAATGACATTTTAGCATCTTAAACATAGAGAAATTTAATAAATCTTAAATGTCAATAAATCTTTATATTATATTTCTCTTTGCTTTATATTACTTTGCTCTGTGACCTTTAGTCAGAAATGAAAGAAGGTTTTATTTTCATCTCTTCTTAAAGGTTTTTACCACCGAAGCGAAAAGGTGTTTAAAGTTTGACATTTCTGTTTGTCTGTGTATCTGTAAGCCTGGCTGTGGCATTGCAGCTCCTAAACGAAAGAGCTTATTACGTTGAGTTTATTTTTTCTTTGAAAACCGATGGTATCGAAATAGTTCGTTGCTTATTTATGAAGCATTTTGAAAGAAATCTAGATCGAGTATTTTTTTTTACGACTAACCGAATGAAAATCTATTCACTCGTTTGAAAGTTAAAGGCCTCAAACAGACACAAATACACAAGTAACTGTGGTTAATAAAGAAGGATATAACAATATTATGAAGATAAATAAAACAAGTAATAAACTTTCGATGATTTATTAAAAATATTTAATAAAAAAATACTGATACAAAATGCTTAAAACTAATTGTTTAATTAAAAAACAACTTGTCGTAGTTACATCTACATAGTCTATATTATTTTTGTATTAATACAAACAAAACATTTATAAAAAAAACAGTAACAAAATATAAAATCTAAAATATAAGTTCATTATTATATGTTTTAGAAAATGTCTGAAAATATTACCATACAATATATTTTCTGTCTATTGCAAAGCGAATGGTAATTGGTAATATGTTTTCGTAATTTAATGTTGTTTGTATTAATACAAGTTACTAGGTACTTATAAAGTTACTGTACAATGGTAACTAAAGTTTCGTGGTAAATTCTGTTAAGTTGGTAAATAGCACAAACCCAATAAAAATAGACAGTTCCACAAAAAAAACCTGTAACAATGAAGTGACCAAAAATAAATCGATAATCTTCTGTTAATTTTTATCATATAAATTATGTCCATTTTAAGAGGCGGATGTTATCAAATCGTTCACATTTTTCTATTTTTGATAAAAGTTATTTTAATATTGTAATTTTCTTGTAGTTATTCATCGTAATTTGTACATGTTACTCGTTAATAGATGCTTTATTTAGATATCATTTTCCTGTTCCATTCTTTACCGTGTCTATTTTTATTAAGTCTATGGTAAATGGCAATATCGTATCAATGGTAACCGGGAACGCCGTACGCTGTGGATGGTTGCTTGTAACCCTGGTTGCCGTTGAAACCAGTCAAGGAACCACTGTAGTCGTTTGGCACGTTGTAGTTGTATCCTCCTGTAATGTTATTGTCATAAGTTTAAATTTATTTAATTATTTATTGTGAGATATTAATGGTAATGGTAACAAATCGAATGATGTCTGGTATTTTTCTTGAAAACCCTTTTTTCATGCGTCGTTAACAGATTTTCACAGCAGTCAAATATAAAAAATGTTTGTGCACGTATACTCCAGTTATAGAAAAGATCGTGAGGAGAGTAATGAAGTAATATTAGTGTCAAAATAAAGCGCAATCATTCGTGTCACTTTAAAAACAATAGTTGTAAGCAATAGCAATTACTAACACACGTGGCTGAACAATAAATAATAATTATTATTAATTTAATAAATGATTTCTGTTTTTCTTTTTGTTCTGGATAATCTCTGAAACGGCTGGATCGATTTTGATGGGACTTTTATTAGCAAATGTCTAATTTTATAAAGAGGCTAAAACAGGCACAGTTGGCTTTAGATTATGATTCTCACATGGTGTAAAAAAAAATTATAGTACAATTTATTTTAGTTTTTCCTCATATGAGTCAGATATTACCTTGTCTGCTGTGTGTGGGCTCCGGGTACTTGGCTTGCCCTTCGTAACGGACGTCGGCGTGGAAACCCGTCTGCCAGTCCGCGTGGTATGTCACTGAAAATTAAATAATAAGCACATAATGTAGGAAAACTTCAATTGGAAGGCGATTTTATAGAATTTAACAAACCGCCTTTGAGGTGAACCTATCATTGAAATGGAGCTGTTGAAATAGTTCCAACAATTGGTGTTCGAGTAACATACATGCAAAAACTCTTCCTAAAAAATAGTTAAATTGGAGACTCAAATAGTAATGAAATGGATATTGCTTTAAGATTAAGATACATGAAAAAAAAAGTTTTGCTGTTCACTTAGATCTCTTTTAATTTAAAGAAAGAGCCTAATTCAACACCTTTGCAAGGCTACTTTTAATAAAATAAAATTACAAACTACATATTTGTAGGTCTGAAACCCTGAGAGACATAGTTAGAGGACTCTACCAAAGTTTCATCAGAATTACATAATTTATTAAAGTACAAACACACTAATACCTATTATTATAACATAGACTACTTACCGATCTGAGTCCTTCCATCGGGGAGCTGAACCCTGTACTCTCCGCGCACTACATTACCATCAGAGCTCTCCTTACGATCGTAATCGTTGCCAGACTGAGCGTCCTTCACAGAGTAACCGAACTCATATGATTTTGGCTGCAAATAATAAATAATAATAAAAATAAATAAATATTTAATTACAGTAGAACGCCGAGTATCCGAACTAATTGAGACAGGGTCGATTGGAATGTTCGAAAATTCATCGTCATCCTTGTCAATGGCGGACAACGTGCCCAGAAGGCTGGCAGCATTGCCACGTTGAATGGCTATGCCGATTCTCTGTGCAAGGAACAAACCAGCCCTCTCATCACGAGCAGAGTCTACCAAACATTTTGAGCTTTTTTTTCCTTGTCTTATAATTTTATATTGCGCTTAAAACCGATCGGGATAATTGGCGATTCGGTTATTCGGCGTTCTACTGAGATAATAATATGATAATAGTAAATAATAATGTGATGATTGTCTACAGATGCCATGATGCAATTGATTGTCAGAGTACACAAGTCACAATAAGACTGCATAATGCACTTTTCCCTCTTGATTGTGGAAAAATAGTATAATATAAGACGTGTAAGTTAACATAAAAATCACACTACCACATAAAAATATGACTTTCATGCGGGTGAAAATTAAGTGATAAAAGGATCAATTTGCAGTCAAACCACCAAAGAAAAATGAAGACTAAAACACAACAAAGTTTGAAGCAGGAAAAAGTCTTAAAAAGCTTGAGTAATCTTAGCGCCAATTGAGTGGGCGTTAAATAATAAGCCACCGAGACGATAAAAGAATCAGTTCTCATCAACCGGATCGCTCGCCTCATTTAGCCAACAAATTCCATTCACTCATGCCGTAGCTGCTTAACGAGCTCAATTAGTTCGTTCATGTGTCATGTGTATGTAAATCCCGACACTGTACATTCGACCTCTAAACTGTTTACAACAATTTGCTCATTTACGTGAATCCAGCTGACCGTGCAAAAACACAAAGAAACGACATAAATCACAAAATAAATCCAAAGATCTTTAGTGACACTGTTAAGGTTGAAAATCGTTTGAATACTTACAAGAGAACAGCAAAAACAAAGTTTGTAAAACTAAGATAACTAATCAAAACATTAACAATAGCAGTGGTGAAGTTGATTCAGTTTGCGACGCACGTTTAAAAATGTTAAGCAAAGTATTACTCGTCGCTTTGATCTTGTGTGTGGACGCAAAATTAAGGATATACCTCACAGACACGCCAATACAACGAATAGGAACAAGAATATACAGAAAGGAACTACTAACTAACGCCTTTCAGAGCCCAAAAGAACTAGCATACGACTCATCAAGCAGAAACCTATTTTTCATGTACATGGACGATCTAACACAGAACTCCAGACGCGCATTCATAAATGTAGTAACAAAACAAGCAATGAAAATCGAAGGTATCGAACGAAACAAGGCTACGGCAGTTGACCCTGAAACGAGTGACGTGTATTTCGGATCAGATGATGGACTTTACAAATACGACCCAATTTCCAATGTCGCTACAAACATTGGGTTGTACAACATGAATGTATTCAAAATAGTTATAAGAAATAACGCAATGTACTTAATAGACGCGAATGATCATAGGATTTACAAGATATTTAATGAAGGGAAAACTGCAGTGCGAGTGGGAAATATGAAGACAGTTATGGAATTTGAAGTGGATAATCAAAATAATGTGCATTTAGTGACTATGTGTGGTGTGTACTGTGCTTATAATAGTCAAGAAGTGGTCAAAAACACGGATTTGAGAGTCGTGTACCACTTTTTCGTTGAAGAAGAAAATACTTTTGGATTAACTGATGATGGGGTATACCAAATTGATTGTTACAATGGCACTGCAAGGAAAGTTGCTAATATTGATTTCTATCCTTCTAGCCTCATTTTTGGTGACTACGGCGATATATTTTATAGTATTGAGAACGATATCTATAGGTTAAGGCCAATTAATTCTTATCAAATATTGAATATACGTAAGAAGACTCATTAGTATTTGTTTAATAAATTTTGTACGCGTGATATTTTGTAGCAATGTTTTTCATTTCCACCACCACTTTTTATTTTTTAAAGCCCCTTAATATTGTTAACTTTATTCTAAATTATACTTTTCTTAGTTCTATTATGTACCTAGTGGTTTAGTTTTAACTATGACACTAACTGAAACTTTCTAATTAGCATAATTAACAGTGATCCGTCACATTCTGATGTCATATGCGTTAATTAATGGCGCTGTTTCAAAGATAGTATTATATATGTATTGCAATAACTTCAGAATTTCTGTATCACATAGAAAAGTAATGAACATAGATCAAATACCTTTTTGTTGATCAAATTACAGTAAATAAACAAACTTTCAGAAACTAACCAAGCAGTGGCATTACCTAATTTGTCAAACTTCTGTCTTACAATTGGCTTTTAATCAGAAAACGCGGGTTCGAGTCCTGTCTGAGGTTTTAATTATCCTTTCCGCTATTTCTATCTTATAAGCTTTTTCATGTTTTTTTGCTTAAATTATTATTTATAGTATTTATTAATTGCTTAGACAAATTCAATGACTGCGCTCATGCAAACTGCGTAGTAGATATTATCTTCTATTCGATTTGGTTAAATTGATTTATTATTAACACGATTTTTATGTTAGATTTTAAATAAACTCACCACTTCATGATCATGTCCGTGTCCGTGGTCGTGTCCATGGCTATGCTGTCCATGTTGACCATGCTGGCTATGCTGTGCATCGTAACCCTGGGACCCTGAGCCGAAGGTAGGAGGAAGGTAGTTGTTGCTGGGAGATGAGAAGCCTGAAAAATCAAAATCAAAATCAAAATCAAAAATCATTTATTTAACTTAGGCTACAAAGTAGCACTTATTAAACGTCAATATTTTTTTTTTACAAAAGACAGCACCCCAGGGGTCGGTTCATATCCGGCGGAAAAGGCAGCGCGCAACATCGGCCGCGCAACGCCAGAACGAGCAAACACACAACAAAACATCCAACCTCTCACACCTGACGCACCAACGCGTCAGGTCAGTGTGAAAGGCCGAATGCTCCATCATGCGCCCGCCCGCCCCAGCGCCACGCGACCGACGACACGCTACCACCGCCAGATATGAACCGACCCCAAAACGCCCACCCTTCACCGCTTCCTAAGTGCTCTGGCTGAGGAGAAGAAACGGCGCAACAAACTCCCCAGTAGCACGCTGTCATTACAATAAAAATTATATAAAATAATAAAAAAAAATAAAAAATAAGGAACCGTGCGAAGTGAACGAGTAGTTAAGGTAGATGGGTATCATACTATAAAAGAGTAAAAATTATTATATCTACGTGGTGACCAAGGTCAGCAGAACGACCAGTCACCGCAAGCGGCACCCGTTCACGAGTATGACGCAAGGGTCAGCCATCCCCTCCCTCGCCATATTAGAGGGAAGGAGGAGACCCGACCCCAGACGCCACCGCAGGCAATGACAACTAAGGGAGCATGACGAAACTGCTGCCGGTTTAAAGAAAACATTTACAAATTAGGGAAAAAAAAAAACAAAAACCCCAAGCACTGATTCACTGCACAGTCCCTTATCAAAGCGGCATTAAAATAGTACATTAATGTACATGCGTATAACTCCATTAATAATAAAACAAATTAAACAATATAATGTTGCATACAGAGTGTATGCCAATCAATTTGGAACAATAATAAGTTTCGATAAACTAATATGTCAATTAAAAAAAGATAATAATAATAATAAAAGTTAATTATACAATAGTATAATTGTATCAAAATATAGTAACATACTATCAGTATGGCAGTCAAAATTAAAAATAAACAAAAAATAAAAAAAAATAAAAATAGGAATAGAATATCCCTGAAATTCCGCACAGAACCGTCTTGTGACTATCAAGGCGACCAACAGTTTTTATCGACTAAGTAGTCATTTAATGTATAGTAGGCTTTCGTACAGAGCCTTGTTTTAACTACCGATTTAAATGAATTAAATGGTAATTCTAAAATACTAGGAGGCAGTTTGTTGTAGATTCGAATACTAAGTCCAATATATGAGTTATGCACCTTGTGCAGCCGGTGCGATGTAGTGCATAACTTATGCTTATTTCTAGTATTAATGTTGTGTATGTCACTGTTTTTAGTGTATAGGTGAATATTTTGTCTAATATACAGTATATTGGCTAGAATAAATTGAGAGGCAACAGTGAGAATCTCAATTTCCTTAAAACGCTCCCTAAGTGAGACCTTAGCGCCTAGCTGGTAAATGGACCTAACAGCTCGTTTTTGCAGAATAAATATTGTTTCAATGTCTGCAGCCTTACCCCACAACAGAATGCCATAGGACATAACGCTGTGAAAGTAACTAAAGTACACTAATCGAGCTGTATCCACGTCCGTTAGCTGCCTAACTTTCCTAACTGCATATGCTGCTGAACTTAGTTTGCTTGCGAGGTATGAAATATGAGCTGCCCATTTAAGTTTACTATCTATTGTAATACCTAAAAAGACTGTCGATTCTACAGTCTCCAGCACTTCATTACTAATAAGTATATTTGGACCTAGATTTTTTACGTTTGGCATTACAAATTTAATGCACTTTGTTTTCTTAGCATTTAGTACTAAGTTATTAACAGTAAACCAATTTGTTACCTGAAAAAGTGCACTGTTAATGTGATCAAAACTATCACTATTTCTATTAACTTTAAATATGAGAGACGTGTCATCAGCGAAAAGTACAGTTTTGCAGATACCTTCTAAATAAAACGGCAAGTCATTTATATATACCAGGAATAAGAAAGGACCCAGTATAGAACCCTGGGGCACACCTAATTTAACCGGAAGTGGCCTAGATTTTACGCCATTAATATCTACACATTGAAGGCGCTGCTTTAAATAAGAATCCATTAAGTTAAGGGCTATATCCTGTATACCATAATATTTAAGTTTAGCGAGAAGTGTGCCGTGATGAACGCAATCAAACGCCTTGGAAAGGTCACAAAAAACTCCTATGGCATTTTGTGAGTTTTCCCAGGCGCTATAGACATGTTTTAATAAAGCTACACCGGCATCAGTTGTTGAGCGACCCTTTGTAAAACCATACTGTTCATTGTGAAGCAGCTTATTAACATTAAAAAAACCTAATAATTGCTGCAATATCAACTTTTCAAAGATTTTACTAAATGCGGGTAATATTGATATGGGTCTAAAATTACTCACTTCACTTTTAATACCAGATTTAAATAATGGTATAATTTTGCTGTACTTCATGAGGTCTGGGAATATTCCTAAATTGACACACTTGTTAAAAGTAACAACAAGATAAGGAGCAACATTATCTATGATAACATTTAATAACTTTACAGAAATACCCCAAAAATCGCCAGTATTTTTTAAATTGAGTGATTTGAATGTTGTAATAACATCCCGTACGGTGACATGTTGAAAAGTAAATACTGAGTGACATTTTGGGGCGCAAGTTAGCATTAGATTTTCCGCAGCAACCGTGGATGAGTGTAAGGAGCAAGTTGTGGCTATAGGAATGTTAGCGAAAAAGTCATTAAATAACTGAGCTACATCTACTGCTTCGCTAATTAATTTGTTGTTATCAGCTATCTCTAATTGATTATTGCGTTTGGTACATTTACCCGTTTCGTTATTAATAATTGACCAGGTCGTTTTAATTTTATTTTTCGATTGTCTTATTTTATCACTAATAAACTTAGCCTTGGCCATGTTACAAACTCGTTTAAAAGTTTTAGAGTAAAGTCTAACATACTTCAAAAATGGCTCATCAAATTTATATTTTTTCATTCCATATAACTCATATAGTCTCGCTCTACTTTTATATATACCAGCTGTGGCCCATTGATTAAATGGAGCTGTCGTATTCTGTACATTTATGGTTTTAGTTTTAAATGATTTTTGAAATTCGTTTTTAACAACGTCAAAGAGAGTTCCAAAGATGTCGTTAGGATTTTCAAATTCTAAAATTGATGGTTTTATTTTAGAAACAACCCTCTCTTTAAAACGATTACAACAACTAACAGTGTACGGTCTACATATAATTTTACACAACTAAAAATAATGTATTATGATTTTAAACCGAATTAAAAAAAACGGAGGTGTAAAATAAATCTGTAGCGCTTTTTTATGTGTATGTAATGCAATATTGGGCAATAGTGGATCAACTTAAAATAATATTTTTATCATATATTACCTAAGGGGATTATATTTAGTTTATTTATTTTATTTATTTATTTATTTATTTGGAATAACAAACAGTTACACATTAGATCTTAGAAACTAACTTACAAAACAAATACATGATACAAACGTGTAACTCACACCGTTATCCACAGAATACAAAAGAGAAGGATAGTTTTGAGCAGAGTGATTAATAAAAAATTAAAAAAATATTTTAGAAACACAAATCACATCACATTTACAAATCCTAAATGATCTCAACAAGACAATTCCGAAACTCATTAGCCGGCATTGCAAATATGTCCAATTCAGCAAAAATCTTATTATAATTATTAGTAATCCGCCGCAGGGGCGCGCGAACGTCAACATTGGTTCGGCAGGAAGAAACCGCAAAAAGTGGGCGAGCGCGCACCTCTCTTCTTATGACAGTCCTAGGAACAAAGTAATGTATTCTACTTGTTATGTCTAAACAGTCGTACCTGTGATTGCAAACATCATAAAGAAACATGGTTTCTAGGTATAATCGTCTGGACTTAAGTGTCATTACATTAAAGTTTTTAAGCAAATCATTATATGAGGGGAAGTTCCGGTAACATCGATATTGCACTGATCTTAAAAATTTACGTTGCACTTTTTCTAAGCTCTCTACATATTTATTATAATAAGGGTTCCAAATAACTACGGCGTACTCTAGTTGGGATCTAACTAACGATTTATAAAGATGGATGAAAGTACTAGCACGTTTAAAGTCAGTGGTAGCCCTCATCACACACCCGTACATACGGTAGGCGCTTCTAATTATATCATGAATGTGCTGGTCGAGGTGTAATTTGTCATCCAGCAACACGCCAAGATCTCTGATGGAGGGAACATTACGTAGAGCAATGTTATTTAAATTATAATTATATGATAATTTATTCTTATTTTTTGTGAATGAAATTTTGGAACATTTAGAAATATTTAAGTGAAGTTTGTTTTTAACGCAATACTCTGAAAAACGGTCTAGATCATCTTGCAACTGTTGACAATCAGAATGATTTTTTACTGACTTAAAAATTTTCAAGTCATTGGCATATAACAAGAATTTTGAGTTTTTAAAAGTTTTAGTTTCGTCATTGATATCGATCCAACAGTTTTTTTTATTGAATTCCTTATTTTTTCTACCTAATTATGCTTGAACTAACTTTCTAACGTGTTTTTTTTAGGCGGTTCTTTGATGTCTAAGCCAAATTGTTGAACATCAATCAATTTCAATGTAGCGACAGATTTTTTTTTTTGGTTTCCGTGGATTGTTTTTTTTAACTTATATCACAAGCGCAAAATAGTTGCTGTCCGCCCTCATAAGATTTTGAATGGTCAGAGTATTTATATCTTAATTATTCTCGATATACCTTAGATATTACAAACATAGTACAGTTCCAAGTAAAATTATAGGGGTCATAAAAGGTCAAATCTTGAATTGCATTCGGAAATGAGCTCTACAATTTTGTGATGCCCAGTAAATGAGACTGAAATGGATTTCTAGCCTTATAATTATAGCCTTCTGTGATACTAGGAAGTTTGATGTAAAGGTCTCTTCTAAAATGGAATTATCAAATATCCTCTTAAAAAATATATTTCTATAACATCTGTTATCTGGGCCTCAGAGAGAAAATCAGAGCCAACGAAGATACCACAAACCCAAGGCAATGTTAAAAAGGGTTGCGAACGTAAACACGTCCGAGGAACGAACCCGAGATCTCAGAGCTGGATACACCTTGTAACTTGGTGTGTATACCACTCAACAACGGAGGTCGTCATAAAGGTTTTATTTATCGTCTCACGAAAGGGTGAGTCCACATCTGACCATCGAACGAGCATTAAACGAGCCGTACGCGATCCGATCGCGAGCACGCCGCGTACGCACTAGTGACATTTACGTCGTCTGACAGAGGTGCGCTCGGCGCTCGCGAGCTGCTCACGTAATGCTGGTGCGTCAGATGTGGACGCTCCCAAACAAAACGTACATGCATCTTTGGTTTTGTTTTCATATTTAATTTTTATAATATAAAGTTTGGCGATTTCATCCGATATATCTTCAATTATTTTATATTACAGTCAAAGGAACAGGAATAAATACAAACCCGTGGTAGGAGGTAAGTAGCTATTGGTTGGCGAGTTGTAGTTTTGGTTGCCCGGTTGCTGGTAGTTGTATCCTTGGACCGGTGGCTCGCAGGTTGCTGCCGCCGCCAGGAGTGTGATGAGGAGGACCTGGTGAGTAGAAGGAGTAGGTTCAATTAGCTTTAGTTATCTTAAAAAGGGTCTGTTTGTCTGCGGCCTTGTAGCTCCAAAAGAAATGAACAGATTTTGATGAGGATTTTTTTTAAACCTAAGAATCGAGATTGTTCTTCGATCATTTATGGAGATCTTATCAGTATTTTACAAGTTATATACAGAATGTTAATAAAAAATGACGGATATTTCTTGAATGTTTGATTTGTAAAGCGAAAAGATTTTGAACAAGCAAGGGTACAAAAAGCGGTAAATGCGTGGTACGAAGAAACAAAACTATCTTAATATTAATTTGTTAAAATCTGCACCTCTCCACCTACCTAAAATAAAAACACTCTTATTATGTAAATATCCGCAGTAACTAGCCCTTTTACTAGCCGACATGCATAATTAGTTAGATATGTATTTAGCCAAGCTAATTCTCACGTAGAGAATGGGGTACCGTCCCATGGTTTCCTAACTTTATTACACAATGCCTTCGTAGGTTTTTCACTTAGGTCTTAGATTTAGATGTAGATATAAATGAGTTCATAATCTTATATCCCTATTAAGTAATTAAAATTTAAGAAAACCCCGGCCCAGAAAATTGGGCTATTCTTTCAAAAGGTTTATTCCAAAAAAAAATACCTTGGACGCAAAAAGAAGAGTGTTAAAAGTCAGATGTCTGTCTGTGACATTCACATTAACTTCTAAAGGAATGAACCGAGTTTGATGCGGCTTTTTTTGAACCTAGAATCATCGAGATAGTTCTCGGCTATTATTTATGAATTCTGTTACGATTTTGAAAGATAAAAGCACTTTTCTCATACATTTCATAAAATTTTAATTGATAGTTATTTAGAAAATTAACAAAACATGTCATTTTAACGTATAAGATACAATTTATTCAAAATTCAAGTTAATTCACACTACCGGAAATAAATCGTGAAAGCGAACCGCCTCTGTAATTACTGGTAGCAAAACAAAGGTACAAAATGTAGTGTAATTGTTGCCATTGTTAATAAATATTTGCTGTTCGTAATGAAATAATACATTGGCAACATTTTGAAAATTACACTTACACAACAGAAAGTGTGTTCTTTTGTTTTTAGATTACTGGTTTGCTGGTTTTAATAATGGTTATTTCGGATTTTTTATACATACATAATAAGATTCAAAGAATCAAAGATTTATTTGCGTAAAATATGATACTCACAGATGGTTCTTACTTTCTATCGGTTCAGCATATTTTGTCATTTAAAAACGACATGCAAATTTACAGAACTATTACATAGGTCTTACACTAATACTGCATGCAATATAATAACATAGTTGGAATATGTATTTAGGCATCTTACATTTTATTATAATCAAAATCTATTTATTGCAATTATTTTATATCTATTATATATCAATATTTATCTATATATAAAGCGGTATTAACAGATTTTCTTGCTCTTTAAATTAGTTAATTAATTGTTAGCTAATTAATCATGGATATTTTTTATTTAGAGAGCCACTTTTTGTAATAACTTAACAAGGCAGTATTTTAAGTCTATTTTGACTTGTTCTCATAAAAATATTGATAAATAATCATTTATTTTCTGGGTAAAAATAGAGCTAAAATCATACTCATCCCGTAGAGCTCAGCCATTCAAAAAGAAATACCTAAATATGCCTTAAAAACAGGATTATGGAAAAATCTCAGTCTCAGTTGCTGTTACTCCTTTGACAAGTAAAACCTATGATTGAAGTATACAGAACAAAAGGACGTAATCCTCAAAGCAAGAATCGCCACTAGTTGCACTAGTTTCTAAGACAATAGTTCCCATGGTACACTGGTCACAGAACATTTTCTTTGTTAACTTAAATATGGTTTACATGGCCCATTACATGTTATAGTGTATTTACTTGCCCTTCGTTTGTGCTTGGTTTAGACTAGATTTTAATAGGTTAGGTTTTTTTAACGCCATGTAGTGTTATCTGTAACTAATTTTGTTTTTTTTTCTTTAATACAAAATCTAAAAATTATACAAGACTTGCACCAGACGTGAATATGTCAGATGAGAATTTTATATCTTGAATTAAAATTATCTAGTGTTGGAAACAGCCCTTAATATAAAGGAAATGTATTCGAGTTATATGTTCAAAATAATATTGCCATTAAATAAATTTAAGCAAAACTTTTAGCAATAAACTCGCGAAGTCCTAGATAACGCAATATTATTTTTTCCCTTATTAAAAATGTTGTTCTAGTAGTTGTATACACGTGAACCAAAGAGTATACATAAGCAAGCATAGAGTGCAATAAGTAGAGTCTGCGGAAAGAGAATCATCATGTAATTGAGTTACTTTTGCCTTATTCAGTAATACTTCTATAAAATCAGGACATATGTTCATAATTATTTTATATAATGTTTTGATTGCAACCATAATGTCAGTTTCATATTACGACAAGACGGTTCTCTGTCCCCTCTACGCGTTTCCGGTGGATATGTACCGACCCTAAGCACTATTATTGGAGGTAAGGGTTACATTTTCTTCTTGTCTTTACTATCTGTGTTTATTTACATACATGTAAACCTACTGCGGCAATGATGGGCGTCTCAAAGCGATTACAACAAGAATTATATCACCATTTACAGCGGTTAGTGAAGCGTAGGCAAATATAAACATGGACATCATAAAACTAAATATACCTTGAACTACCATGTCTTAAACTCATTAGATTTTATAGAGAACTCTGGTACTAAAGCCAAAGTATCGTAGGTTTATGAAGGTACTGACCGGTGTTACGGGGTGTAATGTAACATGACCGAAAATGCTTTGCCTAGTAAAATAAGCAAAAACAAAAAACAGTTTGGTAAAAATATGAGTTCTGTACAGGTACATTGGCGTAACTTATTTTTGTGATGCTGTACATAAAATCGCGCCGAATCCCTCGCTACTATCCTATTGACTGATATATCTTCACGATATAAGATGAGAGATATTACCTTATTAAATAAGTAACTGTTTCCATGTGACAATCAGTTAAACTATAATATAATAATATGCTGGGAAAAATTACACACGGTCATCTGTCTCATTCTTGTCAAACTTGGCTAATCCTGTACTACGGTAAACCGAAAGCTGTAGTATGCAAATATTGTAATAAATAAATCTCAGAAACCGAAGAAATGCTCACATAAATCACACAAAGATTTGTCATGGGCGGGGATCGACCCCACGACCTCCTGCTCAGCAGTGTCTCTAACCACTAGACTATTGGTCAGTTAAATCACGTAAGAAAAAAGGAGATTACACAAAATCTCGTATCATTTGCTCCACTATATAAATAACTACCAAACAGCCGCAATACAATAACTATTATTTAAACAATTTCACAATACATTACTGCACGGTCAATTATTTTACCTGATGACAGACGTAATTGGTCTCAACTGGGCATTGTATTACGAAATAACATTCAATGTCGACTCTCTGATTATTTGTTACATTTTGATCTAGTTATAATCATAAGTATTAGCTTACTTAAAAACATCTGTTGTAATGCGGGCTGTAATAAGAAAAGTATGTCTGTATGTTACTAATGCGAAGAAACAACTGGACCGATCATAATAGCATTAAACATAACATAACATATCATCACGCCTGTATCCCCGAAGGGGTAGGCAGAGGTGTACCAATCTACACCCACAGTTCGCCGATATGTTTAGGCCCTATGTAATACGGGGCGAGCCTATTGCCACTAACCGGGCACAAATCCAAACTCCGACCTGCTACTGAGAATTTCATAGAAAAACCCAATAACACCTTGGTCGACTCGGGAATCGAACCCAAGACCTCTAGCGTAGCAGTCGCGCTTTGCACCACTAGGCCAACGAGGCAGTGATGCGAATCGGTTAGATAATAGTATTTGAATATGTAAATAATGATGTAACTTGAAACAAAATAAAATACTTTTTGACCTGATAACCAAAACATGCCACCTGCAGGCTAGAAATAGTTGTCTTATAAGAACTATGAATATGGAAAACCCCTGAACATTTTTGGATATTGCTGATATCTTTCAAAATACTCAACATATCTTCGCAAATTATACCTCAGAACCATTACCAATCACCGTTTAGGAGCTAAGATGCCATAGAAAGACACACAGAACGCTTTCGTCAAACATAACATAACACCCCTTGTTTTCCGTTAGGTGTTAAAAATAGAGCATACTGTTTAATTCGTTAATAGAATATAAAATCCTTCTTACCTTAAAATGCACCATTGTTGAAACTGGAATACCTGAAAAGACATTTTCTATTAAATAAAAACTTTAAAAAAATAACTATTATTATAAACAATTATTTTTTAAATAATAATAACTAGTCATTTCAATGTACTACCTACATACGACATAAGTACATTTACACACATTTATTTTTAGACTCTATAGTAATTAAACAAATAATAAAAAGTAATACCATCTTTGCATAAAACAATTGATAACTTTTGTAATTGGACTTTCAATTGAGTGATGCGAATCGGTTGGATGCGGTATCGATATAATACTTTTGTTCATCCCAATAAGTTACATCACTAAATAGTTATATCTTTATTACATACAATTAAATTATATGGTAGGCCAACTCTAAGGCAAAGAAAGTATACAGTAAATATGTTTTAAGTCATTCATGAAAAGATAAGAGGTCACCGTTTGTCGTGGTGATGAGGAGGGATGAAAGTCACGTAACTAGACGAGTTATAAGTATGAATTTGGATGGTTATACATGCAGAGGAAGACCAAAAAGAGATGGATGGATTGTGTGAAGGATGATATGAGAAAGAAAGGAGTAAATACTGAGATGACAAGTTGTAGAGATGAATGGAAGCTGAATACGCATTGCGCCGACCCCAAATAATTGGGAACAGGGCAGGGAGATGATGATGTTTTAAGTCATTCATGATTATCCGTAAGACCTTAACATGCAAATAAAGATTTTGAGTTTGAGTTTGAGTTATTAAATATTCATTACGCATTACAAAAATATTTATTCAAATCGAAACCAATTGAGAACTTCCGCCTTTTAAAATCGGTTAACAAAATCTCCGAAGCCCCTTTATCTCAGTTACCTTAACTGCCGGAAAGTTATCAGACAACCCTTATCAAAATCTAATCAGCCATCTTTCTGGTCTACAATGGACCATTCTCACGCGAAAATCTGATGTCTCTTATGTAAGTAAGAAAATGCCTCCACAATTAAAACAATTACATAAAAGTTTAGAGAAAGATTTACTGGGGATCTGATTGTGGTTTTCTCATGTTTGTGTGTTTGCGGCGATCGTTGAAACAGTTAATTATGTGGTAACTGTTTTAAATTTATGGATTAGTAGATAATGATGAAATGTAATTATTTGGTGATAAGCTTATACTAAGTTTTACTGGATTTATCACCAGATCCGGTGTGTTTTGGTATTTATTTTGATTGACCTTCTTGCAAACTAATAAGTGCCTGACAATTAAACTATCGGTTTCTTGAAAACTTAACCACAATGGAACAATACTATTGCGAATCTGACTTTTAAAATAAACTACTGTGGATGAGTTTTTTTTATGCCTAATATTAGTTCTTAGTTTTGTTTAGTTTATAATTTTCTTAAGTGTAGGCTTAGTTATGATATCTATACTACTATCGAAAGGTCGTGCAGAAAACTTAAGAAGAAAGGGAAAAAATAGGAGGCATTTTCATGCTATCACAAGTATCATGTTTTTCTATATTGTTTATCTAACCTTAATTCAAGGGAGGAGGCCTTTGTTCACCAGTGGACGTCTTCCGGCTGATAATGATGAATGATGAACCATAATTCAACTCTAAGGTTGTTCGAAATCATAGCCGTAAGGGATAAAATAGTTGGAATATTTTATGTAAACAAAATTGGATGATGAAGTACTTTTACTACTTTACTTCAGATTTCAGAGGCTGTACTTTTCTGTCACAAGCCAATGATTTTATTATTTACTTTCGTAATGCTTTTAGTTGAAGCTTAGAATACTTCTAGAAATTATTGAACACTGAGGTCAAAAATTATGCATTAACTTGCATTAATGAAGACGTAAATAATTCATGAATATGTAATGTCACTCTTAATAGTTATGTGTTAACGGATATAATAATAAATTGTAGTTTAAAATATTGCTTTATTTGTTGCAAGGAATTTAAATTTCGTAATTTGAGTTAGATTCATTTTTTACTAGAAATACAGTTTTAGTTCACCCGATGGCAATTGTACTTCAGAAAGAATACTGCAACGCTAGAGGCCTTGGGTTCGATTCCCAAGTCGACCAAGCTGTTATTGGGTTTTTCTATGAAATTCTCAGTAGCAGGTCGGAGTTTGCATTTGTGCCCGGTAAGTGGCAATAGGTTCGCCCCCTATTAAATACCACCTCTGCCTAACCCTTCGGGGATACAGGCGTGATGATATGTTATGTTATGTAAAATATTTCTAGCTTTTTCACTAGCTATGTTGGGGTCGAATTCTAGCACTACCGGATATACCCTATACATAGAGCGACAGCCAATCTGACTTCACATTCATTTGACTAAGAAACACAGTATCCCATAGTACGAATGGTTCTGCATCAAAATGTGTAATAAGTTACTTGTTTGATTGTGAATAAATCTGTATACCTAGCAGTTTTTAATTAATTTGTTATTTTAGGGGCATTTGACTGAAATTAATGGCGCCCAACAGACCTAACTGAAGTTTCTTTTTCGCGATATTTTTGTATCATCAGTGACTAACGATTTTATATTATCAGTACATACGCTAAAAATATATGCAGATCGCAGTTGAAATAAAAAACGTACTTACTACCTAGTGACCAAACTACGCCACATTATTTTACTCTGCAATTTGTAAATTAATCTGTTTAGTTCAGTAGATTGAAGGGAAAACATATTTAAAAAAGAGACATCACCCGTTATTTACTTACCCGCATTATTTTCAGAATACATGAATTTGAATATTTTACGCTCTATTAAACTGAAAGAAGTATAGTTTCACTATTTACATCCAAAATGAGCTTGATTGAAGTTTTATACAAAATTGATATCTATGTAACCTCTAACAAAGTTACCTTTATACAGAATCAACGTATTTTTCGTCCTGAAAGTCCTTTTGAGTTGGTACATTAATAAACTTTCAGTTTTAAAAATATAGTTCCAAGCATACAAAGTCGTATGTTGCATTTTCATTTTTTTATAAAATATAATGTCTAATGTAACGATTATGTAGTGAGTTACCATAATAACATAATTAAATAAACACAAACTAACAAAAACACAAACCCAACACAAATATTTACCTTATTTTCAAACTAAACTTCACAACACTTATTCCGTAAAACAGAAATGGCGCGCAAATTTGAAAATAGAATGTAACGCACTGCCCCAGTTCTGGAAACGCACTGATACAGTTTATGCGCCATGTTGTTTTTATATACTGTATGTCGAAGGCACATCTTCATGCAGCCTATCCCATTGTGATTTTTTTAATTGACCTTCTTTGACCATCAATATATTTCATATCAGGTTTCTGCGAAAATAATGACCATAAAACAGTAACGGTAATTGCTAAGCTACTGTAATTATGAAATGATTATATAAATCAACATTTTCAAGGTTATGATTTAATTAGAATTTTTGTTTAGGTATTTAGAAAGTTCATTTTAGAAATGTTACTTGTAGACCTCAAAGGATATTATTTTAAAGATAATTAATTTTATTATTTGACCTGTCGTTACATAATTTTATTACTTCGTAAAAAATGAGATTTAAAATCTAAACTCCTCCTTAATTTAGTAGTCATTTATATTATTGTATATTTGTTTTGTAATACACTTAAGTGTAGCCATTTATCAAGACTCCACGAAAAACATTTCGAAATCAAAGTTACGCTAATTTAATTAAAATTACAATAATTTCCTTTTTCCCTTATGAAGACTTTATTAAAAAACGCCAATTTCTTAACAAAATACCCATGGGTTTCACAAATATATCTAAATCACATACACAAACAAAACTTGGCACCAATATTGGTCTCACACACAAATGTTTAACCCATGCTTGTGTCATCAATCAAGCTATATAGGAGTTTACCCAGGATATCCCAAATATGGACAAAACAAAACACAACACATATTCCAAAGAGGTTACATTTAATAAAGTGACATAACGACACTTGACATGCTTCTCTAATATAATGAGTCTTTACAATTTTATTTGATAGACATGTGGAGTGCTGTTGACTTGTTTATTTGCATTCCTTATAAGAATTTAAAGTAAATAAATAATGTACTAATATAGTCTTAGAGATGCCGTCAAAGGGCCCATGGCTCAATTTATTTGAGGACCCGTGTGACGTGTCTCTATTAACTAAACTCGATTCTTTTTTTTAACGATAGCCGTTAAGAATAATTTTCTTTGCACTTCGTGGGAGATAAAAACCATTAAAATTACATGCACAAAGAACACCTCCATATCTTGAAACAGCAATTGTCGATCACACAAATGTCTGTCATATGTGGAGATCGAACACGCAGCACGTTACCCCATACTTAAAATAAAAGGTTAAAATAAAAATAAAATGTAAGGTTTGTAGAACTTAAGTCTAAGATTCACATACTTATAAAGCTATAGCACTATGATGTGAGTTTTTGCAGTGTAGAAGCTTGTTTTTCCATTTTATATATTTTACTTACCGTGAATTTTCTATCTGCGTTTCACATTCACACTTACAAGCTCTTTATTTATTTGTCTAGTTTTTGTATAACCAAATCATACCCATTTCTCGTGTATTTGTAAGAAAAGATATTACTTTTGAATCCCATACTACAGGGTAATGTAATAACAATAAAACTAAGTCATGTGAAATGATAATATCTTGCAACGAAACCACAACAGCTCTACAATACCTTATGCAGCTTAGACACGTCTTTAAGACAAATCTGTCGAATCCCACACATTACGTGATTCCTATGTTATGAAGATATAACATTGAATGTCACACGTCGATTGACGTACTATATACATAGACAGCTACTATCGCTAGTTTCCCCTTGTGCCAAGCGAGAGCAGTTTTTAGTCTGAACCTAGTACATTTCGTTTTTCATTTAAGTTATTTTTCGCGCATCGAGAAACTTATATACGAAAATATCGATGGTTTTGACATTGTAAGGATAATATTAGTGCTTTAGATAGATTTTTTAAAACGACAAGCTCCATCTTCATACATAATTCACGACAGCACTTGTTCACACTAGTGCTTACGGTTTAAACTCTGATAGGCTCACTCTATAGTTTTATATGTATACTCTAAGCACACGTCCCATAAGATTATGTCAATGTCAACGTTTTGATGGTCAGATTGGCATCAGGAAGAATTTTGTGGGTTCTGTATGTTTTTGTTAGTTTCCTGAAATTATTATTTTTTATATAGAATGCATAATTGATGTTATTTTAGTCCACATTTCACCAAGAGTTTTGGTTTAACCTATGTGTCCCTGTGTCGTAGCTGCTAAACGAATGGACTAATATTGATGCGGTTCTTTCGGTTTGACAGCTCGATCGAGATTGACAGTTGTTAGCTAGGTAACTGTCTTTAATTCTTTTTAATTATAAGTTATTAGGCCTCAAGAACTTCTAGTGACGAAACTACGACATTACCTCAAGCTCGCTATTTTATCTTTATCAAACAAAACCAAAAGCTAGTAAGATGTGAAGTCAATAATAAAATAAAAACTTACAATATGTTCTACCTATTCCACATATCTTTATCCCTTTCCGTAATTTATACTCGTTTAGTACCTTATTTTCCTGACAAGCCAGTAGTGCGATTCTGTAACATTACTTTCGCATCTCGACAGCGGAATCCGCGGTGAGATGTCAAAAACGTATTCTTAAATTTGAATTCTAAATCAAGGGCAATTGGGTTCACTTTTGAAGTGAGCTTTATTATCACTCAGGTAAAGCTCGACATCGAAATTGTTTACAGAAAGACATACAGACTTTAAGCCTCCGTGCTTTAAGCTCACACGCAATCGAAACAAAATCATAGTAATTATTTCATCTAATCATTTGTGCTATATTAGCACACCACCAACCCTTAGGGGCTATAATGATACGCCAGACATCGTGCCTCCTAATTAAGATGAACATGATTTGAGAACAAAAAGAATACCGCCTCAAATGACTGTTACACAACCGAAATGGTTCTGTATCTATCAAACTTTGATTTATTGCGGGAACTGGCAGGGGTGCTCAACCGTCGTCGGGAATTCTTAGGAGGATTAATTTTGAGATTTTTATTATTGTTTTTGAGAATGCAATGTTGAACGGGGTTATAAGTTTAATTGAGTAATATGGCAGTTTGGCAGTGTTGTAATGAAGTCAAACATAAAGAAAGGATGGAGTTTTTGGAAAGTGAAAGAGAAGAACTTCTTAAAGGGTAGTTGCAAATTATATTACAGTTATTTAACGGAAAATTTTACCGAAATTTCTTTGATTTAAGTAAGTTATTTTATTATATTATTAATAAAATGTTTATAAATCAATTGAAATCATTTCATCCTAGCACAGGATAGAAAGGCGTGGGAGAGGGTCAGTAAGACCTCTGTCCTATAGTTTGACAATAACATATTATATTGGATCAAATCTATTGACGGATTGTCTATTTTCTAGGTGCCTATATTATCACAAATATTCACTAACATATACATATATAATACAACTACAAAACTGATACAAAAGGTTGAACACCACTGCATCGTGACCATACGATCCAAGGCCACTCGTAATTACTCCGAACGATGGTCGATCGCGAGCACTATCTCGCAAATTGGTACTTTTGGTACCAAATGTGTAACATGGTACTTTTATACGGGTTAAGGCGAGATGATTGATTAAAAAACTTATGTCTAGGATGAGATTGGTATTTGATCTAAGTAAGGTAGATACAGGTATTGAATGAAACCCGTTCCCCAACACCCTTGATTGTAAAATGGCTATAAGAAGACATTATTTTTGGTCCATCATAAAATTACCAAAGAAAACGTGTTGTTTTTAGTAAGTATTTTATTACTAAAATACTAAGCCGATTTTGAAGAATCATGATATTAAGTATGGATTAAGCTTGTTATTTGCGCAAATGAACACTTGGTCTTGGACTAAAAGGTCTTCAGGTTCTTGCCAAAAGACCGGGGAAACACGAAGCCTGAAAAAAAGAACACCAACATTAACTATTGTTTTAAACCCTATTTTTTATACAATAGCGAAATACTACTAAAAACGCCAATAGATAAACTTTCTTTCACACTGAAATATTAATCACTCAGAATTAATAACAACCTGAAATTGTGTGAAAATCCTTGACAATAATTAAACGAGTCTTGCCTCCCAATTCCTCTAATAAGGCAGTATTTATTAATTAATTGTAACAAGTTAACAACTATTGCAGTCGCCATCTTGTTCTAAGTTTAAACACCCCATTGTACTGATGTGAAAATCTGTTTCTTTTAGTGTAATTGGAGTTTTAACGATTCGTTTTGCGATAAGTATTTAAGTTGGTAGATGAAAGAAAAGGTTTACTTACTTTTCGCTTTTGGAAGCACGAAGATTCCTTTAAAATTATACTCACTTCCGTACTCAGAGACGTTCTTACTAATTTTCTGATTTTCAAATTTTTCTAATCATTACTTTAGTTATTGTTAATATCGACTTACGTTTTCGTATTATACAGGGTGCTACGTAACACCTGTCCGATCCGTTAAGGTGTTGTTAGGTATCGATATCTGATTACAAAAATGTATAAAATATATTTTTTTCTCAAATTTCGAGTGTGAGAGTCGACGTCATCACAGATGCTTCATTGCTTCAATTTTCCAAATTGGATATTTTATTTGGGCATGTGATTGTGAACCCTATATCCCCCTTTCGAGTCGGACAGGGGTTACTTAACACCCTGTAGAAGGAAATCTATGTATTTTCTTTTACTTATCCTTGTATATGGCAAAAGTCTACCCACTTTCCACCATCTTTACCCACTGCAATTTATAACCAATTTTATGCGATTTTCCTCCACCATATTTTGCAAAGACATAAAAAAATACATGAACCATAACATCAAAAAAATAGACAACGCAATCGAAACAAAAAGCTCTGAAATAACAACAAATAACATAGTCTAGTTGGCAATATTACCTATATGCCTAATTACCCACAACTTGGGTTCACGACCGGTCCCGATGCTGCTATCTTAAGTCAGTGAGTGGCAGGTTAAATGATTGACGGGCCTGTTGGTCTAGTGGTTAGTGACCCTGACTGCTATACCGGAGCACCCAGGACCAATGTTTGTGTGATGAGCACGATCATCTGTTCTGTGTCTGGGTGTAATTTATCGATATGTGTGTATTTGAAATATTTAAGTATGTTTGTCAGTTGTCTGGTTACCATAACACAAGCTTTGCTTAGTTTGGGATCAGATAACCGTGTGTGAGTTGTCCCAGGGCATAATTATATTATTATAGCTTCTTTCCACTGTTGTCATTGTAGGATTGCAAGTGACTGTTCTTATCTGAAAACGAAAATTAGGCATAATAACAAGTACAGAAAGAAAGAAAGAAAGAAAGAAAAACCATTTATTAACACATAAGTAAAAAGGACGCAACAAACAAAAAAGTCTAGAAACATAACATAAGAAGAAAAGAAAAACGCTGCAGTTGCGTCACTTATGTGAGACACTGAGAGTACACTGGAACGTTTATTGACCTGCCACTCACTGACTTAAAATCGCGGCATCGGGCCTCTATTTTGTAAGAGAGAGAGAAGTATCTTGCACATAGCCATTAAAGATCATTAATCCTATCAATTCATTTCGTGAAATACGAATCATTATGTTATAATTATAAGTATAGATCTTACAATTGCAGGAGTGAAGGCAAATCAAGTAGTGCTTTCAAATCAGGCGTTTGTTAAGAAATAGTTCAGGTTGTATACTTTTAACCAACTTTAAAAAGAGGGGGTTCTCAATTCGACTGTTTATCTTTTTTTGTCTGTTTGTTACGCGATATCTCCGGAAATTGTTAATTAATAAAAAAAATAATTTTATCATAGAGAATTAATAATTAGTTACCATATAACCATTGAAGTCTGGTTCTTTTTACATTTATGTGTAATTATTTATTTAATTGTTTTTGCCGATATTGTCTACTAAACCAACATAGGCTTTTAAAAAAAAACTTTTTGCTGCATTTTTCCAAAGAGGCTGACAGATGCAACTGCATTTCAACCTGTCTATGGTTATATCATAGGTAATCAAGCAAGCAAGCAAGCTAGCAAGCAATGACTTAAATAAACGTAGTTACTTACGTTATCACAATAAATAATAATAATAATATTCCGGGACATCTCGCACACGGTTGTCTGATCCCAAGCTAAGCAGAGCTTGTGTTATGGTAACCAGACAACTGATAAACATACTTATATATTTTTAAATAAATACATATTATAGATAAATTACACCCAGACACCGAACAAATGATCGTGCTCATCACACAAACATTTGTGCCGGGTGGGAATCGAACCCACGACCTCCGGTATAGCAGTCAGGGTCTCTAACCACTAGACCAACAGGCCCGTCAAATCAGTCTTGTTAGTCTCTTTTTATGTTAGCACGATGGAAAATGCTGATTTTGACCTCATAATTGGATCACAGATCACAACCGTTTGTGGGTTAAAAATAAGCGTTAGTAAAATAGTTTAATACTTAATTTATTCCTCTACTTATTTCCAAAATAAAACCGATTTGCATATTAAGTGTAGTAACTAAACGTAAGCAGGAAAATGAGCGCCATTGTTTTACATTTTGTTTCTGCAATAGCAAAATAATTTCGTTTTATCTATTTACAGTTTGGCAGCTTAACCACAAAATGTTTCTGATAAAAATTGCCCTAAAGTTAGTTTGCAATTTAAGACAGAATATACTTGTGCTACATTATATTGTAATAACCGATATATACTCGGGCAGAGCCGTAGACGAAAGCTAGTAAAACATAAACAAATCTCTCCCAAGGACGAGTAAATCACGTTCGAATTTCGAACACAAAGCGCGCCAAATTTCGACATTATGACTTATGAGTAATGTTTTTTTAAATACAGATCTTGATAACTCTGTATGGAGCCAATAAACATAAAGTTCTGTTATATATCTTTGTTATTAGGATTAAATTGAATTAAATCGTCTGGGAACTAAAAACGTGTCTAATTAGGGACATGATTTATGCTAGATTGAAAGGTAGATGACCCTTATTACATTTATCATTATTCAAACGTAACTGTTGCCAACTTATGCAGTTACAACAGTGAAATAATTTATTTAAATAATATGTTATAATAATCTGTGACGGGGTAAGTAGAGCCTGAATAAATGTAAGAGGTTACAGTATTTATTTTGCATTTAAAATAATTGTTACCAAAGCCAAAAAAAAATCATTGAAATCTTTTGTGGCAGTTACAATTCCACTTTTAAATCATCGCTATTGTAAAATGGCCGAATTTCCCTTTCCTGTTTTATTAGTTATTATTCAATTAGTAATATCAAGGCGAAGTCAATTATGTCAATTAAAATTTTAGCTAATTTGATCGACAAGTTAGTTATTCTTATCTACTACATTTTCTGAGTAGGCAACGGAAACCGTTACGCTAGTAATTTATCTTGATAAAACAATTTAAAATCGGATAAAATCATGAGAATTATCTTTGATTTACATAGAAAAAGCATTGTAATCTTTAAAAGACTTCAGAACATCTTTTTATTGCTAATTCTGATCATATACCACTGGGAAAGAAAGAAAAGCGTACTGAACCGGTACCATTGTAAATTCTATGATTGCATCAGAATCTAGCCCTCCAAAGATATAAAAAGGTTAATAAATGTAAAGAAACAGACTTCCATTTAAAAACTCTAAAGTTTTGGATCGATTTTTATGAAACTGATATGACCATCTCTAAGGGCGAGGTCTAGCCTATAATACTGATGAAAAACTAAATTATCGAATTGAGAACCTCCCCTTTTTAAAGTCGTTTAATTCCAAAACCCCGTATAAGGTTGGTTCAAGCCATCTTTATTGTTACTTTTGCCAAAAAGAGAATTTATTACCAACATGATGAAATATCACATTACATGCCTTTTGTTATTTACACACATATACATAAGACTTCTGCTTTATACATGGTTATCTAAATATTTTCTTGGAACTCTACCTCCGTAGTAAAACTTATAATTTTCGCGTAGATTGTTTTTTCCTTCCGTTCATAGCATAGGACCCAAGATTACCCCATGCCAAGTTCCACCAAAATTTGTTCAGCAGTTTAGCTGTAAAAGCGTAGCAGAGAGACAGTTAAAATAATCTGAAAATGGCATAATTAGCCAGACGTAAGCCAAAGAAAATATATTATTAAGAAAGGAAACTAAAAATACCAATTATTTTATAAAAATAAACTTTATTTACTTATATCGCTCTATAATAAGGTATTTTTTTACAACTCAGTAGTAAATTGTGTTTAAATATATGCAATAATAATTAAAATCAGGCATAATAACTATGCACGTAATTTAAGTATACTTCACAAGCACACTTCGCTTTGCATCACATATTTCGTAGAGTGATATGAGCTATGAATCCGACGCGACCTTGCTTTCTTTTTAATATTATGCAGATACATCTCATTACAATCTCGTCAAACTGTATAAAAACAATAAACAAAACGTTTATTGTATGTCTTTTTGGTTGGCGCAAGTTATGAGCGGTGAAGTTCTGAATTATACTGTAATTTGAAAAAAAAAACAAAAAAAGTGTTTAATGGTTTGAGTTAAAAAATACATAAGGTAAATAAAGTCCGTCCTATTATGTATTTATAAAACTATAAATTTTAAGAAATAAAAATTAGATGCATACCAAATTAAATGTTATGTTAACTTTTATTAAGAGAAAAAAGCACAGCACTGAAGATAGTGTTTCCTTCTAGGGATAGAATGATGTCTTGAACGCTACACAAATTAACTACGTCAACTTTCAAACTTGTCGGGAAAACCATCGCTAGATAAATTTACATTGGCGAGAAATAATTTGAAAAATACTTTGAGAGTTGCAGCACATTTGCCGTCTGAAATCGATCTCTAATAAAATATTACGTATAATATTAAGTTGTAAATAAATTAAGAAATCTTTTTAAGGATATAGAAGAACAAGTAGACTGATTTTCATGATCTTTCATTTGTTGGATCCGTCTATAACTCCTTTTGTTATGCTTTCAATACTCACCAGCTCTATCTTCCGCTGTCGCTTCAGCTTGTGACTTTTGCCTCTCATGGAAGACACCGGACACAATCGGACCATAATTGCGATCCAATAACCTTGCTCCAAATCCCGTGCCGTATTTGTTATTTACATAGATTAAGCAGATGGTATAGAAGCGGCAATAGGTGGAAAAGACTGGAAATAAATCTGTTTTTGGTTCCAGGACAGGAAAATAGCTAAGAACCACCCGTGACCTATCTGTCCGTAATGAAAAGTTTGAATTTAAATGAGATTTTTTTGTTAAAAAAAAAGCATTTTATTATGGACTCTTAACGTTACTTCAGACGTCATTCATTTAGGATTTACTTGTATGTAAACATTATTTTTCCAGAAAATAATATATCTAGCTACCTGCTTTAAGCATCTTACTTTTAAATAACACGCAATCAAAAATCCTCGCTACTCGATACCTAATCCCGCAACAGGTACTCTCTGTAAATTTCCACCAATCAAGAGCCAGTAGCTTATCTCTCATTGGTTGAGAATGACAGATGCATCTAGTGCTTTTTCCAAAATTTGTGTAGGCAAAATACTTCTAATCCACACTTAATCTATGCCCAAAAACGTATAATAATAAAACGCATGGTGTCTTTTTGATCCGGATCACTTCGTTTGTAGGCGGCCGAGCTTTAGTAATTACGAAATGGTGTTGCAATAAGATGTAGCCATATTGTACAGAGTACTTGCTTTTGTTTTTATACGCCATCTTGGATTTGTTTGTTTAGTTGCAACCTTGGTGTAGATCTTGTAGAAGGTTATAGGGCAGCCGATAAAAGGGATTTATTTTAGACTAGGTTTGCCAGCGACTTCGCGTGGATGACGAAACTTATCAATTTCCCAACATTTCCCTTCACTGCTCTGCCCCTATTGATTGTAGCGTGATGAAAAGTATACTATAACCTGCCCAGGAGTATGAAGAAAAATTGTGCCAAGTTTCGTTAAAATCCGTCGAGTAGTTTTTGTTTCTATAAAGAACATACAGACAGACAAAAATTTTACTGGTTGCATTTTTGGAATCTGTATCGATCACTAATCACCCCCTGATAGTTATTTTGAAAATATATTTCATGTACAGAATTGACCTCTCTACAGATTTATTATAAGTATAAGATAAGATGTGAAATCGTAAGTTGTTGAATAGAATATCAAGAAAGTGGTTTTCGTTGGCTCTGAATTCTAAAGCACGAGATATAGAAAGACTAACAGATAGATCCAGACACGCAATAATGTAGAAAAGTGGTTTTCTACATTGACCCGGGAATCGAACCCGGAACCTCAAAACCGATGTAAACACCACTCGACCACTGAGATCGTCAAAGAGCTAAAGTAAGTTTGTCAGTACAGTAGATACCTACAATAAATTTCATAAAAAGCAAATAGGTCTAATAGACAAGACTTACGTATAGGTCATACTTTGTTATCATAATAGATCAGGTTCATATAATAAATACCTTGATTTACAAATATATACTAATAATAAATCATTTAACAACAAATAAGTTTTGTATCACCTGATAGAATCCTAGCGTATCAGATTATCTAATTTAGATCTATTGACTATTCTAAGTACTTATATTGTTAAAATAAGATAAATATTCTCTAATAGATCCGTCTATTAATCATGATAGATATATGTAGAAAGATAGGATGCACCTCATATTATACACACACATTCATAATAATAGACTGCCTCGTTGGCCTAGTGGTGCTAAGCGCGACTGCTACGCTAGAGGGCTTGGGTTCTATTCCCAAGTCGACCAAGGTGTTATTGGGTTTTTCTATGAAATTCTCAGTAGCAGGTCGGAGTTTGGATTTGTGCCCGGTTAGTGGCAATAGACTCGCCCCCTATTACGTGGGACCTAAACATATCGGCGAACTGTGGGTGTACATTGGTACACCTCTGCCTAACCTTTCGGGGATACAGGCGTGATGATATGTTCATAATAAAATGTTAATAAATTGACTGTACAATTTTTATATTACCTAAAATATCTAACTACGGTAAAATTTAATAAAACTCAGGAGAAAACCCTGTGCAGGATAACACGATCGTACTCATTAAAATTTGTCGATGCAAATATCTCCATACACACGTTGGACGAACGGCGTTGGCCGGTCGGTGTTATCGAAAAATTCTGCACCAACGCGAATTGTTGACACGTTGGAGCCAACGTCATTGTATCTTGTTGCTGTATAGTCTGTGCGGAAAGAAAGCCGTCGTGGCGTGAAAGGGAATTAACGTTATGGTAACATTAAAACCATTCAATCAAACTCTTATGGAGTAACATTAGTACATTTAGTAACAAAATTCTATGTTTATTTAGATTTGACAACGAGAGAGTTTTTATTACTTAACAAATAGGTACAGCAGCGCCCTCTCGACGGTTATCTTTCCGCACTAGACTATAAAATAAGTACCTAGGTACGTCAAACGAAATTGGCATCCCTTTATCTAAATAAAAAAGATATAAAACATATAAATGTGAAAATCTACTTCAATAAAATGGAATCTATATTGAACATTTTTACGTTGGCTCTGACGGACACTGGGTACAACAGCCAACGTGTGACCGCATCACGAAATTACCTGACCAATGTTTGCTTACATTGGCTCAACGCGTGGACCGTATATTAATGATTGAACGAACTTAGCTGTACATCAGTTCTAATATAAATCATACTAAGTGTTTTTTCTGAAGCGATTTTAGAATACATTGTACATAGTTGCAATATCCAGTAGAACCGGGAATCGAACCCGAGACCTCCTGAATGAGCTACTAGACTCACAAAATAGAATCTTTACAGTCCAGTTACCAGTCTACTGCAAATAAAGAACCCTAAAAGCGCCTTTATTTCTAAATAGATAAGGTCTAAATTCGTAGCTATTTGCTATCACTCCATGAACATACTTAATACAGGTTTTAAGGATGTTTAGCAACACTATTATAAGCTCTCAAGGTATTCCACAATCACCTTATCCAATAAATTGATATCAGTCTCTTTTTTATAGTTTTATATCAATTCATGTTCTATTTGCTAGTAGATAGCTAATTTACTAAAATATATTTTATATTTTACTGATATTAGTTAGCTACTGGTTATATAAAATATATAACATTTTAAAAGCTTGTCTTTCTACTTATGTACTACTTATGTATTATAGGGCTATTAGTACCAAAAACATAGTTTAACCTTAATCTGTTGATAAAATATATTTTGTTTTATGAAATGCCTTACTTATTTATATTCCTTGAAGAAAGATTTTCTTTTTTATTTCCATGGCCAGAAACAGTAATTTAAGTAGACGTATTCTCGAAGCACCTTTCGTCGTATGATTTAAGTAAATAAAACAACTTAAATTACAATAAATTAATAATTTATCACAAACAACTAACATACATCAATCTCTGATGTAAGGAATAGGATTATTTAATTTCACAATATTATCAACAACTACATAAATAGGATCTCCTTGCCTATTAAAAGTAATTTCTCTCAAATCAACAATATTAGAAACTTTATCTAAAGCGTATTTATACTTATTATATACATACAAACCGTTAGTCGTACTAACATAGGGTCTGTAATTAAAATCAGTCGTTATAGCATCTACGGTATACCTTTCATGTGTATTAACAGCTCTAGTACCTAATTTAACACGAGATAATTTTCTGTTCTGTAGAAAGAACATGTTATATTCATCATCAACGATTAACTTGTCGACCGCAATTCCGGCTAATTCCTGTAAAGGACTCACAACTCCGTAGTTAAATCTATAAGCTTCCCTTCTCCTGTTAATAAAGAAAATAATGTCTTTGAAGAATAAATAATGAATGCTGTCTTGTACCGGCAATTGTTCTGGAACTTTCTTTTCATTTATGAAGAATAGTCCATCAGCGCCACCTACGTAGATTCTATTCCTTCTTTGATCGATAGCTACTCCGGTTGCGTTTCTTATTCCTTCCACTATCCCAGTAGCTTTTGTCTCCAGGTTAAAGAATCCTAGCGCCCTCATTGGTATCTTGGCAATCTGATCAAATGTGAAGTATAGAGTGTTGTCGTTGTTGTTGAAGGCCATTTGGTGGATGTTGTTGAGTCCTTCCTTTAGTATTTCGACTTCGTAGCATCGGTTGCTGAAGACTATTCCGTAGCATTTTTCGCTGAATGCCGTTGATAAGACGCATGATAGAAGTAGGAGCCGCGTTATCTGAAATTGAAAAGAGATTCTTTGAAAAAACTTTGTGTATACTACTTACAATATTTACAAGAAGAATTTAGAAGAAATAAGTAAATAATAATAATATTCCGGGACATCTCACACACGGTTATCTGATCCCAAGCTAAGCAGAGCTTGTGTTAGGGTAACCAGAAAACTGATAAACATATTTATATATTTCTAAATACATGCACATTATAGATAAATCACACCCCGACGCAGAAAAAATGATGGTGCTCATCACACAAACATTTGTTTGGGTGGGAATCGAACCCACGACCTCCGGTATAGCAGTCAGGGTCACTAACCTAACCACTAGACCAACAGGCCCGTCAAATTAAGGCATTAAGGCTTATTAGGACGTGGAGGACGACAACCTGGAAAAGTTAGCAGGAAGTAGCTGTAGGTCTGCTTTCGACCGGTCTATTTGGAAATCTTTGGATAAGGCATATGTCCAGCTATGGACGTCCTACTACGGCTGAAATACTGGAATGATGATAAGGATGAAAGTGAGTAAATAAAATGGGTTTTGGAAGTCAAATAGGCAGTCACTCCATGTATCCAGCAAAATCCCGTGAGACTGAAAGCTGACTTTAACATATCTTGGGAAAAGGCTAGGCAAGGCAGGGTGAAGGCAAAGAAGGTGATGATCAATGCTCGTTCCTGCTTTACATGAGAAGATGCCTGTGCCCATCAGTGGGACATTTGTAGTCCGGTATCATCATCATCTCCCTGCCCTGTTCCCAATTATTTGGGGTTGGCGCAATGCGTATTCAGCTTCCATTCAACTCTACAACTTGTCATCTCAGTATTTACTCCTTTCTTTCTCATATCATCTTTCACACAATCCATCCATCTCTTTTTTGGTCTTCCTCTGCATGTATAACCATCCACATTCATACTCATAACTCATTTGTAGTCCGGTATATGATGTGAATAAGGTCCCAAATCAAAGTCGCAGTTCCAAGTATGTTTTTTATACTTTTTAAATAGTGGTTTTACATATGTATAGCTTCCCTTTGTGAGGGATCAGTGATGCAAATCTAATGATACATATAGTTGGACAATGGTCAATGTTGGATCGTTTACTGTTGTCAGAAAGGTCATCGTCCAGCTTGCAACCATTTGTGTAATTTTGTAATTATATTTATCAAAACCTAAACTGTCCCTGCGACAAATATCTAATACAAACACCGAAATTATGTTTAACGGCAGAATACAGAAACGTCAATCAGTTTTAAGACACCTTTTTGAGTTCTGAGGTTTACGCAAATGTTAGACATTGAAATAAAACTACTTTTACGGATTTTATCGCGGTTTGTATTTGAATTTTAGTTCCCGACGTTTCGACACCTTTGCAGGTATCATGGTCACGGGCAGACTGAGGTGGTGTTCGTCTTGACAGTTGTTGTTGTTCGTCTTGAAGGTAGAAGTAGGGAACTAAAATTCAAATACAAACCGCGATAAAATCCGTAAAAGTAGTTTTATTTAAATTTTAAGACACCGTTAAGACATATTCTGTCTCATTCACCTTAAGGAACAAGGCAGAGATAGAAATACATTTAAGAATGTCTTGTATTCTTGGTTTTTGAAATGTCTCGATAGATTATTTAGATTCAAAAGGTTAGTTAATTGATCAGTAGTTTTAAGGAAGAATTCTATGATCTTAGGCCATTTAATAGGATAAAAAGGGAAGACCTTACAGTGGTAATGAAATGTGGGCGTTTAAGAAAGCAAATCGTCTGTCGCGCTAGACGATTTTATCATGTAGGTATTCCAAAGAAAAGGGAAGCTGCAATTTTGTCGTTTAATTCCAGAAAATTCCACTCTTATTAGCCCTGGAATGTGTCATACTAGGTACTTAAACTTACTTCTTACTACTTGAACGTCATGTTTTAAGAATACACAATATGCCGAAATAATTTGGTTGGTTGAAGTTGCCGGTTTAAAATTAAAGAATTAGAAGGAATTTACACCAAAAGATGATCAAGAAAAATAATGAGCTCTTAACAGTGGCAAATGAGGAAATTCTACCAAGAATAAAAGCTGAAAGACAACTACTAAAAGATATAGACATTAGAAGAGGAAAAATGATTTGTCATCTTGTACGTCATGACAATTACATAAAAAATATAAAAGAAGGGAAAATTGAAGGAAGGAGAGGAAGGGGGCGGCAGAATACAGTTACATGGCACAAATAAAAGTGAAGGTAGAAGTCATGACGTGCAAAGAAGTTCAAGAATTAGGACAGGATAGAGATAAATGGAAAGAGGTATACTGACAAGAGCATAGCTCTTAAATTGATGATGATGAACAGTGAAATAGTTAAGAAGGAGTTTTTAGATGTAAGAAGAAATCACTTTTTAAAGTGTCCTTAAGTATTTCGTTCAACTGTCCCGTTTTCCCCTTTTAGTTTGTACTTAATAGTTGTCTTGTCTTATTAATTCATAGTCTATAGTTATCAACACTAATAGATTAATAGGTTGAGGTCTTATCAGTGGTACTTGACCTCTAGATTGATTTATATCGAAGGCCGGGACCCTAGCATTGATATTATCAGGGAATTTGATCGTTTACTAATAAATAGCTGGAAGGAAATAAACCGAAATTATTAATATACCTGAACGTTAAAAAGACCTGGAGACCGATTCCGCTATTTTAAGTCAGTGAGTGGCCGGTTAATAAACTTTCCAGTGCACTTGTTATTGTGCCTAATTTTCGTATTCAGATTAGAACAGTCACTGGCAATCCTAGTATAATAACAACAATGGCAATAATGAGTAATGCCGATCGTGAATTAATAGGAGGTCATTCAAAGGAAAAATAATTGAAAAATAAGTTTCTAGCTAGGTAGATTAGTATTCTAAGACCAGTTTAGGTAGGTAATTAATTAAATTTAAGTATTGAGTACATTGATTGAGTACCTATATTGACGGAATCATTTATGGTTGAACCAATTAAAGTTACTCAAATTAGAATGATGATGATTTCATTTCACGAGATGAAACAAACAAAGGAGCTTTAAAATTAAAGAATTGCTAAATGGTAAGCTACTTAGGACGTGATAATTAGCGCGAAAGGTTTTATCCTTTTATTCTTCGTCCAATATTTTTGCTAGGTAGCTAACTACTGCATGTGTTAATATTTCAACACAATTCAAGTGCATCACTATCGTATAATAAGTTCATAGCAATTCTAAAGGCGTATCTTTGTTGAGCACATTCGATTACATAAGCCACCATAACAATCGCACGAGACCCCAATAAAATAACCGCCAATTTCACTCACACAATCATGACACACCATATTGAATCATAAAGTTAAACGGCCAAGGCAAAAGGAATACAGCCAAAACAATTAAGTGTGCATATTTTAAAAGTAATAATTTTGTTAGTTCGAAATGGTCATTTGTGATTCATAACATTTTTAGTCTATGGCCATTATTATTTAAGTTTTGCATAGTTATTTTAGCCCGGGAAAAACCTAGAAAAGGCGGGAAGTTGGTTGAAGTTGTTGTATGCAATTAAAAACAACTGTCAGATTATAAATTTCGGGTTAGTTAGTACCAGATTTATGTTTACAGTCGTTGAGTGTATTAAGTTTTATGTGTGAGTAGTTGTTAGTAGAACCCACTGTTCAAACTTACATAACCTTTAGGCCAGTTTTAGAACAAGTATTTAACCATTAAACAAAACTCTCTTTACTAAATTAATAGTTTATTGCAATTAGTTCCACTCAGCCCCATTTTTTGTAAAAAAGCTGTTATTGTCTGTAAATAAATAAAAACAAATGTACTTACGTAAATCATTGTTGAATGAACCGAGAAAATACGTATTCACATGACTAAGGTCTAAATTACACTGACTGTTGATCGATTTGATACAAGGCTATTCGCGCTTGACGCATATTTTGAATCATTCATCTGTGTGGAAAATTATATAATTTACTATCTAACGAATACGGAAGTTTGTTATTGTTTTGAACAGACAAGTTTAGCGGGTTCAAAGTCAGATTTTAGTTCCGTTTTTTTTTTGTTTGTACCGGGATCATTGTTGACCTACTTTTGTTTAATTTGATAATGAATTATGGAATATTTATTACTCTAAGCTACATTGTTTATTGCTTGATCATATAAAATAAAGCATAATATTTATCCATCTTCATATGTAGCTAATGCTTACTTATAGGATGCTGAAGAATTCCCCGATCATTTATCCTACTTCAACAGTTTTTGCAAGGCAAATCAAACAAAAAAGGTCTTATTATACAAAATGAATTATTAGCTGATCAAAGCTTGTAGGCGAACGGAAGTCAATTTTTAATTATGCTTTTTGTACAGAATATTTGCAAACCTTTTTCCTTCGTTACCGAAACTTAAAAGTTAAGAAATTTGATTTAAATTTACATAGTATTTAGGCAGGTAAGTACTTTATAATGATTAAATCCCCACTGTTCCGAAAAAATACATCTCATATGCAGACGACGTCGAGGGGAAAGTTATAACATAGACAAAACTCGTTAATGGACACGAATGTTGCTCCTAAGTAGGCACCGGTAGATTGCGTAACCAGTGCTGTATTTGAGCGATATATGATAATGTTTTAAGAAAAACTTGTAGATATACGTGTCAAGAAGATCCAGAAATTAAATCCATGTAAATAGCTCAAACCGAAAACTTTACATTTTGAAACAAAACTATTGCACGCAAGTTGCACGAGTAAATCTTTGGTTCTCGCTGCTTTGAGAAGATGGCGCTGATTTATGTTTTGCATTTACCTCTCGTGAAGCGCTGTTACATAATCTAAACATTTAAGATTAAAATAATGTGAATTGTACGTATGTTTCGGTGATTAAAATTAATTTTACACATGCTTTGATTTATAAATCAGTTTCAATGTTGCATTACTAAACGATAGCGCTCTCCGTAAACTGTGCAACTTATGTCAAGTTGTTTGTCGAAGTTGTCAAAAGCGGGCATTGATTTGTTTTCTCGTTTGTTATCGGCAATTTAGTCATTAGTCGTACTCGAATGCGGTCCATAAATATTTATGTTTACTATTATTTGTGCATTACAACATCCGTTGTTAAAAAGAACTCATAACTCGGAATAATAAATGTGAATCTTATTGTGTAATACGGCACGGAGTGTTTGCTCTTTACTATTTATTTTTTAGGTAGTTATTACAGGTAAGTGATAACTTTTTATGTAAATAAACATAATAGTGCATAATCTCGGTATTTATTACTAAATATCTGTACATAAGTGTTTAAAAATGTAAAGTGCTTTTTATTGCAAAAATGTTTACCTTACGATTATTATGCATAATATATTATACATAATTTATATGATAAAATATTATGAGAACTTTTCCTAATAACTTTATGTCCAGGTTTTACCTTACCACTTATTACTAATTTATTATTGAACTTATTAAATATTTAAGTAAGTATTTAATTAATTTACGGCATAAGTATTCGAACTAAATAAATCCTTTACGTAGAATGTTAGTCCTTTGATCTTAGTGATAAAAACTACCTGATCAGTGCATAAATTATGTAAAACCCTATATTTTCCTTGTTGAATGTAGCATGTCTGATACTCATTTAATTTTAATTTATATTATAAACTAGTTTTTGCCAGCTTTCCCCTTTTTGGGTTGGTTATTTCATTGCCCCATATATTTTAATCATTATCCTTTCTTTTGATGCATTACCCCATGCAAATTGTCATCAAAATCGGTTCAGCCTTAGAGTATACATAAGCAACTAGAGTGAGCCTATCAGAGATAGAACGTGAGCACTAGTGTAAACTAGTTTGTCGTGAATTATGCATGAAGATGGAGCTTGCCATTTAAAAAAAGTCTATTTAAAACACTAATATTATCCTAACAATGTCCAAACCAGCGATATTTTCGTACTTACATAAGTTTCTAGTTGCGCGAAAATTAACTTAAATCAGTAAACAAATGTACTAAGTTCAGACTAAAAACTGCTCTCGCTTGGCACAAAACTAGGGGAAACTAGCGATAGTAGCAGTCTATGTATATAGTACGTCAATGGGTTCAGCGGATTAGCGGTGAAAGTTTACCCAACATATAGAGTTACTTTCACATTTATAAAATTAGTATGAAAGTATGAATTTGCTTGTTCATATATGTAATTTTTAATATCAAGCATATACTTGAATATTCAAATTTGCTTAGCATAGGAATTCTTTAAAACAATGTGCTGATAAAAAACACTTATCGTTTTCCTTAAATTTTTTATACTTTAATACACTTGAGTTACTTGGTGACCATTTTCCTGGTAGACCTTATCGATTATTAAGGTGTTCATTAATATAGAGTAGTCATAAAATTAATAATAGCATTACTATGCTTTAAGTCAGTCAGTAAAGTGCACAACACATTAAGGATGAACTTAATCTGTTGTCAAATTTACTGATCACAACCCTGATCAGTTGATCAAAGGACTAACAGCCAATCACAGTGCTTAACATGACATTGACTTATTTTTGTGTTGACAAATTTTTCGGGAACTGGAATCGAATCTACTAAACTATCTACTATTCAAGTGGCCATGCTCATTATATTCTGTTTTGGATATATTTCATCCTTCATACTTTAACACATTGTTTTTATCTATCCCAATAGTAAGTGACTAGCATCTGACTATGTATGAGGATAAATACAATCAAATATTGTTTTTTACTTACCCATTGTATTTCCACTTCAAGGCACAGGCCTATTCATTCTTCCACTGTGGTCTAATGCTGTTTGCATGCCAAATTAATGTTCCTAATTATGACCTGGCAACTGACAGAATGGGTTCCTGGGGTGGTCAACAGGAAGATGTCACTTTAATATGGCAAAGTATTTACTAGAAATAAATTACTATCACTTGTTGTGGTTATAAGTATATTATATCTCGGTTTTCTATTTCACCATACATATCAAGACCAACCGAGATGTGTCACGAAAGCATTCTTTCAGTGGCTTGACCACAGTTAGTACATACAGTAGTAGTGTGTAGTTACACATACCTACACTTACAAATACCTATACTAAACATAAATGGATATAAAAAAACGAAATCTATTTATTCCGTCACTTAGATATAAAAAGAAATAATGAACACGTATTTTTTGCGACAAAAACTAGATAAAAAGAATCAAAGTTCAGGAGTGAGCCTAATGACGTCATGTTTTCGCAAAAACTATACAGAATTGTGACGTCATTTGACATTCCAAACCACTGTATTTTCGTCTCAGGTTTAAAAAATCTTTAAGAAGTAAAATATTTTTCCTCAGGAAATCCTTGTCAATACTTAAAACAAGTATGCATTATTCATTGTTTTAAATAAACAAAATTTTAAACAATACGTGTTGTAACTTTCGCCTTTGTTTAAACATAAACAATATTTGTGACCGAGTATGTTGAGTGGCGTACACAACGGTTTTCAAGGTGTGGATAGCTCTGAATTTCTGGGTTTTATCCCTGGGTCAATGTTACTCCACTACTTTTCTACATTGTCTCGGTTCTGGTTGTTTTTTTTTTTCATATTCCATAACACAAGTGCTTTAGCTATTTACTTTGGGTTCAGAGTTTCAGAGTAATTTATATGATACTGTTAACTTTTGTTGTAATAATTGACTAGTAATAAATTAGATACTAGTCTATCTGTTAGTCAATTATTATAGAAATCGGTTCAGTGGTTTAGTCGTTGTGACATACAAACAAACAGACTATCATTCTAGTTTAGTATATTATAACAGGCATTTTTTCTTTATCATTAGTGAAGTTATGGAAAGTTATCAATTTAACCTATTACATAGTTATTAATTTTAATTATTTTCGATTTTTTTTTAAGTGCGGTTTTCGAACTCTTCTTATCTTTTATTAACCTTGATGCTATCTATCTTTTGAATTAATAAGCA
Organism: Autographa gamma; assembly: GCA_905146925.1. Lineage (NCBI taxonomy): Eukaryota > Metazoa > Arthropoda > Insecta > Lepidoptera > Noctuidae > Autographa > Autographa gamma. The sequence goes on from LR989875.1 coordinate 1,171,481, forward strand.
GATTTTTATCGATAGCAAAATGTATCCGTAATAAAGACACAAACCGATTTCCGTTTTAGCAAAGATTATTTTTTAAGCGAATTCTGAAATTATTAATTCTTAAATAAGTGTTTTCGCTTTTAGATAGATAATATTTTTTGTTAAACAGTAGCTGTTGAATTTGTACAATCCAAGTTTCTTTGGATTTGGTCTGGAGGACATTATTACTGTATTTTTTGTACATTTAAGTAATATTATCTACTTAAAAGTCCGTGTTGGTCTTAGCCCTACAGTGGAACAATTATTAGATATGATAAGATTAGAATTTAATTATTCTAAAAGTTATAAACTAATCAATAATAAACTTATTTTCTTTCTTTTAGCGCAAACTGTATGTAAGTTTTAAATAAATTCTTATACTTTGCTGTTTTCTGTCCAGTAGCGCGAATGTAAGTCCCAGAGTTACCAATATGTAAAATAAGTATTAACTTTATTGCTTTAGCATTATTAATTAGCAAAAAGTCAGTGGTCCTTAATTGAAGACTGCCTCGTTGGCCTAGTGGTGCTAAGCGCTACTGCTACGCTCGAGGTCTTGGGTTCGATTCCCGAGTCGACCGAGGTGTTATTGGGTTTTTCTATGAAATTCTCAGTAGCAGGTCGGAGTTTGGATTTGTGCCCGGTAAGTGGCAATAGGCTCGCCCCCTATTACATGGGACCTAAAACATATCGGCGAACTGTGGGTGTGCATTGGTACACCTCTGCCTACCCCTTCGGGGATACAGGTGTGATGATATGTTATGTCCTTAATTGAAATTTAATACTATTCTGCCCAAAACTCTTTAAATTTCTGATATTGTAAGGAATTTTGTTAAATTAATGTCATAATTTTTATAATATTTATAAATTCATTTAATTTACAGGATGAAGCATGCGGGTAAGGATTTAATAATTAATTATTATCTTATTTAGCACACATATGGCGCATAATGATAGGAGTCAAAACTAGGCAATTCAAATGATAATGCGACTATTTAAAACAGTCAGTAATTCAACTCTGTACAAAATGTAAAAAAAAACAAAATGTCATTTCTTAGCATTCAAAGTTGCTCGAAATCAAGTTTTGTCAAAATCGCATCAGCTGTTTTGTCGTTAAAGCGTTGCAGACTTAGTTACTTTTGCAATTTGCATTTGTAATATTAGTATGGCATCCGTTGGGACCGGAAGCTGACAACAACATTGACATTACATTGTAGACTAGTTTGATAGTCTCGGGTTCGATTACCGTCTGAGTAAAACATCCTTCCTACAAATTTTAATATAAAAATTTCTCGAGTCAGGCATCGTCCTCGATTACTCAAAGACGCCTGAAGATTATTTTTCCCATCGGCACATGGTCTGAAATACCAGGAAAATCGCGAGAAATACTTTTTTGCATTTAATTGTATGTGTAATCAATTACTAAATGATCACACTTAGGTAGAGATTTATTTATTTATTTATTTAAGGCAAACCAACTAAATACATACAGAATCATTCCTGTTACATTTCATTTACAAATAAAATAGTTTTGCATGCATCTAAATTAAAGGTAAGCACAGCATTTCATTTTGAGCTATCTGTACATTACAAAATAATTATAAATAATAACATTTTCAAATTGATTTTGTTATGAATTAAATCGAATTATATAAGATTAAATATTAAATAATGATTAAATTAGATTGAATAATATTGTTTTATTGAACTAAATATGTAATGACAATATGAAGAATAAAATAAAAAATTGATTAAGAAATTACATGTTATTGAGCACAGCTCTTTTAAACTGAGTGAGGCTGCTTGAAAATATGTCTAAGTTACAATCATGAAAAATGTCGTTACACCTTCTAAGAATGTAGGAAAGAGGGGCATTACTTCCGTAATTGGTTTTGCGAGCACTAGGAACAAACGGCTTATAGTTATGCAGTCTTGCTGATGACCGGGGTATGTTAATGTTAATAGACGCTAGAAGTGGTGAGCAATCGACAGCTTGACTAAATATCTTAAATAAGAAAACAAGACCTGCAAAATCACGACGCCAGTGTAAAGATTTCATTTTGAAGTAATTTAGTCTATCTTCGTAGGTTTTAACGGAATTCCTTATACCTGCCTTACAAGAGAGTCTTTTTATAAATTTTATTTGAATTCTTTCGATGCGTTGAATGTGGATATTATAAATTGGGTACCAGACGATGGAGCAATATTCTATATGACTTCTGACTAATGCGGAAAACAAAATTTTCAGTGCTGGCAAATTATTGAATTGTCTGGTGTTACGGTTCAGAAATGCTAGCATTCTATTGCTTTTGTTTATTATTATTTCAGTGTGTGTTTGAAATTTCATTTCGGAATCTATAGTTATACCTAGGTCTTTAACTTCAGATACTTTACTTAATATTTGGTTACTCATTTTGTACGTAGAATTAAATTTTTGTTTTTTACGAGAGAACTTAATATGATAACATTTCCCAACATTAACCAGCATATTATTATCTTCACACCACACGCAAAGTCTGTCAATATCCTTTTGTAGAAGGTATTCGTCGTTCTTTGTTACAACGACCCTATAAAACTTCAAATCGTCGGCATACATTTCAAAATGAGAGTTTTGTATGATGTATTTGATGTCATCAATAAACATTGTAAATAATAATGGTCCTAAATGAGAACCCTGTGGTACGCCAGACGTGGGTATGAAAGTGTTGGATGAGTGTCCATTTACTACTACTCTTGCTGTTCGGTCAAATAAGTAAGATTGGAACCACTTCAGAAGTGACCCATGAATACCGAACGTGATTTTGAGCTTTTGTAGCAATATGTTGTGGTCAACTTTGTCAAAAGCTTTGCTGAAATCACTGTAAATGGCATCAACTTCCTTTCCTTTACTCATGTAATCCAAAGTTCTTTCGACAAAGCTGACCAAGTTTGTGGCTGTTGATCTGTTGCGAAAGAAGCCATGTTGATGTTCTGTTATAGAATTTTTGATATGCCAGTTCATGATAGGACACAAAAGAGATTCGAAAACCTTCGCCAATGTGGGTAATATACTAATAGGCCTGTAATTGCAGATATCTGTCTTATCCCCTGATTTTGGTATTGGAATTATGATGGCCTCCTTCCAGATCCCTGGAAAAACCCCTTCAGATAAAGATTGATTGAAAATTATGGTCAATGGCTTAGACAAAATACTAGCACACTCTCTAATAAACAGTGGAGGAATACCGTCGGAACCCGGACCCTTGGCAACATTTAAGTTCTTTAGTTTTCTCTGTATGCTAGTTTCAGATAATGTTACTCGATGTAAGCTGTTATTATTGCTGGATTTATAAATAAGTGCGGGATTCAGAGCAACTTCAGAGATAGGGCTATAAACAGATGCAAAGTTCTCCGCAAATAAATTTGCAATGCTCACACCATCGCTAGCAGTACTGTCATGGAGCCTCATGTGTCTCGGTATAACGCTTTTGTTATCGCGCTTGTTTTTTATGTATGTCCAAAAGTATTTTGGATTTTTCACCACATTACTCTGTACATTTTGTAAATACTTCTGATACAACTCTTTTATTTTTCGGGAAGATCGGTCCTTAAGTATTATGTATTCAAATTCATCTCGTTTATTTTTGTATTTTTTCATCCTCTGTCGATATTTTTCTTTTTCTTTCAACATTTTTATTAAACTATTACTATACCAGACGGGATACGACTTTTTGCCAGCATTCTGTCGAGGGACTAATTCGACAATAATCTCTCGTAATATAGAGTAAAATATAGCCACCGTCCCATCGACGGATTCTGATTTTAAAACCATTTTCCAATCAATTTCCTCAAGACGATTTCTAATTTCATGATAGTTCGCTTTTTGGAATTTATAAACCTTAGTTCTTTTACTCGCCAGCTCCTTAGGAAGGTTGAGTTTAATGGCGATCTGCAGAGGTGGGTGAAAGTCATCGACTTTAGATATGGCGTCATAGGAACAAGAGACCTCAATCGGAAAAATTAAATTAGATATGACTAGGTCTAGAATTCTATTCTGTTTATTTTTAATTGAATTATACTGGTATAGGTCGTTAGAGGACAAGAATTCCAAAAAGGTTTTATTAATGTTACTGGTGTCGAAATTTGGTTCCACATGTTGATGTATTGCAGATCTAGTCCACTCTATGTTACTTAAGTTGAAGTCACCTATTATGATTACTGGTTCATCATTTATTACACTACTGACTCGATCTGTGAAGTACGTTATAAGATTAATGTTTACCGGAGGAGCCAAATAAGTGGCGCATAGGTGAATTTTCTTTAAAGTTTTAAAGGAATGATTTGTTGACAAGTCTAGTGTAACCCATAAATCCTCGCAGCAGGACTCGAATGATATATTTCTATAGGCATTAATAGATTTAATAACTGCGATTAGTACGCCACCGCCCTCCTTGCCCTCAGAAAAGGTTCCCGACTGCCTATCCCTTCTAAAAATTTGATATCGGCTATCAAAAATTTCTGAATCCAAAACGCTATCATTCAGCCAGGTCTCAGTAAGCACAATTACATGAAAGTTCATAGTCAGTACATTCAAAAAAATATTATCCAATTTACCACGAATACTTCTAGAATTTTGGTAGTAGAAAATTAAATCACTGAATTTTTAGGTTAAATTACTTTGACAATGACAGGATATAATAAAATGAGCGTGATTATTCTAACTTCTTAAGACATTCTAAACTGTTAATAACACGTATTGCAGAGCCTTCCTCCTTCCTTACGAGAATTCTTCCATTTCTCACCCAAACAAATTTGTATTTCTTCTCCTTGGCAGCAATCCTAGTAGCTGCATGGAGCGATTTGTTAGCTAAAGTTAGGTGTTCACCTACATAAACGGGGGATAGTTTATCACCGTAGCCCAGTAACTTGGTGTTCAATTTATTGTTGGGATTCGACCGGTTGTACAATGAAACTGCCCCAAGAAGATTATCGCGTTTGATTTTGCTTGGTAGCTTGCAGATGACTGCTCTCGGTTGATTTGTGGATGCATTCAGCTTTTGCACTCTTGCGCAGGACATAATCTCATTTTCTTCTAGAGGATAGGACACTACGTTGCTCAGTTGGACTATAGTTTTGACAAGGTTTTCTTGTTTATGTTCGGGTAAACAGTGAATTTCTATATTGTTTTGTCTAGCGTCTTGCTCTAATTGTGCAATTCTAGCTTCCATTTCTGTCACCTTTTTAATTAGACACCTATTTTCGTTGCGCAGGCTCTTAACCTCTTCATTGCAAGCTTTAAATTGAGCCGTCATATCTTCGAAGTCGGCGTTCATAAACTTAATAGACTTTTCGAAACTAAGAATTTCCTCTCTCATGGACGCAAATTCGTCATTCAGGATTTCCTTGATTGCTGCGCGTGTGTCAGTTCTAATAATCTCTAAAATTTCAGAGCGCAGTAATGATTGCGAGTCTTCACCTTGATTCCCTCTTTTTCTTTTGTGACGACATGTGACGTTCGTCGTTGTTGACTCATTAGTTGGCTCGGTAGTTATGCCAACGTTTTGCTGCAATTGATGAGGAATAACAGGCGAATGTCGTTGCTGGATTGAAGAATCTGATACAACAGGCGAGACTGGAGGAGTCCGGTTTAACGGCATTGTAACTTGTGTTGTTGTATGTGGAAAGTATGCTAGTGGCTCAATTTATTTGAAAGAAAAAAAAATATATATATAATTTATTTGTTTGGCAGGATTCCCTTGTTTAATCTTGATTTTTGTTAGATGGTAACACTAGTGTCCGGGGTAAATGAAAAATTTATAATGGCAACCCTTTGAATTGACAGATAAACGTCAATGTCAAAAAAAGAATGAACGAAGTGTCTGTGACTCCGCTATTCATTGATAGATGTCGCTGTTAGTGTTACACTGCTTTACCGATATGTAAGATTTTAAATAAAATTAACGGTTCACTTTTATTTAATTTACTTAATCACTTAGTTCACTGTTCTTTAGTCAATTTTCACTGCACAAACTTTGTTCATGTCACGAATGTTGATGTTTTGGTTGCTTAATTTCCATGTTCCATCTTTATTTCTATGAAAGTTCACTTAAGCACTGGAGATTTGCAACACGCAAGATAATAACGTATTACGGTATCAAAAGTTCGAGATAACGATTGCTCATATAATTCCAAGGTTATTTAACACTTTCAGATACTTTTAATAGCACTATTATGGCAATAACTATTTTTACTAAATAAATCGTCGTGAGCTCAATGTTTACGTTATGGCTGCGCCATCTACAGAGATAGCGATGCTACTGATAAGATTACGTGTAGGCCACGCGCCGTTTGCTTACGTAGCGAGATAATGACTACTGAATTAATTGAATTCCAAAGAAAGTAAGTGCTATGAGCAATAACCTAGACTGTTCATAAATGCTGGAATTTGATAGCTCATAATAAGACCTCAAATAATGTCTTGGGACAACTCATACACGATCATCTGATCCCAAAGTAGGTAGCTCAGAGCCTGTTTTTTGGTAATCACTAATCAGACAACTGATAAACATTCTCTCTACCCTACATTTCTATTACATACATATTTTACATAAATTACACCCAGAAAAAAGTCGTGGTGGCCTAGCGGTTCAATAAGGGAAGAAGCCTGTGCCCTGCTATTGGACAATAATATAGGCTGTTATTATTATTATTATAAAAGTGGCCTTGCAGACGCATTGCCACTCTTAGAACTAGAATCAAATGCACGAGAAATAACCAATACATTTAATATCGATTTCTTAGGTTTAGGCGAATGTTAGACATTGAAATAAAACTACTTTTTCAGTTCATTCAGTCTGCCCGTGACCATGATACCTGCAAAGGTGTCAAAACTTTGGGAGATACAAAATAAAAAAAACGTGACAAAATCCGTAAAAAGTATGCATTTTATATTCAATATTCTAGTTCCACTGAAATATTCAAAACGCCAGACTACCTTTTCCACCTCTCTTTGCATAGAAATAGCAATGAATAGTCCTTGAGGTTACACACTATTCTCGACTCACGCACACGACTGGAGTATGTCTGTATGAGTGGTCATTAGCGCCTGTGTGCGGGCGTCGAAACAATTCCTTCATTAAGTATAATGAACACCAATTGTTTGTTCAGACCTAGATTTATCTTTCCAACTGACGACAAAAGAGGAGGTTTTCAATTCGTCTGTACTGAGTATGTTAGTCGACGTCTACGGATAAAGAGTACCGATTTTTAATATTGTAAAATTTCTTGTCACAAAATCACAAATCGTATTTTTAGCGCTTTAATTTTTTACTGCAAAAAAGGGCGTGTACTAGTATTATCGTTATATTTGTATATGGTATCTAATCTCTTAGATAAAAGGACAACGATTACACTAATGTTTGTTTTAAAGTGAATCAAATACTAGGGGGTTCCAAGAAAGCTAAATATATAGCACCCGTATACAAGTGAAATTTCAACAACCGAACGATAATAGAAATCGCTTTTTATGTAATTTTTTTTTTTTTCGATTAGTTACTTGACTTACTATTGCATAATCGATTTGAAAGATTCCTTATTATGAGGCATGACAGGATTATAAAGGTCAACCAACCAGTCTAAGAGGTTGCATTACTTATTGCTTTTTACTTGACACTTTCCTATATTAGAACCATTAGCGTTAACGAGTGTAAAAATGACACTTTTTCAGTGGAGCAGGAAATACTTAATTCATCGCTGACGTGACCTATAATTTTCGTGACGAAGTGAATCCAATTTGATCTTGATCAGTGTTAAACAGCTAATCATTTTAACCTTCTGTCACATATTGACAGTGACATTAACACGTGATATCAAAACTAGACGTTATGCAGTCATTTGCCGGTTCACGCCCACTAGCCTACTAACACTGGTTTATTGTAAACAGCGAGCGCACGCGACGTGTTATAATATCAGATTGTAACCGTCGCAGTGCAGGCAAAAATACAGGAAAATGTTTCAAATATTAGTCTTCAGTCCTTACACGAGTCGGTCTAGCGGTTCAATAAACGGATTTGTATGCACGAGGTTGCTAGTTCGAACCCGGCAAATACTAAAGTAACTTTTCAAATAAAGTAATAGTTATTTGTACTTTTGACTCTTCAAACTAATGGTGAAGGAAAACATCTTAACAAACCTAGATTCTAAAATTGGGATCTGAAATCGCCAATCCGCAATTGAGCAAGCGCGGTGATCAATGCTCGTGCCTTCTCTATATGGGAAGAGGCCTGTGTTCTGTAGAACGTCTATACTCTATAGGCAAGAATTAGGTATATATTATTTTGAGTCTTCATAAGTAGGTAATAAAACAGGTTCACATTTAGTTCGTCCGTACGCAAACTACTCGAGTTAACCCCGATTTCTGAAACGTTGATCAACACAACGATTTGTTAATCGCCTGTGTTTGGTTGTTTGTCTTTTGGTCAACCAATCACAGTTGTGATCAGTCGATTTGACAACAGATTAAGTTGATCGGCTCTCAGAAACCGAGGATTAGTCAGTGATTAACGCACACGGACTGCGCGAGCTGTCGCCCGCTCTCGCGCGTCACGTGCGAATCTCGCCCGCTTGCTTTTTGTTTTGTCGACCGTCTGTATATGCGGCCTAGGACTTACGATTATGATTTTATATGTTACGCATATTTTCTTAGTCTAAATATTCACCTAAATTTTTAGTAGAAGATCAGACGGACGGAAATATTTAGAGCGCTAATAAAGACGTCATAGTCTCTTAAACGTATGACGCCAGTCATGTTATGGCGGTCGAGATATTCCCTAAAAATAGATGAGTACTTGCAGAACGAGAAACTAAAAGCATTTTCTAAAGTTTCAATTGGAAAAAAAGCATTAATTTAGATTTTGGTTCATCTGGGCAAATATCTGAATGTCATAAAACGAAATTAAGTTGCATAGTTTTGTGACCGTCTTCAAAAGAAGGAAGTTTTCAATTCGACTCGACGTTTTAATTGCTTACGGAAGATCTCCGGCAAACAGGGATCGATTTCGAAAATTATTTTCCTTGTTAATATCAGAGTTTGTCCTATACACAAATATTTCATCAGTCAGTCCCTTTAAACATTTATATGTTATCAATTATTATGGTTTTCAAAAGGCATATGCTCTGATTACTAGCCCTTCCTGATAAAACGGTTCAAATTCCCATACGAAGTGATATTTGATCCCCTTTCAATGGTAAAGCTTTATCTGTCGATAAGCTTATGTACTAAAACTACTCACCCATTTGATTTACTGCCAATGCCATATGTTAAAATATAGTAAAATGTATTTTAGTATAAAATGTGACATTTTACGAGCGAAATATGCATAACTTTTGATAAAAATAATCTATTTGATATTTATTGTTTTATACAGGGTGTTTGCAAATATTGCTAGAATAAAAACTCACTAGCGAGTTAGCTAGTCTATCTACAACTCTTTACTAAATCAGATATCGAATAAGAAGTAGAATTTATAACTTCCTAAAGTTTTAGCCAAGTTTTCCAATTTTCCTCTCAATAAGACCAGTTGTTAGGCATTAAATTGAGACAAACGAACTGACATACATACATTCAAGATTAAAACACAGAACACGCATTGTTTTAACAACACCCTTTATGTAGCATACTGACGAATTTAAAAATATTTTAGCATGACTATGTGGTTGGTTCAATGCGCACAAGTCGAAGATATTTTTTTGCCGTCATAATGAAGGTAATATTTTAAAGATTATTTTTTTATTTTAAGGCAAACAAACATTTGCTTTAAAACGACAAAACTACGTTCGTTTTAAAAAAAAACCTCATAAATACAAAAAAAATAAAAGCTGACGTTTTAAAATAAATGATTCAACAGTTTTACAAAAGAAATAAATATGTGTGCTAAATAAATGATTAAATTGTATTATTATCCCCGGTTTGTGAAACGTTGACCAACTGAAAAAATATTTAATCATTCGTCAAAGTCAAGTTCCGCACTGATTAGTTGTTAGTATTTTAATCAATCGATCAAAGTCGTGATCAATTGATTTGACAACAATAAATAGATCAGCCTATCAGAAACCCGGTTTTAGTCTTTTTTAGATAATAATTATAAACTGTATTATTATTTTTATATTTTCTTTATAACAGACACGTCGCCTCAAAATTTTCGTAAATAATTCTTTGTACCCCCAGTGCCGAGTACATATACAGGCAAGTATTTATTATGTGACTAGATAAGTACTAAAACATATTTTTTTTTCATAGTACTCAATGATGCATTTCATCTTTAAATTCTTAGACAAAGGACCGATTGCTGATGTTTTCTATTTAAATTCTAAAACCCCCCAAGTCGGCAGTTTTTAAAGCAATTTTTTGTAGATCATATCATAATATTACCTAATAAAAGATCGTTCAAGATTTGTGAACTTTCATGCAAAATTCAGAGTCATTTAAATTGATTACATAAACTTATGATTGACTAGTACTAATTGAAACGCTGTGAATTAAAAACTACTGATTAAGAACTCTTTTTATCCATAAACGACTCATGTTGTACTGGTTAATTAACGTTTCCGATTAATTAATTTCAACTAACTTTTATTCGAATTCAGTCTCACTCACAAATCGGTGTAAAGAACCCTTGCAAAAAGTTAACTGAAAAAAACTAACCTAACTCTCTGCCTAACCTCCGAAGTTTAGCATATCGTAGAGTAAAAGAGATGGCAGTATACACAAGTGAAAGAGTGAAAAAGAGACGGCGATATACTGTAGCGTACTTATCATATGATCAGTTATTTTAATAATATTTATTTTGATATAATATTATTTTAGATGTGCAATTTTAATGTGAATTATATCCGTATTTTTATAGGTAGAAATAAATATGTTTTTTAATAATAATAGGTATAAAATGTAATTTGAAAAATATTTGAGCTAAAACCCCATCATTTTGGTGTCTAAATTATGATATACGGAAAAGTATGTAATTTAGTCAATTTTGGACATAAATTAGTGTGTTCCGGTTTGTCTTTATTAAAATGCTGTAAAAGTAATGTGTGTCGATTTCAGAACATCATAATAACTTTTAAACTATCGCGCTGCATGTTTATAGTAATATTATAGAACGGGGATTAGACTCCTCTGCTTGCGACCACGGCCGGTGTAATCCCGGTCGAAACGTCAAGCCCTAAAGGTATTTATGCATGTTCGCGCTAATCCCCGTTCTATAATATTTCAGAACATCATATTTGACCATAAGTAGTGTTAAAAGTGTATCAATCAGGAAAACTGCTGTGTATTTGTTTTTAACAGTTTGATTTGAATTATGTATGTGGCAGCGGTGTTTCTTTTTGTTTGGGTGCGTTTAAAATTTATACACAAACGAATCTATAGAGAGATTAATGTGACATGCACCAAATGTTTTTTATTTGGTATCGAATAACGATTTTGTTTGTTATTTGACAGATTGCAAACTGTCAAATATAGTCCCCTGCCCTTAGAGTATACATCTGAAAGTATAGAGTGAGCCTATCAGAGTTTAAACCGTAAGCACTAGTGTGAACAAGTGTTGTCGTGAATTATGTATGAAGATGGAGCTGGCGTTTTAAAAAATCTATCTAAAACACTAATATTATCCTAGCAAAGTCAAAACCATCGATATTTTCTTATATAAGTTTCTCATTGCGCGAAAATTAACTTAAATGAAAAACGAAATTTACTAGGATCAGACTAAAAACTGCTCTCGCTTGGCACAAGGGGAACCTAGCGATAGTAGCAGTCTATGCATATCATACGTCGATGCCCCTGCCCCTCTAGCCAAGTGACATTTCTGCTAGCGTTAACGCTGATCAAATCGCTCAAATGTATAGAAGTGACACGTTTAACTTCCGGTTTCTAAAAAGCTGATAAGACTTAATCTGTAGCCAAATCACGACTGATTGGTTGATCAAAACTCTAACAACCAATCACAGCGCTTAGCATGAGATTTGACAACTGATTAACTAATTTTTGTGTTGATCTTTTAGAAACCGCTTATTTGTCATGTGACTTATCGAAATGAAATGTCATATCCATACATTTTAAATCATATAAGTGATTTCTAGTAGGTACCATTAACGCTTGTAGAAATGTCACTCGAATAACAAACTGCCTCGTTGGCCTAGTGGTGCTAAGCGCGACTGCTACACTAGAGGTCTTGGGTTCGATTCCCAAGTCGACCAAGGTGTTATTGGGTTTTTCTATGAAATTCTCAGTAGTAGGTCGGAGTTTGGATTTGTGCCCGGTTAGTGGCAATAGGCTCGCCCCCTATTACATGGGACCTAAACATATCGGCGAACTGTGGGTGTACATTGGTACACCTCTGCCTAACCCTTCGGGGATACAGGCGTGATGATATGTTATGTTTTAGAAATGTCACTTGGCTATTGAAGCTGATTTCTGCATTCATTGACATTGATATTTAAATGGATTTTTCTCTTGTTTCAGATGTCAGTGATGGTGAAACGATGGTATCGCTCAAGAAGGAACCAATTCATCATATTTATAATAATTTTACTTTGTATTGCTTATTATATAAGTTTAAATGACAGTTTGCATAGGGAACCCGATTTGGATTTGACGAGAAGGTAAGATTTTTATTCTTTAATTTTTTCTTTACAATTTTTTAATTATAAAAGGTTTTATATTGATCGTATGCAATATGCTTTTCTATCTTAGTTATTTAATATATTCTATAGTAGTGTATTTTAACGAAATGTGCGGAATAATTATGTGCATAATTATATAATTATGCTATTATTCTAATGTATTTATTTTTGATGAATATTATTAGATTATTTTCTATCAGTAGAGTAATTGGTAAAATATTCTTTTATCGAGTATAAATTAAATTTGCTTTAATAGTAAATAAAGAAATTAGATTTTGGGTTTTGCTAGATTATTTTGGTTAATATTTTACTAAGGGAATTAGTTTAATTTGGTTTTACTGTTTTAAGTAAGTCACAAACGTGATGGATAAACTACACTTATTATAAAAAAAATGATACTTCAATAATGGTTAATTAATGAAATAATTAAAAAAAAAAACGGTCTTGACATCGTGTTTTGAAAACTTCAAAATTTTAAGTCGCTTAATTTCAAGGCGTAAAGAAGCGACAAATAGACTTATAATACAGTTTAAAAATACGGGAGTAAGTTAATATTAACATAGTTATAATATAAATAACCCATAATCTTATCTTTACTTATGAACAAATAATATTTTTCCTCATATATTTTCAAGTATTCCTTACTAATTGTCCTTGTTATAAACTATAATAACTAACAAACCTACTTTTTCAATCACCTGACGTTTTCCCAAAGTAAAATATTAATATCGCACTTTTTTATTCATTGATTGATTGCATGTCTTCAAGTATGAATTTTACAAAGTTCCGTTGCTGAGTGAAAATTTTCAAATAAAATTATTAACTTCAAATCAAGGTTTTAACATCAAATCAATACATTTTTATGTTGTTCTGATTCAAACACGGGTGTTACCGAAAAGGTTATATCTAAATAAAATCGCAAAGGGGTGAATTGCTCTTCGTGTGATTTTTAATGTCAAATAATTGATATGAACAATTGGACATCAATTATTAAATTAACTAATTTGGGCTGAAATTTCGTAAACTGACGTACTAGATATACTCTTCACCCCTTTTGGATAGATATACCCTTTCGATAACACTCTGTATTGTAAAGAAATTTGCCCAGAAGTGGGAAACTTTTCACTTTACCTCTACGGTAAATAAATAAACACCGATGTCATTGTCGCCAATGGCGTGTGGAAAATAGCATATATTTCTTATAATAATATATAATCTATCGCACTTTTGTTTTTACTTGAAATAACAGATCTTTATTTATTTGGGCTTCTACTAACAATTCTAACTTGCTAGTTTGTCGAATTCATACTTAACAGTAGCATGCTATCTCTTTCTGTTGTTGGTGTTTTATTTTCTGTCTCTCTCTAGCGGTGCACTTCGTAGCGTAGTTAGTATTGCCAGCAGTATTAAACCTTCGGTTATGGTTGCAACTAATGTTACTAGCAGTCCTGTCACTGTCAAAGTCACTGACATAGATTTAAAAGATAGGTAAGGGTGGTTTCTTTTTTTTCTTTTAAATGATTGATACAAATAAATCTATGACTAAAACTTCACTTACCATCAGATAAAAAGTTAGCCATCACAAAAAAATATATTTTAATTTAATATTTTTACTAAAGTGCAAGAAAAGTAAAACAATGTCTGAAATGATTTTGAATATAAATGCTTTATTTGTATCAATTGTTTAAATCTAACATAATTTCCTTTATGGTAATACATAAAACTAGTATTTTCTAAAAATGAAGACAACTTTTAAATTTAAGTTTCAGCTTATTAACTTATTGCCTGACTGAAATGAACTAAAACTACAAGTAAAAGATTTATTTGAGACACCAAATTTTGATTAATTGTACCTATCTTGTTTGTTTTCATTATTGGAAAATATTACTAGTAGGTACTTGGCTAACTTTGGTAGTATTTATATAACTATTAACCTAATAATGTTCATTCTAGTGTAACATTATCAACCAACTTTTTGGGAATTAACAAAAAATAAGGGTTTATCATGCGGTATAACAATGCTTTACTTCAGGTTACGGGTTTCTAAACATTTAATACTAACACTAAAAATAATAATTATAATAATAATCCAGCCTATAAACGTCCCACTGCTGGGCACAGGCCTCTTCCCACATAGAGAAGGCACGAGCATTGATCACCACGCTTGCTCTCTGCGGGTTGGCGATTTCTAACACTAAACATTCAATAAATTATTTGTTTTTTATATAAAGCAGACCATCGCCAACAGAACTAAACTAGTTTTTTGATTAGTTAAAAGAAGTTACTTTAGTTAGACTAACCAACGGTTTCTAAACGATGATCAACACAAAAATTACTTAATCAAGTGTCAAATGTGTCTAAGCTTGGTGATTGGTCAACCAATCACAGTCGTGATTAGTTTATTTGACGACAGATTAAGTTGATCAGCCTTCCAAAAATCGGGGGTAAGTTAGGTCAGTTTAACTTGCAAAGTTGAGTCTGCTTTTCGTACATGATAGCTGCCCCAGTTTTCGGAAAACCTACATGCGTAAAAAAGCGTTTGTTGTCATTGAACGGTCGGCTTTGAACTTATCACTAAACTTATATTTCTTCTTAATTATATCAATATTTTGGGAACTTTTAGAGTTTTACCAACGATTTCCGCCTAGTGAGTAGTACTTCTAAGTACCATTAAATTATCTTATATCATGCAGTACCTATTGACAATGCAGCTTAAATATCTAAGTACAACTTAACTAAAATCTTTGCTTTAGACATCCATTGCTGAACATACCTGTAACTATTGTAGTATTTGATTTAGATCTGGATACATGTTTTAACTTATTTGTAGATTTTAGGTTACAAATTATGAGTACAATATAGGCAGACATACACGTCGAACTTAAACAACCCCATCGTTTTTGCGTCGTTGATTATAATGCTGCCCGCCCACGTCCGATAAATCAGTGACCGATTTTTTGTAGGAGAAAAATAGAACTCACTGATAGCAATAGTGCAACGCACACGTCCTACAAAAAGTAGGTCATAATTCGGTGCAAAGAATCAGCGGAAAAATCAGCCCGATTATCTGACCTACAAGAAGTCTGACATGGGCGAGCAGCGAAACAAGTTTTTTTTAATCAGTCACTGAATAAACTCGCTTGTACGTGCGCATGTATAGAAAGTTTGCTAGTTTTTTTTTGCGTTTTCAGCAACACGTTTGATGTCAAGCCTTTTAAGCATAAGTGAGTAAAGTTATAAGGAAAGCTTAATTGATTTAGTAACGCTTTTGCACCAAACAATCTAGTGTCAGCTCATTTTATTCACTAGTGACTAGGTTCTAGTCGTAAACAGCTTAGGCAATCTAAATATAAGTAAAAAAATCGTGCCCTTTGAGAATAATTTAGAATTTAGAGTACTATTCATTTATTCATAGGTGGCATTAAAGCAATACAATCATTATTAAACATAATAATATTTTCAAGCTTTGTAGATTTACCATGCACTTGATTGCTATATTAAATATGTAATTAAAATTATAAATAATCATCTTAAATGAGTAGAAACGTATTATTACAATATCAACCTTCATAGCTTCGAAATAAAGTCGTATTTAATTTAAAATTAGCCGTTAATTCTGCCCTCATATATTGCTTTATCATGCATTATTTTTTTGCAATTTTTCAAGTAAATGTATAACTAACAACAGGGTATAACTAACAATTTTAGTTACACCCTGTATAAATTAGTTATTAAATAAAGATAAACAGATAATAAGTCATAAAAATTAAAAAACCTTTATTTAACCGACTACAAAAGGAGGCGTATAATAATTCTGTAAGTATGTTATTTTTATGTTTGTTACGTTATATCTCCGATACTAGTAATCCGATTTTGAAAATGTTTTTCGTATCGAGTAGCTTACAGCTTGAGAGGTGGTCCAATAGATTTTTTTATACGTTTACTTTTAAAAGCAATCTGTGATACCTATATACCTATAGTTTTCATAGGTTTTGACAAAACATTTTACTGTCTACATGTCCAAAGTCAAAGCCAAAATAATGGTCATCTTCTTAAAACTCCAGAATATTTTGGTTATAATAATTACTTTAAACATTTACATTGAAAACAAAACTCAATTTAATTAATACGTATTGTTTGTTGAACCAACAAAGATAAAAAGTCAAGTTCAAAAGTTGATAAAAATAGTTTCATCATCGTCATTCAACCAATCATAGTCCACTGCTGGACATAGGCCTCTCCCAATTTGCGCCACAACACCCGGTCCTAAAAATAGCTTAGTCTATGTCAATTCTTCTGCCAATTGAAATTATAAAAAATACCCTCAACTTTAAGTGAGTAGTTATAAAGTTCATTTTAGACTGACTCGTACAGCTGAAACATATATAAAATTATGTAGCGCAAACTGAACCTTATATACATGCATTATAATTGCAATATTGCGTAGGTCGGAACTCAATAATAAATTAAAATATGAAGGTAGAACGAGCAACATCTACTGTCAAGACGAACGACATCTCAGTCTGCCCGTGACCATGATACCTGCAAAGGTATCGAAACGTCGGGACCTAAAATCAAAATAAACCGCGACAAACAAAATCCGTGAAAAAGTAGTTTTATTTCAATGTCTACACATTCGCGTAAATCTAAGAAACCAATATTTATTAACCGATCTCGTTTATGTAAGAGAAACCACAGTCACCTTAAAATCCATTGCATTTTGCTTTTTTTTTTAATTACTCGAGCATAATCCATTTAATCAAGGTTTAACTGCCATTAAAACGTTTAATTTACATATTACTGTTTGATTAGTTTTCATTAATTATTTTGCAGTACTCTCGATAAGCCTTGTTTTATGTTCGAGAGCAAAGAAGTAGGTATTACTTTCTCATACAAAAAAGTAAAAATACGAAATTATGGCCCCCTTTTTTCTACCTATCTGAACCTCCTGTTGGGATTGGCTTCCATTTTCAGTATTATGTTTAGCCTGAACTATCCCACTTCTGGGAAAAGCCGCTCAAAGAGAAAAAAAAACTGCCCAAAAATATTGCCCCTATCAGCCTCTCAACATATGAAGAAGCTATGTTTTGAGTGGCTTTCATTCACCAGGTATCTACTGAATACCAGTATTTTACATGGAGCGACTGCCTATCTGACCTCCACTACCCATTTTACTGGGTAATGCAATATCCTTATCAGGGATTAGTGACTGTAATAATATAATGTAATGACTAAATAACACACACACACACACATCATCACGCCTGTATCCCCGAAGGGTTAGGCAGAGGTGTACCAATGTACACCCACAGTTCGCCGATATGTTTAGGTCCCATGTAATAGGGGGCGAGCCTATTGCCACTAACCGGGCACAAATCCAAACTCCAACCTGCTCCTGAGAATTTAATAGAAAAACCCAATAACACCTTGGTCGACCTGGGAGTCGAACCCAAGACCTCTAGCGTAGCAGTCGCGCTTAGCCCCACTAGGCCAACGAGGCAATCTAAATGAAAAGTCAGGACTAAATGACAGTCCAAGATTATTTATAACAGTCGAAACCACAGGCTGGAAACTACAGTAGTGAAATTTTTTTGTTTGTAAGTTAGTCACGCAGAGAATTACAATGTGTCCGGTAGGTAACCACTATTGATATAAAAACTAATGTCATTGGTAGAACGACAAGAAAATTACTAATACACAATTAAATCTAATATAAGAACAAACTCTAAGTATACTAAAATTAAAACTTACATAAATAAAAACTAAACGGCGTCAAAGAACTCATCGTCATCCTTGTCAAGTGCGGGAAACGTGCCCAGAAGGCTGGCAGCATTGCCACGTTGAATGGCTATGCCGATTCTCTGTGCAAGGAACAAACCAGCCCTCTGATCACGAGTAGATTCTACCAAACGTTTGGAAAGTTCTTTGAAAAGATTTCGTGCGCTCGGACACCATGACCCGAACGTTAAATTACTTAAATTAAATTACAGCTATATGTTTCGAAAACCCTGTTCGACCAGGTTCCTTAAATTTGAGATTAAAACAAAAATTACAACACCATTTTCATAGGAGGTCTTTTCTTTGATTATTTCGCAGCACCTGTGACGACGGCGACCCCTTTGCCTTTTGAGAAAAATAACCTTATTTTTTTAGATTTTATTTTTTCAACTCTTTTACATTATTGGAATCAGAAATCGACACCTAACAATACCTTTACGGATCGGACGGGGTTTTCTTAATATTCTGTATAAGAAGAGATTTACCTTGCAGTGGGAAGTGTAAAAAGTGCGTCACAATACATGTTAGAGAGTGGCGTAAAGGTTATAGTCTACCATCAATAAGTCGAAAAATAGGTATAAGGTAACGTACCAGTACTAAGTTGTATTAGATTCGTCTAAGTTGTCTAACAGTTGGGTAAATCTACTTAATATGTAGACATTTAAATGTTTCTATAAATTAACGTAACTAAAAATAATGTGTGTAAAGCCGCACTACGGTTTTTTTCCGCAAGCGGTAATCCGTGTAACCGCAAAACCGCTTGAAACGCACATACTACGGTCAAAAACCGCGAAAGTAGCCACGACTTACCCAGTACTACAAATTTTGACGCGGTTTTTCCTCGCTAGCAATTCTGTAACAAAACGCGGTTTAAAAATCAGTAGCGGAACAAAACCTCGCAAAATCAGTTGGTTAAAATCCGCGGCGGTTCAGCCGTAGTGCGGCCTTAGCCTAACACTGTTTTAATGTGTAGGTTTCTGTATAAGTCAAATTAATAAACAATTTTCCTGCTAATGAAGGCTAAAAAGGATTTTTTTTGTAACGTTAGTAACAATTTAATGACACAAAATTTGTAGGTATGTAATGTCTTAAAATTTTTGTAACAATATTTATGGATATAAAAATCTGTTCAGCGATGTATGTTTAGGCCGAAGCCTCGACATGAAGAAATCATTTGAAGCATTTAAGTTTTAAAGAACAAATGAAAATAAAACGTATGTCAGGGGCCTGATTCGGCAATGTTAAAGTCAGTAGGGGAAAGGCTAATGAATGTTCCAGTGTACTTATTATTGTGTCTAATTTTCGTATTCAGATAAGCCTACAATGAACAGTCAGGGGCAATCCTACTATGACAACAGTAGCAAGTAGGTGTACGTTTGTCACTAAAATCATCTGAATACGCAAATTACACACTGGAACGTTCATTAACCTTCCATCCACTGACTTTAAAATATCAGAATTGGGCCGCAGGAATGTTGGAATTCAAACTGTTTTTTTTTTCGTGGTTGGTAACTACTAATTTATTGAACTAAATAAATATGGTTGGTTTCTATTCTGGACTAAAGTTTTTGGTTTAATAAATCTATCCCATACTCTTTTGCGTCGAAGTTTTTTATACTGATTGAATTGTTTTAATTAAATGTGTGAACCCTTATTTTTTGTCCTTTTGTTAACAGGTTTTACATTATTTGTGGTATTTTTAATGCGAATTCAAAAGCATTACACACCGAAATTTTAATTTTAGTAATAATCGGCATGCATATTGATTTACAAAAAGTATTAGCCTGCGCTATGCATTGAGCTATACTACAAATAAAAAAAATTACGACGATTCTCTTGTTTAATTACTAGACTTAAAAATATATACCTACATTATAAAAATTAAACTTAACATCAATATACAATTTTATTTATTTTTAGTGCTTTTAGTTTAGTTTGTGTTGATCAGAATCGGCGCCATTTTTTCTTGCATGCGTCTCGCATGCATGTACCGGTGTGTAATGCCAGTTTTTAGCACGATATACTTGTATTAATCACAGAAGGAAAAGGTAGACGAAAAATTACAAATAAAAGGATTTAAAAATCACGAAAAAAATAATACTAGAGTAACATATCATATCACACACATTCGCAAACATTCGTTAACCTTCAAATGTAGCAAAACATTTGCAGGATTATTCGGAGTTTTTAGCACATGTGACATTCGTAGCGGTCTTGCCGCCATTTTCTGCTAATCAATTTAATCTGTTGTCAAATTAACTGATCACTTGGTTGGTTGATCAAAAGACTAACAATCAATCACAGCTCAATACAAGATTTGACTGGTGATTTTCTTTGGTAATCCCCGTTTCAGAAACCTCTGTTAGTCACATACGTTGTGTTTGCGAATGTGTCAGTCACATTCGCGCGAACTTTCGTTTGTGTACGAAAGTTTGTGCGAATGACAGGGTTTAGATTTTTTTCCCGGTTTTCGATTTTATTCTTATATTTTTTTTCCGTCTCCCTTTTTTTATCTTCTCTGTGGTATTGATTGTGTGTTTTATTTCTTATTTATGTTTTATCTTTTCAGAAACTCTGTGCTTAAGTAAGTAGATTGTAGTAAGTAAACTTTTGCATGACAGTTTTTCTCTCGCTATTTTTGGCTTTTTAAGGAATGCAGGTTTTTGCTTTTTTAAGGCTGATTTTATTATTTTTTGGGTGTAGTTTTGTATGGAGTGATATTTGTCAGTTGCTTGATGTTTTTTTATGCAAACGTTTTATATGTTTTTTTACTTGTATGTTTTATACTAATATATTATTTAATCCATATCTTAACTGTATCATAATATTATTATTTTTTAATATCCAACTATAATTTATACTAACAATGACCTTTAATTATTCCTATATTCTTTCCATTAACGACTAACATGAACTAAGGTTAATTTAAACAATTGTATTACCTATTATAAGAAGCGGGACGAATGCTATCACAAATTAACTGACAAGCATGTCCTATGAAGCGATTTCTTTTGATAACATATATCGGTTCAAAGTAAAACTAATTTACTTTTAACTTATTCACATTTAGACGGTTAATTTACAGGGTAAATATTAAGAGATAGAAAAAACTAACAAAAATTTATCAATATTTGCAATTACACCCTATAAATATTATAGTTTTTTTTTTGCAAAAAACACGGATTAATATGATTTTTTTTTCTTTAATTAATTTTTGATTTACAAAGGTTACGGGTAGAGAATAATTAATGTTTACTTATTCGAAAAAATAGAAATAATTTACCCATTGTATAATTTATTAATTTACAAAACAAATTATTTTTTGCACTAAAATTCACGTTTAAACTAGATAGTTGCTTGCAAATGTTTAATATAATTATATTTATGTTAAATTTAAGTATGTGTGTATATATTTAAGTTAGAATTTTATTTGTCCCATGTTTTTAATGTGCCAATGTGGAACAGTCAGCAAAATGCAATTTTTATACTGAAGTTTGATTATGTAATATAATATTTTTAACTCGAATTTAACATATTGGTTTCTTAGATTTAAATAAAGCGGTTTAATTTGACGGGACCTAAAATCAAAATAAACTGCGTCAAAATCCGAAAAAAAAGGAGTTTTATTTCAATGTCAAATTATTTGTATTTGTCGTTACATTATAATAAATACGTATATCTAAATATGTAATAAATAATAATGGTATTTTGCTGATTGTCCTGTTCCTGTGTTTAATTGTGTAAGGGAAAAAACTAATGGAAGTGTGCGTACGATTATGTAACTCCTCTTCCTATTTTATTTTACGGAAAGCATAAATACTTCATTTTAATGTACGCTGTATAAGCATAAATACTTAACTATGGGTGGGGTCATTTTCGTCTCATTAAAACAAGTCAGAAAGGAAAAGGAGATCAATAATAATAATATATTTAAAACCATGTGCTTTTAAAAGATAAACTCAGATAACGATTGAGATGAGAAAAAAATAATTTGTCTAATACCTTTAAACACTTTTTTATAACTTAAAAAACAAGATACAATGCTCATTGCGGTCTCACACTCCAATATGTTTTTATCCCTGGTCCAAAATAACAGCTGTATAAATCACGCTTCGTATTAACCAACCATTAAAAATGACATTATCTATCAGATATATAGAGAACAGACTTGAAGAAGCATTAAGGGAGGATAAAGGGACGGGCTGTGAAATACCTCAACTGGACCCATTTGCAAAGGAAGTCATACAATTTGATAAAACCCTGCCGAAAGTAACGTGTACCGGGAAAGATTGGGTCCGGTGTTATGTAAGTATTAAAAGAGTTTCGCTAGGCACTTCCCATTGTGATGCAAATAAACTTAACAAATTTTAGGTTAAATTAAAAGAAAAAAATAAATAAAAATGAAAACATTCTTTCATTAATAAAGACATTTGCAAAATATGGACAAATTTTACAAAAGTTGCACAAAACCAACTTATTTTGACTGCTTTAATTTACATGTACAGTCACGACCAAAAAGATGTATACACTCTCTAATTTTAATTGATTTTGTCATCATTTCTATCCAGAAATGATGACAAAATAAAAATATAACTTCTATAATAAAATATAACTTCTTTAAAACACTTTTTACTAAACCAATCCTGGTTTAGTAAAAAGTGTTTTAAAGAAGTTATTGAACGGTTCCTTAATCATGTAATTAATAATTTGTTTTACACGTTCGCTATGCAAATATTGTAAAACTAAGGCGCTGAAATATTTTCCTTAAATTTTAATGACAAGTAGAAACAGGGGGCCTGAAAACAGTAAACTAGTTGTACTTAGTCATTGAAAAGCATACTACTAGCAAAAAAATTAACGTAACCAACAAATATAGAGTACTCTAAATTTTACTTAATATTTTTTTTTCTAGCTATCAAAATGCAAAGTGGTGGACGAAATACTATCGACAACGAAAGGCGTTGTTTGTATTTACCAAGATATTTTGTACCAGAATGATTACGAATATACTTTGGGCCCGCCGACCGAAGTTATTGGGGACAATGCTTATATACTAGAGAAGAGTGATCATGTCAAAATTAAATGTGCGGGAACTCACGACAACAGGTAAGATAGACCTTAATTATTTTAATTTTAAACTGTTTTTTTAGCCAAAATTAGAGTCCACGCTGGGCAAAGGCCTCCCCTTTCCTCTTCCAAACCTCTCTGTTTTTGGCGATTTCTGTCCACGTGCGCCCCGCATTACTGTTTTAAACTGTTTACATAATTTATATTGAACAGTAAATGATTTCCTAATCATTTGCTGGTCTATACGTAAGGGTGCTACCGAAAGGGCTCGTCTATCCAAAAAGAGTGAAGTGTGCTTTACGTGATGTTTGTTGTCAAATAATTGAAACGATACAATTGAACATCAATTATTAAATGAACTCATTTTGAGCTGATTTGTATACTGGCTATATACCAGGAGGACCCCTCACCCCTGATTGTATACCCTTTCAGTAACACTTATTTTTTCCTATCCGTTACCGTCTCACTGCAGGGAAAAAGGCCTCTCTACCCTCCTTTCATCTCTATTTATAAATGTATAACCCGTAATTAAAATAGGAAACAATAAAATAACAATTTTAGGAAGGTAAAAAAAAATACACACAATATTTTTTTAACTTTCACTCGCTGTCGCTCGTCACTTGCGACTCCCGCCCGCTTGCTTTTTGTTTAGTAAATCGCTCGAAGCAGTCTATATGCACACTATAGTTGGATTCAAAGTTAATGGCGGCTCTGAAGTTAGCTACACGCTGCGCAGTACCTCGCCCCGCACCCCCGCTGGCGCATAAGTTTGTTACTGCGCAGCGACTCGCCTCGTGTTCAGAGCCGCCATTAAGTTTGCACCGTACTGTACCTTATCTTTTTCTAAGCATTTACATTACCGTTTTTACTTTTTCTATTTTAATCAATTATTTACAGGAATTCAAGAAAATTGGTCAGAATAGTAGCTCCTCGGTGTGTTGCTTTGTTTTCTTAGATTTAAAGTAGATAATAAAAGAATAATTGTTGAATGTATTGGTACCATTATAATTTTGATATTTATTATGTAGTTAAATCAAATAGTTGTACAATTGTTTTGACGTGTCATACCAACGAGGTTGCATTTGAAACTATAGAGTGAGCCTATCAGAGTTTAAACCGTAAGCACTAGTGTGAACAAGTGTTGTCGTGAATTATGTATGAAGATGGAGCTTGCCGTTTTAAAAAATCTATCTAAAACACTAATATTATCCTAACAATGTCAAAACCATCGATATTTTCTTATATAAGTTTCTCGTTGCGCGAAAATTAACTTAAATGAAAAACGAAATGTACTAGGATCAGACTAAAAACTGCTCTCGCTTGGCACAAGGGGAACCTAGCGGTAGTAGCAGTCTATGCATATCATACGTCGATGTGTCATACGCTCTCGCTCGTCACTCACGACTCCCGCCCGCTTTCCTTTTAACCGGCTTCAAAAAAAGAGGACTTTCTCAATTCGACTGTATTTTTTTAAGGCAGTCATAATTTTTTATACTTTTTACCACTTTTGACTGAACCGATTTTGGTGATTCTTTTTTTTTTATTTGAAAGCAAGTGCGTCCCGTGTGGTCCCATTTTGGTCAATGTAAATGTAATACTTATTTTAAAGTCGGCTTTTTTTTTGTTAGAATTACTTTTTGCCGACCGCTATTTCGAAGCACTGAACCTTATTTTTTTTTTCTTACTATTACCAATTATTTTCAGAAATACGTCGAAATTTGTCAAAGTAGCTCCTCGGTGTGTTTTTTGTATTTTATTAGATTTACCCCATTTCTGAAAAGTTGATCAATACAAAAAAAATATCTCAAAATCTTAATGTTTTTATTTTCCATAAACCAAAAAGGCGCCTAAGAAAAATTACGTTAAAACCTACTGACTCTAGTTGCTCGGTTCTAAAGTGTCCTTCCTATGGAGGAGAGCCGTCAAATCTTATGTCAAATCTCATTTAAAGCGCTGTGATTGGTTGTTAGTCTTTAGGTCGACCAATCATCGTTAGCAGTTTATTTAACAACAGTTTAAGTTACTCAGCCTTTTAGAAACCGGGGTTTATTAATGTAGGTAATTAAAGAATAATAGTGTACCTAAATATAGATCTTATTTTTTTATTGTTATAATAAAGTAATTGTAAAATATAAAAGTAATGAATAGAGTATTTGATTAGGTATAGTAAGACAACCTCTTTTCAATCCATCATTGGATGCTAAATGCCACTGTACTCATATTTTTAACGTTCTCAAAATCTTTAATTTCCATCAGAATTAGTAATTTTTTTATCTATTTCCAGTTTATTAAAATCAAGATGGGTCGGCTACGCCACAGCGTTTCGGAGATCGGTCGAAAGAAAGCCATCACCTGCCTACAGGCGAGACACACCGAACGTCCTAATATTCGGATTCGATTCGACATCGAAAAACGGCTTCATTCGGAAAATGCCGAAGAGTTATAAGTATATCATGAGGCATCTACAAGGAACGTTGCTTGAAGGGTAAGTAGCTTGTTTTCCTTTTTAACCGACTTCAAAAAGGAGGAGATGAATAATTCGACTGTATTTTTAACGTTAGTTATAGTTGGATTCAAAGTTAATGGCGGCTGTGAAGTTAGCTACACGCTGCGCAGTACCTCGCCCCGCACCCCCGCTGGCGCATAAGTTTGTTACTGCGCAGCGACTCGCCTCGTGTTCAGGGCCGCCATTAAGTTTGCACCGTACTGTACCTCGGAACTTTCGTCTGGGTGAACAGATTTTATTTGAAAGGTGGTGATTCCCGTGTTAACCCCTTTTTATGTTGTCCAGTTATGACAGTGGGGTCCATAAGAAAACAATATAAGACTTATATTGAAGTCGATTTTTTTGTAAGAATTATAATTACTCTGAAAGTATCTTAAGAATCTAGTTTCATTAACACTTTCAAAAAGCATCTAAAGTGTGATAGCAATAGAATTCAATATTGATTAAATAAATGTGGGAAACATGACATACATTGCTCTGAACCCAAATTAGGAAGCTAAAACACTTGTGTTGTTGAATTAGCGACAGCTAAAGTACTACAAACAATGCTGAAAATGTTGTAGAAAAATGGTCTACATTGACCCATCCGGGGATCGATCCCGGGACATCAGAGCTAGCCACACTTTAATAACCGTTGTGTACGCCACTCGGCCACGTACGTCCTTTTGAAGATAGCCTTGTCTAATGATAGGCTTGAGAAAATGCGATAGATGAAGTATGTTCTAAATTCAGGTCAATTGGCCTTCGGTTAGTAGCTAAAGAACTATTGTAAACTAGTTTCTCGCCCCAGCTTCGCATATTTTTACCCATTTTGTAGGATTTCCATACGTTTGTCTTATCATAAATGTGACTCGTGACCATGGGAAATAAATATCCTATTTATGCATTCGTCTGGAACTTACGGCTAGACATACTGAAATCGGGATTCATATTTGTAAATAGAAACAAAATCATTTATTTTTCTTCGGTGACGACTTCTGTGGTCGAGTGGCGTACGCACGGGTCCAAAGTGTCGCTAGCTCTGAGGTCCTGGGTTCGATCCCCGGACGGGTCAATTTAGATAACCAGATTTCTACATAGTTTCGGGTCTGTTTGTTTGTAGTGCCTCCCTTTTATCTGAATTCCATAACACAAGTGGTTTAACTACTTTTTGTTCAGAACAATGTACGAGTATGTGATGTAGTCCGAATTTATTTATGTTTATCTGAAAAGAAAAATCTTCTGGAAGTCGGAGTGACCTAAATCTCTGAAAAAAAATGACGAAACAAACTTAGGAGACTCAATTTGTGTCACCAATTCCAGGTACAATATAGTAGGTGACGGTACTCCGGCCGCGCTTTTCCCCATCCTGACCGGTAAGAATGAGCTGGAGCTGCCCGATGTCAGGAAGAAGATGAGGAAGAACGGCACCATGGACTCCATGCCTTTCATATTCTATAAACTTAAGGAGGATGGGTATGTGAACACTTTTTCTAGTTACAGTATAGACCAGCTGTGCCTGCGACTTTGAGTTTTTTTGTGAAAATTGCTATTCGTGTAGAACGTTATATGACATAACTTTTTTATTTATGAACCGATTGACATGAAATAAACACTAAATGTTAAGTGAAGCTTACTACAATATGTTAGTGAAAACAACATCTAAATCTAATGAGCCGTTTCTGATATTAGCGTGCACAAACACACAGACAAACAGACAAAAAAAATAATCATTACAATTTTGGGGTTCGGCATCGATGTAATAACGACCCCTGCTACTTTTCTTTAAATATATTTCCAATGTACAGACACCACTTTTCAACATTTTTATTATATGTATAGATTAGAGTGTTTTTTGTACCTGTTTTATCACCATCAGATTATTAGTATTCAAAAAAAATACATTTGCAAAAGATTTTTGTTGTGTTCCTCGATATGTTTTTATTTAAATCTTTTAATATTTAAACAAAGTGCAGATTTTTTATAACTTTACAATATGCCTTTCAAGAATGGATTTTCAACTAAACAATTGACTAAAAAATTTGACAACATTAATTTAGTACATGCTTGTTTTTATACTATGATTGTAAATATCCTCATTTTCTAAATAATGCTATTAAAATAAAAAAAAATAATACTAAAACTACATTTACATTAAAGTTTATTAAAGATATTTAAACCAATATTTAGTCGAAAAAAAAAAAATATAGTAAAGTTTTGCGTTATTTCCATATCTCAGATACCGTACAGCATACTTCGAGGACATGCCCTGGATAGGGACCTTCCAGTACAGGTTCAACGGCTTCCAGAAGCAGCCGGCAGACCACTACCTCCGGTCCTTCTACCTTGAGGAGTCCAGCCAGGGCAAGAAGTGGTGGAGCAAGAGCAGTTCCAAGTACTGTGTGGGGGATACGCCGCAGTATAAACTGATGATGAATATTACTGATCAGGTTAATAAGAAAATTTTAATTATACTGGATCATACTTGGAAAGTTATTGTTCTGAACGTTTTTTTTTTATTATCACACTCAAACACAATTTTCAATGGTAGATATTGGCCTGACAACTTTTACTCAAACATATTAATTTTGGATATTGGTATTTTTTTCTTTTCTTTAATATTATTATGATTAACATCATAAAGGAAGGAAAAAGAAGCAGAATAATTTTATTTATTTTCTTTAACAGAGATAATTGAAAAGTGGTTGATTTATTTTTATCGAAAGGTTATTATCGAAAAATAACAACTGATAAATTAAAATCCAAATAAACCAATCCCATCTAATCTTGCTGAAGTATCTAAAATTTATAATATGACAATAATTAATCGACATAACATATTATTATCATCACGCCTGTATCCCCGACGGGGTAGGCAAAGGTGTACCAATGTACACCCACAGTTCGCCGATTTAGGTCCCATGTGATAGGGGGCGAGCCTATTGCCACTAACCGGGCACAAATCCAAACTCCGACCTGCTACTGAGAATTTCATAGAAACGCCCAATAACCTTGGTCGACTCTGGAATCGAACCCAAGACCTCCAGCGTAGCAGTCGCGCTTAGCACCACTATGCCAACGAGGCAGTTATAATTAATCGAACATTTTATTTACTTACACACAACATTTAGCTCACATTATTTGTTATCCACAGTTCTTAAAACTAGACGGCAAGAAGTTCTGTTTCACGTTCATCGCGGACATAACGCACGACGACTTCAACATGATATCCACCGCCGACGAGGACTTCGTGGAGTTGCTGCGAGGGTTGGTCGAGAGGGACGTGTTCGAGGATACTATGCTCGTTATCATGGGGGATCATGGGCCCAGGTAATGTAGTATTTGTTATGATGTTCTTTACTTTGACTTTTATATAGTTTTCCTGCAGTATTTTTTTTCAGTATGCTTTATTTTTTCTTTTATTTGTTATTTTTTGTGTAATTGAATTGTGTATTTTCAAATTATATATGCAATGTTTAAATAAGCTCCTTTTTAGCCAATGTTTATTATTGTCTTGAATTTTCAGTGTCAGTCAAAATTAATAGGAAAAAATATTCCTTGTAGGTTTCTTTTACAATCAATTACATAACAATTAAATATAATGTTCAGCATGACACAAAAAATAAAAAATTTAAACCTAATCAAACAGAATAGTGTTTTCTAAGAACCAGTAAAAAAACTTACAATATAAAATAATTTACATACAGAGATTAAACTAATCTAACAATTTAATCGCGAAACTTAATCTTATTCTGTAGATACGCGAAAGTCCGCGACACCCTCCAAGGCAAGTTAGAGGAGCGTCTCCCGCTGATGTACATCCAGCTGCCCGCCGCCCTCGCGCGCGCGGACCCGCGTGCAGTGCGCGTGCTGGCCGGCAACGCGCGCGCGCTCAGCACGCCGCACGACGTGCACGCCACGGTACTGAGCGTGCTCGGCTGGGGGGAACACAGGAACATGTACAGGGTCAGGGGAGCAGACTTCTTGCGGGGGTTGAGCCTTTTGGAACCGGTGAGTTGGTTATGTTTACAGTCATCCTCTCCCGCCCTGTTCCCAATTATTTGGGGTCCGCGCAATTCCATTCATCTCTACAACTTGTCATCTCAGCATTCACTCCTTTCTTTCTCATATCATCTTTCACACAATCCATCCATCTCTTTTTTTGTCTTCCTCTGCATGTATACACATATTTACAGTCTAGAGCAAAAATATGTATACGAATAGCGAACTTGTAAAACAAAGGACATCATCCACTGTCAATACATTTTTGGTCCAAATTCGATCGTGCCGGCCAACCAAAACAAAAAAGTTATATTCCAACAGAACTCGTCCTCTTCAGCATTTTTTATTATGGCACCAAAACTGTTAAAAATTCTGAATTCCTATAAAAAAGTTTTCGACCCCATTCCACTACATTATCGATAAAATGAATTCTAAGAGAGCAGAGCTTGTCCTAAGAATTTCTTAATAAGGCACCAAAGTTGTGGCACCGTTGCACGTGATTTTATCCAGGCTTAAAAATTCAGAATTCCTATACAATTTTCGACCACATACCACGATATTGTCGATAAAATGAATTACTAGGAGGACAGAGCTTGCCATCCTAAGCATATCTTAATATGGCACCAAACCTGTAGCACCGCTGCACATGATTCTATTCAAGGTTAAAAATGCAGAATTTTCATAAATTTTTCGATAAAATACCATGATATTATCCATTAAATGAATTACTAAACACAAAGTAAATATTCTGTTATAATAATAATAATAATAATAATATAATAATATAATAATCCATTTATTTCAGGCATCAAGGCCCATAGAAACATATACAATACTATACTACAATACAACTTAAAAATACTATAAATATATGTAACATAATTATCTAATACTAATGAACACGAAGTGTCGGCGTCGTGTTTCGCTGACTGGTGTCACGTAGCTGGCCACGAAACCGGCGATACATGACTCCTTTCGGCCAAAACTCTTCTTTGAGGAACTTCTCGAGATGATGTGTCGGAACGCGCACCACGAACGACTTGAAGTTCGTTTTGTGACGCGGCTCCAACAGCTCGACCCTCAAAGTCCAGTTGGTTCTCACGCGCATGTATTCCACGACCTCCTCAACCTTCGTGGAGTGATGCAGTCTGGACACGTACAGCAGCGTTGTCGGTACGGCTGGACGCAGCAACATGTTGGGTCCCGCCAACGCAGTACCGCACTGGTTCCGACACGGAGGTTTCTTCTTCTTCCTCTTCTCCACCTTGGTGAAACCATCGCTGTCGCCCGTGTCCTTCTCTGGACCCTGCCTTTTCAGAACCTGTTTTGCTTTTGACAGGCTCCGTTTACCCCCTTTAGCTTTGGCCGCTAGTTTAACCTGCGAGTTTTGTGGCTCAACAGGCTTTTTAGCGGCGGCTACAATTGCTGAGTAGGCTCGTTTGGGGTCATCGAACCTACACACGTCGTCGTCTCTACCGGTGTCGAGGCAGGGACGGCCGCGGCACACGTTGCAACGTGTGCATTCTCGGCAGCTGGTGACGCATTCGAGCCGGCCGACTCGAAACTGCAGACGGAGGCGTTTTGTGCCCCGCGACGCGTGTTCACATTCGCGTCGCTAGGTGACCTATTTGCAGAAATTGCATTGCGCAATAACACTACCTCTGCCCGTAGATCACTGATGGTGTTGTTGGACACCTCCAGCTGATGCTGCATCTCGACCTGGCTTTGCTTAAGGAGTGTTATGTCCTTCAGCAGCCTGGTGACATCTACGTGGTCGAATGTGACGGGAGGCAGCTTGTGCAGATCCTTCGCCACGAATTCAGGCACGTCGTCCGGGTCGGTCTCCTTCAACAACGTAACGATGTCTTGGAGGCTCTTCTCTGTGCCGTCCCTTCGACGAGACGGCATCTGGCTGAGTTTGCCAAGCGTCGTGAATAGCAGCAACTTGGCACTGCAAATCTCGTCCTCCTTGAACGATGACTTGCAGATCTGCAAGATGCTGACCTCGTCCATGTAGTCAATGGCATGTTTGATAAATGCCAGAACTTCGTTGGCTATGAGCGTTTGCGTACTCATAGCGGAAACCGTGCAGCGGCTTAAGCCGCGCGGTACGCGAATATAATATTCAGACGAAGCAGTGCACACGCGACCGTACTCGACCGCGCATCGCAACCGACTGGGTTATGGATGCTAGCTCATAGTTAATGATTGGGGTTGTAATAAATTCATAGATTTTATTTTAAAGATATTTAATGTATTTTATCGTCGAAAAGGTCCTGCGTAAAAATTATATATCCTAAAGCTGGTTGTTATATTTTGTTAATATAGGTAGTATACAGGGTGTTACGAAACTCCTGTCCGATCCGTTAAGGGGTTGTTAGGTATCGATATCTGATTACAAAAAAGTAAAAAATAAATGGAAAAAATGAAAATAAATATAAACTAAAAAAAATTTTTTTCTCTGATTTACGGGTGAGCGTGACGGCATCGTCTCCGGTTTTTATGTATCTTCAAATTTAGGGATTTTGGCGGCTATTTCAAAGTTCATTATTATTGTTGTTATCATAAATATTCCAAAGGACAATGCCAGATCGTGACCCACCTATTTACAAAAAATGTAAATTAATGAAAATAATCTTATGAATATAAGATCCTTTGATAATGAACTGTAAATCTGTTATACTTGCGGATAAGAAATGATTAAAAAAAGGAATTAAACCCCCGGGTCTATTTCCCGTTTTTCTGGCGACCATTTGCGTTACTTTGTACGCATAAAAGACGGACTGAAGAGATCTGTTAATAAAAAAAAAATCTCATGTAGCGTAAAATATTTTTTACAAAACATAATATATATTTTATTCAAGTATAGATAGTTAATTAATAAAAAACAATTGTTATGTAAATAATTGTGTACATTATTATAGTCAATTACAATCATTGTTATGCATTCGCGCGTTTGGTTATTGGAACGTCGTTGACATGCTATGTCAAAATGTCAATGTCATTCATTCGCTCTGTGATTCGCATATTAACTTTCAATGAATTGATTTTAATAGCTTTAGGAACATATCAAGTAAAACCCGTTCTTACTATGGAGAACATATCAGAGAAAATGGCCTCTATTTAATAGAGGTGTGTCCAGAAGTGGAACACTCACAAGAAATGGTGTCTCACATTGGGGGAAACTATCCATTTTTAATAAGGGGTAGAATAAAGTCTAGGCGCATCGGCCAAAGACACTATTTTACATATATTTTAATTGATAGAGAGCCTTGTAGTAGCCAGGCAATCAACTCTATATTAGGATATTGCTGCAGTTGTGTTGTAGGTAATCGAACAGTTGGTTGTTGTTGTCATATAATGACTTTGATATGGTATCTTGGTTGGGCACGACATCAAAACAATATTGATGCTCCGGCAGCATTTCTTAATAATATATTGATAACGTTTGAAGATTGATAAATCAATCACTTTTATAAGTTGTTTTATTTCCTATCAACAGTCCTACATCAGTAGTATTACTAGGGTCGATACTGCCGGGTCTGTATCTATAATAATACCCTCTTTCCTCATGCTGAACTCCCGCCCAACAATGGCATTATAACGATAAACAGCAATTATTTATTTATTTTCACAATATAAACTACACCTAACCTAATGCTGTCCGAAAACTTAAGGCACCTAAATGTAATTATTGTTCTTAGATTTAAACAGAAACCGTAAGTTCTAAATGCATTAAGACATATGTTTCGTTATCAGTAATAAAACAGCAATAAAATGCTGCATATGGCATGCTTGTAAACGATTTTTACTGCATGGGTCAAAGTTCTATAGAGTTTCTGGCATTGTCCTTTAATATTTTATTTGGGCATGTTTTTATGAACCCTATATCACCCATTCGGGTCGGACAGGGGTTTCGTAACACCCTGTATAGCCCACATAATAATATGCACATTATTCGAGAACAGCATCCAATTAGCCTTGTTTCTGTGTCGCAAGTGCATAATTAGTGAGCGATAGCTAGTCTTTTCGATAAAATTTTGACCACCACGATATATATTCGCAGCCATGTTGTATAACGATCAAAACGACATGACTAAATAATGAGTATAACGCGATCCAAATAAGAATAGGAATGTCAATAACCTCTATCTGTCAAATGTCACTTGAAAAGTACGGTTTGCACAAAAAACTTAATTGCATCAATAATAATAGGTATGAAATGTCAAATTTAAATAAAAATGTAAAATGGGAGAAAATTATCTGAATATAATATTTAATTATTTTTAGATAATTTACTATAAAGGCCCAGAAGCCATGCCAAAATTATTCAAGAAAATAGGGACGCAAGTCGCCATCTTGTCATTGTTAGCATGTTTTTACTTGTTAGTGCGCTTCGTCGTACGACTGAGTGCATGTGCTAGCGGACTGATACTGTTTATTTAGTTGATTCTGTTTCTTTTGATATTTTACTTAAAAATAAATTTTATTTAAAAAAAAACTTGTTTTGCACACCCTACCTAAATGGTTAGAATTGACAGCTATGACGTCACAATATGGCGCTAAGTCGATCCTATTCATATTTGAATCGCACTATACTACAGTATCTATTTAAAACTGCCTCGTTGGCCTAGTGGTGCTAAGCGGGACTGCCACGCTAGAGGTCTTGGGTTCGATTCCCGAGTCGATCAAGGTGATTGGGTTTTTCTATGAAATTCTAAGTTGCAGGTCGGAATTTGGATTTGTACCCGGTTAGTGGCAATAGGCTCGCCCCCTATTACATGGGACCTAAACATATCGGCGAACTGTGGGTGTGCATTGGTACACCTCTGCCTACCCCTTCGGGGATACAGGCGTGACGATATGTTATGTTGTTATGTTACATTATCCATACAGGATGTTTTCAAAAGGGTATACCTATACGAAAGGGGAGAAGAGTATATTGGATTTAGAGTCAGTTAACAAAATTTCCACGCTCCTTTTTGATATTATTTATTATTTTGATTGTAAAGACGTTTCTTCTTCTCAACCAAAGCACTTAAGAAGTGGTGAAAGGTGGGTGAATTAGGGTCGGTTCATATCTGGCGGTGGTGGAGTCGCGATTTGTCGATCAACCGGCGCTGGGGCTGACGTGCGCAGGGTGGAGAATTCTGCCTTTCACGCTAAACTGATGTCACTTGTTTGTTCGTTCTAGGGTTGCGCGGCCGGTATAGCGCGCTGCCGTGTCCGCTGGATATGAACCGACCCTTAGGGTGCTGCCCTTTTTGTATTTTCTCTATGGCGTTTTACAAGGGCTACTTTGTGGCCCAAGTTAAAAAAATGATTTTTGGTTTTGATTTTATGTATTTGTCGTAGATCCCCCGCAACCGCTCATGCAGCGAGGCGGGCATCGAGCCGCACTGGTGCGCGTGCCTCGCGTGGCGGAACGTGTCCGGTACAGACCCGCTCTACATGCGGACTGCACACGCTCTGCTCGACTACATCAACACACTCACTGAGCCTATGAGGTGAGTAGATATAGGTTCATTTCTCCCTAGCAACCGCTCATGCAGCGAGGCGGGCATCGAGCCGCACTGGTGCGCGTGCCTCGCGTGGCGGAACGTGTCCGGTACAGACCCGCTCTACATGCGGACTGCACACGCTCTGCTCGACTACATCAATACACTCACTGAGCCTATGAGGTGAGTAGATATTCATTAGAAAAAATGAGGCCATGAGGTGGTAAAGCTAATTTTTAAATGATTTTTTATCTTACAATATTGTGTGAGCTTCTCAGGTAATTTTTTTCTTAAATCATAAGGAGCGTATGAGGTGATAATTATTATTTATAATCTATTCTTTTACTTTTAACTGATGTGGTTTATGTAATTTTGTTCAATTTAAAATTGTGTTGTAAATTTTGTCGAATTCGTGACTAATACAAGGTTTTAGCACAACATTCTTGCTGCAGGAGATTAACTTTCAGGTCCAACTATTGATTTTCATTGGTAAATATTAGGTTCCCACAAGCGGTATTACGGAGATATCGAAGGCGCACTGTCATAAATCTTTATACCGTATTCTGGGACTCTTCGGCTTCGATAACATCTGCCAGTAGATATAATAATTAACAAAGAAAATTTAACTCACTGGACAGAGAAATAGTAAATTAATGTGTGCGTCATTCGCGTCAGATCCCGCTGCGTTCCCCGCACGCTGACGTCAGTGCAGTGGGTGATGCGTCAGGCCGCCAACAGCCGCATGCTGTCGTTATCACATAGACACTGGCTCTATTAATGTCTGAACCGTCCGAATCAGAGCCCTGCTTTCGAAGACGACGAGAAAGCGGAATGCCTAGCAGACAGCTTAGAGGCCCAGTGTACGCCTAGCGACCTTCCGGTCGATCAAGCTCACCTCGCCAGAGTTGACGCTGAAGTCGAACGTAAGGCCTCGCTCCCTCCTTCCGAGGATCCGGAACACCCACTCGCGCCGGTTACTGTAGACGAGGTACGCTCTCTGATCAAGGAACTGCATCCACGTAAAGCCCCTGGCTCAGACGGACTCACCAATAAGGTGATCAAACTCTTCCCCCCAGCATTAGTAATCCTCTTGACAGGCATCTTCAATGCAGCATTAGGCAACAATCTCTTCCCACAGCAGTGGAAAGAAGCGATAGTCATCGGCATCCACAAACCCGGTAAACCGAAGTCTGAGCCCACTAGCTATCGCCCAATTAGCTTACTCAAGGTTCTTGGGAAGCTATACGAGCGAATTATTTACTCCCGTCTTATGGACTATGCCGAGTCCAGGAGTCTCATACCAGACGGGCAGTTCGGTTTTAGAACCCAACACTCGTGCGTCCAACAAGTCCACCGCATAGTCGAGCATATAAGCGCTGGTTTTCAGCGTGGAAGGCTCACTGGCGTGCTCTTCTTCGATATAGCAAAGGCCTTCGACAAGGTCTGGCACAATGGCTTGATCTTCAAGTTATACCAACTCGAGGTGCCAGATCGTCTCGTGCTCATCATCCGAAACTTTTTGTCGAATCGGTCCTTTCGCTATCGCGTTGAGGGCGCCCTCTCTTCCCCTCACCCGATCCAGGCCGGAGTCCCTCAAGGCTCCGTACTCTCTCCACTCCTCTTCACGCTATACGCTAGCGACATTCCTCGCGGTGGCAAACCCCAAGTAGCTATGTACGCCGACGATACGGCCATCTATTATTCAGGCACCAGCCCCTTAGCGATAGGTCGAACTCTCCAGACCGCGGTCACGACCCTCGGGAAGTGGTTCACGAAATGGAGAATCGAAGTCAACCCTACCAAGAGCGCAGCCGTGCTCTTTAGCAAGAAACGGCAGCCTCCCGCTCCCCCTCCACCTATAACCCTCTTCGGCAAGTCTATCCCTTGGGAACAGCAAGCCAAATACCTGGGTATAATCCTTGATCGGAAGCTTACCTTCATAGCTCATATTAAAGCGGCACGCGCGCGAGCCGCCTTCGCTCTCGGCCGACTTCATTGTATGTTGAACAAGCGCAGTAAACTCTCTCTTACTTGTAAGAAGAGAATTTACACTGCGTGCGTGAGACCTATCATGACTTACGGCAGCGTCGTATTCTCACACGTACCCGATTATCGACTCAAACGAATGCAAACTCTCCAAAACCGTTTCATGCGTAGAGCCACAGGCGCTCCAGGTTACGTCCGTAACTTGCAGTTGCACTGTGACTTAAAGCTGCCAACAATCAAGCAGTTCATGAAACGCGCCGCGATTCGATTTTTCGACTCCTCCGAAACCCACCGTAACCCGCTAATCGTAGCGGCCGCGCGATACGTACCTTCCGTAATATCTAAGATTAAACGCCCCAGACATACTCTCTCCTACCCCGATGATAAAACAACGCTTCTCCAAGAAGCATTCGATTTAGCTAGCAGTAGCAATACAAAACACAACCGCCGTATATTACGTCCTCGCCGGCGAGGCCCGTCGCGTATTATAAATAATAATAACGTAAATGTTATCCTCCCGTCCCTAGATCAAGCTGGCCCGAGCCGGCCAAACTAGCAATAAAAATATGTCCCTAAATAATAAAAATTTTGATCCAGCCATCCCTTGCTGTTTTGCTTTATTAAGATTGTTAGCAACGCACTAAGTCGAGGTCCGAACCCCGCAGGGGGTGCCCTTAGTAGACGTTGCTAACGTAGTTAGTTTTTCCTATTGCTCTGGCTGGAGGCCTTAAGGTCCTCGCCAAAAGTCCGGTGAAGCAGTCAAAGCCTGCGCTCAGGCTAACTGCAAAGATCTCTACCAAAAAAAAAAAAAAATCTATTAATGTGTGCGTCATTCGCGTCAGATCCCGCTGCGTTCCCCGCACGCTGACGTCAGTGCAGTGGGTGATGCGTCAGGCCGCCAACAGCCGCATGCTGTCGTTATCACATAGACACTGGCTCTATTAATGTGTGCGTCATTCGCGTCAGATCCCGCTGCGTTCCCCGCACGCTGACGTCAGTGCAGTGGGTGATGCGTCAGGCCGCCAACAGCCGCATGCTGTCGTTATCACATAGACACTGGCTCTATTAATGTGTGCGTCATTCGCGTCAGATCCCGCTGCGTTCCCCGCACGCTGACGTCAGTGCAGTGGGTGATGCGTCAGGCCGCCAACAGCCGCATGCTGTCGTTATCACATAGACACTGGCTCTATTAATGTGTGCGTCATTCGCGTCAGATCCCGCTGCGTTCCCCGCACGCTGACGTCAGTGCAGTGGGTGATGCGTCAGGCCGCCAACAGCCGCATGCTGTCGTTATCACATGGACACTGGCTCTATTAATGTGTGCGTCATTCGCGTCAGATCCCGCTGCGTTCCCCGCACGCTGACGTCAGTGCAGTGGGTGATGCGTCAGGCCGCCAACAGCCGCATGCTGTCGTTATCACGTAGACACTGGCTCTATTAATGTGAGCGTCATTCGCGTCAGATCCCGCTGCGTTCCCCGCACGCTGACGTCAGTGCAGTGGGTGATGCGTCAGGCCGCCAACAGCCGCATGCTGTCGTTATCACATAGACACTGGCTCTATTAATGTGTGCGTCATTCGCGTCAGATCCCGCTGCGTTCCCCGCACGCTGACGTCAGTGCAGTGGGTGATGCGTCAGGCCGCCAACAGCCGCATGCTGTCGTTATCACATAGACACTGGCTCTATTAATGTGTGCGTCATTCGCGTCAGATCCCGCTGCGTTCCCCGCACGCTGACGTCAGTGCAGTGGGTGATGCGTCAGGCCGCCAACAGCCGCATGCTGTCGTTATCACATGGACACTGGCTCTATTAATGTGTGCGTCATTCGCGTCAGATCCCGCTGCGTTCCCCGCACGCTGACGTCAGTGCAGTGGGTGATGCGTCAGGCCGCCAACAGCCGCATGCTGTCGTTATCACATAGACACTGGCTCTATTAATGTGTGCGTCATTCGCGTCAGATCCCGCTGCGTTCCCCGCACGCTGACGTCAGTGCAGTGGGTGATGCGTCAGGCCGCCAACAGCCGCATGCTGTCGTTATCACATAGGCACTGGCTCTATTAATGTGTGCGTCATTCGCGTCAGATCCCTCTGCGTTCCCCGCACGCTGACGTCAGTGCAGTGGGTGATGCGTCAGGCCGCCAACAGCCGCATGCTGTCGTTCGTGGAGGCGAAGGACGCGGATGGCTACGTCGGCAAGTTTGGAGCTCATGTCAATATTGCTAAGGAGAACTTCCAGTTGAAGGTTAGTAATTCGATTGTTTTTTTTTTTTTGTATATTTAGTTAAGTGTCATTTTTTCATTATTGTAAGACACAACTGACAACAAAAATTTGCTAAGAATGTAGTTGCCAATACATATATCGCAGACAAATAGTATAATATGGCATTTTACATACGGCCTCGTCAGTTTAAAAACGTTTGCGGTTATGTAATATGCCGAAGGCAAAATGTAGATTGCCTTGCCATTTTATAATATGCCACAACATTTCATCGAAAATTTTAACACCATATACATAATGCCGAGGCAAATTGAAGAGTTTAGTTTTTGAGGTTATCCGGCACGTCAAAAATGCTCTGTAATGTATCCATAGACTCTGAGTCGTGAAGGACTCCTGCAGAGTATTTTTGGACAAAAAAACGTGTATTTGATCGAATATTCACATATTCATAGGCCCAGAAATCCATTGCTTGATTAGGTTCAACTTTGTGACAGAGATCAATAGGTTAGGTTAGGTTAGATATTTTGACCTTGCAACAGAGCGAGCGAAGCGAGCGACGACGTATGTAATTCAAAATTTATCTCGAAATTTTAATGAGCATAGTCACCATAAAATAACACTAACATCGCATTATAATGATTGAATGAGTTGTCATTCTGCCTTCGGCATATTACATAACCGCAAACTTTTTTAAACTGACGACGCCGTATGTAAAATGCCAAATTATACTATTTGTCTGCGACACATAAACACAAAACACGCAAGCAAAAAAAATATTAAAACTTTTACTTACTTATTTTATAATTGTGTGTTATCGTGCCTTTTAAAATCTTTTTTAATTTAACAGTTTTCTTTATTTCCTTAAGGTATTTAACATAATCACTAGATTTTTTGGCACCAACTTTTATTTGAATTAGCGAAAAAAATAATCAGTTTTTTTAATTTATCAATATTTATTAAATATTTTTCTATGTATATTACAGATAGTAGTTGGTCCCGGACACGGTCTTTTCGAAGCGATGGTCACCTATTACATAAAGGAAGATAAATTCTTCATCGACAAGAGAGATATATCGAGAACAAACGCGTACGTATATAATGCTTTACAATATATTATCCCACTAGGAGTGAAGACTGCCTCATTGGCCTAGTGGTGCTAAGCGCGAGTGCTACCTTAGAGGTCTTGGGTTCGATTCCCAAGTCGACCAAGGTGTTATTGGGTTTTTCTATGAAATTCTCAGTAGCAGGTCGGAGTTTGGATTTGTGGCCGGTTAGTGGCAATAGGCTCGCCACCTATTACATGGGACCTAAACATATCGGCAAAGTGTGGGTGTTCATTGGTGCACCTCTGCCTAACCCTTTGGCGATACAGGCGTGATGATATGTTATGTTATTTTAATATGAGTAAGAAAAGGCCTGAGTAAGAAAAGGCCCAGCTGTGGGACTAGACTCCCAAGGTATATTATTTCTTTGTCTGCCGGTTTCCTACTACATTAATAAGAACTACTGAACCAAGTATGAAAGAAATGTTAATTATTTAACGACTGAAAATGTTCATTGAAAAGTGTTCAGCAGTTGCAGAGGTAACCTTCATAAATACAAACATACACTAAAATTCTATAGATATAAATATCAAAAACAGTTTTTTGTACATTTTTCATGTTTTTATATAATTTAGTGTTTTTTTGTTGTTATCTGGTAAATTGTGTTCATGTAATAATGAAACATTTTTTAAATAAATAAGCAATGCTGTCAGTCTTCTGGGCAGTTTTCCCGCCATTGACAAGGATGACGATGAGTTTTTAGACGCGTGTTAGTTTTATTTATACGTAAGACTTCGTCGTAGACTTAAGTCGTAGTGGCCCAGCGGTTCAATGAACGGATTTGTATGCACAAGGTTGCAGGTTCGAACCCGGGCAAGTACGAATGTAACTTTTCAAAGTTATATGTACTTTCTTAATTATTCTAAGACACTTCTGACAAACGGTGAAGGAAAACATCGTGAGGTAACCTGGATTCCAAAATTTGGGATCTGAAATCGCCAATCCGCAGTGAGCAAGCGTGGTGATCAATGCTCGTGCCTTCTCTGTATGGGAACAGGCCTGTGCCCAGCAGTGGGACGTTTATAGGCTGGATTATTATATTATTATTATATTTATGTAAGACTTAATTTTAGTATAGTTACAGTTTGTTTTTCCATTAGATTTACTTGTGAATGAATAAATTCAAGTATATAATAAGTAAGTAATTATAAATCTTTTACAGGTACGGTCACGAGCCAAGCTGCGTGAGCGCGAGTCATCCACATTTAAATATGTTCTGTTACTGCAAAGAATATCTAAACCAAAGGGTTTAACTTTAACCAAAGAAAAACTAACTATACAGTTCTAAACACCACTCAAACTAAACTCAAATTTAAGACGCTCTTAAAAATCTTCCTGTCTCTGATTTTACAATTTGAAAAGAAAGAGAAAGCATGTGATTTAACGGCGTCTCAAAATTGAGTGAGAGTTGAGTCGGTCTTAAGCCAATGAAATACCGAACTTATTGGCAAAGCCTTAAGGTCACAATTCGTATGAATAGTTGTGTAAATATTTGATTGGAGATTTTTAATAGCTTTAAAAGTTTAATTGCTTTGGTTTTTAATATAAAAGCTTATTTTTTGTAAACAGAGTGTAGTCTAACAAAGGCAGTACTTCAAATATGATCATGCATTTTTCTCACACCCTACATATGAAAACGCTAAGTATTTTGTTTACAATCAGATTTTTTTAATTGAAATATAGTGTATATTTCAATGTTATTTTGATAGTTTAATAACGGAACCAAAATTTCGATTTGATGATACTCCTTTTAGTTGGTTAAAATATTTTTAACCAAAACATTCATTATTGTGATATTTCTTTAAATTCGGCATTGTATCATTACTAAAATTATTTAAAATTCATTCCACTATGCTTATATGTACTTTCTTTCTTAAAAACTAAATTTGAATGTGGTTGTGCCTTTAAAGGAGTACTTAAATTGCGCACAGACTCAGTGTGATTGGACCTTTATTTAAGTTAGTTTTTAAGTATTTAACATTCATTCCTAAAAACTCAAACACTCAAATTTAAGTCAGTCGTTCTTAAATGTCTATCTATTTAAACTTTATACATTCACGGTAGCGCGGGAAATATAAACATTTGTATTTCACTACGTCGTTGGCCTAGTGGTGCTAAGCGCGACTGCTACGCTAGAGGTCTTGGGTCCGATTCCCAAGTCGACCAAGGTGTTATTGGGTTTTTCTATGAAATTCTCAGAAGCTGGTCGGCGTTTGGATTTGTGCCCGGTTAGTGGCAATAGGCTCGCCTCCTATTACATGGGCCCTAAACATATCGGCGAACTGTGGGTGTACACTGGTACACCTCTGCCTAACCCTTCGGGGATACAGGCGTGATGGTGTGTATGTATTTCATGAATTAATTCAATCGATCGAGTTCTATGCACTGTGATTTTTTATTGATGATATTAATGATTATAATTCTGTAATTAAATCCCTATTACAACAGCGAATCATATTTGGTTCAATTTACAGCCTGACATTGACCAACAAATTGCATAAAAATGTACAAAGAATTGAATTTCCCGCGCTACCATAAAGGTTCCTTATAGTGACCGATTGAACGAGATCTTAAAATTGATTTGTGTTTGAGTAACGCTTGTTGCTTTGCAAATGTTTTCTCGCACACACATTCTTTGAGTGCATTTTGAACTGCGCAATTTATTAACTTGAATTTTCTTGTCTTGAAATGCCCTTGTATAGGAATT
The DNA here is from genome assembly GCA_905146925.1 of Autographa gamma. NCBI lineage: Eukaryota > Metazoa > Arthropoda > Insecta > Lepidoptera > Noctuidae > Autographa > Autographa gamma. The sequence goes on from LR989875.1 coordinate 1,214,997, forward strand.
AAATAAGCGACAATATTCAATAATAATAGTTATATACTGTTCAAAAGTTATTTAAAAATAATCTTTGCTTAGTTTGAGTCACCAATTTATGTAAAACTTGCTGTGCCCCACGGTTTATCTCGCCATTACAAAATATAGAAAAAAATAACATTTTAAATCAATTGATAATTGCCAAACTTCAATTATAATTTGCCTAAAACTAAAGAGAGACTTTTTTTTAATTTCTTTGACTTGTAATATTTCGACATATTTTGGTCACTCAAGCTCGTTGATTTATTTTTAAATAACGTTTTTAAGGACTTGCTGTTTAACTAATTAGTGTATAGCGTGTAATTAGGACACATTTAAAGTTTAACATTTTGTATACAATCATAGCCCATACTTAAATGCCACTTATCTTTAAGTCTTGCTTAAGTTTGTCCCTACTTTAGAACTGAATCGCTTACTCGGCGGACTTTAATGATTACTTTAGGGATTGCATATTGTCTGGGGCTCCAGTCTGCTATTGACAAATGTTTGAATCGTCTGAGTGGGTGGCGTTAGTAAGTCCATTTTAGGATAATTAGCATTCTACTAAATGTCCCAATGGCCAATTTTAACGTTAAAGTGACGTTTTACCTACGTAATTATCCTAAAATGGACCTACTAACGCGACCCACCCAGATGATTCAAACAATTGTCAATAGCAGACTCGGGCCCCTGGCTGGCCTGTTGGTCTAGTGGTTACTGACCCTGACTGCTATATCGGAGGTCGTGGTCGTTCCCACCCAGGACAAATCAATGTGTGATGCGCACGATCATTGTTCTGTCTGGGTGTAATTTATCTATAATATGTATAAAGAAATATATAAGTATGTTTAAGAGTATGTCTATTCTGAAAATAATTTCGATATCGAGCTTCACCGGAGTGACAATAAAGCTAACTTCAAAAGTGAACCCAATGGGCCTTGATTTAGAATTCAAATTCGAGAATACGTATTTGACATCTCAACGCGGATTCCGCTGTCGAGACATGAAAATAATGTTACAGAATAGCACTACTGATGGCCGTGTGTGAGTTATCCTAAGAGTCAGTGAGATATGGCTTACTTAAAAGAGAATGCCCGCGAAAAGTCCCACTATGTGGCGCCGTATCCCAACATTATGCTATACAAAATTCATATCTTATTTTTTTATGTACATGTGTTGTTTAGTAGCATTTATTTTAAGCTAGCATTAAAAGCGGAATAAATGTTTTTAATTGAATCTCAGTACCTACATCCGCACATTTGTACTTTTGCATACAAAGAAAAATAAACTAATAAGTAGGGTAGATTCGTCTGTCAAATAATAAGCCGGTTATTCGTAATCATTGTATTATAGTCCTCCGTATTGACTTCTGTTACATTACGTGTTATTGGTATCGAGTTGAGCATTTATGTTCCTCAAGTGGTTTTGTTGTGAGATATCGGACTTTTCATGTTTTGGTGTCAAGTGAACGAATTGACTGAGTTTTAACGAGAAAATGTCTACCCCGGGTCGATGTCGGACAAACCGACCACTCTCTTGCCGGTACGTAAATTGTTGTTTTAATAAACCTGTGTATTAGGATTAGTTAAAATGCATTTTAACATAACCACCCCAATGGGATGGCACTTTGATTCGACGACCCCATTCACTTGGTGGCGGAGATTTTTATTAACATGTAAATGTCTATAAAGGTGGGAGCCATTAGCATTAACCACAATATCAATTCAAATAGTAAACGAATATCTATTTAGAAGTTGATAAACCTTGAAGAATTTAACTTTTATAACCTCAAAACCAACAATCTAAAATAAAGATTTCTTTCGAACCACGGTGAATATAAATGAAATCCGTTGCATAATATGGAAAGAAATGCATTCATACATACATATAATCACGCCTGTTTCCCGTCAGAGAGATCCTTACATACTTGTTTCGCTTCATCCACTGTCATAATTCCCTTCATACATGCTCTTCGGGTTAGGGTACTCTTGACCTGGCCTAAATGTATTTATCTACAAAATAATAAATAAAATAAAAAGGTTTATTGCGTAAGCTTGTATAACTTCTAAAGTACAACTTACATAGAGACAAAATCAAAATAATCCTGGCAGGACAATCTTTTATGGAGGCCTAAACCGCCTAATAAGATGGGCATTGTCCTTTATCCCTTAAGTAACAATTAACATCTGTGAGTACACTTAAAGTTAAACTTACAATAAGTGACGTTTAAGTATGGCATTAGACAGTTAAAATATAATCTAGTCTCTAAAAGAAGTTCTTTTATCGAAGAATTAAGTCAATGCATATTGTTATTGATAGGTTAGTATTATTAGTTTAGTTGCTTTTCATGTTAATAGACTACAGTTAATTAAATCCGCTAGGGGTGCTAGTGTCGCATCAGGTGTATATGTCAATCACCACTAATGAGAGTCAAGGTAGTCTGTGATTGGTGGAAATTGTCAGTTAGACCTGATGCGACGCTAGAGTCTTTTACAACGAATAGTTCCTATGATATTATGTTGGCACCCCTGTGTTTTTCTTTATATTAAGTATTCATAATTCCCGAGCCTTTTCCCAACTATGCTAGGGTCGGCCACCAGTCTTACCGGATTCAGCTGAATACAGTATTTTAAATGGAGCGACTATCTGACCTCCACAACCCATTTTAGTGGGGAATCAAGTATCCCATAGTAAGATTTCAGTTTTGAATACATTAAAACAAACAGAAGCGCCAACATAACGTCATAGGAACTATTCGGTGACACGCACTATAGGGATCTTAGCGGATTTTTCATTCCCAGTAAGAAATCATTAGGTACTGATCATAATAAAAAAATATCCATATTTTGAATTATTTGTCTAGCCTTTTCCCAAGCTTTGTTGGGGTCGACTTTCAGTCTCACCGGATTCAGCTAAATACCGTTTTTTAAACAAATTAGTGCCTGAAAACTTAAGGGTACCCAATCTAACTAATGTACAGCACATTATCCAGTGAGTTGTCAGTAAAGGCATATTTTATGAAGCAAATGCTCCATATTTTTTCTTCTTGTAAGGTTTACATTATTCAAGATTATAATTATCAGGTGTAGGCATTTATTACATACAAGTATGTGCTTTGAGATTTTGTGCTTCCATAAATTTTTAATGTTTGCTTTTCATTATATTATTTCTCTTGAACTTATTAAGTTTTCGCGGTTGGTTCAAAAATTTAAAATTATCATTATATTATACGTTGCAAATAACGAATGATTCCGATTTGCTTTTAATATAATTAATTGTATTTTAATTTAAAATGGTTTCTATATATTTTCTTATGTATCTTTTTAGATTTAGTATTTTAGTTTTTAATGATTCGTGATCTTAATTTAGGTTAAGTTAAACTTTTATGAATTGTCCTTTAAATACTGACTTACATTTAACTCTGATTGAATCATATGATTTTGAACTTAGTTTTTGATTAGCAAGCTACCAGTTTTTAATTAATCTTATTTTTATAGTCACCGGCAATCACCATAAATTAAACGACCTTGTCTTATTGAATAAAAACTACTTTTTATTCGGACTTTGTTATAATTTATTTAGATTTTGGTTTCCGATGGTTTTAAGGCCTTGTAAAGCACCGTATTTTTTTGTCTAACTTGCCATAAGTGCGGCAAAGCAGAAAATATTTGTTGGTGACTATATGTATACTATTTTAAAAATATTTTTTGGTACTCTCACCGATTTTTTAGCTTTTATTCTTATTCTCGGTGCATATAATGTCCTAGAACTAAAATACAGTAACGCATACCAATATAATTTTAAATAGTAGGACTTAATTCCATTAAGCACATCATTTTTAGTAAAATTCTAGATTATGTCTTTGTGATACACCAATTGTAATCAAAATTATACCAAAAATAAATTAGGAATTTAGTAAATTAATTTGCGTGTAATACAAACTCAAATTTTGGCGACCTAATGTAATATTCGATGCATATTTAAATTACGTATAAAAGTCACAACTTTTTACTCAAAATATTATTTTAAAACTAGACACTTATACATCGCGTATTTTATTTATTTTTAGCAAAACAATCTGACAATTGTATTTGAAAAAGGCTCTTAGAAAAACAGACAAACACAACATTGTATTTTTTATTTGAAATTTCTTGTAATTCTGGTGTATAATAAAAACGATGTATGCTACAAGTTGTTTTGTTATAGGTTAAATCCCCCAAGTAAAAAAAAAACAATTTACAATCAAAAAACTATGGCGTTAAGTATGAAAATGACAAGTTTTCGTCACATAACTTATTCAAAAGAAATGTCAATTCCATTCATTGTAACAATTTTCTATCATTGTTTAAATTTATGTTTGTATTTTGTTTCCTACAATAACAAGGGTCAAGGAAATAACAATATAAATAAAACAATGCACTTCAGTTATATTTAAGTCTTTATTTCTTATATAAAAGTCTCCTAATTATCATCTACTCAACATAATGTACATTACAAAGTATTTACAAAAAATATTTTCTAATTATTTACAACACCGCGTGGCGGCTTTATTTATTTGCCTAAAATAACTATAGAACCAACTTCTAAAATGTCTCAATAAATGGACTAGAACGTAGTATTCCCTATTAAATATTCCTTCAATAATATGTCAACATATTTTCAACTTCGAATATATAATAACTATGCAATAATACATAACAAATGTTCCAAACCGAGTTCAAAGTGATAATCTAAAAATACAGGCGAATTGAATACCTCCTTTTTGCAGTCGGTTAATAAAAAGTGAATCAATGAATTCTTCAAAGACGTTATACGTCTTAATAAGAAATGAATTTCCCTGGGATCTCATTAACCTGACCTGGTGACCATGGGATCATTTATGAATTTTACCATTTCAAACAAAAAAAAATAATTAAATCAGTACAGGCATCATACAAAAATAAAAAATAAAGTCACGATTTCAACAAATCAAGAACGTAGCTATTTTTTTAAGTCGGTCAAAAATCTGTGAATTCACAATACTAAGGTTTGCCCTAATGAAGCTAAAACAAGAATAAAAAAACTAACATAGGATACATGTTCGTTTATTAATCAGTCTTATCTACTAAATCTAATGTATGAATCAAGTAAATGATTCGCAAGCACCGAAATTAGCTAAGGTATTGCACCTAAATAACAAATTGTATCTATATTTTGATTACTATAAATCAACATGCTACAAAGATATTCTTTTTTAGATACCAGATAGCAAAACCTTTCTTTTGCCCATCAAGATTACTTATTTTATAAATAAACTAGCGGCCCGCCCCGGCTTTGCTCGGGTGCAACACTGATACCAAATATAACTACACAATCACAAAGTTCTGTAGGGCGAAGCACAGCCTTGGACGCACTATTTGGTATAGGCACGACCCCCGGCCCCCGCGAGGCCCTCCGGCCGGTATCGCCGCAACCGCTAAGTCCCTACATTTTAAATTTGTAATATCTTCGAAAATATTCATTTAAATTACATGCTGTAAAGGGCAATATTGATCTATATTGCATGCACAATTTATTAAAGGTACTTAATTGGATAAGGATTAATACTGTATTGCTTAAAATCGCTTTTTCGTAAATAAGTAATAAATAAACGATAAAAATGGTTATTGTGGGTTATCCTCAAGAGATAGATATATGCCATCGCGGACTTTTTTGTAGATCTTTTTAAGGTGCACAATACTGTACTACATTATTTTGATCTATCTCACAGGGTTCGATATCGAGTTGATCATTTATGTTCCTCAAGTGGTTTTGTTGTGAGATATCGGACTTTTCAAGTTTTGTTGTCAAGTGAACGAGAAAATGTCTACACCGGGTCGATATCGGACAAACCAACCACTCTCTCGCCGGTACGTAAATTGTTGTTTTAATAAACCTGTATATTATGATTAGTTAAAATGCATTTTAACATAACCACCCCAATGGGATGGCACTTTGATTCGACGACCCCATTCACTCGCTGGCTGAGATTTATATTAACATGAAAATGTTTGTAAAGGTGGGAGCCATTAGCATTAACCACAATATCAATTCAAATATTAAACGAATATCTATTTAGAAGTTGATAAATCTTGAAGAATTTAACTTTTATAACCTCAAAACCATAAACCTAAATTAAAGTTTTTTTTTTTAACCTGGTAGAATAAATGGAAATCCTTTGCATAATATGGAAAGAAATGCATTCATACATACATATAATTACGCCTGTTTCCCGTAGGGGTAGGCAGAGACCACTTCTTTCCACTTGCTACGATCCTTACAAACTTGTTTCGCTTCATCCACTGTCATAATTCCCTTCATACATGCTCTTCGGTTTAGGGTACTCTTGACCTGGCCTAAATGCATTTATCTACAAAATAATAAATAAAATAAAAAGGTTTATTGCATAAGCTTGTATAACTTCTACATAATGAAAATCATCCTGACATGACGATCTTTTATAGGGACCTCAACCGCCTAATAAAATGGGCAATGTCCTTTATAAAACGTAATCCCTTAAGTAACAATTAACATCTCTGAGTACACTTAAAGTTAAACTTACAATAAGTGACGTTTAAGTATAGCATTAGACAGTTAAAATATAATCTAGTCTTTAAAAGGAGTTCTTTTATCAAAGAATTAAGTCAATGCATATTGTTATTGATAGGTTAGTATTATTAGTTTAGTTGCTTTTCATGTTAATAGACTACAGATAATTAAATCCGCTAGAGGTGCTAGTGTGGCATCAGGTGTAACTGTCAATCTCCACCAATGAGAGACTATGTAACTTGTGATTGGTGGAAATTGACAGTTAGACCTGATGCGACGCCAGAGTCCGTTTCAACGAATAGTTCCTATGGTATTATGTTGGCACCCCTGTGATTTGCATTACGTATTCATAGTCTCCCGAGCTTTTTCCGAACTATGTTGGGGTCGGCTACCAGTCTTACCGGATTCAACTGAACACCATATTTTACATGGAGCGACTATCTGACCTCCACAACCCATTTTACTGGGGAATCCAGTATCCCATAGTAAGATTTCAGTATTGAATACAGTAAAACAAAAAGAAATGCCATAATAACATCATTGGAACCATTCGGTGAAACGCACTATAGCGATCTTAGCGGATTTTTCATTCCCAGTAAGAAATCATTAGACACTGATCATATTAAAAAAATATCCGTATTAAGAATTATTTGTCTAGCCTTTTCCCAAGATATGTTGGTGTCGGCTTTCAGTCTTACCGGATTCAGCTAAATACCGTTTTTTAAACGAATTAGGACCTGAAAAATTATAGGTAGGTACCCAGTCTAACTAATGTACATCACATTAGCCAGTGAGTTGTCAGTCAGTAAAGGCATATTTTATGAAGCAAATGCTTCATATTTTTTTCTTCTTGTAAGGTTTACATTATTCAAGATTATAATTATCAGGTGTAGGCATTTATTACATACAAGTATGTAATTTGAAAATTTGTGCTTCCATAAATTTTAAATGTTTGCTTTTCATTATATTATTTCTCTTGAACTTATTAAGTTTTCGCGGTTGGTTCAAAAATTTAAAATTATCATTATATTATACGTTGCAAATAACGAATGATTCCGATTTGCTTTTAATATAATTAATTGTACTATAATGTAAAATGGTTTCTATATATTTCTTATGTATCTTTTTAGATTTAGTATTTTAGTTTTAATGATTCGTGATCTTAATTTAGGTTAAGTTAAACTTTTATGAATTGTCCTTTACATACTGACTTACATTTAACTCTGATTGAATCATATGATTTTAAACTTAGTTTTTTATTAGCAAGCTACCAGTTTTTATTTAATCTTATTTTTATAGTCACCGGCAATTACCATAGATTAAAACCACCTTGTCTTATTGAATTAAAACTACTTTTATTCGGACTTTGTTATAATTTATTTAGATTTTGATTTCTCTTATATTTTTGTCTCAAAAGTGGGGTAAAGTAGAAAGTTGGTGACTATATAAAAAGTAATTTTTGGAACTCTCACCGATTTTTTCGCTTTTATCCTTATTCTCGGTGCATATAATGTCCTAGAACTAAAATACAGTAACGCATACCAATATAATTTTAAATAGTAGGAATTAATTCCATTAAGCACATAATTTTTAGTAAAATTCTACATGTCTTTGTGATACACCAATTGTAATCAAAATTATACCAAAAATAAATTAGGAATTTAGTAAATTAATTTGCGTGTAATACAAACTCAAATTTTGGCGACCTAACTAATGTAATATTCGATGCATATTTAAATTACGGATAAAAGTCACAACTTTTTACTCAAAATGTTACTATTAAACCAGACACCTGTTTCGTGTGATATATGTTTGCAAAAAAAACTGGAATTTGTATTAGAAAGACCAATAGTGGAAAATACTGATTTGTATTGTTTATGTGAAGTTTCATGTAATTCTGGTGTATAATAAAAACGATGTATGCTACAAGTTGTTTTGTTATAGGTTAATAATCCCCTAAGTTTAAAAAAATATGGAGATTTGTATGAAAATTACAAGTTTTTGTCACGTGACTTTATCAAAAGAAATGTCTTTTCTACATTGGTATATAAACAATTTCTTTCATCGTTAAATAATGATGTTTGTCCTTCGTTTTCGACTATAACAAGGGTTGAAGAAAGAAAAATATAAATAAAACAATGCACTTCCGTTAAAAGTCTTTATTTCTTATATAAAAGTCTCCTAATTATCATCTACGCAACATAATGTACATTACAATGTATTTACAAAAAATATTTTCTAATTATTTACAACACCGCGTGGCGGCTTTATTTATTTGTCCTAATTCTTTTGCCTAAAACAACTATAGAACCAACTACTAAAATGTCTCAATAAATGGACTAGAACGTAGTATTTCCTAATAAATATTCCTTCAATAATATGTCAACATATTTTCAACGTCGAATATATAATAACTATGCAATAATACATAACAAATGTTCCAAACCGAGTTCAAAGTGATAATCTAAAAATACAGGCGAATTGAATACCTCCTTCTTTTTGAAGTCGGTAAAAAAAAGAGAATTGAAATTCTTCAAACACGTTATACGTATTTATAAGAATTGAATTTCCCTGGGATCTCATTATCCTGACCTGGTGACCTTGTATCATTTATGAACTTTACCAATAAAAAAAAAAAATTAAATCAGTCCAGGCATTTTCTAGTAATCACACAAAAATAAAGTCACGATTTCAACAAATCAAGAACGTAGCTATTTTTTGAAGTCGGTTAAAAATCAGTGAATACACAATACTATGGTTTGCCCAAATGAAGCTAAAACAAGGATGATAAAACTTACATAGGATACATGTTCGTTTATTAATCAGTCTTATCTACTAAATCTAATGTATGAATCAAATAAATGATTCGCAAGCACCGGAATTAGCTAAGGTATTGCACCTAAATAACAAATTGTATCTATATTTTGATTACTATAAATCAACATGCTATAAAGATATCCTTTTTTAGATACCAGATAGCAAAACCTTTATTTTTGCTTAACAAGATTAGTTATTTATAAATAAATGCTGTTAACTCATCAGGTGTACTTTCAATCATCTTTGAGGTGACATTTTAAAATAAAGTTGTTTTTTATATGACTTTCAATTTGTTTATAACTAAATATTTTTTCAGATAAATGATATGATAATATTTAAGCTGAAATGAATGGTAGATACTGAATACGGGGCAGTTGAATATTTTGTTTTATGTCAAATATTATGATAAAGTAATAAACCGTATATTTTTGTTACGTAACCATAAGACCAATTTTTAAATCAATGTATAATTTTTAAAGTCTCCCGACGACACAAATATCAGTCCAATATTATTTTATATAACCGACGGGCTCAAAAGATTTTTAACCAATATTCGCGGTTTTAAATCTTTCCTGAGATTAATCTTTCATAGCCAGTCCTGTACAATATAAGTTAGTTTAGTATCTGTTGAGCGCGACCCAGCCGTTGTTGCCGTCTGGCAGCTTGATCTGAATGAGTCGCACCATGCCACCGTTCTCGTCGTTGGCTACGATCTGTAAACAATTATACATCGTTACAATCATGTTCAATATTACCTTAATAATTAACTGAAACACCCGACACAACAGCATGAAGAATTAACGAAATTGCATGTTTCGTACTTTCCTACGATTAGTTTAGGTATGGCATTACTTATTTCCCTCAATTAAAAGTGAAGACTGTTTTTCTTTTCACAGTGTGATTTGAGGTTAATATAAAATAATCTGTTCATAGTTACATAACAATATCATCCAATAATTAACACACTATAGTCCAAAAACTTTATTTACAATATTACATACCTCGGCCTGGTCGCCTAGTTGTTCAGCATCAACTGCCTCTAAAATCGTGCCCTCCGTCCGATCGATGTTGTCTGTTAAAACATAAGGAAACATAAATAACTATACTCTTAAAAAATATTATACTATAATATATCGGTTCTCAAAATCTATACTCAAAACTGACTCTATACCTCATGTTCACTTTACCCCTTTTTGGATTGATATACCCTTTCGGTAACACACTAGGTATATAAGATTTGTAAATAAATGATTGGTTTCTGAGGTTTACGCGAATGTTAGACATTGAAATAAAACTACTTTTTACGGATTTTTTCGCGGTTTATACCTTTGCAGGTATCATGGCAGTCTGCCCGTGACCATGATACCTGCAAAGGTGCCGAAACGTCGGGACTTAAAATCTTAATATAAACCGCGAAAAAATCCGTAAAAAGTAGTTTTATTTCAAATAAATGATTGTTTAATAAAAGATTAAAACTTACGTATTGTCAATAACGTAGGATCTTCACTGTCTTGTATCAAATTTAATGTTGTTTTATCTGAAAACAAAACGAAAGGTAAAAATTGTTGTAAAGGTTTTGCATATACATATATAACATCACGCCTGTATCCTGAAGCCGAAGGGGTAGGCACACAGTAGGGCGAGCCTATTGCCACTAACTGGGCACAAATCCAAACTCCGACCTGCTACTGAGAATTTCATAGAAAAACCCAATAACACCTTGGTCGACTCGGGAATCGAACCCAAGACCTCTAGCGTAGCAGGCGCGCTTAGCACCACTAGGCCAACGAGGCAGTGTAAAGGTTTATGGTCCTGACAATATAAAACACCGTCATAATAAAAATATGATACATATAATTATTATTTCTTGATGTAGTTTTCTGAACTTCAATTCTCTTTATCTCCTATTTTTTTATGTACTTTATGAGGCGAATATTTGGCGTTATAATAGCTAAAAGGCTTTAAATAAACTTACCATCTTGTAAAATAATCTTTTTATCTTCCGTGATGTAGAGTTTCGTTCCTTCTATTGCGTTTTCAGCTTCTGATTTTACTGTAGAATACAAAAAATAACAATTAACAAAATATATATCAATTGAAAATGTTAAGTCACAAATTCCTTTGGCAGACACAAAACATACATATTAATCATTATAGACATATTTGAAACGAAATAAATATTAATTTGGCAATCAATTCTCATGATAGTTGGAAATAATAGTAATTTAGATAATATTAATCTAATAAATTAAATACATAGATCTAAACCAGATTAATAAATAATTAGGTTAAGACTTACCAACAGATTTAATACCGCTTTCCATTACATTTGTTTCGAATATCTGAAAAAGATAGTGATTTGTTATATATCTATTTTTAACCGACTGCACAAATAAAAGAAAACGGATTTTCTCAATACATGTTCATTTTATCATTGAATGGAAGGATGCATGGAGGTCCTGAAGGAGCGAGTTAACAAAGGACGGAGTTCCCGAAGGATGTTCCCGAAGGAGTGTGTCCGAAGGTAGGAGTTCCCGAAGGATGGAGTTCTGAAGGATGTTCCCGAAGGAGAGTGTGTCCGGTGGTAGGAGTTCCCGAAGGATGGAGTTCTGAAGGATGTTCCCGAAGGATGTTCCCGAAGGAGTGTGTCCGAAGGTAGGAGTTCCCGAAGGATGGAGTTCCCGAAGGAGTGTGTCCGAAGGTAGGAGTTCCCGAAGGATGGAGTTCTGAAGGATGTTCCCGAAGGAGAGTGTGTCCGGTGGTAGGAGTTCCCGAAGGATGGAGTTCTGAAGGATGTTCCCGAAGGAGAGTGTGTCCGGTGGTAGGAGTTCCCGAAGGATGGAGTTCTGAAGGATGTTCCCGAAGGATGTTCCCGAAGGAGTGTGTCCGAAGGTAGGAGTTCCCGAAGGATGGAGTTCCCGAAGGAGTGTGTCCGAAGGTAGGAGTTCCCGAAGGATGGAGTTCTGAAGGATGTTCCCGAAGGAGAGTGTGTCCGGTGGTAGGAGTTCCCGAAGGATGGAGTTCTGAAGGATGTTCCCGAAGGAGAGTGTGTCCGGTGGTAGGAGTTCCGGAAGGATGGAGTTCCCGAAGGAGTGTGTCCGAAGGTAGGAGTTCCCGAAGGATGGAGTTCTGAAGGATGTTCCCGAAGGAGAGTGTGTCCGGTGGTAGGAGTTCCCGAAGGATGGAGTTCTGAAGGATGTTCCCGAAGGAGAGTGTGTCCGGTGGTAGGAGTTCCCGAAGGATGGAGTTCTGAAGGATGTTCCCGAAGGAGAGTGTGTCCGGTGGTAGGAGTTCCCGAAGGATGGAGTTCTGAAGGATGTTCCCGAAGGAGAGTGTGTCCGGTGGTAGGAGTTCCCGAAGGATGGAGTTCTGAAGGATGTTCCCGAAGGAGAGTGTGTCCGGTGGTAGGAGTTCCCGAAGGATGGAGTTCTGAAGGATGTTCCCGAAGGATGTTCCCGAAGGAGTGTGTCCGAAGGTAGGAGTTCCCGAAGGATGGAGTTCCCGAAGGAGTGTGTCCGAAGGTAGGAGTTCCCGAAGGATGGAGTTCCCGAAGGATGTTCCCGAAGGAGTGTGTCCGAAGGTAGGAGTTCCCGAAGGATGTTCCTGAAGGATGGAGTTCCCGAAGGATGTTCCCGAAGGAGTGTGTCCGAAGGTAGGAGTTCCCGAAGGATGGAGTTCCCGAAGGATGTTCCCGAAGGAGTGTGTCCGAAGGTAGGAGTTCCCGAAGGATGTTCCTGAAGGATGGAGTTCCCGAAGGATGTTCCCGAAGGAGTGTGTCCAAAGGTAGGAGTTCCGGAAGAATGTTCCTGAAGGATGGAGTTCCCGAAGGATGTTCCTGAAGGATGGAGTTCCCGAAGGATGTTCCTGAAGGATGGAGTTCCCGAAGGATGTTCCCGAAGGAGTGTGTCCGAAGGTAGTCCGATGTCGTCAGTGTCTGACTTTGGGGGGATGTCTACTTGAGGGGGTGGCTAGTGTCCGACTTTAAGAAGGGGAATGTCTACTTGGGGGTGGGGGGTCAGGAGTATCTGACTTTGGGGGGGATGTCATAAGTCTGACTCTGGGGGGTTATCATGAGTGTCTGATTTTGGGGGTTGTCTACTTGGGGGGATGGTGTCTGACTGTGAGGGGGGGGGGGGAAGTCAACTTGGGGGGGTGGTTAGTGTCTGACTTTGGTGGGGATGTCGTCAGTGTCTGACTTTGGTGGGGATGTCGTCAGTGTCTGACTTTGGGGGGGATGTCTACTTGGGGGGATGTCATGAGTCTGACTTTGGGGGGTTATCATGATGTCTGATTTTGGGGGGTGTCTACATGAGGGGATGGTAAGTGTCTGACTTGGGGGATTTCATGTGTCTGAATTTGGGGGATGTCATGCGTGTCCGACTTTGGAGGGGATGTCACGTGTGTCTGACTTTGGGGGGATGTCTACTTGAGGTGGTAGCTAGAGTCTGACTTTGGGGGGTTATCATGAGTGTCTGATTTTGGGGGGAGTCTTCTTGGGGGGATGGTAAGTGTCTGACTTGGGGGGATGGTAAGTGTCTGACTGTGAGGGGGGGGATGTCTACTTGGGGGGGTGGTTAGTGTCTGACTTTGGTGGGGATGTCGTCAGTGTCTGACTTTGGTGGGGATGTCGTCAGTGTCTGACTTTGGTGGGGATGTCGTCAGTGTCTGACTTTGGGGGGGATGTCATGAGTCTGACTTTGGGGGGTTATCATGAGTGTCTGATTTTGGGGGTTGTCTACTTGGGGGGATGGTAAGTGTCTGACTGTGAGGGGGGGGGGGTGTCTACTTGGGGGGGTGGTTTGTGTCTGACTTTGGTGGGGATGTCGTCAGTGCCTGACTTTGGGGGGGATGTCTACTTAGGGGGATGTCATGAGTCTGACTTTGGGGGGTTATCATGAGTGTCTGATTTTGGAGGGTGTCTACATGGGGGGATGGTAAGTGTCTGACTTGGGGGATTTCATGTGTCTGAATTTGGGGAATGTCATGCGTGTCCGACTTTGCAGGGGATGTCACGTGTGTCTGACTTTGGGGGGATGTCTACTTGAGGTGGTGGCTAGAGTCTGACTTTGGGGGTTATCATGAGTGTCTGATTTTGGGGGGTGTCTACTTGGGGGGATGGTGTCTGACTTGGGGGGATGGTAAGTGTCTGACTGTGAGGGGGGGTGGTTAGTGTCTGACTTTGGTGGGGATGTCGTCAGTGTCTGACTTTGGGGGGGATGTCTACTTGGGGGGATGTCATGAGTCTGACTTTGGGGGGTTATCATGAGTGTCTGATTTTGGGGGGTGTCTACTTGGGGGGATGGTAAGTGTCTGACTGTGAGGGGGGGATGTCTACATGGGGGGGGGGGGTTAGTGTCTGACTTTGGTGGGGATGCCGTCAGTGTCTGACTTTGGTGGGGATGTCGTCAGTGTCTGACTTTGGGGGGGATGTCTACTAGGGGATAGGGGGGGGGTCACGAGTGTCTGACTTTGAGGGGGTGTCTACTTGGGGGGTGGTAAGTGTCTGACTTGGGGGATTTCATGTGTCTGACTTTGAGAGGCAGTGCCTCCTGGGGGGGGAGGGGTCACGAGTGTCTGACTTTGGTGGGGATGTCACGTGTGTCTGACTTTGGGGGGATGTCTACTTGAGGGGGTGGCTAGTGTCTGACTGTGAGGGGGGGGGGGGGATGTCTACTTGAGGGGGTGGTTTGTGTCTGACTTTGGTGGGGACGTCGTCAGTGTCTGACTTTGGGGGGGATGTCTACTTGGGGGGATGTCATGAGTCTGACTTTGGGGGGTTATCATGAGTGTCTGATTTTGGGGGGTGTCTACATGGGGGGATGGTAAGTGTCTGAGTTGGGGGATTTCATGTGTCTGAATTTGGGGGATGTCATGCGTGTCCGACTTTGGAGGGGATGTCACGTGTGTCTGACTTTGGGGGGATGTCTACTTGAGGTGGTGGCTAGAGTCTGACTTTGGGGGGTTATCATGAGTGTCTGATTTTGGGGGGTGTCTACTTGGGGGGATGGTAAGTGTCTGACTTGGGGGGATGGTAAGTGTCTGACTTGGGGGGATGGTAAGTGTCTGACTGTGAGGGGGGGGGATGTCTACTTGGGGGGGTGGTTAGTGTCTGACTTTAGTGGGGATGTCGTCAGTGTCTGACTTTGGGGGGGATGTCTACTTGGGGGGTTATCATGAGTGTCTGATTTTGGGGGGTGTCTACTTGGGGGGATGGTAAGTGTCTGACTGTGAGGGGGGGGGATGTCTACTTGGGGGGGTGGTAAGTGTCTGACTTGGGGGATTTCATGTGTCTGAATTTGGGGGATGTCATGCGTCTCCGACTTTGGAGAGGATGTCACGTGTGTCTGACTTTGGGGGGATGTCATGAGTCTGACTTTGGGGGTTATCATGAGTGTCTGATTTTGGGGGGTGTCTACATGGGGGGATGGTAAGTGTCTGACTTGGGGGATTTCATGTGTCTGAATTTGGGGGATGTCATGCGTGTCCGACTTTGGAGGGGATGTCACGTGTGTCTGACTTTGGGGGGATGTCTACTTGAGGTGGTGGCTAGTGTCTGACTTTGGTGGGGATGTCGTCAGTGTCTGACTTTGGGGGGGATGTCTACTTGGGGGGATGTCATGAGTCTGACTTTGGGGGGGTTATCATGAGTGTCTGGTTTTGGGGGGTGTCTACTTGGGGGGATGGTAAGTGTCTGACTTGGGGGATTTCAAGTGTCTGAATTTGGGGGATGTCATGCGTGTCCGACTTTGGAGGGGATGTCACGTGTGTCTGACTTTGGGGGATGTCTACTTGAGGGGGTGGCTAGTGTCTGACTGTGAGGGAAGGGAGGGATGTCTACTTGGGGGGGTGTCTACTTGGGGGGATGGTAAGTGTCTGACTTGGGGGGATGGTAAGTGTCTGACTGTGAGGGGGGGGGGGGGATGTCTACTTGGGGGGTGGTTAGTGTCTGACTTTGGTGGGGATGTCGTCAGTGTCTGACTTTGGGGGGGATGTCATGAGTCTGACTTTGGGGGGTTATCATGAGTGTCTGATTTTGGGGGGTGTCTACTTGGGGGGATGGTAATTGTCTGACTTGGGGGGGGGGGGATGTCTACTTGGGGGGTTATCATGAGTGTCTGATTTTGGGGGGTGTCTCCTTGGGGGGATGGTAAGTGTCTGACTGTGAGGGGGGGGGATGTCTACTTGGGGGGGTGGTTAGTGTCTGACTTTGGTGGGGATGTCGTCAGTGTCTGACTTTGGTGGGGATGTCGTCAGTGTCTGACTTTGGGGGGGATGTCTACTTGGGGGGATGTCATGAGTCTGACTTTGGGGGGTTATCATGAGTGTCTGATTTTGGGGGGTGTCTACTTGGGGGGATGGTAAGTGTCTGACTTGGGGGGATGTCTACTTGGGGGGATGTCATGAGTCTGACTTTGGGGGGTTATCATGAGTGTCTGAATTTGGGGGATGTCATGCGTGTCCGACTTTGGAGGGGATGTCACGTGTGCCTGACTTTGGGGGCGATGTCTACTTGGGGGGTGGTAAGTGTCTGACTTTGGGGGGGATGTCTACTTGGGGGGTGGTAAGTGTCCGGCTTTGGGGGGATGTCTACTTAGGGGGACTGTAAGTGTCTGACTTTGGTGGTATGACGTCAGTGTCTGACTTTGGGGGGATGTGTACTTGGGGGGTGGTAAGTGTCTGACTTGGGGATTTCATGTGTCTGACTTTGAGAGGGAGTGTCTCCTGGGGGGGGGGGGGTCACGAGTGTCTGACTTTGGGGGGGATGTCATGAGTCTGACTTTGGGGGGTTATCATGAGTGTCTGATTTTGGGGGGTGTCTACTTGGGGGGATGGTAAGTGTCTGACTGTGAGGGGGGGGGATGTCTACTTGGGGGGGTGGTAAGTGTCTGACTTGGGGGATTTCATGTGTCTGAATTTGGGGGATGTCATGCGTCTCCGACTTTGGAGAGGATGTCACGTGTGTCTGACTTTGGGGGGATGTCATGAGTCTGACTTTGGGGGGTTATCATGAGTGTCTGATTTTGGGGGGTGTCTACATGGGGGGATGGTAAGTGTCTGACTTGGGGGATTTCATGTGTCTGAATTTGGGGGATGTCATGCGTGTCCGACTTTGGAGGGGATGTCACGTGTGTCTGACTTTGGGGGGATGTCTACTTGAGGTGGTGGCTAGTGTCTGACTTTGGTGGGGATGTCGTCAGTGTCTGACTTTGGGGGGGATGTCTACTTGGGGGGATGTCATGAGTCTGACTTTGGGGGGGTTATCATGAGTGTCTGGTTTTGGGGGGTGTCTACTTGGGGGGATGGTAAGTGTCTGACTTGGGGAATTTCAAGTGTCTGAATTTGGGGGATGTCATGCGTGTCCGACTTTGGAGGGGATGTCACGTGTGTCTGACTTTGGGGGATGTCTACTTGAGGGGGTGGCTAGTGTCTGACTGTGAGGGAAGGGAGGGATGTCTACTTGGGGGGGTGTCTACTTCGGGGGATGGTAAGTGTCTGACTTGGGGGGATGGTAAGTGTCTGACTGTGAGGGGGGGGGGGGGATGTCTACTTGGGGGGTGGTTAGTGTCTGACTTTGGTGGGGATGTCGTCAGTGTCTGACTTTGGGGGGGATGTCATGAGTCTGACTTTGGGGGGTTATCATGAGTGTCTGATTTTGGGGGGTGTCTACTTGGGGGGATGGTAATTGTCTGACTTGGGGGGGGGGGATGTCTACTTGGGGGGTTATCATGAGTGTCTGATTTTGGGGGGTGTCTCCTTGGGGGGATGGTAAGTGTCTGACTGTGAGGGGGGGGGGATGTCTACTTGGGGGGGTGGTTAGTGTCTGACTTTGGTGGGGATGTCGTCAGTGTCTGACTTTGGTGGGGATGTCTACTTGGGGGGATGTCATGAGTCTGACTTTGGGGGGGTTATCATGAGTGTCTGGTTTTGGGGGGTGTCTACTTGGGGGGATGGTAAGTGTCTGACTTGGGGGATTTCAAGTGTCTGAATTTGGGGGATGTCATGCGTGTCCGACTTTGGAGGGGATGTCACGTGTGTCTGACTTTGGGGGATGTCTACTTGAGGGGGTGGCTAGTGTCTGACTGTGAGGGAAGGGAGGGATGTCTACTTGGGGGGGTGTCTACTTGGGGGGATGGTAAGTGTCTGACTTGGGGGGATGGTAAGTGTCTGACTGTGAGGGGGGGGGGGGATGTCTACTTGGGGGGTGGTTAGTGTCTGACTTTGGTGGGGATGTCGTCAGTGTCTGACTTTGGGGGGGATGTCATGAGTCTGACTTTGGGGGGTTAACATGAGTGTCTGATTTTGGGGGGTGTCTACTTGGGGGGATGGTAATTGTCTGACTTGGGGGGGGGGATGTCTACTTGGGGGGTTATCATGAGTGTCTGATTTTGGGGGGTGTCTCCTTGGGGGGATGGTAAGTGTCTGACTGTGAGGGGGGGGGGGATGTCTACTTGGGGGGGTGGTTAGTGTCTGACTTTGGTGGGGATGTCGTCAGTGTCTGACTTTGGTGGGGATGTCGTCAGTGTCTGACTTTGGGGGGGATGTCTACTTGGGGGGATGTCATGAGTCTGACTTTGGGGGGTTATCATGAGTGTCTGATTTTGGGGGGTGTCTACTTGGGGGGATGGTAAGTGTCTGACTTGGGGGGATGTCTACTTGGGGGGATGTCATGAGTCTGACTTTGGGGGGTTATCATGAGTGTCTGAATTTGGGGGATGTCATGCGTGTCCGACTTTGGAGGGGATGTCACGTGTGCCTGACTTTGGGGGCGATGTCTACTTGGGGGGTGGTAAGTGTCTGACTTTGGGGGGGATGTCTACTTGGGGGGTGGTAAGTGTCCGGCTTTGGGGGGATGTCTACTTAGGGGGACTGTAAGTGTCTGACTTTGGTGGTATGACGTCAGTGTCTGACTTTGGGGGGGATGTGTACTTGGGGGGTGGTAAGTGTCTGACTTGGGGATTTCATGTGTCTGACTTTGAGAGGGAGTGTCTCCTGGGGGGGGGGGGGGGGGTCACGAGTGTCTGACTTTGGGGGGGATGTCATGAGTCTGACTTTGGGGGGTTATCATGAGTGTCTGATTTTGGGGGGTGTCTACTTGGGGGGATGGTAAGTGTCTGACTTGGGGGATTTCATGTGTCTGAATTTGGGGGATGTCATGCGTGTCCGACTTTGGAGGGGATGTCACGTGTGTCTGACTTTGGGGGGATGTCTACTTGAGGGGGTGGCTAGTGTCTGACTTTGAGGGGTGGAGGTGTCTACTTGGGGGGGTGGTAAGTGCCTGACTTTGGTGGGTTCGTCATGAGTGTCTGACTTTGGGGAGGATGACTACTTGGGGGATGATGGAGTTCTCGAATGATATTATCCTTCAAGTGATTCGATTTCAATAAAAAAAATTGAAATCGTTATACTGATCCGTCATTCAGTCGAAATAATATTTAATTTATAAAACCTACTCACCGCATCAAATTTGTTGCTAGGTTTTGCTTCCACATATTGTACTTCAGGCTGTGTTGCATTCTGAAATATAAAAAATATATATTTTTAAGTTGTTTCCTTAATATAGGCTCAAGCAGAATTAACCCTTGACTCTTATTACCACTAATAGTATATAAAAATTAAGCTTTATAATTGAATAAAAATCGAATGAAATATATCAGGTTGTATGCACAAAACTATTTTAATAAATATGATGTGATTTGAACAATACTTACTTCCGTAACTTTGATAACTCTAGGCTGATTGACAACTATGGATTCCGCTAAATGGCCCTGAAAATAAGAAAAATAATTATAATAAAGACTATCTCTTGCGCGCTGATAATACATTAATTATTGATTAAATAGGGTGACATGTTTGTTATAAATTTTGTTTAAGAAGTCAGTCAAAATATACATTTTAGTTTGCATACAGTCGTATAGAGCTGAAAATTTGGTGGAGGTCTGAAGTACACCATTATAAAATAAATATCGAAGTCCCTACTGATCCCTTTTGGATAGATATACCCTTTTGTTTACACCCTGTATACAGTTAGTCGAGTCTGTGTATCTATGAACGTCCCACCGCTGGGCCTCTTCATGTAATTGTATATATATTACACCGAGGGGCTCGTGGCTAAGTGTAAGCCGTACGGTTTGACCGATAATACTGATTAAATCACGCTCGCCGCGGTCGGTCCGTAGATGGGTGACCATTTATAACGGGTTTGACGCATTTGGTGCACTTCTCAATTAGTACACCATGCTCAAATGGTGAACTTAGCAACTGGTGCACTTCTCATTTGGTACACTTCGCAACTGGTGCACTTCTCAATTGATGCACTTCGCAAAAGGAGCACTTTTTAAGATCACTACATACCGAGAACCCTCCGTGTTTCAGAAAGCACGTTAAGCAGTAGCTCCCGGCTGTCATACTTATATCTTTGGCAGTCGTTAAGTGAATTCTGACAACCAGTCTTACTATGGGATACTGTGTTTCCCAGTAAAATGGGTTGTGGAGGTCACATAGGCAGTCGCTCCGTGTAAAATACGGTATTGAACTGAATCCGGTAAGACTGGTAGCCGAGCCCAACATAGTTGTCTCGGGAGATGATGATAGTACTCACACTGCTATTCATGTGCGCGTAGAGCAGTTGTTTCCGCATATACCCAGCCCCGCACGCCACGCACTCGTACGGCTTCTTGTCCGAGTGCACGAAGCGGTGCGTGTTGCGGTTGTCGCGCGAGTTGAACGATTTGCCGCAGATCTGGGAAGAAACGTGTAGTTAGTTTAACATACAGCATATTTCTATCTATTTTAAACATTAGTATAGTACCCCTCTGTGTTGTACACCTGCTGGCTCTTGACCACTTTTTTTACTAATTAAAGTAATTAAATCCTGTTTGAGGAAGGGAAATTTTGCGAAAGGGGCATTTTGAGAAAGGTCATTTTGAGAAAGGGACATTTTGCGAAAGGGACATTTTGCTACCTGTAGTCATTTTGAGAAGTGGTCATTTTGCGACTGAGCCTCGCGTACGAATGGTCCATCATGTAGATATTAGGCGTTGAAATCAAGCAATGAATATCCCAAAAACACGTTTCTTGTATGACGAACTGACAAGAGGCACACAGTGCGGTTGTAACCCTTAGGTTACGGAACCCTTATAAGTAAATAAATAAGGACACTAAGAAATAGGTGACACAAGACCAAAAAAAGATAGTGAATAGACTATTATTGTGTTTAAATGGTACAAGGATGAAAACTACATATTATTATACTATTACATTCTAGAATTCTGATGATAGATTAGTTCCTTCTGTTTGTGTAAGAACAGTTTTAACCAACTTCAAAAGGGGGAGTTTCTTATTTAACAGTAAGTTTGTCCCGCTATAAATATGGCAATTTTGAAAAAAAAATGACGTCTATAGATAGGGTGGTCCCTTACAAATTCCATTGAATTGAGTTCGGTTTTACATTTGTCTATAATAACAGCTTAAAATAGTCCTTACCTCACAGACATAAGGTCGTTCCCCGCTGTGTATACGAATATGTTTCTTATAATGCTCGGGGTACACGAACGACGAGTGACAGAACTCGCACTTTAGCGGCCGCTCGCCCGTGTGCGAAGCCTTTATGTGGTATTCTAGTAACCTAGAAAAACAAAATATTTTTTTTTTCAAACATGTACAGTATGATGCTTTGTTATATAAATGTGCTCCTTCGATAACAGTAAAATGTAATTGAAGTTACAAAAAAAAAAGTTTAATTTTTAATACAGGGTTAGTTTTTACAGTCCAGCCAAAATTAAAAATGCTAGATATCGAACTGAATGTAGATACAAATAAAATTCTGATTCTAGAGGCCTTAAGGTCGTCGTCAAATTCCGTTGAAGCAGTCAGCTTACTGAAAAAATCGCTAAAATGAACCTTTTTTTTTAAACTATTATCGATTTTGAACCATAACTTTTAAACTATCGCGCTGCTTGTTTATAGTAAAATCATAAAACGGGGATTAGCGCGAATGCATAAATACGGCCGGTGTAATCCGGTCGAAACGTCAAGCCCGTCAAAAGAACCAGCTGTAAAAATTTGGACAACCATTAAAAACTAGCCGTATAGCAACAAGTAAGAGCGTGGGCACACGATGCGTTGCAGCGCCGGAGCGGTGTCGCTGCGTCGTGTTACATACAAATATCTGTGGCGTGCACACGATGCACCGGACTTGCAACCACCAACACGGGGCGGGGAGGGGGGAATGCGTTGCGACGCCGGAGCGGCACCGCTCAGTTGTTACGATCCCCATACTGTCCAACGCTACTACGGCGCCGCAAGGCATAACAACGTTACGGCGCCGCACCGCTTATGTGCCCACGCTCTAAGATATACATACCGTCTCCTCTTGAATCGCTTAGGGCACTGCGTGCAGTGGTAGCGCTTGTCGTCCATGTGCGTGGCGCGCCGGTGCGAGTGCAGGTTGGAGCGCTGCGTGAAGCGAGCGCCACACACGTCGCAAGATATACATACCGTCTCCTCTTGAATCGCTTAGGGCACTGCGTGCAGTGGTAGCGCTTGTCGTCCATGTGCGTGGCGCGCCGGTGCGAGTGCAGGTTGGAGCGCTGCGTGAAGCGAGCGCCACACACGTCGCAAGATATACATACCGTCTCCTCTTGAATCGCTTAGGGCACTGCGTGCAGTGGTAGCGCTTGTCGTCCATGTGCGTGGCGCGCCGGTGCGAGTGCAGGTTGGAGCGCTGCGTGAAGCGAGCGCCACACACGTCGCAAGATATACATACCGTCTCCTCTTGAATCGCTTAGGGCACTGCGTGCAGTGGTAGCGCTTGTCGTCCATGTGCGTGGCGCGCCGGTGCGAGTGCAGGTTGGAGCGCTGCGTGAAGCGAGCGCCACACACGTCGCAAGATATACATACCGTCTCCTCTTGAATCGCTTAGGGCACTGCGTGCAGTGGTAGCGCTTGTCGTCCATGTGCGTGGCGCGCCGGTGCGAGTGCAGGTTGGAGCGCTGCGTGAAGCGAGCGCCACACACGTCGCAAGATATACATACCGTCTCCTCTTGAATCGCTTAGGGCACTGCGTGCAGTGGTAGCGCTTGTCGTCCATGTGCGTGGCGCGCCGGTGCGAGTGCAGGTTGGAGCGCTGCGTGAAGCGAGCGCCACACACGTCGCAAGATATACATACCGTCTCCTCTTGAATCGCTTAGGGCACTGCGTGCAGTGGTAGCGCTTGTCGTCCATGTGCGTGGCGCGCCGGTGCGAGTGCAGGTTGGAGCGCTGCGTGAAGCGAGCGCCACACACGTCGCAAGATATACATACCGTCTCCTCTTGAATCGCTTAGGGCACTGCGTGCAGTGGTAGCGCTTGTCGTCCATGTGCGTGGCGCGCCGGTGCGAGTGCAGGTTGGAGCGCTGCGTGAAGCGAGCGCCACACACGTCGCAAGATATACATACCGTCTCCTCTTGAATCGCTTAGGGCACTGCGTGCAGTGGTAGCGCTTGTCGTCCATGTGCGTGGCGCGCCGGTGCGAGTGCAGGTTGGAGCGCTGCGTGAAGCGAGCGCCACACACGTCGCAAGATATACATACCGTCTCCTCTTGAATCGCTTAGGGCACTGCGTGCAGTGGTAGCGCTTGTCGTCCATGTGCGTGGCGCGCCGGTGCGAGTGCAGGTTGGAGCGCTGCGTGAAGCGAGCGCCACACACGTCGCAAGATATACATACCGTCTCCTCTTGAATCGCTTAGGGCACTGCGTGCAGTGGTAGCGCTTGTCGTCCATGTGCGTGGCGCGCCGGTGCGAGTGCAGGTTGGAGCGCTGCGTGAAGCGAGCGCCACACACGTCGCAAGATATACATACCGTCTCCTCTTGAATCGCTTAGGGCACTGCGTGCAGTGGTAGCGCTTGTCGTCCATGTGCGTGGCGCGCCGGTGCGAGTGCAGGTTGGAGCGCTGCGTGAAGCGAGCGCCACACACGTCGCAAGATATACATACCGTCTCCTCTTGAATCGCTTAGGGCACTGCGTGCAGTGGTAGCGCTTGTCGTCCATGTGCGTGGCGCGCCGGTGCGAGTGCAGGTTGGAGCGCTGCGTGAAGCGAGCGCCACACACGTCGCAAGATATACATACCGTCTCCTCTTGAATCGCTTAGGGCACTGCGTGCAGTGGTAGCGCTTGTCGTCCATGTGCGTGGCGCGCCGGTGCGAGTGCAGGTTGGAGCGCTGCGTGAAGCGAGCGCCACACACGTCGCAAGATATACATACCGTCTCCTCTTGAATCGCTTAGGGCACTGCGTGCAGTGGTAGCGCTTGTCGTCCATGTGCGTGGCGCGCCGGTGCGAGTGCAGGTTGGAGCGCTGCGTGAAGCGAGCGCCACACACGTCGCAAGATATACATACCGTCTCCTCTTGAATCGCTTAGGGCACTGCGTGCAGTGGTAGCGCTTGTCGTCCATGTGCGTGGCGCGCCGGTGCGAGTGCAGGTTGGAGCGCTGCGTGAAGCGAGCGCCACACACGTCGCAAGATATACATACCGTCTCCTCTTGAATCGCTTAGGGCACTGCGTGCAGTGGTAGCGCTTGTCGTCCATGTGCGTGGCGCGCCGGTGCGAGTGCAGGTTGGAGCGCTGCGTGAAGCGAGCGCCACACACGTCGCAAGATATACATACCGTCTCCTCTTGAATCGCTTAGGGCACTGCGTGCAGTGGTAGCGCTTGTCGTCCATGTGCGTGGCGCGCCGGTGCGAGTGCAGGTTGGAGCGCTGCGTGAAGCGAGCGCCACACACGTCGCAAGAAAACGGTCGCTCGCCTGGACAACATGTAATACTTAATTTAGCAAATAAATGCGGAAGACATTTGTTTATTTATATCTACTAAAGGTACTATGTATTGGCATACTACATAAATAGACTGCTACTGTCGCTAGTTCCCCCTTGTGCCAAACGAGAGCAGTTTGTAGTCTGAACCTAGTACATTTCGTTTTTCATTTAAGTTAATTTTCGCAACGAGAAACTAATATACGAAAATATCGATGGTTTTAACATTGTTAGGATAATACCTATTAGTGTTTTAAATAGATTTGTTAAAACGGCAAGCTCCATCTTCATACATAATTCACGACAAAACTAGTTCACACTAGTGCTTACGTTCAAACTCTGATAGATTCACTCTAGTTGTTTATGTATACTCTAAAGTAGGTACTATGACCTAAAACTCGTCAAGGACGCTGCAGTTAGTGTAGCGTAATTAAACTTCAATATACAAGATCACTATCGACTCGAATAACGACATCAAATCCGTTTATTTTAAGTACAGAATACTGAATACACACATTTCGTAAGAATAATTAATAAAAGAACTGACTGCTACGAAAAAAGGTGTAATTTAGCTTGCATATGCCGTGTAACATAAGCCGTAGGTCAGTGGCGTGCATTGGTTTTCGGCCATGATAGGCACAGACACGTACGTACTACGTACGTATGTAATCGTATGGCCAACTTTACCGTAAATACGCAAATGAACTCCCAAAAAATTGGAACAAGGATTATTTTTGTGGACCACAGGGTACATTCAGATCTAGCGAACGCACACCGAATGCGCTGCTCGCGCTTGCAGTTAGGTACTGCAATATGTTAGTGCGCCTCCTCGACGCAACTCACGTAAAGGTCGGTAGTGCAAATTTAAATAATGCCGTCTCCGAACTGTTCGCGAGCAGTACGCGCGCTGCTCGCGCGGCGCGATCAAGATCATAAGTCTACTTAAAATGCACGCGCGCAGCTCGCGAACTATTCGCTAGCTTAATCTACAAACCAATTTCTCATTGAATCACTATTTCAACTTGTAGGTATAAGTTTATATAAAACAATCTTTGTAAAGCTAACTGCGAACAGCAGCCGAATCCGCGATTCAAGACGCGACGAGCAAAGGGTCGCGGTGCGGAGAGCTTATGGTTGAGGACTCATATTTGTGTATTATTCTGAATAAGAAAACGAAACTGAACATAATAGTAAATATATTAAGCCATAGTCAATATGACCATTCGAGATCAACATTTTTCTTACCTACGTTAAGTATTGCATAGCCAAAAAAATAATCAGACGTTTTATTTTATGAGCCAACATATACCATTGTCTTGTATGTTTAATTTACTCCCATTTTTAATAAGATTGTATCTAAAAACAATCACTTAATATCATCATCTACTACAACAAAATGTTTTCGTCGTAGTTATTCTCGTAGGTATCAATTCACGCAACAATGTCGTATAGGTAACAATCAAGAAACGACGAATAACATAAAAAGAACAGTTCGTCCAGCACCGCTAGTCAGGCAATATTTTCTAACATTTTGAGTTAATATTACTAAGAGCCTTACCTTTTAAGTTTTGTCAACAAACCCCATCTGATGGGTTTGTATTGTAAATTTGTATCAAACATATTTCAATTTCGCCACAATCTTAACATTCATACACGTAGCTGTTTATTAATACTCCTGTTTATTAAACTACAGCCACTTCACAAAATCATAATTAATAGAAACTTTTTACGAAAGATTAGACGAAAACACGCGCGAACTATCAAAAGCTTAATAAACAATCTGCCACAGATAATAAATATCGAAAAACGACCAAGTTGCAACACAGAATTAAAATAAAAATATTAATTACAAATAAATATATTAAACATTAATAAATAAGTAAATAATATTGTGATAATTAATTTTATAAGTTATAAGTATTTTAAAACGCAAGTTTCATTTAAAATACAATAATAACTGGAATAAGAATTGACAAGTGAGTTGAACGACCCAAAAGACTTTTGCTCCAAAACGAATATGAGAGTGGAAAGAAAGTAAAAGGACTGAGCCTGACAGAGGACTCTATAAGTCTATTGGCAGGTAGGCCAGCTTACTGTAAGTGTAAAAAATTACGAATGTCACATGTCAAAGCACCACTCTTAGCAAAAATAGGGATTTTTGTTTTTGTCGTATAATAAAAAG
Organism: Autographa gamma; assembly: GCA_905146925.1. Lineage (NCBI taxonomy): Eukaryota > Metazoa > Arthropoda > Insecta > Lepidoptera > Noctuidae > Autographa > Autographa gamma. Next base: position 1,242,359 of record LR989875.1, read on the forward strand.
TCAAGATGGCGGGGTATTATTTTCCGTTTTTGAAATGTGCGTGCGTATATGGACAAGGAGATTTCGTTTGAATGTGCACATTTTCGCGAGCCTACCTCGATACAGATAATTAAGAATTATTGAATGAATTTGAATTTGACATATATGACGTCACTAGCTTTTGCCCGCGACTTCGTTCGCGTGTAATAGTGACTTCCGGCAGATTTTTGGTTTTACCCACGTAGTTCCGGATCTTGCGGGATCTCTTCAAAAATGAAATGTGGAAAATATTCTAGGGAACTCTTCAAAAATCAACATAATTTCCACGACAGTACCGAAGCGCTCGCCAGATACCCAACCAAATGCGTGTAACTAAACCATAGCGCGATCTATTTCGATCCCAACGCCATCTATCGAGCATAGTGACAACTCGGATTATTTATTTATACTCCGTTCGGGCATTTACTCTGTACTAAAAGTTTTACTATATTGATATTATTTTTTTCATACCTTTTTACTATTATTTACTTTTTTCCGATGAATTTTCAGTACTGAATTGATGCCGACGCTTGACCAATAGATGGCGCTGTATGTCCGGAATAAATTTAATTTTTATTTTATTTTTTTGTTATAAAAACTATCATATGTCCTTTCTCAAGTTCCAAACTATGCCTGTACCAAATTTCACACAAATCGGTTCAGTAGTTTAGGCGCGAAGCAAAGACAGACAGACAGACAGAGTTACTTTCGCATTTATAATATTAGTTTGGATTATTAATTTGTTTGTTATTTAAATGTTTGGTTAGAAGTTTTACTGCCTGTAATGTTATGATTATGTATGATGTGTGTTGTCATATTAAAAGAAGATAGTTACGGTTAGGCCGATAATACAGGTAAAACCGCGCTCGACGCGGGTGGTCCGTGGATAGGTGATCAATGATCATTAAAATTTGTGAGAGACAGACACCTCCGTGCCTTGGAAAGCACGTGAAGACGTTGGTCCCGGCATACGATGATAAACGAGTCTTACTGTGTGACACTGGATTCCCCAGTAAAAAGGGTTGAGGAGGAGGACCCCAAAATAGATGATGATGATGATGATGATGATAGCAATTCTTCGAAGTAATAGTTCTACCTAGAATGCTACCTGCCGGACTTTACGTAAAACGTATCTATAAAAGCACTTATTAAGCGGTGAAGGGTGGGGGGATTAGGGTCGGTTCATATCAAGCGGAGAGCGCATCGCGTGTTGTCGGTAGCTTAGCGCTGAAGCGGGCGGACGCATGGTGGATCATTCGGCCTTTCACACTCAACTGATGATGCGGTAGCGCGTCAGGTGTGTCATTGAGTATTTTTTTTTGTTCCGGCTTTTCGCGGGGCGTGGTGCGCGGTGCGTTTTCAGCCGAATATGAACCGACCCTAAGGGTGTTGTCAATTTTGTATTGTAATATTGTCATTTAACAAGTGATTTTTAGCCGAAGTTAAAAAAATGATTTTGAATTTGAATATGTGATGTTATGATGATATGTACAATAACTGCATGTGTTGTTATGTGAAGGCTTTATGTACAATATGTTTTATACAATACCTGTATGTATCCGCATATGGTCCCTCAGCTCGGCTCTCCGGGCGAAGGCCTTCCCGCACGCCGAGCACACGAACGCCTTGTTCCCGGAGTGCACCACGCCGTGCACTTCTAGGTTGTGTTGCGTGCTGAAGGCTTTATCTAAAAATGCATGGATTATTTTAGATTACATTACTCCTGAAATAACGTGTTTTTTTTTAGAGAAAGTACCCTAAATAGTTAAAATAGTAATTTCTACTAAATGAGGGTTCCTTTACTTCAGAAAGAAACAAAATTGCAATATATATTTTTTTTAATATGCATGGAAGACCCGGCAAGGTGGCATCAAAAAATACCAACTATATAATTAGCTATACGCAAGTAAAATCTTATTGAAGTAAAAAAAGCCATTTTGAAATATAGCCGGAACAAACAATGTTAGGCAAGTGTTTTTATATTAGTTATCTTGCAAATAAGACTGAGCTTTAAAACATACATTACAAACAGTAGTTTTTTTGTTGTTGTCTATGTATAGAGTAAGGACTTTTTTACACGGGCGAAACCGCTAAAATTCAATAAATCGTAATAGTAAAACTCACTGCATATAGTACAGACGAAGTCTTTGATGCCGGAATGCGTTTTCTCATGCTGGTTCAGATTCTGTTGCGTTAGGAACGACTTGCCGCACTGCTTGCACTTGTACGGACGAGGACGGACCTGCAAATAAAGAGGTAGGTTAAATAAGGTATAATAGAAATTGTGTAAAAATGTCGTGGTGGCCTAGCGGTTCAATGAACGGATTTGTATGCACAAGGTTGCAGGTTCGAACCCAGGCAAGTACCAATGTGGCTTTTTCAAAGTTATTTGTACTTTCTTAATTATTCTAAGACACTTCCGACAAACGGTAAGGAAAACATCGTGAGGAAACCTGGATTTCAAAATTTGGGATCTGAAATCGCCCGCAGAGAGCAAGCGTGGTGATCAATGGGAACCTCCTCTATATGGGAAGAGGCATGTGCCCAGCAGTGGGACGTTTATAGGCTGGATGATGATGATGATGATAAAAGAAATACTGAAGGACATGGTTGTTTTCACAACTCTTCGCCTGTCTAAGTAAAACAGTTCGACGTAAGAAAAAAATGCTCCACATGCTAAAACATCTCTTTATTTTTTTTCTGTAGTCCATTTCTGTAACTTAAAACACGCGAAAGGCTAACTTAATTTTAAGATTTTAATAATTATGAGTTGTTTTTTTCTTTGTGTATTTATATCTTGTGTGTGTCTTATTATTATAACTTACTTATTGCACAGAGATTTGGATGTGCTGTAATTTTGTGTGTTTTAATATAAACAAATAAATGGTTTCAGGTCACGTGATTTCATATCTGCTTTCACAGCTAAACTACACACCCGATTGTGATAAAACTTGGAGGATTTCGGGATTTAATCTCATTAAATCCCGAAATGGGATAGTTATTTTTCTTACTAGAACGATAACATTCCCGCTGAAAGCGTTAGTTTTTCTACATATTATTATGTGTATTTAATCACGCCATGTGTCTTAAGATGAGCATGATGTACAATTACTGACTTTGATAAAGTTAGTATGGAGTGAGCCTAATCCTAAGGCATATGAAAGGCTAGTATTTTTTCTTCCTTCTTCGGGAATTTGCTAGTTTAGCCGCCATAACCGAACCCTATAGTTAAGAAGACGCTTATTTTCTCTACACAGCTATATATACTCACCGCATGAGTCTTGAGATGCGCTTGGTGCGTGTATTTGGAGGCGAAGGCCTTCCGGCAGACGTGGCAGGCGTAGGGGCGGGCGCCGGAGTGCACGTTGGCGTGCTCGGCCAGGAGGGTGCGGCTGCTGTAGCTCTTGCCGCACGTGCTGCAGCGGTGAGGGGCCGGCTTGTGAGGACTCTGGGATGGTTTCAGCTTTTGGGCGTGTTCCGCTGACAAAAATATAGTTAGAATTAGAAGTAATATATAGATTTAAGGCGTCTTCAAACTTGCCGAATTACTGCGCGGTTTTTTACCGATCGACTAGTAACGATGCACGAAAGCTTTTGTTCAAATCTAAAGATTTATGATGCGATTTGATTGCGAGCTAGCAACCAATGATAGACATCCGTTAGTTCTTCAAATTTCTTGCATTACTGAAAAGGAACCTTTATCGACTCATGACCTTTGTTTTCAACATATTCTCGTACAGATCATGTTAAAATTATAATCAAGATAATAATCTGTCAATATACCTCTAGTGGCTAGCGCCAACTGCTAACAAAGATTTGTAACTGTACCTGGTATTTGTTTATTCTCTATGTATTTAGAAAATAAATTGTTAATCTTTGAACAACTTCCGGCGGTTTTTGAATATATTTAACACTTACCTATATGAGTAGTATAATCGGTTCTCTTTCTCATAATAACCCCACAGATCTGACAGATGTAGAGTCTGGCGTCGTGCGCGCTCTTCAGATGTCGCATCATGGATTCTGCGTCACACGCTACATCCGGACTCGATTCTAGTAGAAAATTAATGTTTAAATAACTTATCACATGAAAATAGGTTCTGTTTTTCGTGTCGATGGTACATTTAAATTAGAGCATATTGGCCAAGTAAATTGCGTTAAAATTAAAGTATATTGGTCCAGTAAGCTGCGATATTAACGATGGCAACGTTAGTCATCAAAACTGTCTGTGTAGGTGTATGGGAACTTTGCCATAAAAATAGCTAAAAACCATAACACAATTATAACTATCCAAATTACGCGACAATCTCGTAGGAACGCAAAGGATAATCATAAAAACAATAATTATCGAAAATGGCGGCGATGTGGTTCGCCACCCATCACGTCTCGTTCCTCGCGGGGGCGAAAAGTGGGCCACGGACAGCCGCCTCGCTGCGTTGAATGCAAGAGGAGGAATGGATGGTAAGGTGGATGAAGTGTGTCAGATGATGGATGTCGAGACGAAAATAAAGAATGGTATGCTGAGATGGTTTGGCTATGTCGAGAGAATGAATAAAAGAACGATTGACGAAAAAGTGTATAAGGCGAGTGTGAATGAGAAAAGGCCACATCAAGAGCATACCATAAACCGAACAGCATGTATGCAGGGAATAATGAAAGTGGACAAAGCGAAACAAGTGTGTAAGAATCGTAGCAAGTGGAAAGAAGTGGTCTCTGCCTACCCCTACAAGGGAAAGAGGCGTGATTATATGTATGTATGTAATTACGTGACAAAGAATCTTGTTCAAAAGTTTTTTATTTTAATCTTCTACACAAAAAGAAGAATGTTATAAGACTACATAGCGGTCTGTAGTATTGTAGCTCCTAAACGAATTGACCGATTGCGATGCAGTGTTTTTCTGTATTTTACCTTTATAAAGGCTCCACCTGAAGCTACCGTTATGAAGGCACTACCTATAGGTACTAGGTACATAACCTACCATTCTTATCGCACAGCAAGCACTTGAACAGGTCTCCGTCGTGCTCCACGATGTGCATCGGCAAGTCACTGGCGTCCGGCGTTGTGCTGGAGACAGACTTCACGCGGAACATCTCGCCCGATTCTACCTTTATGAAGGCCCCACCTGGTGACAATAATAATAAATATGCATATGAACATATGTACTTTCTTAATTATTCTAAGACACTTCTGACTAACGGTGAAGGAAAACATCGTGAGGAAAGCTGGATTTCAAAATTTGGGATCTGAAATTGCCCGCAGAGCAAGCGTGGTGATCAATGCTCGTGCCTTCTCTATATGGGAAGAGGCCTGTGCCCAGCAGTGGGACGTTTATAGGCTGGATTATAATTATCTTATATTATTATGAACATATAATACAAATTAGTTAAATTTGCCTATTGAGATCGCTGTTTTAGAGGCTTATGGACAATATCAATAACATATCCGTAGATTGTTTTCCCTACGGAAAATGGAATTATGAATTAACCGCCATAAAAATGTGTATATCAAATTACAATTTCTAATCGATCTGTGTGTGTAAGTATACCTAGATATATATAATATGTTATTGAAATTGGCATTTAGTCGTATTGGCTCTGATTCTGTGTACAACAGATTTAACTTATTTAGGCCATCGGTATCTTTTTTACTTGTACACAATTAGAAAAGGACAGACGAAAATTTTTCAATTAAATAGCAGTAACCGTTTCGCCGTCGCATTTCTTTGCTGATTATTATAGATAACTGCTTTCGACATAAAAATATATACTGCATACTGAATAATACATACATACATATCATCACGCCTGTATCCCCGAAGGGTTAGGCAGAGGTGTACCAATGTACACCCACAGTTCGCCGATATGTTTAGGTCTCACGTAATAGGGGGCGAGCCTTTTGCCACTAACCGGGCACAAATCCAAACTCCGACCTGCTACTGAGAATTTCATAGAAAATCCCAATAACAACTTGGTCGACTTGGAAATCGAACCCAAGACCCTAGCGTAGCAGTCGCGCTAAGCACCACTAGGCCAACGAGGCAGTTTCTAAATAATATAGGTAAAATAAATCATACCTTGTTCCTGAGCGGCCGCAATGATAGCATTCGCAGTTTCCTCATCACCCGACACTTGCAGCTCTATCTGGGATTCATCGTTTGAGTCTGCGGACAAATATATTTTTATAATAATACGTTACTTACTGCGATTGAAATATTTACCGCGAATTTTTATTCTTACTTAACAATACTGTCACGTATTGGGCTGGGTTTCTTAATATAATTTATTTACGTAATTTTTTTATAGAGGTGAAAAGCATATGACTTCAGCCCAGTCCGAGGGCACGGCTTGGGGATATGTCGGACTTTCATCGACAAAAACGCTGGCTATACACATAAATTGCTTCTTTTCTGCTACTTCCCTGCCTAAAGGACATTTGCCCAGCTTTTGGCCGGCTATATAACGATACCTTTTACCCAGCCGTGGGCCTACTATATCACTCCATTTTACTTATTTTCTCCTAGTTCCCTATATCCTTGAGGTCTTTTCCCAGTAGTGGGCCTATATGAGTATTGTTGCCCAGCAGTGGGCTAGTACCTTGGCTGTCGTGTTGCAGCGGGTCTGGCTGCTGGTCGTGGTCGTCGGGCATGACGAGAGAGATCTCTCCTTCTTCGTATATGAACTTCTGTCCGGACATCATGCGGAGAATGGAACCGTTCTCGCCGTCCACTACTATCGTGTCTGTGGGAAAGATAAATAATATTAATAATCAATGAATACGGTCTACATCACAAACATTGCTCTGAACCCAAAGTAAGTAGCTAAAGCATGTGTTTTGGAATTCGGAAACAACGAAGGTACCATACTATAATAACCACCACTACCCAGCAGGAAATGTAGAAAGAAAGGGTTATACATTGGCCCGTCCGGGGATCGAACCCGGGACCTCAGAGCTAGCTTCACCTAGATAACCGGTGCATACGCTACTCGACCACGGAGGTCGTCAAATACAACATAGGTTCCTCTCTTTCTCCTACTAAAAAACAAATAAATGAACAAGTAACTAACGTCCTTCATCATCATCAAATCATCACCAGTGAATACGTCCATCATCATCATGACCAGAACTCGAGTCCATCATCACCATCATATCATCACAACTTACGTCCATCATCATCACCAGTCAATAATCACGTCCACGATCACCATCAACAATGAATACTCACGTCCATCATCACCACCATCATCACCAATGAATACTCACGTCCGTCATCATCACCACCATCATCATAATCACCATCATCACCAATGAATACTCACGTCCGTCATCATCACCACCATCATCATAATCACCATCATCACCAATGAATACTCACGTCCGTCATCATCATCGTCATCGTTCATGATCTGCAGCTTGCCGAGTATGTAGTTCTGCGTGTCGTCCTGCGGCGAGAGCGACGGCAGGTTCACGTTCAGGTACTCCGATACCTCCGATGATACTGATGGCTGCGACTGGAATACAATAATAGTATATCAATAAAACGTTATTTATGTATGTTTGTTAGCACATCGCGCAAGAACTGCTTTAAAGAAATGCGGCTTTGTCGATTTCGATAAAAATTATGGTGTTTATAATTAATAAATGGATAAATATGAACAGCATCAAATTTATTGCTCTGAACCCAAAGTAAGTAGCTAAAGAACTTGCTTTATGTATTTTAGAAAACAGCGACAATTTACTGTTTGTAGTACGCAAGACAATATAGAACAGCTTTCTTCACTGACCGGTTTGAACCCGGGACCTCAGAGCTGGGGACACTTTGAAAACGGTTCGTCAACTCAACTCGACCACGAAGGTCATCGTATACTATGAACTTTCGTTGTTTCTAAATGCCATAACACAAGTGCTTTAGCTACTTACTTTGGTATGTGATATTGTCCATATTTATCAATTATTGATTTATGTATTTACCTCCATATCTTCAACTTGCAGTACAATACTGCCATTTTCAGTCTTATTTGCAGGCACCGATAAACAGTCTGGAAACATAATATTATAAAATTAATCATTTTTAAAGAAAAGTTTAGTTAGAGTTAGTATAAGAGTTGGGGGTAAATTTTGGCCAGCGCTGGGCCTTCGGAAAAGTAAAAAAAAATAACAGCCAAATTGAAGTAAACAATAATAATAGAATAAGAAATTTTAAAAGGAAACTTAGTTTAAAAAAACTGTATCTAAATCGCCAATCCGCAGTGAGCAAGCGTGGTGATCAATGCTCGTGCCTTCTCTATATGGGAAGAGGCCAGTGCCCAGCAGTGGGACGTTTATAGGCCAGTATTATTTATATATTTATTCAAATTCATTGTTACGTTGTTTCTTAGCAGCTAAAATCGCTATTTACACTTATATTTATTTCCACTGAGTGGACAATATGAGTCCAGTATAATATATGAGTAAGTACTTAATAAAAAAAAAACCTAATTAAGAAATTACCAAAATGTCATACAAATATCAGACAAACCTTCATCAATTTCCATAGTTTCATCATTATTTTCCCCTTTTTCTTCATCATTTTTAAAATCAATCTTCGTCAAAGAGCCAGACAAGAAATCTTTAGGCAAAGCATCCACATTGAAATTTAATATAGAGTTCTTCTGCGCCATACTATTCATATCCAAATCATCTTTTAAAGAGTTGGTTAAAGTTGTTAGTATGTTTGTGTCTATATTTTGGGTCTTTTCAGCAGGTTTTGCGGTTGTTGTTTTAATTGTTTGAGTGAGAACTGATGAGCCGACTGTCACTTTTAGGTTAAGAGTTGATGCTGTTATTGGCTGGAAGAATAAATGTTTGTCGCTATAGTAATGCAGTTATAACATATTTAAATAAATGTAAATAGGGTTACATTGTTCATTCATTTTCTACATTATCAGTTAGGATATTTCATATACATACATACACTGTGGGTGTACATTGTACACCCACAGTGCTGATATGTTTAGGTCTCATGTAATAGGGGGTGAGCCTATTGCCATTTGCCACTAACCGGGCACAAATCCAAACTCCGACCTGTTACTGAGAATTTTATAGAAAAACCCAATAACACCTTGGTCGACTTGGGAATCGGACCCAAGAGCTCTAGCATAGCAGTAGAGCTTAGAACTACTAGCCCAACGAGGCAGTTTTACCTATAATGAAGTCAATAAAAAGACCCCTCTTTTTGCATCAGGAGTTAATTATAATTAACTTAATCACATAAAATTGTGTTTTCATAATTTTAATCCACGCAACGTAAAGTGCTTAAGCAAGATATATGTTGTACGAGACAACTAGTATTTGGCATGTTAAATCAAAATATAACTGGAATATAGCATTTACACCAAAATATCAAATAACTTCATTTAATTTACCTTCATGGTTGGCATAAGCATATTATTCTTCGTCAGGGTTGCCAACTTTCCCACTTTGAGCAACAAATCCGGTGGTATCGGCTGTAATTTTGACGCTGGCAACACCAGTTTTTTGCCGATGGTAATCTTGGGTTTTGGTGGGGAAACCTGGACATTTTTCTCGTAGTCATCATAAGATAAGTTTTGATTTTGTAGGGATAGCTTGAATTGGTCTAGTAATTCGGTTTTTATTGCTTGTAATCTGAAAATAGAGAAAAGTAGTTACATGTAAAATGTTTTAAATACTTTGTTATTTAACCAAGGCATGGTTTGTTATTTAATGTAAGTTGGTTAATAACTTACTAAGTAATAAATTAATAAAATTTGTTATAAAAGACATGAATAAAAACAAGAAAGGGGTTATTTTTTATACCAGACTTACATGCTAGCAAATCACTTATACTTCGTTAATTTAGACATTTAAATTCTTAACTCATCAGACCTAAACATACTGGCGAACTGTAGGTGTACAATGGTACCTCTGGTACCTCTGCCTAACCCTACGAGGATACAGGCATGATGGTATGTAGATATATACATGTACTCACTTGACTTGCATAGCATCATAGTCGGAGCAGCTCTTATGGCATTTCTTGCACAATATGTTGGAATGCACTTTGTTGTCCTCCACTGGTTTGTCCACTATCTCGCCTAGGACTTCACTAAGCTTCTTACCAGATGTTAATTTGTTCTGTAAACACATAAATCATAAATTAATTATAATGACTTGAATTTTTAAATTAAGAAATCCATGAAATTCAAAATTTTTATAAGATCATCTTTAATTATAACAAAAAAAAACGCCTTATGATCAGTCCATTCGCTTAGGAGCTAAAATGCCATAGACACACAGATACACAGGCAGACAAGTCAAACTTACACAACTCTTTAACCATTGAGGGTTAAAAAGGGCTTACATAACCAAGATTATCACAAAAATGTATCACTTAACAGATCTAGATAAGACAAGATATAAAAGAATACAGGATTTAAGAAACGTGCTTTATGTACCCATCTTTTAGTACCTTATTTAAATTATCCTTAACAAAAATATTCATCAATTAAACTGAGATTACTCATTGGGTGCAAAACCAATCATTCAACCAAGCCATTAAACTTTAAAATTAATTTCCTTCATTACTGCATCTTCATTATACATATAGGATATAAGCATATAATTATGTGCATGAGTGCAATACATACATGTTCCCCAAACAGGCTGGTTGCATTTCTAAGTGAGAGGCCGGTGCGGTTGTTGCATATAAAACAGCATTGATTCATGCTGCAAACATTAGAATTCATATATTCAAACATTGAACTAACATTCAACAAGTGAATTACAACTGTTTATTTGTCAAAATTAACAACATTTTTCCTTATTTTTAAGCTGCCTAGCTTTTTTTCCAAAGTATGGGTTGGATTAGTAAGCTGCATACCGTATTTTACATCGAGTGACTGCCTATCTGACATCCTCAACTCATTTTGCAGGTTAACACAGTATAATACTAGTAAAATAATATCCAAGGATAATACTGCTACATAATACTAGTAGTCGGAATTGTATTGACCAATGTCAACGTGGTGAGTTGGGACCAACTGCTCACATGCTTCCCGAACATGTTATGTTATTTAATAACATGAGAACCACTTAATTTATTATTCCAAATAAAACTTAGCTAGCACTTGAACCCAGAGAACTTGATTTTACATTATTACTTAAAGGAAAAGTTTGAGACTAGTTTCAAGAAATTGGTTTAAGTTGTTTTGAGTACTTTCATGATAGTATCTACTTAATAATGAATAAAAAGTAATAACAATCAAGATTGGTACTTAAATCTATTTCCCACAGCTATTATTTTTATATTCTTTTCATTGTTATCACTTGTTAGAATTTTATCGTTGATCATTTACTAATCCAATTGGCAAGGCTTACAGTCATAAATATTAGTTGTTTTAACTAAGAAATAACTCATGTAAGTCAAATAACTTTAATGACAAATCTACTTACGATTTTAATCCGAAAAGTCATATCAATGCTGCACTTTATATTGTTTACACATGTTCATTTCATTCTGAACAAATTACAAAAACATTTCTCTTATGTAATTGGATAAGAAAAAAAACCAAAATAGCGATAGTTTCTGTTATCACAGTAGTTTATCAATGTTTACATCGTTATCAGTTGTCAATAATTTCAAAAATACTGCCACCATACACGAAAAAACAGTAACATTATGCCACAGAATTATCTGCTTAGCTATTTCTCATCCTACGGCAGCCATTTTGGTGCCCTAGTAATCTAAATCACTTTATTATAACAGAAAAACAGCAAAAACACAATAAATTCGACATACCTGGCCGATTTTTTCAATCTCGGGTATTTATTAGTTTTTGAAGGTTTTCATACGGTTTTATAAATATGTTGTCAGCAATGGAATCGTCCACAAGCAGCCACCATTACGTTTTTAATAATTTGTAGTTCTAATTGTGACCGCTAGAGGCGCTTTGCTTATGTTTCCGGCCGGCTTGTTCTTTCTTACGAAATATTTCGTGGCTTATAATCAAAGAGTTTGTAATTAATTCGTTTTATGTGTCTTGATTTACTTTTGTTTTCTTAATATATGATTATTTCAGCTACATAAATAAAAAATGCAGGTCTTTTATTTCATGCTTGTTTTGAGAGTTGTCAATGCTCTTATTTTGAGCCAAGAAAAAAGTCTATACTTTTACACATAGATTTTTTGAAGAGCTGGTTATAGTCAATTATAATAATTAGATTGAAAAAGAAACAGACGGTCATTCATCTCATCTTGATGTATTTCTTTTCATTTAAATAAGATAGTTGATGTACTCGTCAGTTTAAATGTCCGCATCTTACTAAGTCACTTGCTAAAAGATGTAAATACGCACCTACAGACAAACCGTTTATACGGTTTTGTAGGGCTTATTCTTGTAATTGTAATTAGTTCTATTATACTTAATAAAGACCATACCATACCATTTAAAATAGCATCGGAAATTAACATATTCCGTTAGGTACCTACTGTCTCAAGATTGAAGAACAGTGAGACAATATATTTTAAAAAAACGACAGCGATATTACCTTATTTGCGAAAACGGTGATAGGACAATGATAGTATTTGTTTGACAGCGAAAATTGTACAATTACTCCTGTCAAATTGGTGATATGCGATAATGTAACAGTACAAAATACTATAAAGTACCTTACCTTAGTAAGAAATCGTTGTAATATAATTGTATCTGTCAAATCCTATCGCAAAAATTACCTGAGAATCTCAGGATGATTCACATGAACATACGCTGGGATTGTAAGGTCAAAAGGCAGCTACCCAGTTTATTTTCGTCAAAGAAAACTATAAGGTTTGTTTCATAGTGAATAAAAAGGAAAAAAATCACTTGGGTTCTTGTAATGTAAAATAAATTACGTAAAAATTATTCACTAAGCTAATCACTGATCACTATCTCATGTGCTTTGATTATATAATGTCTAGATGGACTGTCAAGTGCGCGCAGACGTGTCAAAAAATAACAACCAAAAGTGGTTGTTAAGTACTTTCCCGCCACCAGTACAGATCGTGCCGCTTTCGTGACACTACGTTTTATGCGCTCTAAGGAATAACCACATAACAGCGATAAAATGATAGTATGTGCTTCTAAAGTGTGCTGGAATTAAAAAGGAAGGCTAAAAAATACCAACACACATCACCTATCACTAAAACTACTGCACACTATTTAAAGAAACTTTATAATTAATTTTATTTTTATGATTATTAAAATCACGCCATATTTTATCAGTGTTGCCAGTTTCTGTTTTTCATTCTCCCATTTTTGTGGGTAATTTTGTTGGTTTATCGTTACGTTTATAAAATAGTGCTGATGTACTATTTCAATAAAAAAAAATAAAAAGTAAAAAAAGAAATAACTCAATGTTAAAGTACCTATACCTCATTATGTTTTAATATTGTACCAAATACTAACTTAGTTGATTTAATACTCGATTCAAACACACAACTCCAAATTTCTTTTTTTATTGATTTAAAAAGTAAATACTTAATAAAAATATTTTTTATTATTATTAAAATACACTTAAACTGAATAATACCACATAAGTACCAACATATAACTAAAATAAGTAAATATTTTATTATAATTAATTCGTCTTTATTTAATGTGATTTATGGGAGAATTTGTAATAGCTGGTATCACTATTTACGCACACAGAGACATTGACGTATAGTGTAAAACGACGCCTGCACGCACACATACACAAATGGCGTCCTAGTTTTCTTTGGTATGAATGTAGGGCCACGCTCCATCTAGACATTATATAATCAAAGCTCATGTGGTACATCAAAGACAAGTCTTTTTCCTTTAAATTACAGAACGTTTTGAAGACAAAAGAAAAATTAAGTTTAAGAGTATTACGTATGTTTTGTTTGGTTTTGATTTAATCATATTTTGAAATAAAACTACTTTTTACGGATTTTTTCGCGGTTTGTATTTAGATTTTAGGTCCCGACGTTTCGACACCTTTCACCAGCAGGTATCATGGTCACGGGCAGACTGAGATGGCGTTCGTCTTGACAGTGGATGTTGCTCGTTCTACCTTCATTATTTTAACTAATTATTTGAGTTCCGACCTATAATATGACCGCTGCTCTTGGGTTTGGCCTTGAGTTTATCGGTCGAGACCTAAATACAAACCGCGAAAAAATCCGTAAAAAGTAATTTTATTTCAATGTCTAACATTCGCGTAAACCTAAGTAACCATATTTTTTTTTATTTTATAAGTTCACACACAAAATGATATAGAAACAACATAACATAACGAATTTACAACAGGTAGTTTTTTCTTTGACAGAAATAAGGGCGAGAAGTCAGTTGTCTGCCTTATTGTATTAAGTCCCATAAACCCTAAATTTTCTTTAAAAGATTTTGAAAGCAAAATTTGCAGTCCTGTTAATTATAAAGGTACTTACGACGAAAATCGATCATTCATTTATTTGAATTTACATATTATAACATTTATTTTATTCAAATCAATACAAGAAAATTGACAGCAATGTCAGCAATAGTTGTAAACATCGACGTATGATATGCATAGACTGCTACTATCGCTAGGTTCCCCTTGTGCCAAGCGACAGCAGGTTTTAGTCTGATCCTAGTACATTTCGTTTTTCATTTAAGTTAATTTTCGCGCAACGACAAACTTATATAAGAAAATATCGATGGTTTTGACATTGTTAGGATAATGTTAGTGTTTTAGATAGATTTTTTAAAACGGCAAGCTTCATCTTCATACATAATTTACGACAACACTTGTTCACACTAGTGCTTACGGTTTAAACTCTGATAGGCTCACTCTATAGTTTCAAATGCAACCTCGTTGGTTGTAAAAGTACAGTTTGCTGTCAAATGGTTTTGAAAATAGGTACGTCCATAGACTAAACATATACATAGACTGCTACTATCGCTAGTTTCCCCTTGTGCCAGGCGAGAGCAGTTTTTAGTCTGTATCTAGTACATTGAAATTCGTTAAATGATGTAAGTTAATTTTCGCGCAACGAGAAACTTATATACAAAAATATCGATGGTTTTGACATTGTTAGGATAATATTAGTGTTTTAGACAGATTTTTTAAAACGGCAAGCTCCATCTTCATACATAATTCACGACAAATCTAGTTCACACTAGTGCCTACGTTCAAACTCTGTTAGGCTCACTCTAGTTTCTTATGTATACCCTAAGGGTACGTCATTCGTGATTGCTACATCTATCTAAGTTACTATACTATACCTACAGTCACAGACAAAAGTGTTTTTGTAATTTTATCACGACGGAGGACCTTATTTTTTAATTAGCAGTTTGAAAGCACGTTGTGTGCAACTGACGATTGCAATTCTTTAGCAGATATTCTATATGAGAAATTTGATATTCTGTGGTATTGAGTATACTTAAGCAGGTTTTTTATTTTATTTTAATTTAAAACTTTATTTTACTTTATTTTAATTTTATTCTATTTGAGATAGTTTCTAGTAGATAATAGTCGATCATTTTTAAAACTACACCTTTATTGTTAAGTTGTAAGGTCCGTTTTACTTCGCCACTTGTATTGTACATATAAAAACTTACCCAATAGTGAACTGTAAGTAGCAGCCATATTTTTATTATAAGCATCTATTGTGTACTTAATGTTAGACATTTTTCTTCATCTGTAAAAAATTGCTTATCTTTTAGGTAACCCAAGAATCCAATTCAAAGGGCTAATTTGCTTTTTTCGAGTTGCACTCAACTACATATATTTTAAAATAAACAACACATTTAATCAAAAACAGTATTTATTTTTTCTATACAATTTTACATTCTTGCGTCTTAAGTGCAGCTTTTCTATAATAATTATTTTTTGATAATCTAAATAATGTACAATAAAACCTAAAGATTTGAGATTTTTTAAAACAATAAACTTACTTTATTTACATATCAACAAATGTCTTGCCATATTTAAAATATTTATACATTTAATTTTAATTATAATTTGTGTAGTGCAAAATTTCGAAATGCATTTTTGTGACATATATAGGTTACGTTACAAGTGTGTTACTGCATCAGTTTTAAATACCTATATTTTAATTTATAAATATATTGTAAGTATCAAGTCGTTTTAAGTTTTTTCTTTCACCTCTTTTTTTTTAAAATGCTGTGTCTAGAAAGAAACTGTTATAATTATATTTACAATCAGTTTTTTGGAATATAAAGGGATTTTAACCAGAATTGTAAATGGAGAATAATAGTTATTTCTCATGAAAATTGAGCCATTGAGTTATAGTAAATGCAGAAAATAAATACTTGTAAATAAATAAAAATTCAAGAAAAATATGTTACTGTAAGTTTTATTCAAATAAAACTGGTGCAGTACTTGTTTATTCCCATGTATCAGCGTAAGCTAAGTATGTTAACTGCGTTATAACAGTATATTTAGCTAAATAATATATTTTTTACCTTTTGTAAGTGAAATTGAGCAGTTTCATACAGAAATTTAAATTAATTAAATATCTTGGGTAGAATTGACTAGGTTTGTAAAGGGTCGCAAGATAGAAAAAACTCTCTGATTTCAGGGAAAAAGTATAATGGGTAGAGGAGATTTTGTTAGTAAATGTTTATTGAAAATAGCTTGTATTTTGTTTATTAATTATTTAATTGACAAGGCGTGGTTAAAATGTACTACCAATTTGCTCAGTATAATAGTACAGTTTTAAATAAAAAAAATTAAAGAAAAAAAAAGCATATTGTTATGAAAGGCATGTGGGTTAGTAGGTTGTACAGTCGCCAACACAAGTTTTACGAATAGAATTTAATAAACAAAGCAACTTGTTTAAAAAATGTGCTTATTTCACACTTAACTTAATAATATACTTTATAAAATCGCACACAGAGAATAGCTGTTTTTTATATATTTTAATTATCTTATCTTACCTAAATTTTCTGTCATAAATAAGTTTTTCAATAATTCAATCTTCGTAAAACTTGTATCAATGTCATCTGCAGTGGTTGTGTAAGAAATGAAAGAGATTGTTTGTGTTGACATGTATTTTAATGTTTATCATGTTACTACAAGACCTAATACCAATAAAATGTAGGCTAAAATGAAAATAAAATACATTATACTCATATGTGCCACAGTGCTGTTTCTTGTGTAGTCAAGCATCGTTTAGCATAACGAATCAGACATTAAAACTAATTCAGAAATTGAAACTTGTATTTAAATATATAATTAAATCAATTTTAATGTCTCAAACGAGTGTTTTGCGTTCATCTGAGTAGGATAGTGTCATTTCGTCAGTATTACACATTATAAGAATCAATTGACATGTAAAACAATATAAATATACATTTCTCTGTACATCAACACAACATATGTAAGCTACCACGACATCAAGGTCCTAAATCTAGAACATTTAGGTTTTCCATTCGAAAATATCTCTAGAGAAAAAGATATGCATCTAGTTACCTGATAACATTTATAATTCAGCTATATTTAGGACTAGTCGAATGCTGACTATAACACTGTTTATGTAATTTGACATTATTAATTGTTCTCTAGGAAGGCAAAGGTAAAGGAAAGGAATCTTAGTTCTATCCATAAACAGTAATATAGACATGCTACCACAAAGTCACACCATACAAACATCTATTCCTAGACACAAAACAAAAAGTTTTTTTTAAAACAGCGCGACTATGGTGGCTCCATCTGACCTTACCCTAATCCTTGTGCAAGGCTTATTACTCAAAGTTTAAGTCGAACCATCGCTATATTTTTTAAGAAATTTTTTAGAAAATCTTTACTGTTTTTTTTGACTAATCGAATATAATTGACATTGCAATGACACTTACTACTAACCTAAAGAGTGCTAAACTATTTCTTACATTTAGATACTTTTGGTTCTTAAAACATTTTAAAATGGTCGATAGTTCGCCGCTACTAAAGATATGGTGCAAACTTAAGAAACAAGCACACAAGCGTGGTCTATTACAAACCAAAAATAAAACAATTTTTTCTATAATATACCTCAGTTTCTTTATTTCTTGTACATTTCACAACTGTCACGTTTACAAAGTAACCAAGTTTTAGATAAATTACAATACGCGCGGACCTCGTTTCTCAGTCCGTTTTTTCGCGCACTACTTAAGGAACAAGAAAGAAAAAACTAAGTACTTTTCAACATTCACAAACTAATATCATTTTTTACTAAAAAATCCTCACTTAAAACGGGAAAGTGTGCCATCTTCAAAACTCGTCACATTTATGTCAAAATCGATTTTAATTTTGAAAAAGGCACGAAAAATAATAAGTAACTAAAACTAATTAATCAAATTAAATGGGAATATTACTTAATCGATACCTAAACCGCTAAGTCCATAAACAAAATGCAAGATGCATTCACGGAGCATCGCTCCACACTAAATAAAAAAGAAAACAAAGAAAAAAAAATGGAAATGTAATAATGTGTAATAATATGAAAAAAAATCATGTTACTGTGTCTAAAATTATATTAAAAGAACTAACTGTTAATGTCTTTATAAGAGTGATCTAAATCACAAATTGTAAAAATAAGGAATTATTCAAAAATGTTGCTTTAGAGAAAAATTCACCTTCCATAATGTGGAAATTAATATTGTTTGGTAACTGGTACATGTATGTATTATTATATAATAATATGTATTGTTATGTGAAGGTGAATGTTTCTGTGTAGCGTCCTCCGCACTCGTCGTGTGCCTGTGTGTGTGTGTGCCGTCCGTCTTGATATGTGTGTGTGTGTGCCCCAGGTCAACGCCGTTAGCTAGAACCAAATATATCCATGTGAGTATTGAATGTATCGAACTTATAGTTTTGACCGAAAATTTAGGACTATTTTCATTTTTAAACACGAAAATACTGATAATAATTTAAGGAAAGGTAAGGCACTTGTCCCATTGCGAGCGATAAGCGAGTAACAAGTAGAGCGAGTATCGCTTAGACAGTATATTTTTGACAGTTCTGTCGCCGCAACAAACACATGCTGAGAGAGTTCTCTCCGGCCAGTGTGAAGAGTCAGCGAGTAACTATTCATATATGCATCTCTTTCATTTACAGGGTCCCTACATCTTGTTGTACGTTTCTTGAGCGATATAATCGTCGATAGTTACTCGTTTTCTCGCCCGCAATAAGACAAGTGCCTAAGACTAAAGTGTTTTAAAAACAATCCCATTTTAAGGCCAAACCGCGACATGTCTAGTACCTAACCGTAAAAGTATGTACTGTTACCAAATGAGTAGAAAAGATAAAAAAGAAAGAAAAAAAAAACGGGAAAATTTGAAAAATACAGCGAAAACTCGTGACTAGTTAAAAAGACATGTATCTAATTTAGTGTTTTTATACATTTCTCTAATTATTATTTGTCACTGTGATATGTTTTGAAGCATATAATACACGTACGGACGAAACTACAAGTATTCAAACAAATTGACAAGCGACGGTACAGTCGAGCACAACACGCTTACTTAATAATTATTTTTATTCTACAAATCTAAGTCAGCGTATTTTAAGTACAAATCTATAATAAGCTTAGAAGCATTGTGTCGACACACAAAATGTCATGTTGTGCACGAATGTACATTTAGATACACTTATACATATCTACATACTTTTTATATAGCTTTTAAATTGACATAGCATGTTTTATGCTATTATTATCCACATAAGATATGTCATTCCTCCATAGATATAATATATACTATATTTACTACTGTTTGCGCGAGATTTAATTATATTTTTGTTAGAATTAAACGTAAATAACTCGCTGTGGTGTTTTGCTTACCCTTTTACTTATCCCATGTAAAATATATAGCCTTAGCCTTTAGTGATCTAATAATAAATGCATTTTAAAACCGGAGATGTAAAGTATAATTTTAAATCTTGTATCAGTAGGAATCTTTAAGTTTTAAAGAAATATCAACTAAATAATTTTCACATTATCATGGAAAGTATTTAATACAAGATGTAAAATAAATAAGTTATGTCAACAATTCATTAATTTGCCACAAAAAATAACATTTTATTGTGACAATTTTGTTTACTATATTTCAATGATATCAGGATAAGCAAAGTAATTTAGCATCCTAAAAAAACAATACAATTTCGTTTTTCAATAGTTTCCAAATTAAATATCGCGCGAACATGTCATAATATATAATAGAAATAAACTAATTAAAATTTCTTACACATTTAACGCTGCCTTTTTATACCATTCATTTATTATTATTATTACGTTTTTTTTATTGAACATGACACTTAAGTACTCGATTGTACTTTTTTTAACAATAATTATTAACTGTTGGACAAATGTCTGAGAAAACTTAACTACTATTTATTTGAAAATGTAAACTAAAAATAATGGTTTAGTGCCATTAAGAAAACAACTTTCCCCAACATTTTGCCCAACAGTGGACCGATGCAAAATATTTTTAACAGCACTCAAATATGTACATACAACAGTGTTTTCTATACATATGTATATATATTAAACTTCTAACTTTTTCAATAGACTTTGGCTTAATTTTTGGCTTATTTAAGTCAAGGAACGAAAAGCGGGTTATTTTGGGAGAGTAAAGAAATATTTATTAAATAGGAATAATGTCAAATTTTTGTCAAAGATTTTTATAGGTAGAAACTTTATCTTTAGAAAATCGTTAAAATTATCTTTTAGGAAATTATGTGTACACCTTTTACTATAAGAATAGAGAGAATATTTTCATCAAAATAATTTTTACGTTAAAATATAGCAACATTTATAACATTCGGTGTTGTCATATAAAATATCATTAAATCTGCCTTTTATATTGACTTAGTAGATATTATTAATATGAAATAAGGAAAATATTTAAGGCATTTACTCGTGTCAAAGCAGACCAATTCATATAGCACAAATATTTAAAAGAAAATTAATTTCGGTTTAGTTGCCTTACACCCCCTACTAATAAGGGGAAAAAAATATATTCTTAAATGTTTTAATATTGCAACAAATAATAATATGTGAGTTTTGGGTAAATCTGTTTAAAAAATCTATTATATTAAATGATCAGTGTTGCTATATTTTAACAGCGAAGACTGTATAAAAGCTGCCATCTCTATATTTTTGCTTTAAAAAATTATATTTTACATCAAATTGAGTAAAGCGTTTGTAGTAAAATGTATGTGTTCAGATAGGTTAAATCGATGAAAAGTATAACCCTGTGATTCCTTGCGCAGACTTAGATGTTATTTACCCTATAGTAGATAATTGATAAATGTGATATTAAGTTAAACCAAATAAATTCAATATTTTGTTTTGAATCGATTCAAGACAATCTTATCGATTTTTTTTTTCATTAATCGATAAAAATCTCGATAATCGATTACAACTCCCGTTCATCGATGACCAGTTAATTTAAAAAGTTTATTGATCGATATGAGTTTTTTTGTAATATCCTTTTTTTTAATAGCCAACAGTATTACCATACCCTATATTTTTATGCCACCCAATTGCTATTAAAAATTATGCAGTCTGTGCGCTTAAAAAGAGTTGCCAAATATTTCACCAATCTGAACACATTGAATATAAGCATATATAGAGATGATCAATATTAAAATCTATGGTCCCTACTATCGAAAGTCGAAACAAGAGTCGATAGGAAATTATTAAAAAAACCCTCAAGATTCAGTCTGAAAGATTATGCGAGATAATTTTGACTAGAACAACGAAAATAGCAAAGAATCCTAAATAGTAGGCCGATAGATGTGTCTACAAGAAATTTAGGAAAAGATATCGCCAAAGAAATTATTAAGTTTCACCAAAAATATGTCTTATATTAAATAGTATTTAAATCTGATACTTTCATTATCTGAACACAATAAACTCAAAATCAGCTAAACAGATTTTCATGTGGTTTCCACCAATGTATAGAGCGATTCAGTAAGGTTTGTAATTCATTAATGTGTAGGCTATCCGGGGCGAGTCACAGTTAAAAATGAAACGTAAAAGTAACAGATTTAAATACTGTTTAATAATAGACATAGTTCTAGTAAAACTAAGGATTCAACGACAAAGTTACAAACATCGACTATTTAATTTGCCTAACTAGAATTGTGCAGAATACGGCATAAACTACGATCAACCGAAAAACTTAACCTGTAACTGGTAACACTTAATCTTTGGCTTGCCAACAACAAAAAACTATAATGCACAGATCCGACAATCCTTAAGGTTGTCCATTTAAAATATCAATCCGACATAACATTGGTCCATCACCTTTAAAAAAAATGTACATGTCTTTTAAATCACTTGATATAATCTTTTCGTTTTATACATTATTGAGTTTATCTCTTACTAGTATTCGTGTTCGGCCATTCCGTTGTTCTGCGCTTGCCGCTGGTTGTTTTGCTCCTGGCTTTGGTTTTGGCTCTTATTTTGGCTTTGTCCCTTGCCTTGCCCGATTTGTCGTGACGAAGAGAAGCATAGTTTCATAACGAACGGGAATTTTGCACCTGGAATAGTCGGTTGTAGATATTAGTAGGTATAGTTACATCTTAATATATCGAAATACTTGCCTAGTTACAGTTTAAAAGGTTACTAAATGGTACTTTTACAGATTTTGGGCCATTTTTTACCAAACAATTGACTTATGTCAAATAGAACCAAAGATTCATCCACCCACTCGATGGACATAGTGAAAATAAGACCACATAATCAATGAGTCCTTATCAAAATTGAACAAAATAAACTTTATTCTTCTTGATTATAATTGTGGACAAACTAATCAAAGATACATACCTAATTATTATCGTAAATTAATAGGACTGGATTATAAAATTAGGTTGGTTGGACAGTAAAAAATAAAAAGATCTATATTGTTTTTGTATCATAGGTCTGAAGTGAGTTGAAAGAGATTGGGAGATCCTTTGCTCAGCAGTGGGACAAAGAAAGATTATATGATACAGGTAGGTAGGACTTTATTAGAGTTATATTACCTGGATGCTGTATGGTCGCGTGGTTGCAGGCCATTATCGCCATCACCGACTGCGAGATGTTCTGGAACTCCATCAGCCCCGACGACGATCTGGAATATACAGATTTAACGTTATTCGAAGAAAAAAGAAAGGTGTTATAAGTTTGACTTGTTGGTCGTATGTCTGTGGCATTGTAGCTTTTAAACTATTGGACCGATTGCGATGTGAACGCCAGAATCAGCTTTTTATTTTGAAATCTGACGTAATCAACATAGTTTTAGCTATATTTTTTGAAGTTCTGTTCAGCTGCTTATGTCCAAGACTATAAACCAGACAATTTGTCAAGTGCTCCAATTTGTTTTTTTTTTCACTTATGTGGTTTCTTCTGTGACTGGATGTAATTTATTTATCTGCAATACGTTTGTTTTTAGCATATATATATATTTTTAAATGTTGTCTGATTGCTATAGCACAGGCTCTGCCTAGTTTCCCCAGATGGCCTTATCTCTTTCCCTCCAATACACAATGTTATCTGACCTCTCGCTCTTGAGCGGGAACTTGGAGATGGTGTGTGGGGGCGCGACGCCGTAGTCCTTGAACACCTGCAGCAGCTGCTCGTCCGACACGTCCGGGGGCGTGTTGAAGAAGTGCAGCACCTAAGGGACAATGTCAACGTTATGTTAGTAACAATAGAGTTCGTTTTAGATTGGCAAGTTTTGAGTACATCATGTCGTGATTAATTTGTATTATTTCCATTTAAGCAAATAGCAACTTTATCTCAAAGTCAATTAAGTTCGTTTTAGGCTGACTACTGTTGAATAATTGCAACATTTAAGGATATACCGGAATATATACTTAGAAGCTATGATGATGGGGTCGTTTCAACTTAAAATAATTGGAGATTTTTATATCGACGTTATGATTTTTTTCTTATGTGTTGAGTTTATATATAGGAACTAGAATATACTACTAGTCTTTCTCTGGTTTTACCTTTCGCCAAAAGCTGGCAGAAAACTGCCCTGTGTTTCGATTCACCCTATGAGTTTCAATTTCACCAAAATATTAGTAGGTAGATCAAAAATTAGACACATTATAAAATTAGTAGCAGTTTGAGAACGTAAAATAAATTACTTAAACACAATTTTTTTTTGCAATATTTTGCTACGATATCGCGATATGGCTATTTTTTCAAGGCAATCATATATTTACGGGACGTGTTTAAAGATCTTAACTATCCACATCGTGTACCTTAGAAGGCGGCTGTATCCTGTTCTTGTGTATGGAGGCGGGCGTGAGGAAGCGGTTGTTCTTGTTGCCGACGTAGTCCTTGAAGGACGGGCTCTTGTCCGGCAGCGGGTACGGGTTCATCACCTCCGAGAGGTACGCCTGTTTTGAGAACCTGGGGAACACAGAATTATATAGGATATTTTTTTTTTTTTATATACGCTTTTAATGACTAAACGATGGTGAATTATTATACAGGTAATTTGTCTTGTTCCATTAGACTTAATAGGGATAGAATTTGCTTCAATGCAAGACAGACTTAATTATATGGACTCGTACAGAAAAAAAAGGAAGTACACTGCTTGTTTTCTTGCAGACTGGTTAGTTAAGATTCAAAGTTTAATATAATTTTTTACTATTAATAATATTCGCATTTTTGACTTATCGAAAAATTTTATGCTACTATGAAAAGTCACATACTCCTAGCCTCTTGTATTTAATGACTGCATTTCAGATTCGCAAGGCAAAGAACGGAGTGTTACTACACCTACTTCCATAAAAGGACAAATATTAAAGTTTATCTACAACTTTTAAGCAGCGTTCCGGTTAAATACTGATCCATTGTTTACACTATAATTTCCTGAGGATCTTCAATTATAAGATATAATATACTCACGCCAGCGTCAACGTGTAGTCCCCGACAGTAACATTGTTAAGGTTCTGTACACATCGCTCGACGGACACGCCGTCACCCATCTGAACCATGGCCGTGCCTTCTTTTGTCTTCAGGAATTTTATCTGGAAATTGTATAGTTTATAATTAGGTTTAGGATAGAAAACACTGGTATAAATAAGATTGAATAATAGTTATCAAAGAGAAGGGGTAAAGAATTCTTAGTTTCGTTCATTTCTAGGAAAACTTTTCAGCTTAAAAAAAATATTTTATGAAAAACTTTATATTCATTGAGGATGACAGAATGCATTTTCCATCAATTCACCTATACAAAGATTTGAGAGCAATTAAAAGTAGTACAAAATCCAAGTTTATTTTAAAATTAATCCAAATGGACAGATTTTCCAAAATATCCTCATTTGAAGCATAGTCTCTGTCTTCTCTTTTATATTACTCTCTACTTCTTTCCTGGACCTAAAAATGTTAAAAATACGTCTTAAAATAATAATAAAAAGTGTTCTACTCACTCTAACAACATTTCCGTAGAGACAGCAGAGGTTGAACAGTCGATCGGCGTTCACCGTCTGAGGGTCGAGCCCGTAGACCATCATGACCGCTCCCTGCTGCGGGGGCCCGCCCTGCGCCAGCAGGGGACACTTAGTAACCACAACAATCACAACCGTTAGCCCCCAAGGATCACTCCTTTGTTAAGGAGTAAATTTAGCTCCTTTATAAGGAGGAAGTTTGGTTATACGTTATACCCCTTTTAAGGAGGAACTGATTTAACCCTTACTAAAGAGGATATTCAAAGTTCTCCTTTAGGATAAAGATTTTACCTTAAAGCGGGGATGATGGGGGCTTAATGTGATTTAATATTTCTATAGGATTTGGGGGCTAACATGCAGGGTTTGCTTTCTATTTGGTATAGTAAGTATAGTCTCATCTAGATAGACATCATCATTATATTAAGGGTAAATTAAAAATTAAACCCATATTAAAATTACTAAGAATATGCTACAACATTCATGCAAACATATAAGACCATATTACAGCAGTATTCTACAATTAATCACTTAAGCTAGTCTTTATTTTCAAAAAGATCCTTACAAAATCCATTAAATAGTTCAGAATTTTCTTCTCATATATCGCACTCTTCATTGATTTTTTTAACTAAACTTAACCCGTCATTCCATTATATTAATCCTCCATTAATTTCCACATTTCTATAAATAATACAACATTATTTATATCTTCTACTACCTTCCATTCATCATTACAACACATCCATACCAAGAAAAAGAAAATCAATCAACCAACCCTCACTCAATACTATTACAATCAACCCTTCTATTTCCTAGTCTAGAACAAATCTAACCCTAACTATTGTCTAGCCTGGACTAAGATAGTAGTAATTACCTGGTTCTGTGGGGGCATGGAGGGGTGGTGCATCGGCGGGGGAGGCACGAATCCCTCGCCGCCATAGCCCTCTGGACCGTAGCCGCGCCCGTCGCGCTAGAATGTTAAATATTTGTTAGTTAAAAATCAGAAATAGGGTAGATGGGTGTAAAAAGAGGAAATCTATTTTATCCGTCAGATGCACATGACATGAAAATATAGATTACACTCGGTATTTTTTTCAATACAAGTAATATCAGGTCAATAAAGCGAATCAAACACTGAGATTTGTAGGTAACCAAATATTTGAAGAAAACGTCCTTCGAAATGCATTCAACACACTTCAATAAGATGATTCAGGGCCTAGTGATGAAGCAAGCTAAGGAGATGAGTCCTCTTTAGTATATCTCCATCTTAATCTGGACGCATACAATATTTGTAACTTAAATTGAGAATTAAACTGAAATGACTTAACGTTTTCGTTAAGGAGTCCCTCAAGGCACAACTTTAGGTCCCCTATATTTAGGTTCTAGGTTTTAGTAATTTTTTGATTATTGCTGGATTTTCTAGTATTTGGGTATAAATAACCAGGGTATTACCGGATGATGTGGTGGTGGAGGCCCGTGCCTGTCTTTCATCATGCCCGGAGGCGGTGGACCGCCGCTGCCGTAGTCCATATCTGTGGATAACAAGAGGCTTACTTTAGAATAGTGTTATACAAAAGATTTTAATAGATTTTACGTTTATTTTATATGTTCTTCTAGATTGTCGAAAAATGTCTTTGATAATGTTTGATATATTCTTTCATATATTTTTACAGACGAGACGTTACACGACAGATTTGTTTTTGATTTGGCGTCATAACTTCTTTGCCTTTTTCCCTTCGAAGGTTTAAATATAGTGATATCCAATTGCTTTTAAACTATATTAAAATTGCAGTCTGTTACCAAATGTGGACATTTTTAACAGGCAATATTGCCAATATCCGAAAAACTTCACAAATGTATCTAAAACCTTTTCAGTAAAACAAAAGTGCCATGATACGAGACACAAATTGCCCACCACACAGACTTAAACACAAAAAGTATAGTCAAGAAGTATCGAAATCTCCCCAACACCGTACCCTGAAAGAGATCTTCTTAAACTAAGAAGGAACACACATCTTCTGTGCAGCAAGATGCTGTGGCGTTGCTATGACACACAGTGCTAGCATGCAAGGTAGGGGTCAAATGAAAGTCGTGTGCGGAATATAGTACTTTATTGTCTTGTCTGTTTCACAATACTTTATGTCAAGAATAATGTTTAGATACAGATGGAGGTATGGCAATTGTAGTCGAATAAAAAGGAGCTAT
Source organism: Autographa gamma (assembly GCA_905146925.1). Classification (NCBI taxonomy): domain Eukaryota; kingdom Metazoa; phylum Arthropoda; class Insecta; order Lepidoptera; family Noctuidae; genus Autographa; species Autographa gamma. Next base: position 1,270,005 of record LR989875.1, read on the forward strand.
TAATTGTATTTTTTCACTTGGTTTCTGAAATTCTGATTAACATGAAAAACAATTGATCATTTGTCAAATCTCATGTCAAGCGCTCTGATTGGTTGTTAGCCATTTCTAGTCAACCAATCACGTTAGTTGACATAAGATCAAATAGCACAGCTTTTCAGAAACTGTTTTTTTTTTTATTATTTTTCTTTTTGTTGACGTCATATTTTGTTTGTCTACCCTCCATCTATATTTTCTGATCTATGTATATTACTATGTAATGTAATAATATGTATGTACTATGTCTATGTGAATGACGTAGCTAAGATAACTGTGAATGTCATAATTTATGGTTCATATTGAAATATTTTGTATACGTTGTTATGGGAGATTTTAATGCCAAGGTGGGAGTACAAGAACGCGGCGAAACGATAATCGGACCTAACGGCGTGGGGCGCCGAAATCACAGGGGCCAAATGTTGGTAAACTTTCTAGAGTCCCAGGGGCTCTTCTTAATGAATTCCTTCTTTAAGAAGAAGCCCCACAGAAAGTGGACATGGCGAAGCCCCGATAATGTGACGAGGAACGAGATAGATTTCATCATCACGGACAAGCGGCATATATTTAGAGACGTCTCGGTGATCAATAGGTTTAATACCGGTAGTGATCATAGACTCGTCCGAGGCTCTCTAAATATCAACCTTAAGGCTGAAAGAGTTAGGATGATGAGACCTACTCTCCGACCCACGCTGCCCCAAATAGCTTTAGGTTCCGATAAGTTCCAGTTGGAACTCCAAAATCGTTTCGCACTGCTGGAAACCACGGACAATGTTGACGAAAAAACCGACACAGTGGTCAAAACGCTACAGAGTGTGTCTCGAAGGTTGTTCCCCGGAAAACGCGGTAAAAGGGAGTCCAAACTCTCACCAGAGACTCTCGAACTTATGAAGGAAAGACGAGAAACGCCAGATGCCCAGATGTCTTCGTCAGATAGGCGGTCCCTAAACCTGAAAATCAGGAAACTGACGCGACGTGACCTCCGACGCTGCAGCACTCGTAAGATCGAGGCTGCGATTGAGCGAAATAGAGGCACCAAAGTCTTCGCTCAGCAATTAGGCAGACCCCATCTGGCGAAACTGAGGACCGGGGATGGCAGGACCGTCACCTCTAAGTTCGAGATTCTGGAGGAAATTGAGAGTTTCTATAGACACCTATACGCATCACGGACGACTAAACCACCGAGACAAGGCGTAGATGACCACAGAGCCCCACTCACGCGCCATTACACCGAGGACATCCCGGATGTCGACCCGGGCGAGGTAGAGGCAGCTCTCAGACAACTAAAGAACAACAAGGCGCCGGGTGATGACGGAATTACGACCGAGCTCCTTAAGGCCGGTGGGACCACAGTCCTGAAAGAGCTAGCGAGTCTCTTTAATTCCGTCATTCACCAAGGCTTAACACCACAAGCGTGGAGTGGGAGTGCGGTGGTTCTGTTCTTCAAGAAAGGAGACAAAACCTTGCTGAAGAATTACAGACCTATCTCACTCCTGAGCCACATTTACAAGTTGTTCTCGAGAGTAGTCACTAACCGCCTCGCTACAAGACTCGACGAGTTCCAGCCACCAGAACAAGCCGGGTTTCGAAAAGGCTTTAGCACCGTAGACCACATCCATACTGTTCGGCAGATTGTGCAGAAAACCAAAGAGTACAATCAGCCGCTGTGTTTGGCCTTTGTGGACTACGAGAAAGCCTTCGACTCCATCGAAACTTGGGCGGTTCTGGATGCCCTGCAACGATGTCGTATTGACTGGCGCTACATCGAGGTGCTGAGATGCTTATATGACACCGCCACCATGACTGTCCAGCTCCATGACCGTAAGACGAATCCGATCGAGCTGCGTCGGGGGGTGAGACAGGGGGATGTTATATCCCCAAAGCTGTTCACCAACGCGCTCGAGGATGTCTTCAAAACTCTGGATTGGACTGGACGGGGTATAAATGTGAACGGTGAGCACATCTCGCACCTTCGATTTGCCGATGACATCGTCATAGTAGCAGAGTCGCTGGACCAGCTAAGCGAGATGCTGCATGGCCTAAATGAAGCTTCACGACTGGTCGGTCTTGGCATGAACTTGGATAAAACAAAGATCATGTTCAATGAACATATCAGGCCGAGACCGATATATGTCGAAGGATCGTTGCTCGAAGTTGTTCAAGAGTATATCTACCTAGGGCAGGTCATCAAGCTTGGTAGAAACAACTTCGAGCGGGAAATCGATCGGAGAATTCAGTTGGGCTGGGCAGCGTTTAGCAAACTTCGTCGAGTCTTTTCTTCGCCTATACCGCAATGCCTGAAGACCAAAGTGTACAACCAGTGCGTCCTACCTGTTATGACTTACGGTGCCGAAACGTGGACATTAACGGTTGGACTAGTCCACAAATTTAAAGTTGCACAGCGGGCTATGGAGCGAGCTATGCTCGGAGTCTCTTTGAAGGATAAAATTCGAAATGAGGTCATCCGACAAAGAACCAAGGTAACCGACATAGCTCGTAGAATTAGCTTGCTGAAGTGGCAATGGGCTGGCCATGTCTGTCGAAGGACCGATAGCCGTTGGAGCAGACGAGTCCTAGAATGGAGACCGCGGCTCGGCAACCGTAAGGTAGGACGCCCGCCCGCCAGGTGGACCGATGACCTGAGAAAGGTCGCTGGAGGGGACTGGATGCGGAAGGCGGAGGACCGGGTGTTGTGGCGTAAATTGGGAGAGGCCTATGTCCAGCAGTGGACTATGATTGGCTGATTGATTGATTGATTGATTGATTGATTGAAATATTTAGCAGTGAGAAATATGTATTTTTAAAGTAATAGTGAGATGGCAGTATGTAAAGTGATGAAAGAAAGACAGAGATAGAGAGAGAAATTATGAATTCAGTGGTACATGAGAAGGAATATAGATTAAATATGGTATGTGTTGAAGAAGAAAAAGTGAGATTCAAGGAACAAGATTGGTTAGTGGAGATTTCTTGCAAAGTGCTTGTTTATTTAACAGAAGATATTATTAAATTTATAAGTGCACAATTTTAGGTAGGTTTAGTTAAGAAACCTAGTTTAAAATTGTTACTGTTTTATCTATTTTGTATGTCAATCATATCAATAGTTTTTTGCTGTTGTATAGTATAATTGTTTTCTCAAAGTCATCTTAGCTACGTTAACAAACTGTTGTAATTTATGATAAAGTATAAATATATTGAAATTTCTAATGTCTTATAAAAATTGTGTAAATAATCATTATAAGTATTTCGTATGTAAAAAATATGGGTATTGCGACAATATTTGATATGTATTATGTTGTTCTATATTGAATAATGTAATAGTTATAACAGGAGGTTTTTTTTTTATTTATGAATTGTTTTTTCGTATTCGTAATTTTACGTTAAGATTTTTTTTTAAACTCCTGTTATAACTATAAAACAATTCAAATACAAGTTATTGGGATAATAACATTAGTACTAACACGACATATTAGTAACTAGCTAAACAACCTTATTCAAAAAACATTTACATTTGTATATTCAATAGAATTCAATTATTACTTAACTGTATTTATTAATTGAATTTCTCAAGACTAATCAATTAATAAATCAGTAAAAAGTACAAATTCACATTCCTATTTGAATAAGGTTGTTACTTTTCATATTTACTTCTGAATATAATGGCATTGAATCTTATATCTCAAATTCACAGGATAAAATACGCAAATCTGGATCTTTTTCCGCTAAAAATAAAGACAATTTTTCATTAAATATTGCCATTAAATTCAGAAGCCTCAAAACATGCTTTCATCAACGACGAATATATCTAAATCGCATTCGTGTGAGTTGAACAGGAAAGTTAGATATACAATTATACATCCAAACGGGTTGCCACGAATATTCGTATACCGACCGTTCTGCGAATGTTCGCACGAATGTTGGCTATGTTGGCTGCACGAATCTTCGCTGCACGATCTGGTTGTGGCTTGCGGCGTGGCTGTGGCATCTGTCGATCAGCCGGTGCATAATGCATTTGGTATTGCATACAAATATACGATGTTTAGTCACTGGTGTCTTTTGGTGGGAAACGGGTGAGTAAAACTGTAGTGGTGATGTAGTTAGAAGTTTAATCTTAAACTGTATGAACGTAAAGTAGAGAAGATATATATTTATATAGGTATATATTTTTATATGTACGTATATTATTTATATAGCCATCGGTAGACGTAGTAGTTTTTTTTTTTACTGTACTGTTGTACCTATCCCAGCTGCTTCTCCATTTGACCCAAAGGTTGATTGGTAGATAATGCCTTGCGGCATTAAGTCCGCCTTATGTACCACAATTGTACATGAAAGTTTAAATAAATAAATAAAATAGGTTTGTTTGATTTAAGTTTACATATTAAAAATGTATAAGGTTAAAATATTAGAGAGCACTATGGATTCGAATATTTCAACTTAACCACTTCCTTGTCCAATGAGAAAATACCCATCATTTAACTATTGTGTTAACTGGCGGAAAAGTTTAAGATTAAAAGAGTTCTCCTAAAAGTAAGTCTCTAGCTTAGAAAAAGCAGCACTTACTGACTGATCTATAAAGAAAAGCCGATTTTTCTGCAATCGTAATATTATAGAACGGGGATTAGCGCGTACATGCAGAAATACCTTTAGGGCTTGACGTTTCGACCGGGTTACGCCAGCAGACTGCTGGTGTAACCCGGTAGATTACTATAAACATGCAGCGCGATAGTTTAAAAGTTATTTTTTTCTGCAATCGATCTTTGGATGGGTGACCATACCAAAAGTTTCCTACATAACTTACACAGCAAACTTAAGACTGATATTCGTCAAAAACCTATCTCTCCATTATTAGATAAAAAATCCATAAAACCCCAAACACGAATTAAAATTGAAACACCCACAATATTAAACTCCACATAAGTGCATTTTATATTTCCGTATAACAGCCATTATTGCATACCAATAACAATTTTATAGCGACCCATTACGAGCGTAATTGTTTAAAAGCATTTTACGCGCGGTTCACACATTTAACTAAAAGGTTATTAATTAAAGTCATTAAAAGGTTAAACATATGTTTTAAGCTTAGAGTATACATAAGGAACTAGACTGAGCCTATCAGAGTTTGAACGTAAGCACTAGTGTGAAATGGTTTTGTCGTAAATTATGCATGAAGATGAAGCTTGCCGTTTTAAAAAATCTATCTAAAGCACTAATATTATCCTAACAATGTCAAAACCATCGATATTTTCGCTTATAATAATAATAATTTCCTTTATTTCAGGCCACTAGGGCCCATAGAACATACAATACATAAACAATATTATAAAACAAAACCTATAAACTAATACATACAATTATTATTACAAGTTTCTCGTTGCGCAAAAATTAACTTAAATGAAAAACGAAATGTACTAGGATCAGACTAAAACTTCTCCCGCTTGGCACAAGGGGAAACTACCTATAGTAGCAGTCTATGTATATAGTACGTCAATGGTTTTAAGGTTTTCGCTAATGTCAAATGTGTTTATTTATGTGGATGTAAATGTTGAGGTTTTGTTGAAATATAATGTCATTAACCTACATTGTTGGGGCATCTGATTTTATTTTCGTGTTGATTCATTTGGATTAATTGTTTTTGTGGTTGAGAGTAAATTGATGTTGGTATATTTTATAAGGAAAATAAACTGTTATTTAAGTTTTTTATCTAACCGTCGCTCTGTAATACATAGAAGAATTAAATTTATAGTAGTTTTATGAAGTGTGCACTTCTATAGAAATTATAGTGTTTTATAGATATGAAATCATACGTAACATATTGTGATACTATCAAAGTTAACATAGAAAAATAATCTAGCTTTTGCCGACGACTTCCTCAAGGTAGACTTTAGAATCCATTCAACCATTTAATAGCTATATAAAAAGGGATAATACTTATATTTTGATCCAGACTAAGAACTTTTTATATACCAATCAAAATCCTTTAATTTGTTTTCGCTACCAGAAATAACAAGTACAAAAACTTCCACACGCACTTTTACATGATTTCTATGACATTGAATTTCGATTTATCCAACACAAAAAAATACGCACAAAAATTCTGTCTACCATATGAATATACATCACAAGTATAAACAGGGGTTGCAAACATGCATCCATTTTTAAAGACCACACAGCCAGGTGTGAGCGTAACGGTGCAGAGTTATACACCCCCTATTTTATTAGGGTTCCGTACTAAAAGGGGATAGGCACAAGTACGGAACCCCATCAGTCAGTCGGAACAAAGAATTTAATATTTTATTAGCTGCGAGATTCCTATTTATTTGGATACGATTTTGTTTTGCTCTAGGGTAAGGATTCTTGTAACTGGATTTAATTTCCCAGGTGTAGTGTTCTCTAGGATAAGAAAGGTGTTTCTGATATTAAAATTACTATTCTAGTGTTTGGCGAATTGTTGAATTTATCGACGAATGCAAGACCCATTTTATATTCATGATATATGTTAGTTTTAGGATATATTATGTTGTCTACAGTGACATGTCTACTATTTATTTTATCGCAGATCTGCTGGCAGAATATCTAATAAAATACGCAGTACCTTTGTACCTTACCATCTAATGTTGTTATTAGTTTAGATAATGATGTGTAAACGAACTGTTCAATAAACAAGATACATTTTTTCTATTTGTCAAAAAAATTACATGACCTTACATAATTAAACCAATGCCGTTTCAGCATGTATACACACGTAAAATTCATTATTCCATTTCTAATAATTTATACATTAAATCAATATTGTTGTGCCACACTTTAAAAAGACCAAATACCTAAAGTTATTAATTAAATCATTACCTATCTACTTAACCCCTTTTATTTAAACTTCCTTAATACTATCCCATCTAAACATAGCAACAAAACAGTCCCTACATTTCTAGCTAGAAGTACGTACGCAAGAAAATCATTGGGGGCGCGCCACGAGGCCGCGGGTCTATGAATTATTTAGAGATGGCAACACTGGTACGTCACTCGCTGCCAGGGTTGCCACCATGGTTTAGGCACGTGATATAAATCGATAGTTCAAGGTAAAAACACGGTAAAGTAATTGAATGTTTGATTTTCTATGAATTGGAATTGTTTCCCGGTATAAAATAATAATTGTGTGTTTTTATATTTTTCAGTGTTACTGAATAATGACACTGAAGAATGACATAGCACAATTAAACTATTATATGTTTGTAAAGAACAATCAAGAAGTCAAATCAGGAAAGTCACATAAACAGCAAAATAAATAGTTACCTCTATTCGTTTGTCGTATTCGTTAAGAAGTTAAGTTGCAGGTAATTTGGTAACAATAGTTTAAATAACCAGCCCCGGGAATATAGCTTAAAGCATAGTTTTGGCCACATGTCCTTTATATCGTTTGAGCAGAATTGCATGTTGAAATCCTTTATTCCAAATTACGCAAAAGTTAGAGCTAACCATACGAGCAAAACCAGCAAATGCACGCAAAAATACAACAGTTAGCAACACTTGCATTTAAATTTTATCGCTTGCAACCCTGGTGTTATTGCGATTCCCCGCGGTACGTAGGTATCTCATTCCGGCGCCGGATTTCAACGGAGTCGGACGTCTTTTAGACTCGCTTTTATGACGACCCAGTTCTCATATTCACGCTCATTGTGCCTTTTATTTCAGTTGCAGCGGCTATTAAAGACTTTAGAAAACGTTTGTAGGGTGTCCACGTAACGTGTAAAGAAAAATGGACATAAACTGAGTGGTTTGTGACATAATTTTAAATAACGTCTTAAGTTCAAGATACTTTTGTCAACCTTTGATACTGGAATTAAAAAAAGAGAAAATAAGTAATGATTCAGAAATCGTGTCAAATATAATAATGTTTTAACATCAAGATTATACAATATATATTATAATAATACGAACAACTAAATTAGGAAGATTTTATTAATGTCGAAAGCATCATCAAATGGACGGGACAACAAATCTAAGTAAAATTACTGTTCCAAAATTCTATCTGAATCTCAAAGCCCAAAGAAACACTACCAACAAAATTAATATCTAATAGGTACATTTGAAATCATACAAAAATCTTACACATATGGAATTACTCAATACCCTTTTAATCTCGAAAAAGTACGGTTTTGAATTCAATTTCCTCTGTAACCAGATTGAGCGCCATTTGCGAATCGCTTAAAACAAATTTCGCTTTTATTCAAACCGAATGGCTCATTCGGTAACGTGTGATCCAGGATCTTTTATTCATGAAATTTTTCAATTCTGTGCAAAATTTTATGGATTGCAAGGGCTTTACGATTTTTTTATAGTTGAACACGAAAATTATTTTGGGTAATATGTTTGATATAATTTTGGAACGACGTTTCATTTTATTTTGGCTATTATTTATTTTACGGTCTCAGTATTTTCATGAAACTGTTTTGAAGCTAAAGTTTCTAGCATTTATTTTTGTATTTTTCTCCGAAATACCATCATCCATTCGGAACGGAATAAAAAAAATAAAAAAACGCGACTTCTAGCCTTATTTACATATACTTAAAGTTATTCAAGATAACCATTAAATAGAAGGACTTTTGGGGGTCCTGTGCCCAGCAGTGGGACACCATAGGCTACAATAAAAATCTCAAGTATTAATATACATGTAAAAACCTCGCATCATATCGGCAAATCAAAAACCCGTATACCAAAATACAATCTGGGAAATTAACCCCCCTAAAATTAATTCAAAAATCAGACGTTACGCAGTCTATACGTTAAATATTTAACTCCTATATACAGTAAAGAATTCCCTCCATTCTTTTATTGTGAATTCGCGAACGAAAAAGATGAATACATTAAGATATGTATGGAAAAGCCGCGAATTTCACAGTTTAGCACTTTCGTTGCATGCCGGCAATGTTCTCATATTTTGTGCATTTGTGTTTCCATGCATTTTTTGTTACACATTGTTCGAAATGTTAGCTGTGTCAACACATGTTTTATATTTGAAAAGAGTACTACCAAATTGGTATGTTGTTATTTTTAAATACTAGATTGCCTATTAAATATGATTAATGATTAAGTTATTTTAAGACTTGATCTGCATACACGAAAATAATATTGTCCTTTAAACTAAAGACGTGTTATTTGGTTGATCCAAATAAGATTTTTTTATGTACAATATTAAGATCTTAGGTACTCAATACCCTACATAAATAGGGCAAGAAGGCCTAAGTACATCGAATTTTATTTAATGTATATATTTAAAATGTTTAAGTGTGTACAATAAGGATTATTATTATTAAGAAGTTGTGATATTAATGACGTCACACAGTTTAGAGACGAAACTATATGAAAATATTATAATTAAAATTATGATCCACCTTAACTGCTAAATATGAATCATCTAACAAATAAAAAACAAAACAGAGCACAAAATCTGCATACCGAGTCCAACACAGAAACATGAAGACCAAAATACTAAACTTAGTAGCAAGCAGTACTAGCAAGAGGGAATCTGTGAAATCCAGATCAAATGTAACGCGAGCCTGAAAGTTTCAGTTTCAAAGCTTTCAGTTTCAGGCTGAATTAGAAGCTCCGTTGGAACAGTTCGGGCTGAAACCTCTCGGATTAGTGATCGAGGCTATTCGGGGCATGTAAAGCGGTCTTTGATTTACTAGTTCACGAAAATGGAAAATGAAAATTGTTTTGTTTAAGTGATTTTATAAAGACTGTCTTATCAACAAAATAAACATACTATATTTTGGTACTATACAGTTTTTGAAATGGTAATCTTTTAAATGGTAATTGGCTTATAATTAATAATGAAATTGGCCGTTCTAAACTTTAATCAGTTATCATTTAAAGAGTTGATTACTTAGAAATGTTTTAGTTTTAAATAGACGTAAATAAAACAAAACTTTTAGAAAATGATTTTGATTTAATATCTTGTTAATTTTTACTGTTAATTAACGAATTTCTTAACTAAAAGTTTGGTTTTTATTAAGATATATTGTTTTCCATCATAACAACAGATCTGTTAACTACTATATACTAACTATTGGGTCATTAATGATGATTTCGTTAAAACGAAATCCAAAACCGATTTGACTATTTATACGATTTCATTCGGATAAACTGTGGATTTCAAATTAGGTTTCAAATTAAACCATAATAATACCTTTAACAGAGCCTTATTATATTCAGCTGGGCTATACCAAAATTTTTAATAAAATAATAATATTAAACCGGCCTATATACGTCTCACTGCCTGCGACCACCCCATATAGAGAAGGAACGAGCATTGATCACCACGCTTGCTGGCTTGCGGATTGGCGATTTCAGACCAAAAATTAATCTAACAAAAAAGTAAAAATTACATTAGGAATGCATGACTTTTTTTTGCTTCGTACGTTTCAAAACTGTCACTTGAGCAGAACTCTGAAAGTGTGAGAATCTAGTCAAAAGTTGGTCGATTTGCAAAACTTGTCACAACTCAACCGAAAATAGCTGTAAATAAAGTTATAAAACTTGTGCTTTTCATATAGTTTCGGGATATGTTCAACCGGTAAAACGGGGCAGAAATGTACGTAAAATATGTTTTATAGAACGACCTGTCACAAATATTAAAGTATGTATAAGAGTTTCAGATTGGAATTAAAAAAATACCCAAAATTTTATGTAGCAAAGGATTTTTATGTGTCTTTGTATTAACAGAAATATATTTCTTTGGTTCGTTACTGCCTTAAACACCCTGGCAAGAACAAGAATATTGACACAAATATTTATCACATTCTTACAAAAATTAAGACCTGCTTATGTAAGTCTTTTAAACAGGCCAAACATTTCATATTTATAATGCGACACATCGTGTCTTCAACAACCTATCCAATGTGCACAATAAAAATATTTCCAAATATCAAACCCAAAGGGCCCAAATCCACCTCTTCGGGCCCCTACGACTTGTACAAACATGATAGAAGCGTTTCACCTAAACTAAATATATCAGACAATGGGCGATTTAAACTCAAAAACTATTCGGACTTTCGGCCACGGCTTAAAGTTCACATTACCACGTTTAAAGCTTCATTCGCGCCAAATTATCGGGGATTAGTTCCGAAACTCCATCCTTGAATAGCACATGATTAAGGATCACAATTGAGTTTCAAACTATCCTATATTAAAGTCATGGGTTTTGGTAAGCCCAAATGTTGGCCTATGGTTGGATTAAAATATATGAATATTATCACGCCTGTATCCCCGAAGAGGTAGGCAGAGGTGTACCAATGTACACCCACAGTTCGCCGATATGTTTAGGTCTCATGTAATATGGGCGAGCCTTTTGCCACTAACCGGGCATTAATCCAAACTCCGACCTGCTACTGAGCTGAGGATTAAAATATATGAATATTATAAGGATTTTAGACGAAGAACTATGTTAGCAACATGATTGGGTGTGAAAACGGGAAATTTATCGGGATTTAGTGTCACAGAAAGATATTAAAAAATTAGATCTCATATTTTGTTAATGAAAACGAAATACAAGCTAGAATTTTTATAATAGGGATAAAAGAAGTTTACTTTATGCCTTTGTTGATTAAACTGTGACGTCGTAACATGTTGTCGTAAATGTTTCGTTTTAATAAACTGACGTAAAAAAGTACGTGTCATGTTTTTTTATATTATTTCTCGAAAATAAGAGTCATCAACTTGCTCACAGCAAATGAAGTTGCATATGTTTGCCTTTCATAGCTAGAAGTTATAAAAGGCTCAAACTCCACACAATGGCGTTTTTGAAACTAAAATAGTTTCAGTGAGGAAATGCTATACAGATGAAATAGCAGTAAGTACTTCTTTTTTATCACGACATATCTCGAATTAAACTTTCAGAATACGAGTTTGTCGGTAAATTGAAATGCTTATCATATTTCTTTACAAAAGATATAATAAATAAATAATTTATTATATCTTTTGTAGATATAGTATGCTGATTATATTTAATAATTGTCACATAATATTATAATGTTTACGAATTGAGATGAAGTAGTGTTTAGTATGAATGAAATATGATGAACATAATACTGGGTAGGTGTATGGTTATTGTTAAAATAGTTAGGTAAATAACTATTTTTCAAAAATAAAGCTTTTTCTTTATGTTTTAAACATTCATAAGTACACATTTCGTTTCATAATCGTGTGTTTTAATACCTCGTTAAAACACATGTTTTTTAAATTTCGTCAACTCAATTTATTGGAAATGTTTCGTTCATTTGAAAACGTCGCATGAATTTACGTATTCCTACAAAAACCGACTTTATATTGGGATAGTTTTCGGTTACAACCTGTTTGTTTATTATAAACATTTAGGCACTGAGCAGTCGATGCACAGATATGAACGAGTGCCCATCCGATCAGTGATTGCCGCGGACAACTTTTTTATGTGCACTGCGCAGCAAACTACCCAAGCGCGGACAAACCTATGAATCGTATGCGCAGCTCCTTAAAACCTCATTTATTTTTCGTCAAAAAGACAGTGCTGTGTATCGTACATTATATTGTTCCGGAATTTTTGGTTTTTAGTGGTGTCTAGGGCCTGTTTCGTCTATAATACTCACTGTATGGCTGTGGCCTCCCCCCCGTGTACTGTGGCGACTGTAAGAGGGGCGCACTCCTTTGAACAGGCGGTACGTCCTCCGATACTGTGGACAATGGACAAATACATTTTAATAAAACTCGAAATTTTAACTCAAAAATTATTTATATACTAGGTTTTTTTAACTAGATTTGGAATGTCGCAATTTTCGCGGGTTATAATTTTTATTTCAAAATTATCCACAGTGTTGCCATTTTTAGTGATGTGATGTAACCTATCCTAGACAAAACATATTATCAAATCGTTAAAAAGTCACCGGTCCTCACATACCTAAATAACCTAAAAAGTTTTTACATAAAAATATTGCACATTACAATTCCACGTATCGACATACGCTTCAGCTCAAAATTTGAAATTTGTCCGTTTGAAATTGTTGGGCGATCCCTAAACATCACAACCGAACTAAAACATATTTAAATTTGCAATTTATTACGTCTATTTCTCAAATTCTTTGCAGTATATCTTAATGACATCCTAACTTACAGGAGTGTAGAAAATAGTCAACGTATTATATCATTACATTCTAATTAAAGAAAACTAGCACTCACTTGAAATAACCCTCAAATCTGAGCACAAACTCAACGTTAAACACCCAGGAACGGACCAGTAGACCCTACTGACACTCTGCTTGTAGTAAACTCTGTATGAGGACACAAAATACCGGTTCCCTTCCGTCAGACCGTCCATCAGGGCAAGTACGGAGGTAATAACTAATACAGCTGAATCGATATCTATGTTTGGAATTAGCCTTCGATGGGTAATGGAGGGAAAGAAGTAGGTTCACTTTTGTTGAATGCATTTTGGGGGTAGACACTTTACTTGAAGCAAAGTTGAAGGAAACTATCGATTTCGAGACTGCTTTGAAACAACCATTTATGTGGTTATGTACTCTCAATTAAACTTTATTTTGTCGGATCTCAATATCATACATGAAATTTAAGTAAATTTGGACTAGCCTCAACGGTAGACCGAAAAACGTAAAACCTGTAATCAAATTTTCGACAAGACTAGGTTAGTCTTAATGGATGTTCCTAGTAATTTTGTCAATAGGTCCCGAAAAAGTTAATTTAAATTTTGTTTATTAGAAAGTTGAACTTTTAAATGTAACTGTACAGTGCACCGACGTTGCTTTTATGCATCGATCACATACATATTACATTAGGGCGGCCACAAACGATTCTATGTCCAATTGCCGGTGAAAATAACCGACTGGAACATATGGTTAACTACTATCAACCCGCTAGTTTGCCTGTTTTATTAACATTAAATGTAACTATTCTTGTTCGCCTAACGAAACGCTGTTTATATATACATTTTTTAATTATACATATTTTTTTTTCGAGTTTGTGAGTTGGGAAGCTTGTGAAGACTGATTTAAATAGTAGTTTAGACACTGCAAAAACCGAGTGTTATAATATTGTTTACCACCCTATTCGTTTTTTCAGATGAAACTCATTTATGAGCCAGCCATATATCACCACCTTGCCTTCTTTTCGGGTCTTTGCAATCATCCTAAAATTCTACTGCGACATAAGAGAAAATATCCTAGAACTATCTTATATATAAATAAGTCTAAGATCTAGCACTCACCGTGGCTATGGGAAGCACCGCAGTAGCCCATCGCGACATCCCACACGTCACTTCCCTGCACATATAAAGACGAACACACTCTTTATTTCTTTTCTCAAAAAAAAAAACTCAACAAAATATCTATGGTCACCACGCGTAGCGTTAACGGTGCATGCCAATTCGATTACAGAAAAAAAGCTACAAAAAAATAAACATAAAAAAATAAAAGATTCTTTTTTCGAAAGTTTAGACATTTTGATTTGTATATCGTGGTTGAGACAAATGTGTCGTGTCTTTGATTTCTTGTCTGTCTGTTCGGTGAACTATTTTTAAAACGATATACAAAATGTAACATTTAATAAATTATATATTTTTCAGAGTGTGTTTGTCATTAGTTTTATATGTGCATGAAAGATTATTATTAATAACACTATTATAATAAATTGAGGTAGTACAGTCGAAGTCTGAAGCTGACCGCTAAACGCCGACGACTTTTAGTCGCGCGACTTTTTTGCGTCCGACGTCGCGATCGCATCTGCGACTGCGGCTCTGTCAAACAGGTTACAGTCGCTCAAGTTAATATCATCACAAAGTTTAACAGCAGATTCGTAAAAATGTATCTAAATGTCTGAAAGCAGAAATTAGCTGAAAATAATTAAAGTGTGATGGATCTAATCTGCAATTAAACTTTAAAACAATGATTAACTTAGCCGCGACTAAACATATAACATGCGTGTTTTTGTCGCATGCGATTTTTCTGTCTTAATTTAGCGGTCAACTTGGATATTTCAAATGTGTACTTATGTATGTTAATAGTATTTAAACGGTATAGTGAATGCATAATAACTATTTGTATAATAGATATAATGATAACAAAACGCTGTAGTATATAAGACGAATAGTTTAACAGATCCATGTGGCATTATAAATATAAATTTGAAGTATGGATCCTCAAAACTATTTGTCTTATAGCAAATGCAAGAATTAGTACCAAAATGTTTTAGTGTGAGTCTAAAAACATCAAACATTAGCATAGATTATTATATTAACACAGGCTTTCGATATATGGAAAGACATCTTGCAAATAACCGTATTTTTTCAAAGAAGAAATAATTTAACACGGAACAAATTTTAAATGTTGCTGAAATGAAGTTATTTTTTTCACACAAGTAGGAAACAACATAATAATATTTTAATTACAATTATTATGGAAGCTAAGCTCATTGATGATTGTTGAATTTGACATAATGTAGAGTGGGACCTAAAATGGCGACCAGACATAGCCAACAAAATACAATTTTGAAACTACGAAACTCGAATGTATTTTTTTCTCTATTTATGTACACAAATCGAAAAGGATCAGGTAAAATTTCCAAGCTATATTTCGTTACAATAGAATCGAAGTATTATTGAATTTTAATTAGTGTTTTTGAATGAATTTAGTAGTTTGCCTAATTTGCGAATATTTACAGGTTTTCTTTAAATATTTTTGGTTATAGTGCAGTTATTGACAATGTCTGGTCACTACTTAATAAGAAAGCAGTAGGTACTTACCCAATTTCTTGATAACCTGTAAAGTATAAGTATGTGTTGCCAATCCTACATGATTGGAATTTTAACAAAATGACGAAATTGTGAGTTTGTGACAGTAAAAGTTCTGTTTAGTACAGGGAAGGTAGACTATTATTAAGATAAATATGAAAAGTATTTCTTGCAAAAAAATTGCTATCCAATAAATTGACTGAAAACCTAACAACTAGCTTAATAAAAATCAAACACAATGCTACACTTTTTTATTACTCGTCTAAATGTTAATTTATGTATGTTGGAGGGTTATATATTTTGGTTAGTAGTTTTTTGAACTTTTATCCAAAATTCTTACAATCAACTACAATTCACTTCTCATCTTATTTATAACCAAACACAACCCTTAACCTACATGCAATCGTCTTAACAAAAACGCAGGTCATTTCGACCCAAGGTTCAACCCTCAAGATCTCGGTATCGGTATTACCCACCCTTTACCATCTGCTTGTGGTCAACCCTTGACGTGCCAATACGTGAAGTGTGATGACAGTAGTGTGGTCCATTCGACCGCGATCATTGGTAATGTTTATGTATGTGTTGTGGATAGGTAAGTAAGATTGAAATGGTTTATTAAAAAAAATGTTTTTTTTTTGAAGATTTTTTTTTATATGGAAATTTAAAAATACTATTTGAAAACTAAGCAACATGGAAAATTAAAATTTGTAATTGTTTACTACCGAAATGAAATTCAATAATATAGTCATAAAATCCACTTATACATAAATATCATTGAAATATTATAATAGTAAATATTACAAATCACAAGTACTAGAAATGCCAGAAATAGAGTTTCGTTTATTTCCAAAACCCAAAATATTATTTAAGCTATATTATGTTTCCACAGAAACTAACTATAAGTATTCGATTACATAAAACATTACAATATAACAAACAATTGACTCAAGTAATATCGAATATCAAAAAGATTGGGTACGGATGGTAAAAAACTGGGTAAGAATAAGACACCCAATATTTTGCTGTCGGTACTGACCCGGTTATATCAATAACACAATAAGTATCACACAATATGTTACTATGATATTGTAGTATGATATATTTCCATGATATATTGAGATGTATCTGAAATAAAAATTGCTTTTGCATTTTCTGTAAAACTTTTTATTGTTCTTTTTGTTTTCAATAGCATACTATGGAATTTAATCTTGTTATAGACTGATTTTTACATACACAAAAGGTCGTAATTTTTATCCTGTCTTAAGTTTAGTTTTTTTATTGTTTTGGTTGATTTTTATGCTTTCGGCACAAAGAGTAAAACTTAAACTAGCAAACTATACTGAACTCAAAGTCCTAAATATAAATTGAATATAAAATAAGCCTAAATACACGTAGGGTGCCGATCACATCAGACTTAAATGATTCCAATGTTAATTTTCATTTACTGTGACGCTTGCATTTATTAGCTTTCCAGCATTTCTTAAATTTCTCTTTTTTGTAGCTATTTTTTTTACATAAACCCAGAGAACAACAAAAAAACCGATACCAATGTACTACCGGTTTTATTTCGATATAAATCCCTTTGAACACAACGTCAATACAAATCAGAATTTCGATAGCTGGCCGTACGTCACACAATGGCCGATTCTGGACGCACTTCAAGTCCATTTGCACACAAGAACTACTACAGCGGCTACACCGGCCAGTCCTACATCGGCTATAATCCTACAAAGGCCACAAAAAGAGGGGTGCGGATTATATGGGGATGAGCCTCCATTGAGGGGCTGATATAAAGCATAAGGTACAATTGTATTAACAATGAGATAAGCGCGTATTTGCGTTGTTGTAGACCTCGCCTTAGGGGGTAATGTTAAACTTTTGTATTCTTTGTTTATTGATTTGGTTACACGTGTTTTTACACAAATCAAAATATCTATTGATATTACTACAACCCTGATGCGTCTATCAGCCTGTTTGAACGTGATAAAAACATAACATAACATATCATCACGCCTGTATCCCCGAAGGGTGGCAGAGGTGTACCAATGTACACCCACTGTACGCCGGTATGTTTAGGTCCATGTAATAGGGTCGAGCCTATTAGCCTGTTTGAACGTGATATACTAAAATCTACCGGATGGGTTTTTTATATAGTTTTCACCAATGGATAGAGTGATTTAAGAGGAAGCTTTTGTGTTTATAATTAACTCGTGTTTTGCCTACCCATGCAAAGCCAGGGTAGGTCGCTAGTTTAACTAATCATGATGGGAACAAAACAAATACACAATTCGAATATGAGTCGACTCAAAAACTAGTAAAAGCAAGGGTTCCAACTATTAACCTACAGACCCCTAATGTAAACAAATTGAAAATCCTTTCTACATATGTTCAAATATACTTAGATGATGACAGTACGTAAACTTTAACCGTACAGGCAAACACACATAAATAAAACCCTCTGATATCAAAAGCGTCTTTATTTCAATGCAGTAAGGGTTATTTTCGTTATTCGTTTTTAATACAGTTGTGTGGTCAACTGTACAATTGTCAAAAGGGACAGAGGTGTGTGGCGATTGACGTAAATTGAAATATCTCGTGTCACCTTGAGGATTGAAAAGATGGGATCATCTTATATCAGAATAGGGTTGTCAAATGTCCTGTGTGATATGTTAACCGTACTCTGATGAAATCCCTTTAGATATCGCACAAAATTTGTTTATTTAAACCGTTTTGATGGTCGTCTCTGAGGACCCGGGTTTGATCTCCGGACGGGTGAATGTGTAAAACAATTTTTGTTCGTGATGTTGTTTATATATATTTGATTTATTTATTTACTGTACCTTACACAGAAGCTAATGAATTTGGTTTAATTTAGTCACAATTAATTTTCCCGATCTTTTAAATAGGCCAGTAGTATAAAAAATATGTATGTATGTAATAATGCTTAAAGTCACAGTAAGGTTGTTTCGAATAAATTAACGGCATATAGCTGTATCCATTAAGAACGAAAGCTGACCCCAACATAAATATACACACATAAAAAACATTACTTATGTTATGATTTGAATTATTATTGTATACCAATAAATATTCCCAAACCATTATTCTACAGACACAAAACAATTCCTTTCAGTTTTTCTAACCGGATGTCATCCGTTTTGCGCGCCATCAACCCTTCGCCCGCCGCGGGTTACGACACTAAGTATTTTGTTCACTTCTTATATAAATTCTGATATCGAGAGAATCTAGATATGAGATCTAGAGGGTTGAATGGAAGGGTAAGGGTAGTTTAGTTAGCTATACTGGCAAGATTCCTAGTGCTATGTGAGTTTCAATTTGATACAGTTATGTTAAAGTTAAAAATTCAGGAGTTAAAAGCTACTGTCTGAAAATACGTTGTCAAAAGTAATTAAAGGTTTGGGCATAGTGTAAAGTTAACTAATATTAGATTTTGTGTTGCTGTATTTAATGCCTAGTATCTGAATCTCTATTTCTCACGAGTATACATGTTTAAAAAAATGCTTGACTTAAAGCAAAATGTTTCGGGACTATAATTAAAACTACCATCATATTTGAATACTTACTACATTATTAGCAAAAAAAAGATTACTATTTCTAGTCATTTATTTATTAAATTTTCTTAATTATGACAGCAGTGATAACGCAAAACCTTTTAATCATATTCTAATAATCGTTTTCTGACAAACATACCACACACTAAACTCAACATATTAACTTCACAAACCGACCTCAGGCAAGAAAGATCAAGGGTCCTAAAAAAGCAATAATTGTCTATATTTAACCGTTAAAACGTGAAGGGTTACATTACATTACGATGTCGTCGGGCGACCTCAAATAAATACAACCATTAGGAAATGAGGGAGCATACCCGCGGGGCAGGCTTGTAATGAATATAAATTGTGTGTCTTATCTACTAATATATTGGAGAGCTTCGGTTACAATGGCTGCCTCAATTCTATATTAAAGTACAGCTATTTTATATGTTAAGATGATTTTACTTTGTAGTTTTATTTTATTTTTTATTTATTTGTAATTATTAAGTACAAAAAAATAGACTTATGTTTATACATTGGTCCACAAAACTGTTTTGAACAGTTTGACTGTGGACGCCTGTTGAGTCTCTCAAAGTAACGTTAAAATATATAGGTTTATAAGTTGAAATTATTAAGGATTGTAACCATATCCCTGTCCCGTGAGTCACATATGAACATTTCCATTGTTTAAATATTGTGTCTACTGGCAGTTAGGTTGTTAATTTTAGTTTTTTTTTGATCATGTTCTGTAATTACTAGTTTAATTTGTGTTAAAATTAAAACTTAGATAAACAAATAAAACTAAATCGCGACATAAAAATCATCGTCATCCTTGTCAATGGCGAGAAACGTGTACGTTGAATGGCAATGCCGATTCTATGTGCAAAACAAACCAGCATCTCTGATCGGGAGTAGAAAAATATTAATTATACTAGTATCAAGCTAACATTTACTGTCTCTTGACAGAAAAAAAAAATTACATAAATAAATGTTTTGTTTTCATCATAATTAGATACTTTCTAACTTTCATAGAAACCAGACCCCAAAACCAAAATAAAACAAGCTACATTTCCTAAAGAAACTTAAAATGTTGACCCAGTAAACAGAAAGTAGATTTATCTCGAACTTTTCAAAGTTTGTAAAAAAAACGTAAATTCGTTATGAGCAGGCGTTGTTTCATTATAACTTTTAATAAGACTGCCCTGGTTCATTATTGAAAGCATTTTTTTATTTTAAGGTGAGTGTTTTAGTTGCTTTTTGTTGGCCATCCTTGTTTACATAAAGAGGTTGAATAGGCAGTTTGTTTTAAAATGTGGGTACTTGGAAGCAACTGGTGATGCAAGAGCCCTAACATTGTTGGAGAAAAATCTAGATTGTTTTACTAAATTACGAACTCCAATGTTAAGACAAACTATTAGAATCTTAATTTGGACAATAGTATTAGATATCTAATTAATAATTCTCTAGAGAGAAAGTAAGCGAAGGTTTCAAATAACAAAATGGACTGAAATGTACGAACTCACGAAATAAGACCAGATAACAGTAGGAAATAAACAGATTAAACACCAGTAAAGTAATTAAAAACACAAAGCCACCTTCTATTTACTAATTACTAAAAAACCTAATATAATTACCCAGACACAAAATACAAAAGCCCCAGGTTGGGCGCCAATATGCTTTGATACTTACATTTCAGCTTTGTTCGCATAAATATTTAATTTAAATTAAAGGGCTACCTTTGTACCTTTGTTTGTATTTATATGTATAAAATATGGGTTAATTACAGTGCTCCTATATAAACATTGACTATGTTATTCTATAATTTTGGTTCGTTGCCTTATTATGGGAGTCGTTTAGTTGATATTAATACGAAAATTATGTTAATTTACCTTTTAACTTCCTATCCTATCATACACTGGTCAAGGGCTGAAGCAAACAATTAAGGTATTTAAAGTTAATCTCTTTTGTGAAAAGACGGTAGTTATAAAAATCCAAATAAAGTCAGAGTATTTTTAGATTGAGTCTACTTCTAAGCTGAAGATTATTGTAATAAGTTTTTAACATAACATATCATCACGCCTGTATCCCCGAAGGGTTAGGCAGCAGTGTACGCATGTACATCCACTGTTCGCCGGTATGTTTAGGTCCCATGTAATAGGGGGCGAGCCTATTGCCACAAACCGGGCACCAATGTCAAACTCCGACCTGCTACTGAGATTTACATAGAAAAACCCAATAATACCTTGGTCGACTCGGGAATCGAATCCAAGACCTCTAGTGTAGCAGTCGCGCTTTCAACCACTAGGCCAACGAGGCAGTTATATATTAGTTAATAAGTTTATTGACATCTAAAAAAAACAAAAACGTCTTAAAACTTAAAAGTAGGGTAGTCTAAAATACCCAACACAGTACACTATAAATTAATTACAATCAATTTACGGAACAAATCGGGAGCGGTGCTCTAAAACAACAAAGGGTGTTCTATATATAATTGAATAAAATATGGAGGGTAGTCGGAGTCAATACCGACCTCAGACGGTCGCGTCATGAATACTAACGGGACTGACACACTGACAGACTGGATGGAGAACACCCTGTATATTTTGTGGGACAAGAAATGGATGAGAAATAGGGAAAAGTATCATTTATATGTGAATGTAACAGTGACAGTCAAAATAAAAAAAAGTGGCAGTTAAATCGCCAAGTAATTTTAACAGAAATTATTCAATTCTAAAGGTCAACTTTAAAATAGGTAGAGAGATTTAGAAATGAGAAGTCCCTTCAAGTTTATAATGGTCAGGGTTTGTAAAACCCACCAACCAAAATAAAACTATGAATAAAAGTACATAACATAACTATGATATTAATATGCGCCTTTTTAATACTCGAAAATGATCCATCCTTTTGACATGCGTGCTTATTCTATCGTCTGTACTATTATTTAAAATTTAATATAATCCAGTTTATAAACGTCCCACTGGTGGGTACAGACCTTTTCCTATATAGAGGAGGCACGATCCCAAATTTTGGAATCCAGGTTTCCTCACGATGTTTTCTTTCACCGTTTTTAAGAAGTAACTTTGAATAAGAAGAAAGTACATACAACTTTGAAAAAGCCATTGTCATTATTTATTTGATGTATAACACAGCATTGTCAGATTTGGATAGACAACAAATAAAGAGGAAATCATCAATCATTATATGTACAGTACCATGGCTATATAAACAGCAATCAATTTAAAACCAATATTTTAATTAAAATGTAATTATCTCGTCTCCATGAAGATCCACTATAACAAAAGTGCAGTTTTAAAAACCAATATCTTTAAAACAACTTCGGTCGTTAATTTTAATCCCGCTAATAAACATTTATCTTAAACTTTGGGACTTGGCGTATGGATATTTATCGGTTCCTTTGGCACTCGATATTCTAAAGAAAATTCATGTTCGACGCCACTAATTTAAGAAAAGGCATAAAACAAAAATTGGCACGTAGAATGATTTATTCAATTTCTGTTAAAAGCTTGTAAGTTACGTTGGCTCCGGTCTGTTAACGATGGGAAATGGGGATGGTAGATAATAAAATTCATATGTGGGTATAAAAACGTCCATTACTTTCGTGCATAGGGAAAAGTTTTAGAAATTTTACCCTTTTTTTCTTTATTTAATTGCTTGTAATTACAGATAGGAGTAAATAACACTGTATTTAAAATTATTTAAATGGCAATACACAATTAGAAAATTTTAAAATGTTAACGTGTAACGTCTGTTGGCGCCCAGCGTGGGGCGTCGTTTTACACCAGATTCAGCTGATTTGCATTCGATTCTGCGTAACCGTGTGTACGGTAAAATTCTCAAGTGTTACGTATATAGCAGAACATGTTTAGTGTGCCCCAATTTTGGCATTATTACATATATTCTATGTTAAACATATATTATTTGCTTCAAACTATAATCAATTTTAAACTTCATTTGACTATAAGACGAATATATTTAAAGTTGTTAGCTTCAATATGCACAATGATTTACTTCCATTTGCAAATTGAATACATTTCTCACTTGGCATCTGCGCTTGGAGCCATTATCAGGGAAAACCCACGCGCGTAACTTGTATTCGACTTGATTAAACAAATGCGGACGAGCATATTTTACATACTATGTTATAGTTGTCTTGCTTACAAATTGCATGTTTTGTGTAAGATATATACATACAGACAATTTAGCGTTTGGATGTATATCTGTTTATATTTGGAGGATAACAAGGAAAAAAACTTTTTCTATTAAGAAAATTCTGTATTTTGGGTTTCCGCAGATGCTAAGCACGACCATGGGAAATAACGCGTATCCGCACAACTAATAATTTATATTATTATGTAATTGACGAAAAGAAGAAATGTAAGTAATAATAACAAGCTTTCATTAATTTTAGAATAATATATATATATTATATAACCTTTTAAGTGTCACACTGCTGGGCAAAGGTCTCCCCCGTCTGGCTCCAGACATTCCTGTCTCGAGCCACATGACACCAATCACTAAAGAAGAGATCGATGTCATCCCGCCACCGTCTCCTCGGCCTTAGGACTAATATTAATCCATTAAATTATTTAAACTCTTTTAGAATTACCTACAGCAAATATCTTCATTTACTGATTTAAACAAACACTAAATCTCAACTAATTACCTCAATTCAGTTTCCTAAAACAAACCAAGAAACATTATACTACATTAGCAGATCCAATTACAGCACAAATAACACCAACATTTATTCCGCAAACAAAACAATTCTACCCTCACATTCATAAAAAGACAAACGACGATCCCCACTCTAGCGTCTGTGAAGTGTGACGTAATAACCCGTTGACGATGATCTCGTGACGTCATTACCCGATGACGATTCGTCACAATGGGGTCAGATATTGGTCGTGCAATTTCCTTGTCGACGTTAGTGGCAGGAAGGTGTTAAGATCTCTTTGAAATGGAGACCATTCATTGGAGTTGCATTCAATGGGGTGGATCGTGGTCTAGTGGGAGCGGCGATTTTGGGATAGGGTATTGGGATGTTCTGTATTGTAATTAATTAGGTTGTTTTAGAAAAACTGATGACTTTTAAAATAATAACGTTTTCTGTAGGGTTTGTTTTTTATATAGGTACAACATTTATCGAAACCTAACTTGTTGAAGTGACTTTATTGGGGTTCTATGTTTTACGATGGAATTCTAATGAATGCAAAAAAAGAGTATTATATTCTATTCAACATTCTAATTATTATTTAAGGTACCATTTTAAAAAGTTCAAGTTTAAGCACAATTGATATCTGACACTTTGATTAAAACCTAGAAATGTATTTGAAGAAAAGAACAAAACTATTTTTGCAATTAAACCGATACACATAGGTTAGAAACCCCATAAAAAATAAAAGTTTATACATTACCATACATATAAAGTCGCCAGTCAGGTAGGTAGAATCTGCCAAGAATTGTGACCAAAGCAAAGAAGTACCAATCGTGAAGTACTTGGAATAAATCCAAAATGGCCGACAAATATACTTATGTTTACAAGATTATCTTGTCCAGATATCGTGAGATACCGCTTAAGTACTTTGATACATGATCAAAGAAAAAATGGTTAAATATTTTTCTTTTATAACCGACTTCAAAAAGGAGTAAGTACTCAATTCAACTGTTTTTTTTTTTTATTTTTGTTTTCTTAGAACTTTCGACTGGGTGAACTGATTTTGATGACTCTGTTTTTATTTGAAAGGTAGTCCTTCCCGTGTGATCCCATTTTAATTTGGTCTAGGTATGACAGTGGGATCCAAAAGAAAACCATATAAGACTTATTTTGGAGTCGGTTTTTTTGTAAGAATTATTTATTCTCTTAACAATGTACTTAAACAATAAATTATAGGAAAAACAGCTCAAGCAATAAATATTTTTCCGAAAGATATATTAACTTGTAATAAGATCCTGACTTCCTGCAACCTACCACCTGGCAGTGATCTGCAGTGGCCTGTCTGGAAAGCACTCAATCGACTACGAACCCAGGTAGGCCGCTGTTAACACAACCTCGCAAAATGGGGAATTATCGACCCCCTTCATACCGCATGCGAATGTGGAGCTCCCAACCAAACCATGCCCCATTTACTGAATTGCCCAAAGAGTCCGTACACCTGCACTCTGGATGACTTAAGGCAGGCTAACGATGCTGCCATTAATGTCGCAACTTTCTGGGCCAATATACTATAATTTTAAAAATCTACCATCGACACGAAAAGAAGAAGAAGAATAAGATCCTAGGATCTTTTAATTGAGTAGGTACTTTTCTGTACTCCAAACTGCGCAGTATTGCAGCAACAGTTTAAATTTCCACCATCGTGCATAAATTTCGCTAATTACCAACTAGTAATTAATCATTTGGAAGCACTACTATGTCTTTCTTAAGAGTTTCGCTTTATTAAGAATCACAAGTTAATTTAAAAAGCTTCTGAATTACAGGCATCCTTTGACTGAACCAAAATTCTGATATATAAAGAAAAACATCTTTAATAAAGTCCCAAAATCAGGGATCTAATTAATTTTGCACTAAAATCAGAGACCCAATACCCAATCCATCAAAGGACCTCTTTCGATCCATATTTGGTAAACAGCCCATCGAAAATATCCGCCTAAAAGAGACTTATAAAACGAAAATTAGGATGACATCACTTTGTAAATACATCTGCCAAACTTATATAACATCTGCATATAAATTGTATAGCTCTATTGAATACTAATGTCCAATCTATCTGATCTGTACAGATATGTAACTTGGCTCCTCCTTTCTAACGTCAGTCCAATCTTCTGAGATCACGAGAATATACTATGTTATAGTATAATACTGAATTCCCCGAAGTGGTAGCTATTGTACGATGTTTAGTCCAAATGTAGATGGTAACTGTAGCAAATTGAGGACATGCAGCAATTCAATAACTGCATTTAGGGTTAAAATTGTAGGGAAATTTATAGCTGCAGGTTTATAGGTTTTTAGAGAAAACCAACAAAAGTATTTTTGATTTGCCATCGGGAGAGAAACGAAAATCGTATTTTGCTTCTAATGCAAATAAATTATTATAGTAATATAAATTAATCGATGTAAACAGCACCACACAGATTGTTCTTAACCCAAATTTAGTAGCTAAAGCACTTGTGTTATGGAACTAGAGAAGAAAGAAGGTATCACAAACAGCCAGGACTTTTAATTTATTGTACACAGTGGTTTTTTAAACTGAACCGTTTGGAGATCAAAGGCCAGACCTCAGAGCACCAGTGTGCATGCCACTAGATCACATAACTCTTCAATTACATACAAGTACATTATATCATATCCATTTCTCTCTATACATCTCAGTTCAATAATCTGTTTTGTTAGAAAGCAAAGTTGTTAAGTAATAAATACTGTGAAGCAATCTCCCACAAGAGCGATTATGGTCTAGTGCTAACAGAATCGTGTCTGCAGAAGTTTGAACTTTCAATCGACACAAACAAGTGCAAAAGCTTCGCGTGCGCATTAAATGTGATATTACATTCGCTTTCATTGATGATAAAGTTATTAAATGACCTTTTCTTTGCTTCTGTTTAATAAATAAATCTACTAATTTTGAGATTTTTGATGTTTCAAAATTCAGAATTAATGAATTTTAAATAGGCCACTATGTAGCTCTTTTAAAATGTAAATCACAATAAAAGACAGAACCTCATATCGACCATCCTTAAAATCAAGGATGCGACAGATAGATAACTGATTCTTCTTCTTCTTCTCGAGTCAATGATCTCTATACTCTGTTTGACCAGAAAGTCGCAACTTGAATGGCTCTGTCGTTGGCTTCCATTAAGTCCTGGAGGGTCGCGGAGGTGGTACAGGACACTGATTAGGTATATATAAAATATAAATAACCGACTTCTGTGGAATGTATGTGGGACTACCTCTAAGGTAGATTCAGTCGACGCAAGAATTTTTTTTTGAAATGGATACATATTTCTCGGAGATATCGCGTAACAAAGGTCCTAAATACATACCCACGCATTGCGTACCAGCTTTTCTTGCGTACCAGCTTTTCTTGGAGTTTGTTGAAAAATGCATTTTCGATAGCAATGGATAAACCAGACGTTTAAATTGAGTTCACCTTTTATTTTGTACGTTCCTCAGTAATTATCTTCTTAGTACCAAATATCTAATTTCCTAGGAACATAGGTATATCATAACTAATGTTGGCAAGGCATCGTGTTTACCGAAGTCGGGAGTACGGGATGAGCGATCAAAATATTTGTGCAGCACTCGCTTATGCTTGGATTTATTGTGTGTATGTTTGTTTCGTCAATATTCGTGTATTTGAAGCGGAATGCGAACAGGTATTAATATAGGTTTAGTTTAGGAATGTTGATCGTTTGATTTTAGGTGTCGAAAGTCAATAGTGTAAATTGATTTAGAGGATCTGAATAACATTATAATTGATTTACATATGAATTTAAAAATAGATGGTAATGTATGATAGCTGACAACTGTAATGCTTATATGTGCTAAATATTAAATAATTAAATCCAGCTTAGTTAATAGCAGAATTATAATACCCACATTTGTGGCATTTCAAAATAACAATCTACCCTCAAAACGCTTTGTCTTCAACATGAACAGGTTGCGTAACTCTTATAATTTTCTTTATTCCCGCTAAGTTCTGTCTTAAAGAGCAAAATGCTACCTTAATAGCTCCGCAGACATTTTCTTGCGTCTCACATAATATAATTTCAAAGTTCATTTTAATATTATCCGAAGAAAAGAGTTTAAGTTATGCACTCCATAATTTATATCTTATGAAAGAAATGGGAGAAAGACGGGGTAATTATTTAAGTTAAAATTAAACTTAATATTGCAGTTCTTTATACACTGACTTGAACTGGTTGTTTCATAAAAGAATGTGATTTTCATTGCGTCTTTTCTTTGCACAGTTTTTCAGACTTTCTTAACATTGTAGTATTTTAATACTAAAGACACTGAAACTCTAAAACTAGAAATAAATTTAAAAACAAATAAAAACGAAACATTGAAACGAATGAAATTCAAAAGTCCCTGTTGGGCGCCAAAATTCTGAGTGCAAAATCTGCAATCAACATTGTTAGTTTATCACTCAAGTAGTGCTTTAGATTTATTGGAGCGCAGCTAGTTTCAGCAAAATAGCTGTACATACAACATTGTAGTGAAATGACAGCTGTAACGACTTTAGATGAAGAGCTCTCACAGTTTCTCGTATCTGGAGCTATTATTGCGAATGTTGAGATGCAAGGCTAATTTATGAGGTAGTTATGGCAGGAATATAGCTAGATAATAAAGCAACACTATTCGGTGCATTCAGTTATTAAACGACGGCTATGATAACTACCTGAAAGTCTTGTGGTGCACAATATATCTACGGATACCTTTGAAACAGGAAAGTAATAATACTTTTATTCTTTTATTCAACTTTTGTTGCTTACATGGATAAAAATTGTGGCAAGTTGTGCAACGGCAGTTTATTCATCACCCATTCATCACATCTCATTAAAAGCATACTAAAAATTGTAATATCACCGCAGTTTTCAACCACAAGACCAAGTCCCACGTTGGGCGCCAATTTCAGTACGGCAATAACCCGTTACCCGTTGCATTAGATTTGTTGGAGCGAGGGTAGTTCGAGACCAGCTATACATAAAACAATGTATTACCGGAATTACTGGGCTAACGACCCGAGAGGGGCTTCTGCCATCCGCTGAGCCAAGTCCGACTTAAGGGATGGGTACACTGCACACTAAGATTCAAGTAAAAAGGGGGTACATTTGTACTGAATAAAAGGAAAAAAAGGCAAAATTTGCATCGAAACTCAAAAAGGATTTAATTTTTCTGGCAATCGAGAGAAACATGGTTACAGAGAAAAAAAATATTGTGCATTTACTGAAAATTCGTATTTTACATACATATATACATACATATAATCACGCCTGTTTCCCGTAGGGGTAGGCAGAGACCACTTCTTTCCACTTGCTACGATCCTTACATACTTGTTTCGCTTCATCAACTGCCATAATTCCTTTCATACATGCTTTTCGGTTTAGGGTACTCTTGACCTGGCCTTTTTTCAAGACGTCTCCTATTTGGTCTAGAAACGTCCGCCTGGGTCTACCCCTTCCAACACTTTCATTCACACTCGCCTTATACACTTTTTTCGTCAATCGTTCCTCATTCATTCTCTCGACATGGCCAAACCATCTCAACATACCTTTATCAATTTTTGTCACTACAATATAATTCGTATTTTGCTAGAAACTTTCAATGCTTAGGAGAATAACATCAAACAAATACTCATTTTTCCAATTTAATCAACGAAAATTCAACACTAACTACGAATTGGCTTCCTATTTATTTCTATATTCTATCATAAAATTTAAGATCGAAAATATATCGCTTGTGTGTCCTTGCCGTATTCAGCAAAAGTTCTTTGTCTCATAAAACGTGAGCAGGTATATCACAAACTCGGATAGATTTTTTATTACTTGGAAAATAGCTTCTCAACGTCATAATATTAAAAATCTTCGATAGCGATGAAGTTCTAGTTTTGAATTAAGTTTTATGTTGGAAATAACTATTTTTAGTGCGGACTGAGTAAGACCTCCATTGGATGATATCAATTACATTAAAATAAATATTTTACTAAAATACAGCAAATAAATATCTTAAGAATTCTTGGTAGATTATTTCAAAAATTTTGAGCATAGATATCACGATGATCTAAACATTAAAATTTCTTTTAAAACCCACGTACAAGAAGACACAGAATAAAATATCCAATCTCAATAAAATTAATTAAAAAAATCACCATACACATGTTCCTATCCGGAGAATAATGCAATCAGTTCACGCTGAGAACGTAATGCAATTCTCAGGAACTAACAGGATTCCTTTTGTACGAGCAAACGAACTAGAAATAGAACTACCTACATTTGTACATATCCATTCCTACCTTAGAGTATACATAAGAAGCTAGAGTGAGCCTATCAGAGTTTGAACGTAACCACTAGTGTGAAATGGTTTTGTCGCGAATTATGTTTGAAGATGGAGCTTTCCGTTTTAAAAAATCTATCTAAAACACTAATATCATCCTAACAATGTCAAAACTATCGATATTTTCGTATATAAGTTTCTCGTTGCGCGAAAATTAGCTTAAATCAGTAAAAGAATGTACTAGGTTCAGACTAAAAACTACTCTCGCTTGGCACAAGGGGAAACTGGCGATAGTAGTAGTCTATGTATATAGTACGTCAATGATTTCTACCCTGCAAATACTGGGTGAAAAGAAAACAGGACGAAAATAGGGTAGATTGGAGTTTGTGCGATTGGCTCTTAATTTGTAGAGTGGAAAAATAAAAGCTGGTTTTTCAGTGAGTTGAACTAACTCATACCCTCTTATTAGAATTTATTTGTAGCTAGATACTAACTTTAAATCTGTTTACGAATGCTAAGACTTGAAGTATTTTTACAGTAATGTGTAATTGGATACACAATGTACCAACCGTTAACAGATAAAAAAGTACTTATTTGACATGTAAGGGTACGAGATTCTCTCATTGACAGCAGTAGGTATATTTTCAGTCCTTGTTACTAATAGCAGTAGAAAAACAGCTTTAATCATTATTGTCATGTTTCCTTGATAACCAAACAATGAGTTCAAAAAAGGTAAATGCCAAAATACGCCCACAAACACATACCTAGATATAGAGTGTCCTAATGCAACGTTGCAGTTCCACCCCACATTTCTATACAAATATTTCTGCTTGAATTTTCATAAAAAAAAGATTTGATTAAATTATATCTACCTACGGTAACTAAAAGGTATAATGCTATGACTCGATAAAAGAATAGGATTACCATACCACAGTCCGATAGTAAGCCGACCGTCCGATAAGTGGTTTAAAAGCACAGGAGCGAAAATTTATGGTAAATGCATCTCCATTTCAAATTCTACTCAGATTTTTAGTTACCAATGCCAATAGCTAAAGTTTTAACTTTAGTTTTGATAGTATATATGCATCTATAGATAGATATCGTTAACTTAATTTATGATGGTGAGAAGAGAATTTATGGTACTAACTTTTATGATTTGTGATGTACGAAGATATAATTTTGAAATTTTTAACGGTAAATAAAAGGTTATATATAAAATTATTGTTTAACTTTCCTATTAATAGAAACCTTTATCTAGTTTTAGAAGGCTGTCAAAGACAGGTATGAAGGTCTATATTGTCAATTAGTTTAAAAAGAAATGCAGAAAATGGGCGGTGATTTACAATTTTTATATGGAAAAAACTGCAATTTACATTACATGTAGATAAAATGAAGGCTATTGTAATACGATTTACTCTAAAAAGATTAAAAAAGTTAATTAGTTTGAATCTCTGACCATAAGAAAACAGAAAAACATTAAAAACCAACTTTAATTACCTGAACACAAAAATAATATTTGTTCAGCATTAACTACTAATTACTTCGTCAAATTTTTAATTAAAATCGTTTTTTGCACTGAAAGCATTTCAGGCGTTTTGAGCTGAAACCATTAACTTTTGAACTATCCCAATGATTAATGGGGAGGTAAGTAGAGCAGAGTATTTGCGAACGATTTTCTGCAGAAAGGGTAAGATTAATTTGTTTATTTTCAAGTACCCACCTGCTCAAAGAGGTTCTGTAGATTGCTTTTAGTCTGAAATAAATTAGGTAATGTGTATTTAGAGGTAAGTGTGTATCTAGGATAAAGTCACGAGTAAATAGTAATTTTATGTCAGTGCATAGAGAAAGAATATATAGAGTCAAAAAATCTGTTATAGACCAAATGAAATTATATATTATTATTATGTACGATGATACTAAATGTTTTTTTTTTCAATATTAGCTTTTTGTGATCATGTTTGTAACCATTGTCATTCGTAGACTAGCAAATGAAAATATCAGAAAATATAGTACAGTCCAAGAATAATTATATTTATAACATACTCAGAACCTCAGTTAACTGCCTCGTTGGCCTAGTGGTGCTAAGCGCGCCTGCTGCGCTAGAGGTCTTGGGTTCGATTCCCGAGTCGACCAAGGTGTTATTGGGTTTTTCTATGAAATTCTCAGTAACAGGTCGGAGTTTGGATTTGTGCCCGGTTAGTGGCAATAGGCTCGCCCCCTATTACATGGGACCTAAAAAAAACATATCGGCGAACTGTGGGTTGTACATTGGTACGCCTCTGCCTACCCCTTCGGGGATACAGGCGTGATGATATGTTATGTGTTATGTGTCAGAACCTCAGAAGATTTTTTTTTAATTCTTAAGCAAAAATCATCACATATTCTTGAAATTAAGTTCAAAAATTCACACAAAGCAATTTACCTAACTGCACATTCCAATACATTACTGAAATACAAAGAAAGAGTTCAAACTATTGACCCCGAGTAAAGTCGTTGGTGTTAATTAAATTAAGTTAAAAACACAAGGAATAACGAAGTGGCAGTAATCTTAATAATCTCTGCACCGCATTTAGCCTTTCTCCACTTGAGCAACGGTTTTACCATCCAATCCTCACGTTTAGTAAGATAATAGTTAACAACGCAGACAAATCAAAAGGTTCACTTATAAGTTCATGAACTCATATGTAGGTAGTGATGGCTATTTGTTAAATGTGTATACTGAGGGTTAAAAGTATACATGTTTAATTAAATAAGTGTACCGTGGAAATATATGTACATCGATTTGAGAAAAAGTATTTAATTAGATACTTTTTGTGCAGCCCTGGACCAATCAAGTATGGATTGGAAATTGAATATTTTTTATATATTTACATCTCTCATTGAGTTTTAAGAGAAAATATGTTTATAATTTTTAATTAGTATATTACAACTAGATAACTTTGTGGAGGCAGAAATAAATCGTTATCTTATACATAAAGAAAGATGTTATGTCGTGATCTCTAAAGTAATTAAAATAATACATTTTTTATTGAAGACTGAAAATATTGCGCTTCTTTAAAGATAATATTTACTGAAATTATTTATATACTTTTAATTAAGCATTATGAGCTTGCACCGACTTGCTACAAGTATCATTCAGACTAGTATTTCTTTAATAATCTGTACATTATACAGTCGTGAGCCACGGGTCGCTGCGGGCGACTTTAACTAAGCGGGGTGGCGATCGCAATTTCCTTAGAACACCGCTCTCGTCGTTAGAAAGGGGAGTGGGTGTGTGTGACGGTTCATTTACATTTTAAAGATATATGACAAGATATGGATGGGATATAGACGTGTTTAAAGTTAATTTGTCCTTTGTGTGTTAAAGGAAGTGTCTGAAAGACTATTTTTGAAAATATTTTCTCTATTGTTTTTATTTCAAAATAGCAAGATCCAAATTGGATGATACCGGCACAAATTTGGAGAGCAACACAAAAAAGGATTCTACGTTCAGTGGTGGGATTTAATTTGGGACTCAAAGTTACTTTCAACGTGCAATCAACGTTACTTTCGCAACTGTAATTAATTATTCACGTATATTCAAGATACAACCTCAATAAATTAATTCTTGATTGAAGGATATAATATATTTTAAATAAATTTTAGGTTCTTTTTATGATTTAAGAATTATATTTTTATTTAATAAACCTATAACTTGTTTATGTAGTAATGCTGTTGGTTTGAATTATTAAATATACAACAGAAATTCTCTAAGTAAAAATTTGCATTAGGTTTATTTTATACATAGCATAATCGACTACAACTTTCATTACTTAGTTCTGAGTAATGACAGTTGTTCATCTCATTTGGCTTCTAATATCGAGTCTTGCGTGTTAAAGTGATGAGTGTGAACTGCCATAACCTATCGATAAAACGACACACTTGATCGTCTTTCTAAATAGATGAGATGTCATTAGCTCTTCTACACACAGATTAAAATAATATCTTAATAGCATTTATGCATTTTAAACGTGTATTTAGTAGAGAAAAGGTATTATGTACAAAGCAAGCGAAATCATTCGTAGCTTTTAATATTCACAACTACACTTAACACAAGTTTGATATTAGCAAAAACGTTTTATAAGTATTCAAGACAAATGAGCAATACCACTATTATATCTTATATCTCCAAAACTTTAAAATAAAATTACAATAGTGACAAAGAAAACCTGCCAAGACTTTGTAACAGAAAAAAAATCCAAACTTTAAAATTTCAAAATGGCGGCGTTCCATTCGAGTCCGTTACTTGTTGTTACTCAGAACTGGCGTTAACCGGATAAATCCGGTTCTTTTGCATATGAAAGGCGACTTTAAGACGTGGCAAACGCCTTTGTGAGAGTTTCAAGTTGGTTCCTTTAATATTAAAATGAAACAGACTTCCATTTAGAGGGGGGAAATAGATTTTATGGTGGAGTAATTATTACAATCGTAAATTTAAAAGTAATGGCGCTTGGAAATTGCTTGATGATTTAGTGGTTGGACGATGACTGCTAGGAGTCCCTGCCAGTGTCAGGGGTCAATTATAAGGGTAGACAAATTTATATTGTGGTTTTCAATTACGAAATTGATAATAAAAACCAGGGGTAAATTGCATCATCACTAAAAGGTAATTTGATTTTTATACTGACAAAATTGATGTCACAAATAAATATTAAAAATATCCTGACTGTTCCAATCAGCTTGTTTTATTTTATATATTCTACAAAAAAATAGAAAAAGTGTCATTTATTTATCGATACGTTTGATTATCGCCATATGACATAAGTAGAGTTGTAGTTCCAACATATTATAGTTTTATATATTTTAGGGATATTTTGGCTAAATTTAGCGTAAGATCATAGATCAGATCGGACACATAATAGCTTACAGAGTCCTTAATAGCTCCATTGTAGACAAAGGCTTTGCAGTTTTGGCAAGTATACTTGGTTTTAGTGAGAATCACTTGTGCAATGTGAAGTTAATGACGCTTAGATATGTGATAACGTATGTTACTGTCTTATTGCAGTTTTAAATATGTTAAAAATCTAGGCGAAGAGTTGTATTCTACAAAATATTGAGATTGGTCTTTTTTAAAAAAAGTAATACATTAACAAATATTACATTGTATTTTCTGTTTTTTTTTTTAATTATTTAGGAATTTAATATAAGTGTTAAATTCCTAAATAATTAAGTTAAGTTAGGAAGCTTTTCTTTTGTCCTATAAAAGACAAATAAACAATTTTATTTCGATGAAAGGTGTCTAGTGTCGAGACTTTTAAAGTTGTTCGCATATGCTATGAGAAAAATCTATATTTTTTTTGCGAAATTTATAATGTCTAATTTATCTTTAACAGATTTCAATTTGACATAATACATACTAAGTTCATAACATCAAAATTATATCTTTGTTACGGAAAATAACCATCTATTATTTCCCAATTACAGTCGTTTTTCAGTTATCAAAGGTAGTAAAGTATTGATCACTTACCTTAAAGTTTCGATGTATGTATCAGTGTATTTTCGTTATATTCTGAATATCTTAAGTATTTTAAGCTGGTGAATAATCTTGTTTTGTGTTCTTTGTCTTGAATCTATTCGAACTAGAGCTATACCGCATCACACATTATTTTTAAATTAAATTAGACTAAAATATTTAAAAAGTTATGGTTAGTTTTAAATGTGTAATGATGTATTAAATTGACAACTATTCGATACTACACATTTATGAAACTATAATGCCAAGAATGTTAGTATAATTTTTATTTTAGGTACTTTCGATTTAGGTAATTTGTTCGAAGTAAATAATCTTAAGGTGACTTTTCATTCTGAGAGGTAATATTTGCATTTAATACCAAAGGATTTACAACTGAAACAGAAATGTAGAACATTTCACGAATTGCATTTCATTTCGACATCGTTCGATATTTACGTAAATGTTGTATGATTTATATAGAATAACACATTATCGGCATTATAGTATAAGTATAAATAAAAACTACTCACATGTGTAGTCCCAGCTATCCTGGTCATTTTTGAACACGTTCAATCTTTCAGGCTGTAACAAACACATATATAAATTAGGAATCTATATTCATAATGTATACATAATGTATATGTATAGCACAATAATCATATAATTTATTGCAAAAAGAATAATCTCATGTAATTAAACATAACATGAAAATATTAAAGTTTAATTATTATTAGACTTCTATTAAAGAATAGATACAGGTAAAAGTGCTATTATAATATACCAATCCACATTTCGCTATAAGAAAAACTTTATGAGAGATATGCAAGTCTATTGCCATTAAATAAACATACTAAATAAGCTGTGCCCTATCGGGTAAATATTGTGTCTATACTATAAGAAATTGTACCACCTGTTATGTAACATATGGAATGCTAATAAAGATTTGAGTATTGAGTATTGAGTACCTTCTTTCTCAAAAAAAAACCTACCCACAATATATCTAAGCTCCTGAGAAAATTTAAATATTTATCAAAATACCACGATTCAAAAACAGTTACAAAAACACTTTTTTTCAATCGACAATAACAAACCATTCAGTAAATCCATGCCTGCAACCAAATGCATTGGAATCGGCAACAAAACAGTATGGCCGACAATTTTCCACTCACCTATTGGTCCGGGAAATAGAATTAACAAATGGAGCAATTCAAGTGGACGGACAGACGGAAAGGTTTGTTTTTAGCAAGTGACTGATTCTGCTTTTGAAACTAGCTATGGATTTGTTTAAAGGTGTTTTTTGAAACATATTGCAATTAAGAAGGTTAGTTTTTGAAGAGTAAGAAAAATTACCACTTATTGGACTTAATATCTATCAGAGTGGAGTATTAAATGAATCCAAAATAGTCATGATTATTATTTATCATCTTATAAAAAATACTTAATTACCTAAAAAACCTGCTAGTTGCATATTTTGTCTAGGGTTTTTTTCGTTATGATATGTTTCTTTTCTTCCTGGGCAGGTTTTAATAAATCACATACTCTGCACAGAGTTATTATTATGAATTAGCTTTAAAATCGTCCTTAAGTTTATTAAGCCTCAACTTTTGTCGATCTACGGACATTCAAAGCAAAGTAAAAAAGATAAAAATGCTCGGTATCATATTTGATATCTGGCACGGACCCCTAAAAGCCGCAACTCTTACAAAGGCACCGCCAAAGGGTCGCGTTATATCGCGATGCAAGCTATTCCAATATATCGCGTCTTTCGGCGGCGCTGCCACCAACCCTTTTTAGTTGGGGCCACTAAAACGGCGGGGAAATGTTTGACAGTTCGTTTGACATGGTTGTAACTGCGATAAATGCTTGATAGATGAGGATACTGAGATAGTTGAGGTAATTAATTAAAGTAAATAGGAAAAAAAATATTATTCTACACAATGATATACTTTATGATTTCTTCTATTTTATCGAGTTTTTTGTATGTTAAACCAGATTTTTCAGGACCTAGCCAGATCATAGTTCAAAAGAAGAGAATCATCAAAAAATTGCGCCATCTTAAAAAGAGAAAGGGCACAAAATGAGCTACGTTAAAGGAGCTTAAAATATTGTACCAATTTTTATAAAAGATCAACTGGAAAATATTTATCATAAAAAAACATAAATTATAATCCCTAACCGTCGTGCTATAAATATAATATTTTCTTAAACATAAATTATAATCCCTAGCCCTCGTCCTATAAATGTAATCTTTTCTTCTATTTCAAGTCTTAATAAAAACTCTTTTCTAAATTGTACTTCCCAACAACCGGCAGGATGATACCCGCTACCTCTAAGGCCTCACAATGATAACTTGGCAGACTATAGAAACCTTGGTTGGCTGGTTACGCACGGGAATCGAACCAGCTTTTATTGTTTCATGTTCTGCATAGCGTGACACGAGATACGCAATGCGACATTGTTACAATGTTCCTTAATTTGTTGCTGTCATCAAATTATTTTATGCCGTACCTACTGTGATTTGAAGATTTCGGTTTAATAAATGAGCTCTGACAACCATTCCTCAGATATTTTATTTATTCATTAATTTTAGAAAATTATTTTATATGCTGTATTGTTCTTTTTAGGATCCCTTTGACTAGAAATAATGAAAATCGTTGATATAAAATGTCGTAGATTGAACTATTTTTTTTTGTAAGCTTCTTAAATTCCGAGTACCAGTTTTATTTTAACAAAGGATGTCTATCTTATTTTTTAGTTACGCTGTAGAAGATAGGTTGATTTGTGTATAATCTATTTGCTTTGAAGTGTAATTTTTAGTTATAGGTATCCATATCATTTGACTTGTAAGTTGTACATATGCATGTTAGTTTAAATATTGAAAGCATACTCATTAAATTCCGATGCTAATACAATCCAAGTTATCTTTATTTCCAACAAATTTCTTGAACAGAATTTCAGACGTTAAGCGACAGTCTACCCCCACAAAGGTATACACGTAGACAACACTATTTCCTGGGAAGGCAACGCTTGAGTGTTAAATAGCTCTCAGGAAGACACGGGATTGTCTCACTTACAACTCTTTCTCTGTGATACGAGGGAAAATCTTTGTTTCTTTTTTGTAAGGTTTTGGTGGCTATATATAATATTATAATCTTAAACATCGGAAATCTGTGACCTTACTCAGTTATAACTAAAAATTAAGATTATAATGTTAATAAAGAAAAGCAAATACGATAAAATCTCCTCCATGTATTTATTGTTTAATTACCGCTTTGTACTATGTACCACTACCACAAAGTAAATCGAATGATTTATTAAAGAGTACAAACAATTGGTATTGAAAATTAGTATTGTGATTCGCTAAATGTGTTGGTAAGCGCATAACTCAATAACGGCTGGACCGATTTCGCCAATTCTTTTTTTGTTGTGTTAGTTATTATCAGGAGAAGGTTCTTATGAAAAAAAAATTGGAAAATTGCTCGGTGAAAAAAAAAGTAATCCTGACCTTTGCTACGATAGTGATTCATCTGCGCCCTGAATAACATAAAGAGACCGGGAACGGGACATAGGCATTCATGCGGGTGAAACCGCGGGGCACAGCTAGTTTTTAATATAATTGTTACGTAAATTAGCTCTAATATTAGTGAAATACTTTTAGAAATAAGTAATGACCCAATTACGTTCCCTCATTCTTGAAAAAATATTGTAAGTTATACAAACATTATTTTGACATTCCATGTATTATGTAATAAATCTAATAGAAATTATGTATTGTTAGTATAGTGTAATATTAATTTATTTAATTAGTAAATACTTCAAATATTTCTTATTGTAATTAGCCACATTCTTTATTAATTATTTATTTTGGTTAATGAGATTCCACCACGATCAAATATTTTACTTTGGTAACTGATAGCATTATGATTTAAAGAGTTTGGTTTGCAAATTCTACAAGTATGTAGATTTAGTTTAAATTTAGAAGGATTTGAATAAAAATTATTGATGAATAAACATAGTATTTGATACACAACTATAAAAGGAAACGACTTCAGTACAATTGATATGGGACCAAGTCAGTAAGGTCAGTAAGGTATAACCCTATTGAATGTTTGCAATAAAATCACCACTACCGGTATCTGATATCTAACACAAACATACAAAAAGAGTACCGACAGTTTAATTGACAATAATTTATAGAAACAACATATCACTTATTTATTTGACATTGACTTATCATTAAAGCGAATAAATAAATATGCACAAAACATATTAAATCTATGACACAATAACTTAACAATTCCAACAGTCAAACTACTTAAAATAAAAAGTCCACCATTTTCCCTTTTAAAATGAAAACCCAGAGAAAATAACTTATTCGTATGCAGAGGTCGACAACATTTCGAGTTCATTTAGAATTTTAACATGTAACTTGCATACCCCATTTGTAGTGAAGAGAAATGTGCAAATAAGTGAGCTGTGGTTCCGTGCGGTTTATATAAACTGAATTAAAACGTCTTTAGATATTTTATTTTAGTTCGTGTTTTGAAATATCGGTGGTTTATAGTTCAAGAAGGATATTTCATTATGTTTTAGAGGCTGTAAAGATAATTTGTTTTAATTATATTGGTTGCCACTACAAGTTCACATATTGATTGATGATAAAATCAATAATTATGTTAGTAACACCCTGTCCTATTGCTAATCAGAAAACAAAATCCTATCCCAAATCACGTAGTAAATAACTAGTAAAATAAGTCATTCATCAATTTGCCCGTATCAGAGTCTATCAATGCTAAGTGAATTTCACAATTATTACTTAAATTAGGTAATATAAAATAAACAAAGAAAAACTCACTTTGGTAAAAAAAGTTTAATACATTTATAATGCGTGATCAAAATTCATTTACGCATACATTTACGGCTCATTTATACAACTCCTAACAAATAAATCTGTCAACTTTATTACACATAATTAAAAGGTCCTCGCCTACGGAACCCTAAAACAAAATCCCCGAGCTCACGTGTCCCGGTCAGCTGTTTTTTATTTCGACCTAATCGGATGTTAAATACTCGCGTTTTTCGTTCTACCCTCTTTTCCGCGTTTTAAATGTTATCCATTTATCTCTGCAGGCTTTTTACTGAGTTGTATGTTGTGTGAATAAGTATGTGTTTAGTAGTATTAGTATGATATGTCTAGGTTTTTGTTAGTGATTTTTTAAGCATGTTTACGGGTAATAAAATATTTTTGTATTATAATCTAAGGTCTTAATATTGCAAATAGT
Source organism: Autographa gamma (assembly GCA_905146925.1). Lineage (NCBI taxonomy): Eukaryota > Metazoa > Arthropoda > Insecta > Lepidoptera > Noctuidae > Autographa > Autographa gamma. The sequence goes on from LR989875.1 coordinate 1,311,148, forward strand.
TTGTTATCTGATGATGCATGATACATATGATGAAAAGCGATAAGAGGAACTCTGTTTCACACTATAAACTGAATTGATACGCCTACACAAAAACTGTGGACGTCGATGACATTTAAAGTCTATGATACTTTCGTTTTACCTGATTGTGCCAGAACGAGGGTCATGTTTATTAAGCAACTTAAATTACATACATATCATTTATTTGGCACTTAGGAATTTATGTTCACAACTTTGCACGTTTTTTTTACAGTTATTTTTTTTGATAATTGACTTGCCGTGAACCATACTCAGTAACAGATTTCGAAAACAAACCCTACAGCTATACAATAAAGTCACTTTTGCTCTTTCCTATTGATGTGCAACCAACCGTAGCATAACAACAATATCATCTTGTTATACGGAACCCTAAAAAGGCGCACCGCCCCTAATAGAGGGTTGTCGTTATAACAGAACGTTTAGCGACGCTTTGTACGCTATTATGTTGTGTACGGAACCTTAGATCGATCATTTGTAAGGGTCAAATTGTTAGGGTTCGCACGTGAGGGTTTTGTATAATGAGTTAGCAAGTGGTTGCTCATTTACATAACAATAAATTAACAAGTAAAAAAACCTTTTTAAGTTCAAGTTTTATTTTTATAATTTGCCAAAACGTGTTAAGCCTATTTATTACGTTACGAGTGAATTCTCAATGAACAATGTAACAATAAAGAATATTCTGTTCTATTCCTGTAATCTTTAATTCCCTAAGCAAAGTTCCTAAACACACGCCCCTCAAATAAAAACTTTTTCCCAGTAAATAAATCTTACAAACATCAAGCCAAACATTTCCCCAAACTAGCATTTAACTAGTCTTAAAACCTACCAAAAGCGTAAAATCCAACGAAACTTGCTTTAGCCAGCAAGTGGCAGCCCTACTCTAGGAACGCTACTTACAGGCCCTTGACGCGAAGAGCTTTTAGCGACTTGTTACAACAGGTTAGGCGACGCGAAAACTTTCGACTTCGGTACATTATTACTTTGTACCTGTATTTATTGGAGAACTTCTCAGACGAGGCTTTTGACAGATTGGTATGTCAATTTTAAAAAATATTCTGTAATGAAAAAATAAATCAAAAATGTTGTGTTTAATTTCATTACTTATAGGTCTTCACTACGGACTAACAATTGATTAATTGATTTGTAATTTAAAGGTTCAGATGAGCCTCTTATCCCAACCAATCATCCATACATTTTTAAGTAAATGAAAATAAATAATAATTTCAAATGTAAATTGAGCTTTTAATGTCAGCCTACGTTTCTTTATTCCTCCGTTAAATTTACTGTCACTTAATACGCAGATTTAGAAACCAATGAAACGCCTTTTACCTACAGTCGAAAGTACATAATCAAAAAACTTCCTAAGTCCCGACTACCCGTAGTTACTTACCTATTGTCACCAACATTAATTCAGGTAAACATATAGCACGGAATGATTAATGTTTTGTGTGACGTCACAAAAAATATCGTACACTCAACGGAGCTATGGACCCGTAAAAATACAAAAGAAACACCCTGTAATAATTTTCAACGGTATTATTGTCCTGCGATGAATAAAATGGATAATCCTTATTATAAAAACATGTATTGTGATAGATTAATGTTTACCGAATGAATGAGATTAAACGCCATTATTGTCGCTTTATAAAAAAAGTTCATTGATGCCTTGAGTTATTTTTGTTGACGTTTTATGTACTGATGTAATTCTTGAGTTAAGATTTTAAGGCTATTTTAGTAAAAGTGTCTTCTTTCCTTAAAGTTCGGCTTTAAGTTCAAAACATCAAAAGGAATTCAATTTCAAAACAAAAGTACATTTTTCCGATAAAGTCGAACGAAATAAAACTGTCTCCGTAAAGTGTTACGCAAAACGATTCCAATTTAAAATATACAAAATTTAACGGAAAAATTCCGATTCTTTAAAATGTAGACGATCGCGACACACGTCCAAACAGTGCGACGGTTGTCAAGCAAATAGCTCGCTCGCGTTCGAAATTCGAAATGGAACGACTTTTTTATTGGATCGCCGGACGCTGCGTGTCGGGTACTGTCGAGATCTTCATTTTTGTGAATTGCTAAATACGATTGTATTGTGTTTCGTTTGGACATTGTTTCCTATTGAGGTGGATTCCGTTTTGTTTTGAAAAGTGACCAAGTTTGGTGAATGAAAAACTTAATTGATGGAGACAGTAAATAAAAAAAAGTAATATATATCTATTTAGGTGAAAAAACTTAACATGTAGTAGGTATTAGCTTTTAAAATAGGAAAATTTGTGTTCTAAATCATTTATTTTACAAAAAAAAATAGTATTTACATAATGTCGTATTACATATTAGTAAGCATCCAAAAAAATGTTACCTGCAGCCTCACACAGTACTGAAAAGAAAATAACATAAACCCCTAAATTTAAAATGTATAACATAATTCACAAAATAAACAATGAAAGCACAACCCAGTATAATTATTATTTCAACCTCAAAGTTAAAAAAGGTATGTGTATAGAAGATAATTCATCCTTTTCATCGCCGGGGGAAAGGAAATCGAATAAAAAGGCCTGTTGCGAACAATGTCGTCAAATGAAGCTTCTACGCTTTGATAGGTTGACCATCAGGTAAGATTATTGGGACAATTTTATTATTGCGAATTAATAGAGAAAGAAAGAATATTCCCACTCTTGGAATAATCCATGTAAAAATATGGTATGCAGCTGAATCCGGTATCACTGGTAGCCGACCCTCATAATTTGGAAAAATGGCTCGGGAGATGATGATTCTGACTCGTGGAATACATAGGTTTTTTAAGTACAAAATGAAGTGAAATTTATTCTTACCGACTCCTAAAATTGAGGAAGTTCTCTGTTAGATGGTATGTTTGGCATACGATTTGCTTTTTTGACATCTCAAAGTTAAATAAGGAGGTATTTACACATCAATTTGATTGAAGTAGATTTCTTTTACCTTCATGTATAATAATTAATCAATGTACAAGAAAATCACAGTTAAAATGCATATTCCGTACATATTTTCTATAGGTCTGGCAACTGCAGTAGGTATATACAATAACAGTTTAGCAAACTATCTCAACCTAATCTTATTAGAAATTAAACATCCCATATAGTTCGTAACCAAACACCATTGAAACTCAAAAACCTATCACCTACCTATCCTAAATAATTCCTGGTTCGCTTCTCCACTCAGGGCAAAGCGGTGCCGCCGCCATTTTTTATTCTAGCTCAATTTTCCGTCAAAGGTAGTGGCGAGTAAGCAGAATTTCCCGAGCGCCGGACTTTTGTGCTTCCATACCGTTGGCTACGGTTCGGTGGACTGAGCACTGTGTCATTCTTTTTAATTGTTTAAAAGCTAGGTATTATTTTTATTTATTTATTTATTTAATCATTTATGTACACACAACACAGGAATATTTCGAATTTAAAAATTATGTACAAAGGTGCTGCTTATTTCTTCAAGAAATTTCTGCCAGCAGACCCGCGAAAGGAGAAGTCGTCAATATTGGCAGTCAAAGTGTGCGACTCAATTTATAAAGCTACAAATAATAAAACAAACATATAAATACATACATATACACAAATACTACATATTATAAACTAAATATATGGATATATAGTATTATATGGATATGTTGGACTTTTGTTTCGTTAATGTTATCCGTTAGTTAAGGTATACTATTATTTAGCCATTGCAGGTGAATATTTATAATTAACCAAAATACAATTAGGCTACAGTGAATCAAAATACACATATTATAATTGATGACACATAATATCTATGAATATTTGGACAAGTGAAAGATTCTAGTTTGTAAATAAATAGATTCTTGGTTTGTTAATAGTTTATTATCTGTGTGTTTCCAATGAAATTTCTAACATCTTGGTTGTCATTAGAAGTCTGTAGTGATTATATTAGTTTTTATTTCTTTTAGGTGACGATCTACCTACATATTTTTTATGTTTCTTTTCTTTTGGCATTGTTTGACAGAGTATATATTTTTGTTCCACAGTACTTTTATGATAAACAAGCTCTATGCGTGAAAACTTGTAATTGGCTGTCAGATTATCATACTGTTATTAATTACCATTGTATTTAGCTGTAAGTCTTCCATAGTCTTTAAATAAATAAACAAATAAATAAGTTGACTTGTAACAATAACTTTACAACTTTCTTACAATTATGCTGTCTTTAGTTGCAGTCAACAAATTTTCTATATATCTGCCAAAAACAACTTTTCTCATCAAAACTGAATATAATATACCCATTGACAAATCCTTACTCAAATCATAGTCACTACCTACAGGGTGTGAACAAATCTCGCCATCAATAAGTACCCAGTACCCAGTGGTAACACAACGCTTGAGCAAACGGTGGCTCTTGAGAGCTCACTTAGCTCTGCCGTGTAGAGTTACTGACCGATCGACAAGTGTGGACGCCACCTTATTTTATAGGGTGCTTCAATATATTCTATAATGTAAGATTGTCTTTTGTAAGGTAAATGTACAATCTTGATTTTTGATTTCAGAAAAATCTGGTTGATTAGCGCGTAGGTTTGAGATGTAATCTTACTTAAAATTTTAATGTTAATAGTAGCGATAGACTCTTAATAACATGAATCTTGTACTGTATAGGTACTGTATCTAAACTTCTGTTATGGTTATTTTAAAACCTTTTCCAGAATCGTAGCATTAGGGCAGGGTTAGCTTAAAATGAAGCCCGAGACAAACTCAAAATAAAGTTACCTGTATGGGTAGATACTAATTGCCAACTATAATATACATATAACCAAACATTATATGTTTTCTGCTAGAGTTCGAAGATTGACAGACTGCAAATAGCGCGGAACTTCAAAATCCATTTCGTAAATGGTAAGTCACAAGGAAAGTAAGTAGTAAGGAAAATTAAAAATAAAGATAGGCTATTTACTAAATTTGTTAAACACACCTCTATCTATCCTTTAAAGAATATACTTAAGACAATATAATTACAAAAACAATAGGTAATTTATAACTAACCTTAGCGAACTCGATTTTGAGCGTGCAGCACCCGGAGTAGATGTCGCAGCCGTGCAGCGCCTCCTTCGCGCGCGTCGCTGACTCCACGCTCTCAAACTTGTGGCCAGGAGTTAAGGAATAACTTGGATAATACACATATTATAAATACACACAGAGAGCCAAAAATGACCATAATAATAAGCCAGCCTAAAAACGTCCCACTGCTTGGCACAGGCAAGAGGCCTATGCCAAGCACCCCACACCCACATTGAGAAGGCATTGATCACCACGCTTGCTCCCTGCGGGTTGGGGATTTTCGACAGGTTTCCTCACGATGTTTTCCTTCACCGTTTGTCAGAAGTGTCTTAGAATAATTAAATAACCATATTTGTAATGAAATTCGCAATCAAATGAAGTACTGGGTGTTTAATTGTTGAATTTGTAAAGTAATTTGGTAAATATAAGCCTAGGTGTTACCGTTTTGTATAATATTTTACAGTTGAAAATATTTTATTAAAGGTAGGAAATATGCGAATAATATATAATGTTTAATAAACCAGTTAATACGAATAAGACTAGTTTTCTTTTTAAACTTTTTTTTTCAGTAGGTATGTTATCAATCATCTAACAAAATCCTTTTTATATAAAAACATCTAAATCACTCACTAGGTAAGCGATTCATCTAAATTAGTTACGGTAATGTAAATCAGCATTAATCATTACAACGAATGTATGAATAATATATTTATATTAACATAAATAAATAACCATTAAGCTATGTAATCTTTTAAACATGAAGAAAATATTTAGTTTATACCTATCTATCACGATATCTTTGATATTGAACGCAAAAAGAGTACAAGATTAATAAGGGTTCTTAAAAACTTTTAAATATAAACTGAACACAAATAGACATCGGTACAGATCAAATATTCTCTCAAAAACTTATTTAATACAATAACAAAATATCATAATCTCCCTGCCCTGTTCCCAATTATTTGGGGTCGGCGCAATGCGTATTCAGCTTCCATTCATCTCTACAACTTGTCATCTCAGTATTCACTCCTTTCTTTCTCATATCATCTTTCACACAATCCATCCATCTCTTTTTTGGTCTTCCTCTGCATGTGGATACATTCATACTCATAACTAGAAAAAAATATTAAAAAAAAAAACAAAAAAATACATCTTTAACATAAAAAAAAATACCTGAAAACCTACAGTCCTGTCCACGAAGAAAGCGAGAAAGTTTGAAGATAACTGAAATGGGATTATATCCGTCATAACGTTATTGACCGATTAAGTCAAGACATCGGTATTATTCAAATGGTTCGAACGGATGCCATTTCATGTAATATAGATAAGGTGGGTGATATAGTCATGAGAGGTAGCGGGTTTGAAGTTTTTAAACAGCGATATTTTGTTTATATCGGCGAACTGTGGGTGTACATTGGTACACCTCTGCTTAACCCTAAGGAGATGCAGGTGTGATGATATGTATGTGTGCATGATATTTTGTTTGATAAAAGTTAACTGATGTAACACTGGAATTAAACTTTTGAAACAAAAAATATTTTTACTGACAACTGGGCAGTATAACACAGTAAAATATATAATATTGATATGTGCTCACACATTGAACACAAGATCTTTTTTTGTAACGAAACATTTTTGTTCATAGCTAAATAAATAAATTCATGTCGTAAGTGACTGAATGTTTTCTGCGGGTAAAATGATAGAGTTTCGTAAAGTAAAACGGCTCTATCTCAGTACAAAATAAAGTGATTAATATTATAATTTTCCTAAAAATCATAGGATTTTTATTTAAAACTTAAGATTGTATAATTTTTCTTTAGCATATTCATACCAATTGTATTTTTAAACAGAGTTTGAGGGTCTATAAGATAATAATTATCGTTTCAGCTATCAGAGCGGATCATAGCCAACAGTAATGGCCTAACTAACGCCATCGCACCGCATTGGCGATCGACTGGATTAGCGCGGGAAACTTCATTACCGATACTAATGTAACATGGAAAGCAGGATCAACTTAGTTGCAACCTTGGTCTAGTATATTAAAGGATTAATATTATTATTATAACATGATATATATTACAAGTCATTATATTTACCGTAAATAGATAGATAGATAAATATTCTTTATTGTACACCATTAAAATTAAATAATAATACAAATATACCGTAAAATAGTTGTATTGGTTATAAAGAACAAGAAAAACTTTCATGACATGTACGTACAATTAATATCCAATTTTGTTTTGATTTTTTCTCCTGTAGAAGTTAATACCAAAATACTTGTAACCAATAAACACTATTTGCCAATTTAACTTTGAAGGGTAAATAAAGAGTTTTGATCATGACTGTCCTTTTAGGAACCACGGATTAGTCTTATTGATTATCTATAAAAAATGCAGTCTTTACAGTGCAGCAGTGGTATAAACATTAGACAATCAGACGAAAAGTTTAGCAGAGCCCTTAATAAAATATGCAGATTCTTTATTTTACTGTTAAACCCCGCTTTCGTCAATCACTTAGTCCGCCACTGAGAATCACAGACGTCCCTACTTATATTCCAATTTGGGCGAAACTCCAAACTAATTTGAATAAAAGTCCCTCCGCCCTTAGAAAAAATTGAGAAAGTGTAATTAAACAATGATTTTATGACGAATACCACGGATTGTTCGACTTTAAGATTATGTTCAGTAACTCTTACATCTCAAAGTTTTTATTGCTTACAGTTAATTTTTATTAACGATTTTATGTTTTGAGTTTGAAACTTATACGCCACAATTTGATCTAAACTCGATTTCTAATTTTACGATGGTTTCACAACTCTCTTTTATGAATTTATGTTTTAGTCTATAATTTCATCCCTTTATTTTCCAAAATGTGTTCATATTTTGTGATTTAACACCATCCTACGCAAGACAACAATATAGATTTGCTAAAGCTTTCACAGTTGACCTTTACAAGCGAAACTTGACACCCAAACAATGATCCATTTAGTAACAACAAAACGAGCTAAATCCATTACTAAACCCACAAAAAATTCGAGTTGAAAATTGTAAATCTATTTACTGTATTACTTTAACATTTTAAACTTACAAATAATTAAATAAATGCGGATAACCTCACATAAATTGTTCTGAGCCCAAAGTAATTAGCTTAAGAACTCATTTTATGGAATGCAGATAAAAATAAATAAGGTACCACAAACACCCAGAACATTTAGAAAATCACTTTTCTACATTGTACCACCCGGGGTTCGAACCCGGGACCTCAGAGCTAGTGGCACCTTGGAACTGGTGCATACGCCAAGCGACCTCGGATACCGTCAGATTATACGTATAGTATATGACAGAAAAACGTTTGGTTCATTATTAAAAACACTTCCATTTTAAACTTTAAAACAAGCGTAGCAAAAACCTACAAAAAAGTTAAACATCTTGACATAATGTATTATTTCAATAACAAAACAATGTAAAAAACGAACATCTTTTATTAATCGCGGTCATTTAAATGGTATTTACTCTCGCGTGGGCCTACACGCGCGGCCTTGTAGACCTATAACTTTCCTCATGTCACACCAACTCGTAACATTGTAGCATGTGTTACACTGTCGTGACTAGTGTTGTAATATGGTGACTAGTGTTAAGTGGTAACATGTTGTGTAAACACTTGTGTTAATAACAATTGTGTTAGCTTGATTAAACGGGTTATAGTTTGTGTGTTTACTATAATTGTGATTGACGAGTTTCGGTGGCAAGATCTGGGCGTTTTGAGCGAATAACACTAATTGGCGCCTGCCAAGTGCTCAAAGATTTACTCGACTTAGAATCTGCTACGCATTTTTTGTCATAGAATATAATGTGTAGAACATTTGGCTGTAATTTATTTAAGCTACGAAAGAAAAAATATTGTACAACTACTTAGATTCTTTCCCTCTTGCGCAAAACTCAGCCAAATTTTAACGATAACGCGTCGCAGAAATATAAAATAAATTATCATTCGACTATAAGACAAATCGCGTCATCATTTTTGCATGTAAATAAAATTTATTTCTCAAATAGACATTAGTTATGCTACGGTGTAACAGGCGGCCACGTCAAGAGCCCACGTGCTTTCAATAACTCATACATACATTTTTTTCGGCAAGGAAACAATTTCTATTATAAATCATTTTGATTTCAGTCGTACGTTTACTATATTATTCATAGACTAAAAAAACTTGAGCGCCATTTTATAAATAGTTTTTAGTAATGTTTCGAGTATTTGAAAGCAATTTGGAATGATTCTAATGTATAGTGGTGAATGACATCTTTATTATACAGAATTACAAATTTCTGCCTATCGGATTAAACTGGATATATCTTAAGACACTTACAAAAAATTCAGTAATTAGAAGATCTAGACATCTATGTTTCCTAATTTTAGTTTTCAAATTACCTACATTAGGTTAGGCATTTCCATAGACGCATACAAAGAAAAATATGATTTTAAAACCAGTTTATTATGTATGACGCACTAACAAAATATGTAAGAATATTGTATGTCACAGAAACCTACTAATATACTCGTCAATTTGCCAATCCTTTGAAACACAAGCTTCTGTCAAAGTTGCGAGACAAATCAACTCATGCGCAGACGAGTAATATTTCGTATGTAGTATTAGTCACAGCTATTACTTCAAAACGATGATATTTTTATTTTCTTTGCAAATCGCTCGAGAAATTTAAGGCCAGTACACGGACTGCTTGAGCAGTTATAGTCCAGCCGCTGAGAATGCGTTCCTGACACATGCCAGTTAGTCTTGACTTGTATGGAACATAACATAACGCATGTATCCCCGAAGGGTCAGGCAGAGGTGTACTAATGTACACCCACAGACCCCACAGTGCGCCGGTATGTTTAATAGATAGTAATTTATGTTAAGTAAATTCTTCGCCATATGAAAGTCATATTTTCATTTCGGCCACCACCCTTCAGGAATACATTTTCTTAGCGGCCGGACCATACAGTTTTTAAAAACATTCGTACTACTTTAAGCGGTCCGTGTGCGCGCAACCTTAAAAAATTCTTTGATTTCATTCGTGAATAATTGTGGACGCAATCGTCCGAAACCATTTGTAATACTGAATAATTATTACACTTCATTATACTGAGAGCTTTATTGAAATTGATTTCTTTCCTCAAAATGGTAGCTTTGATATTGGCTTGTGTTCAGAATCACAGGTTTAGGGAACCTTTTAATTTCGCTTGATCTAGCAATTTATTTGGAGTATTAATTTTGGTCGTTTCGTAATTATTGAAAGATTATAATTTATGTGATTGTAACTTTTTTAAAATATGTTTTTCTTTTTATACTACCTTTGGTTGTTAGAGAACTTAAAATACCACAAAAGTGTACAGTGTATTGTGAATTAGTACTTATGGCACCGTTTTGGTGTATACTGTTAAGACGTTAGGTTGTTGAATAAATTAAATATATGAATGAAAAAAATGGTGCAGTTTTTATGTATTTGAGCTTAAACAAATCTATGTAGTTGAAAGGTCCATATTTCAATTAGCTTTTTTACATCCAAAACTGAAATAATTACCTCTCATAATTACAATGTATGTCAAGTCCAATACATAATACATTACCGTAAAGTAATTAAAAACCGTAATTACAGCGATGACCGCGTTATCCCATAAACGTGAGTCGCTCAATAAAGCCAGTTATTACGTTACTCGTAAATTTGACACGCGGTACTGCGACTCGAGTTGTTTGATTACATGGTAAATGTTAGTATTGTATGTATTTACATGTGTTGGTTTGTATTACTAATCAATAACATCACTTTTGTGGTTGTAGTAGGTAATTTCAATAATTGGAATCTGAAATTGTTAACTCGCAAGTGAGTAAGCGTGATGATCAGTGCTCGTGCCTTCTTTCTCTTTATCTGGAAAGAGGCCTGTCCCCAGTGGGACATTTATAGGCTAGTTTTTATTTTAATAGTATCAGTTTATGTTTTTACTGGAATGAGATAAATTGATACACGCTAAAGATCAGCTTTTAATACTGCATTAAGTACGAGTAGCACGTATAAAAATAATTAATGTGGATTATATAACACATCGCTCTTAACTTACAAAAAGTATGTAATGCACTTAAATTAGGGAATCAGAGACAGACCACAAACACGAGACAATAATGAAAAGTGTTTGTCTACATTGTTCCGTCCGGGGATACCCCGGGACCTTGACCGGTGTGTACGCCACAGAAACGTCAAAAAATAATCTAAAATCATAAGTGTAATCGCAAGTGGAATCGAACCCGTAAAATAAAGCACACAAAACCAATCACTTACCCACTCCACTACTGCTACCGAACGACTAACAGTCTACAGAAGCTACTACAGTTTAAAGCCATAAAATATCAGTGTCTGCTAAACAAGTACTTAGCGGGAATAAATAACAACTATGTGTTTATTTATATAAAAGTTTTACGGTTTCCAGAACGAGGGCGCCATGGCGCATCTCGAGATTGGTGGCGGGTCCCAGTGTTAGCGATAAGCGGAGAGGCTGGCGGTTTATTGTGTTAATTTTTCTTGGGAAAATAGTGTAATTCATGAGTATGGACATAGAATATTGTTTATAGTAATAATGTTTAAAATACGACAGTAAACTGATAAAAAGGTTTTTTTTAACTTCAAAAGTTATCTAAGTGCCATTTTAACGACCCAAGCAACTACAACTACAAAGAACTAGAAGATTTAACGAAATTCTGATTATAAATGATTTTGTTTCATTGTGTTTACTAGCTGATGACTTCAAAGTGTTTAAAAGTAGTTATTATATATTTATTGTTTGACACCATATTACATTTTCAAATATAGTCCCTTAAACATTTCACTATTCGTCTTCAGACTCTATTGTATTCTAAAACGCTTTCCGCTTATGATCCCGCTGACAGTGAGACCTCTCCCAAGGTATAGAAAAATATACAGACTTCTTATTTTAATGTGTTCGTTCCGTTTAACGGTAGTGAGTGGTTCAAAATAAATACATTTTATAGCCTATAATTGTACCACATTCTATTTACATACCGGAGATATTTCTAATTTATTGTGATTGACTTGTTTTCCATTTATACTGAATGATAATTGAAATATGCTCTTTGTATTATGTAGCTAGGGTATTTGGGTTATCAATTCTGTTTAATAAAATATGTAGGTACGTACGTCTAGTTTTGATATTTTGTGCTTTTAGTCAGGAAATATAATTCAAGGAATCTAAGGCTATCAACTAGACAATTTTGAATCATTCTAGCTTCAACGTTTTCAATGCTATTTTAAAACTGCAAATTAATATAAAATAGATAATCATTTATCATTTTATAGTTATCGAGTATTTACTAACAAATCTATTATCAAGCTATTATATTATTAACATGGGAGTTGATAATACATTTTCTCTCAGCTGTATTGCACCTGTGTTGTATACTTTAAGAATACCTAACTCTCTCCCGTGGGTGTCATACGAAGAGAAGCTATTTGCATCATAATCACAAAATATGAACACCGTATAACAGAAATATTGCAGTTTAGGAGCATCTTAAAGTTTGCTTAGTTTTATGACTGTGTTTTACATGATAAAACTCAGTAAGCTGAGATATAAGGTGCGGCTTAAACAAAACGGACGAACCTTGAATTAAATAATAGAGCGATTACAATTTTATTTCTAAATTTCAATTCAGGCACTTACTTGGACTCATTGTGGGCATTTGTTTAGCCTTAGACACCTAATAAGAAAAACATTAAACTAATTATAAAACCGAAAGATTCTAAGGCTTTCATGTCTGGAGAAAATTAGGGTAGACCTTTGCCCAGAAGTGGGAGCTAACAGGTAAAAAGTAATATACCGTTGTTGATCAGAAAATCCATGACGCGTGACAGCGAAATATGGCTTCTAAGTCAATTGTTAAATTTAAATATAAACTTTTAAACTATCGCGCTGCATGTTTATAGTAATATTATAACGGGGATTAGCGCGTACATGCATAAATACCTTTAGGGCTTGACGTTTCGACCGGGTTACACCGACCGTGGTCGCAAGCAGACTGGAGATGCGGTGTCATTCTTCCGTGCACGGCGTTGATGATTTTTCTTCATCTACCCCATGTTTTTGAACTACCCTACACACTGTACTGACTGTGTCCGTATTACGATCACTATCCGGCCTTGCAGAAACGCGCGGTTGTGTTAAACGAATCACTGGATTCCACGATGCTGATAGATTAAAGCCGTCTTCCCGATTGAAATTAGGATGTTTCTTGATTTCAATCGCTTCTCGCACTGCTCTCGAATGAAAGTGGCGATCGGTGGAGAGGACTTGCGCGCGATGGAATTGAATCCAGTGACTGACGCCCGGCTGTAGTAGGTGCTCTGCAATTGCCGATTTAGATGTCTGACGGTTTTTTACAGCTGCGATATGTTCCTTGAGCCTCTCCGCGATCGTTCGCTTTGTTTGCCCTATGTATGACTTACCGCAGCTGCAGTCGATTTTATAGACACCTGGTTGTTGTAGGGGTAGAACATCCTTCGGTGTGTTTTCTACCTTTGTCCCTGGAGTGTAGACGGTCGGGATGGAGACTGTTTTAAGTACAGCTCCGATTTTGTCCGTGACTCCTCTGATGTAAGGCATATAGGCTCGTTGTCTGTTAACGTCAGGATGCTCGACACGCTTCAACCGTCGCTTCATATTTCCTTTCACCCGAAATCCATTCTTTTGTAGCACCTCCTGAACATGTTCCAGCTCACGCTCTAAGTGTTCAGGGTCACAGAGATCAAAAGCTCTATTCTTTAATGACGTCATGACGGATTGCAGGTGCCTAGGGTGATGATGCGACGTACTATGCAGGTACCTATCAGTGTGTGTAGGTTTTCGGTAAACACAGTGTCCTAATGACCCATTTGTTAAACACCCTAAAGGTATTTATGCATGTACGCGCTAATCCCCGTTATAATATTACTATAAACAATTGTTAAATTGATGAATGCTGATTTACGAGTTCCGTGCTAATGCAATTAATTCATTATTAGTCTGGCCTTCTGGACTAAAGGTCGCGGGTTTGTGTCCCACACTCAATGAATAGTATGTCATACGTTCCATTTTAAATACTTAAAAATAGATTTTCCAAAACCGCATAACACAAAAATAGATAAACATGAAAAAAGTGAATTTAATTTTTGCTAAGTTTGCTTATTTCACTCTTTTCTGTTCAAGTTACTGACGTTAGATAACCTAACAATTACTTAAAAAAATCTTTAAAAAACGGCTTACCACTGTCTCTCTTAAAAAAAGAGTAAAACACTACTAGTATATGTACCAAAAAGTTACTAAGTTTTAGGTACATTTCACGTCAAATTTCAACCTAAATAAGGTACCTACCTATCAAAAGTATACTCGTTTACTACCGACACCAGTTACCATGGCAACGCTTATCAACAAACGATACTTATTAAGTTATCAACTATTGCAAAGGATATTCAACCATGGCCTGCACTCCGTTTTTCTTGAACACCACGATCCTCTGGACTTGCCCGTGTGGTGTGCTGATTGTGTGTATAACGTCCTGTAACAAACAGACAAACACTATGTTAATACTATAATTTGATTACATACATAATATAATAACTAAGGAAACAATATTTAAACATTCATACCACAATAAAGTTAGGAAAGTACACGTCTAAGGTCTTTATTTATTTGGATTTGGAGGAATTAATACCTAACAAAATGTTAGGTATTTTTAATTTTTTTTTATTATAAAAATTTAAAAATACCTAACAAAATGAACATAAAATGTTCACCAATAATATAAACAATAAAAAGCAAAGAATGGGTCACCAAATAATTATAAATTTCGGAAATCAATCCCACGGAACAGAAAAAAACAAGTGGAAGTGCAATACGTCAAAATTACTATAGGAACCGCTGTCGCCAAACTCACACAAATAATCCGATAATAATATATGCACTACAACGAAATAATCCTTATGATTGGTAGTTTTAAATTTAAACAAAATTAGCCTACATCACAGAAAAAAAAATAAACCCTGACGTTCTAAAAATAAGGTTGATTTTGCATTAGCAACAATACGTATTTACGGTCTACAGTCACACTAAATTCGATGGACGAGTTGGTTTCGCTACTTGACCATAGATGGCGATGTATAATCAATATAAGCAATTATCAACATAATTGCTTTAGACATACGGTTGACAATGGCGTGACTCTAATGCTACTCGGCCAAGGACACACCACGTATTACATTTAAATTCTTTATCGATATCGATAGATACCCGATTTTTGTTCAAATACAATAAATACGACTCGTTGGGAGTACATTTATTTATTTGTTACACAAACCGCTGTACCTTTTAAACCATTAATTAATAGACACACAAGACTGACAGACGGATAGGTAAAGGGCCATGCCCAAGTTTCATAGTGAGTTTGGCCCAGAGTGCACACTTATGATATGATGTCTTAAATTTAATATAGACTAGCGGCCCTCCCCGGCTTTGCTCGGGTGCAAGGCTGATACCTACACTATATATCTACACAATCATAAAGTTCTGTAGTGCGAAGCACAGCCTTCGACGCACTACTTGGTATAGGCACGCCCCCCCCCCCCCCCCCCCCCCCCCCGGCCCCCGCGCGGCGCCCCGGCCTTTACCGCCGCAACCGCTATGTCCCTGCATTTTAAATTTGTAATATCTTCCAAAATATTCTTTTAAATTACATGCTGTAAAGGGCAATATTGATCTATATTACATGGACAATTTATTAAAGGTACTTAATTGGATAAGGATTAATACTGTATAGCTTAAAATCGCTTTTTCGTAAATAAGTAATAAATAAACGATAAAAAATGGTTATTGTGGGTTATTCTCAAGAGATAGACATATGCCATCGCGGACTTTTTTGTAGATCTTTTTAAGGTGCACAATACTGTAGTACATTATTTTGATCTATCTCGTAGGGTTCAGCCAGCGTTTGCAAAGTAAGCGCAAAAAATTTGTTCATTTACTTAAATCTCTAAGATTATCCGTGTTCCTCTACTATATTATGCATGTATTATACATATAAACCTTCCTCGTGAATCACTCTATCTATTAAAAAAAAACGCATCAAAATCCGTTGCGTAGTTTTAAAGATCTAAGCATACATAGGGACAGACAGCGGAAAGCGACTTTGTTTTATACTATGTAGTGATTGTCAACATGTAATTAAAGAAGGAATCAGATAATTAAAACTTCGGGTTTTAAAGTAAATTTCGTCTTTATTATTCCGCATATGTTGAAATTCTCGTGAATTAAATGGACTTTTTGCCGTAAAACTTGAAGAAAGGAAGTGCAGTGTCGATTTCACGAGTTTTCATCTATCCACCGGTGGATGAATCAGGATTTAGCTTGCCGGCCGGCCTCCCACAACGCAAGGACGCACTTTCTATGCATTTCTCTTTCATGCTTGTGACTTTGGGAAACCTGAAACAAATTTTTAATGAAGATTAAAAAATCTATTACCTTCCGGTTGTAACACTCTGTGTGTACCGTCTCAGTCATTAATAAATTATAATAATTATGTTACTATTTAAAACATTGATTATATTTTTGCTTTATACCACTTAAACGACCATACATTTCGTGTATGAATTAAGGCGACCTCGTACCTATATTGTAATGCAAAACGAAATATATAAAAATAACTGTTTGGGTTAAGATAGTTATTCCTCGTATCGACATCAATCGACAAAATCAATTTTCGACTTGACCACATCACTACATTGAGTAGCAAAGGTCTTTCTAGAATGTTCTATGGATAAAAACAATCGAAAATAAACTTTGTCTTTACTGCATAAGGTTTATTTTGACTAACCGTTCTATTAAATTTTTGTCAATTGGAAGAAAATAAGATTTTTATTAGAAAACAATAAAAATCGTACTTACCGATGATACGAAATACCTCCATTTGTAAGATTTCTTCTCCTACTATCATTTTTGCACGCTAAAACGGAACAATACGGCATAGCTAGGTAAATATTAATTTGTCACGAGACGAGCAACTCGACGCGATGACAGACGCAACTGGGATCGGTTAAGAGCAAGTTAAGCGTAACAACGCTTAATTGTGACACGCGGGCCACGCCTACTTAGCACTTCTAATCTTAGCACTTAGCACAGTAATCTGACATAGTTTGACAAACAGCTGATTGTGCTGTTTCATCCTTGTTTGTTTTAAGTAAATATTTAAATCTCACCAATTAAACGGACTCCTTATACAATATTAATATTAATAGTGTAGCATTAATTAGTACATTCAATCCAACAATTTATTATTATTACAAAACTTTAAAGATACTTAAAATCATTTATCTACCTACATTTGTTTAACAAATTAAAAGTATCTTTATAATATCATATTAAAAAGTAATAAATTAAAAAGCATTATTTCAAAACATTTCATAATCAATTCTTATTCTATTACTTTATTTAAGTTTCTCAATTTCTTCATTTTGTTTCAAAGTTTTCTTTCTTTCCCACAACTTCTTTTTCGTTACTCAAGAAACCTTCCTTTCACAGTACTTAGCTGTCTTTCATAATATTCCAGGTGCCTCTGTGTGTTAGCCATGCTGACCCGCAGAGCTGCTTCCATGGAGGACAAATTGAGGGCTACACTGAAGGAGTTAGAGTCTGCTAAAGCGCTTTGCAAAGAGCTGCTACAGGAGAGGGATGACAGCGAAGTGGAACTAAAGAAGATTATTGACAAGAATTCAGAACTGAAGTCTGAGCTATCTGAACTTCACATTCAGCACGTAGACATTCACAATCAACATCAACAGCTTCGACAAATAGTGGCTGACTATCAACACTGCATGGACACACATGAGCAGTCACTGAAACGGATAGCTGAACTTGAGTGTGAACTTAGTGAGGCCTATAGGTCTATAACACTATTAGAATCACAACGAAATACTGAACAGGCATCCAACACCTGTAGCCTGTATAATGAATTGGTTGGTAGTGTCTCCGGGTTGGGATGTGAAAAGCAACCTGTTATAATAGATTTAACCGGGAATGATTCTGTGTCAAAACCTACTTTCTTTAATAGTCATAACAAATTAAAGAAATACATAAGAATTAATAGGCTCATTAAAAAGTACCAGAAAAGTATAACAAAACAGAATACTAATAGAATTAACTTAAGTCTTAGAAAACAGAAAATTAATTTTATCAGTCAATTACAAAATTCTAGTAGTGAATTAGAATTATGTAAATCTGTATATGATAATGAGGTTCAGTCATTAAAGTTTCAATTACTTGAGAAGCAAAGGAAACTTAATGATATCTTTGAAAAGTATACTGCTTCTCAAATAGACCTTCAGGAGCGCTTGGTGGAGGCGGGTGAGCTTGTGGATCTGGTGAGGTATAATGCAGAGCGTTATGAATCACTCACAAACAATTTGTGCTGTACCTGCTCTGGCTCCCCGCCAAGCACTGAACCACAACCTGCCTTACCTGCTCCTGAAGTGATGCAACCCATTGCTGAAATGATAGAATCAATTGAGCAACACAAAATAGACTATCCTGATAAATTAGTATCAAATAAGACCTCTTACATGTTTACAGACAAGATAGGCCAAAACTTTGGTAGGTTAATTAACCGCTATTCCCAGCACCATGTTAATAATATTTGTGTTCCGGGTGCCAGCTTTAGTCATTTGACAAATTCTATTGCACAGTCTAAATTAAATAAAGGTTCCACTGCTGTATTACTGTATGGTGATAGTTTAAATGTTAGTAAAAAAGACATACTTCATTGTGTCCAGTTGATGTTAGATGTCAATAAGAGTAATAATTGCAAATTCATTCTCTGTGCATTGCCGTACTCAAATAACTTGACCAGCTCTCAGAATGAGTATATCTTTAACTTAAACATGTTTATATATACAATATGCCACCACCATAAAGAAATTATATCATACTTTGATTACAATAAGTTTATAAAAAAGTATAAATTAACTAAATATACAATGTATATGTCCATTAGTTGTAAGAGACAAATTGCTAAGCTTTTAGCATATAATTTACTTTGTGACACTGGTACTAGCAATGTACTTAAGATTATTGATTGTGTTAGTAGTAGTACTAATACCTCTTTAGATACATCTTGTAGTTTAAACTACATGGTGGGACAACGGGAGGGCTGCATCAATTGAATGTTATACATCAAAATATGCAGGGTCTCTCCGGCAAAGATCTAGAATTAAGTTTATTTATAGAAAAATACAATGTTCAGGTGTTATGTTTGACTGAACATTGGTTAAATGCTCATGAACTAAATTGTTTTAACATTCCTGGTAATTCTGTACAGAGTGCGTTCGTAAGAAAGAATGCAATTCGTGGTGGATCTCTGATTATTGTTTCTGATACTGTTAAGTGTAAAGAGCGGTTAGATATTGTAAAGCTTTCTATCGAGCGCACTATTGAGCTGTCTTGTGTTGAGCTAGAGCGATATGTTATAGTGTGTGTCTATCGGCCCCCTATAGGTGATTTTAGTTTATTTGAAACAGTGATGGAGGATTCACTTAATAAAATTAAGTCGAGTAGGAAAAATATAATCGTGTGTGGGGATTTTAATGTGAATATTTTAGATTTTACTGTTACCACTACTAGGCTACTTAATCTGTTTAGGTCTTTTGATTTAAACAACTTATTTTCCGAACCCACTAGAATCACATCCTCATCTTCCACCTGTCTCGATAATATATTTAGTAATTGTGTTGCTAATAGTAAACAAATTTTGACTGACATAACATCAGACCACTGTGGACAATTAGCTAGTTTCCCACACTTAGTCTTAAAAAAGTTGCGAAAAATTGAATGCAGACCGTATACTGTTAGTTGTTGTAATCGTTTTAAAGAGAGGGTTGTTTCTCAAATAAAACCATCAATTTTAGAATTTGAGAATCCTAACGACATCTTTGGAACTCTCTTTGACGTTGTTAAAAATGAATTTCAAAAATCTTTTAAAACTAAAACCCTTAATGTTCAGAATACGATAGCTCCATTTAATCAATGGGCCACAGCTGGGATATATAAAAGTAGAGCGAGACTATATGAGTTATATGGAATGAAAAAATATAAATTTGATGAGTCATTTTTGAATTATGTTAGACTTTACTCTAAAACTTTTAAAAGAGTTTGTAACATGGCCAAGGCTAAATTCATTAGTGATAAAATAAAGCAATCAAAAAACAAAATTAAAACGACCTGGTCAATTATTAATAACGAAACGGGTAAATGTACCAAACGCGATAATCAATTAGAGATAGTTGATAACAACAAATTAATTAGCGAAGCAGTAGACGTAGCTCAGACTTTTAATGACTTTTTTGCTAACATTCCGATAGCCACAACTTGCTCCTTACACTCATCCACGGTTGCTGCGGAAAACCTAATGCTAACTTGTGCCCCAAAATGTCACTCAATTTTTACCTTTCAACATGTGACCTCACGGGATATTATTATTACATTCAAATCTCTCAATTTAAAAAATACTGGCGATTTTTGGGGTATTTCTGTAAAGTTATTAAATATTATTATAGATGATGTTGCTCCTTATCTTGTTGTTACTTTTAACAAGTGTGTCGATTTAGGAGTATTCCCAGACCTCATGAAGTACAGTAAAGTTATACCATTATTTAAATCCGGTATTAAAAGTGAAGTGAGTAATTTTAGACCCATTTCAATATTACCCGCGTTTAGTAAAATCTTTGAAAAGTTAATACTACAGCAATTACTAGGTTTTTTTAATGTTAATAAGCTGCTCCACAGTGAGCAGTATGGTTTTACAAAGGGTCGCTCAACAACTGATGCCGGTGTAGCGTTACTAAAACATGTCTATAGCGCCTGGGAAAATTCACAAAATGCCATAGGAGTTTTTTGTGACCTTTCTAAGGCATTTGATTGCGTTCATCACGACACACTACTCGCCAAACTTAAATATTATGGTATACAGGATATAGCCCTTAACTTAATGGAGTCTTATTTAAAGCAGCGCCTTCAATGTGTAGATGTAAATGGCGTAAAATCTAGGCCACTTGCGGTTAAATTGGGTGTGCCCCAGGGTTCTATACTGGGTCCTTTCTTGTTCCTGGTATATATAAATGACTTGCCGTTTTATTTAGAAGGTATCTGTAATACTGTACTTTTCGCTGACGATACGTCACTCATATTTAAAGTGAATAGAAATAGTGATAGTTTTGATCACATTAACAGTGCACTTTTACAAGCAACAAATTGGTTTACTGTTAATAACTTAGTATTGAATGCAAAGAAAACGAAGTGCATTAAATTTGCAATGCCAAACGTTAAAAATCTAGGTCCAAATATAATTGTTAATAATGAAATGCTGGAGACTGTAGAATCAACCGTCTTTTTAGGTATTACAATAGATGCTAAACTTAAATGGGCAGCTCATATTTCATACCTTGCAAGCAAACTGAGTTCAGCAGCATATGCAGTTAGGAAAGTTAGGCAGCTAACGGACGTGGATACAGCTCGATTAGTATACTTTAGTTACTTTCACAGCGTTATGTCCTATGGCATTCTGTTGTGGGGTAAGGCTGCAGACATTGAAACTATATTTATTCTGCAGAAACGAGCTGTTAGGTCTATTTACCAGCTAGGCGCTAAGGTCTCACTTAGGGAGCGTTTTAAAGAAATTGAGATTCTAACTGTTGCCTCACAATTTATTCTAGCCAATATATTATACATTAGACAAAACATTCACCTATACACTAAAAACAGTGACATACACAACATTAATACTAGAAATAAGCATAAGTTATGCACTACATCCCACCGGCTGCACAAGGTGCATAACTCATTTATAGGACTTAGCATTCGTATCTACAATAAACTGCCTCCTAGTATGTTAGAATTACCATTAAATTCATTTAAATCAGTAGTTAAATCAAAGCTCTGTAAGAAAGCCTACTATACGTTAAATGACTATTTGAATGATAAAAACTGTTGGTCGCCTTGATAGACACAAGACGGTTCTGAATTGAATTACTGGGATATACCTTTTTCCATTTTTTATATTTCTTTTTCTTTATTTTTGACTGCCATACAGATAGTATGTTATTATACCCTGACACAATTATACTATTGTATAATTATTTTTTATTATTATTATATTATTATCTTTGCTAACTTGACATATAAGTTTACCGAATCTTATTATTGTTCGAAATTGATTGGCATACACTCTGTATGCAACATTATATTGTTTAGTTTGTTTTATTATTAATGCAGTTATACGCATGTACATTGGTGTACTATTTTAATGCCGCTATGATAAGGGACTGTGCAGTGAATCAGTGCTTGGGGTTTTGTTTTTTTTTTTCTAATTTGTAAATGTTCCTTTTTATTTTTTTAAACCGGCAGCAGTTTCGTCATGCTCCCTTAGTTGTCATTGCCTGCGGTGGCGTCTTGGGTCGGGTCTCCTCCTTCCCTCTAATATGGCGAGGGAGGGGATGGCTGATCCTTGCGTCATACTCGTGAACGGGTGCCGCTTGCGGTGACTGGTCGTTCTGCTGACCTTGGTCACCACGTAGATTATAATATTTTTTTTTACTCTTTAATCGTATGATACCCATCTACCTTAACTACTTGTTCACTTTGCGCGGTTCCTTATTTATTTATTTTTTTATTATTTTATATTATTATTATCGTAATGACAGCGTGCTACTGGGGAGTTTGTTGCGCCGTTTCTTCTCCTCAGCCAGAGCACTTAGGAAGCGGTGAAGGGTGGGCGTTTTGGGGTCGGTTCATATCTGGCGGTGGTAGCGTGTTGTCGGTCGCGTGGCGCTGGGGCGGGCGGGCGCATGGCGGAGCGTTCGGCCTTTCACACTGACCTGACGACGCTTTGGTGCGTCAGGTGTGAGAGGTTGGATGTTTTGTTGTGTGCTTGTTCGTTCTGGCGTTGCGCGGCCGATGTTGCGCGCTACCTTTTCCGCCGGATATGAACCGACCCCTAGGGTGCTGTCTTTTGTAAAAAAAATGACGTTTAATAAGTGCTACTTTGTAGCCTAAGTTAAATAAAAGATTTTTGATTTTGATTTTGATTTTTTGATTCTTCCACCTGTTTTTTCTGTTCCGTGATCAATCCTAAGTTTCAGATCATATTTACACTTGTTCTCATTTAAAACACATAATAATCCAACATCGCTTTTAAAATTTCGTTATATCGATGGCTAGAAAAAAAAAAGACAAAAGTTACCAAAGTATAAGTTAGGTACCTGTTAGTCCAGTACAAACCTAACTCATCTTCGCTTAGTAACACAACACAATTTATATATTAACCCTGTTTTAACTCAATATGAATCCTAATGCATTAAGCAGCACTTTAGCTGAAGTGCTAAAGACATGTTAATTTATTTATTCGTATCGCACGCATGCGTCGAGTACCGCTCGGGTATTCAAATGACATGCATTTAGCTTATCCCGTGCTATGAGTGTGTGGTGCGGGACAAAATTAGTGGATCACTTTCATTTAAATTATATTTTTTGTGTAATTAATCAAAATAGTGCTTATAAGGGATTTTTTATACATCAGATTTTATACAAAAACAAGGATAAAGATAATTGTTTTGCCGCCTAGGCGCGCCTGTAAGTTTAATTTATATTATAAATTTAATTTTAGTATCTTTGTAAGTTTCTTGTTGTCTATCGGTACACTTACGTAATTGTACAAAGGTGTTTGAAATCGTATTTTGTTTATTTATTTATGTACTAGTAGTGTACATATAACACAAAGATTGGAAACAAGATACATAATCAAATAGAAAAATGCCACTTATTTGTCCTAAGCGAAAGTCAGATAATAATGTCTATATAATTATACTAGTGCAACTTTCTAATCACTAATGTTATTTTTATAGCAGGTTAAAAATAAATAATTCCTAGATTTTTTTTATACCGAAATGAGTGGATTCGGAAAAAATGGAATTAACAAATACCGAGACACATCGTTTGGCACGGTCCGCGCCAAGAAGTTGCCAGTTAATTCTTATAGCCTATATAAAGACAATGAGAGTAAATCATTACTTTTATTACCATTTATCGTCCATAATGTCCTATTTAGCCACAATAATGTAGGTTAATCGTAAATATTAGTACATTAGACATCCAGTCGTAAATAAACGCCAATGAGGGCTGGCAATAAAATTAATAATATTGATTTATAACTGTAAGTGGCGTCATCTATTCAATTTACTGGCTCTTGATAGCACCGCCTTATAAAAGCAATAAAATTAAATGTCAAAATCTATTCTTGTCTATTTTCGTTGTGCTCGTTTCGTAGTTA
Source organism: Autographa gamma (assembly GCA_905146925.1). Lineage (NCBI taxonomy): Eukaryota > Metazoa > Arthropoda > Insecta > Lepidoptera > Noctuidae > Autographa > Autographa gamma. The sequence goes on from LR989875.1 coordinate 1,335,628, forward strand.
TTTGTGACGATTGTCTTGCTATTTAATGATGGGTTTAACCTTTTATAGATGGTTACGGACAGCGTAAAATATGTTATTTATATTATTGACAAGACGTTTCGTACAATCGACGCTAGATGGCAGTAATTTTAACGTTTTATTGCTAGGCATATTAATCGCACTAGGAGATTGCAGTAGCTTATAAATGTGTTCCCGTCTGTTAAGCGAAATGATAGTCAAATTAGAAAAAAAAACGTATTTCAATATTTATATCAAATTTATTATTTGATATTTAAATTCACAGCAATAACAAAACAAAACAAACACCCTTAAGAAATCAAATCAATTCATTCTCAACGCGAGCATAAAAATAAAAATAAAGAAAAACTATCGAAGGGGAAGCAATATAAAATCTATCGGCACTTAACAATGCACGGCAGTGTACAAGCAATATTGCTACCCACTTGTTGGAATTGAAATCCTCGTACACTGGCGGCCGTAATAACATTTTGCATTTGACATTAGACGGTGGTAGTTTTAATAAAAAAATATACGTTTCTGCGTTGGTTGGGTTTTATTTTGTTTGGGGAGAGATACAAATAATACGAAGAATGGATATAGTTATAACTGGGTAGGAGTTGTTGCGTCGATTATAACGTGGATGTGTTTGTGAAAATATGTTGTGAATTAAAGATGATTGATATTGTGTGAAGTTTCATAGACAATAACTCTACTGTCTATGAAACTTATTATGACATATATAAATAAATAAATGAGGACAACATCACATACATTGCTCTGAACCCAAAGTAAGTAGCTATTAAGCACTTGTGTTATGGAATTCAGAAACAATGAAGGGACCACAAACACCCAGACCCAAGGCAATGTAGAAAAGTTAGATTTCTACATTGACCCGACCGGGGATCGAACCCGGGACCTCAGAGCTAGCGACACCTTGAAACCGGTGCATACGCCACTTGACTACGGAGGTCGTCAAATAATAATATATACTATAGTATACATGTCATACATATAATCCTGCCTCTTTCCCTTGTAAGGGTAGGCAGAGATCACTCGTTTCCCCTTGCTACGATCCACACATTCTTGTTTTTCTGCTTTGTCCACTCTCATTATTAGAGTATACTAATTGTTATAAAACTAAAATGACATGTACACATACACAAGAGGATAAATACTCTTATGACATAGTAAGCATGCCTTTGAAGACTCAAAAATCTAGCATATAATATCTATCTTGACGTTAACGAAATTTAGTTGTTTCCTTTTAGTATTTAGCGGGTAGAGCTTATAATAAAATAATTCATTTAAATGTAAAAAATCGGTCTTGTATCTTTAAAGAAGAAAAATATTACCTATGTGTTACGGCCAAAATACAATAATGTAGTATGGTGACAAATGAAGCAAGAATATTTTATATACTGTGAGATCGTATCCATCATAAGCTTTCGTATTATATTTCATGTCATCGGGTACTTAAAAACTGTGCCACGAACAGGTAAAGTTTCCCTTTATTCCTCGGTAATAATAAAATGTAACATACGAGAATAAGTTGATCGAAAGTATAGGTAAGTAATATAGGTATTGCTTTAACTTTTATACGTGATCTCGCTTGTGAATGAACGGCTGTTTTGTTACATACGTATTAATCAAAATATGAAAATGCTTTGGTTAATGCAATACGATAAGATTGACTACGTTAATTATAACATCTACACATAAATGGAGAAAAGAGTCTTTGAGTTAACATAGATATAATTTATCGATCGATTCTTTTGTGTTAAAAAAAAACACGATTTGAAACCTTTGCAGAAATCTGTTCTATTCTATGGTTCAAATAAACAATTTCTAGAATAAAAGGTTTATATGAATCTCTAAAGATTTCCGGAAAATTCTAAAGAATGATTTCAATATTGTATTTTCTTCTCACCTAGCTAGCAAATATTGACATTGCAAAAATCCGGATAAATCTTATCTGATATCTGTCCCAGACACTTAAAGCTGGAAATCGCGGATAAAAAGATAATAGCGGAAACAAAGAATGATCTGTTTACTGTTTATATATCAGAAAATGTTAAGCATAAATAAAATAACTAAGCTGCGAATATCAAAGCAGCGTTTGAGTTTAGTGATTTGTCATAAAATTATTATTTTTCCAGCTGTGTACTAAATGAGTTGATGATTATGATTTAAACTAGAAGCGGCCATGATGCTTATTATTGTGTATTTATTTTATATTATTTAATTGCAGAAAACACATTCATCGAACAGAAATATGTCTTCTAAATCTAACAGTGCAGCAGTGCAGTGCAGCAAGTAATTTAAGCAAATAGACTGATATCACTCAGTATCTCAGATAAATGCATTTTCCTACTCATATTGACCATATATTCTTTGAATCATACAACTTCTAGTATACAACAAAAACTTCACAATTTCAAGTTTAAATTTAAATTCTCTCAATGGCAAGTACAGTCGTGTCCAACTCAATTCCATCGAGTTACACAAGATTGGTCGTTCCTTACAATTGTCTGACTGCAGTATTATCTAGGAAACCTAGTACAGTGCTAGTATCTAGCATCTGGTAATACCTAGTATACCTAGGATATTGTCTAGTGAGGGGAATATTCACGGCACTTGTTTTTGGAGTGGAGTATATAAATGTGGTACTATTTGTCCAGTTGGGTGGTTTGTAGGTACTTTTTATCAAATAACATAATTTATGACTGAATTAAAGAAACAAGGTTTTTATCCCTCTGATTCTTTGTTCTTAATGTGATTGTCTCCTAGTTCCTTACTTCCTAGTTCTCAGTAGGCTCAAAGCTGATGAAGATATCACAGGAAAATTGAGGGAAAGCTTGTGTTTAAGACCGTTGTACCTACCACGTGTTTAATTTTTTTTGTTGTCTTCTAAGTTTCTTGATAGTCTGTTTTTACGTTTATAATTTATTATACTAATCAATTATTTACGGGGCTCTTAATTTTTTATGATGAATTCTATGTCTATCTGTACATAGTTCATAAGATACACAGCAGAGGTATAAGTCCTGTCGGAGCCCATTCGTTACGGAACCCCAAAAAGCGAACAGCCCGATTTTTTTCCAAACTGGTATAAAAGTTTAATTTGCAATCTTACCAAATATTTATGGGAATACCGACGAATTAAACGATGTTTGAATAAAACACGTTTTCCCTACAAATGTAGGTGAGAAGAATTATTGTGCGTTTATTTAAATTGGGGGTATTTTGGGAGAATCGTTTGTTCAAATTTCGATTGGTTTTTTCTGAATGCCTCGTGAATTTTGATGTGATTTGTGGTGGCTAATATGTTGGGAAGAGGCTTTTAAAAGTTTTAATTAGAGAAATAGCTCTTTTTTATTCTTATATTCATGTTTCATTCGTTTTAGAAGATTTAAGGGTATTTAAATAGCCTAATAAAAAAAATGTAGGGTCTCATTGAAAAACGGAAAGTCTTAAAAACCCGCATATTAAAAAGAAACTTAACAAGATTCAAAATGAAAGAGGAAGTTTAGTACTAGCCCTCATATTTGCTATGAATGGAATAGGTCGTTAAGCTGTGCCTGTTATTTCACTAAGACCTTAACATGCAAATAAAGATTTTGAGTTTGAGTTTGAAATATTTCTCCAGGTTGGTAACTAAAATTGACACCCAAAGTATTTACTTATTTGAGCAAGTAATACCAATGGTTTAGATATGTTAATTACCACATAAGCGAATGACATTTTTCCTAGAAGAATATTTAACTACTAAATACCGCAGATTTTCTCTAACTACGATCCTAGCATACCACTTTCACTTTGGCTCTCATCACATTCCTTATAGATACTTGTTAACCTATGATTACCATAGACTAAAAATATTTATAGAATGTAAATTGTAACTGCCTTCCTGTTTACTGGTTATACGCTTCCTTTCTATTTAAATATAAGCTCTACCTACTCTATTTTTTTTAAGTTATTCTGCTATTCGGGCCGTTGAAAAACTTTTTAACAAAAAAATTAAACCGCCGAAAACACTGAAAAGCAAAAAATAAGAAACTTCTTTTTATTTAATCTTAATAACTAAGTTCTTAATCGAATGTGAGTATACCTAAGCAATTTCGAGTCGGCGCCAAACAGGCAAATTAATTAATTACTATATATAGGTACTTAATTTTTTTATAAATTTTAATGTTTATCGCTGGAGATTTCATTGCATTGTTAAGTTGATTCAAACTCGAACTCAAAACTTTTATTTGCTTTCCACAATGGAATTAGTAGGTGGTAAGTAAAGAATATAATTATAGTATGTAGCGTTTTTGATTTGGTTGTTTCTTTATTTTTAAGGTAATTTTGTGATCTTTGTTAATTGATAGTTTGGCGCCGCCTCAAAATTATTTAGGTATACTCACATTCGTTTAAGAACTTAGTTATTAAGATTAAATAAAAAGAAGTTTCTTATTTTTTGCTTTTCAGTGTTTTCGGCGGTTTAATTTTTTTGTTAAAAAGTTTTTATTTTATACTTTTTTGTGGCTATTATATACTAATTGCTACATGCTGAATTATTTATTATTTTTAAAATAGCTAACTACCTTATTTTAGTATTCAAATCTGTGAGTGAACAATAAATCACCCCGATTTTCCCAACCTTAGAGTAAAATTATATGGGACCAGCTTCAAGGTATAACCCCCTATCTAATAAAAAATATTTATCAAAATCAGACTGTTCTGTAATAAGTTACGCGTGGTCATATATTAAAATCAGTTAGTGAACAATCGATATATCCCTGTTTTTCTACCCTTAGGATTGGAATATTTTTTTTTAAAATATATGGGACCAACTTCTAGGTATAGCCTACTCAATAAAAATAGAACTACTCTGTAAAAAGTTACGCGTGGTAATACATTACGATCAGTGCGTGAACAATCAATTAACGCCTTTTTTCCACCCTTAAGGTGGGAATTCTTTTTTCAAATTTATATGGGACCAACTTCTAGGTATAGCCTACTCAATAAAAAAAGAATTATCAAAATAGAACTACTCTGTAAAAAGTTACGCGTGGTAATACATTACGATCAGTGCGTCAACAATCAATTAACCCCTTTTTTCCACCCTTAAGGTGGGAATTCTTTTTTCAAATTTATATGGGACCAACTTTGGAGTATACCCTTTCCAATAAAAAAAGAATTATCAAAATCGGACTACTCAGTAAAAAGTTCTGCGTGATCATACATAAAAAAAAAATATATACGCGTCGAATTGAGAACCTCCTCTGTTTTCGTCGGTTAATAATTCCTATTGACACTGAACAACAATAAAAAGAATTATCAAAATCGGACTACTCTGTAAAAAGTTACGCGTGGTAATACATTACGATCAGTGCGAAAACAATCAATTAACCCCTGTTTTCCCACCCTTAGGGTGGGAATTCTTTTTACAAATTTATATGGGACCAACTTTGGAGTATACCCTTTCCAATAAAAAAAGAATTATCAAAATCGGACTACTCTGTAAAAAGTTATGCGTGATCATACATAAAAAAAAAAAAAAAAATATACGCGTCGAATTGAGAACCTCCTCTGTTTTCGTCGGTTAAAAAATCCAAACATCAAATATCATGACAATCAGTCAATCCGTTCTTGAGTCATAAATAGTGTCACTAAACCGAATTTGTTTAATTTATTTACTAAACAAAATCGGTTTAGAATTCGGAATTTGTTTAATTTAAATGTATGAATTGTTTAGGCCACCATATTTTCGTTGGGAAAGAGACAGTGCTATCCATATGCATACCTCCATCCCTCTTTACAACTATAACAATCCTTCTAAAACGTCATACGGGTAAGTTGAATTCGGCGACTGTTAGCTAATTGTTTCTCTGACTGGCACCCGCCCGGGACTCAAACATAGGACTTCACGGTAAAGTCAGAACGTTTGTAGAATAGTTAGCTAAAGGATAGACTAGTTTAATTGTATTTCAATACCTTTGGAAGCGAACATATTAAGCTGATGAAGGTGACGTGCGATTATTAGTAGGAATAATTGTAAGATGCATTTGTCAAACGATAGAATAGGATATTTCAAGAATAGTAGCAACATACAGAAGGTCTTTTAAACCTCTCACTTATAAAATCTATTAGTAAAAAATATTGATGCTTAGTTAAGTAAGGCAACAAGTAATTAGAAGTTAATAACAATACAACTACTATAATCTGGAATAGAGAAAAAAAAATACCGACTATTTTTCCGTGTTGCCCTACTAGTTCCGTATTAAAAATGACGCTGCAAGATTTAAAAAATACTTGACACAAGTTATAACATAGATAATTCTAAAGTATAACCAGTATTCCCTTTACCTACGTTCACCATAAACTGGTATTTGACGTTAAATCAATATCATTCCACACGTATGCCTGCTCTATCGTGGGCGCTCCTTGCTACTCGCGACCCAGTGCTCACTACTCGCTACCTACGCTACCTACGCTACCCGCCAGTCGCTACCCGCTACGCTGTACGCGGTCCCTCGGTACGCGGTAGTATGACAAACAAGACGCCTTTCAAGTCTCCGCACTTTTTCTGTAGTCGCGTGCTAGTTTTAGTAGGGTGGCCTTGATATGGGGATTTTATATTAGATTTTAGGCTGCATTTATATGATATACCTAGTTTATTGTTATATATTTTATGAATGGAGCACACACATGGAGCAGAATCACATCCAATCTTATGCTCAAATACTTTACCCATAATCACTTTTGTTAAAAGCCACTTACACATAGGTATGCCTACAAAAAGAGTTATTTTTTTCAAATTTTGTTCTTATGAAAATTAACAGTATCAATTGAACTCTCACACAAAGGCGGACTTAATGCCATATTTTTTATTTGCCATTCATATAGGCCAATTTTATTCCGATATAGGTAGATAAATCCTATAGCTGAAAATAAACATGAGTTGCAAGCTATAGACTAACTATCGTAATATTTTATTTTTTGTGACGACATACTATACACTACGTCCAAGAAATGACATAGGTCATGGTCACCCTACCCATATTAGATATCTATAGCGTAGTGTAAGCGGAGGGATGATGCCATTTGACTAAGGGGAGTACGTTTAACATCGGCGGATGAAACTGCCGAGTTTGCACAGAGAAGCTATACCTATGTAAGAGTGTAAAAAGATTTTTATTAGGAGATAAAAAGCAAGTTACTCGTATATTGATGAGGTATTGAGCTAGAGTAGTCAGACCTTTTGGTTTAAACCATGTTGGGATTAGCTTCCAGTCTTATCAGAATCAATAGAATTCCTGTATTTTACCTACATGAGACTGCTAATCTGACCTCTAGAATGATTTGTAAACTATTTGTTACAATAGTGGCGATTTAAAGAACTTAATGTTCAAACGCATGACAGACGGAATCGAATACTTTACTTACTTTCAGCGCCTAGCTTTTACTTAAACATAATTCAATAGCTAATGTAGTTTTTTTACAATACATTTACTCTAACCCTTTTCTGTCAAATTGTTTTATATAGGTATACTAAAGCAGAGTCTCGAAAAAATTGTCTACACAAAAAAGTTTTCGCCCACTTAACTTGAGCGCTATAAAGCCCAGAAGATTAAACAATATAAAGTTATTTCATCAATTTAAAAGAACATAAAAAGTACTGTCAGAGACGAAAACTTTAAAAAATGTCGAAGACTGAAATATAAATTGAGATGAAAAATATAAGCAGCTCCGTAAAACAGTAGAGACAGAATACAAAGTGATGACACCGACAATAAATTAAATTAAATCTTGTTAACTAATTTATACGAATAGGACAATTTTTTTTACAGTTCAATCATACTTTAATTCAGTAAAAAATAGATATTTTTTTCACATTTGAAAAATAAACACTCATAATTAAATTTGCAGATCTTTTTAACAATATAATACATAAGCAAAATTGTTTATTTCATAGGTCAAGGCTTGCACTACTATTATTCCGTTTCAATCAAATTCTGAAAAAAAAGACTGTAGCCAATACCGCATTCAAATATACACTAAAATACGCCACAAAATACTGACTGTAATCCGATCTCTATTCAAACGAACTAACACTAGCTCTATTCGATTTTATTTGTTTTTCTATTTTTTTTTTGATAACATTGAGATACGATCTGCACGTCAAAAAAGTATAGAAAAATCAACCTTACTGCGTTACAATAAAGCTGTCAATGTAAGTATTGTTTTTTACAAACTTTACTTTATTTACAATGTATGTATGTAACTATTTTTGTTGGGGTGGAATATTTCATATTATTATCAATTTTGAAGCATATATCTATAACCGATTGAACTGAAATTTTGTATACACGTTTAGTTTTGTTGACAATACATAGTAAGCTGTGACGTCAATCAAATTACACATAGCGCGATTTAACGGCTTGTATTTAAATTAGTAAGTTTGCCAATGCAACTTTTTAAAGTTATATGTAATTTCTTAACTGACAAACGGTGAAGGAAAGCATCGTGAGGAAACCTGTATTCCAAAATTTGGGATCTGAAATCGCCAATCCACAGTGAGCAAGCGTGGTGATCAATGCTCACGCCTTCTCTATATGGGAAGAGGCATGTGCCTAGCAGTGGGACGTTTATAGGCTGGATATTATTATTATTTAAATGGAACCTCTTAAAGTAGTATATTCTGGCAATATGAAAGTACAATCAGCAAATAAAATTCAATAGTTCAGAAATCCTCAAGTTAATTTTCTATCGGTACAAGCTACAGGTTAGCGGTGGCCGTGCCAAATTGATTCGCTTGTAAACTGTGTTTTTTGCTCCACACCATATTGTAAGGTTAGTTTTGTAAACTCAATTCTGTTTCTTTGTTGGTTCGCTTTAAATTTATGTCGGCAAATTTTTTTATGCAGTCAGCTGTATTAATTTCGTTTTTCTTGACGAAATATTTCTGTATATTTTAATGGAAGTGACTTTAAGTTGAGTTTCTATGTAATATAAAATACAAGATGGATTTTATTTTCCTATTTTGATGTAATTTCTAATCAAAAACTTTATTTTATCAAGCTTTATCTTATGGTTCTTACAATAAAAAAAGAAACATGGCTTGTATTTAGGTACTTATCTACACACAAAATCATGATGTACAAACAACATAATAAAACAATGGTACAATTAGTACTGAGTCAGCAATAGAACAAAAAAAAATCGTTAATAGAAACCACCTTTTAACCTGACCATTGTCCACGAAATAATTGCGAATCAAACATTCCTTATTTACGCAGCACTCAGTTATTTATTCCCAAACTTTTCTGAAACGAAACGAAACAAAAATAAAAGCGGAAACGTATTTACATTATCCCAACACACGAATAAACATTCCAATTACACGCGAAACACACCTCATCAATTAATTAAAATTTAAAAACTCCATTACGCACGTAACACCCCTGTTTGTAGGGCTGCCACGAGGGACTTCGCAACTAAATTAAAATGTTAAATAACTTATACGTTCGGGCATTGTGTGAATGTGGTAAAAGAGTTCATTTATATTTTTTTACGAATACTTTTCTCTACAATATGGCAATATGACGAAAGAAGGTCGCTTAAATATAACTATTATTTATAAGAACATTATGCAATAATAAAGCGGTAAATAAGAACTATAATTTTGTGTTTTTATTTACATTTAAGAAACAATGTTAATTAATAATTAGAATGATTTGTACGACGAAACCAACCCTATACATTTCTAACACTTGATTGTTACGGTTATTAAATAAAGTAATTGCTTGCTATGTACTGCCAACCCTCACGCTAGGGTCACCACTCGGCATTTAAGCGCGGGTTCTAATTTATGTTTAAATATTAACATGCTTTGTTATTATTTTTCGGAGTTGGCAGGTGGGCTTTTGGCTTATAATTAAATAAACAATATTACGTAGTCTTTCATGAACTTATAAACCAGAAAATTATAGTACAAAAAAGAATTACAATTATATTTTAAATCGCAAAGAAATGCGCTTCTTTTAATATAGCTTAAGTTTGCAAACTCGACATAAAAAAAAAAACAAAATCAAATTAACAAAAAAGTACAATCGCACACAAAATACAAAACATAATCCAATACCTTTACAATCAGAGCACAATTTCAGAATCGGTCGTTAGCCATGAATATTTCAGTTTCAGGCCAGTTTTACTCTCACGGTAGCATTGTCTCATTTCGTCGCGATTAAAAAATTCAGGGCGGAGGCGAGCGAGGCTCCGATAAGGCTGGATAAATAAATAAATATGCGCTTAAATATTTTGTCGGCGATTGTACTTTTCGTGAGAATTTGGCGATTGGGTGTTTAGGCTTTAGTTCGGTTGAATTTTTAATGGTTGGATTGGAATTAAAAATCTTAATCTTTTAACGCCTTTGTTGGCTTGGAGATTTAGTTTGTGATTTGGTATGTATATTCTTGTTGTATTGGGATAGTTTAGATTTTATTCGCATAACAAGCTTGTATGCAACGTTGCAATTAAAAAATAAAATAAATAAAATAAATAAAATAAATAAAATAAATAAAATAAATAAATAAATGCGGACAACATCACATACATTGCCCTGAACCCAAAGTAAGTTGCTAAAGCACTTGTGTTATGGAATTCAGAAACAACGAAGGTACCACAAACACCCAGACCCGAGGCAATGTAGAAAATTTGGTTTCTACATTGACCCGTCCGGGGATCGAACCCGGGACCTCAGAGCTAGCGACACCTTGAAACCGGTGGGTACGCCACTCGACCACGGAGGTCGTCACTTGTTTAACATATGATTTTCACACACCAAATGCATCAACTCGGAACTTTTTATATTTTTAAAGATCTTTGCATTTAGCCTGAGCGCAGGCTTTGACTGCTACACCGGACTTTATCAACTCGGGACTTTTAGAAGAGAAATAAGATAACATGAAACGTTAAAAGAATCATCAAAAATCTGAATTTCGATAACATTTCAGACAATCATTACTCAATTAATTACAACATGTAGTTCATAAGAATAGGTAATCATGACAACATTTTGGTGTAAACTATCAAGATGTTATGTTGGTGAATAAATCTTATATATAAAAATGAATCGCTAAATCTGTTGGTAAGAGCATAACTCAATAACGAATGAACCGATTTCGCTACTTCTTTTTTTATTGTGTTAGTTATTATCAGGAGAAGGTTCTTATGAAAGAAAATAAATTGGAAAACTGCGCGGGAAAAAAAAATGCTAAAATTAAGTTATGACCTAACCTTTGTTACGATAGTGATTTGTTGGATTCATCTGCGCCCTAAGTAACATAGAGGCACCGGGAACGCGACCTAGGTATTCATGCGGGAGAAACCGCAGGGCACAGCTAGTAAATAAATAAATAAACATTGAACTCAATTAACTGAAACATTGAAGTCGGTACCTAATAAGACTAGTTCCACAAATTCTATATATATAAAGTCATAAATACGCAGTATATTACCTATTCTCATCTAAAAAGGCTAAGGATTTATGCACATATCTGAACGTCGGTTAATGTACCGGAAAATTGTATGGAAGCGAAGTGACTTCACTTTCATGTCACTTTGAACTGGATGGAATTGAGGAAATATTGAAACGGATAGACAATTTATAGATTTTATATAGGTACTAAAGTTATAGTATGTTAAAGGGAGCAGTAAAGTCGAGAACAACGTATTCCTCGAATAAGCGGTAGAAATTAATTGGATTTCCGTGATATTTGGTAATTTCTGTAAAAACTGGCTTTCAAATAATTCGGAAACATTGAAAAATGCTACTTAAATCCTAAAACGCCCTACAAGTATAGAAATAAAAGATTCTTATGTTGTATTTCACTCCGCTACGCTTGCTAAATAAAAAGTACGATGTTTTGCTTAAAAGAATGAAAACATGACAGTAACATGTTATGAAAATAAAAATAACAAGCAAAAACAAAGTGAACATCGCTGTTTATTTCATACAAAAAAACAACATGTTCAGAAACAGTTAAACAAAAACATTTTCTTTTACTACCGAGAATAAAACTGAACATTCAAAAAAATCTTGTCAAACCATATTTTACAAAGACAGATTAACAAATTCAGGATAATCTTGTCTATAAAAGCTTATGACGACTTAACATTTAGGGAAGGACCCATTTATCTTTCTTATTACAAAAAATCCTTAAACACACAAAAAACGGCTTATCTCCTCAAAAGTCTTATATCTATAGCGATAGAGTTGAAAATCGTTTAACACACAGGTAAATGAAATTGTCATCGTAAATCACAATCGGGTGACGCATAGCTAGCTCTGCAAACGTCAAAACATAGGTCACAGATGTGTAAATCAAAGATTCCTCGAAATGTAACAACTTTACATTAACCACCCATCAAAATCTCTCCCAACCTTATTTCAAAGACCATAAAGAACATTTTAGAGTAAATTGTAATAAATTAGGTGTATGATAAAGTTTGTTATTGCAACATCTGTTGGCGGGATAATGATTAAATGCGTTTACGTAGTAAGTGTTGCGTGGATTTGTTGTGACATAATTTTACACGTGTCTTGTCGTGTGCCGCGTCTGTCGGTAAGTTTCTAACGATTGGGGAGCACGTGTCGACGGTACAGGGTATTTCTGTAGGTGATTTGTTAAGGAATTTGTAAACCCATTAGAGGGAATATTTTTTATAATGCACTGATGAGTTTGTGAAGGAGAACAAGGGTCTAAGTTGTAGTCTAATTGACTTTTTGTCACAGTTTCAGAAAGATGACATATTGTGGTGATCAATTTTGACGAAAAAGATTTGGTATTTGCAGATTTTGTGTTTAATTTAGCTACATGTGTCGACAACAACGTAAGTGTTAAACGAACAAAAAAAAAATATAACAGAAACACATATTTTTGTATGTAATTTCATGAAAATTACACAGCGAAATTTTGAGTAAAGAAGAAAGATTTAGCAAGAAACGTCTTATAAATGTCATTTGCAATGTTCCACAATTAAGAAGAGTTTAATTAGAGCTGCGTCGTTTGTCCTCTGCAAGAGTAATGAATAATTTAAATCTGCATAGCAGAGAAGATTACAGTTATGATAATAATAATAAATCTTGTGGGGTATTTACATAGAAGTGCACTATGCGAAAAGCCTTATAAATGTAAAATAAATAAACTTACAGTTCGTTACTATTCTTCTGCTAGTAATGCAGTGTTTGTTGGTTAATTAGTTGAAAAATAGCCGGGCCAATTTTGATAAGAAGAGAAAGAAAGAAGGAGAAAAAGAAGAACAAGAAAAATGGCTTTGGCAATTTTGTTATATATAGATATTTGGACCATAAACCTAACAGTATGAAGGGAATTTTGAAAGTAGACAAGGCGAAACAAGTGTGTAAGGATCGCAAGTGGTAAGAAGTGGTCTCTACCTATCCCTAGAAGGGAAAGAGGCGTGATTAGTTATATCTATGTAGATATATCTATCATACCTGCGTGAAAGTTAGCTAGTGGAAAAAATACTAAAATTCTCAAACGACTTTGATTAGTCTGAGCCATCACTAGATTTAATTACTGCCAACATCATAATAATAAAAATAGCAGCTAGCACTAGTTATAAATGTCCCACAGGGCAAAGGCCTCCATACAGACAAGGCACGAGTATCGATCACCACACAGTAGACTAGTTCTATTTAAAACTCCAATCCAATTCAGGTCATTAGCAATATAGACTTCGAAATCCAATTGTATGTAATTTCAAAAAGAACTTCAAAAAAGTTCCAATACTCTCGACCTTGATTGATTATATTAATTCCTTTGCCTTCAGGAACCATTCAACCAAACAGTCAAATAAAAAACCTTCAATCTTACTTTGAAACGGCTTTCAAAATTGACTTTTAACAAAATAGACTTTTAGGCACTTCTTGCAATCAGCCAAGCCTATCGGGAACACGCAAAGAAAAACCAACCTTATTAAATGAGCCTTAAATTTCGATTTCTGTTTTTCGGATTTGAACATGGTTTTCCAAACAATATCAAATCGTAATCCGGACCCTTGGAGTTGTTTCGATGCCAAGTGCTTTTAACGACGGCACTTAAATCGTCAAAGGGCATTTAGAGGAAAGTTCTGAAGTATCAGATAAGTTTACACCGTTGATCTCTCATTATGCCGCGAAGGGCTCCAATGGGGATTAGATGTTTAATACTCGGCGAAAATATTTATAGACTTTCCAAGTCAATACTGTGAGAAACGAAACAGCTGAAAATTAATTAGAAATGTCAAACGATTGAATGGCAATCTAAATTTATAATTATGTGAATTAAATTGAATCTTATGGGAATATCTACAGATTGGGCGTAAATCGTTCGAAAAACAATACCAGAAAATGACTGTAAAAATAACTAACTGCATCCAACTAAAATCCAATCTTCTTAAAGATGGATCATAAAGATGGAATCCTATCAAATTCCCGTGTGGCTCAAAACATATTGAATACAGGAACGCCTGAGCTTTCCCGGCCATAAAGAAACTTCAATAAAATCTGCTGGATACTGAAATCGTCCAGCCATTTAGTATTTGATGGTTGGCTGAATATAAAAATGTATATGGAATTTTAAAATTCCCCGTGGTCCAAATTCTGGATACCATTGGATTGGGGGGCGATTGTCCATGATACGATCGGGGACGAAATTGTGGGTCCGTCAAAATGAGAACCCAGATAAAGCGTTATTTATTTTGCTGAATCGCAGAAAAACAAAAGATTGCAGACTATTCCTTTTATAGAAATAAATAAATCGAATAACGTTGCTCCATAATTTATTTCTATTGAGTTATTTGTCATAAGCTATATAATATCATTTAATACGAGATATAGCAGCTCTTTGACGGAACATTAGAATCAATAAAATTGATAAAAATAACTGTATTTAATCTATTGATCGGTTACATATGCTGCCTGACTTTAAGATAATCCATAGATTACCTGAATGCCCTAGAGTTATTACAAGATATTATAAATAATAAACTAAAATGACGTATGTGAACAATGGAAAAGCACACATACATGTCCATAGAGAAACGCTCCAATATTTCAAATTTATATAAAAGCCGCGCTATTGTGCCATTTCCATTTTTAACGATACATATGGGCCTATGTGAGTTTTGAAACGGCTATGAATATTGTTTAAAACGAAATTGTTATTTTCCTTTATTGTTATATACCGGAGTTTTAGAATAAAGGATTAAGCTGTGATAGCTTTCATAGACTAGAAACAATGGATTGGCTTTTGAAAGGTGTTTGTTTTAAACTAGTATCGAAATTGATAGCTGTGAAAATATAAAGAGGCTTATAGTTATTTATAGCTTTTGATTTTTTTTTTATAATAATGGATGAATTATAATAAGAACTTGTTTGTAAATGGTGGGCGGTCCTCTTCAAATATATAAACAAAAAGTAAGTTATTAATTACTCTAATTTAAATCAAACAAACCATATCTTGAAGGAGCATCTCTTACAGGTTTACAAACCAACAGGACAACATTAAAACCATTCAATACCATATATCATTCATAATTTTACCACGTTCCAAATTACCGCCGTTATTAACCCTATAAAGAACATCCACATCAGAGTAAAAGGGTAACAAATGCAAGCAGACACAATAAAGCCCTTTGTTTATGGCATAAAGTGGTGCACGAGTAACTACGGTCAGCGGCGCATCCGGTGTCGCCTCGGAAACTGCTACTGTGGCAATGATACGAGAGTAGGTCCCTTCTCTCGTAGGGGAATGGAAAAATACAAGTTAGACAACGTTTGCCCTTGTGAACTTTAATGCAAATGTATGACTATTTCGATATTCTCGTGAAGGTATTTATCTAAGTATAATCATTATTAATAATAAACAATGCTATACGGGGCGAAATTTGACAATTTTAGCATAAAACTGTTGAATGCTTTTCGTTGTTTTTTGGATTCCACTAAAATATAAATAAAGGGTGGGTACAACAATTATAAACAGTTAGGTAATGAAACTCCCAAATAGGTGAACTGATTTTGTTTGTAAATCATTCCTATAGTCATAGCAGTGTTTACTAGTGATAGATAATCTAGTTTAAAGATTATTTATCTGCCCTTACTATTTAAGTCATTTCCATTATCATCTTTGGGCCTTGCTAAGGCTAAAGTTTTCCCAGTCTGCGCGCATCTAACTGGTTTAACGAATATCCGCCTTTCACCTGCTTGTAATCTATTTCTATACCTATATCTCTATCCATATTCTCCTATACAATAAAGTATAGTATGTACAATATTGTACACAAACTGCGGTGTTGACAGTACGGAAGGTCGTGGCATCCTGCTTCCTTTCAAACTAACTGGAAAATTACAGTTTGTGTGGTGAGCGGCTGTGCTGCTAACTTTGTTTGTTGATGGTTCAGTTATGGATAACAAATACTATCGTGAGTAAGAGTTTATCGATAATAGTTAATACTATTGATAGCACGATTCTGATACTAAGCGCAATAAGCGATTTTTTTGAACATTCAGCGATTGGAACACTAATTTGTAAAATTACTAAATTTTCTTACACAAGAAGTCTTTGTGTCAATATCTGCAGTTTTTTTATATCTTAGTGAATATTGCAATAAATTATAATTTGAGTATGAAGGCCAAACAAGTATTGACCACACATGATTATTTTCTACGTTAACCAAACTATTTCAAGATTCAATAATAATAATATTATGAATATCGAAGCTTTTCTAAATAAGGCCAGCATCTCAATCTTCTGAGTAAATTACTTGCGGTTCAAAGTTGTGTAAGTAAGGTGTCCGGAATGATGTATCGTCGCAAGCTAAATATTAATCTGCTGGTAAGCTTGCCGCTGGGAAAATAACTATGTAGTTAGTGGTGTAACTTGGTTTAAAACTCTGATTTTAATCAAGGCATCTGGTAAAAGTTTCAAATAGCAGAGAAAGGATTGGGTGATAAATATGTAGAAATAAATTAAATGATTGGATTATTTTATACACATTTATGTAAATATGATTCATAGGTCAGGACCGTAGAAAATGGCACGAAAAAGGGGAGGCCTATGCCCAGCAGTGGGGGGACAAGGGCTGTGGATGATGATGATGAATCATACGCAGTAATTTAAGCAAGATTGTGACTAAATAAATAAAGATCATACTATTATCAAGTTATAAAGACTCATATAAACAATCTTATATATACATTTTTCCATATCAAATATTTACCTGACTGCCTCGTTGGCCTAGTGGCGCTAAGCGCTACGCTAGAGGTCTTGGGTTCGATTCCCAAGTCGACCAAGGTGTTATTTAGGTTTTCTATGAAATAGTCAGTAGCAGGTCGAAGTTTGGATTAATGCCCGGTTAGTGGCAATAGGCTCGCCCCCTATTACATGAGACCTAAACTTATCGGCGAACTGTAGGTGTACATTGGTACACCTCTGCCAAACCCTTCGGGGATATAGGCGTGATGGTACGTTATGTTTAAATATTTACCAAATATTATTCATTTATAGTACGGGATATAAAAAAGTGTCTCAACAAACTCAATTCTAAAAGGCTCCGAATCTTTTGTCCCACTACTTAACTAGTCTTTCTTTCGCGTAATAAAAATGCAAATAAAACTACAACAGAATACTAGATACACAAACACTTAAGTTTTATGCTTTACCTTTTGGAACAAAAGTTAGGGAAACCGCTTTGTCTAAACCCAGCTTGCTATTGTATTGTCACGAGGCAGGTGAATACAGAAGCTAAAATCTTAATTATGCAAGATTTATAAATAAAATTTGTTATAACTATTCAATAAACATACATACATACCTACATATAATCACGCCTGTTTCCCTTAGGGGTAGGCAGAGACCCCTTCTATCCACTTGCTACGATCCTTACGTAATAAACATCAATAATCATATATCATCTTTATTAATATTATTAGCACTCGATAGGAGAAAATGGAAGGAGCTGCACCGACAAGCGCTAGGCTAGCGCTCTTAAATTAAAGAATATTATATGATCACTTTTATATTTTGACAAATATGTAAGTAGGTACATCATTGCCAGTTTAATTTAAAAACATTTTAGTCTGTATCTCTTGCCTATTTATTTCGAAAATGTCTCATAAGTACAATAACAATTAAACATGACTACAGTAATTCAATTACATTGACAATAGAATCTAGAAACTATTGCAACATGTATTCAAAGACTAGTAGAGAAATAATTCAAGAAAAAAAATTGTTTTCAACAAAATTTTAAAGCAGTACTTCTGTCACTTTTCTTTGTTTACCACAAACTTCAGAATTTCAAGATGTTTGCTAACGTCTCAAGTTGGGTCGGCGGCTGAAACTTTGCGCAGGTGACCATTTTAATTCGAGCTCCGTTAAAATTTATTATTGACCTAGTTTCCTACCTGTTCTACCTATAGTAATTGTGCAGTCGCGGTAAAAACGATGAGTAACCACACACTTGGGACAGCCCGAGAGGCTGGACGATGACACAAACGATGTTCAGGAAGTGCAGCAGTAACAAACTAAAACACGTGCACGTACCTTGGTCTGCTATATCTGCTGCCGATGACCCGCCTGCGTTCTGATTTCACCACAGTTGTTGCTGAAGGTCACGAACTGCTCGGAATAGGGATTCCTAGCAGAATATCGATCGAGTTGACGCGTTTAAAGGGTTTTTCTTGGGATAGATCGCGGAGCGCGCGCGCGTGCAAGATGGTGAGAAGAACGAATCTAGTTAGTTAGTGGGGCGGCCGTTCGTCCGTTAGCGGTTGTGACGTCATGACAGTTGCAGCAGGAGCACCAATCGGGTAACGAGTACGGCACGTATGACAACCGTCAAAACAGTTGTGATTGCCACTGCTGAAAATCGTTAAGAACATCGTGTGTGTCCGTGGTACATTCTGAACGATCTGATTTTAATAATCTGTATGATGACGAAACATTCCGCCCACCAAAATACCTATGGTATTTTCGAAGATGCGAAATATAAATAGAAAAGTTAGGAAGAAAACGTTAAACCTTAATAGCTACTGAACTATGAATCTAATCAACCTAACCTACGGTGCTTAACAATCTTAAGTTAAATAATACGTTAATCCTCTATAGGTAGAGGACAGAGTTTAACTAGCGGTCGCTTAACAGAATTGCTGGTAGCGGTCTTAAGAATTGCAACTCTAACTACTCCGTCAGCGCCAGGAAGAAGATCAGTAACCCTACCGAGTGACCATGCAAGAGGAGGTCGATTGTCATCCTCGATGATCACAAGCGAGCCCACCCTTAATGGTTTTGAGTTCTTGGTCCATTTGGCGCGTTGAGTGAGTGAATGTAAGTACTCGTGTTTCCATCTTGACCAAAAACTTTGTTGGAAGGCCTGCAACAACTGCCACCGATGAAGACGATGAATATTGACGTTGGAGTAATCATCATCGGGGACAGCGGCCAAAGGCTCCAATGTAAGGAAATGACCCGGTGTTAACGCTGACAAGTCATTAGGGTCCGAACTGACAGGGCACAAGGGCCGTGAATTTAAAACCGCCTCGATTTTTACGAATAATGTAGTAAGTTCTTCAAATGTTAGAACCCGATCATCGACTATGCGATACAAATGATGACGTTCTGAATTGTTAAGAAACGCATTACGATTAGCAATATTCGGGTTTTGAGAATTTTGAAGAAAGCGATAGATGTACGCAAAGGTACGAACGATTTTTTCTAACGATGAAAAACGATTCAATAAATTGTCGATAATTGAAACTTGTTGTTCCCGAGGATGCACAGTCGATACTAACACAGGAGATTTACGAGTCTCCGCCTCAACAACCTTCTGCTCGTCATTAGTAACGCTGTCAATACAAGATGGCCATGCCTCGTGCGGTTCGGATAACCATCGTGGCCCCGCCCACCATAACGAGTTGTGAAGAAGTTCACTTGGAAATTGGCCTCGCGAACAAACATCTGCAGGATTGTCTGCAGAGGACACGTGATGCCAATATTCAATAGCTGTTATTTCTTGAATATGACTCACGCAATTGGCAACGAAGGTAGACCAACGACATGAGGGTGAACGCAACCAAGAGAGTGTAACGGTGGAATCGGACCACAAAAAGACAGCTGAAATAGGAATACGAGACAGATAAGTTTCTGTAACGAATTTGTACAGATCTGAAATCAAAACTGCAGCGCAGAGTTCGAGACGTGGCAATGACGTACGTTTTAATGGCACCACGCGTGCTTTCGAACAAACGAGATGAACGTAAGAATTGTTATCTACGTCTGTAACTCGTAAATAAATGACCGCGCCATATGCAGTTTCCGAACTGTCGCAGAACCCGTGTAGCTCGTAGGATTGAGAATCAGTACGAGTGATTCTACGCGAAATTTTTAGATGGTGCAACTGAGAAAGTTGCTCCTGATATTTGTTCCATGTACTGATGACCTCGTTAGGGGGAACATCATCCCACCCGGCACCGATAATCCAAAGCTTTTGGATTAAGCTTTTAACATGTATTGTCAAGGGGAATAAGAATCCTAACGGGTCGAAGATTCTAGCGAGTTCACTAAGAATAGACCGTTTGGTACATGGCCGATGTGAAGATTGAACTTCAAAAAGAAACGAATCAGTTGAGGGATCCCATTTGAGTCCCAACACTTTGAAAGAAGCCGGTTCAACTTTATCTAACGATACAGAATCAGTGAGGCAATCTTCAGGTTGAAGATCCGATAGAAGACGATTGTCATTTGACACCCACTTCTTAAGATGGAAACCTCCCTTTTTAAAGAGAGCGATAAGTTGTGTTTTTGTTCTTTGCGCAGTGGCGAAGTCCGGACTGCCGGTGACGACATCATCGATGTAGGTGTCCGACAAGATTACACTCCTGGCGAGCGGGTAAGAATCCCCCTCATCATCAGCAAGCCGTCGCAAAGTACGGCAAGCGAGATAGGGGGATGACGAGATGCCATACGTGACTGTGTTCAGACGAAACTCTGAAAGAGGCTCGCCAGGCGAAGCTCTCCAGAGGATTCGCTGACAGTCACGATGGTCGCCGAAGAGTATAATCTGTCGGTACATCTGACGCACATCTGCCCTGAGAACGACGTCGTGTTCACGAAAGCGTAAGAGAATTTCCAAAATGTTTGAATGCAATTTTGGACCGATTTGTTGACTTTCGTTGAACGATCGAGAACGTGCATCTTTCGCAGAGGCGTCAAATACGACACGAAGGCGAGTCGTGGTTCTATCAGGACGTATGACGCAGTGATGGGGAATATAGTATTTCCCATTCCCCACGTCATCTGGAGAGACCAATGACATATGGCCCGCAGTTAGATAGTCGGACATAAAATTGCAAGATTGACGATGACATTCGGGGTCACGTGACAGTCGACGTTCAATCGCATAGAAGCGACGCAAAGCAATGTCACGTGAACCAGTGAACATAGGCTCGGACTCGTCCCTGAATGGCAACTGCACCATGTTCCGCCCAGATGAGTCACGAGAATGATTTGTGATAAAATGTTGTTCACATGTTATCTCATCTGGGGTAAGGGATGCTGCGGATGGTAATACATCTAAACAAGTTTTACCGAGCAATAGCCATCCAAAGACTGAGTCGAAGGCGGTGGGTTGATGTGATTTTCCTTTAATATTCCGATAACGAAGCGATTCCGCAAATACATCCGCACCGAATAGTAGGTCAATCCGGCCAGGAATGTCAAAACCGGGATCGGCTAACGATAGTGAATTGATGTGAGACCAACCCGATGTATTTAATTTGGCTATTGGTTGGTCCCCGCAAATTTTCGATATTACGTGCATATTTAAATTAAATAAAACTTGATCACCAGTACCAATGGAGCAATTAATGTCTCCTAAGATTGAAGCCGGGGCTTCACCGATTCCACTTATAGTTGTGGTAGGACTGGATAGTTTTAAATTTAATTTTTTAGCAGCTGAGTCAGTAATTAAATTGATCTGACTCCCGGAATCGAAAAGAGCTCGAAAAGACACGAACTTGCCATCCGCATCCCGTACCTGCACGATGGCAGTTGCTAATAAAACAGTTGTGTTATTGTTGTTAGAAAATAATGAAGAGGTTGGGTTCCACTCGACCGGTTTATCTTTATGAAGTAAAGTGTGATGTTTACGGTTACACTTACGACATTTAAAAATAGACGTACAACCTTTTAATTGATGTGAGGCTCGAAGACAATTGAAACACCAATTACTTTTGCTTGCGATAGATATCCGCTCATCTACGGGTTTATTTAGAAAACTTTGACATGATGAGATTGAGTGAGTGTCACCACAAAACGCGCACTTAACTGGTTGTGACGTAGCAGGGTCACGGCTTGTAGTACTTGCTGTGGCAACTTGAGGTGTATCAGTACTGCCCACAAGCGCATGAGACACGTTTGCCCGTTTATGTGTTTGGTAAGATTTTACAGATCGTTGTTGTGGCTTACTCGAAGGTTTATTATTAGCTTCACAAAAATGAGAATCACGTAAAAGCGCTTCACATTTCAAGTGTAAGAAAGACTTCAACTGTGAATATGGAGGAAACTCCATATCAGGATATTTTTCCTCGAAATCGCAACGCAAGTTTGAGTCTATCTTAGAGAGAAGGTGGTAGACTAATACAAAATCCCATCGGTCCTCAGGTAAAATAATTTTCTTTAAAATAATTAAATTTTCCTCAAACAGGTCCAATGATTTTCTAAACTCATTACCGTCAGTAGTATTAAAATTAATATTTAAAAGGTCCTTCCATGATGTAAAAGCTAAAGGTCGTTTATTTTGATAGCGAGTAACAAGGGCCTGGTAGGCATCATTGTAATGCTCACAAGTTAATGGGAATGCCTTGATAACAGATAATGCATCGCCGGTCAACGATGAGAATAAATAATGAAATTTTTCCGTATCGGTAAGATTACTAGAATTATGAATCAATGCATTAAAAGTGTCGTGATATTCAGGCCATTTCTTGATGTCACCACTGAAAGTTGGAAGAACAATTTTCGGTAAACGGATATTCGATGATGAAGAACTTTGTTTATTATTTAATTGAGGTTCACTTTTAGTCAAAGTACGATGAATAGATAATATTTCAAAATATTTATCGTCAAATGTATCCTGGAGCGAATTATCTGCATGATCCGGATCATCTAACAGCTCCAAAATAATCTGGTGAGCACTCTCAAAGCTATCTAAAATATGTTTAAGTTCCTGATAATAAGAAAGAAATAAATTCCGTTGTGAGTCATCACTTATTGCTAATGAACCTATTTCCAATGCCTTATCCAACCGCTTCATAGCTAAAGTACGCTTTCTACGTAACTGTGATAAATCTTGAACTGTATATTCATCGTCCGCAGAGTGAGATTTCGATTTCTTAAAGCAACTTTGTTTACGAGACGAATGTTTACCTAACAATAATGACATGATGAAAACTATTTTATTAAACGATTAGCAAGATCGGTAACTGATAACGAATAGTCGGCGATACAAGGTTCCAACAGATGAGCGCTACCTGCTTATAAAGATGTAAACACGATAAGAACACGAGTACTTACGCTAACCGGTAGTATTGTTAATGTGTATATATATTATATATACAGATTATAGACTGAGTAAAACGCGCAACATAAATCCTTTGTTCAATGTAATTTGTTAAGTTGATTAGGTTTTGAAATTAAACGTATGTAGGCTTCGTAATACCTATTGGCACAATTTTTCTTTTATGCAATAGGACAGAATGTAGCTAGTATAGTCTTGCCTTGGTTTTACGATAATCTCAAGAAGAGGATTATCGCGTTTCCCGAAGGCGGAACGTGTTGGTTGCGTTTCCGAACGCAAGCCGCTGACAACTTAAGACTACTAGCGCGGTACGTTAAAATAATTTATTTACTCCTACCTACGAATTAAAATGTCACACGAACAAAGGAATTTTATGATCGATATTTACGATACGATATACCTAAAATAGTTAATATAGGCCGAAAATGATAATACTAAGCACCGAAGGGAGATAGATTGCCTAATATTGAGATCCTACAGTAACTATTAAGGTTCAACTGGATGAAAATTAAGTCGTATAATGGCGGGTCCCGGGTTTCGGCACCATAAAAATGTGCAGTCGCGGTAAAAACGATGAGTAACCACACACTTGGGACAGCCCGAGAGGCTGGACGATGACACAAACGATGTTCAGGAAGTGCAGCAGTAACAAACTAAAACACGTGCACGTACCTTGGTCTGCTATATCTGCTGCCGATGACCCGCCTGCGTTCTGATTTCACCACAGTTGTTGCTGAAGGTCACGAACTGCTCGGAATAGGGATTCCTAGCAGAATATCGATCGAGTTGACGCGTTTAAAGGGTTTTTCTTGGGATAGATCGCGGAGCGCGCGCGCGTGCAAGATGGTGAGAAGAACGAATCTAGTTAGTTAGTGGGGCGGCCGTTCGTCCGTTAGCGGTTGTGACGTCATGACAGTTGCAGCAGGAGCACCAATCGGGTAACGAGTACGGCACGTATGACAACCGTCAAAACAGTTGTGATTGCCACTGCTGAAAATCGTTAAGAACATCGTGTGTGTCCGTGGTACATTCTAAACGATCTGATTTTAATAATCTGTATGATGACGAAACAGTAATTGTCTGGGAATCGCTGTTAGCGCCACCTGAGACTATTAACGTATTATTAAGACTGGTGTTCGGTTTGGAGTGGTTTTGGGTAAGGATTGTTATTATGAAGATTTTTAATCGACTTCGGAAAGAGATTCTCTGTATAAAAGTATGTTTTTTCTGTTTGTTGTAGCACTCTGTTCTAATAATTAATGTTTAATATAAGAATATGTAAATGAAATGGATCTTCTAGTTTGGTTTTTACTTAAGTTTATTTATGCCAAAAGACATTCTCTGCTAGTCAACCTTGGGGTAATGCAGAAACAAATCGTGGTAAATGCACGAGTACAAAACTGAATATAAGATTTCTGCCTCTTTTAAAAATATAGCTAAATAAATATTAGATAAAATATTTTTCTACCATGTTGACTTTATTCAAATTCAACTATAATCGAAAAAACCAAATCAATTTGCACTTACTATTCTTCGCAATTTGCAAGGCGATGATATCAGGTCTTAACACCATTTGGGGACAGAGTATAAACAGTTTCCATTTATCGATTGCATCAAAAATAGCTCGTCTAGACAGCTCGGGTAATTCCGTCTTTAGGTCACGAGTTTATACTGGCTCAGATACCTTTATGGATATAATAATAATATGATACCTACTATCAAGTAAAATTAAATTGATGAAAGAGTAACCTTGGTGTTTCTTGCCGGCTCTTCTCCATAGGAAGGACACTTTGGAACCGAGCAACTAGAGTCAGTAGATTTTAACGTAACGTTTCTTGAGCGCCTTTTTTGGTTTATAAGAAATAAAAACCTTTTGATTCGATATCAAATATCATGTACAAAATTTTGAGTAAACTGAAAAAGTATTACTATACTATTTTTGAGTCTATGTCATAGGTAAACTTGAAATGAAATAGAATAAAAAAAGGTAGTAAGGTGATTCGTCTGCAATTTTTTATGTAAGTATAATATTAACTTTCGATTATAAGTATTATACAGACATACTGAAATCAAACTTAGTTAAACTTAGCACTCGTATCTAGTAGATGGATCTAGTTTAGAGCACATGGACTACCTGAAGCGTTTTGATTACTTTAAGCGAAAAAAACAAAAAGCGCGCGGGAGACGCACGTAACGCGCGAGAGCGGTCGACAGCTCCCGTAGTACGTGTGCGGGGATCACTGACTTCTTTTTACGGAATTTGTCGCGATATTAATTTATTTTATTATTCTGTAAAAAGTAGTTTCATTCAATGTCTAACATTCGCGTATATCTAAGAAACCAATATACTGACTAACTGTGAGAGCTGTCTGACCATTTAGAGCCTAATATTGTACAGTCGCATTTATATTTATGTGTATAGTAGGGTTCTGGAGAAATAAAGAAAATCGATTTGAAAATTACAGTACCTACAAGTAAGATTAGAGCTGGACATTAAAAAGTGATCAGGAATATGAAATAATGGCTGACTTGATGACTAGATGTTTATCGGATCTAATTTGTAGTTCATACAGCATTTAGGTAATAAATAAATTTGTATTAGTCATCCTGCAGAAGCGTATTTTTATATGTATCATTTTGGATTAAAGCGCTTATTAAAATTAAATAAATGTACCTCATCTAATTAGGCATGTATTAATAAACATCAACTTGTAAAATAAAAATGGTAACCATATCGCTATTAAAAATAATATGAAAAAGAAATCTAAAAAAAGTACAATTATTAATAAGCAGCGTCCTCAAATTAAAAATAAAAATCTGCCACACACAATACAGAGACCTCGTAAAATGTATTCGAAATGTCACAATTAATGTACAATGGTCCACACAAGCTATACAACAACTAATTACGGAAAATTGGACTATACTGCTTTTAAAATAAGGGTTTTATTAGTTTCAGTGTTTTTATGTGTGGTTGAGTACAATTTTATAGTTTTTAAAGTAAAAATAGTATGGATTGGTGGGATGAGTAGAATTCCGAGCGAGACTGCGTGGCCGGCGTGTGATGTTGCTAGTGTGAACGTAATGTTGGGTTGCCAGGAATATGACAGAAACACGCAATATATATATTTTTTTTATGTCTCTTATTAATTAAAAAACCCCTGTATTTATAACTACTTTCGTCTAAATTATGTGATTAGGATAGGATTAGGTTAGGCATGTTAAATCTTGCATTTAGTATTAATTATATTATAACATACATAACATATCATCACGCCTGTATCCCCGAACGGGTAGGCAGAGGTGTACCAATTTACACCCACAGTTCGCCGATATGTTTAGGTCCCATGTAATAGGGGGCGAGCCTATTGCCACTTACCGGGCACAAATCCAAACTCCGACCTGCTACTGAGAATTTCATAGAAAAACCCAATATCATCTAGGTCGACTTGGGAATCGAACCCAAGACCTCTAGCATAGCAGTCGCGCTTAGCGCCACTAGGCAGTTATTAATTGTATTGCTTGGAATAAATTAGATATGTTACGTACTTACTAGGTACCATATTATTTCGTTTGTTGGATGGATTCTGAAGTAATATAGTATCCATAAAGACATTTTTAGATATACGTTAGAATAGATTTTTGAATACTGAAAAAAAGGAACATTTTGTAAATAATATGCCATCCCAGTGCAACAAAATAACATAAATTATTTTTGTGTACAAATTAATTGTCCAGCAAAAATCCATCATTTAAGGGTAATTTTCCCACCCTAGCAACACTGATGAGTCAGTCCCACGCGACAGGTCCCGAGTTCCCGACACCGCGCGACAAATGACACGTGTACGACTATTCCTGTCGCGTCAACGTTCGCCTATTTCCGTACCTCGCCGTCACTCGTCGTGCGAGGGATGCGCGTACGCAACTATTTTAGATGTTTCGATTGCAATTAATGCGATATTTTGGCAGGTTGCACTAGTAATTTATGTAATGTTGCTTATTTGTGATTTAGTTGCGTAAGCTTAATAAGTGTTGCATCCGTTTTATTATGTACTCTTTGGTATATAACTGACTGATGCCAATTATATACCTATTCCAATTTTCTATCATTATATACTTACTCAACGTTGTCATCTACTTACTAAATCTTGTGTTTAAAAAGATGGGAAACATACCTGAAACAAAAAAAGAGATTATTTATTAATCATATGATTCTTCACACTAAAAATATTTATTCAGTGCAGTCAATTGATCAAACCAGGCAATAACAGTAAACAAATGATCTACTAGTGTACGTCCGTCTTAGGCCCGGACTCCACCAAAGCGGAGACGAGCGGAGAAGTTTTTAAGCAACCAATAGGAATTCGTTATTCAAATTTAGATGTGTAGCTGGGGCTGGATGAGGCACTCCTATTGGTTGTTTTATACACTTCTCCGCTCCGCTCTGCTCATCTCCGCTTTGATGGAGTTCGGCCCTTACTTGCTTTTATACGCATCGGAATCAAAAGTAAATTAAATAAGCATTCCTTAAAAGTGAGTTCAAAAGAGATAAATCAAAGCTAACTCCGCATAAAATAACATAAAGTAAGACTACTTAGAATTTGCTTCACAAAAACCCTCTTGCCCCTTTTCCACTCAATTTATCTAAAACTTAATCACATTTACATACATCGTATATTCCTAGGCAAAAAACTAGGCAGACTGAAAGGCGTCTAAGCTTGGTGAGCTGCGATTTATTTCAGTCTTAGTTAGGATTAACCTGCGCTTAGCTACGATAAAATATAAATGTCGTGTTGGAGAGGTTTAATGAACGGATTAGAAAATAAGGTTACAGGTTCGAACCTAGTGTGATAAAAGTATTTTTATTTGCTTTTCTTTTTTAATGACTCTTTATAAAACATTTACTTTTTAAAACTTAGACTTTAAATGGAGGTGGTACTCTATATTTTTTTTATGATATCTGTGTCAATTGTAAATCAATAAAATTACTGAAATGACTTAATGACCTTTATACCAAATATACCAATTGACACGCGTAGTGATATGCTCTTTTCGTCTTTATTTTTATGATCACAATCAGACCGATAGAGGTTAGTTTTAAAAAAGCATAAAATATATATATAAGCATATAATATATAATAATATAATTTTCATGAACCTATTATTAAAGTTAAAAAACCTTATTAAGCAAGTTAAGTAGTGGAGGGGATGAAAAGCTTTTTTTATTTCATTCGTAGGATTAAGCTCAGCCGGTATGGACGTGTGAGCGGCGAAGATTTAAGCTGGAAACCCACAGCGGCGCACGGAGAGGCTGTGCACGTGTGTTCAGCTTCGCTTTAGTACAAAATGTATGAGAGCGTTTCCACCGCAGCGCACGGACATGCTACGCAGCAATTGACGTCATAAACACACGCGTAGCTAACTCGAATAGGCGGAACGTAGCTCAGCCACGTGGCCGACCCACGCATCCCAGCTGCGTGGGTCGGCCATTTCTCGGCGACCCACGACTATGTACAGTCTCGAGCAAAAATATGTACACACATAATATTGTTAAGAAATTATTATAAGAATAAGCTACTATAAATAAGAGGTACAATTAATATTCCTAGTATATATAAATACATTTAAGTTGTGATAAGTATAATTTATGTAAGAACTAAGTAATTTATAATACAAATAAGTAAAATAGATGTTACTACACAATAGCTAAATTATATTGTTACTTGGAAGAGCTATTGTCTATATTATAAAAATAATATATTGAGTTTAAGTAATTTTTTTTTTATTAAATAAAATATTTGATCCATTTTATTTTCAAGTGTCATCTGTCAGTATGCATTGATTGCTAGATGGCAGAAGAGATTCGACAAAAAATCTCACTAATTTCGTTTAACAATTTCGCATATTATTAAGTATACATATTTTTGCTCGTGACTGTACCCCACGCATAGCTATGAGCTGTGTGGGCGACACATCCGTGTCCGTGCGCCGCAGTGGAAACAGAGGCCGACGCCGCCGAACTAATGAGCCCACGCAGCAGAGGTGAGCCACGCATCCGTGCACAGCCTGCGCAGCGGTGGGGCTGCGGCTTTACGGTGTGAAAATAAGAAGCATCACCTGTTACGTTGAGTGTTTAGTGTTATATTTAACTTTGCTTTGTTTTTAGTTTTAGCAAGATTTTTACCGACTGCATAAAAAAGTAGCTATCAATTTGTCTGTACTTTTCTTTCTTTAATGTATTTTTATATTTAATTATGGGGTTCAAGTGAAAATAGCATTAGCAATTATTTTGTGTTTACGTAATAGAACCTACAGTTGCACTGGTGCAATTTAGATCTTGTTGCGTCTTTGATGTCGAACGATGAATGATGCTAAATTCATAAATGTTGTTCTTAAAACAATAATTCATTAGACTCAGAAAAACTATCGAAATGACAACACAGAATCTCATTTTAGGTTTACTAAGTTCAGACTATATTATTCGTCGTAAAAAGCCAGCGTTCCTAGGAAGTAAGGTTTAAATTTTCAATCACTTGTCGACCTTGAAACTCGCTTACACATAGAGTATATTGTAAGTAAACTACAGAGTGGACCTATTGTAAAAATTAACTTATTTTAAATAATATGTAAATTTTTACATGATGTAGGAGTTCATGTTTTGTCGTAAAAAATATACTAATACGACCACCAGTGAGCCGTTTTATTAACACCATGTCCAAACCTAATATTACCTTAACAATATCAGCACCATCCAAAATTAATATTCGTGTATATACACGCCTGTTGTCACACGGATAATTACTTAAATCAATCAAATAAAATATTGCTTACGCTCAGCGGTGCGCGCACTCTATACTTAAATATACTCCAAGCCCTTACTTTTGGGGGTTGAATGTTTGATGCCACCCTCTGGCTAAGGGTTGCTCGACTGAGCACTTTAGTACGGAGATCTAGAAACATAGATAATTTACGCAGATTTTGTTGGTTAGGTTAGGTTTCGTGTCTTTGAAGTTTTAGTCGTTTTTTTTTTTGGAGTTGAATAGCATTTGAACTAAAACAACAACATCTTGTCTTAAACTCAACTTTTTATTTAAACAAAGTTGTTGTTATTAATTAAATAGAGAAATTGGAATGAATGAATTTATGGCATTTAAGACATCGATCGATCTGTCTAGACCAGAACCGCGATCAACAAGTTTTAACATAAAATATGTTTAAAAACATCATAAAACAAAATTCGAGTGTTAAATCAAAAACTCTGGCGTAAAAGCCTAACAAAACCACAGGGCGGTTTTATCATCCAATTTGACGTAGGACTAATTAATTAAAATTCTCTTACAACTGCTTTCTGAAACATTTTACCATAATTACATTTAGACTTAAAAGGAGACAAAATTCACGTAATATTAAACCTTTTGTTGATTAGAAATGTTATAATGAGGTTGAAAGTCTGAATAAGTAACTAAACTCGGAAAAAAGTATATGTACAACATTAACATTTTTTTTTATATTCATTGACAATGTGTTATTATCAATTAAAGTTAAATAAAAACGTAAACCAAATCTCTCATCAAATCAAGTAGCCTAATTTACGAAACATTAAACTTAAGTTATTATTATTAAAAACTATACGACGTTGGCCCCAAATATTCGCCATTCAAACACATGACAAACGTTTGTAACCAACCACAAACCTCACAAGACGTAGATAAGACCTACAGATAAAGCACAACCACGTAACTTACACTATAGTCCTATGTAGTTAACTAGGAGTACGCATAGTCCTACGTAGTTAACTAGGAGTCTTAGGCAACATAATAAAACGCACACAATCTCGCGCGGAACCATACGCCGGGATAAGGGACATCCCTAGAGAATGAGGGTCAGGTCCCAGTGTGAGCGACGAAAAATTAACATTCAAAATGTGAGACATAAATTAAAATAGTTAGTTTCTTTCATGTATAAACTCATAAAATATGGTGGGAACAAAAATTATCAAGATATCAATCAACGTGTACAAATAAATGATTTAAAATTGTTAATTAAAGTAAGCCAACTTTAACGTACTTAATTAAATGATGCACCTTGTGCAGTTTCTCTCTTGCTATTTGTTCATTACCTTTATTATTCTTATTGCAAGATTAAATATCCTAGCAAATCAGACAAAAAAGTGTATTTAGCATGCCTTCCAAACCGAACTTTTACATAAATGATATCAACAAACGAAGTTAAACACAAAATAATTAAATGAAAGCCTATTAAAGCGATGTTTCTTTACAGAACCGAGCTGTCAACTTGACAACAACATGGAGGGGTTGAAACAACATCGATCTGATTTAAACGCATAGCACGCTTACCATGAGCTCTAAAAGCAGGACTCTTGCCGTTGAGTAAGTGAGACAGCGATATGCGCAGTGTAGTGCTCTGTCCCGCTCCCGCAACCGTAACAGTACTGCTATAAGAGCTTATGGTACGGGGTAGGTTTATTTGTTCGGCATAAAGTATTAATATTGGGTCGAAAGTGTTCAGTGTAACGGGATACTGTTGTTTTGGTTAATTTGAATAGTTTATAGCTTGTAAATTATAGATGGTCTGGTGTAGACTGACGAATTGAGTGGGTTATTAGATTGAAAACAAAATGAACGTTAAATTTACTAAAGAAACTGTATGGCTTTGTAGTTGTACGTCAATTTACATCCCTGATGCAAAAATCATGATATAGTATTGCGCGTCTGTTAGTGTATCTGTAAAGCTCTTTGTCGCACCTTGGCTCCTAAAATTATGAACCGATTATGATGCGGTTTTTTATAAGCTGAGTTGATAGCGAGTTTAGGTATCATTTAAGAAGATCCTGTATATCATTTTGAAAGTTATTAAGGGTATCATTTGTACATAATTACAAATTTCATTATATGACATCCAAACTCCCCGCTGTCATTGTTACCACAGCCTTACCATTCCCGAAACAATCCCTGAGGACAGGACTTTAATGTTTGACGAGGAGCGCGGGCTTGATCCTCATGACGTGTAATTAAATCCACGGTGAGACGTGACGTCACAGGACTGCCAATATTGATTTAATACGTGACAGTTATTAGCTCATTTTAATATTCAATGAAATTTTGTTAGAACACCTTTATGTAGCTTTCAAAAATGGCGGGATATCTTTAGAAGTGAGATAATAACGAAATAACGAGATATTAATTTGGTGGTTTGAAATGAAACAAAAAGATCAAACTCATCACGTGTTATAGCAGCCAACACTTTGAATATTTCATTACTACTTACCTAGCACGCACATTTTGAAGAACGTAAATATTTGATAGGTTAATAATATTAACGATACGTGTTGCATAAGTACATAATTATTATGTACTTATGCAACACGTATCGTAAATAAATATACTACATGTATTTCTTTTCTCTCAATATTACCTGTAGCTCCACAATTCCAAGAAAAATGGCTGCATTACTCAATCGAGCTACAATATACCCACAATACATTGAACACTCAATCAATCTTCAGAAAACTAGACCCTAACTTCGTGATAGATTCCTACAATATTACAGTGCCTAAGGCCTTTTACACAAGTGTCGAAATAAGTATTCCATAGCTGCCTCTGTAGGAAATTTAAATTACTACAAGCATTAACACTGATCGAATCACTCAATTGTATCAAAGTGACATCTCTTAGTCACGGGAATTATCGAAATGAAATGTCACTTCAATTTTATTGATGGGTTAGATTGCTACCCGTAATGAGCGCGATCATTTGTTCTGTGTGGGTGTAATTTATCTTTAGAAATATATAACTATGGTAATCAGTTGCCTGGTGACCATTGCACAAGCTCTCTTAGTTTGGGATCAAATAGGGTTACATATTTAATGTCATTTAAGCGATTATTACAATCGTTTACTCATGCATATTATTTATTTATTTATTTAAACTTAATGCAACAAATGTGTACATAGGCGGACTTAATGCCACAGGCATTCTTTCCAGTCAACCTTAAGGTGATGCAGAGATTACATGGTAGGTGCATTTATAAACTGAACACTATAAACTGAAATAAATATTATAAACTGAACACTACTTATTTAGATATAAAGGTTGACGACTTTAGCATCCAAGCGACTATCACCATACAAACTCATAGAAGTTCTTTCTTACATAAGCAAATGTAGTTGGAAACTAAAATTGTCGGGTATCGGAGGCTTGCGTTGAGTGTGTAAAGGGCCTATTTCAGTAAATATTGATGGTCATAAATAAGGCTAACTACAAATAGCCTATGATGTATTATTCGTAGTATTTCGTAGCCATTGTTGCGGCCAGCTAACGAATCGGAATAAAGCATCCTGCTTTATTATTTAGGGCTAATCCGCGGTGTGTTGGACTGGAAAGCTTTAGGTAATACGAGACGGGTACGATACGATTCTTTTTGGCTTCGTTAAGTCATTGAACGTATCCTTACATGTTCTATATTCGCAGGTCAAAATTTAAGTTCGGAAAAGAGAAATTTAAATACAAAAAATAATGCAAGGACAAAATTGCCATCACCAACTTAATACTCCAGAGAAAAGAGCTTACAAGACAAGAAATTCCATATTACTGAAAGCAAGTTTCTTTGTTAAGCTTATTAGACTTCTCTAAATTGGATAAATAATCTATTACTAAACAAAAAAAAAGTTTTTAATATGACGTACTTTGAAACAATTCGACTGAGCTTCTTTAGTCACAAACACAAGTCAAAACAAAAATCTTAACCAATGTTAGTTAACTTACAAATTCATATCATAAATCGTAGCATATAAAAGCACCTGTCTTTACAGCACAACAAAATATTACGAAACACACAATAGCCGCACTTTTCTCGGGGTTGCCCGTTAAATAAATTAAGTGCACCTACCGCAGGGTACGCACGGGTGCCGCTGAATATTTTAAAACAAAAGAACTTTTAACGCGGAAGGAATTTACTTAATGCGTGGGACAGGGAATATTAATACAGAAGGGCAAGTAAACAATATAAAAAACTTTTAAAACTTTACACATAACAAAATGTTTAAGAAACAACCCTTTTTCACAACTATGACATTGCAAGAGTTTGAAATCTTTAGAAAACAGGAAAGATTGCAAATTTTCGTCAAAGGCAATTTGATTCTTGCTTTTTGGGAGTACGGTATAATAATGTTGTATTCAACTCAATGCCAACTAAATGTATCAGTGATAAGAAATGACAAGACTTTTAGAAACTCGAAGACATAATAATTAAATGACAGTAATTTTGATATTCAACTGTACATTAGTATATTATTAAACAGACTTGTCTTTCTGCCCTCACTTATTCGTAGCGTAAACAAATGTGATTAATATTTAAGTTAACGAACTATGTAAAATCGATTTTGTTAAACAATGTATGTTAATGATGGTACTTTCGTTGTTTTACCTTGTTCTTTAGTCGTAAATGTTTAATAGATAAAAATGTTATTCCTGACCAAATTTTTTATTTTGTGTTTCATACACTAAAATATTAAAGGCAACTTTCATATTACATACACATTTCATATAAAATATTAAAGGCAAGTGCAAGCATGTGAAAAAGGGTCAAACCCTAACAGGTACATTTTAATAGATGTAAGTTCTATGCGTGACGTGTCGTGGATTTAATCATCGCATAGGATAGTAATGCTTGTGTGTCTTGCACAAATATTTATACCTGAGGGACTCAAATACAGTGAGGGTGTTACCACACCAATCGATCGATGGTCGATCGATGCCGTCGATCGATGGAGGAATGGATTCGTCGACGTAAATGGTATGGTAGAAACTGTCGATCGACGTCGACTAGTCCATTCTGCCGTCGATCGATTGGTGTGGTAACACCCTTAGAAGGTCATTAGTACAAGGACCTACCAAGTGTCTACCGCACATCCATATTTCACAGTTCAACGACCCCACACCCTTACAATTAATTACTATCGTGACGGACTATCAACTATATTCGATTGTTCGGGAAACTTCTGCCGCTATTGTCAACTGTCCCTTTATGTAACATTAATATATTATATCTTATATTAATGTCCGCTAATGGTTACAGTTCATCGGGCTGGGTTGTTTTATAAATGTATGGTGGGTGGACGAATACATCATCATTTATTACTATATCTAATGTTGGTTTAACCTATTTTGTTGTTAAATGTCTAAGTATAAAAGGCCATTATGACAAATGCCTTTAAGCATACGTTTTTATAATTCAGTGTAATTAAAAATATGTCAATGTTCGTTTAAGGTCCAAATATCGATCACAAATCGCTATAAATTCATCTAACATAGTTTTAGAGCTAATTAAATGTAAATTGGAATGCGATAAAAGGAAGGCTTTTGTCCAAAAGTGTGGACATAAACGTATATCAGATAGTCCTCAAAAAGCTAATCTGCAGATTTTCACTTAGGTATTTGATAAATACCATTTCTAGCACTCAAATAAATCCTTTTCACGCTTGTAGTAAATTTCAAAAACAGTACAGTTTCCATATCGAAACCTTTTGCCTTGAATATTCCGGGTTTATA
Organism: Autographa gamma; assembly: GCA_905146925.1. Classification (NCBI taxonomy): domain Eukaryota; kingdom Metazoa; phylum Arthropoda; class Insecta; order Lepidoptera; family Noctuidae; genus Autographa; species Autographa gamma. Next base: position 1,371,825 of record LR989875.1, read on the forward strand.
TTAAAGCTGTGAGTAAATAGGAACCGCGGGAGTTAAACCAACTGAAACCGGCCACACTTAATTGGCGCCGGTTAAACCTTACACGGGACCGTTTGCGCTTTTAGTTGTTGAAATATATTTATTATTCTCTTAAAAACTCTCACTACTGGTGGTTTACTTGAAAATGAGAGACAACTTTATAAAGGATGGTAATAGGAATTCATATTTGCTCTTTGAAATAAATTTTATAAAAACAAGTGTGTTTTAATTATTTTCTTAATCAAAGTTTGAAATATAGATAAAGGGACGAACACACCGAATAAAAGTACTCGTAGTAGATATCCAAATTTTGTGAGGAAATTTGACTTTCTTATTTTCAGTTTTTCTGTAGATTCCTTTAATTTTATTCGATTACGGTATTTATGTGTACCTAACAAATAAATAAAATTCTGTTTCATTGTATTAAGTTACCAAAATTAAACCCTTACCCTGAAAATAACGGTCCCACATGGACTCTTTACCAAAACCTAGGTCTTACATCATACTATATGTTACATTAGTATCCCTATGTATTATCTAGAGAGTTAATAATGGTTCCACACGGACGGGGCACCAGGAAACGCATTCGTTTATTCTGATTGATTGTTGGCATCGCCGATGGGCGGTGAATGTCTCAGGATTCCGATCAGCGCAATCGTTTTCTATGTGGTTTAATATGTAAGAGAAAGCGGGTTGTTCAATAGTATTATTGTCAGGCTAATAGGGTATACAAGGAGAAAAAAAAAATGTCAAGATTTGTTCTGTTTCTAAGGTTCAGCTTCCCATTCAATCAGAAGCAGGCAAAATTCAGAAGCTTCAAAAACCTGAGAAAGTTATAAATTTAAAAATGGACGCTTAGAATGTGTTTATGGGAAAACGACGGAAAATGAAATTAAATGCCAAGAGCATTGACTGATTATTAAATAAGGGTGGTTAAATTAATATAAAATTTATTTTTCATTAAATTTCAAAAAGTAATTGGTTTATATAAAGCTGTATCAAATAAACACACAGATATTTCATATTTTATTGTTGCCTTCGATAAACGATTAAACATTTTTTTTTCACGTAAGCTTTCATCTTTTCATCACCTCAGTAATTTTTATAATTAAATAATTTATCTCTTGTAACTTGGACCACACATTCCTATAGGCTGTTTCTCGTCGTTGTCAAAAATAGACTGCGGTTTAATTGTGAACTATTCTCGTCGCCGACTCGATACAAAAGTACTCGATACTGTAATATAGAACAATTTTACTTTTATCGATGCGTGATTTATACGATGCTTTTAATTTTGTTTTTGTCTTCCTACAAAGTTCAATGACCTTTTAACAGTATTTAAGTTTAGTTTATGCTTCTATATAAACGATAATGTTAATACGTTTTAACAAAAAAACTTTAATTCTTGATTCTGACTTAAATAGTCAATGTGTATTTGTAGTGACATCGACTTATCATAATATTCTAGTTCTATAAAAAATCTAATTTTATATCTACTTTTTAATATCGTAAGTACTCAATAGAAAAAGTTGCAGCCCGGGCCCGGGAATAGTCACTATCTTTGACCTTTCAAATAAAGATTTTTACCATATTTCAGTCATAAAGCTTTGCTTAGCAACTGAAAATAAACCTAATCGTAAATTATGCAATTAATTGTTAGATTATTTATTTACAATTTGGTCCGTTTGCTTTAGCTCCCTAGCTATCTAAGTCAGTAGTATTGAACAAAACTGCAAGTGCATATATCACAATCGTAGCGTTAGTCAGAAGGCAGCTCTCCTCCGTGACATTAGAGGGCATTCTTGTGAGGAAACCGTATGGCGCAAGCTATGAGCGACAAGCGACATGACATAATACTAAACATTTTCTTTTGACATTGGTTACAAAGCATAAAATTAAAGTAAAGACGACAGCTAAGCTTGGATATTTAGAAAAAAGACGTTAAATAAAAGGAATGCTACTCGATTTTGCATTAAAATTGTCAGTTTGGCGAAATTGACTGAAGTGTTATTCCGATTGAGTCAATTTTGACAAAACTTAGCCGAAGAACTTCTAACGCCAGAGGTTTTATTTCTAAATGATCAATTAACAAATACTTTGAATGGACTTAATTCAGGTTATGATAGCAAATGTATTTCCAAAATACCTGATCACAGTACAACATAGTAGAAGTATTAAGTTTAGCAAGACGCTTGTAAGATGACATATGGAGATAGCTTCCTTTTAAGATGTGGCTCTATTATTCAAGCCTTGCATGCAAATAAAAACTGTTAAAAGTAAATTGATCTTAAATCGCTACCTCCTCTAACTTGTACCACAGCCCAACATAAGCTGCACGTTTATTGTGCTTGAAGACGGGCGCACGGATGGGATTTCAAGATTCACGCCGCATCGCCTCCTCGCAAAACATTATACTATGCACTGACGATGAAAAATACAATACTGGGAGGGTGTCGAAATACAAGGTTCTTTAGTTGCTTGTATGACTTTGATATTTAACGCTAGTAATAAATTTACTATACGTACTTATTGCATGTATGAAGGGAATAATGAAAGTGGACAAAGCGACACGAGTCTGAAGGATCGTAGCAAGTGGAAAGAAGTCTCTGCCTATCCCTACAAGGGAAAGAGGCGTTATTATATGTATGTACTTAAGGTTCTGGACAACGGTAAGACACAAACTTCGTGCAGTTTTCTGTTTAAAGCCTTGAATGACTTTCAATGTGACACATTATTTGGTAGCAGTTTTTTAAATATTATAATGTTTGGTAATAAAAGCTTTACCTATTGCTAGTTACGAGAATAAGGCACGAAATATGATATAAATAATTGTTAATAAATTATCTTCCCGTCGATATTTGAGAACAGCTAATTAATTGGTCATAAATTACTTTTATCGCAAAATACAGCAGTTAAAAACAGTTTTTGTAGTTATATAATACTACATAAGAAACTATAATCCCTCAGAAATAACAAAAACAACCAAAAATAAAAATAAACCACAAATAAAATTAGCGTTACGTATAATTAATTTAAAAAACGGCGCCTCATTACACGGAATGAATTCGAGCGTTTCATCTGCGCTTTATTTGCGTTTTATCTGCGTTTCATTAAAACAATTGAGTCGTATTGGCAACTCTCCGAACACACCAAAGTGATAATTTGTCGCTCGGTTCATATAAATTACATTTCGCAATGTTGCGTTTAAACTGTATATATGTATTTTTATGTGAGCCAAACTTTAATTATCTCGAAGTATTTATATTTCCGAAACAACGTTTAAAACAATAACAACTTTTTTATAAACAGTTAAAGTATAAGTAAATATGTATAAAGTTAACCTACCTTTTCGGCATTTTAACTAGGCTCAGAAAGTGTTGAAAGGTCATGATATAGTCACCAATTTTTTTTTTATTTATAAGCGTCAATTAAACCCCTTTGAAAAACAGTTCTACTTCAATATCTAAAATTCACGAAAAACAAGTAAATCATAACTCAATCTCTAACCGAAAAAGATGGGTCAAACCACAAGACAGTGTCCAAACCACTTTACCAAAAAATATAGACTAAAAACACCTATCACCTCTTTTTACAACAAAAAGGTTGCATCAATATCTCAAAGAACGAATGATTGAAGGCAATCTCTCTGAACATTAACACCGATCAATCGAGTGAACGAATCAATCACAATAGTGCTGAGCTCGTGATTTCATTCGTTCGGTCTGAGTGAAGGAACTGACTCGACAGTCTGTCAGTGAAGGTTTTAGTTAGATGGAATGATTGACTAGGATAGACTAGGTTAGTTCTTGTTAGTTTAAAAGAGAAATGTTTTGTAAGAGCTTTTAAATGCTTTAGTTCCTAAATCGTAAAAGTGATTGGAGAAGAAAAAAAATTACAAAAATAAATGCTGCGGCTGTTTTAATTATCATAGGCATGTTATAAATATGTATTATATAACAGAAGCAAAAAATAAATAGCAGATTAATAAAATATCCAACATCTGCCCCTCATGTATTTTCAATTGGTAATTGACAGCTTTTCTTTATTAAATCCAAAAAAAAACACCATTTCTAATTACGAATCTTATGAATATGATAATTTACAAATCAAGTAAAAATATGACAATCCAATATTACAACACCGTAACATAAAATCACAATAATATCACCAAAAATGTTATCAATCACACCTATTTCCATCCGTAATAAAGTTATTTAACATAAAAATATTCCAATAAGTAGAAATCTAATAAAACCGCTAAATTATTGGAAGAATCGCATTTGGCTTCTGTTTGATAAATACGTTTTAATATTCAGAATAAATTAGTGCTATCAGTGGAGAAATTCGATTTAAATGATTTAAGGTGAGAATAATAAGGTTTGTTATGATCGAATAGAAGTAATTATTATTTATGTGAAAGCCATTTCTTAGGATCAATTCATAACTAAGCAGATTTAAAGCTCATTGAGGCGTCAAATAGAAAACTTAATATAACTTATGAATCCAAAACGCTTTCAAAACTATTTTCTTTTCGCAATTAAAAATAGGTCTGTAGTGTTAAACTAGAACAAACGAATAGATGAACAACAAGATAGGGAAAATAATTTTATGTAAAAGTTACAGTTAAACAATAAATATCGTCCTTTTGATACATTTCATCATCATCTCCCTGCCCTGTTCCCAATTATTTGGGGTCGCCGCAATGCGTATGCAGCTTCCATTCATCTCTACAACTTGTCATCTCAGTATTTACTCCTTTCTTTCTCATATCATCTTTCACACAATCCATCCATCTCTTTTTTGGTCTTTTGATACATTTATCGAGACTTAATCAATATAGGTACTACATACAAATTGTTTGAGACAAAATAGTAGTTAAAACAGTACTCTGAGAATTAACGCTAAACACTTAACCAACACAGTAAACTAACAGTTAATTTAATAACTGCAAAACTTTAGCCAAGACACTCAAGATAGTAATTTTCATGAAAAATTAAAATCAAATCGCTTTAAAATTTGTTAAGTTCGGTATCGAGTTTATAGTAGTTTCTTACTTTATCTTAAAACTTAATGATGCCCGCGACACGGTTTACATCTACCTTGCATTATGTATTTAATGGAGTAGTTAAAAGACTAGACTAAAACTAGTTTTAAATTGATATTTAGAAAATCATTTTTTTAACTATTGTTTTTTTTTTATGGAAGACTTGTCCGCTTACAAAACCACAATTTGAAATTAAAGAAAACGCATCACAATCTGTCCATGCATTTCGGAGCTACAATGCTACATACATGTTTTGGATAATGTGTGGTTTATTATGATTGTAATTGTTTATTTGTAGTATCTGTTTGTTTCCCCAATAAAAATAAAATAAAAATAAAATACATACACGTCAACCTATCACTCTTTTGGTGTCAAGGGTTTAAAATTTCAATACTTGTAGATAAATAGTCTATAAAAATAAATATATTTATTATTTTTTACTCTAACTTAAATTTCGATCTAATCGTATTAAAAAAAATTACATCACTTACTCCAGCATTATTTTCGTTTGACCGGTTATTAAACACAATACTGTATTTAAGACGGTACTTATCTGTACAAATATTATTTATACATCCATAAAATACATCATACAGACCATATCATAAAGCAGGTCTGTCGTTCCGGTACATTTAGTGCACATTTAGTGTCGCGCAACATTGTCACGTTAAAATACATACACACTGACATTTTGGCTATTAACAGACACTTGTATGTAAATACAATTCGTGCGATTCCTGAGCTGGATATATTATTGTGTTTCCGCTATTTGAGAGATGTTATAATAATACATTGTATTAATATGAGCTGTGTAGTTATATTCAATTTCATATATTTGCATTTACTATATCAATAAATGGATTCTAAACAAACGTTTTGTGTAATCATGTTATTAAAACAACGATTTCATTGGACTGAACTGAAAAAAAAAAAAACTATAAATGTCTTCACATTTGTAGTTTTTTTTTGTTCTAAATTGCTCCACTTAAGAGCAATCCAAATTGTTTCTAATAAAATAAATCACTAATTTGCACACATCATTTGCAACATTTCAATAAATGTCTCAATTTTTTTTTGTATTTTTTAATTTTTCAGCTATTATCGTTCCAATGACGACAAAGACCATCGTTACATGATAAATAAGTTGTACACACTACCTACAAATTAAAAAAAGGCGTACTATGTTTCAAAAACATTTCTTAAAAAATCTTCAACCGATTTCCGTCAAACTTTCCGATATTTTCGAGTTAAAATACCCTTTACCAGTTATAATCGACTAGTCTATCAAACACAGACAGCCTGACATTTAGTCTATTTAGCTCTGCTAATAGTGAGCTTCATTAATAAACAATCTGTCTGTTTGTCCGTCTGCAACAATAAATAGCCTTCTGATTTAGCTAATGTAGGACGAGTATTTGTAGATTTTAATTGTGATTTACTGTTTAATCGAACCATTATTTAATTAGATATTATTATTGTTTATGTATGACAGTAATAGATTTGCTCTTGTTGTTTTTTGATACATTATAATGTCTTATTGGTTGTGTCGAAACTTTGGAAAGGCCTATGTCCAGCAGTGGACTAAGATAGACTGTGTTGATTGATTATAATTGTAGATTCATTTTTATGATTACTGCGTATATTAATTTGCCAAAAATCCTACCAACCACGAGTTGAAGGAAAACAACTCTAATGCTTACGCAAAAGGTTCAGTTTGCTCTACAAATTTAATTTCTTTTAACTTTTAAAACAGTGCTAGTCAGTACGAAATAAATTTTATTCACATTTGCGCAAAGACGATATTTTTTAAGTGGAATTATATCAAGCACTTAAATTTTAATACACAATACTACATTTTTTTATTATGTCAAGAATTAGTTGCACTTGTCATTGACACAAATAAAACCTTCAGTCCACACTTCAATACATCAATTTCAACTAATCCCCAATACTCCTAGGATACTCTCAAATATAATACAAAATCTCTTACAAGAAATGCCCCGTTACGGATTCGAACCCGCTAGTCACGTTAGGAAATCGTTTGACCTCTCAACGTTAACATTAAGGGTGATCCCGTGATCCGAACAAAATATTAAATAACGTTAGCATGTATTATGTAAAAATATCCGAGTATTTTTATTAAAAGGCGCCAGGTGGCAATTTGTAAGGAGATTTTAAGATTAACAAAAGTTGTGAAAATATGGACAGGACACATAAAAATATTTGTTGTATTTTTTTCAATGTTTCATGTTAGTCAATTGTTTTCATTCAGTCTAAAATTAGACATTTAAATACAAAGGAAACTGTATTATATACCTCAAAAACCATATAAGTAAACCAATATTTAACTTGTTTATATAATGTATAATGATTACATCGTATTTTTATCAATATTAATATTATATCTGACTATAAATCTTATGATATGAAACTAAATAGCTTTTTTATCTATCAATATTACACGCTAGTGAACATTATTACTGAACGTCATAAAGTTAATTTTATTATGAATACGTCGTTTTATATGTTATCATCTGGGTAAATCTCAGTTAAGTTATGGACGGATAGTTCACCTATAAAAGTTATTTTTTTATATTTACTTTATGTCATATCTAAACGAATGTGTGAAATATACAAAAATGAAAAACCTTTTTCAATTGGCCATTGTAACAATTCATAATTATAGAAGAAAACATTTTCTTGATTCCCTTTAACTACTAAACCAGTAAGTACCAAAAGACGATATCGTTTTGCAAACGTATTTTTATGAAATAAATAACTAAAACACATTTTAATAAAATTTCCACGTCAATATCTAAACAAAACGCCATAGATTGGAAAATAATTTTTACCTTCCAGACAGCGCCAAAAATAAATTCATGACGGCAACAACTTTTAATTATGGCCTGTCAAAAATAAAAATTGGCGATAGATTGAAAAACAATCCGTCTGGGGTGATGGGTGGCGGATATTAAACTCTCCACCGGATATAGCCGGATATTTTCAGAGTGCCAGATGAATATTAATTATGCTTCGAGTACTCGTGACAACCCTAGATTTGATAACCATCAGAATTAGGGTTGGCAGTCATTACTTGGTGCCTACACCAAGTGGTGACTGCCAACCCTAATTATCACTTAAAAATAAAACCAAAAAGTTTTGTTTTAAGATGTTTAAAATATTGATAAAAGCTGCTTTCCGTATTGCTTCCTTAATTACACCAAAATGAGTGAGCAATCGATTACCTAAGCTATATTCTAGATTTTTGTTTTATGTATGTACTATGAACACAACTAATACTTATCAAAGTTATATAAAAAAAACTTTTCCGTGATAAAGTTTGCCTCGAACAAAAACAAAACGATTTCTTTCAAAATGATTCCTATCATAAAATTAAGTCCTGTCTAGAGTAATTAAATATGATCTATTTAATCAATTTCAATGAAAACCCACAACAAACAATAAATCCTATTTACGTAAATCCATAACGGCATAACTAAAACAATTTTAACCCTAAATCGCTGAAGGTGAAAAAATACCCGAAAAAAGTTTTTAATAAAAGCCGTAGATTACATAAATGTTGAAGGCAGATGTGATTAATTATCTTTTTTCCAGGGGATCATCACCCCTACATATTTAAGATGTTATAGAAAAGAAGTTTTGTGTTTTTATGACTCATTATTTGTTTTTATACGTTGGGTGGTAAAAAATAATCAATAAATATTATTTAAATAAACAATAAGTAACTTGAAAGCCTGTCACATGGAAATAATTCAGCGATTTACTTAGTTCTTTCGATAAAGTAAAAAATATATCATTAGGATTTTTTTCTAATATCCCGATAAATCCCTTTCTTTACTGTGTAATACTATTAATAGTATTTATTTAGCTACCATTTAGACGTAACTAGACCCAAGCCCCATAGAAAAGTAGAAGTCTTAAAAATACGAGGACTCTATTTAAAAATCTTTACAAATGCGAACAGGAATCGTGGACCAGTGTACATTCAGCATCGCTCGTTGTAAAGCTATCCAATAAATTGTGCCAGCTTGTCTCTGGCCACTGTTTGCAACTCACTCTAATAGAGCACATTACTTCGAAACTTACAGGCTTTCAAGATAATAGAAACAAAGACAAGAAAAATACAAGTGAAGTAAATAGGAAAGTATGTGTTGTTTCTCTTATGACCAAATGTATGAAGGAAACTCAATTTTAAGTCACCTACATCATTATTTATTTGCACATGCTGCTTAGTTAATTTCCCCTACAAAACCGTAATGGTTTGACTGTGGGGTCACCGAGTCTTTTTCTTTAAATCTGATGTTGTCTTTATTGCTTTAAGGTGTAAAGAAGAGATAGATAGACATTTAAGACCGTCTTATAGTAAAGAGAGTTTAAGTATTCAAGGAGCTATTGTTGTCTACTAGGCTACTGTGACTAACATATAAGCAAATACCTAAGTCTCACCATGAAACGAATTAACGAAATGAAACGTATCATCATAAGGTCAAGAAATTTAAATTGATTATTTTACCTAGAATTATTTCCAAATGAATAAATGTATGTGTAATGTGTGTGTATTTTTGAATTCCCTTTGAATGCTTGTAAATTGCTTCCATTAACAAAAGTATGACTAATAACCAATTTTATTAAATAATTTATCTTATATAATTATATTCTGAATATTAAAACCAACTTGTACAAAGAAAATATACAAGCTTTATTAGTTCAAGAGATTAGTATCATTACATAGTTAAAGTGGATTATTAAAAGCAAACAAAGAAATACTTTAGATAAGTGTAATTACTATTGTTAACAACACTATTTATTTTACTAATTATACAATAGAATATGTCTGTCTGTATTCTGATTTAAACAAAGCCTGGATGTTTAGATTCAAATTAGTCTAACAGAAATGCCTATTTTATTTAACTGGTTAAGAAAATAGGCTCGTTTATCTGTACACGGGGTTTTTTAGATTTCATCTTTATTTTATCATACAAAGTATAACCAAGTTGGCGTCTAGGTTAATCAAATTTACCTAAAAAAGAAGATATTATAATTGTATTATTAACCTTTAATATTAGCTTTGCGTCAGGTTTCTTACAAAAAGGGCCCATTTCATAAATATGAAGTCAAAAACAAAGGAAAAGCGAATAAAACCCGCCTTAATATATTACAAACGATACCAGCTAAAAACAACTTATTAGTACTATTTACTCTGCTCTCGATTGCGACTAATAAAGATCAGAGCAGAGGGTGACCGCTAACCGGCAAAATGAAGGAGACTATAGCAATAAGATACTGTCTTAGAGCACAAATAAGTAAATTATAGAGTGCACGTAACGGCGTATGAACTGTGAGCACTAAGAACAAGCATCGATGTCAAATTTGAGTCGTAAGCCCTTTTATTAAGACTACATAAAAGCTCATATAATAATCTATTTTATTACCTATCCACAATACCAAAACCACTAATCGACACATGTCTGTTTTCGCGCAATTAATCGCTAAACGAAGAACTTAGGTAAAGGCAATAATTGATTGTTGAAAAATACCTACATCACTACAATACATGTAAAAACTGTGACTGTTGTATACCCTATTGATGACAAAATATTTTTTGTAATATTTCCACAATTGCCGAAAATGACGTTTTGAAATGGGTTAAAAATTTGCTTACGATCGGCCATAACCGGTTACTAGCAATGCGTCTATTCTATGCTTGCAGTCTATACTCTATGGCAGTATAAATACCGTTCGTTTCAACTCGGTCGAGTAGTATATTGTTGGAGCTGTCGCGATGCCTTGGATGTAATACGTTTGCTGGACAGCATTTAGTGAGGTTTTCCGGGTACATTTGCTTGATATTTATACAACGATACATCCTGTGTAACTGGACTCGGTCCCAAAAGCATCTATAAGATGGCAATGGGATAAACATTAAGCGTCTCAAGCAAAAACAAAATAACATTTTAGACTATGAATTTCCTTACGTTATTAATTGACATATATTTTAATATTTTTAGCCCAGCAGTGGAACGACGAAGCCTGTGACTAATTTTGATAGTCCACTTACTGCTAAAATATTTGATATTTATTATAGCAGTGGGACACTTAGTAGATTAATTAAAAAATAAATTCACGATCGAAAAGAATAATAAAGCTCAATTAAAATAAGTCGTATACATCGCAATTACTTAACATATCAAATCTTTCAATAAACTGTACAGTGTAGACTATATTCTAGTGCACAATGAAATACAAAAACCAACCTTAAAATGTTAACATAAAGTCGCAATTAAAATCAAAGTCATCACTACTGTGCGGTCGACTGTACTTCAGCGGACTGAAGAAGTTATTGTAAGATATCACGCTCTAATAGACTTGAAAGTAGAATCAATTCAATGGAACTCACGACCAATTTGAGATGAAATTGATCGTAAATTACTTTGATCTGGACGCCTTAATGAAAACTTCAGATTTAACTGGTTGCATTTATCTTTTGTAATAAGACTTTTTTACTTTTAAATACTTTTAATAACCTATGTTTCGGCCTTTAAGTAGATCTCTAAATATATTATTGGTATCTTAATCAAATCAACTACGTTTTAGGTAAGGTCCCACGATGGACTACATTAAGAAAAGTGAAGAAAATTATAAAAATACATAAATAATTGTAGTTTAAAAAAAATCCTTATAAAGTTACGATTCCTACGAATTTTCAGAAAATCTATATAAAAATAAATACAACGAACGGTAACAATTTTTTTTTCGACGGTTTCATCATTATCAATCATTCAATTGTACGGATAATGACGAGAAAGAGCAGGTGTAGACTCAGCTGTTTAAAACATTTTCTGACAAATTTTATCTAAATAAATTCAGTATAACATAAGCAAGAGAACAGCAATATTTAGTGTACAAATAAAGGCAAGTTTACTTCACGCTGGTCGGTAGAGCATTAACAATGAAACACAACAGACTGCGTTCCGTTGCATTGTCTGCTGCAGTTCCTACGGTTACGTAAGATGCATCCTTGTTCCTTATAGTGCACTGAGTCAAGAAATAAGGTATACAATTGTTCAAGGCTTATAAAAAGAAAACAAAATTTCTGAAAAAAAAAAATATAAATATTACGCAAGATAAAAAGCATTAAATGAAATGATTGAGAGGTCAAAAAGCACATATCCGGTATATTTCTAAAACCTGAAACTGTACTGTGTGTCAAAAGTTTTTAAACAATCATTATAAAGTTGCTCAAAATGGTATCGGAACTAAAACTATATGTTTGTAACATATAACTCAAATAAAAAGTTAATTAAAAAAAAACATGAACAAAATGTATAAAAAACTATACTAGATTGGTTTCTTAGGTTTACGCGAATGTTAGACATTGAAATAAAACTACTTTTTACGGATTTTTTCGCGGTTTATATTAATATTTTAAGTCCCGACGTTTCGACACCTTTGCAGGTATCATGGTCACGGGTAGACTGTCCGTCCGTAGTTTTATTTCAACTATACTAGATCTCTAACACAAAACAGACAATCAAGTGCAATATTGTACCAACACATTTTGGACGCGATTAAGATCGCCAACATGCGGAGATTTACTGTATTTGTGTTTTAAAACTAATTACACTTCTCTACCCTCTGCTAACCCCTCGTGAGAACAAGCGTGATAAGACAACACTCTCGCAACTAATCTACTGCTCACTCAAAGGATGTCGTCGTTGATAAATAATTAAAGCTTTTGTATTATTTAAGAGAATTTCAACTTCCGCATTATATTCAAATGTGCAACAAAGTGACGACTACCCACTTTTTGCCGAATTTAAAAACATATATTTTTGGTAACAAAAACTACTAAAATTAAATATTATAAAACCAGTCTATAAACGTCCCGCTGCTGGGCACAGGCCTCTTCCCATATAGAGAAGGCACGAACATAGATCACCACGCTTGCTCACTTGCGGATTGACGATTTCAGATATCAATTTTTGGAATCCAAAAATTATGTTGGAAAATTTTTTGTACGAAATAAAAACACATACAAAGCTTAAAATGTAACGTAATGTTTTGTTTAAGTAAAACCATTAAAAGCCCCAACAGAAACACAATGCAAAATAAATATAAAACTCTTTATCCGCACTAAAACAACATTTACATTCCCCGCGATATTAAAACATTGCAATAGAAAGAATACACATATAAAGCATTTGCCACAATAACAGGGGCCCGATTCCGCTATTTAAAGGTCAGTGGGTGGCAGGTGAACGTTCCAGTGTGTACCTAATTTTAGTATAAGGATCGTTTTGAAGAGCTTGTATGAAGGGAATAAGGACGGTGGATGAAGCGAAACAAGTATGTAAGGATCGTAGCAAGTGGAAAGAAGTCTTTGCCTACCCCTACGGGAAACAGGCGTGATTATATATTTTATGTATTTATGTATGTTTGTATGTATTATTTTAGTTTAATAACAAATGAACACCTACTTGCCATTGTTGACATTGTAAGATTGCTACTGACTGTCCATTGTAGGCTTATCTGAATACAAAAATTAGGCACAATAACAAGTACAATGAAACGTTCATTAACCTGCCAATCACTGACTTTAAAATAGTGGAATCAGGCCACAGGCTGTGGAGAAAACTTTGATCAAATGAAATAAGTAATTTGAAGTTGAGATTTAAGTTAGATACATCCGCTAGTTTGTAAACGTGGGGTTTCAGTGTAAGCGGGGATTAAATATTATTTAACTATGCTTTAACACATATAGGTATTGACAATCTATATTAAATTTAAGACATCATCTACTTAATAAAACATACTATATTACAATTAAAAATTTAACTTAAGATATTTACTATGCTTTTAATATTTCGTTGAATGTTAATCGTATTTCTTTTGGTGTGGAAATATAAATTTACTTGTTCTTTTGTTTGTATTTTTTCTAACTTTATAAATTAATATGTACCTACTCTTTTACATTGATTAATTAGTTTGTAGTTACAGTTTATAAAACATACTCGTTAACTAACTGTAAATATTTGCAAGTTTCACAAACAATGAAAAACATGCTAAAAGCAAAAGGTTTTCGTTTCAGCTCGTTTTGTGTATTTATAAAACCCTAGAGGACAGCTTTGTTACTGTGTTTTGTAAGCACTTATGTTTTTAGTGCACTAGTTTGACGACTTTATACGTAGTACTTGTAATCCAAAATCCAGCAGAAACATTTACATGAAACGTAAGTAAAGATTTAATCCAAATTCATGAGAACAGAATAACCTACTTAAGGATGCGTTATTTAATAAAACACAGCAATGTGTAAAGCCCCTCAGTAATTCCCAGGATATGCTACTATGTTCATACAATATACATTACACCCCATCTTGCTTACAAGAGAAAACCATAGAAAACCGTCAGAGCCTGCATTATACACACACCCGGAAAACTAACAACAGTCTTATTTTACAATCATAGTGTAATCAAATATTAATAAATTAATCCCGCTAATGTGCATCATTAAGACCCCACCCTAAGACGCACTACTCAACACGGCTGCAAAGGAAAACGAACTTTATTTGTATTAAGATAAGATTGGAAGTGCATGCATAAGATATGCATTGAGATAACAGGGTGATGCAAATTTAATTAGAAACTTAAGAGACTGCAGATAGTGTTATCTGTTTCAGTTTTCTCGAATGTTACGTTACAGGGAAATTGCTTTCATGAAAATTTCATAAACACTTCTCGTGTAGTTCCGAAGTGTCGGGTGAGACGGGATGCTGTTGAGCATTCCTTAATGTCTTTGAATCGTACCTGAGAAGGAAACGAAATACTTGGCTCTTGTTTTCGTTTGGATTGAAGACCGTCAGTGTCTTTTCTTATTATGCGAAATAGATACAGAGTTGAGCACTAAGTATATACGTATATTAAAAAAAAAACTAATGTGGTATTTAAAAAAAAATCTACTGACTTTGTTTACATACTAAAACTATGGTAAAATCTACATGTATTCGTTTACTCACAAGCGATGATTATATTTTTTGAACCGAATTACATACCTGTAAAGATAAAACAATGATTAAATATGAATACCTTAAAAAAAACAGGTACTAAGAAGAAATATATACCTACAGGAATTTAGTACATTCGAATATGCAAAACATTTCAACTTCTGTTAGAAAACCTAATGACATTATTTAGTGATACACAATTCTGAACAGATGACAAATAGCATCTTGTTTATTCTTTTCACGTGTAACCGGGTGTGTTCAAAAGTAAATTAAACCATTTATCGATGGTAATTTCCCCGCTAACCTACATTGCTAACTGAATACGCAGCGCCTACCCGCGTCAGTAATAAAGCAGTAATATGATTTAATCTCAAGGAAGGGATATGGACTATACAACGCGAAGAATATATTAAAAGAGATCGTTTTAAAATCTTAATTTACGATTGATAGTGTGGTGTCTTGTCCCTCACACACGGGTAAATAATAAATAACGCAAATATAATTAGAGACACACAGCACTCGGTGGGCACAGCGTCCGCTCCGCCACGACGGTTCGTTCCGGAGTGAAGTGCGGGTACCCACTCAAGTACAGTGCATATATTTATTAATCATTTCATATAGGTACAATATTTGAACATGTAATTTAATTATTATATTAATATAAACTAATAATATTTATTTTATTAATCAATTATAATAACCAAATACCACACCTCTTTCTTTTTTTCCAAATCTACATAGCTATATATGTTTATGAACATTATAAACCAAAATAAACAATTCAAGTTAATTTTTTAAAGAAATCTACGTTTTAAAATTTAAATTCCCAATGGTCCTAATTATCTTTGTCTTCTCCGTTATTTCCGGACATTTCTTCCTCATTGTTTGCGTTATGCTCATCAGATACAACTTTCCAACTTCCCTCCACGCGTTTTAAGTGAATAACATTTCTTTTATATTCTTGTCCAGTTGCGTCATTCCGTATACCTATTTCATTTCCCTGTGTGCTAACAACCGTATGGGGTTCAGGGTCAAAAGTAGGCGTCAACTTATTATTCTTCGTTAAATTTTTTACATAAACTTTCTGCCCAACCGCAATATCTTGTTCCTTTGCTTTTCTCTTTCTGTCTTCGTTTATTTTCCCTTTTGTTTTGTTTTCAGCATCTCTGTCTCGTACCTCAGAATCAGCGTCGTTTCTTTCAATACCAATCAGGCTAGGTAATTTATCTCTAAACTGGCGGCCATAAAATAATTCTGAAGGAGATTTTCCAGTTGTGCCGTGTGGCGTACTATTGTACATCATCAAATATTTATACAAATCATCCTTCCAGTTTGATTTTTCAATTTGACTAATCTTTAATCTTTTTAAAATGTCCCTATTCTGTCTTTCGACCTCACCGTTTTGCTGTGGCCAATAGGGTATGGTATTGTATATTATAATGCCAAGATCTTCGCAAAAACACCTAAATTCATTACTGATAAATTGACGGCCGTTGTCACAAGTGATGCTTACTGGGATACCTAAACGAGAGAATATTTCTTTAAGAACATTAATTGTATCTTTGGAGGAAATTGATTTCATTATTTTTATTTCTTTATAACGGCTGAAATAATCAATTATCACAAATAAATAATCTCCACTAGGAAGAGGTCCTAAGAAGTCAACAGCCGTGTCAACCCAGGCTTGCGTGGGGAGCTCGCGCCGTTTCATTGGTGTTGGAGGATTTGGCCCAGACACTAAAGTACAGCCCCTGCATTTTTTTACTATATTTTCGGCATCTGTGTCTATTTTGGGCCACCACACTTTTGTTCGAAGCCTAGCTTTCATGTTCACTATACCAGGGTGACCTTCATGTGCCGATGCTAGTACTTGAGGTCTTAGTTCAGAAGGAATCACTATCTTACTACCCCTGAGTAAAATATTACCATGTAACCAAAGTTCATTTTCAAATAATTTATAGTGATTAATGCTGGTATCCCACCTTCTATTGTTTAACCCTTCCCTTACTAAGGAGAACTCGTTATCACACCGAGATTTCTCAGAAATGGTTCTTAAGGACAATGCCATAGGCTTAGCGTGCTCTACAATTTGGTGGACATGGTGTTCGTCATCAAAAGGAGCACAACATGAACTAGTGCAGAGACGAGAAAGAGGGTCGGCTATATTAGATTTTCCTGGCCTATATACGACTTTGTAATTATAAGCCTGAAGCCGTAGTACCCAGCGCTCTATACGAGCACAGGGCTTAGAACGGGGCCCAAAGATGACTTCCAAAGGTTTATGGTCGGTAACTAATTCAAAGGCATCTTTACCATATAAATATATGTGAAAATGCTCAACAGCCCATACTAACGCCAGTGCCTCTTTTTCAGTTTGACAGTACCGTTTTTCAACGTCTGTCAAACTTTTGTTAGCGTAGGCAATAATTCGTGGGCCGTTTGAATCATATTGCACTAGGACTGCGCCTAATCCCACGGGACTAGCATCAGCTATAACAAGAGTCCTATCGTTTGGATTATAATATCCCAAAGTATCAATATTTTTTAGGCATTCTTTAAGTTGATTGAAAGCTTTCTGTTGCTCATTTTTCCAAAAAATTGAGATATCAGTGTGTTTATGAAGTTTTTTCCGCAAAATTTCACGAATAGGTTCTGAAAGAGTTGCTAGGTTTGGAATCCATTTGCCTACAAAATTAATCAGACCAAGAAAGCTTTGGATCTCCTCAACATTTTTTGGTTCTCGAAATGAATCTATTGTTTTTAAGTATTTATCTAAAGGCTTTATACCCTCTGCAGACAGTCGGTGTCCTAAAAACTCTATCTCTTTGGCATTGAAAATGCACTTGCTTTCATTCAGTAAGACATTGTTTTCTTTAAGAGTATCTAGGACAAATTTCAGTCTCTCATTGTGTTCTGTCTCATTTTTCCCAAATACAACAATGTCGTCAATAAAATTGACGGCCCCTTCACATTTTAGGAGCATACGCTCCATAATTTTTTGAAAATGTTCTGGAGCACTTGAAATCCCGAATAAAAGCCTTTTGTATCGATAAAGGCCCTTACTGGTTATAAAAGTTGTAATTTGACGACAATTCTCAGTTAATTCTATTTGATGAAAAGCATTAGAAATATCTAATTTAGAAAATAATTTAGCATTACGAAACTTGGGCATAAGCTGATGCATGGTAGGCAAAGGGTGGTTTTCCCTAATGATTGCCTTATTGGCACACCGCATATCAATGCAAATTCGAACATCCCCATTTTCTTTAAATACAGGTACCATAGGACTTACCCAAGGAGAAGGTTCATTGACCGGTTCTATTATGTCCATCGCAACTAATTGATCGATTTTATTGTTAATCTTTTCTTCTAATGGAATAGGTACTCGCCTATATGGTTGGCAAACAGGTGTGACGGTTTTATCGATTGCTAATTCCAATTCGAGATTTTTAAATATCGGTAGTTTAGTATCGTTATGACTTACCAAATTTATGTTGAACCCTATCCTGAGGACTTTTAGTGCAATCGCGCTTTCTCTGCCTAAAAGGTCTCTGATGCCATTCTTAACCACATAAAACTTGGCAGTAATTGTTCCTAGTCCAGCTTTAATTTCAGCGTCGAAACAACCAAGTACTGTTAAAGGATTTTGGGATGCGTATGACATGAATGTCTTGTCCGGATTATTGTCTTGATTTTTTACAATGACGTTTTTTGATTTTAAAATTTTCCAAGATTTCTCACTAATTATGTTACATTTACTTCCTGAGTCAACTAACATCTCTAATGTAACACCGCCGACTTGACAGTTGATAGACGCATCGTCGTCAATATGAAAAATGTAATCAATGGGAGTTTCAGACAAGTTTTTATTATTTGACTTCGAAGAACTAGGCTGTTCACTATCTACACGACGTTTTTTAAAATTTAATGTCTGCTTATTTTCATTGATTTTGCGTTTGCTAGCTCTTGTCTTACACATTTTAAGATAGTGGCCTCGAAACCCACATTTTGCACAAATTTTGTCTTTAGCATAACATAGAGGACTATCAAATTTATGCTTGTCACTCCCACATCTGGAGCACAATAATTGTTTTTCGGAACTCATTTTGTTTAACTTGTTGTCAACTGCATTGACGCTAAGATTTGGTTTTTCTTGGAATTCACCCAGTTGACGTTCAACCGTCTCAAGCGCATTTGCCTCCGTGACTATTTTATCAACAGTAGCGGTATCTCCCATTAACAGAATCTTTTTCCTCAATTCCGAAGATAAACATTTTTCAGTAATCTGGTCAATTAAATTTTGTTGCTCATCCCTAAACGAACATTTGGCACTTTGGCGCCGTAATTTTAACAAAAATAATTCAAATTTTTCTCCTGGCTCCTGTTTTATTAACCTAAACAAATGTCTCTCATATAGGCTACTTTGTTTAGGGGCAAAATATTCGTCCAATTTCTGTATCGCTACTTTGTAAATATTAACCGAAGCGCTTTCTTCAACGAGAGCGCCAGGAATATTAAAAAATACATCTTGTAATGTTAACCCCGCAGCATGCAATAGAGTAGCCCGTTTTTTGACCGGATCAGTGATATTAGCAGCTTCTAAATAAATTTCGAACCCCCGCTTCCATCTTTCCCATCGTGATCCTAGCGAACTTGGTTCTCCTTCGCAGTCGAAGGGTTCAAGGATGGGAATATTATTCATAGCGAAAGTTCTGAAATAATAGAATAAAATTTGTAAACTTCGAATAATATCCATATTAAAAGATACATAATAATGCTGTATAACTTTCATCCTTATAGTAGATAAAGTAAATTTAATTGCAATACGAAAGACCTATTTAACGATTATGATGATAACTTCTAAATTTTCCTATTCTATCATGTGGGTAGTAGTTTTATAAGAGGCACGCCTTTTAAAACATTACTAATTATGCGATACAAATAACGGTGTTTTAAATATCTTATTATATATTTAATAAAAATCGCAATATTGGGGAAAAAGAAACTGCATTTTGTTGATATATTTTTGTCACACTTTGTTTTTATTGACACGGTTTTGTTTATCACACAGATCGTTAACTGTGAGGCAACAAAACATTTGTAGGCATTACCTTGTTTATCTCACTTGTTGTCAGTATACTTGATGCCCGACCCGACTGACTATTGCATGCCATTTTGCAATGATTCACTCACACAAGTTTAAATTTCTCGTTGCCACAATACAAACAGCACACTACCAGTCGTTCATAATACAGACATGATCATTATTTTTAAAATTTGTACGAACTGATATCGAAATTATTAGCCTAAGTAGGTACATTGTGAATACATTGTTCAATTACGTACTTTTCCCCTTTTCACTAATTTTTTGCACAAAATTATCGCAAGTAAATGTTTGGTGATTGTTTCAAATTTTAAACATATAAATGCTTACTCAACATATTTTAAATTAAAGAACTGACAGATACACTGAATTGTATTATGTGGCAAAATTGGTTATAAAATTGATTTTACTTACGGTTTTCACCTCGTCGCCAATTTGTGGTGTCTTGTCCCTCACACACGGGTAAATAATAAATAACGCAAATATAATTAGAGACACACAGCACTCGGTGGGCACAGCGTCCGCTCCGCCACGACGGTTCGTTCCGGAGTGAAGTGCGGGTACCCACTCAAGTACAGTGCATATATTTATTAATCATTTCATATAGGTACAATATTTGAACATGTAATTTAATTATTATATTAATATAAACTAATAATATTTATTTTATTAATCAATTATAATAACCAAATACCACAGATAGTATAAGAACTAATGGATAGGTATTATTCTATGCAATCTTAGTAAGCAATTATGTACTTTAAATGTCTAAACACACACATATAAAATACTATTTTAGGCCGAATTGCATAAAACAAAAAAAAAAAATAAAAAATAAAAAGTTTGTTTTACACACATGATTATGTCGTTAAAAGTATAATATACCACTAAATGCTTATATTTAAATCCAAATTAAGCCTTTCCCGAACCCTCAAAGTAAACTTAACAAAAACAGACGGATTGCCAACAAAAGGAGCAGAGGAATCAGGAAACGTACAATCAGTGACATTTGCATAACACAAATGGAAAAGCTTAGGGATGAAGAATGTGGGCAGTTGATAATCCAATTTGTGGCACGTTATAAATCGTTTCCTAGATCTACGTGCTAACATAAATATTGATAATATTTCATAACGTACACGTAACAAATGTGTAAAACTTGCAATTATAAAATATAACTATAAAAAGCACCCTAATTATTAAAGTACGTTTTTTTCTACAACTACCCTACAATGTAAAAAAACAACCAACAAAATCAATTTCACAAAGACTTACAATGACTCAAAATAAAAAAAAAATACTTTTCTAATTTTTTTTCTTTCCACAACCTCTACAGAAAATACTCACAAATTTTAATAACATCAACCTTAAAAGCCTATCAAACCAATTCCAACGACGAAATAAACAATCAATGCCACTTCCTTGCTACAAGAGCCACTGAATGTGGGTAGTCGCTAATCCGATTTAGTCCCAGTCCGTCTATGTATAATGTATGTCCCATTTTAAGTAGAAACTCTCTTTTATTTAACTTTAACATATAGCCTGGTTTAGGCTAAATTTCAGTTTTATATTCAAACTTTTTCGTAAAAGTATTTTAAGTTGTCGTTTGTTTAAGCTCGGCTTATGTTACGTAAACAAGGAGCGCTTTAACTGATCTAGGTTTTAGTGCTTTTGTTGAGTATTAGGGAGAATTAACTACTTTTTTATTTACATGTACATATTTTAAAGAACATTTCTCTTACCTCATGATCTGAAAGCATTAGACTAACATTTTTAGTAAGGATCTTATTATTTCAAACTTACTAATTTTACGTCTAATACTAATGATGGCCTAGCGGTTCACTGAAAGGATTTGTGTGAATGCGGTTGCAGGTTCGAATTGGGCCAAGTACCAATGTGCAACTTTCGTGATCTGAAATTGCAAACCCGCAATTCAGCAAGCGTGGTGATCAATTTTCGTGCCTTCTTTTCGTTTATAGGCTGGAATTATTATACAAATTTTACATATCAGTTTTCCTGTAGAAGAATATATCTTCTCTTAGCAAATAAATCAGAAGCTTTTTTGACATAAATATTATTTCAAACTCTTAAAAGGATTTCTAGATCTCAAAAATACTAGAAAATAGAATGGTTTAACCACAGCTAAGACAGTTTTATTCCGTGGGATCAACAGAATGCATTCCTAACCTAAATACAAGTGGCTCTGGGAGGGTAGTCGAACATTCCAGTAAATTGAATTTAAATCCTCCAGCTATCTCGTATGTTTTATGTATAGCCACTCGCGTTGTTTTAACTCGGAAGTCCTGCTCTCATTTAAATAAACCCTACTTAAATTTTAGTTAAACATGAGTGAGAATCGCCTTTGTAAAATTTAAGCGAGATTTTAACTCGAAATATCCTACTAAAAATAAAACTTGCAAAAACATAGTTTATCGTAACAATTTGCAATCTTTGAAATTTTAAAAGCTACTTATTGTGAGCTTTACAAAAGGTATAAAATTTTGTAAAAAAAATTTTTAGTAAAAACTAACTTTTATTTGGTAATCGCTTCGTTTAACAATTTACACATAAAAAAACATTTTAACAATTTATTTCAACTTTATAGTAAAACAGAGTAAAATCACATAGATTTCCAACAATCGTAGACAATCGATACAGTTTGCATCGCAGCTTAGTTCTAAGCGGATTGTGAGATTTAGATAGCAGGTACTTGCATTGTTTAAAGGATATCCTAGCGTTTTAGCGATAAAACTAAGTCTTCGATAAGTCAAGTGATAAATATTTTAAATAAACATATTTAATCTTAAGATTTATTTAAAAAACATTGTTTGAAAAAAATATTTTTGGTATTACCTCTATTTTAAGAACTCAAAACATTTTCAAAGAGCAACTATTATATAATTTAAATACAACCATTCAAAATGAATGAAAACACTAACATTGAGTTTTCACCAAAACATTACGTCAGCCCCACGTTGGGCGGCAATTCATCTTGCGTGTTGCAATAATTAAACGTCAAACGGTTACGAATCGACATAAAATAGATTCTATTGATGGCACTCCAAAATTCTATTATGAACGCTTGATTAAACTGCGCTCGAGGCTCGCAGGCGTTAGGCCTGATAGGCTTTTGTGGCAAAACGTTAGTTGCAAACAGAATTAGAATGTTAATTTAAACTGTTACATGAGTCCAGTTATCTATTGAAAACCAGTTAACCTAATTTGCAAACAGTTATCAATTGCTAACTCTATTTCATTATTCACTACAGTTAGAATAATAACCAATCACACAGTTCAGTTCTCGTTTCAAAAACAAAACAGTATCAAATCAAGCGAATAAAAAACAGTGCATTCATTTTGCCGGCCCCACGTTGGGCGCCAATTCATCTTACCCGATGCAATAATTAAACGTCAAACGGGCACGCATCGACGAGCAAATTGTTTCGCCTTCACAACTGTGAGTTCGCTTTTGACATCGCTTTTTCCTTAATTAATTACCTGCCACACGTTATTATTGCGTGTGAGAACTATGCTTTTTATGTTATTTTGGGTTAATTAAATTTGGATTTATTGGCTAGTGAGTCGATACGCTACTGCATGATGGCGAGGCAGAAAAATGTTTTATTGAGAAGCTTTATTGATGCTATCCCGTGTTTTTACTACCCATAGTTTGCAGTTAACAAAAATATTAAGTTTCAACTTAAAACAAAATGAGAACAATCGATCATCTTTGATCGTTTAATACGCCGTTGAATAATCACATGTATATTTCAAATGACAACCATCTTAGTAGATAGAAACAGTGAAATGTAATTGTCGAAGAACTCATTAATCATAAATCAAAACCTTAATTGAACGTACATTTGTTAACCCAAATAATTTACGAGACTACTAATAGAACCCCGAAAGGTCCCACGTCGGGCGCCAATTAGCAGGTAAAAGTCCATTTGTGTAACTGTTAACATTTAGTTAAATGCCTAAACAAATGGACAGTAAGCGGCGAGTGGTAAAGCGTGTCCGTTTCCCGCCGACACACGTTATCAGATGCCTTATTACGTATCTTGAGAGCGATGGCAATTGACTTGCAGGAATTGTGCAATGATTGTTGAAAAAATCCATCCAGTAGTACCGAATAGAAATTGCTTGCAGTTGTTTTAACATCTCTATGCCCAGCAGTTTGGTTGAAAAAGCTGTGGTTAATGCTGGTATTTTTTGCTTAAATACGATTTCTTACCTTTTTATCGGTTTTGTAATACAGTTGTGCTTTGCTTGATGTTCTGCTGGCAGTTTGGATGCCAATACAATATTATGCATTTTCAAGCTAATCTGATAATGCACTCAAAACGTAGCCAGAGATACTCTGTACTTGAACAACGCTATCTTAAAGTATTTGAAGTTTATTGATTTGCCTTCTATTACTCTTTGATTATCTGATTTGAAAGCTTGTATTTAAAATGAAAAACTAGTGTCTTTTAGCTTGAGACAGAAAAGTCTGGAGTCAGATGAGGTCAGCAGTGGGACACTGAATAGGCTATCAAAAAAATACTTTTAAAAGAAAACTTATATCGTTTACGTAATACCGTTGGATCCACTTAGTTGTAGACTGTCGATATGATATGAGGGTATGTCCGATACATTCTAAATCGGTACACCGTGGGAGGTGATTGATCGGACACGCGTAGTTTCAGGTTTCAGTTCATATGACACGCTTTGTGGAAGATATTTGCACGTGGAGAGTTTATTTTATATTGTCATATACCGGTACGAAAGTGTTAGTGCAGGCTGATCATGATAACTGCAAAGGTATCGAAACGTCGGGAACTAAAATCTAAATACAAACCGCGATGAAATCCGTAAAAGTAGTTTTATTTCAATATCTAACATTCGCGTAAACCTTAGAACCTAATAAGCAAGTATTTTATTTACATTGTTAACTAGCCTTAAAAAAATGGTATGCAATTAATTCCTCGGAGATTTATTGCATGTTAGGGGATCGATATTAAAAAAAATATTTTGATAACATTGGTTATAGTGTAAATGTGTAACTCGTAGGTAGTATAAACTATAACTCCTTCCTAGTCCCTCCAAGTCCTATGTCAGTCTGAATTTAAATATTTCACTTAACATACACAACTAAAACACATTTAACTACAAAATAAACCGAGTTTTATTACCAAAAGATACGAAAACTTATTCAATTGAAATTCCGAAACTTTTATCCTGGCAAGCTAGACTTTGAACCTAGACTTTATTTCCAGACAAAATCTTTTTACCTGTATTCTTTAAGGTGAGTATAGACTATTTACTTGTAACAGGACAACGTGCCGCTCCGTGATATTTTCTAGTGGTACCTAGCCTTTTTTTTTCCCGGGGAAATTCTCATGAACTTCCTCCGCCCTGAGGAAGGCGGAGGGGTGTGCCGGACTACTAGCTAAAACCACCAGAGTGCTTCACCCTTCCCTTATGCTGGAGACCAGGCGGGAAAGCAGTGCAAACAGTGGCAATAAGCTCGCTTATTACATGGGATCTAAACATATCGGCGAATTGTGGGTGTACATTGGTACACCTCTGCCTAACCCTTCGGAGATCCAGGCGTGATGGTATGTTATGTTATGTACCACTCGTAAGAACGTTACGTTACACAGAATAGCTCGAGAATATGTTTTAGTCTATACTCACCTTTAGGTGGGAGCCACCGTAAATACGTGGTTTGACCTGACGTGACACGTACGGGTACGTGACGTGACTGCTGGGAATAACACTCGGCAGCCTTCAAATACTATTATAGAAAATAAAATGAGGGTAGCATGAGAATGGAATGAAAAAATGATACATCTACATTAGATCTGTAAGCTGAAAATTTTGTGTGCATATTTCTTTGAGAACATTTCTTTTATTCAGTCTATAAAAGCAGAATTCGTATTGGAATATACTACCTAGGTATTTCGAATTTACAGCGTCAGCACAAACTCATCTTAAACTAAATTCATAACATTTTGAAACAAAATTTTAGAACGTTTTTAACCTATTTCGAAAGAAGGGAGGTTCGTAAATTATAATTTTTTACGATACAAATTGCTTCTTAAAAAAAATGATTGTGTATTCGATATTTGTGGGAGGTGTGATATCTTAGAGGTGGTTCCCATAAAACTGAATTAAAGACGTTTCTTTTTCACATTTGTACAGATTAGGTACAAAAAACGTATCCCTCCCAAGTTTAATATCCCTTTACAACAGAGAAAGCCAACATTAACATACAGTAACCTAACCCTAATACCGTGCAACACAAAATGATCGTTCTAGCATAATGCATCGGATGCATCGGCGTCCGATATCACATGCATTAACCTTAATGCATTCTAAATAACGTCGCGGTAACTATTGTTTATAACTGACGTTTCGACAGCAAAATGTTTATTTATTTAGAGCATTGTTCAGGAAGTCATCTATATTGGTTAACAATTAAAACGCAGCTAGAGTTTAATTTAGGATAATAAAAATTAAAACTTGCAAATAAACTTTTGCTTCGTGCGTTGCAAAATGAAACAAACAGCTTTGAGAGAGTACTTATTAACTATTCTTCTCATTGGTCCATATCGGAATTTTCTCATGTTAGCAAGTCACGTTATATTTTAAATTTGAGTTAATCTAGCAAAAGCCAATCACAATTATTTGTCATCAATAAATTAACTTCAAACATTTTACATCACACGTAGGTAGTTACAAATGCATAACAATACACATCTATTTTGATAAAGCGAACACAAATTGAACTAATTACCATTAAAAATAAATAAAGTATAAATTATCAAAGAGCATATAAACCTTACAGCCTAGTTACTGCCAGTCAAAACTGACGGCAACATCAAACGATAGGAACCTTTAACTATGCAACACAATGCTTTACTTCACTGGCAGGGTTTGTAAACCTTTGGCACGTGTTGTGAGTAAATTGCTACTGAATAAAGGTGGGTATAATTCTGGTTGCAAACATGTATTTTAAAATAAATCCAGTTTAGTTTACAAATATTGTAGATTGAGTGGACATCGCGGAAAAAGTCATGTCGTATATTCTGCCAATAAATAAGTCATAATAAAAGATTTTACAAACGTATTCAATTGAGAAAAGGCCTATAACTAGTATTACTACAAGTTGGCTATAAGAGGAATTTATTGATTGATTGAAACATTTAAGACCTTTTCATTTATGCCCGATTGTAGAAAGAACATAAAATGATACCTAATATTTTCACAGTCAAAACGTAATTTGTCTCGGCCAATATTCTTGTATACTAAAACCAAATTAAATAGAACATGTTCTTGGTTACATAACAACAGAATGTTGACGATCCCTAAAGCGAAGCAACATCTGTGTGGTGTGCATTAGCGTCATATTACACGTCAATCTTCAACGATGTCGTGTTTTGAAGGGATATTGAGGGTATCGGCCACAAATTGATGCTAATTTTATAACTTTCAATGTTATGCTCAAACACTGCTTTTTAAAGTAAGAAAACATGGATTTTTCATTATTTCATATAAATATAACCACGTTTTATCTCTGCATTACAACACCGTCGACTTTTAATTAGAACGCGTACATTTTTCGAGCATAACACAAATCAATAGTTTGTTTTACGTTACAACAGTTCATTTCTGTAAGGTATTGTTTTTTTAAAGTAGGTAAGAAAAAATGCTATCAATTAAATATTTTCATATAAATAAACGTTTTATCTCTGCATTACAAAAGCGTCCACTTTTTAATTAGATCGCGTACATTTCTCGAGCATAACATTTTTTTTTACGTAGTAACAGTTCTCTTATGTAAGATATTGTTTTATAAAGTAAAAAAATATGCTATCAATTAAATATTTTCATATAAATGAGAACACGTTTTATCTCTACTTTACAATAGCATCCACTTTTAATTAGACCGCGTACATTTCTCATGCATAAAGAAAATTCAACAAAAAATATTAATTAAAAAACAACCAAAGGTTTAGCTTAACGCACACATGTAACGTTGCTACACGATTGGTCTTCCATAATCCAATAGCGGGGCTCGATTTGAATTTCGATCGGATTCGTGTTCTAAATTTAAATCTGGTTCGGATCACGTGGGCCGTACGTGAGGGTGCAACCGACCAGTGTTTCTGCTCTAACTTTGTGGGTACTTGTTTGTTTACTATGGTTTTAAGTTTAGAGGTGGAAGAGGGTAGATTTATTGTTTTTTACAATTAATGTATATAATTTAAAAATAATTTGTTCTGGTTAAAACTGATAATTAATTAGGTACTTAATAAAAATATTTTTAAAACAAAAATCGTATAAAAAATCATGTCTAAGAAAAGCTTTTATTTAACTTTTGGTTTTTAAATCTGTTTTTTTGCAAAAATATTCATAGTCATCTAGTCGATTAATTGAATTATAATACATTGTTACTATCTCATATAAAGAACCAAAGTAGTCATCAAATATATGCTAAACAAACTCCAAACAAGTCTAAATATACATCAACACGATAATCGAACCAAAAACTTACTGAGAACAAGTCTCAACTACACTCCCTATCATCCGTCCTCAAATTAAACTTACCCATCTAAAAACTACCAATTCATTACATAAAAATACAGCCAAACATTTGCCCAAAACGGAGTGCATTACCCAGCTTAAACCAACTTAACGCAGACTTAAAAGTTCGCGTTGACCGCCCGCCCTTTAACTTTCCACGTATAATGGCATTCGCCAACTTCGCGAATGTTTTAAATAAACTTTTAAAATCGAGATAACGAGTTGTTGCCTAAAAGTGTTGGGAGAATTTGGGGTTTTGTGCAATGTTTTGTTTGATTATGTTATTTAGTCAATTATGGGATAGTTGGGAATGGGGTAAGTGGTCCACATGGTCAAAATATCGCTTTCTAAATGTATAAAAAACATTAAATTAATTTTAACCCTATAAAGTGATAGTAAAAAATAATAATATAATAATAATCCAGCCTGTAAACGTCCCACTGCTGGGCACAGGCCTCTTCCCATATAGAGAAGGCACGAGCATTGATCACCACGCTTGCTCACATGATAAAATGATAGTAACGAAGGCTATATTAAACTATAAGTAGTTCTAATACAAGCTTAACCAGCTACCACCTACTTAATCCTTTTTATTTAACAGTTTGCCGTTTATTTATTTTATTTATAATTTTGCTGAATTTGAATCGAAAACTTACGTAATAAATAGTTTAAAAAAACACTGAGGTGCGATAGACACAAATCTCGACCAATTATAAAATGACTTATAAACCACACCCCGAAATACAACTGAAATGTCGAAATAGGTAGCATATGACACAAACAACCAACTCCCCTTCAGAAAACCCACAGAAATCTCCCAACACCCAAATCCATAACTGCCAATACAATTGAATCGAACTCCAAGCCTGTATCAGAAATTCCCCAATAAATCTGTGACCGCCTTGCCTGGGATTCTATAACGGCAGTCCAACAGGTGTAGGCTCGTGCCAACTATCGCCAACTATCCGAGACTTGGATGCCAATCGAAAGGCCTTTGCCAAATGGTAGGCTTAGTGCTAATTATGTTATGTTGGAGAGTTTTGCGGCTGGAGGGGTTTTTGATAATTGAATACACATAAATGTTAAAATTTTAGTTCTCATTTAGTCAATTTATTATATATATAATATTTATTCGATTTTATATGAAGTTTAACGAAGTGAAGGATATGTATACTCTATAAATTACAAAGATATTTAACGTAAATGTCAGAGATGTTGCGTAACAAACCCACCATCGAAAGTGTTTTTTCTACTAAATTTAAAAATAGTAAGAAATTAATGCTGTAATTTCATATCTTATTTGTATGAAAACAAATACTTTAGTCAGTTCCATCTTTACATTTCATCAAAATCGAGCACTATTTTTAATACATTATCAGATCTTATCGCGGTAACATACAAACGATATACTAAATACTAAAAATGTCGGATATAAATCAAATCAAGAAAACAAATTTTAATAATAAATGTAGACATGACATACCTAGAATTATTAGAAACTCACTTGTCCACTGAGGTCGTCTTTATACATACACAAATACATATAATCACGCCTCTTTCTCTCGTAGAGGCAGAAAGAGACCTCTTCTTTCCACTTGCTACGATCCTTACACACTTGTTTCGCTTTGTCCACTTTAGATATTCCCTTCATACGTCGTCTTATTACATACAATTATACGCACTATGAAAATATAAGTATTCATAAGAAAATTTACTACACGTCAATGTAAAAGGGAACCAAAAAAAAAAATACCAAAAAAAATATAATAGGTATCGTGCCTCAATGGCCATGGCTATTGTGTTACAAATATATCAAAATTACACACAAATCTAGAATCTCCTCCTTTTGAAATCAATTGAAAATACTTTACTCTGTTAAATAAATAAGAAAATATATATTTCGTCCCTATAACCTTATTATAAAGAATCCATATCAAGGCTGTGACGGGACAAGTTTCTTACAAAGACTTACAAAGGCTAGGACTGACCTGAATCTAGAAATATTACCTGAGAGCAACTTTCAAAGAGACCTTAGAGGTATAATAATTAAATTCTTTCTACTGGCTTAGAGTTAGAAGGCTAGATGATCCTTATTGGCACATGGATGGCTTTTAGACTTTTATGATTTGATCTATTTTGTTGGTAAGAGATGTATTATTTATTTGTCACATTGATGATGAATAAAGAACTTCGTCTCAATTATTTTGAAGAAGAAACTTGCCTGAATTTTGCGATTTGCGTAATTTACGTAATTATTAATTTTATCATATTAAAACTTAGTTTTGGCGTAATTTTATTTTAGCCGTCAAGGCGTTGTGAAATTTTAATCGAAACATACAAACCATCAAACTGTACCTTGTCTTTTGATATTATCATTTTAAGCCTAGATAATTCAGATCTAGTATTTCAAGGCAATTTCAAATTTACGTTTGGGATCCAAATAATCAAAAACTTTTCAAAATGTCATCTAAATAAAACTTTATCTGTTAAGGCTCGTTATTCTAAATGTAATTAAGAATGCTAATAATTAAATAACTTTTCGTCGAAGAACAAAGTTTTGGTATTTATAAATTCCGGTAGATATTCGTAACTTTTTGATCAGAAATATTTGATGAATATTAAATAACAATGCGGTGGGCATTGTTAGATAGATAAGTATAGAGTTACAATAATTAAAGGCGAATGTTGCTGTATGTACGTTTCTTGCTTACAACTGCTAAAGCGATGGTAGTGGGTTTGATTCCCACTCAGGACAAATGTTTGTGTGATGAGCATATAATTTGTTATATGTCCGGGAGTATGTTGTCCATAATATGTATGTATTTAGAAATATATAAGTTTGTTTATCAGCTGTCACAAGCTCTGCCTATTTTGGGGGCAGATGGGCATGGATATTATATAAATTGCGCTTTTCAGTGTACGTGCCGTCCAATACATTTCGCTTGCGATATTTAACCCTTCAACTATCTCGGAGCGGTCCAAGTTTAACCCTCCGCCGCCACGAGTCTTCAAGTTCGTGCCTCTTCGTCCCGTATCGCAGCGTGAGGGTTAACTCCGAGTTTAAGTTGCTGCAGTTGTTGGTTTGATTGCTACAATCCTTCGTCTTATTTGATTCGTAGTCTGGTACCTACTTAAAGTTTTGTTTGATTCAGTCTTTGATTTATCTGTCATTAATTATATCTTAGATACGTGATAGTATGACTTTTTCCCAAGATAAGAATAATATAACATTGTAAGAGATGAAATAAATGCATCGTATATTATTCACATAAAAATACACATATTTAGATTGGAAAAAAAATGCATGACAGTACTCACTCCTGCATTGAATTCACAGCCATAAAATTTGATACATACATATAATCGCATGCACGATCATTTGTTCGGTGTCTGGGTGTAATTTATCTATAATATGTATGTATTTAGAAATATATAAGTATGTTTATCAGTTGTCTGGTTACCATAACACAAGCTCTGCTTAGCTTGGGATCAGACAACCGTGTGTGAGATGTCCCGGAATATTAATCACGGCCCTTTCCCGCAAGGGTAGTCATACACCACTTCTTTCAACTTGCTACGATCCTAACACGCTTATATCGCTTCGTCCACTATCATCATTCCCTTCATACGAGCTCTCCAGTTTAGGGCATAAGAATTAAATAATATATATTCATCAAATCTTTATAAATAAAACCCCCAACAGCTGGTCAATCCGATTATTTCGCCAGTATTTGAGCTGCACAACTTTGAAGTGACCCGTCTACTTTCCTACAGATCCTCACAATACCGAGGGTTCGACAACTTTGAGTTACAGTCGAACTTTACTAGGATTTAGTTTTATTCGGGGATTATGACGGATTTGTTATTTAAGAGGTATTGAATTTGGACAAGACTCAGTAGATGAATTAGTTTTATTGTGAATTTAGAACAAAATGTTGACTTGACAAATAAATTTATCTTTATCTTTGAGATTAATTTTACATGTGTTGGTTTATATGGATATGAATTTGGAAATCCACAATATTTTCAGTATTTTACAGTCCACGCATTTATTTATCATTGTTGTTTATTTTGAGCCTGAATTGTTCCACCGCGACAAAGGCCTCCCTTTCCTTTTCCACATGTTTATTTATTTTATGTTCCATGTGTTATGCGCATGTGTTATAGTAGCAAACAAAAAAAACTCCAACTATAACATTCACTACACTAACATTGTTCATTTTTTTTTTAATTTCAGCCCTGAGTGATTGAAACCTCAATAAACACAACATATCACATTTTCTTTTTAAATATTCAACAATAGACGTTACTAATAAGCCGCAGAGGTCACTAATGGACACAAAGGGACCCAAGGGCCGCTTTTGTGGTACCTTTATAGCCAATTATATTATCTTTTGATCATACCAAATAATGGTGTTGCATTTTCAAAGCTTTTGTTAGTAATTGTTTTTCTTTTACCACACGAGTTTTTTTTTTATTTGAATATGTAATGTGTGACGAATTAAAACCATATTTTTGACTCAAAGACTGAAAGAGCTATGGAAACATATAACACACTATAATTTACTGTTGTATGTGTAATTAAATGATTAAATAAATGAAATACATCTTTCACGTTTAATTAAGAGAACTAAATAAATCACTTCTCATAATTAAATAGTTTTGAGTATGTTCAGTCAAATAAGAGCTTAAAATATTTGAACACAAATAACATACTAGTACATATTTCTCCCCTATTTTGGACTGGCACAGTTGCCCAGTAATTTTAAGTACATTGTAAAACATTATTAAGTGTCGTAAGTATGTTATAAATTTACGGCAGGTTCATTAAAGTCTTACTTTAACTACCGCACAACATTGTTGTTTTAATTAAATGTTTAAGCTGCTTATGTTTAGTTAGCGTCCAGAAGATGGCACCTCTTGCAATTTCAGGAGTTTATTAATTTTAGCAAAATCGTCAAAAGAGGTCGTGTTTTTACTTTATGTTTTATTAAACATAAAACAGTAGTTCGTTTAGAATTTGGTGTACATTGTAGGTATAGTAATTTATTTACTTCCAAAATTTCTAGGACACTTTTGTACCCTCTTATTTTAATGGTTTTATGTAGGTATATTTAGGACTGTACATAAAGTTTATAATGGCCAGTGTTACTTACCACCTAGATAAATTAAGCATTACTGATGGTTTTAGTACTGTAGAATAATACATCAGCACTTACCTGAAACAAGACAAAAACAAATTGAAAATATTATACATAACTTTAAGTTAATAATTTTAAATGATACATAATTGCTGAATAGATCTTTATAAATTAGTATAGCTAAGAACCATCTAGACTAGGTCACGATTTAAACGAAAAAAAAACAGCATCTTAATTGGTCCTCTTGTTTAGGTGCTAAGATGCCACAGATAGACCGATACGTCACTCATTTAAAGGGGTTAAAAAATCTAGATAAACATACTAATTTTGAAAAAAAAAGCGAATCTGTAATCATATTTTTTTCTGTTTTCAGACGACTCACAACCGAACTCCATAACAGAACACACTACTCGTTTCAAACGACACAAAATATGACAATCAGTCGTGATCAATCAATGGTTAGCTCTAAACAAAAAGGTGTCGGCAACGCTCGCAGCGCCACGCAGCGGGCGGAAATTGCAACGTCGATCCGTCACCGAGACTTGTATGGGTGATGAATTGGCCAGTGTTGGGGCGGAAATGTGTGACGGTTAGGGGTAGAACCGTTGGCTAGATGTGGGGTGTTAGGCTGTGGGTTTCAGGTATGGTAGTTAAATTGTATGCTATAGGTATGTGCTGCAAGGAAGTTTAGTACAGCGTGTCTTCTTGTTAGATAGATAAAAAAGACAAGTAAAGAGACTTAATTGAAAAAAAAATGTAAATATTTTTGCTGTTTAATTGCCCTGTGCTTATTTATATACCCCGGTCTTTGGGAACAGGTTCGGCCGGGTCCCTACTGTAATATGTTTGTGCAATTACTTAGGGTATTAAAAAGGATGCGTAATCTTAACCGTTAAAAAGGCCTATGAATCAATAACTTAGATACTTATTTAATACAAGTCAACAGCACGAACATCATCACCATTGATATTTTACTTAGTCTTCATTATAGAAAATAATTTTTTTTTTTTTATTAGGTATCCACTGAAACAATCAGCAATTCATACCTAATATAAAACACAAATCAACTCCCAAAACAAATCGTATACGTTACCAAACAAATGTAAACCAATAAAACACACATTACAAGATTACTTGAATCCAATACCAGTAATGTTCTAAAACATCCGACTTTAGCAACACGTAGAAAATGCACTCAAAACCATACAATCACATTTCGTATTCCACAAAGTATTCTTTTCAAGCATTAACAGGATTAAAACAACATTTTAAAGGAATCCTATTTGTTTATTCCTTAGAGTATACATAAGAAACTATAGAGTGAGCCTATCAGAGTTTGAACCTTGAGCACTAGTGTGAACTAGTTTTGTCGTGAATTATGTATGAAGATGGAGCTTGCCGTTTTAAAAAATCTATCTAAAACACTAATATTATTTTAAAAATGACACAACCGTCGATATTTACGTATATAAGTTTCTCGTTGCGCGAAAATTAACTTAAATCAGTAAACGAATGTACTATAGACTAAAAACTGCCCTCGCTTGGCACAAGAGGAAACTAGCGATAGTAGCAGTCTATGTATATGTTTAGTCTATGGTTTATTCAAGTATCTTTGCGATGAGTTATTCGAGAGTGATGCTGCAGAAAAATAACGTATGCATGCGATGCAGTGGAAAGATGAAAGGTCTTGTGTAAATTTTGTAAATCAGTTTTGTTTTTAGATGGACTGAATTTGTATGAAAGTTCTTTTATATATTAGATGCATCTATGCATCATTTTAAAGAAGTAACTTTTAGAATAGATAAAGTCTCATATGTCAGCTTCTTATGATGAATAAGTCGTCTCTTAAATACCCTTTATTTAATAGTCAAATTAGACTTCATCGTACCTTTTAACAGTTTTTCACTAATAATGTTAAAAGTAGATCGAACCCAGAAAAAGTTACGTTATGTCTTATTTTACTATAACCACATTTATTTTTTTGTAACTTTTTTAGTAATCTAGAAGACCAACTAATGTAGTTTAAGGTAATAGTTTACTATTTTATCTACTTATGGATCGTCAAATTAAGGCGACAAAATCTTTTTACTTACCTACTTATTGTACTATTGATTTAATATTATTAGAAAACTAGGTATTCCTTGAATGAAGTAAGAACACTAATATCAACTTCCGTTTCTCGGAATGCTCTAATAACTTGTATACCTAATTAGGGAGAACTAATTGGCGAGCTTGTGAGAAACACGAGAGCAACGCACCTGCCTACATCTTTGAAGAATTTTGACGTAAATAAATATCTGAGAACCTTCGGTTTATTTTACATGAATTCTATTAGAGAATAGTTCGTCCAAATGTCTACAAACAAAGTTAGTAGTTTGGAATTAAAGTCAAGTACTGTTTTTTTTTTTTTTTACAAGCGAATACTACATTATTTATTCAATATGTTTCATACACAATTAAATCTAATATAAGAACAAACTCTAACTATACTAAAATTAGAACTTACATAAATAAAAAACTAAACAGCGTCAAAGAACTCATCGTCATCCTTGTCAATGGCGGGGAACGTGCCCAGAAGGCTGGCTGCATTGCCACGTTGAATGGCTATGCCGATTCTCTGTGCAAGGAACAAACCAGCCCTCTGTACTGTTTAATTTACTTATTAACCCATGATAATATATTTCCGAGAGTTTTTAATTTTCACATTTAAGCTTCCACTTTTCGCATTTTCTTCGATGTATAAGGAAAACGACGCAAGAAACAGGTTTTTTTGTTAACCGCATGTGATTGCTAATCACGCAGACTCGATGACTTCAAATCATTTAATTGTCTTAGAGACTGAACGAAACTAATAAAACCTATAGCGTCCTAATCAAGCGTTTTTTCACACGAGTTACATACTAACCATTTATTAGCAGATTCTCTTATTCTATTAATTACTACCTACTTTAGATCATGGCAGAATTTACTTAACTAGCATACAAAGCTAAACTAGTAAAACGTATACCGTATTTTTAAGCGTCCTAATCGCGCGTAACTCGCTGCACTGGTCTCCGGAAGTTACATTAGCCGTTTTACCAGATCTTTCGACTACCTATTCAAATCATCTAAGACTATATTTCAGTACCTTAATTACTGAACAAAGCTAAACAAACAGCGTGTTATTAAGCGTGTTAATCGCTTGAATGATCTCCGGGTACATTAGCGGTCAGCTGTCTGCGTTCAGGAAGCGCCGTGACGCGCGACAAACGCATAAATTTCGTGCGCTCTGAACACGCACTTAGGTGACGTGTAATTATGTCTATCCATGGTATACCTACGTATAATTTTAATTAAAAAACATATATGATTTAATTTAGCTTTTCCACCCTTAAAAAGGATGTTTTTAATAAAATTATGTTCAGTTTTAACCATTTTTCTCTTGCCGCTAAAATTGTTAGAACATTTTTGAGTCCGTGAATGGGCATTAAAAATTTTAATTGTACTAATATTTATGTTACAGGCAGAAGCGTTATATAGACCCTACAAAATACTTAATTTACTAAAAGTTAAAAGACTCTAAATAAAGTATTAAATAAACACTAAAATCAATTACAAAATAACACTTCAATTTAAATTTCAATCACAATAATTTCTTAGAACAACTTACAAAGACGACACAGACCTCAAAAAAGTTTAAAAGCTTGAAACTTAAAAACAAAAGAGTTATTTTTTATTTTCTGTGTTCACTTATCTC
Organism: Autographa gamma; assembly: GCA_905146925.1. NCBI lineage: Eukaryota > Metazoa > Arthropoda > Insecta > Lepidoptera > Noctuidae > Autographa > Autographa gamma. The sequence goes on from LR989875.1 coordinate 1,409,461, forward strand.
ATAAATTAGCGGAGTGCCCTTAAGCCCGTCTGGCACATCCTTACAAAAGATTAACGACCCGCTAATCTATGTAATGTATGGAAAATTAGTATTTGCACACGTATTAGGGACCTACGCTAATTTATGTGCGGTTTGTTTGAGATACTTTTAATTTATGGTGTTTTTTAAGGATATATATATGAAAGTAAAGGCTTTAATTAAATGTATCGTTCGAGCATAAAGATAAATTGTATTTGAATGTCCAAGTAAAGGAGAATGACCATTTCCAGTATTGTTTCATCTAAATTGTGCCATAATTGGGTAATAACGATAATTTTTTTTTAAGTTTTTCTAATAGAAGAATCCCAAGTTACCCAGAAAAAAAAAACTGAAAAAAATATTTTTTTTAACGTAAATATATTCGATGACATAGCGAAATGACATACTATTTGTCACTTGGTCATTCTCCTTTAAGGAAATATCTGTACTGTGCTTTCATTGGCTCCCAATGATCTTAACATTGTACACATTAAAAGGCTGTAAGAGGTCTAAAATATTTGATTATCTAATTAAAAAAAAAACCGAACAATGCCGATCGGTAGTTGTGGGATAACCACAAACAAACAAACTCTTCAACTTATAAGATAGGTAAAACCTCACTTGCAGGAGTTGCTATTATTTACAGAAAGTAGAATTATTATTTATGAAAAGAGATCATAAAACAATACACAATTAATGTTATCAACGGGAAGTAATTAATCGCCATTATTCAATCTGTCTTCTGGATCAATTTAAATTACATGTAATGAATTCAATAGATAAATTCATCAAAAAAAAACTAACGATGTGAAACAGATATTCAACAAGCAAAAAAACATTGTTTACCTATTAATTATACTAAATTATTATTCAATAGATTATTATAACTTACTTTTCCCTTGTTGCATTCTATCAATATTATAAAAGTGGATGTTTGTTACCCTTACAAACAAAAATTACAGAACTAATACTGATAAAAATTAGTACATAAAATTATATCGCTTCGATTTACATTTTTTTTTCCCAATGAGTTGAAGAAAATCAGAACAGTGCGAGAAAAGCCGCTGGACGCACTTAGTTTAGAATTAGTCTATTTATTTATTTATTTATTTATAGTCTACAAAATAACTAAAATTAGTTTACAAAAGTTGAATTCGATTCTGCTTCTGAGTACGAATAAAATTTTAGCTCAATGCGAAATACATACATACATACAATCACGCCTCTTTCCTTGTAGGGGTAGGCAGAGACCACTTCTTTCCACTTGCTACGATCCTTGCACACTTATTTCGTTTTGTTCAGCGAAACGGCTCTCCGTGGCCACCAACCGAACCACATCAACCAAAGCGAAATACCAACTTTATTTTAAGTAACCTAATAAGCAAGATAACCCCTTTTCACCCTAGTTTATTTAAACCTCACTTCTTCCGTCCCCGTAAGTCTAACCCCACTCATTCCGAGTGATTATACCAACTAACCCTAAAGTGCTTGAGAACGGAGATGTAGCGTGAATGTGAATATCAAAGAGAGCAGAAAAACGCTGCACAAACTAGACTAGGTGAAGGTTTAGTAAAGTATTTACAGGTTACCATCTTAACCAGGAAAATGTAGGACATATTATTCGAAAGTATTTAGTGATTAAGAAGTTTTCTTTGCAGAACTTAGGCCTATGGGACTATCGGTCAGCAATCTAATTGCAAAAAATCTGGTCAATAGCATATTTTTAATTAACCACTTATTCTTATGTTATCTCATAAACGTTCATATCATTATTTTGAAGCTTCCTTTACAATGACCGAAATCACACACTCTTAAACTACGAACTTAGTACGTATCTAAATTACTAAGTTTTTAAGACTCGAAAAAGCTGACAACACTAGATAAAGAGCTAACTTAGCTAAACCCGTAAAAACCTTATCTAGGGTACACACGACACTTAAAACCTACCAACATCAAAATAACCTAAAAAAATCTTCAAAGCTAAGATGTAGGTACGCCATCATCTTTTGATCTTAGGAGCGTTAAATCGCGGCGGCTTTGCTTGTTGAAGCGAACAGACCTGAATGTGGTAGATGTTTTGTTTGTTTAGCTTTGGCTGAATGAAGGCTGTGATTTTAAGGTTGTCGTGAAGATAGGTGTTTGCTTTTTTTTTTGTAGAGATTTTTGCAGTTAGCCTGAGCGCAGACTTTTACTGCCTCACCGGAATTTTGGCGAAGACCTTAAGGCCTCCAGCCAGAGCAATAGGAAAAAACTAACTACGTCAGCAACGTCCACTAAGGGCACCCCCTGCGGAGTTCGGACCTCGACTTAGTGCGTTGCTAACAATCTTAATAAAGCAAAACAACAAGGGATGGCTGGATTTAAATTTTTATTATTAAGGGACATATTTTTATTTCTTATTTGGCCGGCTCAGGCCTGCTTGGTCTAGGATAGGTGTATGCTTGAGGTAATATTAACTCTCTAACTACATGCTACTGGAGTACAAGTGACTTGTTTCATAATGATCTCGCGGGTTTGAGTTTCTTGTAAAACATAATGGTAAATAACTTAGTTTATTTTTTATTTATTATCGACTATGATAATGTTTTAATAAGGTACAATAAATAGGATTAATGAATGTAATGGATAGTCTGGGACCCCAATTCCTATGATTTTATCTAAAACGTTCGAATAAAAATTACAAGTCATATTATTATTAGTCACCAAACGCCGTACTCATACAAAACTCATCTAGTTTGTGCCCTACATAGGTATCTCATTGACAAAACAACAACAATCCAAGTCCATATTTACCTATCATAACCCAAAACAAAGGTAATAACATAACCACAAAATTACATATTTACCAAAACACCTTTCCCTAAATCATTTCCAAAATCTAACAAAACATAAATCAATAGGTCGACTATTATAACCTTAAACCACAATAATCTTGTCATTAACATTCTAAGTCGGAAACTAGTATATTGCGCCCTGTAGCACCCGTTACCCCCAATAAATATTTAACAAATATAAATCAGGAACTCGACAGTAATTAGTTGTAAAACGTAGTCAAATTCCTCCTATTGTTGGGGTCCGTATAAATCATTGGGCGCCTAGTGGTGGGACACGCTGACTTAATGAACGGGACTATTCATTTCAATTAGACATTTCAAAATATTATTATTATATTACACTGTCTATTCATACATAATTGTTTTTAATATAGCTATGCCTCGCGGTTTTAGCCTTAAGAGCCTATTACACGACACACTTTTTAGTCAAGACTAGCTAGCCTGGCTTAGGAATGTAGTCCGAGTTTCTGAATATTTTATAGTTAAGCCGGAAACCCACAGCGGCGCACGGAGAGGCTGTGCACGTGTGTTAAGCTTCGCTTTAGTACAAAATGTATGAGAGCGTTTCCACTGCAGCGCACGGACATGCTACGCAGCCATTGACGTCATAAACACACGCGTAGCTAGCTCGAATAGGCGGAACGTAGCTCAGCCCACGGTCGTGCGACGCATCCCAGCTGCGTGGGTTGGCCATTTCTCGGCGACCCACGACTATGTACAGTCTCGAGCAAAAATATGTACACACATAATATTGTTAAGAAATTATTATAAGAATAAGCTACTATAAATAAGAGGTACAATTAATATACCTAGTATATATACATACATTTAAGTTTTGACAAGTATAATTTATGTAAGAACTAAGTATTTATAATACAAATAAGTAAAACAGATGTTACTACACAATAGCTAAATTATATTGTTAATTGGAAGAGCTATTGTCTATATTATAAAAATAATATATTGACTTTAAGTAAAATATTTTTTTTATTAAAAAAAAATTTGAACCATTTTATTTTCAAGTGTCATCTGTCAATATGCATTGATTGCTAGATGGCAGAAGAGATTCGACAAAAATCTCACTAATTTCGTTTAACAATTTCGCATATTATTATGTATACATATTTTTGCTTGTGACTGTACCCCACGCATAGCTATGAGCTGTGTGTGCGACACATCCGTGTCCGTGCGCCGCAGTGGAAACGGAGGCCGACGCCGCCGAACTAATGAGCCCACGCAGCAGAGGTGAGCCACGCATCCAGCCTGCGCAGCGGTGGGGTTCCGGCTTTATTCTGCCATTCGGGGTGGAAAATCCAACAAATCAAAGATCCTGGAAATCGAGTTTTTTTTTTAATATACGGTGTAAGTAACTTTGCCCCTTGAGTCTTAACCTAGGTTCAATCATGACGAAATATAAAGCGAATAATGGAACAAACGACATTATGAAAACCGATACTACCCCTAACATCAAGACTTATCAGACTAATCCATGTAGTAACTACTTACAATTCTGCTCACTACCGAATGATTACGGGGGTGAAGATAAGAGCTCACTTAGTTGTCAAGCCTCAACGGAATAACAATGAAAGTTAAATAGAGTTGACATCGAATTCCGCGAAAACGCGTGGAAAATAACTTAGATATGGGAGATACCTGGAAATGTTCGGAACTAATAAGTAACCAAGAACGCCAACCAAGTAATACTTCTACAAACGTTAATTCTGATCGAATCGCTCAAATGTATGGATGTGACAAGTCTAAGTCACGTGACTTATCGAAATGAAATGTCAATTCCATAAATTTAATGTTATTTAGGTGATTTCTATCATCCTTTTATCTAGGATAAATGTTGACATGCTTATCTAAAATAGTGCCAGTTCCAAATTTTCGTGAATATTGGATTCACCAAGAACTATAAACCAAAAAAATCAAAGCTGTTAGTCCGTTAATTCAGTATTTGATACCTCGATAATCCACTACCAATTAAGCGAGTGCAATTTACTGTTGTACAAACTAATTAAATTATCTGTTTATGTTCACAAAAATAGCTTGTATCATCATTACTAACCAACTAGACTACTCAAACAGCCCTCTCGTGAACATTCTTTTCAGTTTTCACATCTCGCACGATTTGCCTTCCACTTAAGAGGAAAACCGTCGTAATAGCAGGCAGGAGGTAATTTTTGTGCCCTCAAAGGAACGGAACGGTAAACTTTTTCCTCTGAACTGCAGTGCCCTATTTTAAAACAGAGGTTTTAAGGAAGAATGCTTATGTAATAATGATTATTGGCATATATATTGTTTATAGACCAGGCAAAACGAGGTCGCAAGACTGAACTGACTTGAAAAAATTAGAATCAATCGGAAAATCTTAGAAAATTACTGATCTTTTTAAAAAACTCGACAAACCTCAAATTATAGTTAAACCAAATGCAGAGCAATTTGTATTGTTTTCGCAATTATTTAAAATAATTTAAGATTAAAAAAATACACATTTTGTGTCTATTATATCAGTGGTTTTTGTACAATGTAAACAGAAATAGCGGTATGACTTAAATGGATGAATGAACTTCGCGGCAAAAACATAATAAATACCTACTAATTATTGAACATTTAATACAAAGTAATTAACAGTAAGTAATAACCAAGGCTCACGCAATTTCGGACAAACAAACCCAAAGTTTAAATTTATTTATGAAGTTTGTCATAATTAGATTTAAAACGGATTAACAAGGTGTAGACTGAGGGGTAAAGTGGGAAGGGGGGAGGGGGGAGGGGGGTGTTATTAGATTAATGTTGCTTTGATCTAATAGTAAATATTTAGCAGATGATTACATTTGCTTCAAAGTGTAGTATATCGCTAAACTATTAAGGTTAGCGGTTGAATAAGTTTCAGTTAAAAAGACACAGTACTTCTTAGACTACAATATATTAAAAGATCCAATTGGCTAAATGTGGAGGATAACTTCGAAAAAAAAGGAACAAGAATTTATTTCTTCCAAAAAGTGAGTGGTTTTTTTTCTGTCCATATTTCCATGTGACCAAGAAAAACTTGTGAAAAACATGTAGAAATATTATTCATTTACCATGTACAGATAAAGCTTTTAATTTTTTTTTATCACACTACCGAATTTATAAATGCAACCAATAAAAAAAAACACCAAAAAACTTGTATTAAAAATCAATAACTTATTTCCATCGACTATTTAACGTCACATCCCTACCGGCGACAATATTAAGTGGCCGGGGTAACAACTCTAAACAATTATAACATAATGGCCGTAACATTAAATACTCGGGTCGTTTGTTTGCGCGGGAAATTTTAGGTATTTTTAGAGAATTTCTAAGTTATTATTTTAGATTCTGAAGGGTTTTAAGTTACTTTTGTTTGTTTTGTTTTGGTAAGTTTGACATAAATTATGTAAATGAGATCTTTAATGAGGAGCAGACTGTTATGATTTATATACCTCTTTTACACCTCAGTTTATGTATCTTATTTTTACTGTCTTGTAAATGTTTTAGTAGGAAATTTTGTTTCTCAAATACATGGTAATATATAATCGCAACGAAAACGCACTAAATTTCATTTATTCATTGCGTTTGCGATGCGATCAAAAACGGTTAACATAAGACATTACTACATTTATTTTTATTAAAAAAAACTTAAGTATAAAATTTGTCGCAACCGTAAACAATTACCCTAAACAACAAAACGCTTATCATATAACGACAAATTTAACGTTCAAACATAACTCTCCTAAAAAAAGGGGCTTCATTAAGGCAAAAAGGAGTAATCAACATTTAAACTTCGGCGTCAACACTTTTAAGTAGTGGCCGTACAGAATTACAAAATGGCGCCAAGTAACTCGCATTGCTGTAGGGTACTTGATGAATTTTGATTATGATCACGTTCCTTGTTCGTGGGCGAAATGCTAAAACTTCTGGATTTGCATGCTTTTTACTAGATTGCCCATTATCACGTAAATATGCTGTAATTTGCCGTTTGTTGGGGAGGAAAAGCTAAATTTATTTTTGATATTTTAATCGAGGGAATTGGATTTGTAAATGCCTTTAAAATCATTTAACGTATCTTAAAACCATATTTTAGGTACCTACCTAGTAACAATTACACATATTATATTAGTGTTTTTTAACTGTTTCTCATATAGGTATAACATATTATCATTGGATCATTAAGTCGCTTATTTTTCAAATTATCCTTTTATCATTCCGCAACTTTTATATCAATTTTTTACCTTAAACTTTTTAATCCAAAGATCTACACAATCCAAACACAAAAAAAAATATCCAATACTGAAATTAGAGCCCCAAACCCCCATCACTAACGCAAGTTTCATTAAGGCCGAATTCGGCGAACATTTGTGTTAGGCCGAGGCTGAGCGCAAACGTCGCGGTTACTGGCCGCAAGTGGAAACGGATGTGCGATGTCGCTTGCAGTTTTGTGTTTACTGTTCGGGTTGTTTACAGCCAATGTTATTATTAGCAAGCTTGTGTTAATGGGTCTTAACTCTCAGTAGTATTACATGTTGTACCAGCTAATATTAATAACTTAGCGGCGGATGGATTTCCGTAAAAACTTAATAATTATGGCAAATTCTCATCTCTGGCAGAAAAAGCTGTTTATGGGCATTATACACATATTTTATGAATTTCTAGCATAATTGATTTCTGAGGTTTACGCGAATGTTAGACATTAAAAAATCCATCATATCCGTAAAAGTACTTTTATTTCAATTTCTAGCTTAATTTACAACTGTATTGAGTTATCACTGTGTAAGTGAAAGGACCAAAACTCCGCCCAGCATATTTCACTATATAAGAATACAGAAAACTTGCACTCTCTTAAACTTATAAAACAAAGTAACTTTAAACGCAAAAAATAAAAAGAATAAAATTTTAAAATACTACTAATATTTTGTAACTTTTTACGTCGAAAGAAAAAACGTATTTCTTTTTAATTAACTAATATCTAATCCTTTGCAATTCATCATCCCTAACTTGCATGCATTCAAGTAAAAACTAAATCATTCCCACAAATGAATTTCCCTGCATAAAATATGAAAGCCGGGTAGTCGAGTAGCCGGGCAATAAATCTGTGCGGCCGCAGTGACCGGTGTATTACGTAGACACCCCGCTAAGCAATACTGACTGATTTATACCCGGGTCTGCTATTGCTTGATAACTGTTAACCTAGAACGAATGGGACTGTCGATATTTTTGTGTAGTTTTAAATACTATTTGGTTCATATTTACAAGACAAAGTTATTGGTTACTTAATTTTTTGCGGGAAAATACAGAAACAAGCTATTTAACAAAAAAATATGCGTTTTAGATTTGTTAATTATTGTTTTTTTAGAAATTTAGCTCTATAGCTATTAATTGTTATAAATTATTTAACTGGGGTATCCCAGAATGAGTTTGCATTATTTTAAATGTCTGTAAATACCCACTTTTTTTAAGCACTAGAAATTCTTATAAATTATGACGTATCATTCAATTATCATTACTGCATATGAAATGTTTTGATCAACATTTAGTCAAATAATGTATTTTCCACTAGTGTAACATATTATAACTTATATCAAAATAAAGTTTAAGTTACTTGTAGAATAAATAGTGACATTGTTTCTGCAGTATAAACAAATCTTTGTAAATACATACATATAATCACGCCTCTTTCCCTTGTAGGGGTAGGCAGAGACCAATTCTTTCCACTTGCTACGATCCTTGCACACTTGTTTCGTTTTGTTCACTTTCATTATTCCTTGTTCTCTATTAAAACAATATCTATAACGAAAGAAAAATTCAAAACTATTGTTTTATAGACCAACTAAAAACCAGCACAATTCCAAAATTCTAACATTCACCAGCTGGTATCAATTCAGTTCTAAACACAGTTTATTTAACGTTTCCAAACGGTTCGGAAACTTTCATGCAAGCTGCAAAGTTAGTGATCACTAACAATGCGGGAAGCTTAACATACTTTTATTACTGGGTGCATTGCAATGGGGATACTGTTTCAGACTGAGATAGTGATCTCACCTACAAACTGGTACAACATACACACAAAAATAATTGATTACAAATCAGAGGTTTACCCTATCGATTTGTTGGAGATATAACGCACTAAACATGGAATAAATGTCCGTAGGATCGAGAACCTACTCCTCTAGATGCGGGTTAAAAAAAAGTTATTACTCATTTTATCCCAACCACTTATCGTCGAACGTCATTATTTGACAAACCCAAAAGAAGAAATAATGAAAAACCAACTCACCAGCAGGACGCTAAAAATTAGCTTACATGGCACAAATCTATCATTATAAATTATATGAATATTATATTATTTTTAAACCTTTGAAATACGCGGATTATTGGAATAGTCCGACTAATAACGGACACAAACAGACGCTTTAAACGTAACATGGCGCGGTGGAGTAGACTCGCAAACTGATCTTGCGATCCTATTATTATTGTACCAAAACAAGACTTCGGACCCCATAAAAAAGTAAAAATACCAACTCATGTTTTCAATCTAAAAATAGTTTCGTGAATAACACCAAAACTAAAGGTTACGTTTACAAAAACAGAATTGACGTCAAACATTTCGCACTGCCCCCATTTTTTTAACAAGATTATGCCAATCACAGCCATTAGAATATATAATTTTGACTCGTCATGGTACTAAAGCTATGATACATACCACTTAACGGATCAACAAAAACTTGGACTTTGTTCTTGGGTATAAAAATATTTACCACACACCTGACTAAAGTCCATTTTCTCGGACTTTTTAGGCAGAGATCATTACACTCTTGCGTAACAGATAGGTGCAAAGATCAAACTGAGCCAATCAAATTGAAAACTAAGCTCTATAGCAAAAGACAATAAGTGCAAAATTCTTTAAACCTTTTTCAAGAATACTGTTTTAAGCAATTTTGTTCTCAACCCACTTCACATTACAGAATATTTTTCAATGACGATTAAATCGTCTGCTTTTCGCTCCGCTCGGTCTGCGCTGAGTAATAATTAACTTAAATACATACTTAGTAGCTATTATATCAGATAATGATAGTATAGTAACCTTGAGATTGACTTGCCATCTTCGTAAGCCCAAAGTAACGGGTTTGATTTGCAAGCCCTTATGTGTCAAAAACTTGTACTAATAAAAAATCATACTTAAATTTAGATAAAAGTTAAAGAGTAGATATAATAATAAGAAATCCTTTTTTTCTTTTTAAAGTCAAAAATAGCACATAAACACTAATCGGTTATGTCTAAAGACAACATCAATATCCACAGATTCTGAATCCGGGAACCAGTGAAATGTACCAGAATTAGTGCTCTAAATATTCAAAACAACCTGCTAAAAAATTAAGAAAACCCAACAGAAATTTAAAAATAAATTATAATCACCGGCCACAAAAAATCTCATAACACAAACTATAAAAAGGTTGTGAACACCAAACCATATCAACAGAAGGAACCGGTTTACTAATATACAAATCACGGACGCCTGACGTCGCCAGTCGTACGGCAACCTTCAAACCAAGCGGTACCGTAGAATGGATTTCACCGGCAAAATTGCTATCGTAACCGGCGCGAGTTCCGGCATCGGAGCCGCCGCTGCCAAGCTGTTATCACAGCACGGCGCTACCCTAGCTCTCGTAGGACGAAACGAGGCAAGATTGCTGGATGTGGCGCGGCAATGCGAGGCGGCGAAAGGAATTCAACCGCTCTGCCTCCTCCTCGACTTGACTATCGACGGAAATTGCGATGAGGTCGTCAAAAAGACAGTGCAAACGTTTAAGCGGATAGACGTGTTAATAAACTGTGCGGGAAAGGCAAGTGTTACTTCGTTATATGACGACACTATGGAGATTTTCGATGAACTTGTAGCATTGAACCTTCGGGTGCCTTACAAGTTAACGCAGGCATGTATTCCACACCTGAAGAAGACCAAGGGGTGTATTGTGAATGTTTTCGGGACTCCTACAAGGGTCAAACCAGGATTCCTACCTTTCGCAATGATCCGAGATGCCTTAGAAAGGTTCACTAAAGCGGGAGCTTTGGAATTAGTGGTTAGTGGTATAAGGATGAATGCCGTTCGACCAGGTATCACGAGGACCAAACTTTTGTCCAACTTGAATGTGGAAGATGAATATATGGATCAGGCTTATGATAAGATTTCTGCTACAGTCCCTAGTAACAGGATTATTGAGCCGGAAGAGATAGCTCGCATGATTGTTTTCGCTGCAAGTGACTTATTTCCCAATCTTATCGGTTCTAATTTGATAATAGACGGAGCGTCATCTGCATTCTAAAAAGAAAGCTTGTATTCATTAAATAAAGTTTTGTGACTTGAATAAAACGTTTTTGAAATAGAATGTTTACAAAAATGTGTTATGGTGGTGCGACAAAATAAACAAAAAATGGTATGTTAATGCTTTTTTAATTGCCGTCCAAAGAATTTAAGGTATTGCTCTGTTATTGACGCAATATACCTGATTTTGAATGAACTGGTTTTGCTACCGATGCAACCAGTTAAAATATGATAATCATGACTTGACAGAAACATACGTAAAAACCAGTCATCGTTTACAGATTTGTGAAAATTGTAAATAAAATGACGGGCAGGATTTTTTTACAATCACGTTGTATAAATATATGAATTTGTTAACAGTTGTAAAAGTTGTAAGTATGCATTGTTATTTTTATGACGGTATTAATAACCCAGATAGAGTAGAACTAAAATGATGATGGATGACCAATTATTTAATTGGTCTTTAGTAAATTGCCAAAATTGAACAATTGATACAGACTAATATCATACTTATTTTGCTACCATTGATAAAATAGGAACATAAACCTTAAAATAAAACCAGTTTACCATAAATCATTTCCGGGTACAAACTTGATTAAGAATATTATATTCGGCATGTATTATGTATATGTTTACCTACAGCCTATTTTTAAACCATGTGAATTAAAATTGACCGTATGAGGATAATCCGTACAATAATATTCTGCCGGCTGTCAGCAATTATGACGTCACCATGTTGACAGCATACACAGGTACTTATGTAAGTGATTTGTTCTTGAATGGTTTGTTTGTAAACTGAGCGGTGATTGAAAACCTTCGGTTAAGATAACAACAAATTTATTGGAGTGTAAATACTGCGTTTTGAACGCATAAAGTAAAGATAAGTTATCTTATGCTTTTACGTTACTTAAGAAAGCGATAAAAGGATTAGCGATGGTAATTGTAACAACAAATTTTCCTGAAAAATGCACAGTATTTTTTTTTTGCAAATCAGAATAAAACTTAATAACGACGTTCAGGCATAAGAACTAGAATCACCTACCTAAATTAATGTCAGTAGGCTTACGTAGTAACCCACAACTCCTAGTTATATCAACATTTCTTCCCCAACAATGTCCAAAAAACCAGCATTACTCGAAAAACAAAACGCAACCTATATTTCCTTGTAAAAACAAAAAATCTTCACATGTGCTGATGAAAATCTCTGCATTGTGTGCAGACTCGCGGTCGGCTTGTTTCAGGTTGCACCGCAAAAATATCTTGGCCTTCGCAATGAGAAATGATGGCCCAAATTCTGGGAAATAGGGTTTTCATTTTTTGGGTGATATTGTCTTGGGTTCTGTCAAATTGTGTATGACACTTTCGTAATGTATGACACCAATCTTGTATAATATGTATGGTACAGAAGTATAGTAAATATGTTTGATATTTCCTTGTATTTTATCGCTACAATTAGGAAAGCTTTGAAGATAAATTTTGTTTATACCATGAATAAGGAAAAACTTAAAGAAAATCTTGAGTAGGCAACAAGTTTTGTAACTTCATGAGTCATCTATAGCTATTATCTACGACCATTATCAAGGTCATATACCTCGTAATCATAGAAGTAACTAACCTAACTTAACCACGAAAATATTGTGTAATTTCACAGCAACGTTATTCAAAATGTAATTACAGTAACCAGTAACGATCAGACGAGATAAACAAATGTTATCAAATATGCTCGTAAACACATCAAGGCCAATTTCGACTGAAGTGAGTCAACAACGTCTGATATAATAATTCAGTGATAATACTATCAGTAGTGATCTAATCACCGTCGCGAACGGACGTGTTAACACAAATGTTATAAATATAAAACATTTATTAATAAAAACGAAGCAGAAATGGATAAAATGGACCTAACCGGGAAAGTGGCAATAATAACAGGTGCCAGTTCTGGCATCGGAGCAGAGACCGCAGAGCTTTTTGCCAGTTTCGGCGCCAATTTGACGCTAGTGGGCCGTGACGAGGCAAGACTGTTGAAGACAGTCAACAGATGCGTGGCCACCAACTGTTTGGTTCCTCTATGGCTGAAGCTAGACTTAACACATCCAGGCAGTTGTGAAACAGTGGTGAATAAAACAGTGGAGTTATACGAAAGAATTGATATCCTAGTTAACTGTGCGGGCAAAGTGGTTTTAACATCTCCTTTCGGTAACTCTATGGAAGTTTTCGACGATTTGATTAATATAAACTTGCGAGTGCCGCATTATTTGTCACAATTGTCGATGCCGTATTTAGAGAAGACTAAAGGTAGTATAATCAATGTTGGGTCTTCGATGCCAAAGAGACCGATACCTGGTTTGATGTCGTACACGGCAACTAAAGCCGCTTTGCAAGTGTTTAGTACACATGTTGCTTTAGCAGCAGCATCGAAAGGAGTAAGAGTCAATTCTGTCTGTCCGGGTCGTACGACGAATGATGTCTTCAGAAATGTGGAGTATGACGAGAATATAAGAACTAAGTTGGGTCAAGTAATGCCTAATGGTAAGACCCTAGATCCTAAAGAAGTAGCGATATTGATATGTATGACAGCTAGTAATGTTTTCCCTAATTTAACGGGATCTAAGCTTCCTTTAGACGGTGCGTCATCGTGGGCGTGATTTGCAATAATTTTAGTCTATAGTATTTTAGTTATTATATAACTATTAAGTGCGATTGCGTCAGAAATGTTATCATGTAGATTTGCAACATTGAAACATATTTGACGTGTATTTTGTATGTTGAGTTCATGTTAAAAAGCTCCCAAATCATTGGATTTGGAATGAATTACGAAACAACCCATTTTCTCCATGAGGAATGTGTGAATAATTTTGTTAATACTTTTTGCTCAAACATTTTAATTACGAGTAGTATATTAGTTTAGTTTAAAACATTTGTTATGTACTGCTGAAAAAGAAAAAGCTGTTAGAATAAGTTATTTTTAAATGTGTGATTTACATTCCAGTTTAAATAATGTTAAAGATTATAATTTACTATTTCGAAATAATTTTGAAAAGGTTACGAACCTTTTCAAAATTATGTTTTATTTGATAGAGTCGTCAATGTAAAAAATGATATAATATCTTTTAAGTTACTTTATATTTGATAACATTGTTTTGACTTCTGAATAATATTGTATGATAAAAGTAATGTCATATGGAGCTCGATTGCTTATCTTATAGAAATAAATTTTTACACGTTTATTCAATGTTTTATTTAGTAGCGTGTTGGTTCGTCCTTGATAGTAATAGTTGAAGGTAACTTGCATGGAATGTAAAAAGGTTAATGATGCAGTTTATAAATAAATTGAACTGATTAGATGCATACTTTTTGATTATTTTGTGATTGAATTTTTTATTTTATATTACTTTTGCAGATTTCATTTCTACTTTTTTCTCAAGAGTTAGACGGCATAAATTATTAAGTTCTAGATGTTATCAACATATTTTAACCTTTTCAACATATTTTTTTTTTTTTTTACTATTATTAGCCCATAATTAATACTCAGCTTTATATGCACGGTTAGGTATTGAATTTAGAAAAGCCCCGTTGAAGTTAATAATACAGTCTTTGAGGGTTATACTTTTATCATATGTGATATGGCGATCATGTACCACAAATTGTTCTACCACTCCGTAATTTAGCAGTTACATACCCCACTAAATAAGTCCGTTTCAACGGCAAACATACTCACAAAAATTAACAAATCCAACCGTCAGGTCTCCTTAACACGCGTTGACAGATTAAAAACGTCAAAACTCGCTGAATTAAACTTACCTGAAACAAAGAGATACAAAGTAATTAACATAAAACCTTCATTCATCAAAAATAATTTAAGCGAAGGTAAAAATCTACGGAGAATTTAGGGCGTTGAAAGTCATTTGTCATTTTGGAATATTAAATGGTGGTCTTGATTCGGAAGTGTTTTATACTTTAATGAATTTGTGCGCCTACAGCGTTTTTGGTATAAATTGGAGCCTTATTAAAGGTACTGATTATTCTTAAATCCTTACTAATATTATAAATGTGAAAGTTTGTCAATCAATCAATCAATCAATCAATCTTTATTTGTGAACACAGGTACAAATAGGTCTTATACAAAAATACATATAATCGAGCTCTGAGTTCTACCAAAGAAATTGGTGTACAAATAATAATGGTTATTTAAAAATGCCGTATTCAATTTATATAAACCAAAGAAATACCTATTCAATTAATTACATAAGCATAAATTATTCTACTATTATATTATTATTATACAATGTGTTACATTTTATATATAACTAAGTTATGTTTTATCATTTAAAAATTCGTCTATAGAGTAATACGTCTTATCTAATAAAAACACATACAATTTACCCCTGAACTTGCGGGTATTATCTTCATTCCTTATGCATTTAGGTAATTTATTATAAATCTTTGGAGCCATTACAAAGATACTGTTTTTGTATAGAGTTGTATTAGATCCTACTATTTGCATCCGGTCACAGCGGCGCTGACTAGTTACTCGAGCAAATTTATCTGGATTATTTTTTACAAACATACATGTTTCAAAGATGTACAACGATGGCATTGTTAAGATTTTTGAGCTTTTAAAAAATGGTTTGCAACTGTCTGTTGTCTGTAAATTATATATAGCTCTAATGCACCTTTTTTGGCACTTAAATACTGTATCTTTACGAGTAGCATTGCCCCAAAATATAATCCCATATCTCAATGTTGAGGCCACCAAGCCATGATACGCTGTTAAGACTGTTGCTCGATTGGCCGTTTTACTTAACATGTGCAGGGCATAGGAATACTGGCTTAACTTACTACATACCTTGTCTACATGAAAATTCCATTTTAAAGTGTTTTCTATGTTTAGTCCAAGAAATTTTGTTACTTTTGTTTCATTAATAAATTTATCTTTGTATTTAATATTTATGTCTAAGTTGTTTACTCTTTGTTGAAATTTCATTAATACTGTTTTATCAAGATTTATGACTAAATTATTACTTTGCAGCCAACTAATAATTGATACTAATGTGGAATTAATCTCAGTCTCTAATGTGCTTAAATTATCACTATTAAAAAGTAAGGTACTGTCATCTGCGAACATTGTCATAGGATATGGGGATGCACTAGGAAAGTCGTTTATGTATATAATAAATAGGGCCGGCCCAAGTACACTACCTTGAGGTACTCCATAATTTACAGTTCTATAGCTAGATTGATATTTTATTTCGGTTTTATTATATATTCTACTAATTGTCGTTATTTGCTGTCTGTCACAAATATATGATTCTATTAAATCTGATATATTTCCTCTTACTCCGTATGCGTTAAGTTTATCTATCAATATTTTATGGTCTACGCGGTCAAAAGCTTTTGACATGTCCATATAAACCGCCAGAGCCGGTAGTCTCTTATCTAGTCTATCGCTAACCATATGTAAGAAATCATAGATAGCCATGTCAATGGATCTATTTTTCCTAAATCCCTTTTGGCTATCAACAAACAAGCTATTTTTTTCAAAGTATGAAGTAAGTTGATAGTATATTGCTTTTTCTATAATTTTTGAAAAAATAGGTACCAACGCTATGGGTCTGTAACATGATGTTTGTGAGAATGGATGTGTGGATGTTTGTTACTCTTTCACGCAAAAATTACTGAATGTATGATACTGAAACTTTACAATAATGTAGTTTAGACATCGGAATAACACATAGGCTATAATTTATAAAGATAGTGTATGAATTGTCATTCACGCGGGTGAAACAGCGGCACAGCTAGTATAATTAGCGATTACTGTATCAGACGACTGTATCAGAATATTTGAGTTGCAGAACATTGCCTTCTAATAATCATTCACTTATGACACCATAACCGTACCTCAACTAGGTACGATTGCTTACATATTCTGAACCGTGCCTTAGCCTGATGCGTAAGTACTTAGTATGACTAGATATCCGCATTTTATAACTACATCATTATTTACTACTATTTTAGTAAATCAGCATTAAATAAAATCACGATCATCAAACATGGTCCAAACATGAAACAACATGAAATGATACTACATTACCAAAATTACTTACAAAGCATTACAATTCATTTTGGCAAATCACACTGCTATCAGTGAGCGACCGTAAACAAATCTATAATTAACATTATTTAAAAGATTAGTATCTTTTATCACTAGTACAACCAACTGGCGAAGTATAATATTGCATTGTAACTAAAGATTGTCTAGAAGACATAAAACATGCATAAAAAATAAAACATCATGATGTGCTAGCAATTTATTTAGTATCAACAAATATAAACATGATTAAATAATTGAATTAAAGCAATTTTATTTATCTCCTTACCGCACTGTTATCTGCTTATATTTGAAATATCTTAACACTATCTAACGATGTGATATACAATTGCACCGTTAGTTAAATTAAATATAAATAATAACATAACATATAATATAATAACACAACAATACAGGTTAGGCAAAAGTGTACTAATGTACACCCACAGTTTGCCGATATGTTTAGGTCCCATGTAATAGAGGGCGAGCCTATTGCCACTAACTGGGCACAAACCCAAACCCCGACCTGCTACTGAGAATTTCATAGAAAAACCAAATGACACCTTGGTCGGCTTGTGAATCGAACCCAAGACCTCTAGCATATCAGGCGCGCTTAGCATCACTAGGCCAAGGCAGGCAATATAAATAATACATACGTAAAGTATATATACTAAACAATTTTTTATACTATTTATTTGTTTTGAATTTATAATAAAACCAACTGATAATATCATGAGTAAATATTTTGCAGTATATTACAGTACCTATCCGTACATAT
Organism: Autographa gamma; assembly: GCA_905146925.1. NCBI lineage: Eukaryota > Metazoa > Arthropoda > Insecta > Lepidoptera > Noctuidae > Autographa > Autographa gamma. Next base: position 1,427,523 of record LR989875.1, read on the forward strand.
AGCATTAATTATTTTTATAGCGACTCATCTAAAGCAATAAATAAAATCACATAGTTTGAACTATAATAACACCAATCAGAGTATCTGGCACAAGCGAGAAGCGACAGCGACAATTCATATTGCAACGGAACATTGCATTACAAAATAATGCACGTCAACTCATCACCAGAGGCGGAGACAATAGGATTAAATAAAACTAACTGTTCTGATATCAGTTGGTATAAGGTATAAGCGGAAGCGATTTTGATGCCAAATAAAAGACGACTAACTTCGATGTACTCAAATATTAAACAGAGAAAGGCAACATTGCTTAATAAGAATTCCTATAACAAAAACTTTTATAAAAACATAAACATATCATCACGCCTGTATCCCCGAAGGGGTAGACAGAGGTGTACCAATGTACACCCACAGTTCGCCGATATGTTTAGGTCCCATGTAATAGGGGGCGAGCCTATTGCCACCTTTTAGCCAGAAACTTTTATACACAATAAAATTAATGTATTCTTGTTTTAGACATACTTCCATACTATTCTTTTTTGTTAAAATAGTATGGAAGTATGAGCTTGACTCCTTTTCTACATCATGGACAACAATAGCACAGGGCCGGGAGAATAAGAAGAAGGAAAGGTAGGCCTTTGCCCGGCAGTGGGACGATTATGGCTAATAATAATAAAACAGTATGTTATCTAAATAATAGTGTTACCAACAAGAACATGTAACTATAACACGAAATTTCGAATAAAAATGAAAACATTACATATTTCTAAACAAAGTTACAAATTAAATTAAAGTGCTAAAAGAATTACGAGTTAGTTTTCTATCTAGGACATCAAAACAAACATCATTTAAATCTAGCTAGGACCTACAAAACAAACGTACGAGTTTAGTTCTTACAATCAATAGTTAAAACATCCACTTTAATAAATCATAAAGCTTCCCTTTCAACACTCTTCAGTCTGAATAGCTGTCAGACAGATACAGATTCGCCGTCTGACTGTCTCCCACTATATCAGCGACGGAACATTATAATCACAGTAATGTGACAGAGACAATGTAATTAAAACACGTGCTATGCTTTGTGGTTCAGGTGTTGAGAACACTGCGGTGTAGATTAAAGCGATTCACTTTGCATTATGTAGTGGAAGTAGTCGGGGATTAATAAGTTTAATTAAGTTCAGTATATAATGTAGTTAAGTGGCAATAGGCTCGCCCCCTATTACATGGGACCTAAACATATCGGCGAACTGTGGGTTGTACATTGGTACGCCTCTGCCTACCCCTTCGGGGATACAGGCGTGATGATATGTTATGTTTAGTATATAATGTAATTTGATAGACTTATATATCGGCTTACATCAATCAACATTTCATAAAAATAGTCGAATCGAAATCGTATTTTTAATTAGGATTCGATGTCTTGAGAGGCCCTTAACACATTTCAGTGGTTAATTTATCAATTGCTGTTGATCAATACCTGAACACATAACTCAAAGTAAGAAAAGATATTAACTTAATTAAACTATTAAATGCCACAAAAAAAGACATCTAAACTTTTTCTGACCATTCTATATTTCTATTACACTGAGCATTTTTTTTATTAGCCTACATTTGATCCCACTGCTGGGCAAAGGCTTCCCCTTTCATCTTCCAAACCTCTCTGTTCTTGGCGATGTCTGTCCAAGTGGGCCCCGCATAACTGACTGTTTAGTTATGCGGAGCAAATTTTACAAAAAAATAATAATATTGTGTCCATTTTATACAAACCCTTTTCTATCTACGAGATACACTTAACCCGCTCCCGCTTGTAGTATAACCCTCGCACATCACAAAGACGAACATTCTGCTCTACTTAGTTTGGCACACGCGAAATATCGCCACTAAATAAAACCAGCGCCATTGTCTCTCACATGCCAACTGATGACCGTCTGTCTTTAATATCCTGTTGCTTGATTTATATTTATACATTATATAATTGTATAACCCTTACTGTAAACCGGTATCGGTTGCTGAGATAATAATGATGTCCCGGGACCACACACACGACTATCTGACCCGAACTAGACATAGCCTGTATATGGGTTCAATAATAAATAGAAATCGTGGTTAAATAATAATAATGGGTTAACACAACCGGTCCAATTATAATAACAGACCAAGAGTTTTTTTTCTAATTTGTTGTATTTAAGATACTATACTATACTAAGTACTTAAAAAAATAATTAGCGAATGCAACATAAATATACTGAAAAAAAAACGAGAAATTAAGATTAATGTTTTATGTGTCTCGCATTGAAAGCATATCAAACAGAGCATTAATTATTAACCAACCGTTAAATCTATTAGGTTCTAGTCTTAATCCAAATGATTTAAACAACTTCGTCGCCCAATAATAACCTCATTTTAGTATATCAATGCTATTAGTATTTAAACAATATGTATTTCTAAATCTATTTCTAAATCTAACTATCCGTTAATGTTTGATCATGTTACGTCAATCCTATCCAATCCTATTTATATATCCTATGTTATTAAATTTGTACTTGATGTCGTTCAAATTCATTCAGTAGTTTTTTTGCGTCTAGAAGAGGCAATTATCTGCAAAATCTAACAAACCTTTACATTTACATTATAAACACAAAATAAACCAGATAATAATATTCACATGAAATACTCAAATAGAAAACTACAATGACAGTAGCATATAGAGAACAATGACCAACATATTTCAAAATTTAATGTCCCCACAAATCATAGACGTAATAAAATAAGTAATAAACAAAAACTTCTTGATGTGTATTATTAAATCTTCAGTTGTCACCATCGACGTACTATATGCATAGACGGCTACTATCGCTAGGTTCCCCTTGTGCCAAGCGAGAGCAGTTTTTAGTCTGATCCTAGTAAATTTCTTTTTTCATTTAAGTTAATTTTCGCGCAACGAAAAACTTACATAAGAAAATATCGATGGTTTTGACATTGTTAGGATAATATTAGTGTTTTAGATAGATTTTTTAAAACGGCAAGCTCCGTCTTCATACATAATTCACGACAACACTTGTTCACACTAGTGCTTACGGTTTAAACTCTGATAGGCTCACTCTATAGTTTCATATGTATACTCTAAGGTTGTCACATATATTTCAGATCTGAGTTATTACAGCCGGAAATTCGTATTTGAAAGTGAATTAATTTAGCTTTACGGGTAGCCTGAATCATCGCTAAAAGATTCTCGCAACTCTTTGAATACGCATAAAAATATTTCGGGATAGGCGGCTTCTACATTACGGAGAAAGCTTACTTGTGTACCGAGAATTTTGACAATGTATTTAAATAGTATGGAGATTTGTAACTTGATATTTTTGGTGAAGTATAAATACAATGACATTTTGAGAACATCGTGATCAGAGGGCTGGTTTGGTTCTTGCACAGAGAATTGGCATAGCCATTCAACGTGGCAACGCTGCCAGCCTTCTGGGCACGTTTCCCGCCATTGACAAGGATGACGATGAATTTTTTTACGCCTGTTAGTTTTTGGAGAATTAAAAGAACAAGCCTTTGGATATAACCACTTATCGCCGGTTTCTAAAACGATGATCGAACAATTAGTAAATCACCTGTCAAATCACATTTAAGAGCAGAGGTGAGTTGTTAGTCTGTTTGCCACCAATCACAGTCCTGGCCCTCTAGCCAAGTAACATTTCTACAAGCGTTAACGATGATAGAAATCGCTTAACTGACATTAAATGTATGGAAATGACATTTCATTTCGACAAGTCACGTGACCTGGACTTGTCACTTCCATACATTTAATGTCAGTTAAGCGATTTCTATCATCGTTAACGCTTGTAGAAATGTTACTTGGCTACAGGGCCTGTATTTCAATTCTGTAAATAATTTCGGTATCGAGCTTCACCTGAGTGACAATAAAGCATATTTCAAAAGTGAACCCAATTGGCCTTGATTTAGAATTCAAATTTGAGAATAGGTTTATGCGCGCGCACCGCGGATTCCGGTGTCGAGATACGAAAATAATGTTACAGAATAGCACTACTGATCAGTTGATTGGACAGAGATTAAATTTTTTATTAACCGTGTTTTCTGCGTGTAGTGGTATCGTCCAAACGTGTTTCTATCTCAGTCTATCAGAAACGAGGGGCTATTCTTTAACATATATTAAACACATAACATGTCATCACGCCTATATTCCCGAAGGGTAAGGCAGAGGTGTACAAATGAACACCCACAGTTCGCCGATATGTTTAGGTCCCATGTAATAGGGGGCGAGCCTATTGCCACTACCCGGGCACAAATATAAACGACATAATAATATCTCATATGATATACATTTATAGAGATTAGTTAACCAAATGGAAGTAATAAATAAATATCAAAGAAAATTGCACGATTAAGATATCGAGTAAACGGTTTATACAGCAATCGACTCCTTCGATTAATATTGTAATTGCACTTTGCTTAGTTATTCCTGATTTAAATTACCTTTAAGATATAACTGAAGTAATCGTTTATTTTAGATATAATCTCTAACTATAGACATAACACAATGATTTATTTATCAACAAAGAATTTAGTTAAGGTCAGTTTAATTACAAGTCTACTGCTTGAATTGGTTATCGGTCAATTAATTGGTCAATCAAAAAAGTTTAGGCAAAGTATATCAATTAAATTAACTTCAAAAACCAGAAGCTATAGAGCAACAAAAAAGGAAATATTTAAAAATGCAACATTTTCACCATTTCAACGACCTTAAAATACAGTAAAGTAAACACTACAAATGATAGCACGAAATTCTCACAGTAGTGAAAACCTTTTGAGAAGTTTAATGGGCTTCCCTTTTATTTCGAGTTTGTCGCAAACCGTGAATTTTGCTTTAAAAGGCGATTCTTTAAAAATGTCAAGGTGACCATTGCTTGGAAAATTACTTTCATGAATGATTTAAAAAGTCTCTTATTTGCTCTAGATGCATTATTTTTAGACTAGTGTTCTCATAGATAAAATAACTGTCGTTTAAACAATATAAGTTTTGTAGAGCTTTCAATTACAAATTATATTATAAGATAGAATTGCAATTAAACCAACTACAATTTTTTTTCATAAATTTGTTTTTTCTTTGTAGAATACTGTTTTTCAAAAAATAATAAAGTTATATTGCTTAGTCTAAATCTATCCTAAAAAAACAGTAACATATTACAATGAAAAAATATTAAACATTTATTTCAATCAGAAGATAAAGTTACATACTAAGGAGCGGTTATATTTTGGTGACACGTACTAATTAGGAGATAAGAAACGGAAAAATCCATCAAATTATGTAATTATCAAAATTTGCTATATTACAAGTGATATGATATCAAAGGATCTTATTTAGTTAACGTTTCACTTTTATACTGTCAAATATTATACAGGCTTGTGGGTAAACTGTTGTTCAAAAGGCTCGTCTAAAATTAATAATGTCAACCCTATCTCTCCACTCATAGCCTCTTGCGGATTACGGATTTCAGTTGTTTTTTGCATCCATGTTTCTTATTTTTTTTTTCTAGAACAATTTTGACGAGTATCTTATCTTTCAACTATTTATTGGTGCTAGTCTGAGTTCGAGTTCGCAATCTTGTGCAAACAAATCGGTCATTGAACCGCTAGGCCCACTACATTGACACTCAAATAATTTGTATCACGTGTTAGATGACACGGCTAACCATTACCTAGGTAGCCTAATTAGAAAGTCTAAGGTTTTACTAACATAGAAGGGCTTGTTACGTCAGCGGCTAGGAGAAAACTAGCTTTCTAATGCAAGCAAAGGTCAGATAATGCGTTACTAGGGTTATAGACCTGATCGGGGAGAGGATAGCCGCTCGGATTTCTATTGCAATTTACTTTGAATATTTGTTTGAGATAAAGGTTGCTTTGTTCTACATTTACTACCATCTGGCCGTGGTTTTGTTTGAATATTTATTTTGTATCTTGATAAATTATAACCCATGTCTTATTGTCTAATTTATAGAAGGTATAATGCTTCAGTTCTATTCTATTATATAAAATCAATTCATCATGAAAAGATTCAGACAATGATAAACTTTTATGGGACTAAAATAAACAGGATTAAAATATTTAAACCTAATTTAAGCAATTAACAATCTAATCTAAATTGTTTTATAAATTAATTAATAGAAAATAACACTTTAAACAGTTCTAATAGAAAGTTAAACAAAAGTTCCAATTAAAAAATCCTTGAGCAAGCAAATAGTTGCGGCTCCAATCAGATTGGCACGAAATATTTTTTCGCGCCACTATCCCAGCGATCTGATACGAGTGTACGTTAAAGTTAATTTCCGCGATACGTCCTGTCGGTCCGCACGTCGATCAGCGACTGACGCCAGAGGCGCGGGCCGCACGCCCGGAAATTTAAACTTTTCGCCGACTACCCACGCTTCGAGTTTTTAATATTAGTTTGATTGAAATCTATATGGGTTAACTTTTGAGCTTTTGTTTTAAATGTGGATAACATGCGATACATTAAATTTCCAACTGACACAATTTATGTTTTAAATATTTCTTTAATAACAAATGAATTTTTGTTTATATTACGTATTGCTTACTTTTTCGGACCATTGACTTTAAGATCAGAAAAGCACAATACCAAAATGTGCGGAAGACATAAACAAACAATTGATAAACGAAAGCCGCATGCCAACTAATGGCCGCCCATCAAATTACTGTCTCCAACTAAAACCACTTGACCTCAAAGATCAACATCAACAAACCTCGTCGAAATGTCACCGTCGTTAATCTAGAAAGCCGGCTATTACACCACAATTAATCAGTCCAAAAGAAATCCGAACAAAATCAAGTAAACAAATTAGACATGAAGGAATGTTTAGTTTTTACAAAGCGATGCTATCATCAGTAATAAATTACATGGGCTATTAGTATCAGAATATTTTTAACTAGGTGAGTAACCAGTTCAAACTGACCTCTACAGTTTTCTCAGCTCATACAATTAAGTATTGGGTACAACAAAATGTACAACGGCCTATGGATCAAAGTAAATTGGTTGACAGCTTTTGGCCAACATCCAAGTTCGCGGCCAACTCTTGGCTATTGTACATAAGTGTCATTCAATATTGTACCGTCTGATGAATGTTATAGAGTTGTAAATTAGTTCGCGGTTCAAAGTTATTGGGTCTTGATAGGTTCAGGATAAGTATGTTGGTAAATGATGCAGGAACGATATAAAACGGTATAAAGATGAATTATGGTTGAGTTGCAAGGAATACTTTAGTGTTATGATTGCAGTTTTAGTGCCATGTTTACTATTACGCAGACATTTCTTGCGTCTTACAAATTGTTGCATGATGATTAACCACTTGCAGAAATTTTAAATAAGTATTCCAAGAAATAATGAACATGTACTAGTTTTTCTGTTCATGTATCAAATAAATTACATATATTTTTCATTTTTATTTACTTTCAACTGATGGCAATATGTATGGACGATAGATTCTTTTTACGAAACACGTCTGCCTTAAACATTTTTTAACTTAAAAATAAGTAATAATATGATTATCTCCAAAACGATTTTTGTCATACATATATATAATCACGCCTCTTTCTTGTAGGGGTAGGCAGAGACCATTTCCTTCCACTTACTAAATTTTTTGGCTATGTTAAAACATCTCTTACGCCATTAACAATATTAATGGTCAAATAAAATAGTCTCATATTGTCGTACTCTAAACAGGCATTATACTAAGAATCAATAACTAATTTAATAACTACCACATATTTAGGGCTCTTTAACTAAAATTAACGATTACTGAAAGTTTTACGTTTATCGTTTACAGCAACTTTGTTATTAAGAGCTTGTTGTAAAACCATTTCAAAGAAAACTATTAATGTGTACATGATTTCATTATTTTGTGTGTTACTATGCCGTAAATACTTCACTTGACAAGATAAGAAATATCTAGACCTATCATAATTATTAGTTTTTGAACGTCTTTCGATAATATAATTTATCAGACAAAGTGTAATAATAATTCCAGTCTATAAACGTTCCACTGCTGGGCACAGGCCTCTTCCCATATCCGGGGGCGTTATGGTACTAAGACTTCGGTTGGAACCGTAACGCCGCCACTAAGGCGAAGGATGGCACCAGGTGTTTTGCCGGAGTAGTCGGAGCCTTTCTCAAGGCTCCGGAAACCCGGACTCTTGCATCCTCAACCCCCTGAGGATGCAAGGTTAGCTCATAAAAGAGATTCACCTGAAAAAAAAGAAGAAAAAAAGCCTCTTCCCATATACAGAGAAGGCACGAGCATTGATCACCACGCTTGCTCAATTGCGGATTGGCGATTCCAGATCCCAATATTAGAATCCAGGTTTTATTCAGGTATTAATTGGTAAAACAAAATTTAATTATTAAATTCTAGCTCTTTTAATATTTTCATCATAGTCTTTTAAATAAAAAAAAAGGATACTAGGTAAAATCTTTGTTTATTATGGTCAATAATGGAAATGCGAGTTATGTTTAAAGAAATAGAAAAGTAACCATAAAAATATAATTAAATTGTTGCCTATTTCTAAGAAAGCCAGCATTTCTGCTATTTCTGACTTCTTTCATGAATAAAATTTTTCTTTTGTAGGATTTCTTTTGAAGCAAGCAAATACCTTTGTAGTTTTAGTTCAAGTTTTATTATAGAATCTATTTATCTGAGTAGAATAGAATATGAAGAAAACTCATATTGATATTCCGATCCTTTATCATAGAATTCACTCGAGTAACATAGTATTATATTTTCTGGAAATATAATAACATGTTTTATTTGATTACTTAGCCTTTCAACTTAAAAAAAACTCTCGACCTTTCTGACCTTGCCTTAACTGACCTCAATTTTCCAAACATTGAATCATGTATTTGACGAAAAATTTATCCGATTAGAGCTAATAACGGTAAGTAGAAGTCATTTGAAAAATATGGCGCTAGATGTCAAGTAAAGCACAGTTGGATGCGTCGCATATAGAAACCAAAAAAGTAAAGAGCAAAACTAGTAAAACGGAAAAATTAATAATTAATTATTTAATATGTAGGCTTAGTTTTTATAGTATTGGAAATATTTTAAGGTATTCTGTACATATTGTTTATTTAGTACCTTTAATAAGTTGTGCATGTAATATAGATCAATACTGCCATTTAAAAAAAAAAAAGTAAAACGGAAAATATAAAAATTTTGAAATTGTGCTCTTGCATATTTTTTTTTTAGCACAAGTGGGTAGGTAAAATTAAAAGGAACATGATAACTAAATAAATAAAACAACGTATTATATAAAACTGAGTTTGACATATGTGAAGGTGGAATCCTGTTTCTAGTTATTTTTTCGTTCATCGTTACAGATTATTTCTTGAATTAGTTCATAAGCAGCCTACACAAATAATATTTAGTTCCAAACCCCCACTAATGTAGGCTTAAACATACCAACGGTTAATTTAAGGGCTGTTGAAATAACTGCCCTTTATAATTATGTAATTAAAAACAATATTCAAATATAGGCATCTTGGAATAAATACATAAAGTATTTTTCGAGCTTGGGATAAGAAACAGTGCGTGAGTTGTAAAAAAAAAATGATGAGTAATGTCTTTGCATAAAGAGAAAGAACTTTGTTAAAAATAACACTGTACTTCAGTGACTGTAGTATTTTTAATAACAACGATATCTTACCAACCGAAGTATTGAGAAAACCTTGAAAGTTCCATCTTGATGGATCTTGTTTCAAAACAGAGTAACATGTGGTTGCTTTAACTTCGTTCAACTTTAGATAAGTTTTCATTTAAGTTCTACTTATTTCCTTCTGAGAAGATATTAAGTTAATAACGAATGACGTTGAGGCTTAAGATTGATGACTAGATTGTATATTTTCCTTATTGGAGAATATTAAATTATTTAGACTGCCTCGTCGGTCTAGTGGTGAGAAGCGCGACTGCTACGCTAGAGGTCTTGGGTCCGATTTCCAAGTCGACCAAGGTGTTATTGGGTTTTTCTATGAAATTCTCAGTAGCAGGTTGGAGTTTGGATTTGTGCCGGGTTAGAGGCAATAGGCTCGCCCCCTATTATATGGGACCTAAACATATCGGCGAACTGAGAAAGGTTAGGCAGAGGTGTACCAATGTACACCACATTGGTACACCTCTGCCTAACCTTTCGGGGATACAGGCGTGATTATATGTTATTTTTATGTTTTATAAAATTATTTAAGCCTATGGTACTGTTTATGGATTTGAAAAGATAATCTTAACCCTTACATCCCGTGAAGTTTAAGGACCTATTTGTAGCTATCATATTCCTTTCACCATTTACATCGAAGGTAGTCAAAATGTTACATTACTGAGCCCTTAATTACTTGTCCATTAAGTTGCAACATTAACAGTAACATAAACCATGACAAGACCTTTTTTTGTTATGAGCTCAATATGCTTATCAAGCTAAGTGCTACAATGATAAAGAAAAAGAATAGTCAGTATCTCCATACAGGCAGTACAGTCGCACTTAAAAACAGCCATTGTTGAAAACTTCTTAATTCTCAGTAGCAGGTCGGAGTTTGGATTTGTGCCCGGTTAGTGGCAATAGGCTCGCCCCCTATTACATGGGACCTAAACATACCGGCGAACTGTGGTCGTACATTGGTACACCTCTGCCTAACCCTTCGGAGAATACAGGCGTGATGGTATGTATGTTTGGTATGTATAAGTTCTAAGTCAAAATGTGTAGATGCCACGTATAACGAGATAAATCTATCATATCAAACAATTCCAAAAACTGGACTACACCATAATCTGTATAACCTAGAAACAAAGCCGAACGATTCGTGTAATCCATTCAGGCGGCTCTCGATAAGGTAATGTAATCCCGGCCTATAATCACACTAGCGTCAGTCTGTCCGTCAACGTTACGGGCGCCGCATACCAATGAGTGGACGTGCATCATGGATATTGAAATACTGGGTTTTCAGGTCAAACCTGTAAATATTACAGATTTTATGAAATGGATTAATGATTTATAACCTGGTTAATGACGCATTTTTAACATTTCAACTGGAATTAGTACTCAATATATAAAGCACACAGATTAACCTGGTTAATTACTATTTTTTCGACATTTTTGGTGCAAAAGAGCTTCATTAGTTGTTGAATTATTTAATTACTTTGACCCTAAATATGACCAGAGGGACAAAAATGCGTTTTATCTACTCCCGACTTCACACATGACCTAGTGATAAGAGTTAACCTTTTTCCGTCAAAAATATTACGGAATAATATTATATAATAATTACCATAACACATAATTGTACTTACCACATTATCTGTTATCTCTTAACAGAGAGATACAGTTATCTAACCCATTTACTTCAAGTAATGCAGTAAAATAATGATACTATTATAGCGATAAGGTTTATAAATAAATATGACAGCATTGCTAGCTAAAAATGTCATAATTCAAGCTTGTATGTATTGCTTTAACACCTGTTTGTTGTTTGTGTGTGTGAGATAAGACTAATTTCCTCAACTGTATCTATGTTTACTGATATACTGATTCCTTATTTCGAACAATAAATTACGATAAATAATAATACATGTTTAAATTACAGTGACTTGCTGAACTGAATATTAAAGGAAACTTCTATTGTAAATTAACGATAAAAGCAAATACAAGATCACACAAAAATTGTCAAGTCACGTTAATGTTATCAACAAACAAACCTCAACATTATTTACGTAACCTATTGAAAGGTCTGTTTTCAATAATAATGGTTTTAAAAAAACAACTCATAAACATATCACAACAATTTTATCTCCAAACAAAATATTCCTATCATAAACACACAACATGCAATCACTCAAAACGTTTAAATTTAAACACACTTAGAATTAATAGTCTTTAAAAGAGAAGCTCAGTAAAATTACAATTTTATATAGGTTAAATGAGTGACTGTGCACCATCTAGTCCTATGTGCACACCATTTAGATTAGGACATAGCTCACTAGCTAAGAATACAACCATATTAGCTACTTCATCAGCCTCCAAAATATTCATTTTACTGGACAAAGCTTCATAAGTTTTCTCTACTTCGTCTTCTGTCATCGCCAGGTTTTTCAATATATTCGTCCTTGTTAGTCCTGGTTGGACAGAATTGATTCTTACACCTTCAGTGGCTAGTTCTACTGCTGCTGATTTCGTGAACTTTTCTAATCCAGCTTTGGAAATTGCAAATGGTAGAAACCCATGCCTCACTCGAGCGTTTTTCGTTCTATTCATATTGACGATGTTACCTTTAGTTTTGACAAGGTATGGTAGCGCTCGATGAGTTAGTTTGTATGGCACGCAAAGATTGATGTCTATTAGTTCATCAAAAATGTCTGTTGTGTCATCGAATAAGGATCCGATAAGCATTTTTGCGGCACAGTTCACAAGGACGTCAATCTGATTGTATTTAGCAACAGTTCTGTTGATCACTGCTTCACAGGCTCCTTTGGCGGTCAGGTCAATAATGATGCACAAAGGTGGTATTCCACTAGCTTCTTGGCATTGATTGGCAACGTTCCGTAGTCTGCTTTCATCTCTGCCAACTAGGGACAGTTTGGCTCCATATTTCGCGAAGATGATAGCTGATGCTGCGCCAATGCCCGAGCTTGCTCCTGTCACAATCACCACTTTGTTCGTGAAATTCATTTTCCACCAAAAACGTAGTTGTTATTGCTTTTAAGAAAAAGATTACAGAGTTTTGACCGAAAATAAGAACTTATATTATTTCTACGTATTTTGTTATCAATCGTCTGGTTCACGCCATGGCCGAACCGACACTGAGTACATTGTATCTTCATTTATGTAACGATAAGGGCAGATAACGTTATCAGTTCGTGCGAATTATGTACAATTCATAAACAGAATTTACTGGCAAAACCAATAAAAATATAAAATCAAAGATAAAAATACCATTCAATCACTACTCGAGTCTTTCAACTTAAAATGGCGTTAAATAAGTCGAAGTCCCGGCATAATCTTTAGACATATAATCAGTTTTAAGGTATTGGGATGGAAAAACCTTGAAGTGATTTTGTTTTATAGCTTCATCTAATGGCATTACCGATTTCTGAGTAGAAGGTCTTTGAATTAACCTTATACACTAATAATGCAACATATTGGCCGATTACAATTTTACAAGAAACTAAGAGACTGTGCTCCATCAATTGATATGTGAACACCATTCATACTTGGACATATCTCGCTAGCTACAAACACAACCATATTTGCAATTTCATCAACTTCCATAAGATTTATCTCAGCACCCAGTTCTTCATAAGCGTAATCCACTTCATCTTCTTGCATCCCTAAGTTCCTAAGTATATTCGTTCTTGTTACTCCTGGATGGATAGAATTAACCCTTACTCCAGCAGCAGCTAGTTCTATAGCTGCACCTTTCGAAAACTTTTTTAAAGCTGCCTTGGCTACTGAAAACGGTAGAAATCCATGTCTCACCCTATGGTATTTTGGTGTATTCAAATTAACTACATTTCCCTTCGATTTGATAAGATAGGGTAGCGCTAAATGAGTCAATTTGTATGGTACGCGTAGATTGATATTTATAAGATCATCAAAAATGTCAGTTTTGTCATCGAATAAGGATTCCACAACGAATTTAGCCGCACAGTTGACTAGAACGTCTATGCGATTGTAGATGGCGACAGTTCCTGAAATCACAGTATCACAGGCTCCTTTGACTGTTAGGTCAACATTAATACGCAAAGGTTGCACTCCATTTGCTTTTTGACATTGATTGGCAACGTTCCGAAGTCTTTTTTCATTTCTGCCAACCAGGCAAAGTTTGGCTCCGTATTTTGCGAAGAGTATAGCAGATGCTGCTCCAATACCCGAACTTGCTCCCGTCACGATCACCACTTTGTTTTTGAAATTCATTTTCTCCATCACTGTACTATTGATGGTTTTGAGCTGAATCTCAAAACGTTGTAAGAAGATGAGAACTTATATTATGTATACGTATTTTATTAACAAACGTCTATTTTACGCCTTATTCACACCGAAACTGTCGTATTGTCACTTACTTGACGATAAGGGTAGATAACGTTATCGCTTTAAATAGACGCAATACTGTTTATACAGTAGCAAAATCCGATACAGCATCACTTCTCACTAAACATTTGTAGTATTATGTAGGAAGTAATAGCATCACAAGTGGTTTATTAGCAGAAATTAAGGGACTGGGCCCCATCAAGTTTTATGTGGACACCATTCATACTTGGACAAATTCCACTCGCCAACAACACAACCATATTAGCAACTTCTTCAGCATCCAATATATTTATCTCAGAAGTCAATTCTTCAAAAGCCTGCTCCATATCTTCTTCTGCCATCCCTAGATTACCAAGTATATTCGTTCTTGTTACTCCTGGCTGGATAGAATTCACTCTTACTCCTGTAGCGGCTAGTTCAATAGCAGCTGATTCCGTGAATTTCTCGAAAGCAGCCTTAGATACTACAAACGGTAAGAATCCATGTCTCACTCTGCAGTATTTTGTTGCACTTAAATTGACTATACTACCTTTTGCATGGATTAGATGTGGTAGCGCAAGATGAGTCAATTTGTAAGGCACGAAAAGATTGATGTTTAGCAGTTCATCAAAGACGTCTACTGTGTCGTCAAATAAGGATCCCAGAAGGAATTTAGCCGCACAATTGACTAGGACGTCAATTCGTCCATAATTAGCGACAGTCGTCGAAATAACTGCTTTACAAGAACCTTTGTCTGTTAGGTCTAGTCTGATGCACAAAGGTGGTTTTCCACTAGCTTCTTGACACTGTGCGGCCACGTTTTTGAGTCTCTCTTCATGTCTGCCAACTATGATTAGAGTGGCTCCATATTTAGCGAAGAGTATAGCTGATGCTGCTCCAATGCCAGAACTTGCACCAGTCACGATCACCACTTTATTTGAGAAATCCATTATTTATGCAAAACTTTGCAACTATACACGTTGTTTATTTATCTTTCGTCTGGTTCACGCCATGTTCATACCGATACTAAGACGGCGCAAATAGTTTTATCATTCATGTAACGAAGCCTGATAACGCTATCTTGTGAAATATACTGCCTTGATAATTATTAACAAAAAAATATTTTATCTAAATACGTACGTCGCACATAAATAACTCGTGTATTGATTACCTACATATCTTATTTTTTTTCTAAAAAGTTGATAACACAAACCTTCTGCTAATTCGTCGAATCTATGAAAAAGCAAATGGTGTAATTTTTGGTATTTGAGCCCTGTCTGAGGTGATATTTTTGAAAATTCGTTTTAGTTACATAAAGTTATTTTATTTAAACAGTAAAATTTGCTATCTCCAAGGTTAACTTACCTCAAAAATGTTAAAACTTATTTTTATGTATTTACTACATAATCTGTTATCTCTGAACAAGTTACTGTTATCTGACCCAATCATTAAGTAATAATACGGTGTTTTGACAATGTTAAAATTTTTATGCGACAGCATTGCTTGCTAAAATCTTGCACTTCATGCTTGTATTGCTTTAATATTTTTGTTTACCATTTTGATAATTTTCGTGACAACATCTTTTTTAACTTAAATATCTCTCTATATAGTCTCTTTATTTCTTACTGTGTACTTAATTACTTGTAATTTCTGAATCAGAACCACAGATTTTTTGATCAGGCTATTTTGTACCTTAATTGTTTAATCGTATTTATGTTATAACCAGATAATTATAGGAAACTCAAGGTCATTTATATAATCTTCATATTTTTTTGTAACAATAGTTTTAATGCAACACTTCATAAATCTATCACAATCATTTTTAATACCCAATTTATAATCTATAACGATTTTTTTCTATCACACAAACTTTACATTCAAATACTCAAAATATTTAACCCTAAAACACACTCCAAACCAAGACATCAACAATTAAGATGAACTATTTTTCAACCTATAATATTTAAATAAGTGACTGCGCGCCATCAAGACCTATGTGAACACCATTCAAATTAGGACACACCTCACTAGCCAGAAACACAACCATATTGGCTACTTCATCAGCCTCCAAAATATTCATTTTAGTGGATAAAGCTTCATAAGTTATTTGCACATCATCGTCTGCCATCGCCAAGTTTTTCAATATATTCGTCCTTGTCAGTCCTGGTTGGATAGAGTTGATCCTGACACCTTCAGTGGCTAGTTCTACAGCAGCTGATTTCGTAAACTTTTCTAATCCAGCTTTAGTAATAGCAAAAGGTAGGAACCCATGTCGTACTGGAGCATTTTTCGTTGTATTTATATTGACTATATTACCTTTGGTTTTGACTAGGTGAGGTACTGCTAAATGCGTCAGTTTGTATGGTACGCGAAGATTGATCTCCATTAGTTCATCAAAAATGTCCGTTGTCTCATCGAATAACGAACCGATGAGCAGTTTCCCAGCACAGTTGACGAGCACATCAATCTGATGGTAGATAGCAACAGTTCTGTTGATCACTGTTTCACAAGCTCCTTTAGCTGTTAGGTCAATATTAATGCACAAGGGTTGCAACCCGTTTGCTTCTTGACACTGTATTGCAACGTTCCGCAGTCCAATTTCATCTCTGCCAACTAGAGTCAATTTGGCACCGTATTTCGCGAAGATTATAGCTGATGCTGCTCCAATACCCGAGCTCGCTCCCGTCACAATCACTACTTTGGTCGTAAAATCCATTTTTCATTAAACCCGTAATCTGTAGATTCTTATAGTTGAAACAGATCGTCAAAACGAATGAAGTTGTTTACGAAATGTAGACTAATACTATTTCCACGATATCAATCGTCTGGTTCATGCCATGGTTGTACTAACACTGAGCACAGCGTATCGTCATTTATGTAAAGATATGGGCAGATAACGTTATCAGTTTGTGCGAATTTAGAACATTCTTTATCGGCTGCAGTAATTACAAATATAAGTTACGTGTTAAGATGACAATAAGTTGAAAGCCATTTGGGTAGTTCAACCGTAAGCTTTAATGGGTCCATGGCAACTCATAATCTCCAGAAATTTTTAACCAAGATCTAGGGACTGTGCCCCATCAAGTTGTATGTGAACACCATTCATGCTTGGACACATGTCACTAGCCATAAACACAACCATATTAGCGATTTCTTCAGCTTCCAGAACATGCATTTGAGTAGCCAAACAGTTAAAAATGTCCTCCGCATCTTCTTTTGCCATCCCTAAATTTCTCAGCATATTCGTTCTCGTGACTCCTGGGTGAATAGAATTGACCCTGACTCCTGAAGCAGCTAATTCTACAGCTGCTGATTTTGAGAATTGTTCTAAAGCAGCCTTTGATATTGCAAATGGTAGGAATCCATGTCTCACTCTACAGTTTTTCGTTGTATTTAAATTTACTATATTACCTTTCGTACGAATTAGGTGTGGGAGAGATAGACGGGTCAGTCTGTATGGAACGCGGACATTGATGTTAATCAATTCATCAAAAACATTTAATGTATCGTCAAATAAGGATCCTATAAGAATTTTGCCAGCACAGTTAACTAACACGTTTATCCGTCCATATTTAACAATTGTCCTTGAAATAACTGTTTCACAAGCACCTTTGTCTGTTAGGTCTAGTTTGATGCACAATGGTGGTCTCCCACTAGCTTCTAGGCATTTAATTGCTACGTTTCCAAGTCTTTCTTCATTTCTGCCAACTATAGATAGAATAGCTCCGTATTTAGCGAACAGTATAGCTGATTCTGCTCCAATGCCAGAACTTGCACCAGTCACGATCACCACTTTATTTGTGAAATTCATTTTTGCGCTGACTTGCAACCTCGCGAATTGTTTACGTATTTATCTTACGTCCGTTTCTCGCCATGTTTGGGTTGACACTGAGAAGGCCTTAATAGTTTTATCATTAATGTGACGATAAGGTTTGATAACGTAATTGGTTTGTAATGGAATTACGAAGATTCATTCGTAAAGAGCATTTAATACACACTTCCAATATATATTTTTTTATTTATATGTTACACGTACACAGAGCGGACAAGCACTTATAAACGCAAATTACAGAGCAAATAGATATTAACTTATTTGCCGAAAATAAGAGAGCTATCTATAGCCGATGTAAAGCTCTGCTAATAGTTAATTGACAAATAACTCATTCAAATTACGGTAGATGGCGTTTGATGCAATTAACATGAATGTTGTTGGAATTCACTTTCGATAACTCTCGAGGTTTTCAACGTACATTCAAATACTTAACTTACTTGGCAACTTAATTCTTCAATTTGTGATGAGCGATATATTTATTTATTCAACTAATAAACAGCTGAGTATTCTTTGAATAGGTTATTATTAGAATGGAGTAAATAAATGGTTTTATTATTATCCCAATGAGTTTTGAAGATTGTTTTAGTTCATTATTTTTTTTCTAGTATATATGCATAGCAATTACTCAATTTTAAACTTTAAAGTAAGGGTGAAAAGTTCGAATACATAGTGCCACGCTTCCATCCCCCAATTCAGTCCAAAACGGAAACAGGTTAACTGTCGCACACAACACACATCAATCATTTCATCCCGTACACAAAGTGCATTATCATAACTGTAGCGCACACTTCTTCGGGCAGAAGTGTACGCCGGTGTATAATGCGAGCTTATCTCCCTCCATTAGTCGAATTGAACTGGGCACTTTTGTTTGCAACGCAGTGTAGTGTGCCGGTCGGATTGTTGCGATGCTTGTGTAGGCTGTGGCGCAAAAGAAGGGAGGGAGCGTGTATTGTGGGATACAATTAGTAAAAAAATATTATTTATCGGAAAAAAATATGAGTTTGTCAGATGAAATATACTAAGCTACTTTTTTTATGAAAGCAGTGTGGTAATATGCATTTTTAGAAAAAAAAAACCTTAGCATTGATGACGCGAGAGTGGGTATAACCCACAGGTACCTGTTTTATTTTAGATAAAAGCTCAGTTCTTAGTTATAACCTTTTAAGTACCTTTTCGATTAAAAATATTCCCCTGTGAGACTGTTAAAATAAAAAAGGTTTTCTTTTTATTTAGATACACAAGGGATGACTAAACATTACTTAATAAAATTATTTAAATTTACTAAAAATAATCATGGACCAGGTTGTAGGTTTCAAAATTTTAATTATGAACTAAATCATTATTAGGAAGGTACATTTACTTTGAAATTTAAATACCAAACCGCTACCGCCTATTACTTAAATAGATGAGCATCAGTGTTGAAAATAGAAAAAAAATAAAACAATGCAATCTGATTAACAATCGCACGCTAATGAGTTATTTTAATATTCAACAGATATATTTTGTAATTAGAGCACTTTTATTTGTCACATGAAGCTACCGTGTTCATGTAAATTGTTAGGAAAAACTGATATTTAACTGCATTTTGTAAGAATTAATGCTTTTTTTTTATGAACATTTTTTTTTACTTTTTTTGTGTGGAAATGTCAGGTATGAAGGTAGCTAGCAGCTAATAAAATATCTGATATTTGTGCCTACTGCTTTTTCACCCCGTTATGATAAAAATATGAAGGTATAGTTTTACATACCATATTGTGTATATTTCCACCCTCAAACAAAGTTGAAAAAACAGCACTTACCTGTAACAAAAAAAAAAACTTATGACACAACATATACATTTTTACACTTTTAATTAGTCAATAGTCTAATATATTTTTTTATACATAACATGACAACACATTTTTCACGCTTATATCCCCGAAGCCGAAGGGTTAGACAGAGGTGTACCAATGTACACCAACAGTTTGCCGCTATGTTTAGGTCCCATGTAATAGGGGGGCGAGCCTATGCCAATCTAATATTTTTATGTTAGTGTATATTGAATTAACTTTATTTATAATACCCCTTTTTTACAAAATAGATAAATGCCTTGTGTTTTACAATACTATACAATATTCTAAATCATTATTACTAAGCTTAGTTACTAAAAAGAGTTTGCCTAACCTGCGTCAACAAAAAATAATCTGCATTCTTCAAATCCTTGAGTTATTAATTATGTTCCTTTATCGTCTGAGACACGGGGCATGAATAATTATAGTCGCTGTTGTTTTCACTTTAATATAAAACCTGCTTGTTAGCTAGATAAATTTACTTTGCTTTGTACATCGTGTTTTGCAGGATTAACAGGATATTGTCGCCTGAAGACTAGACGTGAACTTTTAATATTGCTGATAGCTTAGTTATTAAAATATTGTAGTAAATAATATTAACGGAATGTAATTAATATTCTACTACAGAGCAATGCTGCAATGGTGTCTTCCCATATTATAGAGAAGGCACCAGCTTTGATCACCTCGCATGCTTCTTTGTGGGTCGGCCATTTTAGATTCCATTTTGCTATCCAAGTTTCCTCAAGATGATTTTCTACTGATTTTTAGTGGTGGTTGTGAATCATTAAACTTACTTTGTAACAGTCATATTGGCACATTAGCTTTGGCTTTGGGAACATGCAAATGTGAATGGATCCTGTCAAAACGATTTTACTTTTACTTTTTTGGTATCTGGCTTCACCGGACTTTTGGCGAGGACTTTACGGCGTCCAGTCAGTTACTTAAGACACTTTATTTATTTTTCGTTCCTTAGTATAGTTAAACAATATTATTTGTAAATGATTTGACGGTGTACAAAAAATATTAAATAAATAACAAAATATTGGCAAAAAATAATGAGTTTTCATTGGTAAAACTTTTATTTGAACCAATCTAACTATTTACATGGGAGCCTACCTTGAAACGAATCAACCCCCGCACAGAATAAATATTTGCAGAGATAGATTGCTATCATATCCACGTTCGAATGTTTTCTCAAAGGTACACATGCTTTATCTATGAATATTTCCGTTTATTTATCTTGGGCTAAGGTAAACATTATCAAAACTGTCGAATTCAACGAAAACTGCCTATATCTCGGAAATATATCTACATTGAAAATGAAGACAACTAGGAAAAGCGTGCAGCAAAAAAAAAATCTGGCTCTCTAATATATCACTTGTTAATTTAATTGAAATTTATATATTTTCGAAATTTTTAGCCGTTCAGGTTACTATGACTACTAAATGCATATGACATGATACACATATGATGTCGCTAGTTCTGAGGTCCCCGGTTCGATCACTGGACGAGAACTATGAACAATGTAGAAAACTACTTTTCTACATTTTCCCGAATCTAGGTGTTTGTAGTACTTTCATTGTCCCCGATTCAGGAACAAAAGTGATTTAGCGGCTTACCTCAGGGTATGGGTTAATAGTTATGTATGTCCATATATACCTATACAAGAAAAAGTTAAAATTTCGCTGTAAGTACATTATTCAGTTAAATGACAAAAAATTGTAAAATTATTTTAAAAAAAATTAAAAAAAAAAATGGAAGCCTAGAAGTGCTACATTTAAGTCGTAAAATTTCAGTAAAATAACTTGTTTTTACAATACTAAGTAATTGAAATTCTGTTTTCAAGGTCAATTAGTTTACTATCTAAATGCTTTTAAAACACAGTATAATTCTCAGGAGTGCGAACTGTTAACTTTGGACGTTTAGTAATAAAATTAGCGATTCCTGTTCGGGAACAGTTTTCGCTTGAGTGGAGTTTAATTGTGCGTTTAATAGCCCCATGGGGAAACGTACTTTTCTAAGGAGTTACTTTGTATTTTTATGGTATTTCTTGAAAGGTTTTTGGTGGTATTGACTGTCAAATGTTGACTGAAATAGTTCGTGTTGTTTTTACTAAAGTTCAAAATTATTTGACTGGGATAATTTATTTGCAAAGTAAGGTTTTTAAAAAGTTGTGGAAGACACAAAGTTTATAATTTAATTTTACAAACTAATAATGTTTCTTAATAAACTTATTCTCACTTAAGAAAATTGTGTGGAAAATCTTAGCACGTTGATCATCGTAAACTCATTTTTAGAAAATAGTATTTTACAGAAATATGATGTTAAATTGTTAAACGTATAGTTATATATACTGACGTATTTAAAACTGTTTGTCTGTATAATAATATCAACAAAAAACGTTTCTTTGACGTCAAAAAGTGTAGGCCCGAAAATGATGAGTACATTAAAGTTAGTAAGTAAACGGCCGATAAACATGGTAAATGTTCGGTCGGATAGCACTCCGTTCAATTGGTCGGTAATACCGATTGCAGTGAAAGGACGTCCCGCTCACACGTAAGGCTGAGAGCACACTGGATGCTGATGTAATTAAACCTTATCTTTTTTTAATTTCGAATGAAGATTTTTTGAGAAGGTTATTTAATAAATAATTTAAAGGAGTGCTTGTAATCGTCATAATAAAACGATTATGTTGGTTTTTGCTCGTTTGTTACAGTGGCATTAAAAATCTCCATTAATTAAGAATTTACAAAGTGTCATCAAGTGTCAACAAAGACAAGTTCAACATACTCGTACTTTTATGGTAGGTTATATTTTTAGTCGATTTTGGAATTCAATGCACAACTTATAAACGCAATATACCCTATAATAAGAACTCTATTGAAGAAGAAGTATGTAACTTGTCTCATTATTACACACTTCACTGTATTCTTGATAGCAAGATCATTGATTCCAAACTCCAATCCACTTGAAACTAACAATCCCAAACTAATGCAAACACACCACAAAATAATCCACAATATCAAACGTACATAAACCTACCCACCCGTAACCTGACATATCTCCCCGACCTCCATTATCTAAACAGGCGGTGTGTCCCCACCCTATTTATCCGGTTGTAACCGCTCGGAACCGGCTCGAACCGCTTCTAACCGCTTCTAGCCGGAATTGGACGGCTTAATTTACCGACACTAGTTCGGCGCGCCTGATTAACTGCACCCCTCTAGATAGGAGGGTAGAAGCAGGACGAATATTGATGACTCGGTTGCTAGACAAGAACTGCCAGTTTAGGGTTCGTTTTGGAGAGGATACATCTATCGATTATTATGATTAAAGGCTTATGAAGATAGCATAAATGTAACACAGCACAAAGGGTTTTGAAGATAGCATCAATGTAACACAGCACATGTGCTACGCGTTATTTCGTTTAAGATTACGCTATACAACATTTTTTTCTGATTTTCTGCCTGATTTATTTTCTCATGTCTGCTTCCGAACTTACCGAAATCAGCTGAATATTGTAGGAATGGAAGTCGATCCCAATATTTCTCGCTATATGAGAGAAAATGAATTCAATCACCTCTTTCTTTTGTAAAAACCTGTGTCTTTGAGATTGACACCAACAATATTTTTACTACACATATCCCATATTAAAAATAGTTTTTATCTTTTTACAAGCAGTCAGTTGTGTAAAAGCTGATGAAATCATTACATCTTTGATATAAGTTGTCGCCGACACCCTAATAGAATATATTATACAAACGTAATATAACCACAAATTGCATACAATAAAACAAATTACGTAACAACAAGAAAACTCCTTCAAATCAAAGTTAATAGAAAAGAAATGAATATCTAATCAACATAATCATGCGCATTTTCGCTTCCGTGTCATCTAACACCACAACATTATACTCAACCTTTACTCTATTAAAATAAGGACTATTTTCCTTTGCATTAATTCTAAGTAGATAGAGATTTGCGCGCGTAACATTTTGTTATTGTAATAGACTTTATGACGATGGTTATAAGAGTGATATTGGCTTGTGCAAGTTGCAGTATGTTTGCAAGTAGCAATGAAACTCGGGAAGACGTGCGGTGAAAGTTTTCACGCTGACTGTCGGAAAAACCGTGTGTTTGACGCGTGGTGCAAGTAAGAAGCGTTGGTTCTATAAATAAAATAAGGAAAGTTAGCGAGGAGCGTTAGAGCTAGCCAAGCCGTTAGTTTACATAAAATAGCATAGCTATATAAGGCACCTAAGCAAAGTATAGATTTACCTACTTTATACGTATATACTGTACTTTTACATAAATAACTTAACTTTTATATAATAACGAGCGACACACTAGTGTACACTATTTTTCCCTGAATTACACAGGATGATACTGGACGATAATATCGCATCGGTAAAACAAAAGCTATCATTTAAAATCTTTATTATAAATCTGAGGATTAGGAGCTGTTTGGTGTTAGTTTTTGGTGCTAAAAATAAACCTTAATCAACAGTTTATAATTTCTACCATTTATAAATCAGAGCTGTTAATCGCCGACGCCTATACTTCAAACCCACTACTTTTACTTAACTATCGAACGCGTGTGAATCGGGTTTTTTGTAAAATATTACGCGATCTCGTTGTAGCGAAACCGATAGAAGTAAGATGTCTACTATTATGATCAACCATTATAGTAAACGAGGGGAAAACACAGGTTGGAACAAAGAAAGGTCAATGTATCGGTAATTGGTACTTAGAAAGTAATATGTCGTAGTTGTACAAGAATGATAATAAATAATAGATAGCCTATGGCTACTGTTTCACTGTTCAATGTTTGTTCAGTGGGTCTTTGGATTACTATGGGTAAAATTATCGTACTGTAAATGAATAGTAATCGCAATCAGAGTTCAGTCAAGGAATTTCCCATTTTGGTTACATCACCTAACAAAAAAAAAATACCCAAAATGCACATTATTCTTTCTTTTGTATTGAGGCCTTCTATTTATGGGAAGAGGCCTTTGCCTAGCAGTGGGACGTTTATAGGCTGAAATTATTATAATTATCGAGGTTTGTGTAAATTTCACCAGCCCAAACTATAGCCCGATCGACTTAAGTCCTCTACCTTTTCATCGTTTGTCGACTTGTCCATAGTCGCCGTTACAATCCTTTGATTTAAGACGTTGAAACTTCAAATAAATGATAATTATATTTTCCTTTACTGACATTCCCATTTAATAACGCCTCATTAATACCAGGGGGTGACCTCACCTTTCCGTTCGCGAGAGGAAATGACCCACTGTTTACCTCCCCTGTGCCTCCACAAACAATTGTTCAGAGTAATTATAAAAAAGGGTGGTTAGCAATGGGCATGGCTTCAGGGTGTTTTCTAACTCCATAAGCTGACAGACACAGAGATTCAAAGGTATGGTTTTGTATGGTGAGGGAGAAAAAAATTAAACGCTAGGAGAAAATTAATTAATTATATTCTGCTCCATTTAGCTGTCATCGACAAATTCAATTATTTAATGATTTATGCGGTTTTTAATACTTTTAAAACAGATTCGCATTCTAAATCAATGAAGTAGTATTAGCAGTCTTAAAGTAATACCTAAAAATACATCTCTCGTGTCAGCAATAACTACGAAGTACATATTAAAGATTTTGACTAACTTCTTTTTTTTTCAATTACTTAAAAATATTGACTTTCCTGATATTTAACAACACATAAATATAGACAACATTTTATAAGGAGAGCTACTTAGCAAGAATTATACATCTTACTATTAAAGGAACTTTAATTCAAATTAATCAGAATTCAAAAGAAAACATGAGCACCGTGTATGATAGGTTTCATTCCCAGATAAATTACTTTCGTAATAAATAATAAAACAATTTCCTTAATATACCGGGTTCCCAAACTGCTGTAAGGAAAATTTTTGAAGACAAGTTTGGGTAGGTACTCGTCTTTTTGGACATGATTTATTAGGCTTTGGTACTCAATCATTTCTTGATATAAACTACATCTGAGCACACATGTAAGTTGGTTATTTTTATACATTTATCATTATGGAATATTTTGGGTGGATAAACTTAGAATTATGTTTCGTTCATGTAATCCAAATTCAGTCATAAATCACTTTGGTTTTTGGTGTGTTAAAAGAATACATAGTTATACAAATTTGTCAGTTTGTTTTGTGAGTAACATTTTGCTATCAGTTTTTACATTTGAAGTTTTGAAGGTACGCGTTATCAAAAAACTAAATTGTAACGAGTGTGTTAGAAAATATATTGTTTAAACCAAGGTACATACAGCAGAAATCGGTAGAGGAAAATAAACCAGCTTAATTTTTATCATAATTCTTCGAAAGTGATTTTTTTTCTTTCAATATTCATCCGATTCTTGACCAAATCACAGCAATTTTACACAGCACAAGTTTTCACAACATAAGACCTCATATACAAAACATACAGAATTAATAAAGCACAGCAAGTTAGGAGGAAAATCGATTTCCCCTGTCAAAGGGGAAGCGGCCCTTCATTATCTCACGCAGTTACCCCTCTCACCGTAGAGATAGGAGGAAAAACATGGAATATTTGATAACAAGCCTTGCAAAGATAAAATTGTAAAATGTGTTGAAACTTGTGGGAATTGTTAGGTTTTGGTGATATCCCTTGTTTTCTAAAGGTATATATTTATATATTTATCGGTCAAATCCGAAGTGTATACCAAAATAAGTAACTGCGATTGGTTTTTACAGTTTTGCTCAAGAAAACACATGTAACACTAGATTTGGCAATAGATTAAGTTAGCGTTTTTTCAATGCTTTATATTCAAGTGTAAGCATAGGTAAATAAAAATCAATTATGAATATCACCAATTTATTTTTCTTTCAAATAAATATAAAAGAATACCACCAAACACACGATTTTATATACCAGTCCACTACCGTACAAAGCTTCTCAAATTGCACCACAAGCCACAACAGTAACAGTTGGTCTTGTAACTACAAATATACAACTTTAAAAATGTATTTACTTTTCTATAGAAAATAAATATTTCAGAGTACGTATCCGCCGGTCCATTTCCCTTGAGAAACATGCGTCGTGAATGAAGCCAGACTTTAACCAAAATGTCCGATATTGATTTATTGTCTGCCACGCGCTTGGTTTGTTTACGTGCCTTCATTTTTGTTTGGCTCTTGTTTATTTTGGTTTTGACTTTAAGGACTTTTTAACATGTTCATAAAATGGGTTTACTGCTAAACATATTCTCGGCGTTGGATAACTTGACGTTCTATTATCACATCATTAATATATCTAAGAGCCTGCCATCTTCGTCTGGGTCTGCCTTGCTGACGCTTTATGTGTGTTGGGAACCATTCGGTGGTAATTTTAGCCCATTGTTGCATTGGCATACGACAAACGTGTCCAGCCCATCTCCATTTCAACGTAGCAGCTTTTTGTGTGACATCGGTAATTTTAGTTTTGGAACGGATTTAAGTGAAAGTACGTATTACTTAAGCTAGTTTTAAATTAATCAACTTTTACGGATTTTTTCGCGGATTTTATTTAGATTTTAGGTCCTAACGTGTCGACACCTTTGCTGGAATCAAGGTCACAGGCAGAGTGCTAGAGTTTCTATTTATATTCACTAAATGCAACCAAAAAATATCCCAGTGATACCATAACAGTTTTACTAAACATAACACAACCACATCATAAATCCAAGAAAAAAACACATCCAAGGATAATATTTTCCAAGCTTATAAAACTCGGTTACACAAATTCGCTGACATCCACAACAATGGTTCGTTTCCCTCGGGAACGCGTAAACGGAACTAGACGTTAAACGAAATGTCCGATATTGATTTATTGCCTGCTACTTGCGTATATTGTGTTGCACGGGACATACGATTATCAACTTTACGGCTTTGTAATAGAGGCGATTTAAGGTTAAATTGTAACCAATCGTGTGAGGTCTATTGTAAGAATTGCAACTGCTCTTATATTATATTGGAATTTGTTACTTATGCTTGAAATTTAAATGTAGACAATTTCCCTATGCGGAGTACGTAGTTGAATAAAATGTTGCTAAGTTATTATTTCACTCTTAAACCTGCTCTGAATAAATTTTTAATAAAGTGTTGATAAACTGCGCTCACTTGATACATTTACATTTTACATCAGCTACAGTATTTATTTAACATTTTTGTTACAATACTTTAAGACCTTAATAATCAACATTCAATTGTCTGGTTACCATAACACAAGCTCTGCTTAGCTTGGGATCAGACATCCGTGTGTGAGATGTCCCGGAATATTATTTTTATTCAATCATTTTCTGATCATATTTTTAGAAATTAAATACACAGATAGACACCCAGTTTAGGAAATTCTTAACATTATGAAGTCAAGGTAACATATTTCTCAAGGATTAGTAAATAATTAGTCTGCCAATATTAATGAGAACAGCCTGTTTAAATATAATTAGAGAGCCGAGACACGTACAAGTAATGAATTTATCTGTTGACAGACGAATGTAGCGGTTACCATAGTCTACTAATTAGACAAGATTTATTGGTGTACCTAGAATATTGATTTACGAATTAAATTTAATGCGTACCACTGTGTTTCAGCGATCGAAGTCGGTGCCTAGTAAAGAAAATAAAAAGGTAGTGTAAGTGAATTTTTTGAAGAGGCGATTAAAGAATTTGCTACAATGAAACAAAGACTTGAAAACATATATGTCCTCCTTTGCCTAATTAAAATATCTGTGGCTAATAGAAAATTATTTTCCTTCGTTCCTGAGTATTCTTGAAACTTAATATTTTTGTAACTACCTCATGCATACAATTTTGTAAGCAAACAAAGGAGCAAAAATTCAGATAAGAACGCTGAAGTAACTTTTGAAAAACTACCGTAATATAACAAAATTGAAACAACTTCAACAACTTGGGAGTTATAAAACTACAATGTTTCGTTTCTCTGTATAAAAAGGTTAACAGTTTATTTTATTTGGTCTCCTTTACTTGGTAACATATCATCACGCCTGTATCCCCGAAGGGGTAGGCAGAGGTGTACCAATGTACACCCACAGTTCGCCGATATGCTTTAGGTCCCATGTAATAGGGGGCGAGCCTATTGCCACTAACCACCAACCGGGCACATATCCAAACTCTGACCTGCTACTGAGAATTTCATAGAAAAACCCAATAACACCTTGGTCGACTCGGGAATCGAACCCAAGACCTCTAACGTAGCAGTCGCGCTTAGCGCCACTAGGTCAACGAGGCTTTACTTGGTAACGAGGTTAAATAAACGAGGGTTTTCTAGCCGTGATAAAGTGCGCTTCGGTTAGTCGCGCACTAAGTAGCAGGCTGCAATATAAAACGTATCACAAAGTTATATGGACAACTTTATTTGTTAAGCTTTGCTTAGTTAATTAAGTTTGGTGATATAATTATTTCAATGTGTGTTTGATAATTAATTCAGAAAAATGTACTAACAATGTTAATTTTATTGGAACAGTAAGCTATTTACTTTAAAGAGAACTTATTTTTCATAGCAATACAATATTCTTCCTCTCTCCTAAATTTTGCGTGCCCAACAGGGTCCACAATGTACTAATTTAAAAAATTACAAAATAAAGAATTGAAAGAAGGAAAGGGCGTTCGCATCGCAGTGGGACGACCATGGAATAATAATATGTTCTCTTAGAGCAGAGGTGAAAATAACTGAAAAATCAGTCACAAAAAAAAAATAAAGCGACATAATTTTATTGGGCGTCAAACAGCAATAAATCACATGCCCATCACCAAATGTGTCTACAAATTAATAGATTGGAATCAGTTGAGCGGAATATCAGCAAGTAATTTTAGTTACAGCTCACAAGTTGCGCCTGTGCCCGCGGCCCCGGGGGAAGGGAAGGTTAGAGTTGATAACAGGATCAGTTAACTGAAATGCACGTTACGGTTAATGCTAATTTATAGGCTATCGCTTCTGTAATACAGGATTTTTGTTTATGTAGGTCAGCTAGTTTTTGCATACCAAAGGTGTGAGAGGTTGGATGTTTTGTTGTGTGCTTGTTCGTTCTGGCGTTGCGCGGCCGATGTTACGCGCTACCTTTTCCGCCGGATATGAACCGACCCCTAGTCTTTTGTAAAAAAATGACGTTTAATAAGTGCTACTTTGTAGCCTAAGTTAAATAAGAGATTTTTGATTTTGATTTTGAAAAATATTGAATCATACAAGCATTAAGCATTAATCTACATGTTTATGTCAGCTGAAAAAAAAAACGTAGGTATTTAAATTCTTAAAATAATCTTCTATAGCGGGTCTGCTTGCGGAAATATCTTATGAAATAAGCAGTGCATTCATACATTTCTAAACGTATGTATTATTTTACTATAATGTGTATACAATACCTACTATATAAAAAATATGTTTTGAGTGATTTTTGCGTTATCATACAAAACCACACAAAACTCGTATAATTTTAGAAGGATACTATAATAATTTCGTGTAAACACGAAATCTTAAATATCTCTGTTGTCAAGCAAATTACATCGTCATTGATATACTCACAGTACTAACAAAACATTCAAACATATAAACACACAAACCATCATACAAAAGTCAACAAATAGCTCTAGCGTAATTCACGTGTAAACAGCAAGATATTTAGACAATGTGATAATATTGACTGTCAAATACCAAGCTGTTTTGTTAATTTAGTAGATATCACTATTATATTTTTAAGTTAAATTACTAAAAGACTACTGATTTTTAAGTTCTTTTTTAATGTTTTCAATAAGGTATTGTATCAAAAACTAATAAATTAATAAACAGCCAAGGAAATTTACACGTAGGTCAAGTTTAATTCGGCGTTAATAATAATACCGATTTTAACGATTATTTTCTTATGTAGTATTTTACTGTTACGTGCGTAAATAAATAATGCTGTCTTTCTCATTTAAGCAGTGAAGGATATACTTATGACAATGTCTTAAAGTAAAAGTTTTATATAAATAGGTATATAGGTACGCGTATTTAACTTGAGAAAAAGTTTGTTCATAAAGATTATCGTCGCTGATCCGTTTAAATTTAAATCACTTCGTTAAAACGTGAATATGAAAAATATTGTTCTCGTAATTGACTTTACTGTCATTTCTTATTAAAATGCAAATTGTTGTATGGAAATTACTTTTATCAATGGATAATCGAATCCCATATTATAATGGCCTCATTTAATATTCTTTAAAGACAGGCGCTATAGTTCTACCCACTACTTGGGTCGAATTTAAATTGCTTGATGTCTGGTATTTTTTATCTATATGTAATGCCAAAAATGAACTATGATCTTTATCAATACAATGAATCTAAAAAGCCTTTTTCTTTAAACGCGCTAATCTCTGAAACCATGGGTGAGATTTAAAAAATATTTTTTCCATTTATTCGCTCAATTCTCGCGAAAGACTAGACTATTTACCATCACGTTACTTGCCTTGGCAAGAAAGCGAGTGAAACCACGAGGCACAGTTAGTATATTATAAAGATTAACATGAAAAAAATAATAAAGCAGCAACGACGCCATTCAAAATAAATGTAACGACGGATGTAGGCATTACACAAAATGTCCAATATTGGTTTACTGACTGCCACTTGTATATGTTTATCGTTTTACATTTTGACGGGCCCTTAGCTTTTATGGCCAATAATATTCTATGGGTAATTCCATGTTTACGGAATCACAAAGAAACCTTACTATGGGGATAGAAATAGTCCTTTGTTGGAAAAAGAAGCCATATATGGTTTCATGAAAAATTATGTGATTATGACACGTTTTGTAAATATTTTTGCGTTTATGTGTTTCTATTTTTGTTGTCGTTATTAGCAATTAGCATATACGAGTATATCGCATTTTTTATAAATAACGCTTTGCTCCAAAAGCGATACGCAACAGGGTGGTTGTATATTTACAAACATAGTTACTTATCAATAAGTGTGGTACCATATTTAATAAGTGTCGAAAGAAAGAAGAAGCATTAGAATAACGTTTTTCTTGTAATTCTACAACTATTTTTTTTTATTTTATGTCCATTTTGACATTACAATTAAAATCGTTTATACAATATTATTTATTTGATCATATTATTATGTGTTACACTGTTATAATATAAAATAGATTCAACATAAAACATAGGTTTCACACTCTATTAAGCAATCGACTAAACCAATAAGGTTCGCTTTGTTTTGTTTTTCTATTACTCAATAAAATGGCGGCCTACAGGTGTGACGTCACAGTCGGGAGGAGATGTGTCCACTAGGGATGAATGCTCTTGAAAAGAAATGCATTTGTTTTGTATCCAGTGTTGGCGAATGGTAAAAGTATTGAAATGCTATTTGAAGACTGGATGCTTTTATAAGAAACTTTTTTAGGATTTGAAACAAAGTTTTGGTTTGGTTATTGTATGTTTTGTAGTTTTCTTAATTTTTGAGGTGTGCTTTTACTTTTGTACTTAGGTTAAGAGACCTAAGGACAAAACTCTAGATCGTACTCAATCTTACGTGTTTTGTTATTAAATACTTATTTAAGTAGAAGAAAAATATCATAATACGAAAGTAAGCAAAACTAATGCATATCTTAATTAGTTTGTAATATTATTCATTAGTAACTGACCCCAGGTAGGCAAAGGCAGTGATTGGATGCCTTTGCTCTGCAGTGGGACACCACGGGCTTCTAATAATAAACCTCGTTCATATAAAAGATGAGTTACTGTCAAATCATATTTATCTAGCAGGATATGAACATTACAAATCATTCTTTATTGTGCCGACAAATGCGGTGATGTGTGAAATACGAACATTCCCAATATATCTCCTTGTTTTATAAGTATAAGCAGTCAACCTAGTAAACTTATTATGTTGTATAAATAGCATGATGTTTATCATTCTCAATTAATGAGGTTTAGTACCAATAACTATACATAACAATGAAATAAAGCCTATCGAAAATCATGCAAGTATGCTTATGTAATTTTTCATAATTACACAATTTTTCTCAAAATTCATAATTGGCAGTTTCGTTCAGCCAAAAATCTAGATAGAGAAGTATCACTTGCTAGATTTTTTCTTAGTAATGACGGATACAGAAAAATCAATCCTACCTATTACATAATCTTCTAATAGACTTAGCAGGTTTGAACGTATATTAGATTAGTTCTTATCCACATTCCTTGCGTATTCAGTATCGCCCGCATTAATCTAGGTAATTAGCTAGAATAAAAAGAATAGATGAATAGGCTATCAATACATCAAAGACTAGACTTGTAATTCTAAGGGTTCGGTACTTTTATGTAAGCTTACATTGCCACATATTGATGTAAAAAGGTAAAATAAAATAAGAATAAAACCTTTTCTTTTTTATAGTAAGTGAAGAATCCATAATGTGTCAGATAAAATGTGTTAGTCTTAACAACTCGACAAAAAATATGAGAAAATGTGAAAAAACCAATGAATTTCCTGATTATCACCACAAAATGAAGTAGTCAATTTTAAAATGCATAACATAAATATACAAACAAAAAATGGAATGTTTCAACAATTTCGGAATACCCGCAAACATGACATGGCACGCGGCAGCACGGTCGCGTGACGCGATATGATCAGTCGCGTCACGGCAGTCGCAGAGTGCGGACGTCTCGTTAACATAATTGTTTATCGCCGTTCATGTCATCCTTCGATATTTTATCGGCGTTCTGTTATTTAATTTTACAGCTTTGCTATGTATTGTACACTAGCTTTCTCCGGCGACTCCCAACTATAGATGTCGTTTATTGCGTCAAAAAGTACATTTATTTTTCCAAATCACTATCTTGGTTTAGCGTAATTTAGGCGTTAGGTAAAAGCGTAATAAATAAAGAGAATAAATTTCACGTTAACAATATTATTATGTGTAAAACTACTCGTGTTCAATTACAGTATAAAAGGATGCATTCTAGAAGTTTCTAATGCCTTTAAGGCAACAATGAAGGAAGTTTGAAGCGAGCGAGCTCAATCTTAAACCACTTTATCGCTAGCTATCAAAGCCAGTTTGCTGTTCAAATTCATACAAACTGGAAATTTTCCCATGTTTCAGGGTAAGCTTGTGGTTTTCAGAAATGGTGTTGTAATTAAAGTGGAACGGAACATTGTGTATGGGGAAAATGGTTTTAGATTAAAAATCTCTTAATTCTTGCCCTTGAACTATACGTACAAACAGCCTTTTAACTGTAATCACCAAAATATAAAAAAAAAACCTTCAAATTAACCCCATGGTTTTCAAAAAATCCACTTTACCGTATTTTTCTTCCAAAACTGGTAAAAATTCTAATTCCATACTATTAAATTGGGAGCAAGTCACAATAATGGTTAGTAGGTAACGAAGTAATTTCGTCCCGGTTCTGACGTCACCGGTGACCGGAATGCGTCTCAAGTGCATATGGGGAGAACTGGGTTAATTGTGATGTGTATGAAGATGGGGAGATTATATTTTAATCAAGATTATTTACTTTGGCATCTATATTTTTGCTGCAATCCAGTAAACCGTGAAATTAGTTTGCTAAAAACTTTGTGTGAGTGATAAGTGCCAAACTTTAAAAGCCAAAAACATTGAAAATCCTCCGTCATAAAAAGGACAAAAATTACAAAAAAAAAACTATGTACCTTAAAATCAGAGATCTAAAATAAGAAGATTTAAAACAAAGTAAGAAAAAGCTTAACATCTAAAAACTTCTTAAATAGAAGAGTGATTTTGAACAACTAAATAAATAACCTTAAAACCAATCGGCTTAAGTGCTTTTTTACTAGAGATTCTTTATAATAATTGATATATTTTTGTACATATTTATTGTTCCAGTTCTACAAATAATGGTTGCTTCTTTTTGTACCTAATTGTCAGATTTTTATTATTTGAAATCAGTAAGGTTATTTTTAGTAATTTCTTAGTAAGTTGAATGTACTATACGTATTATTTACATATCTTAACGGAATTTCCTTCAACATTTCACATCTATAATTCACCTTAAAATATTACCCCACCATCTATTTCGATATACACCGACATCCGACATCCGAAAACCATATTTTTAACAACAATATCTTGCAAAAAAAAACACGGGACCAAAAGTACCCCTCCGGAGATTTTGATGGGTTGATTGCGTACCAATGGGTTCCGTGTGACGTCACGCGAGATATATATTTATTGGGGCTCTCTTATTATGATTCGCAGATCGTCCGTCACTGTCTGATTGTGAGGTTGAAGGTTGAAATAGTTTGGTACAGACAGTCAATTGTTTTATCTTTCTTTTGTCAGGCAGACTACTTAGAATTCAAAATAAATAATATGGTGTTATATCGCAATGGTAGATGGCATGCAAGCCTGTCTATTTCGTAGTTATTTAAATACACTTTCGTTTTCACTAGAGAATTTATCCCTGTGTAAGTATGGAGCTTTCTAACATTAAAACGCCTAAATCTCGTCTTTAAACATTAACACCAAAAGAATACATTTGTAAAATGTCTGTCCCATGTAGAGATTGTACCAACAGCACGTAGGGAAGTAGTAGTTAGTACTGTGAACTATGACAGTCGGCTGTCAAAATTGCAGGTCAATTCCAACTTCTTTTGCTTTTCGTGTCGATGAAAGATAAAATTTATGGTACATGTGCCCAGTCTGTAGCGACCTTAAAGAAGCATAATTTTTTGGGAATGGGAATGAAAATTTTCAGTTCAGTAAGTACCAGCTCAGCACGTGCCAGACAGGCCCCTGACGTTAATTCTAAACACTTTAAATAAATACAATTTATTCAGTTGAAGAAATTTCACGAGTGTCTCATAATAAATTCTAAAAGTTAAAACATAAAAACGCAATAAAACAAAGACGTCGCAGGTTACGGTTAAATATAAACTAACTAATCCGTTTAATACTCTTTTTATTATAAAACTTTATTTCTAAATACTTGACGCTGTAAACTAGTCTCGTAAGACAGAAATAAACTAATTATAACAATATTTATTGTATTACTGAAATGTCGAGATTCGAGTTTTGTTTCTAAAAATATTTTGTATAGAAAAGTTTCTGAGGTTCACGTTGAAATTCTTTCGTATGGAATAAATATGTTGAAATCTTAAAATAGAAGGTTAGGGAAGAAATTATATATAGCAAAAACTTTGTTTATAAACTCCATTGCTTGGACATATTAAATAAGACCTTTGTTTATGTAAATTTTTTCATGTTTGTCAAGTCATTGAATTATACACATTCATTATTGTTTAGGTCTAGGTACTATCCAGAAAGCGCAGCGTATAATAAAGTACGAAATTGAAACATAGATTTTTGTCATCTAAATTAATTAAAAGCAATAACCATATGACATTAAACAGTCTCTGTAAAAAAAAATCGATCGAAAATTAAAGACAAACCAGTGCTACGAAATAACCACCAGAATATTCCACAAATTCCATACATTTCATATAAATCAAAAAGAGTAAACAAACACAACCGCTTTGAATTTCACTTCAATATCTCTCAACGAAAAACAAAATCATTTTCATTCGTTAATTGGCATATAATATTTGATACTCCGTCAGTCAATACGTATAGGAGTACATTTTCTTTATGAACGAGTAAAATATCTCGGTTGATTGAAACATATCTGTTTTAATCTACCGCGAGATATTTCGCTTGAATTATATTCTGTATCAGTATTTCAAGGTAAAATGTATTGAGAGCATACTTTTGATGTTTTAAGGATAATCGCAAAACAAATTAATTTAAAAGTTTTTAAATAGAAATCAGACATAGTTTGACGGTGTCGCTGAGGCCGGCCCAGGAAGAGGTGACGGGACGACTTAGTAGCTTACCGCGAGGGCTGATTTGAGATGACAAGGGATAAGATTGAATGGAAGGACTTGGGGGAGGCCTTTGCCCAGTAGTGGGACAACTTAGGCTAGTTAATTTTTTTAATGTATATAAATCAAAGGTAAACAAAAACTGTCGAAGTAACAATCATAATTATTGTTCTGTTCCCTCCAGGACGTTAAGAAAGCCAGCGACAGGGCCATTCAGAATGCATCTTTTGGTCAGATAGGGTTTTAAAATTGGATCTTTGAAACGAAAAATCGAAAAATTATATTTCACATATGACGAGAATTACACTAACTTTATGGCAAGTGATTTGCTTTTATTAATAAAGTAAGCACTAAAAGGCCCTTTATGTAGTTGAGCCTACTCATATGACGTAATAAGCAGTTGTAAGGGATAATTGGCCTAATTACCGCAAATGGGTGATTACTGAACACAATATTAGTGCACTTTAGTGTTATCATGCTAAGTATCTGATTACATTTTCCTCATACATAATTAAGGATGACTTAGAAATTATCGAAATCAATTTCTACTCCTAAGTTACGGGATAAGAAAGAATATGCAAAAAATCGAATATTAAAGTAAACGGTAAAAAAAATCAATATAGACGCAGGTTAATTATAGGTGTAGGCTTAGTTTTTTTATTATTGTAAATATCTTAAGTTTAGTTTTTAATTGTAATATAGTATGTTATTATTTTCTTTTTAACTTCTATGTGTGTACATAAATTATAGGTATCATAGAACCTAAATTTACGACTTAAACGTCTCAAAGTTATGTGAACTGGCGAATTACACATGAATTTAAGTAAGTAAACATTTTGATACATGTTTCCTAAACCCTCAGAGAAACACCAATACAACACAAAGGTCCGATATTCAGATGAAAACAGACAAACATACAGAGGTCTGATTGTCTCACCGTCCATCGTCCATTGTTGAACAGTTAAATTTATTCGGTAGGCCGGTTCGTTATCTACTGGAGAGATACAAGAATGTTTGGGGCGAAATGGTCAAATACAACGTAGATTCTCCAGAAAGTCTGAATATGCATGACGTTGATATGGCAGAATTGGTCAAAGGTCGCCCTTCGGAAACATATTCTTTTCGTCAAAGAATATAATAGAAACGTATTCAATCAGAGAACTCAGCGTATAGGAATAAAACTTGGTTCAATTTTTCGGTTACTTAATCGAATTCTGAGGAAGTAGCAAAGTATCCGATAGTACCCTTTAGGCGCAGGCCAGACAGAAGAGACGTAATACGCAGACGGGGCGCGGACATTTGTCTCTACCGCGAGAGACCCCTGCCTCGTCTCTTCTGTATGTTTTGCGTCGCGACGCTTCTATACATTTTGTATGAAAGGGACGCGGTAGAGACAAATGCCTGCGCCCCGTCTGCGTCTTACGTCTCTTCTGTCTGGCCTGCGCCTTAGAGGACAATTTCAAAACCCCGAAATAAGAAAAACGTCAATTTCCAGCGTGTAATAGACAAATGTATCGAACCGTTCACATTCAGCATTCGTTGCATCATATCAAAATCTTTTAGCAATGTCAAAACCTATCACCATTCATCAATACACCAAAAAATATCAACACCCAAAACCATAACATCTGTCCGAAAAACGACATTTCACAGAAATCGATATCTACCCTCCTTACGTAGAAAACTAAACATTTTATCGTACGACACACGTTAACTCTGAATAATAGACGAGACGAGAGATACGCACGAAGACTTGCCGACACTCGACAATAATATAGTTTATTCATACATTTCTCGTGCCGTCCTGGGAATCGTGTTATGATGGAATTTTGATACGGAAGCTTGCAACATTGATTTGACGCATGTTTAATAAATACTGTCGTCTCTCATGTGTATGTTTGTTTTGTATGTTTAAACAAATAGGAGCCAAGTGTTGAAACGTACAGTTATTAAACGAGAGATAATTTAGTATAAGATGCGTATGTGTACAATCTTATTTTCACTGAAAATTTATCAGAATCAGTAACCGATTAAAACAGCTTGCATTTCTTGATTTAAACACCATGATATATTATGTCGTTTATGACGTGCTAACGTGTTGAATAAAAATACTATTCTTCTAACATTGGCAAGAAGGTTTCTTACCTAACCGGCACTAGTAAAACAACCTTAATTTTATAATTCTATCTTCATACCTTTAACTCAAAATTTCGCTATTTTAACTAAACAACATTGTCATAACTAAAACTGTAATATAAAGTAACCTCATCCATATTCCACATTATCCAGGCGCACGTTAACTCGCCTAAACAATTTAGTTAGCCACTAATTAAAACTTCGTTGCAAGTATTTGTTAAATGATAAATACGTTGGCGTCCGGGCACTATCCCGGGACTATCCCGGACTATCCCGGGGTAGTATCCCGGGGCAAAAGAGGCAGGTTGGACCGACGAGCGCACGGGATATATCAATTATTAGCCCCGAGGGCTTGTCTTATCGATACTTATGGCCGCAGTCTGCAAAGTTAAAAGGATTTTTCTAAGCTTTTCATTTATTCTGAGAACTTATATTAAAATTTTTTTCATTGTTTTAGGAATAAAAATACCAATGTAAGGTGCCATGTCTGCTAAAAAAAGTTAACTTACGCATTAGGTACTTGCGATTTACGAATTTCTTTAGATTTAGACTTTATTCATTGGCAACGTTAGGGTGCGTCCACAACTGACAAACAGCAATACTATCAGATGTGGACGCACCCTTAGAATACCTAGCGAGCGCAAGTTCATAACTTGTACTTTTTAATATTTTTAGATGGTCGTGTATGTGTCTACAATAAGCAGTAGCTAAGGGTTGTAAATTAAGAAATATATTTTTATGCTACCATATTTATGTAAAACAAACCTACATACAAAATTTAACATCCTAGGTACACACTTCATGTAATAAGCACTTCGTATTCTTACGATCCTATTTAACGTTTACACCACCACAGAAACCGTATTACTACAAACATAAACACATCACCATAAACATTGTATTAAACAAGACTAAATAAATTAAATATTTCACTACCTCGTAACTAAAGGCGAAGGAAAACTTCGTGAGGAAACCTGGATTCTAAAATCACCAATCCGCAATTGAGCAAGCGTGGTGATCAATGCTCGTGCCTTCTCTTGAGGAGGCATGTGCCCAGCAATGGGACGTCTATAGGCCGGAATTTTTTTTTTTCTTATTTAGTACCTCGTAAAATTCCGGAAGAAAATCCTACGAAATTCAGTAGCATGGCTACCATAATTTTAGATAATTAGTGAACGTAATTAATTAGTTTAGATACACGAAAACTGACAATTTCGCGCCAACATCGATAACTAATGGGGGAAATAAATACCGTTTTGTTGTTGTTAGATAATGTATTAATTATAATGTTTAAGGACAAAAGAGGTAAAGGGTTTCAAATATGCGTTTTATTAATAAATTATTTATCTTACAAAGGTCTTTTGGGATGGTTTGTTTTGTCAATAAAGATTCTTGGATAGATTGGAATGGCCATTATAAATAAATGAGATTACGCTTTAAGGAGCTTTGTTTTACGGTTCTGGGAAAACAGTGCTTAAAATTTAACTTAATTTAAGTAATCCTGCACATACAAAAGAATAAATGAGAAATGTGCTTTTTTTTTCTTGGTATTTTGGGAATGACAGTTATTCTATCGGCGATTTTTTTAAAGTACATTTAAGCTGATATACAGTTTAACAAAAAATATCAGATAACAGCTTAATTGTTGTCAAAAATAAAAATAAAACGCATTTTATCAAATTAACCCTATGAAATAATTTAATTACCAAACATAAATAGTATCCACACTTCTCGAGGGAGGGTAGTCGTAAAAATGACGTCACTTGTCATGTCCGGTTAGCTACACAGCCTTGTTAAATGATACCACGAAAGTTTCGCGCCCAAGGGACCTGTTTTAATATGGAAGTTAAATTAGACCCGACGAATTTAATTTTAGCAGTATTTGTGTTTGAGGTATATTGTGATGTCGTTAATTTGTGCTTGTAGAGGTGGTTTTTGTAAAGCTTGTAGATTTTTTCAGAAAAATATTTGAATTTGTCTGTATTTTTTTACATTCCGTCTTAGTTTTTAAACAGCTCTCTTTATTTTTGGAAACAGTAACCTTTAGATAATTTTGTCATAATACAGATAGTAGGTATTTTTTTTTTACATAACCTAGTCTTACTTAAAATAAGTGTTCAACACAGTAATTGAATGATCCAAAAATAAATTATGACCTTAACAAACTTTTAGCTTCAATTTTTTTCATTACGAAAAATTAACCCTAAAAATTCTTCCGTATTCCAAACTAACACAATTAACAATTCTCGAGGGTAAAATAATCTACTAAAATAATGACGTCAGAATGTTGTTATCTCGTTTCCCAAAATGGCGGGCTTATAAACCGGGCGTAAAGTGTAACGTAGCGAATATTATAGCTGGTCGATCGACGAGAGCTGAATAACAATGGGATCAGCCGTTTGAAATTTAAATGTTGTTTTTTTTTTTTGTCACAGAGCTACATTTTAAGCTTTAATTTTTAATCTGACAGTTGTGTTTTATTGCTTGGTTGTAAATTTAAGCCTGTTTTATCACTTTTTAAAGTAATAACTGGCACAGGATATTATTTCAACAAGTTGTGTTCAGTTTTCGTAAGGCTGTGTATTTTTAATCCATTCGGTAAGATGAATTAAATTAATACAGAAATCAACATTAACGTGTTCTTTCGTTACTACTATGCGATTTTTGCGATATCGTCGCGGGTTGCGGGCACCCGGTGGATGCAATTGGCGAGTTGTCGTTCATTGTGGCATTCTAGGGGGGAGGCCTTTGTTCAGCAGTGGACGTCTTCCGGCTGATGATGTTGATGCGACTTTTGAGATATTACTAGGGGATTTTCGTTTTATTTTTTCTAAATTCAAGCTAAACAATCTTAATTAAGAAACACGGTTAATCATTTCCGTTACATTCGCTTATTTTTGTGACTGTCGAATTCGAATGCATACCTTATTACATCTGTTACTTAGCTCATCCCTGAAAACGTTTTCCATATCTCTAAGAACACATCCTCAATACCACCTAGGACTTCTCATTTCGATCTAAGTCACGTCACAGGTGCTTATCTCCACGTAAGTTATATAGACTATAACACAAAACTTGTGGAAACTATGGCGTCTTAGACGACGTCACCTATTTGTATGCAAATTTAACAGACACCAAGTTAATGAAACCCTTACGTGTGAAGTTATCAGATAACGTAGATCTGTTTTGTTATTTCATTAATAGTTTAGAACTAGGCACAAATGAAGTCTCGAATAATGATTTGTTATAGGTATAGAAGCGTCATATTCGATACTTTTCATAACAGATCCTATAATCGATTAATAAATCTAAAACGCTTGTCTCCAGAACTAACAATGGTACTCGTTAAATAAACTTTATTATTAGGGAGCTAAATGGTTGAGAAGAATTATAGGCCATTTAAAACACTTTACGGAGCTTGATCAGTGTCAAGGCAAGTGAAACCGAAGCACACACCTAGCATAAAATAAACCATAACTGATACTGTAGTTACCCTTAGATAGCTATGTCATCAATGATCTCTATTTTACATATTATTTAAATAAAAAATAAACATACTTTTAAACACTAGTGTTAAACTGCACAAAACCTGTAGGTACCTATATCTAACCTTAAAAATACTACCACCAAATTATCTCCCTTTTTTTGTAACATTAGCAGCCTTGTAACACGGCGACATTATTTTTAATTGAAACAAAACAACGTCCCCTCATTACGAACTAGATAATTATCAAAACAAACGCTTTCCTTCCGTTTGTTGTTTTTATTCGTCACCCGATTCCTTGTCTTGTTAATTGTAGATCTACTGATAACTTTTATGGTACTTTTTAACGACATTTTTTTGGTAATTTGTGTTATTTTAATTGTTTGTATTTTGTTAACGGAAATTGTGAATGGTAAGTGATATTAATGTAACAATTTCTACCTACTTATAACAATTTTTACTTTATTAACTATAGTAATAAATAGGTTGAGAACATACCGTTTATTTATAGAAAGCTACTGGATAGAGCTTTTGTTTTGTAGTTAAAAACTTAATCTGGTACATACCTGAAACAAAAACAAAACAAATTTAAAATACATAATCAATCATTTCAACCTTGAACACTAAACACATGCATAAGTTTCTAGGTAATGATATATTCAAGAAAAAAAAACAATTGCAAAATGTTCCTTTTAAGGTTTTCTGGTCGTAAAATTTTACTTAACATCACATCAGTAGTACTAAACAGCAATAACACTAACCCACTATCAGAGTAGATACTTCCTTTATAAATACTTTCTTAGTTCCTATCCTAGTAAAGAGAAAAGTTAATTCCCTATTATGCTTTTGATCTCACCGTTGCGGCCCAAATCTGTTTACCCGGTTACGTAAACCGTAAAGTTATTGATACTACCTAGACCTATGTAAACAAGAGGCTTAGATAATCTGTTTCCCTTTATATTTGCAGGTCAATTATTATGTCGGCTTTCAGGATTTTCATTTCAGGTCGGGTCAAGGTTGAATGTCCATTAAAAGGAATAGAGTTACAGGATTAGGGTGACAAATGATTCAATCCAAAAATAAAAGACAGGATTACAAAATTTGGCCTTAGATTTCGACATGAGTATGTTTTTAATGATGTCGTAGGTTCTAAATATGTATCCTACTGTGCTAAAGTTCTGAAATAAATGACTGTGTACAGTTCTCAAAACATCGTATTTGATTTACCTATTTTACCTAAGACTTACGTTGACAAAAAATCATTCTGTTGCTCGCCATTTATATTATAACGACATCATACGATCCGTCTCAACTTGCGTTGCAGTATTCTCAAATAAAACTCAGAAATGTTTACCACATTGTTTCATTTCTTTCACACATTTATTGTAAGCGTTAAGAAAATCCTCGCCACTTCAAATGCAACACATTATTCCACATTCAAGAAGTTAAACGAAGAGCATTTTAAAAACAACTCCTTACGTCTGAAAAGTAGTCCATTTGGCGACATAATATTTTATACAGAAGCCACAATAATAAAGCTTGGGCATCACAAACAGCAAGCGAGTCAAAGAGAAGCTTTAGCGTTTACACATGACCGCGAGCGAGTTCGTGTGTGTGGGGTCTTACTGATAGCGGGAGCGGATTTACTTTGTTTTTGTAGGACCTATGAGAAATTAAAAAAGCAGCCCATAACATGAACAATAGAGGGGAGTTTCCTGAAATATAGATGTTCTTTGCTGAATAGTTGTACAGATATGAATTGGCGGTTTTAAATGCCATACACGTGTCGGAAACATTTCATAGGTCATACGTAAGCTCTGCATGACGATGAATATTTTATAGTGATTTTGCTCTATCACTACCTTTATTTATAAACGGCGAATCGCATCATACATGATGTGACGCAATGACAATATAATTTTATACTGCTTTTCTTCTTTTTCCCGCACTTATGCCAATATCTACCATACCATATTACAACTGTAAATTTTTCATGCGATGATGATTTTCTGCAATCGGAAAAACCTAGTATTTGTATATTAGAACCGGCTTATTTCAAACATAATTATGAATAACTTAGTTTAGCTCAGTTCAGTTACAATATTTTTAAGATCCACGCCAACAGTGCGACCCCACCCCAAGCATTTACGCGGTCTCAAAAGCGGAGCTCGGCTCTAAGATTGAGCCGAGCCTCAAGACACCGCCTACAGCTATGAATTCAAATGAACGTTTGACCAAACGTTGGACGGATGTCCCAACCGCCAACCGCCAACATTTGGTCAAACTTTTGCGCGACGATTGAAGTTTGAAACAGTTTAGTAGCAGTTAAACTCTGATGTGAACGTATTGAACATTCAACTTTGTCGCGTAATTGATTCGAATTTAATTGTTTGAGTTTTAAACGGTTTTCAATTGGGTTTATATAATACTTGAATTGCAGATTAAATATGTGGTCAGTATTTTAGTATCTCGTACATATTATGGAGTTTGTATTTGTTGAATTATTAAATAGAAAAATGTTCTGATCAAAAGC
This sequence comes from Autographa gamma, assembly GCA_905146925.1. NCBI lineage: Eukaryota > Metazoa > Arthropoda > Insecta > Lepidoptera > Noctuidae > Autographa > Autographa gamma. The sequence continues at coordinate 1,472,300 of LR989875.1, forward strand.
TTGTTCAGATCTAGCGATAGCACGAATGCCATAAAATCTATGTTTTGGCTGTTTTAATTTTATCCATTCGCTAAGAACCTATCTTATAAATATATGAAACAAAATTTCGTATGATAAATCTAAAATACAATCACGATCAATTTCCCATAAACAAGACAGTAGATACTAGAAAGAAGTTACAAAAACCAACTCTCATCACCACTTTCCCATCCTATCTTTGACAAATAAAAAACACTTCTTTCCCCATCAAAATCACATGAATACATACAAAAACAAATACAACAGCCAGCTTCAAAATGTATGCATCTAATCAGCGGCGCGCGCGATCTATTTGTATTCGCAAGTTCAAGGTCGGAGCCGCGATAACTATTTTACGAGCACATTAACCTATTTCTTCTCGTTCACTAACATAGCGTTATGGCAGGGAATTTAAATATGTCTTACGTGTATTATGGAAATTGTGTTTATTTTGAGTTCATGAAGCTGCGAGCTTTCACCTACAAACTAGTTTGCGTGGTTAAGTTTTTTTTTGTTTTTCGTAAATAAAGATCGATTATTCAATTTAGTCAAAACAAAAAAAAACAATAGGAATAAAATCTGTCGGGTAGGGTTCAAATCAACACACGATTTTTATTATCATTGTACTGTTATAAATTAGAAACAAAAATAATATGAGTAAATAGGGCTCAATCGAGCTCAACTTAATAAAGTCTACATAATATTGGGTAGATTTGGTTTATCTACTACTATTTAGTCTACATTGCCCTAGGGTCGACTGATTAGAATAACTACAGCCATTAGTCGACATGTTTTGATAACACACTTGCATATGGACCATCCCATGAGATTGTTGTAATACCTACCTTATTATTTAGGTACAAGTTAACGTTAAAAATATCTTCTAAAATTTAACTGGTGTCGTTGTAATTTTTTTCCCTCCATTTCACTCTATTAGCTGTCGTACTCTCATTCACTGATTTTTCATTCATTAATCTCTCACCCAATCTAAAAATACCAATAAAATATAAATTTAAATAAATATGAATATGACTCAACACCCAATGCATTTGTTAAAAGCTACATAAATAACGATGATTTACTGTATTTTTAGTGCAGTTATTCTGAAACAAAGTGAATCATGTCCGAAATGAATTATTTATGTAATAACTTTACATTTATATACAACAAAACATAAAACGGGCGCATTAAATTTTAAATCCAAATACTAAACCGCTGAAACAACATAAAATCCTGAAATTTCAGTTCATTGCAACATTTATTATTCCATTTTCATTACAAAGTGCTGTTTCAAATTACTGTTGTCATAATAAATCTTAACAGCCGCTGGATGAAATAACACAACAATGCTTAGTTTTAGGCAAAAAAAACCTTTATTTTCTATACCCCAAAGCAATAGTAGAAAAAAAACGAAGTCTAAAATGGTTGCACACACTGTTTTATAAAACTTTTTCCTTTTAATCAAAAACCATATTAACATAATTTATTTGTAGATAGCTACTATGATCCCAACACAAAGGAGGGCTATTAAAAGGCTAATTTCGGAACGCATTCATAAACGTCGTCGGTTACCGTGGAACGTTCTAAATTCAAATTTAAACGCGAAACGCGCGGGAATTTTCATTCGACGCTTAACTTTGACAGTGTAAACACGTCTCTTCAACAAATATGAAAGTTTTTAATGTTGGAAAATTAATTAGATACAGAACCGAGCGCAAGTTGGATGGGATTTTATGTGATGAGTACGCGTGCTGTTTGTGTTTCGAAAATTAATTTGCTGTTAACGAAAAACCAGCTTTAAATATACATAAATAAAATGAGATATTTGTGTGGCATTAATATCAACTAAAAGCTTGTTAACGTCTTTGGTGTCTCACTTAGTTATTTTTAGTTTTACTACATCTTAATGTCGCTTTCGGCTTCCTATCAACAAGTTGGTGTAATAAAATGGCTGCTATAGATCACGATCAAATAAGCCAATAGGATTTCAGATGGGAAGTCACAAATCTTTTCGAAAGGAATTGTCTGTTGAAAACATATAAAACAAGAATGAAGATTTGATTGTTATGTTTCCAATCATTGTTTGCGTATTTCTCAAGAGATTTCTCGTTTTTCACGAAACTTAGGTTAAAAAGGCTTTTTGTAAAATCGACTTCGGGATGAACAATGGTATTTCTTTAACTGCTATAACAAAACTAAAACAAATTACTAAGCAATTTCTCTTGTTGTATTCATTTGGAATTTTTCCATGTTCTTAGATCTTGTTGTTTTATTACTTACTAGTACTTTTGCAGTCTAAAATACTTTTGAAGGCCCATTCGCTCAAGTATGAAACGCCAGTTCGTTTTGGGCAGGCCACAGCATCGCCTCTGGTATTTTTACGATATGTACTAACTTTTAAACTATTATGTTTATAGTAATACAGTACAAGGAATCGCGTACATAAATACGTTTTTTTGCGCTCGACTTTTCGACCGGGTTACACAGGCAGTGGTCGTCAAGTCAAACCCAAAAAAGGTAATTAGGAATGTACGCATTTATATCCCGTGAATAGTATTCGGGACATGTATTTTCAGTTATAACATTTCTCTCAATAACCTACACTTCAATCATGTTCTAAGTAAACCGTAACCTAGAATAAGCCTTAGCAAACAAAGTTAAAGCGAAGCCTATTATAAGCGGCGAGTCGGACAACTTACAGTTGTAAGTCAAGCAAACTCTTAAGTTGGTGTTACTTACTCTCAGTATATCCATGTATGTTCAGTGGTAATTACTTGCATGTGTAGCCATGCCATTTGTGTAAGTTGTAAGAAGTTATTTATGTGTTTAGATGTAATTAAAGTAGAACCATGCTTTTAACATATATTTTAACTTCTGTGTGTCCATAAATTATTAAGTAAATATATTTTTTGTAATACGATTTTACGATTGCAATTCAGTATGAAATAAGAATTTATTTGTTATTTATTACATGTAAAAATAGCAAAAATATCGCAACGCAAAGCGTATATTTTTATATAAATTATAATTCTTTGTTCAATAATTTTCAGTTACTACTCATACTAAAATGGTATTTAGTAGATCATTACTAAATTATTATTCCAATTTATTTAACTTTGAGACTAAGAATTAACATACAAAGCCTCATTTTAACCACACTAACTAGATTGTTGTAAACTTGGATGTAATACCAAATGTTTCATCCCCAAACATAATTTACTCACAATTACTTAGCGCCCTAGAGAGATATTGGGAGGGAGTGTTTTTTTCTCATTTTCTACGTGATCTGCCGCTTACTACGATTCTAAAGTTGATGATGTAAAAGATGAGGTTATTTTCTTACTTTCTGTTTCATAAGCTTTTTGACCTAAAAATATGAAAAATGACTTGCAAATTGACAGCTGAGATTTCCCATCCATTGCTTCATAACAGATCGTGAAAAGCAACAAATTAATGTTTTTAAGAGGACTTAAAAAGAAGATTTGTAATTATGTGTCATTTAGCCCAGAACAGTTCGCTATTTTGGGATAAAACACATCTTTATAAGAAGACAAAATATACCTTCTTAGAATCTTCTTTAAAGATTATGTTACACTCCACAAAACAGGCCAAATTTTATCATATGGTAAAAATTAATAAAAACAATGACAACATTTTATAAACAAAAGATTCAGTTATCTCTACATTTGGGTGCAGGCACCAGACATTAGTATGCATTTATGGCTATTTCATATGCACATACGTAGCGTCAAATAAGCGCAGAAATGGGGCATTCAACCGACGTGCCAATTGGTACTTGAATGGTACTTCGAATAAACAGTTTTATCGAGTTTTCATATTCACTACGCCATTAGTGAATATTTGAAGTTTAGAGTGAACTAAATGTTTTGATAGTCGTAATATATTCTTCTGTTGAACGAGTTGGATTTTTATTATTTAATAATGTGTATTTAAATATTTAAACGATTCAGATACAGACGAGACAATAGGTTCAGAATCAATATAGTACACTAAATAAGTTAGAAATTATAGTCTTTATAATGATATTTTAAAGACATTTATCGAAAGACTAAATAATGAAAATTTACACACACAATTTTAGAAATATTTTTCAATAAAAATTTGATGAAAAAACATCTGCAAACAACTCCAAAACATATTCCATTCAATTGAAAAGTATAAAAATTGTTTAACCCTCAAAAACAGCGGGTGCTTAAGATAAACAAATCTGTAAATCTTGTGGAGATTCGATGGGAATTGTCTATTCCCATAGCAGATGTAACTTGTTTCAGATTCGGGGGTAACAAAGAATGTAATTTTCTTTTTGTTTTATGTTGAAAGATTTCGGCAATCTCAATTTGATTTGTGTTTTCATTTGAACTTATCAATTGATTTGGTCAAGTGATGAAAACAATATAATATGATTTCTTGTAAAGTTTTTTTACATTATTTGTATTTATTGACGGGCCTGTTGGTCCAGTGGTTAGAGACCCTGACTGCTATACCGGACGTCGTGGGTTCGATTCCCACCCAAGACAAATGTTTGTGTGATGAGCACGATCATTTGTTCGGTGTCTGGGTGTAATTTATCTATAATATGTATGTATTTAAAAATATATAAGTATGTTTATCAGTTGTCTGGTTACCATAACACAAGCTCTGCTTAGCTTGGGATCAGACAACCGTGTGTGAGATGTCTCGGAATATTATTATTATTATTTAAAATGAGTTCTAAATCTTAATTTTATGTGATCTGTATGTGTGATTTCATGTGATTTTATTTGACTTTATGTGATCTAGCTGTACTCTGTTACCACCTCACGATTATAATGACCCTTTTAAAATATTATTAACAGCGAAAACCTTCTTCAAAATCGGCATCAAATTCCAAAAAAAATTACAACCCAACAAGCAATTGCAAAGAGCAAGATGGGTCGACGACCTAATACGGGTCTCGGGTCGTCTCTGGATGAGGCTGGCACAGGACCGTATGTTATGGCACGAAAAAGGGGAGGCCTATGCCCAGCAGTGGGAGGAAAAAGGCTGTGGATGATGATGATGATGAAGCAATTGCAAATACCACCAACTCCAATAACTCTACAACTTCACATAAAGACAAATTAACTTAACAAACTTGCAAACAGATCTTTAAACGGAACCCTATAAACCGCCACCATCAATCATAAAGCAACCGCAATAAAAACAAGGACAACTCTCCAAAGACAGACGTCATCTCGGGCAAGATTTTATCCTTTCAGCTGGAGGTCAAACGACTGAATAATTCAGAGTGGATTCAACAAGTCTAGTGTTGGGGCTGTTTATGTTGTGTATCGATGTGGTATCGATTTCGATTTGAAATCGCGTTTCAATTTTAGATTTTAGGTCCGATGTTTCGACACCTTTGCGGGTATCATGGTCACGGGCAGATTTCGTTTTAATGTTATCAGTTGTATGAAATTAAGTTATAGAAACGAAATATTAAATGGAATGTTGAGTTAGTGTATTTGTGCTTTTTTTACTGTAGTTCCTAATTAAAGCGAGTAGCCAGTAGATATATGTTCTTCAATTAATTCTGTTTGTGTGTCTGAGTCTTGAAATTAGGAACTATGTCAGCTTAAAACATTGGCTCATATACCAAAGTGTCAGAGTTAGGCCATAACTTAAAACAATGAGAACTATGCATCAATTTGATAGGATCTCGGCCTAGATTAGTTTTAGACTCAACGGAATCAAAATATACTGAGATAAAGTACGGTCTTTCCTCGTAGATTATCCCTTTAGTAAAGACAGTTACATGTTCAAGATGTAAGGTCTATCTCAAAAGCAAGGGTTTTGTCTTCTGAGCATAGCTATTTCAATGTACTTTTATATACTCGGCCCAAAGTCAAATTAAATAATAATAATAATAAACCGGCCGATTTACGTCCCACTGTTGGGCAATAGCCCTATTCCCATATAGAGAAGGAACGATCATTGATCACCACAATTGCTCATTGCGGATTTGCGAGCAAAAAAATAACAAATGAAAAAGATAAATAATTATTAAAAACTTTATGTGGTTTCAGCCTACCTACCTATAACCTAACTATTCATGTAACTAAATTGAAATCACTAAAACCGTAAATATTATGTTCACATTGTTAAATAATAAATTTCAATTAAGAAAATACTTAAAAATCAATTTAAAATATCATTAATTGAAATTCGATACACTTCAGTGTACAGTTAGTTTACGCAGTCAATCAACAAAATACGCAATTAAAATTACAAAATTAATTCAAACATTTAAATAGCTAATGGGTGAATATTAAAACGTAAATCAATAGGGTAGTTGACTGGGTATGAAAAGTCAAAATTTATTTAGTCCGCCATTTAGATAATCAAAATATAATAGACAAGTATTATTTTAATTATTCAAATAAAAAAAATACGAAGATAAACCGCTTTAAAGTTCAGGAGTGGGAGCTTGTGTCGTCACGGGTAGGTAAAATTTGTGCTTAGACGTGACTTCACGCAAGATTTGTACTCGCTGTATCTTTATCATTGTTGTTTACGGAACAAAAGAAATTTATTATCTTAAAAGACGGACATAAAAAAAAAATAGTCATCACACTGTGTTAAGTTACCTTTTACTGTCATGCTGTATCACTTTAGAGTGTAAAGTAGAGATAAGTAGACATTTAAGAACGTCTAAAGCGCAGGAAAGACAGAAGAGACGTAAGACGCGGACGGGGAGTGGACATCTGTCTCTACCGAGTCCCTTTCATACAAAATGTATAGAAGCGTCGCGACGTAAAACATACAGAAGAGACGAGGCGCGGGCGCGACGCTTCTACATTATATGAAAGAGACAAATGTCCGCTCCCCGGCTGCGTCTTACGTTTCTTCTGTCTGGCCTGCGCCTTACGGTGTAAAGTAGCGATTAGTAGACATTTAAGAGCGTCTTAGTTAAGTAGCCTTTCAATATCCGGGTTGAATCCTTTTTACATTAAACACAGGATGTATTTAAAATCACATTATTATTGTTTAGAATTTAGACGGTATCGTTCAGAATTCTGATGAGATCGATTAGGTTAATCGGGCACTGATCGTAAATCATTGTAATTTTATTCATGTTTATATTTACTTTGCTTTTCGACTGTCTAATCTGATGAGAATGGAATACTAATACACTTTAATGAATTCAAAGCGTTTGTTGGTAACTAATAGAATGAATAATTAGGAATTACATATCATAATAAATCTCTTTACTACTAGCGTATAATAATAAACGAACAAAATGTAATTTGTTTAATTCCGAAAGCAGAACACAGTAATTAAAAATTAGATAAAAATATATTTTGTATTGGCCTTTTACTCTGAGATTTTACGCTTATTCTTCACAAACTTTAATTGTCATAAAATTATTATTAGTTAATTTAAAGAACAAACTACTAATGACTGCAGAAACACAATACACGACAAATGTATCGACCACCGCGGTACCAATTCTCAGTATCGTTAAATAATACTCGTACAAGTTAGATTGCTTAGCTTTCTTTCTTGGTATCTAGTCAATTAACGTATCCGCACTAACTTTCACAGAAAATTGCAATCGTCTAAACGTAATTTTATTGACATATAAATAGTCAAAGGAATTGTTAAAGCATATTATATTGTCCAATTATGGCTCAATGCAAAAGGGCCAACTACCATATCCGCCGGTGGCCAACGAAATAGTTTTTCATATATTTGTCTGCTACAGCGAGTGTGCCCAAGCCTTAACACATATATGGGATCTTGTTCTGAGCCAACGGTGGCTGTGGTCGCCCAGGCTTTACTCGATGGACCTCCAGTTTTATAATTTCACTAAGTTCGTAGAATTGGAAAATAACAGGATTGCAATTCTCATTGATTAAAAAAAAAATAAGACATCAATAATTATAAGTCCTTTTTTAATCTAAAACGAACCGTACTGTTTCTCACAAAAGACACTAGCAAAAACATATCGACACTACAACCGATTCGTACCGAAACATCGTGTCGCATCCCTACCGCATTTAAATGTCGCACTAAAACACAATGTTCGTGGTATTAGCATAGTTTTACAAGAAAGTGACTGAATACATAAGGCTTGTCGGATTTACAGCAGCCATGTTCTCGAGCGAACAAATGCGAATACGAATTATGGTGCTCCAAATGTATGTGAATTGGCAGAACTGTGAAGTATCTTTATCTTAGTATGAATAAATAAAGGATATATTGATCAAATCAGATTTGACATTACCTTTTTTGAAAGTCTGCCATAATTTCTCTACGTTTTTTTGGTTACATTTGTAAGTAAATAAAAACAGACAAAAATTTTCCTCTTTATATTTTTCCTATGCAGTTATTACATGTGCAACTCACTATGCAGCGGTCAAACTGCTTGGAGTCACACGAAAAAGCTCACACATACCTATCTATATACATGATTTCATTATTTGAGCACATATAGTTAAGAACATCAATTTATAGGCATTTCACATTATTTAGAGACTAAAAGGCGAACAACTAACTAACCACCTTTTAAGGAAGTAAAGTAAGGTTTTAGATTTATTTAAATAAAACGAGAAAAAAATATTTAGAAGCCATTTCAAATCACTACACTATTAATCGATTTGATTGCCACTGTCACGTGTGCGTAGTTAAGTATGAAATAATCTGACTCATAAAAGTAAGTACATATAAACAAAACTATTTAAACGACATCTATTTTATACAAACAAAGTCCGAATAATGGCATCTCAACAAAAACTATAAATAATAACTAAAATCCTCAATATTTGTGCACTTACAAACAAGAGCGTCTCAAACGGTTCTCGTATAAAAGTAGGCACCGCTTGCAGTTCCCAACTTGTTAGAGGCATCTTCAACTTGTCCAACTTTAAAGATTTAGAACTTAGACTGCACTGTACTTGACTGCGGAATACAGACCTACCTACAGTTATTAATATAGATGTGTTAGACTTGTAACTTTAGAGTTACTTGCATAAGTTTTGTTAAAATAGGTTAGTTGAAAACATCAAAAACATAATTTTGAGCTAACGATGACCTTCGGTTTCTAAAACGTTGATCAACTCAAAAGTTAGTTAATCATTTGACAAACCTCATGTTTACCACTATGATTGGCTGTAAGGTTTTTTGGTAAACTAATACAGCCAATTGCAATAGTGATCAGTTGATTTGAGAACAGATTAAATTGATCAGCCTTTACCGGGGATCAAAGGTATCACTTTATCATCCAATTCTTAAAAGCGCTTCACTTCGTCTATATACGTACAGAAACTTTTCGTCAGTCGAAATACATTACTTTACGTACCTGCAACAAAAAAGGCAATTGTTAATTATTTGCAAATAAAATTTCATATTCACTTAAACTAAGTTCGTCTTGACACGATTAAAAAATAAAGCGATTCTAAAACATTTCCTATATTTTCATTGACCTGAACCAGTAACCTTTTCTCATCTAAATCTAATCTCCAAACTACCGGTCCACATAATTCCAATAACTACATAACATTAAACTACATCAAAGTTTATCAAGCTGACTACAAACCGCAACTTCTCAAGATAAATCTCTAACCAATTAAAGTTTCGCTGCAAATGTGTGTCAACTATCTACAATCTAGCATCACTTAATATATTGTAAACTTGAAAACGTGCTAGTTATGAAGTAAAGACTCTTCTCATATTATCCGACACGATATCGGGAGCAAGTAAATATACCAAAATTACTTATCCGATATCCCATATCGGACCGGATAATGTGAAAGACAGGTACAGACTGGCAAAAAAGAGTTTGAAGTTGTCACAGATGGAACTAAATATATTGCAACAAAATATATAGTATTCTTGTACGGAAATGCCCAAATTAAGCTGAAAATTGCATGCAAAAATTGCAAAAATAAAAAGTGAACTATAAACCTTTTCATCATATGGGTGATCAAATGTGACAGAGGCACCCTAGTGTTTTCCAAACTTTTTTTACCCATCCTGTAAATGTTTCATACATTTACTTGCTCCCAATATCGTGTAGGCATCCGATACCGACATCGTGTCGGATAATGTAAAAACAGTTTTAGGGTAAATGTGGTTTCATGTACCGCTTATTACTAGGGTAATGAGATTTTGACCAAAATTAAGGTGTACTGGAAGTGTAATTAGGGTAAGTAGATATACATAGTTAAACAGAAGGTTATGTTGGTTAGTTAGATGGTGTAGTCGCTCCATATAAAATACGGTATTCAGCTAAATCCGGTAAGACTGGAAGACGACCCCAACAGTTGGGAAAAGGCTAAGCAGGTGATGAATAACATGAGAATATTAAGATGAGATGATTAGAAAGCAAAGCTACGATAGTTTTCATTGTTTGTGTTTATAGCGGGCATGTATTACATTAGGCAGTATGAACTACATAAGAACGAAAACTCAAAGACTGTCTTTGACATTTAAATCCATAGATTGCTTTTTCCTTAAAGTTGTTTTTTTTTTCTCTAATTATTACCTTCAATATAGAACCATCTTTGCTTTACACATTTGTGATATTCATCCAGTTCAAGTAAACAGAATTGCGTTTAACACGTATCATCTACCCCAACATAGAGTGAACAGGAACGTGACGGGACCGACACGCGAGCGTCACACGACCGTGACAAGGGTCACGGTGACGACACGTGATGATTCAGTGAAAATATTACTTTGTTTTATATTTAAACTGGTAAATAGTTTTGATTTTATGGATATGGGTAGTAATCAAATTATTGTGTGATAAACATTTTATTGCTAAGCAATAGTTTTTGTTAAGTGCTAAAAATGCGTTCTAGCTTCTTTCTAAATTCCATTTTTTTTTGTGTCTATAGTAAATAATTATTAATTACTTAACAAATGATTTAGGCATGATAGTATATCAAAGGTTTTTTAAATGTTTTAGTAAACATCAACAATGATATTAAGAAAAGAACATTTTAAGCTAATCAATCATATGTAACTTTTCGTGTATCATCTCACTACACAAAATTATATTTTTTACAGTTGAACGACATAAAAACTGCTCGGGATTAAAACATATTTTTCCATATTTTAAAAACACTAAAATATATGCACAACAAACAGCAGATGCTCTTAAATCAAGAACAAGAAACATAAATTCCATTCGTTTTGAAGGAAAAACCTAAAAGTAACGATAAAATATCGTACTTTAGTCGCTACACTTTGCATATTTATAAATGCAAAACCTTTTATGAAAAAAGCAAGGAATACTTTAAGGAAATTGACAAAGAGACGCTCAAATGCAGTTACGCGGACCGCTTATATTTCTTCTGCCAAGTAATCATGACTTTAAGTTATGTTTAATAACCGTTTTAAAACCACTTACTTAAGAGATGAATAATGAATAACGGTGAGAATTATTACTTATATTAGTCTAGTGACGATAGATTTTTAAGAATAGGACGAATAAGTGATTAAGTCCGAAACTAGTCGGGACTGCTCGAAAAATATACTATTACATATAATTTATTTTCAGTAAAGGATTTTTTTCACTACTGTGTTTATAAACTATATAAAAGCGTGTATTTGTCTTTAACTAAGGCTTCTTACTGTAGGTTAATCAGAGGGAAAGTAACACATCATTTAATCCACAAGGATTTTAGATTCGGAGTGAATCTCATAATCGAGATATTAAAACTGAAAAATGACATAAAAACACTACACAACACAACATAATATACGCACGTCGCACATAGAGCAACAAAATCACAACTTTCTCTAACAGAGCAAATATAAAGCTACACGTACACAGCACACTCAGTAGGTATAAAGGTATAAGTACACAAAAAGGTTCCCCGTTCGGCACCAAAGTTGCACCGTGGCTATTTTAATGAGGGTTACCCTACAGATAACTTCAGAAGGTTTAGTTAAAGTTTAATTGGTCACGTGTTGGTTGCAGTAGAAACGTTTTGATTATAGATTGGTATCTCAGGGGTAGAGGTAAATAGGATGAACAGATTTTGTTACTTTTGATAATCTAAATATTATTTCCTCGTGAATGGGTTCCTTAGCTTTAGGTACATAGTTGCTGTAAAGAGATTTCAGAAACACTTACTGGAAAAAGCCTTCCTGTATTAGTTTCTGAGGTTTACGCAAATGTTAGATATTGAAATAAAACTTTTACGGATTATGTAGCAGTTTATTTTAGGTCCCGATGTTTCCTTCCTTTGTCGTAGTGGTCCATTAGGCTTACGAATACAGAAGTAAACAAAAGCAAAAAATAGGTGCCAATCAAAAATAAGTTTATTTTTGATTGGCACCTATTTTTGCTCGGTCCAAGCATTAATTATCCTCATTCTAAAATTTTAACCCTATAACAAAAACCTATGGAGAAGGCTGGAGTCAGTTTAATACCGCTTTTAGGATTATATTCCAACTTTATTTCATAAAAAATTTGAAAACTGAAATTTCTGTATTTCTTTTGCTTTGGTCGAGTCCAGGTGCAGGTCTCACTTCTATTGTGTCTCCGAGATATAAAAGATATCATGGAAAAAGGTAAGGGAAGATTTTTTATAGTTGTTTGTATAAACTAGCTTTTCTTGCTGATATATCCAACTTCTAATGTTTTCGATAAGATAGCAAGTTGCTTTGTTTTTTGTATTGTTAACACGGTTAAGTTATAACATTAGTTATAGAAAACTGTTCTTATAAAGGATTAAACAATAGCTTCTGTTGGCAAAACAATAGACATGTCTTCCTTAACTGCCTAGCCTTTTTTCAAGCATGGTTTTTAGTTCCAAACCACACTGAATTTATCTGAATAACAGCGACATGTATACTACAAGAAGTTTAGTACATACTAGTTTCGTGATTTTGGGACTAACTGGTCCCTCCCTTCCCCAAGTTACAACAATACCTTTGTGGACCCTACAAGTACAAACTATTTACTAGGTTATACAGTATCCCTCAGTAAGACTAGAATATGAACACCCCCAAAAATAAAATCATCAACTTTATGGCAAATATCATCTTGTATACATTGAAAAAGTTTAAGAAAAATCCCAGTCTATCTCCAAATTATTTCTAAGAGCAAGTTAGCAAACAAATACAGTTTATACGTATACAGGGCAATTTAACCGACAGCATTAAAGGAGATTTCAATCATGTGCTGTTCAAACGACGGCGCGTGACTTTCTACCCAAGTGTGCTCCACACTTTATTGGAAAATCTTTATTACAAATATATTTTATGCGTTCGCGTGTAGCTAACACATTTATTTTTTTAGTCTGTGGTAAATTGCAGTTGTGTTGAACTGTTTTTCTGTTTAGACTGTCGACGTAAATCGTTTAGAGACATAAATGTTGTAGAGTGCAACTACCTTTGTATTAAATGTTTCATATTAGTACGATTTATAGTAAATGGGCCATGTGTAAAATGTATTTATTTTAAAGGAAATTGAACTGTCTTAAATTACCTAGTGCGTTCAAAATTCAAAACATATTCAATATTTATTTAATCTTTTGACATCTGAGTGAACTATCGAGTCTCAAAAGAAGATTCCGAAACTATTTAAGCAATGTTTATTAGTAAACTATAACAGTACAATTAAATCCAAAGCTATTAAAGTAAATCTTTCATACTAAAACGAAAGTAGAAAAATATGTCCAAAACACTAAACCCGCTCCATAAAAAATATTTACAAAACCCTACCAAGACTATATAAAATAACGCAATCCCAGGTGCTGCGGTAAAGTTAACGTACAAAAATATACCTACATTCAAACATCAAACGTTGGAAAACAAACCGACAAACTTCCATGTTTATTTTCAACCGTTTTCACCAAAAAGTGGCAAAACCACATTCATAAAAGGACAAGCTAGAAATGAAAAAATCAACAAAAGCGAGCTGTTTACAAGGGGAGTCGCTATCGTCATATTTTTAAAAGTGAATTAGAATACATTATCATTTTGTATTTTTTTCTGCTTAAAATTACTTTGTAGGGGAGTCTGCGAGCGAGGTTAATGCTTGACGGATTGGGCTTTTAAAAGCATGAAATAAGCCTGGTATATTATATAAATAATTGTGTTCAGGGATTTGGAAACGGGATGTCGTGGGTAAGATAATAGATGTCCAAAAATAATGTGTACGTTAACAGGATGAAACAAATTAATATTTATATGTATAAGATTGACTGTTATCTATTGAAGTAGGAAACCTAAGAAATTTATTTCTGGGTCATTACAACTTGTGAACACATAATAATATAATATAGAAGTTAAGTCACCTCAGTGGCTAGACAAAATGTAGACAAAATTTTATCGTTGAATAATACTAAATATGGCAATACTACGTAATTTTTCGAGATCTAAAAATTTCCTTATTAGTAAATAAACAAAATTGTTATATACTAAAAACTTAAGAACCACACGAAGCATTATACTTACCATATAAATTATCATACACGTATAAAAACAAACTTTTCCCCTTTCGCCATAAAAAGCAGGCATACAGAACTCGACACCGCAAACAGACCCTAAGCAGTAGGGGGGTTATATACGGACCTCTAACGATAAAACAATATGACGTAGTGGCATTCGCAGGGTTGTAAAATATTATGGGACGCGCGTGGCAATGTGATGCTTTTTTTATTTACTTAGTATTTAAGTTCTTGAAGACTTTCGGGTTCCTATGATTGTTCTTCGATTTGCTTTTTTTTTGGTTTTCGTAGATTACAGTAGGAAGTTACATTTGCGCTTTCAAAACTTGCATAAAAGTTGTCAATTAAGTACTATGCTTTAGCCAGGAGAGAACATAAAATTATTTTCTGGCTAATTTGATCCTATGCGCAAACGAAACCCTTCGCTTTGATTGATGCTTATCATTAGGCTTAATTCCACACCTACATTTTAACAAATTTTGAAATAAGTGAGTTAGTTTATTCTCAATAAGAGACCCGCCTGAATGGCATATAAACTATAGCTGTGAACAATCTCGGAGACATGTCACAACTATTTGCTTACCTATATACCACAATAAAAAAAAATATTTATATCAATAATTTTGAATCTGAACTATCCTTCTGCTGAGCGATTGAGAAGTTCTATTCTCTAATAAGAACAGTCAACCCATTTACATTTTTTAATCAATAACGCTTGTAACAGGTGATCAACCTGGATTATCTCCTATAAATCAGTTACGTCGATCAGCATGAAACAGGCATCGAACCTGCTACCTATATATTATCCTCTTTAATAAGATACACATCGTTTATTATCTCTGCCTACCCCAGTGAGACACGAGCTTAATATACTGTAACGGGAAACGTTTTAAGAAGAAGATTGGATTTTATATACTTTTTGGGTGGTTTGGTTTGAAGATGTAGCTATTCGTTCTTTTATGTAAGTGGTACATAAAGTTTACGTCAATTGCTAAAGCTTTTGGTTATTGCATGATTATAATTTTTACAGAGGAAAATTAACCTGAGTGGGATAAACACGTATGCGCGCAAGTCTGACCAAAAGGTGTCTGAATTAAAGTCACGGTGACCAGCTTTTACAAAAAAATATTGGAAGTAACTTCACCTACATATTAAGTGTTAAGGAATCTATATAGTCTAGTTACAACACGTACCAATGAATAATACCAATACCTTTACCAGACAAAGCGACAAAAAAAAGAATATTCAAATCCCGACACGTGACATATAAATATGAACTATCGTATCCTACTAGAAAATTCATACACAATCACGCAATACCATACAAACAGAGCGAATACGTAATATAAACCTGGCTGAACGGGTTCCATAAAAATATTTACTGACAAAAAAGTCAATTCGAGAAAGGAAATCAACCTATAGGGCTGATTTCACCGAAGCGGAGACAACTACAAGCGGAGCGCACGATTTTTTAAAACTAATAGGTCTACGTTATTCAGGCTTGACTCCACAGCACAGTCAACATCTGGCTTTTCCCAACTATGTTGGGTACCGCTTCCAGACTTACTTACAGCATTTAGCTGAATACCGCATTTTACATGAACGAGAGATTATCTGACTTCCACAACCTATTTTACTTGGTAACACAGTATCCTATACTAAGACTGGTCGTCAGAATTGAATTAACGACTGCCAAAGATCAACGTATGACAGTCGGGACCTACGGCTTAACGTGCGGACTCCACAGCGAAGTGTAAATAACTAATTCCTGTTGGTGATTCTGCTGCGTTTCCACTGAGTCGGAGCAAAGCTAAGCGGACTCGAGCTGTGCCGCAATTCACCAATCACATTGAAGCGTGTAAGATGTGGATTTCTAGCCATGTGATTGGTGAATCGCGGCACAGCTCGTCTCCTGCTCCGCTTCGCCTCAATGGAACCGCAGCCTTAAAAAACTTCTCGCTCCGCTCTGCTCATCTCCTTTGGTGGAGTCGGGCCTTGTAAGGAAGATATGTTTCACGTCAATCTGAGATAAGGATGCCACTTCACATATCTAAGTGCATCTGGGTTTGATCAGCACTGATTTTGATTTAGTGCAGGTTTCAGTACGATTGCCGGGGATTTGATCTACTGAAGTGGTGTGTAGTGACTACGCACAAAAAACGGAGAAAGGAATTTCAAGTACGATTTTAAACAAACTTAAAAAGGAAACATGGTTTTCAATTACCATGGTCATCAGGTTATGATAATAGGATTACGGGGTAATCAAGTACGAAGTTTAATTTCATAGGCACATATTTCATTTATTCCCTTCTCATTGGAGAAGATGTATCTTGGACGAAATTTTCATAGATAAATTCTTAAATTAACAGCCTACTACATATCATATCTTATAGGCTCCATTATAATGAATCCTTAACTAAAAACATATTGCTTTAGTAATTATTGTGAAGTATTGATAGGCGCAGAGTACACGAGTTTAATATGTTGTGGTTAGGGACGGATCGATGCCCTAAACAAATATTTGTTTACAAACAGATATTGAGTAGTATAATGTTGGATAAGTCTGAGAGGGGATAAGGCACTTTAGTTAAACGTTTACGTACTTTAAGTATACATTCGATTAAATTATGAGTTTTTATTGGATTCAGGAAACAGTAAATTTTTAGACAATATATATAAACTAATAAAATTATTGTAGAATTACTGAAAAGGCGTCGAAAATTGGACATTTAAAATTCAGAGATTTTTCTTCCGTTTAATATCTGACATCTACACAGGCTCAAAGTAAACGACATAAAATTTAAATAACCTAAGAAAAATATTGCATAACTAACTGGAAAAAATGAAGTTAACACTATTTACATATGTATTTTATTCCTTAAAGAATTTCCAGCACTTAACACCATCTTACGTCGGAAATCTGACGCGAACATCCTTGATCTGTCTCGATCGCTGTTTGACGAGAGTCGATTGAAATCTACCCTCCATTTAATAAGCTTTCGTTCGTGCCGTCTCGCTCACACGGCTCTTCGTTATGCTATCTCGCTCACTCGCAAATGTGACTTGTTGCGATCGATCGCGTTGTCAGTGGGTACAGTCACCCGCAAAAATATGTATACTCTAAGCAACTTTTAATTGATTTTCTCATCAATTATGGATAAGTTTTTGTAAAATATGTTTTTGCTACTATTTATTTCAGTGATGGTCGTCCCATAGCTGGGGAGGGATTCCCCTTTCCCCATATATTATTACAACATGTTATGAACAAATTGTTTAATACAGTTCTCAAATCATGTAAACCTTTTTCGTTTTGAGTTTCAACAACAACTGCTCACTAAATGACTTTCAGTTTCGCTAATTTTATAGATATTTATGGTCGCGACTGTCCACTCTTTTTATATATAATGGGATTGCGTTAATACTGGGATTAAGTATGTCGAGTTCCTTAGGGAGCCAGGACAGGGGTTAAAAACTTGGGGTCGATAAGATGGCACGGCCGAAAAGTGAATAAAGTTTCATGTTAAATACATTGTTATCGGATCTATTAAGTAGTTACTCGAATAAAACATTAAAACTAATTAGTCAGAGGCAAGAATACAACATCCATTGGGCAGGTTGTGAAATTTTTTTTTTAAAGAGTAACCTATGGAGTTTCTTTCCGGCTCTTCTCACACTTAGGAACCGAGCGACTAGAGTCATTAGTATTTAACGTAACGTTTCTAAAGCGCCTTTTTATTGGTTTACAAGAAAATAAAACTTTTTGATTTGATTTGAAATTGCTTAACCAAGATTGAATTGTTATTAACAAAAAGAAAACATGAATTACACCTAATTTAGTCTAAAGAAACAAGCAAATAAACCGAGAACTAGATTATAATTATCAGTCAAATACACAACCATACAAAAAATAACTACCTATATAAATTAAATTGTGAAAGATCAAAATCAAATCATCATCTACAGTTTATCATGAACGGTAACTAAGGAAATGTTCCTTACTTTTTCCATAACAGTAACCTTCAAGCCGCTAACAGCCACGTGTTATCTCGTAAGGTCAAAGGTCACATTACACCGAGCGTGAGGAAACACGCTCATAAAACTAGGTTATGGGACTAAAAATAACAATCCTCTTTCGTACCTTATGTTTACAAGTTATTCGATCTAGAATATGTATTGGAATTCGATTGGAAATAATGTACCCAATTGAATTTAGGTAATAACAAAATCTCGTTTATTTGGACATTTAAAAGTAGTTTGTCTGAAAATGGTTGTCACTTGTTCAAGTTTAGGTTATCTGTATTTTATTTATCTTGTGGATACATACTGCTGTATAGACTTAATTGAACATACGATAAGAAGAACAAATTGTACATGAAAATCTTTACACTGTTAAAACAATGAGAAAATGAAATATTTTAACTAAAACCAATTAGATTTTCTTTTCGCCATAAGGTATCTAATTACACACTGAACCTAAATCACGAAAACTGATGCCTAATTAACTCGTTAAATATGTCTAATTAACACAGTCACAAGTATAAATTAACAATCAATCGAATTAACATAACAATCCGACTATCCGACAATAAATTACGGAAGTACCCTACAATGCTCATGACACATACTCGTACATTCGTTATAACAGCTCACTTTCGCCGCGACCGCCGAAGCGTGCAGACGCATCGAACGTTGCATCATTGCCGCACGCGATTTCCTGATTAAAAAACAATCACACATAACAGGTTGTTTTAATACGAATCGGAAGGCTTAATGAGTATGACGGAAATAGCTGTGTTAATTTTAGTGAGTTTAATCAAGATAGGTTTGTTTGTGATGATTGGGTGCAGGGTTGATTGATAAATCTGTTTGGTCTTAAAAATTAATAAAAGCGTGCTATTATTGAAATAAGCTAGATATTAATGCCATAAACCAAAATACTACTAAATCAAATATATTTTTATTAGTGTTTGTATAAGTTGTAAAGGATAACTTGTATCTTTTACAACTTAGTTTTGACGACCTCCGTGGTCGAGTGGCGTACGCACCGGTTTCAAGGTGTCGCTAGCTCTGAGGTCCCGGGTTCGATCCCCGGACGTGTCAATGTAGAAAGTCACTTTTCTACATTGTCTCGGGTCTGGGTGTTTGTGGTACCTTCGTTGTTTCTGAATTCCATAACACAAGTGCTTAATAGCTACTTACTTTGGGTTCAGAGCAATGTATGTGATGTTGTCCGCATTTATTTATTTATTTATCTTTTAAAAAAATAATTATAATTAAAAATGTAACATTGAAAAACCTAATTAACCGTAATTCGATCTTTCTTTAAAGGCTATTGATAACTTTAGGCTTTTTGTTTCTAAATGAATTGGCAAAATAAATAGGTCGCCTAAATTTCAAGGTTCGGAATAAATAAAATAAAGCTATTGAAATCGGTCTTAAAATTGTTTTTTGAAATTGAAACCAGTACTCATTAAAATAAGCTTTTGATTTGCTATTGATTACAAAGCAGACATCCGTTTAAAATCATTTCTAAGAAACAATTTTAACAAAAAGAAGGTAGTATTAGAAAAATAGCTTAGACTTACAATTCTAGGTACATTAATGTTAAACTTTCACAATATTATATCGAATCACAAATGATGATGATGGCACAAAGTATACCTGAATAAAATTGCTTTCATACTACCGATTCAAATCGGGGAAAATCTGCGAAAGTTTAACAAACATACATACATATATATAATCACGCCTGTTTCCCGTAGGGGTAGGCAGAGACCACTTCTTTCCACTTGCTACGATCCTTACATACTTGTTGCGAAAGTTTAAACTATGTATATTTATTTATTCTGCATACATCTGGCGCATATTTCTCTACATGATATAATAGAGAGATAGTGATGTAAATATACTTACGAGTATAATCGCATACCACATTTGTCACTAACGATGCGTAAATCATTGCATTACACTTCATGTTTTTCTGCATCGATAATTTAATAGACGTTTATTAGATTATACCACAAGTTATGTTTCGTTGGTTGTTGTTGGCCTGTGTTTTAATTCAATTTAAATTGTTTATAAAACGACCATTCATAGTCGAAACTTACACATTATATGATAATGTTTAGTATTTTTACTATTTGTATTTGATTTGACGACCTCCGTGGTCGAGTGGCGTACGCACTGATTTTCAAGGTGTCGCTGGCTCTGAGGTCCCAGGTTCGATCCCCGGACGTGTCAATGTAGAAAGTCACTTTTCTACATTGTCTCGGGTCTGGGTGTTTGTGGTACCTTCGTTGTTTCTGAATTCCATAACACAAGTGCTTCATAGCGACTTACTTTGGCTTCAGAGCAATGTATGTGATGTTGTCCGCATTTATTTATTCATTTATTTATTTGCGTATTATTATATCAATTCAGCAACTTTTCGAAAGTTTCAAAAGCGAATGATCAGCATGAGATTTATAGTATGCGAAAGACAACATTAACCTTTACTACGTTCTGTTTATGCTCATAAAGGATTAAATTAAGACATCCTAACAAGACACGAATACTGGTTTCATGTCTCTCTATTATTCCGAAGTAACTATGGTAATATAGACCAAGAGTAAACAGATATTTGTTTTATAATACAATTGGAAAGCAAAAAGCCAAAACTATAAATATTTAAAGGCCTTTACAACGTACTTTACAACCATTTTGATAATATATTATTTTTAGTTAAAATATGTGAATATAGCTGCCAATTGATATACGGAATTATTTTAATAGACAATAGTTTCGAATTTCGTTTGACATTTAAATCAGCCATTTTATAAATAAATGCAGGCATTTTTGTGTATCAATAGATTTACTGCAAAACGCCTACGTTTATCTACCCACATATTTTATAAATATCCTACCATTAAATTATTGCTTTAAGCTTACAAAGGACAACGTTTCGTAAATTATTAGGTATTGGAGATAAAACTAGCCCTAATCATAAATTCAAAGTGGGTCAATTTCATATTTGTTAATGAAATGTCCCCGGATCTAGTCCAAATTTATTTCGGGAACTCCGATTAAATAGAAAAGTATGTAATACCGTTGTTTTATGTATTTTTGAGTACATTTAACAAAACTCTACTTCCATAAAATTATAAAGATTATAACATGAAAATCCAGATTACAGAAAATTGCAAAATTTTCCACTTAAATAAAACTATTTATAAACGGATTCTACCGCAGTTTATTTAGACTTTAATTTTCGTTTTAACATCTTTAACGTGAAATTGTGGACAAAGCAGAAAATCTTTTTGTTTATATCATTTATTAGGTGCCTAACAAAGGGTAACAAATAGTGGGAGAATTGTTATGAAAAGCGTCGCTATGTTATGAAACAGATTTGCGTGCGCGAGTAGAATAGGACTACATTATAGACATTTGTTACTGAAACACTTTGTTATTTACATATTTTTGTTTTTGTTGAGTAGCACGAAATAACTAAAAAGAGTCTCTATATTTTATTTAACTCACATACGCCTATGCCTAAGTGTTTGGAAATATTAACCCTATGTAAAAATGCTTTAGGATTTAACCCTGTAATTAGGAATATCACAGTCCTACTTATTTCTATCCCTAACTTCATGAACACCTAACATCGGGTCAATTGTAATTTACATATCTGAAACCTTACCATTTTTAATATCTTTACTGTTCCATAATAATAATAAATATAAATAATAATATAATAATCCAGCCTATAAACGTCCGACTGCTGGACACAGGCCTCTTCCCATATAGAGAAGGCGTGAGCATTGATCACCACGCTTGCTCACTGCGGATTGGCGATTTAAGATACCAAATTTTGGAATGAGGAAACTGTTCCATAAAGCTATAATTAAATCAAGCACATAACTTTTACTGATAAAAACCAATAATATACTAGCCTTTTTCCACCCAATATCGACCAAATTTTCTCTTGGAAAACATCACAAAGTTTTCACTTCTACGCCGCAATCACATTCGTACAAACATGACTTCCTTGCGGAAATCAAACGGTGGTTAAGCGGAAAGAGCTAAGCTAATGCAATACGTCAATACTGCTGTCAAACACGGCGATAAAGGTTAGTTCTTAAGTTGTGTGCACACTGAGACAACTTACAGTTTAATCTGAAACGGACGACTTGGTAAATTGTCTTTCTCTAACTGGCTTAGTTTTTATAGAGTTTATGCAATACGTCAATACGGCAGTCTTACATAGTATAAAAGGTTAAGTCTTAAGTTGTGTGCACACTGAGACACGGTTGACAGAGATCAGTCATCCCTATTAGTTTTCATTAACTGACTTATTGTTCCGTAAATTAAAAGCGATTACAGAAACCATGTTTAAATAATGTTTCCTATTTGATAAAAAGATTAATTAAGTTTTAGAATAACAAATGGTAGTAGTTTAAAGTATATGCTCGTGCTTGAATTTGGACCTCTAAATTTATGCATATACAAAGCAACGCATCGATATATTTGAATTACAAATTCATTAGAACAACATTTCTAACTCAAATTAATTCCACAATAGAGTGAAATCAGCTGAAAATGACCTTAAAATATACAGTTATCATGCATTATGGAATAACGGTTCTATAACAAGTAAATGTAAATAATATGACCGCATAATTAATACTTCACAGGAACTTGATTAATCAAAATATTAATTTTCGTTTAAACCAAACACGATTATTGTTTACCGCTAATGTGATTGCAAAAACCGCAACAAAGCTGGATTCACGACAACTAATTTTAATTATAATTAAAATAACTGTTTGTTTGCAATGTTTATGGGAAAACCGTTTAACTAAAAAGGAAATAATTTCATTTTTAATTTTGATGGTAGATTGTGATTTTATATCGATCATGATTATTATATTAAATTTTCCATGGCTTAGCAATTGTCAGTCGAAAAGACCATGATGTTATTAGTTCGGCTACCTACGACGGAAAAAAAAATTACTTAAATATCCCTTTTTATGTATTAAGAACTCCCATTATTTTTTAAATATAAGTTTACTTTGTACCTAAATACACAAATATTAGTATTTGAGAGAAATAAACTTAGCAGCTAGTTAATGGCAACTTTAAACTCTGTTAAGCACTGATATACATTTATTTAAATCCTAAGTATTTTTCTGACGTAGTACGAAGGGTAATGTGCGTTAGATTTCATACCATTTTTACTAACATTTCAACTACAGACAAGCTTACAAGTTAGCATACAATAAAGCGAATTCCCAACTCGTATCAGCCGCGACCCAGTTTAAAAATAACCGTGTAATGTACGCTTATTATGGTAATATAGAGTGCTGGTAAAAGTGCGGTTTGTTTATATTGTAGAAGAATGGGATAGTTTATTAATATAGTTTTATAAACAGTCAAGATGAGCCTGTTTTGTGAAGAGAGTCGCCGTATAAGTCGTTTCAGTTTATGACAAGGCAAATTATTAATCTTGGTCACATTAGATCATCTTTTTTTAAGCAATCGCGGTAATGAAACTGCCTCGTTAACCTAGTGGCGCTAAGAGCGACTGCTACGCTAGAGGTCTTGGGTTCGATTCCCAAGTCGACCAAGGTGTTATTGGGTATAGCAGGTCGGAGTTTGGATTTGTGCCCGGTTAGTGAATAGGCTCGCCACTTATTACACAGGACCTAAACATATCGGCGAACTGTGGGTGAACATTGGTACACCTCTGCCTACCCCTTCGGGGATAAAGGCGTGATGATATGTTATGTATGGTAATAAAACTAAAGTGTCATATGACGCTTAGACGACATCTGATATAAATTACCAAGCTATGTTATTTAGAAAAAAAAAATAGTAAATAAACAGCTAAACATACTACTACGCTTTCTAATTTACTTCAGAGATCTAAGAAACTGATTACACGGCGACAAAAACTAGTTGATTTTTCCACGATTTATCGTTTTTCGCGGTGTGATTTTATTACTGACATTTTTATTAGATTTTTAACACGGTAATATATTTTCACTATATGACAAATTGTTATAAATTGAATTAGTTCTTTCATTTTATGATCTTTTTGCACGAAATAAAGAATGAAGGGTTAAAGTAATTAGCCGGCCTTTTGATGAAAATTAAGGCCCCAAGCGTGGCAATATAATTAATCTCTTAACTAACGTACACATTCTTAATCCTTGTTTTAAACTTAAATTTTGTACATGCAGTATACTTCAGAAAGATTGCAATTTTCAACTTCATAAATTAAACTAAGAGTACTTAAGAGTTATAACATCTTTAAACCTAAATTTATACAAACATGCTCGCAGTTATCCTTGAAATTTAAAGTTCAGGGCACGAACTTTTAACTCCACAAAAAGGTTTTAATAAATAATTAACTTTCATTACCAAAATTTCTCAGGTAAAAAAGAAACAGAACATTTCTCAGTAGCCACAAAGAAACCTAATAAACCGGTACACGTAATTAATCAAAACAATAGTACCTTAGCGACAGATAAAATAGAACCTTAAATATAAAGCAGTAATCTGTCACAGGCTTATTTCACTCTGTGGCATGATTAAGCGTGATTTTAGCGCTCCCCAGACGCACGCCGAGTTCAGAGGCGGCATTTTATTCCGTAATGCGATATTATATTTCATTTCGTAGGAAAATGTGTATTATTAGGGATTGTAAACATTCAGTGTTTAGTAAAGTCGTTTACGGTATTAATAACAATTGAGGCTTATTGCTCTGATTACTGAACTTGGTACAAAGTGGTGGATTTATTTCTAGTTGAAATAGGGGTTAGATTTATATTACTACTAACAATAACTTATTATGTAAAGTTAATGAAAAAAACCTTTATTTTCCTTACAAACGATATCCTTCTTGCCTAAAAAGGTGGTCATGATTAGAGCCTGCAAATGAGTTTCTTAGAATAAAAGTTTTTTCATATTTACGGACAGTTTTGTTGCATATATTGTATCTAGTAAAGATAAAACACCTAAGTACTTATTTGACGTATTATTTACTAAGTGCTCATTGTTCATAGTTATTTCAGAGTTCAAGGCATTAGTACCTGTAATATTAAATGTCTGTTAAAGTCCAGGAGTTATTCCAGACACATACCGATGGGAATTACAAGTTCTATTCGTGTATCGACCTAGTTCACCATGCATAAGGCTTAAAGGCATCTATCATCAATAATTCTCTTAAAGTTCGCTAGACTTCAAAAAAGGGAGGTTTGTTCCTATGTGTACGTTTGCACATATGTAATTATAGGTAAGTATAGGATGAGGCTGGAAAAGGACCGTATATTATGGCACGAAAAAGGGGAGGCCTATGCCCAGCAGTGGGGGGAAAAAGGCTGTGGATGATGATGATGATGATACAAACAGAAAAATTGTACATATTAAATTATACATACAAAAACGTTTTTATTCGATGTTCCTTTTTATACACCTACTATAATTTTAATGTACTGACAAGTTCGGGCAAATCAGTTAACTTGTGTTCAAGATCATCCTCATCTCCCGAGCCTTTTCTCAACTATGTTGGGGTCGGCTACCAGTCATACTGGCTCCAACTGAATTAACTTGTGTTCAAGATCTGAACTAAAAATACCAAAGTACCAATCTGTGGGTAGCTCAATCATAAAAGGGTGTTTACTGCTAAATTTGATTTCAACTAATTATTACCGTCTATAAATAAACTGCCTCGTTGGACTAGTGGTGCTAAGCGCGCCTGCTACGCTAGAGGTCTTGGGTTCGATTCCCGAGTCGACCAAGGTGTTATTGGGTTTTTCTATGAAATTCTCAGTAGCAGGTCGGAGTTTGGATTTGTGCCCGGTTAGTGGCAATAGGCTCGCCCCCTATTACATGGGACCTAAATATAGCAATAGCCTGCCTACCCCTTCGGGGATACAGGCGTGATGATATGTTATGTTTTATGTTATGCTATAAATAAACAAAAAAAGATAAGCCTTAAAAGTAAACATGAATCAATAAATAAATATTATACAAGAAGCTTTATAAATACGATGTTTAACAAACATTTCAAAGTGTCATGATACGAGCTTTTAATAAAGATAAATAACAAGGAAAATATTAATTACCTTCCGGGAAACCCAATTACGTTAATACCGAAATGGCGACAAATTTTATAGATGGCGGATCGACAGGCAAATTAATAGGTTCTAGGAAATTACAATGTTTTATATGATCTCAATACACCGTTTACATGTAGCCATTGCCTTTGCTATTCGCGCTGCTGAAATATGACCCAAAATTTTGCTATAGCAACGTCTAGAAAAAAAACTAAAGTCAAGAAAGCAACATGTATTCAATCGCGTTATCCATATTCCTTTGCAAGTAGACGCGGAAGCTGGTTCATCATCTCCCTGCCCTGTTCCCAATTATTTAGGGTCGGCGCAATGCGTATTCAGCTTCCATTCATCTCTACAACTTGACATCTCAGTAGGAAGCTAGTTTATAGGCTTTTGATTACATAATTCTTCTTAAAACATTATTTGCATGATGAAAGATTTTTGACCCTAAGGATATATGTATTCTTTTAATTCTTGCTAATTACATAAATAAATCAAGAATGTCAAGGCTTTAACAATAACGGTATATCCTATGAGTAAATTATCAACGCACTCAACAAACGGTTATATTAGACTGTTAAAATAAATTGGTATTTGTAAGATTTAATTGCTATTCTTGTCGTGATAAGATTAAATAACGGTTTTTTATTTTTATTTAAAGATATGTTTATCGTTACCACAGGTAACAATACGGTATTCGAAAACATAAACCAAAAAAGTAGCAGTTAAGCCTTTGCCACTTTAATAAACAATGTGCTGAAGTTCAGTTTATTTTCGTTACATAGGTTTAGTGTGTACTTTATCACATGATTTTCATACCTTGAGCAATAGTTACAAGTAAATGGTTAAAAAATACAAGTGCACTACGACTCGCCTAATACACTTAGGTATACCTAATACTTGCTATCCGCAAGTATCTCACATATTTATTAAAACAAAGAACATCAATATTGTTCTCAATTGCTATTTGAGACCCGCACGACACATCCTTTTGTACATTCTAGACTAGACATGTACAGGTATTGGCTAAAGTGTCTTCTTGAAAACTTTTTTATGTCATTAAAAGCCTAGTACATATTTTTTTTCTCTGTTATTCTTGTTAAAAGCCTCTAATCATTTACGTACCAAAATAAGTAAAATTTAAAATTACATTATTCTTTTGTGGTACAGCTATATATTTTGTGCACTTTCTCATACCGATAATTCATTTAGCGTCTAGCAGTTTAAATACCCACCTGGTTAAGTTTATTTTAAATATTTTTTTATTTGTCAATCCTTGTCATCACGCGAATGGATTTAGGTCTCTAATTTTCAGCCGTACACTTCATACCAGTTCGGATCAAACCTACCCACAAAATCGAACATTCCAAAACTGTTTATAATTCCAACACGTTTTGATGTAAAATGAGTTATTCTGTAGTTTCGTAAAGGAAGGAAGTAATAAGTCCGTTTTCATATGGTAAACGGCTTGTTTGTTTAATTCAGATAGGAATTTATGAAGCAATCGTAAGTGGGAACAGCGTGAATAATGTTGTTATGATTTGATTTAGCACGGGTTGAATGACATAAACATTGCTAGTGTTTCCAGTAGACCCACTTACAGGCATTCCATTCTAGTTTTCTCTTATGTAAAATTAGATGTTACTCAATAACTAATCGGAGGAATTTTTGGCAACATTAAACTCAAAGCAAATTAATTTTCCTTTAACGTTCTTTGCAAGTAGTATCTAATTAAAACATATCTATTAAATACGAAGTGTATATGAAAAAGAAATCTAGCTGACCGATCCTTAACAAGTATAATAATATGAATTTAACGATATAAAATATTTAAGGTCAGAAACAGTCTGCTATTTTATTTGAGGCGTTCACATTCGAGATTTGCTGGTGTCACCCAGCATACGATCTCTAGCAAGTGGCACTGCACATGTAACCATGTTATAACATAGAAATTGACACTTTCAAAGTTATGTACTACTGCTGTTCAACAAATCATAAAAATCTAGTAAAATATATGAGTTCAAACTGTGTGCAACTGAATGTAGTACAATAAAAACATCAAATCAATGACATACTTTGAGTATTTTCAGGATTATACTGATCTAACTTCTAACATAATCTTAGCACGTCATCATTCTCAATCCCCGTTTAAAATGTGATTTGAAAAATCCTTAACAACTTATCACGCCACCTGATTATAAATAATTTTATGGAATATCAATCTTTAAAAAAATAATGTATTTTCATAGCTTACACTAGTGACAAAACATTTCAAGACATACATTCTGTACTCTATTGTACAGCATTGTAAAAGGGTCCTGGAGACCACTAGAATACATTAAATGAAGACATTGATCAACTGCGATGTTCACACGGCGAGAGTATTTACTATTCCAGTAGCGGATATAGTTGAAAGCTTGTTCTCAAGAAAAGGCAATAATGCTGAAGTATGTCTAATAAAAGTGTGAAATGTCGACGTATGTAAAGGGCATAGTGATTAAGAGACGATAAAGGAATTGGAATGGCTTGATAAGGAGGAAGAGAACATTAATAATTGTAATTCAGTTTTTGAAGGACGTAGTAGAAACCAAGACAAAAAGCATGGTTAATATTTCATCTTTCATGCCAAAACAATTGATTAATTCCTACTGTTTTATTACTAAGAACGCGTAATACAGCACATCTATATTATCAAGCAGCATTGCAATTGATGTTCCAATTTAACTACGAAATTATCTAGTGTAATAATGCCGCCTTTTGGACATATTACTTCTCAATTTAATTTGTGATTTTACCTATGTGCAATAAAAAAATACGATAACTAATCAAATATCTATTAACCCACCAAAAAGCGAGTAACCCATCGTAAATTCTAAACACAGCGTCACCCGGTATCGTAATACGTAATCACAGATCAGCGAGCACCGGACGCGGCGGGATTAGCAACGTCCATTGTGCAGCATTCAATGGGGACTCGCATTGTGTGCTGCACATTCATCAATGACCATTATGACATTGAAAGTACGTACGATAAGCGGTTAATTGTGAGACTATATTGATACAGGATATGGTATTATCGGGAGTCTTTTAAGTTGCGTAACTGATAGTAGGATGATGTGATATTAATAATAATAAGAGTTATTATTTTAACGGCACTTTCACAAGTTAATATGTTCTGATCTTTAAACTAGTATAATAATTAGAAAAAAAAAATTCTTTATATGGGACCAAAATATGCACCTTGAGGGACCTTAACAATCATAAAAACTTCATGGCGAGGGTAAAATAAATAGAGTCGAAAATGATGTTTAGAAACTGAGCATAGTGGAAATAAATAGAAAAAGTAATAAATGTTAACTATTCAAACTAACACGTCAAAGATGAAACTTAGAATTACATGCATACAGTATCAATAGCTATAGTCACATCAATAACTACATCACTTTCATCAGTATTACAAAAACATAGATTCACACTACATTAGTTAACGGAACATCAAAAAAGAAACGTTGATACAAGTTTTCCTTTCGAACGACTCTTCCACATCGGCGGACTAGCATACATCCACTCTAAAATCATTCACTACCCATAGCGTCGATATCAAAGCATAAACCAATACCATACTCCTTTGCCTTCGTAAATATAAAAGTGTTGAACACGGCGTTACATCAAAGACTATCAATTTCACAGATATTAGCGTGCGACACTCGTCCGTGAAGTAAAGATGTATATATAGTACGGCTTTATGAAAAATTGAGACGGTTCACGTGTGACTAAACTTTGATTGACGCGGTTGTGTGTGAGTGGTTTTTAACGTTTAGTATCAGGTTTAGGTTCTTGGTAAAATAACCTATTTACTGCGGATCGGTTAGTCTTTTCTTCTAAGAACCTAAAAAGAACTGTCAAGCATATAAGAACTGTTTGTATTCTTCTTAGTTTGTCGATGGCAATCGATCTACATAGTGGCGGAACCAAATTCTGCTACGAGAATTGCATCGTCAGTAGCTGCCATTAAATCATCCATCGTGCAATTATAAGGGCACGAAGGACAAGATAATAGATGTTCCATTGTTTGGGGAGTGATACCACATCTGCAGCTTAGGTTTGTTGTGCCGAGGAATCCCCACCTAGTCATAACTGTATTTGCTTCTGCCAACCTCGGGCGGTTCAGGGGCTTCCACATTGTTTATATTACGTAACGATCAAAAAACCTTAGAACTATGTTTATCACTATCCACACATAAAATTTCTTCAATTTCCTCTATCTAGGCAAACAAAGGTTCTCGTTACTCACATTAATAAGGACTATACACAAGGGTTATTTCTTACTATACAACTATTAACATAATATAAAAGTTATTTACTACTCAAACAGCGTATTCTCGAGTATAACAACCTATTTACTACAGCTTACACGATTTATGAGCCGGAAAATAAGATGTTATTTACATTAAGGGCTCAACAATGGCACCGAATGTTTCCTTTTGCAAATTACGACGAAAATTTGGTTGTAATATTTTGATATCGAAATTTCTTGAACGAAAAAGCCTTATAAAATAAAACACTTTAAAAGGTATAGTTAATAATTTTCCTTCCTTCCTTATTGAGTCAATGGTACTAACAAGAGTACAAGAGTACATAATTTAATAAGACATTTATTTTTTGGGCCAATACAGACCATCCCTTTGGTTGCAGATATATTTACTCCGACATTAATGGCTTTCTGTTTGCTTATATCATGTTTACACCAAGAGTTAATAGAGTATTCTCTATTATTAATACGCAGTCTGCATGGCATCAAACTCACCATTCCGCAGAAAACTGTGTCAATTAAAAATAAACCCGTGACAAAACCAAAAATAATGGCCTAAAATCCCACAGCATACATCAAAGATCATCATTATCGACCAAAAATAACAAATTTCAAGCCACAGAGAACCGAACCGTGCTATAATTAAACAGTTTCGCATAACTAGCAACCGACGCACTAGAATGACAGGCGTCAAATTTGACACCTGACAGCTGTCAAATTTGACATACCGCACCGGATTCGGAGGGTATTTTGGGAAGCAATTGTTTTTAAAAATGCTTTCAGAAATTCAAGAAGTTGGGAATAGCTACATGGAACATGTTTCAGAAAGTTTTTGGATAATCGTTACGTTTTGTGGAATGTGGGATGTTACATAACAATGTAAATAAGGTGTGGGGGATTTCATATGAAAGATGTCAGATAGGAATTTGGTATTGTTAGAACTAATGTGCTTTCATGTATATTTGTGTTTTTAAATCTTGCTTATATCAATACCTACGACTTGACATATTTGTTTAGAGCGATTTTGAGTTGAAGATAATTTGATGGATTTTGGCGAACTTTAAAATACAAAATGTACATGGCAATGTGTGCTTTATGTTCATCTGAAATAAGTAATAAGTAACCTTAAAAAAACACTGCAGTTTTACTAAAGATGCATCAAAATCAAGTTCAACATTGCCTAAGGTGCTTCGCAAAGTACACAGTTAGTTCCAAACCAATAGATCGTTGAAAAGGTAAAATTATTCCAACTTGGTATCAGCAATCAGATGTAAAAGTTATTGAACAAGCAAGTTTTAACAAGCTACCGTTATCGGGAGACGAAGGTATCCACTTAAAGGTGTTCGGTGATGATCTCATAGAAAATATTACTTTTATAAGGGTATCGTTTATCATAAAGTTTAAATATAGCTGAAGAAGTAGACAGATTCATGTAAAGTTTGTTTAAAATACTTAATAGGTATCTGTCGCCGTGGGCTTCACAAAATATTTTTAGACCATACATACAAATAATCACGCATCTTTTCCTTGTAGGGGTAGGCAGAGACGAGCTTTTCCACTTGCTAAGATCCTGACACACTTGTTTCGTTTCGTCCAATTTCATATTCCTTCATACATGACCTTTGGTTTAGGGTATCCTTGACCTGGCCTTTTTATTCACAATCGCCTATACTTTGTTTACCTTTTTTCAAATCACATGCGTTAGTAACTTATACGAACATTTTTAGTAATATAAACAGCTGTTTGTTTCATCATCATCAGGCATGATGACCTCAAATATGACACAATCAGAAATTTTGAACATAGACATTAGTCCATACAGTAGTTTAATTATCTATCAAGAGAATAATCTTCCTTCGTCCATTATTGCAGTACTTCCGCTAACAATGCAAACCCCACTTTTTTCGATCTAAAAAAGATACTCTACAGCATAAAAACTAGGAGTACCCTCAGAAAATTAATGTTCTTAACTGTTTACATCGTTCGAGTACGGACGCAAGCACGCCCGTATAATTTATCGGAGACTCGTAATTAAAATTATCGCGGAGCGTTCACTTGCCTCGTGTATTTAAAATTAAACACCCTGTAAGTGAGATGGATACACACTGGTGGGTAGAATGGCGTTCGGGAAAATACGATTTTATTTGCAGAATAATTAATAGGTTAGTAAGTGCTGTGTGCTTCTGAATTTGCTCATGTGAATGCGGTCCGAAAAAATTGAAAAACTAATACACCGTAAGATATAACAGTTATACATAGGTATGGACGTAATAAATAACTAACGGGATAAAAGAGTTGGCATTTTACCATAAGAACAATTATTTTTGATCAGTTACAGTAATTTGTCAACACCGTTCACAATTGAAAATTAAAGGTTCCGTTTGTTTAAAGACCATGAGAACCTATTTTGAAAGATACAAAATTATAAAGTAGGGAAGGGATATTTTGAAGTTCGACGGAAAATGGGATATGGTACAACTTATAAGTTAAGTGTCTGTGTATGTCTGAAGCATTGCAGCCCATTTGGGCCACGTTACACCTATTTGGGTGAATACTAAATTATTTTATTTGTTTGATAAAGGACGAGTATTTACAGCTACGAGTATGATTTATTCTATTGATATTCTTTCTAACAAATACGTTGTCCTAACAAACCGCCCGCACGTAGTATACAGAGTTTCTCGCACGCAACTCGCACGGTGGCGGATGCGAAAACTTCGACATTTTATTAGTTCACCCTTAACATACTTGCGAGCTTCCTTGATTTATAACCTAAACATATTTCATATTAAAACTCGAAACTTGCAGCTTCTGACGTTTTATATTAAAAGTATACGGCAATTTGTTAATGCATGTACTTTTGTTTTAAAAGTTTGCGTACACATGTGATTTCTAGATAATCTTAGTGAACTTGCTAGTTATAACTAAATGCATTTAATTGAATAATAATCTAAACACATACCAATTTTTGAGTCTTGTCTTACTTATTTGCCTTGATAACGATTTAGTCGTTGAAACCGCTATGTGTAGGAATAGCAAAACTTACCTGAAACAGAAAAAAAAATACATTAGCATTAATTTTATTCACGTGAAGAAACAGACAGCTTCGTATTAATTAGGTACCCATCTTAATTATTAAAGATTACGAAATTTATTTCCTTTCTCTATTTAGTTGAGGTGCAGGTAAGCTGAAATACAGTTGACATCAAAGACAAATCAGACAGCAAGCACAGAAATTACACATACAACTAATATTTACTACAGCCTAGTAGTTTTTCTAGTATTTCCTAGTTACTAAACTTTCCAATCGCATCTTTATCGACGTCTAACACTCGTATATCACGCTTACGTGTGCACCGCTAACGGCGGCTAATAGGCGGTGAGCGATAAATCATAATTATACCACCATTTACACCAACTATCGCTGTTACGATCTATAAGGCTGGAAGTACTGCTAAACGTAAAGCTTGGTAAATATCTATTAGAGTTTTTATTATAAAATAAAGACTGTTAGTGACTTTATTTGTACTAGACTTTTACGTGTTTTGAAATTATATTTTCTAGAGAAAAAAGTACGAATTAACAGCACAAAAAAATAATCGATGGGCATTGATTAATCTATGGTGAAACTCTACATATAACTCTTAATTTAAATCAATTGTTCAATGAAGTAAATTAATAACATTAGTCTCATTCGGTAGTACGATTCATTGTTCGAACGTAAACAAAGACTATCCATTTTGTGGACATTGGTTCAGCTGTTTAGGTACAAATTCGTATCTAAGAAAGACACTAATAACTTTTAAACTATCGTGCTGCATGTTTATATTAATATTATAGAACGGGATATAGCGTGAGTCTGCTTGCGACTACGGCCGGTGTAACCCGGTCGAAACGCCAAGCCCTAAAGGTATTTATGCATGTTCGCGCTAATTCCCGTTCTATAATATTAATATAAAGAAAGACACTTTTGTATTAACAATCTACTACAATTCGTTGGTTAATGTCAACTTGCACCCACAAACAAGTAAATAGGTTAGTAAACATATTTCTTAAAGCTATTAAATAAAATCCGGAGGCTGTTGATCATTAAGTAGGTGGTACAGGTGAGTTTAGGGAGTCCCCCTAGCACAAGCATGTGATAACGAACGCTGTTAGGAATTTATACTTCAAGTATTGGGGCCGCAAAGGCAGCGTGTTTTGATTTTGTATATTAATGATAGATGAGTTTTGAAGATAGATGAGTTTTAAAGATAGATGAATAAAAATGCACAAAAGGTATTCATTTATTATTTTCTGAGAATAAACTCCTCACCATATTGATATGAAATGACGTGAGTGCATTTTGTGTGAAAGTATGGCATTGTTAGACACACTTCTAAACTTTGATACGCTTTTACACGCATACTTTAGTGTTTACTTACTTTAATAAACAAAAAACTTTTTTTTTGCTAGCCTAAATTAGATCCCACTGCTAGGCAAAGGCCTCCCCTTCCTTCTTCCAAACCTCTCTGATCAATAATTAATTATATAAGTATGGAGAGGTAAACAATCGCTTTCCTAGTGGCTACAAATCAAAAATCTTCAGTAAAGGTAAGGACACGCGCTAATGGTAATGGCACTCCATATGAGAGTTAACAAGTGCTACACAGATCATATAAAATAAAATCACGCTTTTTATTGTATAGAGGTGAGGCAGAGATATTGATCAATCAATGTTTAATACGATTCTTTGGTTTATTTCATCTTTCAATTTGTTTAGAGCAAGATTTTTTTATTATATTATTTCTTTAGAAATATATGTACAATAGAAATAATAAGAACAGTTTTTAGCGAAGCCAAGTACAACCATAGGTTGTCCTACGCGTCGTTGTATAGAAAATGTAGACATTTAGAAATTATTATACTACATATTTTCCTAACTTATGTATAAGTTAGCCACTTGTACTTACATAAAAGTGTGAGATACTGTGAAGGTATTAAACAAACTAACCAAGGTATTAAGATAAATAGAAAATACAATACAAACTTAATGAAAGCCAGCGTATTTGTCGAAGCACAATAAACCGGTACTATGTTATTTTCGATAGTATCGCGAAGAATGTAGCTACAATGTAATTTGTCGAAAAGTCTTAGTTATTTGCAACCCTGTCGCTAACTAATTGCTTTCTTACTATTTGCTTGATAATGGCTTGGGTTTGGTGTAAGTGGTGAACTTACAGATATTTTGGTGCACAAGAAAAGACAATACCTAAACTTTTTTTTATTTGTAGGATTTTTTTCGTAACGAGGACTTTTATTATTTAAATGAGTAAATAAAGAAAATATTATGATGTATTTTTATCTTTTTTAAAACTCTCATGATACATTGATTTATAATGCAAAAAATACACTTTATTTGTACGAATGCGTGACGTCATAAACAGCTGAACTTTGATTCGCTTTATCTGCGTGTCCATTATACCATTTTTTTCTATTAAGGTATTCTTATGTGATATTAAACTTTTTTCAATGACATTCAGTAATGTGTTGCAACGACATGTTTTACTAATACAAAAATTAAAGGAAAGGTTTTAGCGTGTCACAAGTAGGTCCTTCGAAATCTCCGCCTAACGTTTCGTTGTTGTGGTCAAACCTAGTTAAAGTAGCGATTGTTTACGTACATACGGACAAACCACAACCGACCATTAAGTGGGATATGTTCGCCATGCTTTACAGCCATTATTTGACAAACCGCAGGGGGCTTGACAAACCATTTGCTAGTTTAGGTATTGTTGTTAACTGTTGGTATCGAATTGAGGTCAGTTCAGCTAAAACATAGTTTGAATAATTTTGGTTTGTTATGTCAAATATTTATTTTCAAAATTATGGTTCATACCTTTTGCATTCACATATTGTGTAGGATGTCCTACGATGTTTGGAAAGACTTTTTACAATTATTTTACAGTACCTGTGGCACGCGATTACACTCGCTTTACAATTTAATAGCCTATCACTAACTGTCTTTTGAAAATTGGTTGATGCTGGACTTTTGCCTATCTTTGCTATTATTGAGCTATCAAATGCAAAAAATAGTTTATTTTTTTACAACTGAAAACAGGTTTATTCATTTACTTTTAGAGCGTTATACCCGTACATATCAAATTCGCTGGCACTTTTCCACAATACCTTTGCAAGAGAAGTCATCTAACTAACTTTCTCCGCTACCGCTTATAACTGAACCCTTCTCATTAGAAGAAGACTTCCCGCCGCAGCTATCCTTCCACTGCTAATACCGGCAGGTTTAATTAAACACATTTCTTTGTTGTCACAGCCCACGATATTTTTCTTGTTACAATTTACAGTTTACAAACAAATTGGGTCACGGAATTGATGTTTTAAGGGTGGAGCGAGGACTGTATATCTTAATACAAGGTAGGCTGTGTACAAAACAAGACTGGATATGATTCTTGGTTTTAAAACTATTATTAAAACTACTAAGACGATACGTGCTATAGTAATTGAGCTTTGCCCACGTTTTCTCTGAGATTCAGAAAACATTTTTTTAAATTATATGATATACCTTTTTAAGCAAAACAAGAATTTTCTAAATTGGTCGAAGCTCGTTTGAGTAATCGGGAAACACACAAAAATCCTGAGAATCTTGTTTTTTAACTAAGTTAAAGAGAGCACGATGTCTAAATTGATATTTATTTCTTTCAACATAAAAACGATCAATAAGAAGACAGAAGATACATCGGGCTTATACATCCATATATTAACCTCTCTTAATTAATAAGTAATTACCTTCAAAACTAAAACCGCTACTTCAAACATAAACAACCCGCTATCATCTAACAGAATCGCTATTAATAAAGGTACGCGTATTTAGGAGTAATAATTGCAATGCGGCTTAACAATGAAATATACGCTACTGAAACATATGGTAATGCACTTTATTATCCGATCGGGTGCGATAAGCTTAATAAGCTGAATTAATTGCTAATGAGAGAATAGTGTTAATTGTATACGATGTAATGGCGGTTTA
Source organism: Autographa gamma (assembly GCA_905146925.1). Lineage (NCBI taxonomy): Eukaryota > Metazoa > Arthropoda > Insecta > Lepidoptera > Noctuidae > Autographa > Autographa gamma. The sequence goes on from LR989875.1 coordinate 1,510,199, forward strand.
TAATTTTGGATTGTTTAATTAAATTATGCGTTGGGATTTTTGCTATAATTTTGATTTATTTGTGTGGATTTAAATATTTACGTAATTAATACATTATTTATGTATCGTACTGGCTTTTTTGTTGGATACTTTCGTACGTAAAACAATTTTGTAAAATTAAATTTATATATGTCGCTATTTTCTATTTTAAGTTTAATTACGAAAATCCTAACATGACACACTTATTTTTACATATTGAGCGACAGAATACTGTGTCAAATACAGCTTGAAGAGTGTCAATTTTATCTAAATAAAATATAATTACACCTCATAAATTTTGACGAGCGCTCAAAAAAACGACGAATTAAAAATGCATGAATATTTTTTAACGGCAAGTCGTTAAATAGAGGCGTTCTATTTTTTATGACACCCTATTATATTGTCTTTAAAACTAAATAAAAAAATGTCATTTTATGAGTCGAGCTGTTAAACTGAGGATATTTTTATGATGGCATTAATATTTTATATTGATTTTGAGATGAATAAAACATGCAGCAGTTGACATTTTATAGCCAGTTCTTAGTATGTGATGATGATGGATATTAATTATCGTGATATTTTATCGGGATTTTAATATGATAGAATAGATGAAAAGTGGTCAATGGCCTACGGTTTTAGCACTGCAACTACATTACTCTTGTCTACTAACCACAAAACCAATAAAAAGACAACATAACATATTGTGTTCGGAACCTAAAGTAACTAGCTAAAGCACTTATGATATCAAATTAGACAAAGAAGTTACCGCAATCACCTAGACCCGAGTTAATATAGAAAAATGTCTTCGAAATAGCTCTTTTTTATTGACTGTCTATGTTCACAATAACATAGAATAATAATTTCCAATAAAGCATTAATTCCATGACCCCAAAATAGTTAATATAACTTCACAGTAACCAAGAATACGTTTCTCCGTACACCGATAGTACTAACGAGAACTATGGAGCAGCAATACGCTATAAAACTTTATGTTCTATCGCGGCGCCGGCTCCATTTCTTTATAGTTTCCTAGTACGTGTGTGCTTAGTGATTATACAATAACGATTAGCGTTTGCTAGTAAAAATAAAAATATTATATAGTTATACAGAGTGTTACGAAACCCCTACCCGATCCGTTAATAGGTTGTTAGGTATCGATATCTGATTACTTTAATTTAGTAAATAAATGGAAAAGAAAAATATAACCTATTTTTTTTTTCTCCACATGGATAGTGAGAGTTATAGCATCATCACAGGTTCTGCCAAATGATCATACAAAAGACCACCATTAATACCAACGAAAATGGTGGTTTAGTTTTTGATTTATCTTCAAATTTATGGAATTTGGCTACTTAACACCCTGTATAACAGAGTGAACATTTACGGTATGGGGATTTAATAATTACCTATAACATTTCATAGGTTTTAAATTGTGTGATTAAGCAAAGTTGTGTACATCTTACACAGCGATCTCACGTCTACTAGACTAGACCAATTTCATATGATTACATCAACGTAATAACATTTTGACTTACGAAAATAACTTAGTTTAGGAGCTGCACCGACAAGAGCTAGGCTCTTAAATTAAAGAAGGAAGAAAATAACTTACCTAAGCTAATCGGAGGTACAAAACCAACAATCGTTGCAAACTCATAGCATAGGACACTTTCCTATAGAGAAATAAACAAAAATACAAACAAACAGACAAACAAACGAATCCTGGCATTAAATACTCCCCCGTTTATCTACTGTGACTGAGGATGCCATTAAAATCTATTATCCGGAAAAAAAATTAAGGGCAAAAGGAAAAGGTACAGAAAATATACATTTGAAAGTTCAGTATTGTTATAAAGGTCGATTGATATAAATGGCGATGATTTTAATACGAACTCTTATTTTAGTAAGTGATTAAAATTGGTAAAAATGGAAGCCTTTGGATTACTTTAAGGTCGAAAAACTTCCGAGTGTTATAAGACCTTGTAAGCTCCTCTCGTTGTTAATCGGATCTTTTACTATCAATATTGAATAATCTGTCTATTTATCTATTCTTTTTCAGCGGCTATAGAAGAAGTTGGATTCTACTGCCTAAAATATGTTTGACTTGAAGTAATACTAAACCTTTTTTGTTTCAAGGTTATTGCTAAGTTTGTCCCGCATATAGCTATATTATTTTTCCCATATATGTATCTGTCATCAGTATAGCAAGAGATCAGGCCACCATAAAGGTGCACCTGCGATCGATGCTAACTGTCGCACGCTTTGATGCTCGCCGCAGTCATTGTACGTGTTGACTGTGGTTCTCAACTGTGCTTTAGTATTAACTTTTTATTAATTTGTTTTTATTCACTCAAAGGTGGTTGCGGAACGAATGAAAATTAGCTGTTGAAGATGTGACAAAAGGCTTCTTAAGATTTAAGTGATGACCTAAAAAGCTTTCCATAGTATTAAAAATTACTACATATTCAAGTTCTTCCATAAGTTTAACAACATTTCAACAATCTGAAAGAGTTTATTGTTTTGATCCAATGGCTGAGATAGTTTAGTAATATAGGACAACAGCTTATCAAACTAGGTCAATAGCAACCAGAGGTAGTCAACAGTTTTATTAACTTTAAATGTGTAATACTATACGCACTGAAAGGTAACAATATATTACAAGAAGAACAAAAAAAATATATGTCATGTCCCATACTCTCATTATTTTTTACATGAAATTGCATGAAATGCTCATTAACAAATTAAACTGTCTTGCAACAAACGCAGTAGTCCTTAATATAAATTATAGAAACAATAACTATCGTAGGTATTAATCTATACAATATCACCATAGTACTCGTATATGCAAAATAAATTATAAATCCAAAGTTTGATTTGAAAACATTATACAAGAAATCTCGATCAAATCCTTCAAACAACTACCAACTTCTATAAACACACGTTACACGAAGGTAATAAGTTAAACGTTAGTTCACAATAGCTGGTTAACATTAACAAGTCGAAGTAGGTTCTATCCTAAACATACTGCTACTTAACTTACTGAAGTTCTGAAACTTTGTGTGTGATAATTTCAGAGTTAACTTCAGTTGCCTTGAAAGGTATCGGAGACTTCAGTCGTCTCGTGTACGAGGGTTTAGATATTGTAATCTATTAAAAACAATATCTAATCTTTTTGTAAAAACTGATCCACTTCGATACTAATTAAGAGATTTTTCGAAAAAATATCACGTATGTTTCTGCAATATGAAAATAGGGTCGGGTCGGTAGGTGAGCAAATATTTTAATTTTACAGCTTCTGTAACGATTTCCGATCCTACATTACCAATTAACGTACATGGTTAATTAAATAATAATTTCAACAGTACATCAATAAACTTACACCATATTTGTTAACACCGTCCACAAGTATTATAGTTTCAAATAAATTCTTTAAACTAATATAAAATGTACCTTGTGCCTTATTAAATAAATAATAATAATAAAAAATAATAAAGTACAAGGAGCTCTTAGCTTTGAGAGCCGCTGTACTGGCTATCTCGGCGTATAATCCAGTATTATTCGATCCCAATATACATAATAGGAAACTGTCGTACCCAGATAGACGCATATAATGGGTCGGCGATATTGCTGTGTTCACGGTATTAACGTTACATGGACAGTACACGTAAGGTGAACGTGTTTTAATATAAAATAATTGGAAGAATATAAGTATTACAAGATTTTGTAAAATGTACTAAATAACGTTGGTATCCGAAATAGTGTTGAAAACTAACACATCGAAAGAAAAGTTTTGAACTAATAAAATATGTCAAATTATTGTGTCGTCTTTAACAAACTAGTTTCTAATAAAAAATATTCTAACCTAAGTAACGTGGTATACTTACATACATAGCAAGTTAACTTAAAACTTGCAAAATCAAAAATCCAAAGACACAACAAAAGCCAAACTCAACACGTAGCACCCAAACAGCGTAGCCAAAACACCGTAGCACATTACTACGGCGTAGCGTTCTCGTAGCATACATTTTCACGTCACAAGATTTCCTCCGACAGATCAGCTACATACCACGTTAAGGTTCCATTAACACCAAATCATCATTAGTCACGACCATTGCGTAGTACATACATCTATCTAGATATATGTATGTAGGTATATAGGGCATAGAGAGCATAATGGCCGACTGTCTAGCATAGATACGGAGGCATCGTCAACTAATTATAACTGGGAACATTATCGTCTGTTTCGCTGACCAGTAATGTACCTGTTGATCACGAATTAAACGGTTAGGTGTAAGAATTTATGTTGTGTTATACAAAATGTAAGGCCTTTTTTTTCTAGGAAAACTAACTTTCTTTCTTACGAAAAAAGCGGTATTATGACCAGATTTTTAATAGCCCAAAATTGCATCTTTTTCCGATTTGTGTGAATTAACCAATAATTTATGTATGCCCATTAGACATTTGCTAAAGGATTTTTTTATACTGTTATGTAACTGAAATCATAACTGTAAATTTAAATATTGCTATTAAAAAAATATATCACATAAGTAAGCGAGGAGTTAAGAATTGTTTATACCTCTTCTTTTTTCTCATTTTCGTTTATATCGCTTTTTCAGATTCGACTCTACTTCCCGCCAAAAACATATAACCAGGTTTCAAGCTACACCTCAAAACAAATCCGTCCTCCTCCTACTTATAGAAGTATGCACGTATTTTCAGATTTTCCACCTACAAAAGAACTCTACAACACAAACACAGCTATCTCTAGGTAACTGGCACTCGGGTTAATCTGTACTAAGATTGAAGAATTAGCTCTCCGCGTCTTATGTAAGGCTTCCGTCGACCTGTAAGTCTTCATATTCGTAGAGCCTTTATGTATGTATGTCGTTGTGAGGGTAGAAATCACATATAATTGAAACTCTTTCAGAAGCAGAGGTTTTGCGAAATTATATTAGATATATGATGGGCTTGCATAGTAATTAGAAACGTAGTAATGCTTGGTATAACTTTACGTTAATTTAATGAAAATCACGCAAAGTTAAAAGAACGCACCGAATTATAATTACGGACCATCATTCGAGTTTTTATCCTAATTGGTCCGATATGCAGGTGATTAGAGCTAGTGTTATGGTTTTATTTTATATGAAGATAATCGCCATTTATGTTTCAATATACCTACGTCCATAGGTGTGATATAAACACTAAGGCGAATGGCAAGCTTTATTCAATAATATTTTCTTATAATAAATAAACAAAAAGTTTAGTTTATTCAATATCTTGACCAAAATATTTCAATTGCAACATAACAAATAACGATTCACAATCAAGAACTGACTTTAAAAAAAACGAACCCCACATTATTAAACTAATTAACTTGATAACTATAAGTGAGTGAATTAACTACGGGATGGGATAACTTTAACGGCTGCCCGACGACACAAAGTTTCGCTATCAACGTATCGCGGTAATAGAGAGATTATCATAGTTTCTCTATTAATGTTCTTCTATTTGCTTAGTTTTATTATCTCCATAATATTATTCTGGTTATAATTTTATTTGTTTTGAAAGTGGACAGTAACTGGTCTAATTTAAATTCTGTTTCTGATTTACAAATTCGATAGTATACTGTAATTTTTTCATGATGCAAGTCGATATATTCTTACATTTTACTTAAGCGATTAACTGAAAACCTATTTACGATGCTTTAAGCAAGTTTATCATCAATCATTTACATTTCACTTTTTCATTTAATGTCATATCGTCTTTTTAATGTCAATCAAGTGAACCTTTGAATATTAAGTATATATTTTTAGACGTTAACAGAAAATTTCATCTAGGTTTCGAAAAGTGTCAAATATAAACCTATTTAGCTACCTGCCTTTCTTAAACTAGAAAATATCGATACGCAAAGCAACGATTTATCTCCAATATGGCGTCGATGTCATCCTAAATCACGTGCATACACAATGGGCTATACAAAAAACGAGGGTCGTTTATACCCGAAACGGGGAGAAATTATTATAACTATGTGCCTAAAGCGCTTTTCAAAGAACCCGTGAAATATACTATAAAGATACGATAAGTTGTAATTTATTTTATTTTATAGTAGATTCATAATTTTCATATACACAGGATTTAACAAAAAGATAAAGGTGTAAATCTGCTGCCATTGTATTACCTAAATATAACCTACACTAAGCATTATTATGCATACAGCATCGAAATAAGTAAGCCTCTGTTTTTTTAATCATCATCTTTCTGATTCAAAATCTAGGTGAAATTATTTCGTTCGTTTTCAGTTAACTAATCACTAGTTACTTATAAAGTTACTTTAGTAACAGGATATCGAATCAGAAAATTGTCAGACTCACACGCTATTTTTAGCGACGATACTTTCGTTTTTCCTTCCTCTACATTTTAAACAACTACAAACCTTTTTCTAAAACAGTACACAAAATCGTTTTATCGTATTTCTTCCGTTCCAAACTTAGCGTTGTACACTTCGCACAGCATTACGCGTGGGATAAAGAAGATGGGTCCAGAGATAGGATAAGCCTCCATCGCTCTCCGTCGATAGATACAGGACTTTCCTGGACATATTTAAAGCGAATCGAGAGTTGATCGACCATAGTTTTAGATAGACTTATGCCTTTTGTCCACGGGACCTTTAAGGACGAGATTATTTCTCCTATATATCAAGATGAGGTGGCAGCCTTCCTGTATACGACCATACTAAATATATAATATGTTGATAGTAAAAAGGATAACGACAAAAATATATGTCTTGTGTGTGAATTTACTGTTTTATTTTCGACCATTATCGTCCCACTGCAGGGTAAAGGCCTTCCTTACCTTCTTCTAATTCTGCCGGTCTTGTGGTATTGTTAATTAACATAAAGGAATATTTGCATATTGAATGCTTTATGCAGTCTACATAGACGAATTTAATGCCAAAAGGCCTTGTAAATTACATAATACCTATATGATATTGGAAAGATTTTTAACAACTTATATTAATAAGTGGAGATCGTGAGCTGTGGCGTTCCTTGGGGGAGGCGTATGTCCAGTAGTGGACTGCAACAGGCTGATATGATGATGATATTAATAAGAACAAACTCTAGTTATCCACAAAAAAAACCTTCAACAAATACACACAATATCTTACTTTCCACACTATGTCTTGTCATAGATAAATGTCCTAACCTCCCTCAAACACGACAACACATTCGCAGGTAAGTGCGAACTAAGTCAACGCCCTCTGACTCAGCTATATTTTACGAAAAACCAACCGATGAGGTTGTATATAAGAAACGAGGGTAAATAATAAGGTTTTGTAGTGTCAGCGTTAGGTTGTTACGGTGGGAATTGACTAGTCAGCTAAGCTACGTTTATTGAATCCTGCTAACAAGGATAACTTTAGAGCTAAAAACTGTAAGCACTAACCATTATTGTTGAAAATACTAGATGTTTGTAACATCTTTATACCACATTCTTACAAATAATTACATATTTATCTTACAAAGAGACCTCAATTGCGAAAAGAAAATGATGAATGTTATCAAATAATCCAAGTTTATTTGGCATACAGATTAATTATGTCAGTATTACCTTAAAAAAAAGATATTAATTTCTACAATTCAATTTTAAAGACGAAAAATAATAGCAACATAACAGTCGATTTTGTCTATTTCGTTTCCATGGCAACGAATACAAAGAAAGTAAACAAACATTGAATCAATTCGAGACTATGAATTAACTATTCAAAATCAATACAGTTAACCCCAAAATTCTTCACAAGTTATATACCCATCACAACCTCATTACAGATAACCCTCACATCAAAATATGATGATTACATTAACACTCCATTACTACAAGAATGAGGACTAGATAGGAGCAAGCCGGACGTCCGGCGTCCGGGATAACACACAGCTAGTGTTGTACCGCGCCGGGAACTTTTATTATTAAGTTGTACAAGTTGACTCGGAAACTCGACGACTGCGACTGTCTGTTTCTTTGTTGGCGTTTTAAAGTGATGCGATTAAACGTGGAAGATGTTGCAGTGTTATCTGTTATTTTGTTTGGATTCATTTCTTATTGCGCTTGAATAAAATTGAGTTGGTTGAAAAGTATTTTTACTTGATGATTATCACACCCTTCAAAAGCAACAATTGGCTCATAATACCCCGAAAAAGAAATCATTGTTCACTATAACATACACAGCAAAATTGGCAGGAGCGCAATAAATAGCTCGCAAAAAGTTTTTAGTAAACTATAGCAGCATCTTTTTTTAAAGGAAGATCGCCATTAACGCCTAAATTACCTATTCTTACCTAAATGGATAACCTTTTAAATATCTAATTCTTCCTTATTACATTATATTCTTAAGCTATACAATGTACCGGGAAAACGATCTACACCACACAAATGACCGACCACACAAGTAAACTACACTATAAGATTATCAGGCTCAATAACTTACGTCATTACCGCGGGATCCCGCACTGTGTATGCAAAACGGATGCGCCGCGACATAATCCCGTATAAAATCCCGGGAAGCCACATCACTAGAATCGAATCTCAGCTCAGTTAAGTACAAGCGTACTTAATATTTAAGATGTTCGTTTATCTTTATGGCTGCGTTATCGGGAACTGGTTTTGGGACAAAATGGCGATGTTTCGGTTTAGTCGATGCTATGAAAGGTGCTATCTAGAAATTTTTGTTAAATAAGAGTTTTGGTAGATCAGACTAGTATCGAAAATAGCTTACGCCTTGATGGACAAGTAGGGTCTCATTGATGACTATATCATTCTTGACAACATGAATATTTTCGTCATTCATAAGAGCGAATATCTTTTGAGTTCAAGATGTATTCTCTCTTTCTATGTATTTATATCGCACCTTAAAACAATTTACAGAACGACAATTTTATCTCTGCTTTTTAACTTAAAATCCAACTCAAAACCTCATTATTTAAATGGATGAACTAAAGGTTCTCGATGGAACTCGTCCCGCTTGAGTCGAGTAGTCCGTTCGGAAACAATGAACATAACCCACCATGTGCTCTTAAAGCAGGACTGCTGACGTTGTGGAAGCGAGACAGCGCTATACGCAGTGTAGTGCGCTGTCTCACTTACTCAATAATAACAGTGGTTCATGGTACAGGGTCTGATCGCTACAGAAAGCGATAAACACCGAGACGTTTGATTACTTAACACTACTGTGGGCACTCGGATGGAAATCGATAGTGTTGTACCGCTTTTACTTTGTAGTGAAATGTATGTTTGTAGGTTTTACATGAATTGAAATACGTAGTTCATACAAAGTATTAATAATTTTGACATACTACAATAATGTTAGTGGAATTGTTAAGAAGAATTCGCACTTCAGGAATATGGGTAAAGATACTACACATACAATACCACATCATCTTTAAGAGTCGGTGTGATACCTATAAATACGATTGAAAAGTGTCCAACTTCGTAATTTTAGGATACCCAAAGGAAACTAAGGTACATCGTATATTATCCTTATCAGAGTATTATAGCAGAAACACTTTATTTCTTGTTAAAGGAAATCAAACAATACGTCATTCAGCTATAATTTTTAACAAAATTTAAACATCCCTACTGACAAAAACACTTTTGAAATCTCATCAACCCTCGTTTCCTTGAACACAATCTATTGAAAGGCGTCCATTTTTTAAATTCGTACGAAGCAAATTGATAGAAAACAGGGCTGCCCGTCGCAAATCCTGATAAACTTGACAGGAGGATTCTGTGAAAAAAACACAATATCGCTCTAACAATATCTTCTGTACTTTCAGAATGTAAAATATTTTGTAATAATATCAATCTGTTTGATCAAAATGAAGGCGAAACAGATATACAATAGTAAAAATATAATTTTATAAAGGAAAAATTGCCAAACACTTTCATTGGATCTAAAAATAGAAATAAAAGCCCAAACACTCAACATAGGAGGGGAAAAATAAAAAAATATAATTATTAAGCAACAAAAATAATTATAAGTCATTGTTAATATAATTAAGTATCTTAAAAATGTATTGTGTGGGGAATGAACTTTGAAAACAAATGTAAGGGACTTTACTTGAAGTTAATTCTTCTATTGCGATGTTTTCAGCCGAAAATAAGTGTTTTTTGTATACTTGAAAATTGTTGTGCGTTTGACATTCATGAAAACGTCTTTATTTGTTATCAGCCTCTTACATTTTTAGGAGCTTTTTACAAGCTTCTTATATTAATTTTGGATGGTACAAAATAAATGTGAACCGTAATATTCCAATACAATTCAAAATAAATAAATGGCTTTATCCCTAGATGGAATATAGTTATTGTTATGTTAATTTAGAGCCTAAATGGATACTAGAGTACTAAAAAGGCAGAGAAAAAAGATCTTTTGATCTCTTTGTGTTTTAGGTTCCTTAAGGAATCCCGTTTAAATATCACAATGCTGGTTTTATTTTTATTAAATAAATTGGGTAATACGATAAAGATAAGTAAAATTACATATTCAGATTATTAGAATAAATGATGATCAAAAAAGGGCTGAATAAACAAACTAGATTTAAATTATTTTTAAATCCACTTGTAAACCTTAATTCATATGAATGACTCTAGAAGCATATTATTATGATTTCAATATTTGTTAAAAACAAATAGACTTTTGGAACTTCGAGAGCAATCGATTGAATCCAAACACACAAGTTATTTCTGTCTTCCTTGTTCTATATAAAAATGTTCAAAACATAATTTGAATTCCTCCCAACTCCTTGATAGTATCATATTCATGTAGTGCCATAACTTGATGTTATTTTATGATAATGTCTGCACTTGTATCTATGTGCCAACGTTTCGAAATATATAGTAGTACAACGATGTTTTATTTCACAGATTTGTGCTTTATTTGAATGATTATCATGTTTTAAAGTTTACTGGGAGCTTTTTTGGCTTTTTGAGTTACTATTAATGTTTGGGTACTTTTTTCTATGACATATTATGTTATTGAGACAACTTTGTTTTACGCAAAAGTTATTGGAGAAAAACAAAGTGCCCTTATTTACGTATTTAAATTACTTTATAAACATAAATTATTTAGATTGTTAAGAGTTTAAAGATATACACATTTTATGCGTAATTTTTTTAAGTTACCTGTCACTATCTATTTAAAATGAACTATTGAAGTGATTGTGAAAAAATCTACATAGAAGTTGCTTAAATAGACATCAACACTTACAAACATGAAAATTTGTAACAAAATACACAATCATACAACTTAACCAGTTTTTTCTTACACAACAGTATCAAGCACCAGGCTGACCTAAATAAAACAAACTTTATACACTTGTCAAGCTACCTTCCGACTTAATACAGTACAGTTCCGATCCCGACAAGTTTTTAAACTCTTAAGTTAACACTCAGATGCGAAAGTTCGTGAGTGGTTCGATACAGTTTTCAAGAATTTATGATGCTAGTTTTAAATGTGTTTGTTTGTTTATGTTTGGTTGTGATGAAATTTTAATCTGTAAGTTGTAAGTTAGTATAAATAGTTAGTTTATGAGGTATGGGACTCGATCATCGGAAGGCCAACGCAGGAAACTACTTTTCTACATTGCCTCGGGTCTGTAGGACTTTCGTTGTGTCTGATTCCATAACACAGGTGTTATAGGTACAGTGTACATACTATGATTCCAGAAAAATGCATGTGATGTCTATTTTTACAAATGACAATATACAATTTATGTACAGATAAAAAAGCTTTTTCTTATCATTTATACTTACGTCGATTTTTTTTTCAAATGAGTCATATTATGAAAACCTAGAAACGATTCTCACGAAAGTTTTTCAAAAAGACCTTATGCAAAACACTTTTTTATTTCTTTTGTTTTTTCGCTCTGCCATAGCATATCTCTTTAAAAATACTTGCATGAATACCCATCTAAACACCCGAGCATTAATATTATTTATGAAGGCAGAGCAGAAACGTATAATCTTTCAAAGGTAGGCAACTTCCGCGGCACTGCTTGTTAATTAATAACACTTGTACGCTTTGCTAGAAGGCGAAATATATTAAATATACTTTGAGACTTAACGTGACAATGGAAGCTGGAGATTAAGATGTTTAATGTTGTTACGTGTTTATAAATAGCAGAGAAGGGAAATAATTTTAAGGAAAATATGAATGAATGTATGAAGATTATGACAAATAAGCCAATGAACTTTAAACTGTTTTATTTATTTATTTATTCGGGACATACAACAGTTACATATTTTAACTTATCATAATTAAACTGTTTTATTTACGAATATATACAAAACAATATTTCTTTTGAACATTAAACCTTTGAATTGACTAAACATTACATCATCTCCTGATCCTTTAACCAAATATGTTAGGGTCGGCTTCCAGTCTTACCGGATTCAGCTGAATACCGTGTTTTACATGGAGCGACTGCCCATCTGACCTCCATAACCCATTCGACAAAAACTACAGAACTATAATCAAGCTATACTAAACATTACATCATCTCCTGATCCTTTAACCAAATATGTTAGGGTCGGCTTCCAGTCTTACCGGATTCAGCTGAATACCGTGTTTTACATGGAGCGACTGCCCATCTGACCTCCATAACCCATTCGACAAAAACTACAGAACTATAATCAAGCTATTTGAAGGTCTATTTTATTGGAGTTTTGTAGTTTATTGCCTTCATCTAAACTTACAAACATTGCTATTTGAGCGAAGATACTTCACTAAAGAACGATCATAACCGACTTTTATATGCTAGATGCATTAGAATTCACAACAATGACATCCTAACACAATAATTGAAACAGCTCTAAAAACAAACTAGCACCAGATTGCACAAGCTAATAAAATGTTCAACAACATTTGTACAAGTTTTATTGGTAGCATAGTGTTGAGTATTGTGATAGTTTGATGGCTCTTCCAAACTTTGATGGACAACCGAGGAATCTGCGATGTTACGTTATATACTTGTCAAATGAATTGGTTTGAGGATTGTGTTGTGTTGCGGTGGGAAAGTTTGCTAGATTTATAGGAATAGTTGTGTTTTGTTAGGATATAGATCCAGTATTTTCATCATAAAAGAAACTTTCTTAAAGAACTGTTTGTGTTTGAAAAGAAGTTTCTTTCGATTACATAGTGTCACTAAGTTTTATTAGTTTTGTTGACAGTATTAAAAAATGAAGTGATAGTCAAAGTTTTAAAATAGCTATGTGCGTGTACCCATGAGCTCTTAAAACTGAACGTTCTATCGCGAGCATATTGTGTCTCACAACGCCGAAAGTACCTTTAGGAGCTCGTGGTATATAATTTAAAATGTAGAAATACACTCTTCCATGTCCATAAATCATCATGATTAAGATACTATTATCAGATGTTAACTTACACCATCCTAAATTAATGACAAAAACCCACTCAACACTGGATTTTAGCGTCAACCTTTACATTACACTACAACAACACATATCCTAATAAGAACTGCACATTCCAACAAATTACGTCCCTAATCAGGTCCAACAAGCAGCATACTGTAGCCATAACATAATAGGAGCCGTTGTCGCCGCGGCGCGCACAAAGGGCGTCGTTTGCGTCGTTTGCCACTAATGCGTTCAACATCGATTGCTATAGTTACCATTGTTGGTGTAACGCTATTGTTGTTTAGGACTTCCCCTTTTCGTGTTTCCTTTTTGATAGCTAGATGTTTGTTGTATTGGGAATTAAAATTTTAAACTCAGACTGAGAATTCACAAATGTTTTCAGAAAATACAGGTGTAGGTGCAACATAAATCGTTTTTTATGGTGTTTGTATGTTGTGGCAGGCACACTAACAAATATAGTGGTGTGATACACAATCAAGCAATTAAACATAACTCATTATAACACACTAGCTTGAGTACGATTCTGTTCCCCTACGCATCGTGTAAGGCTGTCAAACCTATATAGGAAATCGCAACATATTCAAAGAAAGTAATAACTAGAAATATTCGTAAGATACCTCTATTCTTATATGAGTAATTTCTAAAGAAATTCTTGAAACATTCTTGCAAATGAAAACCTCAATGATTTCACAATACATTTAAAATGCATCTACAATTCCTCACCATCAAACATTACAAGCAAAGCGGAGTCCACAATGTATTCGTGAATAAAATCATATTCCCAGTTCACATTATTCTGGAATAATTCAGGAAATATATCCAGAATATAACAATCGTAGATAACAAGAACACTGTCCAACAATTGCATAGAAATGTCGAGTTTACTTGTAGAGAGGACTTTTCTTTTAAAAATAATTAAACGGAAAATCTGCTCTCATTTCTAAGGCTTTATATTAGAGCTTTTAATATACTCAATTGTTAGCGAAACCGACTGTAATAAAGATGAAAATTAATAAACTGTGTTTACAAAACAATATTCTGTAATTTTCATTTCAATTTCTCTTCCTCTGATATAGGTATTTACAGTGAAGTTTTATTTTATATTACTAGCTTGAATATAATATTACAACAATATATAATATAACTTAATAACTATCATAAAAAAAAATGCACAGTACAATTATTATTTTTTTAATATTGGAATTTTTGATTTCCAACCCGTTAAAAACTTGAATCATGTATTGACATGATTAAAAAAAAAAAATGTATTATAGGAGACTATTGACTTAACGAAACCAAGATCTTTTCTTGGTCTCACCAAGGAAAAAGACTACACAACCCTACAGCAATACAGGAAACATCTTCATATAATAATATCAATAAATAAATGCACATCCGAATATCGAACATGATCGATTAGTTCCCACTGCCACGTCAGCATAACTTGGTATCTTGGTGACAAATTGTACGAAGCTGGAATATTCGAGGGGGTTATGTTTTCCATAATATTACGATTATGGGGGATACATGGGAGATTGATAGAGTTTAGGAAACTGGTTAGTATGTTCTGGGTTATTGTAGATACGATGAAAAATGTTTATAAGCTTAACAGGAGGTATATTTTAAACATTGCGTATGCAAAATAATGGCTTTGGCACAAAAAAAAAATACGTAGGTAATTTTAAAACATAACATAACATGTTTTATAATTACCTACGTATTGTAACATATGCATATAGGAGTCACATATACATAGCAGTGAGCGTTCATTACGAACTTTTTAAAACCCACGTAGTTAATTAAGTTTCCACTACGATGCTAGTTCTAATCTGATTCCAAAAAGGACGAGCGAGGTTCTTACTGTACAGTACATCTGAGACAAGAAAATTTCCTACATCAGGACACTAGGGTCCACACACAAACACATAGTGTATATGTTACTGTAAAGGCCCGAACAACGGTGAATCCTAAGGTTTACCAGTAGTAAAACCAAGATTTACCAATTTTCATTGGTAAATGTCCGTAAAAGTTTGCGATTCATACTTTTACTACCATCTACGACTAACTACCAGCTGGTAGATGTTATCTTTAAATAGCACGCAATTGTTAATAAACATAAATTTTGAATTACATACTAGTATGTCGGTTGGGCTTTTACAGTAACATATACACTAAGCATATGGTGTCCTGTGTCATAGAGTAAACGTAACTACAAGTAGGTCACAAACCGAGAATACAGGAGTCCTTGACAGAGTCCGTTTATAGCTTTAATACCAAGTTCCAAGAACTCAAGTAATTAAAATGTATGTCTTAATGTACGCAACCAGTAAAGTTTATTAATATGGAAACGTACAAGTAATTCTATGAATAGTTAATGGATATTAATATTACGAGAATTTAATTAAACGTTAAGAAGGTAATTAAATAAGATGTAGATATGCAACGGGATGTCTAGTTTTAACTTAAAATGTCTTAGGATTAGATTATTTTTACTTTTGTTAATTTACTATTTCATTTATTGTGGTACCTTACGAGGCTGTCTTAGCGCACCAGCGTAGCGCAAAAAGCCTCATCAAATAAATGATTTACAAGAAAAAAATAGATAGGTATGCAAAGTTTAGTCGAAATCTTTTTAGCACTTTTATCTATATTACCCCAAGAGGGTACCCAAATACATTTGTTTCTACTAAATTGTAGCAAAAAACAAGTGATTTTCTGACACAAACTTCGACACAGTAACGAACCTTCTTCCACAAGACCCAATCAAACAAACAACACAACAAATCTCAACCCTGAACTGCGGGGTCAGAAGTACCGAACTTCAATATACTCGTACCGTGTACTGGCGCGTAGCACGCAACAGGTTTGTTCCGTACTATTGCGCTGGTGAGAATTAGTGTGCCGTTTGGTTAGGGCTAGTTTTGTTATTGGAATACCTCGAATATTTATCTTGTTTGGTTAGGATTTTAAATTGAAAAAGTATCTAAATGTGGGTAAAACCATGAAAAAAAAATTAAAATGTTTTGTGATATTTTTTGTTTCCGAAAAAGACATTCTGTTCACAGTTTTATATAAATACAAAACTGAAGACATTATCAGAATTTAAGTAATTGCATTTTAAACGTTAAAAAATATATAATCTTATTTGTACACCCTGTAAATACAAGATCGAAGCCAATAAAAGTCAAATCATTTTCAAACACTTTTAAATATTGGAGCGATCTAGTTCAATTCAATGCATTTTCTTTTAACGAGAAAACACTTTCTTTTAACCAATATTTTCCACACCATTTCTAGCTAACGTCTACAATTCCACTAACAATAGTTTAGAACGAGTTTCACTTGTAAGGTGCCCGTAAAAACAATAAAAACTGTAACTGTCGCAAGTTTGGTCTTCGAGTCTAAGAGCTTATCATGGTCGATAGACCCTAAGGGCCATATCAGGGTACGGAAGGATAGCAATGAGAAAATCGTAGTGTTTGTATGTAAAATATTATTTACTGCCATCAAATATGCAAAGCCAATTTTATTTTTCTTAAATTGATTTACAAATCATATCGGCAACTACTTGAATTTGTATCTTTGAGTAATAATCCTTTTAAGATTGTGAAACAATAATACAGCTCGTAAAACTATTTTAAAAGCTCCTTACCAAAAAAACCGGACCATTTCGCATAAAAAGTTGATTCCTCATCGTTAAGAATTGAATCTCTTTTTTCGCGAATTTCACATCGCGTTTCGACAAATTGCCAACAATATGCGACACAATGCACCTTCGACAATAGTACATATACTGATAAAACAGTATCAATATCTTGTCACCCTTCACTCGTCATTTCAAAATGTCTGCGAACCTAAGTGCTAACCTTAGAGTATAAATAATTTAACTATAGAATACACCTAACAGAGTGTGAACTGTGAAAACCAGTATGAACAAGCGTCATCATAAAATTTGTGACAAAAGAGAACGCGCCGCTTTATTAATTCTATCATAAACCCTAATAATATAAAACCATATATATTCCAAAAAACGTTTGTCGTTGCACAAAAAATCAGTAAAAAAGCGTAGTACTGACAGCGAAGCATGAGCTTACGAATGGCACAACGGGTAAATAGCGATGAGCGCACTCTATATGTTTATTTATACTCTAAGGTACTAACCCAAAGTTATCAAGTCTTGATGTATGCTTGAAGCCCCAGTTTTATAGCTTAACAAAATGGAGTATTTAAGATAAGATGCTTTGTGAATGTTTTGGCTGTCATATCAGTTTTATGTTCTATTGTAGAGTTTATAAGTTACGGATGATGTGTGTATCTTGGGTGTTTGTGCCTGATTACTCGGTAATGTATGTTGTAAAGGTGAAGGTTTGTATACCTAGTCATACATTTTCCCTGGATGAAAGCTTCGTAGTGGAGCTGAAGATAAAGTCAGCCCAATTGTCAAGAACACATCTAAGTTATGTAGTAAAATAAATAGCTGAGGAAATAAATTAGTGTTTATTTGACTCTAAGGCTACTTAAGTCTTTTAAGTCATGTGATGGTTTTGCTAATCATGAATTTCAAAAAAAAAGTTTTGTATAAAATAATACAGTACATATTGAAAAAAAAAACAGACGTGTATTTATTTACAAACCAATTGACATCCTTCCGCCAATTCAACCAGTATAATCACAAAAGCCAATCTAAACATTTCAAGATTTCATAAATAAATTAACAAACAACTTATACACCAGCCCCTTAGAACCACAAACAAAAGAAGCCCCTATAACGATAACTTCACGCTATCGCCTCACAAAGGCTGGCAGAGATGCTTTCGTTGCGATTCGCAGGGATGTGAGCGTAAAACAATTTGAACTTGGTACCGTATTTCACAATTTCATGGACTATGAAACTTAAGTTGCGATAAAACTTCGAGGCTAGGCCTTATGTGTGGGGGAATTAGTTTGAGGATGTTAGTTCATTGTGTACGTTTATGAGTTTGGGGCTTAGAATAGAGGGAATTATAAAATGTGTTTAGGTTTTTGTTGCTGCGACATAACATGAGATTATTTTTAATTTCAGTTCGTGGTTATTAACTAGGCAATCGTGTTGCGGTTAGGGAAAATATAAGATCACACTATCATACCTAAACGAGACTTACTTTTGTGATTCTTGAAACATAATAATATTTAATCCTAATCTGATCGAAAATACAGTGTGTAAAAAGTAAAAAATATTGTCAGTAAAAATTATTCAATGAATTAATCAATAGCACGTATTTCCCTGCTATACACCATTAACAAATAATTGCTGTCGTCTACTCAACAAATCATAAAGAGACAAACAAACAACAAACACTATCGTTATTTAGTTTTAATACCAACAATACGAAAGCCGTTGAAACTCAAATAAAACTTTTGCTTCACCAGACCACTAGGAATGCTAAGAGGTACCAGTAAATGTATTATTATAACTTGATTCTATTACAGCATGCCTTCAAGCAAATGCGTTTATATGCTATTTGCTCTAAGTGAAAATTAGGGTCATCACTTGGCGATTTAGTAGACAATTATTGCATTATTCTGACATTGAACTTTACTATTTCTACAGTATTTTTTTTTTTGCAGTATTTAAAGGTTATTGACAAAATATGAAAACAATATTACATAAGGGTAACTAGCTGTGCCCGGCGGTTTCACCCGCGTGAATGACAATTCATACACTAGGTATCTTTATAAATTATGACCTATGTGCTATTCCAATGTATTATCTATATGATTGTAATGTTTCATTTAAATCCATTTAGTAGTTTTTGCGGGAAATAGTAATTAACATGCATACATCCAAACAAACTTTCGTTTTTATAATATTAGCAAGGATGACAAAGAAAAAGATTATTTAATAAACACCGAGATTAAAAAACAAAAAATTATATCAAACCAAACACCGTTTTTTAGATTTTTTTAATTGGCTAACTAACTTAAACCCTATCCACATGCTATAATATACCTTTAAACTTATAATGAAAAAAGGTAATATTAGCATACGAAGTTTCTCGATCGCGCCCGATTAGAAGTCGATTAATTTACTTCGCCTTCCAAGTTATTAGTACCCAATGTTTTTCTTATAAAATCTCACAAGATGTTTTAATTGCTTTCAGATTGATGTGAAATTGAATATCGATCGATCAGGTAAACGGGTAACTTTTACCTTCGTAAAAACTCTCATATTAAGAAGTATTTATACATGAGTTTATTACTTTTCAAAGAGATTAAGGATAAAGATGATTTTTAAGATACTGATTTAACATACCTATTTGTGAGTAAAGACTAGTCTTCAGACTGTGTCTAAGCTATTCTTACTATTTCAAAATTGGTTCCTTATGTCGTCTGTGGTGACTCATTGGTACAATTCATCACTCCAAAATGTAATGTATTTAATAAGTAAAGAATTCACTTAATTTTAAGTCACACTTAAGTCTTATATCGTCTCTACTACTTTATCGTGTAAAGTAGCCAATTTTTTTTTAGAATTAACACCATTTAAATGCCATCGATACGAAGAAGTAGCGTCACACTTTTTTGGACGTCTCGTAAGCCGTCGCTCTCTCGGCCCTCTCTTTATGTACGTATATACAGGCTAGAATAATGTTTCTATAGTATAATACTAATGTTTATTATCCTAATAACTCACCACAGTGATAGGATAGGCCGGATTGATGATGGTGTACAGCAGTATGTGGTTGGGCCGCGCCGGCGGCTCGCGCTTGCGCCGCGGCTCGCCCGCCATGTAGTTGTTGCCATTACTCTGTGAATAAACGAGAAAAATATATTCATTTTATTTATACATACACTTTGCACACTGTGTTCTTCTAATACATAAGAAAAAAACCACATCATTTGAAGATTTGAACGCCGCACGGATTGTGCGAGCTATCCACCGCTCTCACGCGTTAGATAATATAATTATGCATCTGGCTCTATGGTTTTTGTTTTTGCCACCGTTTGAACCACTCAAAATGCTTCAAGTAATCAGTGTGCAGTTGAGTTGTAATATAGTACTGTATTGTGTACAATATAATAAGGAATCGAAAAGCAAACTAAATACACAAGTCAAGCTCCCCCTCTTGAAAAGAAACCCACCAAATTAATTTCACTTCAAAACTTTCTTCAACTTTTAATCATACAAAATTCTACATTCCTACTTTGTTTGTTTATGAAACTTCGTATTTACGTATTTAAACGTAAAACGCTCGACTTATCTTACGTATTCAACAATAGGAATGTGAATTGGGTACAAAAAGTAAAAGTTTATTAACTCTGTAAGTTGTAAATTAATAAAAACATATCAGACAAGTTTTTTTTACATTAACTCGGAACTGAATACTAAAAAAGCGAATCAAAGTTCAGAACCAGGCATTGATGACATCACACGCTTCTGAAAACTAAATCATGACGTCATACGACATTTCAAATCAACGTATCGTCATAAGTCTTCAGTTAGTTTCCCTACCCTTGATGTTCCGTAGTACAAAATAGGTATGTCATGTAATGTCCAATACACTGCAAGTGAAGTTCGTGGAGATCATTAATCATGATACCTGTAGCCATAAATCTAAGGTCCCGTTCCTCTCTGCTAACTTTATAACTCATACGTCGTACTGTCAACGGTGACTACAGATCAAATACTCGAATGTCGGGGCGGTAATAAATAGAGGGTACGTGTGTAAAGTCAGGGAAGTGTAGAGAAATAACAGCCCTGGTTGTAGAGATTGTAATGGATTCGATTGTTTCGGACAAAAACATATACATTTTATTTAAACTTTATAATTATTGGTTTCTTAGGTTTACGCGAATGTTAGACATTGAAATAAAACTACTTTTTACGGATTGGTTTCTTAGGTTTACGCGAATGTTAGACATTGAATAAAACTACTTTTTACGGATTTTTTCGCGGTTTTAAATTTAGATTTAGGTCCCGACGTTTCGACACCTTTGCAGGTATCATGGTCACGGGCAGACTGAGTACTGGGCACTTTCAGTCTGCCCGTGACCATGATACCTGCAAAGGTGTCGAAACGTCGGGACCTAAAATCTAAATACAAACCGCGAAAAAATCCGTAAAAAGTAGTTTTATTTCAACTTTATAATTTTTTGTTTGTTTGTTCAAAAACCCTCAACTCATTATTATGGTATAGGTAACATATTTGTGAGAAAAAATAATGTAGTGATAGATATAATATATGATACAGGTAAACTTAAATAACTTTTTCAGTCGCACCTAGTAACGTTAATTCATCGTGGTCTGTTTCTATCACTAATCCCACAATTATTACCTACATCAATTTTACACCTTATAAAAAACTGCACTGCCTTAAAATCCTTCTATTTCCCTATTACGGATTGAAAATAGCTTTGATGGGGCATTTACTAAACTCTTTATTTACTCCCACAACTTCGCAACCATATCCATCATATTTATATAGCACATAAAACCATTCCCCATAGGAAATGCGAAACTCATAAATATTTGTCGGCGCACTGATCACACCTGCGCTCGGCGCAGAGCGACAATATTGACATACATCGCAAATACGACTATGATAAGTTATTGAACTGAACACTTTCTATTAAATGCATGTTTATACTTGGTTTTATTTATAGTAGTATAGCTATTCGAAAAATAATGATTTAATTGTGAATATGTTTATTTACTGCCTTTCCAGATGAAGAGCCATGTTTATTGTATTATCAGGACTAAAAGAGTCTGTGACCCCCGAGTTTGTTTCGACATTTCTTCTCAGGGTAGTCAGGTAGGAAATGTTGACCTCATCTAGATTAAGAAGACGTGTGAAAGTGATTGAATGTAGTCCTATTTGCAAAATAAAGAATTTGAATTTATTGTTGCATTGAACATGAACAAGAAATATGTTCAAATAAGAAAAAAGAAAAAATAAAGTTTTATTTTATTAATGTCTCTTTTTAACCGACTTCAAAAGTATGCTTAGTATATAATATATATGCGATTAGGGACTTCGTTAGAAGTGGATCAATTTAAAAAATCCATAGTTGTGGTGGTTCCAAATTAAACATGACACACAACAACATAACCGTTTTAGATTTTTTAATATTAGTATTTTACAAATTTGCGTCCTTTATTATTTCAACGCACTACCTAACACTAAAGTACCTCATTATTATCAAATGCTTACTTAAAAATCGGTCAATCGTTCACTCTCAAATTTGACAGCAACGCAAATCGCGTCACCTCATCTATTTCTGACGACAAGTATCACATAGATCATGGGAGACGTGTGCCGCAATTAAACGCGCGAGCGACGATTGTAAATCATTAGCGCGCTGAGCACGCAGTGTCTGTGATGGTAAGATGACGGGCTGTCTAGTAACGTTTACGATCATTTACGTGGGTAGCTTGTGTTCAGTAGTTAAGTATGGTTTCGTACTTAAAGGTATTATTAATTTAAATGTGTTTTTATATATGATAAAGAAAAAATCCATTGTTATTTTATTTTAGTTACAATCTGAAACCCTTGCATAGTTCCCTATCTGACTGAAATATAAGATTTTCTAAACTAAAATATTTAATTAATTCGTTTTATAATAAATAAAATTGTAAATAAATATTTAACTGACTTATAACAGAAAAGCTAATGAATCTACGACACAAAACACGCCTCACTTTTGTACAAAGCTCGAAATCTCAACCCCTCTTCCGCGATCGTGATTCTCGCATAAATCAAAATGGCGACTGTCGTTGGCGATATTAATTGCTACAAACAACTAACTGTTACGCTAAACAAACGTAATAACGCGCTGTATGAATATTCATCATCGCGACTCGGTGAGGGTTAAATGTGGTTTGAGTCATAAACTTTAGCGGGTTAACTAAGTAGTTAGGGAATTAAGTTTTTATGATGTAATGGTGTATATGGTAACCTAGAAATGGTGCCTGTTTACTATCATTACTTAATAAGTAAAAAATAATTGCCACAAATATGGCGCAGAGCAACAAAAAACAGTGCGTCCTATTTGGCCTTATTTCTTGATAATTTTTTTTTTGTGTAACATGAACGAAAATTTGCCTAAAATCCGCAGGAAAATGTTAAAATTTACATGACGACTATAAAATCAGCGTTGATACAAAGAAAAACATTTTAGGATTTAGTTTTCATACTTTTTTTGTAGCCTTCATCAGATCACGGCTGGGCAAAGGTCTCCCCTCCGTCCTCCAAAATCTGATCTTAATCACCAATAACTATTTACTAGTTCAGTTACGTTTTCGTCTTATAGGAATCGACTAAACTATCGTTATCATCTCAGACAGACGGTACACAGGCTCATAGCCGTTACATTCAGCAGTTAAGGTAGCACTAATCTTATTATGCTAACCTACACCTCAGTGTGACCACACTGTTAACTAGGGTAACTGTGTAGATCTTAGGTTATGTTAGTGGGACTCCAATACTGGAATAGGTACGATAATATTATGATTTTCGAAATGTGTAAGAGCATAGCAAACACAAGAACAATTCGGTAAAAGCTTTTTGTAGCTAAATATTAATTTTCAACTTTTGGTAAATCACACTTTTTTGGTGAATTAACTTATCTGTGTACAAAATACAATTTCTTTTAAATGTGCTCAAAAAATAAGGAAAGCCATATGAAGTATCGTTTAAGGATAAAATACTAAGATCAAAAAATAAACCCGCGTAATAACACTGGATATTTCCATTTCTCA
The DNA here is from genome assembly GCA_905146925.1 of Autographa gamma. Lineage (NCBI taxonomy): Eukaryota > Metazoa > Arthropoda > Insecta > Lepidoptera > Noctuidae > Autographa > Autographa gamma. Next base: position 1,534,377 of record LR989875.1, read on the forward strand.
ACCTTGTATGCAAGTTTAAATTGATTTTTATGTTCACTTCAAATCTCAAAATAACCACTTTTTTATGTATTACCCTTTTAAAGGTCCCACTGCTGGGTAAAGGTCTCCCCGTCTGACTCCAGACATTCCTGTCTCGAATCACATGACACCAATCGCTTAAGAAGCGATCGATGTCATCCCGCCACCGTCTCCTCGGCCTGCCTCGTCTGCGAGTTCCGTAACCACTTATTTACCTAAACTCCTATTCTACACTATGAATACGGCAACACGCAGACTATTCCCGCCATTATCTTATCTCAGACGACCGCAGACCGGCGCAGGCTCACTACGATACTATCGTGAAGTCTATAATCTCATTAAGCCCTGATTTTACATCTACCCCTAAAGTGTAAATGGTAATTGTTGGATCGAAATAGAGGACACAATTTGAGAGAAGTTAATTAAGTACTTTTATTTACATTGTATTCGAAAATTAATTAAAATGTTTTATTAGTTTTTATCATGACGACCTCCGTGGTCGAGTGGCGTACGCACCGGTTTTCAAGGTGTCGCTAGCTCTGAGGTCCCGGGTTCGATCCCTGGACGGGTCAATGTAGAAAGTCACTTTTCTACATTGTCTCGGGTCTGGGTGTTTGTGGTACCTTCGTTGTTTCTGAATTCCATAACACAAGTGCTTAATAGCTACTTACTTTGGGTTCAGAGCAATGTATGTGTTGTTGTCCGCATTTATTTATTATTTATTTATCATATATTCTATTGTTTAAATCGTAAAACGAAAATCTGACGAATCATAGATTTATTATCACTAATTTACCCAACACGGTACAATTATTTTCCCTTCTTGCTACTTTATTGAACTCAAATAAATATTTTTTAGGTTTTTAACCAACTCCAAAAAGAGGAGTTTCCCTTTACCACGTTTTGTTCCGACGAAACTTTTTGCAAAAATCGTTTTTTTTTATATCACTAAAACTAAACTACGTCAAAACTGCGCCTTTCATATTTCCCAACTAAAATATCTACACTAACTAACACGAAAATTTCACAAAATGGCGTCTCTGTAAAGGCCAACCTAAACGGTGTTCAACGAAAAGTAACAAAGTAGTACAATTTAAGCGCCATGAATAATGCAAGCGATTTAACGTGGAACAATATTATGAGTGAACAGTTCCCTTATAAACGGAATTAAAACGTTATGATAAACGATTGAAGCCGCTTAGTCACAGTTATATATTTATTTAGGATTTATATCTCCTTGACTTTGAGAGCCATCACTCAATCATCTCATGTTTTAATAATGTTAAATCATTTCTAATAAATCATCAATACGATACTTTCACACTCAGTTAATTTGTAACAATACATTTAGTGTAGGTAGTAGTAGTAGTAGGTAAACGTTTATGTAATCAGTGCTAGCAGAATAAACTCCAATAATGATTGAAAATTACAAGACCGTAATCAAAAGAACGTTAGTCTGAATACCGGTATTCGAGTAATCTATATCGGTACAATATTTACACAAACCAAGTAAACACTTTGATGGAGAAGCTTTCTATTTATACATTAAAACATTCGTTTATAATAAAGAAAACGTAATAAGCCTCAATAAATATGAATATCAAAATGGATTGCAAATAAACGAAAACCAATAGACGGTGGAATCGTTATCAGAGTCAACAAATCGCAAATAGAAAGCCACATAGAAATTTAAATTGTCCACACGATATAGTACAGAAATTGGTTCGAAACTACTGAGGCTATGCGAAACTTTACCTTAGCGAGAGCCGCTTTAGTTGCTTATTTGCATCGGCCGCTTCTCGGCTCGTCTCGTACAATAATCGTGATAATATAATTTCGACCTTGTGAATTGTAGGTTAAGAACTAATTTCTTAAATCGCACTTGTTTCTTAAAGTACATTATATTATATCAATTAATAAATCAACTGTATTACAATTGGCACACTGTTTGTCTTTAAATGCATAAACATATCAGCACAAAAATCAAAGATGTTATATTTAGACCTTATGCTTTACTAAATAAAGTTCAATATCAAAGGAAACTCAAATGTCCGTTTCCTTCAGAATGGGTGTTATAAGTTTTATTTGAATTAAAATTTAGATTTAATCTTGTGTAGCCGTAAATTTATAGCCGGCTTAAGCCAAATGCAGTGAGAAGACTTTATTGCAAGGATTCGCGAATGCGTCAGAAAACAGAATTATGACCGGTTTTACTAAGTTAATATTTTGTATACAAAATATAAGAGAATATGGCTTTAAATAAGTAGAGGCATCAGATTCATGAGAAGTTTATTTACCATATTGAAATGTGTCAGTCGTGTTTATGATCGATACTTGGTATTTATTTTATTAAACTAATAGATAAGCGTGCTGCATGTACGTTGTTTGGAAATATGGATGTTAGAATGCAGTTTTTTGACACATACATAGAGCTTTTGTTTTTTTTTTTAATTAGAATTCTCAACCTTTTATATCTAAGATGGGTATGAAATAGCACATCTCTTCTAGCTTTGGCATGTGAATAAAGGGCATGTTAATAAAATATATATAAACAAACAATAATTCCTAAAAAAGCCGCATCAGTAACGGTCATATACAAATACAAACACTTCGTTTTCCATTAATACGACAAACAATACTAATCACAAATTCGATCGGCCCATTAACCCGACACAAAAACACATCTACCCACATTAATAAAAATTGTGACAGGTCGTTTAAAAAAAAAAAGGAAAAAACAAAATGGTGGCGTAAAAAAGGCTGTCATTTTATACACTCGTTGAAATTATCTGGAATGTTGCGTTAATTTAGCTCGGTAGGGTTGAAATCATGACAAGCCCACACGTAGTGAGTGATGAATTGTGGGTAGTGAAATGTTTTGTGGTTAGCTTTTAAAATGGAGATATTTTTAGGTGTAAAATTAATTTAAAATATATATTTTGGGTATATTCAAAATGTACATCGCATTGTAAAATTGCGACATTGTGAAGCGAAGTGATATTATGTTACAAATAATAAGGAGTTAGTGCCTTTTAAAAGGTCCAACAGTAAATGCACATGTTTCCTTGTCATCACTATCCTTTAACAAACAATCACACTTTACATAAACCCCAAATATTATGTCGTATGAAAATTTTATCAGCCAACTAGTTACGGATTTCATAAAATAACAAGGCAACACTTCTAAAAACAAAACACGACTTCCCAACCGCCAAAACACAACGAAATCCAATCAAAATCTTATCCGACGTTCCAAAACACTTCTCCCTAGTCACCAAAACATTTTAAATTACCGGTAAAACACACAAAAGCCATACATTTGACAAATATGAATTAACCAAGAGTACGCGCGCTAAGTACATAAGAAATTACTTTAGAGGTACCCAGAAAGTCATTAGGTAAGAATGGGTAAGTGCTTTGACGGAGGTTCCTGTATTATTATATTGTGGGTTTTAAAAAGGGTCTTGTTAATGATATAGAGTTATGGAGCTACAAGCTCTGTATGTCTATTCTGTAAATAATTTCGGTATCGAGCTTCACCTGAGTGACAATAAAGCTCGTTGCAAAACTGAACCCAATTGGCCATGATTTAGAATTCAAATTTGAGAATACGTATTTGACATCTTACCGCGGATTCCGCTGTCGAGATATGAAAATAATGTTACAGAATAGCACTACTGGTTTAGGATATACATATCTATATAATAAAGTTATAAATACAATTAAGATTTAGGAAGGTAAATGGTCTGACAAGGGAAATACCTCTTAAAAGAACTAGAATACTGGTGTAGGCCTACTTATTTTTTTTTGGCATTAATTGATAGAAATATTGATCAAATAAGGGTTACATTTTTCCCATTTGGCTACGAAATCCTAAAAAGCTAAGGTCTTCATTTTCATAAAAACATAAATTCGAGTCCTAGTCACTTATTTCATTGGCAATGGAATCTCAAAATGTTTATCCTTACAAGATACACTTGAAAACAATATCATACTAATATTATAAATGTGAAAGTTTGTGAGAATGGATGTGTGGATGTTTGTTACTCTTTCACGCAAAAACTACTGAATGGATTTTAATGATAATTTACAATGATGTAGCTTATACATCAGAATAACACATAGGCTATAATTTATAAACATAGTGTAAGAAGTGTCATGCACGCGGGTGAAACCGCGGGGCACAGCTAGTAGTATATATTGGAAAAAAAACCCAACTCATAGTAACAGCTAAAAGCATCCTCATAATAATATAATCTTGGAGATTAAAAAAGCGAATTTTCTAAAAATGTCGACGTAATTATAATCCTTTAATCCTTTTAAAACCTCGACCGACATTCGGGCCGAAAATAAATTTATTTAGGATTCCAGCGACGTCAGATTATTTCTAACAAATATATTCAAGGCTGTGGAGAATGGAATTGTAATCTTCTATTAAACTGTTTCTTCGTATATAATAAAAAAAAACATAAAGCCCATTTAACTTTTGTAACATTCGTATTTTTTTCATCTAATATCATTGCGTCAATACTTCTACAATTAATAAATGAAATATATAAGTGACCTATTGTACATATAAAAAGGATTTCCCACACCTAAAATGAAAGTACAAAATAGAAACTAAAGTACAAATTATAATAGTTACAAAATTACACTATTAAATCAAATTGGTATTGTAGCTAATTATTCATACAACATTATTATTCCAATCAAATGGCATTCAACTGATTACACATAAATTACTAAGTCTATAATATCATCAAAATTAGCAATTAAACAATTAATATTAGTTGACATAATGACAAAACAATTTACTGAAACCATCGACGTATGATATGCATAGACTGCTACTATCGCTAGGTTCCCCTTGTGCCAAGCGAGAGCAGTTTTTAGTCTGATCCTAGTACATTTCGTTTTTCATTTAAGTTAATTTTCGCGCAACGTGAAACTTATATAAGAAAATATCGATGGTTTTGACATTGTTAGGATAATATTAGTGTTTTAGATAGTTTTATTAAAACGGCAAGCTCCATCTTCATACATAATTCACGACAACACTTGTTCACACTAGTGCTTACGGTTTAAACTCTGATAGGCTCACTCTATAGTTTTAAATGCAACCTCGTTGACTGAAACATACATCAGTTCAATAACAAAAACGTGATCGAAATGCACTACAAATTAATTTATATGACGATAAAATTTAAATCAATTTACTTTAAAACGAATGATCAACAATTCGGGGCAATTAATAAATAATTACATCTCGTATTTATTTATTGAATTGTGGATGGCATAATAAATCATTTCGTTGACGATTCATATTCATCATTACACATTAATTTGGTTAATCGATGGTTTATTTAAGCAGCTATGGTGTACTGAAAACATTAATAATATTGAGTTTAAATAAAATTATTGTGATGTTGAGTTTAAGTATTAAGTTAATCTTGTAAACATCATCAATATTCCTTTGAAAATGCATAAAATCGTGTTTAATACATACATACACATAATCACGCTTTCCCGTAGGGGTGGGCAGAGACCACTTCTTTCCACTTACTATGATCCTTACATACTTGTTGTATATTTATTTATTTTTCCCGGACACACACACACTCACACACTTATATCTGATCCCAAGCTAAGCAGAGCTTGTGTTATGGTTACCAGACAACTGATAAACATACTTAAATATTTCTAAATACATACATATTATAGATAAATTACACCCAGACACAGAACAAATGATCGTGCTTATCACACAAACATTTGTCCCGGGTGGTAATCGAACCCACGACCTCCGGTATAGCATTCAGGGTGACTAACCACTAGACCAACAGGCCGGTCATTTAATACAAAACTATAAATAAGTAAACGTGTATTGAGAGCATTTCAACAAGATTTTATGAAATGCAGTTATTCTGCGTTTGTGTCGTATTTATATACCTTCACATGCAGTGGAAGTAATTTACTAACACGTGTCGTACGTTTGTCGACTTAATGAACGAGAATACTACCGACAAATTAAGGAGTAGTGTACTGCATAATTTTGTTATAAAGCTCTGAATATATTGCAAATATTATGAAGTTACGTTGCGTAAACTAAATTAAAGTCAAATGAAAAAATATTTTAAAACACTATCTTTAAAATTAATTCGTGTTGGATTTAGAATGACATCATCTAGCTTACCATGTATAGTCATCAAAACAAAACGTGTACATATACTTAGGTGCAAAATGTTTACCTGAATCAGTTAAAAATATCTGCTTCAAAATTGAGTTGCATGATTCCACCCGAACAACATTATCCAGTTTATTTTTTATGAAAAAAATTAACGAGCCATGAATACGAAGTAATTTGACATCTGTCAAAAATTGGCGCGTAGACTGTTCAAAGTGTTATACCGGCGTGATAATTTGAACTCGAAAACAATTCAGCTGTTAACTGCATATTTATCTGGGCGCGTCTTCGAGACACGTGCCATAACGTCGTAGTCGACAAATTTGAATTTCACCGTCGACAAATTAACGACGAAACGTAGGTAGGTACAGTCACTAGCAAAAACATGTATACCAATATTTATATGACTCAGAAAATAAATTTGTAAATGAAAAAGGAACTGTTTTAAATAATTGTGTCATAATATATTTTACAGTTCAACTGGTGTGAAGGTCTAGTGGTTAGTGACTATGACTGCTACACCGGAGGTCATGGGTCCAATTGCCAGGCAGGACAAAATTAAATCTTTGTGTGATGAGCATGAACAATTATTCTATGTCTGGGTGTAATTTTTATACTATGTATAAGTTTTTAGAAATATACTGGTTACCATAGCACAACAAGCTCTGCTTAGTTTAGGATCAGATGACCGTCTGTGAGTTATCTCAAGACATTATTATTGTTATTCAAAATACCGATCTAGAATTTAAAAGTAAAATATAAAAAAAATGCTAAATGTATACACGTATGTTTGCAAGCAACTGTACACAATATCGCTGTGAAGTCAAAACGATCGGTAAGCTATAGTTAACACGCATTCGTGATTGCCAACGACGCGGTGTTTTACTGCAGTTTGATCCGTTTCGAAAGCGGCGATATTCTGTAAATTTCAGCCATTACACGTGTAGCTATTTGCTAAAGATAAACTGATGTTCCGTGTGTGATGTAGACATTTTGCCGATTAACGTTTGAAATGCCGAGGTGTATTCTGTTGTGGGCTTATATGAAATCAACTGGCACTTTCTATTAGGCTGGTGCAAAATATTCTGTTAATGTGGCTTAAAATGTATCTACCATATAATTACCATAATAATTTAGTATGAATTGATCACACATAAAAGAAAAAGCAGCCGATTTGATAAACTCCGTGTGACAACTCTACGTGTGTAGCATTTAATATTACAAAATTAATAAATAAATGAGTTAAAGCGTTAATACGGTTAACATAGAGTTGTAAATAAGGTGGGGATCCCCCCAAGCGCTTACGTCCACGTTCGTGATCCCTGGAAACGCCGTCCTCTGACACTTCGGTAACGCAGAAGCAGAGGACGCGCGGCTAAAGTGCGCTTGAACTTTTTGGAAAATCGAATCTGATTACGATGCGATCTCTAGATGTTGGAAAAGGTCCTTCTCAGGACCAGGGGGAGGGTCCCACCTCTCAGCCCGTTGAGCGGTTGGCTCCGGCTCTGGTAAGGGGGGGCACTCGCCCGGAGGAGATTTGCGATGCAAGGAGGTTGTCCGGCTCCCTTTTGGTTGAGCGTGACGCCTCGGAGGATCGCGGTGTTGAGGGTGCGGGTCTTACACCCGGTACAACCCTGGTTGGTGAAGGACGGAGGACGTCGGTTCGCCTCGCGCGCGACGCCGAGGTGTTCAAGCGTCCTTCGAGCCGCAACTCTTGCTTCTCAATCTCGGGGAGCAAGTTTTTCAACCCGTCCCCAGGATGTTTGTCCTCGGACGAGGAGGACACGCTTACCGACACGTCGATAGCGAGCTCGGCGGGGGGCTTGTGCGAAACACGTAAACTCTTTACAAAAGAGTCGCGTAAGCGCCCCCGCAAATCAGGGGGTGTCGAGGGGTCCAGCTCGGACGCTCCCTCGGTTAAGAGCACCAAGTCGGCCTCCAGCAAACGTGGTCGCCCCCGGAAGCCACAACCGTCAACGGACCACTATGTTGGTCTGGCAGAGGCTCAGCGAGAAGCCAATAGGCTGAAAAGAGAGGCGCTCGCTCAAGAGCTCGAGGTGAAGGTTGCGGCGCAGGAGCGCCAGGCTAACCTCGCCCGGGCCAAACATGGTTATGGCGCTTCTGTCTGGATCGACTATTCGGACAAAACAGTGGCTGAGCTGCAGTCCCTTCACGATGCTGACATGGGTAGCATCGTGGAAATTGCTAGGAAATCTAGCAATATGAAGGGGACCCTGCAGAAAGCCCTACGAGACCACGCGGAAAACGCTAAGAACATCTTGGCATCGATGGCAACGCGATCGGCCCCGGAGGAGGTGCAGCGTCTCCAGGCGACAGTGAACCGCCTAGAGGTGGAGAAGCTGCAGCAGCATCGGCGCATTGAGGTATTAGAGGCCAAACTCGCCGAGCTAGAAGGCGCTGCTCCATTCCGACAAGCCGAAGTAGAGTCAATGGACGTGGTCTCTGCCATGACTACTGCAAATCCCATAACAGCTAATCTCCGCGGTGTATTGGAGGAAATGCTTATCAAACACGCCGCGGAGACGAAGGTTTTTGTGCGGTCTTGTTTTGCGGGCATTGAAGATCGACTTAATCCCCCCAAGATTGTTCGTCCGCCACTAGCAGCAGACAAGCGAAAGGAGGTGATTGCAGAACCAGCATCGAAAACCGTAAAGGGGAAGGGTATCGGCAAAAAGACGGCCCCCAAGGTTTCTGAACCTTTGGTGGATTCTGAGGTCTCGGTGTCTTATGCATCTGTAGCCTCCACGTCTGCATCCAGCAAGAGGGCAAACCCTGAACCTTCCAAGGTCAAATCGGGCCCAAGAAAAGTTTCTCACCCAAAATCGACCACTTCCAGCCCCCATGTGGCTGTAGGGCCATTAAGAGCCCCAGCGTCTGGCTTCTCAAATGACATAGACGGCATGCTTCCCGCAACCACTGCTGCAAATGAGTGGCAGGTAGCCGGGAACAAGAGAAAGAAGAAGAAGAATAAAAAGAAAAAGGTTCCTGCTGCCACTGTCCACCCTTCATCGACCTCTAAAACGCCAACCCAAACGGCAAAAAAGAGGAAAGGTGGCAAAGTGCAGGCCAAAAAGGCCCCAAAACTGGTTCCCCCCAAATCCGCAGCAGTGGTGTTAACTATTACGCCAGAAGCTATGGAAAAGGGGGTCTCCTACGAGAAGGTGCTGTCCAAGGCCCGCGAGTCGGTTAAACCAAGAGAGATGGGCATCGAGGAGGTCAAGTGCCGGCAAACGCAGACCGGGGCTCGTTTGTTTGAGTTCTCGGGTGCGAGTCGTGACGCTAACGCTGACCTCTTCGCAAACGCCTTGCGGGCTGCGGTTACTGGATTGGCTATAGTGGGCAGGCCAATCAGGAGCACGTCCTTGGTGATTTCCGAGCTTGACGACTCGGTCACCAGGGACGAGGTGGTGGCGGCAGTAGCGGCTGTAGGTGGCTGCAGTCCTGAAGCCATCAAGGCTGGAAATCTCCGGCCTGGCCGTCGGGGGATCGGCGAGATTCGCCTGTCGTGCCCAGTAGTGGCAGCGGAGGCCGTCCTTAAAAAAGGGCTGTCGATAGGGTTCAGCTCTGGGGTTGTCCGGGCGCTTGAGGACCAACCTATGCGCTGTTTCAAGTGTTTTTCACTCGGACACACCCGGGCCCGCTGCCCATCGTTAGAGGATCGTTCGGCTATTTGTCGTCGTTGCGGTAAAGCTGACCACAAGGCCGACGCCTGTAACGGCAAGCCACACTGCTCCGTATGCGCAGCAAGCAGCAAGGCGGCGAACCATACTATGGGAGGTGCCAAATGCAAACCCCCCACAAAGCGAGGCATAATACCGACCCAGACAGGGCCTGTCAAAGCCACCACCGCTGAGCCGGTGGTAGGAGGTTCCCTACAAATGGAGGAGTAATGTCGAGACACACACAGAAAATACTCCTCCAGGGAAACCTGAACCATTGCCGGGCAGCTCAAGACTTGGTCGCTCAGACCTTGGCCGAATGGAGTGCCGACGCGGGGGTAGTCGCGGAGCCCTATTTCGTTGCCCCTAATTGGCTCGGGGACTTAGATGGTTTGGTGGCCATAATCCCACGACCCTCAGTGGACTCCCCTCCTATGATAACACTAGAGAGAGGTTCGGGCTTCGTGGCCGCCGCCTGGGGGGAGAATGCGCTCCTAGGAGTGTATTTCTCGCCCAATCGCTCACTGGCGGAATTCGAGCAGTTCTTGGCTGCCCTTTCGGGTGCCTTGTCGCGCTTGGCACCGAGGCAGGTGGTTGTCCTTGGAGACTTTAACGCAAAGTCGGTGGCCTGGGGCAATCCATCCAACGATGCGCGTGGACGTGCTTTGGAGGCGTGGGCAGTTTCGGCTAACCTCACCCTCCTAAATAGAGGGACAACGCACACGTGTGTGCGGCTGCACGGGGGGTCTGTTGTTGACCTAACTTTTGCCACCCCTACACTTGCTGCCACAGTTGCGTCATGGCAGGTTGAGCCAATGGAGACTCTATCCGATCACCGCTACATCCGGATAGGTTTCTCCACCCAACGCCCACAGGGCACGCAGGGGTCTTCGCCGTTTCCGAGGTGGGCCATTACCCACCTGGACCGCCAGATGGCAGGCGAGGTCGCCTTAGTGCAGGACTGGTTTAGTCCACCAACCAGTCCTGATGTAGATGCAGCGGCCTCTGCAATGCGGGATTTGTTGACCGAGGTGTGTGATTCGTCTATGCCTCGGTCCCGCCGGCCCCCGCCTAGGAAAGCGGTTTACTGGTGGTCAGCAGAGCTGGCCGATCTCCGTCGGAGCTGCATGGCCGCCAGAAGAAAATATCAGCACCTTCGACGTCGCCGCCAGAACCGGGATCTTCAGGGGGAGGCCCGGTATCACCTGCTATGGCAGGAGGCAAAGAAAGCGCTGAAGGCCGCCATTGGGGTAGCTAAGGACGCAGCCAGGTCGGAAATGTTGGAAGGACTCAATGCCGATCCTTGGGGAAGACCGTACAAAATGGTGCGCGACAAACTGCGCCCCATTGGTCCCCCACTAACGGAGATCCTCCCAACTGATCTCTTGAACGGGGTGGTTCAAGCGTTGTTCCCGTGCGCCGTCGACGTCACCCCGCCAAGGATGAATCCCCCGTACGGGATAGGTCCGTCGGAGGTCATTCCCCCATTGTCCTCGGAGGAGTTTGCTGACGCAGTGTCGTGCCTCAGCCGAAAAAAGACGACCCCCGGCCCCGATGGGATACCAGCGAGAGTTATGGCGATCGCCACCTCCCATTTGGAGAAACGGTTTCGGGACCTTTTTGACCGGTGCTTCTCCACCGGGAGGTTTCCGAAGCCATGGAAGGAGGGTCTTTTGGTCCTTCTTCGGAAGCATGGGCGCCCAGCCGACTCCCCGTCGGGATATAGGCCAATCGTCCTTTTGGATGAGGCGGGGAAGACCTTCGAGCGGATCATTGCGGCCCGCTTGAAAGATCATCTTGCTAGGATCGGCCCGGACCTGTCTAATGCCCAATTCGGGTTCCGAGAGGGTCGGTCTACCATCGATGCCATCCATGGCCTAAAACACCTGTGCGCGGAGGCGAAGGAAAGAGGGCAGGGAGTGTTGGCGATTTCTTTTGATATCGCTAACGCGTTCAACTCCCTGCCTCACGCAGTCATTTTAGAGGCTCTGAGGTACCACAGGGTACCGCAATACCTGGCGGCGCTCCTGGCCGACTACTTACAGGACCGTGAGGTCCTGTTTAAAAATAAGGACGGCAATGTCAAGCGCCGTCGAGTGGCCACCGGGGTTCCACAGGGGTCGGTCCTTGGACCACTCCTGTGGAATATAGGTTACAATTGGGTCCTTCGGGGCGCCCTCCTCTCGGGCATGGGTATCTTCTGCTATGCAGACGATACCCTAGTCACTGCCCGAGGGAAGACATATGGGGAAGCAGCGCGATTGGCTTCTGTCGGCGGTACTTTGGTTGCCAGCAGAATGGCTCGCCTGGGTCTAAGAGTGGCCTTGGAAAAGACAGAGGCCCTGTATTTCCCTGGGCCTCGTCAGCGGAAGCCCCCTGACGCGCACATTGTGGTGGCGGGCGTCAGGGTGAATGTTAAGGCCCAGATGAAGTACTTGGGCCTAATCCTGGATGCCAAGTGGGATTTCGGCCCCCACTTCCGTGATCTGGCAACACGGCTACTCAAAGCGGCTAACGCCTTCTCGTGGCTCCTTCCTAACTTGGGGGGACCACGGGTCAGCTGCCGTCGCCTCTACGCCGGGGTGTTGCGCTCTATGGCGCTCTACGGAGCCCCAATATGGGCAGACGCCCTCTACAGGAGAGAGAACGTGTCCCTCCTGCGAAGGCCCCAACGGGCAATTGCGCAACGCATTGCGAGGGCCTACTGTACGGTGGGACACGCAGCTGCTTGTGCCCTCGCCGGGACTCCCCCCTGGGAGCAAGACGCAAAGGTCCTGGCCGCCGTATATCATCAGACGGCGGCCCGGAAAGCGCTCGGGGAGCGCTTGTCTCCGGAAGAACGCGGTGCCGTGTGGCGCGAGGCCTATGATGAAATGGTCCTCCGTTGGCGGTTAGGGCTCGCCAACGCCCGCTACGGACGCCGCGTTACTGAAGTTGTGGGTCCCCTCCTGGAGACATGGCTTGAGCGACGCCACGGGTTCCTCACGTTCCGTCTGGTGCAGGTGCTGTCTGGGCACGGGTGCTTCGGATCGTACCTGCACCGAATCGGGCGGGAGGAATCCCCTGCGTGCCACCATTGTGGCGCGGCGGAAGACACGGCGCAGCACACCCTCGAGGTCTGCACTGCCTTCGAGGTGGAGCGCCGTGTCCTAAGCGCAGTTATAGGTCCGGACCTTTCGTTCGCGAGTGTGGTCAATGCCATGCTCGCGGACAATCGCGTCTGGCGGGCAGTGTCTCATTTCTGCGAGATCGTCATTTCGCAGAAAGAGAACTCGGAGCGCGAGCGCGAGGCTGATCCTTTCGCTCCATTGCTCCGCCGACGGCGGGCGGGTAGGGCTCCGTAGCCAGACCTGCCCAGAGGGGGATGCAGAGGGCGGGGACGGGGGTCCCTCAGCCTTCATTGCACGCGTCTCCTTCCTTGCTGGGCGGGGGTGGTGTAGTGCCATGCACTGCCCCCGCTGTCCTCCCTCCTACATAGGACGGAGGTCATGTCGGGCCCGCCACTAAGCGGGCAGTCGCCGGGGGCGTTATGGTGTTAAGACTTCGGTTGGACGCGTAACGCCGCCACTAAGGCGAAGGATGGCACCAGGTGTTTTGCCGGAGTAGTCGGAGCCTTTGTCAAGGCTCTGGAAGCCCGGACTCTTGCATCCTCAACCCCCTGGGGATGCAAGGCTGGCTCAAAGAGTTGTAAATAAGGTTAATATAAATACTTAGCAACATTGTAATCAAGAATCGTTGGGGAAGATTATTAAGATTAATAGATTTTATTTTCAGATCACCTAGTTTGCTTTAGTTATAGATCCCACGCTTTTACCTGATTTAATTCTTATGCAGAGTATTCATATTCAAATTATACTATATTTTCTGTTAAACATGAAATTGCTGCACAATCTTTACTTTTCCAAAAGTATTTTAAACTACGAAAAACTGACTAAGAAAACACACATCCTCGCAAAAAAAAATACACGTTCAACAGTGAATAAGAAATTGAGTTAGTGTGTCCATAATAACATAAAAATGTTAGAGTCAAGACGGATTACGACGTCTCCAAGTAGGGTCACCACACGACACCGCACCGGACGGGGGACTCCGGGAAAGGACACCGTTATTTTTAAAGGCGTCTTAATATTTTCCGGGGATTTCGCCGGATATACTTTTGTACCGGCATTATGTCCGGTCGAATCGCACCTGCGATGAAGGTAAATCCCTGAGGTTTTATGTGTCTTGCTGCTGTTGTTTTTATTTTAAAGCGGGTTAATATTTTAAGGATTGGAATTGTTTAGTTAAAAACGGAAAATTTTAGAAGGTTATTTCACCAAAATTAGGAGGAAACAAGTCAAGTGAAGATTTGTAATAAATTGCATACGAATGTTACATATGTTCAATTATTTGTGTACAGACTTTAACTTAACCTTTTTTTGTCAAGTTAACTATAAGAAAAATCCGGTAGCTTTTCTAATGTAGTGACAATATAAAAATACAGCCAAACTAAGATTAAATTAGCTTCACACAATTTTCCTCCCAAGGATTTCAGCAGAATTTCGTGTTGTCTACTAACTAACATAATAGTCAGAGTATATTGCGGTTGGTGCTAATCTTAGCGGTCGGATTAGCCTGATAACATGAATTTGTAGTACACATGCTTGGATAACTGACTAAACTAGAATTCTAGAAAATTTAGCAGGTTCTTTACATGTAACATGCGTACATTGAACTCTTCATACATTGTATTTTTTGTTTTGATTAATTATGTAATGGTAGACTCAGGGTCGTTTTATTTTTTTAGTAATTTTTTATTGCCTGTAATCCAAACAACTGGCCCTATCTAAATCTTAACTTATACAATATACCTGTCTCTCATCAACAAAGTCAGAGAAGAGAATAATATTTGCCTATTAAAATAAATAAATTAAAATGATCCCAAACATATCAAAACCCATGGCTAGACTACTGTAGTTCATTTAGTATTTCGCATGTATCCCCCGAGGAATGGTCACTTGGAAACTCGCGACATGACCCCTGCCCTATCGCTATCCTTATTGTATTTTTGACCCTTCCATTGGGTCAATTTGGTTTAGACTTTCCGAGGGTTAGTTTTTATTAAATTCTTTAGATTTGGTTTTGCTGTGATTTTTTTGTATCTGTTGTCATGCCGTATCATTATGTTGAAGAAACATATTGATTTCAAATACACATTATGGTAGGAAACAAGAAAATTCCTAATGCATATTTCGTATTAGACATCGTAAGTGTCATTACTAAAGTTATTGGACAAAAGATAGGTTTCTCACTGATTTTTTTTTGGTTTAAGTTTATCACAATTTCTCATACTTAATTTTGTGAAAATATATATTTTTTAACGCAGTATTTTTTTAGTCAAACCACACACATTCTCTTATAAATACGTAACATGTATTTTAACGTCATTCAGCCTAACCTCGCGTAAACACAGGCCAAAACAGCTAATACTACATGCTTCACATTTCGGCTTTAAACAATGCTTGTCAGTTTGTAGTCAGTTCATCTGTTGTACCGTGTTGTGGGGTTAGGCTCGATAGCTAGTTGTTAGGTATTAGTTGAAATAGGTGAGTGAAGCTTTGTAACAATATGGTACAATACATGTTGCAGTAATAGATGCTGATGGCGATAAACGTTTCGTTATAAGCGTGGATTGTAAATGGCAGATTTTTTATAAGCTTTCTTGCTTCTGCCTACTATTTGTGAACGTTGTTGTCATTAATTTTTATATGTGCTAATTATTTTTCCGTCGAAAATACAGTAAATAAATAAGTAAATGTGGGTATAGGTCGCGCCAGGTAAAAAGAACGCTGGCGGAAGGTGGAGAGGGTATGTTTGCGCATGAGTATACAATTCGGTAGGCGAAGGTCGTCCTACGAACCAATAGCGCACCGGCAAACATGCGGCTCGTGGCCCCCCGCACTTCATACCACCAAACAGACCGATAAATCGCGTTCTCCGCATCTTGACAGCTAGCGTTCTTTTTACGTGACGCGACCTATACGTATTGTGTAAATGCGTATATAACCTTTAAGGATAAATCTAGTGAGCTGATTCAAAACCACTTTTTCCCAAACTTTTGAGCTGAAAACACAATATTTGACTGCACGGATAGCAAATGCCAAACTCATTCAGTGTAATATTAGCAAAAAAGAACAATGAAAGTCTAGATAAATAAGTTAGTTCTCGCAGTCCGTATTTTTTCAGTAGATATTGCACAAAGTTATAAATAAGTTTTTACAGCATTTACGAGAATGATACGAGACAAGCCTTGCCAACTCTCGTAACAGAGATAATATTTTAAGACAATGAATAATTAAATATTATTGCAGATGACTGCTACACGAAAATGTACTTTAAGTCTTTAACTTAAGAGTTACTTGAAAAGTTTAATGTGAAATGCAACGCTATGCTGCAGAGTTTTGCTTTTTGAGCCATTGTTGTTTTATTCTAATAAAAAATAGTAGTTTGAATACGTTTTTTAGCTTATTAGATATGTAAAGTGAGGAATGCAATAATTAAAGACTAATTCGACGTATGGCATTGTACAGAAGTATTCATCGTGATTATTATTGAATTATAGGAAGGAATACTGACAAAGCATTGTTTTAATTCCTGAATAACCCTTATTCATTCATATTGGTATAAATGAATGAGGTTAATTATTATTAATACTACTTGAGAAATATCGAGAGAACCAAAAAATATAATTTGCGATGGGTAATAATAATGGGTATGTATTGTTTAGATACTTGTATCATAAACCAAGTTTGTGTATATGTCCGACTTGTGGCCTTATTAATATGACATTCTCTTGTTATCCTATCTTCATCTTTAATAAATATAATTAAACAAACAAAACCTATTTCTTTCATCAAATTTAAGTCCACAACAAATTGTCCCTGCCGCGGCACTTTACCGACATAATAGAGAAGACCTCTATAACAGCCTCTTACGTACTTATGTACCCCTAATGATTGAACATCACTCAGCTTTGTAGCCTTAGGGTTACCTTCTTTTTTTGTCGCATTACGAAACACTACAACTGTAGACAAAGGGACACTATCAACTTTTTAAGAAATTATATGATAATTGTTAAAAATTATGAAGAGAATGGAACTAGTAATCTTTGAAAGCTTTTTTTTCTATACCAAAAAGAATAAATAGTAAACAAAAGACGAATTTTTAATGGTAGTATTTATATTCCCAACTAAACGAGGTAAAGCCGAAAAAAGTTTGCTGCTAGTTCAAAATTTTATTGATTTGCTTAAAATGTCCTGTAAATAGGTGAGCTGTTTTAAATTATGTAAAGTAGTATTGTTGTAGTAAAGCATTTCAAGTAACAAAACTTACCTACTTAAAATTTACATACCAGCAAAACAAATCAAAACAATATTTTTCTTACAAAGACACCAACAATCTTAACCAGCCCTATATCTAAGGCAGTGCACACACTGAATACGTTCATTACAGTTTATATCGATGTCAAAAGACGGGAAATTGTCGCTGCCGACGATATCTGGCCGTATAAAACATCCATAATGTTTTCTTTGAACTGTATACTCGATGCGAAGAGAAAATCTTGAGTTGAACTGCAGTACGGCTACTCATATTGAATTTAAGTATTTACTTTTAATCATTTATGTTAATCCATCAAGTTTCTTATCAAACTATTTATATATTTTTACTTAAATTACTAGCATAATTAAAACCAGAGTCGTGAGCTATATCTATCAGAATACATCCACAAAGACACATTTTTTTTTTTATTACGTTTCATGCCTTTGCCCTGCATTGCGAGAAAAAAAGCCAGGAAAAAAAGAAGTTTCACACAATGCAAGTGACATTTCTACAAGGCTTACCTCAAATGCAGGCAAAAGAGAAGTGTCACTTGTTGTGTGTAAGTCACTTGACTTGACTAATCGAAATGAAATGTCATTTACGCACATTGAATGTCATTTAAGCAATTTCTATTATCATTGACGCTTATAGTGATTTTACTTGAATACAGAGGCAGGCTGGTAATTTACCATGTATTAACAGTTTTGGGCGATTATGGCAATTCCTCCCAAATGTTTGGGAGAGGCCCTTGCCCAGCAGTGGGATCCCAACGGGCTACTAAAAAAAAAAAAAAAAAACAGTTTTGGTACTTAATGCTCGTACTCTGAGTGGTACTTAACCGGTTGAGTAGTATTCAAAAGCTGTAAACTATTAATTGGCAACAGCTAGGCTTTACGAAAGTTTTGCTTTTGATGGGATAACTTTTTTCAACATTCGCGAAACCCGTTCTTTTCCGGAATGTGGGTGCGCTTTTATTATTCAAATAATAGTTATACTAATGTTAAGTTGTAGGTTTAATATTATCTAATTGATGTAATGATTTGGCGTTATTTAGATTTTGTTCTACATGTTTTGATTATCGTATATCAATATATAAGTAACTGCATAGATTGAAGAGATTTTATTCTTTTTCATTTGCGATTCCTGTGGTATGACAATAACAACTTACAATGGATTAAAATCGAAGACAGATTTTTATAATCTTCCATAGTTAACAAATGCCTTAAATATAAGAACACATAGTTAAACCTACATACCTTTAAATACAAAATAAACTGTAAACAAAAACAAGCCTCAAAAATCTTTGAACCATCTCATCAAGACACAAAACAAGACCCACAACCCCAGTTACCATTCCACGATCCAAAATAATTTGAGCGAAAATTTAATGGCCCTCATAATAAGAGGTAACGAGGCTACAATGTGACGTCACGGCTAAGGAAAGGGCGGGAAAATAAAAGAAAATCAAGCTTTTCTCTTCTGGCTCTAGAGTTGGATTTGTATGGTGGAAGTATTTAGGTCACTGTAATGTCTGAAAAAGGATGGTGCTGTGATTCACAGTGTAAACTGAAAAATTGCATGATGGGTAAGTAAGTTTGCTAAAAAGTATACAGAATAGGACGTGATATGTATCGCGTAACTAACATACGAAAAAAATACTTTAAAATGCTAACATCCTCCCTTCGAAGTCGGTTAAAATAAAAATAATAATATTTTGATAAATGATATAGGCCAGAATATAAGCTAATAAGAGAACTGTTAATTGAAGAAACTTGTTAATTTCTGAACTTGGTGTAACGTAAATAACAAGAGGTACAACTATTTAAACTTAAAATCAATAAGGACCAGTTCCACCAACAAAAACACACGCTTCCCGATAAAACATTATTACTTCCAGACTAGCCATAAAACGCAAGCGAGCGTAAAGATATAAAAGGCATACATTTTGTTGCAATCCGTATTAACCCTATTGACAGTGTCCCCTTCTGATTGCACGGGATAAAGGGACCGACCAGAGCAAGAGGGTTAAGCTTCATTTAGACGATACGGGAAAGTTCTGCGGTACATTGCAGGCTTTGCGGCTATGTTATCATAAGTGACGGATCATGGGCGGCAATGTAACGCGACTTGTAATATTTTTCGCATCGCCTAAATCAGCCTTCACGCTTTACACAAATATAGAACATGCTGTATATATCACAGGGTGTTACATTCTTGTATTTATTCCTCGGGCGGTTTATCGATAATATTGAGAACATTATAGGCGTTTTAGTTTTTTGTGTTATTTGCCTGGAGCTAGTAAGCTAGTAAGTGAAGGGTTTGAGATGCGTGGGTGTTATAGTGAACAAATATGTGTGAAATGTATGAAGCATTTTGTATTGGATAGCTGAAGTATATGAAACAACAAATCTTCTTCGTACGATACATAGCTTTTGTAATGCTATTGCAACACTCGAGGGCTGAATACATACTTCAATTGATCTAGGTATCCACAAACACTGACAAACTTCAAAAAGAAGAATCGACAGTCAATAATTTTGTTGCTACACGGGAGAAGTTTTTTAGAGAAAATAAATCCTAAAATCTTTTCTTGAAACTACATAGAATAAGAAATTTTGTGTTTTACTTTATGTTTAATACACAATAATCGGCATGTCCCGGTAAATATCTTACCATCGTATCTTTTCTTCCCACACATAATTTATATCAAATTATCGAGCCTAACTTCTTTGTTATAGAGTTCGGCAAGCCTAATCGGGTCCAGTTGATTGTGTTTCACGCTGAGCTACCCTCAAACATCCAACTCAATTATAGGAGGACATCGATATTTAAGTAATTCTAAGTAACACTGGTATTTGTTACGTGGGCAGGTTAAATTACAGATAGACTGGAATAGGCTCAAAGTTAAAGACGAATTAGGATAGTCATTAATTAAGTTATTTATAGTCAATGGAAAGGAGTCTTACAAAGGGATATCGAATTATTCTGTATATGGGCTTCAAAGGTTAGATAGGTCGTCTGAAAATACAAGTGGAAATATTAGAGAAATATTTGCCTTAAAAAAACGACAAATAATGGTCAGTGATCTAAATAGTGACTGATTTAAACACCATCAAGCATCATTTAGGCAGTCTGGTAAAAAATACATTTCAGGAACCAATAAAGCAGGTACCTGCACCATGAAAATAATGTTAAGTTTTGCGTAATTTATTACAGAAACTAAAGTACAGAAACACAGTATAAGCTGATTAAATTATACACACAGGTGATAATTCAAACAAATATATTATGAAACAGAATGCACGTACGCGTATTTAAAAACAATTGTACGAATAAAAATGGACCAATCAGAGCGCAGCACACACCTGCGCTTCGCTTTGTAAAAAGTGAGCCCATTAGGGCTGTCACGCGCTATTGTAACGTTTATTTATTTATTTTGTTTATGTATTCTTTTTATTTTAGAGGTACAGAATGCGTTGTGTACATTTGTGAGAGGTGTGGATTAATATCTGTAATTTGTATGCTTTTTGTGTGTTAAAATATTGCGATGTACGAGTTTCGGTGACAAAAGTGCGAAATGAAAATAAATGCGTATACATTAATTTGGCTCGCCAAAATGCACTTGCCCATAAACTTCATGTTTACCATATTTTTGTAAATAGGAAAAAGTATTCGCATTTTCTCATAACTGAACTATAAAAGAAAAATTGCCAAGATAAGTAATCGTTTTTTTTCTACAGTTTATATCATCCCAAGGCCCAACTACAGACTAGTACTCATTTTTGCCATATTAAATACTGATCCAATTAAATAAAATTTTACTTTTAAATACAATTGTGTGAACCCTGGCAACGATTATGGCCATCGTCAAAATGGCGGCGCAATTTTATTATATCGTTTTAATTAATACAGAGTACGAGTGTGGAAATATGGTGTGACGTAATCCTGTTGATAATACCACTGTACACATTTATTTTTCAGTGTTTTGTTACATGTCAAGTGAATGAAATAGGAAAGTTTGGTTACATTATTTTAGAAGAGAGTCAGTGACATACAATATCTATTAAATTGTAACCCAGCTTAATTATGTTCATAACCTTAAAAACTTTAGTTTGAAATTTACTAAAAGTTAACTCATGCTCTAAAACTTATGTACATAATATTTTATTACCCGACTGCTGCAAAGCCAAAAAAGGGGTTATTTAGAATCATTGATTGCATAGTACTTTAGTATTGTTTGATTTATTCCACAAGAAACTTTTCCCGTTATTTAAAATGACGATCCAAGCAAACAAGCATACAGAAACACTAAAGACATTTCTATAAACCGACAGAACATACCATGTGTCACGATCTCTACATTTATTAAACCCTTCTCAAGGACATTAAAAGGTCAAGGTCAAGTTTAAATAAGCGCCATCTCTCGGTTTCAGTCCTGAATCTTTTGTTCAATCCTTCATTCATATCTACAGGAGTAAATTTTAATGTGACCTTACGTCGTACGCCTATTGTGTTTCATTGAATACAACCGAAATGTGCCTCATGTTATATAGATAGAGCCTTTATTACAAGGCAGTAAGGTATGTTTCCGTTATTTATTATACCTGATGTAAACAGTAAGAGAATCAAGAATTCCTTGTTTACTGTATGTAGTTTTGTTACTTGTTTGGAAAAATAAACAGTTGCAGTTTCATTGTTGTCCCAGTCAGCGCGACATATAAGACTTTGTATTGAAGTATTACGTTTATGGTATACACCGGTTTGTTATTATTATATTTATTAATACAGCTATTCATCCGCAACTTTGTCCTACTTTTTGTTCCGCTATTAGAAACTAAGCTTATTAGCTACACTATTTTGATATCAACAACGAAATATACAGAACGAAGTCCACAATTTTAACAAAAATATACATACACTTCTGAATTACTAAAACGAACACTACTATCATCCATCAAACTCGTCATATCCGTCGAAAACAATCGAATGGCAACCCTACCACCTATATTGTTCTAAAACCAAAATATAACCAGTTTAAACCGTTTAAGTCCGCCGCGAACCACTTTTTCCGCGAACAAAATGTCATTATGTCCGTATTGTGGCAACTACACATATAGATACATACCACGCGCCACGGCTTCGTCCGCTATAGGCACTTGTCCCATTGCAGGCGAGAAAACGAGTTACTATCGACTATTTTGTCGCTCAAGAAACGTACAAAAATATTTAGATCCCGTGTAAATTAACGAGACCCATATATAAATAGTTACACGCTGACTGTTCTCATTGGCCGGAGAGAACTCTCTCAGCATGTTGCGGCGACAAGAACTTTCAATAATACTTACAAAAAAAAAACGGACTTCAAAATAAGTCTTGTATTTATATCTTTTATATCCCAACGTCAAAACTAGACCAAATTAAAATGGGACCACACGGAATTATCAAAATCGGTTCACCCAGTAGAAAGTTATGAAGTGAAAGTATATTGAGAATCACCTCTTTTTTTGAAGACAGTTAAAAATATGCTTGCTGGGCGATACTCTCTCTACTCGCTCATCGCTCGCAATGGGACAAGCGCTATAATTTGATTTAAAATTTGCGTACCACCAAAAGCTAGATTGTTCCATTAACTGTGGCGGTTTTATTCGCGGTGGTCGTGTGTTATGACTTTATTAAGCTTAATTATGTCAGCTTTTCTCAGTTATTTGAATGTGATCGTGAATTTGTGACGCTCTTTGTTTTAATTGTGTTTTATATTGTACGGGAATGCTATTGGTATCAGTTGGCTATTGTTTTAAGTTAATTGGGCGATTGGAAAACGAATGGTTCAGTGTAGTAATTTAATTAATAGATAACGGTTTACTAATTTATATGAGTTTAGTTAAGTGATTTTGCACTAAACATATTATTCGAAGATGTTTGGTACTACAAAAATAATTCTCCTTACTATTTCACCGAAAATAAAAGCCCTCTCATCAGAAAACACCGAAACCATACCCTTTTAAATATTCATATGACGAATCAAAACAAAAGAACTACCATTTCAACTCAGATATTATTTAATAAAAAATTCATACAAACAAATTTCTTTCTATAAACAATAGTTAAGCCTTATACAAACTACTTTGAAAACTAGGTATAGATCAGTTAAATAAACAGACCTTTTTTACGTCACAAGGGACGCGAGACAAAACAGATGCAATATAAGGAAAAGTTTTTATTTAATGTATTCGCGGGGTGGCAGCCCTATAGACCCTGTAGGTAGTGGCAGGCAGTATCGCGTGTAGGCTTAGACTCATACTTATAGATAAGACAGAAGTAAGGGTTACGTAGCGCTTTTACACTATCAGACATTACTGTCTGATAGTGTAAAGACTTTACAGTCGCAATAAGTCACTCTGGACAACATTTGCCGGCAGGAGTTATGACGAAATAGAAGGACAAAAGACCTTTACCTAGCAGTCAAAGTAATATACTACTAATTCACGTATAAAATGAATAACCAGTACCTATATACCATGAACTCAAAGCAGAACTATTGCTATTGTGGAAGCGAGACATTGCACTGTACTACAGATAGCGTCGTCTCGCTTGTACGGCGTAAACAGTCCTAACTTTAAGAGGTCATGGTAAGCGCTCAGATCTCGTATCGTAATCGTTACGTCCCTTATAAAGTACATAGAGTTATCTCTCATACACGAGGGTTGAATATCGCGCCACCTATAAACCGTTTACTGAAGATTTTCATCTAAAACTTTTACTGGCACTTTTTATGGAAACTATATCTTTAAGCTTTATGGTAAGCGGCGAATCATATTAGTTACAGTGATAAAATATAGTGGTACTAAAAGTGCTAGTGCCGTTATTGCCGATGATCTATATAATATACGTTCGTCGGAAAATTTCATTAAAGTTTTCATAATTTTTCCGTATGTGTTTTATTAACCTATTACCTGAAACATTACTTAATTTTAGTCGAATTGGACAATCAGAAACCCAATGAATTTTTACCTTATATTTTAGAACTAAAACACTAACGTCTTTTAGTGCCTAGCCGACCAGAAAAGGTAAGCACTATATTTCGAAATACGACTTTAAATGGGGAGATTCTCAATTGAACTGTATTTTTGAACGCGATATCTCTGGCAATTGAGGATCTATTAAAAAATTTGTCCGCCATTATATTTCACACAAGTCTGTTCCACTTGGCCTCTAGGTATACAATTATAAATTAGTATAAATGAAAGTTGTTATCAATTTAAACAGGACAAGATTAGGACAACATTTCGATACGCGCATTCTCTCAAAACAAACGATATCAATGAATTCTGTTCAAAAGCAAACAGTCGTTATCATTATCTTATACGTGGAAAATAAACGTTTATAGTAATTATTACGATGTTGGTTCTTATAACATTAACAATACTCAGCATCTTAGAATATGGATATTAGTATTTAAGATGTTTGTATGAGATCCCTTCTTAGTTATCATAATCATATTTAGGCGTGTAAAATAATTTCGCTGTATCAGACGTTGGCAATAGAATTAATTTAACAGAGTTTGCAGTTAGTGAGATACGATTATTAGAACAATGATCGTTGTGAACCGATAGTGATGTCATAAATACAATGTCATTATTTACGTTAGACGGTTAGCGAAAGATTAAATTAATGTATTGTTAAGCGTTTATTAATTTAAATATCAACCAACAATATACATTACATTACTCATTATTGCACCAACCATTTAGTATTAGTATTGAAGCTTATAATTACTTTTAGGATGAACATCAAAAACTGTATAAAGTCCACCAATGAATGCGAAATACAGTAAGACGTTAGACAAAATCTTTACTAGTTAAAAATCAAAAGTCCAAAATCAAATAAGATACATCCAAAGTTGAAAATATATTTAAGTGACTTTCAAAACCACAAGATCCCTTCACACAAGAACCCTCAATACCTCATGAAAACCACTCTTACAAGTAGCGAACGAACTAGAGAGGTAATTTATATGTTTTTATCGATGTCCGAAGAATTCGTCCGGCATGTAACAAGTAGAGTTGCACAAAACGGATCTATTTGGTCCACGGGAGGCGTAACTTAATCCCGACGTAGGGTAGGTAGATAAAAAGGTTCAGTGGAAACAAGAATCGAGATAAAAACATTATTCATTCTGTAACAAAAGTATTTAAATTGCACAGGCGAATAATAGCAAATTATTGTTATTGATTAAATAAACATAGAGCTACACAGTAGGTATAGTTTTTAACTAATCATGAAAGTATATTTTTCCTGAACAATTATTGATGTTAAGGTATATTACGGTGAAAGGTATTTATTAAGTATTATTTGTAGTATTTCCTGTACTCACTCACTGATAGTATGTATTATTGGAAGAAAAGAATTTATTAAAATAACTACTTGTATTCAACGATTCAACAAAGTAGGGTCATAATAAGGTCGTCATAGGGTATTGTGGCTATGTACAATACTCTAAGATGACCTTATATACTTTTATAGATTATTTTCATACTGCTTACTTTATAGTGGACCTTCTGAGAAACAATCTCAGCATCGTGCTGATGCAGCCTGAACGGATTTCGTTCCGCTAACAAAAAAAATAAGATTATCCAATAGTCCGGTTTTCATTCTTTGTGGACAACGGTTTTTATGTGAGCGATCAAAAGTAATCAGACCTTCTGTTGTGGGCTAGCTTTGTTTTATTTTATTCTGTAGTACTTTTAAGCCTTGTACCTAGGCATAAAGGTATTAAATACTGTGGAACATTATACTAAATTTATTGTTTTATTTTAGTTTTTCTCTAGCCTTTTCTTGGGGTCGGATTCTAGTGTTACCGTATTAAGCTGAACACCGTGAAGACTACGCTTCTGACCTCCTAAACCAATTTCGCTGGATATTACAGTATTGTAGTATGGCGAGTATAATAATGGCATAGATGCAAACATTTCAAGAATATATTATTACATTTGATTACCTCAAAGTTTTTGAGGCTACATTTTACATATAGATTTGAATAATATATCTTTATATTAAGTAAACATTTCATACCACCTGTTAAACAACACAACAGCTAAATCATTACTAAACTTCTATAATTACAGTAACTCCAAATTACAATGCGCAAAGTTAAATCAGCTTCAAAAGCCTATAAACAGAGTAATCATAAATAATCTCCCCACAAAACTATCTTAAGGTAACAAGAGGCTACAAATATCTTAACGGCAATAAACGTGACAGTTAAATTATCAAAATAACTGATGGTACGACGTAAGACAATAGCCTAACTACAGTTACAGTTTATCTAAAGATTATTTCAACAATTGTGATATTATATCACCTTGTTGTTAGCTTAATCTTTGGGCTGGTTAAGGAGGTTACACACTTTCTGACCGCCGTCATGCCGTAGATTGGAAATAGGTTTATGGCCCTTTGATCCAAGGTAAGAAGAAAAGCGAAGCCCTTCAGACATTTTAGACAGTGAAGACCTTCATTTTTTGCTACGGCGGTGGAATATGTCTGAGAAACAATATACCAGGGCCAAGGAAACGCATAACGACTTGAAATAAGATCAAATCGTAAGAAACTCCTGCTGCGACGATGCTGCGAAGACCCGGCTCCAACTATGGAAGGAGAGATACCCAACCTCACTGCCCATGCCACCTTCCGAGAAGCTACCCCCGGTAACAGCTTACCATGGCCGACGTGGAAGTCTATGAATAGACTCCGGTCCAAGTCGGCCGGTGTAAGGAAAATATGTATCGGTGGGGTTACAGCACACACGAGCTTTGTGAGTGTGGTACCTCTCCCCAAACCATGGCTCATTTGCTGAGCTGCCCAGCGTATCCCACCAGCTGTACACGCGAGGACGTCTTCAACGCTACAGATAACGCTGTCCGCGAGGCTGAGTACTGGTCCACAAAAATCTAGCTACTATGCCATTGATATATACGCTAAGAAGAAGATCGTAAGAAACCCCTTACTGAATAAGTAATAATAAATAAGTAAATAACATTTAAAAAGCTTCATGTCGTCGGCCTTAAGTTAATTAATGGTCCAGCTTTAATGATCAATGTTTATATTAAAATAATTGAGTACGTGTCCGGCCTTATGTGAGAGTACCTTAACGACAGCGATGGTTTAAGTTTAAGCCAATTAAAGGGATAACTTTAACGTAAACAGTGAGGGTTTATCTCATTGTTAAAGGTATAACTGAGGTAAATTAAACGGCTTGTAACTTACAGAAATATTTTAAACAAGGGTCTGTAGGTAGTTGATATTTTTATTTATATATCCCTTTATAACGTGTGTATAACTTCAATAGGTGTTATTTATTACTTGGTTTGTGCGTAAATCTTAAGCGCAAATCACATACCTATATACGAATATTCTGATTATTGTAATATTATAGATCGGGGATTAGTGCGTACATACCTTTAAGGCTTGAAGTATCAGTTATTGAATTTTCTATTGATAGCAATCTACGTACTTCCTGATATAATATTTACCTCAGCGATCTTAGGATTAACATTTAAAAAGTAATGAAACCATTTAATTAAAATAAGAAATTAACTCAATTGATTTATGGACTACGTGATGTCAGACAGTTTTTTCAAGGTACAAAATAAGGTTTATTTATTAGTTGGTATATAGAGGTAATATACTAAATATACTAATTTTCGAAGGGTTTGTGTGTTTAGGTCTTCTTTGAGAAAACGTTGGGTTGTTTTTCTTAAGAAACGTGAGCTCATTATCCCTACTTAGGTGAAAAGTTTGTTTATTTTTCTTTTCGGTAAACTAACTTAATGGACGTGGAATACGGAAGAGTTATTGAGTGAGAGAAACTTGAACCAATTGAGTCCGAAATTAATTTCTAAACTATTAATCTGTTTTATTTCTCTTACAGATAATAATTGTATTACTATTTAGGAATATACACGTGGATTGGTTAAATCTGCATAAAGATAACAGTGAATAAATGAAATTGTTTGACATCTAAAAATTTTATTAAACTAATATAATATTTTTATACTAAGAAGAGGATTAGATAGCTAAAGCCTATCTTTTGTACCCGTTTTCTTTTAACATTAAACAATACTACAAAAATACCTCTATTTATAGAAATAAAAAAACACTAATTAAAATACCATTAGGATCATTAATTAAAGCAAAACGAGAAAAATACCAACATTGTTTTCAAGATCTGCGTAAAAACTTTGAAAGAAAAAATAAGTGATTCGCAGAAAACATTAATAGAACAACGTGGGCTAGCATTTAACTAAAAGCTTTTTAGTTATAACAAAAAACATTGTAACCTTTTATTAAAGTATTTTCTTTTGACCCCACTTACTTGTCTTAAAACAACCGGAGAATATTTATAACTGAAAGCTTACCTGAAAAAGAAAAACATAATCATTAGAGGGTTTCTTAAAAACAACATATCTTACTTAGAGAAAATAGTAGTATTAACTAAATATTATTATTAGTATACTTATATAATATTAACTAAATATCGTCATCAACACCCGGGGTTGGGTAATTCGTATTCAGCTTCCATTCATCTCTACTACTCGTCATTTCAGCATTAACTACTTTCTCTGATAGTTACTAACTTAAATGTCAGTATTTCTCAAATATCCCAAATAACTACCTTTTTTTTTTTTTTTTTTTTTTTTCTTGCGGGGGGAAACCTTCAAAAGGCTCCCGGCCTTATGACAGATAACACTTTCAAAATAGAGTACTTTAAAAGCCTTTTATCGAAATCCGAAACTATTCAAATTTTGGCGAAAAGCTTTCGAGATAAATTTTATTTTTTGTTAATAAAATTCTATAATATCCTGTTGCGTCTTGAAGCTACATACATATCATTCAGTATATCTAAACTAAATCAATCATAACCTTAGCCCTAAAGTCAGTACAGAACCCGCCACATCTGGGCACCGCACATATTCCCCGGAAGTTAATAACCAACAAAACTGTTACATTGTTCAAACAGCGACACCGAGGTTTGGGTCCAAGCTTAATTAAACGGACCTCTTACATGCGTAGATCGTACTAGAAAGGGTACATTCAACATTGTATGGATGGTACGAAGATTCAATATGATGGCAGGTTTTCCGTGAAACCAGAAGTCTATCATATTGATTGATGGCAAAGTATGTATGTAATATGTTATTTTTAGCCAGAAAAATAAATGAAAGGTAAATTAAGAGTGTTTGCATTTACCCTGATTAATTTTACAAACTCGATTGCAGAAAATACAGGTTAAAATAGTTATTTTTCATTCCTATGTGATGCTTCGATACGTAAAACATCCTTTATACCTATCAGAAATTCAGAATAGAACAGAACAGGAATTCAAAATATTTTACAATCGCATAATTTACAATTATTGCGCGTCTGAACTTGTAAACAGTAAATAGCCTTATAAAGCAATTACCTAACTTATACAGCTAGATACTTCTAAACGCAAGACTTAATCATCTTTATCCAAAATTCATGTACCAAGTATCTAGTCACATCCAGCACTCACGCATCTTGAGCCAGATTGCAATTTGCATCGCCGGAACAAAAGGGGCTCGTGTGACGCGGGCCCAACTGAGTCAATTTGGTAGCTAGGGGTTCTGGGGCTGTAATTATGGACTCGCTAAGTTATGTTCACGGTTCACTTCCCGACAAGTATTAGGCAAGATTGTTTGAAGGAGTTTCTTTAGGGTTAATTAAAAACACGCGTTTAGAACTGAATCAAATATTGGTTTAAGTTGCCCAAAATAAAGAGTATATGGCTTTAGGTTTCAAACCCATTTATTTAAATTAATAACGTTAGATTTTGTTCCAATGTCATTTAAATTGTTACTTAACCAATATTTCAACTTATCATTAGTATTATTTTCAGCCTATGCTGTCCCACTGCTTGGTAAAGGCCTGCCTCCCTTCCTTCCATTCTTCTCCATTAAGGGTAAATGTGGACCAGTCCTTCATATAGGAATCTAGCTCATCTCTCCATTCCCGCCTGGCCTGCCACGTGGTCGTCTGGCGTTAACAACTCAACTTACACCCATTAAAATTTAACTAAAAGAATGGAGTACGAGTAAAATGTGAGTAATAAATCAATCCGCAACTCATCCAACATCCCGTTAATTTCTAATCAATTAACAACAAGAAAACTTCTTTACAATCTACCCTAATAGAAACTAAATGCTACACAAAGTCTCCATCAATTAAACTATTAATATAACCCAAACAGCTACCGACTCAATTCCAAGGAGAAAGCACAAAAAACATTCATTAATCTTAATTCACTTTTTCACACACACACACACACACAAACGATTCGAAAATAACTCCCATTTGTTGAGCTCAAGCGTACAAGTACAAGGCGTGTTTCATGATCATACGGAATTATATTAATCAAACACTTTAATACACATTTGTGAACTTGAATAGGCAGTAATGGCTTTGAAGGTATCAATTAGACTTACTAAAATACCTATATAAGGTACAGAAATGTTTGAAGTTCAACATAATTGAAACATTTAAAGCATTTGTTAATTTTTATGTAGGAGTAGGTTACAAAAAGGCAGTATTGGCAAGACACTACAATAATATTATAATGACAAATCTGAAAAATTATCCTTACAGGAATAGATATTATGAAATATTCATAAAATAAGATTTTATATGGAGCGCTTCTGACCTTCAAATCCCATTTCACTGTATAACACAGTATCCCACAGTAAAACTGATTTTCAAAATGGTTAACGACAACAGTATCGGCAAAAATAATACCCTCATATTTTTTCCAAAAGAGAAATCTATTTCAACGTTTGTTATATAAATTAACACAACAAAACTATGAGACCACTATTACTACGAACCTAAAAAATAAAAATTAATATCGAATCATTTCTCCATTTATAAAACCTGAACGATTGGGGTCTTGTAATGTGTTTTTCTTTTTCTATACTTAGGCAGTTGTATTTTCTTTTTTCTTTGGTTGAATATTTGGACCTTTTTAGCATATTTTCGCTTTAGAAATTGTTGTGCTATAATCATATATTGTTATTATGTGTTTTAGTAATGGCTAAAAATGTGCTACGTAGTGAGTTATCGTGGTCACGGCTTTAAGTTTTTTTTTTTATATTTACAAAGGCATTATTCTTATTGTTTTAAAGCGGTTATGAGACTATATAACAAAACATTCCCGTATAATAATTATTACCAAGGGGTATTGATTGCATTCCACGGTAACTTATATGTTTAAATAACAATAATAAAATATCTAGAACGAATCTGATAGGATTACAATAGCATTCCATTACATATTGTTTTATAATCAAAACATTTAACAACACAAGTTCCTTTCTATTTATATTGTTATGAAAAATATAATTCAAAACAAAAGTACATTATCATATCAGCCATATTATGTCGCGCGGTTTTTATACTTGTTGGCAAACTGAAGTGAACGTGATAGATTTTAGCTTTTATGAAAACTATTAAGTACTTAAAAAAAATTAACATTATTTTCTGTTTTTTAGGCGGGTTTCTTAAAAGTAGTAGTCGTCACCTTAGGCATTTTAGTGATATCTAACATACTATCGTGGTGCATATGGTAAACAAATCCAGACCCTCTGCAAAGCTCCTGCTCATATTATTTTTCATTGGCATTTATCTAAGATCCGTTATCATTGATAAAGGCTCATATTGTCAGTGGCCACTAATTGCGGTAGTGCCTCCACTAATTAGGGCGAGCTTTCATCGCAGTCGATTGGGGCCGTGTCGAGATGCGTACGTACTTACGTTTTGTTAGGGCAAGGTGGGGAAATGAAGATTTTTTAGGTTAAAGTGTGAAGATAAATAGCGAATTATTTTTAAGGTTTTAGTTGTGGTATCTTCGTTGATTATGAATTCCGTAACATAAGTGCTTTACAGCTACTTACTTTGGGTTTAGAGCAATGTATGTGATATTGTCCGCATTTATTTATTACTTAATTAGGTTAGCGAATATTTGAATAAAAACTGAATTAAACGCTATTTTTACAGTGGGTATGCAAAGTGTTAAAAAAAACGTTTTTTTGACAACTGAATAAATAATCATATTCTTCATCTATTCTACAACAGCTCCGAAACATAAAGTTGTGCCTACAAATTAATTAAATTCAATTAAACATTCGGTACAATAGTTTAAATTAAAACCTAAAACGAATACTAATTAACTAAACAGTTCTGTGAGGCCATACAATAAATTTTCAGAGACGTTAAACAAATTGGACGGTGACGTCACAGGCCTGTTACAATCTATGTTTAATTGAATAGCTATTGTAACTTAATTATTTTTAATTTAAATATTGGATGTTTTGTGTGGTCTAAAGGTTTATACAAAAAATTGTTGTGGATATTATTAAAGTATTTTGCAAATTACAATGTCTTAATTAACTTCCCTTTTTTGATACAGCTGAAATCTCAAGAAAATGGTATTAAATTATTACTATCAAAACACTACAGTGATCCATGTTTAATCCTACTATGTATAACCTTACAACATAAATGATTACACCTGATATTATTTCAATTGTTCTTGTACAAATAACAAATATACTACATCACTATAAAACATAATCAATTAAAGTACGGTTGTTGTTATCGAGTCACGTCGACATAATCGTATTAACGAAATCGATCGATTGTATTAAAATAACATACTACCATTCAATTAATAGGTTAGTGTTTGTGGAACAAACGAATTAAGGCCTATGGGTTATTATTTTAGGT
Source organism: Autographa gamma (assembly GCA_905146925.1). Lineage (NCBI taxonomy): Eukaryota > Metazoa > Arthropoda > Insecta > Lepidoptera > Noctuidae > Autographa > Autographa gamma. The sequence continues at coordinate 1,567,413 of LR989875.1, forward strand.
CGGCTATTGTAACCTCTATGTATTTACATAGAGAAAATCAATAGATCAATGTTATGGACATAAAGTTGAATTATTTGCTATTAGTAATATCAAATTACCAAGATATCAATTTCAAAAGTAATTAATTTCGCATTCAAACTATTTACTTCTCATTATATTAATAAACAACAAATAATTGGCATATCACCTTTTAGATATAGAGGTCAGAGATAATAGATAGAGATTAATGATTTAAACAGGAAGATACTAAACCAAAATGAAATTACATAAACTTAGCTGCAGGGCAAGCTTTATTGGGAAAATCTGACCACAAGTCTTACAGCTTATAAATTCCTATCTACCTAATCTATAAACTGAAAGCCGAACTTAAAAGTTAGATCATTGAAAATGATATAGTAGACCTGTAACCCACTATTAAAAATGCCTCTTCTCTTCAATAAAATGTATCTGTTTTATGTTTCCTTTTTTTTGTTCCTATGTGTATTTAAATTATGCATCATAACCATGGCGAATAAATATTTTTTCTTTCTTACTTTCTATATCTTATTTCTAACCTTTGAGGGAGATCATAATATCAACTAAAACATATTTTTTAAATCGATCCACAATCGATGGAGATGTTGCGTAACAATCTTAACCAACATACACATAAAAAAACATAACATCAAATTGACAACCTCCTCCTTTTTGAAACTCGGAATAAGATACAAACAGGAAAACTCAAAACCATAATAATACTTGCTAAATCTACCTATTCTGGCTATCTCGCATAGTCGTGAATATTCGACGCATGTTATATTAAATTCTTGGGCATTATCCTCCGTTATGAGTGCATATGACGGCACATTACAAAGGATTCAACATATTACTTGTGTACGCCTTAAGAACGGACGTTGAACACTGACCCAGTTTTTAAGACAAATATAAGATGCTTCTTAACCGTCGGTTTAAGCTTATGTCTGGGTAGTATAGGAGATGGTACTTATAGTTAAAATAATAACAATATTACAAGCTTTTGAGTAAAGCACCAAATTCAATAAAGGCATTTTTTTTAATACATCTAGACGATTTATTAAATCTTGAAATTCTTTTTTATTTCTCATCTATATTAGGTTCTAACAAGCGTCGACAGCTTCGCAATGTTAAAAGCAAAAAGAAGAGTACCACAATAAAAAGTATTTTATTAGAACTAAACCTCTAGAGCACAGTAATTTATAATCTGTTTTATAGACGTACCCCTAAAGTGGGATATGAAAAAGGCTACTGAAAAAAATCTATACCAATAATTACTAGCTCAAACTAAAAAAATAGACCTAACTAAAAGGAAAGTTCAGCCTGTATAATATATTTAGGTTCACGTAACACTAACTTCACGTAGATTTAAAGTTAAAAGCCAGCCGTGGAAGTAGCCTTCAAACTTCACTATTAACTAAGGTTTAGTTAGGCAAGTAACGGCGAACTTATAATTGAAGTTTTTAGATGTGTGAAGTAGGATATGTTAGGTTTCTAAGGTTCTGGTTTAGATTTTCTATTAGTACTAACTTTATTTAACTCTGACGAAAAAAATTATGGTTAGATAATTTTGACGTGCTTTGCCAGTCCAATCCTACAAGGGCAAGAGTCTTTATTATATGTATGTATGTATGTATGTAATGTTGACGTGTTGGTGTGTCTTTCCTTGGCATAGTAGCCCCTTAACGAATGGACAGATAATGATGTGATGTTTTATTAAGTTTGAAAGCAGACGTGATCGAGATTTTTCTTAGATACAACTTATCTTAGATCTATTTATCATATTTTGGATAATTTATCATCCATTTTCTGAAACCTTTCGGGGGTTTTATTAAATTAGAAAACACTAGATTTAGGTACATAAGTAAACAAAGTTCAGCCAGTTTAACAAAACATACGAAATATCATTACCGGTTACTAAAATCAAAGAACTCCCTTCCGCTTTCAAAAACATACAAATTAACCAACCATATTTCCTCACTTGAATCAAAGTATTTCAATAACTCAATATTTATTTACTTCCTGCGACTCGTTACCGAATCAATAGCTCTTGTGGCGAGTCCACTTGTTTTAGAAATCCGGATTCGAGGGTACTTCATGAAGAAAGGTATTGTTAACTTTGGGGTGCGGTTTATAATTTCGTAGTATTTCAATGTTTGTGCCAATTGCTGTTAATTCTAGATAAACAAACATCAACTTTATGACATTGTGAATACAGTTCATTTTAGACTGACTAGTACAGTTGAAAAAAAATATCAAAAACATAAAATTATAGCGCAAACTGAACCTTATATGTCAAGCATTAAAGTTTGTTTTGGTAAGAATCTTGATTGGCACATCTATTGCAAACGCAGAATAGAATTTGTAGGCAATTCTATGTTCTGCTCAATTTTTTACTGAAAACTAGAATTTAGCAATTGTTGAGTTGAAAAAAAAAACATATAAACATCCGAATTGAGAACCTCCTCCTTTTTTTACAGTCGGTTAATAAAAAAGCCTAGTGTAGTTTAAATAATAAATAAATAATGAATTTATTGACACTGTGGAGGTGGAGAGTATCGTTAGACCTCGCATTAAAAAGGTTTTGTGTGTATCCTCAAGGGAAATACGTGTGAATGCATGCGTGTAGATTTATTAGAGTTTGAAAATGCAAACGAATTTGAATTCATTTTCTAACAAAAAGGATAAATATATTAAAGTTTTCATACGTTATCATTTGTGATGAAGACGCAGTACATACTGGACAAGCAATAAGTCTTATTTATATCTGAGTTTTTTGTTCGACAGGTCTTTGACATCAGTGTGGATTATCGGTACCTAACTACTTCGTCTCTACTTTGCACTGCTAAAACAATAGCTATGGACACAATAATTGTACGTAGCACTTAGTCAAAATAAACTTATTAGTTTTCATTGGAGCAAAAGTGTTACTTATTATTTACCTGCCAAATATCTTAGATATTTACTACCAGCTCAGGTAGAGATTAGCCTTTTACCTATAGCGAGTCATGCCCTAATACCGCGCCTCGGAGAACACGCTAATACAACGGTCAATATTAGCGCAACCCTTAATAAATACGGGTATATTATAGTTAGGGATGTTATTGTGGTACTATAGCAAAACAGAGGCTTGCCTTAAGGTAATACTCATGCAATTGTAAAATACTGCTAACTATATGTTGTCAACATACAAACACTTAATCCAGTTAAAATAAAACGGCTTTAATTTAACATCAACGTTACGAAAGTTTCTATACTATTCACCACAAACAATGGAACAGGAGACGTTAATAAATTTAAGAGCAAAATGGAGAGATATGCAGAATAGACTTTTACCTTTGGCTAGTCGAATGCACTAAACAAGAGGAATCTATTAATCATCCTAAGTAATACCCAGCCTATACAGATCAAAAGCTAAACCTAGTTCTGTTCCAAATGACACTACAGTACTCATTCTTCCAATTTAATCTGTATTACCCATTGAATTAAAAGGAGTTTAATTATACGCATTAAAGTTTATTTAACCAAGAGCAACATAAATGTCATTTATTTACAATAAAACGCACATACTGTAACAGATTGACATCGCAACTCATTAATCGGCAACAAAAGCTTATCAGGCTTATTAACTCGCTATAATTCGCGTGATAACACGTTTAACTGTAATTACGATAAGTTGTTAACTTGTTTCACAGTTTAATGTTATTGTTATATTAATTACTTTACGTATGTCAGGGAATTTGACCGGATTGAGGCGAGTTTAACTGTGTGGGTTTTAAATTTTATCTTCATGAGTGTAAACGTGAAAAAGCTGTAGGTTTTTGCATTACCTATTGTTAGGTATATAACGTCGGACGTCTTCCGGCTGATGATGATGATGATGAGGTATATAAATGTGTCAGGAATTTATTAGGTAGAAAAATAAGTCAGATAAAAATTAAAATAAAATGAGTATTGTAAGCGCAATCAACTGTAAACAATTCGTTCTTAGATATTGACATGAACTTTTAATTAAAAGCTGTAGATCGATGGGGTTTTTTTATTAGCTACCTTGTGTCCCGGTCAGGGATTGTAGATATGCCAAAAAACGCCAATTTTCCATTTTTCGTGAGTGATTTTGTTTATTTTATTAGTTTATTCATTCATCGTTCACAGTTAATAGTTAGTTTTAAAGTTTATGTATGGGCATGATTATATTGACTGCCTCGTTGGCCTAGTGGCGCTAAGCGCGACTGCTACGCTAGAGGTCTTGGGTTCGATTCCCAGGTCGGCCAAGGTGTTATTGGGTTCTTCTATGAAATTCTCAGTAGCAGATCGGAGTTTGGATTTGTGCCCGGTTAATGGCAATAGGCCCCTATTACATGGGACCTAAAAACATATCGGTGAACTGTGGGTGTACATTGGTACACCTCTGCCTAACCCTTCAGGGATACAGGCGTGATGATATGTTATGTTATGTTTTATGATTATATTCCTATTATATTTCAAACAGTTTTTGGTTGATTTTTCCATTGATTACAGCAGTAACTTATGTTGCAATCTCACCTCAATCCAATACAATTTCAACATTACTTTTATAACGTGTTATCCATCCATCACGAGCCCTTCGAAGATGTAAGCGTTTATCATCAGATTGATATTAGTTCAGGCTAAACATTGTATGCAATGATTGTATAAAGGTAGGATATAAATAATGATACAGATGTTTGTTATCCAATGTGAAGATTGAGTTGTTTTTCGTTATATTGAGGAAATATGTTGGTTTTGTTATATAATATCGAAATACTGAATATTTGATATCCAGTGTCAGAATAGTATTTGCGTAAATATTGCAAACCAAAATGATTGTGAGTGTTTTTTACCAATTCTATCATCTCTTTTCCACAAAAAGAATACATGTATAAATATGTATATTTATATTTATAAGTTGTGTGAAAACTGAATGATGGGATATCATGTTAAATATAGTGTTTAATAAGCTACCACTTACAGTGCTGCATATTTATAGTTGATTTACCGTAACATACGACTACCATATTTTTACATACATACATATAATCACGCCTGTTTCTCGTAGGGGTAGGCAGAGACCACTTCTTTCCACTTGCTACGATCCTTACATACTGGTTTCGCTTCATCCACTGGCATTATTCCCTTCATACATGCTCTTCGGTTTTACAATATTTTTTTATAGTATATTTATTTTTTATAGTATGCTAAGGAGGTTTGGCTATGTCGAGAGAAAGAATGAAGAACGATTGACGAATAAAGTGTATAAGGCGAGTGTGAATGAAAACATGCCAGGTCAAGAGTACCATAAACCGAACAGCATGTATGAAGGGAATAATGAAAGTGGACAAAGCGAAACAGGTGTGGAAGGATCGTAGCTAGTGGAAAGAAGTGGTCTCTGCCTACCCCTATAAGGGAAAAAGGCGTGATTATATGTATGTATGTATAAAACTTTCTATCTCTTTCAAGACATTCGGTAATAATAAAGGCTGATTCGAATATTTAGTAGCTGTTAACACAAAGACAATTTCAACAGGCAGTTTTGTCAGAGACATTTCGCTATAAAATTATTAAATTATTCGCGATACTACCGTGATAATTATATTACAGTAACAAACCTTTTGTCTGGCTATACCTGGGCTAATAAGATTATGAGAGCCTTTAGACATTTTCTCTTGATGTTTGTTTGAGTCACAATACTCGAATGGGTATTGTTTGTAGAAATGCCAATTAGTTCCGTGTTCATTCAAAACATGATAAATATACGATTTCTGAGCTAATTTTTGTTTCTAATATTCTTCTATTCAAAATAAAATTTAAGTTTGTAATTAGTCTGTATTTATTAGTGTTTTTTTTTACAATAGTTTTTTTTTCCAGATTTATTTAGAGGTATGAGGCGAAATTATTAAAATAGTTATATTTCGGAGTTTTTTAAAGTCACTTATCTAATCAAGAGACCGAGATCTTAAACAACTGAATAAGTTTGTCAATTAACCAAACTGTAGACCACCACTACATTAATTATTCATTTACTAATATATAAATCTTTACCAATGAGCTTCCTCATTGATAACGATTTCAAACTAATCATAAATCAATATTCAGTCCTACCAACCCCTTGTAAGTATCAAAACCACAAGCAATAAAACGAGGTACACACAACCAACGATTTCCAAATCAATAACTACAAGAAGCCAAGGTCACAATAAATCATTTTTCCAATAAGTCTGAAACGAGGCCGATTGTTTATCTATAATACCTGAATGACCTGAAACGTTCATGATAATGACACAACATATCATCAAGCCTGTATCCCCGAAGGGGTAGGCTGAGGTGTACCAATGTTCACCCACAGTTCGCCGATATGTTTAGGCCCCATGTAATAGGGGGCGAGCCTATTGCCACTAACCCGGCACAAATCCAAACTCCGACCTGCTACTGAGAATTTCATAGAAAAACCCAATAACACCTTGGTCGACTCGGGAATCGAACCCAAGACCTCTAGCGTAGCAGTCGCGCTTAGCGCCACTAGGCCAACGAGGCAGTTCCAATGATAATGACTATCATTGGAAAATAATTGGACTATTGGTATAGGCTTTTGTAGCTATTACCAAAGGTGATCTAGGGTTATTAATCATAGGGTCAGATATAGTATTAATATGAAGACCTGGGAGATTGATTTGGGATATAAGAAATAATGGAAAATATAATACCATATATTGGACAACAAGATACGTATTATGATTAGTTTGTTCTAGTATATGGAGTATGAAATTATTGTGTTCACATAACCAGGTATTATCATTTAGAGAATTGTGTGTCCAAATCAATAAATTAGAATAAACATTTTAATGGTACATAAATATTGTTACGTACTCTAATTCTAATTCTTTACCCTTTTTAAGTTTGCGCATGTTTAGTTTCACGAACCTATAAACATACATTAAAAGTACAATTTGACATTGAAAGCTACCTGCTTACCCCCAAACCAGTTAGTTACAATAATATTGAATACCAACGACACAAACCTCACTAAACACAGGCGGGTTGTGATTTGAATCGGTTTGTTGAATCAATACAATGTAATGGTTTCATGAACGATGGCCCGATGTCGGCAAATTACTCCTTTGTTATAACAAGGCCGCTAAAATGGTGGTGCGGGATCATATGATGAATTGCCTTTCCTGTATTCCTAACAGATGTGGTTTAAACTTATCTGAATGACACTAATTAACGTTTTTTGCAAGAAATTGTCATAGCGATGATTTGGTGAACAAAAATTGCAACCAAATTAAAGTTTTACAAAAACTTAGGACACACAACCAACCACTGCACGGTGTAGTGCAGGTAAACGTTTTGAAATAATATGATATAATTATCTTTTTGTATGAGATTTACATGTTTGTAAAAGCGTTTTAACATCATCCGATAATATATGGGTACATTGGACACCGATATGATATTGGAGCAATTAAAATGTATGAACCATGTGAAAACTTTGTAAGACCTTGCGGCAGACAAGCATTCAATTACCTCATTGAGATGTCATTTAAAAAATAACTTCAATTTAAAAATCATCTTATGATTCTGCAAAAACAGCATTTTAGGCCTTTAAAACAATTTGTCATTTATTCAATAACTTCTCGTCTGTTTATGGAATGACGTCACGATATAAGTATCGAGGTATTTTCATGGATGTGCGTGAGGAAAATGTCTAATGTTTCCGGATGCTCATTTGTGAGGGTTTACGTGAAATACATGATAAGTATTATTATGCTATGTGACCTAGTGCCCTAATTATGTATTGCACAAGGTTATGTTTATTCATAAAGGAATCATTATCAACGTATCTCACGTATGTAAGATTTTACGTAGGAGTATGTGTCGTAGTTAGGAATAAACCCATGAGCTTTCCGCTTTTATATGTATTTTCTATGTGCTGTTTATTTACTTGAAATGTATTTTCCCCTGACAGATATTAAAATTATAATTTGAGGAAACAACTCTATCTCTTATACCAAAAAACAATTCAAATAATTAAAGCCGCAATTACTGATACGTGCCTCTATTTCGTGAACTATGGCTAGATCTTTCTTACTTCTTTCCAATTATTTTAGGGTCATTGTCCAATACCTAAGACTAAAGTTAAATCTCTCTCTTAAACACTTTAAACTGCATCTAAAGCCAAACAACACAATTTCCGTGGATTCTAACCGATTTTCTTGCAAGGTCGTTAGGAGCTCGCAGCGTCACGAGTGACGTCACAACACGACGTCATTAGCTCGCAACACGTGTTGGTATTACCATATTAGTGGAGGGAATTAGGGAGATAGGGATTTGTATGCTTATAATTACGACGGTATTTAAGGGAGGTAGTCAGAGATGTAGGAAAATTTTATCTAACGTGTTAGGTAACTAATATGGAGCTAGAGTGTTTTCAGAAGGTATAGGTATTAAGATACTAAGATAACTAAATAAGGCATTGCTAGTTGGTTCACTCAAATGAACTTATTTTTAAGTAATATTCAGAATATTCCTTCATATATCAATCACTAAATTTATTTATCATATATCAATCCACCGTTTAAGATCTACTCTGCTAGACATTTCTTCATATTGAAAAGTATGGTTCTAATAACACCATAGTATGTTACTATGCATGCAATATCAAGAATGTATCGGAGAATAGAATTATCCATGGATCTGACGTCTAGCTTAGAAGACAGTTTAAAGATTTATGGAACCAATATCGCAATTTTATGGAAAAGTATTAAATCTCTTTACAGTTTAGTTTTCATTGACATCAAAACTTACTTTAAGAATACATTGATACCTAAAATCTATATAGTATTATACCCCAAAATATTTTAGTAAAAGATAGGAAGAAGAATATATTATTAGTTACAATGATTTCCCGGAAAAAATGCGCGTAAGTAAACCGTTTACATAACATAAACAATTATAAATACTATAGTAACATAATGGAAAGAATATGCCAAGAACAACAAAGCCCGGATTTCTGATGGCATGTATTTCCTTTCTCTTTTACTAATCGGAAACCCGTCAAACAAAACAACTATAAAATAGGGACTATCTGTCGAACTATTGTTGATCTAAAACTAGACTTTCGTGTAGAAGTAGAAAATTATCATGTGTTTGTTTTCCCAATTGTTTAGCGGTCGATTTTCAATCGGAGTACCATCATGTTGGGTAACTTTGACCCACTTTATGAGCTTTTTTTAAAATTACGTATAGAATTCTTAACCAAACTACTGTGAAATGAATGTTTTTAGTGGCTTTACAATGCCTATTTTTAAGAAATAAAAAAATTTAATCTTTTTTTTAAACTACAGCTTTATAATCATTGAAAATTCAACGAGGCAAAGTTATACGGTGACTTGGGTAACATTACCTCACACACTTAATGATACGGATTTTGCTGTTTTAAACTAGGTTTTGTTATATTTGGTGAGTCTTAACCCTCTTTTTATGCCATAATATGAAACAAACTAACATAAGAAACAATTTTTATTTTTTTTCTCAAAGGTTTACGGTTGAAAACATGAAAAATTAAATGCGCAGTTAGGGAAATCACTAGTTTTTAAAAGGAGACGGGTTTTTAGAACTTATTAAGATCTAATCAGTCTTATAAGTCTTTTAAATTGTTCAATAATAACAAAACTAAGTTATCAAATCCTAATCAATTATAAAAACTAACATAAAAATCCAAAATGAAAATAACAAAATCAGCTCTTTACCAGCCTTACTCTCCCCATTCCATACAAAGAAAATCATCATCAATGATAAAAAAAATCTTTCTTATGGTCACTTTAGTAGTAGGCAAATATTTCACGACATTTTTTGGGAAACAGCGTATAATATCAGGCTTATTAGGCAGCTTTCAACCCTCCATCGCCTTCTGCATGAGCGACATTTTAAGCTTTTTACCATCGAAATGTATAATAATGATGTAATGTATAGAAATAATATACGTTAGTGGAGTTAGTTCAAACTATCAGTGTAACTTTGCCCCGAGTCAAAGTTACCCGGATTTGATAGTTCTAAAGGACCCGATGCACAATTTTGCTAATATTAACAATATTCATAAAAATATTGCGAAAATTTTAATTGTATTTAAGTTTTTAAACTTTAATTTATTGTCTGAACTGAAACTCACCTTTATTCAGCGTCTAAGAATCGCAAAGCAACAAAGTTTTTTGAGCACTTTTAAAAAGACGTTGCGCACAGCCCGCCGTTTTCATTTAATATCTATGGATTTTTAACATTTATCAAATAATGACATTAGATGGGTTTTAACGAAGCCCTTTATGTATCTAATAAAAAATATTTCTATGCGTAAAGTTTTGTACAGAGCCAGAAAAAAAAATATTAATCGGAATTGGAAGTGGTGAGTCAAAGTTGTACTGAAAGCTTAAGTTACCCAGATTGACCGTACTGAATTCCATTATTTATTTTATTTAAAAACTTCGAAACATGGCAGTCAAAGCGTAAAGTGTTTTTACATTATTTAAATGTAACCAAGGAAAAGGTAGCCTGGAAAAAAATCCGAAAGTCGCCTTTTTTGAGACAAGTGTTTTTTTTTTATTACTCAATTATTTTACATGTAATTGTGCAATATAGACAAAAATACATTCGAAATTCAACATACTTATGATTGTATGGTCATGGTAACCGTAACTACAGTTCTGGGCAAGTCTTGCTTATCCCTTACGGCATTTTACTCAGCCCTTAGTATTCGCCCAACATTCTTGTCCAAAAACAAAAATATAAGAGCGAAAATAATAATTGTTAAACGTGCTTTGGACGCGTTCCAACAAAGCTTTCGCGCAAGCCTTATAACGTCAACTACATACCAATATGGTCCCAAATTGAAAACAAGGAACATTTTCCAGAAATATGTTGCTAGGGGAAACACAACTTTCCCACAAAAGTTGACCACGGGAGGTTGGAAAAATGAGAATTTAGCACTTATACTCTGCCCGTGACCATGATACGTGCAAAGGTGTGGAAACGTCGGGACTTAAAATCAATATAAACCGCGATAAAATCCTTAAAAAGTAGTTTTATTTCAATTTAGCACCCTTTGATCTGGATTGAGCGCACGTCTCATTTTCCTTTATCCTGAGTAAATATAGACACAATAGCTGAAACATTCTTATAAAGCGACCTGTAGCAGAAACAGACTGTTTGCTTCCCTCTAAGCTTTAAGGCTGTGAGGTTTAGTTCAGAAGGATGTTTGTTAGATAGCAGCTTTACCCGCGGCGGTAAATCGTTCTTGATTTCACGATTGGGAAATTCGTGGCATTGTCATTCAAATTTGTTTGATCGATATGAAGTAGGTATGATTGAAGACTGATACCTTCAAAGTCAAAAGCAGTTTTGAATTTGAGTAAATCATCATCAATACCAACTCGTCTTCATTCATGAATAATGAACTTTTTTAGAAAGAGCTTTATTTAGTAAGTACTAACGCAATTATCATTGCTTATTTGAGTAAAAGATTTCAAATTAAGAGAGATTTAATTATAAACTTTCAAAATAAAAGGTGAACCTGTTAAAAATATACTTTAAACTAGCTCTACAACCCCATTTAAATCTGAAATACATCATATCATATTTGTAACGTTTGCAAATATGTCGCGATATCAACGTTTACTCTTCAACCGCAATAAATTCCCATATTACAGTACTACAAATACAAAAACGAATAACCCCTAAATACCACAGTATCGTAGTTAAAACATATTGACAAACAAATGAATGACACAGTTCAAACATTGTACCAGTCGACCGCGACTCGTGATACGTATTGCAATAAATTTATTGGAAAATACTGAGATGCTTCATAACATTTATACTTGTGGGTTTATTATGAAACTAGTCGTTGCTTGCGGCTCTGTGTGGATGTAGACTTGTGAAAATGTAAGATTTTATCCTTGCTTGAAATGAAACTGTATAGTACATTTTATGTTTAAGACTGCCATTATTTGTTTTCGTAAATAACCGGCATACTATAGTCTACATTGATGCTGTCTCCTTTTTTTTTTCATATTAGTTTTTTTTATTTATTCCCGAAGAAATTATAAACGTTTCTAACAGGTAAGTATAAGCTTTTTTCATTTTGGTGGTTTGGTAAAAATCCCTTACGGTTTTTTTTTTCCTTTTTGAGACCACATCCACAGCACGTCTTTCAGTGGCATATAGAGAGGTGACTTTTTATACTACTCCGCCACTTGTTGTCCGCCGATTGTGAAAATAAAGTTTATTTTGCGTTACATGCATATACCTATGCTTTTTTAGTACTTACACCTAAGTTACCTATGTAAAAACCTGTTAAAATAAATTACATACTAAGTGTGTAGAATCCTCGAGTACACTAAGGGACAAGAAAATAATTATTATAAATACAGCTCATTAGAAAACCGTGAATTTTAGAAAAGCCATTTGTAGACCAAATTATCTAGACAATAAACTTTTTACAAAGACCCCTAAATGGGGGTCGAAGTGGGTCTTTGAAAGATTTTTAATTGTAATGTTAATAAATATTTATGAAGTAGATAGACTGACATTTACATATTTAGGTGCTTGTCATAAAATTGTACAAAGGACGACAAGAAAAAAAATATTGAAACACGTTTTTGGGAATGGAAAATCTTCCTCTATAAATAAAGCTTAAAATATTTGGGGATATAAAGCTATAAGATGTTATTTTCAAACACACAATTATTTTGCTTAAATTGTCTAATCTGAAAATGTCTATGAGCTTCTAGGTATTTTTTGTTATATTATTGTCCATCTTTTCCAGAACTTAAGTGGTCCGTTTTTTTTTTTTTTTTCAAAAAATTTAATAAATATATCGGTGGAGCATACATACATAGACTGTCAAAATCATTGCCCTTCCCGTTAGCTTAGCAATAGTCGAGTAAAATATAGATATACTATACTTTATAAATCCAACCTAGCTTGCAATCAGTAAACTGCGTCGTAACATAAACAAACACATAATCAGGCCATACATATCCGTCCCGAAGAATTACAATCAATCCCCGGGGAGTGAAAAGGTTCCTTTATTTATGCAAGAGGGTAGGGTTGTCAAACCTTTGTAAATAATATAAAAGTTAAAAAAGATGATAATAATATCTGTACGAGCAAACAGACTTCTGTTTATCTACTTTTACAAGTATTTTCGTGAACTCGATTATTTAATGAATTCAATTGAATATTAGTAATACCTATCGCGACACAGGTTTTTTTAGTCGTACCTACGGTAGACATTTAAATATTACATTAGATTTTTTCAATATTAGGTGATTCTATAACACCGAATATAAATCTATACAAAAATTATAAATGTAAAAACAAACGCTGTCTGTCTTTCCTCTTTTGGGCTGCCTCTTGCCGCGATAACAACGCGAACGTAACCGAGGGAAAGAGCTAGTATCAGACAAGTGGCAACCCTGCCTCACAAGTAGCGATTTATTAGTCCTCTGATATTAGTATCATGCATTCACAAAGATTCAATGATACGCCGCTGAATAAAACTAACGCGTGACTGGGATGCCGAAACCACTGAAATATTCACTGAGATAAGATATTATATCAGATGGAATAATTACTATTTACGAAGCGGGTGTGATATATAGAAAAGGCATGGAGAGGGCCTTTGTCAAGCTGTGGGATACTTTAATAACTTCTTCTTTATGTGTCAAAAGATTATAAAACCAACTTGAAAAAGAGTTTATATTTTTATTACTTGTTTTTACCCACATTATTCCAGAACAATTGGTATTTGATAAGCCTCTTTCAAGTCGTCTCATAGGTGTGATGATTCATTTTTACAATTATCCAACTACGTAAAAAAATTACAAGGTCAAAATATTTTAAAAGCCACTCACACCACTTTTCTGATTGAAAATTTTCAACTCAGGTTTCAAAATAACATTATCAGTAATAAGCCCAATCATCTACTTTCCAGCCTATTTAAAGCCACATGTTCTTAAATAAATAAAAGCTAAGTATTTAAATAAATCAGAAGATATTTCTGCTAAATATTCTTACTAAGAAATATGTATAATAATATGTCTGCCGAAAGGATCCTATAAATAATACGATATGTAATATTAAGATAGTCACAACTCGAGAGTTATTAATATAGACCTGAATGTATTGTGGTTTAAATACGCTATATTTTCAGTTAAATACTTTGATATAATAGTCTCTTTGATATTGCTTACGTGTAGCAAATGTATATTATAATTTGAGAAGACAATTAACAAGCAAAGGCGAATGGAGTATACAGATACTTACAGACTACAACATTAGTCTGTAAGTAATAAAAATATAGAGGTTTATTGACTAGGCTTAATTACTTTTGTTGGTAAGTAAAAAATAAAATGTTGTTTAAGTTAGAATTTAATCTTATATATAAAAATGCGCATAACTCAATAACGCCTGGACCGATTTCGCTAATTCTTTTTTTCTTGTGTTAATTATTAAAAGGAGAAGGTTTTTATATTAAAAATAAAATAAAGTACTCCTGACCTTTGTTACGATAGTGATTTGTTGGATTCATCTGCGCCCTGAATAACATAAAGGCACCGGGAACGGGACATAGGTGTATTCATACGGGTGAAACCGCAGGGCACAGCTAGTTTAATATAAAAATCGATTTATTTATCTTTATTATATTATTTGCACTTATTTTAATTATAAAGAGCAAAAAGTATTGGTTGCCGTCCTATGTGTAATTAATTCACAAAGTAGCACCTTTGAACATGGTCGAATTCTGAAACAAAATATTGTTAAATAAGCGATCATTTGATGTAATGAAGTAACTCTTCTTTCTAGCTTTTTAAAGAAATTGAAATAACTTAAAACAAAGATGCTTCAACATAAAAACCAGAATATGATAACACAGTATTACCATATTTGTTTTAAATCTGCATTTAACTAACATTTCTGTAGTCAGTTTTAATTTTCTTCAACATTTTACGACGAAATGTCATTTGGTCGTTTAAAAATGTAAATTGTGTTTTTTAATGCCGCCATATTGGACGGTTTACGACCAATGAGAAATATTGTAAAATGGAAATATCAAGTTATTTTTAACTTTTCACGATTTTGTAGCTGTTTTAACTATTTAGTTTAACTTTATGTTATTAATTGATACAAATTAGTTTAGGTTCAGTTTCATTATATCGTAACTTACACTTATCTGTACTGTTAGGTAATTAAACTATGTTAATTATTATTTATGCCAGTCTACATTCATTTTTCATGAAATTAAAATTTACTCACAATACCAAATCTGAATTGGTATAATGACGTAGGTATATCAAATAAGTTACCAACGCCTCATAAATCTCTATAGCATATTTATAGGTACAAAGTCACATTAATAATTCACTATAATCCCTACACATCAATACGAGACAAAAGCCACGCACTACAATAAATTCAAAAGAATTGAACAAATAAACACAGAGTAATAAAAAAAAAGATGAATGCTACTTTGGCACAGAGAAGTGAGACATAAAAAAATATTCGCGTAATTTTCTTAAAGTTTATTGCGTAGTTTTGCCAAATTATTCTATACTAGATGACATCTACAGTTTCAGAAGATGTGATTAGTAAGAAAATCAAGGGGTAAAGTAGATATTTTCTCGCTCGAATTATAATTAACGAATTATAAATCGTGACATTTCTTTAATTTTGAGAACTTCAAGCCTAGGCTTTATAATTAAATAAACATTGAAATACAAGCTCTTTATTTATTTAAAACAATGTCAATTTTCTCAGATCATTAGTTGAATCATACAGTCGTGAATTATATAGGTATTTATAACAGTGACTAGAAATTTAGGTTTATGTCTTGAATTATTGAGAAAGAAACTAAACAAATGGCACTCAATTAGTCAGAACAAGATATTACATTTTTTATTTATTTGTTACTGACATGTTAATAGATTGCATCAGACATGTAAAAAACTAATTGTGTCTCTAATGTACGTAATTATTTTTCTTTTATGTCGAACTAGCTAGTCTCAATTTTGCGAATTAATGCATTGTTCATCATTAGTTATAGATAGATTAGTTATAAGTATAAATAAAGTTATTGTTAATTAAGGTGCATTTATCGAATTGGGTTAGCCTGTAATGGTAAATGTTTATAGATGAATAAATAAATAAAAAAAATCGTTTGCATGTTTTAGATACACGGGGTTTTCATGTTTTCAAGAAACCGTATGTAACTCTACTTGAAAAAAAAACAGCGTATTATTTCCTAGCTCTCTAGCCTATCTAGCCTATCTCTCGTGGTAATCAGACTGGTTTAAGTTTCACAGAGTACCGCATTTCAACGAAAAATAAAACTCGTCCGCCACATTATATTAATACGTCATAGAGTTTATATCTAAACACTCATACAACTAAACATAACTTCAAACACCAAAACAATGAACAATTTATTTCATCAAAAATCCAATCAAATCTCGTTACAAATCGGTTTAGTATTCTGTTCACGTTTTTACTAGTAAGAAAGTTAAGCAGTGCTCAAACCAAGCCTTCGGGATTTTATTACGGTTTACCCAGCTTTTAAATAGGGCCCGATAACTAAGTAGGTAATTAAGAATGTTGGCTGACCAGTTTAGCTTATTAACTTTTGTGTACAGTACTAACTTTTGAGAAATTTAAATAAGATTTGAGAAAAAAAAACTTATGCGATAAAACTGGATTAAAAGTCGAAACGTCAAGCCAAAAAAGTTATCTGCATGTTCGCGCTTATTTAAGTGAATTATATTACTATAAACATGCAGCGAGATAGTTTAAAATTTAGTATGGATTTAAAGTCGCTAATAACGGCAAAAAGTCTGTATTAATGTTTGGTTAAAAATACAATCAAAGAAAAATGTACAATGATATTTTTATACATAATCATAGGCCGAGTTTTATAGTCAAATTCTATGTTTATAATAATTATTCATCATTCAACAATTACCGGGCAGAATGCCAGACCGCAGTCTAGTATTCAGATTTTTTATCTAACATAGGAATAGAATTAAAAGAAAACACTCATCAATCGCATTAATAAATTCCAAAACAAACGTAATAAATTTATTTATTTGACGGGCCTGTTGGTCTAGTGGTTAGTGACCCTGACTGCTATGTCGGAGGCCGTGGGTTCGATTCCCACCCAGGACCAATCTTTGTGTGATAGCACGATCATTTGTTCTGTGTCTGGGTGAAATTTATCTATAATAAGTATGTATTTAGAAATGTATGAGTATGTTTGTCTGGTTACCATAACACAAGCTACTCTTACTGTTTTGGTCCGCAAATGGCGCCCACCGTGGGACCCTAGACAAAATTGTGATCATCTGCTCAGCTTGGGATCTGATAACCTTGTGTGAGATGCCCGGAACATTAATTAAAATAAATACATTAATTGGAAAAGATTGAGAACCACTCTACAATGCTACAAACATTAATAAGACCGGTCAATCGAAAACAGTTATCTGTTTATTTTTAAACTGAATTCAGGAGCGCCTACTTTGATAATTTGTTGGAAATAGGTTGTTGTATAAATAGATACAAGTGGGCCTATTGGAATATCAAGGGGCTTAGCTACGTATTTAGTTTTATTCTAATGACAATGGTATAAGAAAGTTTATTTTTTTGTAAAAACCTGGTAGGTAAGCTAATATACTAACTGATGAAATATTACTGAATTCATTTCTTGATAAAAACATTAGATGATGCAATCTGTATTTAATATTGACACAGTCTAGTCATAGTTTCAGTTCTTTGCATGAGAAGAGGTCAATGCCCTACAAAGGTACAGGACACAAAACCTACAAATATAACATACGTTAATATTAGCCATTTCTAAATAAATGTCTATCAAACAAAAAAACCGCTTTCAGTTCATGATTAAGATCATTTGAATCTGAAAGCCGGGCGTCCCCGAAAAATGCGCGTGAGTAAATCGTCTACATTTAAATAATGATAAATCTTTCTCTTACAAATCTAAGAATAAAAACATTGTTGTCCAAGTTTTATAGATAGCCTGTTATTGTGAGTCATGTTCACGCTTACTCACTCGTGGGTGTAGCAGAGTAGGTGCAATAAAACGTTTTTACAAGGTCGTGAAGAGTTTTATTTAATGCAATTTGTTAAACATGATATACTTTTAGTATGTAGTACATCAATAAAAATGAAATGACAAATCTTTCTAATTATTTATTTTATTTGTTTTGAAATGGTCTTTTCCGTTTGTGTGTGAAACTGTTTTTGTTATTGCGCTAGTTTTTAAGAAAGACCGTCAAATGTTTATTCGTTTTTACATTTTGTATGACAAATTATTCCTATGTAATAAATCACTAACAGATATTTTGAATGCACTTTTACATCAAACAATAACCTGAAAGTACAAAATAACATGAAAATGAAGATTTTTAATTCGCGATAAGACCTATACTACAAAATCTAACTGTCAACTAAGACTGATTGACTGTCGGCAATTAAGACCCAACTTGATAGCCTTTCATTCAAAACAGTTCACTTGTCACTAGTTCATTCGTTCATCAAAATAAAGAGTATTTGCACACAATCGTTTGGGAATCCAATTTATTTCGTAGCGAGCTGTCAGGATTGCCTCGGGGGACTAAACTTGTATAACATAAGTGTGATCTAAAGCTACATACCTACTATTTATGTGTCAACTTACTTATTTGTGTGGGTAGTGTGATAAAACGACTTATTTTTAGCAGCGGATTTCCATGACACGCTGAAGTTAGTACTCTTCGTATTCTCATCTTACTTTAGCAAATAGCACAGAATTGGGTATCTTAACTTTGTTAAACTAAATTAATAAGAAGAATTAACCTATTATTCAGAAAAGTAAATGATTCAATTACAGGTCCACAGAACTAGTAAAAAATTTGATTATCCTTTCTGTTTATAAGTTTGTCTACTTACAAACCTGATAGTTTTACAGTTATAGACAAATATATATTCATGTTCAAACCATGCATATAAAATAACTAAAAACTATACAAAATGAAATCAACTCATAAACCATTCAAACATAATATCCATCGGATTCCACTTCACAATTGAGGAACAACTTCAAAACAATTTCATAGTAAAGGCATGACAGAGAAAGCGACAGAAGTTTAAATATAGGATAAACTCCTAATTACTTGTGCCGTAAATTAAGTAAAACCCCCGGAGACGCCTGCCCTCACTAATTTAAAAAGGTGAACTTTTGAAGAAACAATGTTTTGTTGTATTTTTGATCGGATTATTTTGTCGCAGTTTATTGAGAGTTGTGGTCTTTAGTTTATTACTTACAGCGTGAGTTACAATTTAGTTGCTATTTATTGCTAGTGCTTGTATAAGATATAAAATGTGCATGCATTTTTTTTTATTATTTTTGATTTCCTGAGATAGGCACGCATAAATGAATATTGCTTGTTTTTATACTTCATGCATAGCAGGCAAGACAATACATAATTTTCAAGAGACCTACTCATTATGTAATTTATCTATAATATGTATGTATTTAGAAATATATAAGTATGTATATCAGTTGTCTGGTTACCATAACACCCGCTCTCTTAGAGCTTAGCATGGGATCAGATTACCGTGTGTGAATTGTCCAGGAATATTATTATTATTATTACAACACATTATTTATCTCTTACCACAAAACAAACAATTTTGAACTCTAAACATGTATGCAATTTAAGCCTAACCTTCAATCCTGTACTACAATCCACTCCTCTCCTCTCACTTTCCATCCACATTTTTCATCCATACAAAATTGGTTAAAACATGTTACACAGTGATCACTAGATTTGTTTTGACGGACGGTCAAACGCTCACAGCTTTTGTGGGCACACATCACGTTTTCAGGAGATTGCCACAAATATTTACAATACATTTTTGTTGGACAAAAGCCTGCTGTAACGAAAAATTCGTTCGAACTGAATGTGTTTGAAAAACATGAAGTTTTTTCGATAGTGTTTGAGGACCGTATTTTTGGGTTCGATTTCAAGGTTGTCTAGAAACTAGTTGTTTATTAAATATTGGAAAAAATACTTCGGGCTAAAAGGGTTCCATATTATTCTTTAAATAAAGCAGTGTAATCTTTGTTTATAGGATACTTTATCGGTGTATATACAGTATACACTCCACTTTAAACTTACTATATATAGCCCTGTCCGGTTCCATTTAAAGCCCATGTGCATTTATCTGTTTGTTATCCTCATCTTAACCACCAAATTGAAATCTTAATAATAGTTGAGAAATCAAAACATGAAACCTGAAAAAACATACCTAGTAAATTTTAGGTACATAATAAACAATCTAGTTTGGTAGGTGTTTAAAGTTACTTAAAGTCGAAAGAAAAAAAGGCTGGTATAAAGGACTACAAAGCAACAACTCAGCAAATACATAAAACTGCAATATACAAGAAAAACTCAGGTCCCCGTCTCACCGCTTATGAACAAAGCGGATTCTTCCACACGAATCAACTTCAGAGATAACCAATTGATAAACAGTTTCCTTTCAACGAGATCCTGCAAAGTGAAATACAGATACCTCAACCAGGTGCTATAGGTATATAAAGGATTCTAGTACTTTAAAATAATGCCCCAAATAAAATTGCGTAATTAGTAAAAGATAACGAGGAAGTGTAAAAGCTTCCAGGCTCCTGAACGTAGTTTGAAGAAAAGGGCTTTTTTTTTAATCTAAATAAAGACTTTAATCGCATTAAAATTATGACCAAAAGTAAATATAAAGAAAAAAAATGCCGCACACAGCAAGTCCTGTCCTACTCTATTTAAGTATCTACAATCTACATTTTAAGATGCATATTAAAAAGATCATTCAACAAACTCTATGTACAGAGATACATATTTCCAACACAACTAAAATTGCATTTAACACACACTTACATGTCCCATCAATTCAAAAGCTACACCACGAAATTCTATACCACAATATTGAATTGAATATTTAATGCAAATGCATGTTTGAAATCAGCATTAAATGGTAATTAACAGCTGACCGACCTTTGAAGAGCAATTAGGTGAGCATATTGATGTGTCAAAGGCTTCAATCAGTTGGTAATAGGTAAATGGTGCACACTAACACACGTAACGTAATTTACGTGGCTTGTACTAATCTAATATTGGTTGGATATAGTTGTATGGTGAGAACAGATGACGTTCTTACCTTATAACTATATCCAACAGATGATGTTCGGGGTTCAAACTATGTAGTTCAAGTATATTAATAATGTAGTTAAGAATGGTATTTTCATTTACCACCTATTATATTACCACCAAGGTAAAGGCCACTCTCTCTTCTTTTCAAATAATAGTATTAAGCCGGAACCCCACAGCGGCGCACGGAGAGGCTGTGCACGTGTGTTCAGCTTCGCTTTAGTACAAAATGTATGAGAGCGTTCCCACCGCAGCGCACGGACATGCTACGCAGCAAATGACGTCATAAACACACGCGTAGCTAACTCGAATAGGCGGAACGTAGCTCAGCCACGTGGCCGACCCACGCATCCCAGCTGCGTGGGTCGGCCATTTCTCGGCGACCCACGACTATGTACAGTCTCGAGCAAAAATATGTACACACATAATATTGTTAAGAAATTATTATAAGAATAAGCTACTATAAATAAGAGGTACAATTAATGTTCCTAGTATATATAAATACATTTAAGTTGTGATAAGTATAATTTATGTAAGAACTAAGTAATTTATAATACAAATAAGTAAAACAGATGTTACTACACAATAGCTAAATTATATTGTTACTTGGAAGAGCTATTGTCTATACCTATTATAAAAATAATATCTTGACTTATTTTTTTTTTTTTTATTAAAAAAAATATTTGATCCATTTTATTTTCAAGTGTCATCTGTCAGTATGCATTGATAGCTAGATGGCAGAAGAGATTCGACAAAAAATCTCACTAATTTCGTTTAACAATTTCGCATATTATTGTATACATATTTTTGCTCGTGACTGTACCCCATGCAAAGCTATGAGCTGTGTGGGCGACACATCCGTGTCCGTGCGCGGCAGTGGAAACGGAGGCCGACGCCGCCGAACTAATGAGCCCACGCAGCAGAGGTGAGCCACGCATCCGTGCACAGCCTGCGCAGCGGTGGGGTTCCGGCTTTAATCTTGAAACAAATAATACATACACAAATGCAACCTACTTTACATTTATGACTGAATAACTACCACTACTACTATTTTCGCTCTGATGTAGCTCAAGACATAACAAACATGTATGTATTGAATTAACCTTATGAAAAATAGACCTTATCAAATGGAAAAGGCGTCTAATACTACTAATCAAGATCAAAATAAAAAAGCTTTGTCATGAGCGGCAAATATGTGAATTACAATCATCAACAATCATTTATTTATGAATAAAGTTCAAAACATATCAAACACTTACCAGTGATCAATGTTATATTCATGAACTGTCATACTCATTCCAAAACACCACTGATTACACTCACCGGATATTTGCTCATCTTTGTCTTTAAGAAACAAAACAAAAGCGTGAAGTTTAACAAAAAATTACAATAGAAGAACCAGGTCAAAGGCTTTGGGGAAACACCACCAATTCGCACGTAAACGAATATCCTTTGCCAACATTTGACTGTACACATTTATACCAGCCAAAGAATACTCCATACTAAAAACTTCACCAAAGAAAATGAACGTTTTATTAAAAAAATAACACATACGTATACCGGCCACGTATACGGATATCCGTGGCAAAATAATCATAGGAATATACAACTTTTTTTCACGAACTATGGTTTGGTAACTAATGAAGTTTTGCTTCTAAGCAATATGTGTTTGAAAATATTTAGGGACTGGAAGTCCCTAAATATTATAATAAATTATAATAAATTGATGAATTAGGTCATAGTCATGAACGTTTCGTATAAAATATATAGACAAAAAAATGATTTCTGATCATATTAATTTCATACAACTATGTATGTATAATTTATATTGTTTAATTAACATTGTTATACTTGCAAAGCAAAAAAGCTTTGAAGATAGTCATTTACTTTTGTCTCGGTCTACCAAAATGTCTGCCATTTTACCTAATAAATCTGTAATAAAACATTATTAAAAAAACCACTAATGTGTACTTAATAATGGCTATAACAAACTTTCTAACAAAATAATTAAGGATTAAACAATATAAAGTCCACAATATTACACCCGGATATAACGGACATATCTATGCTTTATTCACAAGCATCTGCACGTACCACCCGGGCACCACCCGGGTGTAACTGCTAGATGGAAATGTTCGACTTTTAAACCGGTAATAAATGATGTCCGACCGATAAACGTGACCGGATATCCGACTTTTTCCCTTTATCGACAACTCTGAGGAAACTAAATTGAATTTTAAAGAAAATGTTCCGTGTATTTTGTTGAAACTTATTGAGTTTTTTGTTGGGACATTCTTAGTGGTACTGGAAGACGAAAATATTGCTGAATGGACGAATGGCTTGTGAATAAATGATTTCATCTTGTAAATAGCTTTTGACGAACACTTTTATATTCATTTCAAATGAAGAAGTGCCGGCATTTCTTATCTGAATATAGTAGAAGTTATGAAATATTGGATAAATGAAAATAAGGATATTTTATAAAATGGAATCTAACTGAGGTAAAGCTTACCTCAGTACGACGATAACCTTTTTAGGGGCACATACTGAGTTACTTTTGCATTTATAACAACAATATGGATGTACAGATAATATTAAGCACTCGGCCTGCATACTCTACAATACAATACTAAATGAATGTGCAAGTTTCTGCTATCCGACCATTGTTTTCATATACAAGCATTATATTCATAACTGTTTTCTACTCACTATAATGCACAGTGATGTAGACACTATATTGTTATTTTTTTTAAGAGATCTTTGCAGTTAGCCTTAGCGCAGGCTTCGACTACTTTGCCGGACTTAACACTATATTGTTTTTAAAGATTCATGTTAAAATCTTCTTCATGGACAAACTGCAGAATGCGGAAATGCAAATTAACTTTAAGACGTACTTAAATGTTAACCGTTGATCATACACAAAGTGACAGAAACACCACGAGACAACGTCGACTAAAAATTGATTGACATTTCAGTGTACCAACAAAAATCAACTCTATAAAAACTGTACATTGGGACTTTTTGCCTTTTCACAGGAATAACTGGCATAGCTTAGGGTTGTCACCAAACCCGTTGCGGGCAATTTTAAACCGCTGCAGCTCGCAATATTTCACAGAAGAATTTAATATCACTACATGTTTTTGTGTTCACTTTGATTTAGAACAACGTTTAGATCATATGACGTATCGATACCTACACGTTCGGTGCAATTTAGAGCAATATTATTGTTGTTCTGTTGTCTTTCGTTTCGTTATTTATTTGGAAAGCATGGCGGATTGTGGGGATTTGGATTGTCAGGCGATTGGTTAGAAATACAGCCGTATAAAGCGCTTACGTGCTGCAGCATTGTTAGAGAAAATAGGTTTAGGAGGTATCTAAAAATACATTTTGAATTGTATGTAACAACACAACGTGGTTTACACAGGCATTGTCAAAAAGTTTATTGTGTTTAAATAAGCCTATGCATTGATTTGACATGACAGAAATAGAATAGAAAATAAATGTTTTTGCAAGAAACCCAAAAATGTGGGCTCATATAAACAACATCAGCCTACATAACACGTGTTTTGAAATCCTAGAAATAAATTTCCAGTAAAAATCACCTCATCTTCAAGTTAACAAAAGTATTATAAAGTATTTCGGATTATTTAGTTAACCGACCCGAAAAAATAAGAAACCAAACCGTATTAAATTCCACTTATTTACTAAACCTACCACTATACTTTTATTTATTCCTATTTAAGTAATAAAACAATATTAGCCGAACTGGAAATCGAATAACATTCAGCTCTCTTTCAATCTCATCGCACTACTGTCAATAAAACAAAAAAAAAGCAAATAAACAGAATCCCTGAACGCCAGTTTCCCTTATCAGAGCCACGCACACTGCGCAAACATTATACAGTTCAGATCACAGAACTATACGTGGTACTAGAAATGATATTTAAATGAAATATAGGCCGTATTGTTTTTAAGCCATCACAGTTCGATTAATTATATCATAGAGATTAAACGACATAGTTTGCTTTTGCAGTGTACCAGTGACCAGTGAAAGGTGCCGAAACATAGTTGACTAAAATAACTTTTACCATTGTAATTGAAGAGCGGGTCCTTCTAGCACAAGTACATTATTACTTAAAAGAAGGTCCCTGCGTAAGATTAATTGTAAAAGTGTAATGGTTGAAGAATAAACAATTTTTATATTTTATTTTTTTTATTTTATTTAAAATGTCGATCAGTACTAAAAAAGTTTAATTTCAGTATCTTATCAGTGGATAATCTAAAAAAAAGTCAGACATAATAGGACTTATTAAAATGCACATAAAATAACTACCGTATTAAAATGTGTCAAAAAGAGTGCGAAGTGTTAAAACCACTTCATACGAAAGATGAAAATGGGTTCTACGGATTCAGTGGGTCAGTTAGATAATCATAACATATTGTATTACATGTCCATTTTCCTACACCATTTAGAAAATAATAATCTACAAATCCGTCTCGCTTAAAAAATAATAGTGTTCCTCTGTACTTGAAGAAACGATTATTTTAGTTAGGTATGGAATGTCGTTTCTAGTACAACATAGTTCTCTGCTCCAACCAAAAATAACTGTTAAAAAATACTCTTTTATCGCACCCTCCTGTATAAGGCATTGATAAAGCTCCGTGAAATAAATACAAATAAAGCTGTATTAACTGATCTTCGCTTCTGTATTGATAGAGAAGAGATTTGGGATTCGGTGTTAGTTTTGAAGTTTTCTGCGAAGTTGATATAAATATAAGTAATATTGTATTAATCGTGTAGATTTCAAGCTTTAATAATGACGTATAACATTACAAGTTTATTAAAGTTTCTCATGTGACTTATTAGTCATTGTAGTTCAATAAGAACAATTAATGAGCTAAAAGCTAAAATAATATGTCTATAGTTTACTCATTTGTCCAGCACTACCAGGGACAAAAATCTGCGGGCCATCTCCGTCGGAGACAACATCACTAAATAAAATAACTTTAAAAGTCGCTTAACCAAAATTAAAACAACAATAATTACTGAATAAAACATAAAACCAGTCAATTGGTCTACATACCCTGCATCAATATTCTACTACAAACCAATAAAAGATTAACAAACAAACACACAACTTACTGTAACAGCGATATAATAAACCACTCTAGCCGCTATAAGTGAAAATTATCGTTGCACTCAAAATGTTTATGAGTTAACTTTATGTGCACTGTAAATATAAGTAGAGGTTTTAGGATTTTAATCTCATTTTATGTTTTCGCATTTTGTTGGTTTAGTTTGGTGATATACTTAACCTCTTTTTTATTACGACTTAGGTTTAACTCGTGAGTAAAGACTAAATCTAAAGATGGATATGATTGGCAAGACAGTGACTATAAAACATAGTTTAAAGCCCAGCAGTGGGCTACACAGAAGGCTTATTCTATATTTTTTTCTAAACCTGTTCACAACATAATGTAATTTTATTATACAGAGAAGATAAGTCTTGGTATGTAGGCTAGCGAATATAATATAATTTATTATTAATACCTCACAACATAAGTACCATTTTGTTAGTAATCTTCTTGTAATTGATGTTCATAATTATCTAAACTATACAAATTCAAAACAAATAGCTGTGTATTATTCACACAAACCAAAAACAGATTGAAAAACCAAGACACATATAAAAAAACAACAACCTTTATGTTACTTGAACTAATCAAACATTAAACTCAAACGACCTTGTGCAAATTAATCACAAAACTAATTAATTAAATTAATCTAATAAAATGGATGCATCATAAAATTATAGTAAACCACATTACCCATCATAGTTACGACGTACGTACAGTAAACGAATGATTAAAAACTCAAGTTTAATGCGCCGTTAAAATGAGATGGCGCTACATCGCGGTACAGCGTGATCTATTTCTGACGGGTACTAAACAAGTGTAGTAAATGAATCTGGTTTGAAAAGACGTATGTAACCAAACAAAAAAGACAAGTGCTGTTCTTAAATGGTTTTTGGTTGATAACATATTTGAATTAGACTATTGCAAATTTTATATAAAAGCTCTTTCTTAGAGAATCTTCATCTGTTCAAGTACGTTTCCCTTATTTTTGTAAACAACCTGTATACAGTTTTCTCATTCCGTAATTAATGTAAACATCATAAAATTGAAACACTGTCATAGAAAAATGATGGTGGTTACCCCACAGATATCCAAATTACAAACTTCTAGCCAATTTTTCTGATCAACTTTATAGTGTAATTTATTGATATGAAATAACCTTATTATTTAACCTATTGTATTAAGTTTAGTTAATTATTTGTTAAATATTTATTTGGTCAACTGTATACATGATGTAATTTATTGAGATGAAATAAACTTTTGTTTTATTATTTTTATTAAGTTCACAAGCACATCCATTCTGCCTATACTATCCGTGTCTAGAAAGAGATACAATAACGTCATGTGTTCTCTATAGCACAGTTCTCGGCTTAGTTTAAACTCCAGATCTCCAAATTATAAACTTCTTGCCAATTTTTCTCGTCAACTCTATAATGTATACCATAATGTAGTTTATTGAGATAAAATAAACGTTTTTTGTCTTTTATTATTTTTATTAAGTCTACAATAACATAAATTCTGTTAAGAATACTATCCGTCTCTAGAAAGAGATACGATAACATGTGTTCTCTCGCTAGCGGTCGTGTACGTGTCTCAACATCGCTCTACGTGTCGCAGAAAATATCTGCTGCAATATCATATTTGCAGTTTACGGATATTAAACACTAGAGGATAGTTTAAACACTACGACTGTTGTAGCAGTGTTAGAGAAATACGTATGATAGGGTTGAAAGTGATTTTAATAGAAAAGTGGTCTACGACCCCTAAATGTCAACTTTGATTTCTTTATACTGTAACTTTTATCATAGAACTTAATTATTTCTAAGGTATTTTCTAGAGAAACTCAGATTTCAACAATGACAAACGTACCTTAAGTTTTAGCATATTATAGGTACTGTGAAATAAAAGGCTGAGAGGGATACGACAGAAGGTCTTTAAGTAAGGGACTATATTGAACTTAACAAAGAGAATTGTCTTTCAAAGAGTTCCTATGAAATATAAGTGCCAATAGGTTAGATCCCGTGTAGACTCCTAACAAGTTTTACTTTACAACAAATAAAAGTGCATCAAAAAATATGTATAGACAAAACTTTTCCCACAGATGCGTCACAAACGATATTATAATAAAAAGCGTGTGAGTTCTCACAACAATATAGAATATTGTTAACAATTCTGTAACTGTATTTACCGTGTATAAAGAGAAAGTTCTTCGGTTAATAAACGCATTATTATTGTTCGCGTTGATAGATGTCAGATTGTTTAAAGATTAGGTTTATAATGAATTACTGATTTACTGTAAAATGTAATAGAGTGACAGTAAAATTACAAAAAGTAGACACATCGATTGTTACCAAAGAGATAAATTTTGTTTTGGGTAGCTAAACAATGTTAAATCTTCCATTTCTTTTTACTAGTTAGAGTCGAGTTTACATTATACCGAATATGAATGAAAAATATTATTATTTCCAATGTTTCATGTATGACGATATCTTACATTAGTCTCAGATAAACCAGTACTTCAAATCACGTAAAAATACACATTAAAAGTACCTATAGTATATTTTCTATAATTAATAAATACACATTATACTTTCGTTGGGATTCCAGTACATAGAAACTTTATTTTTATCAATGTTACTAATGAAACCGTACTAGCTTTCCTATTACACGTTGACTTTTATTATAGAAATCCAAAACAGAAGGTAGGAAGTCACAAAGGAAATAAGGAACTAAACTAAAAGTTTTATAACTCGTAAACCGGAGGTTTGTGACACCAATATAAAGGGTGCTCTATTTAGTTACGTGTGTTAAATATATTTTATGTTGTTATTTAGTTTGACAGCCTAAAACTTATTACCTTATTTAAGAGAAAAATCGTAGCTTTTGATTGAAATTTGAAAGGATATAATGGCAAGTATTTCACGACAAGGTATAGACAGATACGATAGAATGTAATTAATTGGTTTAAGGACATACATAAGAATCCTAGTGTGAAGCAGAAATGGTTGGAAATAATAGTAAACAAAATACATATTGGTAATATGGTGTTTGACCTCTGAAATTATCCAAAGAAAGAAACAAAATCCCTAGACAAAGCCCATATTACACCCAATTATTAGTTTTCGTCTGTATTGTTAAAACAACACGCTGTAGACATAAATAAAAATACATTTTATTCGGGCTAGAACCATCTTATCTGTCGCATAAAGGGAATCCCTTTACGTATTGCCATTTTATATAAAATAATGCGAAGAACACACAATATATTGTGTTGAAGGATTCTTCGCGCACAATTTATGTTGGTGTATAAATATTTCTACTTACGTACGTCGTTAAGGTAGGTTTTGTTCTACTTTTAGAGGTTTCTAAGATTAATCAGCATTTGTTAGACTCGATTCTTACCTGAAAACAAAAAAGGGCATTGTTAGATATTTTTGTACGAGGCATGTGAGGTAAATTCGTAATATTTGAGTCCGGAATGAGATCATTCGTCACCAAAAGAGGAAAGCCAGCAGTCTTATTTTCTATTTATTAATTAAAATAACGGTATAAAAACCAACAAATTATTCTGAACTTCCACTAAAACACCCACGCCTTTAAAACTAAAGCACACCCACTGAAATATTAACTTATCAAATTACTAATTAGATTTCACAAATTAATTTCAATATGTGCTCAGTACTCCGTACCATGATCTCTCTGTCTATTTAAAGCAATACTGTTGCGGTTGTGGAAGCGAGACGGTGCACTACACTCCATATGGCGCTGTCCCGCTTCCTCGTGGCAATAGTACTACTTTAAGAGCTCATACGAACTTACATACGAAACTCTGACGTCACTAGTCTGTCTATAATTACCTACATCCTACACTGTACTTGATACGCCTAGCCTGAACAAAAGGGTACTCAAGCCTGAACACGTTCTCAGAATGCAGTAATAAGCTAATACTGCCTACGTAGAAAGTTTACAGTGTTAATTAAGCTAATTATAAAATTATATGTTGACTGGAAACTAGAGATTTATCGATTTTAAATAGTGGAAGTGACGTGAGTGTAAATGCAACTTGGAGCCATTGGGGAAAATATATAACAATAATACATAAGAAATATCAGATTCAAGACGCAGGTAATTAATTTAAGTGAAGAAAGTGTCATGATTTTCAATCAAAACAGTTTTATTCTTTCGATTGGTAACCAAAACTAATTCCATTTGACATCATTTAGAATCTGTCCCGCCGGTAGACACGATAGTTAAACAATGGAAATGTATATGACTCATTGGACAGGGAAGTAATTAAAGTAAAATATTAAAGGAATTTTAAGATGTATATGGCTCTGAAAATTCATCAATTTTCGCCTATTTCTTTTAACAACCATTTTTTATTTACTTTTACAAGACATAGTCAATGACCTACATACATACGTCTGTCTATTTAACAACAAACTCATGTATATTAAGTCCTACATAAAATAGCAAACCGACCATCAAAACAAAATGGCTGACTCGTTTGTCAGTGTAAAAAGGATTTTATGGGGTCTCAAGTTTTTATAGGACGACAAAACCAGAGCGCCGTGATTAAATACAGATAAATAAGTAAGTACACTTCGTTTGACGGTCGTATTGTTCCGATTTGTTACTGTGACTCAATTATTTTGTATTAGAATTGAATAAATAATATTTGAATGCGACTCAATATTAATTTTACTATGACTGTACTGATTATTATGTTCTTAATTATTAATAAAAATTAGGACACAATAAAAACAGGCCCGTTAAAGTTGACATATAATTAAAATGGTTCCCGAAAATGACACCAATTAAACAAGAATTATTTGAACACTGCTTTTTTTATTTCTATTTATTGACTTAAACTTTATAAGGCACATTAAATACAAAACAATTTACATTACTATTAAAACTAGCTTAGTAAATTAAACAATTAAACAAAATCTAACCTTATCTTGACATCACAAACAATCGCGTGCACATGTACAAAAAAGATCAACTCTAAAATGTAATAAAAACTAAACACAATCAAAATACCGGTGTTTCGTGCAGACGGTTTAGTGTCAAAGTTTTGTAAAGTACCTACCTATAGTGCTATAAAGAGCGAAGAGTTTTAGGTATAAATAAAGT
This sequence comes from Autographa gamma, assembly GCA_905146925.1. Classification (NCBI taxonomy): domain Eukaryota; kingdom Metazoa; phylum Arthropoda; class Insecta; order Lepidoptera; family Noctuidae; genus Autographa; species Autographa gamma. The sequence continues at coordinate 1,598,954 of LR989875.1, forward strand.
AGAATTCTATTTAGTTGACCTGATTGTAGAATGCAATGACTGAAAGTTAATTAAGGCTAATACAGTTTTCAGTGGATAAAATATAATAATAATATATAATATAATATAATATTCCTGGACAATTCACACACGGTAATCTGATCCCAAGCTAAGCTCTAAGAGAGCTTGTGTTATGGTAACCAGACAACTGATAAACATACTTATATATTTCTAAATACATACATATTATAGATAAATAACACCCAGACACAGAACAAATGATCGTGCTCATCACACGACATTTGTCCTGAGTGGGAATCGAACCCACGACCTCCAGTATAGCAGTCAGGGTCACTAACCGCTAGACCAACAGGCCCGTCAATATACTTGTATGATCTTTGAAAGACAAGTCTGTTCAAAACCGTTTAATTAAAATTGTAGAAGACTTTAAATAACTTCTCCTTTAACTACAGACAGTGATTTCAGCTTAAATAACTGTTTAGAATAAATTTCGGAGAGGAAAAGTTCCCTATTGTTTGTCATGTACCGTATGGATTAATGATATTCAGAAAATAATAGACATGTTTTTATGTCTATTATTGTTAACATTTTTGTTTTGTTTCCTTTTAAATACATTTCTTTGAAAGCTTGCCTGGAAGAGATTGCCAGGTGCAATAAGGCCGCCTTTTGTACATGTTTTTTTTTATATTTTTTGTTTATTGTATAATATGCTATGTATAATAAAGAAAGGAATAAATAGACAGTCATTGAACATAAATAATTAAATTACTCTAAAACATCAAAAAATAAACAACCCAACAAAAAAGAATCCTTAAAACATCGTCCAAAAGAAAGCATCAAAACACATTATTATATCTCTCCAATCTATTAAAAACCTATTCAAACATTGAAAAGGGAACTTCTTTGGAAATTACGAAAACCCGGTGGATACTCGGTACCCGATTGGCCAGAAAGGAGGCTGGGCTACTAATAACAACCTTTTTACTGACGTACCAAAGTAAAAAAGTACCCTTTTGCGACAAAAGTTACGATTTCAAGAGAGGAAATTCGATTTTATCTAGTTTTAACAGCGCCTTTGTATTCGATGCGGATTACGTACCTTAGTCAGCATTCGATGTTAGTGACTTCGTGGATTGAAAACCAGTCTTATGACCAGACTAGGTTTATTTCAGAAGCCTATGTCAGAAACTATAAAGGGTCGGTAAATTTTTCAGAATAGTAAAAAGCAGTGACCTTTAAATGAAAAAGGATTATATAGTAAGGTTTTTCGTACCATGGTATGATTAGAAGAAAGCTAAATAGACCCTAAACTCACCGATTATATGTGTCATCGAACCTTTCAAGTCACCCATTTAGGTACCTTAGTTAAATTCTTTAAGCTCCTATATTTTAACATTATAACACCACTATAGACCCTTTTTCACGTATGTATAATGATAAACATAAATTCTACAATAAATAGCCAACACATCCACTCTATGCTAACTAAAGACATATTCACACTGCCTATAAAACTCAAAAGCCATAATTTTCCAAAACAGTAATCGAATACATTTAAGGTTCACGACACACAAAACACTCTTAAATAACGACAGTTCCTCCGCTAGGGAGCTCTGATTTACTATGTACAGTTAAACATACATTCAAGTACAAAATGAATCGCGAAAATCATCCTTAGTGCTTTGTAATAAAGATGTATTTACTTTCACAGTGTTATCAATGTCGTGTGGCCGACGCTACCGGGTACAAGTTCGACAAAATTTTATAACAGCCACTTGGGAACTATAACACACGGTTATATTGGAGAAATAGGCGTTTATGTGCTTCTTGTATATTATAGACGAAGTTCGTAGGATATAAAACTATCAAGTATCGCAAAATTTATTTTTATATGGCTTACTTTGTGTCACGCGAGAACTAGCTCTCGTAAAATATTTTCGAACAATGTGGTATATAGGCTTTTGCCCAACAGCGGGACAGAAACGGCTAGGAAAAAAAAATGTATATAAGGAAGTAAAGAAACTAGTGTCCTATTGTATACAAAGACGGTGATGAAAACTTATAAATACATTCATTCAACACTACAGAAGATTTTGTAATGTATCAAACATCAAAAATACGTTTTGTCGACAAGAGGTTCAGTCAGTAAACTATTCCTCTGAAGTTGTCCCATATAAATTAAATTAAAGAAAAGTCCTTCTTACATATACGAGTAAGTATGTGAAATCAATAAATTATCTAATCCATCCTCCCCGACATAAAAGGCTAGCAAAGCAAATAAAACATCAAATAAACATTCATTAAACGCCAGTCTTTGTGAAGAAAAAGCCTTTAATATAGGTCCTATAATTAAATAGTACAAGTAATATCTAAGAAACTCGGACCAAGAAACGAATACCAATAAGCTGGAAGTTTCTCGAACAATAAGATTCGAAAGTTTTCACCCGCGAGTTGGGCGCAAGCGTTAAGAGTTTTGACAATCACGATTGGAATTTGTATTGTCGAGTCCGTCTGGAATGGAGGCTTTGAGCTTAGATTTATGAGAAAAAGACGGGGATTTAATTAAGGATAGTATTCAGGATTTAGGGTTGGTTTGTGACTATAGTTAAAGTGGTTTACGAGTGTTTGGGGAACTATCTTTTGAATACGTTATATAGTTAGCATATACCACATGTACCAACCATCGCAGTCAAATGTTTTAGTGTACTTACATCCAATGTAAGCTGTGCTGCTAAAGAAATTTATTAAAATATTTATTTTGCTCACTTTACATAGAGAAATCTTCACTAAATAGTTATATTCTGAATTTCACAACAAAATTAGAACTAAAAGATTTCAATTATAAGTTATTCAGGTTATTACCCTATAAGATATTACGGCAAGTTAACACCTAATTAGTATAATTAGCACCGTAGTCATAGCACATAGATATTGCACCAAACATCAAAACCACTCAAATTTGAATAGATCGCTATCTCCTTAAAATTGGGTCACAATTTATGAAGAATATCGTAAATGACCAAGTTGGTACGAAACAAAGCGTACTTTACTATAAACGAACTACGTTTAATTAATTTCAGTGAAGAGAAACGATAAGACCGTTTGAAACGATAAAAGCGATGGAATAAATATGATTGATTCAACCATTTTGTACATAGAATTGTATTGTGAATGAATTCGTTAGTATCGTTGGCTTTAATACAATTTGGAGCTACAATTTTGCTGTTATATAGTTAGTTAACTGACTGTCAATGAAAAGAGCGTTAATAAACCTGAATTGAATTGATAGTTGAATTTTTTTCATCGATTCTGGATTTTATACCGAAGAAATAATTTCTGTTTGTAACATTTTGAAAGTGTATTCTGTTGTTTTGTATTCACAAATATTTATCTAATTTGGCGATCACACAATCTATACATACATACATACATAAAATCAAGCCTGTTTCCCGTAGGGGTAGGCAGATACCACTTCTTTCCACTTGCTACGAACAACAACATAATTATCTAACACAGTCAAACAGTTAACCTAAACTTTGTGATTAACATAAACTTTATTTGATAGGACATAGAGGTACACATACCTTCTTCTAAATCGGGTCAAGCAATGCATAACTATGTAGGATTCTTTAATAAAATCTGAACAAATTAACCGTATTTCCGAATCTCTATAGCATCCCACACTTATCCCATCGGTGTATACCACTTAAAACAAAACCTATTCCTGTATCAATCCCATACAATGATTAACCATCGAAAAATAACAGCACTTACAATAACCCATTTCAATAGTTATGCAACACTGAATGAAAAATATTATAATTGTTCAAATAATGCGGCTTGCACGGCCCAGTTTCGTAAACCCTTTAATCTGGGTTCTGGTGTATGTGTGCTTATCCTGTAATATATGGGCGAGATTATAATTATTAAAATATTGAGTGTGCTGTTCTGAAGTATGGAGTTCTTTGTTCTTTAGTGTGTGTGCTACTTAAGTGTTTTGACTGTTGTTTATGAGAATTTTTGGCGAGAATATAACATTACAAAATCAAAGACATAATATGGTATTATTGTGATTAAGTAGATTTGTCACTAAATAAAGTCCTCGTATCTTGTCTTCATGTTATTGATGAAAAGTGATCTGACGACAGTGTATTATCAATTAGGTAGATAGCGATTTACATTAGTATTAAGCAGTTGACAATTCACCTGCAGCTATTAATTAAATCAGATAAATAACACAGCTCTTGTCACATCCGACTGCATCTAAAGATTTTAAATATAAAGCCTTTTGAATTTCAGACGGACACCGACAGCAAATACTTATTGACAAGGACATTTAACCTTTATTAAATATTTTGGATACAAATCTCTAAAATATAAAACCGAACGTGTTTTAAATAATATTCCAACACAAATGTAGAGGTCTTCATAAAGTAGATTTATTTCTAAAATAACATTGTGGCAGCGAACGGTTCGCGTTAGTCAGAGAATTTAATTATTAATTAACAAGTACGGGTGCGTTACAGAGTGTGCAATTAAAATGTAATCCGAACACATTGCGTAGATGAGCGGGTTTTGTTTATCTACTATATTTGGTTAGGTTTCAACATTTTAGGCTAAAATAGAATAGCAGAAAATACCTATACTGGAATAGCGGGATTTTCTGATATGCAGTGCCGTTTAGAAGGCAAAACTCAAACAGATGACTGATACGTAATATAAACGGTTTCATAACTGTGTCATAATTTGCTTTCTTTTAATTTAAGTACTCCAGAAATTAACCACTGGATCTACACTAATATAATGAAAATAAATATCGCCATGTTTGTCTGCTAAATCTATGTCTTACAAATGGAAAAGATTTTGAGGAAATTTGGGTTGGCAAGAAATACTTGGACTATAACCCCAAAGCTACCGCACAACCGACATGTACACGGGCAGAGCCGCAAGCAAAAACTAGTACTATCCATTCCATTTCATCCATAATAATCCTATTTGCACTTCACTTCGTTACACACTTTCACATTCATAACTTTTGTAATTCGCATTAAAACGTATCTACATAATTAATTATCCTCTGAATAAAGACTAACAACCGTAGATTATAATAATAATATAATAATATAATCATTTATTTTCTCTACACAAGTTACTTACACTAGGCTTAACATTAGGTAAAATACGAACGAGGAACTAACATTGTGAGAGACTGGTGCCTGAAGTAGGTTTCATTAGAACCTGTATCACAGGTCACCAGGGCCCTCCCGCGGCTAGACACCTGTTATGACCTGATTGTTTACAATGTAGTGTATTTAACTATAAGAAAAATGGGATGGTATTGACTTAAAACAACAACTTAAGAATATAAGAATACTCCAAAAAGAAAAACAAAAAGCAAGCAATAAAAACTAATAGATTTGGAATACCATTGTAAGTGTGAATGTAGATGAGTGTGTGTTGAGTGAATGAAAGTGTTTAGGTGGACGCGGTGCAAGGATATGAAGGTGGTGGCAATGTTATTATTATTATTATTATTATTTTTTTCTGTAAAGCACTCTCTGAATGAAAATTGCTGTTGGTCTATTTTAGAGGGATTAGTAATTTTTCCGTGTCGGTATAGTCTAAGGTTTTCAAATATGTGGTGACTGCGGTTTTACATTTAAATTTAGTTAAAGGATATATGTCAAGAATGTTATTTAGTTTATTATACAAATAAGGTCCGAGAAAAAAGAAGAAATTACGCGAGTGTGAAGAATTAAAACATTTTGTAGGACAAACCCTGCCTTTACGCCGTAAATCCCCATGCAGAATTGGGTCGTAATGCAGTAGTGAATGTTCTTTGAGAACCGTACGCAGTACAAAAGTTTGACGAACCGTAAGTATATCCCAATGTTTGAACAGATCTACGGTTGGATATAAATAAGGAAAACCGGCGGCAACTTTCAGGACGGCACGCTGTGCCCTTTCGACTTCAATAAGGTGGGTTTTGGCGACACCACCCCAGGAAGTGATGCAATAGTCGATAAGTGATTGGCATAGGGCATCGTAAACCATTTTAGTTATCCGACGATCCGCAGTATGCCTAAGGGTTTTGAAAATATAAATTAGTTTTCGCAACCGCGTTACAAGAGCTTGTATTTGAGGTTTGAAGGTCAGGAATTGGTCAATAATGATACCAAGGTATTTTATCACATCCGTCTTTTGGAGAAGTGGACAGGAGCACTGTGAGGTGATATGATCACACGCGTGACATGTAATACTGAGATAGGGTGGTGGCAGTAGATTTGACCTATGAGCAAATGTAATATATTTAGTTTTATTGATATTAAGAGTCAGTATATTGGATCGTAGCCATTCACATACCACGTTAAATCCCTCTTGAGCTGTGGCAAAGACCTCCTCCCAGCTTTTTCCACTGAAAAAGACGGCGGTGTCATCAGCGAATGTTAAAATTTTGCCTCCACGAAGTTGCAGTTTGCAGAGGTTGTTGATGTACACCAAAAATAAGGTTGGGCCGAGGATGCTGCCTTGTGGCACACCATATTCGACGCAAGCCTCATCGCTCAACCCATGCTCAATACTGACCCTTTGTTTCCTTTCAGAAAGGTAGTCTTTCATAAGCTGATACGGGACACCTCTAACACCAATTCTCTCCAACTTTAGCAGTAGGAGCGGGACGGAGACTGTGTCGAAAGCTTTTGCCAGGTCAAGGAAGACTGTTAAACATTTATTCCTCTTGTCTATGTTGGTAACAACCGAATGCAAAAGTTCGTGTACAGCGTCGTTTGTTGACTTATTGCATCGAAACCCGAATTGACCCGGCGCAAGATAATTATTCGTTTCCAGGTAATTAGTAAGTCGACTATTTATAAGTCGTTCCAATATTTTAGATAGAGTTGGTAGGATGGAAATAGGCCGGTAGTTATCGACACAATCCCTGTCACCGCCCTTGTGTATAGGTTTGATAACCGCTAATTTAAAAGCTCTAGGAAAAACACCTGTGGCCAAAGCTAATTTGCATATGTGCGTGATAGGGGACGTGAGAATATTAATGTACCTCTTTAGGATCTTGCCTGATATCAAGTCAATGCCTGCCGCACACTTGTCTTTTAAACTGTGTATGAGAGAAAATACTTCATCTTCATCGGGGGGGAGCAAAATCAAGGAATTGAGGGGCGGTTCAAATGACACGTCTTGAGGCAATGTTATAATCTTCGATGAACCAATATTGATCTGATCCGCAAGCTTCTTGCCGACATTAGCAAAGAAACTATTAACACCGTTTAGATCTTTTTCACGGTTTTGCGAAGAAATAAGACAGGAAGAGAGATCCCCTGATATATTAGAGCCATTTATTCTATTAATTGCATCCCATAACTGCTTTTTATTATTTTTTGTACTTTCAATCTCCTTTTTTTCGTAGTTTCTTTTAGCTTTTTTAATGATAGCAGTACAATAATTTCTGTAACGTTTATAGGTCAATTTAGTAATCTCATTATCGGGATCCTTTTTAAGTTTTTTGTGAAGGTTATCCCTATTTCTCATGCAACGAAGTAACCCTTTAGTTATCCATTGTTTACTGACTCGGTGTCTTTTAGGAATTTCTATCATGCTAGTGTTACTTTTGATTAAAGTAGATAGTAGTGAGACGAGAAGATCTGTTGCGATGTTAGCATCAGTACATTCAAGAATAGGTTGAAATGATATTTTCTTTATTGATTCATCGATAGATTCAAAGTTAAGTTTATAGACAGTTTTATTGGAGTAAACCGGGCGTGCCTTGAGGTTTAGACTAATAGCAACAGTCTCGTGATCAGTTATAGATGACTCGAATATAAAACAGCTAGCTGCTAGCTTAGTTTTGAGCATAATGTGGTCCAGGCATGTACGCCCGTGAGTTAGTGCAGTGTGAGCTGCAAGCAAGCAGTGACTGGCTGCTACGTTTAAATATTCCTGTGACCGTTTGTCTGGACTATTAGGGGCTATATCAATGTTAATATCGCCACAGAGAATGATATTTTTGAACATTCTCAATCTTGAGAGTAAGGAGTCTAATGAACTAATAAAGTCATTTGTGTTGGCCTGACTGGGAGGGCGATAGATTCCGATAATGCATGTTTCTGTACTTAGTTTTAACAGTAAACAGTTGGCATCGTTAACTTTGGGTTCTTCTACAGTTACTTTGAGGTTCCGGTTATAATAGATTACAACGCCTTCATTTTGCGTTCTGTGAGATGTGGTGGACGCGAAGTTATAGTTATCAAGGTGAGGTATGTAACGAGCTGAAGAAAGCCAACATTCCGAGAGGACCATAATGTCCCAAGAGATCTGTGATCGCTGAAGAAGAGTCATAAAATTTGGCATGTTACAATTGACACTTCGTATATTTTGTGATAACAGATTCAGAGTGCATCTATTTGTTGAGACATGTTTCTTTACATCATCTACGTCACAGGTGATACATTTAGCTATTTGAAGTGAGTCAAGATCTGCGGTTAAGGTTTCGATACTTTGCATTATTTAATCTCTAAACAAATAATTGTCACGTGAATATACGTGACTATGTGTAAATATTGGGTTAAATGCAGATCTTGTACTAGGATAGCTATTATAATATTACAACTGTGACTTGATGGGAAAAATAACATCGTCTGATTGCTGCTTATATTGCGCACACACCGAAACGGGGTAAGTGTAAGTGATGTAAGTGGTAAGAATTGTGTGTCGTGAGTTTGTTGGTAACAACAAGACGTGTATGAGTGTAAAGATCTGGAATTCCAAAGATAACAACTAATTATAAAAAAATACAATAAAAGGTAGCCGATTACGAATATTAAACTAAATTTCACATAAGGGATAAAATGGACAAAGCAGAAGGCCAGTCATAAAATAAGTTTATCTAACTGAGACTCATCAATAACACGCAAAGGATATGATCCCTCTTCTTTCTTAACATACACCTTCCCGTAGGATGTCCAGGTGGCAGCAAGCTTTCTGTCTTTGACATATAGACGTGCAGCATAGAACAATCTTCTGGCTTTGCTCGTCAAGTACTCAGAGATAAACAAGGTGCGCACTTCGCCAGGAGCACTAATGTGATGTGTGTTCAGTTGTGGCTCGTTTGCAGCACGTTTTGTTTTATTGAACGTTTTGTAATTGGAGATCAGAGACTCTTTTCGAAGCGTCGTGGTAAATTCCACAACTATAGATTCGGACTTTGATCGGTAAATATCTCTTATCTCCGACGTCTCAATTGGAGTCTCAAGCTCTAGTGTCGAGCCGAGCTTCTGAATAATATTAGCAAGGCCTTTCTTACTTTCATTTTGTTGTTTTGGTAAGTTTCGGAGCTCAACGGTGGTACAGCGCATGTTCTTTTCAAGAAGGTCGATCTGATTGTTTAGCATGGCTAATTGCTTTTTGGATTCGCAATTTTCCATTTCAAGGTCATGAATTTTGGCAAGAAGATCTTGATGCTGGGTCGTGAGAGCGCCCACTGATTTCTGTATCTCTTGGTTTTGGTTAATAATAGTATTCAGAGTGGTATTCAGAAGATCAAACTTCTGATCTTGTTGTAATTTGAAGTCAGCGAACATGTTTTTGAGTTCGGAGATAGAGGACACTGATTGTCCTGTAAGGTCACCAAACGTACGCTTTTGCCGCTTTGTTATGTTAAAGTAGGTATCTTCACAATCTGACTTACTAGATACGTCAAGAGCTGTGTCCGAGTTGTAGTGTTGTACAGGGTTTAGCGGACTCAGTTTACTTTCGGAGGCGGGAGGAGAGCGTCGCAATTATTAGCTCACAAACGTTCACGGTTCACGTTCAAACTGAGTTTGTTTTAATTATAACCTTTGACTCACTAATGTTACATTCATGACATTTCAGTTTAGTTCTGGTTACTCGTTTTTACCGGGATTATTGTATTCGACATGTATTTAGGTTGAGTTTTAATACCAGATAATGTTGACTGTTAGATAGTTGTCGAACATACAGGATACCTAATGAGAAAAACGATGAAAATTAAATGAAAATGTTTGCTCATAATTGGTAAATTTAGGTAGGTACCGATAATAAATATAATAAAATAAATAATCGCCTAGTGTCCTGTCAAGCTATCTCATAAATATTTTAAAAAATCTTATATTTTTATCGATTTAAAAGTACTTTAAACACACCTATAAAAGTTTTTAGTGTTCTTAGAAGTTCTCTAAATATTAAGCCTTTCTGAGAATAACATATAAAACAGTAATGTCAAGCAGAATAAATGCGAAAGCATTTGCAAAAAAACCAACTCATATATTTCTAGGCGGTATAAATAAATACGTATAGGCACACAAATCTTGGCAGGAGAACATTACCTTTATTATTCATGATATGATACACAATACGAGGAAAGAAAACGATTTAATGCCAATATATAAATTCCAAAGTTTTATTGTTCAATAAAATACTTAGAGAAACACGATTTCTATGAATTGTTCATTCTTTTCACATTACAGGAACCAGGTTATTGGCAATAACAACATTAAAATCCACATGAAGCTATTCTTAAATATTGGATTAGTTTTTTTATGGTCCTGAAAATAAGATGGTTTTTCATGCATTCGTTTTGTTAATAAATATTAATTTATAAGACAGACATCTCAAATCAAACCACCGATAGCATATTAACAGTTCAGGATATTTTACAACCGGCATTTATTGCACACATTAACAAACATATCGAAAACATTTCAAGAAAATCTCTGAAACGCATAATTCAAATCAAATACAATCAGAAATGGATCTTATCATTTAGAAGTTAAAGTATAAAATCATTTAATGAGACTTTATATGCATATAAGTTATTTAATTAAATGTTCAGTAGAATAATGAATGGTTTGAAAGCCATGACGTTTAGTTTTGCGTAGTTAATGTCATTTTATGGACGTTTATCGACGCTGTAAGTGGTTTGAAGATAGCATAATATAACCAGGGAACTGAGAATATTTTACGACCTCTGTGGTCGAGTGGCGTACGCACCGGTTACAAGGTATCGCTAGCTCTGAGGTCCCGCGTTCGATCCCCGGACGGGTCAATGTAGAAACCAAGTTTTCTACATTGCCTCGAGTCTGGGCGTTTGTGGTATCTTCGTTGTTCCTGAATTCCATAACACAAGTGCTTTAGCTACTTACTTTGGGTTCAGAGCAACGTATGTGATGTTGTCCGCATTTACTTATATTATTTATTAATATTTAAGAGGGAATTAAATTATAGTGAGAATAATATCTGTGTACATGTGTAAAGTAGGATGATTATCCTACTTTCAGAATCTTTGATGTAAAGACCTCGTATTCAAGACTGTAGTGAAGACTTTAGTGTCAATAACTCCTCTTAAATCGTTCAAAAACAGTCAATTTTACATTAAAATTTAACTATTAAAATATATTTTAACACATAACACAAGTCATTATCTTAAATTACTGACAAAACATATTTCGGAAGAAGCTTTGCAATAGTACAAGTCATTGACTCACCCAACAAAATGCACAAAAGTACCAAGAAACACAAATTCACAGGAATCCGTAAATCGCCTCTTAAGAACCCATTCTGGATTCTATTATAAGATGCGAAGTTTGTGTCATACCTACCTACATAATATAGTTCAATGAGTCATTTAACGCAATTAATGTTTAGTATCTAGGTATAATGTTCTAGCTATGACCTAGGCCACCTGTCAATGACGTATACTGACCGCGTAATGTGTGACTCTGAAATACTTTAGATTTTTATGTGGGAGTTGAAATCTTCCAGCTGTTAAATAAATATAATTACTGAAACATGTCAGTCACTTGAGAACTATAATAATATGGTTATTTATTTTATTTAAAGTCTCGAATTAAAAATGCCTAACCCCGGTCGACCACATCCGATTACAATACGTAAATACTCGTAGCTAAAATAATTGAAACTACTGTCTGATCTTATCTTATGTGATGTAGTTGACTAAAAAGCTAAAAATAATTCACACCATAAGTTGAGCTGAGGTTTGAACGTTGTCGAAATATATTTTTTAATGTTGATCAGCTTTTCAAAATTGAGGTCATATTTTTACGATACACATTAATAAATATAACATAGTGACGTAATACTGTCTGTCTTACAGTAATCAACAAAATATTGTTATTCTATTAATATTTCTTGTGTTAATATATTAAATGGTATGTGTCCAAGAATGCATACTAAATACGCACTAAAGGATCAAGGCAGACGGAATGCGAGCCGCAACAACGCCACTGCCAAATTGCAGTTGCACTGCAGTTACAGAATGTTGCAATGTTATATAGTAGTAATAAATTTATAAACTATTATTAAAAACTTTAATATTAAACGTTGAAACTAAAATGAACAAATAAGAATTGCATAAGTAAAAGAATACAGAATAATAAAAATAATTAGTAGTATTTGGCAATGCCTTGCTTTTCTGATTTTATTTTTAACTTTCGTAACTAAATTATTAGCTCAAGATATGCAGACAACATATCCTAATCGAATAATTTTCGCAAATCCTCAGTTACAAATCTTCAATAAAACTGACAAATAAAATACAAATATTGCAAATAACAGCCAATGTTTTCATCGTATTCTTGACTCAAATTGCTAAATTACTTATTTGATAGCAATAACACTTCCCACGCGAAAAAACTTATGATGATACTTTAATGTACTATAAACAAAAACTGTCACAAAAAATATCCATACTGCAAAACCATTAAATAACTAAACACGAAATGACCTCAAACTAACAAGACCAATGACAAAGTTCACTGACCAAAACATACAAAATTAAAAATGCGTTTAAAAATATCAAATCAAAATGCATACATTGAAGGAACCCCACATAAATTGTATCATTATTGCATATATTTGTGTTGATCTTGTGTCAGTGTTTCTGAGGACACGAGGGCATGACTAACCAACGACAAAATAAACATTAAAAAGTAATAAACATGACGATAATACGCGGCTCGTGGGCGCCAATGAAGATGTTTAACTAAACGCATCTGATCGTATGCATCGTAAGGGCGGGGACAGAGGGTAAGACAAATCGACAAAAAAGAAACAACATAAAAAAAAAACATTGTGTAAATAGACACGACTCGAAAACATTAGTAATATAGGATATAAAAACAAGCATGACACAAAAGCAGTAAAAAATGTAACCCCTGCTGATTTCCTAGATCGATTGCAAACTGACGCCAAGCCATTAACTCTGACTCAACGCCAAAATATCTTACAAAAAGATAGAATAAGAAAATAACGGACACCAAAAAACTAGTACAATATGATTTTAAATTGGCAACCAAAAATTACTTTCAAAATCACTAACGCATCGCTAACGCCAGTAAAGACGTAAACAATAAAAAACGACGTTCATTTGCGCAAACCAATTTCAAAATACCTGGCATATCCGACCGGTCCATCATTAAACAGTTCAGTAACCTCGACATTTTGACAGGAATCACGGGACTCCTGTCAAAATTCCATCAAGAAAAGAAAACTGTCGGAAATTCGTCCCGTCTGTCCTAGAAATAAAGCTGAAAAATGGTTGTTGGCTGGCTTCCAAACTGCTGATATTGTGCATACGCTTCAAGTACTGTTGATTCATAAGGTGGGGATTATTTGGTGTTTTTAAACATGTTACGGTATGGCACGTGAGCTGGTGTTTTTGGTTCGTGTTGTTACCCTACTCGCGTCACTCGTATTCGGTGCTACTACTAGAATTTGGTAAATAAACATTATGATTGATCGGTGTTCTCAAAGAATGGTTTCATGACGGGCGAGTCGATTGAGGTTTTAATGTATTAAATAAACGAAGCTTTGATCTATAATGCGTGGATCGATACAGATATATGTTCAGATCTTGAAAATTTTAAATTAGCCATTCAGACTAGAATTTAGGTCTAATGGAAGCACTGAAAGCAGAAATTTTGTAGAACAAAGCAGATTTTCAATCGTTTAACTTTGAAAGGAATTGAGAAATTCAATCGGAAAATATTAGTTGTTCCATTAAACATGATTCTGATCACTTTAGAGCTCTTAAATAGTTCTGCCGGCTGATTGCGAGAAAATAGAATTGATGTAATCTGTCTAGACTAATTTTAAAGATATTGCTTTTAAACCAGATGTTAGTTAATACCCTGAACTGACTATTGGCATCGGAACAATCATTCATTCATATTGGAATCTTCGAATAGCAATATAATGACAATAAATTAGGATATGAATACCGACTGTCATACTATTTCCTCAGTTGTTTGCTCGTAAAACCCGCGAATATGGCTTTTTGATGATTGGATTTATCAGGAAATATTATGAAATTTAACAATTACTTTGAAATCTATAATTTCACATGGACGGATATACAGTCTAGTTAGTCATTGACTTTAACGTTTTAATGCTTGTTAGACAAAACGAACGACATCTTCCATCTTAAACCCTATGTTTTTTTATTCTATGTTTAGTTCTTATTTAAATAGCTTTACATATAAAACCAAGTCGGGTTAGTTACATTTATAACTAAAAAACAAGATGACCGATTTTCTTGATCTACAATTTGTGAGATTCGTCTCCATCATAACAAAATAGGTAACTATGAAACAAAGTAGCTACCCGGAGTGATATCGCGGGGCACAGCTAGTCGGGACATAAACAAGATCACTTCAAAACAGAGTGACGTAGCCTACGTACTAGCTAGGCATCCACCTGTTGAGAACCTTGGCCCATTCCATTGCTGTCGGACTATTCTTATCTTTATGGCGAGCTGGATTCCTACTGGCGCCTGTTTAAGTGACAACTCTAATATATCTGGATTTCTGGACTTGGGAGAATAAGTTTATGTAATCCTCCTTAGACAGAAAGTTATGCGGTGACGTGAAACTTTTAAATGAGATGTTCGTATTTAATGTTAAATGACCTCGGCTTTTTGCTTATATACGTTCTGTTAAATATATAGAATTACCAATTATGGTATAGTATATGGTATAAAAATATTCAACACCATTGTTCGCTTCACAGTTACTGTACTTCAATATGATGTAACTTTAATGGTGTACAATAAAGAATATTCTATCCATCTAAATGCTATATTTTACATGACCGTATTTTTAGGGAAAAAAGTTACCAAAATACCTGCAAAATTCTGTTATTTTTGAGTTCTATTTCATTGGCGTTCTAACCTTACAACAATTTCTCGATCAATACTTCTCAATTTTCCTGACCTAACCATATGTTAGTAAATCCAGTACACATTGAGTAGTAAATATAAATAGAATAGTCATCAAAACCCGTATTGTGGTCAGTCGACAGAACACATTTCATCGACACGCTCTAATTAGAAATCGATATATTTTTCATTAAGGATTGTCGTTAAAATCGTTCACCTTTGATATTGAGTTCATAGTTATTGACTGTTTTCCTGAGTCAGGTTTTTGTTGACACAATAAATGCGTTTACTATTTTGTAAGTCAAATAAACAAAACTATAAATAAATACATGCAAATTTTACAATAAACTGGCGACCCGCTCCCAATTTGCAATAGTGCCATGTACTATTTGTACATGGAAACCTTTCTCGTAAGTCAGTCTATCTATTTCAAAAGCTGCATTCAAATCGGTTGCATAGTTTTAAAGATCTAAGCGAACAGACAGCAAAAGCAAAAAATTAGATCATTATTTTGAATAGATTTATTATTTTATAGAAGGTTTTAAATTATTATATTATAATATTATACCAACGAGTGTCAAACAATATGTTTCCAACCCTTCATTAGTCTTAAAACTTGTATTTTATTGAAGACGCGCTCTTCCTCCTATTCAAACTCAACGCACTTATTTCGACATATACACGAGTAGCGAAGGAATTCCTAAACCAAACTGTACGTAACAAGATAAACATGGTGCAGATTTGCGAATAAACGCAAATAAATAAACGTCAAACAACACAAAGGTACTTGCATTGACGTACTATATACATAGACTGCTAATTTCGCTAGTTTCCCCTTGTGCCAAGCGAGAGCAGTTCTTAGTCTGAACCTAGTACATTTCGTTTCTCATTTAAGTTTACTACTACTACTACTACTTTCGCGCAACGAGTAACTTATATAAGAAAATATCGATGGTTTTGGCATTGTTAGGATAATATTAGTGTTTGAGATAGATTTTTTAAAACGGCAAGCTCCATCTTCATACTCAATTCACGACAAAACCATTTCACTAGAGCTTACGTTCAAACTCTAATAGGCTCACTCTAGTTCCTTATGTATACTCTAAGGGTACTTGGTTAATTTCAATTGTTTTAGCGCCTGCGTTCTACGCAGTGTTTAGTTGTGAAATCTTAACTCTCTGTTGTGTTTCCACGGCTAATTATAATGCAGTAATATTGGTCTATAAATGTCCTGCTACTGAGCAAAGACGTCGAACGAGCATTTTATCACCACACTTGCTCGTCACATTTTTACACTTGCCGACTTTAAGAATCCAGTTTCCACTTTACGGTTTTTCAGTTGTGTCTATATAACTAACTAAAAAAGACTAATTAGATGTTTATGAAAATTAGGGAATAACATAGAACATAACCTACTTTTATCATAAGCTACTGTCACGCGCATGACAAATAATGGTGACATGTCACCGTTCTATGAAAATATGTCCTATACGTATTAAGATGTTAAAAAATATTTTTTCAATAACTGTGGATGGACTCTTTTAAAGCCGTTAAATGACAAAACGATACCTTTCATTAGAGCTGCCAATATTAAGCCGGAAACCCACAGCGGCACACGGAGAGGCTGTGCACGTGTGTTCAGCTTCGCTTTAGTACAAAATGTATGAGAGCGTTTCCACCGCAGCGCACGGACATGCTACGCAGCAATTGACGTCATAAACACACGCGTAGCTAACTCGAATAGGCGGAACGTAGCTCAGCCACGTGGCCGACCCACGCATCCCAGCTGCGTGGGTCGGCCATTTCTCGGCGACCCACGACTATGTACAGTCTCGAGCAAAAATATGTACACACATAATATTGTTAAGAAATTATTATAAGAATAAGCTACTATAAATAAGAGGTACAATTAATGTTTCTAGTATATATAAATACATTTAAGTTGTGATAAGTATAATTTATGTAAGAACTAAGTAACTTATAATACAAATAAGAAAAAAACAGATGTTACTACACAATACCTAAATTATATTGTTACTTGGAAGAGCTATTGTCTATATTATAAAAATAATATATTGACTTTAAGTATTTTTTTTTATTAAAAAAAATTTTTGATCCATTTTATTTTCAAGTGTCATCTGTCAGTATGCATTGATTGCTAGATGGCAGAAGAGATTCGACAAAAAATCTCACTAATTTCGTTTAACAATTTCGCATATTATTAAGTATACATATACTCTTGCTCGTGACTGTACCCCACGCATAGCTATGAGCTGTGTGGGCGACACATCCGTGTCCGTGCGCCGCAGTGGAAACGGAGGCCGACGCCGCCGAACTAATGAGCCCACGCAGCAGAGGTGAGCCACGCATCCGTGCACAGCCTGCGCAGCGGTGGGGTTCCGGCTTTATGGTTAAGAATAAAATATCTGCCTCTCCTTAGTGATAGCAAAGTATGTATCGTAAATAGAATATTTGAGATATCGCAACACAACGCACCTTGTTTCGACAGCAACTGATTGTGTTTACTCTAGGTCTTGATAGGTAAGCAGACCTCCGGCTAACAATTTAAACAACGTATCAATAAACTGTTCACTTTATGGTAAATTTTAGAATAAGGATAAGAATTACCCAAACCGATAATATACACTACATTTTATATCTACAACCCGAAACATAGGAAATAAACCATCAATCTTAGTATTTATTTAACTAAAAACAAGGAAGGAAAACGATCACAATAAACGATTATTCAAATATCAATTTACATACAGCAATACTAGACTAAATAAACAAATGAAAACATTGAAAAAACAAACTCAATCCACATCTATTATATTTATAAATAACTACATGTTTACGAGCCGATGAAATGCACGAATACTATTTAAAATTCGAACGCAATGAATCAAAAAGTAAAAGAAATGGTGCGCGTACGCAGTCCGCCTCAAAAAATTTAATTCATCAATGAATGTGTTTATTTTGGCTCGAGCGGTCGACCTTGCCGGACGCATAGCGCTCATTCACAAAACTGTGTTTTATCCATCGTTGAATGCATGTATTAGGATTATATAAATATTTATTGACTGGACGATAGCCGAGTGGTATTAGATCACGTCGCTTAAACAGATGCGATGTGTTGGGGGTTCAATCCCCGCACGAGACAAACATTTATGTGTGAAACAAATATTTTAATTCTGGGTATTCTTTATTAAACGTGTATACAGATTTAAATGTTTTTACATACATACATACATATAATCACGCCTCTTTCCCTTGTAGGGGTAGGCACAGACCACTTCTTTCCATTTGCTACGATCCTTGCACACTTGTTTCGTTTTGTCCACTTTCATTATTAACTTCATACATGCTGTTCGGTTTATGGTACTCCTGGCCTTCTTTCATTCACACTCGCCTTATACAAATGTTTTTGGAACCCCCAAATCACATGGATTAAATTCTCTTGTGCAAGATTAAATACATGTCATAAGATGCCAGTACAATGTGGTCACGATTCAAATATATTTCGGTATTTTCATAACAAATGATGACAAATTTCGCTTTCGTAGAAATTACAAATGAATGTAGTTTTCTTGATAAATGTAAGATTGTAGGAAATTACTGTTAAATTGAAAGTGCTGTTTTTATCGCTCGCTTTTACAATACATACGAGTGATTAAAAATGATTGCAATTAAAAATTTAAGTGGTTGTACGTATTCGTAGGTATCGATAAGTTTTATTTTACTTAAAAAGTAAAATTATTTATGAATATCGTTTCAATCGACGTTCATGAATCGAATCGATTATGCGTTACTTTTATTATAATAATTTATCAGTAAACTAAACAATAAACTGAGAAGCGAGAAACGTTGATTTTACGATCTTCGCAAAAGAAATAGCGATAGAGCAACATATAATTAAATTATAACGCTTATCGTCATATTTTTTCTTTATGTTAAATTATAACTTATTTTATTAAAATCACATTACAGAGTGTTGAAAGCAGGCCTTTCCCTGAAGTCGGTCCCCATTTATGTAAAAAAATATATATTTATAATAATTTTCATTTTTGTACAAATATATGCCTAAGTACAAT
Organism: Autographa gamma; assembly: GCA_905146925.1. Lineage (NCBI taxonomy): Eukaryota > Metazoa > Arthropoda > Insecta > Lepidoptera > Noctuidae > Autographa > Autographa gamma. Next base: position 1,618,253 of record LR989875.1, read on the forward strand.
AATATTGCTGTATACTATTGTATAATAACATTGGTACGTATATATACGCCGGAAGCGCTAACCTTACATTGCATAATCAAGATGTCTTAGTTAATTAGTACTCGACATAATATAATGCTGTTTCCGTGTGACAATTAGTTCATATCCATATGACAAATAATGCTAACATGCAGGTGTACTGGCGAACATATTATTATCCTAATAAGGCGCAGGCCAGATAGAAGAGACGTAAGACGCAGGCGGGGCGCGGACATTTGTCTCTTCAAAATGTATAGAAGCGTTGCGCCCGCGCCCCGTCTCTTCTGCCCGGCCTGCGCCTTAGTAATACACTAATCGAAAATACACATGTTTTTCGGGATGCCCGACAACCTTCGTACTCAATTGGAGATAATGTCGGTTGATGTTGTGGTGGCCTAGCGGTTTAATTAGCGGGGCTGTATGCACAAGGTTGCAGGTTCAAAGTCAAGCAAATACCAATGTGACTTTTGCAAAGTTAAATGTACATTCCTTAATATTGTAAGTAGTGAGAAAGCCTGGATTACATTTGAGCAAGCGTGGTGATCAATGCTCGTGCCTTCTCTATATGGGAAGAAGCCTACAGCAGTGGGACGTTTATAGTCTGTTATTATGATAATACCCGGTTAAGTTCAATACTAACCACGTGAATGCAGTCGTTCAATATTCTATAAGGTCACATCACGATAATAATATCGAACGACATTGCAAAACTTTTCTTAAGTTTTCAAAAGACAGTCTTATAAATAAATAGACCTGACACACATCCGAGCTATTTCCTTTCACGGCATACCAGTTACAGTTGCCCTAAATTTCATTTCAGACAAAAGATTGATAACATATTCTAGTCTTAAACTGAAATAGACGCCACTCAGTTTAGATATTGTCTAGACAGGAGAGACTGAACTATTCTAGTTGGCTAGAAAATTGAGACGGGAAAGTTACTTCGAAAAATGTAATTTGTGATATGTTTAAAAGGTCGGAATAAGCTGAGAATAGATATTTCGTTTGTAGGTGAAATTCAGTTTGTTTAAAAATGCGGCAACAAGTTTAGTGAGATATTTTTATAAAAATATATACTGATTGGTTTCTAGTAGAAATGTCGATGCGATATACGTGACTGTACTAGCGTTATGTAAACCTGTTTATGATTTAAATTATTATACATATTTTTCTTCTCTCACTCAAAACACTTATTCACTGATCCAAAATTAACCTTATGTTGAGAGTGCAGAATAGATTTCAAAATTAAAAAATAACTTTTATATTTCTAAAACATTATAGCGCTTGATAAGGTACAATGGAAGAAATTGGGGGAGGCTTTTGCCCAGCAGCGAGACAGTATAGTTTAAGAAAAAAAAAAGCAATCAATCGTTATCTTGGTGTAACTGTGATTACAAACACAAAAAAAAATAATCACCAATAAAGTTTTGTCATACATTTTCGAAACAATTCTTCATACAGTAGCTAGCATTACAGACCTGGCGCACTGCCAATAGAAAGTTCACAATTTCTCACTTTCCTTTATCACAGCGTGTATTTTAACTATGACTTATGTTCTGTTTGATATGATGTGAGCTGTATGAAAACATTTGTTACAGCTGGCTTTTAAAATGCAGCTCTTCAGCGCTGAATAATATTGTGGTAAATAATGCTTTGGCATAGCTAAGTCTTTTATACGAACCAAACATTGGAAAACTATTGTAAGATTCAATAATTATTTCACTGAGTGATAGTTATTGTTGAAAATTGTTTTACACAGAGTAAGTAGGTTTTGGAGTTCAGATAGGCAGCCCTTTTCAGCCAAAGCAGCGCAAGACGGGAATGCAACACTGACAACAAAGAAAAATAAATATCAAGGCAATCAAAGCCGTGAAAATATAATGATCTAATCCAAAGTGCATAAAACTGCTATCAGACAATAGCAAGTACTTAATAAACAATTTTCTATTGATAATCCCCCTTGAAAATAGGGAAACTTGGTCACACAGATTTCACATATCAGCCAACATAAATAACATGTCCTGGACAAACGTTGCTACAAATCGAGCAGTTTAAAACAGGAAACCGCACAACTAGTAAACCGCTGAACCAAACTGATAGTCTAATTACTGTTGGTTCGCTAGGGACTTACAACTGACAATTAGTAGTATCTTTGTGTAACTACATGTACTACACTTACGTCACTACCTATAGGATCTTAAATAGATCGGGCAGAGAGGAATCTTTTTTATATCTTGAGAAAACTCAGACACTGTTATCTGATCCCATGCTAAGCAGAGCTTGTGTTGTGGTAACCAGACAACTGATAAACATACTTATATATTTCTAAGTACATACATATTATAAATGTCACCGAGACACAGAATAAATGATCATGCTCACACAACATTTGTCCAAGGTGGGAATCGAACCCAAGACCTCCAGTATAGCAGTCAGAGTAACTAGCCACAAGACAAACAGGCCCGTCTTCTATCATCATCAGCCTATAGCAGTCTACTGCTGGACATAGGCCTCTCCAATTGCACGCCACTTAGTTCTATCCTTGGCTTCTAGCATTTAGATCCTACCAGCCGTTGAATCTTTACATAGTATCAAATGAAATCGCTTTCGCTGTCTGTTCGCTTGGATCTTTTAAACTACTCAACAGATTTTTTAAGCAATGGATAGAGATACGATAGGAAGGTTTTATGTATTACTAGCTGTGCCCACGACTTCGTCAGCGTGGAATAGTGGGTTTTTGGGCAGCTTTAATTCAGATTTTTCTCTGTATACCATAACAAATGTTCACCGTGATTCTTAAAATTAACATAACTTTTTTTATTTATGAACCGATTGACATGAAATAAACACTAAATGCTAAGTGAAGCTTACTAAAATATATCGGTGAAAACCGCATCTAAATCGAATAAGCCGTTTCTGATATTAGCGTGCACAAACATACAGACAAACAGACAAAAATAATAATTATTATAATTTCGGGTTTGGCATCGATATAATAACAACCCCTGCTACTTTTTTGTATATATTTCCATTGTACAGACACCACTTTTCTACAATTTTATTATATGTATAGATATAGATAGATAGATATAGATATAGAAGATAGATAAATGCATATTATAATACAGAATAAATGGAAATTCCGGATACCGTGCGAAGTCGTCTCCCTAGAACAATAAAAGGCATTTGTATACAAAATCTATATATTTATAAGTGAAGAATTTTTATAACAGCGTGAGAATCTAATTCATGACATAACATGAGTATTATTCAGTTTCCTAGCATCATAGCATCTTAGTCGTTAGCATGCCATTTTAATTAGTCGCTTTGCCAACTCATGCTCTAGTACAGTTGTGTACACAAAGCCCTGTTTGTTTAGCAATAATGTAGGTAATATTAACTTCGTACAAATGTTCAATTACGTTTTTTACATACAATTTTGTGAGTTTAAACAAATAATTGTATTTTTTTTTTAAATAATAGCAACAAAAATAAATAACTCTCTCACATAGGGACATACGCTATAGGAGTACTAAAACGTTAGGATTTAAAATGACATATTCGTTCCTATAGGCCCTAATTTTAACTACATTGTAATAGAAAAATCTTTCAACTGTAATTAATATTTTTGTAAATACGACAAAATACAAAATATATCGTTTTTTTTTTTATTTTTCTTCATCACTCATATTTTCCAAAAAAATCTCAACAAAAACCCATTTAACTCATACCCATTTTGCCAGTCACAGTACGTTCAAACAAAATGGAGCGTGATTTCAGCTAATGTGTTTGCGTGAGGTTACACGATACGTAAAAGCCAGGATCTAGGTATCAGGCGGTTCCGGGAAACACTGGCTTGTGTGCTAACGAAGGGAGACCTAATTATAAAGTGGGGATGTAATGGAAACCTGTCTTAGTGTGTAGTAAATAGTGAGATTAAATAAAGACTTCTGTGTAGATTTGAAAATTCACAGCCTTATTTCAAAAATTCCAATCCTTTTGGTCACTGCAAATACTCTGATTTAACTCTTTACATAAAAAACCTTTTCAGGGGTCATACCTGAAACCGAAAACCCTTAAAGAAATGTAGTTCTAAATCATATGCTTATAAGGACAATTTATGAGCGTTAAAAACTACGTACATAGATCTTTTATTTTCTGTAACGGTACATCTGTAAGAAAGTTACTAGAAATATAATATACACTGATTTTTTTGAGCAAACTATACGCCAAAATCAAACAAAAGCATCAAACTTGATTAATTTGAAAAACTTCCAATTTTACTATAGATACGTGAATAAAAATACAAATCCAATCTCGCCAAAGTGTTATAAATGGACAGACAAACTGAAGTGATCTGGTTTAAAAATAAACCGTGTCCTAGTTCAATTTAAATGTGTAAGTGCAAACAACTTACAATAAAGTTTATTGTAGCTAAAAAACGTATAAAACTGTGGAAACAAGATATAAGATGTATACTGTACAGTCATGCCAGCAGATGTTTCTCAAATTTGTTTGATAAAGAAATGAGTGAAGGATGAACTTGTGTGGGTCGGTGTTCGATCAGTTTAGATGGTTCGATGACCGGGTGTTTCGATATCTTGTTATAGAGATGAGAAAAACGTTATCCAGGTTTCATACACATTTAGTATAAGCAGTCCTAATACATCAGGACATAAAATGTGTATTACTTACATCAATATTTCTACAAGTACCAGTAAATAATTTACGTGGAGAGAAGATCGCTCAAACAGAATATTAAAGCTAAGTGACTTGGATTCGCAATATATTCACGTTCAACCACAGAAAGGAAGCTTTTACGGCCGATATGTAAACTAATTATTCTATACACTTAGGGCACACACACACGGACTGATCGTAGCAGTTCCTTCCTTCGATTGACAAAACAAAAAGCGAGCGGGATTCGCACGTGACGAACGCGAGCGGTCGACAGCTCGCGCAGTCCGTGTGCGGTGATCACTGCTCAAATAGTTCGTGTATCCGGTCTTTAAGAATCTAGTCTCTAACAAGTCTTTCCACGAATCTATTACAACTTGTCACATCATCATCAACATCATCATTATTATATCAGCCTGTTGCAGTCCACTGCTGGACATAAGCCTCATCTAAGGAGCGCTACGGCGCATGATCTTCCACCCTTTGCATCCAGTCACTGCCAGCTGCCTTCTTCGGGTCATCGGTCCATCTAGCCGGGGGGCGTCCTACACTACGTTTACCTAAGCGTGGTCTCCATTCGAGAACCTTCCTGCTCCACCTCTCGTCGGTCCAACTTGTCAAAAACACAGCATTTTTTACAGCCAGACTTATTCTCCTCCATTCATAAATATGTGATTTAAATAAAAGCTCGATATCTCAACTTCGTTTATTATCGGGTGCGCTCGGGCGTTTTCGTTTAAATCAATCAGCTCGCACATTCATTTATCTTGGATTCAGAGTTGCCATTTTGAACGTATGGTGTGGACTTGTTGCTTTATATACATGAGGAAAGTTTTATTCAGTGCTATTGAAAACTGTGTGCTTATAAGAATATTGTTTATTGCAGTTTGCGGGTTTTTCCCCTCATTTAAAATTGCGTATGCGACCTAGGCATATTTACGATTATATTTAATTCTAAGCTTACATAATAATACTTTACTACTTAAGATCGTCTCCCGGGCCCCTCCCAAATATTTGGGGTTGGTGCAATGCATATTCAGTTTCCACTCATCTCTACTTTACATCTTAAAATAAATTAATTTTAGGAACACCGAAAGTTTTCTCACAAGTGACATTCAAAAGTTTTAACAAAAAAATACAGGATAATTCGGATGCCTCTTGTACTACTACTCAGTCACATATTTATTTTTATATCTAGTACTGTATGTGAAAAAATAAGCTTGTGATTACTCACCAGGACATTTACGAAAAATATACAATACAAACTAGGTTCTAAATCTTTTAACATAGGTTTTTCCCATGACCATGAACAATACTTTACAATACCAGTATTATAGGTAAATAAATTATAACCTGTTGTCACATACGCAGTAAAATATCATACGAAATTGGGTCCTTTTCGTGTTGCAAGTTTTATTTATAGTTAAGTGACATCAGTATACAAAAACCATTATATTACCTTTTAAGGAAGGCGGGTGACCGTGGTGTCTGGGACATGTGATTTAGTTTAGAATTTATGTATTGCCTTTTGTGGATACCTGGTTGATCGAATTTAAACTAGATTGTGTATGTTTATGTAATAAATGTAGTGAGACTGTATGAGAGAGGTAAAAAACAGTAATATGAGTAAGGATATAAGCCTTTAAATAGTAACCTTGACAAGCAATGAAAAGAAAAAAGTTTCAATTTCTCGTAGTCATTACTTTCTTACTAAACAATAAATAATTTCATGCAATACCACTAAAACGACACAAAATATTATTTAAATCAAAATTCCTCGACGTACTTATCTTCATTTACGTAGGTACCGATAAAAATGCAAGCAATATTTCATTTTTTGTCTGGGCTCCTAATTAATCCTACTTCACCTTACACTTCGTACATCCTCGTAAATAAACACTCACAACATCTACAGCTGCACAAGTGCATAGCGTTGCCATAGAAACGGGTGCACCGTCGCAGCTTCGGAGCGGTGCGCGACAAACGATTCGATTCATTGGCTATCTAGCACTCCGATAGTGACTTCCGTCGATTATGTATTATGTAAATGGACTATTCAATTAATTAAAACTAATGAAAATATAATCACGTAGGTGATTCTAGCATATACTAGCAATACTAGCATATAAATAATAATAATAATAATAATCGTTTATTTCAGGTATACACCCATATTACACATAACAAAAATTAAAATAAAAACAACAAAATCTTAAAAATATTTAGGAACATACAAATCAGTCTAAAAGTTAACAATAAAATCTAAATAAACAAAACAATTAAATACATATAAATCTATGCAGCTAGTATGGAAGGCAAGTCAAGTTAGCTGCTCTGTCTGCTTTGTCTTCCTCAGTAGGTATACATTTCTGAACACGGTAGCCACAAGCTCATTAGTGCTAGCTGCTACTCGTGAGTAAAATGATGTTCTAAGGTTTTTCATTAGCTCGTAGAAGTTGATAACTCTGCTCTCAGCGAACATATCAGTCGCACTACACCGCCAGGGCAGGTTGAGCATGGCCCGGAAAGCATTATTGTATTGTACACGAAGAGTGTTGTATGCACTCTTCGTGAAATTGTACCAAAGTTGGCTAGTGTAGAACGACTGACAGTATGCCTTGAACAGCGTTATTTTTACCTGCTTTGAGCAATGGTAAAAGCGCCTATTTAGCATATTGCTCCTACAAGCAATGCTTCGTCTCTGCCTTTCTAGATCGTCATCATCTTTTATCTTTTTTTTTTTTTCTTTTAATAATAAATACTAATATTAATAATAAATACTAATATTAATACAAAGTTGAAGAAAGATGGGCAAAGACTAGTTCAAATACCGGAAAAGACATCACAGTGAAATTATATGTAACTAAAATAATATTATACTTTTAATATTAATTTTAATTATTAAGAAAATTTGCACAATTTCTTAATATATAATGTACTCATACTTTAAACCTCAAACCTCTCAACTTACAATATCCATATAATAAACCTCTTCACCAATAATCACGGAAAATAACGTACCTGAAAAGAAAAGAAACATACCATTAGTATATCAAACAAAAAATAAACAAACTCCACTCTACGTAAGGCTAATACAACAAAAATAATTAATATTCCACTCTGTTAACCAATATCAAATAATAATAAAACATGAAAAAGAACTGTCGAAATGTATGTAACCTTTTTTTCTTTGAAGTTCCCTGAAAATGAACATGCAGTGTTAAATTCAGGTAAACATTTCATTTTCTGACTTCCAATATACTTCGTAATATAGAATACTAGCTATGCCTCGCGGTTTCACCCGCGTGAATGAAAATACATATACTATCTTTATAAATTATAGCTTATGTGTTATTCCGATGTATCAGCTAAATTATTGTAAAGTTTCATTAAAATCCATTCAGTAGTTTTTACGTGAAAGAGTGACAAACATCCACACATCCATTCTCACAAACTTTCACATTTATAATATTAGTAGGATGTAAGCTCCCAATTTACCGACTAAGACCATAATCCTAATAAAAAGGGTATTATTATTCATTTCTGACGTAATAGATTACAGGTCTATATCAATCTACGGGTAATGGAGGCTTGTATAATATGTGGGATAAAACCTAATGCCTGATATTAAGATATTATGTTACACATCATAGATCTTTTAGATTATGAATGAGTAATCTTCTTATGTAATTCGTTTTACGGGCTAATTTTAGCTAAGAATTGACTATACAGGAAATAGTTTAGTAGGTATAGTTAATCATAAATGAGTAGCATTAGCAGAATTATTTCATTATCAATAACTGAGATAACATGACAGGTCAAGAGTACCCGCAACCGAAGAGCATGTATGAAGGGAATAATGACAGTGGATGAAGCGAAACAAGTGTGTAAGGATCGTAGCAAGTGGAAAGAAGTTATCTCTGCCTACCCCTACGGGAAACAGGCGTGATTATATGTATTACATGACATACATTGCTCTGCACCCTGGTCCTAAAACTTTGAAGATATATTTGATTTGCTGTAATAATTATAAATCTTATTTAAATAACGTTATAGTTATTGATACTATGACATGTTCTCAACTTTTGCATTAAATGTAATTTTGTCATACTGCTTGTAAAAAAGGCGATAAATAATAACTGTTTGTTAATTATATTTCAATGCTACATCTGTGTTGCAGAAACTATCCTTGTTCGGAAACCAATAAGAACTTTTGGACGTTTTAATTAAGTATCGCCAATTTATGCTTCTAAAGCGAAGTAGTTTCTGTCTACAGAAAATTTACAAGGTTCCTATTAAATTCTATTTGTACGAATTTTGCGAATACTATGTACGTAAGAACGTACTCGAACCATCGAAGTAACAATTAATTTACGATATCATTTTGCGTCCAATCTTACAATATAGATGTTTTTGGAAAGTATGTACATTTTTCAGTAACACTGCGAATACAAACGTATTTCTTATTCACAATAAACTATAACTTCTTTCTATTAATACTTTTGCAACTATGCATCTCTTCATGAAATAAAATGTAATATCCTGTGACAACTTACCCATGGTCCCAAACGAAGCAGAGCTTGTAGTATAGTAACCAGACAATCGATAATCATACTTATATATTTCTAAATACATACGCTATTAATAAATGACACTCGGACACATAACAAATGATCATGCTCATCACACAAACATTTGTCTGTTAGGAGTCGAACCCACGATCTCCAGTAGAGCAGTCAGGGCCACTAACCACTATACCAACAGGCCAGTCGTCTGCATCCATATACCTACCACATAATTTTCCCTACCCTTTTACCACATTCCAATACATTAAATCCAACCTCACATGATCTACAAGATTAAGAGATCCCCTATATAATACTCAGTTCACACCTATAGTTTAGTCTAGCCCATAATTCAGTCAATAACTAATACCGAAACGTATCTGTAGTATGGTGTAATTTTTAAGAGCTAAAAATACCATACGGATCAAATACCTGAGATTCGCAAATACCAAAGGTCGTTTGCTTTCTCAAGAAATAGGGTTGTCGAAATCAGTTAACGTATTTTTACCATATAAGGGGCATTTAAATACTTGATCTAGTTTAGTATGTTTATGGTATTTTTATGCTAAACACAACTGATTAGCAAACATTTATGGCATTTATTCGTTTTTACATAAAAAACACAAAATATTGCGTGACACACATTTTCAACGTCATAAAAGTTGTGGAATTTGGATTTTAAATTAGCTCAGAATTATTTTATACTTTTTGGAAATGCAATCAATGTTATAGATTGAATTCTGACTCGTCAACTCGTCTCTGTCAGTTATCCTACTAACTATATCTAATTTATTTATATACTATTGGATAACAATCAAACTATATGAAAGTCCGTGTTTCTGTCTGCATGTATTTTAAGTTTCAACTGCTAAACAAGTTTTGTTGAAACTTGGGGTTTGCTTGAACTCTGAAATAGGGCATAGAATATTGCCTATAACCATCAACACTGGTAGTGCCGCAGGTAAAAGCTAGTTTAACAAAAATTTAATAAATACCAAATCATAGAAAGTTCTGAAAATCATATTTTAATACTGCAATTCATTTGATATCGATTCCTCAGAAACACATTAAAAGTTAAAAGCTTTTAAGTCGCCTACGCGTCGATTTAGATGTATTTATCTGCGCGGGCGCCGTTTCATGGCATTGGAGGGGTGAACAGAAGTACTAATGTTGGTAATAAAGATATGGATTTTGGCAGGTTTATGAAATTTGGCGTGGTTACATAACATAAGTATGTAAGCTTGGTCTTGTGATTGACCATTTACAAGGAATCACTGTATCAACAACGCGAAGCATTCAAAAGGCAATAAATACAGATAACAGAAGATTCACAGAGTACAATAAAATAAATTATTTTAAGGTGTACTACGTAAACAATTTTGTTCACAGACTCAGTTGGGCATTGAACGTACAGAGTCATAAGACTTATAAAATTGGTAATAAAAGTAACTTGGTACTCTCAATTAATAATAGTGTAAAGGAACATCCTAATCTCGAAAAATATAGCCAATTTATTCCACTACAAGATTGATATTCAAAACACAACCACCAACATTTTCTTCACAGCGCCAAGTTTCGCGAAAATACAGGATACGCAATTTTAGTGGCAACCCTACCACACAACAGAGATTTATTATTATCTGTCGGTCTACGCTGCACAGACGTGATAGGCAGAAAGATACTTAACGTGACGTAGACGCTTCTACTTATATATAATACTCTCAACAATCAAATAAAACATAGTGGAAGTTTTTGTGTTATTAATTGTTTAGTTTCCGTGTAGGCTTAGGGTTTCCAGACGCATAGTTTTTATATCTAGACCAGAAACATGGAACGAATTACTATTTTTTTAAAGTACTTCTGAATTGGACGTACTTAGACTTTGCCTATGGTATTGAAATGACCTCATTAATACGTGTACTGAATGAAACACGGAACTCAATTTTGCCTATGGTATTTTATTTACATGCCTGTTTCTCATGCTGAATAGAAAATAGTGGCAATTGTATTCCAGAGGAATGTTTTATGATATTCATCATACATCATCATCATCTCCCCATCTATTTCAGAGGATTGTAAATAAAGTAATCGATTTATCAAAACTAAGCATTAGGTACTCAAAAACAGAACAATATTTCTTGGTTGTCGGAACAAAATTTCTGACATTAGCTTTCTAAAGATATTATTCAAAGAAGGCTGTACAAGATTAAACAATATCCATTTACAAGAAACTGTATCGTATCTGAAATTATGATAACTTGTACAGGCGCTGAATATGTAAAACAACATGGTATCAAGATTGAAGCGAGATTAGATCAGGGCTTAGCAATGATAATATGTATGAAGTATATTAAAACATGCATGAGAGCACTCGTTTTGTAGGGAAATATGTGTTACTTAAGTTGTAGGTGTAAAGGAGACAGATTTTATCTTAACATGCCTAAAGGTGTTGATATACTTGCATTTACTTGTTAAGGTAAATTTATTCTGAAAAGTACAATTAAATCTTATATAAGAACAAACTATAACTATACTAAAACTAAAACTTACATAAATAAAAAATAACTAACAGGTGCACGAAATCTTTTCAAAGAACTTTCTAAACGTTTGGTAGACCCTACTCGTGATCAGAGGGCTGGTTTGTTCCTTGCACAGAGAATCGGCATAGCCATTCAACGTGCACGGCCAGCCTTCTGGGCACGTTTCCCGCCATTGACAAGGATGACGATGAGTTCTTTGACGTCTGTTAAGGTTGATTTACATCAAACGAGTGAACGATCATTCTACCTCCGCCGCATAATTATTTAAAATGGTACATTGATAGGTTGGGGCATAGAATGAGGACTTAATAGAACGACGAATATTCGTGGTTTTAAAGACGAAATGAAAAACGAACAGAGCCAGAGAGATATAGCAAAAACATAAGCTGTAGTAAATATTATTGGCTTTTTAATTTAAATCTCAGATTTTCCACCCCTCTTCTATGGTACGTTAGTATGGCTATATGATGGTATCCAATAGCTACACTCCTGCATACAGCAACATACAACAGTAGAGATATTAAAATATATTATAATATCGTTTTCCTTTTGAGCGATATTTTCGAGGGTATATTTATTCTGCCATTTTCTGGCATATTTTATTCATTATTACGATTATTACGTTTCTCATTTAAATAGTTTTCAAACACCAAAATCAAACCAACCATAATTGAAATACTCTATCAAACTTTAAAGTAATACCATAAACACATCGCGTGCGCAGTGACAGACAGGTGTCTTGAATGCGGGCGAATTGCAGTTCGAGACCCGGTTGATGCCTTTCAAATTCAAATGGAGGGCATATGTTATTGTTGTCGAACATGCAACTTCGTGTATAAATTTAAAATGAACTGTCGGTGTGAGTACATTTTGTGCGATACGGTTTGAAGAAGAATTCTGTTACTATTATAGGTTTAGATCACAGGAAAGCAATATAACTTGAATCATTACTATGCCGACAGAAACTGAGGTGAAAAATTTTATATAATCCCTATAAAACAAGACATAAAGAAGTTATAACCGTATAACAAACCCAACTGATTTGAATTTAACATAAAATGTAAGAAAATAAAGAAAACAATTTACAGTATTTCCTTTATAAATTATAGCTATTATATTAATTAGAGAATCTTTCAGCTACATTTTTGTAGAAGAAAAAAAACAGTCGCTGAAACAGCAACTAAAAATAGAAATTGGTTCGAAATTATATCACACAAATAATACATGTTAATTTCCCATTGTTTACACAAATAAACACAAACTTTAATCAATACAAGGTTACCATACCGTCATACAATTTCAATTAGCAGAGCTCAGTCACCGTTATTTCGGGGCTTCGGGCCTACAAGACGCACGCGATTCGCTACGGCTGTTAAATTTTATAGAGCCATAAACATTGGCCTATTCGGTATACTATCTATACTACGAATTAATAACAGGTATTATGTTGGGAAACTAATTGCTGCCACGGTTTTTCATGAACGGCGAGTTTCAGAATAAAAAGTAGAGTACTTTACAGGTTTTTTTTTCCTTCATAGCCTTAATAATGGAAAGGGTGTTTGAACTCATGGTAAAACATGTTTTCTGTATATTTCACACTATCTACAAATATTTTAACTATCTCAAATAATTATGATTATTATTCATATGAAGAGCCATTAGGACTTTACTTAAGTATGTACGGTACCTAGGTATGCTTCTATCTTTGAGGATTAGCTAATCTCTACAATACAACAATAGCCGTCGATAAACTTGATTTTTTTATATAGCTTCTTCCTACATACCTCATTCTTCGGCCCTACAGAATCATATTTCTTTTATACAAAACCAACTTCAAGCAACTTCTTACGTCACAAAACTTTCTAGCCAATCAATAAATAAAACAATTACATTAACTGCCTGTAATGACCGACTTACTTTCGTACGGTAGAAGGAAGGAAAGAGGAAATGCATGTCCTAAGTAATAGTATACGTAATCACTAAGTGTTTAATCGTATCGTGAGAATATCCGAGGAATTAGTCATACTTGTATACGGTTATTTTTAGACACACGAGTAAGAAACAGAAAGGGATTTACTGTAAAGAAACATAACTAGCTTACATTAGCATCTTATTTATTATTTAATCATTTATGAACAAACAAAAACATTTAATAAAGGTAACATATTGTAAATTATGGACAAAGGTTAATGTAGACATAACTTTAATTCCGGCCTAAAGTATCCTATATCCTTTTTTGGGATCCAAGCCTTCCAGATACTATGTTTCATCAATTTCTGGGCAGCCGCTCAGCCGGAAAGGCGTAACAGATAGACGTTCATACTTTAACAAAATTATTTAACGAAATAAGATTCCTTTGGATTATAGCCATATTGAATCTAAGCGCCATATTTATCGTGATTTATCGTGTAACTGTGCAACCGTTGAGGTGGTGGAAGAGTACAGGTACTTAGGATTACTCATAGATCGCGACTTCTCGTGGAGAGTTCATATTACCAACTTATGTGATAAATTAAGATTACTGCTCGTAAAATTCCATCACCTCAACGCTGTTTTAGACAAGGCTACAATGTATACAGTTTATTATGCACTGGTTGATTCTATACTTTCTTATGGACTGGCAAGCTATGGAAGGACTTTCAAAACATATTTAAATAAACTAAAATCAATTCAGATAAGATTTATGAAATCATTAGTGGATAGAAATGCAAGAAACCGTTGTAAAAATAGTGAATACGAAGAACTATTTGTGGTGTGTAAAATGTTGCCAGTTCATGACAAGGTAAAATTATTGATAGCGACTGAGCAGTTTTGCAGCAATGAATTTAAGACCTATCATATAAAACCAGTGCGTTTGAGAAATAATAATAAAAAAGTATGGGAAGTACCATCACATAACAATTATTTTGGGCAAAGGACGAGAAAATATTTAGTGCCAATGATATTTAATGAAATACCTCAGATAAACGACCATGTAATGTCAAAGAGATCATTTACAAACCAGGTTAAAAATATGTTACTTAAAACCATCGAAGAGCATTTAAAATGCTAGTGTATTATTACATATATAGTAATGTACCTATTTCTATTGTTGCCTAATTATATTATAATATAGTAATCAAGAAAAATATATATATATTATATTTGTAATTTAGAATAGATAGTATGTACGTAAATAAAACATCTTATAAATAAGGAGCCTGCATCTGCCAATAAACTGTTCTACAGTTTGGCAGAAGTTTGTATTGTATTGCTGTTGGTGTTTTCTGGAAATAAACTTATTATTATTATTATTATTTCCTTTATTTTTCAATAAACATATAAAATACATTTTTAAATATATACAAAAAAAAAAAAAAAACAATATACAGGTATACATTTAAAAATATAAAATATAGTGTCCAACCGGCCTCGGGACAGGGTCCAAGCTGCCGGTGGTTAGGACTCCAGAGAGAGGAACCTCCTCACAATACGCGCCGTGTCGAGAAGTACCGCTTTCTGAATCAAACCCTTCACCCAGGTGCCTAGCGAGAGCCTCTTAAGGTGCTGGTCGAGGCTCTTGGCTATTATGCCGTTGGCTGTAACGACTATCGGGACAATCATTGCTGCGTCCACCTCCCACATGTCGACAACCTCGTGCGCTAAATCCAAATATTTTAATTGTTTTTCTTTTTCAGCTTTCACGAGGTTCCCGTCATGCGGAATAGTGACATCAACAATGATTGCCCGACGCTCCGATCGATCTATCACCACTATATCAGGCTTATTGGCTACAATAGTCCTGTCAGTGATGATAGATCGGTCCCAGTACAGAGTGACACGACCATTTTCGAGAACTGGGTCGGGCACATACCTGTAGTACGGCACCTCAGATTCCACAAGTTTGTATCTCAAAGCAAGCTGCTGGTGGATAATCCTGGCCACTTGGTTGTGCCTGTGCAAGTATTCGCCGTTAGCAAGACGAGAACAACCCGAAATAATATGTCTCAAGGACTCACCTGGACAGTGACATGCCCGACATATGTCAACTGTACCGTCCTTTATGATATATTTCCGATAGTTATTCGTCATGATAACTTCGTCCATAATTGCACAAACAAACCCTTCGGTTTCTCCAAAAAGATCACCGAAGCGTAGCCAGGCTACGGACGCTAAGAAATCTACATCGGGCCCATGAAGGGTCCGGTAGTAGCGCCCGTGGAGCTCCTTGCTTTGCCATACATCCTCGCGGTCCTTGACACTCAGTACGACAGGTTTGTGCCAGTTCTCTTTGCCTAAGGAGAGCGGTGTGAAGCCCTTATCCACTACCACCACATCTCGATGCATCCCCACGTCGACTTGGAGAAAATACTCCCTGAGGTTACATACCTCGCGATTATGGAGGGTCTTAGCATTTAGAAAGCCTCGACCCCCGCATTTCCGCGGGATATATAACCTCATTACTGAAGAGCGTGGGTGATGCATTCGATTTGCGGTCAGCAGTGTTCGGACTCTCCTATCCAGGGCGTCTAACTCAGTCTGAGTCCATTTGAGTACACCAAAGGAGTACATCAACACTGGCATGACCCAACCATTAAAGGCACGCACCTTGTTGCCGCCTGATAAAACACTTTTTAAAACTTTGTTCAAGCGGCCAAAGAAACGTGCCTGTAATGATTGTTTCACATCAGCAGCGTTGATACCTAACGCCTCTGACATACCCAAATATTTGTAGGTCTCCGTTGCAGAGAGAGACCTTAGGTTTATGGAATCCGAGAGCTGTATACCCTGGGATTCCACAATCCCACCTCGCTTTACATGCATGACCGCACATTTGTCAACACCGAATTCCATGCTGATGGAATTACTGAAGCTTTCAGTTATCTTCAGTAACTTCATCAGCTGCAATCCATTGGTGGCAAAGAGCTTAAGGTCATCCATGTATAGCAAGTGGGAGATTACCCGGCTCCCTCTCCTCAACGAATAGCCCAGCCCCGAATTCTCAAGCAAAGTGCTTAGAGGATTCAAGGCCAAGCAGAACCACAGGGGACTCAGACTGTCGCCCTGGAATATACCCCGCTCAATCCTAATTGGTTCCCCACCCTGTTGGATATCCCGACATCCTGGATAGTGAAGAACCGTACTCCACTGCCCCATACATGACATCAAGAAAGCGCGTAGAGTTGCATTAATTTTATACAACTCCAGCACCCTCATGAGCCATGTATGCGGCACCGAATCGTAGGCCTTCTTATAGTCTATCCAGCATGTCGACAGATCTTTTTTAGAGCGGCGAACCTGTTGGCAAATAGCCGTGTCAATAAGGAGTAGCTCCTTAGTGCCACGGGATCCACTCCTACATCCATTCTGAGAAGCAGACATAATAGAGAAACTAACGATATGCTCGTTAATTTTTGCTCTCAGAATGGACGTAAGGAGCTTATAGACCGTTGGCAAACAAGTTATTGGTCTATAGTTCTTTGGATCCGTAGCACTACCTGTTTTGTGGAGCAGATGGGTAGATCCTGTAGTCAAGAACTGTGGGAGCGAAGCCGATTCCACAGCAGACTGGAATTGAGAAGCCAAGCAACTATGTGAACTTCGAAGCCATTTTAACCAAAAATTTTGCAGTCCGTCCGGCCCCGGCGTTTTCCAGTTTGCCATCGGACGGACTGCATTGGCTACGTCTTGGGGGCTGATAGTGATTGCCCCCATCTCTTGTATTGGTTCACATACTTGCTCAACCTCTCGTATCCAGTCGCCTTCGGAATGGCTGACAGGCGCCGACCAGATACTGCGCCAAAACGAATTTGTGGCATCACCATCCGGCAGGCACCCGCCATCCACGGCTGACACCGGCCGCTCCCACAGTCTATGTACCCATCTTTGATCTTTCTGGAACATGCGATTCAGGTGAAATCGTTCCGCCCGCCGTTTATAGCGTCGAATACGGTTTGCCCATGCACAAACTTTTTGCCTAAACAGGTCGATGCGCTCTGTAACGCGGGCAGTATATTCACTGGGACTAATATCAGTCCCAGCATATGCACGCCTTACAAAGCGCATCACGCGTGGTCGCGAATTTCCCTGTTTAAACGCTTTTAGTTTTGCAATGAGTGTCCTAGCCTCAGCAACACGCTGCTCGATCCTGCACTGCCAAGCTGGTACGGCTGGTTTCGGTCGTGTAGCTATGTTACTATGACACATTGCAATATTAGCTACACGACATGCCGTAAGAGCTGCGCAGTACAAAATCGAGTGCGTGTCCCTAAGGTCTTCACTGCTCTCAAAATAAACAGGGAGCAGTGAATCTAGGGCACCCATTATCGCTTTATTGCGGTTATGCATGGGCAAACGAGGTAATCGAGGCCTCTGGTCGGGCGGCGATCTCCGATAATCCCGAATCGCATCCTCCAATGTACTCCTTATTAACTCATTGCACTGGGTACTTACAGTTATAGCCCCATCATCCTCTTCCCCATCACCAGGGGCGGTGAGCGGAGCACCAAAAACTGGCGCTGCCACTGGTGGCGAGGTGCTGGCGGCAGGGCTATGTTGTATTTCGGAGCGCAGTCGATCAAGCGTAGAGTCATCCAACATATGATTACGCTGGATGACCCGCACTTGATCCGACAATCGTTGTGCCGATACGCTGACACCCGGTTCAAGAGCCTGAAACAGAGACAGCATTCTCGCACGGTACGCAGTGAGGTTAGTTCCTCCCTCTGTCGCCCCGTAGTATGCGCGCATGACGTTCTCATTTATTCCGAGAGTCCATTTCATGCGCCGCACAACACCACCGGGAGCGGGAGCCCTGCTCGAGGCCGGTTGGCCTGAGGGCGCCAAGCTGCTCGGTGGCCGGCGTCTCCCCTGCCGACGCACAGGTGTTGGCGACGTCGGCGGAGAGTAGTACTCGTCGCTGGAGCTCGACGCGACTGCAGGTGCCGGGGCTGGAACATGGTCCGGCAGCTGGGAGGCGGAACTCGGCGACGAGTCCGGAGGTGGTGGGCGTGCTGCTGCTCGAGCTTTTTGTCTCGTCAACATATTATTGTTATAATTTTCTCTGGTTTTATATTCATCTGATTCTGTTTGACGTATGTCATCTTTGTCTGTTATTATGTTTTATATATTGTAAAAAGTAAAACAGTTAAAAAGTATATATATATCGATGAAAAACAAAACTGTTTGCACCAGATAACGTTCTTGATTTATATATATTATAAATATGGTAGAAATATTATAATTATTTACAGAGAAAACTAAAATGCGGTGTTGACGTTGACGTTTTTTTTTTTTTTATTATTATTATTATTAGTAGATGTCATTGAAATGGCTATACCATGCCTTTTTCACGAAAAGATTGATGGTTAATCCACTTCTTTACACTGTGCACAAATCAATAAATGGGTATTACATATTTGAAAGCCTATAAACATTAAATAGACTCCCAACTAAGCCACCAAAAACATTCACTACAGTTCCAACCCAAGTTAATTACTCACAATCCGTGTCATCCCACCGCATACAAAACCCATACAATACCATAGCTACAATATTTCACCATAAGCCACATTCTCGTATCGGTCCATTATACCCATTGACGTACCATATACATAGACTGCTACTATCGCTAGCCTCCCCTTGTGTCAAGCGAGAGCAGTTTTTAGTCTGAACCTAGTACATTCGTTTACTGATTTAAGTTAATTTTCGCGCAACGTGAAATTTTGCATAAGAAAATATCGCTGGTTTGGACATTGTTAGGATAATATTAGTGTTTTAAATAGATTTTTTAAAACGACAAGTTCCATCTTCTTACATAATTCACGACAAAACTAGTTCACACTAGAGCTTACGTTCAAACTCTGATAGGCTTACTCTAGTTGCTGATGTATAGTCTAAGATGATACCCATTAATCTCGGAAAACGTCAAAACACGTATAAATATGTAATGCGGCTTATATTTTTTGCACCTGTTGCATTGTGATTTATTAGGATACTGATAAATTGGAATGTTTTGTTTGATACGGACCGCTAGGTTTGTGGTATTTCATTGTTATTAGTGTTCAATGTTTGTTTTTAGGAAAGTTTGAGTGTAAATATATTATTTTAAAGACTTAAAAAAGGAGGTGGTTCTTGCTTCGAGTACGATTGCTACACACTTTCTCCGGCAATTGTAGATAAAAAGACTTAGTCTTTTTTGTGATCGATATATTACATATAATAGATATATTACAGAGTTAGACATAAAAAAATCTTTGAAGTCGGTTTTTATTTTCATCCTTTTCAGAATTCGGAACTTCTCTGTGAACATCTTAACTACACCTTCATATTATGAGCACATTAAATAGATAATAACGTAGCTATTTCAAAGGTAGTGAAAGTAAATGTACTAGAATGAATCTTTTGATGGAAATATTCTGGTACCTAAATAAAAGCGTTCGGAGACACCAGTGACAAATTCTTGGTACTTAAACGTACCGCCCACCTTAAGTACCTTTCGCCGAAAATAGCAATACACTATGATACAAGAATGTATAATGCAGGGCAAAGACCTCACAAGTGATAACACCTAGCGGGACAAATGTTAAAAAGACTTTGAATAAAATACTTTTTACGGATTTTTTCGCGGTTTATATTTAGATTTTAAGTCCCGACGTTTCGACACCTTTGCATGTATAATGGTCACGGGCAGAGCAAAGTAGTTTTATTCAATGTCTAACATTCGCGTAAACCTAGGAAACCAATATGTTAAAAACGCCGTTAACAAGTTCTAATAAGAAAATTTCATTTTCAGTATTTCCAATTTAATTGGGAAACTATTTCTGAAATTGATACAGGATCATACTGGACGTAAATATCTAAACAATAAAAAATAACAAGAATCTGCACATAATAAGTAAATATTGGGAGTATTTCCTTATTATGTGCAGATACACACACAAACAAGATCTCATTTTCTGTCCAACACACACACTTTGACAAATATTAACAAATAAAACCACAGCAATACCAACAATTTTTTTTCTGCAAAATTGAAAATGAATTTCGCCATTTCCTGACACGCGCCCTTATCAAGGCGCGAAGCTTTAAAAATAGAACGCGAGACGGACATCACATAAAAACCGTTAATAAGACAAATGAGCGCGAATGGTTCTTATATGATGGGAATAGAAAATATTTAAATATGTCAGTTGTTCGCTTTCGTTTGATGGCCTGATTGAAGTAAGTGCTTGGTTTTAGGGCGACATAAATCAGTTTGATTTTTATTAGTTTACTAGCGAGGCCCCGCGGTTTCAACCGCGTACGTATTTCCAGTTTTCGTGTGATATCTATTCTTTGTTTTTTTTTTGTGTATTTTGCTAGGCTTTGATATTTTGTATTGTTCGGGACGAAAAACTCATTCAAAAATCATAAGAATGTGTGCAGCTGTTCTGGAGAGTTGTGCCTAAATGGTTAACTTACCCGATTTTTTATGTTACACATATAACTAGCAGTTTTAAAAAAAAGCTGTTTAAGAAAAACCAATAGGAAGCAAATACGTCTGAATTATGAATCATTTTTACATAACCCGACTCTTTTCCGATGTCAAGTTCATCAGACTTCAACCTTCGCGTGCCAAAATAAAATAAAAATAAATAATAATTTATTAATAATAAAATAATCACCATAAGAAATATAAACAAAAAGAACAATGGCAGAATTTGGTCTGGACTTTTTTTGGCGTCCATAGATTTCATAAATATCAATCAAATTTAATTAATTTTCTACGATTTTTCAATTATTCACTTCTTCTTGTAAAAGCCGGAGTTATTTTTATGTTTTTAAAAGCTCATAAAATGATGTTCGAATTAGGTTACCTACATTCGACATTTTACCATTAAAATAGTGGTGTGACGCTGTATAATCAAACGAATGATCGATATAATCGACCGATCGATCGACCCGTGTAGAGTTCGTTTTGTTTTTAACATAATATTAGAATTATCTATTCTTTCGTCTTTAATCAATGATATGTTTGAAGAAATGCTCCTACTTTTAAATCCAATTAATAATGGATCAAAATATCAGAGGATCGTTTCAGTGTCGTATCGATTCTCAAGAAAAACGAATCCAAAAGTGCAGCACTACTTTTGTTTTGGACAGTGAATGTTATCTGTGGTTGTCTGTCAAGTGAAGACGCTACAGAACTACCCTCCATTATATTTTTCTATGCTACAAAATCCTTCCGTGTTTACTATGTCGGTTGTGTTTTATGATTATATTTGGCTTTCTATTTATTTTTGCCCTACCTGGACTGTTTATGGACTGATTGACTGATGGACTGATTGACTGCCTTGTGTGACTAGTGCGTGCCCTTAGGACTACGATATTGCTTTTGCGTGAGCATAAGCTAATCTTACTTTGCTTCGATTGTGCCTATATAGTGAATTGGATTTTTGTTGTAAACCCATAACAATAACTATGGAAGATTACGATAGAGATCATCGTCGCACGCGCATTTTATGTGTAATGATGATAATGAGATGAAGAATGAAATAAATAATTATTTTAAACAAAATATGTTTTTTATTTGCCCTAACATAGTTCTATTGTTTACGCGGCAAGTGCATTTTTTTAATACGCGCTCAGCTTTCTTAAACATTCAATAATTGAGTACTATAGTAATATTATAGAACGGGGATTAGCGCGTACATGCGTAAATACCTTAAGGGCTTGACGTTTCGTTTTATAATATGCAGCGCGATAGTTTAAAAGTTCAAATTGAGTACTACTCTACATCGAGTGTTAGAATTGATTTAGGTTTTTCCCATTTATCCGTAAATACTCTTATTCTCACTTAGACCACACCACATTATCATTTCTTAAGGACATAATTTCGATCTGCGTTATGTTTTATAGATATAGCTAGTTGACATTGACGTTAATTCATAACCTAAATAATAAAATTCTAACACCGAAATCTTTTTTTTCCGGCTTTCCCAAATGAAAATAGTCTCATTTATAGATTCTAGAACTAACGCCAAATCTTTTAACATATTTTTCATTAAGGGACGCTTCAATTTGATCCCAGACAATTCTTAGTATGGAGACCTGCCATTGTCCTTTGGACGATTCGAAATTGAAACGGGCGATGAAATGTAATGACTGGCCATTAATAAAAATAAACGCTCTCA
Source organism: Autographa gamma (assembly GCA_905146925.1). Taxonomy (NCBI): domain Eukaryota; kingdom Metazoa; phylum Arthropoda; class Insecta; order Lepidoptera; family Noctuidae; genus Autographa; species Autographa gamma. Next base: position 1,641,206 of record LR989875.1, read on the forward strand.
AATGTCCGGCGTGTGAACTTGAACTGTTCCACAAAAAGTTTTATATTTCGATAAAGCGCTTTAATTTTAGATTATACGGATTATAGCCGTCATCGAGATTTTTATTTTTATATTATTTTTGTTTATGGGTATTTTTATTTCTTTATTAGTAATCTATTTATGTCGTCATCATGACCGTTTTGCTATACCTACTTAGTATGATCTAAGATAATCTTCTATTTACGCTTTCGCCAAATAATGTCAATTTTCTTTTGTTTCTGCTGGCGGGGCAGTTAACGTTTTAGTCACATCCAAACCTTATTTGAATGCTATGTATTAAAATTTTTGTTGATAATATTGTAAACCCTATAGCTGTTTAAAAACCCAAGACTTTACAACCACGTGTAACAAATTAGATGATCGAAAAAAGAAATTAGTCTGACACAATTCCGTTAGGCAGATGTCCAGGGAATTTCAAAATAAATTTGTCTACTAATTTAGACAGAAAACAATAATTTGACGTAGTTTAATAGTTGTAAAAATCAGCATTATTAAGATTTACGGCACACATTCTCACATGGCTGAGGGTTTTATAGACGAAGTAATGAGATAATGGTGTTTTATTTACGTGGTACGTAACGAGCAAACCTTAAAATAATAGGGAAGAGTATTTTATTAATATTTTTTGCAGTTCATGATTGTATAGTATAAAAATACTATAACGAGGCCAATCTGAAATGTCTCGGTCTCCACCAGATTGATATTCCTTATTACACAATTTTGAAAATTATAAACATTCTATTTCAAATTTTCAAAATTTTACATCGATCAAATTAAGAGTGCTTAGTTACATATAATAAATTAAAGAATAAACACGATATTTTAAATGTGTGGTTAATTGAAAAATAAAACTTTGCAATAAATAGCTTCAATAATAATACTATCGAACATTATTTTATACTACGTTTCTTTTCAGATATTTTCAGCCACAGCTGACTAACCAAGTGTGTGTGACAATGGGCTCGTACTAAACAAATGACGAACAAAGACTAATTTGAAAGATCGCGACACGTGTAAGCTTTTAATCCATAAATTATATCGAATGACAAAACATATTAAGTAACGGAAACGAATAATAAAATAATCGTTAACAGTTGTCGTTATAAAAACAATATACATTAGCGGATCTATGTTTAGACAATAATTAAAAATTGAAAGAAAATATAGACGAAATCTATTGTTTGTAAGTGATATGATTTTCAAATGGATATAAATCAAAGTGACATTATTGACTACACGTAAGTATTGACACTTGTGTTTTGATTAAAATAAAGTTTTGAACTACAGTAATTATTCATTTTTCTACCGGGTCTGGTGAACAAAATTTTAGAGAAAAAAATGATCACTCTTACATCAAACGAAAACAATACATTGCACACTGCATTGTAAACTGACTCCAAACTACTCAACTTTTTTTCTATACTTAAAGATTAAGATTATAAAAAAAATACTGTCTTAAACTAGGGAGTTTAAGACAGTATTTTTTTTATAATCTTTTGAGATTTCTGTTGAGATTTTGTAGAAGAGGGTTAAAAAGGGTTTTAACCCTCTTCTACAAAATCTCAACAGAAAAGATTCTCCAAAAAATACCAAAAACTAGGAGGGTGTACTAAAGCGATACCAAGTTTCGCCAGTTTTATGTACGCGTAACTGCGGATTGAGATGATTAAGTGTTGCAGACTGTACTCCAGTAAACAGTTATGGAGCGCTTTTTCAGAAATTGGATGCGGGTTCGTTACAAGTTCTGCTCGAATTTGTTTTTTGATTTGATTGTTTTAAGTTGAGTGCACTTAATTAAGATACTCGTAGTAATGAAATGTTTGTCGGTGCTTCAAGCGACTGTAGTACAAAAAAATATTCCTCATTTATTTTATTGTTAGAATCAGTCGCCTAATATTACGATTGGCTGTTATATCCAACATACAATCTATGTTAATATTCTTTTGTTGGTCATTTTATGATTCATAAGATGTACCTTGTATAAATGAAGTTATTAAGTCATAACCCATATAATATTATGATAGTATTAACATATGTCAACTGAGAGACAGGATACCTACTCCTGGGCAGTTTTTTTGCGCCATTCTTTTCTCACAGCCAGAGCACTTAGTTAGTTGTGAAGAGTGGGCGATTTGGGGTCCTGTCTATGACCTTTAAAAAGTTCTACGTCGTAGCCTATTGTAAATAAATTATTTTAGGTTTTGGTGCCTAAGATTCACATTCACCTCCCTAATATTCTGCAGCCAGAACACACATACTGTATGATAGTAGGGTCCAAACAAAAACATATCATAGATTCTTCATAACATAACAAGACCTACCATCTAATCATATAGCTAACATAAACGGATTGATTCAACCAATCAAACATCCCCAGACGCGTGTCATTAGCCAGCTTACAGTCGGATTACATCGATCTGGGAATGCCTAGTCTTATTATTTACTAACAACCACATATGTATTGAATATTGAAGTAACTAGAACTATGGATTCTAGTGGTAAACCATTAATTAAAATTGCCTGAAGTTGAGAGTCGTAAATACGTACCTTTATGTGCCTTTAACTACAACAATGAAATATGTACTCTATTACAGTATGGTAACAAGATGGCAAAATGTTTACGTCATGTAGTAAGTTTGACTTTAAGACAATTTCCCGATTCAAAAGTATTACATAACATAAACATAACATACCATCAAGCCTTTATCTCCGAAGGGTTAGGCAGAGGTGTACCAATGTACACCCCCACGGTTCGCACAGTACGTTTAGGTCCCATGTAATAGGGGGCGAGCCTATTGCCACTAACCGGGCAGAAATCCAAACCCCGACCTGCTACTGAGAATTTCATAGAAAACCCCAATAACACCTTGGTCGACTTGGCTTTCAACCTCAAGACCTCTAGCGTAGCAGTCGCGCATAGCACCACTAGGCCTACGAGGCAGTCAATAGTCATAGCGTAAAAAAAATATAGAAACAATATTTTTTTTTCTAATACCTACATACATTGAGGACCAGAGCAGAACCCATAATTTAATTTGACACCGACCACTATTCTCCCCAAAAACTTAACCCACCTAAAAATACTTCGTTACTAAGTAAAAACTTCCCCAACATTGTGAACTACAATCAATCTGATTGATGTACCGACAGTATCTGATGTCCCCTTTGTTTTATACTGAGCTTCTGAATGATAAGCCTGATTGATTGGTTATTTTATTACAGTTTTCAATGATGATAATTTTGAAATGGTTTAAGGGATTGTTGTTGTGAAGTTAAATATGATGCAGTCTACTATTTCTGTCCCACAGCTGGGCAAAGCTTCATTCGTCTGACACATGAACAATAAATTTTAATTAATATGTATTTAATTGCAGCATAGTATTGCAGCTCTATTTCCTTTTTATTTAGAAAGAAAGAGATAATTATTTACTTTATCAATACTAGTCCAATCCTATTGTGCCGTGTAAAAAATGCAAAGAGCAGTTACCATTTGCCATCCTAGGAATTAAAGTTGTATGGTTATTTATTTATGTTCAAGAAACATCTCCTAAAAGATACCTAGTAATAGGCGAAAATTTGTACTTAAAACACGAGTAAATAATAAAAGCTACCGTTTAATCTAACAACAATATCAATGTCCAAAATTCTAAGACAACCAGGATTAAAAGTTACAAATAGTTGGAAACAAATAACATCAACTTTTCAATTTCGTCAGCTCCCAAACTTTTTCTGAAATAGGCGAGTAACGACTTTTTTAAAAGTATTTTTATTTAAGTTTTCGACGACAATTTGTACTGTTTGATCTTGTTTTAGAAAGTCTATAAACTTCATTAGGTCGGGATCCAGAGGTTTTCGCATCTTGTTTTACTAAAAGCTGACCTCGAAAAAGGTTTTTTTTTATAAAGGTTTACTATCGATACATATCCACAAAAAGCATCAGACGTTTTACAAACAAGTCCATTTAGTTATCCCCGCTATTTACTGTAAGTAAAACAGAATACAAATGGTTATATTACATTTGCAAGATAATATGGAATACAGATTGAATGCCGACTTTTCTAAATCTCTATGTATTTAAGTGAAATAGAAACTTATATTACCTTATTCATAAGATGAAAAAGCAAACGTTTTAAGTTAATGCAGACTTGACTTAGGACTTTCTTTTCTTTTTGAAGTATTTGTACCTGGATATTAAACTGTGTACGGTATGGTACCCGAAATAGTTTGATTTACTATTTTCCATATGCAAACTCAGCTTAATAATATATATATATATATAGGTTCCATAAAAAAAATTTCAGTGCTAACCAAAAAACGAATTTCCATTCCCCGATCCTTCAACTTTTCCACCTCATTTACATCACAATTCCTTAATAACAGACCGCGGTATAATTATTCAGTACTCAGCCCACAATTTGGGCGCAGAAGACAGCTTGACCCGTAACTTGACCCCAAATAAACCTCATTAAAACTTGCCTCACACGACGGAACCCTCCTAATCCACCGGTGATACATTCAGGGTTCTTCAAGCGTGTTATCCTTAAATTACTTTAGCTGTATTGACTTTTTCAGAAGCCATTTGCCTGCCGAGTAATAGAGGAATGTGTAGAAATACCACAGATTAATGAGCTAATAAAATATGAACAAATGTGTGACATCTAAAAGCAAAAATCAACATATTTGACCGCCTTCAATAAGGTATTTGAATATATATTTTTCTTATGTTTGTTACCTCAGAACTTTCGACTGGGTGAACGGATTTTGCAGTTTTTATTTTTTTTTATTTGAAAGGTGTTTCCAGTGTGTTCCGGTCCCATTTTAATTTGATCCAGTTATGACAGTGGGAACCATAAGAAAACCATATTAGACTTATTTTGAAGTCGGTTTATTTTTATAACATTTATGAACAGTCTTTAGTGGTGATTTTCTTTTGTCATTTATTTTTAGATCCTTCAAAATGTGCTTTTCAGTCAGCTTGAAAGTGGACATTCTGACTGTTTATAATCCGTGACCATATTGAATAACGGTTCCAGGAACTTGGTATTCCGAGAAACGTGGCAGTGAAGTATTTCCCCGAAAGTTTTATATGAGAAATGATACGGTTTCTCTAAGTTACCTACTCAAATCATTAAGGCCATGAATATATACGTTTTCGGGAAATTCTTGGATAGTGGTACGCTGTAGTAACGAAGCTCGGAGTTTTTCGATGTTTTATCATTTTTTCAGGAGAAGAATTCGTGGAATTTTGTCGGCTTTTTCACGTTTAACAACCGTACTTAAATGTTAATTTATACGTGAGTCAGCAGGATAACGACATACAAATTAAACGTCTTGATTGGCAAACTTCCCGTTTTATGAGATGCGGGTCTGATCGAAACAATTACTGACAGAATTCGAGATTTCCCCCACAAATGAAAAAAGGAATTTAAACTTTTAAATAGCTTCTATATTTTCCATCCTTTTATGTTTGACGCCCAAATTCATGATTACTCATAAAAAAAATAACCGAAAGGTACAATATGGTGTTGGCATTGTTAACCCATTTTTGAAAAATAAATTATTTGATTTGAATTAAAAATTTATTTACAAAGATCTCATAAACAGTATTAGTAATTAAGCCTTCAATATTACCCTCAAGTTCAAAAGATATCATCAGATACAATCCATAAATCGGAAGGATCTCAAACAATACGAAACCTCTCCGAAGTTTGCGATAGGCTAGGAGCCTCTTATCATAATGACGTACACAAAAACACACAAACAAACACAAAAGCACACCACCGTAACCGTTTCACACTGACAAGTCAATCTCAGAGACCCTTAGGGCAACCTTTTGTTCCTCAAACGTTGAAATGAACCATTATTGCGTTCCCTTAGGGAGCTCACTGATATATTCGTATTAGTTAAGATTACTGATATTTCTTGTGTTAACGGATTAGTTATCTAACTAATACTGATATGCTACATATTTTGTATTCATTTTACCTTATATCATCATAATTATATCTCTCAGATACATTGGATTCAATACTAGGTAATATCGTCATTATTTGAATCATTTGGATTTACTTCTATATCTAGTATTCGTCATCATCCGTCCCTGCCCTGTTCCCAATTATTTGGAGTCGGCGCAATGGGTATTCATCTACCATTCATCTCTACAACTAGTCTCAGTATTCATTCCATTTTTTTTCCTAGTTTAAATATTATTTAATAATATTTTCATATTCACGAATACTGATAAATATCTATATCAACCCATCTTTAGTTCCCTATAATGTTACAGTAAAGCTATTAATTCTCAGCTAAATCCTGTTGGTATTTTAGTATTTAAGCAAAATTGTGATTACGTGAAACTTGTTTATACGATGTAACGTTGTTTGTTTTGATGATGAAGGCTTTATTATAAGGCTGTCTTATAGCAGTGACACTCTGTAATCCATTTTAGAATGCAAAACAGTAGGTATTAGGTTGTAAAACAAATATGAATGAAGGTTATTGAAATTTTGATGTTGTTGTTGTCTATTTCTGGAGTTAACATAACATATCATCACGCCTATATCCCCGAAGGATTAGGCAGAGGTGTACCAATGTACACCTACAGTTCGCCGATATGTTTAGTTCCCATGTAATAGGGGGCGAACCTATTGCCACTAACCGGGCACAAATCCAAGCTCCGACCTGCTACTGAGAATTTCATAGAAAAACCCATTATCACCATGGTCGACTTGGGAATCGAACCCAAGACCTCTAGCGTAGCCGTCGCGCTTAGCACCACTAGCAAAATGAGGCAGTTATAAAGACAAATATGACTGAAAGTTAATAAAATATGGATGTTGTTGTTGTATTTATTTTTGGAGTTAGTTTATAAATAGTTTTTTTTACTACATTATAATTGTCATCTTCAGACCGACAAGAATGTAAAAAAAACATATAGACTTCCGAATTGAGAACCTCCTCCTTTTTTTAAATCGGTCAAAAAGATGTGTAAGACAACTTGTAACTTGACGGAGGGATGAGATAAAGACTGGTGTAAGTATTATTATATTCTATTAAGATAGTTGTACAAAATGTAGGGTATCTTGGTCGTATACTTAACCTAAATTAGTTAGAAGCTTAAGTAACAAAGTTATTTTGTCACCTTGTCTACTGACCAAAAATTAATTCCACTAAAACCTTGGGACGCCTAATATTATCTTAGGCACTTTAATTAATAAAGTAGGCTAGTAGATTCCTTATTAAATATATCTGTATTTTAATAGCTTAACATTTTTTTTTTGGTTGATAAATTTGCTTATCCCATATTCGCATACCGTGGTTTTGGTAAGACAGATTTATTTATTTTCAAAAGGTACACCAACAGCATATACATCTCACATTACAAATAGGAATTTAAAAGAAGGTATGGTCTAATGTACATGCCAATAATAAGTATACACAACATTTTAAAATAACAAATCGAGCATTTTAGCCATTTAAGTAGAACATCTTCTGTCAAGACTGGGTCAAGATCTTCGTACATTTATGAAAATAACAAAAAATACTTAAAGTTAATTTTTAGGACCTTTTGACGTAGACCGGCCCCACCCAAAAGAACAATCAACCATAAATCAATGATTATGAAAACTGATTATTAAACGAGATATAAAATTACTCTTTTTTTCCGATGTATGTGAACGGACCCTTAGTATACACTTCTGACAGGTCTTACAACTGGCTGATCCAATTAACACATGTTAAAGTATGAAGAGATATCTATACAACTAACAAATATCACCGTCGCATCTTCATTTAAATGGAAGTATTTCTCAACATTAGTCATTATAATTTACAACAAGCTAACTTACCTTCGCAGTGTTTTATCTACCGTCCTTACATATATTTTAAAGATTAATGTCGAGTAGCATTTAGCTCTGACTAAGAAACTGTGTCATACTCATTTTAATGTACAAAATAGTATTTAAGAACACTCTTGAAATCTACCTGCTTAGTCTTTTCCCAAGCTATGTTTTAATCGGCTTATCTAATATACACTGCCTTTTGTGAAACAGGCCCTATATAATACATGCCTCGTTATGTGATACACACTCCAACCCCTATTACTGTTCCTACAGTAGTACAACATAACTAAAAAAACTTTTATATTTTTCGAAGTCAATAACAAGTTTAAATAAAGTTAGAAACAAACTAACAAGTTTTCCATAAACTGAAATAGGTAATTTCAGTTTAAGGAAAATTAACTGTAAATAACAGCTAAATAGCCCAACTCGCTGTGTAAATATACTTTTCAATTTGTTATTTATCTCAATTATTTTTTAAAAGCGCTTAATTCAATTTGTATTTTCTGCTTATCCCAAAGCGATCCAAGCTTGAAGTACAAAAAACCGATGAAAAACAACGTCTGATGGGCCGTGAAACATCCCTTCAGCATGACAAGCGATTATTTTGTAAAAATACACAATCGAAAATCTGTTTATTATTTGCGAAAAAAAATTGTGAGTGAATTTGACAAGTATAGTGTTGGAGGAACAATGAGAACGTCTGAAAGGTGTGAATTTAAATGAAAATACATCTGGATTAGACTTTTTTCACATTATCCAATATAATAAATAAATAAATATTATCGGCGAAACAAAAGAGTGTTGCATGATAATTTATATGTATTGGACTAATATAAAATTAGGCAAATAATAAGTGCCCGACAGAGTCTATAATGAGCTGTTAACAGTACGTATTGACCATTTATGTAATATTATAATGGTTATGCAATAAAGAAATGAATTTATTGCTTCGTCTACGTTCAGTGTCTTGAAAACCATGACCAATACCCGACAATCCTTGACTTATACCACAAAAAAGGACATAAGCACTAGCAAACATAGTTTATTCTTCAAAAATATTTATTTAAAATGCACATTCTTCCCACCTTTTCACTCCATGTGTTGTCACTCGTAAAATGCATAAAGAGCGAAGTGGTGAGGCCTCTAAAAGCTCAAACAACGAGACCGTATACAAATGAGGTTGTATAGCCTGAGAAAATAAAGGCCGTGACTTTGAAAATAAAACAAAAGATGTTTTGTTTTCGTTTACCCGCATTAGTGGCTCGATTTAAAGATAATGGTAGATGCTGGTACACGGAAGAAAGTTATAATAATAATGATGTAAGTAGTTTATTAAAGTTGCCCCAAAAAAAGCACTTTAAACCGTGGATTTCAAGGTATCATTAGAAGGTATATCTGTCAACAAATAATTTAAAACATTTTTTGTTATATAGGTGCAGGTAGTCAGCATGAAAAAACTACTGATATTCCTAGAATTGGACACCAAACAATGCTTACAAAACAATAATATCTTTTGTACATAAAACTTCCTAAACATACGAAATTGTATCTAGACATAAACTATACCTAAAAAAGAACAGTATTTATTACAGTTTATAGGATATTGTACAACAAATATGAAGTAGACAGGATGAAGGTGAATTAGATTAATTAATAGCCGACAAGCGCACGAGGCACGATCTAGATACGATAAACATCCGGGAAACAATGTAATATCATGTTGATATTATACCTGAAGGAGTTATCAATAAACTAACTGGGCATCTATTTTGTTTAGATTTTATGAAGATCCGCGATATTTGCATGTATCTGATGATAAAACGCAAAAACCTGCCTTTCTTCCTCAATATCTTTAAATTATTTATTTATGCGTTTTTGTAAACACAGCTCACAATAGTAATTGACATTATACAGAGGAAATAGGTTTTTTTTTATATTTGTTTCGAATAATATTGTACTTGCAAACAGCAAACAGACACTTAAAATCAATAGAGCAATTTAGCACTTTTCGTTTAACACCATACGTTATAAATATTGAAATGGCAAATGCATATTTAAATTACATTTTAAGTACACCATACTCCATATTTCCAATCCTAACAAAAGCTGATCCACAGCATCAATGAACAATACATTTCTAGATATTCTGAGAACACTAAGCTGAACATCCCAGCCCTAGGGCGGACATTTGTCAAAAAGCCGACACCTCGCCGCGTCACTAATTATGAAAACTGCCGGCTCGCTTGTCAGGCCAACTGATTAATTATACCAAGTATTAGGTCAAGTTGATTACGTCAAACAGTTAACTGAAATAACAATAGATTTTTCTTACATTGAGTGCTGCCAAACATTCTTTAGAGTTTGGAGGCAGCTGATAAATGTCATATGAAATTTTTGAGGCATTCCTGTTAATTGGGAATTTTTAACATGCCTACATTTCTTAATCCATTGATACGTGAAGAATGAGTTGCATTTACAAAGTATTTTTTTTTTCATACAATGGATTGTGTAAAATGGATGATTAGATTTACAAAGGCTTTACATTAAACAACGTAAGTTAGGAAGTAACGTTAGTTATTTATTTTGTTAGTATCTAATTTCACAAATGTTTACTATTTACACAACATATTATTATGTGTGTTTTATAAAGGTATTATACGAGTATTCTTAGCCATTTCGTACGAGGTTCCATTCATAACCACCACACTTTTAACACCCATATTTTTTCTAATCCTATTTTCGCCCTCCTCTTCCAATACCTCAACATCCCACTCCATCAATTAACTAACGACAAATATTTTCCTATAATCCTTTCCAAACCATACACACAGCTTCCAACTTCACAATTCATTGTCCACACGCCACACATTGCAACTACAACCGATAGTTATTAGAAACAGTTGTAAAACAATTCCACAATCGCACGGCGACCGGTCCGACACGTCCGGTCACCACGGTCCGGTCCGCTTCACCGGACAACTGAACTCCCGACTTTTGTTGCACATTCAGGCTTGACTAGGTGTATTGTTGTTTTATAAAGAATAAATTGATGACGGTTTTATAAGAAGAACAAATGACGTTAGATATTTTTTATACGTTTACTGTTCTGTCTGTGGAGAAATATGAGCTAGGCCGTACTGTTAACAACTAATTAATTATCATAAAGTAAACTGAGAAAAGATAATACTATTTCTGATTTGAACAGTGTGTTTTACTAGTAACTTTCTGGCGAAGCTTTTTTGTTGTTGTATTCAAAAAATATTTTTTTTTGTACACACAATAAATAATTCCTGAAACGAAACATCATATTTCACATCTTCATATTTTTTGATACAGACTCAGTTTGATAAGTTTTCCAGTAAATTATTGTTATTGATATTTCTATCATATCTACGGTCAAGAATATTAAACTGCAAAAAAGGTTAAAAAAAGAAGAGCTAAAACGTGAATAAAAATCACAATCTTACACATTCAGTTATCCTTAGGGAAATCATAAATTCATGGCCCATTCCCATGTCTGAGCAACCATCAAACCCCACCTTTAGTTTCAACATATTCATACGCGAGGCGAAGAGGTGGAGAATTAATTCTTAGATTTACAACCCTTGAAGGTAAGATTAAGAAGATTTTAAGATGAAAGTAAGTGGTTTATGTGAGATGAAAGCTTGATTAAATGTTACAATTTTCTTCACAAGTGTTGCTTCGAATTAAATGCTCGTATGAAACTGTTTTATGACGTCATTCATTTGTTTAGAGAAAAGTATTTATAACATTGTCAAGTTATGCTTCTATTTAATTATCTAAGTTATCATTTTAGTGACATTTAAATAATATAACAGACACGTTCGGACAATTAGAAAAATTATATTTTTCTAACAATTTTGTGCCAGACAGATAAAAAAGTAAAACACTTTTTTTTTACACACATTATGAAACACAGTGTAGATTTTAGTTTTGTATATTATAATTACCTACTTAGCTGCTTACCCTTTCTGCTTATTCTAGCTTTAAAATGTTCTAAATGGGACCTATGTTTAATTAGTAAATAACATACCAACGACGCTTGTCGAAAATGTCTAGCCCGCCTAAATGGGCGCAAGAATTTCCAAATTAGGTTGGTTTTCGTCCTAAAAAAGATTAAAGATATTTGTCGAGCAAATAACGAGTAAAGTTTTCGTCGGAATTAGGTATTTACTTAGACGTAAGCGATAGCTTTATATTTTCTGTGTTTGTATAGCTTATACAAATACAAGGACTGAAAAAAATGTAATCAATTGTAACTCTATATCCCTGTAGTATTATTGGCATTTACAGACTACTGAAAATGTTTGTGGTATTTCATAGTCTAGTCGCTATAGCAAACAATAATACTTATTACTTATAGGTATTATATTCAAACATGCGTCATGCTAACAATAATTGTTAAGTTCAGGTTTTTACCACTAACTTATGTTGAAAACAGGATACTATGGTAAAATATGAGCATCCATAAAAAACACCTACCCCGAACTTCTAATAGGTCGTCAACAAAACTGTTATCTGTCAAACCTGAACATAAATACTGACATCATTATTATTTTGGTCACCCAATCGCCTTAAATTGTTGCTTAATAGTTCTCTCCCAGATATAGCTGACAAACCTGTCAGAATTTGTTCAAGTTTCTCCATGGCTTTAGCAACAACCAGTACATACAATAACAATACCAGCCTATAAACGTCCCACTGCTGGGCACAGGCTTCTGTTCTATCTTCCCATATAGTCTACACTCGTATTTATATCAATGTTCGTGCCTTCTCTTCCCATATGGAGAAGGCACGAGCGCTCATCACTGCGCTCTCCGGTACATTAACCAATACAAATGCACGCATTCGTTTCGGTGCAAATAGCATCACATCAGTCAAACCTGTCACGTCATGTCGTCGGTTGATTTATTACCGTTCAAATAATAATATACGGGCAATGTTTGAAGTTAAAATTAATCATGAAAATCACCTTTAAAACTAAGTTATTAAAGTTGAAGTTAGGATCAAATGATAACATTTATTTGGCAATGACTGTACCAAACCATCCTATGTAGAAAGTTATTTAGATTTATAAAAGAATTGAGATCTTTTCGCTGTGGAGTTTAAAATGAATTTAGTCGAGAATTTCTGTTAGACATAAAACAAAACACTCCTTTATTTGTTAACTAGGTATATAATATTCATTACGGTTGATTAAAACGATAACTCTTCATAGGTATAAAAATAAACTTTCTAATGAGCAAGAATTCTTAATAATTTTCTTTTACTGCCAATAATTCCATCATTCACAGGCGTATTTTGATTGTCATATAAGCCCAAATACCGTAAAAAAAACTTTATAAGATCAATCTTATTAACCTTCAAACCATAAAAATTGCGACACGCGCCATCCTTTTAATACCTGATGAGATTAAATATTTATATATGTAAATGATATAGACGATTTCTATTGTCTAATTCGAGACATAAACATACATATTTATTGATGTTTCCACAATAGATATTCTATGTAGGTCATCAAAACTGGATTTAGTAAAACCAGTTTTTTGGAGACATCTTTTGTTTTGAATTATGATTAGGTATTTATTGGTAATTCAACACCTACGACTATTTTAAGCGTGAATGTTTGTGTTTATGTTAGTAACTCCTTCGCGAAAAAAATACCAAACAGATTTACATTAAATTGGGTACAAAGGTAGTTTATAATTAGGATTAACACATAAGATAATATTTTACCTGATAAGTCCATATCTATATCATAAAAATCACGCAAATAAACCTACATAACAAACATATATCATAATACAATTAAAGCTGTAACTATTTAACTACGCATAAAAGACATAGGTTTGAACTGAACGTCAACAATATTCTCCACAAAACATCGCCGCATGATATTCAAATCCATGTAATTCATAAATCATAACATAACGGCATTAACTTCAATATTTCCACTTCATCCTAACGACCACTCGGGACGCAAACATTACACAAAGACGAATTATTTCCGGTCGCTTCTGATGGCTTTCCACAACTAACGAAGATGCTAAAATTTATAAATGAGATCACTCTCTCTGGTTAATAAAGCAAGCGGGCAGATTTTCGTGTGCGGGATAACGACTACCAAAATGACCAACTGCAGGTGGCCGAATAACCAATAACCTAGCAAAGAATGACACGTACGAGTGCTAGCAACCAATGAAAGTCATCGGTTGGACTTTAAAAAAAATATCCCGTACCTGAATACGGACCCTAACATAACATAATATATCATCACGCCTGTATCCCCGAAGGGTTAGGCAGAGGTGTACTAATGTACACACACAGTTCGGCGATATGTTTAGGTCTCATGTAATAGGGGCGGGCCTGCAACTAACTAGGCACAAATCCAAACTCCGACCTGCTACTGAAAATTTTATAGAAAAACCCAATAACACCTTGGTCAACTTGGGAACCGAACCGAAAACCTCTAGCGCAGCAGTCGCGCTTAGCACCACTAGGCCAACGAAGCAGTTCAGGACCCTAACGACCAGTGAGAATGTTAAACGCATGCGGTCCCTATGGCATGCTTTCTAGAAATCTCACGCACCCAGAAAACAGCTAACGACTAGTGAAAATGAGCCATAAATAAGAATTTTTGTGAATGAGTTGGGCGATCAGTTGTAGAATCAGTCTATCGATAAGTTGAGATAAGGTTTGTTTGTTTGTGAATATATGATAGGGTATCGCTATTAGATCACTCTTGTTTGGACTTTTGTTTGACATTAATGTATGCAGGGTTTTAACTTGTACATATATGATTAAGGGAGAAAATTTAACAGAACTTTGATTTATTTTAACAAAATGACTATCCTGTAAATGTGCCTCTGTAAGATACTTTTCGATTAATAGAATAAGAGTCCAGTGTTTCACATTAAATAAATTTATATACAGCTATCTTTTAACAATGACATTTTCTACAGCAAATTTATAAACACGTTGCAATTTCATCTAATTAAACATTGCACAATCAAAAGAAATGTCAACATTAACATTACTTGTACACGCGAAGAGTTTGTTTGAACTCTCTAATCTCTCAAACCATGAGTCGGAGTTAAAACTTTATGTATTTGATAGCTCAATTTGTGGGGACGTTTATGTGTATCTGTGCCCTTTCTTTCTCTCGCCATACTTATTATCATGGTAAGTAACGTAATAATAAATAAAACCTTTAATCTTGGTTAAAGGCTGTTTAACCTAGGTTAAAGGTTAGCTATCAAAATATGTAAAGTTTCTTTCAAAACCGACTAGTTGTTTTTGAGATTGGTTCGATCAAATAAATGACTTTAAAATACTTTTATTGGTACACATTTTAAATCAGGCAACCTAAAGGAAAATTTTGCGTAACAATTATTATTATTATTATAAACAACACTTTTCAGCTACTTTCCTTATATGCAACGTATTACAGAGATTAAATAACTCTCGAAGACGTATTTACAAGCCGACAAGTATCTGATAACGTATAGATATCAATAATACTTTACGATAACACATACGAGAAGTTTGTTATTTAAGTGGTTTATGAAGTATTTAGTTTTCAAATCGGGACAGGATTAAGTACGATTAAATCAATTGTTTATAAGTAATATCGTCTTGACTAAAGCACAGAATATACGCTATACGGGCATCGTTGTATTGTAATTCAAACTATGCCTTACAGGTTCACCCGCTTAATTATTTCTCATACTCATAATATACGGACATATTGTTTCTAAAAAAGTTTTTATTGTTTTGATAGTCTGTATCCACCCCCATCTTCACCCCGAGGTGAGGCTAAAACAGACCACTAAAATAGTTCCTTATATTTGGTTAAAACACGATCAAAACTACTTTTTTTTACATTTGTAATGATAAAAAAATAAAAATGACTTAAAGTAATAATACTTTCAACAATTATTAATAGTTAATGGAACTGTCGTCATAGTCCCCACCCTCCTTCCTACAAGGGGGTAGGGAGGGGGATGGTAGGGCAAGCTGACACCACGTCAAAATAAATAAGCCCATTATTTATTTTAGGGGACAATCAATCTTTTTGTACAGATATTTATATTTGAACTGCCTTCGTTAATCAAGTTTATCTTCATTTCAGCATTATTTCTTGTTATTTACAGTTTTTATTTGATAAATTGACAGTTATTGACCTTGGTTCATCTGTCTTCTTGATCATATTATATTACAATTTACATCGATTACTTGGTCATGTATTTTATAGAAGATTTTCTTAAGAAGATTTAGGATAAGTTTCTAGACTTTTATGACCAAATAAATAAGTTACTTATTGCAATATTTTATGATAAACAACTGTGGTCACGGGTTATACATACAGCTATTGTTTTAATTTAATTAATTATATTATATATTAATTTATATTATTCTATTTGCACACATGTGTCTGATAGCTACAGGTATACAAAAACTATAAAAAGCAATCCAATCTTTGAAAAAATATCCACGACCTAATTTATTGAAACATAAATTAAAGTTACCTTTTTCATTAAAAATAGTATACATAATGCACAGCAAAATATTTCCCTGGATGCGACGAAATAAAAACAAGTTCACTGCCTGTGAAACAACTCATACATGACAAAAATGAATGCAGTACAAACTTGCTCATTAAGAGATGACATAATTTTTTGTTTATTATGCGAGAGCCTGCGATAATGAGGTATGTAAATAAAAATAAACTTTACACGTTCCCGTTCTCGGTTTCATATTTTTTGCTAGGATATCATGCAGTTTCAGTTACAGTTAGTGGGTGAAATATAGCGAAAGGTAAGGTACATTTAAGATAGCTGCGATTATTCGGGATATACTTGACACTTTTTTACACTTTAAAATCTTTCGTCTTTAGTTCGATTCACCATCTGGTCTCGTATTTTGGAATGCCACAAATTTGTTAACACCTATATACCTACATATATGAATACGCGTTTTTCTTACCGCTACTTTCTATCTTAACCTTTACTTCCGGAATTAATTCTTCAGCTCACCACAAACTTAAGATACTCCAAACAGCAAAACAACATACCTGTAACAAAAACACAAATTACATAAAAAGTCGGAAAAGTTTATAATAAGTCTTACGGATACCAGGAGTACATACGCGGGTAAAACCGGGTGGCAAAGCTAGTACAAATTAAAACAACCCATTAGGTAAGTGACAGGTCGCGTGGCTATAATATACAGCCCAATTCTGTCATCGAAACAGGTCAGTATCGTCATGGGAGTTTTATAGTATAAGTTATATTCCGACTATGGAAACTTATTCTAGTTAATCATAAAATAGAACCATCAGTATGATAAGGGGTTGTATTTGCAGTAAATAGCTATAAATGTATGTAAATTAAAATACCTAATTTTCATGTTATCTATTTTAAGACCATGTCAAATCTATTTCAAAGTCAAAGTTAAAATATTTATTGTTTATCACAGGTACATAGAAAGATGTTACATTGGTTATATTTATGAGATCGCTGTAATATACCCTTAGGGTGTACAATATTTTAAATTTAGTATACACAATATAGATCAAAATTTTAGATACGAACAGTTCACATAATGTCAATAATTACAATTTAAAAGGTTAGTCAGAACGTATACACATTACATAATTAGAGGATTATTAGATTTCATTAAAATCATCATATAAATTTATCATAAAAAATCAATTCCAAAAACCTAGTTGTAACTTTTTCTAAAAGACACTGTAATTTTATGCATTCTACGATTGCTTCAAAGATACAAAACAATTTACTCCATCTGTATACCTAAAACAGTTAAAAAAAGTGATCAAAATTCTAGTTTTTGTTCTATCTAACATGGTAACTAATGTATTCATAAATGTAATACAATGAAATCCCACGTAAATAAAATCTTTATCGTGATTACGGTTAATTAATTAGCTTAATTACTAGTTAAACTACGTGGGAAATTTAATCAGTATTCTCGTGTATTTTTAGATCAGGCCTCATTGCATCACACAAGCTTAAAAAAATGTAAGTAGGGTTTCTGTTTACGATATGTTTTACAGTTTCATAATTTATATGAATTGCACAAACTATAATCTCATCTCAGACTGCCTCGTTGGCCTAGTGGTGCTAAGAGCGACTGCTACGCTAGAGGTCTTGGGTTCGATTCCCGAGTCGACCAAGGTGTTATTGGGTTTTTCTATGAAATTCTCAGTAGCAGGTCGGACTTTGGATGTGTGCCCGTTTAGTGGCAAAAGGCTCGCCCCCTATTACATGGGACCTAAACATATCGGCGAACTGTGGGTGTACATTAGTACACCTCTGCCTAACCCTTCGGGGATACAGGCGTGATGATATGTTATGTTTATAATCTCATCTGTTTAATGTGTTCATCATGCACTTAATTTTTTACTCTACCTATTATTTAAAGATATCCAAAATAATGTACGAAGACCAGTGCTGCACATGAATAGTATAATATAAATCTTTTACCTCAATAAAATGAGTGAAAGTAAAACATTTCCTCAACAATGTGGCAGTAAGTGCATCACGTTACGACATTGTTGTTCGTGTCCATTATTCATCGTGTAATCTATTCTAGAATGCACTTTGATTGTGAATGCATTTCGCACCCACTTACCTAACCATTTGCATATACACTTGCGTGCAAAAAAATCGACCCACCCTCTAAGTTTCGATTCAAAACATAATATATAAAAATTAAGAACAGACAAACAAGATACAATAATTTAATTAGAAGGTATGTTTCATAAACTTTATTTTGACATACCCTACACTTCAATAAACGGGATGTTGTTGATGATATTGACTCCATTACTCTGACACCCTCATTTCTCATTTTTAAGAACGCAATCTCAGTGACATTGCTTTCTGCTAAAAGTTGATCAATTTGTTGTTTATTCAATAATTGGTTATTTTTACAGATTCAGTGGTCATTTAACTTGAGTTAAATTGGTTTTCCTCTCTGTGATAATGGATACTACTCCGTCTGAGTGTGCTCAAGTTGTAGCATTGATCCAGGCTGGATTGATCTAGCGCGTCGTGGCCCGCCGTCTTGACCTAAGTCGATCAGCAGTAAGACGAGTGTACAGAAGGTTCTTAGAGACTGGGGGCTTCAATAGACGATCAATTTCGGGAAGAAATCGGGCTACTTCAAAAAGAGATGATCGATTTATGGTGTCTAGAAGTTTAAGGAATCGGCATTTAACTGGTGTTCAGGTGCAACAGCAACTTCATAATGTTCGCGGTGTAGCTGTAAGTGAATGGACTGTACGACGGAAGACTTTCAGAAAGCGGATTGCATCCTCACAAACCCGTAAATGGTCCAAAATTAACCCCCGCGCATCGCCAAGCGCGGCTTTGATTTGCTCGTGCTCACGTTGATTGGACACTCGAACAATGGAAGGCCGTACTGTTCTCGGACGAGTGTAAAATCAGTCTTCATGGAAATGATGGGCGTAGGAAAGTTTACCGAAGAAAAGGAGAACGATTTGCACATGCTTGTATTGCAGAAAGAGTGGCTTTAGGAGGAGGTTCGTGGACCGTTTGGGGCGGAATTTCTTTGGAAGGAAAAACTGATTTTCAGTTCATATCCGGACCTCGTGTAGGCAATCTGACTGCACATTGATACATCCAAGAGGTACTCCAACAACATGTCATGCCATAGGCTGAAATTTTAGGAGAGGGTCTCACGCTAATGCAGGACAACGCCAGACCATATACAGCAACGATAGTAATCCAGTACCTACGTGAGGTGCAAATTCCTGTTATGGAGTGGCCAGCGATTAACCCTGACGTTAATCCTATTGAAAATCTATGGGATGAGCTGAAGAGAAGGGTCAGGGCCAGAAATCAGCCCCCAGAAACCCTCCAGGAACTAAAGGTGGCTATTCAAGAGGAGTGGGATGGTATACCCCAAGAATTCATTAAAACATTAATAAGGTCAATGGAAACAGGATGGAAGCAGCAATAAGAGTACGTGGCGGGAATACAAGCTACTGAATAAAGTTTTCTTTCGTAATGTAATGCCATTTTTTTATTTTACTTCCAAATTACTCAGTAAAAAATATTTGCTACTCTAACTGTTTTTGTTTTACAGTCTGTAAAATCAAATAACGAAAACCTTTAACACTAATAAACGGTCTATTGTAATCTTGGAATGATACTTAATAATCAACCTGAAAATAATTCATTGATTACTTTTAGATTTTAATTTATCGTGTACTAAACGAAAGCGTATGGGGTGGGTCGATTTTATTGCACGCAAGTGTATTAGCGCCACTTGAATCATTTCAGTTTCAATATTTTAACTAAGTTTATGAAGCGAAGCATTCTGTTAGGAAAAGCAATTACTGTAACTACAAATCTTTAATGAATCTTAAAAAAGGAAAACAAAGACAGACCGGCGACATTTAACATTTGAAATACGTATAAGTTTGATCTTGATTTTATTAAATTACTAGAAATCCATCGATAATTACTTTAAGATGTTATCAATTTCAGACATTTTTTTACCAGCCAACCCCATATTATCTTGAGAAAGGGCAAGGCGGAAGCAGAAGAATAAGTAATAAGTATCCTTAAAACAAGGAATATAACTGACAACAAAAAATACCTTGTTAAAACCTTAATTATCTATTTATTTGCACACTAAGGGACACAATAAAGGAAAATTATTTACAAAGGTTCCCCTTATTTTTTACGTCAATGCTGCACTCAAACCTTTGGAGACAAAAGACAAATCACAGACACAGTGTACAAAACATTAAATCCAAACATATCTTCAAAAGCACCATAATATTAATCAATAAAACAGCACCAATAAAATCCGAACACCATCCACTAAATCCTTACTACAAATAACAGTATCACAGAAATACGCGTCCATCTTGAAAGGCCGTTAGCTGTCACATCATGAGTAACATGGCCACAAACTGCTCGCCCTTTCATCTGCGCCTCGATTCAGATATTTAAGAGTTGCTTGAATTCACTAAATGACCATTCATTCAGTAATTTTTACGATGATTGGCATTCTGCTAGCTGTCTTTGGTAATATAATGTACTATTCCGGGACATCTCACACACGGTTATCTGATCCCAAGCTAAGCAGGGCTTGGCTTATGGTAACCAAACAACTGATAAACATACTTATATATTTCTAAATACATACTATAGATAAATTACACCCAGACCAGAACAAATGATCGTGCTCATCACACAAACATTTGTCCTGAGTGGGGATCGAACCCACGACCTCCGGTATAGCAGTCAGGGTCACTAACTTCTAGACCAACAGGCCCGTCAAAAGATGATGAAATCACTCTCTTCGAGAGTTCAGTGAGATTTTATTGTAGGCTTATCTAAATACGAAAAGGCACAACGAAGAGTACACTGAACGACCACTGACATGCATTTAAAATAGCTGAATCGAGGCCCTGGTATACAAGTACCAGATTAGTCACTTGTTAGTCTTTTTATGGAACATATTTATGGATTTGCTTCTTGCATCGGGATTTCGAGATGTCCATCTGTAGCTGGTTTATTTTTGGATGCTCGTTTTGTTGGTGTGACCTTTAGTTTATGTTCTATACTTGGATTTTTAGTGCTTTGTGGTTTATGATTGAATAATTAACAATGATGCCTAGTAGCTGACCTTTGATGTTAAAACAAATCCTTAAAGCAAGCATTGGTGACTGACACTGATCAATCTCAATTTATGTCGACCCAAAAACTCGCCTATTTATTCAACTCAATATAATAATCGTGTTTTTCCCATATACCACCGCCAAAACTGACATTTACAAGCCATTCATTGAGTGAACCTTATTACATGATCACATTTAAAGACTAGCACAAATCGCACCACAATCGCAATATTAAGAATCTGATTTCCAATTGAATACAAACAGTAAAACAATTCACCATCAATTACTATCCCCACAACTTCCCACAAAGCATTAACAGTTACGCAGTGACATCTACCGGCCGTAACACAGTAATTACAATGTCTCGTATCAAATCTATATGTGTTCCGAGTGGGCCGCGAATCTTCGTATAAATAGAAAGTCGTGTTGTACGTTTTGTAAAGATAAATATACGCGCATACTTGCATCTCTTAAGATGCATTTGGTTGGTGCTGAGTATGAAATATAAATTGTCATTAATGATACAATTTCAGGACTATCAACGTCTACAATGATATATTTTAATTTGTAATAAAATGACCGACATTTACGAAGATATGAATTTCTGTATTTTATATGGAGAACACCCAGATTTTAACTGGTTCCTTCCCTGACTTTTATTTGATTATCTCTTAAATATTATCTGAGTTTAAAATCAACGTGAGGGCAAACGTGGACCAGGCCTTCATAAAGGAATAGAGTTTCAGCTCAATAAGATTCATTTATTTTACTGAAGATTTTACTATTCCTGCAAGTTGCATAATACCAGCTAATGACAAACATACAACCAGAAATATTCATCCCAAACAGCATGTACCGCAGACAGATGTACGGGGCATGGCTAAGCCGATAATTATTAATGAGACGTGTTACGACATGTAACGAATATATATTTAGGGCGTAGAAATCGCGTGACTTAGCTCAATTAGCGAAAGACATAGTACCGGGACAGATAGCTTCATATTATATAGGTATACTATCGATGTAAGGTTGTCAGAAGAGGCACGAAAAAAAACAAACCTGCAAAAAATAAAATTTCTTTTCCTGGATAGAAAATAGGTGGAAACAACGCTACGTAAAGAAACCTGAACCAAACAAAAAAAAAAACGAAAACGCAGAAAATAATAATGTTTCTTACTATCTACTTGAAAAGACACTTAACGCTACTACGCGATAGACACGAGCTAGATTTTTAAATCGACCACTATAATTAACCCTAGAATTTTATAATTCCTACTATACTTTGTCTAATACAACGAAATAACGTAAACACAATACCCTTTTATATAAAGGCATTAATCCACTAGATAGTAACAGATGCTATCTCCGTCGTTAGGGCATGTCGAAAGCCCTAATGACACACAATAGAAAACACGGGACATTTGTGTATGACGTCACTTGGATAGTATTATGATACGTATTATGGACGTAACATCAGAACAGGCGAAATTATACCTTACTGCCTTGAAATAGAAGCGATGGTTTTGGCAATGTTGTAACTGATGTGCAGTGGATGGTAAGGCTACATTAAGTTCAATATGTAGCATGGTTCCATATCGCCTTCTTGCAACTGTCTACACATAAAAATGAATCCTAATTTAAATTTTTCACCGTCATAATTTCCGAACGAATGTACCAAGGCTTGTCTATAAAAATAAATGCATATGGAGGTAGGTATTTTATTAAGTCACAGCAGTCGTGCAAAGCCGGTCAAACATTTTGAACATACGAATTTATTTTAAATAAAGCAACTGTGTTAATGCAGGGACAGATGTCGTTGAATTTCTATGTATATTATTAGAAAATGAGGATGTTACTCAACGCGGTAAGACATCATACCTCTTGACATTATATTTCCCTAACATATTCACAAAATGGACACTTACATAAACTATTAAGAATGTAGGAAGTTGACAATGATTAATCTTGAGAAAAATATAACGTTCATACATCGGCAGAAGAAATAAGTCTTCCAATGAATAAATATGAAATAAATATTCATAAGTAACCCCAAGAAAAAATATACTTAATGACCGACTCGAAATAATCGTTCATTCATATCATTCATCCATCATTCGCCCCTAAAATTGTGACCGGTAACATACCAATTTCGTATACAACTCAAACAACATAAAACTAATAGGAACCGGTATAATTCTATTAATCAAATAATCAGCTAAATAACGTAATAAGTCGTTTCCTAAATTGTATAATCAATAACGTTGTTACAGAAACGAAGGTTATTAAATGTGACAGTGAAAGGGAAACGAAGGCTTTTCGCTTTCTTCGAATGTATTTGTGAATAGGACGTAATTATGTTGGACTAAGAAATTCATGGTTAGATTTTGACGGCAAGACAGGCTTGTGAAAGATAAAACTTAGCTGGCTAGTCTGCTACTTGAATTCTGAGCAGTTTTCATAGCGCAAACTTCACACACTAATTTTAGATGTTAATCTCTTTCTACGACTCATTTAATTAACATTTATTCAAATTCAAATATTATTTATTCAATATAGGCTATACAGTTGTACTCATCGAACATCAAAATAATTAAAAAAATACACAGCACCCTTAGGTTCGGTTCATATTGACCTGTAAGACACGACTAAAAGCATTATTTAAGCGTTAATATGCGTTACTACATCCTCCTTGGTCGAATGACACACACCGGTGTTCAAAAATTCACCAGTTCTGAAGTCCCGAGTTCGATCCCTGATCACATGTGCTTTAGCTTAGCAACTTTGAGTTAGTAGTTGTTTTGGCAATTTCATTACTATAAATTTCAATTTGATGATGTTATTATTAATTAACATACACGAACCTACAGTTTATACAATGAATTAATAACCTCCAATATGGACAGTTATAACACAATGCTGCACCAACGATCCTGCATCGAGAAACGATAGCAACTTGAATAGACAGAATGCATTCAGATTCAAAACGGATCGCGAGTAGTTAGCATAAATTCAGATTCAGTATAACGTTAGTTTAAGCGGCTATGAGATATGACGTCAGATTTAGGTTCAATGAAGTTTGCTATTAGTGTATGCAAAGTGATTCTTGCTGCAAGTTTCGGGAAGTGGTAAAATCTTCGTCGAATTTGAGAGGGTTTTTCAATGAGTGTTCAAGTACATGTGAGGACATCAATAGTGTAGTTATTACGATGTATTATTTTGAGTGGATTGTAAGAACTCTTTGTCATAAAAACCCAGTCCTTAAGTAGCCTCTATATTTCATGTCAATTTTACTTAACAATAGCAAGTAATTACGCACGCAACCACTTATAAAACTCTTCTCTTACCGCCAATGAAAGTAAACAAAAAAATCTCTAAAACAATGTAAACATTGGAAGATAATCTCTGAGCCGCACAAGTCACCCCGATCTTTAAATCCGTATTACTATCAATAGAGAAACGGCTTAAATCGAAGCCGATTGTCTACAAGCTTTGCGGCAGTGAGAAGAATTTCTATAAATTAATATCAATGCTTCATCTTTTCTATAGTCTTTTCTCAAGCTGTGACAAGTTTTCTTACTAGATTCAGCTGAATTTTACATGGTGGGACTAACTAGCTTTCTAGCTAGACTAATTAGCTTTAATCTTTGTAACATACTTTACTGTGTAACCCAGTGTCCCTCAGAAATGCGGACTGTGTATTAAACATAAATCAATCATTAAATATTTTTATAGAAAGCAATTTGTTAAATTGCCTCGTAATTGGTTTTCAATCAAATAAATACTATTTAAACGTAAAACGTCGCCTCTTTAGCATCACACATATTGATTTCATTTGATTTTATAACTGTTCAAAATACCCACACCTGAGACAAAAGGCTTGTAATTTACCTGCCCTGTTCGGCGAATTTTATTTAGAAGTCTAAAGGGTTCTAATTTTTATCAAACCTCAAGCCAAAGTTCTAATTCTTTGTCTTGTCAGTGTTAAGGTCAACCAATTACATTCGTAAATAGTTATGAAATAAATTATAATTTTTCAAATCGCCGGAACACAAGAAAATGTGTCCCATAAACCCAAGACTTGTAATAAACATCTGTTAATATACACAAAAGCTTACAACCACCATTCATCCTGCCTACATCCTTTATCTTATCACAATGAAAACCATACAAACACTTACATTTGAGGGGTTCTTAACACCCTTCGTGTCGGTATCGTGTCGGCATCGTGTTAGGCCCGTATTGTTCAATAACGACGAACTTCCCGCGACAAACGTTATTTACAATACAAAAGTCCGCCCAATAATATAATTCATTTCTTTCAAGTCCTATTATCACGCGATGTGACGAAGGTAATTCTAATTTATATCTGGATATTACCATTTACGTTTCGTTTAAGTAATTAAATGTCAACGCGAAAATGTTCCATTTCTAATTCTGATGTCAGAACTTTTTTTCGTCTCCTTATTTAATCATCCCTCATTAACCAGATATCTTAATATTTTGTCTATATCTTTAATATTTAAAAACATGTTTTGTTGTGTAAAAGCCTTAACCTCGTTTATTCAATAGGATAAATGCTTCACGCTCACTTAAACGTCATGGGGTAGAGTGCCCTTTGAATTATTACCA
Organism: Autographa gamma; assembly: GCA_905146925.1. Taxonomy (NCBI): domain Eukaryota; kingdom Metazoa; phylum Arthropoda; class Insecta; order Lepidoptera; family Noctuidae; genus Autographa; species Autographa gamma. The sequence continues at coordinate 1,667,417 of LR989875.1, forward strand.
TACCATCCCTTTTCAAGCACACTCATATTTTTAATGGAGTTTATTTATCTACAGTAGTCTGTAAAACGGAAAAAACTTTATCAGACAATTTGTATCACGTAGCGCTTCTTTATTAGTAACTTAAATGCTGTTGAACGTTGAGACAAAACTCGTCGAAATAATCGATACTATGTGTTGGAGCCCTTGTTCCTTCCTCAAGATAAATATTCCCTAATGAACTATACTAAATATATTACCACACAAACATTAATATAATAAGCTAATTCATTCATATTTCAACACCACTGACCTATCCATAGTGAACAGAAATAACAAATAGTCTGCAGTCATTAGTAGTTGTTACAAAACGTATGAAAGTTCAATCATCTATAATAGTCGATGACAGACAGACTGTTGGCTAGACGGACAGACGATATTGTTACTAAGAAACATATGAAATTGGCACAGCCAATGAACGTACTGAATTACTGCAATTAGCTGGGTATTCGGTTAATAGGATATTAGGGAGATAAGCGGATACTAAGCAAATTAATATTATCTAAATCGTTTATCAAAGATATTGGCAAAATGAGACCATTTACTAATAAAATAAAGGCTGGTCAGTACTAAGAGACTTACTCCCAAAGAGTTTTCATGAAACTATTCTTCTTTCTTTTTAATCGGGTAAGTAAAATTTCGAAATCGGTCAACAATTGTACAAGACATCGCGTAAAAAAAATACAAGAAAAATTTACCACCTTTTGAAGTCGGTTAAAAATTGTAGGTACATCAAACAGTGCAAACAAAACAGTAATTTCCACCCCACATGATCATTTACAGTCAACTCTTAAGAAGATACGCAAAAGGAATGGCCGTCATAAATCATAGCACTACACAGAAAGTAGATTTGACAGATAATCCGGGATGATGTGAGTGAGCAGTGAGATACAAAACAAAGAGAACCTTAGGGTTCCGCAGTTAAATATAATATAATAATAATAATATCCTGGGACATCTCACACACCAACCAGACAACTGATAAACATACTTATTTGTATTCCTAAATACATACATAGTATAGATAAATTACACCCAGACACAGAACAAATGATTGTGCTCATCACACAAACATTTGTCCAGAGTGGGAATCGAACCCACGACCTCCGGTATAGCAGTCAGGGTCACTAACCACTAGACCAACAGGCCCGTCGAATGTACAAGTAATACGTGTATGTTTGATGTCAGTTACAAAGACTCAATGTAAAATTGTTATTAAATATCAGTATAATAAGGTTCAATTTATCGAATTCTAATTAAACTGTATTCTTTACTTTGTTTATATTTATTTTAATACACGATCCTGGCCTCTAACATCTATAAAACATGATTTAAAGCCTAAGGTGAAGTAATTTATCAAAATAAATATAAATATTATGTTAATTGATTATAAATTATACAATGATCTCTACGGTAGCATATTAATTCCATAATTACATTACCTACATTAATACCTGATTGATGATATACCTTCTCGATTTGTGTGGTCGACGCGTATATGTTTGGCGTCATAATTTAAGTTTTTTAAGCATTTGCTGTACAGTAATATAAGTGCAGCGTAGGACGTCCACCTACAAGACCGACGACCTGGAAAAGGTAGCAGGAAGTCACCGGATACAGGTCGCTTTCGACCGGTCCAATTCGTAATCTTTGGCAGAACCCTCTGTCCAGCAGTGGACGTCCTACAGCTGAAATGATGATGACATAATAGACATTCCCTCTTAGCATTTAAAATACACAAGTAAATACAACATAACGTAACACAATTTCGACTTTTGTCTTCCTACAGAACCCAAAATTATCTACACAAATCCCACTTTACAGGATACAAGGAACAATAAAAGGACAAGACACGATTTGTCTAAATTACGACAAGACTCAGAAAGCACCACATCTACCATCTGTCATATAAGACGTAAAAAAAACATAAATTCATGCTCGTAAATCATTTTGAAAGAATCATGCGCTCATAAATTGTTAAATCTATTAAAATTTTAGCATTCTTAATGTCTGACTCTTAGTGTGTCGTGATAGAAAGAAAACATCTGTTGTAAGTATGTGATAATGTGAAACTATTAAAGTGGTTGTCGGATAATATCTAGACTTAAAATTATTAAATACTCATTTTGTCGTGTGGGTTTTTATGTTAATGTTGTTTAGTTAAATGTTTATTAGATTAAAATAATACTAAAATGTGCTATTAATATTCCTCCAACTATTCTTTGAGACACTTAGTATTTTTTTAAAGCCGTGTGTCACATGTTGGTAATATTACAATAAATCAAACAACATTTTATATAAATATCTTTTAATTTATTTCCAATAGAAACCTTCAAATCAAATCAATTTATTTATTTATTTTCTAGAATATGGTACAAGAAGGTCTTACAGCATGAAATTCCAACACACACAAACAATACAAAGATTTTTATAAATGACTTCCCTATATACTGTTTACTGCTTAATAACATACATTAATTTAGAACAGAAAGATTTATTAGGAACTTTAATATTTTTTATACTATAAGATTAACAATTTACTTGTAAGTCCTACCCAGTAATACCTTAAAGTTAATCTAAAGCACGTCTTGTAACATGACCTTAGAGTCTTAGTTACCTATACCAGCTAAATAATCAGGAGCTAAGCTCGAAGCATACTTAATTTACTTCAACTAAATTATTCTCGTAACAATGTTTGGATCTTAATCGCAGAGCACTACATTTAGTGTTTGCAAATGGCACAATTTCCATTTGCAGAAGCTAGAGCACCAAAATGCAAATTAGAGCTTGCGAAACATTAATTTCTCTTGATTTTTAACCGACTTCTAAAAAAGGAGGTTCTCAATTTGGAGGTTTGTATCATAAACCCACAAAATTATTTTATTTAATAAATGTAATAAATAAAATAGTTAATACTCAAGACCAAAAAGATTTAGAAACTTATGGACAATTTAGAATAGTCCACACTCAAGACTGACTTCCCAATTCAAAATTAAGCGTTCCTTTGAAAAATTATTGTCGACCTTCGTTGACAGTGGAATACTCCGATTTTCAAGGTTTTATTTTTTTATTAATGATCTAGTAAGTCTCTTTATTTGAAGTAACTAGCAAACTCTTAAAAACTTGAAATTTGAACAACAACTAATACCTAAAAAAAAAGACAAGGCCTTATTTTCAGATCCATTTTAGCAACAAAATGTGATTTCGTAATAAATAACAGATAAAGTTACAACCAAAATAAGCGGAAAGGTAAAAAGAAACGTATTATATTATTATATAGACTGCGATATACAATACGTCTCGTAAATCTAAGAAATTGACAAGAGGGGCCTGAGGGCATATCGAGTTCGTCCTAATTTGTTCTTTTACTCCCAAATCGTCGAGTTTCCTTCCTTCGTGATGTTAAGCATCAAAAGCTGTTTAAACACGTTTTTTTTCTTTATCAATCGAAGTGGAAACTCTTGAGGAAATAATTAATGGTACTTGAATTATAATTATTATCCGACTACATTTCGTGATTATGTTTCTCTTACTGTAGTTCTTCAAGATTCTTGGTGGTCTACACCAAGAATCTTGAAGAACTACAGTATAACAAAAATGATAACTTTTAAACTATCAAGCTGCATGTTTATAGTAATATTATAGAACGGGGATTAGCGTGTACATGCATAAATACCTTTAGGGCTTGCCGTTTCGACCCGGTCGCAAGCAGACTCAGGCAGGCAGCAGGTGTAACCCGGTCGAAACGTCAAGCCCTAAAGGTATTTATGAATGTACGCGCTAATCCCCGTTTTATAATATTACTATAGAATAAATGTATGGAAGTTGCAAGAATTGATGTCTATAATACGTGCATGTCCCCCACACAATCCCACTTCATATTAAGACTAATTGAGAGAGGTCAGGAGATCGCAGCGCTTAAACGCAAGCCAAATCGTTTGAAAGGTTAAAATCATAAAGGTTACTAGGTATTTGTACAGAATTAAACTCTTCAGAGGTGAGAAAAATATTTTGAAAAAGAAAATGCTTTTTATGTTAAGGTTTTAGAAGGTTCAAAAATGGTCACATAATAAACAATAAAACCTAAACTTATTAGATTTCTAATTGAATAATCCGTACATCAAATTTAACTGTTCACCTACATAACCTTTATTCCAAAGCAATAAGGTACATTATAGTTAACTAAATATGTCTGCAACAGATTAAATAAAACTGCAATCTCCGGCCGCCACGAATGCATCTAGAACTGGATGCAAGTCCAAAGTAAACAGTGCAACGGATTTAACACAAGTCAAATTATGATGAATATCTAGATTCTAGATAGGATGCCAAAGAATTTAAGATGAGCAAGAATTAAGGATCTTGTTGATATCATCTGTATTTTTAGCAGATTTTAATAAATATCTTTGACCGACTTCAAAAGGTGGAGGTTCTCAATACGACTTTTATGTTTTATTTCCGGTAATTTGGGATGATTAAAAAAATATTTTTTCAGTATAATTTTTTCAATATTTTTTTCTTTTATCATGCTTTCGGTGTATCATTTCATTTGTTTCATTGATTATTTAGGTACATACAAGCCATCCTAAAATTGTATCTTTAAAATGTTGAGTAAGAACTTTATATCTACCATAATTTCATTAATTTCTAAAAACATATTCTAAACATGACAAAAAAAATAACAAAATAAGTTACAGAAACCAATCCTTACTATAAAATCCCCCTATATACCTAATCAATACAACATACTGTATAGATATAAAATGTCGACCGCTTCGATAATGAGCTGTCAAATGATTTATGTGACGTCATCAAAGATCATGGGAAAGGTGAGGGTTGCTTGACAGATGACGCTAAGGATTATAATTTTGATATAATGATAGCATTTTTTAAAGACATACTGTTATTTGGAAAACCGGTTGTGTTATTTTATTGTCACTTGATGATACATTGAATAAAATATATTGCATTATTCAGGTTTTATTTTTTAACAAATGGACAATTAATTAAACTGAATCATCTTGATTTATGAATAATGTACGGTCAAAATACATGTATAGTATCGTTATCATACTGATTTTCTGTAATGGGAACACACTTATTTTGTAAATAAATACTTTCTAATACACAAAATAACATATTCATTTATTAAACACTCGATGAACACCAAGCATGTATAACTAACACAGTCTACTTCCAACATTAAACGCATCGCTAATCATAATCGTACAAACGACGCGACAATACCAACGCCTAATTAATTACTAATTGTCTTCCGTTACAATTTCCTTCCTATAATTACTTCGACTATTCACCGAAACTATACTATACATACATATACCTATATACAAGATTGGAATACCTAAAGGTGGGACCAGACGTGGAACGCAGAGAATTCGCTACGATCGTTCAACAGACAAAGGTAATTGACCGAACATTGTCGATTTGTCTCATTCAGTAATATTATTAATATATGCAAATTATATTCGTAGAAAAGCGGTTCATTATGTGGTCGTTATTGCTTTGATTTCTCAGCGGATATTGCGAGTATAGCTGTTTTCAGTGGGGCAGTGCACCTTACTACAAATTACTATTTAAACACTTTTTGGATTGTATCTCGTCACCAATTTTCGTGATATTACTTTCTCTTTGAAATGTAGCGTACCAACAGATATATATTATTTAACTTTCCTTTAGATGCACGGGGATTTGTCACTTAAAATAAATTATTATGTATAAGTTAAACATTGCGACGTTTTACTCAATTTTTTTTACAATTGAACGACGATACCATGTATGCCAAAACCAAAGTTCAGAAAACACGAATGTTCGCCGCGAATATTCTCATCGAACCAATTCACCTCCATTCTCACGCTATCTGGGCCCAACAAGGACAGCTGCGTAACGCAACAATCAGAAGTCAGAATCCATATTAAACAGCAATAATGAAGATATTGACCTAAATATGCAAACAATTCGACTGCACTCGAGCTTCACGAAACGGATGCGTCGTAAACAAAACATTATTAGTATTATTACTAGTTCGTGTTATGTAGCTTTATGTCCTTTTAATATTCACTACAATGTTGAATCAATGACGGTACATTATTGTGCTCTACCTACTATAGTAAATTTTGTTACATCTGTGGTTGAAACTTACGTAATCAACGTCAATTATGAACAGAACAAAAGCTTGGAGCTACTGTCTTGCTAGTTTATTATACTCGACTCTTATGTATATTTTTTTTATTTTTACCTCGATTATAGATTTATTAGAAACAAACTCTGTTGCACATAGGTTCGAATAAATGGTATTTTAAAACACTGGTGTTAGATTTTTGTATTTCTGGAATTCGGTTTTTATTTCAAGTGCAAAATTGAAATAAATTGTTTATCCATTTATCTTTTGATAACGTGATCCGTAGTAACATAAAACTCAGTATTGCAAACCATAACTGATATTTTGCTCATTGCACAAAAAAAAACTACATGTGTATAACATGCATTTTGAAAAGATTGTTGATTTAGACGTTTCTGCTACTGCATTTTTTGTTAATATATTTATAATAGAGTCTAGGTATATTCGATTTATTTAATTTACCCTACATTTCTCTTACATAAAGTGATATAAATATAAATAGACCTAAAACGTACAAATTCAATTCACATTTCAACAAACTGACTCAAAACTCACACCGGTCTACATTACCAAGATATTTCCGAAGACCTGTTCTACCCACAAATCCGTACCTATCTTAATACGTATTTAACGTAAAGCCAAGACAATCGTCTGAATAAGAAACATCAAAGCAGAACACGTCGTCTAATACGCACCGTGCCAGATACTATCCCGCGGCGTGTCATACCATCTAAAATTATCCTGCATACCTTTTATGAGTCATTAGTAGACGTGTTTATGTTTATTTGCATAAAATTGCGGGATATTAAGGGTTATGTGTCACACTTGATGTTTGAGTGTCTCTAAATCATTTGGTTGCGTATTTTTAAGTGTAATTATATTTTAGACGAGAGCCATTTGGGCTGTCATTTTAAGTAGCAACGAAGTCCAGAATTGTTTTGCAAAAATAATAAACCAATTCAGTATCTCAAAATTTTATTAGGATTGTTTTAATGCCATCTTTATTCTAGGTATCTTCATACAAAATGTTGTCAGGAGCTCACTCTTGTTCCAAATACGGTGTTCTTTATCAAATCAATACTACTGGTTAATAGTTCCTACTTCCTACAACTAAAAATAGATCTATTAAGGAAAACCACATATACAGGGTGTCCGGTAAATAGTCCGACAAACTGTGGTGGCTGATACCTTAGGTCAGGCCCTATCAAATGAACGCAACATATGTTCGCCGAAAAGTTACAGGTTTCGAGTTACAATCGATTTTCGAAAATTTTAGAATTTTCTACCTTGCATCAGACTTTTCCATTTTTCTTGCTGATAAATAGCTTTCGTAATACTTTTTGTGCATCAAATTAATCTTGAATAGTTACTCTATCCTTTGATAATTCTCATATTTATCTAAAAGAAGAATATAGTGGCGAAAGCGCCATTTGTTTTTAAATTTTCACTTTCGGTTTTTCTTAGTCCTCAACTTTGAACTGCAGTGGTGAAAAATAAATGTATGTAGGATTTTTGTACAACAATCTTAAAAACTTGCTTGAATATTGGTGATTTTGGGAAGGTACAATACTTGCATATTTTCTTTACAAAATTTGACGAAATAAGCTGCTGAAGTACACCCGGGCCTATTTTTTGAAATATTACTAATGTAAATCTGAGTAGAAATGCGACGTAACTTAACGCGGATCGATATGGTCCAGTGAAATAAGTTATTTTTTTCTAGCGATTAACTAGTGACACGAAATAATTGTGGTCAATTTCAATTTGGAAAATATTAAAAAAAAATGCTCGTTTAAAATTTTACAATGATACGGAACCCGTTAAGTGCAGATGAATTGGGCGTCTAAAACCAGCTATTTCAGTGTTGTTGCATGAAAAATAAGGTGTTATAAAATCGATTTATCTAGTAAGAAAATACTGAAGGTAAAGGTAACTTTACACTAAAACATGTTTTAATCTGACATAGAGTTAATGGCGAGAAGAAAATACCTCATTTAATCATACAATGACGATCAGCGTTAAGTTACGTATCATTTTTACTTTGATTTACATTAGTAATATTTAAAAAAATAGGCCCGAGTGTACTTCAGCAGCTTATTTTGTCAAATTTTGTAAAGAAAATATGCAAGTATTGTACCTTCCTAAAATCACCAATATTCAAGCAAGTTTTTAAGATTGTTGTACAAAAATCCTACATACATTTATTTTTCACCACTGCAGTTCAAAGTTGAGGACTAAGAAAAACCGAAAGTGAAAATTGAAAAACAAATGGCGCTTTCGCCACTATATTCTTCTTTTAGATAAATATGAGAATTATCAAAGGATAGAGTAACTATTCAAGATTAATTTGATGCACAAAAAGTATTACGAAAGCTATTTATCAGCAAGAAAAATGGAAAAGTCTGATGCAAGGTAGAAAATTCTAAAATTTTCGAAAATCGATTGTAACTCGAAACCTGTAACTTTTCGGCGAACATATGTTGCGTTCATTTGATAGGGCCTAACCTAAGGTATCAGCCACCACAGTTTGTCGGACTATTTACCGGACACCCTGTATATAGGTTATAGAATGTATAAGTAACTGGGATTCGGTGTAACATCTGTCTATAAACTGCCATCATGATATTACCATCCCTAATCCATTTGAGACGCGTGATAATACGCCATTATCCAGCGATCATTATATCAATGGATTATCATAATAAATAATAAACAGCATCGGAAGTTTGCTTTCCTATAAGTATATTATCTTATTATACTAACAAATGTATTAGTTACTTAGGTAACAAATAGTAAGGCTAGCCTAATAGTATTAGACTCCTTTCTTATCGGCGCAAAAATGAGTTAGTGAAATAAAATAGTACTCAGTAGGATATTTTGTCAAGCTACGATAAAAAAAGCGCTCAAGAAACGTTACGTTAAAAACTACTGATTCTAGTTGCTCAGTTCCAAAGTGTCTTTCCTATGGAGAAGAGCCGGCAAGAAACTCCATAGGTTACCCTTTAAAAACAAAGGTTAACATCGATGTTAAAGTCATTACATTAAATACAGCATAAATATTCTTATAATTACATTACCTTATATAAAACCTAACAAACTCCCTTTAAGATTTTATTAATATAATCACTTCATCTAAAACTGTTACGTACGTACTCTTCCTAAACAGACCAATATTCAGCATTCACAACTTTCCATTACAAGATTACTATTTCCAATTCTCAAAATTTCCAGCTACCTTCAATTTATTTACAATCCTGTCGAATCTCTCACTACCTACTCTGGCGCTGCGTAAGATTAATCATCTATCGATAGATTGATTGATAGGAATGATTCATTATACATCATTAGCTTGGATTGAGATTTGTAATAAAAATAACATGTTTAGTACATTTATTGTTGGTGAGGGTATTTTGAAATTAATTACAAAGATTTTTTAGAACTACCCTTACAAATTGTAAATTTTAACGTTATTGAAATGGTTTTGTGATTTGCTTTGTTTATTTTAAAAACATCTAAAATTATGTACCTAAATGTTTTTTAATTCAAGACTAGCTGGTTTACGTCAGCTTAAAAATAAGTTCATTCTTGTTGACACTTACATTAAGGGTCTTAATTGCATAAATATTTTGTTTAGTATACTTACTGTATTGATACTGCACGTATGATAAAAGTGCACTCATAATAAGTTAACTTTTAGTGCGATCAAAAGCATTCTGTGCATTATGCTGGCACATGCATGTTTAGCATGTTTACACCCACGCTATATACAAACCGTTTTAGTATACAGTTCACGTTTCTGTTTATTTCAGTTCATTATTTTATTATTGACGTTTAAAAGCTTGAAAGGTTTATTAAAAGAAAAGGACCGGTCAAAGGTTTCCTTAAACGTTTTAAACCTTTTATTTTTACATCGCAAGAATTGTAAGCTTCAAAGACCAGTTGAATAGAAAATACAGGCAAAGGTTTTTATTGATATAACGAACAAAAACTGAAGATATTTATAAAAATATTTTGCTTACCAGCTATGATGTTATTGCGTTTACTGAATCTTGGCTAAACTTAAACATAGCTAGTGGAGAGTTCATTGACCCGCGGTATGTAGTGTATCGTAGGGATAGGTTAAGTTCAAAGATATCCAAAAAAGATGGGGGAGGTGTTATGGTTGCAGTTAAAAATAATATAAAATCAGTAAGAATGAAGAACTGGGAGAGTGATTTAGAAGATCTTTGGTTATCCATAGAGTTATCTATGAACAATCACACCAAGAAAATAGCAATCTGTGTAGTCTATATGCCTCCCCCTGTCAAACTGGATTCCTTACAATGTTTTATAAATAATGTTAATAACGTTCTAATTAATGTTGACGATGTTGTGATTCTTGGAGACTTCAACTTGGGTTTTATTGATTGGAATAGAGCGGACGCTGAATTTCATCTTTCACCATCAAACTATGACAATTCATTGGGTTACTCTTTGATTGATTTTTTGTCAGCTAACGAACTTTACCAGTTTAATTCTATCCAAAATGCGGAACGTAGAATTCTAGACCTAGTTATGAGTAACATATCAGATATAACTGTTACTAAGCCTGACGGCCTCTTAAGTAAATTGGACTCTCATCACCCAAACTTGCTTATCACTGTTCCGCTATCAAATATAAAGCAATTAAAAGAAAACGTTCGCTCAAGTTACAATTTTTTTAAAGCCGACTATGAACAAATTCAAAACTATCTTGATAATGTAAATTGGAAAGTTACTTTTTCAAAATGTGTTGATGTAAATGAAATGGTAGAAGCTTTTTACAGTGTGCTACAGACCGCTATTGGCAATTTTGTACCGAAAGTTACAAAAAAGAAATCTAAATTTCCCGCTTGGTTTTCCAACGTACTTATAAAAGCACTTGCTGAAAAAGAGAAAGTTAGACTAAAATTCCGTAAATATAAAAATCCCCGAGACAGACTCACCTTTGAACTACTACGTAGTCGCTGCCACACATTAATAGATCATTGTTATAATACATATAAATGTAAAATTGAAAATAATATCCCCAAGAACCCTAAATCATTCTGGCGGTTCATTAAAGATAAACGTCGTGGAGACACTTGCATACCTGCTGACATGTTTATGAATGATAGAATAGCTAATGGTGGACCTGAAATTGCAAACCTTTTTGCAGACCAATTTGTATCTGTCTTTAGTCGTAATCCAAATACTACTGCCATTTGTCGTAACGGATTTTCAGGTATAGACTCTATTATATGCTCTATTCAGTTCACAGTGAAACAAGTTTTTCAGAAACTCAAAAGCATTGACACACTAAAAGGCCCTGGCCCCGATCTCTTACCACCTTTGTTCATAAAAAGCTGCAGCCGTGAACTAGCCTTACCTCTACAGCTTATTTTTAATTCTTCCCTTGCAGATGGTCGCTTTCCACAGGTATGGAAAAGTTCAAAAATTGTCCCAGTTTTTAAAAAAGGTGATCCTGCCAACGTCAAAAATTATCGTCCCATTTCAATTTTATCCTGTTTCCCAAAGATCTTTGAGTCTCTTGTCTGTCCTATCATTACTCGCCACATAGATAAAATTATTTCACCTAGTCAGCATGGCTTTAAAGCAGGGCGTAGCGTTGAAACCAATCTCGTTGAATTTATATCAGATGTTACCTTGGCTCTTGACAGAAGATTAGAAGTTGATGCCATATACACGGACTTCAGCAGTGCTTTTGATAAAGTTGACCATTTGCTGTTACTGTCGAAGTTAGAGTACAATGGTATCCATGGCTCACTGTTGAACTGGTTTTCATCCTATCTGTCTCGAAGATCGCAAATTCTCGTCATAAATGGCTACGAATCTTACCCGTACTATGCTGACTCGGGCGTTCCTCAGGGTTCCCACCTTGCTCCAGTTTTATTTTCTCTTTTTATTAACGACATTACAGATCAAATCCATCACTGTAAATACCTAATGTTTGCTGATGATCTCAAAATATATAAAACTATCACGTCAGTTGAAGACACTATCTTGATACAGAATGATTTAAATAGAATCGAGGATTGGTGCAGGGTGAACCATATGCAGCTTAATGTCCAAAAGTGTAGCCACATTCGCTTTACCAGAAAGAAAAAATCGGATATTGTCTTATATAATATAAAAGGATCATTTTTAAACAACGTTGATGAGGTTCGTGATCTTGGCGTCATTATGGATAGCAAAGTTAATTTTATAAGTCATGTAAATAGCATCGTCATGAAGTCGGCACGACTTCTGGGTTTCCTCAAGAGGAGCACTAGGGGATTTAAACTTATAAGAACGAAAATCGTACTCTACAACGCCTTGGTTCGTAGCCATCTCGAGTTTGCAAGCGTGGTGTGGAACCCGCACTATGCGGTACACTCACAGAGAGTCGAAAACGTTCAGAGAGCATTCACAAAACACCTAGCTTATGCGTGTGGTAAAATATCCCCTCGATGTCCATATGACCAACGTATCCAATGCTACGAAATGAATACCCTACGCGACCGTCGACTGATGCATGATCTCATGTTCTTTTACAAGTTAGTTAATAACAAATTAGACTGTATTAAACTGGTGGAACTTGTTGAGCTGAAAGTACCCTACAATATCCCTAGATACCCCATTACTAACTTGTATAATACTAAAACAGCAAACACAAATATTGGCGTAAACTCGCCACTTGTCAGGCTAAGTAGAGAGATGAATCATTACATAAAATCCTCACCTGATGTGGATATCTACCAAGTCTCCTTCAATGTCTTTAAAGCCCAACTGCTGGAGTCTCGAACATCACAGCGCAATGTTTTTTAAAGTTTTTTATGCTTAAGTAAGCTGCTGGTTACCTATTTTTTCTTTTACGTCTTATACATACAATTATTTTATTGTTATTTGTTTACTTTTAACTAAGATTATGTGTAAAATTAAGTCTTTGTTTTATTGTTTTCTTAGTATTTTAATTTTTCTTTAATTTTAATTACCATTGTTATCACTTTTCAAATGTAAATGCTGGTTAACCTGTAATTGGCAACTGTGTAAGTCCAGTTCTTATTATCCTCTTATTAATAATCTCTTATTCACAGAAGCTGTTGGTGAACCTTTTTCAATAAATAAAAAAAAAAAAATTGATTTGTAACATTTAATGACGTAATATCGGATGACGTCATTTGTTAACGACTAGCACAATTATATTCTAGAAATGCTTAATGTAAACTACACCGATGTCCCCGATTGTACCTACCTACATAAGATTCATTTTGTGAACAAGAAAACGACAGTATCGATTTTCTGAGTCAAAATCTCACCTATTTAAACATTCCATTGAGCTGTACGTTTCCAACAATAACCCTTAAAACAACAAAACAAACAATTCGAGTAAAAACAAGTTTGATTCATACCTCGCTGTAAATTTACTTCCATCAAACTTAGTACTTTAAACTTTACATATCCACATAAACCATCAGTTTCAGTACTTTGTCAGGATTTGAAAATATTCGTTTGCTCAAACATATATTTTCGAAGACACAATATTTCTAACTTGAAAGATTCAACTTGCCATTGGAAGTTCGACTTTATTTTGAGGGGGATTGAGGGTAGTTTTGGAAATTATTTTTGTTTTATACGCTATGGCATGTCGAGAGGCCTTCAAACGGAAGATTCGCATTCAAATGAGCCTTCGAAACTGAACGGTTTTACATAACACAGTAAAATATACACAATATTCTGCGAATCAAAACTGTTTATTAAATTCTTTAATATCATTTTGCAAGGGTTTTCGTACTTTCATTGCTACACGATTTTTCGTGAGAACAAATTTCGTTACTCACAAAAATATAAAGTATGATGCTTTACGATTTTCGTTTTACGATTCTTAGAAGGCCTGGATGAAATTTGACTGTAAAAATATAACTGACAATGCCTTACTTAATTAAATGTGCCTTTAGCACTTGGCAATTTGATTTATTTCGATCTATATTTATCATACATTAGGGTATAAATTGCATGTTAATACGAGTCAATTAAATAAAAAACATATTGCAGGAATTGAGAAAATAAGTGTGCCCATTGCGACCTATGTTTTTTTATTGATATTTCTTGGAAAGGTGAACGACAAATGTGTATATTTTCATGGCTTTTTCGATGCGCTATATTTGCTTAAAATACATACAGCATATATTTGCTAACTATAATACCAACACTATTCTGCATAAAAAAGTAATATTAACCTGGATGTGACCTTGCGTCCTGTACGTTACTTTAAATGCAAAACTGCTACACGCATGGCCGCCTCAAAAACCCAATATCAACAGAAACGTGTACACGAAAATACGGAGCAATGCAGGCAATAATGAACTACGAAAATAAACCTTATGGCATTGCAATAAAAGCGATGTAAATGTCATCACCTGGGGCCCGAGTCTGCTATTTACACTCGGTTCAATGTCTTCATAGTGGCTTGCCAGCAGAGCCATTTTCGGAAAATTGGTATTCTACTAAACGTCAAAACGTCAAAATTGCGCATTGGAACGATTCGGTTCAATGTTCAACGACTGTGACCAATAGTTCATACATTTGGTACAAATTGTAATGCGCAATTTTGACGTTTTGACGTTTAGTAGAATACCAATTTTCCGAAAATGGCTCTGCTGGCACGCCACTATGAAGACATTGAACCGAGTGTAAATAGCAGACTTAGGCCCCAGAAGTGATGACCACGACCACTCTGTCAAGAGTGACCCCGACTAGGAGATGTTTTGTTATCTACCGTCGAATAATTATTCAATTACAATCTTTATTTTAATGATGACACAACATTGCATTTTAGAACACGATCGTTGTTATTTAATAAATTACTGCACAGACCAACTAAATGATTGGAAAATTTTCATACGAAAACCATTTAACCATTTGTCGATACCTAAATTGTTTCGTGGAAAGTTATTTAACATGTCTACTTGTAGCTACCCCATCATTATGTTATACCAAAGACTAATTCACAGCAAATAGTCGAACAATTTAACTAAGCATGACGGGAAACTACGTGACGTCACAAGTGTGTAAAAACCCTGCAAAACCCAAAGGTAGACGTTAAAACATAACATCGATATTTGTTAATCCAGTAAAGTGTTCGTACCCTACATTATATCATAAGGCAGATATACATTCTTATTATTATTATTAGTATGTAATAAAACTCAACAAGCGTCAAATATTTTCGACTCTAAGGCGCAGGTCAGACAGAACGCGTTGCGCCCGCGCCCCGTCTCTTCTGTATGTTTTGCGTCGCGACACTTCAATACCTTTTTGTATGAAAGGGACGCGCCCCGTCTGCGTCTTATGTCTCTTCTGTCTGGCCTGCGCCTTAAGAATTTAAGTACCCTTATCATAAAAATCTTGTTGTCTTGTTTCGTGAAAAAAGATGTTTCACTACGCGTTTAGCTGTAATCGACAAGGCTTTATGAATCTTAAATAACATCCGCTTGCTGAAAGATTTCCGGTTTCTAAAAAGCTTATCAAATTAATCTGTTACCAAATCAACTGATCACTACTGACTAGTTGACCTAAAGACAACCAATCACAGCTCTTAACATGTGATTTAAGAAGTGACTAACAAATTTCATTGTTGATAAACATTTTAGACTCTAATGCTGTTTTTGGAAAAAGCTATTCTTTCTAACATTCTAGTCATAACATTGCCTACCTGCCTACCTCCACCTATCTACCTTTATAGGAAGGAATGTCGTCCGTGCCTCACTTAGATAGTACATGAATAATTTCATTTCGTTTCGTTATTGCTATCATACACGTTACGAAGTACTGGTATTTCGTTTTTGGGACACCGAAATGGTCTATTGTTGTTTTGAAAGAATATAACTGTATTTAAGTATGGTATAAATAAAAGAAAGTGAAAGATTCCGTCTTTTTAATAATAGTTTGACATAATTTTAGTCACGCCTTTTCCTGTAGCTGTCAACGGCATACATTAACCCATAGATATTTTTAGATATTGTCTAAAAACGTCTGTAACTTAATAATTAAATTAATCAACCATTATGATAAATAAAATAGAAAAAAAAAGATTAATAAAAACTGAGCTGAAAATAAGGCAATTGGTAATTAATAAATTTTCATGACGATATATCTTCCCCCAAGTAGTCAAATTGTTACCAATGCATACAGTTACTTTAAACTTATCACTACAAAAAACGTGTTTAATAAATTAAAACCACAAAAGCTAATAAATCAGGCACATATACAATTATACACGTATATTACTTAATAAAAGTGCCTATTCAAAGTTACAAAATTAATATTTCCGAGGGTTGATATTACGGTGGGAGTAAAGGGCAAATAAGGGATAATATGTCCTTTTTGTAATCATCCCACTTGCCACACAAGATTTGATACCTTCGTTCTGAGAAATATAATATTATTTATTACATTTATATGTCACTATTGAGTACCAAATCATCTGATATTATTCAATTATGAGTAATGAAAAGTTCAAGAGCTCTTATTGTAGATTAATTAATTAGTGAATAATATCTAGAGTACCTATTACCTTTTATGTTTGATCTTTTCTGCTATTCTGTTTAGTAAATGAAATCCAAAAAAATATCTTTCTTAAATGGTATCTACACTAGTTTATACAGTGCTTCTTTATTTATTTATCAATCAATCAGCCAATCATAGTCCACTACTGGACATAGGCCTCTCCCAATTTACGCCACAACAACCGGTCCTCCGCCTCACGCATCCAGTCCCCTCCAGCGAACTTTTTCAAGTCCTCAGTAAACCTATATTTATTTATATTAACCAAATAGAAACTATCTTATTAGTCAAGTCTAGCTATCATAAATGCCAGTTTACGAGCAGAAAATATCACTATTTCAACAATATGTATGTTGTGTAATAAACTATAAGTAACTGATTTGATAATTATTGATAACGTGTCACTATTAACTATCTACTTACTTGTGATATTATTACAAATTACAAACTATTGACAATTGAAATGCTATCCCGAAGCGTAAATAGAATTCAACATAGTTAAATTTATACAATACTAGCTGTGCCCCGCGGTGTCACCTGCGTGAATGACAATTTATACACTATCTTCATAAATGATAGCCTATGTGTTATTCCGATGTATAAACTACATTATTGTAAAGTTTCATTAAAATCCATTCAGTAGTTTTTGCGTGAAAGAGTAACAAACATCCACACATCCATTCTCACAAACTTTCACATTTATAATATTAGTAGAATTAACCCTGTTGAACTTTATTAAAATCAATACCTGATACAAATTTTGATTTGTAGTACATTGCTTAGTTTCAAGGTCGGTATTGATCAAATGTTCTAGTTCGAAGCAATGTAGGGCATGGGTGATTTGCGATAGCTATTAACGTATAATATTTGTGGGACAGTCCACGCCTATGGGCGCGGGTATTGTATTAATTAAATAATTTCAGTTACTAATTAAAATGAGGACATTTTTATAACCCGCCAAATAATGTACTTAAAAGATAAATTAGCCTAGTAACTAAACGCAAATGTTTCATCAAATGCCATTAAATATAAAAAGTAAACGAGTTCCTAATTTAAAAATAACATGACCAACAATTAATAGATTTTGAAAAATACTGGCAGCTTACTTTACGTCAAATAACGACACACTTTCGAATTACAAAAAGGAAGTGAGTCATCTTTCTTTTCGCGGCTTAAATAAATAAATATACTATAATTCGTTCCCTAGGCTTTTAGGATGCATTCCAACGTTATGATTTAAAATATTGGCACCAGATTCCAACGATTGTCAACGCGGGCAAGACAAAGGGAAATTAGTTTTTGGCGCCAACTATCTCGTACTCGAATGTAGACGGCTTTTTTAAGAATTGTTTTTGATCTCTTTATTATTTTTAACTGTTGGAAGTTATTTTTATTTCCATGTATTGTAATTTAAATTTTACAGTGTCTAGAAATCAAACTACGTAGGTACTTAAATAAGTTTTGGTTTGATTTTTAGCATAAAATATAAATCAGAATTTACGAAACCATTTTAAGTGTATTTTAAATAGAATTATTGATCTGATATTTACACCTTTTCTAATACTTAGTTCCGACTCTTCTTTTACTACGCTGTTACCAAGTACATTAGGGACAAAAATATGGGTCACACACATTTAAAATCCCAAAATCCACACACACAACGAAAAAGGGCGTACCGTCATTAAAACGTTCTACAACCAATCACGTCACCTCACAATCTGGCTCGCAGACGTCTTGACACGCCCCCTTGGCATAGCGTGCGCATGATTCATTCGGAAATGTCAAACGTTTCCCGAACGAAACTCACAGACAGCCGGCGGACAAAACACAACTTCAACACCAAATAAATTAGGACAAATTCACGCACCTGACAAATGACGACACATAGAGTGAACTCAACTTGCATGAAAGCGAAATTTATTTCAATCAAAAGTTTTTACAAAAATGTTCGAAGCTTCTGATAGTTTGATAGTTTTTTGTTTATTATGTCAATGTGTGCGTGATCTTGACTCCACTTATCGCATGAACTAGACATTCTGTTCCTATTTTACTGTTTCACATCAGAGACATGCGCGAACGCCAAACGCGTGCACGCTGATTTATTTCTGACTAATCCGCTTAATTTTTTGCGGGTGAAAATTCTAAATACAAATCTCTATTGAATAAAAAGATTTGTGATAATTTCAATCTGTCTGCGCCCGACTATTAATGTTTTACATACACGTGTACGTTTAACTTTGTTCTTGGTTAATGACAATTAGTTTTAAATATATCTTTACGATTTATAGATGCGCTTCAGTTTTTTTGTATTCAGAGTCTGAGTGCTCGACGCGGGCGCATGTTTCTCGTTCAGAATATAAAGAATAAAACATCGGACGACGAGGCTTAGCAATGAGTTATTATACTGCAGCCACGTGTTTTCTTTATTTTGATTCAGTACAAGACCTCGCATAAGAACAGAATCAAAACAAATCGTATATTTCGCCTGCGATTTTAAGTGTAACAACTCAATAAACGTGAACATGAAATAAAAGCGTCGTTATAACAAAAAACCCAATTAACGCTTTTATAATAAAACGCTATAAAACACAAACGAGTCTCATAAAGTACCGTATGAACTCAAATCGAGTTCGAAGTATTGGCGCTTCTTTTATTAATAAAATTTGCAAATTAGCATAACTAGATACCGCTTCACTCGTCACGAAACCAGCTAACAATTTCAAATCAAGCGTCAAAATTTCAAAATACTTTCTATATTCAAAAAAAATCGAACAATAGAACAATCTTAACGTCATTTCACCCGCCATTTTTTACGAGCAATCTTGCAATTGCCACATAATTAATACGCTACCATAAACAACACAAGATGGCGACAAAAAAACAAAACATGCTATCTCGAACAGATATATCAAAAGGAATGACAATCAAAAGTATAATTACACGAATCTGTAATCTGTTGCACAAGTTGTAGAACTATGATTGTAACAGATGGCGGGTGTAACAATTAATTGGTGCCACCGCATCTGTGCGGGGCTGATATTAAATTGTTTAAGTGGTATTTGATGCGAAATCAATTTGCGTTCTCTAAGTTTTTAGGTATAGATCTGTAGCAATAAGTTTGATGAATGAGTGTGATGATTTACTTTCTACACAAATTAAATAAATTCTTAAATAACGTTACTGACACATTTTATAAGCTGTTTACTTAAGAATAAACACTGTATTACACACCTAAGTACATTTCATTATTTTCACTACGACACCAGTTTTTTTTGTGTACCTTTGATACTTTTCCTTCCAAGTCAAAGATGTGTCACTTTTTACTAATAATTAGAAATAACTAACAGGTTTTGGATTCCAAAATTTGGGATCTGAAATCGCCAATCCGCAGAGGGCAAGCGCGGTGATCAATGCTCATGCCTTCTCTATATGGGAAGAGGCCCAGCTGTGGGACGTTTATAGGCTGGATTATAATATATATATAAGAATAAATAAATAAAAAAATAAATAAATAAATTATATTATAAAAGGTATTAAGGTCCGTTTATTTAAGTAATTCTGTTTATCACAAACAATATAAGTTTATTATCAGTTACGATTACATACGGAACAAATAACTTTGGAATTGAACCCTGACTTATCGCAAGCTTTGAACTCGATAAGGTCGCAATTATTTTTAATTAGTAACAATTTTAATTATTCTCCTTTATTTGAGCGGACGAAACTAATTAGGGTGCGTTTAATATTTCATTTGTAAACATGGAATGAAATGAAACGGAATTGATGAAAATAATGAGATTACTAAAAGACGGAAAAGATTTTAGGGTTTCGTATTACGTCTGTCTGTTTGTAATAAAATGTAGGTAAAACCTACTTTACTTATATCTTGTTTTCTCTCAAATATCTGTCATTTTTCACTTCTTTCATAAGACTTGACAAACTTTCTGAGTTACTAAGGTTAGCCCTGTGAACATCGTCCATATCGTAGTTACGATAACCATTTGTAAGTATATTGATCATTAAAACCATATAAAATTATATCCAACTAGAATGAGCTTCTGTATAACACTAACCTACGACATTCTTTAGTCGCGTGCGCATATCAAATGCAGCGCATATGGCCGCACTATGTCTATAAATTGTACACTTGTACATAAATATGTCACTCCTCGTACTTAAAGCCATTTAATATAATCATAATAATTGTTTTAACATATTTTTATATCGTACAAACAGAAGGGAAAAAAATTGCTAGTTTAAAAAATATAGCACGCTGAATAGAGTCAATATCACACATGGGATTGCAAATTTTAAATTTGGAACAGTTCGTGGAACTGATATTCGGTATTTCAAATGTTTTATTTTTTATATTTGCATACGGCAACGTATCGAGTGCCAATTATTTTAATCAAACCGATTTTGTACTAACATTATCATTGACACAACCTCTATTAATTTAGATACAAAAATACGTTGTTTAATTGCGATCATTAGGCTACTGATGTTTGTTTTTAAAAGAAAAAATGTCTACTTTGTTTCTTTTCAAAAAGCAATTATATAACAAATAGGAATGAGAAAATAACTGTCTATCATTACAGTCTTATGTTTTGCTTAGATTGAATTCTTCTCAAAATTCATCATCATTTCATCTCGATTTCGAACGATCGTATATTCAAACTATTAAATGCAAGTTCTAAACACCATTTTGTCCCGTTTCAATAATGCTTGTGAGAAGATATAGTGTAATTACATTAATACTATTTATTAAGAACGTTATTATTTGTCTGGAGTTTAACAGGTGCAGTCGTGAGTGAGGATTATTAGTAACGTTAAACTATTGGTGACACGCTAATGGGGTATATTTTAAAACAGGCTGACTCAGTAAATAAATAATTAAGTGCGTGTGGTCTATTTGTATTTTAGGTCGATATTAGGTGTTCATATTCTACCGTTCCACTATCTGTTACATTTAAGCAATGATATAAAATGCAGACATAGAAGTAAATAACATAAAATAGCTCGGAATCTCATTTTATAAGCAAATAAAAAGCCAACATACGTAATCCCGTAAGAATATGTAAATGCTAATCAAAATATGAAATAAAAACTCATTCATCCAATAACCTCATTTGCCAAATAGATTCAAAACGACACATTCTTTTTTTAAATGTACGCGCGTTTTATATTTAACTTTTTATTTTTTAACCTTCTGACCGGCGCGGTCGGTCATAGACATTGAAATCGTAAATAAAACTCTTTTTAATTGTTTTATTTAGCTTGCATGCATGCGTTCGCTTGCACGCGTTAGTTTTGTTTTTATTTCTTCGATGCAAACATCGTCCCTTGTAATTATAACCATTTGAGTATATGTGTTTGTGTAGCAATCTTTTTACCTTATTTGAAAGGAGGGGAGAACCGAAATATCTACTAACTCACGGCGAAATTCACATTACTTGAGTAATGGGCACAGGATTGCATTATTAGATTATTGCTTTTAGCCCATTTCTCTGTAAAAGGAAATGCGTACCTTTATAACCGGTAAATTTCTATGTATATAGGTATATTAGAAACATGATTTATTTTGCCCTAAGAGGGTATGATTGAGTGATATTTTGACAAATAAATAAACTAAACAACAGTATTTTTAAAAGTTGGTACAATATATGCTTTAATATAGTTTATATTTTGCAAAAGGTGAAGGTCTATTCGTTTTCAATCAAGCCGCACATCAATTATGCGGTTTGATATTTTAAACATCCAATGCACTGAAAATTACGCATAAAATTGTATACACGCCGCAATTTAAAAGCTAACACCGCGGAAAATGGCTTACATCATTTAATTAATAATTATGCTTTTAATTTCCGATGGTCAGTTAACCTATAATTGGGTAGACTAAACACACTTTAGAAATATAAATCGATCGGAATTAAGCATCTGTTGTGATTCTGTGAGTGTCGGAGAAACCATTAAAGGTCAAAGGAAGTGTTTTCACCGCCTACACTATTCATGAAGCTTTCATAACGCGATAAAAAAAGTCATAAAATATTTTGTTGACGTAATAAAATCATATTCGGTAAAAAATATAGATATTTAATAGAAGATATTTATTTTACACTTCATCCTATATTTTTAAGGATATAAATTTCACACCATAACACAATGTTTATAATTTTGCGTGGGAAATCGAACCACTAGCGTAAAAAAAGAGATTTTATTTTGCGAAATAAATATAATATTCGCGCGATAAAAGTTAATAAACGTTTCATAGCACGTAACGAAGCAAAAAAATATAATCCGCAGATACCACCGCGTAGAATGGGTTAATCACCCATACGGTCAATCAAAACCATAGTAAATTCAATTGTTTTTCCTGAACTGTAAAAATCAATAAAAACTGCAACGCTAAATTTATGGTTCAGTATAGGGTATTATGCTTCTAAAATAATACCAATCGTAAATAGCGATATTATGCTACATAGGCGACAAATAAATGTTTAATTATTATTAATAACATCGTTTAATTAAATATATTGAAATCATCAAAGTAAAGTCAAACAGTACCTTTGAAGTTGAAATTAATATAGTGTGATGAAGTAAACAGAATATTCGCGTGAAATTAACACACATCGAAAACGAGGATAATTTATAAGAATGAATGAATGACCGATTGAATTCAATTGTAACTAAACCAAGCATCAAATTGTAATTTTTCATTGATAGGTTGCAATATTTCATTCATATTTTTTCGACTATGGTCCTTAAATATATCGCTTTTGACAAGCTTTTGATTTTTAAATATTCTGCTTTGACTAAAATAATTATGTAATAAACGTTTTACGATAGTAAATTCATTAAGGAACTCAGTTTTCTTTGATCTCCCAAAAGACGGCGATCAAAGAATCGTTATTTATTCACGAAGAAGTAAAGATTATTATTAAAGCCAACTCAGTCATTCGATCGCTAACCTTAAATGCCGAAACTCTAAAACGTATTTTCCTGTTGAAAGATATAATTTTCATTACAAATGAACAAAATACCGTAAAAGTACCTATACAGTGCTAAGTATCTGTATTTAATTAAACCAAATACAACAATGGCGCCATAAAACTTGCTCATTATAACCTCAATGGAATTTCATTTCAGTTACCTATTTTTTCGAAGTTCCTTGTCACGTTATTATTTCCTACCCACTAAGTTTATTAAATTTAACGTTTTTAATATTTTCGCAATAGGGTATATGGACAAAACGAACAAGTTTTGTACTCATTATTACTTACTAAAATACTTTCGTACAGATTTGCATAGCAACAAATTGCCAATTGGAATTTAAACGTTTAAAATTCGAAAATCAATAAACATTACCGCTTACTACCGGCGAAAAAGATTTGTCCCAGACAGATATAGAATAGATAATTAGTTAACTATTTTTAGACCTTTAGGAGTTCGACTTCAAAACCTGATATTGTGGTATTGTTATCGACCTAGAAAACGGGAAATGCCTCTGTTTCCCGCGAACAAGAACACCAAAAGGCCTAATGACCGAGCGATGTCAATCACATTAATTGACAGTGTCTGGCTACGAAGCTATTTTCGTATATTTCTTGAATGTCACAACGTGAAAAAAAAACTTAGCGACAAATTAAAACAGGGGAAATTATTTTAAAATCTAAACATGCACAGCGGTGCCTTTTTTTAATATAATCATGTGTCAACAAAACGTAACCTCAAAACGAGAAATCAACAACGTAACGTGATCATGACAAGACGCGTAAACCAAACGTTGTATCAGTCAACAAACGATCATTATCATTAATCGAGTGATTACAGGAACTAATACGAAAGTGTTTCGTGACTGAAACACGGACATAGAATGGGAAATGTACAAAACACGGCCATTTTCGTCGAGCTCTACGTAGATATAGGTTTGACAATTGTGTACGTAAATATTGTGACTTACCCTTTCGACGTCCAGGTCGGTCCCTGTACACAGTCTCTTGCCACCACTACCGTTGTAAGCCATTGTGCACCACAAAACAAAACACAAATCACACCGAAACGCGTTTTGATATAAACGAAAACGAGAATACCTCCTCCGACGGCGGCCACGAGCAGACTGGTTGAACGAATGGAATCTATTGAGTCGTGAACGAATGAGAAGCGGGACGCGCAGATAGCGGATTGCCATGACCAGAAATTGTTACCACAGTAGTACGTTTGAAGAAATATTTATTCTTCATTACTTTAATTTTGTGCAGTAACAGAATGTATTTTTCACCGAATTAAATAATGTAACTTTTACGACTCCCAAATTCATATGTAATCACATCATGAAGGCGATTTTTGTACATAGTAGTAGTTTTTTTAATTAGTTAACGCCGAATTGTTTTCCATCAAAAGGTCGTCGAACTATAGAAACGTCATAATAATGTTATTGTGTGAAGTTCATCCCGAAGTGTTTATTGTAATTTATTGTTTGAAATATACAATAACAGACCATGAATAGCATCCTAGAAGAGGAAGAAATCAAAATAGAGTATTTTGAATCACTTGAAGAAGATCCTTTGAGTGAGAAATACTTGAAACATTCGTCTGAAGATTGCGTTTCAAACGATTCTGTACAATCAAATTTTGTTAATGAAAACGTAAACCTGGAAGTAAGCTATGTTGCTCGTTTAATTAATATTTCTTGAGACTTGTGACTTACAGCTCTGCGAGTGTAAATTTACTTATAGTTTCTTTCATGTAAAGGCATAGAATAATTTTATTTATAAGTGCCACATATTTGTCGTAAGCCATAAGTTTATTGGTTCGCGGACTTTAAAAACACAATGGAAGATGTAGCCATAGTTATGAGTGAACATAATCTAATTATTGTTTTAAACTTTCAAAAAGTCTTTACTTGTATGCAGCAACATTGGCACTTGGCCAGATTATCCTATGATTGGAAGTATTATTCAACATTATAATGTAAATTTGTTATATAATATCTTTGATTCCAGGGACATCTGAATGATAGCCCAGATGGCACAGTAAACCAGGCTTTCGATGAAAATAATGATCCTTGTGTAAGTGTATTTATAATATTAAATAGTTTTTCTATATAATACATTTCTTTTTTTATATATATTAAAAATTGATAAGATAATTTAGACTTTGAGGCCTGAGTCACCAACACAATGATTGTCTTATCAATTATCATTGGAAACTTATTTAATTATCTTTACAGGTAGAAAAAGAAGATACTTGGTATGAAGAAATTAGTAATGACGGAAGATACCTATGTAAATTCTGTGACCTTTCATATTCAACCGTCCAAACTGTACGCCATCACGTAAAAATAAAACATGCAGATCACTTCAACGCAATCAAAGAAACCTCAATAAAAACAATTAGAAGAGCAAAATTGAAATGCCATATATGTAAGAAAAGGTTTAAAAATAAAATCGACATACAAGAACATATGCTAACACATGGAATCAACAACATACAAAATTCTTGCTTAATATGTCACGCTACATTCAAAATGAAAACTGAAATGATGACCCATTTATCAGAGAAACATAAAAGTTTTAATCAGAAAAAATACCTCTGTGTTATATGCGGTTACAGTACATCTAAAACTTCTCATTTTAAACAACATATAAACACACATACTCATGAAAATCTTCAGAAATGTTCCTACTGTGATTATAAAACTAGTCATTTACCAAATTTAAGAATACATGAGCGGACACACACTAACAATAAACCGTATACCTGTAGTTTCAACGGTTGTGATTACCGATGTGCTGCTAAGTCTGCACTGCGGAGTCATGAACTAAAACATGATAAAGATAAGAATATGTTGTATTGTGATAAATGTAGTTATAGTACTGTGTATAAGCAGAGTTTAAAAAAACATTTAGATAGTCATACTAGGAATAGTGTAAGAACAAAATTTTAATAGAGCTTTACAATCAAAGAGATTTTTTTCAGAATTTACTGTTTTGAATATAAGACTGATTTACGCTAGATACACTCAAAGGTATGTTGATTGAATAAAACTGATAATCACTTGCTGATAAAATTGTTTTATTTTTATACAACTTTTGTACAACATTTTAGTAACTAATAACAAATTCTTAATTAAACTATATACATTATGCATCAAGCATTTGATTTTATTTATTGTACTCAAGAACTTTAAAAACCAGTTGTTGTAATGCTACTGTTTATGTTTAATTCATGTTCGTACTATAATGAAAAACATCTGAAATATATTAATTTTGTTAAATTCTAACATTAATATCCAAATAAAATAACACTTGTTCACATATTCGAGATTAAATAACTCCAAAGCACTTGACAAGCTGATTTAAAATAACATTTCTGATAACAACCTTTGTGATGATGCAAGTTACTGCACTTGTGATTTAATATAGGGATATTGCATTGTTCGTTTCCTAAAGTATTAACTATAATTATAGATACCTCTAGGTATGTATCTACTTTTAATGTTATTGTACAAACTTGAGAATATTGCAGAACTCAAACAAAATGGCAGCATCTTCATCATTAAGTCCAAAAACTGCTAAAACTCATTTTTTCTTCAATAATACTAAAATTACTAAATATTTTCAGTACATTTTTATACGCACAAGTTAGATTAGGTTTCCAAATTAACAGTTTTTCATCCTTACCGTATGCTAAAAATATAATAAAAATAATTAATTTCCTTAATTTTTCTAGTCTAATAATTCAAACGCTGCCATTTTATCTAAGCTCTGGTCAGATGAATTTGTAAAAGCCTACAGGTTACACAATCCTTATCAGTGTGGTTTTGGTTTGTGACCATCTACGTAGAAGTTTCTTGTTGCTTGCGGTAACTGGACTTCTAAACCTTCCATGTCCTTGGTTAATGTTATTTGACAGCCTGGAAAGATAAAATGGTTTTAGTACTATTAAAAAATCCATTTAATATAAAGTAGCTGTTAAAGGTCTTGAACTAAAGATTGCCAAAAATCTAATTCCTATCCAACAGTGGACTGCAATATGCTGAATAAAGCTGGTAACCTAACTAAAATGTAATTTAAAATTGTATTCTCCACTTCTCCACATTATGTCAACCCGTGAGTAATAAAAATTAAATCTTTAAAAAACGGCACCTGTCGGCAACGGCAACTGACCATCATATAGGGCTGAATCACAGAATGCTATAATAATAACATAACATATCATCACGCCTGTATCCCCGAAGGGGTAGGCAGAGGCGTACCAATGTACACCCACAGTTCGCCGATATGTTTTAGGTCCCATGTAATAGGGGGCGAGCCTATTGCCACTAACCGGGCACAAATCCAAACTCCGACCTGCTACTGAGAATTTCATAGAAAAACCCAATAACACCTTGGTCGACCCGGGAATCGAACCCAAGACCTCTAGCGTAGCAGGCGTGCTTATCACCACTAGGCCAACGAGGCAGTTATAATTATAATATAGGCTATAATAATGTCACATAAAAATACATAATAATTTATATTTTAAGATACATACCTAATCTAGAATTTTCTTTGAGAAAGGGTGCCATATCCAACAAATCATCTTCTTTTTCCTCTGACGCGGGTAGTCGGTCAAAATATTCTGGCGGTACATACACATGGCATGTTGTACACGCTAATGATGCTTCACAAGCACCTGGAAATAAAATATAAATAAGGTAGTTTTATGAACAAATTCAACAACGTAAGCATGTATAGTTACAACTATTCTATAGAACATGTGAAATAATTAAGGTTTTATAAATTATGGGTACTTGAATTAAGTACTATTTGGATAATAGTGCTTCAAAAAGTTAACTTTAAATAAAACATAATAGGGAAATTGAAATTCTGTTAGAAAAAAGTAATTTTTGGTTTAAAAGATCAGTATTCCTAGATAGTATTTCCAAATAAAAATGTCGGTTTCTTAAGTTGTTCTTATTGCAGGGTTATATGACATACCTTCCATAGGAATCTCATATCTATGTGCCAGATACAGAACATTGTCTCCAACTTTGCCTCTCACTTTAGTCCGATTTCCATCTTTGTCAATATACACTATATTTACACTGAAAATATAAATTTCAAAGATGTATTATTATTTGTCACCTAATTAGTCGCTCAATTAGTTAATTACTTATAAAAAATCAACAAGGCTTAAAAGTTTATCTGTCTCTGATAACAGTGTCAAACAATAATAAAAATCTTTTTAATAATACTTACACCTCATCCTCCGACTTTGGATCTTGCCATTCATATTCACCATGCCTGAAAACTGTACGAATATGTTAATTTAAATAAACAAACTCAATATACTCTCTTAAATAAACAACGAAAAAAACATTTACTTGAAGTCACGTGAATTTGTCTACTTTGTAAAGGAATGGTCCTCGTGAAAGGCTTAAGTTTCTTTACTATTCGATAACTCTTCAACACTGATTGAAACATTATGTAATTACATGTACTATTCGTGAAATAAATAATTTTATTTGGTTATAAAATTTGTATGAACAAATAGGAAATCAATTTGACATTGACATAGAAAGACAGTTGACATCACTTTGACATTCATTTGATTTTAAGTTCATTCGGATAATTTTTCAATGACTGAGTGGAACTAAGTCGTTGAGTGGAGACTGCCTAACTACCTACCTTTGAGGATACTTAACTAGGTACCTTCAGAGTGCGCCTATTGGGGTATGATAAAGATAAAGATAATTTATAAAACACGTGTACATCAATAATACATAATATGTATATTGGAGGTGACAAAGTTAAAAGTAGACCATCATGTTTTTACCATTTAGGTGTACAAATATTAAAGAAAAACAAAGCAAATCTAATTTATGAAAATATGTGAACAAATTGCATAAAATCAAACAAACTTAACACTATTTTTATAACACACGTATATTTTTATAAAATCATAACAATATAATAACATTTATTTATAAATAGCTTCTATAAAGCTTTCTTTAAAGCTTATGGATCGTGAATCAAATAAAACTATCTTAAACCCTAACCTCATCCTAATAATATTTAAACCGTTGCTATGATCGCATAAACGACTGTTGTTGCACTGAAAATTACATAAATAAATGAGCGAATGTACTACATACAGTCAAAAATGTGTATACCTATGTGCTAACGTTTGGCGTAATGGACTTTTAGTAACACTTGCATTCCATCGTAAAAAACTACAAGTTATTTGTCCTCCGTTCCGACTTGGAACTGTCGGACTTCACCAAGTAATAAATATCATAATCATGTGGATTAATATCTATAGTAGCTAGCCTAGACTCTTCTAAAGAAGTTTTCTCTGTCAGACAGTCAGGCTAAATTAGCGTGTTGCACAGTAACATATT
The DNA here is from genome assembly GCA_905146925.1 of Autographa gamma. NCBI lineage: Eukaryota > Metazoa > Arthropoda > Insecta > Lepidoptera > Noctuidae > Autographa > Autographa gamma. Next base: position 1,697,539 of record LR989875.1, read on the forward strand.
ATTACCGTCACTCAGGGCCCGTGCATATTCATAAGAATATTAGACCCCTACATGTTCCCTCCGTCGAGAAAGTCAATAGCCCTATGGAATGCCGCCCAGCGAGTGTCTGAAGAATTAAGGTGGAAAGACCAGATAGGTACTTAGCCATTGCTTAGTATGTAGATACATACCTATTACCTTAACGACGACACCAGAAAAGCTTTTGGGAGTGTCGTGTGGAAGCTCTATTTTCTCCTTAAGAAAACAATCAGAATAAAGAAAAAGAACATGTATTAGTGCCTAGTCTAAGTGGATAATATTATTATTCGATAAGCGTTGGTCTCGGTAACCATCGGTCTCGTCAAACGTACTTCGCCAATGCTCCAAAAGGATAAAATGGGGAGAAAAATGTATTTCTTAATTAGATCAGCTGATCCTTTCTTCACTTTCTGAAATTAATATTATAATCAGCCTGAGATGCTGTATTCCATGCTCACTTTTGTACCTCGAGTATTGAAAATATTATTTTTATTTTGTGTCACATTTGAAACTTTTTTCAAAAGATTTTTAGACCTTATCCATAGGTCCTCCAGGCGCGCTCGATGCGTCGAGCTCCTTAATGGGATGAGAATAACAAATTAAAAGAAGAGCACTTACAATGCCCATGTATCCGAACAACATTTTTAACGCTCGCAGGTCTATTATCCATTAATTATGACAACACCGGGTAATACATGTCAAATATTCTTGAAAACGTCATAATCGCTAAAAAAGGCCATTTTGGCCATTTTTCATAATGATTTATAATATAATATTATTGATTTTTAACACAAAGGTGTTGGTTATCTATGTATAGTGGATAGTTAATATAAGTTGTTTAATAATTACATTTAAATGTTAGCGTTATGTTACGATATAGTAACTTAAGTTGTGAATTTTAGGTGATAGAAATTGTTAAAGATAAACTAGGTAAGTTTTATGAGTAAATGACGTGTTTTATGCTATATCATGGGCTGTTCTACATGTATAACCTTAACACGTAATTGCTATCATTAAATATATGTAGCATTAATGAGGTAACCAGTAAATGTTGTTATGATACTTTATTGGAAGTTAACTCAATACTTTATGTATAAGCTTATTATATTTTTATTACTGGCCTTGAATATAATTACAGGCTTTATTTGTAGTTTTATCATTCGAATTAAGTTTTATATCAACGAATATTTTTATAATTATGTTTTAAAATGGGGTAAACCTTGATTTAATTCAGACCTGTTTTGTTTACTTTGTTATTATTGTATTATGTAATTATTTACGAAATATAATGAATTAATTGAACCTTATTTAACTTATACATGCTTCTGAAATTTATTCTGACATATTTTATAGTATTGTAAATATTTTAAGGTATTCTGTACATATTGTTAATAACCCATTACATACCTAATCTTTCTGACATAAGTACCTAACCACAACATGTTCTGTGTAACTTCATAATTATGAAAATAATAGTATGATATTAATATTCAGATCATGATTCCTATAAGAATCTTGTAACATGTTATTATTAAAATTATTAAAAAAAAAAACTCACACACTTTTACAAAACTGGAATTTACAACTATTATTAACTCAGTATTTCACTCAGTCTATTGTTGGCCATAACTGGACAACTATTGGCATATCCCAAGTTTAATCTTTTAATAATATTATTACTTTTAGACTGATTTATTTCAATGACATATTTTCCTCTTGACACAGGTATATAGGAACCATACATATTGATACAAAAATAATTTGTTGATTTCAGGTTGTAAATTATAATAATAAAAATGGCAGACTTAGATGTAAAAATTAAAATAGAAGATAATGCCGAAACACGGAAAGATCCTACCTCATTTTTACCTGAGGAACCAATGTCTTATGAAATCAAGAAAAAGAAAAAAAAGAAGAAAAAACGCCAGGAAGATCCATTTAAAGATATCGATGATAAGATGGACATCAAACTAGAGCCGACCATCATCATGGATCCAGAAGTTAATATTAAAGTTGAGAATATTGAAGTTGAATTGGATTTCAATGATGTAAGTACTTACCTATTTTATAACATAACATATCATCACGCCTGTATCCCCGAAGGGGTAGGCCAAGGTGTATCAATGTACACCCACAGTTCGCCGGTATGTTTCGATCCCATGTAATAGGGGCACAAATCCAAACTCCGACCTGCTACTGAAAATTTCATAGAAAAACCCAATAATGCCTTGGTCGGGAATCAAACCCAAGACCCTAGCGTAGCAGTCGCGCTTAGCACCACTAGGCCAACGAGGCAGTTACCTATTTTATTACATTAATTAAAGAAGGTTAACAGGAAAAGAATGGTGCAAACTATTGTCCTCAGATATATATACATAGTCAAGAAGTACATAATTAATCTAAATAAAATCAATGCAGTTTTCCAAAAACTACTTTTTATTTTAGAAAATTATTTTATGAAGTATTTATAGGGACAGAGAAGCCTTAAAAAATTGTTTTCTGTTTACATTTGATTGTTTATTTTGTGCCTAAAAAACTCGTCTTTTACATGAGACTATGTATTTAACCTTTATTAATGCTGGCATTTTTCTCCATTCCAGTTTGCAGATAACGGTGGCTTAATGCTCGAAGGTCCTCACAGTGAGGACAGCCAGGAACCGGAAGTTAAAATAGAACAACACAACCGAGAGGCTGTCCTTCTTACATTCGAGAGTGTCATCAAAAACACTACGGTCAAAGAAGAAGAGGATTACACTAACTATGAACCCATGCCACACAAGTCAGCACCAACACACGTCTGCAAAGTCTGCCACTTAGTCTTTCAATCACAGAAAACTTTACGTATGCACCAGAAAAGAAAACACAAAGCGTTCAGAAAGTCGTTCAAACACATCTGTGATTACTGTGGCATGTCGTACGAAATGAAGAACAGTTTGGTTGCTCATATAAAAAGAAAACATGGTCCGAATTCTATGCCTGATGACCGGGAAGAAAGAACTTGTGATATATGTGCGCTAGTCTTTAAAGGCATGCCGAGGTTACGAATGCATATGAGAAGAAAACATGGCTCCTTCCAAGAATCTTTCAAACATATTTGCCAAGACTGTGGCTTAACATACGATAAGTACAGAAGTTTAATAGTCCATATACAACGTAAACATTCTAATAGCAAAAAGCCTGAAATTAACCAATGGTTCAACTGCCCATTCTGTCCTAAAATATTCACGAAAAGAGAAACTTATGCGAGACATGTGCAGAGGAAGCATCATGTGTCTGATGACAGCATTAAACAAGAAAACGTTACGGATAATTATTTAGAAAGCTGTAAGAATGAGCAAACTGGTGAAATCACTTGTAAAGAGTGTCCTCTAGTCTTTTCCTCTGTAAACTTCTTGAAATTGCATATGAGGAGAAAGCATAATGCTTTGAAGGAAGATTTTCGATTGAAATGTCGGATCTGTAATTTGTCTTATGACAAGATTGAGAGCCTCAAGAGACACGTTAGAAGAAAACACGATAAGGGATCGCACTGCGTTGTGTGCAATAAACAGTTCGACACCCGCGAAATGTATTTAAACCATACTCATATAAAAGTTATAAAGGAATGTCACATCTGCGGACTTATTTTCGCATCCCAGGGTGGGTTAGCAAAGCATTTAAGGTGTACACACAAAATAGATGCAGCAAAAACTGTGTTCTGCAATCTATGCAACGAAGGTTTCCATGATAAACGTCAATTGAAACCGCATTTCATGAAAGTGCATTTAAAAGTTTCTTACACTTGTCAATATTGTAAAAAAGTTTTTAAAGCGAAAGAAAGTTATAGACGCCACATAATATTTAAGCATCCTAATGCTAATAGTTTAAATACTCAGATGCAAAAATGCGACCAGTGCAATGAAACATTTAAAGATGAATTTGAGTTGTGTCGACATATAAACTTAGTTCATGGTCGTCCAGAAGATATGCTTAAAGAAGAAAAGGAAGTTATATCTATAAAGAAAGAAGATTTAGATGTTAAAGATTGTTTTCAGTGCACCAAGTGTCCCGAAACATATTTAACGTGGGAGAATTTAAAGTTGCACTACGAGCAAAATCATCACAATATCGAAGAAACACAATGTCAAATTTGCGGGGAAATACTCCCTGGAAACGAGTTACAGAAGCATATAAAAAATCTACACACGGATACCGAAATGCAATGTAAATATTGTGAGTTCAAAACGAATATTAGGGTTAGTTTAACGCAGCATATGTTGAGGCATAAAAACGCTGAAACAATACACTGTGACTACACTGGTTGTAAGTACAAAACATTCTATGATGGTGCTATGGACAAACATAGAAGAAAACACGCAGACCAGGGGGTCAAACTTCAATGTAGTCAATGTCCGTTTCAAACGATGAATAAATACATACTAAAATATCATGAAGAAGCTCATGAGACCGGTAAGAAGAGATATATGTGTGACCAATGTGATTATGCAACGATACTGCCAGCAAACTTAGTCCAACACAAGTATAAACACTCTACGGAAAAGAGGTTTAAATGTGAAGTGTGCCCATTTGCAACTAAGTATAATACGTCTCTACGCTTCCATGTTAGGAAGAAACACTGTGATCTCCCCACATTCAGTTAATGTTTATGTTTTTTATTAAAGTATTTGGTGTTATGAGTTTTTGGGTAGTATTATTTTTCTCCCATATTTTTCAAAAGTTGCCAATGGTTGCCAGTTGTAAATGGAAATAAAAATGGGACCTATGACAGTAAACAAGCTAAGATTCTCCAATATAAATTAAAATTTAATTCATATAATCATTCATCAATATATTTTTTTTACTAAAAACTTATTTTATTCTCACGCAAGTGGCGTGTTTAAATCCGGGTTCGATTCCCAGGTGGTACTGAAATGACATGAGAGTTTCTGTGATGCAACATTGAAACAGAATTGTCATATTATATCACCTACGTGGGAAAATACCAAGTTCGATGATATTAAATGACCTACATCAGTAATTTATCTTTTACAACTCTGATACTAGAAGCTTTCCAGACACGTTTGATACTGCGCACCTCATATCAGTTTTTATCAGTACTTAACGACGTTCGCGTTATTCAACTAGAATAACTAGTTATTTAATTATGTTTACACTAATTATTTAAATTAAGGGCTCATTTGAATTAGGGTTTCATTTGGACCTTGATCATGACGAGAGTTGTAGTGCTTGTGATTTCTTAAATTTCTTTTGGTTTAGTTTTCTTTTAGCTAATATGATTTAACAAAACTTTGTTTGCAAAAGTTATATGACAAAAAATGTTTCAGTGGTAGGATTTATCGAATAGTATCTTTGCATCGGTATTTTGAAAAGGACAACAACATTCCTTTGTGTTTAAATCCGGGTAAAACATAATAGATGGCGTCATTTGTCTTCGCATCGGCGTGAAGCACGATCGCGTTTGTGGCAAACGTCAAATTAGTTTACCAATTTTTTGTCTCATTCTCTCCTGCTAATTACAAATACGTGCGACAGTGATAGACGCGCTGCATCATGATGGAATCTAAAGAAACGTCGCGAATTATAACCACTTTGTTATAATTTAAATGTGTAAACATTGCTTATAAATTAGTTTTCACGTGTGTTTTAGATATATTGTAGTTTTATTAACGAACTGTATATTTGTGGGGAAGTGACAATGGATTTGCTAGGTCTTCCAGTTGTTATGATAGAAAACATTTTCTCGTATTTATCTTACGATGAAATTGCGAAGAATAGATTGGTGAGTAACTTTCAATGCATTATATTTATAGGAATGAGCTCGTTATGAAAGAAAATGGTGTTTTGAATGTTGCATTCATGAATTTCAGTACCTACGTTGGCCTCACGTAACACGTATTGTTCTAGTCGTCTTATATCCTATGTATGTACTATGTATTCATATTCATATTCATATTCTTTATTGCATTTCCACAATGTTTTTTTACATAAAGATCTTAAATTTAGGGTTGGACATACATTATGGACCCGGTTAGGGCACAGCAAAATATCTATATCTAAGTTATTAAATCTAAACACTTATGACAGTATACATTATAACATATTAACTTATGCACTAATTACCTACATAACTTTTATTTAAAACTCTAACACATAGAACTCTAACACTAAACCTATTATAATATTTAAATAAAATGTGTAATATTTAACATTATTTATTTGTCGTTTAAATAATCATTTACGCTGTAATAAGTTTTTTTTACTAAGTGTTTACGCAGTTCATTCTTAAATTTATTTTCAAATTCTATTTCTTTTATTTCGTTTGGTATTTTATTATATATTTTAATACACATTGCTAAAGGACCAGAGTGGTATATTGATAATGTGGAACTGGGTACTGCTAGTTTATTTTTATATCTGAGGTTGCGTTGTTGAGGTCGTTGATCGCTTGCCAATGGAAATAATGTAGGGTGTTTTCTAACGAATTTACCAATTTCTAATATATACATGCTCGCTAGTGTGAGCATATCTAATTTGACAAAATGTGATTTACAGCTTTCCCTAGGGTCCTGAACATTCTGAATAATTCTTACACATTTTTTTTGCAAGATGAATAATTTATCTGCATCAACACTGTTTCCCCATAGTATTATACCATAGTTCAACCACGAGTATGCATAAGCATAATATGCAATTAATGCTGTTTTTTCATTTGTTGCTTTCTTAAGCTCATGTAATGCATATGTGAATCGAGATAATTTGCTAGTTATGTTTTGTACATGCATCTTCCAATTTATAAAGGTATCTACTGTTAAGCCTAATAATCGGAATTCATCTACGCATTCTATATTTATATTATTATATGAAAAGTTTATGTTTAATTGTCTTTTTTGATGTGGTCGAAATTGAATTAATTTAGTTTTTTTACAGTTTAGTTCTAGATTATGGTCATTTAGCCACCCTACTACTTTCGTAAGGTTTTCATCTAGAGTTGTATTTAAATTATCAGCATTTGTACAGGGAAATATTATAGAAATATCGTCGGCAAAGAGGACAGTTTGGGTATTCAGCTCTTTTGGCAGGTCATTTATATAGATTAGAAATAGAATACAACCTAAAACACTACCTTGTGGTATGGACATGGTGATATCTGCTTTTTGTGACCTAACTTGCGATATAATGCCATCTTGTGAATGGTGTTCTATCTCTACATACTGGATTCTATTCTTTAGATAGGAAGTAAACCAGTCGTGTGCTATACCTCTAACGCCTATAGAATATAGTTTATCCAATAGTATTTTGTATGAAACGCGATCGTATGCTTTACTCATATCTAATAGGATTCCTACCGCATATTGTTTTTTATTTATTATATTTAGTGCCTCCTGTATATATCTATATACGGCTAACGTTGTAGACTTATTTTTCCTGAATCCATTTTGGCTATCATTAAATATTTTAAATTTTTCACAGAATAAATAAAGGCGCTTAGACATTACAGTTTCAAATATTTTTGAGAAAGTGGACAACAATGCTATCGGCCTATAATTTTCTGTACTAGTCTGGTCTCCTTTTTTGAAGACAGGCTTTATTAAAGATATTTTTAATAGGTCCGGGACGATTCCTTCAGCTAGAGATTGGTTTATTAAAACAGTTAGGGGTAATATTAATTCTTCAATGCAAAATTTTACAAGGGTTGGTGGTATTTCGTCGTGGCCATAGCTATGTTTGTTCTTTAGTTTTTTAATTATATGTTTTATTTCACCTGGATCAACTGGTTCTAAGTAGATGGATTTTTCACTGGGAGATATGACTGGACGACCAGTGGGAATGGTTGTACTTTGAGAAGAATTCTGTTTTCCTACGGAAACAAAGTAATCGTTAAATGTATTTGCAATTAGGCTGGCATCTTCCGTTAATTTATTAGATACTTTTAGCGTAATATTTTTCCTATTTTTTTTAGTTAGTTTATTCGTACGTTCTTTTATTACCTGCCACATCATTACTGTTTTATTTTCTGATTTATTCATTCTTTTTATATAGCTTAACTTTTTTGATGTCGCTATTGTTTTTTTAAGTATTTTCTCATATAGTTTATAATGTTTATATAGGATAGAGTCATTATTTTTTGTAATTAAGATTTTTAATAATCGTTTGTGTTGGCATGATCTTTTTATACCTTTTGTGAGCCATTTTTTTGGAATATTTTGTTTAATTTCATTTTTCTTTTTTGGTATACATTTATTCAATATTTTTTGTAAATTTTGGTGAAATGAATTATAGTTTTGATTTATGTTTTTATCGCAAGTTATAATATTATCCCAGTTTAATTTACCTAGTTGCAGTTTGAACCTACTTTTATTAATTTTATTGAACTTTCTCTTAAACGTGTACCACTTAGTTTTACAATCTATAGATTTGTCATTTGTTGGTAAAGTTATTTGTATTCCCTTATGATCAGGGGCCCAAGTCCGCTATTTACACTCCATTCAATGTCTTCATAGTGGCGTGCCAGCAGAGCCATTTTCGGCAAATTGGTATTCTACTAAACGTCAAAACGTCAAAATTGCGCATTGGAACGATTCGGTTCAATGTTCAACGACTGTGACCAATAGTTCATACATTTGGTACAAATTTCGTATTCCGCTATTTTTTGACAGCAGTTGAACCACGACGATAAACGTCAAACTCAACGAAAACTCGCCATTTTGCAAAAACAACGTACCTACTTGCAAAAGTTGTTGTTGTTTTATTATTGTTGTTCGCCAATTTACGTGACCGTCAACGCCGAAATCATCAGCGTCGTCAAGTAATTCCGTGACATGTTGAGGCTCCATGTGGTTTCTGTCTCGCGAAACATAAAAACAAAGAGAAGAAAGATCAAGTTACTCAGTTAGTGTCCGAGTTAACTCCTCACTTACATCGACGAGCTGACGCTATCTCGCCTCCTAATAAGGTTAGTAAAGATAATATCCTAATAACTGCTGATGAATAGAAAACCATTCATTAGCTTGATATATAGTAATTACAGATATTTGTGGAACACGATGTACATGTGTAAATTTGTTACATTGCCTTCAAATTGTCTTCAAAAGTAGTGTTTCATATTTCACATGTACGTATATTTATTGTATATTTATTACAGGTACTTATGGCGGTCGCTTTTTTACGCGACGGGCTCATTCCAAACTTTGGTTAGGCAATCATTCTTCAGTGAATCAAGTTACAGACGCTTTAAATGATGTGTTGACTGCTATATCAGACTCAGCAGAAGGAACTTCTGAGAATAATTATTATATGCGACATGTGGCCACAAGAAACCTAGTGGAACGCTGCATTGGACTGCTAAATACAAGTTTCAGGTAATACAATGGACACATATTGATTTAAGCTATCTTTCTAATATAACCTTGAGTGTAAATTAAAAAAAAAATTGTTTTCAGATGTTTGCTTGTGGCACGCACTGTGCAATGTAGCCCTATTACAGCAGGGGAATTAACGATGCATGCATGTGATGCAGTGTTCAGCATAACATTGCCAAAAGACACGGAGTCTCTGTAATACCTTTCACAGCTGAGGAGACCAATGCTGAAAGGGAGCGACAGCACCAGGTATTTAATATATATATTTTTTTATTACCTACATCTTGCTTTTTATTAAAAAGTATTTGGATATTCAAATCCACATAACCCTAGTGTCAACATGGACCTATGTAGGAGACGAACCTTAAAACAGGCACTTGCAAATAGGCCATGGGCTGAAACAAGTAAAGTTAACCAATGTACATATTTGATAGTCACAATCCTGAATATTATATTTATAAATTTATAAAGGGTGATAATGGTTAACTATGAGCATCTGTAAAAAAAAATATAATATAGTTTCAAAGATGAGTTAAGAATTAGTAGACATGATATTCAAAAACTAATGAGTAAATTCTGTTTTCAGATGATTTGCGGTGCCCACTTTATTATTTTGACTGCAGTTCCAAAGATTAGATGAAGATAAAATTAAAAAACTAATTAGTAGCCACCTGAAAGAAGACTATTAATAATAAATTAAAAAAGATTGAAGAATATAAATACAAAACTACTTTGTGGGCAGCTGAAATAAGACAATTATTATTTACCAATATTTTCTGGTTTTAGATGCTCACTTGTGACACGCACCTCACGTTGCAAAGCAACAAACAAACGTTAAATACAATGTATATGTTACCGGTCTTGAAATAGGATAAAATATGTGGTTATAATATGAGTATGTTAATATATGCAGTGTTTACATTTTCTCATACCAGAAAATTTGTGATTTTTCTTTTCTTGTGAATGCATCAACATAGTTAACTGTTTTCTCTTTTTTCCACTACTGTCATACATCTTAGCTTACTTAAAATATTGTAATCCATTTGATATTGATTTGTTTTCTGTTTATACATACTTAAGTTTGTGTATATGGGAATTATATAATATAATTATGTCAAATAAATTAAATCGTGTGAGTAAGATAATTTAACTAGTTTTAATTTGGGTGACACTTATAAAGTTTCTTGCCTGTTCTTCTCCATAGGAATGGAATTTTGTAACTGCGCTAATAACTTCTTTCGGCTTGTTTTTGTAAAACCCCGTATATTAGAATTAAAAATAAATCAGTTTTTATTTAAATTACAACTTAAATTATTTCTTTCTGTAAAAAACCCATAAAATTATATTAATTATAAGACTGGTTTTTAAACAGTCTTAAAATTTTACAATTTTTTAAATTTAATTTTGGCGCACTTAAAATTTGTCACATAAATGGATGATGTCTATGGTTAACGTTTGTTTTTCATAGACATTGTGTCAATTTGAACAAAAACTTTCCTTTTTTACATATAAATATCCTTATTTACAATTTTTTTAATAGAAATGACATATTTTATGGGCTTTTACAATTAATTAGTATTCAAAAACCATTTAATACAATTTTTTGCAACGTAAGAAACGATTAGTAATAATTAGTGACAACTGGTGTTGCCTATTAATATTTACAAAATGGTTGATACTTTTATTTTTAATTTTAATTGACAACACCACATTGCCCACTGAACCCACGACGATGCCACGATGTTGTTAGCTTATCTGAATACGAAAATTTGGCTCATTTGACGGTGACACTGGCACGACACTATGACGACATTGAACCGAGTGTAAATAGCGGACTTGGGCCCCAGATATCCCGAGTTCAATTACTTCTATAGCGTTTTTAATTTGAGTATTAGAGAACACTAGATCAATACAACTGGCAGTTTTAGATGTTATTCTTGTTGGTTCTGTTATCATTTGATAGAAATTAAAACTTGACATTGTATTTAAGAGATTGTACGTATTTATATTTTTTTCTAAGATGTTGACATTAAAGTCTCCGCCTATTATAACTTTTTTACAAGAGTCTTTTATCGTAATTAATCTTAGTAATTTCTCTAAAGAGTTATAAAATATATCTACGTTTCTATTTTTTTGCGGCCAATAAATAACAATAATTAAAAGATTCATTTTTGTTAATTCTACAGCACAAGTTTCAAAGATATACTCTACACTCATATCGGTGTATTCCTGTCGTTCAGTAAATTCTATATTATCTTTTAAAAATAGTGCTACCCCGCCACCTTCGCGAGTTTTGCGGCAATACGTTGCTGTTAAGTTAAATTCTGTTATATTCAGTAGGTCTCTCTTTGTGTCAGTTATCCATGTTTCTGTCAAACAGAGTGCTTGTATATTATATTCGCTTATTATGAAATCTATTAAATCACGTTTATTTTTAAAACTTTGAGTATTTTGAAATAGCATTTTAAAGTTATTCACGAAAGGTGCGTGGTGGTGAGTTATTACGTAGGTTCTGTAGCGTTGGTGAAATAGAATTTAGATTTGTGTTTACCTGATCCGGGGTTAGTGTTTCGTTTGTTTGAATAATATTAATAGGTTTATAATAGTTTAAAATTGTGTTTTGACGATATTTTTTTCCGTTTGGTCGCGTTTGTGGAGTACAGACAATTCTTTTAATGTTGCTTAAAAACTGAATACCATACTGCAAATAATCTATTTCTAAATTTAATTTAAAGCAAAAAGATTGTATGTAGTTTGGTTTTTTAGCCCGATAGTACATATTTCTTTGAGCAGGCTTTTCATTAACGTCTATAAATTTACAGTTTTTATAGTTTTGTATCAATATCTTCACATTATTATTTATAAGGTTCTCACTTAGAAATCGATTGTATTGAACTTTTAACAAATATACTTGTTTGCATACTTTTAGCTTACTTAATGTTATACATAATTCAGAAAACAATTTGGTAGGATTTTTATCATTTGTACCTACAGATATGGTGACAATATCTCTGTCAGTTAGAGTAGGGACTAGTTCGTCTATGCTATTTAATATTTGGGAACTCTCAGCCCCTGGTTTACTTATTGCTGATACAATATAGCGATCGTTCCATTTGTTCTTCCTGCTCTCGATAAGGTGCGTGGACAAGCCTCGCACATATTCATCGCCCAATAGTATTATTTTCGGTTTGTCACTCTTGACATATGCACTTGGTATTGTTTTATTTCTAGTTTCTGTACTTGCGATCTCATTTGGTGAGTTTTTTATGTAGATGTCCCTTTCAGTGCGTTTTTGACATATTGTTATTTTATCCTTTGGTGAATCTTTGTTTACGAAGTCTAATGTCTTTTTGCACACAATATCCATCTTCTTTTTGGGCATAGTCTTAGCTTTTGGGCTATTTTTGGGGGTCTCGGTTGAGATAGACTTTAAATAAGTAATTTCTTTTTGTTGTTCTGCGGTTGTTTTTTGTAATGATATATTTTCTAGTACTAAATCATCAATTTTTATTTGTGCTTTCTCGAGTTGCTCCTTCAAGTCCCTTATCTGTTCTTCCATGTTCTTTAAGATGCCTTCATTATTCTTATCATATTCAGTTAAATCTGGTAGACTGTTTGCTATTGAATAGTTTGATGACGGTGTCGAAGCCATTGAGCTTGGCGATGAATTACGCCTTTTTCTACGAAATGTTACATTTTCTGAGCTCATTTTGGTTTGTATTTCGAAAGTAGATGAAGATTATTTTAAAAATAACAATCTTGCAATTGAAAAATAAATTTCGATATTGCGCAGTCTCGAACTTGCGACTTGTCGCGCACTGATCACAAAGGTTGACGCAGATCTCGCAGAGCCAATTGATCATGTGGTTATGATCGTGAATTTTCACTTCTTATTGCAGTTAGGAATTGACTTTTAAAAAGAGAGTAGTGAAGCCAATTCTTTAAAAAATTTGGATAACCGCCACTTTTGAAAATTTTCGTAATTTGCACTTTTTTATCACTTTTTTCACTTGTTATTGTTTATTTGCTTTCTCTGTTTTATTATCACTGTTATTTAACACGTAATTTGTAATATTTAAGTTTATTTGGTGGTTTATTTCAGTTATATGGTTTTTGCTTGTTTAGTTCACTTTTTACTTAGTATTTTTGTTTGAAAACATTTGTATAGTATATTTGAAGCACTATGTTTGGATTTTAATTGTTTTTTATTTAAAATATGCACTTTTACTATTTTTAAGTTAATTTTTAATGCGGAGCCGATGTTAACGTGACGGCAGCGCCATCTCTCCCATTACCTGTAACACCTATGTACTTATTTATATACGTCTATTTATAACTGGTTAGTAATGTAAATGTTCTATACTCGTGTTTGGCACATTTTCTCATAGATAATATCGTCAGAGTTACTTCCTAGATAGTGGTACTAAGTTTTAATTGATTAGTATACTCTGTTATTGTTATGTTTATAATGTTGAGTATATTTTTGGGAGCCTACTACATTGTTAAACAATTTTCTGTTATTTTAATAAATAATAAAAATACCACATTTCTATCTTTCAACTAATTAGTATAATTAGCAGACACTTCAAAGATATGCTGTCAATACCTAAGGCATGAGTCAACATACTCACAGTTAAAAAAGATGAAAGCAAAACATTATCTAACGGCTGTATACAAAAATCCATTGACCAGTCTTGTAAGGCCAATATAGACAAACAATGGTTTTAAAACCATAACAATCAATGAATCATCAAGCTAAAAGCTATGTCAATAACCCAACATTTACTTCAATATTGTTTGTTAAATAAAATACATTTATAAATTTTCTATGAATTTTATTTTAAATAATAGTTACAGTATAACCCATAACAAATCTGAGAAAACTGATAAATAGTAATTTATATTTTACTTGATAATTTAACACTATAATAATAGTAAGATAATTTGATTTTATCAGTAAAGCCCATGCATTTTATTAGGTAACTATATTTTGGTTCAGAGAGTTTAATTCAATTCTTCTTTTTTATATTAACAATCACCATGAATAACATTACCTTCTAATTAAAAACAATTTAACAATTTAAAACTATATTGGGTGTCGGCTTCCAGTCTTATCAGATTTGGCTGTATACCATTCAATTATTATTAAATTCAAAAAATTAACTAGTTTTAAAAGTAACATGTTAATGTATGTTAGATTAAGTATAATTTAAGTTCATTGAATTATTCAGTATGCATGAAAAAAATTGTTTACTTTTAAAAGATTAGTATAAGATTGTGTTGCTATGCTTATCATTCTAGATCTTTCTTTAAACCACCAATAAATTCTACAATCTGTAAGGATTATTTGGCTATCTCATTAGTGGAGTAGATTCAATAGATTCTATATGTAATTTCATATGCTACTTTGCTATATAATCAAACGGACAGGGATACAAACATACTATGTAATAATATAATGCTGTGTGAGATTTATAATTGACCGCAGCATGCAAAGGCTATTATTTGGTCTGGTCAAAGAGAACACATAACATAGATGCTAAAGAAAGAACTGCAAGTACCAATAAATTTCCTGTTCCAATAATTTTGCTCAAAATGCAACTTTTGAGGTTCTTCCGCTATGATAGCAGCATATTATTAACTTTTGGTCTGTTTTTTAAACAACCTATAATTTAATACCTTTTATGTATTTATTTTTACCTAAATATAACTATATTTACTAAGAAATAATTTAAAAATTTCAGGTATCCAGAGCCTTCGACGAGATATGTCGACGTATGCTGAACAGAGGTTTCATCATGATCGAACGACGCCACGCCATGGCCCTCAAGAGCGTTAAAGCACAGCTGCCGAGAAGGGAATCAGAACGAAGGTAAGAGTCCTATGCCCGTTTTCACAAACATCCCCTATGTTTACGGGTTCCCCTAAACTTGGCTAGGGGGCGGTTAAAAGATATACCTAGTTTGATTCAAAGCTAATGGCGGCTCTGAAGTAAGCTACACGCTGCGCAGTACCTCGCCCCGCACCCCCGCTGGCGCATAAGTTTGTTACTGCGCAGCGACTCGCCTCGTGTTCAGAGCCGCCATTAAGTTTGCATCTTACTGCAGTTTCAGTTTCACCACTTATCAACTAAACGTTAAAAGGTCCCCTAAACTTAGGTGGTCGAAATTTTAGCCCATAAACCGGCACTTTTAAGTGATCTACAAGATCGAAGCAACGAAGATGGATAGTGATTTATATGTTTTTTTTTGAAAATTGTGAAACTGTTTCTGCTATCTTCGACGTAAATAACAGCCTCCTAACAAATACTGAATTTAACTCCAAAGGCTTAAACGTAAGACGTTCTTAAAAGTCTTTCCTTCTCTACTTTACACCTTAGAGTGATATAGACAGCGTGAG
This sequence comes from Autographa gamma, assembly GCA_905146925.1. Taxonomy (NCBI): domain Eukaryota; kingdom Metazoa; phylum Arthropoda; class Insecta; order Lepidoptera; family Noctuidae; genus Autographa; species Autographa gamma. The sequence continues at coordinate 1,713,315 of LR989875.1, forward strand.
GCTAAAAGGCGATTTAAAAACGAGTTATGTTTGATCACACTTTTACTAATTCCCTTGTAAAATACTGTTTTGCTGCTGAATCCGGAAAGACCGTCGAATAGGCAAGGAGACCGATTTATATGGACTCAGCAATCAAGATTTTTATTACATAGAGAAGATCATATTGTTAATTGAGTGATATTGTTTTTAAAATCAGGGTAATAGCACCTTCACGGTTCGGACAAGCGTTTCTTAACACCCTGTATGTAACAAAGTTCTTTTTAAATTTGATTAATAAGGATTCCGAATCTTATTTAGTACAAGCTGCAAGTCATTTTCATAACTATATGCCATTCTGCACTTAGCGTCTTTTTGCGAATTGTTTGCGTATTCCTTAACTACAAAATGAATTTTACAATACTACAAAAAAAGTACAATTACCATTATTTAAATGAAAATGAACTTTAGATCACTAAGATAAGGTACATTTTCCATTGCCTTATTAAAAAAGAACATTTGGACAATGTCAAGTGTCTTTATTTTAGTATTTTGTTTGCGTTATGTTTAAAAGCAAACTCAATACTTAAAATATTTATTTTGTTTTACCATAATTGCCATATAAATCTTGTATTGGTACTGTATGTTAGTATTTATGTGTATAATAATAATTATTTATTTAAATAAACTTCTTCTTTCAGATACCACCACTTATCCCGCCACTGCGACATCCTGACTTCCATAGAGACGCGCATATCTATGCTCAACATGACGTATTCAAAGTTCATAGACAACGGTCTATGCTGCTTTATTCCTGGCAAGGTATGTTCCTTAAAGATAATGAAAAATATTTATTTACTTAGATTCATACATCTAACTATCACCATAGATAATAAGCTAATGCAATATGCCTATGTAAATTACTATTAACAAAATAAAAATACCAAATACTATGTAGGTACATAATATCCGTAGTAAATAAATATTTAAAACTTTAATAATATTATTTTTTAAACTATCGCGCTGCATGTTTATAAACACCCTTTTGAGCTTGACGTTTCGACTGGGTTACACCGGCCGTGGTCGCAAGCAGACTGGAGATGCGATGTCATCGCTTCGTGCACGAAGTATTAAAATTTCTGACTCCAACATTCTCCCACAGGTAATCGACGAGATCCGCCGCGTGCTCTCCATAGTAGAGTCATCCAGCACTCCGCCGCGCGCGCACGAGGTGCTGCAGGAGTTGCGCGACATCTCCAGCATGGCCATCGAGCACTTCGACGATAAGATCTCTCCCGCCTTCCGCAAGAGACTGCAGCAGGGAGTGCAGCCGCCGCCGCCACGCCCGGCACATGGTAGGCTATCTTTATGAAGGATATAGGTTATATGTTTTAACGTTTTTTCCTGCCTTGTTGGCCTAGTGGTGATAAGCGCGCCTGCTACGCTAGAGGTCTTGGGTTCGATACCCAAGTCGACCAAGGTGTTACTGGGTTTTTCTATGAAATTCTCAGTAGCAGGTCGGAGTTTGGATTTGTGCCCGGTTAGTGGCAATAGGCTCGCCTCCTATTACATGGGACCTGAACATACCGGCGAACTGTGGGTATATTGGATGTTACGAAACCCCTGTCCGACCCGAAAGGGGGATATAGGATTCACAATCACATGCCCAAATAAAATATTTAATTTGGAGTATTCATGATACTAAAAATATTAATGAACTTTGAAATAGCCTCCAAAATCGCTGAATTTGAAGATAAATCAGAAACTGCAACGCCATTTTCGTCGGTGTCGTATTTGTCATACAATTTGTAATTTTATTGTTCTAAATTTCTACAATAATGATGTATCTTCCAGCGTCAGTGCTGGCCCCGCTGGCCATGCGGCAGGAGCTGGTGCACCTGCGGCGGCGCACCGTGCTCAACGCCAAGCTCTCGCTCTTCCTCGCCTCGCAGTACAAGATATTCTACAAACGGGTCAGACTGTTCTATTTGTTTTACGTGGACATTTTGTATGATAGTGAGGCTGTTGGGGTCATTGACACTGAATCTTGAGGTGACAATGACTCTGGTGGGGTCACTGACGCTCTATTTATTTTTATTTATTTGCAATAAGTGTTGGTACAATTTAGGTCTTAAAATAACATATATATCCGCAACTCTTAGTCATAATAATGTGACATGCAAACATTATAATTAATTATTATTATACATTTATTTTACTTTAAATCGTCATTGTCAATATGTTCGACTACTTTATCAAAACACAACCAAAAGCTCTGGAAGAATCTGGTAGCATTTGTGGCGCCAACTTGATTCTTATGGTGGTGGTAATATAAAAATTGGCGCGGTTCTGGGTATGCGGTACCTTTGTTGTCTCTGAATTCCATAACACAAGTGCTTTAGCTACTTAATTTGGGTTCAAAACAATGTTTGTGATGTTGTCCGAATTTATTTATTATGTATTTGAATAAAACAGGTCACGACTGTAGAATAGTAAAATAGTGACATCACTTGCCACCAACTCATAGAATACTATAACTAATGTCAATACGCCAAATACTCGAAATACCCCCCCCCCCACCCGTAAGAAATAGTTGCCTTATTTCATAAATATAACTCGCAAAACTTGTTTGAAACTCAACTACTAAAAAGTTATATAAATATTCGCCAGGTTATATACAAAAATCTGTATAGAATTGTCCAGCAACTCTACCGGGTTTAGTATTTCAAGAACATATTGGAGGGAGACAGGTATATTTAACTACCTTTTCTCTCTCTATCCTTCTTTAAATTATCTTTTTAAAAGTGTTTTTCGTATGAAAAGTATGGCACTATAATTTTGTATAGCTCTTTCCTTCTCTGTTTAGAGTTATACTTATCGTTCTGAAATCATAATATAGGTTCTTATGGTACTTTACATTCTATTGACCTGGCTTCTATCTTAATCTTAATATGACATCATTGTCCATAGTAAAACTATCTTGAGATATGATAGTCAATAGTAAAACTAATGGGTATCACTGATTTCATGTGTCTAATCTTATCTCTTGCATAAAATATTCATAATTCATTGATGAAATATTTTTATTTTTATTAAATTATCCTCCATTGTAAACATAACCATCCTTCATTAGCAGTGGCAATAAAAAAAACCTTAGAAAAGTAAAAAACTAGACTACAAAATAATCTTATATACCCTATTTCATAACCTCGTATTTCATAACTAACTTAGTACTCAAGATGTCTTCGTAGTTGAAACTTATTTACAATATAAGTTATTATAATATTATTTATGTTTATTTCCAGATGATGGACTATAAGAAGGTAGCTTGGCGACAACAGAAGACAATCAGAGAAATGACCAAACGACAGAAGGATCAAGACGCATCCATTGGTAAGACAATGCACACTTTATATTGAAATGTGAACCTTATTTACTAAGTGTTAAAGACTAAGTTTAATTTTTAACAGCAGAATACTTTAGATTTATTTTGACATTTAAATTTGAACTTAATTTACTTATGGTTAAATACGAATTTTAATTGTAAACAGCAAATTTGATTTTGCAATTTATACCGTACGTTACTAGTGAAGCATGAATATATCTAATTTTTAGTGGTTATATTCTTACTGTTTTTCAATGTTACTACCAAATAGTGCGTTCGTAACTTATTTTAAACATGTTTTAGAAACAAAAACGTATGTATTATGAGTTCAGTGTACAATACAATTGTTTTTTTGTACTTTTTCAACACCTTACTAATCAGTCCAAAATAACCTTTATCAATACTGTCATAAAGTTGATGTTTGTTTGACTATACCACTTGAACGTACTATTAGCTTTTGACATAATCTTATAAATTCCACTTTCAATATATAAAACCGTATGGTCTACCTTTCTCATGTGAAGGTATATGTTTCAGCTGACCTCAAGAAGCGAATCGAAGAATGTGATATAAAGTACAGCGAGCTGACACACACGAACCAAGCTGTTGGGGGGAAGGCTATTGGAGGTTAGTTTCTGTATTTATTAGAACAATCTGCTATACAGAAATAGTTTTCAAGTATTTCTATGAAGGAATATAAGGTTATTTTTGGATAAAAGATAGTTATAGGTTAAATTGTTTTGCTTAGTAAGATATTTTTCTTATTCTTTTTTGTTTTGTTAGATTTAATTATATTCTGTGTATTATTATTCATATTCAAATTCATTGTCATTCATTCATATCTTATTTTCTTAGACATGTAAGCGTTTTGGTGTACACTGTAAGCTTATGTTGTTCTTAAATAAATAAATAAATAAATAAAATAAATAAATAATAATTTAAAAGGAAAAAGATAGCTTGCTCGGATCTTACGGTGGACGGCGATATGCCGAGTTGATTGAAGAGCTGTTTATTTATATGTTAATCGGCAAAACAACAATCTAAAGTAATAAATGCGGACAACATCACATACATTGCTCTGAACCCAAAGTAAGTTGCTATTAGGCACTTGTGTTATAGAATTCAGAAACAAAGTAAATTAAGTTTGTTGTAATGTGAGGGAACCTAGCTTAGGGATGTCCATATAATATTATGTCCATAGAGAGCAGATATTGATTTTGATATTGATTAGAAATAGAGTTATCCATACCAAATTTTATGACTTCGGCTATATGTCTTAGACTAGTTTCGACGTAAAACCCGTAGAGCACACGCAGACCAATATTCTGTCTTACGAAAGTTACCGCTATAAATAATTACGTATGTACATTTGCAGCGAGTGCGGGCGCGGAGGTGGTTCCGACATCGTCGCAGCCGCTGCGGCACTTCTCCAGCCAGATCAAGCTCGACCTCTCCGTGCTACCCATCGGCACCTCCAAGAGGAACAATAAACGTGAGTGTTACAGATATTTATAAACATATCTGATGTTTTCTGACATCATTGAAAAGAGCGGGCAGAAAAATTCATCAAGCAACGTACTCCATACCTGCTTGAAACGTATCTGTCCTGTAAACCTAAATCTATTAAAAATCTTAGAATGCCCAAACACTGATTTAAAACCCCACTTTATCAAGGTACACACCTTTTCAAGGTATTGTCAGATCTGAGGTCCCGGGTTCCAGGATCCCTACAGATGACCCCCTATAAAAAATCATTCCTACATTGTCTCGGGTCCAGGTGTTTGTGGGATCATGTTCAACTTATAACACATGAACTTTAGCTGCTTACTTTGGGTTCAGAGCAATATAGGTCTTTGTCACCACATTTTTTTCTTTATAATTTATGTTTACATATTAATAATGACCTTTCTTTTCTTTCTCCACAGTGCTACCGAACATGAAACCACGAAAACCGTTAATCAAGCTCCCCAGCCTGTCCGAAGACGATTCGGAACCGCCGACAAAAATACAAAAACGAGACGAGAACCGTTTAAATTCCCCCTCTACGTCCGTAGACCGACAGAGTCCAAAATCCAAGTCTATAGCTACTATAGCCAAAATACGAGGCATAACTAACGAAATAAGACAATTAACTAGCCTGTCGAAGGCCTACGAGAGTAAATTAAAACGCCCGTATTTAAATACTGATAACCCTGTACCAGATAAGAAACAGAAATTAGATTAAGTTTATGAAAAGATAGACTAGTTTATTAACTAGTTCTGCGACGTTGGTTGTTTTGACGGTGAAAATTAACTAGTTGATTAATTAGTTCTGCTATTGGTGAAGATGAAAATAGTTATTGTATCGGTGAAGTTATTGGGAACTTAAAAATGACTGCGAATTCGCATTGCATCGGAAATATCCGTGAGCTAAATAATGAATGATGATGTGAGCTAGAAATAGTTCAAAATTGAAAAAAAAAAAAACTATTCTGAACTTTATTAAACTAAAAGCTCGCATCGTAGTTTTGTGTTTGAGCCCATACTAGTTGAATAGCTAGTTGATCTAGCGGCAAATATGAACTAGTTGATTAACTAGTTTTAGTTGAAGATAAACTAGTTAAACGAACAGTTGTGTTAACGTTTATTTTTCGTTGCGCTTAAATTTTATAGCATTTGGGTGTAGAATGTTTATTGAATGAATGTTTTGATTGTTGAAATATTTAGTTGGTTAAGACTTTAAGACGCTGAATTTGTCGATTAGAGTTATAACTTATATGTAACGTAGATAAAAAAGATTATTCTCAAAATTATTTTAGTATTTAAAAGTATAAATGTTTGTGTATGAATATGTGCAGAATGTTTAAATTCTGTGAAAATTAATGTCTGGTTTAAAATATATTGGATGTATAGATGTCTTTTTGGTAATAACTGACAATTTTATGTAAATATCACTCAATATTTGAACTATTATAGTTATGTATCAATATTACTTTTTTTATTTTCATGCTTCAAAATAAAGTTAAAATATTTATCTTGAATGTTTATTACATTCAAGATTTATTTATTTAAACTTGTGGTAATCTATTAAACAATATTTAAAAGACTAGGTGATTTAGTTTAAAATATTACTATCATGTTCGCATTATTATATGCTAAGATGATTCTGATATTATAAAAATAGGGTATAATTTGACTTAAAAATTTTATATTTCACTAATAAACTTCATAGTTAAAATTATATGTTTAACAAAACTAGTTTAATAGTGAAAATCAGTCTTATGATCATAATTATAAACTAAAATCTTGTAATCAAACAACACTTTTTAATGTTGTAGTAAATCTGCTATTAAGAGTTGGATATTCAATTTTAAGGGCCTGAGATAACACAAACAATTTGATCCAAACATTTTAATTTTGGTTTGGTTTTAATCATGCATACTTTCACGACCGTAAAGGTTTTTTTAAAAGATCGATAAACATGGTTTAAATTAAATCAAATCAACACGTTTGAATCAAATAGTTTAAATGTCTTGGTGATCCTTGAATATAATCTTCAAAGTGACATCTGTCTACAATTGACGCTGCCCACCCACGTCCCATAATCGGTGACCGATTTTTTGTAGGAAAAATGGAACACATTGCTAGCAATAGTGCATCAAACATCCTACAAAAAGTGGGTCAGAAATCGGTACTAAGAATTGGCGGAAAAAATCGGCCCGATTATCTGACCTACAAAAAATCTGACGTTGACGCAGCGTTATGATTACAATAAAATGACCTTGTTGAATCTTTAATTATATTTAATCTATATATTTATATGTTATAGGTTTATTTAACACCATGTTAGCTTATTAAAGAGCCCCCCTTTTAAACTCACTCAAAAAATAATTATAGTTTGTTCATACATTATGTATAAAATACACACAAAAAAGCAATACAAATAAAAAAGCAATACGTATTAGATATTTACTAATTAAAGGAAATTAAGAAATATAACACACAGTACACTTACAAATTAGAGAAAAAATATATGTCAATTTCCGCCTATATGCTAATTGTAGTTCTTTTAGAATAGTTATCGCTTGGGGAAACATTGTTTAAATTAAAATAAGGCTTCTTTGTACAATACATAAAAAGTGCTATTGAAAAGCTGTTGTTTCTTGACGACTAAAGGGATTGTTTGCCAAACTTAAAAGTTACAAACAATCGAACTTTTAAATAATAAAGGCCGATTTACATCAAACGAGAGTATGCTCATTCTATTCAATACTCTTTCAAATTAAATCTGAATTTGATTGGTTGGGAATAGTATGTAATAAACATTTACTCGTTGGGTGTAAATCGGCCTTTATAAACAAGCACAACGTTTGGGTTCAATATTTAACATTTTTTTTTACATAAGCCAACGTCTAAATAATCTGCTTAAGGTCAGGTATGTTTACCTTTTATGTGTTGTGCAAAAAGGCCTTAAAAATAAGGATTACATTATAGTAATCTTAAATTAAATGTATGTAAAAAAGTAGTTTTTATATTTCGTTACTAAAGGCTGTTTCTGTCTTTTTATAATAAAATTGTCTTAATTACTCTTGTTTATTTAGTTAACCTATTTATAAGACTTTCGACCTTACTTAAATTATTCTTAAGCTTTTCTTGATAGGACATGAATTCGTAAGCTTAATTTATAGGTAAGGCTGAAGAATTTAAAATTAATCTATCCTATTTATAGTTTATAATCCTTTTCAAACACATGAATAATATTAAATATGATAAAATAGACGCCATAAATATTAGGAAATTACTCTAACAACCTTTAACAGCTGCATAGATAGTTAAATTATACCTTAACACCACTTAACTATTGCTAAAAATAACAATAATCAAAATCGTTACACTCATTTGTGAGCTAAAATGCCTCAGACAAACACGTCATAATATTACAACACTCCTCTTTTTCTGTCGGGGTTAAGAAACAACCTTAACACTGCCAATTCAAGATCTTTATTACTTACCCAGGTTTTAGAGTTTTTAACAACTTAACTGTCCCGCCAGTAGACACAATAGTTAAACAATGGAAATGTTTATAATATGTGACTCACGGGACAGGGAAATGGTTAAATTAGAACTAAGTATTTGTAAAAGACCATAAAAAATTGAGAAGTGTTACTGTGCTGTCAAATTATTAAAAAGCCAGGGTGCCAAAAGTCTACACCAGGTCAATATATTACTTGCCACCGGTATCAAGACTTATCAATTTAATCTGCTGTCAAATCAACTGATCACGACTGTCATTGACTGATTACAAGACGAGAAACCAATCATAGCTCTTAGGCTTCTTTTTCTAAGTTTACTCAATATAAATGAAAATGAAAATGAAACGTGAGGTTTGACAGGTGATTAACTAATTTTTGTGTTGATCAGGCTTGTAGTGACTGGGGTAAGTCCAGTTTAGCATTGTTATTATATTAATTAATGTAGCCATGTTTTGTACTTTATATCGCTGTATAGGAAATAGCATTTATTATATTTTGTTGTGTCTAATAGTCTTTGAACTTTTGATCTAAATTGTAGGATCGTGATACAGCTAACTTTTATATAGTATAGTGCACGAATGTGGTAACACTTAAATAAAACAATTTGAAAATGTCTGTTTCCCAGTAAAATGGGTTGTGGAGGTCAAATAGGCAGTCGCTCCATGTGTACAGTATTCAGCTGAATCCGGTAAGACTGGAAGCCGACCCCAACATACCTCGGGAGTAGACTAGACAAAATAATCATAAAGACACAGGATGTTACCCACGGTTTGTGGAAGGCTGATCAACTTAATCTGTTGTCAAATCAACTGATTGGTTAACAAAAAGAATAACAGCGCTTACCATTTTGACGGGTGATTAACTTACGCTTTAGATATGCAGTGTTTCATCTCTTTCACTTTTTAGATAAACGTTATAAGGAAGAGAGAGACAATACTATATTCAAAGTGTTTCGTGAATGCGTAGATATTTTTATAAAAGTTCAATTAGCAATAAAAATATTAGTGTTTTATGACTTCTAAACTTATAGTAGTTATTATTTATTATTTTATCAAAGGCTAATACTACATTTAATATTTTTCATATATAACATTATCTAACCAATATATTTATTATTGATGTGTAGCTTGGTTGATATAATATTATGTACCTACTTCTATTAATAGACAAATCTAAAAAATATGATGGTAGGCGATTTTACTAGTTATATAAAGGACAGTTGGGAAATAGACCTTACGCAGTACACGTAAGTGTTATTTATATTAAGCAAGATTAAATTAATCTTATTGTGCTAATTTATAATTAATGGTCGTATTTAAACTTACGAAATTTGTTTAAAAGTATTATATCAATACTCTTGAATACTAAAATAAATATAGTTATGAATTTATGTTTGTTTTATTTTTGCCCTCGAATTAAGGACAACAAAAGGATAGTGGAAGGAAAGGAAAATTGTGTACGAGATAAAAATAAGTAGGTTCCAATTAAAAGTCAATAAGAGCTTGTCCAGAAAAGGCGAATTCGTCGCGATTCTTTGCGCGACCGTTGCGTCCACAAGATGCGTACCGACGCGCGAACTATAAACAATTCTGTGTCAAAATTTTGGCGCTCCATTTCTCTCGATTCGTGCTCTCGCTCTAGAGTTCGCGCGTTAACTAGACGCAACAAGGCGTTCCTAGTATCTCGACTCGCGCGCAATACGCGTGTGAATACGCGCGAGTCGAGAGTCTGGCGTAGTGAACGCGATTTACGCGCGTATGTTGAATTCGCGTGATTCTTATCGACGCGGTGTATTGATGTCTAGTACTTCGAAAACGCGCGTACGAATTCGCGCGATACGATTCGCGACGAAATCGCCATTTCTGGACAAGCTCTTACACAAAATAAAATTACTACCAACATAAATGATCATTAATATTATATACTTACCTCTTTAGAAAACAGGCGTTTTTGTTGGAGACCGCTTATATAAACGCCATCTTCTGTTAAAAGAGAAAGATACATTTTCGTAAAATAAATATCGAAAGCGGGTTTTTCAATAAAACAGGTAATTCACTAAAAAAGTATATTTTGTTATATTTAATAGTTTGTGTAGCGATATCGATACAAAAAATACTTTTCAGGGAATTCTATACTAGTTGGTTACTCTTGGTTATAAAAAGTATCTAGGCTATATTATAATGTGGATAAATATTTATTACAGGAAGAACTTATTATCAAAATGTAGCACCGAACTAAAAAGTTTTCTACATTAACTTTTTCATGAGATAAACGTAGACAATATCACATAAAAAATCTCAGAAACACGTAAATAAATGTAAGACAACTACCACAAACTGAGGCCATGTAAAAAAATGGTTTTCTATATTGACCCGTCCGGGGATCGAAGCCGGGACTTCAATGCTAGCAACACTTTGAAAACCGTTGTATTCCATCATTAACAACATGTTATCCATTGATTTACATTTAATGTTTAATAAACAATTTCGATATTAAATATTGCACACAAATGAGAATCATAAAGCTTAAAACTAAAATTATAATAGTAATGTCAACCATTGCACAAATATCTGACTGAATTTAGGATAACATCACAACTTTGAACAAACAACTTCACATGACATTTAAATTAAAATCATATACCTAGGTAGGTAAACACGTAAATAAATATTATCTAAATACCTTCATTGAAAGGCTGTTAGAGACTGCTTAACACATTTAGATACTCATTAATATCATCGTTAATACATTGAAAACAAAAATCTTTTCAAAAATTTTGTAAAAACTTTTCATCGAACACTCTACTTTACAAACTATGGCTCCAACGCCTATTTTATGTAGCTTTAGTAAGCCTAAGTAAATTCTTTTGGATTTTCTGTAAAAAGTTTTCATTAAATCACTATTTTTATGTACCCGGTAGACCATTTTCAGTAGGCCTGACGTTTTTCAAAATATCCAAAAAACCAACAAATTACTTTTCGAACCCACGGCTTGCGAAAGGCCGTGTCAACTGTCAAAACAAGCGCTGTGATTGGTTATTAGTCTTTTGGTCAACTAATCACAACCGTGATCAGTGGATATGACAGCAGGTTAAATTGAGTAGCATAACAGGGCCTCGATTCAGCTATTTAAGAGTTGCTTGAATTGACCAAATGAACTGCTTCATTTGGTCATTTTTACGGTAATTGGGATTCTGCTAACTATCATTACGATCATTAATTAGTCATTACGATGATTCTCTTCAAGAGTTAAATGAGATATTACTGTAGGCTTATCTGAATACGAAAATTAGACACATTGACGAATACACTGACCGACCAGTGGTCCGTTAGTGTATTCGTCATTTATTAGCTATTTTAAAAGCATGTCAGTGGACATGCGTTTAAAATAGCTGAATCGATGCCTAGAAACAACATGTCATTACCTATTTATCAATATTGTGTTGAAGTTAGCCATCAACTGGTATAATTAAGGGAAATTGCAATTTGTTAGGAAATTGTAATTCTCTGCCATGTGTAACGCTGACTTCAGATCTATTCAACCGTAAATATTCAATCGTAGTGTATTGGCCGTATTGAAATCATTGTTAATTGATTAAATAGATGATTTTAAAGCTTGGTAAGTATATTTAAATATACCTAAAACATTTTTACGAAAATCCATGGCTTATTGATAGGTATGATATGATGTTACAAGCAATAATTTAGGACTGAAAACTAAGCTTTCATACGAAACCTATATCAAAAACTACTGAACCGATTCGGACAAACTGGCATGGTTTCCAAGAAAGAAGAACATTTGATTATAGTTTCTGAGAAATACTGGACAGAATCCCATACTCATTACAATCGGTACACCTATTTAAAAGCCCACATAACATAGTTAACTTATACATCAGTGTAAAATTATATTGGGATCCGAAATCGCCAGTCCGTGATTGAGCAAGCGTGGTGATCAATGCTCGTACCTTCTCTATATGGGAAGAAGCCTCTGCCCAGTGGGACGTTTATAGGCTGGAATTATTATTATAATACATCAGTGTAATAGTACTGCCTCGTTGGCCTAGTGGTGCTAAGCGCGACTGCTACGCTAGAGGTCTTGGGTTCGATTCCCGAGTCGACCAAGGTGTTATTGGGTTTTTCTATGAAATTCTCAGTAGCAGGTCGGAGTTTGGATTTGTGGCCGGTTAGTGGCAATAGGCTCGCCCCCTATTACATGGGACCTAAAACATATCGGCGAACTGTGGGTGTACATTGGTACACCTCTGCCTAACCCTTCGGGGATACAGGCGTGATGATATGTTATGTTATGTAATAGTACATTACTGAGTATTTCCGTTCAGATTATTCCAATGTCAATGTTTGTTATTTGTTACCAACTGCGACATACTGGCTAGATCTAATCTTGACCTAGTCGACAAAACCTTAAGTCACCAAGGTTAGTTAATTGTCTGTAATTTAATTTGCTATAAGTAGTGTCGGCATAATAGCTAAATAATTACTTTATTGTACTTTAGTGTTTAACAACACTATTTGCGTTCATGACTCGATTATAACCTTTTTTTTTATACAATTAGCCGTTTGAAATGTTTGAATATTTTACGGCTTAACGTGCTTTAAGGCTCCGAATGTATATCTTAGATAGACCCAAAAATATTTTACATGAATTTTGATATTCATTCAAGATTACAGTGGCTTCTTGATGAAAAACTTGTTTCGACAATATATCTAAAAACCAATTTTGACAAACAGTTATTCAAGTGGTATTTTTGTAAAAAAAAAATAATTGGTTAACATATTAGATTATGTAAAGATTACATAAGGACTAATTTTCGAAAGTAGCGGTGAATTTGAATGATTTAACCGACGCATCGGTAAATGGGTATGGTTTTCAATATTTTATAGATCCTTAAGTTAATTTACATTTCTATTTTCGTAATTTAATTTGCTTTTAAGGTTAGTAGGCTATTCGGTTGAATTACAAATTGATATCCGTTTTGTCTAGGAAGGAAGTATATACTATATTTTCCGCATGAAAATTTATATAAACTTTTTTATACGAGGAATCTAGTGGTAAAATAGAATTTTAGTTTTAAATTAGCTTTATTGCTATCTACATCTAAAACCCTTACCTACATAGGTAGTCGATATCTACGTTTGGGAGAGGGTAGTTGCAGAAAATTGTCTTAAAACCAAGCTTTAGTCGATGTATTAATGTACTTTTATCATGTCAATATCCAAACGCTCTTGTCCGTTAAACTTTAAACAAAACAATAGACTAGTCTCCAACAACATCAATCATCAACGTCAACATTTTAAAGTTGACAACAATTTTAATTAAACAAAAAATGATGCAGTAAATCTCAAAAGATAAGCGTTACTTACATAACACGCAGTAATGTCGCTCGCGCGTAATGACATTTGACTACTTTCTATTTTCACTATCATTATATCATTTGCAACTTTTGTTCTCCGCGTTTTCTCGACCCGCCATATTGTATAAATGATGTGCGATGTTTTTCATAGCGTCACATAAGCTGCGGCGTTGGAGCGCAAACATTCAGCCTCGGTAAAAATATTTTAATTTTGTTTATTTTAAATTCGGATTCAGTGTTGCGATTTGGTGTTTATTTAAGTTAAGTTTATTTTTAAAAAATTGTTCGTTTTTAATAAATATTTTATTACTGTTTTGTGTTTAATTTTAAATCTAACCTACGTGACTGACTTAACATATTTACAGAGAAAAATAACTTAATAAATAATTATTAATTCATATTTACATCTTACATTATTGCACTTATCATACATTATTTTCGTTGACTTGTTAGCTAAATAATAACTAATACAACACACTTGCAAAAAAAAGTGTAACAATATAAAAAGCACCACAGATTATTAAAAAAAAAAAAGCTCTCAGACAAAGGAGTTTTTACATCACAAAACAAAAATCTATGGGTTTTTTCATATAGTTTTAAATGCTGGCCTGCAAATGGTCGTAGGATATATCAGCGTGGAAGCCCTCAGGTCCTGCAGAGTACCTGACCTGCTGCAGTCTACCATCAGGTAGCAGCACGTGGTATTGGCCTCGTGTCGAGTCACCGGACTTGGCCTCCTGGTGGCCGAAGTCATTGCCAGTCTCGTGGTCTCGCACTCGGTAACCGAACTCGTAGTTGGCTGCGTAATGGATCTGGAAAATGAAAATTGGTGTAAGTATGGTTTGTATCTAAAAATATTTGTTAAAGAAGTAGAGATCTGGGATATGTTGCTTGCTTCTGCGCCTAGAGAAAGCGCATCTCTTGAGACATTTTGACGACCTCCGTGGTCGAGTGGCGTACGCACCGGTTTCAAGGTGTCGCCAGCTCTGAGGCCCCGGGTTCGATCCCCAGACGGGTCAATGTAGAAACCATGTCAATGTGTTCAGAGCAATGTATATGATGTTGCCCGCATTTATTTTTTCGCCTACTTGGCTTAATATAGTGAGACCTAAATTGACCTAATTGTCTTCAAACTTATGAAGTTATGATCATGTAAAGCTTGGCTATTTACCCTATGGAAAGAAGCTTTTTATCTTAGTTTTCTACCATACAAATTGCAAGTTTGATTCTTGCTCGAACTACTCAAACATTTAAGTGTCATTTTATAAATATTTCAGTAAGTAAAATGATTTTAATTCCTCTTTTATCTAAGTATCTAATAGTTACGTTTCTTTATCGTCTGTTATTGCAATAAACGCATATTTACGTACACTAAATACGATTTCTTTCTTTCTTCACAAATTAGCGACAATCTTAGTTAATAACTAAGACTTTAATGACTAACGCATTATATAAATGAATAAAGGCAATTTTATTCATAAAAGTGACTGCAATACGAGAAAACTTCCTGGTTCAGTCACGGATGTAAAGAAAACAAAGGCTATATCAATGGGAATTACATATAATAGGTATTTATATATTATATGATACGTTCTTTATGTAGGAAATAATTGTGTTTTATTGTTTAACAATACATAGATACTTCCGCACAAAGAGTTTCAATTTCAAATCTATTACATAACTTATAGCGTAATTGTATATGAATATGGAAATTTTAAAATAACTGATATGCATATACTAGTTTTTTAACCGTATTCAAAAAAGGAGGAGGTTCTCAATTCGACGGTATTTTTTATTTATGTTTGTTACCACAGAACTATTAACTTGTTGAACCGATTTTGATGTTTTTTTTTTATTTTATTTTACATTTAAAGTTACATTTACATTTTACAGTTTTGACAATGGGAAGATATATAATGGGCCATAAGAAATAAATACAAGACTTATTTTGAAGTCGGTTAGTTTTTGTAAGAAATATTTTCTAAATAAATATCAAAAATATGAAAATTATTTGTTTTACTGTAATGGAGGACGACATGTCATTAAAAATGGTGGCACACAACCTACAAAAAAACGAAAACTGCGCTGTTTAAACAAAACGAAATGCTTCTTTATTACATGCAAATATAAATTGCGTAATTATGTCGAGTTTACTGTTAGATTTTAAATTAAAGGTTTGTAAGTATTACCAACCATAACTCCACCTGTAGATACTGTATGAATCCAAATAGAATTATTTAGTATGACTTGACAGTTTGACTTCGTACTTTATTAAAGGTATGTGAAATTACGTAAACTAAACAAGGTGACTATACAATATATTACGCCTACTAAGAGAAAAATAAATTTTTACAACATCACATAAATTTCTCTGAGCCCAAAGTAAGTAGCTAAAGCACTTGTGTTATGGAATCAGACACAACGAAATACCACAAACACCCAGGGGCCCTAGTCTGCTATTTACACTCGGTTCAATGTCCTCATAGTGTCATGCCAGCAGATCCATTTTAGGAAAATTGGTATTCTACTAAATGTCAAAACGTCAAAATTGGCCATTGGGACGATTCGGTTCAATATTCAAAGACTATGACCAACCGTCAAATCGTATGACCAATAGCAGACTTGGGCCCCCTGACCCGAGACAATGTAGAAGTGTTTTTTACATTGTCTGTCCGGGGATTCGACGTATTATAAATAGGCATTTTCAAGTAAATAAATAAGATAGTATGGTACAATTGACATAATTTATTAATGTTAAAACTTTTTAATAAAAATAATAACAAGTTAATAGAATAAAATCTAGCGGCTTCTCCTTAATAAATTACTTATCTTTATTTGTCTTAAAACTAATCGAGGCAAGAAAGTTACTGAAAAACGTATTTATGAGTATTTCAATTACTTATTGTAATAACTAAGCGTGATCTAAACATAAATGTAGCATATTAAATTAATGATGAACGATTTTCTTCAATTTGTGAAGTTTACCAAACCTAGGCCTTCTCCTATGCTTCTTGATTTTCCTAGGATAGCGTTTCCTAGTCTTAGTAACCGTAGGATATTGGAAAACATCTAAATGCTGAACGTTTACATTGCTATGACCTACAATATTCTTTAACTGTGACTCAGTAAGCATGTAAACTGGTTCCAAAGAATCTAAAATACTGGAAACATGTTTTTGAGCACGTATCTGGATTTTCGGTGCCCCATAATCGGTGGTGGGTGGCCCATAAGTGGGACTGGGTGCACCATAACCTGTGCTGGGTGGGCCATAAATGGTTGGAGGTGGATCATAACTGGTAATGGGTGATGAGTAACTAGCACTGGGTGTCCCATAACTGGTGCTGGGTGCCCCGTAACCGGTACTGGGTGACCCATAACTTGTACTGGGTGGACTGTAATCATGGGGAGGACCATAGTTGGTAATTGCTGGCGAATAGTCATAACCAGGTTCTGAATGGAAATCGCGGACAGTTGGATGTTTGAAATTCGCGTAACGGTTAGAAAAACTGCCTTTAGGACTACGATTATTAAGTCTTTGTTTATTAGTTCTAGTGAAAGCTGTTGGTCGTTTGGGTACATCGTAATCAAAGTCAGTGTTAACATCATCTTCAGGGTCATAATCACCGTCATAAGAATAGTCTTTATCATTACTTTCGTCTTCATAATAATCGTAGTCTTTTGCTTCACCCGCGCTTTGATCATCATAAATATTTCTATAACGCTTCCATTCGTCTGCCCTAGGTAATGTTTCGTTTCTATCTACAGTCTCATTAGTAGCAAAATTTCGATTAGTAACATTATTTTCTTGTACACCTACCTCTAATCGGGTATTACCTACTGTATTATTAGGTACAGTATATTGATTGTCATTAAGTAATATGGTTTTAACTACAGGTAAAGTTTCGTTACCTAAAAGAAATAATTCAGTATCTAGTTGTCGTCTTTTTCTATTTTTTATACTTACATCATCATCACCGTATGCTGAAACTCCTGTACCATCATGAGATAAATGCTGTACTCCTGTCTGTTGTGGATGAAGATACTTAACTCCTTCAGCACTTGGTTCATGAGGATAATACGCTAAAGGCTTCTCATATGTCAAAGCTGAATAATGTGGCTTTTCTGGAGAAGTAAATTCCAAATTTTTAGGCTTATTACCACTTATCGTTTGTTCAACTTCAATTTTGTAGTAATTGCTTTTTGTTGTTGTTGGGTCTTCGTATACTGGTGCCATGGTTGAGGGTGTCGCTGGTGGAAACACTCTTAAAGCGTCTTTTCTGTCATCTTCAATATCATCAACTTCTTCCGTAATTGGTTTATGGTCTTCATAGTTAACGAATTCAGTTGCATAAGGTCCGTTGTAATTATTATTTTGTTGAGTGTATTTGTTGCCTGCGTTAGGATCGTTTAAGTAAAAGAATAAATCGATTGGTGTTTCTAAATTATTTTCCTTCTCTTTATTCGCGTATAGTAATGTGTTTAATGACGATAGTTGTTCTTGCGGTTGTTTAGCTAGTAAAGTATTTAAAGTGTGAATGTCATCGGCTGACTGATAAGCATGCATTTGGCTGTATAGTTTAGGATATACATACTGTGTTTTGCTTGGTAAGACTGATGTGTATAAACCCTCTGGTTCTTTTTCCAGGTTATTTAGACCTACATTACCGTTTGGCCTAATAGTGACTCCTTGATCATAAGTAGGTCCTGGTGAAGTATTGATTTTACGTTTCTTTTGTACAGCATAATGTACTGAACCATACGATCTATGATTCCTACTCTTATCAACAGCATCTGCTCTTGTTATTTTTATAGGTTCAAGTTGTGGTCTGCTTTTCAAATTCGGTCTTTCTGATCTTCTCGCTTTCTTGTCTTTTTGACTAGCTTGCATTTGTTCTAAGGCTAGGTGGTGACTTTCTTGTGATTCTCTATAAGCTTTCATGTAACTATCGACTTGTAGAGGTGCTTTGTTCCATCTTTGTAGCTGTGCTCTGTGCTGTCTTACCCTTTCTGCGTTAAACATAGCTTGTTGATGCTGAGCGTGTAGTTTCGCATTTTGTAGGGAGTTACCTGCGAGTGGGTTTCCATAAGGCAGTGGTCTCTTATCATCTATCCTTGCTTGTTCATTGATAACTTCATGTACGGATGGTGCATTGCTTTTGGCAGTTCTTGTTGTTGCTACATGAAGTATTAATAGTATGACTGCCGCTTTCATCTGGCTTGCGTTCCGCATTTTGTCTGTAACAAATAAAACAAGTTTAAGTTAATTTTAGAATTTTGTTGTGTAATGTTTAGATGTTATTAAATTCTAATTATAATTGTAAATCAAAATAAAAGTAAGTCTAGACTAAAAGTTTGTTAATACGTGTGTATATTGAGCTATAATTTAATGATGTAATACAAGATGCTGTAATAAGATTATATGTTTACTCAACTATGAGAAGTGTTTAAAAGTAAATTATTATTAATTATTGGTACCAGTCGGATACCTTCTTTCGATTCTATTTACTAAGTACTCTTAAATGTTATTGATTTTAAATAATTTCTTATACAGTTTATGTAAAAGCGAAACATAGTGTTGTAGGGTCAGAGGTAAAATCTTCATATTTAAATCCTCTAGATATTATTCATATCCTTTTTGCTCCGGTTTCCTAACATAATTTATGATATAATTATGTATACGATTAGCTCACCTTTTATGAAATATTTGTTTAATATGAATATTATGTTTATATATCCGGTTGTTATTGGAAACAGGATTCTAATAATAATTATTGATGATTCGATTAGCCTAGTTTTGGTTTGTTGGTTTTTGTTAATAAGTAAGTAACCAGTAAGTGCCTCGCAGAAGGGTTGAAGTAATAACCTTTACATACTGTATATTCCACTTGGGTGATAATAATATATCACCCAGACGAACGAAGTGAATTTTGTGTCTCCTCATTTTACCTCGGACTCAAATGAGTAGATTTTTTTTTCGTGTAGTTTGTTCACCTTTGAACTGCATCATAATTAATTTAATCTTACCTTTTTATATTCGTACAGATTAATATTTTATTACTCAGCTTGCAAAATTATCCCCAGAATCATTTAAATGACTTTATTGGTATAATATAAATGTTAATAATAATGATTGGGTTATAATATATACCCCAATTAAAACCTTTACTTAATAATTTATATGCAGGTATTTTATGGGTTCGAAGAAAAATAAATGTGGCAGTGGGTATTTTATTTCCGTATATATTTAAATTATCTGAAGTGACGTATCTGCTCACTGGGTATGAAAATGAGTCAGATTTTAATTAGGATATTTAACTTTATTAAGAATTTTTCTACATGTTAAGAATTAGATTTATTGTTTAAAGGTCAGCAGGAAAACAATAGATATTTTTCGTTAGCTGTTTTGCGATATGATGTATTTTACGCGATATATACGAAAACTGTGAATTTATTTAAAACTATTGGTAAACATCAAAGGTGGTCCCATATATTTCATCAAAATCGATCCAGTAGTTTTTTTTTGATGAAGACGTTTTTTTACATTTTATGTGCAAATAATTATTGTAACTGCTGCTATTAAATCCTTCAGAAGTATTTCAATTCAATTCAATTCTTTATTGCATACCATTGATACCATAATGTTACATAGGTGGTCAGTACAGTGAGTTAACAGTTCATTATGGACCCTGTCGGGCACAGCAAAAGTAGGAAAGAGGAGGAATTTGCTAATCATTTTATAATATATGATATATTTTAATATAATATATTGTGCGCATTTTATATAATTATCCTTTAACTATTGGTTTACTTATTATATATTTTGCTATACTCTACATTAGTAGTATTTAGTTTAACGAAACGTTGTATACCCTATTATAATACGACCTTTAAAAGACAAGTCTAATTTAATGAATTCAGTAAGCTATACAAAACTACTTTCGACGGCCATTTGCATAATAAGTATATTACTTACAATGATATAATAAACTTGCATAAATACGAGGCCAATGAAACAATATCGGCTTTGAGTTCATATTTATGTATTTTGACCTTGTAAGCAATATTAATTAGTGCCCTAATTGTGAAAAGAAATGCACTAATTATAATCATATTGTGAAATAAAATTATGTTTTTAAATTAATTAAGTAGGCCTGTTAGTTTTTATTTATGTAAATTTTAATTTTAGTATAGTTAGAGTTTGTTCTTATATTAGATTTAATAGTGTATTAATAAACTCTAACTATACTAAAATTAAAACTTACAAAATTAAAAACTAAACGGCGTCAAAGAACTCATCGTCATCCTTGTCAATGGCGGGCAACGTGCCCAGAAGGCTGGCAGCATTGAAACGTTGAATGGCTATGCCGATTCTCTGTGCAAGGAACAAACCCTCTGTTTACGAGTAGATTCTACCAAACGTTTGGAAAGTTCTTTGAAAAGATTTCGTGTATTAATTAAGTAGGGTTTATAAAAAAGCATGGGTTGGATGCAAAAAGAAATATTTCATAATAAGAGTTTATGCTTCACATTTCATTTGAATTTGGTTTAGCTATTTTTGAGATCATTCGAACAAACAGATATGTTTTTCGTATATAAAAAACCTATAACCTCGGTCTTGTATCATGAAATAAATATATTATATACATGTATATATGTATAGCTAAAATATGGTTGGTCAGGCCGAGAGAATGACTGAAAAACGATTGACGAAAAAAGTGTTCAAGGCGAGCGTAAATGAAAGTGTTAGAAGGGGTAGACCTAGGCGGACGTTTCGAGACTAAATCGGAGACGTCTTTAAAAAAGACCAGGTCAAGAGTACCCTAAACCGAAGAGCATGTATGAAGGGAATAATGACAGTGGACGAAGCGAAACAAGTGTGTAAGGATAGTACCAAGTGGAATGACAGTATTATCTACCTACCCCTACGGGAAAGATGGCGTGATTATATTATTATTTATTAATTTTATTACTTAAAATATTCTTAAGACTATTCTGAATAAAATTACCTGTTAACATGTTGACGGATTTACTTTCACAACTGGTATAAGATTTAGATAATTTTAATTGCAATTCTAATGCATACATTCTAACAACTTTATTTCCGTATATCCATAATTAATGGAAGGAATAATGTTTTATGTTTATATTAGTATGAATTTAATTGACCATAACATACGCTAATCATAATAAAAGTGATTTCATTAATTCTTTAATTTATTATTTGCAGTAAAAAGTTTATTATTACGAACTAAAATATGCGTGTGGATATAAAATGTATTATTGCGAAGAATTTATTTAATTAGGTATTTATTATTAGGGGTGCCAGCCCGCTTTTCAATTTTCTTATGTTTTGTTTAGTTCTGCTATTCGGGACAGAGGCAAACCGAACCAGTCAAAAATTAGAAAAATCCGTAAACTGACTCAAACCTTTCGATAACATCTTGTCATTCAAAATTTTTACGTATTGCTTGTTTTTGGAATCTTAAATATAAAAAGGCTTCTTTTATTTATATTACCCTCCAGCTTCCATAATAAAATCATCTAAAACATCATCTAATAAATTCCTAACATACGCAAAAACCCTATCAAAACCGTCACATCACATTTCCATGAAACGAAACAAACTTTCAATTTCCAATCTGCACAGTATATCTTCAAACGAAAACAAAAGTCCGAGCTTTTCCCGACAATAAGCGCATTGACCATAGACTATATTGACTTTCACTACCATAGTGCCCATATGAAACCTGTTTGTATGTAAACACACGGGCGAATATAAGGAGCGGCCGCGTCCTGTGGATGTTGAAAGTTCTGGTTTGATTTCCTGTAGCCTTTTGCGGTTGTTGATAATTTTGTTTGGTATTTTAGTGTTTATTTAGAGGTTTGGTTGGAAATGTGAAGGTTGATCTAAGCTTATAGGATATTTAAATATTACAAGAATGGCAAAACTTTCATACGGCCTTTTGATCTTAACTTAGAGCCAGAATAATGGTAACCAACAACTATAAAAATCAAATTTACTTGATAAATTACATCAAAACACAGAACACATAATCTTGCATCACAGAAAGGTTTATACTAAGTGGGAATCGAACCCATAGATAGTTAGGACTGCCATTGTGTATAGACAGCCAAATCACATACAGCAATGAACGTACTACTCCTAAATCCAGGTAAATCTATGGTGTATTCATAGGATTTAATAATATCTACTCGTAAGTATGTGATAATTTGTCATTAACAAAAGAAAAAAAAATTCGGAAGGAACTCTACCAGTCCGTATATTATGCTTTCACTGGAAAATCGTTCAAAGTTCAAGAAAGGATTAAATTACATTTTGCCACAATAACTAACAACCAATTACTTAAGACTATCCCAACGACCGATGCACTACCTTTATTGATATATAAAATTTATTACTTTATCAACATCCGCGCAAGACGAGCGAAAGTTACTAACATACGAGCATAAAGCTTCAATAAACGACCACATCTACATTACATAGTAAATGAAAGCCGTACGTGCGCGCGCATTGCCGCTTCCCGTATGTTTTAACATGCCGCGCATGCGCATATAAACTCCGTAGTGTCATGTCAATCATATTCAAGTCAATAGAATTTTAACACTTTGATGTAAGATTATGTACTAAGTGTTAAGTATATTTATTTTGAGTTGGGTTTTGAAATAAGATTGACAGATACGATAATTGTTTGACAAGCAATGTAAAATTATGTATTAAGATGCGATGGTTTGGATTGATTAGGTTTAAATTAAAATCTCTTTTTAAGAATAGGTTCAAGTATTTTTCAGCCCACAACGCAAAAATGACAGGGTGGAAGACGTGTCTGTCTGTCTGTGGCATTGTAGCACCCAAACGAGTAGACCGATTATGATGCGTTTTTTTTGGTTTGAAAGCTGACATAATTGAAATGGTTCCCCATCCATAATTTATGAAAATTAGGTCGACATTTCAAAATTTATGCTTTTTTGGAATTATTCGTAGTTGCTCTTGACTTCCAGGCTTTAAAAAAAAACCAATGCAATTGATCGATTACTATTCCAAAATTAACTGAATATCGATGCATTCCACACATTACATGCTATGTATTTCGACATATACATGTGCAGTGATATAATAAAATACACATAGTGTTAAGAAGTCTCTAGGATGAAGAAATAGAAAGGTAATGGATGGTTACCAAGATAGTGTTCATCTAAATAGCATCTTATGTAAGATCTAGACCATCAGCGCTTCCTAAATACTGTAATCTGGTATAAACGTACGCTTTGAACGAAATAACTTCATACAGAAGTATAAGTACTCAATAAAACTGTTATAATCCGAAAGAAAATTTGATTAGTTAGAAATTATTGAGTAATTAGTCATCTGTGTTAACTATCCATTTTTTTCTTATCACGTATTTCTGAAGTAGTTTCTTAAATTAGCACATGGTCTCGACTCCAGATAGCTCAAAATTTAACTCACAAAAAAAACATAACATATCATCACGCCTGTATCCCCGAAGGGGTAGGCAGAGGTGTGCCAATGTACACCCACAGTTCACCGATATGTTTTAGGTCCCATGTAATAGGGGGCGAGCCTATTGCCACTATCCGGGCACAAATCCAAACTCCGACCTGCTACTGAGAATTTCATAGAAAAACTCAATAACAACTTGGTCGACGCGGAAATCGAACCCAAGACCTCTAGCGTAGCAGTCGCGCTTAGCACCACTAGGCCAACGAGGCAGTTAAAGTGAGCTTTTAGTCTTGTTTGTAAAATAAACGATTTCATTTAATTTGTTCAATTTATAGGAACTACCTGGAACCTTATGGTTTAAAATATTTATATATAAATTAATAGTTCAAATAGGAAATACTATTTTTATTACAATACCAATTTAGCTACACATCCCTGAAATTGCTGAATTAATAAATGTTATTAAATATAATTGAAGGCCGAATCCTTTGGTTTATTGATCCGTTCCTTGAATTACTTAAATATCATAATGTTTTTAAGTAGATGATTCTAACTTATGGAATATTACGCGAACGGGTAAATTGATAATTAAATGTAATTATTATTAAAATACTGACTGCCTCGTTGGCCAAGTGGTGCTTAGCGCGCCTGCTACGCTAGAGGTCTTGGGTTCGATTCCCAAGTCGACCGAGGTATTATTGGGTTTTTCTATGAAATTCTCAGTAGCAGGTTGGAGTTTGGATTTGTGCCCGGTTAGTGGCAATAGGCTCGCCCCCTATTACATGGGACCTAAACATACCGGCGGTCTGTGGGTGTACATTGATACACCTCTGCCTGACCCTTCGGTACAGACGTGATGATATGTTATGTAATGTTTATAAATAAAATAGGTTTTGTTCTACTTTTATCTAAAAATACAATAAAGAATACACCACAAACTTTTAAACAACTCCAAATAAAATAACTTAATTTCAATTCACACTAAAAACATAACATAACATAAAATATCATTAAAACATCTCAATAAAATCTCCACAGTACAGTCACAACAAAAAGTTAATTGAAAGTAGCGTCTTGAGAACCGATCGCACACCATCATTGTTTCACTTTTTGTGTTCGATTACAAAATATCGCATGTTTTGTAACTTTGAACTTTTCTGCGCGACTGTATAGAAAACGGTAGGTTGATGACACGAGACGTGTAATCGTGACGTCATTGTTACAGATTTAATCTGTGGTTATGTATTGCTTTGTAGATGAGTTTGTGGTTGTTGTACAATGTAGATGAATGGATTGTGTTTTGGTCGATTTGAGCTAATATTTTGGTTTATTGTCATTTTTTGGATGATGTACTTTGGCATCATGTTTGTTTTTAGAAATTAGTAAGCGTAAGAGAATAGCGGCCAACAGAGAAGAGTGGCGGAGTTGTGAAGCTTGCCTACACCTGAAGTGATGACCACGACCACTCTGTCAAGACTGATCCCGACTAGGAAGAAAAAGAAAATAATTAAAAATTGAGTCCTAAAAATTGTGTGCCAATGATCCTTGGAACACAATTGGTTCTAAAATAATTTAATTATACTCTTTCGAATTTGTTTGATCGTTTGTAAATTTATACGCAGTTTTGTAAATCATTCTAGTTTTGTAAATTAATATAGTCTAGATTTTATTTCTACGTCATAAAAAAGAGATACACACATATTATTAAAATAAAATCTTGCTCGATTCATGCGATTTTGTACCATATACTATACTCTAAAGAAACTAATTACTTAATCATTGTTACCATACAAAGTTCCCATATAAATGATATCCACGTAAGTATGGGCTATTGTTCAAAACCTTGTCGTAATATTAAATGAAGTGAGATCTGAGGTCGCGATACCGGAAGTGAGGAGCGGCCATTGATTACGTCACTTCCGGTCACGTTACGTCACGTGTGGCACTCTTGCTTTTTAATGTGTTAGGGTTGGCACTTTACTGTTTATGATGTTATTTTGTTGTGTTGATTTTAATTTATTGTTATGAGGTTAAATAAATATGGAGTTTGTAATTATTACTACATTAGAAAATGTTCAAGTACCTACTTTCTTTCTTTTACAAAGAAGAATGTATCTTTGAATAGAAATGGAAAAATCATGGTTAAATAAACCTTGTTTAAGAAATGAATGTTTAAGACAAAATAAACTCGGGTCGTTTTACAAAATATATTTAAAAGGCGTACCTAACAGAAGAACATTTCAAATCAATGTTAAATTAACCAATATATATTTTTTCAGAATAGTGCCAACCCTAGATTTCCGAATAAAAATGTAAACCATCTCACTAGGTCTTTAGCTATTTGGCTCATATGGTAATTATAACGCATGTTGATATCCTAGTCTCAAAAATGTTACATAAAAATATGTGTAGTGATTTCTTTTACGTTAGCTTAGCAAAGAAAAACATGATTTAGTTTATTTATAAATATTTAAATTACATATCCAATTATCTACCAGACTTGGAACAAACATTTGTCTCGCACACAAATGTTTGTCCCATTCGGGGACGTGATGGCCTCCGTGGTCGAGTGGCGTAAACACCGGTTTTTTAAGGCATCGCCAGCTCTGAGGTCTCGAGTTCGATTCTCGATCAGGTCGAAATGTAGGAAATCACTTTTTTAAAATGACTCGGGTCTGGGTATTTGTGGTACCTTCGTTGTCTTTAATTTCATAACAAAAGTGCTTTACCCAGTAACTTTGGGTTCAGAGCATTGTATGTAAAGTCCTTATTTATTCTATGCAGTCGAACTAATATACTTGCAATGCAAGAA
This sequence comes from Autographa gamma, assembly GCA_905146925.1. Classification (NCBI taxonomy): domain Eukaryota; kingdom Metazoa; phylum Arthropoda; class Insecta; order Lepidoptera; family Noctuidae; genus Autographa; species Autographa gamma. The sequence goes on from LR989875.1 coordinate 1,740,354, forward strand.
TTTCAACGTTTCTGATGTCATTATAATACCGATATACTTACAATTCTGCTGATCACATAACTTTCTCACTAAGAATGTTAAGTATATTACATCAGACTTGTAAACTCAATGAAGAACAATACACAATACAAAAATTACTCTTAAGTAATAACTACGAGAAAAAAGGTAGCTTTATGTAATTTGACATTGGATGAGATGATTATTGTTGTCATTCTTTATAAAGAGTGTTACCGAAAGGGTATATCTATCCAAAAGGAGTGAAGAGTACTTCTGGTATAGAGTAAGCTTACGAAATAGCTCCAATTAGTTACTTACAATTGATAATTTGATACTTACACAATTTTTTGCATGAATTATTTTGAGCTGAAATTTTGTAAACTGATTCTTTACTAGATACACTTTTCTCCAGTTTTGGATTGATATACCCTTTCGGTTACACTCTGTATATTTTAAAAGCAAGACCTCCGCCACTATGGTACCAAATAAACTAAGTTTTTTTCTTAAATGCTTCTTCATATACACACAAAGTTGCTATATTATACTATAATTCTTATTATAATCGCGGAAGAAATACATAACTGCTATATAACTGCCTCGTTGGCCTAGTGGTGCTAAGCGCGATTGCTACGCTGGAGGTCTTGGGTTCGCTTCCCGAATCGACCAGTGTTATTGGGTTTTTCTATGAATTTCTCAGTAGCAGGTCGGAGTTTGGATTTGTGCCCGGTTAGTGGCAATAGGCTCGCCCCCTAATACATGGGACCTAAACATATCGGCGAACTGTGGGTGACATTGGTACACCTCTGCGTACCCCTTCAAGGATAGAGGCGTGATGATATGTATGTATGTAAGAAATACATATCAAAATGTAATTTTTATTACATAGTAACAGTTTCAAAAGAACAAATGCATAATCTTAAACACTAAAATGTCTTTCCAATGCCTAGTCACGCACTTCCTATCATATTTAAATGCAGTCTAATATTCATAGACACACATTGTTTTAATATAACAAAGTAATAAAGATAGCGAAATCCGGAATAGACATTTTAAACAATACAACAATGATTTTGCTGTATCATTGAAGGAAATAAAACTGGACAATCATTTTTGAAGGCATGTCTTGTCTAGCTGATTGCAAAAGATAAAATCTTGTTAACTTTGAATAGGATTTGGTGTCTTGATTATGTAATTAACTATCTTTTTTGTGTGTGCAAAGGAGTAATAAGTTTTAGTTTGATTAAATTGCATTATAGTATTATGTTAAAGGTTATTTTTACTTCAAAAAGTAAGTTACTGATTCTTTTTTTATTTAAAAGGTGGTGCTTCCTGTGTGGTCCCATTTTATTTTGGTCCAGAAAGTGTCCAGACAGTGGGATCCATCAGAAAAATACCGTCTAGACTTATTTATTTTTGTAAGAATTATTTTTTATTATTTGTTACTCAAATCCTTGACAAGTGAAGGGTAATGTGTTAAACTGTTTGTGTGTATGTTTGACAAACGCGTGAGCCGATTTTGATGATTCTTACGTTAATCGATTTGTCTTAATATTGTTGATAACTCTACTTTTTATTTTACTCAATAAAATATCAATTTATACATTTGTGAGCTAGTTATATAGACAATGTAATTTAGAGAGGTACTGAGATACAAAAAGTAAGCTTAAAATACCCTGCCATTTTCTAAAGAAATTAAAATCTTTTACATTTGGAATTATGTACTTTACTTGTAAGATATGAATAGTTAGGTTAGTACTTTACGGTACAATTATATTTTATTTTCGAAATTAACTTAAAAAATATTTACAATACTATAAAAACTAAGCCTACACATTAAATAAGAAAAATTATATACTAAATAAAACTAAGAACTAAAATAAGGCGTCAAAAAACTCACCCACATCGCTGTCGACTGGGAGTGTGCCCAAAAGGCTGGCAGCATTGCCACGTTGTATGGCAATGCTTATGCGCTGACCTAGGTAGAAGCCAGGCTTTGGGTCACACGAAGTGTCAACCATTTATGTGTATTTACGGTATATTTATGAGTATTGTCCTTTGCTAGTGAATGTTAACCACGATTGTGAGTAATGGCCCAGCGAGTCGTGAGCTATAGATGACTAAAGGTGTCAATTGTAATAGACATGGATATATTTATTAAGTATCAGAATTACTAGTTTTGAATCTGACTTAGTGCACGAAGTATTGTGAATTTCTTACTTATCTTTTTTTGAATTTCTATCTTATTTTTACGGGAATATTTCATGAGGTAAGATAAAAGGTCTTTATATTTTATTTATTTAATTTTTAGCCATAATCGTGCCACTGCATGGCAGAGGCCTCCCTTTCCTTCTTCCAAAAGGTCTTTTAGGTATATTTAATTCCTTTTTTGGTTTTTAATTTTTTATCATGTTTTTTTTTTTATTATTGGGTTGTTCTTAATGAGGTGACAAAAGTAAAAATAGTTATGAGATTATAGTTAAGGCATTTTAATTCGCCATTTAATTAGTTAGTGTTTCTTTTATGTACGAAATTTTGAATTTTGACCTAAAGAAAAACTTATTAGAATGTCTTAAAATCAGTAAAGACAAGATAGTCTATTAGTTATAAGAAATTTCTTAAATACAGATGAACTTCAATGTAGTATAAAAATAGTATTCATTTATAAAAAAGCTTAAACACCAAGTTGAAAGCTCTAATCTCTTTTTAATGACCCAACCAGTTACTAGTATTAATTACAGTGATACCAAACTCTTACTAAAGAGTTATCAACGGATAATATTCATGCATAGCGCGCGTTCAATTGAATGGGTAGGCGTCGTTTAGAACTCGTTTAATTGATTTCACGCTTGTTGGGAGGCTGTTGAAATAGGTAATGGGACTTGGCTGGTTTATGATGTTAGACCATCGACGTATGATATGCATAGACTGCTACTATCGCTAGGTTCCCCTTTTGCCAAGCGAGAGCAGTTTTTAGTCTGATCCTAGTACATTTCGTTTTTTATTTAAGTTAATTTTCGAGCAACGAGAAACTTATATAAGAAAATATCGATGGTTTTGACATTGTTAGGATAATATTAGTGTTTTAGATAGATTTTTTAAAACGGCAAGCTCCATCTTCATACATAATTCACGACAACACTTGTTCACACTAGTGCTTACGGTTTAAACTCTGATAGGCTCACTCTATAGTTTCAAATGCAACCTCGTTTGTTAGACCTATTTAAAAGGCAGAGTTAGTGGAATAAGTAATATTAATAGTTCATAAGGTAACTGTATAAAAAATTGAACCTGACATTGATAATTCATCAGGAGAGCGTGGTGATACTTGTTTATTTTTTATACGAGTAGGGTTTTGCCCAGAGGGACAGTTGTAGCCATTTCATTATAAGTTTTTTTTTACATGATTACTATCTATTAAACATTCTATATGAAGGAAAAGTGCTAACAACTTTGATGCCTCGCCATTAAAATCAAATCAAACGATTTCATTTAGGTATAAAAAACGGATAAGAGGAGCTTCATAGATACATTGAAACTTATACGGTAAGATTTATAAAAGTGCTGACGATCTATAGCTCAAGTAATGTCTGTCAATATGTGATAATGAAATAAGGACAAAAGAAAAGGTTTTCGTATGTTTTGTGGTTTGTATTCACAACTCTTTTGCAAATAAATAAATAAATAAATGCGGACAACATCACATACATTGATCTGAACCCAAAGTAAGTAGCTATTAAGCACTTGTGTTATGGAATTCAGAAACAACGAAGGTATCACAAACAACCAGACCCGAGACAATGTAGATAAGTGACTTTCTACATTGTCCCGTCCGGGGATCGAACCCGGGACCTCAGAGCTAGCGACACCTTGAAAACCGGTGCGTACGCCACTCGACCACGGAGGTCGTCAAAGAAAAGGAATAAGTAAAATTGAGTAAAATATGTTACCACATAGGTTTAAAACTAGCTTTACAAATGTAAACCGTTCATAGAAACTTGGCTATAAATAGTTAAGAATTTAACTGCCTTCCTAAAGATTACATGAATTATAGACAGGATGTTCTAAGATACATAAATTTTAAACCAACCATTTAATATATATAATTTGCTGCCAATTCGATTTTATCGATACGTCTAGCTATAAATTCCCATCTAAAATTATACTCCCACAAAATACATGAAAAACCTTTTATAATTACTGTAATCTGTTGAAGTGTTGACATTTCACGTTGAGCCTTGTAACAGATAAGCCGAGGTCCCATTGCAAGCGATTTTGATTTCGACCAAAATTATTAAAATTATTATGACGAAATTGTCAGAGAAGTGTTTTGCAAAATTATGTGAATTAACTTAGTGGAAACCCTAGATTGTGGATGTCGTTAAACTTTACATAGGTAGTGTGTGATTACGACAAATACGTATGTAGGGCGGATCTTGACCAGTCAATCGTGATATAATTTTCTGGTTCACTAATTGACTGATTATTTTCTACACCACAAAAAGAGTATATTATTATGTAGTTTATGTTTTGCGTATTTGATCTATAAGATAGATACGTCTAATAGTTTTATTTGAAAAATATAAACAGCTTCGAATATCATTGTCATAGCAGAATCGTAAGTTTAAAAACACGCGTAAAAAAATACGAAATCGGGCCTGAGATTCTAGTTATAAGGTGTGCTCATTTGGAGCAGAGGTCTTTGTCTATAGGACGTCTTTTTTAATTAATCGCTCAGCCACCAGTATGACCATCGCCCTACCCCAGCAAGGATGCGCAGTCAACATATTTCAAGCGAAAGTTGCGCACCTTGAACAAATCCCCTGCATTACTCTTACGTATTACTTACATGTATTAAATATTTTAAGTATATGTATTATATATGTTAATAATATGTAATGCGACATACATAGGTTTATTGATTACTCCATACATTGCGACACTTTTGGACCCTGAGAGTTGTCCCCATAAATGTATGTATGTCAAAATAACCATCAAAACGTACTAATTAGTGTATCTAAGCTAACATGATAAAAAAACTGTCTGTCTGTTATGCTTTCACGGCTAAACTATACGACCGATTTTGATGCAATTTGGTATAGAGTTGGCTTGAACAAGCGTGGTGATCAATGCTCGTGCCTTCTCTATATGGGAAGAGACCTGTGCCCAACAGAGTGACGTTTATAGGCTGGAATTATTAGCATTATAAACTCCAAAAAATGACAAATTAAATTTTTGCATTGATAACAGATATACATATACAAAGGCGATGTCAAGGGCGAAAGTTTTTATAAAGTAAATTTGTTGGTATGACTGAATGTTCGTTTCCCCATCACGCAAAAACTAGTAAACGGATTTTAATACATTTTGGCTTACGGTTAGTTTATAACTTGGATTAAACCATAGGATACTTTTTATCCCGATAAGAACAGGGTAAAACTGGAGACATCTGCTAGTATTTCTATAAGGCGCTTAAATGTTTATTTTATTTATTGTGACTAGCGTTGTTGCAAGCGTTTTAGCATTTGTAAGCTTACCTTGTTTGCATATTGAAACTTGTTAGATATTCATTTAGAAACCAGCCTATTGTAATTTTACCTGACCTGGGAAGTGAACTTAACTACCTACAGTTGGTTACCCAGCCGTGTGCATTGCCGTGACATCAAGGTGTTTGTATCGTAGGCTTTGTTTAAAATAATGTCTTTTTTCCGGTGTATTATGGATTTGTAGCCAGTTGTTATTTTTAACAAAAAGGAGGAGGATGATTCGACTGTGTGTGTTTATAAAGTGATAAAGTTATCTGGCAATTGTAGATTGATATAACAAAATATTTTTGGTTTCAACTTCGGGGTACCTTAGAGGGGTCCTATATAAGTTTCATCAAAGAAGATTCAAGTTAATTTTGTTTAAAAGGGCCTTAAGGGGCCCTAAGCCTTTTTTACAATGTGTTGTAGTTGTAAATGGACTTCCCAATTTTATTGAAATAAACTATAAACTCTTGAGTCATGAAACATAATCGCATTAGGGTACATTATTGAGTATTATTAACCGACGAAAACAGAGGAGGTTCTCAATTCGACGCGTATATTTTTTTTTTTTTTTTTTTTTTAAGGTATCATTTACTACCGAAAAATTATACACCGTGATATTTTTTACGGCCTTCCTAGATACTATTTCATAGTGTCGTGTTTAATATATATATACGTGTGCGTAAATAAGATTTATAGGCTAGAAATAACTTTCCCTAGATTATAAGTTATATTATATTATATCATGTCTGAGTTTTAAGACGATTATAATGTTTCAATTAATTCACAAAAAAAACTTATAAGAAACTATTAGATTAAATTAAAAGATATTTAATAAGATTAGAGAGTTCAGATTCTTTACTAAGCTTGTTGAATCATAAGTAACGAAAAACATTAAATTGCTTTACAAGATTAGTCAAGATTAATAATATTAAAAGCGCCTTCTCGTCTACCCTCTAAACAAGTGACATATCTTTTACAAATACTTTATATTATTTATCTATGGAAGTGACAAGTCTAAGTCACGTGCGTAAAGCCTAATCGAAAATAATTTCCCTTTCCATATTTGAGCGATTTCTATAATCGTTAATGCTTGTAGCAATGTCACGTTTACCGGGGCTGGTCTCTGCGGAAACAGTGCATAAGGATATCCACGGATGAAAAAAGGTGGAAAGCCTCTTTTTTAAGTGTGTATAAGTAAGTGCAGATCGCAAAACTTTTTTTTTACATTATGGCCGCCTGTGCTATTATTGATTGACATTTGTGAAATTCATATAGGACCACCCTTGAGGTACCTATACGTTATTGATGATAACAGAGTTCTTGAAATCAATATACAATAAAATTGACGAATTGAGAATATATTCTTTAAAGTCGGTGCAAAAGTTGTAGCTTTTTGTCAAACATTGTCACTGCTAGAATTCATGTATTTCTGTCATTTTCTGTACCCCAGGCATTAAACCTTGACATTATTTTAATTTAGTCAATCTCTACTTGACATGAGCTGTTAAAACTAACATAACGAAAAATATATCTATTTACCAGCCTATAGCTGTCTTACTGTAAGACAAAATTATCTTAGATATAGGAGGAACGATCATTGAAAGTTTTTAGGTAAAAACTAAAGAGAAAAAATTAAGAATGGTATTCGGTATAGCTTTTTCCAAACTTTGTTGGAGTCGGCTTCCAGTCTCACTGGATTCAGCTGAATACCAGTACTTTATAGAGCCTACCTACCTATTTGAACTCCTGAACCCATTTACTGAGAAAATCTAGATAAAACTGCAGCAAAAGTAGTAAAGATCTAATGATGATTGAATTCTAAAGAACGATTTATAAAATGAGTGAATAAGAAAGAAATTGAATGAATGATTTTTAGAATTGAATGAAAGAAATTCCGCCGATTGTAAATAATGAAATTAAATGAAGAAGAATGAACATTAATACGACCTTATGGCACTTATAAATTTTAAGTATGGTTTTAAATGAGCTTTCTCACATAAAAGAGCAAATAGGAAGTAATTTAAATTTGTTCTTTTATTGCAGTTAATTAATTTTGCAATGATTCGTTAATGTCATTTGGATGTCAATAAAATTGAAAATACGATTACATATTAGTTTATTAGGTATACGCAAATGTTAGGTATTGAAATAAAAATATGTTTTACGGATTTGTTGCGGTTTATTTTTAGATTTTAGTTCCCGATGTTTAAAGGTGCAAAGGTGTCGAAATGTCGGGTCTTAAATCTAAAAATAAACCGCGAAAAATACCGTACAAAGTAGCTTTATTTCAATAAAATTTCAATTTCTTATTATTGTACTAATATTTATATGAAATATTATAAATTGTGAAGCTATGTTTTTTTGTGGTTGTTCAGTTAATTAACATCAGAATAATTCGTTAAAAGCACAATAAAAGGAGTTATAGTAATTATCCTTAGAATAAGTTTTTGTTAAAAATTCAAAGTTTTTAATTACCTTTATTGGTAATTAAAACTTTACCTTCTGAATTAATTAACCAACAATAGACAAATAACTTTTTGGACCAAGTCAATTGAAAACTTTTGAATTTCACAATGGGCAAAGTTTTTATAAAAGTTTGTAAATTTCTATACCAAAGTAACTTAATTTTCATTATTTAATTAAATATAACATTATTAAGTAGATATAATAAATTAATAATAATAAAATACTTACATAAAATATAAAATCCAGCGCATGAGAAAACAACTTCAACTAAAAAGTCACAGATTCACAAATGTCAGTTATTTTTTTAAATTACGATCTTTAACTTTTTAAAGGCACTGGTGCAGTCGTATTCAGCCTCGATGCAGTTTAAAATACGAACTGGCCGCTTGATTCTATGTTTTTCGTTTTAAACCACCGACCTCGTGTGTGGAGGTGGCATGATAAAATTTAAATGTAGAATCGCTAACTCCAATTTATTGTTTCTACATTGCGTGTTTGTTTAGTAGTTAGTGATGTAATGTTGGAATGAAAACAGCAATGGATTTGAAACATTTGGAATGTTAGTAAGTTGTAAGATAGCCGAGTTTAGCTTGGTAGTGGAAATAAATGTACGGTCCTTGGTGTTTAGTATACAATACTGCTTTAATACGTTATTTTAATGAGCACTTCTTTTTAAAACGGTAATGTATGATGTGGGAATGTTTACTGAGAGAATGGACCAAATTATAATCGTAGTTATTTTTTTATTCTTTGTTATAAATGCGGCAATTATACACTTTTTATTAGATAATGCCTTTATTTGCAATCATTGTTGTTATATTTATGCCCAAAGGCAAACACTTTAAGCTTAGCTAAATAAAATTAAATTGGCAATAAAAAATGAATTTTTTTATATTTTTTGATGTTTTTTGTAGTGTCTTAAAGATTGGCTATTTATTAATTATTGTCGTTTAATGTACTAAAGTGTTATATGTTAAACAGCCTTACCACAACACTGTGGTTTTTATACTTAGTAGAGACCACTTATATTTAATTCATGAAGCTAAGAGCTCATGAATAAGGGCCCGATAAAGCCCAAAACTATTCCGACGAGACCAAAATATATACGAGAGAAAACTATACACACAATCTTACTATCTATAGGTTTAGTACTTACACTTAAATAAATGACTATATTTTTGGTAATGTATCAATGCTCTACAACCCTTTAATCTTTGGCAGTCGTTAAGTCAATTCAGACAACCAGTCTTACAATGGGATACTGTTTTTCAATAACACAGCTAAAGACTTCTGCTTCTGCTTTTAAACCAAAAAACCGCATAATAATTGGTCTATTATTTTAGGAGCAGACACGTGCCCGAAACTTACGATTTAAAATTATTATTTTAAAATACTTAAGTATCATAAAAATACTCCTGTAATGTGTAAATAACTCCAAAATCTACAAAATCTTGACAAAGTTAATTAAAACCGCGACCCTCATAAACGGTGTTTTGTTTACTATGTACGTAACTAATTACGCAACGACAATAATAAAGGTTCAAGCACACTATGACGTAACAGTGACAATTTATTCAAAGGAGAAATTCACCGAATGTTCGGATCTTTGCATAAGTGTGTGCTTTAGCAAGTAATGGTCTATTACTGGATTAAGTATTCATAATGTTGATGAATATAAAATTAAGTTGATATTAGGAGGATATAAACTTTTTTAGTACATTGGTGTTTTTTTAAGTTGACTAAATGTCACTTTTGATGTGTAGAACTGTGTTAACTATTAGGTAACATTTATTTATGATCGCCATAGAATTACTTAGAAAGTAGGTACCAAACATTTCATCGTAAATGTTTTTTTTTATATTCTTACCATATTACTAAAGCGACGGTTTAGACTTGATGTTTTTAAATCAATCCCTTAAAGTGACAGTGACAGACACAGATTTAAGGACAACATATACTTGCGTGCTTTTGACTATTATAAATTATTCTTTTAAAATTAGCATAATATTTAAAAACGAAATTAATTTCAAATTAAAAATTAAGTGACATTAGGGTGCTGAACCTTATGTAACGTAATAGCCTTAGTGTGTAAAAACCCTATATCTGAACAAATCGTGTTCCCAGCACAATTTAAACCACACTTCGGTTTCTTTGTTATTTAAAAGTGAAATTAAACTCTCATGGGTTAAAAACTAGATTGTGATCGACGTAAACCTATTGTTTTAACTATCGGTCAAGTGTGAGTCGCGACGTGGGAATTAATATAAAAAATGGGTTCGTGAGTTCAGTATTTAATTATTTTAGTTTTGTTTTGATAGTTGTGTTAAGATTGTGTTTTTGTAGCTATTATGATATGTCACGCGAATGAGATATTTCTCATGGTGTTGGTAATGAGTTTTATTATCTGTTTATTTTGCAAAAAATACTACATGTTATACATTTTTGTGCAACTAAATCTCTCATTTGAACTTCTATATTGATAATGGCAACTGATTTAAATGTAGCCAATAAATATACTAAGATGCCTAGTTTTAGGAAAACACACACAGAAGAAATTAAAGGTGCTCCCTCACCGGGAGCATTCGCGTGTAATGTAACGTTGCAGATTTGAGCATTACATCAGTGAAGGAGGAGAACCGAGCATTACAATGCGCACCTTGTAATGATACAAACCAAAGTCGAATCTATATGTTACATTACACGCAAATGCTCGTTAGTCAGGGAGGTATTATTGTAATGTAATGCTCAAAGTCGAATCTATAACGTTACAATAGACGTGAATGCTCCCGGTGTTTTTTTTTGGTATAGATCTTTGCAGTTATCCTGAGCGCAGGCTTTGACTGCTTCACCGGACTTTTGGCGAGGACTTAAGGCCTCCAGCCAGAGGTGCTCCCGGTGAGGGAGCACCTTTGTGTAAAGTACTTTTTCTGTCTGACCACCCCCGCGTTTTTAAAAGGCTGATCAATTTAATCGATTGTTAAATCAACATGATACGTCAATTATTGATTAGTTGATCAAGCCTAACAACCAATTACATCGCTTGACAATAAAGTTGACAGATAAATAACATTTCGATTAAAATTACATAGCCTATTGAAAAGTGTAACGAAATAAAGAGATATAGCTATGCTAAAAAAAATGCTTAGATTTTTTTTTTTAGTTTTTTAGTTATTCTAACTTTAAACTTTTTGATTCTTATTGTTATTGTGTAAAAAGACATTGAACGGTAAATATCATCCGTAACTTATAATTAATAACTTCGCGTGTTTTAAGTTATTAAAACTGTTATTTTTATTTGAAGGAGAACTTCTTTTACTTTAGCTAAGGATTAAGGATTTAAATTATATTATTGCGAACACTGTTTGCAAAATAGTTTTTGTATTTACTTTTGTTTTCTTGTGAAATAAAGTCTAGACTTGATTTATGATTACACGAATTGCCTAATAAAATGTTTTAAGTCATCTTTTTTTTATATTTCACACGTAAGAGGCCCAGACAGAAGATACTTCATTAAATACATACATGAGCCTGTTTATCAATGTTGACTGGCCCATGTTTCTACAAAGATTGGAGTTCGTTTTTTGTGACCAATTATGGCATAGAAATACAGTTCAGCAAAAGGCAATGAATAGGTGCTGCTTGGTAATCTCTCATTAGATAAGGGGCCCAAGTCTGCTATTTACACTCGGTTCAATGTCTTCATAGTGTCGTGCCAGCAGAGCCATTTTCGGAAAATTGGTATTCTACTAAACGTCAAAACGTCAAAATTGCGCATTAGCGTAGTGGCACCAATGATCGACACTTTAAGGATCTTAATCGATCATAGTGGGTTTCTTTATTAAATTAAAGGTATATTAGTCACTTTTAAACCAAAAGTAACATTTGAGTATGGTAAGGTATATTCTTGAGATAAGAATAGAATGTATTATTTTTATTTGCTATAAACAGACAAGAAAAAAAATCAAAAAAAAGAAAAAGTGTAAGAATCTCCAGTAACCGACACCTAGTCATTTGACTGTTACCAGTAATCGACACCCCAGTTATCGACACCCCAGTCATCGACACCCCAGTTATCGACACTTACCAGTTATCGACACCCCAGTTATCGACTATTATCTATAATGAGTATTTGCCAAATAATCACACCATTTGACCACATTTGTCGGTCTTTAAAATAAAATTACCTGTTTAATAAGTATGCATATTTTGTTACAATTACCATATTTCTCTTACTAATGGGTATTAATCATGTAAATACTCGTACAAGACAGAAGATATTGACAAGTTGACTAGCACTTGGCGATTTGGGGTCGTTTCATATCTGACGGTGGTGGCGTGCTGTTAGTCGCGTGGCGCTGGGGCGGGCGGGCGCATGATGGAGGATTCGGCCTTTCACACTGACCCGACGACGCGTCAGGTGTGGGAGGTTGGATGTAAAGTTGTGTGCTTGTTCGTTCTGGGGTTGCGCGGCCGATGTTGCGCGCTGCCTTTTCCGCCGGATATGAACCGACCCCTAGGGTGCTGTCTTTTTTGTATTAAAATTTTGACGTTTGATAAGTGCTACTGTGTAGCTTAACTTAAATTAATGATTTTTGATTTTGATTTTGGTTCTGATTTTGTCTGTGTTGATAATTTTTGAATTGAACACTTCTTTAGCGGCTTTTTGTAATAGGTAAAAAAAATTAAACTCGCGTCAGGTTAATAAACGTTCCAGTGCACTTTACATTTGTTATAGCCACTGGCAATCCTACAAGGTCAACATTGGCAAGTAGGTGTACCTAAATTTTTCATTAAACTAAAATTATCTGGATACGAAAATACCTGCCACTCACTGACTTAAAATAGAAACATCGGGCCCCTGGACACGTGACCTGATCGAAAATTCGTATGACGAAAACTTCTTTAGCGGTGCTGTACAGTTTTTTTTTGTAATGAGTAAAAATGATAAACCCGCGTCAGGACACGTGACCTGATCGAAAATTCGTAAGACGGATGTAATGTTTGTGTACGATAGCGCAATAAATTTATATTGTATTTCTACCACAGGTATGATAGTACTTTAATACTGATAATGAAAGCAAATCGTGCAAAATTATTACCTGACCGTATGGTTAAAAAAACTATAATTTTTATAAGTCCTGTATAGGACTTAATTTTTTTTTTTTCGGAATCTTTCCGATTTTTTTCTTGTATTAGGTTGACCTTGTCTGTAGCAACTATTTAAGTTCTAAAAAACATGGCCCCACGACGCACCGTTTTCGAGTTATGAGCCTTTTACTTGAACGGCCTTTTAATGTAAACAGCCCATAAGTCGGAAACTGTGCGTCGTAGGGCCATACTTCTCAGATCTTAAATGGTTTCTGTAGACAAGCTTAATCAGATGCTGCAATAAAAATGCTCCAATACTATAAAAAAAAAAAAAACTAAAAAAGGACTCCCAAATTTTTTTACTATTTTTTTTTTGTTTTCTTTGGTGCTCATAGTGCCCAAGCGTATGCTCCAACTCCTACCCTCCGCCCCTAAGACAACCAACTGAACCTAACTGGTCGGGAGTATAATTTTTTCTCAGAGCCATCTCTAAAACCAATCATTGACACATATTATTTCCCAATAATCGTCACTTGTCGATTTCTGGTAGGTCAACTTTGATTAGTTTACTTCAAATATCTACCGAGAAGCAAAGTCAGAAGAGCTATATATTCACTTATCAATTGAAAAATGTTTCTAATAATTACTATCGACACGTGTCGATAACTGGAGAAAGTCGGTTTGTGAACACCAATGATCGACACCAACATTTTACTAATATTAAAATAATCTTGAACTTATGTTATAACAAAATTCCACCCTTTAGTTCTTATAAAAACCCGTAAAACTCATAAAATTCAAATAACTTACAATACATTAGCATAATTAACAAAGAAATGTACTCCCTTCCTTAACGATTTCAGTAAGAAATTTTGTTTTTCTCGCCGGTACTCGAGCCACAATCAGTTGTCACACCGCTACTTTCAAATAAAACAGTAAATATCGCTCAAATATCAATGGGAGCCAGTAATAAGTGTGCTTTCTATGTTACAGTGTCGTCAAATAAATAAATCGGTATCCTACTCTTTATTTTATTAAATAAACAAATAAAGTGTCGATTACTGGTGCATGTCGATTACTGGTGCCACTACGCTAAGTACAATTTGTACCAAATGTATGAACTATTGGGCACAGTCGTTGAACATTGAACCGAATCGTTCCAATGCGCAATTTTGACGTTTTGACGTTTAGTAGAATACCAATTTTCCGAAAATGGCTCTGCTGGCACGACACTATGAAGACATTGAACCGAGTGTAGATAGTAGACTTGGGCCCCAGGAACGAGGGTTGATCATAACACTTACTTTCGTGGTTTATATATTAATATAGAAATAATAACTAATGAGGAGGACAACACATACATTGCGACTAATCCAAATAATTAAGCGAAAGCAAATGTCTTTAGATGGTTCCAATCAGTGACGAATTTACCGCAGCGGGTTTACGGTACACCAGGACCAGAAATAATTAGAAAAGTACATTGAACCGTCCGGGGATCAAACCCGGGACCTCAGAGCTACCTCTTAAAGACCAGTGTGTACACCTCTCCACGACTGGTCAGTGTGACGTAATATTAGAATTAATTCGTCCTCAATCATTCATTACAATCAATGGACTAGATAAAAAAGTTTAATTGCGACCATAATATAATTTATAATTTAAATCTTTTTATCAACGTTATTCCGCGTGTGACTACAATTTACTTTTATTAGATAATCTTTATAAGTTATAAATCAATTACTTTGATAGCATAATATCCTCTTTCTGTCTCTATCAATGTATAATCAGAAACTGTCAAGAATAACCTACTTATTAAATGTCGAAAATAATTATTTTAATAATATAAATGTATTTATTACGTATGTAAAATGTTGTTTGTAGGTACATTGAGTTATGAATTTATGAATTAATTATAGCTATATGTGATTATAATTTTATCATAGTATATTTTTTACTTATTCTTCTATCATACATTTACTTGGGATAGCTTAAAGAATTGAAGGCAGATACAATATGAACCTTTAACAATTTTTTAAAGATATTTTTCAACTACTTAAAATTTTTCGTCAAAATCTTTTAAACAAATCTTAATATAATGTCTAAATAGAAGGAAGTTATTTTGATAAGTAATTTATATTACCGCTGGACACCAAAAGATAAATATTTTTATGCCATGTTGGATATCAAAACATTAAAGTTCATTGATCTTAGTATGAATAAGCTTCTAAATAATATTAGAATGGTAATTTCGGCTAGTCTCTCACCGGCTCGTTGGTCTAGGGGTATGATTTTCGCTTAGGGTGCGAGAGGTCCCGGGTTCAAATCCCGGACGAGCCCATATCTTTTTGTTGGATTTTGCTATTATTTTATCATGTCAATTTAGTTCCCTGCTTTCTAGTAGGTACTTATCTATTTAATTTATGTTTTGACGGACACTACTGGTGATGAATATGATCTCTCAACAACTACACGTGTCTTTTCTGTAGGTTGTCCAATCAGGTTTTAATTTAGAGGTTAAGTTTATTACTTTTGATTCACTCTAATGCATTATTAAATAATTACTCACTAATTCTACATTTGATCGTTTAGATTTTTTCAAATATAACCCTTTTTAAACATTGTTATTATAGTACTTCCGCATAGTATCACAGTCATTCGTTACAGTTGCATACGCTAGCGCCATCTCTTATAATCGATGCGAAACTTTTTTGATTAGTTGTTAATAGACGCGATAGATGTCACTAGTCAGAGCCAATGCGATGTTGATTTTTTAATTTGTTTTGTTATTTTCCTTTTTTTCTATTGCTTTATCTTAAGTTTTAAGTTCTATTTTATATTGTTGATAAAAAAAAATATCCGTTTTTGGGATATAACATTAACGTTTTTAATAATTCTGGAACTAAGATCGCAAATTATTTTAGGTAGGTTCAAAGTAACAAAATTACACAAACATAATAAAAATATTTATTAATTTACAGGAATGAGTGAAATTAAAATATGTTCACAATTTCAAGTAAAGAAAATAAAGCAGTGAAAAAAAGCATTCCATTTGTAAGTATCCAAAATTTAGTTTAATTAACAGTTTTTTTAAAGTAAACAATCTAACAAAATCGCCCCATGCCCAAAAAAGTATAAAAACAGTACAAAAAGCTTAAGTCTAAAGCAGGTAAAAAATTAAATAATAAAAACTTCATAGTCAGGTAAAATGCGATGTGTCTGGTAACTAAAGTTATCGCCTTGATGCCATAATTTAAAAAGTAAACTTCCGATTATATTGATCTTGTTATTAATTTATCGTCGTAAAGAATTCGACGAGCAACGATTCACGTCTAACTTAGTGTTTAAACTATCCCACAGAAATTCGAAAAGTAGGCACAATAACAAGTACACTGGAACGTTTATCAACCCGCCAACCCCGCCTTTTTTTTTTGGTAGAAATCTTCGCAGTTAGCCTGAGCGCAGGCTTTGACTGCTTCACTGGATTTTTGGCGAGGACCTTAAGGCCTCCAGCCAGAGCAATAGGAAAAAACTAACTACGTCAGCAACGTCCACTAAGGCCACCTCCTGCGGGGTTTGGACCTCTACTTAGTGCGTTGCTAACAATCTTAATATAGCAGGCCAGTCCTGCCACTCACTGACTTAAATTAGCAACATCGGTCCCTTGAAGATACGACGACGCCTGATTTGAATGGAGTTTGGCTTCAACGCGGGAAGAATTTAACGCGGTTTTAGATTTATTTTTTCTTTCTCTTTCGACTACCTATTGTGTAGCTTTTTTCATATTTCCTATCCAGCAGCAAAGTCTCCTAGTAGTATCTCTTCTCATTCTTTCTAACTTTTGACTTTCTCCATATTATCTAAAGTAATTTGATTAATTGCTTCCTCCAATTAAGTTCCAGTTAGTTTCTTATTAATTTTGACTATCAGTCCTTAGGTCAATTATTTTCTAGATTAAGTATTTTTTGTTTAGTTGTTCGTATTAAAAGCCTCATATTCTTTTTAAATTATGACATTCTAGAACAAATTTAGTTGCTCAAGCTTATAATAAAAAAATAAAAACTAAAATAAAAAGCAAACCGAAACAAAAACAAAATAGGAAATAATTTGCCAAAAGTAACACGCCCCAATAAGCTTAACCAAATCCATTCGAGCAACTAAAGATGTCTGACAATAAAAACAATTTATTATATGCTAGACATAAAATAATCGTCGGCTGGACAAGGATCATTTGTATCAATAGGTTTATACCTATAAATCTTGCCTTTAGTACCAATAATAATATTATTCTTTTGGTCGAAAGCCAGCCCTGTAATTTTGAAACCCAATTGCCCAATTTTAACGGGCAAAATACTCTTAGTAAACAATCTGAACAAAGAACCTTTAACAGCTACGATTGCTTCATCATTATTATTTAACTGCAATATGTATTTGAGTTCTCTTGTGAATCCTTTATACTGTATTGGCTCATATAAATCCACGGAAAAGAAGTACAATCTCCCATCTATGTATTCGTAGAATGCGTTACCCTTGCTATCTAAAATAAAACTATATGCTTTCGGAATCTTCTCATATCTTTTGACAGCTGCAGACCCATTCATGAACTTAAATATTTCGTGGTTAGATCCCGTGGCTATATACATTTGGTTGTCGATTTTATCAATGAATATACTTCTGACGTCATCGTCTCCAATCGGTCTTTCAGCTGTGATTTCTGTCCGAGAATAATCGTAAGTAACCAGTCCCTGGTTAGTGCCTATATAGATCATGTTATTTGTCGTATCTATGGCCACACATTGCCCTAGTAGCTCATCGGAAACAGGTAGTTCTTTAATACCTAGCGACCCATGTTTTAACAGATGTATTCCTTTGGTGTAATTCCTTTTATGTAGGATGAAGAATATATGGTCAGTTCTTGGGTCTATGACCATTCCTGTGGGGTAGCCATCGATGGTAGCAATGAGCTGTCGCTTGTAGAAGTCGTTGCCAATTTTAATCCTCTCACATTTCTCTGCGTTGTAACCGTAAAACAAAATGGCGATGATCGGCAGGATTTTTGTCAGGGTCCTCATTGTAAGCCTAGGTTCATGACAAACGTTTGTGGTATCTGAAAACAAAAGAAATTAATGTAAATTACGTTATTGATGATTGTGATTGGTGGTATAATGGCCAGAAGAAATTTATAAGCTAGTATTATTGGCCCTATTCAAAGGATCGTAAGTATTATCAAACAAAAGTGTTGTAATAATTGTTTTTTTTTTCTCGAGCAAACAATCACAGCAATTGCGATGTTTTATTCAATAAAGTAAACAACATATTTGTTGTACAAATATTTATAAACAGTATATAGTATACACAACATATTTTTTGCATGCTGCCATATTAACATTTAATACAGTTCTTCTTTTGTATAAATATTCTATATTCTTCTTCTGCTTTGCCATTTCCCAATCAATTTTGGTGTCGGCTTTCAGTTTCACCGGATTCAGACGAATGCCACATTTTACAAGAAGCGACTCTCTATATGTCCTCCACAAACCACTTTACTGGGTAACACAGTATCCGATGGTAAACTGGTTGCCAGAAATTCTCTCCATTGTTACTGAATCAAGCTACAAAAGATTAAAAAACTGAAACTCCAAGAACATCATATAAATAAATTAAATAACCCCTGTTTCTGGAAATGGGTATTGTAAAAAATAACAGGTCTAACGAACTACCATAATGTATTTAATTTAATAACATTCAGTTTATGATTCACGCACCAAATATGAATTCCCAGATTGGTATTGAACTATGGGTTATCTTTTGGCACTGTATACTAACTTATCAACAATATTTATCAAGGGTAAAGGCACACTTAGGTTTAAAATTAGACTACACTTAGGAACCAAAATGGAACTGGACTATCCATGAATTTTAATCAAATTTCCCTAAAAGAATCAAAACGTTGGGGATTTAAATAATTTTCTTTTTATCAAAAATATGTTATAAAGCCTGCTTTTGTTCAGCAGTGGACGTCTTCCGGCTGATGATGATATTGTTATAAAGCACAATATTCTAAATTAGCTAGGTTCAAAGTACCAGCAAAGGCAAACAAAACGAGCCCAAACACAAAGGGAATTGCGTCGTTTCGTTACAGGTTTCTTAAGGTCACCTTCTAGCTCCATCATCAGACCAGCTCAAAAGGACCATAATATTGTATAATTACTGATATTACAAAAGTAGACAAAATAAAGAGGTTTTAAAATAGCTTGTACTAACTTGTACTAACGTACAAAATCAAGATCAAAATCAAAATCTCCAGACTCCAAGTTGGTTACCTTGAAAAGGTTATATAAATGACACAAACAAATGCAACCGAATTCGCGCATTCTACGAAATTATCTATTTCATTATCTCTGAAGGAATATGAGCTGTAAACTGTTCATATAAGGATGAATTTGCGATGGTGGCATTTCGATGCGCTTCGTCTCAGCTGTAGAACGAATGGAGCCATGAAAGAATTACTACGTTTACAGAAGTGCGTTATCTATATCGAATTAATTCCAGTGATGCTAGTCTGTAATCTATCGCCTGTACTTGGTGACCATGCTTGTTTGAATCTGCATCTTTGTGTATGATTGTAAATCTACTCAGATCTATTTTTATTTTGTTTTATCTTATCAACCATCGGATCCTTTTGTGTAGCCTCATTGATTGGTGGCAATAGGCTCGTCCCCTATTACATGGCACCTAAACATACCGGTGAACTGTGGGTCAACCTCTGCCTAACCCTTCGGGGATATAGGTGTGATGGTATGCATTGACGTTGTGACCTGTGTATTGTCGATTTTTTTAAGTCGTGTCTCCTATTTCGCAAGTTATCTTCTCATATACACAATTGTTAGAACCATACGGTCTCATCAGTTTTTGTTTTAACAAGTATTCAGTTTCATGAATAGAGTTACCATTCATTGATTCTGAGGATAGTATGAGTTGCATGCAGTTTATTAAACAGTCACAAACGTTGATCATTTTCCTCTCCAAATTTAGCATCAGGAATTCACCATCTCTTATATCGGAATCATCAGATGTTAGGTCTTGTCCGTGCAGCTCGTTTATCGTTTTTCATCCTTGTGTTTCTTTTTGGACGTTCTTAATTGTCACGACTTCCACTTTTTCTATTACTTGTGTAATACATAGAAATGTATCTCGGTCGTCTTTATCATCTCCATTTTTTCTTCTATAATATTCATGTTAAATTTTTGGCACTACTAATGAATCTTGCAGCAGTCCCCTATTGTTCTTTGCAAAACCTATTTTGGAATATATCTTTCTCAGAACTAGATTCAACAGTTGAAGTCACCATTTTTCTTCTTTAACCTTCAAGTTTTAAGACACATTTTCGAGTTCACTTTTCTTCGAAAAAGCACTTGACAAACGTAAAACTTCGAACTGAATCACTCGCAAAGCCAATTATATCAACACATACAGAATAATTTCTAATATAATAATAATGAACAATTACCTGTCCGTATCGTTCGGCTGATTGTTATGAAATGTCCGTATCACGGCGGGTTCCAGACGCTTTATAAAACATTTGCCATTGTATCATCGTTGCGTCGTTCTCATGCTTGTAAATATTATCCATGTTGATATTATGTTTTGTTGCTATAGGATGTTCGGTTTTGATCTGGTCTATGAGCTAGGTTACCTAGGTGTTAGGTTGCATTACGGTTGTCTGCCAAACATAGCTCCAATTGGACCTTGGGAAAGGCTAGAAAGAATCACTTCGCTCATCTTGGCCGGTCTGTTTATTCCAGGGCTAGGGAATACCATGAATATCTAAAATTTAATTACTAGGTTTAATGTTGTGTTTGAAATGTTTACTGTAGGATCCATCCTACAGTCAACATTTCAAACACATTAGGATAGGATTCTGGTAACGAAAGGTTCTTATTTGTTTGCCATTTTAAAACATGGCTTGATATGTCCCTTACTTAATCCGTCTGAAACCTGAATCGGTCTTTAAATGGCTTTTCGTTTATGTTATTTAGCTAGTAGTTACAACGAAATTTCACCCCTAAGCTTAGTTCCCAAAAAATGCATTGAAATTTTCAACAACTGACTAAAATTATGTAGGAAATTCATTCAAAGGTCCAAACCATTGCCTTATTCAAGTTTTATAGGTACACAAGTGTGGATATGTGCTAGACTACAAGTACCTGGTCCATATTCTCCCACGATAATAAACCCATACTGTATAAAAAATAATAGCAGTTGTCTAATAGTGATGTAATTGATGTTATCATCGGTCAGGATCCCATCATTGATTGACAAAAATAAACTAATACTCAGTTAGAATAATATCATTATACCTTGGCCCTTTGGCGGTGATAGTCTTGTGAATTTTTGGCAATCTTTTTGTAATCAGGTATGTATCTAAATTTTTTGTTACAATTTAAGTAACTTCGAATATAAGTATTAGATCAGTGTGATTAACATTTATAAATGGAGTCTGCTTAAACTAGTATGCAGTTTTTTAAATCTTAAAATTTTTACCATCAGTTATGGCTAATTTCGGAGAAAGTCTTTATGATCAATCCATTAATGACATTCGTGATCGATGAGCGTTTTAAAGGTGTCGCCGGCTTTGAGGTCTCTGATTAGGGCTTGCGTGGGTGTGGTATCTACCATCGTTGTCAATAATTCCTTAACACAACCGCTTCATCTACTTACTTTCAGTTCAGAGCAATGTGCTGGATATTGTCCACATTTATCATTGTTTTTTAAATCATTTTATCCGTTATTACTTCGTATTATTTAAATTTCTGCCTCCCGATACTCGTCAGCCAGCCTAAAAATAAAATGCCTAAAAATAATTGCATTTTTTTTGTTTTACTTTAATAAATAAATTGACGAACTTACAGTTGCATCTTTGTTTAATTTTAGTAGCCTTCTCACTTTGTAACATTAGACGAATTCAGACTGACATCATCTTTATCAACGCCTAACGTTGGTCAAACGTTGCCTTAAATGCATACCCATATAAATATAAATGATAACATCTATAGCCTAAACACTGAAGACACAGCTTTGTCCTTTGTGTAGGTCAATTGTTTTGAGTAACGGATATCTAACTGGCTCTAACAATGGCTGTCAATTATAATAGAGTATAAACATCTGAATCATTCTCGTCGATTGAAAACAGACAGACAGTGTGTAATGTTTATGGTTTAGTTCGTATTCAGTTGAAGACGAATTCGCGTGGAACAGACCCTAGACGGCCGTAGACATTGATAAGTTTAAAGAGGGAAGGGAGGCCTGAAGGAAGGCCCTGCAGCCCTCTGCAGGGCAAAGGTCTCCCTTCACACTTCCCACTTTGTGGTGTCTCTACACCACAGGATATAAAAAAAAAAACGATTGACATTTTGATAGGTTGATTGATTAGTTGATGATATTATTTAGTTCATCATAAAAATGGGCTTCAATTATTTTTTTACTATAAAGGGGTGATTATGGGAAAATTATCACCGTGTACCCAGTGATGGCACTGGGTAAATTATGGTCAATAGCCATTTTGTTTTCCCTAAACGTCAATTTGTTCCGAGTCTTTAGTAAAAGTCACTATGCCCAATAAACTGCATTTACGTTATCCTGAAAACTGTCAACAAAAATAAAAACAAACGAATTTACTAAAAAAGTTTATTAAATTTAAATTACCTTCAACAATCATTTGAGCTGTACTTATAGATGATACCGTTCGTTGACACATAGAAATCGTATTCATCAAACGAAATACCCGAAGGTACATAATCTAAGTCCATTATCTTAATAGGAATCACATTATCTGGTCTTAACAAGTAAAGGCCATCATTCGACGCCAAAATAACTCTGTTATAGAAATCAATAGATATCGCTCTAGCTGAATTCTTAGGAATTCCCACAAACTCTATAGGTTCCTGAAAACCTTTTAGCATAACTTTAACATACTTCGAATCGCACTCGTAATAAATATTGTCTTTATCATCAACAGCTAAAATGAAAGCACAAGGAACATTCTCAACTTTTCTCTTCTCGTTCTTATTAATATCAATAATGTAGACTTCATTTTCTGGGAAGAATACAGCGTACAATTCATCCGTGTGATGTGGTTTAAAAATCTGTACTATATCTTCGTCTTTCTGACTGAAAAACTGAGCCTGATCACTGTCATTCAAGAAATGTAATCCGTCATCAGCTGCTATATAAACTCTTTTGTTTTTAACGTCTACAGCCGCCGCTTGTCCATTCACATTATCAATTTTAATAGGCATATTCCCTCTTAGAATATACTGTTCCATTTTAGTTTGGACATTATCGTTTTGTAAACTTTCGAGATCAATTAATGTGAAGTGTAGATCTTTGTTGTTGAGGTTGAACTCTAGGTTCGTTGGCAGACCTTTGATCGTGAGGATTGCTGATCTTTCGTAAGCCGTTCCATCGAAGACGTGTGAGCAGTTCTTCGAGTAAACTGATCCTATTAGCATTAGGATGAGTAGTGGTAGCATTTTGATCTGTAAATGAGAAAATTGAGGTAAATATTTTGTAGATGATGAGATTACTCATTTGATGGCTGGACAATCAAATGTTACTCAATGTCGGATATTAAGTCTCATGTTGTCCCAATCACTTTGAGGGATAATACAGAGATTGATTTGCGAAATAGCAATATTTAATATGGATTATATGGAGTGCTACGATACCTTATTTTTTAAGTGTCAGAGTTCGAGTTTTAATTTAATAGGGTCACCGTTTTTTGCTATTGTAGTTATAACGACAATGATTTTAGCTGCTTTAAATATTATAATGTTTAGTCGCCAATTAAAGTTACTTTTGGTAACAAGATATGAAAATAAAAAACGGGTTTTTCTTGCAGTTGAGATGACCTACAGTCTAAGATAATAAAGCTGTTATCTTGAAATTAAAAATATTTGAATATAATATATATATATATAAGCAGTTGAATGAAGTTTTTTGCATGCCTAGTTCTGTTGATTTTCACACGATATTTTTTTTACTATTATTCAGTGTTTCGATTGTAGGTACTTATGCTATATGACCGATATTTTCTTGATACTATTGAATGACTATATTTCCTCCAAACTTATAAAAACTTTATATGTTTAAAACAAAAATATTTATACAGAAAAATAAAAAAATACGACAATAGCTGAAAATAATAATAAATAATAATGTAACTCTGAATAAGTATCTTTCGTGAATTTGTTTATTCTGAATGGATTTAGTCCAAAAATATTCGTATGTTTTCCAATAATTATAATCTGTCTGAACTTTGTCAATTACAATTTTACTCAAAATACGCACCAAACGGCAGTGTTTTATGACTTAAAAAACAAAAACAAACAAAACAAAACTAACATTCTTAAATGGAATTCCCTTTTGATGGCTTAAATTTATCTTAAACTAGCTGTGCCCTGCGGTTTCACCCGCATGAATAACTAGGTCCCGTTCCCAGTGCCTTTATGTTATTCAGGGCGCAGATTAATCCAACAAATTACTATTGTAACAAAGGTTAGGATTACTTAATGTTTTTATTAAGTTTATTTTTTCTTTTTTAAGAACCTTCTCCTGATAATAAATAACACAACAAAAAATAATTAGCGAAATCGGTCCAGGCGTAATTGAGTTATGCGCCTACCAACACATTTGGCGATTCATTTTTATATATAAAGAAGATTGACTAAATTATTTCTTTAACTATAACTGTTATGATAATATCCGTTAATTTACGTAGTTTTTTGACACTTACCTACTTATATTTATTTAGGATTATCCTCACAACTGTTCTCACAGAAACTTAATCAACGACTGTTCGTTGTGAACTTAATAAATGTTTGTAACTACGTTTATCAGCAACTACACTTGGGGTTGAATGCACTTCTATCAAAATGGGGTCAGTATGGAAACAATATGCGCTCATTAACTTATTATTTTTTATTATTAATTAGGTAAGCCCACATTTTGTAACAGTTACTCAGGATATAAGATTAGGAGTTTAGTGAACTAATTTCCATTTAAACGCAACTCCAATTTGCTATATTAATTTAGCAGATAATAGATTCAGTATTTTTGCTAGTTCCTTAAAATGGACGCAATTTGGCGCTAGTGTAGTTTCAGAGAATGAAATGTCTCAATTCTAATGTCAATCAGTTGAAATTATATTCAAGACATAAATGAAATAACGGAGAGTTTTAATTAACTTACACAAAGAACAATCAGACTTCAAATAAGTATTTGTATAACGCATAAATGCTTGTCTCTTGTGGGGATCGAACCCGCAGCGCGTCGCTTAGTGACTTAAATATGTTTATCACTGCTCTAATAATGTAATACCTAATTAAATGTTTTCTGAGTTTTCCGCGAATGTTAGACATAATAAAACTACTTTTAACAGAATACAGTCACAGTTTACCCGTGACCATGACATCTGCAAAGGTGTTAACTTTGAGACCTAACATCTTAAATAAACCGCGATATAATCCGTAAAAAGTAGTTTTATTATGTATTTAATTTAATAAAAAAATAATTATATTTAAAAACAATTACCGTATTTTATCCTGCTTAATTTCACAAAATAAATAATTTATTATTCAATTACAATTTCCACAAAAACCAACACTAGGTATATTCAAAAAACACAACACAATTCACCAAATAAATAAATTATTGTCAAAAATTATTTTATTTTTTATTTTTATTTCTTTTATTTGTTTATGTGTTTGTGTTTTATTTGCAAATGTAGATAAGTTTAGTGTTACTGCTATATATGTAGGGGCGGAAGGAAGTAACTTGCTCGTTTCCATTGCTTAAAAACGTTAACTGCTAGTTAAAATTGTAATGTATGTGCTTTTTATATAACCCGACACTTTGGTTTAATTGATAATTGCTTCATTGATTTACTGGCAGTTAAACGGTTCGATTTGATTTGATTAAATGTTTTTTATTGACATGAAACTGTAAAATTTCACTTATACGCCTAACGACTGCATAAACAGTTTTTTTACATGCTGTAAAGATGTGCTCTTGTTTTCGTCTTACCGCTTTTTAAGGACCATTTAAAGTAAATAAAACAGTTTTTTTCTTCTATTTTTTATTCCCGGGAACAAAACAATATTTCGGTTGTTTTAATGTTTAAAAACTGAATAATTGTTTGTAAATTATAACCTAATTAAAGGTTTAAAATTCGCATAATTAATTACACGAATATTACTTGAAATAATAAGTCTATATTTTCATCATTAAAATATTATGTCCATCACAAAACACCAAACAAAAATAACATTTACTACTAATCATCAAAAAACTCTGACGGCTGCTTACAATGCGTACGCGCACGATTTTCTTCCACGGTCCGTCAACCAATCGCGTGCCTCCGTTGTATAACGGCCTCATGCAAGGTGAATACGTAATGTCGGCCATAGAATACCAAAGGAAATCTGGAATATGCTAAATATTTCGGCAAATAGGCCAAGTAACTAGTTTGTTTTGCAATAGAAATAATTTCACCATAGCAATAATTCAAAATCTCTAAACAAGCAATATTGTTACAATCGTTATGCTAACCGAATCGGTTTTAAAAAGTTTGGCACTCATAAGTCAGTCAGTCGAGAATCAATCTTTTTTATGGTACTTACTTATGATGATCTAACGTCCTCTATGCCTTAAACCTTTTCTAGTTTCTAGACCTAAAGTCAAACATTGAAATCATCCTATACTGATTGTATATGGGCTTCTCCCAAGTTACTCGATCAACCCCGACCCTCCAAAATTGGACCTGCAAGCACCCTTAGGCCTTGTATTTTGAATAAGAGGCTTACATAATACTATACTTACACCTTCTCTGCATCATATTCTGATGCAGAGAAGGTGTAAGCCTCTTAGCCTAGTCGGTCAATTTCAGGTACTTACATAGAATCTTACAGTTCATTCTTTTGTTTCAGATTACAAACATGTGGTCCCGAGTCCTCACCGCTTTCCTCATCGTTACCTGTACCCACACACAGTTCCTTCGCGGAAGCCGGCAAAAGAAGAATGCCACAATGTTCAGAGACGAACAAATCATATTCTCTTCTGCGTTCAATATCACCAAGTTATTAGTCCCAGCTGACGGCCAGAAATACTTACAAGCAGAGTCATCAGACATCCCATCAATATTCTTCACTGTAGCTGATCCAAAATCAGAAGGAGGTAGCTGTATTTATGTTCTAGAAGGATTTGCAGCTTACGAAATTCTAGAAGGAGGCAGGGACTCAACAGCAGACTACAGTTTCGACAAATCAATATACTTCGGCGCGAGAGATGGACTTTACAAATACCACCCTGACAGTTTATCTGCTAAGAAATTTGGACCTTTCAGAGATGATATAATCCAACTACAAAAGGCAAATGGAACTGATGTAATCTATATCTTAAATGCTGAACACAAACTTTATAAAGTCGAGAAAAATGGGACGGTTAAAACGAGGATGCAAAATGTTGGATGTGCACTAGAATTTGTTCTAGATACTTCGAATAATATTTATTATGTTTCGTGTGGTGATCGGATGCCGCATATAGTTAAGTCCAATGGTAATGTACTTAGTTTAACAGCGAGTGTTATAGAAGATTTTCGTGATATAAAACTATTGAGACCTGCGTTCATAATGGAGAATTGTATACCATTTTTTGGTGATGGAATTTTGTACATTCTATATGCCAATGGAACGTATGAGAAGAAAGATTTGATTATAAAAGAAAGACCAACAGCATATAGCGTTGATGCAGCTTTATATTTAGTCGCTGCAGTACATGGGAAAATATATGAATTTAATGTAATGGAAGTACTTATTAGATCTATGTTTGGTGTAGCTACCGAATGGCCGAAAGATGTCACGAAAATTATCATGTCTATTATAGAAAGTGCTAAGGATAATATATTTGGGTTTACCAAAGATTAGATAGCTCGGATCCATATTGGATTCGTAGTTTGTAGAAATCTAATACTCATTTAATTAAGTGTTTTGTTTGATATAATAACGAATGCATAATAAATATTGTTTAATTTTGTACAGTGACTTGTTTTATTTTGTTCATTATTTACATGTTTGATTTTTAAATTATATAGGTTTCCTGAAATGTGGATTTAAAGGTATATTAATCTGAATTCTAAAAAGTATAATTTTGAACCTATTTTAAAAAAGATATATTTAGGAGATGAAAGATAAATAGTTGTTGATATTCCTTAGCTTGTAACAGTATTTTTACATCAGCATTGGGCATGGATGTAACAAGCATAATTCAAGTCTTAGCACTGTTTGTTAAAAACATTTATTTCAACACTGGTACATGTTTATAATGTTTACAGATTTATAATATAGCATTTTCAAGACTCTTATTAAATAATTACACCTTTTAAAAATATTCTTTGGCGCTAGTTACATTGTACATAATTCAGATTTTCTATAGATAAATGATTGCTTATTTAAATTGTTTTTTTGGCTTACATTACTAACACTAAGTAGGTATCGTATATTTTGTTCTGTTTTGACAATATAAATATTTTACGCCTTCAAATCGTTTCTAGACCGAGTTGCGATAGCCTGGATTTCCTCATTGTTGTCAGATAAAAAGTCTTTCAGCCTATTTCCAGCTTCAGACAAAATTAAAGTAAGTAGGTTGTATTCATAAATTGATTTCTTGTACGCATGGTAGTGGATAAGTGTGGCTTCTAATGCCACTGCCGAAGGTTTTGTCCGAACAACGATTTCTCCTAATTCACTGGTCCCATTAATATAAGCTGTGTATGTTTTTTCATTAGCGATTAGAGGAACACCAGTATCGAAGATGAATGGTGGTTTCAGAACATTTAGATACGTTGGGTTTGCTGGTAATCCTTCAATTTTCTTAACTCCGTCCTCTAGTAGAACATATACCTCATTGTTCGTTGTGGAATAGAATAGATTGTTTTCATAATCTAAGACGATTTGTTTAGCATTAACAACTGAATCGATTTTCTCTTTCTTAGTTCCTTCTTCAGTAACTTTGTATAGTACACGATCTTCAGTTAAAACGTAGATAGCATCGCTGCCGTTAACCTTAGCAATGCCTATAAGACTGTCCGTAACAGTGCCGTATTTCTCAGCTTTCTTAGTCACAGGATTGTAAGAGTACAATCCGTCTTTAGCAGCGAAGTAAGCTGTTTTAGTATCATCGTTAGCTGCGGCCGCATCTCTTCCATTCTCAAGTAATTTCGTTGCATTATGGTTAACTAACATATACAGTCCTTTATCGACTCTTTCGCCTTTATCATTAGTGTCTGCTTGAACGAAAAATAGTGTTGTGTCTGAGTTTTCATCTTCCTCATCATCTGAGTCTTCGTCAAAGTTGAGGGCGTTTAATGGTAGAACTATGCTGACGATGTCGTGCTCGGCTCTGTATACGATCAGTGATTCTGGGTAGAAGTCGTCGTCAATGATGAGTTGATCGTCGCTAGAGGTTGGAGCGGTACACGCTAACCCCACTAGGAGAGATATCGTGAAGAATGTTAGCAGCCTCATATTGGTTTCTGGAACAGCAAACAAAAATATTAAATTATTGGTACAACATATTGGTTCCTTAGGTTTACGCGAATGTAAGACATTGAAATAAAACTACTTTACACGGATTTTTTTTGAGGGTTTATTATTAGATTTTAGGTCCCGACGTTTCGACACCTTTCCAGGTATCATGGTCACGGGCAGACTGAGATGGCGTTCGTCTTGACTGGATGTTGCTCGTTCTACCTTCATATTTTAACTAATTATTATGTTATAAATGATTATAATATTTGTGTCTTGATGTCTTGCAGAAAATCACCCAAGAGCAGCGCTGCGAGACATCAAGACACAGTGAGCACATACTGCGTAGGTCGGAGCTCAAATAATTAGTTAAAATATGAAGGTAGATCGAGCAACATCCAGTCAAGTCGAACGCCATCTCAGTCTGCCCGTGACCATGATACCTGCAAAGGTGTCGAAACGTCGGGACCTAAAATCTTTATATAAACCGCGAAAAAATCCGTAAAAAGTAGTTTGATTTTATTGGCACATTTCATTGGTCGTTCATATCGCGTACAATTATAATACTTAATACCAGCCTATTATCGTCCTAATACCAACTAAACGAAATAATTAAGTTCCTAGTTGTTATTGTGTTTGAGGACTTTTTGAGTGAATACTGTGATAAAGTTTTATTTATTATGATATCTCTTTGACTTCTGAACTTGTGTTGTGTTTATACCTAGATTTTTGGGGAAGTTTTGGCTACCAGTTTTCATAAGGTATGTTTTTGCGAAATATAGTCGTTATGTACGTATTTCTAATCATTATTATTTTTTGTTGGTACTTTTTAGATTATTTAGCGTTACAAACTAATTACATTGCGTGTATACTTTCTGTCCTAAGGATTCTTTTTAACAAATGTTATTGTATTATATTATCTTTTGAAGGAATGGCAGTCGCTCCATAAAATGATAAGGGATACTCAGATAATGAGAGTTGGCTTACTTAAATGGATTTAAGGGATTCCTTAGTATCGATTACAGTACAATATATTTAGACATTCCTTAAATATATAAGTTTGGTGATAACACCATATTATGGTACTCCAATCATAGGGCCAGAAAGTGGCCATAGGAAATCTGTAACGAAACGATGCAATCCCATGTTTGGGCTCATTTCATTTATCTTCATTAGTAAAGCAAGCCAAGCAGGTTGAAAAGCTTGTATTTTAAAATGATACATATTTGTTATTGTGTTTATTCGGGAAATTCTAGAGAAACTTATCTCCATTATTACGCTTATATCTTAAAGATAAAGATAAAGATAAAGATCGTTTATTTGCAAAAAACACGAGTATGCAGTACAAACAATTTTGCAAGCAAGATGGTACAATAAAAAGGCAGGTCCTTGCATGTTTTACCCACATGGGCGTACAAAATTCAAAATTCAACTATTTATACAACTACTATACTATTTAAAATCATAAAACGAAATTATTATTATACTTAATTGTAAAATATAAATTATTTATCATTTAGGAAATCATTTAGATTATAAAAACACCTTTCTACCAAATACTTTTTCAGATGTAGTTTAAATTTATCGATCGTAAGTTGCTTTATAGATTTTGGTATTTTATTAAAGTTGAAGTTCAAGAGATAAACAGACAAGATTAAAAGGTTATCGATATACACTAACAATATACAATTTTACTTGCTCGGTGCAAATAAATAAAAACTTAATATTTAATTTTGGACCCATTTCATTAATTATTTAAAAATTTAATTATTAGAATAGCTATATTATCTTCAGTTACTTTGAAAAAAAGATGTAGGTGCGAAGTCATTGTCATTTTTAGACGGATGTTTGTTACTTAATACGGCCAAAACGACTTTACGGATTTTGATGACATTTGGCACACACATAGATTATAGCTTGGAATAACACATAGTATAATTAATACTTCGATAAGCGAACGGGCAATACGCAGGCAAAACCGCGTTGCATATGCTACATAAAAATAAGCCAAAAGTATAAATAATTATTTGTGGTCTTATGTATGACAAGTTGAAGCACAAGTGCTCATCTAAAGCACTACTGAATCGAATTTGATGAAATATTCACTATTGATTGCCGTAGTGTCAAAGAAAGTCAATAAAAAAAAACCGTACTGATAACTGATTATAATAGAATGCATAGACAAAAAAATTAGAAAAAAAATTGCGGCTTTTTTAAGTTTGTTGCGGATCTATTATTGTATTATGCATGATTGATTTAAATTTTTTGTAAGTCTGCCAAAAATACATTAATTACACTAATTGACAATTTAGGTTATAAAAATAACAAACATACATACGTGCTTCCCAAGTAAGAGTTCACATCAAACTACGTTATAGAATACAAATACTCAGTATTATAGATAAGGGACATCGGTTAACTTTAATTAGGAGTTTATCAGTTAATTTGTTTAACTGTATTTTATACTAAGCTTGTTTTGATATACTTTTGAATTAATCTTAGTTTTTTGCTTATATTTTAATTTTGGGTCTATCTTTTATAGGTTTTTATAATGAAGGGATTTTCCATTTTTTTTTTCTCTTTAATATGAGTAGGATACTTTTGAATAATCTACTTAAAACTATGTAATGTAAGTTTTATAAATAAGTAGTTCTTCTTATGTAAGGTAGATATATTTTTAAGTACCAATACCCCAGCAACCTTTTAATAGATTTTACCTAATAGAATGAACAGACAGACACTACTTTTCTCGTATCTATATAGATGCTATATATATGTTTAAATCGGGCTGAGTACCTACAGCGGACTAAATATTATAGTGTCTCCACCAATTTTTATTATGGATGCACTGTTCAGGTTTCTCCCCTTATATAATATGGTATATTTCTACTGTTTATAGATAATTAGTAATTTTAATAGCAAGACGTTGCCGAAGAGTTAGACGGATGTCTTTTCTTCCCGGAGACTTTCATCACCTATGTTAACCCCTGACAATCGTTTTTTTTTTCCATCACGAAGCCTATATCCCTTTTCAGGCTGTAGACTATATCTGTACCAAATTTCACTTAAATTGGATAAGTAGTTTAGACAGATTAACTTTCGCATTTATACTTTCTATTAGTAAGGGTAGTCTACACATATTTTTGGTGGTTACCTATTCCAACGGAATGTGTAAGTGTGATAATTGAAATCAAACCACTTGTCAATTTCAACAGTATATATTATATATTTCAACAGTTTATTGTGTATCAGGTAAATTAGTTAATTCGACGTTTTTTGTTTTAATTTCATCGTGTTTCTCAACCGACGTGATGTCACCACTTGGCATTCTCGCTACCCTAGGCAGAAAACTTTGTGATAAATTATGTTTTTATAATTACCTTATTCAGCTTACCTATATACAAGAGACTCATGTATTAGAAAGTATCAGAAATACCTCCGGATATAGGGTTTGAAATCTCCAAACCGCAAACGAGCAAGCGTGGTGATCAATGCTCGTGTTTTCTCTATATAAGAAGACGCCTGTGCCCCAGCAGTGGGACTTTTATAGTCAGGTAATATATACTACAGACCGGCTATAGAGAATCAATATAAAAATGTTTTTGTCAATGGTAAGGAATAGATTTAGTCCCACATAAGTATCATTGAAGTAGTTTATTTTTTACTTTTAAATGCTATCAATGTTGTAAACACAAAACTAATTTATATTGGAAAGTATACATAAGCCCGCATCGTAGATTTCTATTATCATGAAATCCAATACATTAAGGTTTGTTGCCGGTCTAATTTTGTGATTATGTAAGTACCTAGTAATGTATTTAGTAACTTAGTTAAAAATGATAACTTTTGAACTATCGCGCTGCATGTTTATATTAATATTATAGAACGGGGATTAGCACGAACATGCATAAATGCCTTTATTAGTTAAAAATGATCACAAAAATATAATAAGATTGTCTATTACCCTAATTCGGTTTTGTTGTTTCGGCCCTAAATTAATTTATTTCCTTCGTGCTTCCCATTTATGGAAGCACCCTCAACTTTTGGATAAAATGGACCAAATTTTAAAACATACACTCATTTCAATTTTGAATGTGGCCTTGGACGACCGAGCTTGGGCTCAAGCCACTCTTCCCATCCGTATGGGCGGGCTCGGCGTCCGCAAAATTACAAGTATTAGCTTACCGGCATTCATATCCTCGGTCCACGGCACTGATAAATTAATCAGGAATATTCTCAGTTCCACACTGATTGATTTTGAGGTGCCGTGCTTCACCGAGGCTGTGGATGCCTGGAAAATTGCCTGCCCGTATTCAAATACTCCTGTGTGCCCATCTTCCCAGAGACAGTGGGACGAGCCGCTCTGCAGAGTAGTTCAAGAAAATCTACTCTCTTCTTCAAATACTTCTGCTGAGCGTGCGCGCTTACTGGCTGTGGGAGAGTGGGAGTCAGGCCTTTGGCTTCAAGCATTGCCTTCGTCGAACATAGGCACCTTGTTCGACGACACTACTTTCCGCCTTGCTGCTGCTCTACGCCTTGGGGCTTCGTCTTGTACCCCGCATCGCTGTCACTGTGGCGAAGTTGTCAACAGCCTCGGACA
This sequence comes from Autographa gamma, assembly GCA_905146925.1. NCBI lineage: Eukaryota > Metazoa > Arthropoda > Insecta > Lepidoptera > Noctuidae > Autographa > Autographa gamma. The sequence goes on from LR989875.1 coordinate 1,774,610, forward strand.
CCACGGCCTATCATGTAGCCGTAGCGCGGGCCGCATGGCGCGGCATGCTAATATAAACGATATTATCCGACGAGCTCTTGTCGCCGTGGGCGTTCCGGCTGTTCTCGAACCCAATGGCCTGGCACGCGACGACGGCAAGAGACCGGACGGTATGTCTTTGTTCCCGTGGAAGGTGGGTAGGCCTTTAGTGTGGGACGCTACTTGCGTCGATACTCTTGCGCCTTCCCATCTTCCTAGCACGTCGTGCTGTGCTGGCGCTGCTGCTGCGGCTGCTGAGAACCTCAAGCGGCGGAAATATTCCAACCTAGTTGGAAGTTATATATTCGAGCCGTTTGGGGTTGAGACACTTGGTCCGTGGGGTCCGAGTGCACACAGTTTTTTTAAAGATTTATCCAGACGCCTGGTTGACACTTCGTGTGACCCAAAGGCTGGCTTCTACCTAGGTCAGCGCATAAGCATGGCCATACAACGTGGCAATGCTGCCAGCCTTTTGGGCACACTCCCAGTCGACAGCGACGTGGGTGAATTTTTTGACGCCTTATTTTAGTTCTTAGTTTTATTTAGTATATATTTTTTCCTATTTAATGTGTAGGCTTAGTTTTTATAGTATTGTAAATATTTTAAGGCATTCTGTACATATTGTTAATTATTAAATAAACTTTGGAAGATTGTCTGTAAATTGAACATTTACACATACATTATTGATGTCATTTACATTCACTGTTTTTAATTAGTTCATTATCATTATTATTTTATTTGTAAAACATAGGCAATAAAAATATCTAACTTTCAAACATCTTTTCGCATTAAATGAGTTTCTTGAGTGTTAAATTTCAGGTTGTATTTAAATGTAGTTGCTGTACCTATGTGGCTATTCCCCATACTTTTTTTTTTTTTTTTTGGTAGAGATCTTTGCAGTTAGCCTGAGCGCAGGCTTTGACTGCTTCACCGGACTTTTGGCGAGGACCTTAAGGCCTCCAGCCAGAGCAATAGGAAAAACTAACTACGTTAGCAACGTCTACTAAGGGCACCCCCTGCGGGGTTCGGACCTCGACTTAGTGCGTTGCTAACAATCTTAATAAAGCAAAACAGCAAGGGATGGCTGGATCAAATTTTTTATTATTTAGGGACATATTTTTATTGCTAGTTTGGCCGGCTCGGGCCAGCTTGATCTAGGGACGGGAGGATAACATTTACGTTATTATTATTTATAATACGCGACGGGCCTCGCCGGCGAGGACGTAATATACGGCGGTTGTGTTTTGTATTGCTACTGCTAGCTAAATCGAATGCTTCTACATTCCCCATACTATTTTATTAAAAGCATTCTCGATCTGTATACAAGGAGCTCTACGTAACTCATTAAAATTTTAATGATGATAGTCAACCAAATAAATGGTTTATTAAGGTTTTTTCATTGGATTAAAAAAAGGATTCCTATTTATTTATTATTATGTTGGCCGCCTCTAAGTAAACCCAAAAACATTGGAGACATATTTAGGAAAGTGATAAGTATGTAGGTACTACCGCAGTCCGTCAAAATATAATGGTTTTTGATAATTCGTCATCAGAGATTATCGATGTAGCACAATGCCTAAGAAATGTAATGTTCTGTAAATGTTATTCCGATTTTCATTGAGTGGCTTAATATAATTATTTCCTTATGCGGTGCAATGTTTGAGTGTCTATAATAATCTTAATAAGTTGCAGGTACATATCTGTTGCAGAAGTAGTGTTTTATAGAACTATGCGTTTATGTATCACCAGGACAGTTTATGTATTGATTTGTATCCATCAGAATCTATTGGGTATAAAGAACATAGTAAGGTATAAAGGTATTTGGGTTCCTAATGTGTAGGTATCATGAAAATAGTAGGTGTGCAATAAAAAGCGTAATTAACTTAAAATAAAAAACATTTATTTATAAAATCATGATATAGTTAAAACATATCAAAAATTCGTACATTTCACATTTAAGGCAACGTTTTCGGCTGTTGGCATATTTATTTATATTTATTAGGTCTCTAATAAAAATAAAACTAAAATACAAAAATGTCAAACATCAGCCATTATATGCTTGAGATTTTTGTAAAAATAAAACTAATTGGTCCAAAAAATCTCGATACAATTTCATAAAATATTTTTTACAATTATTTTTTTGTACTAAAATCTCTTAATAAAATATAATTTATGTGGAAAATGTGATAAGTTGGGCAATATATATATTTATCACATTCCCCATTAGAATTTAATATAAATTAATATTAATTTGTCATTTTATTTATTGTCATGCAAAGCAGATTTTTTGCTTACAGTGAAAATGGTGCTTGGTGGAAATTATAACAAAAAAAATGGAACTTAGCACAATAGCAAATAATATAAAGATAGAGTACTAACTAAGGCAGCATTTATTTGTCTATTTGAGAAATTAATACCTATTTTCATAGCGATAAATACTGTTTTTGCTGTGTTGTGTCTATTTTTGAGTTTCTTGAATGTATAACAAAGTTGCATCATATTCGTTTTGTTCAATTTAAATTGTTCTTAAATAGTAATAAATCACCAAATATGAGCAATAAAAAGCTTTAACTTAACTAACTTAGAATTAAATAATCCACGCGACATCGAACGCTCGCAATATTATTTTTCAAAAAACGAAAAAAGTTTTTAAAATAGCCAAGAAAATAAAGAAGTATACCCAATGAGAGAAAAAGGGGAAAGTAAGAGAAAAATTTAGAAAAAAGAGAAAAAAAATGGAAAAAAATAATATTAAGAACGTTTCAACGTAAATGAGTTGTTGCTTTCTCACTTGGAGTGAACAAGGTTTAGGAACTCCTCCCTCGTCTTGGGGTCATCGCGGAAGACTCCCAACATGGTCGAGGTCACGGTCTTGCTGTTGATCTTTTGGACCCCACGCATAACCATGCACATGTGCCTGAAAAAAGGAAAAAAATATATTATTTAGAGGTCGGCTTCCAGTACAAACAGTTAAAAACCAGTATTCTACTACTTAAGAGCGACAGCTTTTCTGATTTCTATATAGTTAACACATTATCCCTATAATAGTCTCTATATATCTGTCTATTATAGTCAAAACGATATTGATTTTTATTTGGTTAAATAACCGCCATCTACCGCTCGCATTAAGAACTAAATCGTTAGGTAATTGCAGCGCCATCTAGTTGGTTTACTCTGTACTAACAAGTGATTTCAAAGTTAAACATCTGAGCATCGCCTGATTCAATATCGTGTCGTCAAGATAATCAGTGCATTGTATTACGTCAAATCAATGGAAAATAAATAATTTGGATTTGCAATGGCGTCATTTCAGTAAGTTCTACGTAAGCGAAGAAAAACAATTTGTTCTAAGTATTACTTAGTAACGCTTGCGTTTTTTATTGTACTTAAAGTGTAATTATGGAGATTGGAGTTTTTACTGGAAAGTTAATGATTGAGGATTATGGTTTTATTTAAATTGACTATTGGATTAAATTCAGGCGAGAATCTAGCCAGCAGTTCAGCTTGTGTACTACTTTCTAAATAAATGCGTTGCTAGGAGAAATTGTAGATTGCATTCGCGATGTCACGACTAAAAACATAGTTCAAATCTTGGTATCTCTAGTTGAGTGATAACAAATGCTAACTAATAATTGATTTGTAACCCAAAAACTAAATCGTCAATAATTTGTAAGACATCAAATCTCATGCCATCTCGCTTACTAGAAGGTGAAAAAAGCGACAGAAATACATTTGAGAGCATCTCAAAATTAACTTGCATTCCAGTATTTGGTTGTTAATACACCGACTGATTTGCAATTTGGCATCAAATGGAATGGACCTTTGGAACTACTTTTTTTAGGGCTTAACATCACATGGACTTTATTACGTACTGCTTTTCAAACAAAGCTAGGTTAAACTTTCTGGCATCAGTTGGACTACTCAGAACTGCTTTATCGTCTTATTAATGATGATGGTAAAGAATACTTACACTCCTTCAATAACGACGGCGACTCCCGCTGGGCGGACCGCCTGTGTGACGGCGATGGCGATCTGTTTGGTCAGGCGCTCCTGTACTTGCAGACGACGGGAGAAGATCTCTACGATTCTGGAATTGAGAGGATAGAGTTATGATTGATGTCTTGGAGTTGTTCCTGGTTAAGTTATGTAGCTAGTATTCGGGAAAAGTCCCTGAGTATATTGGCATTCTGTTTTTGCAGATTTAGATCGAAGTTTTAGGAGCTTTTGCTGTAGTTTGAAAGTTCAAAATATTTCAGTCTTATTTACTGTCAGTGTGGTTAAGGATCTGTCCTACCATTCCGAATTCAAATTTTTAGTAAGGTTATCTAGGTTTTATATAAAAGGTATCTCAAATATCGTGTCTGATATTCTTAATTACAAAATGTGTGAGACGTTATGTTAGAGAAAGGAGTAAATAAATGAGTAAGTAGAAGAGATGAATGGAAGCGATATACGTTTTGCGCGGATCCCAAATAATTGGGAGAGGGCAGGGAGATTCTTAATTAAATGAATGTTTCTTACCTGGCCAGCTTACTCAATCCGAGGATCTTGCCTTGTGGCAGGTAGCCGATGGAAACCTTGCCGTAGAACGGGACCAGATGGTGCTCGCACATGGAGAACATTTCAATGTCCTTCACTACCACCATCTCATCCGTGTCTTCGTCGAATATAGCGTTGTTTAGGACCTCTGTAATTAATAAAGATGGTTAGTGATGATCCTAAAGTGTAAGTGCTAAAGTGTTAGAATAATTGCCAAGCTAAAAATTTACGAGTATTGAATGTTTTACAAATAATTTAGGAAATGGATAAAACATAATATTATTGATTTGCTTATGGACTAAATAGTTCAAAAATGAATACTGAGAATGTTATTGTTATACACATAATTACGTCTTCGTGAAAATAGACCGATATCAGGTTTATAAATAAGAACTTTTTGAGCGGAAGACGGAAGAGTCTATTTAATTTATCATTTTGAGTAACCTAAGAGTACATACCTTCAAGACTTTGGTCGTAGCCCTTGGTGAAGAACAGCATAGCTTTGGCGGCTCTCTCAGGAGTCTTCAGCAGACCCGCCCTCTCTGGGTCCTCTCCAAGACCTGAAGGTGGAAACATATGCATTATAACACTGTCTTTTGATCTATTTAAGTGTGTTGTAAGAATAAAATTGTTAGAGAGTCAGTTAAAATTTGGATGTTTAAGTCCTGTGTGCCTAGTTACTATTAAATGGTTCATATTTACTTGCATGACAGATAGTATTTAAAGATTTCGGCACTAAAAAATAAGTGCAAGTTCTATCTCTTTTTTTGACAACTCATTACCACATTTTGTAGTTCAGAATTTTTGAACCTTATGTTTTATGTTGGCTTTTCTGGAACTTGTGTGTGAATGCAGTATACTCAAGATATACCCTAAATAATCTTGATGAGGATTAGCCACAATTTTTTGTGCAGATCACCAAAATCGGCCGCTAGTGCAAAATGCTTGTAATATAATGGTATTTACCGGTAAGCAGGAGTCTGTAGGAGTTGGCCATGTCGGGTAACAGAGCCTCCCTGGTGGGTGGCCTGTGGTCCAGCTCCAGGTCATGGTGGAAGGTGCAGTTCTCGTGGCCTGAAAACAAAAGAAGATACGGTTAGATATATGTGGAACTGTGCTCGTTGCCTGGTAGATAAGTTTCGGGTTCTAGATGTTAACAAGGGGTCGTTGTGGTAGTATCGCGAAATGTGTTCCCGCCTGGTCCCCGGCAATAGGGAACGGTGAAGCGGTCCGGTGGTTTTAACCTGTAGGAGTCACACCCCTCCGTCTTCCCCAGGGCGGAGGAAGTCCATGGAGGATTTCCAAGGGGACAAAAAAATGATATTTTTGTGTACTGGACCGAATATGTTTGTCGAGTACACTGGCCATAAGTGTCCATACTAATGTTATAAATTCAAAAGTAACCCTGTCTATCTGTTACACTGTCACGGATAAACTGCTGAATAGATTTGTCTCAGATAAGTTTAGATCCAGAAAAAAGACACAGACACAGAACGATTGAAAGAGACTTACTAGATTTAATTGTATCCACACCAAATCTATCTAAAAAGGCAAGACCTAAAAGGACATATGGTGTTAGACAGATTTAAAAGAAACTTGCTTTCAACTATTAAATTACACTTTGTGGTCTAAGCAATATCTAATACATGTAACTTGGTTATTTGAGACTTATGACTTGAATACAATGACCTATAAATATGAAACTCTTAGATATTATTGCATGTTACTTGATACTTAAATACCTAAACTTATAGGTATGTAGCAGTATCGTATAACATCTGCAGTTCTTTAAGATATCGCTGCAAATTTTGGGCTTAGTATACAAAAAACCTAGTAATATCATCGTTAGTAATCATAAAATAATAATTAAATCACCTACCCGCAGAGAGCAAGCGTGGTGATCAATGCTCGTGCCTTCTCTATATGGGAAGAGGCCAGTGCCCAGCAGTGGGAGGTTTATAGGCTGGATTATTATTATTATTATAATTAAAAATATCTGTAAATAATCACATCTGCTAATTGTAAACCATCAAAATAAAATAGTTAATCAGATGATTACTAATTTTGACTAACTTAACATGTGCCTGGTTATTAGATTTTTTGACTAGCAGTAAGTATATTTATTTGTGCCCGGTTAGTGGCAATAGGCTCGCCCCCTATTACATGGGACCTAAACATATCGGCTAACTGTGGGTGTACATTGGTACACCTCTGCCTACCCCTTCGGGGATACAGGCGTCATAATATGTTTATGTAGTATATTTATTTTACAAATCGTCAAGTTGTCAACTCTTAATCAGTTTTAAGAGTATTTCTCCCAAGTTGTTTTTCCTAAAAGGAGGACCCATTAAAATTAATAAGTACTTACTAATAGGTTATCAAAATGTTTTTTATTAGTTTTTTTTACCAGGATACAAATACCTAAAATATTACGCAATGTAATCGTTTTGTTGCTAGTATGTTTGTTATGTATGTCAACTAATTACAAGTCTCAAATATTTTAGATGTTGCAATCATTCCGTAAAATTGCGTGTTCATATATTATTATTATTAGTACCCTAATTAATTTTGTTATTTATGCATTAGAGGTCGTATTACGTTTTAGAAATATGTTGTTTTGATAGAAAAGGATAAAGATATTCGGTATAATAGCACGTAAAAAGAGCAAGTAAAAAGAGATACTTTTTACTTCTAAATTATCGTCAAACTTAGTGTCATCTAAGCAAAATAAGTTTCTCGTTGATTTACATTTTTTTTTTACAAAACTGTGATGTTTTATACAATGTAGAGTTGTTTTATACAATGTAGTGTTTTCATACATAGGTAACTTGAACAAATTGTACAGGCCTATATATTAAAACATATTTTTTTATATCGCCTTAAAATAAGTATTTTCTATGATCGACACTTTTTTTTTTGCAATATCCTTGTGAAAAATATCTAGCTATAACTATTTTTTTAGTAATGTTTGTTTGAATCATATTACTGGTAAAAAAATCTTGTAGTTTCTTGAGTTGCACACGCAATCAAGGCAACAAACTTAGGTATTTAGACTGAAACCTTGATCGTTAGCATATGTATGCTAAATTGTAACAATAAACAGTTTGGCCAAGTGTGTAAGAATCCGTACACAAAGCATTGTTTTGAAAGGCAACACCAATCCTTGAGACTTTGAAGGTCTATAAACGAGGAATAAACAATAATATTAATATTATTCTAATATTGTACTCTTGTGTAAATTGGGACAAAGGCGAAGGAAAAAACATCTAAAGAAAGCGTGAAAGCCAAAAGAAAACAATTGAAAACGGAAAAAATATAAAATGTTTTTCGACAATTTCTCGTTAAAAATGTCTTTGTAACTTGTATCAATATTATGTTGTGTAGAAATGCCAATTATATATTTAATCATCTTATACTAACTAATTTTAGTTAAAATGTTGTAAAACTTAGCAAAACATTGCTTAAATTAACCCTATTTAGAGAGCAAATTATAAAATAACATTAGTAAGTACTTGAATTTCCTTTCCTATATTTATTTTATTTCTACACGTGTAAGAACATAAAAAAAGTAAATAACAAAGGGAATTGAAAAACTACCATATCTATTGATGTGTATAGGATCGCCTCTGAGGAGAAAATTAGAAGATACATTAAGTCTTTAGATATATAACGTAGGTACAAACCAGGTGTAGTAGATGTTCTGGGTGTCATCGGCGTTCCAGGGACTTCCAATTCACTTTCCGCGTCAGTCAAATGGAAACTCTTTAACGCTTCGGGAGCCTTTTTATATTTACTGACAAAAGATCCCTTCACAGGTCCATCCCCATTCTCTTTCTCCTCAGAAATGGAATTCCTGACAGAACGAGAACTGACCCTTCTGATCAAAGACGAGGGCGGCACGACGGGGTCCGAATCTTTACCGTTAACTGCTGCCATTTTGTTTTCTAAAAATTCGAATGCCGATTTGAAATTTTGAATTTTTGAGCTCGCTTTTGGAATACGTCCGTTGTCCGCGAATTGTGGAGTTCGACTGATTGAATAGACCTTTGGGGTTATCAAATAATTTATAATAATATATCACATTATTTTGTGATAACCCGACCGCTTGAGTTATAAAATACAATGATATCTTTTCTTTATTAATTTTAATTGCTTTTTTGTAATTATTTAATTACGCTTCCGGATAATTGAAATTTGCAAAAACTTTGAGTTTTGGTTATCTTTTTGAATAGTGTTTACATTTTTTGCAGTTCGTTTCCAGTTTTGATCGTTTTTTAATTAAGTTACAATAATATTATAATGTAGTAATAATAGTATATATTTCTTAGATCTGTTTTCTTCTTACTAAGTGCGAGATATAAAGGTTCGTAATATAAGTAAATGACAAGATACCTTTTATCGAATGAAACGATTTCAGATTATCATATCGATTCTACATTCACCGTTAATCGATTACTTTCATAAAAGTTTGTCGATTTAAATACGTAAGGAACTGTAGATTTGATACAGTTTATAAAACTATACCAAAAAAACCGGATTTTTAACCTTGTTAAGATAATTGGTTCGTTTGCTTACGAAAGTTGAGGCCAAACTAAATGCAAGGTCTCTGTACAGTAAACCACACATTACTTGTAACAAGTAATTAACTAATATCGACCTTATTCCCTTGTAATAAGATTGATGGTTAGTGTTGTGTGGTGTACGGTTTTTAGTTTCCGGTTTTACATAGTTACGGTAATTGGGTCTAGTTTATTTTGTTTGATGTTGTGAACTTGATTAGTGACCTTTAAATGTTTTGATCATGTTTTTAAGTAAGTTTGTTATTATTATGTAATAATCCTTCTTGAAGTACATTAAGTAAAAGACAAGATTAATACTCTTTCCTCGATCACGACTATTTTAAAGAAAAACCCGAAGTACATTAATTAAGTAAAAGACAATATTAAAATCTTTCCTCGAACACGACAGATTTCAAAGAAAAAACCGCATCAAAATCAGTCCATTCGTTTAGGAGCTACACGAACGGACCGGGTAAACTAATCGTTGGTTGAAATGACATCCCTCTTTTTACGTCAGAGGTTAAAAAGTTAAAAGATATTTCTTATATTTCTAAGATAAATCTGTCAGCGAAAAAACAACAATTTATAAATGTGTTTTAAAAGAGAAATCTTAACCAACAATATAGAGAAGGAAAGTGGCTGTTAACGTGATTAACCTCAAAATGTATGTAAAACGACATTAAAATAATTAAAATTCTTACCATGTCTCGAATACCTGCGCGTGAGTTTAAAAGATCGTGTTATGATCTAGAAACGGAAATGAGAGACACATGTTTACTTTGTCCAAAGATATTTGTATTTTGCTATAATATTACGGCTACTGTTTAGAGAAATAATCAAAGAAAAGATTTTTTTTTCGTAGTCCATAACACGCCCTTTTTATTGCAATATTTGTATTTAAGGACTTACAGGAAAAAAACACTTAATACTACCTACCTTCAGACATCAAAATAATAAACTTAGACAAAAATCCTCAGTTAAATAATTGAAATTTTATAAAAAATTATGTGGATCGCAATAACTTAACATACAAAAATTCAAATCTACTTACGTCATAAAATTTTTCCACGTGTCAATAAATCTTAATAATATAAAAACAAACTTTGAACTACAAAGAAAAACGCTAAACTATTAGTTTTTATTGCAGTCATATGCGATCATCAAATTACTATTTCACAATGCTAGTAATGATTATCAATCATCTGAAATGATGATTAAGTTTAATAAACATTAGTAGTATACAAAAGCTGTTTTTATTACTATAATTTAAATCTTGGTTTTGTTAGATATGAAAAAGACTGTAAAAAAGGACATTAAAGTTATAAAATGAAAATTCATCCATTTTTTTTACGTTTTTTAAGGGTGGAAATTATTGGACTGCCTTGTTGGCCTAGTGGTGCTAAGCGCGACTGCTACACTGGAGGTCTTGGGTTCGATTCCCGAGTCGACCAATGTATTATTGGGTTTTTCTATGAAATTCTCAGTAGCAGGTCGGAGTTTGGATTTGTGCCCGGTAAGTAGCAATAGGCTCGCCCCTATTACATGGGACCTAAACATATCGGCGAACTGTAGGTGTACATTCGTACACCTCTGCCTAACCCTTCGGGGATACAGGCGTGATGATATGTATGTGAAATTATTGGTGTAATTTATATAGGATGATCCTTGAGTCATCCTGATATAATTATTAAATGAATTGCAAACAAATTGTTTTAAAAAAGTAAAAATAACCTTAAGAAAAAAGGCCTTTATTCTAAATCGAGTTTTAAATTATCTCCCGTCCCTTAGGTTATCAACACAACCAATTTTTACACGCCTGCATTATGTTTTTTGTTGCATTCTTAAATCACAACACAAATACGAACATCTAATTACATGTTAATAAAAACTCAACGGCTGCATATTAAATTAATAATCTGTAAGGTTTTTTCTCACATAAATTAATAAATATTAATAATTAATTTATTTTAAGGATCTGTTAAAGGATGTATGTCAGTTCCTTTGCCCTGTATTCAATCAACATTGACAGTTGTAAATTCCCGCGTAAATTTATGTCAATCGTGACGGATGTTGTTTAAAATATAGGATCTGGGTTAACCATAAGGATTTAGCTTTATGATATGTTACTTTGATTATTGTTTAACTAGGATATAGATACTATTCAAGCAAGTTAAAGTGCAAATAAAATGGCCTGATTAAAGATCGGTCTATGGATGTAACATTTCTTTGAAATAAAACATTTTTACGGATTTTATCGCGGTTTGTAGGTATTATGATCTGCCCGTGACCATGATACCTGCAAAGGTGAAACCGCGATAAAATCCGTAAAAGTAGTTTTATTTCTATGTCTAACATTCGCGTAAAGCTCAGAACTCAATATGTAACACTTCTTGTTTGAAATATCATTTATTTAAACTAATTTTGTAATAATTATTGTAGTCACGTGCAATTTATACCTGTGTCTTGTAAAATTGGCCGTAAGAAATAATTAACAAGTATTTTTCAATTTAGAGCTAACTAGCTAAAAAATACGCTAGGTCATCAATTTCAAAACTTTGACGTCATAATTCCAATTTCGAATGACATCGCATTTCAAACTGTGGATATGTCAAAACAGTACAGAAATAAGCTGACCTAGGAATAGAACTTTAGACTTTACATACATATAGACAAACTAACCAGTTTGGATCTAGTTTCATTTACCTATTATATTACCGTATCGTTTCAAATTGACCTCAATTTCGAGCTAGATTCAATAACTAGACTGAATTTGAGACTTTAAATCAACTAACATTATAAAAAATATATACTAGATATTGGTACACATAACCTCAAAATTTGACGTAAAAAATATTTTTTTTGACAAAAATCCCCTTCACTTGAGTACGGTTAGCAAAATAATAATTATTAAGTTTATAGTTCTAACAAGGTACCTAATGTCCTTGCTTCAAAAGTGAATGCGTGTCCTTTGCTGGTTTGTAGCGTCGGCAAAAAAGGCAAGATTATGTTTTTGTAGTTATTTTACTTATTTGCTTTTTTGGGTAATTTTGTGTGAGTGATTGAGTTGATCGATTAATTTGGGGATTTTCTTTCAAATTTGATTTAGTTGTTTTGTTTTAAATATTGCAATTTGAATTGGGCAAAAAAAGTTTATAAATCCTTTTTATAGTTTTTCACATCTGATCTTTTAAAGATAAAAACCATGTTATTTGGTTTTCTTAGTACTGTATTACTGTGAACATGACTTATCAAAAATATATCTTAATGAATATAATTAGCTTAAAATGTATACTTTTCTACTTTAATACAATTTTACTTTTCCTAGAAATGTTACATTATGTGTGTGGGTGGTTATGCAGAAATTATTGTTTCTGTGTTATCTCCCACGTTAAAGCCTGAAGATCTTATTTTAAGTAAACAACCTTTTATAATAACAGTTTGTAAATAAGAAAATTAAAGAGACTGGGTTTTTGCGTAGGTTTTTGTAAATGAATTTAATATTGTACAAGAAAACATTTGGAGATATAAAAGAAAGTTCTTATGTTTTTTTTGTTAATTAGTTTCATTTTTTTTAAGTGATCTATGTATAGCTTATTATTGCACAATATACTTTAAATAGGCAACTAAAACATTTTGTTATTTCGAGGCTTGAATTTGTGACCCTTTAGCACAGAAAGCCAAACTACACAACTACTGGGCGAATAAGAAATATCTTATTTTATAGCTATAAATTTTTTACAAGCATAACGAATGCATGATCAATGCTCGTGATTTCTCTATATGGGAAAAGCCTGTGCCCAGCCGTGGGACGTTTATAGGCTGGATTATTATTATTCTTATAACGAATTGCAAGTAATTTTGTATTAAAGCTTAAGTCAAAAGAAAGATGATGAATAAAATTATGGAACGTACGTGTAAAACTGATATAAAAAAAATGCAGGAAGATTTTGTTTACATTATATCTTATGCTTGGCTGAACATAGTCTTATAAAAATAACTAAAGTTAGAGATTGTTGAAAACGATAAGCCTGCATTGTTTGTTTTTTTTTTGTGCATCAAATCGCATACAATAAGGAATTTAATTCGTTTCTTCGGTAAGGATATAATTACTTAGTTAATCATGATTAATACCAAGGTTTGTTAATAAAATTTAGGTATTTTGAGCAAAGCGTAAATTGTTATTGTTTTTCATATAAACAAAATCATTTCAATAAAACAGTGCATTGTCTCTATTGAAACATTTTTTATGAAATATTTCTTTTTGTTAAATCTAACTTAGAAGAGTTATTTATTTTGCTTTTTTTGCTGACTCTACGTCGAATAACTTAAACTTAACTGCAATTTTCGTTAACAGTACTTACATATAATTAACGTAATTAGGAAATATTTAAGCAAATTATACAAATATTTTTAATTTTAATCACAGGTTACCTAAATTTGATGTTTACGTGTAATTAGATCATCAATATACTTTATTTATTATAACTATTTTAGGTTTATAAGATATATTTTTAAACTAAAAGGAAAATTTTGGTCAAGGAAAATTGGATAAAATCTGTTTCTCAAAAAATCGTGTAATAAATTTTAGCACCTGAATATTTACGATTAATTTCACGTTACTTAAAATTAAATAACTCAGTTATCTAAATTAGCCTAAAAGATTAAGACCTTGTAAAAAAAAAATACAAAAATTTAATACTGTTTTTTCAAAAACTATCTCATTTGAAGCACTTAGCCGTAAGTAACTAACATTATCCAAACCTAGGTCAATGCTTGACCTAGACACAAAACCGGAAACGGAACTGCATAAAAAGTAAATCACATTGATAACTGATCAATCGCTCTACCGAAGGCAAACACCTTTTTATTTAAAAGGCACAACCAATACTTACACCTTTACAAAAAAAAAAACAAAACTGTCACAATAAACACAACGGACGTATTTCAAAATGGAATCTAAGTATACATTTACTCACGGTTCGCGGGTTTTTTAAAAACAGAACACAGAAAATAAATTAAATTAGTGTGGACGAGGTGTCTTGTCCCACTGTAATGGCTGACTGAATGTGTGGCGGCACATTCAACAGATGATATTTGTAGCTCACCTGCGTACTACGCATGCGTCAAAACTTGGAAATCGATAATTTGTTGTGAATGGCTATGCATCGATATCAGATGGTATAATTTTTTAATCGATTACACTATTGTTCTGTTAATTAGTTTTTGAATTTGGGCGGTTGGTGGGTTTCAACTAATTTCGCAATTTGTATTTGTTTGGCTTTATAAATGAAAGGTAGGAAACTTATCAAGGGGTTTTCCTTAAGGAAAGAAGTTAAGTAATTAAAAAGAATCTAGGAACGAGCAAAGCTAGGAGTTTGTCATTAATAATAATGATAAATATTTGATAACAATGTTAGAGACGTACATGAAAAAAAAAATACATGTTTAATCGATTGTAGTTTGATCGATTTTTAAGTTGGTTCTCAAAATTGAGAACATTTTTTATCCAAAGTCGGTACAATTGATTGACCGTCGAAATAATAAATTATGCGTTTAACGATATCGATTTAATCTCGATTATAATTGGTGTGTAAATTTCCGTGATCGATATAAAAGTTCCGTTGTAACTGGTCGCTATAAGTTATTTGATATTTTATATAATTTGCATAAATTCGTTAATACCGGTAGCTAGATATTTGGTTTACTGTTTAGATTGTATTTTATTAATCTGAGAGAGAATTTGTGATTTATTTCATTATTAATTAATCCTAGCACGTTGATTTATTTTCTTTTTAGTTTAAATAAAATTATTTATTATTAGATATCTAATTAAATAGCTTGAGTTATAATTATTTATGCATGTCATGTCATCTTTTATGATGAGAAATATATTTATATGTTTAAATTATAATATTTAGAAATGGATTTACATAAATTATTAATTTATTGTGGTAGGTCAGAAATAGAGATCAAATTCTTTAGCTATAAATAAAATATAGTAAATAATAGTAATGTAATAAAATCGAATTATTGATTTTTCTGACTGTACTTTAACGTAAAATTCAAATATTTTATTTTTCAAAATATTTTATTTCTGTTACATAAAGATTACACAATATTAAACAACATAAATAAATAAATGAATATTATGCAATACTGTCACTTAGAATTGTTCATTAGTTGATGACTATGATTAATATTTAATTTCTGATAATTGGTTGCTATGTCCAGTGTATTAATTATTCCAAATGTTTTTTGTTTTGTGGGTTAATGATTTGGGGATATCATTATATTATATTATATTAATAAGTAGTAAATAGAGACAGTGCTATATTTCAAGCTCATCAATAAAAGTTTTTTTTTTTACTTTTGTCTAGCTCAAAGGGATTCTGTGGAGGCCAGATAGACAGTCGTAGAATACGGTAATCAGCTGAATCCTGTAAGACTGGAAGCCGACCCCAAGATAGTTTGGGAAGATGATAGGCAGTAGACATGGTACGTAGCTACAAGTTTTTATGTTAAATTTGCTATGAACAAAATATTGGTAGTTGGTATATCCTGTAAGAAAAACCTAGTTTTATTTGTACTAAGTACTTATTATTGAAAGTGGGTTTATGCCTTTTTTGCTAGTATGTGAACTTTGTTCGTCTAAGTACTTGATTTAGCGCAACATGTACTTGAATAAAACTTTCCATGATAGAGAAAATATCTTTTGAACTTGGTTAATGTAAAAATATTGTTAGTTATGAAAACTATAGCTGTATTTTTTGTAAAAAGTATGTGTTTTTTATAGATAACTCAACAAACTTCTGTTCGTCTTCTTAAAAACATCGATTTATCATGATTCGCCAAAAAACGTTAGTACAACATTGCATACTAAATCAATAAACATCAAAAAACAGACGTTACTCATTCATTAACGCCAGATGAGTAAAAAAAAACATAAAACTAGAATTTCATGTTATGTCGACAATGACAGCTGTCAAAATGCGTCACGAAAACGTCATCATGACGTTGTAGTTAGTAAAAAGCGGGAAAAAGTATTTTTTTTCTTCTAAATTGGAATTCTGAGTATAAATGAATCATTGTTTGCCAGAGACATTTATTTTTGTTGTAATCCCTTAGAATATACATAAGCAACTAGAGTGAGCCTATCAGAGTTTGAACGTAAGCACTAGTGTGAACTAGTTTTGTCGTGATTTATGTATGAAGATGGAGCTTGCCGTTTTAAAAAAAAAAATATAACACTAACATTATTCTAACAATGTCCAAACCAGCGATATTTTCGTATGTAAGTTTCTCGTTGCGCGAAAATTAACCTTAATCAGTAAACGAATGTACCAGGTTCAGACTAAAAACTGCTCTCGCTTGGCACAAGGGGAAACTAGCGATAGCAGCAATCTATGTATATAGTACGTCAATGTGTAAACCTAAGCGTCCATTTTTATTTGATTATAGTTTGTAGTTATATAATTATTTGTGTTATTACTTCCTTAGTTAATTCTTTGAAGTAGTTAACACAAAATTAGGATGTGATTTATCTTGTAAGTGTTTAACAGGTATATTTTTCCTTATATTTAAACAGCTATGTGTCGGCATTATTGATCGTGATTGACATTTTTTATGTGATATTTGTCCTTCTAAAATACCTTTAAACTCGTTATTTATCTTCACGACTATGCTTTATAGGAATTCATAGGGACAAAGTACATTACGATACTTTCTTCTAGGTCCTGGTTAGAAACATTACGAAAGTTAGAAGAAATCCAAAGAATCGAAGAAAAACGCAAAAATATAAGATTCCCAATTTTTTATTATGTAATTCTATTTAATACTAATAAGACCTTAGACTTATCAGAGGCACAACCAAAACACATTAGTTTTTTCCCTTGAAATGCTTTTTATGTCTTTTTTAAAGCAGTTTCTTTATTATTAATGCACTGATGACGTAAAACCCATGGGACAGGTATCTCCCAACACTTTCTAAGGCTCGGGGATTCCTCACTTAGTATTTACCTTGAGTTTTCCCTGTAATGACGGTAATATCATATTTTACCTCGTTTTATGTTAATTTTAAGTATCAGTGACTTATTGTTTAGATTTTTTGAGTCTTGTAAAATATGGGATTTTTTGTATGTGAAATTGGGAGGACAGTTTGTCATACTTTTGTACGTATTTATACAGCCCGTATGTAAAATGTCGTGGTGGCCTAGCCGTTCAATGAACGGATTTGTATGCACAAGGTTGCAGGTTCGAACCCAGGCAAGTACCAATGTGGCTGTTTCAAAGTTATATGTACTTTCTTAATTATTCTAAGACACTTCTGACAAACGGTGAAGGAAAACATCGTGAGGAAACCTGGATTCCAAAATTTGGGATCTGAAATCGCCAATCCGCAGTGAGCAAGCGTGGTGATCAATGCTCATGCCATCTCTATATGGGAAGAGGCCTGTGCTCAGCAGTGGGCGTTTATAGGCTGGATGATGATGAAAAACATTGATGACTTTAAATAACTTTAAGATTAGTTTTGTTAGAAATATCTAGGAGTTTAATATCAATAACTCTCTATAATATTGATATAAATTTTATTCAATTATTCTGCAAAAAGAAGGCCCAAAAAAATAGGTCTAAAAATAAATCAAATACTTTAACAGCACGTGTTTTATTCACACTCTTTGCAAGGCAGGCGGATCTAGGTCAAAAGCATATACCTACATACATACATACATAGTTATATATTATATGTATATAGGTCAGTAACGAATACCCTTTGACGCTGGTTTGCTCAAAGGCTTGATTTAAGTTTTCCTCTATACGAAAAGGGATTAGTGTAGGGTGACCATATTGTGATTCTTTGAAGGACAAAAATTGTTTTTAAAATATAGAGATTTAATTGTAAATATATAAATATTGCGTATTCGTTTTGTTGGTGGTTATTTTTGTCTTTTTAACCGACTGTAAAAGAAGGAAATTCTCAATGCGACTGTATGTTTTTTGGTTGGATATTTGTTTTGTCCTTGAAAGCGTATTTATTTTAAATGGGTTCAAAAACAAAATGTTATAAGCGGTGTAATTACTTATTATAAATCTTCGAATATTATGTATGACCTACAAGGTAAGACCCAAAGGCGTATAACAAAGTATCTTACAATAATATTTATCACTTGTCACCTTGCAGGTTTGTAGACATTGGATTGTCAAAGTTTTTGTACAAAAAACCTTGGCCGAGACATTGGCTGGTTAAAACAACAATTCAGTTAGGCTGCGGGCAAACTGAGACTTCAAACTATTGAAATAGCATTCGTAGGTATAGTCACAATTTGTATTGAGAGTGAAATTTAAGCACAATCCTATACTAATGTAATGAAACGGTTGTGTTTTGATGGCGCTTTATTTTCGCGAAGAGTGGCCCGATATTAATGGGACTGGGGCTGCTAGATAGCTGGGATTATGGGGCATAATAAAGACTTATTTGAGAATAATAATCTATGAGAAAAACTATGAAACTAAGACACGAAATCTCGGGATACAGCTGCTTCATACAAGTTGTGGGCTAACTATGTTAATATTATTTGCAGTTTTATAAATAAGAAAATTAAACTTACTACTAATACTCCTTTCCTATTAAGTGTTGAAGTTAGTCTATTTTAAAGCGTTTATTGTATTTTGATACCAAATCTACAAATCAATGTAATAAAGAGCTTTTCAATGACAAAGTGATTTAAACGTCGACTGTACTTCGTGACATCAATTAGTTTTGCATCTGGGACGCGGGAAAGACATTAGTTTCTACTTAATGTTACTTAGATATTCTCAAGTCATAGTAATACTATCAGCCTATAAACGTCCCACCGCTGGGCACAGGCCAGTTCATAGATAGAGAAGGCACGAACATGGATCACCACGCTTGCTCATTTGCAGATTAGTGATTTCTGTAGTCATGATTATGTTTAGGTAGAATTTCTAGTATTTCGTTTCGTTTTTCTTTGATAAATGTCTAGTTGTCACACACTATGGAGGATCTTTGGAGTTTCTTTGTCAGTGCTTCTCCATAGGATTGATATTTTTGGATTCTGAAACTAGAGACATTAAGCTTTTTGTAAGCGACTTAAAAGGTATTTGAAATAAATAACTACTTCAAATAAATATATGTAGTTGTAGTTTAAAACTGTATACACTGTAGTACCATTATGAGGTACTAATTATAAAGACTTTCTTGATAGAAGAAATATTTTTACTGATAATACATAAATAAAATTGATCTACAAATATTAGTCCTTAGTTCATCTGACGTATAAAACTTGGTTTCAAAGTCAGTGTAATCAAATCCTTACATCAGGTTTTTTAAACTAGTTTTTGACTGAAATTCGTGACGTATTGTCGACCTCAAAATAGGTATAACCTGTTTCTTAGAGATACCTTTCTCTGTTAATATTTACCTGTATTCCTTGAAGGGATAGGCAGAGTGTGATAAACTCGTATTTTAAATAAGGCTTTATTTGGAAAGGCAATTATTAAGTTATTTCCTTCCGAAATAATTAATGGAGTAGTTTTTTATCCATTATATAATATCTCCAATAAACAAAAATCCTGAGTGAGTGAGAATGTAAGATACTGAAAGCTTTTTAACCGACCTCCAAAAAGGAAGAATATTTGTGATTTATGTTTTATTTTAATCGGTTTTTATTTATGACTTATAAAACATTGTGGCCTGAAAACTAAATAAAACTGATAGTAAACTTGTCGCGATCTAGATTACTTATCCTTTTTTTTTGTTAAAAAAATATGTGTCTGTATTTTATCCTTCAATATCTTAAGTTTTTGGTTACCCTAACCTCGTGTAGACAGCATAAGTGGCTATAGTGGACCTACAGATACGGCTTTTAAGAGATAAATGCCAACTTTAGTACTTTTATATACTTTTGTAGTCTAATTCATCTATTTATTTACTTCTTAGTTATAATAATATAACTACTAAGGAAATTAAGACCCATTCCTTGCCTACAGCGAAAATCAACGTTCAGTATTTTATATAAAATCATGCGTTCAAAACTTTACTACTGCTACTAGAATAGTTCAATTTAATGTTCTTTATTTTGTGATTGGTTGAATAAAACACAAATAATCATAAGCACTTGAAATACAAATAAGAGGAGAAGAAAAAACCATTTTTTGTCAATGTAAGAAGGAGACAAAAAGAAAGGATAGGCAAAGAAAGTATATCACTAAATTATTTAGGCCGAATTGCCAAGTCACGGAAAAAAATTGATGAGAGCAAAAATTCCGACGTATTATTTTGATTCCATTCAAAGTATGTCAAAGGTAGGAATTTGCTCTAGTAGCAAAAAGGTTTCATAAATGTTGCGTAACATTGTTTTAACATAATCGTAATATGATCTAAGCAATAACCAAGAAGTGTTAAATTTCTATTACAAGTAACATTAACTGCTCGGTTAACCGAAAACCACAGGTTTATTGTTCTCATGACCTAGTTTAATTACTTTTAAATACATAACTAATTTTGTTTAATATGTATTTAAGGACAAGCGTTACTAATTTGTTTGTCTGTCTGTTTGTTATATCCTAAACTGCTACTCTAATTGTGATAGAATTTTGCAGAATTTTTGTTTTGGGTTATTTTATTGTGATATCTTTGCGGTTAGACAATAATGTGTTTTATTAGGAAGTAAACATTTTTGATATTTTAGTACTACTTTATTAATGGTATTTAATACTGTTTTAGTTTCATCAGTTATTTTATATATTGCGTGTCTATAATAAACAGTTTCGTTATTTTACTTCAAATATAAATTAAATAATCGTTTTGTATTAACCTTAACCTGTTGTAATAAAATTTACTGTTTCTAAGTAATTAATAATAATCGATGTACTTCATAATTAAAACAAAAACTATAAAATAT
This sequence comes from Autographa gamma, assembly GCA_905146925.1. Taxonomy (NCBI): domain Eukaryota; kingdom Metazoa; phylum Arthropoda; class Insecta; order Lepidoptera; family Noctuidae; genus Autographa; species Autographa gamma. The sequence goes on from LR989875.1 coordinate 1,795,647, forward strand.
GATTCAGATTGTCATTAAAATAATAGATAAACGGTGCCCATAGAGTTTGAACGATTTGGGATATTGAAAAATGTTTTCTTGATTTATCGATTAAATATAATATATATTAAGTATGACGTTGACTGGAGTGTATGCATGTCTGTCTATAGCATACCAGCTTCTAAATTAATGGTCTGATTTTGATGCATTTTTTTGTAAATACACGACTGATAGGTTTTAATCTTAATATAAAGAACTTTATAGACGTGTAAAAATTATAAGTAAATCTTCTAATATTTTCAATTTTTTAAAGTTTTTTTTAATAAAAACCAGTCAAAGTAAAACAGTTTAACTTAACTTATGGTCACATTAGTTAACTAGTTAATTGCTGAGATTAATCATCATTCGGCCTTCAGTAAGTAGACCGTATCTCACTAACTAGCCGGAACATGGTCTATTCTAGTTTAACTACACTTTGGTTTAACCAATTCATAATAAACCAATGATATTTTAATAAACAAATATGTTATACGCATACAAAACAATCGAAAAAAGTGATCCGCGCAGCAGCGGCAGAGCAAAAGAGATAGCGCGATAAAACCCATAAGAAAAAAAGAGACAAATAGTGTTGTTGTTAATGGCAATACGTCCCAATTAGGACGTTTTCGAGTCTTCACGATTGCACGCTTATAACATATCTGTTTATTAGAATATCATTGTAATAAACAAATAAAAGAACTTCACTTTTAAAAGAGGATACTTTTTAATCGACTTCAAAAAGGAGGAGGTACTAAATTCGACAGTTTTTTTTTTAAATTAAGTCGTTCTTAAGACCTTGTAAATGTCTATTTATTGCTACTTTATACATTAGTAAAACTCTCTAAATTGGTGTTTAAAAACTAATTAAGACACTATTAAAAAAAAAAAATGTAATTCAAAACTAAAAAAAATGAAAAAATTATAAGTTCAAGACAGGCCAAATAGCTAAGTTAAAAAAAACTAATAGAATACAATCAATTAGAAAAAGTAATCAGAACTTTGATAACCTCCAATGGCCGTTGATAAACTTAAAAAATAAATTCTAAATAACCTATTAATTATCATGAAACTTAATTATACGATAATATTGTCGTAATAATTTGTATTTGTTATGAAATATGAATTGTTTCTGGGGCACAATTCTGCTATTTTAAAGTCATGTCAATGGCCGGCCAGTGTACTTGTCAATGAACCTAATTTTCGTGTTACAAGTCTACAAAAAAATCTCAAATAATAATATATCGTAAGAACTCATGTGAAAAAAAAACTCATTGAACTCTCGAAAAGAATGATCGTTATGACCAATTAGTGATCGTAATGACAGTTAGACGAATGTCAATTTACGTAAAAATTACCAAATGCTGGTCATTCAGACAATTCAAGCAACTCTTACATAGCTGAATAGGCCCTAATTGATTGTGGGGTTAACGTTAAAATGAGCATTCTATAAAACGTGATCATTTTTTTTCAGGTTGCGTAATTTTTATTATCTGTGATTAGGTTTTTTGTTACTGACCTAGGATAATATTTTTTAATTTTTGTTGTGAACATTTTTTGACGTAATTTTTGAAATAATTGATAATGGGGTTATAATGGGATTAGGGGTCACTTTGCTACCATTTTGAGGTATGGATAGATGGTATAGATAAATGACAAATAGCAGCAATAGGCTCGCCCCCTATTACATGGGACCTTAACATATCGGCGAACTGTGGGTGTACACCTCTGCCTAACCCTTCGGGGATACAGGCTGGTAACTTTATCAATGACGAAACACAGTATTCCTGTTTTGAAATAAATTGCAGCATTTGAGGTTAGGAAAATAATCATTTCAGTTTTTCAGAAACTTAAATTTCTAATTTTTAAAATACATTGCAAATTTCTAATGAAATTAAAATAGGAAATCGCAAATGTGCAAGCATGGTAATCAATGCTCGTTCCTTCTCTACATGGGAAGAGGGCCTATACCCAGCAATTGTACAAAAAAATATACTATTATTATTGTATAATAGTAACTAAGTAATAAATAACTATTGTCTATATTATCACATATTATTGACCTCAAGTTTTCACGGAAATATTGTAGTTGACCTACTGCTTAAAGGTTTTGTTATCAAATACAGCGATAGCTTTTGTTTTTATAAGATAAGTGTAACTGGTCATATTTGATATGGCTAGTACAATAAAAAATATAGTGAACTTAATGTACGTAGTTTATTGCACAACTTTTAATTTCTAACATAAATTTAATTATTATTTCTCTGATAAAAGATGTGTGTTTTAATAGTGTTTTTTTTTGTTATAAAAAAGCAATGTTTTTTAGTAAATAATATGATTAGATGTTATTATATTTTCTTGTAGGGATCTTATTAGTTTTGGTTTCATTCCCAAAATAGTTTTTTTCGTTTGTGTTCAATTCAGTTTAGTAATAAATGTAGATCCTGGCTTACAAGAGTAATCATGACAATTTTTCTTAAAAAATGACTTTGACAGGTGTCAATAAATACATTTTAATTTACATATATATTTTTGTTCTAAAAATTGACTTTGACAGGTGTCAGTACATTGTAATTTACATCTATGTAAGTGTTACGTATACAGCCTATAAAATCTAAAATTCAAATTCAATGAAATCAATATTCTTGATCAAAGGCACGATAATTGTTATAATGGTTTGTAATTAAAAATTACTTTGTATAGCAACACCTGTGAGGAATGCGAATCTTATTATTTTGTTATAATTTAATTATAACTGGGTCTTATTGTTAGTTTCAGTTCGTTTTGTAATGTATTTCAAAAACGTTACTTTTAATTTTACTTATTAAAAAAGTTACTAAAAATCTATAATAAATACCTATCTTAAAAATATAATTTTCCTTAGCAGGAAAAACGTAAATTGTTTTAAATAATTTTACACGTTTGGAAATATCATCCACTCTAATAAATGATTTCCACTCCCATTGCGATCATTTAGAATGAAATAAGATAAAATACTCATTACCTAAGTACCTCTGTTTATTATAATCATAATAAAACACACCATATACGAGTACAAGAATAAATAAACCCATAGTACAAGCTATGGGTTTCCCGCCAACAGCTTCATGGCAACATGGAAGTCACGCAGGCGACGACATTTTGTTCACGCATGCGCAGTACGTTCGCGCGATCCGTGGGGCATATTACGACATCGATATTTTATCTTGAAGATAAAGTAATTGGAATAAATGAACTTTTCCAATCTTTACAGAAGTTTTTATTTCATTGATAATGTATACGGAAGATTTTTATTCATATTCCGATTCAATACAAGTTATTGTGTGTTATTGAGATCGTTAAAAGCGAGCTTCGTTGTGTCATTGATAAGAGAGATTATCAGTAGTAGGGCAATTAGTTTTGAATTATTTTTTGATCAAAGGACAATGATTTCTTTCAAATATAATGGCGGAAGATATGGATGATCGCTACTGATTGGATATTAATTAAATAAGATGTTGCTACCTTAATCTGGATTGATGTTAAGAAGTTAATCATAAAAGAATAATATATTTAAACCGATGATAGTATAAGAAAAAGCAGAAATAAATTAAAGGAGTTTTTATAAGTAATAAGAACATGAAAAATATTTAACTTATAAGGAAAAAAAATAAGCTTTTCCAAAACACGTGTCGCTAAGTCCAGTTTCAAAGTTTCATACAAAAGTTAAGAATTAATTGAAAATTAAGTTTTTAATTAGATTAGGAGTTAATAATTATGTTGCTATCAACTTTAAACAAGACTGCCTCGTTGGCCTAGTGGCGCTAAGCGCGACTGCTACGCAAGAGGTCTTGGGTTCGATTCCCAGGTCGACCAAGGTGTTATTGGGTTTTTCTATGAAATTCTCAGTAGCAGGTCGGAGTTTGGATTTGTGCCCGGTTAGTGGCAATAGGCTCGCCCCCTATTACATGGGACCCAGTTACATATCGGCGAACTGTGGGTGTACATTGGTACACCTCTGCCTAACCCTTCGAGGATACAGGCGTGATGATATGTTATGTTATGTTTTATGTTTATGTTTATCAACTTTAAAAAGTGTAATTGTTGCGCAATCCTGGTTTATTTTATTTCTTATAGTTGTGCAATATTTTATTATCTGGATACATTACTGTATTGAGAGTAAACATTATGGGTAGCTGATATTTAAAAAAATAAAAATATATTTTATTAACTAGGGATATTTTTATTAATTGCAAGTAACCCTAATCTATCTTAATTATTTAAATTTGATAGTCTTTGTACTTACTGAGTTTCGTTAAAACGTGAATTTCAATTATCAATTTTATTTATGTTAAATTAATTTAGTCATTTAGCAAAGAGCAACTTATACTAAGTAAAAAGTGTAATAATAAAGTTAGTATGTTGTTAAGACTAAAATATTCAATACCAAACCTTTTTAAAATTATTAATATTATTTAAATTCGCTATTAGCTTTTAATATTAAGTGTTAGTGGTAACTACGAGTTAAATAATAAAAATGATTAGGTACTATAATTAACTAAAATAATTATTAGGTAATTGTTTCTTAATTTTGCTTATAATTAATTAAAAAAATAATAAATAATTAAATTGTTATTTAAAATCAATTGATATTCACGTCTCCGTTAAATCTTATCATATTTCGAGAAAAATAATATCTATGAGTTTCATTAACAGCCTTACTCTGTGCCACCAATTAATTGCAAACGGTAGCGTTATAGCATTATGAGCACGCTATTGTCATTATATCATTGCAATGTCATACCTAACAACGGTGGACAATTCAAGTACAAATACTTGAATATTAATTAAAACTAAAATCGTATAATATAGTAAGACTAAGACACTTACCATTACCGTTTTCGGTCTTCTTCTTCGCCACAATTACTCCATTGTTCTCCAAGTTAGATGAAACACCATTAAGCTCCCTCATTTTCACGGATTAAAAATTTAATTAAATAAAAAAAAAAGAATCGACTGTTTCGCGCGTTTTCAAACGTCACTTTGACACTTCGCTTTGGCGCCAACTGCTGCAACGGCAACTACACAGCCAAGGTAATCGCGATCGACAAAAAAAGGAGAATGGTTTATAATGATTGTTTTATGCCGACTAAAAGGACTAGGTTGTGAATTAAAAAACAACTAGAGGTGTGGATTCGTGCACGACGCATGCAGAAATGATCGTTATGGTTCTAAAGTTTCTTATATTTATACAAAAAAAACGTCGTTTTGTGCTACACTTAACATTGTGCTATACGTTGCTATTAGCTTCGTGGTTTGTTCGATACATTTTTTGTTTGTTACACAATATATTTTTTTTATTGCGACATGTTTATCTGGATAATTAATAGAGAAGCGCTAGATGTTATAATGTTGTAAGTAATTTATTTTTTTATCTTGGCCTTTGTTACCGAATGCGTGATAAAAACAGAATTGTGTCGGAGTGTGGTGCCCAAACGTGACTTGACACGTTGGGGTCCTACGTACTGACGTATTCATATATATTATTATAACATACGAGATAGGTGTACCTATAGATATTACTATGTGAAAGGATTTCCGGGTCAATATTACCTGAAACGGAAAATTTACGATAGAAAATCTATCTGGGTTTCATTTTAGATTTATGATAATATTAACGTGTGACCTAATAAAAATACATGTTGCATGGTTTAGTGCACACGCAACTGTAAAAAGGCAAAATTTTCTTGCAAAATTTAAGATTTTATTTTTTCATAAATAACTTGATATTGGGTAAGTTCATTCTATTTCTATTTTGTTACAATTTATTTATCAAAATCGATTTGATTTTGATTTCGAATTGTGTGATAGCGGTGCCAAGTAAATTTAGATTTTCCTCATTAGGACTTCGATTTTGAGCACATATAAGATTTTTCTTTGAGATCATTAGAAATATTTATTATACATCTTTAGGATAAATATTGTAACAACCCTGCGTATCTTAAAGAAGCGTTGACCACGCGTGTTTCATGCGTGTTTGTGATTTCTAGCCATTTGTCCAGGTTTCATCATATTTATTTGACCCTGGATATTGAAGACCTTTGCTGGGGGTCTTAAACGCAAAGGAATTATATTAGGCCTCTAAATGGCAAAGATTACCGGGGCCCGGGAGTATGCAAGCAAGAAAAGCTTTAACATAATTTTGAATACACGCAAATATTAAGTAAAAAGAAGTTATTTACGAAATGGAAACCATGATAAGTAATTTTGATTGCTTTTTCGTTTCAACTTAAGGGCTTATAATAAAAGCTTGTGACTAACTGGGATGAATAAATAATGTGTGTTTGAAAAATTTATTGCAAGAAATTGTTGCGTACGATAATATTGCACATTCTATTTTCTTGTCACTGTTCCAAGTATGTTGTCAGCTCATAGACTTTTTTCTTTAAATCTTTATTTGCATAATTTAAATAGAACAAATTACCTCAATCTTCATCGTGTACAAAACACGTGCTGCTTTTTCTTAACACTGTCAGGAAATATCACTAAAGTTTGAAAGCCTTAATGTGGTTAGTCTGCTAATGTCATTCCAAAATTTCATTTATTTCGTCGGGCTTGGTTCAAAAAGCACACAAATCTGTTGGTCTTGCATCCTGCACCTGATATATCTTTGATCGTGTCATCTTTCTATTGGTATATATTAGGAATAGGGTACAACTGCATTCAAGTGCACTGAAATTTCTAATAGGTATGTTCAAAATTTGACCAAGTTTATTTAATTCCCGAAACGTGTTAGTTTAATTTATGTTAGATTTAATTTTAGTACAGTTTTGAGTGTTTGTTCTTGTATTAGATTAAATAAAGTTGCACTTTAAATCATTTATAGTGCAAATTAGAATCACCAATATTCCCGATTTATTTTATATCTATTGCAATGCAAAGAAAGCTCCATATTCACAAAAGAATGCGGATACACTGCCAATAATGCGTTGCTTCACTTATTTCGAATGTAATTTGTTATTGTTAGATTATCATGTTTACATAATAATTTGTTTTTATAAGGTAATAATTAAAATAAATGGGACCATGGTTTGTTTTATCATACTTTTATGTTCCATGACGTTGAGTGCAGATAATTTTTGGCACTGTAATTTTTGTGCGTATTTTATTTATAATTTTCTTATGACTTCAGATATTTATTATACATAGCTGTATAACGGGCTTGACACTTATTTGAAAAAATATTTAAAAAAGTATGGTATGATGGTTTGGCTATGTTGAAAGAATGAATGAAGAACGATTGACAAAAAATGTGTATAAGGCAAGTGGGAATGAAAAAAGGCCAGGTTAAGAGTATCATAACTGAACAGCATGTATGAAGGCAATAATGAAAGTCGACAAAGCGAGACAAGTGTGTAAGGATCGTAACAAGTGAAGTGGTCTCTGCCTACCCCTACAAGGGAAAGAGTGTGATTATATGTATATAGTTGGCGCCATCGCAGCAACAGCTGTCAAAGTTAACCAACAAACTATGGAATTACACAATTTAGACATCACGGAATGACTAGCTCCTTAGGCTACAAAATTACTTACGATAGTCCCAATTTAGTACGTAAAAATATTGTACACCTTTCAAATATTTACATCATTATCATCATCAACTCCCGAGCCTTTTCCCAACTATATTGGGGTCGGCTACCACTCTTACCGGACTCAGCTGAACACCGTATTTTGCATGGAGCGATTGCCTTCCACAACCCATTTTACTGGGAAATATAGTATCCCATAGTAAGATTGGTTGTCAGTATGAACGACTACCAAAGATCTATGTATGAGACTGCATCTATAGGTATATAAAAGATTGGCGTATTATAAAAGTCCGGTGAAGCAGTCAAAGCCTGCGCTCAGTGTTACTACAAAGATCTCTACAAAAAATAGAAATGTTTTATTGTTTTAAGAAGTGAAGATTTAAATGTCATTCTTTCCTTAGATGTTCCTTCCTTAGACGTAAAGGAAAAATACTTTATTCTCTGCATTAAAACCTAATAATTTGGTTTCTTTCCGTTTAGGGAACCCCGCTTTTTGTGACGTTGCAAGTTACAAGCTATGAGACACTAACCGCAAAATGAAACCAAATAAAACAAGAATATAAGAAAAAGATTTAAATGTTTTAGTATTTCTTCCTGGATTGTTTCTGCTAACTGGACCAAGGGGCATTTCCACAAACTTATTTCTTCTACCGATTATTCTCAAATTACATTGTGGTATACATACTTTAATTTTTAAGTATTTAAACTTATACATATAATATGATATAAAGTATTGTGTTTAGTATTGTGTGTATGGATGGTAGAGAGGCCTCTGCTCTGCAGTGGGAAAACAAATGGCTAGGAAAAAAAAATGTGTTTACAGTTGCAAATTTTAACACAAGTAAATCTGAAGTAATAAAGAAAACGAATTAATAAAATAAAGATTAAAACATCGTAATGAAGGCTATTCAAACGAAAATGTATTTTCTATTTTATGAATGAAAGATTTTATATCAGTTAATAAAATTATTTTATTATTAATTATACAATAGGTTCAAGGAAAAATCTTGTTGCAAAACCTGCGTCTTTTAATTTGAAATGTCTAATCCTCTTTAACCAATCATAGTCGTATTCAGATGATTTATAATCAGGTTATTTTAATTTTAATTAGCCTTTCAGGATCTGTAGGTCACGTGACTTGTCTGTCAGAAATGACATTTCTATACATTGGAATCTTGATCTTTCACGACAAATTTTGCTTAATCTGCCTCGCTGGCCTAGTGGTGTTAAGCGTGACTGCTACACTAGAGGTTTGGATTCCCAAGTCGACCAAGGTGTTATTGGGTTTTCCATGAAATTCTCAGTAGCAGGTCGGAGTTTGGATTTGTGCCCGGTTAGTGGCAATAGGCTCGCCCCCTATTACATGGGACCTAAACATATCAGCTAACTGTGGGTGTACATTGGTACAACTCTGCCTAACCCTTCGGGGATACAGGCGTGATGACATGTTATGTTATGTTATGTAAATTTTGCTTACGGGGGCTAAAATGTTCAGTTTAGTTTTCTGTACCAAATTTTGGTATAGTTACAGATGAAAGATAAAATCACGCGATTGTCAGCTGTTAACTATTTCATATCCTATATTTATATTTACATGTCATGACACATAGATAGACTATCAATCATTTACCTCGAATATTATCGCAAAATATTACATTATTTGTAAATCAAAAGAAACAATAAAAAAACTCGGCTTTGTTTGAGTAAAATTAATATCTTTACGCGATTAATTTACTAACTGTAAAACGACAATAAAATATGCAATTTTTTTTTTAGTTTTATGGAACCCTGACAACTTCTACATTATTTGAGTTTCTCAGAAAAAGAACTGGCAAATGCAACCAATGAAAAAAATCGCGATTTAAAAAACAATACATAATTCTATCAAACACCTATCTAGTATTGAAACATGCATTAAGTAACCACAATATTACTATATAATACATTTATTTATTTATGAATGAATAAAGGTAAAACCCCATAGTTTTGTTGAACAAATTCTCAGAAAACATCAATTAATTATTTACTTATGTTCTGTCATTTAAGTATGTAATTATTTCTATGTCCGGCAAACATAAACATATCCTGGGTTAGTTCCTAAGTATTTGTCGTAAACACTAAAAAGTAATTAATCATACGAAGAGGAAAATCATAGACTAAACATGTACATAGACTGCTACTATCGCTAGTTTCCCCTTGTGCCAAGCGAGAGCAGTTTTTAGTCTGTATCTAGTACATTCGTTTACTGATTTAAGTTAATATTCGCGCAACGAGATACTTATATACGAAAATATCGATGGTTTTGACATTGTTAGGATAATATTAGTGTTTAAGGTAGATTTTTTAAAACGGCAAGCTCCATCTTCATACATAATTCACGACAAAACTTGTTCACACTAGTGCTCACGGTTCAAACTCTGATAGGCTCACTCTATAGTGTCTTATGTATACTCTAAGAGGAAAATAATCAGAGAACAATTTACTGTCATCATGGTATGGGGAAATAACATGGTAAGTGGTAAGTTATGGGGATACATCAAATAAATAAAGGTATAACAATGAATAATTCAAATCTTGTGTCTTCAGGCGTTGAGGAAGATTTTTCGGGGATTTTTTCATATAATGGTGATTTGGTGGCCAAAAGTAACTGTGACTCAACGTGCTTTTAAAGCTTTTATTTCATCAACTGAAATTATAAAATTTCTGTTCAGTATTTTAAGTTAAAGAGAAAGAAGACTTATAAAAACATAAATGTCATAATATATTATATACATAGTTACAAAATAGTTACAAAAACTAATGCTGATATTACTCTGAATAAAGTGTCTTTTTTCTAATTTTTTTTCTGTGTTCATATAATCGTCGGTAAATGATCCTTACTTCTTTTAGTAGTCGGTTTGCTATTTGGGTATCTATAAATTCTATTTTCGTCCTTAGTTTTTCGGTAAAAAATTATCGAATCTTGCTCAAAACTGCTTACAACCAAATAACTTCAATATTGAATAAAGGTTTTTTTGCTCTGGTCATGCTTAAACGGTCTATAGTCAAATAGATTATGTGTAATATACCGTGACAAGCATCTAAACACCATTGGGACTTGGAATGTTCCAGAATGATGTATCAGATATCTGGCAGAGCAAGGGACTTAATGGAAGGTCTTTAATAAAAAGGTCGATCAAGGATCTTCGCGATGCAAGGTAAAGATAGATTATGAAGTGGTGAAGAAATTCTTCAGTAAAGATTAAAACCTTTTAGCGATGTTAGTTGATAGGTTTTAGTCAGAAGGTTGTTATTGAAAAGGTTTGCCAATAACTTGTATAGTAAACTTGACTGGTAAAGGACTGGCCTATCCTAGCTTAGGAGAAGTGCGTCTAAAAGCGAGAAGAAAGCCTTTACTTTGCAGTGGAGTTATGTGGATTATGATTAGATTATAATATGTAATAAAAAGAAACTTTTAAAAATGTGAGGGATGAAAATTCGGATTATCAATGATCAAGAAAATTTTGATCGCAGAATAACAAAATCAACAAATTGAATAGGCACAGAGAATATTCAATTTCCACTGATTGGATATTACCCATACTTCTATGTCTGATATTATGTCAAAGAACTGTCAACATTGACATTTTAACCTCAAGACAAGCAATGCAATTGAAGTAACGACATCTTAATCTTACATCGTAATAATTTCCGCATAATCAAATTAAATGCATACATAATAATAATAATAATAATAATAATAAAATCTTTATTGTCAGGCGACTTAGGCCCATAGATATATACCTTATAAACTAACATACATATTTTATAAATACATTTTGTGTTAGTATATATTATAGACTTAAACCTATGTTAGTAAACACTTCCTTATGCACGTTCATGTGGTATTTGTCCGCGGAAGCGACGGAACACCACGCCAGCCGGCCAAAAGTCTTCTTCCATCACCAGGTGCAGGAAACATGAAGGTACTCGCACCACAAACGCATTGAAGTTGACGTTGCGGCGCGACTCCAGTAGCTGCACCCTCGGCATGTATTTTAGCTTCATTCAATTCCCAATATTGTATACTCATTTAGAAGCAAATACACGTGTGCACAGTAGCCATAATACAAACAACTACTTCAATAAAGTTTCAATACTTATCAATATTTAATATAAACAGACAAAAACTACTGTTTTATTGACCCCTCGATGACATCGGACCATGATCTTTATATCGAAGTCTTTGTGATAATAAATGTTATTTTGCACTTTCCAGTCATGAGTTTGTCGAATCATGTCATATTTCGTAATATATCTTTATATTTTTTTAGAACTTTGGACCCACTTTAAATCTTTGTCCAATTAACAAGACTTTTTTCCCAAATCTTGCTGGGGTCGGCTACTCGGGTTAGAGTATACATAAGAAAGTATAGAGTGAGCCTATCAGCGTTTGAACCGTGAGCACTAGTGTAAACTAGTTTTGTTGTGAATTATGTATGAAGATGCCGTTTAAAAAAATATCTAAAACACTATTATTATCCTAACAATGTCAAAACCATCGATATTTTAAGTTTCTCGTTGCGCGAAAATTTACTTAAATCAGTAAACCAATGTACTAGATACCTGACTAAAAACTGCTCTCGCTTGGCACAAGCGGAAACTAGCGATAGTAGCAGTCTATGTATATTATGTTTAGTCTATGGCTACCAGTCTCACCGGATTCAGCTGAATACCGTATATTACATGGAGCGACTGCCTATCTGACCTCCATAACCCATTTTGCTGGGTACACAGTAGCCCATAGTAAGACTGGCTGTCAGAATTGATTATGCGACTGCCAAAGTTTTTTTTATTGGTAGAGATTTTTGCAGTTAACCTGAGCGCAGGCTTTGACTGCTTCACCGGACTTTGCGACTGCCAAAATCAATGTATAACAGTCGAGACTTTAAATTATCGAGTATATTATTATCATAATATATTGTATACTCATTTAGAAGCAAATACACGTGTGCACAGTAGCCTTAACTTTTTTGTTTTATTTTGTTACTTAATTGACTTTCAATGTCAATTCAATTGACTACACATTTATTTTACTTTTCATAAGTAAGGCTGTTTTACTGAAATAGTACAGTATTTAAAACCAGAGATTTATGATGTACATTGGAGCTTAAGCTGATTAAAAATTAATATTTTGATATGATTTACTTTCACTAAAATCGATCAATCAATTTCTAATTTAATCCTTAATTTTTTTGAAGCTTGTTTTATGAAACCATATTTATGTGTTCTTTAATTTTTCCTACTTTTCACCATTTATTTTTATTTTACTACTCTTGATTTCTATAATAAATTAGAAGGAGTTGTGTATTCGTCTGTCTTTATGTTTTTTTATCCTAGTAACTGCAGTCAAGACGCTCATTATTAAGTACATTACCTCAATTTGTGTTTAACATCCTTTTACTGAACTAATCATTTTCTGAATAAAGAAGAAAAGAATTTAGAGATTTTATTTTTTAATGTAGGATTGGAGTTGTACTTATTTCAGTCCTTAATCAAGGTAGAAGATTAAGAAGGTACTTTCAATCTTTTCCGTAATAAGCAGGTTTACCTTCAGTCTTTTGAAATATAATACTTAATCTATCCCAAATAATACCTCTTCATAAACATAAAATAATAAACTTTGATCGCCGTACAGCTACCAACGTGGTATCGACAAAAACCGCTGACTCAGAGGTATTCGTGATATAATGGCTGGCAAAAACGTTCATTTGTTTTGGTTAGTCTGTGACGCAGATTAGAGTGGGTTCCGTACGAAATTTAATATATTTTCTCAAGATATTCTCGTAAGACTTCGATGATTTTCTTTATGTGATATGTCGATTCTTTGGGGCAGTTGAGAAATAACTTTTTTTTTTTGGTAGAGATCTTTGCAGTTAGCCTGAGCTCAGGCTTTGACTGCTTCACCGGACTTTAGTTGAGAAAGAACTCATATTAGGGTTTATGTTTTTGGCTATTTGGCAATTTCGAGCCATAATACCTATTATTATTTTAATCCCAGATGTTAAACTAGAATCTGCGTTTCTGTATGTGGCATCGTAGCTCCTAAATTAATGCATCGAATGTGATCTAATTTATTTGTTTGAAAGCTGACGTGGTCGAGATGATTTTTAGCTATAATTTAATGCTAAATAATTTGTAAAATTTTGAAAGTTTTAAGTAGATATCCAAAAATTTTCAGGTTTTTTAATTTTGTAATTTATGGTTATTGAAATTTGGTCTAACGAACCATATTAGGAAGTGCCTTCCTAAGTCAAAGTGCGCCTAAGTTGAAATCAACGACAGTATAATATTTTATTTCTTTAGTAGTTCTACTCTCGTTAAGAAATTACCAGCAAACCATTTATTGATAATTATGGAATCCCTTTTAATTACTAAGAATAATTTGAAGTTGATAATGAAACCTATAATTATCTACCTTATAGTTCATTCAGAGAAATTGTTTTAGCCTTGGTTACTTTGCGGTTAGATTTTCCTTTTCCTGTGTAAAGACGTTTTGAGAAGATTATTTGAACGACTGGTTTTCAACCGACTTCAAAAAGTAGACACTTCTCAATTCCTGTGCCTTTTTTTTTGTATTTTTTTAAGAAGTATGTTATGCGATATAAAGGTACTTTTTTTAAAAATTTTGAACGATTTAATTTTTTTTTATATTAGTGTTTACCTTAGATGTGAATATATTAAATGCATCTAAATATATATAATCGTTTCTTTTTTATTAAAGTCGTTTGTTTTTATATTTATGTGCAACATTAATTATGACTAGGCTAGCTGAAAGATATTTCTGATTTATCAATTTTAATAATATTGTAATTTTGCAATTTTGTTACGATAGTTGTAATAGATTTGGACATAGTACACGCATTAGATGACCCGAATTACTCAATAACCTATCAATACAATACATTATTTTATGCCTAAAACGCTGTTTCTAATTTTCTTGTTAATTCGGCTTTTTAAGCCACGTGAAATTTAAAATATGACCCGCATTTTAGTTTTGTTTTATTTCATCACTTACCTACCTTGCAAAATTGTTGAACACAATGTTAGATTTAATGTTTTATGCATTTTTGTAGGTGCAGTCTGTCATACATTGTGAGCTCTTATTCATTAATGAATGTAATTTAATTATCCTTAGTTATATCTAAGATATTTTGTTACTGATATCAGACAATTCTACCTGGGTAACTGAATAGTGCCCTGAATTTAGTCAAATGGAAATATGGTGTTGTATTGCAGTAAACAAGGATTATAGAAATATTAAGCATTGTTTAAAAGGAAAATATATTTATTTAAATTCAAGTCTAACTATGGGAAACTATGTTACTCAGTAAAATAGGTTGTGGAGTTCACATAGGCAGTCGCTGTATGTGACGTACAGCATTCAGCTGTATCCGGTAAGACTGGAAGCCGACCCTAACATAGCTTGATCCATTATTAGTTTGATCAATTATTTGTTTAATTGTTAAAGTTATTTAGATATTGTTATTTCTTAATCTCTTAAAGCATTAAGACGTGACAAGTAAAAAGTAAGGATTATTTATATTATGTCTATTGTTTTATTAATCTTGTGTTATGGTCTACATTTTGACAGCAAAACCGCTGTAAAACTAGGTCATGATTGCGGTTCGTCTAGTATTACTAATTTATTTATTTCTAATAAAATAAAGTTCTCGAGCTAAAAATATGTAATTGAAAAAAAAAATAGGGTTCTACAAGAAATTCAATAATCATTATACATAAATCAACATATTTTTATTTCAAGTAGGCCTTTCCAAGCTCTTTTAAAACGTTAAATTTACTGACTCTAGCTGTTATACTTACATTTAATTTATGTAGCAGTAACAATTTAACAAATAGAGCAATATTGTTTTATTTAACAGTATATTTGTATAATGATGAACAAGTAAGAATACATTATTATATACTGCACAAATCTATCTAATAGGTTTATTTTGCGGGTACTTTTATTAATTTTAATGGGCAATATTTTGAACTGAGACATAAACTCTTTAAAAAGTCGTTAAATAAATGAGTTATGGCACTACAGTCCACCAAGATTAACGTTTCTTTCAACCTACAAATTCACGGTGAAAATAAAATTACAAATGTACTTTGACAATCACTTCTGTGATTGGTGTCATGTGGCTCCAGAGAAAGTCTGGAGTCAGACGGTTGAGACCTTTCCCCAGCAGTGGGACACAAAAATAATAATAAATAAATGCGGACAACATCACATACATTGTTCTGAACCCAAAGTAAGTTGCTAAAGCACTTGTGTTATGGAATTCAGATACAACAAAGGAACCACAAACACCCAGACCCGAGAGAATGTAGAAATGTGATTTTCTATATTGACCCGTCCGGGGATCGAACCCGGGACCTCAGAGATAGCGACACCTTGAAACCGGTGCATACGACAATCGATCAAGGAGGTCGTCAAAAAAAATACATAAAAAAAAGTTTTTTTTTGGTAGAGATCTTTGCAGTTAGCCTGAGCGCGGCTTTGACTGCTTCACCGGACTTAAAAAAAAATGTTGTTTGATGGTTTCTCTACCACACTAACGAACTCCATTTCCCAGCATTGAGCTTGACCGATATTCATTGCAATACATATTGTAACAATCACTTTTTGCAGGCTATCACGGTCGATTATATAATAGGATTGTCTGTTTATTGAACCATTGAAGCATGCCATTTGAGGTCGTTTCAACTATTGTTCTCGTTTCTTAGAATACACAATTTTTCTTAGTTATTTTGCTTTTTACTGTTTGGAGTTTTTTAAGTGGAGAAGATTTTTGCTAAGGGCAAAAATCGTTGGAGTATTTAGATGAGCGTGTTTTCTGAAATGGAATAAAATGACTGTTAGCACAATTATAGGTCTTATTAGAAGAGCTAAGCTCAGGATTTTGTTAGAACTGAATCACTTATGGTATTAGAACTGAATAGTGTCATTTAAGGAAAGCAATAGGTTTTGAAATGTGTAGGAAGGGTTCCTTTATTTAATTACTGTTAGAGACAGGAAGACTGTAACAGTCCTTTTGCCATCTCTTATATTACTTGACAAAGATGATGATGAACAATAAAACTATTTAGTCCATTATATTATTGCCCTCTCAATACAATGCCAATTCCCATTTTCTACAACTTATTTAGACTGTAATCCACCTATTCCTATTATTTACAATGCAATATATTTCTGCTCACCCCTCGAAATAACACCAGCGTGATGATTAGCACAATTGCGACATAATTGTCCGCGCAGCCTCGGCCGCGATAGCACATCCTACATTTAATCTTCTATTAAAATCACATTGTAGTTAGTTATTTAAAAAATACTATATTGTTTTATGAACAGCACTATCTTCTAATTATTTTGCAATTCTTCAATTGCCTAAACATTTTTGCCTGATAGTCATTTACAGAGATCAGCGGAATAGAAAAATGATTATATATTTTGAACAGTTAAAAAACCATAAATAGCTTTAGTAATATTCCTTCTATACACTCGTAATTATAGGTGGGATTACAACAAGAATTATTTTAATAGTGTTTCTAATCCAGTTTGGGTTACTAGGGTAATTTAACATAGAAACGCAGACGAAAAAAAAACTGGATAAAAACTTAGTAAGTATTTTAGACTGACTCATTTCATCTGTAGCTTGTTGAATTTAAGTTTATGATCCAGTGTTGCATGCCAGATGAGCTGTGAGCGAAAGCTACCACACAGTGGGAACCCAAAATGCAAAATCCGACCTCACGGCAGACCTAGAAGAAGATGGGACGAACTCGACTCCTTCGCGCGAAACTGGATCTAAATAGCTTTAGACAAGGATAAGCGGAAAGAGGGAAGCAGTGTTACTATGCAATTTTTCTTCTTCTTCTTCTCGAGTCAAAGATCCAACTTTCTAATTCTGTCTGAATAAAAAGATGCAACCTGGATGGCTCGGTCGCTGGCCTCCATCAAGTCCTGGAGAGTGCAGGTGGTAGTGCAGGACGGGCAGGACAAAAGGTGTGCCATGTCCTGCGATGGGGCACCACACTGACATACGAAAAGTGTGCTATGCAATGATAATTGAGATTATGTCTAAGTATTAACATAACATATCATCACGCCTGTATCCCCGAAGGGTTAGGCAGAGGTGTACCAATGTACACCCACAGTTCGCCGGTGTAATAGGGAGCGAGCCTATTGCTACTAACCGGGCACAAATCCAAACTTCGGAGTTTGGATTTGTGCCCTGCTACTGAGAATTTCATAGAAAAACCCAATAACACCTTGGTCGACTTGGGAATCGAATCCAAGACCTCTTGCGTAGCAGTCGCGGTTAGAAACACTAGGCCAACGAGGTAGTCTAAGTATTACGTCTAAGGAAATGTAGTTTTAAAAGACGCACGCACTTTTTAACCTCCAAACCCGCTTGGCATTACTGGTGTCACAATTAAAAGTAAATTAGCTAACTTAGCCTCGGCTTGAATTAGATATCAATGTGTGATATACTAGTTAATTCCTGCGACCTTGTTTGTGTTGT
This sequence comes from Autographa gamma, assembly GCA_905146925.1. Taxonomy (NCBI): domain Eukaryota; kingdom Metazoa; phylum Arthropoda; class Insecta; order Lepidoptera; family Noctuidae; genus Autographa; species Autographa gamma. The sequence continues at coordinate 1,813,801 of LR989875.1, forward strand.
TTTAGATAAGATTACTACTTAAATTTGCCTATTTTTGTTGACCTGACCTTGCTTCAAAGTAACTTCTGTAATAAGGGCATTTATTTAACAGTAGTGTTGCATCAATATAAAGAGATATCAGCACTTTTGGTACTAAATGCTTTCTTAGAAATTCTTATGCTCATAAATTTTATTGTACCTAACAAATTGTAAAGTTCTGATACCCTTATTTCTGCCACTTACCTAGGCTTTTCTCGAGCTATGTTGGGATCGACTTCCAGTCTTACTTGATTCAGCTAAATACTGTATTTTACATGAAGTGACTGCCTATCTGCCCTCTACACCCAATATCCCATAATAAGACTGTTTGTCAGAATTGTAATAACTTAACCACTGCCAAAAGAAACAAATGACCGTCAGGACCAACGGTCTACGTGATCCAGCTTTCATACCCCTATAAAAAGTTGAAAATAGTCTTATAACATTTTTTTTTTCAGGGATAGGATATTATAATAAACAAACATACAGGTAATATGTTTATATGTAAGTGTTCTTATATGCAGGTTCAAGTTTATACGGTGAAGGTTTAAAACAAGGTGGCATAACAAACTGGTTTGCAGCCTAATTTTATTTACCGTGCGTCATTCGGTAGCTTGAAAACCAATATTATTATATCTTTTAGTATATATATATTGTTACTATGTAGAACTATAAGAAGAAATTCTAGAAATAATCTTTTGCTTTCTCAGGGGGTAAAAAAAGGCGTGAAATCCAGATTTTCGACTGGGTGAAACGATTTTGATAATTCTTTTTTATTCGAAAGCAAGGAATCATTAGCTTTCAAAAATGTGTGGAGATCTGATTTCAAATGATCTGATCTTTGGTCCAGTTTTAACAGTGGGATCGTTTAGTAATAAATATAAAACTTATTTTGAAGTCGGTTTTATTTTGTAAAAAAAAATAATGATTTCTTTTGTTTTCCATTGAAACTCTTCGGGGACTTGGGCTACTTTATTTCTAGTAAATTTAAAACTGAGATTTAGCAGTTTTGACAAAGAGACCGTTTTATTAAAAATACTTATTCCTCTTCTCAACAATGACAAACTTTAGCGAGGCGTGTTGTTCAGTTAAATAATTATTGAATATTATAAGATACTTATTGTAAAAGCTTCAAAAACTTATATAGGGACCGTGCAAAAATGATTGTTCAACAGTAATTAATTTTGTGCTAAAAAAACCCTATTTAGAATTTCAAAAGTGATCCAAAACACCAATTAGAAAAGCTTAGAGGTTTTTACTCTAATTCTACTTTCTTTTAAATTGCACCACATTACAAATCTCACATATTACATAATAAATATTGAAATTGACTTAATTCTTCCTTAATTCACATAGTAATTAGATCAAATGTCTAAAAAGCGTTAATGACTTTTTAATTATCAACACTACTACATGGGGTAAATGACAGGTGATTAAAAATTAATGTATTTTTAATTACCTATCTATCCCAGCTTATCAAACCAATTAATGTTATGTAAGGTAAGTATTTGTTTAATATTTTGAAATGTTATGAAATTAATAATTACATTGTGGGTGATTAAATTTTCGAGCCGTTTGGGGTTGAAACGCTCGGGTCATGGGGTCCGAGCGCACGAAATCTTTTCAAAGAACTTTCCAAACGTTTGGTAGAATCTACTCGTGATCAGAGGGCTGGTTTGTTCCTTGCACAGAGAATCGGCATAGCCATTTAACGTGGCAATGCTGCCAGCCTTCTGGGCACGTTTCCCGCCATTGACAAGGATGACGATGAGTTCTTTGACGCCGTTTAGTTTTTATTTAGGTAAGTTTTAATTTTAGTATAGTTAGAGTATGTTCTTATGTAAGTTTTAATTGTGTATTAATAAATAAATAAATATTATTTGGTCGGTGGACTAAGGCGGCGACAGAATGGTGGCCAAGGCAAGGCAAAAGAAGCTTTGGTCGTCCGGGAGTAAGATGGGTCGACGATATAGTTAAAGTCTCGGGTCGAGTCTGGATGAGACTGGAAGAGGAACATAGAAAATGGCACAAATAAAGGGGAGGAGTATGCCCAGCAGTGGGCGGACAAGGGTTGCGGATGATGATGATGGGTGAGTAAGGAAAACAAGATATTTTATGTCATGAAGCAGTAATTAAGATTTACCTTCGGGGAATAAGGTATGGGTGTCCGAATAAGGCCAAAAGAGTCAAAATGTTACATTTTGTTTATCTGGGTGAAATACTGGTGGTAATAAATTCAAGAAGATAAAAAAATTATCAAAAACATCTGCTTATCCATTATGTTACTACAGAAATGTTCAAAAAAAAAAATAAGCCCAGAAATATCGCTTTTTGTAAAGGTTTCATAACAAAATTATAGTTTAGTTAGTATATTTTATAGTAGGTATATTCAAGTACTTTATCATTACGCCAATCTTTTTAAATAAGCCAATCAGAAGCTTGCCTGCATTAGGCATAATTTCATTGGCTAATCTAAGTAGGCTAAAACTTAAAATCAAAAAATACTGAAGGAGATTATCAAAGATCATCATCATTCAGCCAATCATAGTCCACTGCTGGACATAAGCCTCTCCCAATTTGAAATAAAACTACACTGCAGGTATCCTGGTCACGGGCGATACCTGTAAAGGTGTCGAAACGTCGGGACCTAAATTCTAAAAATGAACCGCGTTAAACTCCATAAAACGTAGTTTTGTTTCAATGTTTAACAAACTAATAATAATGAATATTCTTCAAAGAAAATTTAGGTGATCTAAACATTAAGAAATCTCTCATGTAGTTCCAAGGTAGACAAATTACAATAATTCTGTCAAATCATTTCATCTGTGTGTATCAGGTGGTATATCACAAAGTGGAACTTCTCACTATTTTCACTCTAAGCATAGCATAAAAATCGCCTCCTTTTTTTCAATTGGTTAACAATCATTAAGACGCAACGTGATATTTATCGTACGAAGTCAATTGAAATGATGGTGAAACAATATCGAGTTGACTGAACTCCGAATAGATAAGGCTTATCAGTAAAATTTTGGAAAAAAAATGAATATTTATTATTTATATTTACGTCCGGAGTGATCCAGTTTTATATTTGTTTTGGTTTTGTATACGCAGTACTACATACGTAGTCCAAATTTTTGGGTTCAATAATGTTGTGCAATATTTTGTAATCAATATTCTAATGTAATGTTGTAATCTTGTTAATGTTTTAGGCATTTATTTAGTTGAAAGTGGACTTTGATTACGTTTATTTATTAAGTTTTTTATCTGAAGTCTGCTAACAGAAATTGAAACTCAAAGTAACAATAAAAATAAAGCGAGTAGATCAACTAGAGTCAGTAGATTTTAACGTAACGCTTCTTAAGCGATTTTTTGCATTAAATAAGTTTTGCAGAAATATTTTTGTTTTGTTGTAATTTTTCTGTGTCTGGGTGTAATTTATCTACAATAATATATGTGCCTCCGGGGCCGGCCTAGGAGAAGATGGCGAGACAACCTGGACAGTTACCTTAAGAACTGGTTCCAGGTGGCACGAGACAAGTACCAATGGAAGGACTTGGGGGAGGCCTTTGTCCAGCAGTGGGACAGCATAGGCTACTAAAAAAAAACATGTTCTATGTATTTAGCAATATGTTTATCAGTTGTCTGGCTACCATAACACGAGCTCTGCTTACCTTGGGATCAGATAACCGTGGGTGAGTTATCCCGGAGTATTATTATATATCTAAAAACAGTCTTTATTGCGTCTTATCCACAGACAAATTTATATAGGTATCCTAACTGACAGTGTCACAGAGCAAAGTAATAACTACTTTTGAAGGGTGTCACTTTTAAGAGGGATTATAAAAGTTTTATTTATTTATATTTGTAAAGTTTTACAACTGTTATTTATAATGTCCTCAGACGAGACCTCGTGTTCGGATTGCAAATTGGAGATAGTTGAACAAAGATGGACCCAATTGCTTTTAAACTGGGTGAGAGAATATTCTTAGTTTTCTATCATTATAAATGTGGAAGCTTGTTATTAGCAATTTTCACCACCTATGTTTGTTACCCATAGTTTTTTATTTGTCTGCAAGCTTTCTGTAAAACTTAATAAATAAATAAATATTATCATAATTCTAGCACATTGTCTCTTCATCACTTACACATATATATTATAACCCAATACTAGTATAAGGGCTGCTATAAATGGCCTACTTCTTCGGCATTTTTAACTAACTCCTAAAGTAGGAGGTCTCTGTATTCACAATATATGTTCTTTTGCATGTATGCTCGCGATATGAAATGAAAATCACTCAAAATAATCTCCATTTATTCCCAGATCAACAAATGCGTCCGTCCAAAGACCCCCGTGACGAAGCTTAACATGAGGAGTCTAATAGAAGTGGTGAACAAGTACAAGCAAGACATATGTGTGGACGATATCGACCGAGCCATACTGTGCTCTGATGATATTGAGCCGTTCATCAAGTATAAATACCCGATATTGAGGTTAAGGTAAATAGATAAATATACATATAAACACCCTCATGATGATTTGTAGTCTTAAAAATAAACATGGGCTCCTGCTAAAAAAAATAGATTTGAAAATCTTTTACATTAAAATGTCCAAAAGCGAGAAACTAAAAACTAGTAAACGCATTTTCCTTAGGTTTTTATCAATGGAAGGTTTGTGTGTATTTAGGTTTTGTTTATTGTTGCTGTATAGCAGTGGGTCGCTAGTTAACTAATAATTTAGTTAATGTGTACTGTTCAAAGAGTGACTATTGTAAAAGATGGATGATTTGTTGATCGCATTAAGCACTAATAGCCGTATATTTGCTCAAACATTTAGGGCAGGGGTCCGTTAATAAAAAATCGAGACCTTTTTTTCTTTTCTTTAGAAGGTATTACCCAAATCCCTAGTGATAACCTAAGGGTGTGCCCAGATGTGACGACCGCGCACCGAACGAGCAGCTCGCGGCATGCTCGCGAGCTGCTCTTCTGTTCTTGTAATGCTCGTTCGGTGCTCGTTCATCAGATGTGGACGCACCCTAATGCTCATTCGGTGCCTGTTGTTGGATTTAGACGCACCCTTAAATACAGTGGACACAATGACTTAAAAATATAAAAAAAAGATATTCTCATGCTTGTTCGGCAGTTTTATTAAACATTAATAAATAGAGGTCTACTTCTTAGATTCTTCTGGGAAATAAAAGACGTGCCAAAGAAGATTTACATTCTGAACACGATAATGTTATTCCATTGCTGCGTCAGTTCGATAGACGGGCAGGTGGACAGCGACATTTGCGTCAACCTAGAGAAACATGAGCAAGAGATGATCCTTAAGTTCTGTGAGCGACTCACCGATATGGAAGTCACTGCTAATAATATTGAGAGCGCTATCAAAGGTTATTTTTACCATTTTTTTAGTATGGGTTTGTTTTTTTAATCTGGAGCTTTTAGATTATTCGGCTATTTAAAGCTCAATTTCATAAGTGAGAAAGATAGCTTGGTGTTTTGTGTTTGCAAGTCATTTATTTATTTAAGTTTTTGGCTTGACGCCAATTACATAAATCACATTAAAAAAAAATACATATTATTCTAACTACGTCATAAAGCTATCAGTGATTTCCATATAGATGTCTAATCATCATCAGTCTATTAACTATAGCAGTACCCTGCTGGACATAGGCGTCTCCAATCAGAATAGATGATTAACATAGACAATTTTTCTCAAATAAATCTTCATCATTTTACAAAACATTTACCATAGTATCTCAAATTCAACAGACGCTTGCGACGCAGTAAAACCCGGACCAAAAACAAATAAAAAAGAAGAACTCGAGGAAAGTACAACAAAAGTAGAACCTGAACAAGAATCCCACGAACCATCAGAGACCACCGTCCCACCCACAACCTCCGACGCATCAGAACTAACACAAAAGGAAAGCATGCTAAAGAAATTCAATGCTCTAAAGTTCAAATCATCAGTAACTGTCCTACCATCAGTTGTAACTGAACCATCGTCTTATTCTGAAGTCGATTATGTAGTTAATTATGAATCCAAAGATGAATTAAAAGATGAGTTGAAGGATGTCAAAGAGAATGAAACGTTTGAAACAACACCAAAAGTACAACTTCGTGTAAAAGAAGCAACGAAGACTAAGAAAAGAAGTCGTCGTGCAGTGGAGTTTGATAATGATATGAGTAAGTATATTGATAATATATTTCTAAAACTAGCATTATTTTTGATGTTTTATAAATTTAAATATGTGTTTATCATCAACAGAATCAGTCAAAAAGACTATCAATCTACCTGCTGGATATGGGGCTCTCTTTTATTTATTTTAACTATACCTAAATTTATTGGTATACTATCGACCCTGTATCAATTTTTATGCCTATTTACATATGTACTTGTCATCGTTTTACCAATCCAATTAATTCTTACATTTACTTACATGTTTTCGACTACTTTTCTAGACTTAATGCCTGCCCTTTTTCAATTTGATTGGAGTCAGCTACTTCATTAGCTGTCATACTTTTAGCTAATTTAAAGTAATTACAAGTACAAAGACGTTATTAAAGCCTTACTTCTTCTAACTTATCCAGATCGTCGCTGCCTGCCTCTATGCGCTTGCAGCAGATGCAGTCCATCAGGTCCTTGCTGCGGAGACCCTGGCAGCTCCAACTACCAGTGTGATGATGACGGTAGAGCCTACATCAACGAACACTTTGATGACGAAGATAAATATATACCTCCTTCCCCAGGGTAGGTACCTGTAACCTCTACAAGGTTTTCATTAACTTGGAGTACTAATATCCTTTACTACTCTTGCCTTCTCTATATGGGAAGAACCCTGTGCTCAGCAGTGGGACATTTATGGGCTGGTATTGGTATGATGATTCTAAAAATAAAATCCTGGGCCAAGTCACACGCGGTCATCTGATCCCAAACTAGACAGTGCCTGTACTATGGTAACCGGAAAAGGTGAAACCTGCTTATATCTCTAAATAAATAAATATTACAGATAAATTTCACCCAAACACAGAACAAATTATTACAGTCAAAACACAAAGACTTATCCTGGGTGGGAATCGAACCCGCTCCAGTTCAGGAATCAGGGTCACTAAACACAAGGCTCAACAGGCTCAACAGCCAACAGGCTCGTCTGAATATATTTATGTATATAATATGTATTTATTTATGCCCTTTTATTTAAGCTTCTCCAATATATATTATAACTTAACAAAATCCATACGATATATTATTTTCTAATTTTCAGGAAAAAGCAGAAAAGGAAATTTAAATGCATCATAAGGAATAGAAGATTTTACGTGATTGGTACGGGGTTATTCATGGTGCTCATCATAGCTATTTTACTGGCCTTCTTAGTACCTTGGAATTCTAAGAAGAAACCTCGGAAAACTACAGAGACTAGGATAGAAGAGTTTAGATTAGGCGAGAGCTTGGAACCCAAGTAAAGAAATAATTATTCTATATCCAAATCATAAAATTAACTGAAAGGTTGATTTACACAAAAATTTGTTAATGACCGGTCATACCTCATGTTAACGCGCGATTGACTGTTAGAGTTTTGGTCAAACAATCACAGTCGTGATCAGATTGATTTGACAACAGATTAAGTGGTTAGTCTTTCAGAAACCTGGTATTGAAATAATGTCAAATAAGATTCTTCGTAATTCCGTATTTAGTTCATTAAGTATTAAGTTGATAATGTATTAATATGGTTAATTATATTCCAGAATATTCCACCTAAACTCATACATTTGCGTAAACGGTCTCTGCCAAAAAGTTTTTGAACCAACATCAAAGCAATTGTATGCATCCCTCAGTCGATGCATCTTACAATGCATGGGACCACAACTCTGGCCTTATCCGATAGGCTACACATATTTCAGTGATAAGATCGTTTCCTTAGCCACAAATAGACTCGAATACAAATTCCAATCGGTACCTTCGGAAGCCGTACATTTGTATATAGCTGAAGCATTTAAACTCTTCTTAGGAGATCTAGCAAAATTAGAAAGGTACACTATGGAACCTCGCAAAGAGAACCTTACAAGAGATATGATGATTAAGAAGATGTATATAGAAATGGATATCGAAACAGACCCTGATCCAAGATTGAGGTTAGATACTGAAGAATCGTATACGATTAAAGTGGAAACTGTAAGCAATCAAGTTACGATCAAACTACTTGCTGCTTCGTTCTGTGGTATGCGACACGCCTTAGAAACTCTGAGTCAATTGATACTACTAGACCAAACCTCTGGCTACCTAATCACATTATCAAATATTATAATCAAAGATGCTCCCAGTTACAAATACAGAGGTCTAATGATTGATACAGGTAGAAATTACATCCCTGTACCAGATCTCATGAGAACAATAGATGCGATGGCAAGTTGCAAGTTAAACACGTTCCATTGGAGAATTTCTGACGTCACCAGTTTTCCGTTGCTCCTCCCAGCGGTTCCACAACTCTTTGAATATGGTGCTTATGATAGAACCTTAGTTTATACGAAGGATGATGTAAAAGCGATAGTTAAGAGAGCTGGTATTAGAGGTATAAGGGTCCTTTTAGAAGTCGCAGCCCCTGGACCGGTCGGTAGGGCTTGGTCGTGGATACCAGAGGCTTCTTGCCCAACGAAGAACAGAAATTTCACATGTAACAACGTCTTATGCTTAAGATTATCCATCCAAGACTCAGTATTCGATATTCTACAGATAATATACTCGGAAATTTTGGATATGACGAAAGTAGAAGATGTTTTTCATTTGAGTGATAGCGTTTTCTCATTGGCTAATTGTTATTATTTGATTGAGGAGAGAGAAGGGTTTTTGGATAAGGCTTTGGAAAGGTTGAAGTTGGCGAATAAAGGATTTTTACCGAAGTTACCTATAATTTGGTATACTACGCATTTGACACGGGATTTTGAAGCTAGGACTTGGGATAGGTTAGTAAATTTGTGGTAGACTTACGAAAACTGGCTTTCATATTTTAATATATATGTATTTCAGTCTCATGTTAACTAAGTCATTGGGAATTGTATCCATATTTGTTCAAACATGAAAATTACATGAAAGTAATGATTTCTCTATTCGCAACACAGAAAAGTTCTGATGCTTATAAACGTGTCTATGAGGTAAATAGTAACATTGAATGTTTTCCAGATTTGGAGTCCAACTGACAGAATGGCAGCCAAACCCTTCGGACCAGTTTCTAAGTAGATTCAAGGTGATACATTCTAGTCGATGGGATCTATCCTGTGAGGTCAAGAAGCAGAGGTGTAAGAAATACAGGTACTCATTAAAACATTTTCTATATTGAATCAAAACTACGTTTAACGGATTTTGTCGCGGTTTATTTTAAAATTTTAGGTCCCAGATTTCAAGTCTAGGTAGGTAATTCGTAGTTCGGAACTCAAACAATTAATATAAATTAAAATATGAAGATAGAACGAGCAACATCTTCTGTCAAGACGAACGCCATCTCAGTCTGCCCGTGACGATACCTGCAAAGGTGTCGAAACCTCGGGACGTAAAATTTAAAAATAAACCGCGACATATCTGTAAAACGTAGAAGTAAAAAGTTTAATTCAATGTCTTTTTTTTTTTTTTTTTTTGGTAGAGATCTTTGCAGTTAGCCTGAGCGCAGGCTTTGACTGCTTCACCGGACTTTTGGCGAGGACCTTAAGGCCTCCAGCCAGAGCAATATGAAAAAACTAACTACGTCAGCATCTTCCACTAAGGGCACCCCCTGCGGGGTTCGGACCTCGACTTAGTGCGTTGCTAACAATCTTAATAGAGCAAAACAGCAAGGGATGGCTGGATCTTAATTTTTATTATTTAGGGACATATTTTTATTGCTAGTTTGGCCGGCTCGGGCCAGCTTGGTCTAGGGACGGGGGGATAACATTTACGTTACTATTATTTATAATACGCGACGGGCCTCTCCGGCGAGGACGTAATATACGGCGGTTGTGTTTTGTATTGCTACTGCTAGCTAAATCGAATGCTTCTTGGAGAAGCGTTGTTTTATCGTCGGGGTAGGAGAGAGTAAGTCTGGGGCGTTTAATCTTAGATATTACGGAAGGTACGTATCGCGCGGCCGCTACGATTAGCGGGTTATGGTGGGTTTCGGAGGAGTCGAAAAAACGGATCGCGGCGCGTTTCATGAACTGCTTGATTGTTGGCAGCTTTAAGTCACAGTGCAACTGCAAGTTACGGACGTAACCTGGAGCGCCTGTGGCTCTACGCATGAAACGGTTTTGGAGTGTTTGCATTCGTTTGAGTCGATAATCGGGTACGTGAGAGAATACGACGCTGCCGTAAGTCATTATAGGTCTCACACACGCAGTGTAAATTCTCTTCTTACAAGTAAGAGAGAGTTTGCTGCGCTTGTTCAACATACAATGAAGTCGGCCGAGAGCGAAGGCGGCTCGCGCGCGTGCCGCTTTAATATGAGCTATGAAGGTAAGCTTCCGATCAAGGATTACACCCAGGTATTTGGCTTGCTGCTCCCAAGGGATAGGCTTGCCGAAGAGTGTTATAGGAGGAGGGGGAGCGGGAGGCTGCCGTTTCTTGCTAAAGAGCACGGCTGCGCTCTTGGTAGGGTTGACTTCGATTCTCCATTTCGTGAACCACTTCCCGAGGGTCGTGACCGCGGTCTGGAGAGTTCGACCTATCGCTAAGGGGCTGGTGCCTGAATAATAGATGGCCGTATCGTCGGCGTACATAGCTACTTGGGGTTTGCCACCGCGAGGAATGTCGCTAGCGTATAGCGTGAAGAGGAGTGGAGAAAGTACCGAGCCTTGAGGGACTCCGGCACGGATCGGGTGAGGGGAAGAGAGTGTGCCCTCAACGCGATAGCGAAAGGACCGATTCGACAAAAAGTTTCGAATGATAAGCACGAGACGATCTGGCACCTCGAGTTGGTAAAGCTTGAAGATCAAGCCATTGTGCCAGACCTTGTCGAAGGCCTTTGCTATATCGAAGAAGAGCACGCCAGTGAGCCTTCCACGCTGAAAACCAGCGCTTATATGCTCGACTATGCGGTGGACTTGTTGGACGCACGAGTGTTGGGTTCTAAAACCGAACTGCTCGTCTGGTATGAGACTCCTGGACTCGGCATAGTCCATAAGACGGGAGTAAATAATTCGCTCGTATAGCTTCCCAAGAACCTTGAGTAAGCTAATGGGGCGATAACTAGTGGGCTCAGACTTCGGTTTACCGGGTTTGTGGATGCCGATGACTATCGCCTCTTTCCACTGCTGTGGGAAGAGATTGTTGCCTAATGCTGCATTGAAGATGCCTGTCAAGAGGATTACTAATGCTGGGGGAAAGAGTTTAATCACCTTATTGGTGACTCCGTCTGAGCCAGGGGCTTTACGTGGATGCAGTTCCTTGATCAGAGAGCGTACCTCGTCTATAGTTACCGGCGCGAGTGGGTGTTCCGGATCCTCAGAAGGAGGGAGCGAGGCCTTACGTTCGACTTCAGCGTCAACTCTGGCGAGGTGAGCTTGATCGACCGGAAGGTCGCTAGGCGTACACTGGGCCTCTAAGCTGTCGGCTAGGCATTCCGCTTTCTCGTCGTCTTCGAAGGCAGGGCTCTGATTCGGACGGTTCAACGGGGGCATAGTCACTTCGGTACAACTACGTAGTTTACGTTGAAGATTCCAAAACGCGTGATGATTGGGCTCTAATTGGTCGAGAAGCTTATCCCAGCGTTCGTCACGCAATATCCTTATGCGCTTCCTAGAGGCGCGCTGTAGAGAGCGCATGCGGACGCGATTAGAGTCGCAGGGATAAGCGTCGTAGGCGCGTATAGCCGCGTTCTTCTCCGTCAGTAGGGCACGGGCGTCGTCCGGAAGGAGCCAGCGAGCGTCTTCTGTCACCGGTACCGACCGTGAACACTCGTTCACCACGGACTGCACGTGCTCAGTGAGGGAGTCGATTGCGCCTATAGCGTCCGTCGCGGATTCTACGTGGTCTGGGATTGAGTCGAGATGCGCAGATTGGACTGACTTAAGACGGGTCCCAAGCTTCGTCCAGTTCGTAACTATCTTGGTGGGGATGGGCTGACCAGCGTCTGGGGGACCTACACGCGGACCGAAAGACATGATCACTGGTCGATGGTCGGAATCTAATTCCTGAATAACTTCAATGGACCGAAGCGCTAAGTTAACGTTATTAAGCAAAGCTATATCTAATATGTCGGGGCGGTGATTTACGTTACCGGGAAAGTGCGTTGGATTCATAGGCGCGATGATGTCAAAGTTTAGCTCGGAGCTAAGAAGGTCTAGGTGTCTACCGCGGATGTTACGAGTGTGGCTATTCCACGCTTCGTGTTTTGCATTCAGGTCTCCCGCCAGAAGGACGGAGTCGCCGAGAGCAAGAAGAGCTTGCAGGTCAGGTCGTAAGTCGACCCCCTGAGGTGACGGAGGGATATAAACTGAGACTAAGAACAAAGGTCTATGACCGGTCATGCCTAGCCTACAGACAGAGGCTTCAATGTGCGACAGCGTAGGTGGGTCCATCGGAACGCAGTACAGTGACCTTTTGAAATAAATGAGCGTGCCGCCGCCTGCGGCTCTGGTACGATCGTTACGGACTAGGTTATAATTCGCGATTCGCGGGTTTCTATGAGACGGTTTAAGAAAGGTCTCCTGTACAAGAAAAACGTCGAGTTGGTGGTCGCGGAGAAACGTTGCGATTTCATCGCGTTTATTATTAATACTTTGCGCGTTAAAGAAACCTAATTTAAGGGAACGGGGTTTGAATTTACCGGCGGTTGTAGCCATTAGAACGCGGCGGCTTTGTACGCGGCGAATACGTCGCTGAACTGCTCCCTAATGAAAGGCGCGTGCAGAGGCGAGGGGTTGGCTCTAATCGCCTCAGCCATAAGGCGGATACGATTAAAGTCAAACGACTCGTACACCTCGATATAATTTTTAACCGACGCAGTAATGTCGGCCGAGAACGTCGGGGCCATAAGGGCCGCGGCCGACGGTGATGCGTGCGCAGGTTTCGGTACAGGCGCGGGTTTGAACGCGGCGAGAGGTATGCGTGGGACAGAGGGTCCTTGGAGCGCGGTGATCGATGTTGTCTCCTTCGGAGGAGAGGTGAGGGCCGGGAACGCACGAAGATGCATTTCTCTATTCCAACAAGCCCCGGTTGGGCGTTGTGGACTAAGACGCGGCGGAGCGGTCGCGGGTTTTTGCGCGGGGGCCAGTGCACGAGCGACAGGCCGTTTCGCGACGGTTTTGGGGGCCTTTGGACAGCCTCGGTAGTTTGCTGGGTGACCCTTTTCGCCGCAGAGAACGCAGCTAGGGGGCTCAGCGCACTGGGTGCGGTCCTTGGGCCGGGGACAATCAGGCGTTCCGTGCTCGCCGAGGCACTTCACACAACGAGGGCGCGCGAAACAGTTACGCTGCGAGTGACCGTATAACTGGCAGCGGTGGCACTGACCGACAGTGCCGGTTTTACGTGGCGGCTCAACTTTTATACCGGAAAGTTGGCAGACTGATTTAATGTTGAAGATGGACTTACCGTCAGCCGATCTCTCGGTGACGGCAAGGACCATCTCGTATGGCAACTTGCCTCGCGAACGGTACATCCGGTGTACCTCGAGGGCTGGAATGCCCTGCGAACAGAGGTCTTTGAGAATGTCCTCTGAGGACAGCTCTACGGGGACTGATTTTATTACTACGCGGAGGACGCGTTCTTCTGGGAGAGTGAAGCTATGGTATGGCAGGGCTCTCTCCTGCAGCATACGCGTAAGCGACCGAAAGTCGGCCGCTGTTGGGACGACTATTTTGATGCCGTCCTTGACGGAACGGGCACTGGAGAAGTTAATGTGGTGCTGTGTGCACCACGATGATACCTCGGTCCACTTTCCTTTCTCCTGAAGGAAGATTGGAGGAGGGACCGGGCCACCCTTCTTAGGGGCTGACGAGTCGGACTGGGAGGTATTGGTCACCTGAGGGGCAGAACAAGAGGAGGGTGAGGCCGAGAGGGCTGATGGCTGAGAGGCCGAGGCTTCAGCAGAGGAGGGAGAGGCGGCGGTTTTAGCCGCCTTGGAAGGTACCTGTTGGGATTTAGCCTTTCGGGTACGCTTCTTGCCCTTTCCAATGACTTCAATAAAGCCATCAGTCGAGCACGACGAGTCGGATGCGGAAAGAGCATCGATGGAGTAATCGGAGGCGTTGGCCATCTCGGCGTCGACAGGGGACGGAGAAGCAGAGCGGGGGCGGGAAGTGGATGCCGGTGATGCGTCACACGCAGGTGTGCAGCTCGGCGAAGTAATTCTCGGAGACGAGATAATAGAATTTTGAACAATAGCGTTCCCAACAATAGGTTTCGACATAGCAGTCGAGACAATAGGTCTTTGACGGGCTTTAATCCCTTTGTCGGCGCCGATAAGAGGGCGCGGGCTATCTAGCTCTGAGAGCAAGGAAGGGTTTTGGTTGCGGGTCCAAGCCTGGAAGAGATCTTGGATGACCTGGGAGTTTTTCATCTCCTCGATGAAACGGGGCCAAAGGGCGTCCATTTTCTCGAGAAAACGAGAAGTAAAAGGTAAAACCAAGTTAAAATAAAAAACCTAACATAGGTAATGACGAAGGGGACGCGCCTAGCATCAAAACTAACCTAACTAAATCTATCTCCCCGGGTAGGTTCGCCCGGGGATGTGTAACCCTCCCTGCTGGGTTTAAGCAGGGAGGTGAGTACCTATGGTGTGCCTTAAGCTGTGATGTACTCGTCGCCAGTCTTAATGTGCGAACGAGGCCCTGACCAGTCTAGCGCGTTGGGTGTAGACACACCCAACCGACACTAGGTGAGTAGCTGAAAAGGAAACCAGATCACCAGGATCGACTAGGAGACCCCCCAAGGCCGATACACTAGGTCCCGTCCAATTGACTGCTTTGCCTTAAAGAGGCTCGGCGGGTGTGATTGGGCACAACACCCCACTCGGTTTCGTTGGCACCGTTAGGATATCCACCGAGGACCGCGAAACTGCGGTTTTTTTCCTGAAGGGACAAATGAATTTAATTCGCGAACCACGAAACAGTGTTGATCTGCCACCGCCTTGAAAAAGGCAGCTTTAGATCTATCGATGTGCGTAGGCGGGCTACGCAGAGCGTTACGCAATCGTAACAGGTAGCAGACGAGTGTCGAGAGCGAGCGCGCCACAGAGCGGCACGTCCGTTCACGGCGAGCGTCGAGCGGAGAGTGAATTCAATGTCTTACAGTCGCGTAAACCTAAGAAGGTATTGATTTCTTTTTCTACATTTAAAATATAATTTTCTACCAGAATACCTTTAGAATACTATTTATAAACGTGGTTATCATTATAATATTTTATCTATTCAAAGCTGGGTAGGACCTCAAAAGGAGAAAAAGGGAATCCTTATATGATCAACTTGTTGTCTGTCCGTCTGTCAATTTGATACAATTTATCTCGGTCACGCGTGCATCAGCATCTAAGTTTGTAGTCTTAATTTGGACGTATTGATATACGTCCAAATTAAGACCACATAACTATTCAGGTCTACAAACTAACTTAATAACGTAAACTTTTATTAACCAACCTCAAAAAGGAGTCCGAGGTTTCAACTGCTCAATTCAACTGCTTTTTTGTTTGTTACCTCAGAACTTTCGAATGGGTGAACCGACTTTGATGTATTTTTGTATTTGAAAGTGGACCAAATTTCAATTTGGTTCAGATCAGACAATGGCATCCATAAGAAAATTTTTAAATTTGATTCTGAATTTTGCGCACATGGTGAAATCAGTGTGTCATAATATTAATTGGTTGGTGGTAATAATTACATTGCTTAACTAATTCCGGTTCATTGGTGTTGATAACATTTGACACAATGAATCTTATTTTAGGCTTTATCTATTTACTCTCTGGACATATCTCTATTATTACCGGTAAAAAATCTTTGATGATATTCTGGTGATATTTCATTTTACTATTCTTGGTGTTTATCATAATTTATTTTGTAAGAACCATTTCAACCAACTATAAAAAGAGGAGATTCTTTCGTCTTCTTTATTTTAGGCATTTCTACCGCTATTGTGGACCGATAAAAAAATATGTTATTTTATCGATAGTATCTTTCAGAGGAAATCCCATATAAAGGTTTTGTTTATTTTTAATTGAAGACATTTTTTTTTGTCTTTTTTATGGAAATTGGTCTAATTATTGACTTTATTTATTTATACACAATTAAATCTAATATAAGAACAAACTCTAACTATACTAAAATTAAAACTTACATAAATAAATACTAACAGGCGTCAAAGAACTCATCGTCATCCATGTCAATGGCGGGGAACGTGCCCAGAAGGCTGGCAGCATTGCCACGTTGAATGGCTATGCCGATTCTCTGTGCAAGGAACAAACCAGCCCTCTGATCACGGTCTATAATTAATATTTAATAGTTCCTAATAATGTGGTCAAACCTAGGTAAAAGTGCCACTATTTTCCTTCACTTGCAGTGTGACTACAAAAATATATGATCCATCCATATACAGACCTTAGCAACAGCCGCTTAACCTTGATACTAAACTTTTATCTATTCCCTTCATATCTTAAAACAGTTATTATTATAATTTAAGTTTATCTTCAAAACTAATTATCAGAACAAATTATAATTATTAGCTTCCTGATAGAAAACAGGTTTTAAAATATTTGACCTATATTCAAAGGGATTTCCTTTCGAGATTATTGATATAGTTTTTGACCCTGACCTTGTCTCTATTAATCCTTGTTGTGTCAACATATCGCCTATTTTGACTTCCGGTAATTACTTGTGAAACTAGTTTGTTCACCTGAGTCTGTTTTTTGAATAACTTTTAAACGATCGCGCTGCATGTTTATAGTAATATTATAGAACGGGGATTAGCGCGTACATGCTTAAATACCTTTGGGGCTTGACGTTTTGACCGGGTTACACCGGCCGTGTTCGCAAGCAGACTCTTTTTCTTAGTTAGCCTTTCTGAATTCCGGACTGATACTCACCATCTTACAAGTTTGACTTGCCGGTCTGTGTTTCTGCCAGTAGCATCAGCTTTAGCTCCTAAACGAATGGACCTATTTTAATGTGGTTGTTTTTGTTATGATTTTGATTGTTATTTTTTCAGGACTTGGCAAGACATGTACTCGTGGAAGTCTTGGCGTAACATCGAAGTGTTCACCATTGAGGGTGGGGAGGCTTTACTCTGGACAGACCTCGTTGATACAGGCAAGCCAAAATATACATACATAAATATAATCACGCCTGTTTCCCCTAGAAGTAGGCAGATTTGCGGCGTAATGGGAACCCGGCATAGCTATAGGCTCATAATCTCGGTAGATTATTCTGCTCCTTCCTGCCCTTTTCCTAAATTATTTGGGGTCGGCGCACCATGTTTTTTCCTTCCATTCCACTCTATTAGCTGTCATGCTCTCATTCACTGATTTTTATTCATATTATCTCTCACGCAGTTAAGCCACCTTTTTTCAGCCTTCCTCTTCCTCTCCAGCCATCCACATCACGATGCATCACTCTCTGATTCACATGCCTTGCATCTCTCCTCATTACATGCCCATACCAGGCTAGGCGATTCCCATTCACTTTTTTAGTTACTGGCGCAACTTTTAAACTTTCTGGTAGAACTTAGAAGTTCGACGGACTTGTGTAGTAGTCTAAATATCGGTATATTTCCAGGTAACCTAGACTACCACCTGTGGCCCCGGGCCGCGGCCGTCGCTGAGCGACTCTGGTCAGATGTGGCTCTGAACGGCACGGTATCAGGCCCTGTTTATGTCCGCCTGGATAGCCACAGGTAACTAATAATGATAGCAACTGGATAAAATATAGTTTGAAACCTAAAAGGACAAACAGATTAATAATACCAGCCGAAAAATGTGCCACTGCAGGGCAGAGGAGTCTTCCCATAAGGAGAAGGAACGATCATTGATCATCACGCTTGAGCAAGCGTGCACCAGAGCAGGCTTATATGTATCTTCTTAATTATTCTTAGGCAACTCTAAGGGACTTCTGAAAAACTGTGAAGGAAAACATCGTGAGGAAATCTGGATTCCAAAACTGAGATCTGAAATCGCCAATCCGCAGAGAGCAAGCGTGGTGATCAATGCTCGTGCCTTCTCTATATGGGAAGACGCCTGTGCCCAGCAGTGGGACGTTTATAGGCTGCTATTATTTATATCATCTGCAGGTGGCGAATGGTACTGAAGTCAGTGCAAGTGCAGCCAGTCTGGCCGTTGTACTGCAGTTTTAGTCCTGGGATTTGTTTGCAACAGCTTCGACATAAATAAATATTCTATTCGTCTGAACTGGAGTTTTTTCTTTATACCTTATTCCTATCTATAACGTCTTGAAAGTCAATCTGCCTTCCCCTTTTCTCCATGGTGGGGACGGCTTCCAGTCTCACCGGATTCAGCTGAATACTGTATTTTACATGGCTTGAATGCCTATCTGACCTTAAAACATTTTACTGGAGTTATCCGATGATAAGACTGATTGCCAGAATTGACATAACGTCTACCAAAGACTAACGAATAACAGTCAGGACCTACGGCTTAATGAACCGAGGGTACGGGTTTTCATTGAATAGAAAAGAGAATCGAATCGCCAGAAACGTCTTTTAAAATCATAGCTTAACGGACATGTATCTTTAAATAAATAAAGTCACTATAGGCATTTGAAATAATTTAATAACAAAATAAAATAACAAGCAATAACGATAAAACAGGACGCGTAAATATCTAACTAACATCAACTTATGCCCAAAAGCATCATTCATTTATAGAAATAAGAAAAATGAAGTGTCGCTTTGTAATTTTTAATTAACAGCTTTTCATTAAATGCATAATAAAGTATATATTTACGATAATTAAATAAAAAATTAACAATTTTAAATGTTTTTGTCTGCGTTTGTTCCGGTTAATCACTTAAACAGCTGAACCAATTTTGACAGGACTTTTACACGCTGATTTTTAGACCGGAATAAATAGCAAGTAGCCAAAGTCAGCCATTGAAATATGTGAAACACGACAAACACAGTTTAAAACTCAAGCACAAATTAAAGGTAAATACGAGACGACAGTTGATGTACGCCATTAAAATGATGACAGATGTCTAAAACCCACTTAAAGTTACATTAGACAAATTAGTCATATTCAAAAACTTCTTTTTACCAACCAAGTAGCCAAGAGTTTCGTTAGCATCCTTACTTGCTTGTTCCATACTGAATGATGTAACAGCGACAATTCTCAACAAGTCCACCATATTGTAGTAGGTCCCAGCTGTAAGTATAGAAATGCCAAAGCAAACGATGGCGGCAGATCTTATAACCCGCCAATAAAAACGACCGGGACCAGGGTGTTCCCAGTCGACGATGAGCCCAAGAATAGTAGGGTAGATGAAAATTGCAGGGCACGTAGCAACGCTACCAATCTGAAAAAATATAAAAACATAACATAAGATATCATCATATCAGGCGCGATTGGTCCAATTCGCGATTGGTCCAATGTTCAAAAAAAGGTCCAATTCGCAGTTGGTCCATTTCGCGGTTGGTCCAATTCGCGGTTGGTCCAATTCGCGGTTGGTCCAATTCGCGATTGGTCCAATTCGCGATTGGTCTAATTCGCAATTGGTCCAATTCGCGGTTGGTCCAAAATGGCAATATCCAATGCTGCAGCTAGTAATAAATAATATCAAAAAGGGAGCGTGGAAATTTTGTTAACTGACTCTAAATCCAATATACTCTTCGTATAGATATACCCTTTTGAAAACATCCTGTGTAGATAATGTAACATAACAACATAACATATCATCACGCCTGTATCCCCGAAGGGTTAGGCAGAGGTATCAATGTACACCCACAGTTCGCCGATATGTTTAGGTCCCATGTAATAGGGGGCGAGCCAATTGCCACTAACCGGGTACAAATCCAAACTCCGACCTGCTACTGAGTATTTCATAGAAAAACCCAACAACACCTTGGTCGACCTGGGAATCGAACCCAAGACCTCTAGCGTAGCAGTCGCACTTAGCGCCACTAAGCCAACGAGGCAGTGAAAAAAATACCGACTTCAAAAAGGGTTTGGTTTCTTATGTATTGTGAATGCGTTTGTTTTGGATCGGTTGGTTATTTCAGGCATTCTCCCGAGCCTTTTCCCAACTATGATGGGGTCGGATTCCAGTCTTACCGGATTCAGCTGAATACCGTATTTTTTAGGAGCGTATACCGTATTTTACTGGGAAACACATGGTAAGAAAGTTGATGAATGTCAAAAAAAAAAGGAAAAAAATATGTAATTCTATGTGCTACATAGGTAGCACACAGGTGTAGGTTTATTTTTTTAATTTAAAAAAGGTTATAGAGATATTGACAAGAATTTTCTTTTATATTTTTTTGATGATTGTTGAAAAAAAAAACAATCTTATAAATAGAAAAAAACTCACCACTCCCATAACCCTGGTAACGTAAGGCAGTGCGTAGGCAATAAACGTGATGACAATAACATGCAGGGTCCTGTACAGTCTCTCCCAGAACCAATAGTTTCCAATCTGGTGGTTTCTCTTCAAATAAAACCATTCAATGTCGAAAGCGACGTAGAAACATACCGCGTAAATGACGTAGAGGACCAGGCAGAGAAACACTTTTAAGGTGATCGGGAAACTGGAAATAATTGCACATTTAATTTTAAGCACCTTTGACATAAAAAGAAAACTAAATTGAAATCACTCCATCCGGTCGGGAGCTACGATGCCAGAGACAGATACACACACACAGACACGTGAAACTTATAAAACCCCTTTTTTGCGTGGGTGTTAAAATTAAACTAAAAAACGATTGTCATTGTAGCCGATTTTGGGGTTGGATGTCATCATTATGATCACATTACCATCATCATATATTATATAATACCTGTTGGTTGGTTGGACCAAAACCGTGTCGAAACTATGGAAAGATAAACTTTAACCGACGTTACAAAAACAATAAGTTATTATTAGAAATGTTTTGATCCTCTTCTCTCAAAATGCTAGTAAAGACGAATCAAACGAGTCCAAATTCGACGGGATTGCAACGGTTCTTTACAGAGTTCCAATCATCTTCTGGCTCCATTATCAGACCAGCTCAAAAGTACCATAATATGCAACAAAAGTTGGCCTAACATTGTCAGCAAGCTAATGACAAGCTTGTAAATAGCTACATCGGATTGAGTCGATTTTCTACTGCTGTTAGGCCAATAGGTACAATCCGTAGGGTCGTTAACTAGGAATGGAGCTAAAACCATCCTCATTTATGAGTTTTATACTTAACTATATTTTGAGCAACTGTCCCACTGCAGGGCAAAGGCCTCTCTTTCCTCTCACAGATTTCTATTGATTGCTGTTTGTTGCCACTCTTGTTATGGCCCAGGCGGAGATGGATGAAGGCGCCTTCTTCGCCTTGATCTTCCACGCGGCCTTTGTCTATTGAACCCAATCTGTAGAGTCATTCGTCTCCATCGCCATTTTTTTTCCATCGTCGTCCCACTGCAGGGCTGAAGCCTCCCTTTCTTTCTTTCAATTCTCTCGGTCTTCAGCTATTGTGTTCCATAATGCTGAAAAGGAATAGAGTGCGTCCCGCCATCTCCTTCTGGGCCGGCTACGAGGTCTTTAGATGTTTTGTGGTGTCTACGTTAAACTTACAAAATACCTTCGCACTATACTTACGCATTAAAAGGAAAGTGTACTGTGATCGGAGCAATGGCGAATCTCCCATACAACCAATACCCGCAGAAACCAATAATTGACATACTTAGGGTCACAGTAGGGGCAGCTGAAAAATGGTAAATGAAACCATAGTTAATAAACATTTCTTGTAACCAAACCGACATCTAATTACATGATTCATTGCACATAAATCACGCCTATATCCCCGAAGGGTTAAGCAGAGGTGTACCAATGTACACCCACAGTTCGCCGGTATGTTGAGGTCCCATTTAATAGGGGGCGAGCCTATCGCCACTAACCTGGCACAAATCCAAACTCCGACCTACTACTGAGAATTTCATAGAAAAACCCAATAACACCTTGGTCGACTTGGGAATCGAAAACAAGACCTCTAGCGTAGCAGCCGCGCTTAGCACCACTAGGCCAACGAGGCAGTTATGATGGGTTTACATTTTCCGTAGATTACAATAATAAAATACACACTGTAATTTGACAATTGCTTGTTTTGAGTATCATAACTTCCTCTGTTTTAGTTATTGATAAATAACAACAATAAAGATAACTCACTGCCAAGGACAACATAGTGAAACTTATGGGGTTCATCCATATTGTTTTCTATTGACACTGCCACCGACGCACTTTCCATAGTAAATACACAAACGCCTATAAACTCGAACAATCCCATAGTTGTCTTGTAGCCAGGAAGCTTAAGGGGATCTCTTTCATTGTACTTGAAACCATAATACAACGTTAGGAAGGTTAAACCACCTGGAAAATAGGTTTTAATTAACAAAACATACCCATATTACCTATACGCAGACAATAGTTTTGATCCACTCAATTTTGAAGTAAGGGTCTGAATTTAATGAGGCATCCGAACCTTACTTCCGTATTTTTTTATGAAAACTCTACCCAAATACCAGACTGTTAATTAAAGTAAATTATTATAAAGCAACGCGTTGTCTTGCATCTAATAGACTCTACCACCTATATTTGCTTTGAACCCTAAGTAAGTAGCTAAAGTGCTTGTGTTATGGAATTTAAAAACAATGAAGGTACCACAAGCACCCTGACCCGAGATTATGTAGACGAAGAAAGAAGAAGTGGTTTATTACATTGACCCAGGGATCGAACCCGGGACCTCAGTGTAAACGACACCTTGCAAACACGACCACGGAACATATCATCACGCCTGTATCCCCAAAGGGGTAGGCAGAGGTGTACCAATGTACACCCACAGTTCGCCGATATGTTTAGGTCCATATAATAGGGGGCCGGCCTATTGCCACTAACCGGGCACAAATCCAAACTCCGACCTGCTACTGAGAATTTCATAGAAAAACCCAATAACACCTTGGTCGACTCGGGAATCGAACCCAAGACCTCTAGCGTAGCAGGCGCGCTTAGCACCACTAGGCCAACGAGGCAGTTTACGACCACGGACATCGTTGAAAAAATTTAAAAATTAATGAGAAGATCAAACCAGCGTATAAATCCGCAATCAAAGCGAACGGGGCTAAATTCTTTAAGTCAGTTATCATGACTACGATTGCGCATGGCAACATGAGCGATATGATGTAGACTCGTAATGGCGGGTTCCCTTCCTCCGTGATCCTGGCTGAACCTTCCACCAACTGCTTCAAGTTTCTGCATATCATCACCGTTATTACCCAGCAGTTTCCATAAAGATGAAACATTAATGTTCCTTCGACGGTGTATCTAGAGAATACAAGAACAGTCATTATGCTAAGGCAGATTTTTTCAACGCCATATAATCTGAGGAAAAATTTTGATATTTTTGAACAGTTTTTTCATCTCGCAGACGAGAAATATAACTGGCGTTGGAGAACTGCGCCCTAAACTAAATTAAAAGCTACTTTTTATGAATAAATAATTGTCATTAAACACGGGAGAATTTTAAACTTTTTTTTGCTCAAAAAGCTCATTTCCATTGGTAGTTGTAAAGCAGGCAAGTTTCTGAGAATGGCACAAATGTTTGTGTGATGAGCACGATCATTTGTTCGGTGTCTGGTTGTAATTTATCTACAATATGTATTTATTTAGAAATATATAAGTATGTTTATCAGTTGTCTGGTTACCATAACACAAGCTCTGCTTAGCTTGGGATCAGACAACCGTGTGTGAGATGTCTCGGAATATTATTATTATTATTATAACGACTAATAACAACCGGTAACCTGGCAACCAATGAAAAGCAATACGGGCGCTAACGGCCAATGAAAATGAGATTTTTTACAATATTCTACAGGAATTAGCACGAGACTTGCATAAATACCTTTTTTTGGGCTTGACGTTTCGACCAGGTCACACCGGCGACGTGCTACTACGGCCTGTGTATGGTATATATGCATGTCCCGCGCTAATTATGTTACTGTAAACATGCAGCACTATAAAACTGTTTGTTCTTACCTAACACATCTGGCCGTTTTCCTAAGCTTTGGCCACGGTGCGAGAACAATAGCGGCTTCAGCTATGTCGGGGTAAGACAGAGTCGGCATGTGTAGTCTGCCGTACAACTTCTGAGCCGTCCAAACCAGCGTCTGAGAATACATAACATAACATAACATAACATAACATAACATAACATAACATAACATAACATAACATAACATAACATAACATAACATAACATAACATAACATAACATAACATAACATAACATAACATAACATAACATAACATAACATAGCATAACATAACATAACATAACATAACATAACATAACATAACATAACATAACATAACATAACATAACATAACATGACATAACATGACATCACGCCTGTATCCCCGAACAGTAAGGCAGAAAAGTGTACATCCACAGTTCGCCGGTATGTTTAGTTCCGATGTAATAGGGGACGAGCCTATTACAACTAACCGGGTACAAAACCAAACTGCGATCTGCTACTGAGAATTTCATAGAAAAACCCAATAACACCTTGGTCGACTTGGGAATCGAACCCAAGACCTCTAGCGTATCAGTCGCGCTTAGAACCACTAACGAGGCAGACTACATCTGAAGATATGCCAGGTTATAATTAATATTATAACTAATACGGTTTTTATTTCAAGACCAACTGACATGTGTCAGGTACGCATTCACTCAGTGGCCGGATCATAAGTTTGTTTAGATCGGTAATGAAAGAAAAACTAATTAAATCGGTGTGTCAACTTACACAAACACAATACCCATTGATCGCTGCAATCACAAAGTTAAGACTGAGGGCAGTCCAAACGCCGCAGAGGTAGTAGGCTTCGTGAGCTGCGACAACCGCTGCCCCGAGACCGAACATGAGCATGTGAACAATGGACTCGCCCAAGCTGTAAATATAACATACAAGGTGTCACAAAACGGGTATATCAATCTGAGAGGGCTGATAAGTACATGTGGGTGAATTTCGACAAATGCCATTTTTCTTATCATATCGGTGAACTTTTTCAATTTTTATTTTTTTGTATATTTTTTAGGTTTTATGTAATCTTTAGAATACCAAATATACCCAAATTTAATATCATCAACGTATCATTTAAGACTAAGGAGAAAACTCGGTTTGAATTTTGGTTTCCACCGATGTGAAAAACCGGCACCGATTATTTTTTCTGTACACCGATATGATAAGTATGTCCACCGAAATGATGTTCATATCCAGCGATATGATAAGCTATTCGCCTTTGAACATCAAACAGGAAATAGTTAGTAGGTAACTATTTTTACTAGGGTTACTTAGAACTAAAGACCTGAACTTAGGGTCTTATGTGGGTAGATCACATGTGACTGAGTTCTTAGATATCCAATAAAAAAATATTTTTTGAAATCATGTACCTATTTTTTTACCTTTCCTAGAGGTGCTTTGAAATAAATAAATAATGATTATTTTTATTATCATTATCTTTATTAAAATGAAATATAAAACAAAAATCTCATATATAAGTCTAACTAAACGTTCTGTGTCAAAAAATTGCTATAGAAACCTTTTATGCGTTCAATTGCTCCATCATCATCTCAGCGCTTAATGATACATTTATTTATACATCTTCCACTACCCAGTGGTATCGTGGTAATGATTTTGGCAGTCTATTATAGGTAAACTTACCTTGTATGTATGTATGTACGAATGTTTGTATGTAGGTATATATGTATGTGTCTGTATGTATGTTTGTATGTTCCATTGTTTCCTTGTATACTTAACGAAATGACACGGGATCTACCGATATGATATAACAAGTCACCGAGATGATAAAATGATCTACCGATATGATAAAGCAATCCACCGATGTGACAAAACTGTGCGTTGATCACAAATCAAAACACCGATATTAGATATATGACACCGATTGATTTTTTCTTATCATTTCGGTGTAAATTATCACAACGGTGGTAGAAAAGACCACCGATTACAGCGATATGAGAACAGCGACATGAGAAATAACATACTTTTAAGAGAATTAGAAAAAATGCATAATATCTAGAATAAATTCAATAATAGGCACTGAAGCTAATTTACTTAGTGCCTCTGTTAGAACCAAACAACAATAAAAAAACTACTCATTACACTAAAAAAATGCAACCACCGATTATATAAAATAATTGTCCGGGAGCAACTGAAATGGCGTACTTACAGTTTTGGGGGGCATATGCGGAGATTTGAAACACTCTCATCCTGACTGCCCACTAGCATACACCAACGAGGGTCATACAATCGGGGTTTGGACGCTATCCGAGTCGTCGATGTAAAGTTATGTTTAAATTACTTTTGTCCAGCGATATGAGAACATTTTTCAGGACAAGCACGTTTGTGCCTCTCAGTAATAATAATTGTTAATTAAGGAATAGAATATGCTATATATTAATAACAAAACTAATATCCTATGAAATAGAATAAGTTATATACTTAACTTACTTATTTTTATTCTTGTATTAGCTGTTTTGTTTGTAAAGAAAGTAGTGGGACAGCACCGATTTGAAAAAAATAGAGGTTTACGTATTTTATTTCTACCTTTGTAATAGTCCTAGACAAATTATATTTTTGCCACAACCCAATAGCTACCTATTGAATACTAAAAAAAATAATTCAGAACTATATTCCTTTTTTCAAATACTAATTTCACCAAAGACAAAAAAATAAGTCATTTGGGAAATTCACCCATGTAGTATCAAGTCAGATTACAATATTTCAGGAAATCTTTTTAAAGAACCGTCAAAAGATTTGGTAGACACTACTCGTGATCAGAGGGCTGGTTTGATCCTTGCACAGAGAATCGGCATAGCCATTCGTGACAACGTGACAATGCTGCCAGCCTTCTGGGCACGTTTCCCGCCATTGACAAGAATGACGATGAGTTATTTGAGTATTAAGGCTTAATTTTAGTATCGTTGTGTTTGTTCTTGTATTATAAATAAATAAATAAATATTTCAGGTCAAAATGTTGCCCAGTTTTACGCATCAATTATTCGATACTCTCGCCTGTTTTCTCGCTTTTTTTTTGCATTGATATTAATATAAACTAGTTGTATGCTCCTGTGTTTTCCATTTTGATGATAAATTATTTTTAAAGCCTAGACCCCTCCAGAATTGACTATTTTGATCGCTATTTTCAGAGGTATGGTGTAAAAAGACAACATTTCATAAAAAAGGAAAAACATAGAAGCATAGTCTAGAGGCTTCATATTCAGTACACGGAATACCTTTTAAATTGGTCCAATGTTGGAAAAGAAAACAGACGAGAGTCAAGCCTCGAAATATACAAATTTGTACGGTCGGATCTGCAGTTGTCCCTGTCGCTCTAGGATAGATAGGTCGGCCGCCAAAAGTTTTATCAAATATCTAAATATTAAGTGTCTGCCCATTGTTCCTCTTAATTATTACATATTATTGTATACATTTACTTTGGACCTGAATATACGGATGGACCGTAAATGCTGGTTTAACGGAAAGCTTTTGCTGAAAAAACCTAGCATATGCTGAGTTGGTGACCTATTTGGTGATGTCTGCTGGACAACTCAACTAGTATTGTGTTTCTTGTTTTGTTCATTATTTTTAATTTTCCTTGTTTTTAATTTTCTGTTTTGTTCTGTACTATTTTTTTTTCTATTTATATATTTCTATTTTATTTCTTTTAAAGCATTTTGATGATAAGTCAAAAAATTAAGGCTTATTTCAACTGCTTACCTATTAGGATTAATAAGATGAGTCCTGGCTTCCCGAAAGTTATAGTTTTTAGCGTCGATGGCATTTGCTTTCTGTCTAAACCTCGCTGGAGGTCCAAAGCCACCGAAAAAAGGTAGTATCTGAAAAATAGAAGCTATCTTCCCAAAAAACGGAAATAGGTGACGAAAAGCAGTAGATGAAAATTAAAGGCTTTTATTTACAGTTGATTCTACACGTTATTTAGAAAAGGCAGAGTTTTTTGTAAAGTTTCTTTTTGTCTTGGGAGCAAGATGGGACTACGACAAAGTAAAACTCTGGTTGAGATTGGCACTAGACCGTAGAGAATGGCACGAAAAAGAGGCCTATGCCCAGCAGTGGGACGACAAGGGTGGTGGATGATGATATTAAAGCAAAATATTAAAGAAAGCTGATGAAATCCCTATTCGAAGTGACTACAATAATAATAAATCTATAATTCTTACATCTTGAACGGGACTTGGCGTTTTTGATTTATCCATTTTATATAATAATAATTAAACACCAAATACAGCACTAAATAATAAAATAATTTATATTAAACTAATGTTACTTATTTAATTTTAATTTATTGATAAATTCTTTTACTAAAATAGTGACAGTGTCAAGATTTTATAAATATTTTCTCATAGAGAAATTATTTTCTTAAGATATTTTAATATAGACTAAAACAAACCAGTATTAAATTTTGTCTTTGAAGAGTTTTCTTTATTGCCAAGGTTTTTTTCACCTTTTTTGTTGTCGCCTTCGTATAATAAAAATCCTTAACTTTTCCTGAAGCGACTACCTATTTTAAAATTTGCACGCATTCTAATTGACAAAGAAAATCCTGACTATTTGGGTAAATTTTGATAATTTTAATATCGTGAAGAAATCTGGCTTCCAAAAATTGGAGTCTGGTATCGCGAGCGTGGTGATCAATGCTCGTGCCTTCTCTAAATGTAAAGAGGCCTGTGCCCAGAGGGACGTTTATAGGACAGTTTATTTATTTATTCTTACTATTTGAAAACCATTTTGGCTCATTGGAATGAACACAGCCTTTTAGCATTAATATTTCTGCCTACCCACGTGGTAAAAGCGTGTTTACTATCTTATCTCCTTACAAAATAATATTATGTAATTGCTGAACCCTTATCGAGCAATTCTTAGAATGACCAATATATTATTAATACTTGATGAACTATTTGAACTCAAATCATTGTTTATAATTAGTTTAAACAATGTTGTGATTATAGTCAATTATGTTTGAATTCGTTGTTAACTGATAATATTTTGTAAGTTTAGCACTTAGGTTCAATGTCTACATGCTACTAATATTATAAATGTGAAAGTTTGTGTGAATGGATGTGTGGATGTTTGTTACTCTTTCATGCAAAAACTACTGAATGGATTTTAATGAAACTTTACAATAATGTAGCTTATGCATCGGAATAACACATAGGCTATAATTTATAAAGATAGTGTATGAATTGTCATTCACGCAGGTGACACCGCGGGGCACAGCTAGTATTGTATAAATTTTAATTGATTTCTTAGGTTTACGCGAATGTTAGACATTGAAATAAAACTAGATATCACGGATTTTGTCACGGTTTACTTTTAGATTTTAGGTCCCGGCGTTTCGACACCTTTGCAGGTATCATGGTCACGGGCAGACTGAGATGGCGTTCGTCTTGACTGGATGTTGCTCGTTCTACCTTCATATTTTAATAACATATGAAGAACATCCATATACCAATGGAATCTGAATAACTATAAAACCGCGAAAAATCGGTAAAACCTAGTTTTATTTCAATGTCTTAAGTTTTGATTTCAAATATTGGGATTTTTATACATATCATCATGCCTATGTATCCCCGAAGGGGTAGGCAGAGGTGTACCAATGCACAACCACAGTTCGCCGATATGTTTTAGGTCCCATGTAATATGGGGGCGAACCTATTGCCACTAACCGGGCACAATTCCAAACTCCAACCTGCTACTGAGAATTTCATAGAAAAACCCAATAACACCTTGGTCGACTCGGGAATCGAACCCAGGACCTCTAGCGTAGCAGTCGCGCTTAGCACCACTAGGCTAATGAGGCAGTTTTATACTTAGGTTAAATAAAACAAATTGTATGTTATTTATAATTAAAATACTCTATATGAGAAAAGGTCTTTTTCCAGCAGTGGGACGTTTTCAAGCCAGATTGTAAAACAATATTGGGAAATAAAATAAAACGACCACATTAATTATATTTACAAACATTAATTGTTTATTCGTTAAAGAAAAAATATATCACCCTCTTAATTGTAAAGAAGGCACAAACATGAAGATAAACGTATATTACAATATATCGTAGTTACCGATAAATTAGTATTATATTTATCGATAAATTGTATCGATACATGTACTTGTCAATCACATATTATGTTACATCATTGATATTGATACTAACGCTCGATTAATATAGGTATGTAAAAATAACAAGTATTGAGAATTAAAGTAATTTAGGTAGTAAAATACAGTCAAATTTAACATTAAATAGTAACATTCGCACAAGAACCGAATAAATATAAGATGTTTGTTGATATTTAAGAAAAATGAAAAAATGTTTTTGCAAAAAAAGTCCGACTCCCGAATAAGTCTAATATTTATTTTTTATCCCCTCCTACGTACGGCCTCTATTGCGCAACTCCGGGGATCTGTCAGAGTGCGCCCAGCCGAAATCGTGTTCTGTCAAAACTGAACCAAAAAATGGGACCACACGGGAAGCACCAGCTTATAAATAAAAAAAAATCATTTCAATCAGTTCACCCAGTCAATATTCAGTGGTAAAAAAAAAACAAAAAAAGATACAGTCGACATGAGTACCGCCTCCTTTTTTGAAGTCGGTTAAAAATACATGGGTAATTATTTTGTATCGAACGTTAGTACCAAATCCTAAAAAATATTTCGTTATTCATTCAATTAAGTGATATTAACTTATCTTCATTCACTGGTAAAATATGTCTTAAATGAAAACTTTCTTCAACTAAACTAAATTTAGTATTCTGATTTATTTAGTCTTGAATTATTTTTTTGCAATTCAATCTAAAGCTAAGGCCGCACTACGGCAAAACCGCCACGGATTTTAACCGCCTGAGCACTGACGGTTATTTTCCGCGACTGATTTTTAACCGTAGTGTGTGCGTCTCAAGCGATTTACGGCTTGCGGAAAAAAACCGTAGTTGCGGCCTTAGCCTGAAATTAACTGCTAAAACGTCACTGATATATTGGACCTCCATTATATTACTTTAAAAATATTACTACTGGTATATTAAAAAGATTTTTGTAATACAATAAGACTAGTAGGTAATATTTTTCACTAATATTTTAAGTTAAAATGGAAGTTTGTCATTTATTTAAAGAACTAAGCACCTCGTATGGAACTATTGTTTATAATAAATTACAGGCACATTGTTTTATCAACTATATTATTAATAATTGGTAATATAAATCTTATTATTATTTTCAAGTAGGTACACTTCGAACGCATTGTAAGGCAAACAAGAAAACTATTTTTCAAAAAAAAAAATGCAGACAACCAAATTGAGAACCTCCGCTTTTTTTAGAGGTCGGCTAAAAATCTATGGTATCGATTATAAATAAAACAATTTTAGCTTTTTCTTTGAAAATCCGATTTGAGGTATGGATTAGTTTTGAATTAGCCTCTTAATTTGAACTATTTTAATTATTTGTATTTAGCGTTCAAAGGTATTATGGCAGCTATCGTGACTTGTATGTATTAGTTATTTTATTAGTTTATTATAACTATAGTCAAGTCTGGTTTTAAGATCGAAGACAGTATGTAATTCTATGGAACCCATTTTTAATTATTTATCTGTAATTTTAAACATGAAAATTATTTCAGTCACAAAAAATATTTAGTTTTTTTTTTATATTAGGATCCATTCTTATAAAAAGAAATATCTATTATTATGTATTGTACTTTAAAGATATTAACATAAAAAGCGTTAGCAATACCAAATAAAAAATATCTAAGTGTGACCGTCTTTATATCATTCAAAAGCAATTGGTATTATACTACAGTTTAAATATTTTATTAATAATTAATAAGCAATAATTAATTGTAATACATAACGTAAGCTTATATATAACTAATGTGATCTTAATTACACTTTGGTAATATTTACCTATTAAAAAACTATATTACTGTGAAAAATCGACTAAAAGTAAAAGAATAGCAGACTAAAAGATATACTAAATCATTCTTGATTAGTGCAGATTTCTTTTCCAATTTTAAGGAATAAATTTAATTTAAAAGAACGTTAAAATAGAGTTACTAAACTAAATTCAATTTACGTTAAAATTAAATGAATTTAATTTAAAAAAAATATTTACATTACTAAAACTGATTTAAAGAGCTGTCAATTATAATAATAGGTTTTTTTTTAATATAATAAAAGCTGCGAAATAGCTAAAATGCTGCATTAAAATTTGGAACGTAAAACTCACATTTTCGAAGATTATTTTTTAAAGATAAACAAAGTCTTTTTATTTAAAAAGCTAATTAGATGCCGAATTATCAAAAATTTAAGTATCTTCGCTTTAAGTTTCGAAAAATGTTTAACTTACGCTAAAATAAAAATTAAATTTCTTATGATTTATTCTGTACAATAATATATATGAATCATGGAACGGAGACAAAACTAACAAAAAAAAAAGCGACTTTTTTAACCAAAAACCAAATTTCATAAAAAAATCTTAGTCGATATTTTTTAAAGGCCTATTCTGAAGCGTTGTTTTATTTTATTTTAAATTTTAATAACATGTGGTTATATCGTTTTGTCTCGGATTAACATTGAATACTTTTGATATTAACAATAAATAAGTAATTCTAGTTAATTTAGACCATTCGCACGAGGAGGTACATTAGGATCGTGGTGAACGCAGTGTAGACTGGTCGGATGGAAGTCGCGCCGTTGTTTTCACGGAACACTGAAAAATAAAACAAATAAATTAAAATTTAATTTAAAACCGCGAAAAAATCCGTAAAAAGTAGTTTTATTTCAATAAAACAAATACCCAAATTAAATATTTATAAAAAAAAACTATGATTAAATTAATATAAATCATTTGATGACAATCTTTTACATAATAAGTGGAAAAATAATGGTAAAAAAAAAAAAATATTTTGTTGGTTTTTACAATTAAAATAGTAATAGTAAATCAAATAATATTATGTAGGGATTAATTTAACTCTATATTTTATTCGATAATGTAGTAGATTTGTAATCTTATGAAATTGAATGACCAATGATTTATGATAAAGTAAAAGAAAAAACCAAATAAAAATAAAGTAAAAAATAAAATCAAACAAAAAAATACCTGATGCGTGCTGGATGTACTGGGGTTGAGCATTTTCTAAATAAACAAAGAAAAGCAAAATAAAACATGTTAATAACAAAAGAAAAAACATAAAATTAAAGTAAAAAAAGCGTTTTAAAATACAAAAGTGCTGAATTCTAATTTTATTTTGTGATAATATTAAATTAGATTCACACGAAGAGAATTTCAAATTAAATTAAAAAACAAAATCAAATAGATTAACATTTTTAATAGTACAGATTTTATTTGTATTCTTTTACGTAAAAAAACAGCCCCCGTACAATAATAATTTCAACTTTTTGCTCTGAACCTAAAGTAAGTAGCTATAAAGCACTTGTGTTATGGAATTCAGAAACAACAAACGGACCACAAACACCTAGACCCGAAATTTAGAAAAGTTGGTTTCTATTTTGGCCTGTCCAGGGATCGAACTCAGGACCTCAGAGCCAGAGACACTTTGAAAACCGGTGAGTACGCCACTTTACCACGTGAGTCGTCATTTTAATATTGTCAGATCGCTCTATAGCAAAATAGATCTTATCATCATTACTTAAAGTTCAAATCTGTACTACTAAACCTGTAACATCACAACATAGTCCAAGAGCCCCTACATACCGATCTTAACGACAGCAGGTTCGTTGGACCCTCCCCAGCTCTTGGTGTTCTTGACCTTGACGATGGCGTGGTACTCGCCGCTGTCCAACTGCTTGTCTTCAAGGAGGAAGGACACCTCGTACTTGTGGCCGGAGGTCTGCGGGAGAGGGACCTCTAGGACTCTCCAGTCACCGTCCTGGGAAGGATAATATTGTTAATATTATTAGGTTGAAATAGAATAGGGTTGTTTTTCTGACAATTGGTGCTCCTGGTAATAAATTTGTTTACTTATATTACTTTAAGTGTAAGGGGAATAGCTACCCTGTTAAAGATGATCATTTGAAGATGGTATATGAAAAATTTAAAGGGGTTACCTGTAATAATATAATAGTAGTTTATTTTTTATGCCAATTGATGTTCAACTTTATTTCCGAAACGATAAAGTTCATTTTAGAGTGACTATGATTATTGAAGTTAATGAAGATATGAATTTGTTGGGCAAACTGAATCTCATCTGTGAGTGTTAGAGTGGTTTTTCGAATAAATTGTCTTTATTTAACATAAAGATTGCAAACATACGAGTAGTATAGAAGTGTTTTGCGAAAACAACTGCTTGCTACGGTTTTCCGAAATTGGATGAGGATAACACAGGAATTCATAAAAAAGATCAAGTGACAAGTACTTATTAACTTATGCTTCATATAGTATCCCGCATAATAAACAAAATTGCCATTAAAAGAAACACTTGTGCGTCATTAAAAAAAAAATAAGCTGATTCATCCGCATCATAAAAAATGACATGTCCCTGAATTTTTTTGTTATCCTTATAGCAATAGGAGCATACCTCGCCGAGCGGCTTGAGCTGCACCTCCATGGCCTCGAGCGGCTGATGCGAGTGCACCACCCAGCTCATGGCGGAGCCCTCCACCTCCAGCTCCTCCACCACGGGGCTCTGCACCAGGTCGATGGACTTGTTGTGGCGCCCGAAGCTGTTGGCGGCCTGGAATTGTGGAAATGGAATTAATAGTCAGTGGAAGACAAGACAAGACGCAGCGTTGGCAGGCCTCCCACCAGGTGGACTGACGATATCGTCAAAGTGGCGGGCACCCGGTGGATGCAATTGGCGAGTTGTCGTTCATTGTGGCGTTCTAGGGGGGAGGCCTTTGTTCAGCAGTGGACGTCTTCCGGCTGATGATGACGATGATGATGATGGAAGACAAGAGTTTATTGAGTGGTTTTCACAAGAGTTCAGAAGAAAGAAATTTGGAACATTTCTCAGTCATCTTTCTTAAATGATTAAATATAACATAACATATCATCACGCCTGTATCCCCGAAGGGAGGTCGGAGTCTGGATTTGTCCAAGGTAAGTGGCAATAGGCTCGCCCTCTGGGACCTAAACATATCGGCGAACTGTGGATGTACACTGGTACACCTCTGCCTACCCCTTCGGGGATACAGGCGTGATGATATGTTATGTTATGTTTTTTTTTTATACAAGTCTTCCCTGAAATGGTAAATAATAACCTAATCAGTGTATTTGTAACTGCCTCGTTGGCCTAGTGGTGCTAAGCGCGACTGCTAAGCTAGAGGTCTTGGGTTCGATTCCCGAGTCGACGAAGGTGTTATTGGGTTTTCTATGAAATTCTCAGTAGCAGGTCGGAGTTTGGATTTGTGCCCGGTAAGTGGCAATAGGCTCGCCCCCTATTACATGGGACCTAAAACATATCGGCGAACTGTGGGTGTACATTGTTACACCTCTGCCTACCCCTTCGGGGATATAGGCGTGATGATATGTTATGTTATGTTATTTATCAGTGTATTTTCACTCGTATTTCGTTCAGGCTGTTATTGTTCCTTACCTCACAAGTGTAGGTACCGAAGTCTTCATCAGTGTTGGGGAAGACAGTCAGGTTGGAGTGCGACCCTCGGGTGCTGATCATGTATTTGGAGGCAATGTTCTCCACCAGGGAGCCGTCCTTGTACCAGCGGATGTGGGGCCTGGAATAAGGGTTGTTGATGATAGTATTTTGGAATTGGGTATCGGAATAAAGTAGTTATGTAAACAAAATTATGAGATTGTAAATAATACTTTGGTGAACTGAAAATATGAATTTAGGGTAGTTAAGATTTCAATATTAGAAAAAACTTAAAAGGTTCAAAGAATTATGGAATGACGATTTCGATTCTTGAGCTTTTGGGAAAATATTTTCATTCATAATTTGAAAGTATTTCAATTTTTTTACCTTACAGAAAATGTACTGTCTATGCTTTATTAATTAATTTATCGTTATTTACCTGGCTTCCTCATGCGCGGAACACTGCAGGATAGCTTCGGTGTTGAGTCCAGAGTTCACGATAGGCCTGGGCACGTGCACTTGAGGTTTACCTGAAAATAAATCATCAATAATAATAATATTCCGGGACATCTCACACTCGGTTATCTGGTCCCAAGCTAAGCAGAGCTTGTGTTATGGTAACCAGACAACTGATATACATACTTACATATTTCTAAATACATACATATTATAGATAAATTACACCCAGACCAGAACAAATGATCATTGTCATGTCATCATTTGTCCTGAGTGGGAATCGAACCCACGACCTCTGGTATAGCAGTCAGGGTCACTAACCGCTTGACGAACAGGCCCGTCAAATCAATAATGTTATTCTGGTGAAGGTAAGTGTAATTTTCAAAAAGTTACGATTTTTCATTAAGATGCAGGCTTTTTTTTTTTTTTGTCGGGGTGTAACTCTAAAATAATTTAAAAGTCACGTCTTTTTTACTTTACTGTATACATATGTTTTTACGATTAAAACTTGAGTTCTATTTCACCTTTATTTTTAAAATAAATAATGATAAAAACATTACAATAATCTCTTAGCTTAGCAATTATTATGTGCTTATTACAATGAGCGAAAGCCTTCTTTTATACAAAACTAAAAGATCATAGGATAAAAAAGAAAACTCTACAGAATCTGCGGCGAACGGAAGCCGACCGTCCCAAAATTAAAAAAAAATCCTAATATACATGTTACAAA
This sequence comes from Autographa gamma, assembly GCA_905146925.1. Classification (NCBI taxonomy): domain Eukaryota; kingdom Metazoa; phylum Arthropoda; class Insecta; order Lepidoptera; family Noctuidae; genus Autographa; species Autographa gamma. Next base: position 1,850,780 of record LR989875.1, read on the forward strand.
ACCCCTGTCCGATCCGTTAAGGGGTGTTAGGTATCGATATCTGATTACATTAATGTAGAAAAATAATGAAAAAAAAAAAATATAACATTTTTTTTTTCTCTGAATGGATAGCAAGAGTGACGGCATCGTCACAGGTTGTGCCAAATGATCATACAAAAGGCCACTATTAACACCGACGAAAACGGTGGTGCAGTTCTTGATTTATCTTCAAATTTAGGGAATTTGGCGGCTACTTCAAAGTTCATTATTATTGTTATTATCATGAATATTCCAAATTTAACATTTTATTTGGGCATGTGAAGGTGAACCCTATATCCCCCTTTCGGTTCGACAGGGGTTTTGTAACACCTTGTAGATGGAGTTAATAAAATACTTACCATTAACAACGACAGTAATTTCCGCCTGATGGCTTCCGAGTTTGTTTAAAGCATAGCAGTAATACTGTCCCGCGTCAGACTTCTTAATGTTCTTAATAAACATGCTGTAGACACCGCCGTCGACTGAGAACTCGCCGTCCTTCTCTGTTAGGCGGTCGTTCTGGGGGTTAAAAAGAGAGGGACGATGTTTAGATAAGGTAGATTAATTTTGGGAAAACATTTGAGGTTTATAATATCTTTGGCAAGCTTACAAACGGCCATAAGATCCCAAACTAGGGAGAGTCCATACTGTGGTAATTAGACATCTGATAGCCACACTTACTTCATAATACACACATATTGTAGATAAATTACACAAAAAGAAATATAATAATACTCATAACATAAAGATTTATCTTAAGTACGCATCGAACCTACGACCTCCGGTTTAGCAGTCAGGGTCACTAACCACTAGACCAAATGGTCATTCAAAATGTTATAAGCATAAATTATACATGAGATTATTTTATTAAATAAGGCCTTACCTGGTTGGTGTCCCTCCTGGTCACAGACCAAATGACAGTGGGAACGGGGGAGGCTGTCACCAAGCAGGTCAGCTTAAGATCTGATCCTACAGCCAAGTTACCTCCGTGCGAAGCTGACATATCTGTAAAAAGGATTTAAGTTTAGAATAGCGCCATCTATGTTTGTTAACCAGAACTATTATGATAAGGTTAGGAAATGATTTCAGTGGTAAGAAATAGATGGCAGGAGCAAGACATTTAATGGCGGTGATTTTTTAAAGGTACCCACATTTAGGTCAATTTTTAGAGCATGCTGCTCCGGGCATTTCTTTTTTGTAGTATTTAGGAAACAGATCCTCATCGTAATTTTTATATTTTAGGAACCTATAGCGCTACCATCCATTTTGTATAATATCTAGCCAATCTTACATCAGTTATTTAACCCATAGATTTAGTTTTGTTTGTTATTTTATTTCTTGTTTTTGGATCATCTGTAACTCTTCGGTATTCCTTGAAGTGTAGTGAGAATAACAGGTGGACGCCAGGTGGACTGATGACCTGAAAAAGGTCGCTGGAGGGGACTGGATGCGGAAGGCCGGGTGTTGTCGCGTAAATTGGGAGAGGCCTATGTCCAGCAGTGGACTATGATTGACTGATTGATTGATTGAGAATAAAAGTCGACCTCAAAACAGCGAAAGAATTAGCTACACAGAAATTTCTATAGTAGAATTTAACGGAAGGTTTACACAAAAGGTTCTATTCAGAAGGGTCTTTCCACTTACTGATGATAACAGGTTTCTGTGTGATAAGCAGCGTGTGGTTGATGGCCATGAGTGCCTTCTGGACGGTCTCGCATTTAAACACGTCGCTGTCTGAGAGCTCCGCGCTCTTGATGAGGAGGTCCTTCGAGTCTTCCGCACTGGAATTATAAAAAATATTGGTTAGGAAGATAAAGGAAGCTTGTATAAGAAAGTATTTTAAGCGATTTCAAAAGAACGAGGTTCTCTTTTCAATTTATTTGTTTGTTATTTTGGCAATATATCTCTGGAATTATCAAATCATACTAACGTAAGTAGTATACTTTTAAGAAGTCAGTATATTTTTAGATTTATGTAAAATCTGTTAATCAAAATTATAATTGAAAGGACAAAATGAGTTTAAATATTTCAGTAATAGGTTTTATATAACAGCTGAAAAACTATAAAGAATGAAGAAAATAATTGATTGAATAAATTAATTATTAGGAACGAACTACCATTTATTCATTACCTTTGTTTAAATTAATTACTTTTCCAAAATATTCAGGGCTTGAACCTTTCGATACTTTACGTTCATGAGCTAAAACTAGTCGTAACGCTAACAGTAATTAATATTCTATTTTAAACACTTACATGGAATATCTGACTTCCTCGGGATGTAAGTTAATGTTTCCTATGAAATACAGCTGATTGCCCTTGTACCACTGGACCACCGTGTCTGAAAAAAGAAAATAATAAAATTATGCACTAAAACAAACCATATTATCATCAAATAGTTCTACATTTTGGCATATTATTATGTAGGTAGGTACTGATTCTTCATTTGTCTAGTCTGCGAAATTTTCAGGTATCACCAAAAAAATTGCTTAAATTTTTATCCGGTTTCAGATTTATTATTTTATCAATTTCTATCAATAACTGTTTGGTAGTTAAGACGTAATAACGCAACAGACTAAGAGGGTAGAGTTTTACTCTGAAATCATATATGTGTGGGTTTAAAGACAGCCATAGAAAATAAAGAGTCAATATTCGTACACAACTGTTTTACTGCACTAGTTAATGCATATTCATATAACTTTCAAAGTTATGTACTTGCAACAAAATTAAAACTAGTAGCTCCATTTCCTGGCATAAACAATAAAACGTTTTAAAAACATAGTGACAGACAGACCGACAAGTCTAAATACGATTGCACTTAATTATAGTATAACCAAACATGGCTGACCATCCTGACAGTTAGGCGGAAGTTGCACGCGTTTTGGCGCCAAGCCGGAAGCGCCGCCATTTTGTTATAAACATATTTTATTGATCAATGAATCATGTTTTTTTTGGGATGGGTATGATGTCAGTACAATGTATAAATAGTTTTGTTCTGTTGAAAGAGAAAGTGCATCCGTCAGTTAAGTTTCAACAGGAACTGCAGAATCGATTTTGATGAAATTTCTTGTGGAAGTCGACAAGATTGAAGTCTATCACTTCACAAGTTGTCAGTGAACGAAAACTCTATAAATAATAATAATAATAATCCAACCTATAAACGTCCCACTGCTGGACACAGGCCTCTTCCCATATAGAGAAGGCACGAGCATTGATCACCACGCTTGCTCTCTGCGGATTGTCGATTTCAGATCCCAAATTTTGGAATCCAGGTTTCCTCACGATGTTTTCCTTGACCGTTTGTCAGAATCTCTTCTTGAATACTTAAGAAAGTACATCCAGTACAACGAAAACTCTAGTGTTTCTTAAAGTTTTAAGTAATTTGTTAAGGAAATAGGATGATAACGCAAGGAACTCCCATCCAGAATACTTCTATTTAACCGACTTTAAATATGGGGGGTATACCTACGCCAGAGGTAGTCCCATATAAATTTCACAATTACGTGTACATAATCTGTTTACCAGATTTATACCTAAATTACTAGTTTAGTTTATTATAATAATTATAAAGTTGACTTACTTTCAGGCGACACTTTGCACTCAAGTCGTATATCACCACCGGCCTCCACCTCATAGTGAGTCGGCTTCGTCTCTATCACCGCCGGCGCCTTTTCTGGTTGAGCTTCTGTAAAAAACATTATAATATTTAGATAAACATAAAACTGCAAGATCTAGGGTCATCAAGATCAAGTTCAGTTTAAAATGGAAGCCGACTCAAACATAGCTTGCCAAAAAATCTCCAAATCACTAAGTCAATTGAAAGGGGACGCTAAACAGGAATACGAATATGTATAGAGAGGAGAGCCGCCTGTTATTTATACACACGCTGCAAGTTCTATGCGCCATGATTTTCTTTTTTGAAAATGCCCTTTCGATCAGAGTCTTTGTGTTTTATATGTATTAAAGTTATTTAGAGAAATAAATAGATGAGAACGTATCTGCAGTTATTATCAGTACACTTAGATTGCCGGAGATTTACCGACCGCTCTTTTTCTTTAAGAATTAACAAAACTATCGACGGCTAAACTTGCGAACGTATCAAATTTGAGTTGATTTAGTTGAACAATGGCTTACCTGTATTATCAGTATCATTGAGGGCCTCGTCATCCGTCGCCTCATCTCCCAGGAGCGGGTCATCATAGTTGACGTCATCGACCGCTTGCCGGCGGTGCATCGAGTGCGATTCTGTAAATCAGACATATTTAATTATAATAATGTTGGAAAAGAGTAAAATGTCAGTAGAAAAACTGACTGTGACATAGTCCATTTGAACACTCAATTTATTTAAAGTAAAAGTATAAGATCGTACAGTTTTTTAAAGACATAGGTAACCAAGATTCCTTTTTTTTTTACTTGTAAAAAAATAAAATCAAGTTTAGTTGTTGAGAGCTTTTTAAACTTTTAAACCCACATGCCAGGGTTTTAAAGTTTAAAAAGCTCATCGAACAAAAATATTCATCATGGTAAAACAACCTTTGCTTGACAAATTACATCCGCCGTTTTATAAAAATAACATAATAATATCCTGATCACACACGGATATCTCATCCCAAGCTAAGCAGAGCTTGTGTTATGGTAACCAGACAACTGATAAACATACGCATATATTTTTTAAATTCATACATATTATAGATAAATTACACCCAGACACAGAACAAATGATCGTGCTCATCACACAAACATTTGTCAGAGTGGGAATCGAACCCACGGCCTCCGGTATAGCAGTCAGGGTCACTAACCACTAGACCAACAGGCCCGTCAAATGTTTCGTTTATCGTTAATGAAATACAATAACCATTTAAAACAATGCGGGATACCAATCAATAGATGTGGTGTTAAGTAAAACACATTTTAGTTAATGTTCAGTAGTTATATGGCTGTTGGTGAAAGGGCACGTTTGGTCCAAGATGTAAGCTAATGCATATTAAAACTCAATTAAGAAGCTTCTTCTGTCCACCATCATTATTTAAATAGTACAGAATAATTTTATCAATTACTTATTTAACCACAGTCTTAAAAAAGGAAAGAAACAGTTCGTAACTAAGAAAATTATAATAATGAACACCTTCATCATTTATTTGAAGAAGTTCGGTTAGTCATTTATTTCTAAGATGACTTTAATAGATTTGTTCGTGCTATTTATTTGATCTAATGTAATACGGTATATCATAATCAAAATAGCCATAAGAAGCACTTAATATAAGGTGCTCAAATTTTTTCAGGCTACAAATACAATAATAAACATAACATAACATATCCTCACGCCTGTATCCCCGAAGGGATAGGCAGAGGTGTACCAATGTACACGCACAGTTCGCCGATATGTTTAGATCCCATGTAATAGGGGCGAGCCTATCGCCACTAACCGGTCACAAATCCAAACTCCGACCTGCCTGAGAATTTCATAGAAAAACCCAATAACACCTAGGTCGACTCGGGAATCGAACCCAAGACCTCTAGCGTAGCAGTCGCGCTTAGCACCACTAGGGCAACGAAGCAGTTATAGATATACAATATACAAAAATTCAACTCGATTTGCGATTATCTATTCTCTTGTAACTTGCACCACACACCATCGTGCCTCCTATTACCGGCAATAGTTCTCGACCATTTGAATGCACTCCTGTTGCCCTTTTTAGGCAGAACATGTTACAACGTGCGTTAGACAAGACTGCACATGACATTTTCCGCAAATGTATCTTGGGATTTACAGACATACTTGTATCTAAGGATTAACTTTACTTGTGCATTCAATATGAAATGGCTTTATTTAGATTTCAATGTGATTTGTTTAAGGTTTGTATAAGGGGACATGGAGACAAATTTATTGGTGTACCTATTCGTAAGAGTAGGTTCGTAGTTAGATTTCTGAAATGGTCAGAAATGAGTGGAAATGTATGTGAGTAAACATTAGATATAAAGGAAACTAAGAAATATTTGTATCTTTCCTTAAAATAAAGCTAAAGAGTTTTTTTGTACGCGTTAATCCGTAGAAGGTTATATGCCAATAAATATCACTTTACTTGTATAAAAAGAAAAGCAAGGCTAGTGAAAACACGGGCCACAACTAGTACATAAAAATACGAAACTTACACATTATTGTCTGTCCTATCAAAATTAAATCTAAAATAAGAACAAACTCTAACTATACTAAAATTAAAACTAACATAAATAAAAACTAACAGGCGTCAAAGAACTCATCGTCATCCTTGTCAATGGCGGGGAACGTGCCCAGAAGGCTGGCAGCATTGCCACGTTGAATTGCTATGCCGATTCTCTGTGCAAGGAACAAACCAGCCCTCTGATCACGAGTAGATTCTACCAAACGTTTGGAAAGTTCTTTGAAAAGATTTCGTGCGCTCGGACCCCATGACCCGAGCGTTTCAACCCCAAACGGCTCGAAAATATAATCACCCCTATCAAAATTAGAAAAATTTACTGATCTGGAAAGTTTTCTTCTTTTTTTCTTGTTAGTCTATGATGATTTACCAACCTATGATACACAGTCGGTTAACCAGGCTTAGTATAATGCCAGATGACAATTTGAACACTGACCTATAATCTACCAAACTGTCCGTCCGTCGGTTAATTGAACTAATTGATATGCCCCGGTTTTGTCCGTAATTATATTAAGCGCTTCCTTGCATTATGCGGTTTTACTAGTTAGGTAAATATTATGGCTATTTTTGATGTTGATTAAAAGTGAAATTATCATACAGTTCAGAATTTATCTGGCCACTAAGGTTGTTGATTGCAGGCGATTTTAGGTTATTTAATGTACTTTCTCACGAGGTTTTATTTTACCCTTAGTTAAGACGTATTCTGTATTAAAATCAAGTTGGTAAACAATTTTGGTAATCATCGATTAGATTTTTACTTACAACGCTTAGGTACTCCTTTTCAAAATTATTTATACTTAACAAAACTTTTTAACACAAAATCTACTAAACTTCTTCGACTAAACTTATTTGGATAGAAGAAATAGAGAAAATATAAACTTTTAAACTATCGCGCTGCATGTTTATAGTAATATTATAACGGGGATTAGCGCGTACATGCATAAATACCTTTAGGGCTTGACGTTTCGACCGGGTTACACCGGCCGTGGTCGCAAGCAGACTGGAGATGCGGTGTCATTCTTCCGTGCACGGCGTTGATGATTTTTCTTCATCTACCCCATGTTTTTGAACTACCCTACACACTGTACTGACTGTGTCCGTATTACGATCACTATCCGGCCTTGCAGAAACGCGCGGTTGTGTTAAACGAATCACTGGATTCCACGATGCTGATAGATTAAAGCCGTCTTCCCGATTGAAATTAGGATGTTTCTTGATTTCAATCGCTTCTCGCACTGCTCTCGAATGAAAGTGGCGATCGGTGGAGAGGACTTGCGCGCGATGGAATTGAATCCAGTGACTGACGCCCGGCTGTAGTAGGTGCTCTGCAATTGCCGATTTAGATGTCTGACGGTTTTTTACAGCTGCGATATGTTCCTTGAGCCTCTCCGCGATCGTTCGCTTTGTTTGCCCTATGTATGACTTACCGCAGCTGCAGTCGATTTTATAGACACCTGGTTGTTGTAGGGGTAGAACATCCTTCGGTGTGCCCACCATGTTTTCTACCTTTGTCCCTGGAGTGTAGACGGTCGGGATGGAGACTGTTTTAAGTACAGCTCCGATTTTGTCCGTGACTCCTCTGATGTAAGGCATATAGGCTCGTTGTCTGTTAACGTCAGGATGCTCGACACGCTTCAACCGTCGCTTCATATTTCCTTTCACCCGAAATCCATTCTTTTGTAGCACCTCCTGAACATGTTCCAGCTCACGCTCTAAGTGTTCAGGGTCACAGAGATCAAAAGCTCTATTCTTTAATGACGTCATGACGGATTGCAGGTGTCTAGGGTGATGATGCGACGTACTATGCAGGTATCTATCAGTGTGTGTAGGTTTTCGGTAAACACAGTGTCCTAATGACCCATTTGTTCTCGCACTTATTTTGACATCCAGTTGGCCTTGGGGCCAAAAACCATCAAGTTGTGGAAGAGATACGTAGACGACATCTTCTGCGTCATCAGAGGGGGCCAACAAGAAGCAGATCAATATCTAGAACATCTGAACTCCATTCACCCTAAGGTGAAATTCACGTGTGAGATGGAGAGGGACAGATCACTCGCTTTCCTGGATGTCAAAATAAGTGCGAGAACAAATGGGTCATTAGGACACTGTGTTTACCGAAAACCTACACACACTGATAGATACCTGCATAGTACGTCGCATCATCACCCTAGACACCTGCAATCCGTCATGACGTCATTAAAGAATAGAGCTTTTGATCTCTGTGACCCTGAACACTTAGAGCGTGAGCTGGAACATGTTCAGGAGGTGCTACAAAAGAATGGATTTCGGGTGAAAGGAAATATGAAGCGACGGTTGAAGCGTGTCGAGCATCCTGACGTTAACAGACAACGAGCCTATATGCCTTACATCAGAGGAGTCACGGACAAAATCGGAGCTGTACTTAAAACAGTCTCCATCCCGACCGTCTACACTCCAGGGACAAAGGTAGAAAACATGGTGGGCACACCGAAGGATGTTCTACCCCTACAACAACCAGGTGTCTATAAAATCGACTGCAGCTGCGGTAAGTCATACATAGGGCAAACAAAGCGAACGATCGCGGAGAGGCTCAAGGAACATATCGCAGCTGTAAAAAACCGTCAGACATCTAAATCGGCAATTGCAGAGCACCTACTACAGCCGGGCGTCAGTCACTGGATTCAATTCCATCGCGCGCAAGTCCTCTCCACCGATCGCCACTTTCATTCGAGAGCAGTGCGAGAAGCGATTGAAATCAAGAAACATCCTAATTTCAATCGGGAAGACGGCTTTAATCTATCAGCATCGTGGAATCCAGTGATTCGTTTAACACAACCGCGCGTTTCTGCAAGGCCGGATAGTGATCGTAATACGGACACAGTCAGTACAGTGTGTAGGGTAGTTCAAAAACATGGGGTAGATGAAGAAAAATCATCAACGCCGTGCACGGAAGAATGACACCGCATCTCCAGTCTGCTTGCGACCACGGCCGGTGTAACCCGGTCGAAACGTCAAGCCCTAAAGGTATTTATGCATGTACGCGCTAATCCCCGTTATAATATTACTATAAACATGCAGCGCGATAGTTTAAAAGTTTATATTGCAAACCGCTACGGGTCGGAAAGTGCAAAACAAGTTCGTCAACTTGAATTTCTACGTAAAAAACGAGCGAACATAGAAACATCGTTGATATTTTTAACTAAGTGTCGCGATTGGGACTTACTACCTACGTGTGTTCGTATTAAACCGCGTAGTGATATCGCATTTTCACGTAGAATTCTACAAAACGCGAGTGTACGTCTCCTGAGACAATTAATACGTAATAAACACAGTGAACTGGACACAATTCAAAGTGAGTTATATAGTGTGCAATATAAGTGTAGTGTTTGTTTATCTCGTGAAGATTATGATGTGTGTGATCGTGTAACGTTTTTACAAGCGAGTCGGACATTCGAGTTAAACAGTGCCACCCACGAGCGTAAGTTCTCGAATTTGTATAACCGCCGCTATTCAAAAAACAAAAACGCACCGAGTAATCTCAAGGACACCGTCATTAATTTATCTGACACGAGTTTAGATGAATCTACCGTCAACATCTTGGCTAAAGGTATGAACTTTGCGCTGACACCTAAACGAATACCGTATGAAAGTATAATTAGTAGTGTAGAGGAAACGCTAATACGTAATAAAGTGCCGCCCGGTGATGCCGATACCGTGAGACAGGACGTCGCGGTAATATTACGCAAAGCGAAGCCCCCGACTAGCAACATTGCTATGGAAGAGCGTCAGGCGCTAAAAAACATTAGGAGTAACCCGAATATTTTAGTGCTTAAGGCCGACAAGGGAAACGCCACCGTAGTAATGAACACTACTGATTATGAAAATAAAATACGTGAGTTGTTAAGCGACGATAAGGTTTATAAAACGGTAACGTACAACCCCACAGCCAGAGTTACACGTAAAATACGATCTTTGATACAGGAACACCAGGACCTATTCACTGAAGACGAGTACCTAAATCTTTGTTAGGTACGGAAGCTAAGGGGATGCGACATACGTCAATCAAAGGCGCTAGCTCGTTGCACACTATTTATTCGTAAGGCAAGGTGGGGGGACGCAGCCCGCACGCACACCTACATCTATGCACGCGTACTTACATACACAACATCCCTTCCCCTTAAGCTAGGAAAGTCTTATGTTTACTTAACCTATTTACTTAACCTAATTACTTAATCTATGGATGTGTCCATGTCTTCACTGCCATATTGGGCCGAGGGAGGTGTCGCAAAGATCGGACTTATTGCTAGTCGCCGTTGAGTAATAGCGGCGGCGCGCGGCGGCGTCACTGGAATGTCTGGTGACATCGCGCTTTGCTCAACGTCCGTTTCCGGCCCTCCTTCCTCTCCTAGTTGCGACCCCGTGTCAGGGTGAGAACTATCCGGCGGCACCACATCGGGCACTATATCCGGGTCCCAGTTGTCTTGGTCGATGGGTGAAGAGTCCAGTCTTTTCCGTATTTGATCAACGTGCCTCGTGACTTCACTTCCTGTCTGTGGCACGTATACCACGTACATAATATTGCCAATTTTCTTCTTAATTATTCCTTGGATCCAACTGATTTTTTTATTATTTATGTTTTTCGTTATCCAAACGTATTCGTTTGCTTTAAAGTCTGCTCTGTGTTTACCTCTGTAGTATTTAGCCTGTAAGGACTGATGGTGCGCGACGCTTTGCGTTAGGTCTGTGGATGACGGTGGCGGCGCGGCGGGGTTTATCAAGTCCAGCCGGGAGCGCAACGCGCGCCCAAAAACCAACTCCGCGGGTGATTTCTCAGTGGTACTGTTTTTAGAGTTCCTGTAGTCGAACAAAAATTTTGCTATTTTCTCGTGTATATTTTTTTTATTACAACCCTCTAACATGATAGTCTTAAGCCCTTTTTTTATAATTTTCACAAAACTTTCGGCTTGGCCGTTACTAGCCGGGTGGTATACAGGAGATAGCACATGCTCAATACCGTTAAGTTTACAGAAATCATTAAATTCTAGCGAAGTAAAAGATGTTCCATTATCACTCACCAACGTATGTGGAACTCCAAATCGTGACATAAAATCATATAGTTTACCTAAAACCGCCGTTGAGTTGTGTGTTGAACCCATATCATAACATTCAACCCATTTGCTATAAGCATCCACGATAATCAAGTACATTTTATTGTGAAACGGTCCTAAAAAATCTATGTGGATTCGGTAAAAAGAATGCGGCGGCAATGGCCAAGGCGCGAGCGGGGCGTGCGGGGGTGCGGGGCGGAGTGCACAACACACGCCGCAAGCGCCTGCTACTCGCTCCAACGCTGCGTCGACTCCAGGAAACCACAACCGTTTGCGAGCCTCTGCCTTCATCTTTACTATCCCGAAATGTGAACTATGCAATTCCCTACATACGCTTTCTTGCAAACAAGACGGAATAACGACTTTATGCCCGCGCATTAAGATTCCATTTTCGTATGATAACTGTGTCCGACAGTTAAAGAATGGTTTTAACCCTATATCGTTAATTTTTCTAGGCCACCCGTTTAGAACATAATTTTTAATAGTCGCCAGATGTGTATCGCGAGCCGTCTCGCGACGCAAGTCGCTTAGTGTCACCGGTAAGTCTCCGTCAAGAACAAAGTTTACGTAAGCCGCGCGGTCCTCGCACCCCGCGAGCTCGTCCGCTACCGGTGCGCCGCGGCCGTCCTCGCCTACCTCGCACGCCCGCGATAAATAGTCCGCGCTATTATGCTTGCTACCGATATACTCAATGCTGTAATTATATGCAGCTAAAAATATAGCATATCTTTGCAGGCGATTGGCCGATATTTCCGGGATACCCTTATGTGGCCCGAATATAGCCAACAAGGGTTTATGGTCTGTTCGTAGCACGAAGGGCCTGGATCGACCGTATAGATACTGGTGGAACCGTCTTACGCCGAAAATGATCGCTGTCGCTTCCTTTTGGATCTGAGCGTAATTTTTCTCTGCTGACGACAGCGTCCGTGACGCGTATGAAATTGGCCTTTCTTGCCCTTCTTCGTCTATTTGGGATAGAACAGCACCTAACCCTGACGGGGACGCGTCTACCGTTAATATTAACTTGGCGGTTGGGTCGAAATGGGCTAACGTCTTATCGGATGCTAAGATGTTTTTTATTTGAGCGAACGCGTCATCGTGAATACGAGTCCATTCCCACTTTGTGTTCTTATTTAATAACTTATATAATGGGCATAAAATGGACGACGCTTCCGGCACGAAGTTCCGATAATAATTAGTGAGACCCAGAAACGACTGTAACTGTGACACGTTTGTTGGTTTAGGTGCCTTTAATATGGCTTTGACTTTGTCGGGTGACTTCCTAATTCCATTTTTATCTATGACATGCCCTAGATAAGAAATCTCGTCTTTAAAAAAATCACATTTACACGTCTGCACCGTTAATCCTGCATCCTCCAAACGTTCTAAGACCGTGACGAGCCTCTGCATGTGTTGGTTTTTGTTTGCCCCAGTTATCAGGATATCATCCAGTAGGAAGATTATTCCGTCAATTCCCGCGAGCAAGCACTCCATCGCGCGCTGGAAAACGGCGGGCGCGCTAGACAACCCGAACACCAAACGCGTAAAATTAAACAGGCCGCGATGAGTATTGATGCATGTTAGCCTCTGAGATTCTTCATTTAAAATAAATTGGTTGTACGCCATAGACAAGTCAATTTTACTAAACTGTATGCCCCCATGTAGTTTGGCTAGTAAATCATTTACCGTCGGCAAGGGATACTGATCGATTATCAGCTGTTTATTGATCGTAACGGAGTAATCAGCACATAATCTGATGCTACCGTTCTTTTTCAAAACAGGCACAATAGGCGACGCGTAGTCTGAGTGTTCAACAGGTTTTAAAATACCTAATGATAATAGTCGGTCGAGCTCTTTATCTATTTTTTCCTTTAGCGCGTAAGGTACTGACCTCGCTTTAAAATAAATTGGTTTCGCATCTGATTTTAACCGTAAGTCAATTTTATATTTGTTAAACGATCCTAGATTACCTGAGAAAACCTTAGGGAACATGTTACAGAGTTGTTGATCGATATTAATATTAGACTCGCTTACCGGTTGCGCTTGATCACGCACGGTGTGCACACGTGACGGCTCGACCGCCGCGGCCGGCGCTAACTCTAAGTTGAACTCACGAATGAAATCGCGGCCTAGCAGCGGCGGCCCGGCTGCGTGCACTACGTAAACGTTAAGAATAAGCGTACGCCCGAGATATGATACCGGTAACAACACAACTCCGACCGTTTCAATATTTTCCCCTGTGTAACTAAGTAATTTTTTGTTGGTGGCTGACAAAGGCAATTGTTTGAATTTCGAGTCATAGGTTTTTTTAGAGATAACGCTAACTGCAGAGCCACTATCAATTTCGAACTCCAAAGCCAGACCACCGATCATCACGCGCTCCGTCATGGGTTTTCCCTTCACACACCGAATATTATAGAAACACTCACCGTCGTCGCCTCCTTCATCCACATTACCTTCTTCGACATATTTCACCTTGTCCTCGGAAGGACACATTTTACGCAAATGCCCTTTAGTATTACACTTTTTGCACTTGTACTTTTTATACCGACACTGATTAGAACTATGATTAGTGAATCCACACACACTGCACTTTTCTTTTTTGGAAATGTTGAACACGCTGTCCGGGCCCATGCCGGCGCCGGCGCCGCTCGCGCCCGGCGTTGGCAGCGACGAGGCCATGCGCGCGCAACGCACGCTCTCTGCCACGTCGATAGCCTTCGCGAGGGTCAGCTCCTGCTGGTCCTGCATAAACAGCTTGTCCCGTTCGCGCCCTGCCACCATGCCCATGATGAATTTGTCCAACAGGGCCTCTTCCAAATTCTTGAATGCGCAGTGAGTCGCCAGTCCTCTAATCCTCGCGGCCCATTGAGTGTGCGTTTCTCCTGGTCGCTGTGTTGCCGAATAAAACACTGATTTTTCGGCAAACCCAAACCTTTTTGGCGTGAAGTGGTTGTCGAGGAGTTTCACAATCGCCTCATATTCCAATTCTTCCACCTTGCTGGGTAACGCCAGGTCACTAGCAAGCTTGAACGTTGATTCGCATAAAGACGTTAATAATATCGCCCTTCTTTTAATGGCCGCCTTGTCTGATCCGGAGGTTATGTCGTTCGCGATAAACCATTGGTTTAAACGCGGCTTAAAGTTGTTCCACTCCTGTGTTGTGTGGTCAAAGGTGGTCAAAACCCCATACACCGCCCCCGTAGACATTTTTTAAAATACTGTGAGTCCGTTCGTCGCCACGTGTTAGGTACGGAAGCTAAGGGGATGCGACATACGTCAATCAAAGGCGCTAGCTCGTTGCACACTATTTATTCGTAAGGCAAGGTGGGGGGACGCAGCCCGCACGCACACCTACATCTATGCACGCGTACTTACATACACAACAATCTTTATAGACCAAAATCGCACCAACCCCCTAAATTATATGGCTTGCCAAAAATACATAAGCCCAACGTGCCACTGCGGCCTATCGTAAGTCAAATTGCGTCTCCCACTTACGACCTTGCGAAGCACGTTGCGTCAGTATTGCAGCCACTTGTGGGAAAAACACCGTCTTTCGTGAAAGACTCGCGACATCTCGTTCAGATTTTAAGAACCCTAGTACTGGAACCTGAAGACACAATGGTAAGTTTTGATGTGGAGTCCTTATTTACCAATGTTCCTATAAAAGAATGTCTGGACGTAGTCAAGGACAAGCTGAGTGATAACGAGATGCCACACAATTATATTGATCTGCTGAAACACTGCTTAGAAGGCAACTACTTCCTCTTCCGCGGCCAATATTACCTCCAGATTGATGGCGTCGCAATGGGGAGTCCAGTAGCCCCTGTACTAGCTAATCTCTGGATGGAACATTTTGAAGAGAAGGCGTTGGCCTTGGGGCCAAAAACCATCAAGTTGTGGAAGAGATACGTAGACGACATCTTCTGCGTCATCAGAGGGGGCCAACAAGAAGCAGATCAATATCTAGAACATCTGAACTCCATTCACCCTAAGGTGAAATTCACGTGTGAGATGGAGAGGGACAGATCACTCGCTTTCCTGGATGTCAAAATAAGTGCGAGAACAAATGGGTCATTAGGACACTGTGTTTACCGAAAACCTACACACACTGATAGATACCTGCATAGTACGTCGCATCATCACCCTAGACACCTGCAATCCGTCATGACGTCATTAAAGAATAGAGCTTTTGATCTCTGTGACCCTGAACACTTAGAGCGTGAGCTGGAACATGTTCAGGAGGTGCTACAAAAGAATGGATTTCGGGTGAAAGGAAATATGAAGCGACGGTTGAAGCGTGTCGAGCATCCTGACGTTAACAGACAACGAGCCTATATGCCTTACATCAGAGGAGTCACGGACAAAATCGGAGCTGTACTTAAAACAGTCTCCATCCCGACCGTCTACACTCCAGGGACAAAGGTAGAAAACATGGTGGGCACACCGAAGGATGTTCTACCCCTACAACAACCAGGTGTCTATAAAATCGACTGCAGCTGCGGTAAGTCATACATAGGGCAAACAAAGCGAACGATCGCGGAGAGGCTCAAGGAACATATCGCAGCTGTAAAAAACCGTCAGACATCTAAATCGGCAATTGCAGAGCACCTACTACAGCCGGGCGTCAGTCACTGGATTCAATTCCATCGCGCGCAAGTCCTCTCCACCGATCGCCACTTTCATTCGAGAGCAGTGCGAGAAGCGATTGAAATCAAGAAACATCCTAATTTCAATCGGGAAGACGGCTTTAATCTATCAGCATCGTGGAATCCAGTGATTCGTTTAACACAACCGCGCGTTTCTGCAAGGCCGGATAGTGATCGTAATACGGACACAGTCAGTACAGTGTGTAGGGTAGTTCAAAAACATGGGGTAGATGAAGAAAAATCATCAACGCCGTGCACGGAAGAATGACACCGCATCTCCAGTCTGCTTGCGACCACGGCCGGTGTAACCCGGTCGAAACGTCAAGCCCTAAAGGTATTTATGCATGTACGCGCTAATCCCCGTTATAATATTACTATAAATAGAGAAAAGTTAATTCTTTCTCTATTCTTAGGTACTCTTTAATACCAGAAAAATACCAAATGAAGAAGGTCATTCATTCAATTCAAACAACTCATATATAGCTGAATCGAGGCCCAGCTATGATTATCAAAGCCGACACAGCTAGTACATACACACAGGATTATGGATCAGTTCTCAATATTATTGAATTAGAATGGTTTCTCTGAACATACATATGACATACACTGCATGAATGAATTGTTATGCACATGGCAATGCAATCGTGACTCGGTTGCATATGGACCGGAACAAGGAAATTGAATTCAATTAATAATTATAATAAAACAAATTAATTTACTTGGTGTTAAGTAACAGGATTTTGGTTTTGAATAGTTTCTATATCAATATGGCCTAGTGATTTTTTTAACCGACTTTAAAAAAAATAAGATTCTCAATTATGGCAAAATTTAATTAATTTTCTTTAAGTGCTTTAGTAATAGTATTTTTTTTTTAGAGATTTCAAGTCTAAGTAGGCTTTCTAACCGTTGAAAAAAAACAAGGTCCTTTATGTAGCGGAAACTTTGTTTATATATTTTTTTTATGTACGTTCCCTGATTCTCCTTTATGGAAAATATTTGATTTCTGAAAAAGGAGAGTCGATTTTTTAAAGACCTCCACTATTGCGGACACGCTGCATAACAAAAATACGGCAAAAAAACATAGAGTAAAATTGAGAAGATCCTTTTTTTAAGTCGGTTGTAAAACAACCCACAACATTCAATCGTTACAATTCAGAAAAACAGAATCCTACTACTTTTCCGCAATTTAAAAACTACATTAAAAACATAAAACCATAATTCAATTTTCCACAGCTAAATACCATGAACGATCAATATGCCATGGCTGTCGACATGCAGTCTTGCCGTGCCCATAAGGGACCCCATTGGCATGCACAGGGGGTTCCGTATGCACGACAAAAGTGAACACACTGTATAATAATGTTCGACGGGACTTTGAGCTTATCTGTCAGTTAGCTGAATTATAAGTAGTTACAAAGGATGGAGTTAGTGTTATTGTGTACTAGCTGTGCCCCGCGGTTTCACCCGCGTGAATACTTAGGTCAAGTTCCCGGTGCCTTTATATTATTAGGGGCGGAGATCAATCCAACAAATTACTATCAAATAACAATAGACAGGATTACTTAATATGGTGATTGAATATACTAAAAATTTCTCATTTTCCGCGCATTTTTTTTCATAAGAACCTTCTGTTGACAATAACAAATACAACAAAAAAGAATAAGAAAAATCGGTCCAGGCGTTACTGAGTTATGCGCTTACCAACACATTTAGCGATTCATTTTTAGTTATATAGATAAAGGTTTAAGTACTGAGTAGGGCTTTAGGAAATTGTCCTACTGTTTATTATATTTTTTAGCGTGCACTTTGATATATGATTATGATATTAACAACTTTTGATCGCGGCTTTGTCCAAGTGGATGTTGTGTCATCGCGGCAAAAGTACCTTATGAATACAAGCTCACGCTACACCAAGTTACAGTACACCATCAAAATCGGTTTAGTGGTTTAGCTGTGAAAACGTAATTGATAGTTACTTTTGCATCTGAATGTTTGTGAGAATATTGTATGGGTTGTAAATGATGCATGGTTATTTTGTCACGAAAAAAGTTCTGAGTCGAATTGGGTGAAACTTCGTACATGGATAGATGGGACACGATCTAATCCGAATAATTTCATTGGAACACAAAATATGCGGGTTAATAATTATGACATTCGCAATGAGTAATTTCATGTTTGACTTTTGGACTATAAAAGTAAATTAGTGTCAATGAAAATGTACTATTTTTAACCACTTTGCACAAACATAAAACATAACATAATCCAAATATATGATGTTGAAGAGCTTCTTCAGCATACATCTACTCTTTGGTCGAGTGGCGTACACACTGGTTTTTGCTGTGTCACTACTCTGAGTTCCCGGATTCGATCCCGTAATGGGTCAATGTAGAAAACCATTCTAAACATTGTCTTGGGTATGGGTGTTTGTGGTATTTTAATTATCTCTATTCTGGGTTAGGGCCAATGTAAGTGATATTGTCCACATTTATTTATTTACATGTTTATTTTCCTATCATCCTTAGTCCTTGCTATTTAAATAAACTAATTCTAACTACACAAGCTCTTGTTTCTATATAAAAAGAACAACCTCTATCATAGTCCCAAGATTAGTCACAAAAAAAACATGGCTACAGTTGCAAATTAATTGCACCAATTAAAAAGGTCGCTTCAACGAATTTGTGCGTCCATGACCCAATTACCATAGACAAATTAGAGCAGAGCCGTCGTATAAATATGCTTTAGTCTATACTTTATGGCAGATTATCACGGCAACCTCGATTTGATTGGACAATGCCTGATTTATGGGACGTCGGGAAATATAGAGCGGTTCTCTATGGCTGATTAGCTTTTGCAAGGACTAGTTGTTTTATGAACTTTGGGTGTGTTTTACGATACTGAAATATTAAGACAATTCGCCGATCATTTATATATACTATACTCCAGACAGAGGGATTGCATTTTAACTGCACTCTGACTGCTTATTTCGTTTTTGAATGCAGTGATTATCACTACAATAAATACCAAGAAATATCGCTTAGGATTGATCCTTTTTACAACTCACTAAGTACAATAATTTTACATGGAGCAACTGCCCATCTAACCTCCACGACCCATTTCACTAGATACCGTATCCCATAGTAAGACTGGTTGTCAGAATTATAATGACTTAACGACTGTCAAAGATCAACGCATGACAGTCGGGACCAACGGCTTTTAAAGGTTCGTAAAATAGTAATAGCCCGTCTTTTGTTTTATTGTAATTTGACTTATAATAATGCCCAATAAAGTCTAAGTTTTGACAATAGGAGGAATTATTATTTGTTAAATTTTGCGGCATCACGCGCGTATTGTCAAATAGATTAAAGTTTAGTACTAAAGGCAGAGGTTGAGACCTAGGTTTTGAGCACAAGGTTGTACGTTTGAATCCTAGTGAACACCTTTTGACACTTAATAATAATTATGTTTAGTTTAAAGCAGTTAAGTTGAAGAAGAATCATCTACGACTACACAACATCAGATCCCACTGCTGGACAAAGGCCTCCCTCTTCGTCCTCCAAACCTGTCTGTGCTTTGCGATTCCTGACCACATGTGTCCTGCATAACTGACTTACTCTTCTGTTTAAAATTATTCTTCTTTGATGTTCATTTTCTTCATGTATTTAAGCTTTTAGTTTTATTATCTGCTGACTGCTCACTATTCGGCAAATTCTCTCCGATATGCACCATATTATTTTCTTTACAATTAATTTATTACACTCAATAGATAGACTATTTTGTATTGCACAGCAATAAAGTACACACATCCTTAAAAAACTCTTGTCCATTTGTATTGAACTTCTAAATATACACAGTAAAACAGGGCAGTGAAAGTAGGCGTACCGTCTGTCCGTCCGTACCGATATCTAATAATAGAGGAATTATTTAAACAGCTGCAAGTGAATCATGGATTATGTTAATAACGTTAATATAAGTATTAGAGTTCTCATTGTGTCGTTATGCTTGTTAACTATTTTTGGTTGGTTAAAAGAGGATTTAAATAAATGTAGACAACATCACATACATTGAACAGAACACAATAAATATCTGAAGAATGTGTTTTATGGAATCAGACGACAACCTAGACCCAAGACAATGTAGAAAAGTTGTTCCTACATTAACTCGTCCGGATATCGAACCCAGGACCTCAGCAATAGCGACTGCTTGTTGGTGTACAGCAATTATAAGAGTATAATTTAAATCAAAAACAAATATTTCGAAGTCAAAATTAAACACATTTGTCTGTCTTTGTTACGTGTCTTCTCCATATTTACTAAATACTCAAATCCCAAAAAAAAAAATATCCACAAAAACCTTAAAATTTTATAAAGACACTAATAAAAATATATCTTCGATAACATTCAACAGACAAACCCGGGCGTCTAAACATGTCGCAATAAAAATACTCCCATACAGACACGTTTCATCGGTTCAACACATTAGTTTACGCTTCTCATATAAATCTCCTTTAACCGAGGGAAAAGGGACCAATATAACTTAACCTCTAAAGGAATATAGGAAGAAAGGAACTTTGTACTCATTGTAAACCTATTCTTAAGTCTCGTCTGTCTATCTGTTTGTTACGCTTTCAAGGCTAAACTGTTGAACCAATTTTGATAGAATTTTGTATGGATTATATAAGAGGAAATAAGCTTCGTTTTTCTTCAAGAACTGCTGCGTGGGGCGGCAACAGCTAGTTGAAGAAAAAAGGACTTGCGTATAGAGTACAGATACAGATACATATTAAGTATATAAAAAAGGTTAGTTAATCTATTAGGCACAAGGAAAGCAATTGGACGGATCAAAAGATTTAGGTACTTTTGAGCTAGTCTGATGATTAAGATATGGCCAGAGGAAGTATATAACATTTTGTTTGGGTTTATTTAGTTTGTCTTCACGAGTACTTTGAGCCTACCTGATTTAAAAGCTTATTATTCTAAATTTTTTCGGTCAAATCTTATTATCTAGATAAATTCAGGATGGAAATTAAGTGAGTAATGCCACGGGACACAACTAGTATTAGATAAAAGTCTTTATAAAGGAGCACAACTCAAATGTGCAGAATTATTTTTCTCTGTTTTTGTGTATTCTTTGTTCGAAGAGATTCAATAATAACATAACATATCATCACGCCTGTATCCCCGAAGGGTTAGGCAGTGGCGTACCAATGTACACCCACAGTTCGCCGATATGTTTTAGGTCCCATGTAATAGGGGGCGTGCCTATTGCCACTAACCGGGCACAAATCCAAACTCCGACCTGCTACTGAGAATTTCATAGAAAAACCCAATAACACCTTGGTCGACTCGGGAATCGCACCCATGACCTCTAGCGTAGCAGCCGCGCTTAGCACCACTAGGCCAACGAGGAATCCTAAAAAGTAAAGCGAGTAGAACCATGGGATGTGACTAGTATTAGATATAGGTCTATGTATAATGGTGGCTTCGATATGGGTAGTCTGACAGGATAATAAATTGGTTCTAAAAGAAGCCGCGGTTTTCGAGACGCGTTAGTTATGTGTTGAGGTTTAAGATGAGTTTTATTTATCGTAGTTAACGATCCTGTTATAGTTAAATTGAAGGGATATTGTTTATTAAGTATATTGGCTTGTTCCCTTTCAAAATTAGACGTGCTTTGAAGACTGGAAAAAATTGGTTATTGAACCGTGAATGTTCTAAATCACTATTAATGGTATATTTAAAGATTTTAAAGGATCCCAAAATAAGTCTTTCGATTTCAGTCATATTTGAACTTTAATCCAAACTATCTTTTCTCTTACCAATCTTTTCCCAATTGGCTTAGTAGTTTAGTTTAACAGTAGGTATAAAACACAGCCAAAAAGAGGTAAGTAAAGATTTTATTGCTTTAAGTTTTCTAATCTGTACTTTGTATGAAGTATAGTTGGATTCAAAGTTAATGGCGGCTCTGAAGTTAGCTACACTTAGCGCAGTACCTCGCCCCGCACCCCCGCTGGAGCATAAGTTTGTAACTGAGCAGCGACTCGCCTCGTGTTCAGAGCCGCCATTAAGTTTGCATCGTACTGTACCTAAGTTTGAATTGTAGTCGACATTCACAACAATGTATACTTTTATACTCTCATGGCTTCCTAGAACGATAAAGAGAAGTTTATTTATAAAATACTTCAAACTTACTCAAGTAGCCACTTACAAATTGTAAGTAGATATTATAATCAAGTATCAAAAGTATTAAAGTGGATGGATTTACTTCCATTCAAAGCATTAATTTATAATAAGATTTCCTTCCCTTTATGAAAAGAAGCCTTTGCCCAGCAGTGGCTTGACCCTGACTTCTGAACCACAGGTCATAGGTTCGATTCCCACTCTGGAAAAAGCTTTGTATAATGAGCATGATCATTGGATCAATCTGGGTGTTATTTATCGGTAATAGTTTTGTATTTTGATCCGTAATAGTTTTGTATTTTGTTGGTCTAGTAGTTACTGTAGTTAGTGACCCTGACTGCTATAGCGGAGGTTCTTGGGTTCGATTCCCACCCATGACAAATCTTTGTGTGATGAGCTCGGTATAATTTATCCTAATATGTATGCAATTAGAAATATATAAGTATGTTCACCAGTTGTCTGGTTACCATAACGCAAACTCGTTGTTAGTCCAGTCAACAAAGAGATTGTAGAGTGCGTGAGCAAGGCCCTAAACATTTACTTCAGAAAATTGTTCAGGGTGCTTAGATAGTTAACATACTAAAAGTCCTGACGTCTAGGGGGTGAGGCGGAGTGGGGGGAGGGGTTTAAAGGTCCCATTTTTCAGTTTTTCGCTAATATCTTTTAAACGGTGCGTCATGGAGATAAGAAGTCTTCTACGCAATGAAAGCTTATAAAATTATGTACAACTTTTATAAGTAGTTTATAGTAGCTTGGGATCAGATAACCTTGTGTGTGTTGTCCCAGTATATTATATTGTTTTAAATAGACAAAGGATATGAGATGTCTAGTTTACATTTAAATTAGGCGTGGTTCACATCCCGTGTATTTAAAACTTGACCATTTCTTAGAAACGAACACTGCTTAAACAGTAAAGTTTAATGTTATACTAAAAAGGGTTATAAGGAAGCGACATACTTTCGCATAGATTTAGGTCGATGGTGGAAAACATATGGTTTATAGCATTATCTTAACCGACTTAAAAAAAAGGAGGTACTTTTTTATGTTTATTACATCAGAACTTTCGACTGGGTGAACTGTTTTTGATGATTATATTTTTATTTCAAAGGTGCTTCCAGTGTGGCCCCATCTTAATTTGGTCTAGTTATGACAGTGGGATCCATAAGAAACCATATAGATTTATTTTGAAGTCGGTTTTTTTTGTAAAAAAAATATATTGTCTATAGTAAAGCGGTAATTTTTAATGTATGTAGGTATAGCAGTGTGGTATAAGTAATTATGCACTTTTACTGGTTCGATCCCCGCTTGGGACGAATAATTCTGTAACTATAAAGTTTGAGTTAACAGGGTTAACCACAAGGGTCTTTGTTTAACTATCGGTAAAATAAACTTGCAGATACATTTAACATATTTTAGGAAAACAAATCTCATATTTATTTTGCGAAATCTGTTAATGTAAAATAGTTTTTTTTTTATTTATTGGTTCCATTCTAAACATTGGTTTGACTCCTAAATAATTATTAGGTACGCCATTTTTTTTCCTAAATTCTCATCTTAATTTACCAATAGCTAGGCAGAATGAGAAGTAGTCAGTAAACCTTAAAAGCTAAATACTAACTAAGAGAACTTGAGAACAAAGCTTAATGAGAAAACAAAGCTAACACAAACAAACACATTACATTCCCACACTTCCAGACTAAACAGTTGATGACGTCACTTCCGCAGTGACATCACTCGCTACTAATTATAAATAGTCATACTATTTAGATAGAAACTCGAGCTTTTTACGAGCTTAGCTTCCGACGGTAAGTCATGTTTTAGTTTAGAACACATACATAACATATCATCACGCCTGTATCCCCGAAGGGGTAGGCAGAGGTGTACCAATGGACAACCACAGTTCGCCGATATGTTTTGTGTTTAGGTCCCATGTAATAGGGGGCGAGCCTATCGCCACTAACCGGGCACAAATCCAAACTCCGACCTGCTACTGAGAATTTTATAGAAAAACTCAATAACACCTTGGTCGACTTGGGAATCGAACCCAAGACCTCCAGCGTAGCAGTCGCGCTTAGCGCCACTAGGCCAACGAGGCAGGCAATGTTTTAGTTTAGGTAAGATTATATTAATTTAATCCCTTGGATGTTTTCTATAGGTATAAACCGAACAGCATGTATGAAGGGAATAATGAAAGTGAACAAAGCGAAACAAGTGTGTAAGGATCGTAGCAAGTGGAAAGAAGTGGTCTCTGCCTACCCCTACAAGGAAAGAGGCGTGATTTTATGTATGTATGTAAGTTTGCTAACCGACTGGTCTGAAGTCTTAGTGGAAATATCACACACCCGTTTTACAAGATTTAAAATATGTATCTAAAATAGCTAAGAGTAATTTTTCATTAATATATTATGTAATAATAATAATAATTAAGACATTTATTGGTTTAAAATAAATACAAAGTAATTAAACCCACCAAACTGTGTGTCAGTTTCTCGGCAGGAATAGCGCTCGTTAAAGGTTTTGAGTTTACAATATTATTAAAAGCTATACATTTAAAAAGATAACAATAGACAGTCCAAAAGTTATTAACCAATTTCAGTGCAAATGTTATTAATTAACATTTGCACTGAAATTGAATGTGTAAAGTCGCTTTTTAAAGGAATAACAAAACTTTTAATAACAGAATCTTAACATAACACATAGAGACCAGACAAAAATTGTAATTAAAATATAAATATTTCGGTTTCCTAAACTTCTTTTTTTGTTCTAATACTTGCATATTTATTTATCATTTAAGGAAAGAACTGAAAACATTCCACTCCTAGTAATACAATAAATATCAGCCAATCATACTTTTCCTAAATAATTGCTACTATAAAATACTAATCCCATAAAATTCGATACAGCCAAACAAAATTCACTAATCACGAGAAATAACCCAAAATGAACCTTATGTCTCAAGAAATAGAGGTGATATTTATAAATTATTGTCATTAGTGATGTGACCATTGACACAATTATTTTAGCCTCGACCTAAATATAGAATATAAATCACTCGTCAGGGATTAGTGCTGCACCAAACTAATTTAGCTAAAAGTTTTGCATAATCAACTAAACTTAACGTTAATGTGATAATGAAGAATTAGGTCATTTCTAATTAGCTTTTAATGAAGATTAATTTCAAAGGGGTAATTATTTACGACAATACCTAGTGTATTAATTTACATTAATTTTTAAAATTTCGTTTTTTAATTTGCATCATTTTAAATAGCGTCTACCTTCTTACAGAAGTTTATGTAAAAAAAGCTTTCTTATTCTTTGAAACAAGTTTTTCAAGTCAAAGTATCAAGTTTTGAAACAACATTTTTCGGCAACACGAAAAAAATGTACTTCAATACATTTTTGCCATAATGTATTTTTATCTATTGTAATGATGTAAATAATACATCATTTACTATCCTTCACTATAAAAGTACATTATCTAGGCCCTTGAAACCATTATCAGTAATAAACCAGGAAATACAATATCATAATTATCATTAGTTAAATAAGCTTTAGGTTATAAATCACTTGAAATATTCAAGGACATGAATAATCAAAGCCACATTAGTCATAATAATTCTAACAAAAATTACTGACTTCAAAATAAGACTTATATATTTATTTCTTATGGATCCCACTGTCAAAACTTGTCCTAAACCTGGGACCACGTGGGAAGCAACAGCTTACAAATAAAAAAAGAATCATCAAAATCGGTTCACCCAGTCAGAAGTTCTGTGGTAACAAACAAAAAAACAGTCGAAATGAGTACCTCCTCCTTTTTTGAAATCGGTTAAAAAAAAGACCACAGAGCCTTGTTTGAACCTACTACTCATTGACGTAAGAAAAAAAAAGTATCTAGGTCGTAGCTAGGTACTTACTCTAATCCTAAAAGCTTAAGCACTGGACTATGTCTAGTCCAGTGCTTAAGCTTTTATTAATCCGACCCACATCACCTAACATTTCTCATCCTATCGTATTTACGTTAAGACTAACGTATGACGTCATGACTAGCCATCAAATTGACCTTGGTTTTAATACCAGTGACAAATACTTTTCTCTTTACTATTAAAGGCTGGTATTCCCAAACAATCTGGATTTTACGCCATGATAGAGCTTAATTGAGAATTTAGAATTCCTAGGAATTTCTAGATTGTTAGGCCGTACACGGATAGATTTTTAACCGGCTTCAAAGAGAGGAGGTTATGCGATGCCTACAGAAATTTTGGATCGATATCAAAAAGTATTTTTTTGGCTATATTGTGTACCTCAGAAATAGTTCCATATATTTTTTGACGCCCGTCTTACTTTAGAAATGTATTGACTGGGTAATACAGCATCCCTTAACAAAACTGTTCGGTAAACTATAGAAATATTACAGGTAAGAAACTAGCCCTAATTAGTACGCTAATTCTTAGCCACGAGACACTTTTTGAATATATTTTTTCTATATTTTCCATTCTCTTTACACTGCCTGAAAACGTTCCTTCAAAAGCTTAGCAACACAAGTTTTATATCATAATTTGGATCATAAATAAATAAATAATAAAAATAAATAAAATAATGCGGACTGCATATTATGTTGCCCTAAAATAAGTAGCTAAAACACTTGAGTTAAGAAATTCAGAGACAACGAGAGTACCACAAACACTGAGACCCAAGACAATGTACAAAAGTTGTCTTCACATTGATCCGTCCGGGGATCGAACCCGGGACCTTCAGCGACACCCTGAAAACCGGTGCGTACATTACGTGACCGCGGAGGTCGTTCATATATCTCTTCATGTAATATTGTATCTATCCCATCTTCTTCTTTTCGAGTCAAAGATCCAACTCAAATTCTGTCTGACCAAAAAGATGCAACCTGGATGGCTCGGTCGCTGGCCTCCATCACGTCCTGGAGGGTGCAGGTGGTAGTGCAGGACGGGCAGGACAAAAGGTGTGCCATGTCCTGCGATGGAGCTCCACACTCGCATGCCACTAGTGTTGGGTCGACGATGCCCCACTTGCACAGGTTTGTTTTGCAGCGACCCACTTGGGTCCGAAATCGGTTGAGAGATTTCCAAATGGGCCACTGCAGCTCGTGTCCTGAAGGCAGATGTTGTGCTGGGAGGACAAAGTTTGGAGGGGTGGGGTGTCTAGTCCTCCACAAATCATATCTCTCATCCTCTGCACTATCCTTAGCAGGAATCGTATGAGCCATCTATCCCATAAATTAATATATCAAATTACAATCCACCTTAAAATAGTATGATTTCAGGGTCATTCCAAACAAACAACTGCCTAAAACAGATGGTGTTTTATACCCTGATGTGTTTGAAGTGTAATTTTATCGCTTTGTGATACATTGCCGGTTTTATACGCGTTTTATTGATAGTTTATTTTTATAGGGCAGTAATGTATAGGTGTGTAACGTTATATAATATGTGCCACATGTATTTATCATGAGTTGGCTTTCAATTATAGATTTTATGTTGAATTATTTTGAATGTATTGGGTTTCGATATTAGGAATTTGGTAGACATTTAATAAGGCTGAAAATATAAAATACTAGAAAAGAACTGAAATTTAATAAGTAGACAGTTGTTTTAAATATCTGGTAAAATTATAGAAAAAAAAATGGAAAAAAACTTTCATTGTCCTTTAGTACCTAATTCTTTTAGGTTTTATCTTTATATGCAAATATTGTTTTCTATTTACTTTTTTGTTACCAAAAAATATATATTATTATTTTATTTTTTACTGATTTACATTATTGTAGCCTAAAATCTCCGACTATTCCTACAATTTTAACTAGATTTAAAAGTGTTTGCTCCTAATATCTATCTAAGAAAACACCAACTAAAGTGCAATAGAATAAAGTAATGTAAGTCATAAAGGACAATTCCCCATAAAATCACCATACTTTCCCCATAACCCACTAACATTAACCCATATACTAGGAAACATGGCGCTAAATAATTCTATACATTAAACTGCAGGGGCCATGACGTCATACTGATGGCGTAATTACACATACAGGGTGTTATCGAAAGGGGGTACATATCCTAAAGGGGTGAAGAGTACATCTGGTGTAGTCAGTTAATGAAATTTCAGCTCAAAATGAGTTTGTTTGATAATTAATATCCAATTTTCCGAATATGTTATTAAATATCAAAAATCATACACTTTTTTTGGCAGAGATTTTTGCAGTTAGCCTGAGCGCAGGCTTTGACTGCTTCACCGGACTTTAAAAAATCATGCACTTGGTAGGTGCTTCGCCAGTTTTTGATTGATATACCCTTTCGGTAACACCCTGTATACGAAGAAACCTATTTGTTTAACCGTGACCTAATTTTGCCATGTGGTACCATTTGGTAGGATTTTGCAGGGATTTTTTGCCATATGTTGCTGCAAAATTTTGTGTAAACATTTTTGACCTACAAACCACATCTGACTAAAATGTGAATGAAAGTTCAAGAACATAAAGCTGCCTACAGATTTAACATGATTGCTAAATTAGGCCCGAAATGGTCAAATAATGTCAGTCTTAGCCGCTTGAAAAAGTACAAGAAAAAGCTTTTAACACGAATAGGTACTTAGACGCATTTAAGTGAAAATATCTTTGCACCACAATGTATGCTTATTCCCAAAAACCTTTTTTTTATGTAATATGGACATGTAAGCCGTGTTTAACCCTACCAAAAACGTTCCATAATATAATACAAAAGATACATTTGAAAAAAGGGTTTTATTCCTTTAATGTTTCATAAATAATAATAAACTTTATAACGTCTCTATTTCTTTTAATAATGTTATAAAACTATGCTGGGAGGTTATTTTAAGTCTAAAAAAAGACCATAAGTAATTAAATCATTTTCCTTTAGACTAGTTCAAACAAACACTAATCTATTCCCTACTGGCTAAGTACCAGACAGATTTCCAGAAAGCCATTAGCTAGCCCTAGACTTAGGTCATCCATTGAAAACCTAAATAGGTCTCTAGGGCATGATGTCACACTTCATACATTATGCAGACCACAGAGAATATTGTTATGGTAGACTTTTTATTACTTAGTAATAAAAACGATACGATCTAGAATTTCATTTGACTCCTTATTTAGGTCCTAGACCACACATAGAGACTAATTTCTAGTATTATTTATGTGTGGACACGTAAATCTCTCTGTTCATTTGACCTCAATGCGTAATGAAAGTATAAAGCTTAACTGTAAAATGATAGTTAAGTTCGGTGCAAGTTGGGTCGAATTTGCTACTACTACTACATCTTTGTCTACTGTCAATTCACTTTTAGATCCTTAAAAAACCTATATTAACTCTTTTTAAAAGCTGATGATGGCTAAATGAAATCACGAAATAGCAAAAATTCTGACTGATTACTTTATTATCCGTAGGATCTATAAGTAAGTCCTATCTTGGTACTATCAAAGCTTACATATTGAAACCATAAGTCGATAAAATATCTGCTTAAATTATGAACTATCAAGTTAAAAAGAAAAAGTATTAATACAATCTCGATATTTAAGCTTAACATCCCTATTATTTTTAGTATTTAATATCCCTATTTCTAAGAAACTTTAATACCAAAACGGTCTTTCTAAACGTTTGGTAGAATCTACTCGTGATCAGAGGGCTGGTTTGTTCCTTGCACAGAGAATCGGCATAGCCATTCAACGAGGCAATGCTGCCAGCCTTCTGGGCACGTTCCCCGACATTGACAAGGATGACGATGAGTTCTTTGTCGCCTGTTAGTTTTTTTATTTATGTAAGTTTTGATTTTAGTATAGTTAGAGTTTGTTCTTATACCAAAAACATTCTCCAAAGAAATGTTAAAAAGAGTAATTATTCCAACAACCGCACCTTTCCCGATGGTTTTCTTCCTACTAAAGTACGATCACGACAATTATTTGCTCTCGAACTGGGACAAGAGGTCAAGCGGACATGTTTCCCAAAACAAAGAGGTTAACAGCCTTGCACAAATTTGTTTAGTACAAGACATAATTAAGTGTGCCCTGTTGCTTTTGGGGAACATTGTGTAAAGATATCCTATAGATCTATGAGACAACAGTGATATCTTTAGCTGACACAAAAAGGAGGATGTTCTTAATAGGGCTGTTATTTTTTTGCATGTTTGGGACGTGATTTTTCAAGCACTTGTTTATTTCATAAATATTTATGTGCATATAGGTATCTCGTTCTATTTGACATTGGAGTTATTCCTTTTTATATTTATAAAATGATAATGTTATTGATATTTAAAAAAAAATGAATCTTAACTTATTTATTTACAAGTTTATAATACTGGCCTGTGTTCAAACGCTTAAGATTGTCGACGTACGATCAAGTTTGAATAAACTTAAAGAAAATCGAGACAAAAACAATTGCTTTTGAGTATAAGGTGTCGTAGTGTAACTCTAGCCTTATAATTCTAAATCATTATTCTATCACAGCAGGGAGTCATTGTAGGTCAAAGTGGAGATCGCATAACATTATACAGGGTGCTACAGCGATTGTCAGTCAGTCTAATTGGAAATAGTGCCTTAGTCTTCAGGAAAAACGTTCTTCAATGACACCATACAGATGCATAATTATCATCAGATGAGTAAAGTTAGTACGGGAGGTCAAAATGTATATTTGTAGGCTTATTCATTTACTTTCTTCGATAAAGTTTTTCATTTATGTGTACTAAAGGAATATTTTAAATACGACCTCGCATTTCTGTAACACCCTGTATAGACAACCAATTGAGTTTTATTCGTTATCGATATAAAATAGATTGTGTTTCTTTTAAAGAACTTTGATGATATATTTATGAAAGTGTTGTTTTGTACGTCGATACCTGAATCTTGTCATCTTGATTTAAACAGCTTTTATTTGTTGGTTCTTTACCTGTAACAAATAAATAATAATACATTAGTTTAAAAAAAATTGTGAATTTTAAAAATAAAGTCATCATCATCATCTCCCTGCCCTGTTCCCAATTATTTGGGGTCAGCGCAATGCGTATTCAGATTCCATTCATCTCTACTACTCGTCATCTCAGCATTCACTCCTTTCTTTCTCATATCATCTTTCACACAATCCATCTCTTTTTTGGTCTTCCTTTGCATGTGTACCCATCCACATTCATACTCATAACTCGTCTAGTTACGTGACCTTTATCTTAAAAATAAACTGACGTAATTATTATTTTCTATATTGATTAGTCTTTTAGAAACTAGAGCTTATAATTACGCCGCTGAGAATCCATTCCTGACACATGTCAGTTCGTCTTGATCTATAAGGGGCAAAAACTGAGTTGTATTATTTACTATAACCTGGATTCCAAAATTTGGGATCTGAAATCGCCAATCCGCAGAGAGCAAGCGTGGTGATCAATGCTCGCGCCTTCTCTATATGAGAAGAGGCCTGTGCCTAGTAGTGGGAGGCTTATAGGCTGGATTATTATTATTAACCTGGCATATTGATATAGTTACGAATGACACTATTCGTTTTTAAGACAAATAAATGTATGTAATGTATGTTTAGCAAATTTTTACCACATCAAAGTTATATCTTAGTGCTTACAAAGTATCAACATTACAAAATAACGACAGGCCTGTTGGTCTAGTGGTTAGTGACCCTGACTGCTATACCGGGGGTCGTGGGTTCGATTTCAACCCAGGACAAATGTTTGTGTGATGAGCACGATCATTTGTTCTGTGTCTGGGTGTAACTTATCTATAATATGTATGTATTTATAAATATATGCGTATGTTTATCAGTTGTCTGGTTACCATAACACAAGCTCTGCTTAGCTTGGGATCAGAAAACCGTGTGTGAGATGTCCCGGAATATTATTATATTATTATTATTATCAAGAACGCATTCCCCAGCGACCGTATTGCAATGTTAGGATTTTCGATTAAGTTTCTGCATATTTTAGCTTACCATAGTTCTCACAATGTATAATTAGATTCAAACTTAATGGCGGCTCTGAAGTTAGCTACACCATTAAGTTAAGTTTGCACCGTACTGTATCTAGGTGTTAACTTCGCCTAAATGTTTAGGTTTCTGTTTAGTCATAAAACGTGACTAGATAGACACAGATTTATGGTTTGTTTAACTAATTATCGTAAGTCAACGTTTGTCACAAATAGCTAGAACTGATAGCTAGTATTATATTGTATTTTGTCATGTGAACAATTTTGTATCTGCAATATTTTAGCTAAGTAAAATTCACATACAATCATCATAAACATCTCCCTGCCCTGTTCCCAATTATTTGGGGTCGGCGCAATGCGTATTCAGCTTCCATTCATCTCTACAACTTGTCATCTCAGTATTTACTCCTTTCTTTAAAATTCACATACAATATGATAATTTATTTTTTCTGTGATGAAAGAGAACCGCCATGACATAAAATGTAACTAAAATTAAAATAATTTCATAGAACAATTAAAATTCTACAAACATTGTTTGTACCATAAACCGAACAGCATGTATGAAGGGAATTACGAAAGTAGACAAAGCGTAACAAGTGTGTAAGGATCGTAGCAAGTGTAAGAAGTGGTCTCTGCCTACCCCTACAAGATAAAGAGGCGTGATTATATGTATGTATGTATTTGGTCAAGTTATTAGCTAAAGCACTTGGGTTACAGAATTTAGAGACAACGAAGGTACCACAATAATTCAGTTCCGAGACAATGTAGAATAGTAGGGGATCGAACCTGGGACCTCAGAGTAGACGACACCTTGAAGATTGAGACCTTGAAGAGTCAGAATTCAAAATAAGTATTTAATTATGTACCTATAAGCTAGGCATGTACCTTTTTTAAAATCTTTAATGAAGATGACTCTGTGAGTCACGGATAGACAAACATACTATTTGCTAATGTTTATGTAATTCTTATTTACAAGTACACCGGAAGACCAGTAAAGAATGCTAGCATATTTAACGTGTAATGGATTTTTCCGAACATTTCTATTGTTATTGACTGCATCACATTATTAGGGAAGTCTCTATTATGATACGCAGAAATCTAGTGTTCAAAAAACTCAAAGAACAAAATAATTGTCAAAAGACAAAAAAGCATTTCATTGAAATCATGGCGCTACAAACAGTGCCATACATAATTATGAACCATACCTATTTGCCATACTTGATTTTCGTGATAGTTCATTAAAACATTAAAATAAACCTTACAATTACTTAGTAAACACTATTAAACACTCAATTAACAAGAATGTAACCTACACTTAATAAAAAACAAAGCAGTAATTATCACGCAAATTAACAATTAAAAGAACTTGCAAATCATCTGATTTACATGTCATACGACTAGCCCATCCATTGTAATTAAAATCAATTATGTCATAGTGGGCAGACCTTTGCCCAGCGCTGGGCATAACTCATTGGTAACAGTAATTTAAAGTGTCGATGCATTTTTATTCGAGCAATTTAAGTTATATGGTGACGCGTGAGTTAGTTGGGGTGTGGTGCAAGTTAGAACCTTTGGGAGTAATAATTTAACTTGAGATTGTGTATATGAAATAATTTTATTTAGGGTTCATATTTTTTCTGTAATTTTTTTGAATACAACAAAAACATAAAAAAACTGTCGTCTTGCTCAAATTGCAATTAAAAGCAGCATAATACATTGTAAGTTTATTGCATATGGACTGTATGTGCATTATTATTTTATTCCGGTAACCTAAAGTTTGTTTTCACAATAATATTTATTATGGAATATCACCGCACGCTACCTATAATGTGTATTTACTTCCGAATGTGTCTCAAAAGATTTGACATCTATATTTCAAAATAGTAGTCCCAAGTACCTAGACACATTCCGTTGCCACATTTCCGGATACCACATTTATCACTGTACTATACATAACATACATAACTGTTGATCTACTATAACTAAATTTATTCACAACTCTCACCAAAAAAATAACAACTTAGGCGTTCACATGATTAAACAATTTATCTTTCAACTCCGCTAAAAGTTCCCAACTTAGACCACACGTAAAGTCATCATGTCCGTCTATCAAGGCGAGTCGAGTTCGGTTCAGCTTTTCAATTGGAGCCATCAGCTCGTGAGTCAACTCCATGCGTCACTATGGTGTGCTCCACTATGAACTGGTGCATTCCTATGCAGGAATGATGTGTGTGCTTACTCATGTGAGAATAAGCAGGAATATTGATTTTATCTTTAGTCATGATGATGACAGACGATTTATACTTAATATACTCATTTATTGCTTTAAGAAGTACAAAGAGGGTCCGTTATTTAGGACATTTTAGAATTTGGCTAAAATCCTGTCATAACGCTGAATAGTAACTTTATAAATTATAGCTAAGAGATAGCCTAGGTGACATTAGCTTTCAGACAAAAAATCTGCAGCACAGTTAGTCCATTCGTTTAGGAGCTACTCTGCTACATTGAGACACACATACAGACACGTTAAGCTTAAATAGTATTAAATAAGTCGAGGGTTTTTTTTTTAATTAACTTTATTTCTTTCTATACTATGTTAATCTGTTATTTGTATCTGTACCTATTGAATGAAATAATTACCCAAGATACAAGCTTTGGCTTAGTTTGGGGACCACTATTTACTACTATGTAAAAAATTTCATAATTACCTGTGAACTGTGCTAGTCCTAAGAAACAATGTAATTACGATCAATAAATTTATTCTTATAAATCAACAGAAATAAGTAAAAAAGAGCTTTTTTATAAATCTTTCCTTTTCACTTACAAAAAAGGCCTACGAAGTGAGGTCGTAAGCGGAACACACCAAGCGGCAATAAGTCATTGTCATGCCATCAAATCTGTTAAGACGAGCTCTGACAGCGTTTGATACACCCACGAGATATCAACCTATATCACAAGTATGCAGTGCATTGCGCATTGTGATGCATTATGCATTTTCCCAAGAAGAAGTTTTGAGACTCATACCTCCAAACTTTGTAGAGGATATAAAGTCGTGTTTTATTGACCTACTTTACAAAGGGGCTTTTTTATATCACGATATTTCCGGAAATTGACAAAATGTTGTTTTGTACAAATTATCATTAAGTTATACTTTACAGGTAGTCCCATATCATCAGATGCACTATTTTTTCTATTGAAGCTGGTCTTTTTATGTTGATGCGTAGGTAATATTCTATTTCAAAATGTATAGAATTTTTTGTAGGTAAAAGTAGATGAAGGCAGTGAAATAATTAGATCATAACACATAGCAGTATTTCTATTTTGGGATTGGGATTTTCTAGAAAAAAACAAGCAAATTAATTGGTTGTTTTTTTCTAGGGCCCTTTTTTAGATAAATACCTTAATGATTTGATCTAGTAGGTAATTATTTTTCATTTGTTGTACTCTATTTTATAATATCAATGTGGTTCTATTATTTCAGTATCTTACCTTAAAAATAAATATTAATCCAGTTCTAGAAAATTCCTAAAGAATAACAGTATTCTTCAAAGAGAAGTCATAAAAAATAGTAGACTGCTCTATTATTGGTAACAACAAGTTTAGTACATTCCCGCGTCTATTACCAGTAACTGGGTTAATCAACATCTATGAATAGGTTCCATAAACATTTATGGGTCCTAAAACATCATAAGACGCTTACATTGTGATGTCAAACAACAGCACCCATAGATAACTGATATTTCTAGACTTTAACGATGATAAATTAAATGTATAGAAATTACTTTTCTGTAAGTCATGTCACTTAGACTTGTCAATTTTATACTTTTGGTTTACGGTGCATTTTCCGCCGGTTATGAACAGACCCTTAGGGCGCTTTTTATTTTCTTTTTAATTTTGGTTATGACGTTCGAAACGTGCTATTGTGTAGCCTATAATGAATAATTAATTTTTGAATTAAAATTTGGGAGATTCGACCAACGATGTCTTGTAGGAATTTTACTTGTCTAGAAGGAGATTAAATGATTTTTCGTATGTAGAAAATGATACATTAACTACATACTGAATTGGTATAACTTAATATAGATATTGGTATAACATAATATTTGTGCAGCGGACTCGATCCCAGCACTGGACAAACATTTGTGTAAACCACAAACATTTGATCCAAGTCTCGATGTTGACCAAAATCATGTCATATATGAATGTTTGTTTAAGCAACAATGTTTATAATCATTATTTTATTCAAAAGAATCTCAATCTTAAACAACCAAAAAGAAAATCTTAAACGAATTCAGAATACAAAGTCTCTAGTTATCTCGAAGAAGGAAGACCAACATATTTTTTCGCACGAAAATTTAAATTTCAAAACGGTATTCGCGAGCCGATATTAAAATGAATGGCCAATGAAAATTCAATAAGTTATTTCTGAGAAAGAGGTTAACTGTTGAACGAGCGGTGCTTGTTAATACCTTGTGTTATGTAGTAAAGAATAGGGTTTTCAGATCGCAGTAAAAAGGTTTTATTTAGGTAGATGATGTGAAAAAGGTAGCTGGATTGGACTGCATGTGAATGATGGAGGAAAGTTTTGAGGCGCAAAAGAAGAGGTATATGCCCAGCTGGGGGCCAATACTGCCTCGTTGGCCTAGTGGTGCTAAGCGCGACTGCTACGCTAGAGGTCTGGGGTTCGATTCCCAAGTCGACCAAGTTGTTATTGGCTTTTTCTATGAAACTCTCAGTAGCAGGTCGGAAATTGGATTTGTGCCCGGTTAGTGGCAATAGGTTCGCCCCCTATTACATGGGACCTAAACATATCGGCGAACTGTGGGTGGTCATTGGTACACCTCTGCCTAACCCTTCGGGGATACAGGCGTGATGATATGTTATGTTATGTGGGCCAATATAGACTTCGGTTATTGCTCATCATCATCAGCCTGTTGCAGTTCACTGCTAGACATAGGCCTCCCCCAAGGAGCGCCACGGCACACGATCTCCCGCCCTTTGCATCCAGTCACTGCCAGTTGCCTTCTTCAGGTCATCGGTTATGGGTAATTTGTTTTAATTCTTACTTCGGGTAAATAAGCAAAATGTATATGTTATGTTACCCTATGTATATGAGTTATTTTAGTTCCATAAAACACAGCTATATGACAATAATTTTATTATGTGTAATAAACAATATTTCATTAAAACTACATCGGTACATACTGTAATATATTTATAGTACGTCGTACAACTTGATTGAAAAAGTACACCTAAATTTATGTATGCTGTAACACTTTCTTCGAAATTAAAAACATATTAAAACTCAACAAATTACCTTGAATTATGTTAAAGCGATAAAATTTCCAACACCATAAAACTTAAAATCCAAAAACTAGTTATCTCTTAAGAGCCTTATCTTGATAAAAACCCCATAAAATCCTGACGGAGCAAGAAACATTATAATCCTTTGGTAAACAAACTCTACCTATCACGAGTTTCTTCTGATAAAAGTTTACAACTCTTTTTAGAGTTCCGTATGCAAAGGCTTACAGGACCATTACTAAGCCTTCACTTTTCGTTCATTCGTCTGTCTGTCAGCGGTCTGCATCTTATATACCGTATTAAATAAATAATAAATGCGGACAACATCACATACATTGCTCTGAACACAAAGTAAGTACCTAAAGCACTTGTGATATGGAATTCAGAAGCAACGAAGGTACCACAAACATCCAGACCCGGGACTATGTAGAAATGTTGGTTTCTACATTGACCCGTCCGGGGATCGAGCCCAGGACTTCAGAGCTAGCGACACTACTCGACCACGGAGGTCGTCAAAATGGGTATAACAATGGGGCAAATGACTATTTTTAACATAACATAACATAACATATCATCACGCCTGTATCCCTGAAGGGGTAGACAGAGGTGTACCAATGTACACCCACAGTTCGCCGATATGTTTAGGTCCTATTTTTTATATCTGTTAAAATTATTTTGAGTATTTAGATACGTACTCTTATTACGTCGTATGACATCACCATTTTGTGCCAAAACATGACACCATTTACATAAGCCCTCACTCCCTGAATTTTGAAACTAAAATTTTCACAGAGTTTGCGTCACTATTGCCCACAAAAAACATCAACACACTAAACTTTTTACAATCACATCAAACTATTTACTCTTTTTTTTCACTGAAAAAAATAAAAATAACCTACATAGCTTTATATATCTTCTTTGATCCTATCTGATGGTACGGAACCATCCGCGTTCGCATCCAACTCGCTCTTAAACAGTTTTAATCAGTCTTTACTATACATTGCGTTCTTATAAAGATGTCTCTTAATCTATTTTCATTTACAGCCTTCAATGAACGCTTTATTAGATTGAGATGTTTTTCACTTTTTCTTTGAATTTTGAGATTAGACCAGTTCTTTGTAACTTGTTGTAGATAATTCCAATTTATATGGATGTAGTAAATACTGTTATCATAGGGTTCTGTGTTTCATGCATTTACTTAATAAGATAAAAATAGTAAATAATTCATTCATGTGGATAAATGAGTTTGTTTCGAAGTTTATTTTAAGGATACGTAATTAAATTAAGGACCCTAGAGAAACCTAAAAAAAAAAACAGACTTTCAAAATGATGATCAGGTTTTCATTAATTTTAACTAAGAAACATCTTGATCACGTCAATTTTAAAAAAATAAATACACTACACTATAATATTTACTAAACTGCCATAAACAGACACGTTTTTCCTACAGTCCTCCAGCCTCCTTTAGCGTCGGGGTTTAAAAACACAGACACAGATCTTGATTAAAACTTGTCAGAAAAATTCCCTCACGTAATCTAGAAATAAAGACATTGAATAAAAGTATTTTAAAACGAGGTTACTATACCATTCATCTGAACTATGAATGAAATATATTCGCCATATATGTTACATAAACTTGGTTGTGTTCGCAAAAACGAAGATCGTGCCAATTCATCCGGGTAACCGGTTCACTATCCTGGATAGGGTGGGGAAAGATTTATGGGTATCGATATAGTAGACTGTAAACAAGACTAGTTATCGATAAAGGTGACACTAGTGAGAATTTTGGATGGAGGGTTTAGGTAATATCTAAAAATGTTAATTTACGATTTACTGCGACAAATAAGAATATGTAAATAAAACGAAATTTTAATTAGAGGATGAAATTTTAATTAGCTGATAATAAGTTTAAAACACGAAAGAATAAGAAAAAGTTAAAATTGAAAGCCATTTTCCTTGCTGGAAACAAAACAGGATATCATCAACATTTAAGACATAATCTTAGTTACTTATTGTTCATTAAAGAAAGATTATCACGTCAAAACAAATAAAAAAAAATTGTACCTTAAACATATGTTTGAGGTACAATTTTTTTTTTTTTTTTTAGGCTGATACTACATATCTGGTAGGATATCCTACCAGATATGTAGTTTCAGCCTAAAATTTGTCACAGCAAGACAAAACGCTCCTATGCTAAAATGTCTAAATCTAAAGCCGCCATAAATTCGCTAACAGTAAATCCTGCAACCAATCTAACTTTAAAAGAACAAGACCAAACAAGGCTCAAACTCCAGTCCAATTGTAAGCTTCAATGACTAGTCGTGACAATGACTAGTCACGGTAGATGGAGTCGTATAAATATTCAATGGTAACTAACGGGTAGATCCTGACCTCTAGAGTTGTTAAATTGTATGGTTGGATAGTGTGATGGTACTGGTTTTTAGGAGATCTGGAGATAGTTAGCTAAGTTTGCAGAAAGACACCCTTTAATGCAAAGTACAAGAAAATCCATCCTAAATGTCAATGATTGGCCTCAATATAATTCTTTACATGAGCTTAAAATTAGCGGATTCATGAAACATTGCTTGCTTAATAATTAGGAAAAAGATAAGAGTAGATAATTAATTTAACTGCTTCATTCTTTTCAAACAATACACAACTGGATTTGGAATCAACTTATACTTGGAGAAGCCATCGGTAACACACAAAAATATATTAAACGAGCGAATTGAGATCCTCCTCTTTTTAAAGTCAGTTTAAATAACAACTTGAAAATGATTTGATTGTTTTATATATTGGTCCGAACATTATTATTTCATTCCTTTTGCAAACAAAACTTTCCAGTTATGCTTATCCTTACAAAGTTAAAAGAACCAAGCTCAGTAAAAATTGCTCCTTTGTTTCAAAGTCACCTTGTTATTTGACCATTTCAACGAGCCACATTGAAACAATATCAAAATAATTGGCTCTGTGTTCAAAATCCAAAACAATCGATATTTGCCAAACAAATCACAACTAACTATCGATAAAGAACAACACTATAGCAGAATGCGGTGCAGTGACTCTATGTGAATGAACACTACAGTTCGCCTCGGCTTATAACACAAATCTTCCATCTCATTCTAACTTAGGCAGCTTCTTAAAGTGTGAAAGAGAAAGCTTAAGTCACGTATGGATTATAAAGTCGTAGTTTGAGCGAGGTACATGGTTTTTGGGATTAAAAAAAACAATGATTCTTTGTTGTTTTGTTTCTTGTGTTTTAAGTCAGCTGACGAAAACGGTAGCTTGCTTTTTCTTTTTTTGGTAGACGAATATTTACTTTTGATATTACATTACATATAAGTTTTAATTTGTGACATTTTTGATGGCCAGACGATACAGGATTGTGGTGGTTGTCACTTTTCTTTTTTAATGGAATGTAATATAGAGTAATCTCGTGGTAAATGAATACGATTTAAACTCTTTGTTCCTTGTAGGTTTAAATTGTTTGACGGGTTAGAAAAGAGTTCTTTGTTTCACTAACTACAAGTCAGAGCGTATTACTCAAAGCGTCTTTTCAGTAAACAAAAGCTTTTTTCGTCTTGTTACTTTAAATTGATTATGAACAAATGACTATCTAGTTTTGTAAGAGTGGATTTTAGAATCTAATTTAAATGAAACCTAATCGAACTGCCTCGTTGGCCTAGTGGTGCTAAGCGCGACTGCTACGCTAGGGGTCTTGGGTTCGATTCCCGAGTCGACCAAGGTGTTATTGGGTCTTTCTATGAAATTCTCAGTAGCAGGTCGGGGTTTGGATTTGTGCCCGGTTGGTGGCAATAGGCTCGCCCCCTATTACATGGGACCTAAAACATATCGGCGAACTGTGGGTGTACATTGGTACACCTCTGCTACCCCATCGGGGATACAGGCGTGATGATATGTTATGTTATGTCCTAATCGAACAAGTTTACTTTTCTATCGCAAAAAGTTAATCATTGAAGAGTTTTCAATATTGGTATCGAATTCAATATTTTTATCAAATTCAATATTTATACATTTAAGTACATAAAAAATACCCTTTCAATTTTATCCACTAATATTGTGACATCGACAGCATCTGTCGATGCATAAACATGATTTATAAATAGTTTCTATTCGCGATGGACCACAGCGAAGCTTTTAAATTTATTGTATGTAGCAACTATGTGTAACAGATAACTATTGTGTAACCTATGCTCATAATAATATTATGCGAAAGTAACTCTGTTTTTCTGTCTGTAGTATGTGTTATGCTTCTAAGGTTGAACTGATGAACTGATATTGATGAAGTGAGCATAATTACGTGGTGATAAAGAAGAAAAGACTTCTCAGATTCTCAAGATTCTCTCTTAGATTCTCAACTTGATAATAGATTTTTGAATTTTAATCCGAAGAATGAACGTTAAAAGTTGTCCATTATTATAAAAAGAATAGAGAGTAACCTAAACCGAAGAGCATGTATGAAGGAAATGATGAGAGTGGACGAAGCGAAACAATTGTGTAAGGATCGTAGCAAGTGGAAATACGTGATCTCTGTCTACCCCTACAGGGAAAGAGGCGTGATTGTATGTATATTATGAAAGTCACGGCAGAACTACGTAAAAAACTTGGATGAAATTTGGCACACAGATAGCATATAACCAATACTCACTTATGAAATATTATTTACCCAAAAAGTGGACAACAACGAGAACTAAAACAGGTAAACCCACAGGAGAAGACTAGTATATCAACTATATAGAACTCTATACCATATTTAACACTTATCCACTACAATTTCGCTATTAGACAAGTGGCGTACACATGTTTAGACATCAGGAAGCAATGTCTGTCATAGTTTTTTGCTCTCGCCTATAAAATTTGCACTAGAGTTCATTCAGAGTCAAGGTCAAGAGTTTCTATTTTACTGTCTCTAACCAAGATATCAGGTCATGTTTTATGATCTTGAACAGACAATATTTTATGCTGCACTGAAATCTAAGGCGCAGGCCAGACAGACGGGGCGCGGACATTTGTCTCTACCGCGTCCCTTTCATACAAAATGTATAGAAGCGTCGCGACGCAAAACATACAGAAGAGACGGGGCGCGGGCGCAACGCTTCTATACATTTTGTATGAAAGAGACAAATGTCCGCGCCCCGTCTGCGTCTTACGCCTCTTCTGTCTGGCCTGCGCCTAAGATAAGAATTTGAGTGCAATAGTCTAAAGGTCTAAATTTTGTAATGGGTGAAATGGTAACCACAAAATCTAGCGACTTTCAATCATGAAGCAATTTCAACAGACAAGATTGGATAGTCACAATTAGTTGGTAAAGGAGTTTGATCATTATAAGCAGTACATTACATAACATAACATATCATCACGCCTGTATCCCCGAAGGGTTAGGCAGAGGTCTACCAATGTACACCCACGTTACCTATACAACATAATTTGAGGTCCTATTGCATAAACCAGATCCTTGATACTTAAGACTTTGAAGGAAATATATAACCTTTAAAGAATCACGAAAAATTATGACTACTTTTTCTCGTTGATTTTAACCTAAGCCTAAACTGACTTTAATCATTATACCAGAAGTTTCAAATTATATTATGAGTATATCAAGTTATAAGTATGAATATGGGTGGTATACATGCAGAGGAAGACCAAAATAGAGATGGATGGATTGTGTGAAAGATGATGTGAGAAAGAAAGGAGTGAATACTAAGATGACAAGTTGTAGAGATGAATGGAAGCTGTGCATTGCGCTGACCACAAATAATTGGGAACAGGGCAGAGATGATGATGACCAGCTTCAAATAAAGGAATTTAAACTTAATTAATAAGTAAACAAAGTCGAGTGCTATAAGTAGTTCGCGCAAATACTTTGCGACATCTTTCAAATACGTTTTAATTTTACGATTCGTGTGGGACGCTGCCTACAGCCAATCTGTCTGGCGTAGAGAAATGTGTGTTTCTTTTTAATCTGTTTTAATTAGCTGAGACATAGACTAGCTATTCTACTTATCTTGTTTGTGGATTTGTCGTTGATACGTGTAATTAAGTGAGAGAATTCTGGATTGCGTGTAAGTTAAAACAAGGAAAATGAACAGCAATGAGCTTTTGAAATAATTTTTCGTGAGCTTTAAGCTAAATGTTGTAAGTTTTTTTTTATTTTAATTAAAATAAGGTATATGAATAGAAACGGATTATAAATGGATTTATAAAGCCCAAGCTTTCAGAATTTATTTGAAAATATAATGACAAAGAATCACAAATAAAAGCGATTTTACAGTAACACTGAAAGAACAGATTTTTGGAAACTGTATTCCAAAAAAAATATCAATCAATAAAAGCGATCTTTATTTCTTTAACACGATTTTCTGTTCAAGCTATTTCTACGTTTTAATCTAGTCTATGGCTATAAAACTCAGTGAAACTACTCCCATTTATCGAGTACAATACCAAACCGGATTGGCTCTGGTTGCCTGATAAAAACCTAGTAACACTCTTAGTGTTGCCAGCACTCGAGCAAGGAGTTAGACTCGTGATAACTCGTGACCTCTTTATAAACGAACGACTGTAAGTTGCCACGAGTTACGTGAAGAAGAATTGAATGTATATTTAGGTAATTATCATAATTAATAACTATTGTTTACAGATAAATGTGAATCGACTTCAACGTGAGTGATAATT
Source organism: Autographa gamma (assembly GCA_905146925.1). NCBI lineage: Eukaryota > Metazoa > Arthropoda > Insecta > Lepidoptera > Noctuidae > Autographa > Autographa gamma. The sequence continues at coordinate 1,894,844 of LR989875.1, forward strand.
ATATCAAATTAGAAAAGAATCGGTGAAAAAAAATGACGTAATTCGCGCCTATAATATATGAGCATTGCCCTCTATTTCTTTTGGATCCCATTATCAGATCCTGATTATCTGACTATGGAACAACCTAGGAATCTAACTGTTTCCAATGAAATAGAGTGTTTCAAATCTGTCCAGACGTTTTCGAGTAATCTGGGACACAAATAAGAAATAAAAACAAATATTCCGACGCATCGAAAATGCAATTTTTCTTACTTAATTTTAAAATAGCGTTTACCTACTATGGTTAAGACATTGGCTAGTCGAAAAGCATAGTTGCAATTTTGACCTATTAAAAAATGACCGATATATTTTTAGACTTCAAAATTAATTGTTACATTATCTAGGTATGTCGTGTAAAAATATCTTTAAGTGAGAAGTTATTTTCTTTGTCATCTATAGAGTATTTACAGGGTATGTTCCAATTGTTCCAGTTTCAACAGAATGCAAAACGCAACTAACTCGTTGCAGCGTTCGTGAACGGGACGCGCGAACCCGGTTCAATGACCCCAACATGGCGGGAAATAGAACTTAAGAATGTCCGCCATTGCATTGCTAACCTCGAAAATTGGGAATAGTGTGAACTGTTTTATATTATGACGTCATTGTTGATTGAAAAGAAATACTTTTATTTATGTGAACATTTTTTCATAGTAACATCAACTTTTTATTCTAAGACACTTCTGACTAACGGTGAAGGAAAACATCGTGAGGAAACCTGGATTCCAAAATTTTGGATCTGAAATCGCCCGCAGAGCAAGCGTGGTGATCAATGCTCGTGCCTTCTCTATATGGTAAGAGACCTGTGCCCAGCAGTGGGACGTTTTATGCTGGATTGTTATGTTAACACTTGATTTTGTAATCTTTTGAGTTATCGGAGTACACTATTAACACGACCTACTTAGAATGTGGGAATAACAGAGTGGAAAATAAATAGAGCAAGCGTCTATTGTTCTTTTTAGAGGTGTTGAAATTTCTGTAAAGCGTGTAATATTCAATAATGTCTTATCAATTGTCATTTCGAATTGTGCGTATCTGAAATTTACAGCTCAGACTTTGTCCTTTACACGTTAAGAAAAACAAAACTCTTCAAAAAAAGCATTGTGTCTTTATTTAACTAACCTGTATTCATATTGACCGAGTTTTTGACTTTCTTCTTAATTTGCCTACAGGCAACGACAACTTACCATTCATCCAATAAAAATCGATAAATCGTAATCGATGTTTGATCTCGATTGACACGATTAAAACTTCATCCCTTTTGTGAATGGGGGTCAAAAAACTCATTCAATTGGCGTAATAAAGTATTTGGTGTCGTATGCGGGCGCGCTCCGTTAAAGTCAAATTTTAATGAACTGAAATTGATTTGAATCTTCAGATTACGTGTTACAAGATGTCATAGACAATGAACGGCCATCTTAAATGTTACCAAGAAGTATTTAGTTAACAATGACGTTTGATGTCATTTCAATCAATATATAAATATTCCGGGACAACTCACAAGCTAAGCAGAGCTTGTGATATGGTAACCAGATCTGATAAACAAACTTATATGTTTCTAAATACATACATATAACAGATAAATTACACCCAGAAACATAACAAATGATCGTGCTCATCACACTAAGAAATGTCCTGGGTGGGAATCGAAGTCATGAGCTCCAGTATAGCAGTCAGGGTCAGTAACCAACTAGACCAACAGTAGTCCAGTCAACAAAGAGATTGTAGAGTGCGTGAGCAAGGCCCTAAGCAATTACTTCAGAAAATTGTTCAGGGTGCTTAGAGAGTTAACATACTAAAAGTCCTGACGTCTAGGGGGTGGGGGGAGGGTTTTAAAGTACCTATTTTTCAGTTTTTCGCTAATATCTTTTACCCGGTATCCGCCAAATAATTGTTGTGTTGTACAAAGTTAAAAAATACTACTTTCTTTTACAATTAGTATAAGTTAACTTCGCAAAGATTGAGTTTAATAAAGATAACAAAACGGTTTTAATTTTACCAATTAGAGAGTTGAGTTGCAGAGACATAAATTTAACTGTTTATGTTTTCTGACTTTAATGTAAGGATCAAAGCTTAATTGATTTGATACTTTCCTTCTCTTATATTCCACTTGACATTATAAAGACTGTTTGTATCTTAGAGTATACATATGAAACTATAGAGTGAGCCTATCAGAGTTTAAACCGTAAGCACTAGTGTGAACAAGTGTTGTCATGAATTATGTATGAAGATGGAACTTGCCGTTTTAAAAAAACTATCTAAAACACTAATATTATCCTAAAAATGTCAAAACCATCGATATTTTATTATATAAGTTTCTCGTTGCGCGAAAATTAACTTAAATGAAAAACGAAATGTACTAGGATCAGACTAAAAACTGTTCTCGCTTGGCACAAGGGACACCTAGCGATAGTAGCAGTCTATGCATATAGTACGTCGATGGTTTGTATAAATATTATGTCTATTTTGGAAATGTCACGCATTCTTGTGAAAACGTCCCTGTGAAGCTTGTTTAGGTTATAAATAGCGCAGACAGTAAACGAATTTAGGTGATGATTCGCGGTGCATTTAAGTTTTTAATTAAAGTGAGTATTGATCTCTATATTAACATGTACCTACTTAATAAAGTCTGCTTCGTTGGCCTAGTGGCGCTAAGCGCGACTGCTACGCTAGAGGTCTTGGGTTCCATTCCCGAGTCGGCCAAGGTGTTATTGGGTTTTTCTATGAAATTCTCAGTAGCAGGTCGGAGTTTGGATTTGTTCCCGGTTAGTGGTAATAGGCTCGCCCCCTATTACATGGGACCTAAACATATCGGCGAACTGTGGGTGTACATTGGTACACCTCTGCCTAACCCTTCGGGGATACAGGCGTGATGATATGTTTATGCTTAATAAAGTATAAAATAAAGAATTATAAATATGTGTCAAAATAAAAAAAAAATGTTATAGCGAAGAATAAGGAATTGATTTATGAAACAAATTTCTTTAACCCTTTGAAGATCTTTCAACAAATTAGACATATTTATAACAGCTACTGTATAATAACTCTAAATATAAATGTAAACAAAGATCTGTCATCAATTAATAAAGATTACGAAAGGTATTTTCTATTTACGTTAGTCGTACATCTTTCGTCAGTCCATTGTACGGTAAGGAATACAATTCAAGGGTTAATTTATTTCTTCACTAATTACTCTAAAAGTATTGACAGCTAGATGCATCTTCAAATAGAGAAGGAACGAGCTGATCACCACGCTTGTTAACAGCATTTTGTAATTATCCACCAACTCAAATAGAGAGGGGGAGGGGGGGGCTTTAGCTTTACGTCGTCTTTTGGTAGAGATCTTTGCAGTTAGCCTGAGCGCAGGCTTTGACTGCTTCACCGGACTTTTGGAGAGGATCTTAAGGCCTCCAGCCAGAGCAATAGGAGAAGTTTCACGTCTGTCTCTCTGTAGCATTGTAGCTATTTAACGGAATGACCGATAACGATCATTTTTCACTTAAAGAAAGGTGATTTCATTTAAACAAAAAATACAGCATTTTTGCTGATTACTAAAAGGTGTCTTAGAGTTATTTTGTTTTTCTATGATAATTAATAACTTTTTTTGATGATAATAAATGAAATAAATTCGCTTACGTGTCATATTCTTGCAAATATATGTGACTAGCTTTACTATACAATAAATGCGATTTTGTCTCACTTAACTGTTTCTTTTAAATAGACAGTGTAAAACTTTTTTACGACTATTCTGATGAATCAAGTGGTAAGCTCTTGAAAGAAACATTCCTACATGTTTGTCTGGTAAGCCATATTTAAATAACTAAGCTTAAGTTCCTCGTAATTCTTATGTTCCTGTATATTCCCCAGTAAAATGGGTTGCGGCAAGTAAAGTACAGTATTCAGCTGAATCCGGTAAGACTGAAAAATATATATTTTTCAGTAAAAAAAGTTTAAGAAAGTAAGCTCTAGATTTGTTGTACATAATATAACAAGATGTATAGTTAAAGTGTTAAAAGGTTAACAAAACTTTAAATCACACTTTATGTTGATGATTAACTACGACTAAAATAAATTAATTTGTAATAAAAAGGGCTATTACAAATGGCCGCCTTATAAAAATACATTAAACAATGCAATAAGGTAAGTTTACGAAATAAAAAGTACTGTACACATTTTTATCACTCCCATTACGCAACCTCTATGGTTCGAGTAACCCAACGAGGTTGCATTTGAAACTATAGAGTGAGCCTATCAGAGTTTAAACCGTAAGCACTAGTGTGAACAAGTGTTGTCGTGAATTATGTATGAAGAGGGAGCTTGCCGTTTTAAAAAATCTATCTAAAACACTAATATTATCCTAACAATGTCAAAACCATCGATATTTTCGTGTATAAGTTTCTCGTTGCGCGAAAATTAACTTAAATGAAAAACGAAATGTAATAGGATCAGACTAAAAACTGCTCTCGCTTGGCGCAAGAGGAACCTAGCGATAGTAGCAGTCTATGCATATCATACGTCGATGGAGTAACCCAAAAGTTTTTAGGTTAGCAGTAAACAATTGTTTTTTCACGGTACGCTAACGTTCATTTAGTTTAAAATTAGAATTGTTTAACACATTAACACCGCTGAAGTGGCATATTCGTTGTGGAATTGACCCAGAATTGACACGATGTTTTGGCGGGAATTTAGGGTTTGAATATGGAATTAGTGCGGGGAATTGGAGACGTTATATCGATATTTTTTATTTTTAACCATCGCGGTTTTTACTTGTGTCAAATTAATTTTGGAATACCTCTTATAATATGTAAAATAATCAATGAATTCAAAGGGAAAAGTCAATTAATAGTTTTGTTTATCTAAAGATCTACAGTATAAACTTAAGTTTGTTATTTTATGTTTTGTTTTGGTGATTACAGAAAAAGAAAGTCTAAATTATCTACGCAATGACAATTTAGCTTTTAATCAAAAATCAACAATCCAAGATATTTTTCAATTTAATAAATTCCTTTTAACCAAAGGTACGGTAGAAAGTGTTACCCGATGTTTATCATTCGATCGCGTGTGGGAGTTCGATTCCTTTTCTTGTGAATGTGACTAGACCAGTTTTATTAGCGATGTACACAGAAGATGCGTCGCCCACCATTTTCAATGAAATTGTGACTGTATTATTGTTTACATTTAAACTCACAGGAATAGATAAAAAAACTTTTTTTTCTACTGAGGTTTGAAATTCGTTAGAAAAACGATATGCTCTTTTAATTTACAAGCATAATAAATTACAATATCTATAAAACACAAAAAGGTTTTAACAAGCAAAAAATATTGATGTATACCTACTGAAATTAAAAATTAATATACCTAATATTATCTAGAATACTGGTTCGTTAAAGGTAAGGTACACAAATAACTAATAAGTATTATAAAATAGATCCCATCTTAAGTAGTTAACAACATCATAAAGACCGCTAATACAATATAATTCACTGTATAATCAAATCATCAGTAATTAATGAATTCTCGTTAAATAACTGTCCAATTAACATCTAATCTATCGGATCAAAGAAAGAAAACGAATCTCAATTACATTAATTAAAAGGCTGAATTAACTAGTATCCAATTTATTATAAAAGCAATGCTTCGTCTATGGCGGTAAAAAAAGTTTGAAGTCATTATGGTAGGGCCGTGTTCCTATTTTGAATTAGGTGGGAAACCAATAAGAGAAAAAATAAGACAATGGCGGATGGCCAGAGATTTATTGGTTTTTTTTGTTTGAATTAAGATTTGAAATAGTTGGTAATAAAGAAAGCTTTCCCCATTTCATCGACTTGGATATTATTTAGGTAGATTAAAAATAAATTGTAACATAATTCTAACAAAAAACAACTCCCAGAGATCCTAGTGTCAAAACTGGACCAAAATAAGATTTGACCAAACGGGAAGCACCAGCTTTCAAATAAAAGATTGAGAACCTCCTCCTTTTTGGAAGTCGATTAAAAATATTATTGTAATTAATATGAAACCTAGTCTGTTTGTTCATCTAAATAACTCTAAAATACCATTTTAAATCACAATAAAAAAAGTGTTTTCATACGTGCGTCAGTAAACGGTGGCATTCTAACGAATTCCTGTGCCCATATTGTTTTAGTTAGAGGGTTATTGACCTTCCCAGGGCGCGCCGATCCCAGTAATCGATACTATTTAATTTCTCACTTGTTTGTGGCTACATCACTTTGTGTTCTTATTTTGAATTGTGGTTTTCATATTTTAAATTTTATTGTTGAGCTTTTTTTTTGTTTAATTATTTTTTATTTTTTGAGTAATTATTTTAGTTTTTAAATTTTATTTTTACGTCCTTAAGTTGTATTTTTCAGAATAGTTATTTTGTTTTAGAAATTCGTTTTTTTTATGTTTCTGGTTTAGTGTCTTGAATTTAATTCAAGTAGGAGTAACAAACAAATTAAATGTCTTTGTAAAAAAAATGTGTATTTCTTGCTTCTATATTAACATCGTAGTAACAATTACTATCGCAACTATAGCCAAATTAGTCATTACAGAAAAATGTGTGAACAAGCACACCTATCTGCAAATTAATTCAACGTTAATGATGTAAAGTTAACTTCACGTCAATAGTTAAAAATGAAAACTGAAATTCAACCTTACCGCCTTGGAAATAAGCTATTCAATATAAAAATACTACTTAGGTAATTGTGTACCACTATATTCATAATAATAATATGTTTATCAAATACAAACATGACATAACAAAAATACCTAGTACTAAATTTCTTGGCAAGGTTCCTTAACTACATAATGTAGATATTAATAATAAATTCTTTATTTCAGACCAAAGATCCATACAAATGCGTTAGTAATTTCTTATCCTAAAGTTAGTAGAAAACAATTATTAATATTTATCAATTATTGACATGGACATCAGGACGCACATGTCTACTTGCCCAGTGTCTAATAAACGGCCCGTCAATTTTGTCTGCCAGTGTAGCTAGTATACTATTAGGACTGTCCCTGAATCGCCGCATAATGGATGCACATCGCTTGCATATTAAAATTCCAAAGAAAAACTACATAATATAATAAGACAGGAAGAAGTATTTTTAGGACGAAATATAACGAAATATAATTAGAACATCCGTGGGAGCTTATAATTGCTTGATTTATTTGAATCTATTCTTGAAACTGGAGGAAGACATGCTTTCTGCTTTTAATCTTATACATTCTTATAAATAAAGAAAAAAATACTAGACGAAAATTGAAAAGGTATAATGACAGCGTAATTGGTATAAAATGGTAATAATAATATAATTCACGGAAAAAAGCGCGTACATGAATAAACATCTTTTTTGGGCTTGACGTTGCATCATTTGTTATAATAATTATATTATCAGTCAAATCTATCTCTTAAGAATTAAAAACAGGTAAAATTTATCGATACCTAATAACCATTTAAAACATCTCTTAATCAATACATAGGTAAAAAACTTGTATCCAAACATAGTTTTGCCAATGTTATTATACCTCTGGGTGGTAAAACTAGCCACCAATCTTTTGATTGATCAATCTCAACAGCAGCTTTCTTACTTACTACTAATAGAATCCATTAACACCAAAACCTTTCCCGTATCGAATTAAATTTCTACTGAAACAAGTATTTTTGTAACTAAAAGTTCACCCTTTGAAACTAACGCAACCGGATACAAGAAACTATAAAAAGAAAGTAATAAGAAACACCAACCTTAAAACACCGATAGAGTATCGATATCCCATTCAACACTATTTTTATTTTGGTACATCACTATAACAGGGAACGAAACTCGCTGGTAAAAAAATCTGTCAAAAAATTAAACTCTATGGTTTGGTTTATAGAGTTGAAATTTGACTATGGTGGCCCAAATTGTGAGTTTATGTAGTGTAAAATAAGGAGAGGGAAAGCCAAAATTACATTGTCAATCGTCACTTACGGAAGCCATGTTATTTTGGTCGATACAATTATTTTAATTGTTACAACAGATGCTTGTACGCTTAAACTTTCGTATTTAAGTATAGTGTTGAGTCATACGACTGTTTTGATAAAATCTGTTGGTTTTAAATGGTTTTCAAACTGATTATTTGTTGAAAGGACAAGAATTTTGCTGTTTTTTTGAGTTTTGTAACCAAAAGGTGTGTATGGAAACCCATTAAGTAAATGTTCGCTATGCGTTTGTCTTAATAATCGTAATATGTAGGGAGTTTATTTAATTTTCCCATAGTGTGTATTTCTATTACTGTTTTAACATCAAATTATAATGAGTTTAGGAATAACGCGAAATCTTTGGAAATCATCTCAACTTCACATTTGATCGGTTTTTAGCTATTTGCTCACAAAAATGCATATTTCATTTTAATTAGCCAATAAGTACTTGGCAAACTAAACCATCACATCATAAAACCCATTAATTACATTAGCCTTTGTCTACAATCAACAAAGGGACAATTAAAACTTCAATTAATTACTCAGTCATACAACATTTTTTAAACCTACTCTAGAATACTAATTAATAAACAATACTAGTATTTATGTATTTGCACCTGATTATAATCTACAATAATAAAATTCTCCATCTTAAATTGACCTTTAGTTTGGTTTTAATAGTTTTGTGTTAGAGGTCAATTGTCATTGGTTTTATTATGTTGGATGTGTAGTGAATATTAAAAGGTTAGCCATTGATAGGCTGTTTAATATTCTTTAAAGGGTTGGTAGGAAAGGCAGCTTTGATGAATGAGTTATGTATACGCTCAGCTATGTCGGATCTGCACGTTTCCTGATGGCTTAATAAGCGTGATGATATGAGCTTGATTATAGAAGGAAAGGATTAAAGATGTTTAAAGAAAAGGTTTTTTGCTCTTCTTTTGTGATCTGACAAGTATTTATCTAGGTATGAAAGCTGTCGAAGATTTTTAATTTCATTAATTATTCTCACACTTTCCTTGAAGCATTCCAAAGCTTACCATATTGTCCGACTCAGGAATCAATATTCAAACTTACGATTACATAGTTGATTTCGGAAAGTGTTGTTACCTGAAAACAAAAGAAAAACAACAATTTAGATTTTTGTTATAATATCAAATAAGCCTAAATACACAGGTATTTAAATATTATAAATTGTTCTTAACTAAAACCATGTTGAAATCTTCTAACGATACAAAAATTATCAAAATTTCAATTAACAAGTCTTGAATTGCTAATTACCTGAAGAGCGTAATTTAACAATCGCCTCCGACCTTAACATACGGCAAATATTTGCAGTAGACCTATTCCAAAAATACATCTATTTAGCGTCTGTCTGTCTGGACGCGTCAAACTCTTAAAACTACAAATTCATTTTCAGATTCTTTAACAAATGACCAGAGTGATGAAGAGGAAGGTTTTTTATATTCATTAATATTTTTTGCCAACTATGCGAAGACTGAAGCCACTAGTAATACAATTTTTAAAAGACTAGGTAGGCAGATTAAGGTGTGTAAAGTGAAACTTCTGCCTACATTTATATTACGTAACTACTTATTAGGATTAGCCCCTGTTTGCCTATTTGCGGTTCACACGGCCAATATTTGGCGAACATTTGCGATGGGTGTAGCCAACTCAAATTTCGCTTGTTTAGTGACGCAAAGGTTAAAGTTACGTATTTAATTACGGTATCGTTTTTGTATTAATTTTCTGATAGTATAGAAGCTTAATTTAATAACTAATGTCGGTCAAACGTAAAAAGGTAATGACTTCAATTAAGTCTATATAAAATGTCTCCTAAGGTGGACTCGTTCGATGAAAAAAAGAATTTTTCAAATGGGTCCTCAAATTGCCAGAAATATCGGAGAACAAACATTAATATGGAAACGTTTGGCGTTATTTAAATAAATTTATTCTTGTTCTGCCGATTGATCTAAGTATGATCCTACTCCAATTATATCCGTTTGGCCGAAATTCAGCCACTTCTATTACTCCAATAAGATTCACCATCTATTTAATTTATTTAAAATAGTCGAAAGGGAAATCAAACCAGTACGACCGGAAACAGATCCCTCAAAAAACAAAGAAAACAGAATAAATATCCAAATAATTGGACTTAAAAACAGGGCATCCAATCAAATCTATCCACACATCACAATGATTCGCCAACAGGTATATAGAAAACAAATAAAAATCAGCAAAACGTTGACCTGATAACCTATTAAAACAAATCTATGTATAAAATAAACAAACCAAGCTATAGGTTTCACAGATGCTTCTTATAACCAGATAGACCAAATTATCTTGAGCTATGAGATCGGACATTTAATATGTGGATAAAGTCGAAGTTCCTGGTGTTTATATTTGGCATATTTTCTTCTATACGAATTAGGTTTTTAGGTTGAAACGTGTGTGTAATCAGTGTAATGTCTAGCCACGAAATGGTTTCGAAAATAATTATTTTTCGGGGAATTGAGCGTATTTTTGGTGGTGACTGTATGGCTTGTATTGGGAGCTTTAGTCACTGGGTATCGCTATAAGATATTTAATAAAAAAGCAAAAAAACTAAGAAAGATGTCTAATCTTAAGGTTGGACTCAAATCAAGTACCTATAGTTTAAAAATAATAAAGAATAGAAATGTAATATTATATAGTTTTTTTTTTAATAGATTTAGTCTACCTTTTTGCCAGTTACTACTGTTAATACTGCTTTTAAACGCATTTAATAATGCCGTGCAGCTATAGGGCTTTACAGCCACCGGAGGCTCTGCAGTAAAAAGTAATTACGAACCCACAAGCGCTGCAACCATCATCTGCAAAGATGCTGTGGCCAATATATATATAATAATAATAGTACTACTTAAAGTCTAAAACTTATTTATTATAAATTCAACTCATTCAATTTCTAGTACATTACTTTGTATCTGTATTTTCCATAATAATCCTAAACAAACTAATTCCTAAACATATTAATATATGAATCAGTTCGTAAATCGCTTATTCCGTGGCCTAACCGCTATGTATACAACTTCCGTTAACCTATTTCAGTTTCATGAATGAATTACACATAACACTGGATGTTGTCTGTAGGATGTACTCTCTGTTCATCTTGATACAAATTATGTTATATGTGAAAGTTTGTTTGTGTAGATGTTTGTTGGTTCTTGTCTTAAATGACTGTACGAATTTTGGTGAAATTTTTTCACAACCATAATAATAATATAAACATATCATCAAAATCAAAAAAATCAAAATCACGCCTGTATCCCCGAAGGGGTAGGCAGAGGCGTACCAATGTACACCCACAGTTCGCCGATATGTTTTAAGTCCCAAGTAATAGGGGGCGAGCCTATTGCCACTTACCGGGCACAAATCCAAACTCCGAGCTGCTACTGAGAATTTCATAGAAAAACCCAATAACACCTTGGTCGACGCTTGGTCGAAGCTAAGCGTAATAGTTCATGATTTTGTTTGAGATATAGCATAATTATAATTGAATACTTTTTAATAAATTTTGTGTTCTTGGGATTTACTTTATTTAGAAAGATTTAATCACTAAAAATATACATACAAAATAGTTCACGCCAAATACAGTCCGAGCAAAAGATAGATCCAAATCTCCTAATAATTTTCTTGTCTTCATATTTCTATTTATTCACCTACTTTCAAATATAGGCTACAATAATTATTATTTACACAACTACAGCAGACCAAACACAATAATCACATATTAAATTCTGCCAACTGGCTTTAACTATAAACAATAAACATACAAACATTCCTACCAGATCTCAAGGTGAACTATAATCTCTCTGATCGTATTACTAAAGTATCATCATAAATAATAATGATATAGAGCTTATACTAGTTATAATAGTACAGACAACCATCTTTTTTTTGGGTAAATAGCTAGATCGTTCCATTGCATAACTTTTTGTAAGGAGAAACGGTATACAAGGTGTTATCACAACATAACATATCATCACGCCTGTATCCCCGAAGGGTTAGGCAGAGGTGTATCAATGTACACCCCCAGTTCGCCGATATGTTTAGGTCAAAAGAGTATATCTGGTATAGAGACAAAGTTTAAAGAAAATTAGTTCAAAATGAGATGAGTAAATATTACATATCCAATTTTTCGCATCAGTCATTTGTCACCAGCAAAAATTTGATTATTAATAGTAGACTTTTAAGTATCTAGAAAAAAAAACAACAGACGCTTGATAAATCTAACAAAATTGTGTAAGTATCGAAATACATCTAATGGATAAAACTAACATCATTACTATGTCAAAGATGATAATCTACGAACATCATACGAAAAACAAACATTACAAGACGTTTCGCAAACATCGTGTATTTTGTAACTACGTAAATCACATTTATATTATCCACATGATATAAACATACAGTAAGAAAAACAAAAGTCTTACTTCAAACAAGAACTGTTTTTTTTTTAATTAGAGTATCGCCGTCAAGCCAGTTAAAAATTACAGCCATTTATTGTCGTTTATCCCATGCATTTTAGAAGAACCTAAATCTAATATAATAGGATACTTCCCGTCGACCCAAAATCATCCAATAAGGCCAGGTGTTATACCATAAAAATCACGATTTCGATTTTTAAACTTATGTTTAAAGTTGAAAATTTGATATTGCCATACATCGATTTATAAAAGAGCATTTTTTTTTAAATCATCATATTGGTTTCTTAGGTTTACGCGAATGTTAGACAGTAAAACGTCGAGACCTAAAATCTAGATATAAACCGCGACAAAATCCGTAAAAAAGTAGTACTAATTCAATTTTTTCATCAGGAAAATATCTACTGAACCCTCGGTACACAAATCAGACTCATCATCAGTTATTTTTAACCTGTCAATACCATGGCGTTCCATTTGGCATGTATCACCCACACATTGGTACTTCTGTCAACATTTTCGCAGATGCGTAATATTTCTCACAATGTTCCTCGCACTTGCGTCAGAATCTCACTTGATCGTGATGTCATCTGTCAGACTGTCACTTCTACTTATATCGAGCTCTTGAGGGTTAAATGCTCTTAATGCTAAAGTGCCCATAAGTATAACCCTTGAGTATATTGATATTATTATTGATATTATTATTGTTGATTATTTTCTTTGTATATGTAATTATATAATTACATATAATATGCCTTGGGATAAAAACTGAAAGTCTTTATCTACATACATATAAGTATTCTCTACATTTTCTTCCGTAAAAGTCGAGTCCTTTGCTTTTTTTTTTAATTAATCTTTAATTAAGTGTTTTTAATCTCAATTTCGAAGTATGTCTACCACTATTTGTTAGAAAAAATAAAAATCTAAAGCTCCTAAAAAGAAGACGCAAAATGGTTTTACAATTTGAGACTTTTAAGAAGGCAAAATTTTTGAAAACTTGTTTTAAACGAATCAGAAGAAAACGTCTAGTCTTATATAAACAAGTACATGACTAAGTACATAAGTATGACCTTAAACATCGAATAGCACCTTAGACCTTCGTAATCGAGTAAATATTATGAAAAAACAAACACAAATTGTGTCATGGCGGATTGAGAAAAACGCATAATATTATGAGATTTATAGCGATTATGTAATGATATCATCATGGTTTAAGATTAGGAGATAAGCAGAACTGTTACGTACTTAATTATATACAAATATGATTTAATTTACGTGACTATATTCAACAATATGGTCATCTTTTTTAGACATTAGTCCTACTAATATTATAAGTGTGAAAGTTTGTGAGAATGGATGTGTGGATGTTTGTTACTCTTTCACGCAAACATACTGAATGGATATTAATGAATTTTTACAATAATGTAGCTTATACATCGGAATAACACATAGGCTATAATTTATAAAGATAGTGTATGTATTGTCATTCACGCGGGTGAAACCGCGGGGCACAGCTAGTCTATTATAATACTATCAATCAAGGACGAAATTAATATCGGGAATCTTGGGTAAAATTAATTTAAAGATGTCAATGAGCAAATCTATGAGTCAGACGGGGGGGACCTTTGCCCAGCAGTGGGTAACTAAACAGGTCACACAAAAAAAACGAGCAAGTCTCTGTATACAAAGATATTTGCAGCTAGGAAATAAGTACAACCCATTAATGTAATTTCGGTAATCATACATATTGCAAAATTCGTTACCAAATAATTCGGACGTACGCTTACATATAAATTACAGATTATTATCAGACCACAACCCTCTTATTTCCACCCCATTAGTTTTTGTAATCCAGGTGCAAAAACACATAAATTACTCAGCAAGTTTAGGGTTACGATACATTGCATTATTCATAGATTTTCGCACGTATTTTTATAATTCATTGTGATTGTCAATTATAAAGTATTCATTGAAGACAGATGGATAAATATCATATTTTTTTAATCAGCCTTATCCAATGCATTAAATTGTTGGTTATTTACTTAAGGGTTACTTTCAATAATGTAAAATGCAATTCATTTGAAATCGTAGGGCCCATGATTAGCACAATGCCATACCATATTAAAATTTTTTGAAAAATAAATAATAAAAAAAAACTGAATGAGCATTTACGCGGCGAAGGTGGTTATAATTTACACGGTGAAGGCGGTTTGATGATCTAGTCAGTTATGCGCGGCACACGTAATCAGAAATCGCAAAAAACAGAGACGTTTGGAAGAAGAAAGGGGAGGACTTTGCCCAGCAGTGGGACATACTACAATCTTAAAAGCAGCTTAAGATTATTTAGCACATTAAAAAGTAGCCTAGTCTAAAGATATTATGATTTATTAGTAGAAGAAAAAACTACTGGACTGCCTCGTTGGCCTAGTGGTGCTAAGCGCGACTGCTACGCTGGACGTCTTAGGTTCGATTCCCAAGTCGACCAAGGTGTTATTGGGTTATTTTATGAAATTCTCAGTAGCAGAGTTTGGATTTGTGCCCGGTTAGTGGCAATAGGCTCGCCCCCTATTACATGGGACCTAAACATAACAGCGAACTGTGGGTGTACATTAGTACACCTCTGCCTACCCCTTCGGGATACAGGCGTGATGATATGTATGTATGTAAGAAAAAACTGGGTCATACAAAGAAAATTATTTCAACGTTCCCTTTTTTGTCGACATTCATATATTTGAAACATTTGAAAAAATATGTCTCTATTAGTGAAATCTTAAAACGTCACGGCTTAGTTAATCCATCTTCAAAGGTTGACAAAAACCATTGACAATTTAGTAATACAAGCCGAATCTATTTCCAAAGACAACCGATGTCCGCGTTGGCACTGAGCCAACATTCTATCTTGTCTATGGCCGGAAAGTGATGCATTCTAAAAATACCAAACTTTGATGTGATTCGATTCGTTTAACTACGATTGGTAATTTCAGTTTGATTCTCGATTGAGGTAAATATTTTATAGTATTTAAATATATATAAAACATTTAAATAGTATACCTAGTCATTTAAAATCATCCGTATTGTTAGTGACTATCAAATTATTTTTGTATCAGGATACTTTTTTCTCAAACTATGTTGGGGTCGGCTTCTAGTCTTACTGGATTCAGCTGATTACCGTATTTTACATGGAGCGACTGCCTATCTGACCTCCACAAACCATTTACCTGGTAACACATAACCCTTGTTTAGACTGAACACCGGACGTTGTACTTATTAGTTAACAATTAACTTATAACAGCAAATTACCAGCCTAACACTAATACAAGAAAAATGAAAAAAAAAAAGATTTTCTTTCAAAAAATGGTCACCCATCAAATTCTAGACCTAAGCAAGCGTTGCTTAACCTTGATTCAATTTACGAGGTTCACTTAGCGGTTCCCGAAACCTTGAAATACTCATTGTATTTAATATAATATTCCACGAAATGACTGCACGACTGTGTAATTTTTTCTGTATGTGTGTCATGTATTTTGGTCTCTGAACAGTGCGATGTAAAATTAAATAACGTTTGCATGTATTATGCGATGGAAAATGTTGAATCATTTGTATTTTGTACAGACTATTTGACGATGCCAAAGCACATACCACCTTTTTAAGTAGGTTAGGTAAAACTTTTTTGGTAATGTAGGGTAAGTGACTGAAGGTAGTCAAAATCTATTTAGTCTATAAATAATTATCAAATAAAGTTTGTCAATTAGACACTTAAAAATAGACCTAATCCGACTTTAGGATTGAGGCTGATGATGTCATGTTTTCTTACAAAATCTACGAAATTGTGACATCATAAGACTTTTCAAACCAAAGTATCGTAGTAAGTTTTCGTTTATGTAAAATATGGAAAAGATGAGGCCTTTGCCAAGCGGTGGGACAGTATAGACTAGGACGAAAACATATACCTACTTGTCAAATATTAATGTATAAAAATAATCTATCGCTATGTGGACAATAAAGAAAACAACTGCCTGTATGATATAAAAAATAATTATCTTCTCATTAAACTGTTTCGTTTCGTTTTGATCTGCCTCGTTGGCCTAGGGGTGCTAAGCGCGACTGCTACGCTAGAGGTCTTGGGCTCGATTCCCGAGTCGACCAAGGTGTTATTGGGTTTTTCTATGAAATTCCCAGTAGCTGGTCGGAGTTTGGATTTGTGCCCGGTTAGTGGCAATAGGCTCGCCCCCTATTACATGGGACCTAAACATATCGGCGAACTGTGGGTGTACATTGGTACACCTCTGCCTACCCCTTCGGGGATACAGGCGTGATGATATGTTATGTTTATTAAACTGTTTTCCCGTTTTCAGTTACACCACAACTTTTTATATCTCTGCGTCATTTTATTAGTCAGTGTGTCATGACTATAATTATGTATGTAATAAAATGACTGTATGTATGTAATTGTGCCAAAAAGTCAATGTTTGTTTGGTTTTCTGATATATCGTTGTTTGTGAATGAAGATTTACTTGCGGCTCGTGATTCAGCATACATAGCTCTTAAAGCGGGACTGTCGTTGAGTGAAAGAGACAGCGCTATACGCAATGTAGAGCGCCATCTCGCTTCCACAACCGAAACAGTAGAGGTTTAAGGTATCATGGTACGGGAACAGTTGAAATAAAATTACGTGTGTTGGCAGTGTAATTCTTCGAGATTGCATTATGTAAATATATTTGAATAAGAAAAGATGAAGAATTTTCCGTAATCTCTTTTAGAAAATTTCCTACATCATTGAATGTATTTTTACTTTCGTATGTATAAGCAGTAGTTTTGTTCATATAATCGCTTTTCGGTTAAATAGAAAAATATGTAAAAGTGTATTGCGCACTGTCTGCAGGCTTTTTTCCACACAGTTTGTCTTTTTAATTCAAAATACCAACCAATATTTTGTTGAATTAAAATAGAAAAAATGAGAGTGCTCATTAAAAATATTTCTTACATTACCAGGTTTGTTAACCTATTTATAATACCTTTGCGTTCACAATCCTCAAACAGTTAACACAACACTTTTCACGACAATTTCATCCTAAAAATATTTCCATACACCATAACCATACATACCACTTCACACTACCAGAGCCCTATCTTTGTAATCAATGGCGTTATCTATGCGTGGTGGGCGGCTCCCATTACAGGGCACGTGTCTCTGCCCATGTGTTCATGCCCAAACATATGGCAAAGCATGTGTATGTGTCAATTGGTGTCTGTTGAGGTGTGAAAAGGGCGTAATTTTTTTGTAATGAATCTTGAGAGTACATCGATAAATTAGTTCTAAATAGATTTGTGGTCTTTGCCTAAAGAGAAGAGGAGTTTGCCCAGCATTGCGATGGACCAGACAACTATTATTATTATTATTTTCAGCCATTGTGGTCCCACTGTATGTCTATTCTGTAAATAATTTCGGTATCGACCAACACCTGGGTGACAATATAGCCCAATTCAAAAGTGAGCCCTATTAGCCTTGATTTAGAATTCAAATTCGATACGTATTTGACATCTCACCGCGGATTCCTCTGTCGAGACATAAAAATAATGTTACAGAATAGCACTGCAGGGCTAAGTCCTTCCTTTCCTTATTCCAATTCTACCGGTCTTGAGCTTTTTTTCTCCATAATGCTGAAAAGAAGTCAAGTTCGTATCGTCCCGCCATCTCCTTCTCACTTTTACTGAAAATATAATGTTACAGATTTTTTAAATACTACGTAAATACCAAACTCTTACTAAAAGACAAAATTGTTAAATCAAACATTCAAATATGTTAATGAAAAGAAAATCAAATCTGAAGTTCAAAATGACACGTTAATGTTTCGCTTTCATTGAAACACACTTCTCATTCACTTATTAAATACAAACACAGCATAAACAGCATTCACTCATTCTTTCGCTCCTTTCGCTTTTTTTAAATAAAATCCTAAATATGTCACATCAATTAGAAAAAGTCACATTATATCAAATTAAGGCGATACAGCTTTCATTGATCAATTGATATAAAAATACCGACTTTCCCATATATGAGTGTATCCAATAAATACTACTACATTTATATGGGTCGCAATGACAAGGTTACTAGTGATGTGATCTGTGCAAATAAAAGTCGATGATCGTTATCGATATTACTTGGATCTCTTCTCATAGGTAAAAAAAAGATTTTCGATTCGGAATCGGTGATCAAGGGATGGAGAAATTGATGACCATAAATAAACAAAAATCTTAATTACTTGTTAAAAATTTAGGTATCGTACCGTAAAGTATCACATCATAAAGTTAAAACATAAATTTTCTGTCTATGACTCTCCAATATCAGCTTTTAAAGTATCGATAAAATTATCGATATTTCTTCTTAATAGTATATTGCCTACACATTAAAAAAGGAGCACATTACCTGCATCACGACGTTACTACAAAATGGCGATCCTATCGCGAAAGTATATAATTTAACCGTATTAGCGATGAATTTAATCTATTTTATTACCCTTTTTACTGTAATCATACATTTCACAAGGTTTCAATTCGCTTGTTTCAAGTAAATTGCTATTTCTTGGGGAAATGTGTTAAAGTTTTATGATTTAGCAATGCAATCCCTTACTTTTACCCTTTTTGTTAGTGCATATTAAAAAGAAAGCACCTTTCGTCGGATCTGTCTAAAAGCAATAGGTTTTTTTTTTGACAACGAGGACTGCCTCGTTGGCCTAGTGGTGCTAAGCGCGCCTGCTACGCTAGAGGTCTTGGGTTTGATTCCCAAGTCGACCAAGGTGATATTGGGTTTTTCTATGAAATTCTCAGTAGCAGGTCGGAGTTAGGATTTGTGCCCCGTTAATGGCAATAGGCTCGCCCCCTATTACATGGGACCTAAACATATCGGCGAACTGTGGGTGTACATTAGTACACCTCTGCCTAACCCTTCGGGGATACAGGCGTGATGATATGTTATGTTTTTTTTTGTAAATTTTCAGAAAAAAGAATTCTTTAGCATAACATTTTTATAATGTTAAAGGCATCTAGACAACAGTCCTAAGTTTCTGAACTCGTTCGTAATTATTTATAAAAATACTGTATCTATATTAATCTTAAGTTTACACATCCCACATAAAACTAAACCATGATTCTCAGAAAACATAACATAATATGTTGTTGCAACTGCATTATATTTAACTCGCATCAATGTTGCACACGGTCTGAAATAACTGCAGTATGTTTCATAACACGCTGTTGCAAGGTTAAAACTGAATGTAACTGCAGTTACAATCAATTGATCATTGTTTCCAGAATATTATTTATGATGCAATAACGGATCTTCGCAGTTTACATTATTAAACATGTTTGGGTTTCGTTAGAGTTATGTATAAACTTTTCTTCAAAGCTATTTGTTTTCGTTTTTATTATAAAAACTAAAAGTATCCCATAAACAGTTATTATTTTGATTTGTTAAATTTTGTGAACATTTTTTTTTAATCAGAGAATCGGCATAGCCATTCAACGTGGCAATGCTGCCAGCCTTCTGGGCACGTTCCCCGCCATTGACAAGGATGACGATGAGTTCTTTGACGCCGTTTAGTTTTTATTTATGTAAGTTTTAATTTTAGTATAGTTAGAGTTTGTACTTATATTAGATTTAATTGTGTATTAATTAAATTGGCTGTTTTTTCAATCTGAAATTATCACTCAATTTGCAATACCAAACCTCTACTTAATTTTACAACCAATAATTTCAACTCAAATAACTTCATAAGTATTATTATCCACTAAAGAATACTATAAAATTCTCATCACTAACATTACTACTGCAACTATCAAGTTTTCTCTTTATCTCTAAACCACATAACATCACGTATCAATGTCACATCACTACACAACAAGAAACTATCGATAAAGCTTTTCCCATCACTATTAACCCCTTAAATGGCAAGAACAGAAATCAAACACCGACCATTCCCATATAGAGATTGTCACACTTACACTTATATAAGTAGGACAGACAGATGTAGGTACTATTTAATATTAATACCTAGATCAAAGAGTAAAAAATAATACTATAGAATGCGCTTACCGATAAAAGCTTAGTGTGCTAGCCGTCAGCAAATTTTTGGCTGTCTTTTTTACATTCTTTTACTGATTTAAGCTATTTTACGCGTAACGACAGATGTTTATCCAATAATTCTAACAAAAAAAACCGACTTCAAAGGTAGTCTCAGATGGTTTTCTTATGGACCCCCCAATCAAAACTGGGACCACACGGCAAGCACCAGCTTTCAAATAAAAAAAGAACCATCAAAATCGGTTCACCCAGTCAAAAGTTATGTGGTAAGAAAACATAAAATGAATACATTCGAATTGAGGACTTCCTCCTTTCTTGAAGTCGATTAAAAATATGTATAGTTCCTATATTATTAGGCTATTCTTTTTAGTTATAAGAGAGTTTTATTAAAACGGTTCAGTTTTGTCACCAGTTTTACGACGAAACTTGTTCATACTTACTCACGGTTCGTACCCTGCTATGTGCACTTTGTATTTTTTATCTCTCCTCTAATATGACTATTATGGAGTATATCAATGTCTATCAATTAAATAAAACATGTAACAATCATGATTTGATCTAGGTTTCTAATGTATATGGCTTTTCTAGTCATTATTTAGGCTTTAAAAGGTAGTGTTGCAGTTATGGATTTGGGTCTTAGAGAGTCCTTTAGTGATGTTACTATATTATACCTTGGGTTGTCACCTCGATATTATTCTTGTTAACTGATCAATCTTTAGTCCAAATAAAATAAATCGTGTGTTAATGTGGTGGGCTATTTTCATTTAAAAATCGGTGGAAACTGTTGGAGTCGTCTATATTATACCTGCTCTATTCCCAAAATCAAAGGGTAAACCTTTGTAATGTTTTAAGGAAAAAGTTGTTGAGGACACTCCCAAGTCAATAAAACATAAAAAAAGAAACTATTGAACAGATTTAGATGAAATTCTTACAGTTTCTGTATTAAAATATATTGAACTCGTTTTTCCCTTTTTCGTACAAACCGAGCCCAATTTTTTTTTTTTTTACATTACATGCCTAGTCGATTCTGTACTATTACATCCAGTTTTAAACGCAAAATACAAAACAAAAATTAACGATTAGACACACATAAAGATAGTAGTCCATTGGTAAGCAAAGGAATCGAAAATCAACAAGTATATCACTAAATATGAAGCAGCGACATAATTATCATTGCAGGCATATTTGTGTTATTCAAACACGGCGCTATTTCATGTTAACACAAGTGTTAGGCCGGTCGCGTAGATACATTCCTTCGTGTGCTGCACAGAGTGCTAAGGTACAGAGAATTCGTTGAATGGAAGGTGAATGTTGATGTGGATTATGTATTCTAGTTGGTTAGTAATATTAATAGACTATGCAAGTAGATTAGTGTGTTTGAAAATGGTTTTGTCGATTGTACGATTTAATTTTTTTTTGGGACGGTTTTTGTCGTGTTGCGTCTACGCTTTTTGGTAATAGCTTTGTTAATAAGGTATAGAAATTTATCCTTTAATACGCATAAAGATATAGTTTATAGTAGGTTTCAATCCTGTAATCAAACACTCAACTATAAGATTCTATTTAATCATACAGAGAAAAGACAGTCTTCTATAACTCACGATAAAAAAAAACAATCTTAGATCGTTCCTTCACCTTTCTGTTACACATTTTTGATTACTTATATCACCTAAATCTAATTTCTCCACCCTTTATTCCAGACATAAAAATCCTTGAAAATGGTGATCAAAACAGCTATCTCTCAAAACACTGTTTTTTCTCTACTCTGTGGCCTCATTACTCACTCAAAGCACGGTCAGTTTAAACTTTTATACTATTTTTATAACACAATTTACTTGAGCTACGTAAGGCATTGTTTGTTTATATTTTTATTTTTATTTAACCGTTCTTTTTCCCATGGAGTGACAATAAAAGTTTTAAATAGTTTAGGAAACCATTTTACTGTTATTTTACTTTAATTTTGACGGATGTTGACGCTTTAAAACATTTTATCTCGGATTACTGATTCAATTGTGGGAAAAATTTGCTTTATCCTCAAAATGTTATTTCAAGTCGTATAATGCTATGTACTTAAGATTTATTGTACGCTGAATGTTATTTTTAAGTGTGTTGTTCTGTTATTTAATTTAAAAATAAATATATTTAGTAGAGAGAGTGTCAATGTAATGTAAAAAGTATTAAACAGTGAACCGCAATTAAAATGGTTTCACTCAGTTCTATTTTATTGTCCAACATTTATAACGTATTCCTAAGAATGATTATGGATATTCAAAATCACTTGATCACAGAGGTTAAAAAAAAAGCTTTTGACTAACAAAATACCAGAATCTTCAAAATGCATTTAAATTTTATTCTTAATTCTCAGTTTATTTCTAGTTTTCTAGCTAACTTTATGTCGGATTAATCATTTGCCAGACAATTTGGCAAAATGCCATACGAGAATAGTGGTTACATCAGCCCGCGTAAACTAATAAACATTCTGTTTGAATAACAAATAATTATTGACTTTTATTAGCCATAAAATAGAAGCAAGCAACAGGTTTAGTTATTTTATTGTTTAAGGAAACCGTTGGTTTTCAATTATCTCCGTTGTTTTTATGCAAAAAGCGTTTCAAAATTTTAAAGCTTACTGTCTTTCAAGGTATGTAAAACTAGATGTTTTTACGTTTTAATATTTTACGAATCTGTTATTTAGTTAAATGTTTTTTTTTAATAGCCTTCATAGGATCCCACTGCTGGGCAAAGGCCTCCCCCTCCGTCCTCCAACCCTGTCTATCCATTGCGATTTCTGGCCACGTGCGACCCGCATAACTGATAAATGGTTATTAAATATTTTATTATAAAAGCAAATTGTACTTGAATTTAAAGCTGTTTTCGCGAAGGGAAGTCCTCAAGACTTTAAAACATTTGGCAATTGATCATTGTGTAATTATTTACAGACATATTTGTATATTATAGACTTACTAAAGCATCTGATTACAGCCATACTTAGAAGCTTGATTGAGATTTATTTTAATTTTAATTTGACTGATAGCCCCAAAAAATGGCAGAGGTGTACCAATGTACACCCACAGTTCGCCGATATGTTTAGGTCCCATGTAATAGGGGGCGAGCCAATTGCCGCTTACCGGACACAAATCCAAATTCCGACCTGCTACTGAGAATTTCATAGAAAAACCCAATAACACCTTGGTCGACTCGGGAATCGAACCCAAGACCTCTAGCGTAGCAGTCGCGCTTAGCACCACTAGGCCGACGAGGCAGTTCAGAAAAACATTCAATCCATTTAAAACACTTATATTCAGCACCTTAAAACATTTTAACTTAACTCCAAACACAATTTCTCCCTAGTAACAAGAACAGTTCAAACCCTAATAAACGTTCTCAACACAAGGTTAGGAAAACATCTTTCGTCCTGTTATGATTAACACACAAATATTATGGATTCAATTTCGAAAGTACCTAGAAGTTTGAATTACTTTTTTAGTACCGACTTTCATATATTTATCATTAATATTGAACGGCTAGATGTTATTACTATCAAATTAATTAGTTACATAAGTCATATAATTTTTGCACATTGATAAAGTAAGAAACACAGGTGACAAATTACAAAATATGTCCTGATATCTTTTAAAATACTAAGAGTCATCTCTATCGCGTCAAAAAAATTGCATCACAATTGGTCATTTCATTTAGGATGTACGATGCCACAGACAGACAGACGACCGACACGTCTAACTTATAACGCCCTTCGTTTTTTGTCAGGGTTTAAACCAAAACGACGTTTAAACTTCAAAATTATCAATAACCTTCAATATGAAACCATTCACTCATTCGTTCACTAGCTGTCAGTAAATGCATTATGACCAACGAGGTTGCATTTGAAACTATAGAGTGAGCCTATCAGAGATTAAACCGTAAGCACTAGTGTGAACAAGTGTTGTCGTGAATTATGTATGTAGATGGAGCTTGCCGTTTTAAAAAATCTATCTAAAACACTAATATTATCCTAACAATGTCAAAACCATCGATATTTTCTTATATAAGTTTCTCGTAGCGCGAAAATTAACTTAAATGAAAAACGAAATGTACTAGGATCAGACTAAAAACTGCTCTCGGCACAAGGGGAACCTAGCGATAGTAGCAGTCTATGCATATCATACGTCGATGATTATGACGTTTCAACTGACATTAGGAGCTGTATACAACAATGCCTTTGCCAAATACCTTCTAAATTGCACTGATTCGTTGCCAATATGCGCTTAAATTCTAAATTGACATTAGCGAGACTGATGATTGCTTATTATCATTTTGGCAATTAGATAAGCTAGCAATTGTTTGATGTTTATAAATAGGTACTACATTTTACTATTGCATTTAATTCAAGGCAAATATGTGTATTTAAGCAGAGCGCTAATACATATTTTGAAATACATTTTCGGCTTGACATTGAAATTAATTGGTCTAATGTCAGTCAATTTCTAAAAAAAATATAACAGTTACTAAAATTTATATGCCCATGGTAGCTTAAGCTTGCGACCCTATTTATATTTATTACTTATTTGTAATTTTATTATTGTATAATTTTAATAAGATTTAACAGACTTAGGTACCTACTTTGACGGGCCTGTTGGTCTAGCGGTTAGTGACCCTAACTGCTATACCGGAGGTCGTGGGTTCGATCCCCACTCAGGACAAATGTTTGTGTGATGAGCACGATCATTTGTTCTGGTCTGGGTGTAATTTAGCTATAATATGTATGTTTTTAGAAATATATAAGTATGTTTATCAGTGGTCTGGTTACCATAACACAAGCTCTGCTTAGCTTGGGATCAGATAACCGTGTGTGAGATGTCCCGGAATATTATTATTATTTATACTTTCGAGTTTTAATCATTAATTAAAACCCATACATTTTAAAAGTTGTTACAGTACACATTATATATAACCTCATACAAAGAACAATTCAAAGCTCAATAATTATAGTTTGCTATACATATAGCGGTCGATTCATACGAATGGGCGGGCGATCCTGAAATAATTTATACGATAGTCGCTAGCGCACATGTGCTGTAACGTTAGACGGGTTGCGTAAACGTTGTGCGTTCCCATTGGCGTACGAGACGAGATTTATTAGAAAATTTGGGCATTAAAATCGAGCTTTTCGGCAGAAGTGTTTAATATAACATAACACAACATAACATATCATCACGCCTGTATCCCCGAAGGGTTAGGCAGAGGTGTACCAATGTGCACCCACAGTTCGCCGATATGTTTAGGTTCCATGTAATAGGGGGCGAGCCTATTGCCACTAACCGGGCACAAATCCAAACTCCGACCACTACTGAGAATTTCATAGAAAAACCCAATAACACCTTGGTCGACTCGGGAATCGAACCCAAGGCCTCTAGCGTAGCAGTCGCGCTTAGCACCACTAGGCCAACGAGGCAGTCAGTAATATACAGTACGCAAAAAAGTTCTAAGGTCTCAAATTCTTGATGTTATTTATTTTTTAGGTTGAAAAAGATTAGCACACGTAGTATTGAGCTTGCTGTTATTGACATTATTGTCTTTGTTTTAAATAATAAATTATGTTTATGCAGCAGTCCTTTACAAGGATATTACTAACATTGATTGTAAAGATACTTGAGATACAGAAGTGTCTTAAAGTTGATTCTTCTTGTAATAATGTACACAACTTGAAATTTATCAATTGCATCATCTAGATTAACTTTAATGATTCTAAGACTTTCTAAGCAATCATCAATAATTTAAACTATGACAACTACATTTATTTATCGGCAATTCAAGCATGAGTTTTTGTATTTAAGAACCGAGACGTCACAAGCCCTCACTCCTGAACTTAAAAGGGGTTTATCTTCATAAGTAATCGATATGATAAAAAAGTGTCTATGATATTTTGACAATGTGGACTAAATTGATTTTGACTTTTCATACCCAGTCATCTACCGAATCATTCAAAAGTCATCTATCAAAATTCTGGCAACAAATTATCGTGTTAAACGTTTACACGTCACGTGAAGTCCAATGGAAACACACTCACAAGATAAGCTTCACACTGTATTTAGGTCGCTTTCTGCGTAGCCGTTGCTTTTCTCTCTTTTATGGGACACTTCGTGTTATTATCCCTTGTAAAGCGGATAGCAGAAGTGACGAAATTATGTTTCAAATCGTTAACCAATTTTTCGGGAACATAGTTGTACGCTTTATGGATCAAGATGTTTACTCGTGATCAGAGGGCTGGTTTGTTCCTTGCACAGAGAATCGGCATAGCCATTCAACGTGGCAATGCTGCCAGCCTTCTGGGCACGTTCCCCGCCATTCACAAGGATGACGATGAGTTCTTTGACGCCGTTTAGTTTTTATTTATGTAAGTTTAAATTTTAGTATAGTTAGAGTTTGTTCTTATATTAGATTTAATTGTGAGTTAGTTCAGTGATTATTGTGTTGTAAATAACGAAAATATATAGAACGCCAAGTAATAGGGCGGTTGACTACTGGGATTGCCTATAGGTACACGTATAGAGTTAACTCTGTAATAGTTGAACTACATGCAGTATTTAAACAGAAAGACAAATTATTTTGTCTACATTTAAAACAACTGAGCAAAATTATTTGGTCAGTAAATCTGCACTGCATGCATAAAGGTAGGCAGGTAGACACACTTTTTTACTAAATTTGGTAAAAACTGTATATTAGTCACCAAAATTACCCACATTTATTACAGCATCAACATAATTATTTTCCAAAATAAGCACATTAAAACAATTTACCTAAATTTGGAACTGGCAATACTGGTTCCTAAAAAGGAACGATATATTCGTTCCGACACGTTTCCTGATGACCGAAAGACCGAATGAAATGAACAAAAAGCCGTTGCTTCCAAAAATACTTTGTGACCATTTAGGGGTTAAGATAGGGATGTCCAAGTTAAAAAACTGTTTGTATTATTCAGAAATGCTGTAAAAGGTACATTCGTGTGTTTTCGTAAATAAAGGTATATTTTTTTGCATTGACGTGACGTGTCCACTTTAAGAAAAGCGAAGGATAAAATCACCTTCATCGAATAAACTCCAAGATGCTCAAAAGCATCAAGTATGGGATTTAAATAAAATATTGAGTACAATAGAATTTTTGAAAAGGTTCCTAGATTCTGAATCACATTATTCCGTTAAAAAACTCGACAAATAAACCCAATATTCGATACTTTTCAATACTGCCGTTTTTGAGATGCAATATGGGACCCAAATAAATACGTAAGTAACTTCTTAAATACAATCCATCGTTACTTATCCTACAAACTTGACTGACAATATAAATGACCAGTACAGTACCAACCCTAAAACACAACCGTATTTAGGCGACAAATCGTTATTACCGATAATTGTGGCCACACCTACTTGCTGCACCACTGCACCGCTGCATCGCTGCATCGGGAACCAATGAAGATATACCAGGATGCATATGATGGAAGGAGGGATGAGACTTACCTGAAACAATAGAAAAATAATCGTTAGTTTATTTTAGAATTATAAAAAAGACACGTTTTTATTTAAAGCTCCGGTGTAGACATAAGTTTTGTAAACAATCTAATAGAATCATAAAGTACAAAAACACATAGCTGTACAATAAACAAATATTTGTAAATAGGTGTTTAAATTGGATACTGTCAACATGTAACTAGCCATTAAAACGTGCAACTGCTAAGTTTAATTTGCATAAACGATTCCTTATTTATAATTTCTAGCATAGTTAAACCTTTGAAAATAAGGAAACAAATTATAAATAAGAAAAGGATCGAAGTTTTGCCTGGTATGTTTCTCAAAAGTAATCATTCTTTACTCATGCATGTCATACAGCAATACTCAACAAAAACAGAAGCAGAAGTTCATTACCTCTAAATGAAATGATAAAAATCTAGAATGTAATACGATTTAACACGACAACCAACATTATCCAAAAATGGGCGAAACTTACATATCTTGACAACGTTGTCGTATGTAATTCCAACTTTTACCTCGACGGAATAATTCGATTTTTTCTCCAAAATTATGGTCACCCACCATGGGGTAACGGAACATTTTTTGTCCAAACACATGTCGTTTCGGACCACTGAGCCCAGCTTGACCTCTTTATGGGGTCAACTTTGATGAAATTGGACCTCCAAATTGGAAATTATTACGTCTATAATCAATTACATTTTTATAGGACGGGTGAAATGGATTTTTATTGGGCATTGTCTATTTTTTATTAATTACTAATGTAATTATGTTGTCTAAATTAAAAGTTTTATTGACTTTTAATGCAACTGCAGGGCAAGGACCTCTTACACAAATAAAGAAAGTATATTAAGCTTCTCGCTTGTTTACTACTTTGAATTATTCGAGTTCATCTTTAATTAAATTATATTCGACTTTTTTTTATTAAATAACACCTAAACATTGTAAATTATATAGAAGTGCAAAACAACGAACCCTCTACTTTTCACACTATACTTTCCCGTTCAATTCCCAACACAACAAAACTAGATCAATTAAGTAAAAAAAAATAAGTGAACATAAATTATCCAGCAAATGAGTTCAGAGTAATAAATCAGCTTGTTAATCCAAGGAAACGAGTGTTAAAACCAATTGATTATATCAGTATCGACACTCTACAGAATTAGGTCAGACCTAGCCATAAATTTGCTAGACCTATTTACCTGGCCTCGAATTGATGGGTGTAACGACTCAGGATTGGCGAAGCACAAGTTATGAGATTTAATATTGTATTTCTAGAACTAAAGACTAGATTTGTTTGGTAGCTGTTTTCGTGTCTAATTTTGTTTGTCTACAGTTGATTGTCATGAAAAAATTGTAAGATAAGGTGTAGAAATTGGCTGAGAATGGCGTGCCAGTTACATACCTTAGATGGAAAACCTAACAGAAAGTTCTATCTCTCAACATAAATGACATAAAAAACTTAAATGACATAAATTTAACAGCGAAATATTAAAAATACCCGTCGAAGCGAAAGAAGAAAGTATCTCAGATAGAAAACTTTGGAGTCAACAGTACTCAAATGTGTTTAGAAACGCCAACCTAATTACGAAATTATATTCATAAAGAGATTGAAAGCCCATTCAATAAGATTGAAAATGCTAATCAAGTCAGGCTGCTAAACCAAGCCTATAACTATAGCAACTATAAGGTTTATGATTACAATACCTGATACGTTCAACGGTTTTGCAATCGCTTATAAATTTAATACGAAACCTATAAATCAATGTCCAAAGATATTTTATCTGATTTGCAAATTTTGTTCCGACATTTGAAATCTGTTGGACGGATTCTAGCTGATAATAACTATCCTTAATCCTATTTACTTTATCTATTTAGATATTGATAAGTTTAAAAAAACGGTGTCACGTAGTTAGAATAAAAATCTACATAAAAAGAAACGACCAAATCAGTCCGTTTTTTATATTTTGAAGGTCCTTTGCCATGCAGTGCGGCAAGTATTAACAAATATTTTGCATATCATAAGCTTGTAATATTATTTAAATTGTGATTGAATAATCTCATAGCTCATAATTTAGACCAAATCTATTCCTAGTCAGACGATCCCGCTCACTGAAATCCCTGAACCATATCTTCAGAATAAATTTAGCATGAACAGACTAACCCACTTACATCCATACTTCAATACACAAATTATCTAATATAAATATTTACAAATCTCGAGAAGCGAGCGAATTTTTTTCAGAAGTTTTCGTTCGTTGAACTGGTGACCCCAATATTTTGTTTGATGATTTTGCCGTAGCGAAGATACGAATTTGGATTTTCGATGTTTTGTGTCTGCTCTGTTTACGAGGACAGTATTTTTTGCGTCAATAAAGGTAGTGTTAACAGATCGTTTATAGTGTATAGTGGAGGTCAAGTTAACCTATTTAGGCATGACTTGGTCCTAGCTACTAAAAGCAGAAGAAAAAATATGTCTAGAGAAAGCTCATAAGTTTTCAAGGGGTCCCCCAAGGTACTCTCCAAAAGATCTTTCCAAAGCTTTCGACACAGTTAACACCATAGCGTTTATGAATGAATTCGAGTAATTTATCCTGTATAATAAAATACCGAACATTTAAAACTACATTAAGGAAACAAGGAGGAAATCGTATATTTACTACAAAACCACATAAGATAAGAGTAATTATAGTCTTGTGGTTTTCCTGTTCATGCTTTTTAAATGTACATTTATCCAGACTTTAATTTCACTTTTCCTGTCGATTCTGATTACACATCGAAGGATGAAAAAAGAGTTTTAAATGCTTTCGAAAAGGAAACACATTAGACAAGCAGGTCAAATAAAAAGCATTTAAACAATTATTCAATAACCAAAATTTAATCTTTACAATCGCCACAAATTGATATTTAACAAGCCCACTGTGTTCAAATAAAACTTTTTACTTTTATATAAACTATTTTCGCTCTATTACCTTTCCCGTTGTCCGAGGTTAATAGCCCAGCAAATGTGGACACATTATTGCACCCATTCGTAGGGTGACCATATGGTGGAAAGAATTTAAATGTTTTTAGGTACCTAATCCTAATTGTAAATGTAAATAATATGGGTATGATTTGCGTTGGTTATCTTTTTTGCTACGGTCTTAATGAGGGCCTCATTAATGGTTGTTTTATTTTAATCTTGCCCTACATGTGGTATGGATAATTTTACAATTATATTTTTATTTGTGTGATTAATTGGGTAAGGTTTGGGTCATTTGAGTGTAATATTAGACATGTTAAAATTTATTATTTATCTGTAGAACGTAAATCAACTTCAAAGTAATACAATAAATAGGACACGGGTGACGACAGAATTCTCGAAAAATTGTGAAATGAGTTACAATATGTCTAAGGTTTTTACCTGACATACATGTGTATATCCACAAAGTACGTTCATTACTAATTTATGTCGACAGTCAAAGATTGAATACAGCTCATTCTAAGAACCGAATAAGGAAATTGCGAATCCCCGTATAATTTATGCTAAAGAGCAAGAGTGTAGTGAAAGTAATTTATCACTTTTGTTGATATTAACAGGAATTTCATTATTCTTATGAGTTACGAAAAGGTTAAATGCAATGACCAGTGAAGGTAATTTTAAACAGACTCGTTATTGTTTTTTGCATAGCTTTGTATGTCCAATTTGATGGATAACCTTAAGCTTTTTTTATATCTATGTGTTTAACGAACTCATTTATTAACCAAGCCTAGTTTTTAGATTTCTATTGCACATTTTTTCTTAAAGTTTTTTTTTTCATGTATTCTCTTTATCACCTCAATTTCTTGCTTTTTCTGAACGTTCTATTGGTTTTCTTACCCTTAAAAATCTTTTGATATATTAACTTTCAGTATGTTATTCCAAGTCGATTTGCATTTTCAATTCCAATTGATATTCCATATTCATTTTCAATTAATTTTAAACCTTAATCATGAATACTAAAGCTTTCCCCAAAACTTTATACCTTACTTTAACTTCATCTATTTCACTTTTTTCATCTATACCAGTCTCGTTTCCCTCCAAATACATATCCACTGTGTCCCCTACTCCTGCTTCCCGTAACTTGTGACAATTGCCATAACACGTCACTCTGTGCCTAATGTTCTATACAGCTACTATCGCCCGGCGTTTCCTGCACTTTGTAATAAAATGTTATTTAAATAACGTCAAATTGTGGTCAGGTTTTATAGATGCATTACGTAAATTGTTTAATGAGTTCTTTTGTGGCTTTGGACGTTTATTTAAATTTTGTAATGGGTATTATGTAGTATGATTATAATTCTGAATTATTAGATTTTTTATTAATTGTAGATTTCGAAACGCCCTATGTTAAGGGTGAAGGTTATAAAATAGCTTTTCTAAATTGTGCCGGAACTTTAATTTCGCCGAATTTACGAGTATAATTGAACTTTAAAAACTGACATTTGCGCTAACTTTATCTTCTATTGTCTTATTGTTTACTTTAATAAAAGCTTCAATCGCTACATAACACTGCCCACTGTATTTCGGGAATAAATTTCTACATTACCGTCTCTTATAAATAAAACATATTATAACATAATTATTAATTAGTTATAGTAAACCTGTTATTTCCTATAAAACCCGTCTTCATAACTTCTATTTCCATAAATAAATCAAGAAGTATAACCAAGAATGTGGATTACTCTGATACTCAAATACCAACAGTCACCTTGCATCAAAGTATAAATACTGAACATCATTAAAATGCAATCAAGAAAATATGCGGAAAATATCAACAACTTGGAACGGACGATATATTGTTTAAATGACGATTATTATAACGCAATTCTGTAGAATGAAAATATTTTAATAGTAAGGCTGATTTGTTGCATGTACTGTGATTTTCGTTATATTATTTAATTATCAACCAGTCAATTAGATTGAGGTTGTTAGGTATCGATATCTGATTACATTAAAGTAAAAAAAATGGAAAAAAAATAAAACCTATACATTTTTAGATTCATTTCAGCCAAATATCGTAAAATTCGTTTTCATCGTTTGCCAGTAGTGTCTTAGGATCGGACTCCATCATAGCGTAAGTGTGATATATAGCATGTAGCTAAGTATTATTTCTGGCTGGGATTTTCTTTATATTATTCAATTACAAACCAGCCAATCAGATTGATTTAAGCCAAATATCGTAAAAGTCTTTTTCATCGTTTGCCAGTAGTGTCTTAGGGTCGGACTCCATCATAGCGGACACGAGCAGAGCGCACCTTACACCTTACCGCTTTGATGGAGACCGGGCCTTAGGATAGCAATGTCAATTTGTGTCTTAAAAATTCAAGAAAATCAGATTAATATTAGTATAGATTTAGATCTACAAGAAAGACAACGACAAAGACTCGTTTGATTTTGTACAACGAGAAACGGAATCCGATTAATTATTTTGTATTAGACCACACAATTTCTTTATTTGTGAATTTATAATTAAGGTTATTATTATAATACTTTCAGTATACATTGTTTTAATTCAAGTTCGCAAAGTTTATCAATATATTGTTATTTTAAGAAATAATAATACTTAGGTGGTCATGACGTAAGCGATTGTGGAGCATGGGAGCAAATGGTGTGTGGTACGAGTTATAAGAATGACGAGACTCTTATATGAAGTGGGTCATCACGAAAAATTAATGCAGGTGAATGTGTCTAATATATATGACACTATTTCCTTCTATAGCTCTAAAATATTAATAAATACAGTTAAAATTTTAGGTTTTGAATTTCATTTTTCCTTTATTTCTTTGACCAAATCTCTATGTATTATTTTTAAACAATCCTTGAGTTTGACCAAAGAAGCATCTCATATAACACAGCGGGCATTGATCCTCCATCACACGCTTACCCAAAGCAAACACCTTATTTACTTACTTTACCTTCTCGACTCATCTACAACAATTCTAATCCTTTTTCTAAATCGCTATCCGCTTCTAACTCGCACCCTAACCGGAAACGCTAACCCTCGCCCTAGCCTATATAATCAGTTTGTACCGGACACTAATTACATTAATTAACACACCACATATAAATTATAAGTTAATACACGTGGCTTCACACCCTTTCGTTATATTGCACCTATTTTGCATAACTTTGAGCGAAATTATAGGTTCGTTTTAACGGGTTATGTTGGCTCATTAATTTTGACAAAGAATGGTAAGTAATGTTATAATTATGTAAAGAATGTAAAGGGTAATATAAAGGGTCACTCATGGTCATCTGATCCTAAACTAAGAACAGCTTGTGCTATGGTAACCAGACAACTGAAAATATAATCATACTTAAATATTTTTAAGCACATACATATCACAGATAAATTATACCCAGACACAGAACAAATGATCGTGCTCATCACACAAAGATTTTTCCTGGATGGGAATCGAACCCAAGACCTAGTAATCAGGGTCCCTAACCACTAGACCAACAATCTAGTCAAATAAATATTATAAAGATCGATGAAACGTGTCGAACCCACGACCTAGTAGTCAGGGTCCCTAACCACTAGACCAACAATCTAGTCAAATAACTATTATAGAGATCGCTGAAACCAGTCCCATATAGCATGGTTTTATCCTAGAAAATACTTAACACCAACAAGACTGTACCTGTACCATCTACAATTATACCAGTGATAAACGTTGACGGACAAATTACTGTATTTTGTACCTAACCACTACATGGCAAGTAACATGACTCCAAGTCAGATACAATCAAGTCAAGTCAAGTCAATCAAGTCAGTCAAGTCATTAAGTAGAGGGGGCGTAATTGGGACTCTGTAGTGTTGACTTAAAAAAGGTTAGTTTAATGGTCTGATTTGAATATTCGATTGTTATCTTTTATCTTTGTTTTAATCGGTGGTTTTAAGACTAAATTGAAGCGAGTGATTAATGGTTTGTACTTAGTATATATACCTTATTCTCTATTCTTGAAATTATTTCAGGGGGTATTGACTATTTTCAGTCCACATAAAGGATGTCAAAACCGGATACCGTAAGTAAGCATTGCTTTAGCATCTACGGTGTATTAAAATTACATGGCCACAAATATCGAAAACTGCTATTAAAATGATGCTTCTACATTTTATTAGCTTATATTAGATCCCACTGCTGGACAAAGGCCTCCTCTTTCTTCTTCCAAACCTCTCTGTTGTTGGCGATTTCTGTCCACGTGCCCCGCATAACTGACTAGATCATCACACTACCTACATTTTGCATTACACATAATTTTTATTATGTAAAAAGCACTATGTTTTATGAATGCTACTATTTTAATTTTGACAAGAACTGGGCCTACTCCCTATAAAACGTCAATTACAACCTGTTTATAGTACAAATATCTATATCGTTGGTTCTTCCAGTGTTATGCAAGTTTTCTATTTATATACAAACAGACAGACAAGTTATTGCTTATATTAATGAATACGGAAGTTCTGAGAATGTTCTATTAATCTTAAAAGGAATTTAGGTTGTGAATACAAAACAAAAAGTATCTTATGCTTCATCGTTAAGGTTAATTTTAGATTGAAGAAATATGAAGTATTTTTGTATATTTGCGGCTGTATTATGTAGTGGTGTAGACAGATGCGTTGCTCATATTTTGCTAAAAAGTTAGACATGACAAAGATTACTAAATCGATTGTTATTTAGCTCAGAAATATTACGAATTTACATATCTTTAGATGTAAATAAATTTAAAGCTTATTTGTGTCCGTAATTTTGGAAAGCTCTTTTATTTTCCACAGAAATTGCTAAGTAACGTATAATTCACCACGATCTTATAACACCAACTACATAAAATTAGAAGTAATCAAATGGACATTTAACCAGACATTTTTCATCCTCCAAAGTCGTGAGGTAGCAATTTCCTTAAAAACGAGGAACCGAACATGTATCATCACTTTCAACATCCTGAAAATAAGCAGCTGCAACATTCCAAAAACGAGAAGCAATTTATCCTGGAATTCAGTCCATCCCCAACGGAAGACACTTTCAAGATTACTAAGGCAAATCATCGAATCATCCATCTCCACCCGAAAGAGACAGAAGAAAATTCCCATACGAGTAAGCGAGACGCAAGAAGTCATGACGTATCATCAAATCATTGTTTCATCTCCACTCGAAAGGGAGAGAAGATTTTTTCTGTATGAGTGAGGGAGAAGAAAGATAGTCGGCAGTTCTTTTGATGGAAGATGCTATCTTCAAAGGGCTGGGTCATAATTTTTATGGGTTTTTTAAGTACAAAGGGTTTTTGACTTTGTATTGGAGTCACGGATTGTAATTTTAGGCGGGGTTCGTTTTGACTTTAGATTCGGTTAAGGCTTGGTTTGAGTTTGTGTGACCTGGTGACTTTTTTTGAGTATTGATGATAATTTTCTTCTTAAATTCAGCTTATCTCTAGACTATTTTGAGTTCTATATTGAGTATATTCATGGGATATTTGACATACATTTTATAGTACTTTAAGACTAGCAAAGATCAGCATATGACAGTTCCGTCATATAGGTTTAATAACTAGATAAATTGAGACAAAGTTTGGTAACTTAGGTTTCAGTGTAGTAGGGATTTAGTAGAATTATAACGACTAAAACCGTTTCAGAAAAACTAAGAACAATAAATAAAAATGTATTTTGTTAGTAACTCCATATATTATGTCTTTTGATACCGAGGAATTGCTTAACTTTATTTAATAATAATAATATATTTATTTGCATAAAACATGGTATATAAAGATGTTACATTAGTTTGAGATCATACATGTTTTGCTTAAAATTAAAGCATGCAAAATTAACTAACTATGCTAACATTAACATTTTAGGGTATGTTTCATATATTCTTTAATGGAATAAAAATTGAATAAAACTACTTTTTACGGATTTTTTCGCGGTTTTAATTTTAGATTTTGGTCCCGACGTTTCGACACCTTTGCAGGTATCATGGTCACGGGCAGACTGAGATGGCGTTCGTCTTGACAGAAGATGTTGCTCGTTCTACCTTCATATTTTAATTTATTATTGAGTTCCGACCTACGCAATATGAGCTCACTAAGTCTTGATGTCTTGCAGCGCTGCTCTTGGGTTTGGTCTTGAGTTTGTGTATTATTGGGTCCCAAGTAGGTGATATCTAAGTCATACATAGGGCAAACAAAGCGAACGATCGCGGAGAGGCTCAAGGAACATATCGCAGCTGTAAAAAACCGTCAGACATCTAAATCGGCAATTGCAGAGCACCTACTACAGCCGGGCGTCAGTCACTGGATTCAATTCCATCGCGCGCAAGTCCTCTCCACCGATCGCCACTTTCATTCGAGAGCAGTGCGAGAAGCGATTGAAATCAAGAAACATCCTAATTTCAATCGGGAAGACGGCTTTAATCTATCAGCATCGTGGAATCCAGTGATTCGTTTAACACAACCGCGCGTTTCTGCAAGGCCGGATAGTGATCGTAATACGGACACAGTCAGTACAGTGTGTAGGGTAGTTCAAAAACATGGGGTAGATGAAGAAAAATCATCAACGCCGTGCACGGAAGAATGACACCGCATCTCCAGTCTGCTTGCGACCACGGCCGGTGTAACCCGGTCGAAACGTCAAGCCCTAAAGGTATTTATGCATGTACGCGCTAATCCCCGTCATAATATTACTATAGGTGATATCTTCCAGCCATCTTCTCTATTGAAATTAGGGTATAGAAAGGAATAAAAATTGTATTTTATGAGGCATTGGTTCAATTTTACTTTAAAAAGTTTACAGTTGAGTATTTTTAGTGTGCAAGGTAATTTATTAAAGAGGCGTATACACATAGCCAAACAACTTTTATTATATTTAGTTAGCCTAGGGAGCTCACTTAATACAATTTAAGTACTTAAGTGTTAATTTCCCATGTTAAGTATTGAGTGACAATTTAATTATATTTATGTGCCTTTAGTATTGAGCAAAAACACTTAAATTTTCTTTTATGTTCCTCTACTTCACTCATAGCTAGACCACCAGGAAATATCAAACTGTATATTTATGATCATTTTATTATCATAATCCTTATTAAACCTTTATTAATTTTCTATGTCACAATATAATAATCCCTACATTAAATATAATTTAAATCCAAATGCATTTCCGTCTTCATATTTAAACAACAAAAACTACGATTACTCTATTACGTACAAATATTATTAAAAAATCA
Source organism: Autographa gamma (assembly GCA_905146925.1). Classification (NCBI taxonomy): domain Eukaryota; kingdom Metazoa; phylum Arthropoda; class Insecta; order Lepidoptera; family Noctuidae; genus Autographa; species Autographa gamma. The sequence goes on from LR989875.1 coordinate 1,933,142, forward strand.
GTCACGGCTTTGAAAAGTTGTATTAAAACCGCACTGCATATGCTCTGTCTTTGTCTACGCGGTGTATTTTGTGTTGCTATCTCTTTCGCTCGTCGCTTCCTGGTGTCGTTTCTTTAATCTTTATTAACTTGCGACAGACGCACGCGCATTTCGCTTTTGATTTCTTTATAGTAGAAGAGTAAGGAATTTATATCGCTTTTTTTGTTAAAGATTGTATGCTTTTTCTCCTGTATTCCACAAGATTGTAATGGAAACGATGTATAAAATATGTTAAAGAAAATATAATACTAAACTATTGCCTGATTAGAAAAACAGTCGGTTAATTGTCGAATACAGTAGGTACTACATGAAACTTATATTTTCCCTGAATCTTCAAAGAAAGCCAATAGTTTTTCACTTTTATCAAAAACGAATACTTACTTTTTAAAGATCACTATAGCTCTAAAACATTCAAATATTTATAAAATACAGTAACAGAATAATTGTCTACATCGTCAGAGGTTAAGTCTACTATAAAAATAAAAGACTCTTAACAAACATCAAAACTTCTTTTATTTTACATCAACATCAAGCTTACATTATTTTGTGTATGACAGCTACATGCATAAGTTACAGGCATTTTTAATTTGATGCTTCGTTACACGTTCATTAATCACTGATTATCTCTGACATGTACCTACTACAGTCACGAGCAAAAAGCTGTATAGAATCCAGCCTATAAACGTCCCACTGCACAGGCCTCTTCCCATATAGAGAAGGCACGAGCATTGATCACCATGCTTACTTTGCGGATTGGCGATTTCATATCCCAATTTTGGAATCTAGGTTTCCTCACGATTAGAAATAATATATAATAAATATATTAAGCAACTTTTAATAAGACAAATGCATTTTTGAGAATTTGCAAACGTCTGGGTGACCTAAAAAGCAAGCTTCTACCTAGGTCAGCGCATAAGCATTGCCATACAACGTGGCAATGCTGCCAGCCTTTTGGGCACACACCCAGTCGACATCGATGTGGATGATTTTTTGTTGCCTTATAATTTTAGATTTTTTCGTTAATAGCTTTTTTTTTCTTTTTCATGTTGTTGTAAGTACCCTTATTGTTGAATAAACATAATTAATAATCTCTCATTGTTTTTCTGTTCAATTCTGGATCGGTATTGTAAAACATGTTATGAAGAAATTATTGAAAATAGTTCCTTAATCATTCACATAATTTTCTTTTTGAATTTTTACCAAGAAATCTCGCTATAGTTTTCCAATTTCGCTTTTTATACATATTTGTCTTCGTGACTGTACCTAGCGTTAAGTTTAAATGGATTAATTAGCTGACACAGAGTAGATAGTGCTTAGAGTGATGTAAGAGGAGGTTGGTACATGATGTGCTATCTTCTTGTGATTAGTTTATGCTAATATTGTAGTTAACAGGACTAGTTTCATGTAGTAATAGGAAGTATCCTGTGCCTCGCTTTTAATGGTAAATGGATATTTAATTTGCAGAAAGAAGATCAAAGGATAATTACGCTGTTAGAGAAACAGTACCTAATTAATAAGTACAATTTAATTTAAGTACATTTTAAGTTTTCTTGTTGTTTGTAAACTTATGTAATTAATTAAGTAGTTTCCGTTTGATTGTTGTATATATTTCAAAGAAAAATGAAAAAATGCCCGAACAAAATACACTTTATCCGTTAAGGGGTTGTTAGGTATCGATATCTGATAACATGAATGTAGAAAAATTGAAAAAAAAAATTATAACCTATTTTTTTTTTTTCTCCTAATGGATAGTGAGAGTGACGGCATCGTCACAGGTTCTGACAAATGATCATACAAAAGGCCACCATTAGCACCGACGAAAATGGTGGTGTAGTTTTTTATTTATCTTTAAATTACCCTATATCCCCCTTTCGGGTCGGACAAGGGTTACGTCACATTGTACATAATGTATAATCATTATATCTATCCTGTAGTACTTAAATGATAACATAAATAACTCTTTAATAAGAAGGCGAAAGAAGACTAAAAAAACTAAACTACTTTATCTTTTCTTAAAAGTTATTTTTTATTTCATAAAAAGCACACGTTAACTGCAATAAATAAATCACGAGCGCTCCATTTACACACTACTCTATGGCTCGCACGCTCAAATTGGCAGGAATTTGGAACAATCATTTTGTTGTGGTATTTATAATTAGTTGTTCGGTAATTAGCTGTGCCCATGTTACCGTTAAAATTAAACTTTATACCTACTGTACCTTATTTAAGGTTTTTTAAGACATTGGTATGGTCAAAGTATGGTAAAATACTGCAGAGACATACGCAAAAGGCTCCTAAAGAAGAGAATTCCTACAAGAATTTGTATCCCAGTTTTTTGTATGAAAAGCCTTTACCTAATTTTCCTTATTCTTTTTTTATTGTGTTCACTTTCACAGCCTAATAAGATGAACTAGAATATACAAAAAAAAATCTGTTTGCGTAAAAGGCAAGCATATCTATTATTTTAAATAACTCCAGTATCATGACCCATGATCATTATTAAAGATTTAAATATACAACAGATATATGTAATGAAAATCTTACGAAACACATGTCAAAAGTCAATACTATGAATGAATTTATACATTTATTTTATTTAATTTATTTATTTATTAAATTACAACGGCATACACCAATTACAGTAATTCAAAATTACAATATGTAGAAATACAAAATAGACACAGGAAACACAAAGTATTTAGAACAAGTTATTTACATTATTAATATTTATAGTAGGTAATATATACATTAGTGCCATTAAACAATTCTTATAAGTAACTACTTGTCAAAAGTTTCACAGAACTTTAAGGAAGCTGCTAGAATAGCGCACCATCTATCTTCAAAGATATCACAATCGGGTGCAGTATCAAGCAGGGCATTGATTGCAGTACGCATGCGACATAGAGGAGATTGAGCTCGAGATACAGTGCGGTAGTGAGCTGTGGCAAACAGCCTGTGCCGGTGGGATGGTCTATGACGTAGATAATTCTCTGGTACATAGAGCTTGCACAGTATATTGTGTAATTCCGGGGCATCTACAATACTACGCAATATTTTTACGGCCATTATAATCTGAGTTCTGGCTCTGCGTACTGAAAGAGAGTTGTAAGCTAACATTCCTAATAAAAATTTGGTAGGGTATAAAAAGGGGTAATATCCAAAGATTATTTTGTACATGGCACGCAAAAATGCTTTCTGTACCTTCTCAATTAATAAAATATAGGAGGACATACATAATTTGAATTCATGAATATAATCACATTACCTAATCTCTTGTAATGAGCCCACGCGTGTTAATAGCAAGAAAACTTGTTGACAACCAACCGGTCTCGAGAAAGTGAGATATTTACTCTATGGAAAGTGAAAAGAAAAGCTTTTGTCTATGGTATTAGTGGATATCCGTGGATTAAGCCACAATATTACAAAAAAAAAATGCATATTACATGTATTGGTCTGAATACTATAAAAGTTTTGTAACACGAGTATACCAAGGAAATTAATATAATAATAATATTCCGGGACATCTCACACACGGTTATCTGATCCCAAGCTAAGCAGAGCTTGTGTTATGGTTACCAGACAACTGATAAACATACTTATATATTTCTAAATACATACATATTATAGATAAAATTACACCCAGACACCGAACAAATGATCGTGCTCATCACACAAACATTTGTCCCGGGTGGGAATCGAACCCACGACCTCCGGCATAGCAGTCAGGGTCTCTAACCACTAGACCAACAGGCCCGTGAAAATTCTTCAATTTTAACGTTTATTGGACGTTATTGATTAATGCTGAAAATTACACGTACGTAACAGACAGAGTTACTTCGGCATCTATAATATTACTATGAAAGAAATTGAAAACAGTGTTTAATTAATCGAACCCACACACAACGATCAGAAACCCCTAACAACAACCACAGAACATATTTTTATTTATCATCCATCATAATGAAATATGAATGAACGAACGAACTAATGAATGAACGACTCTTTAGATCAAGATAGCAGTTATCGTAAAGAGAAATGGCCACTGTTTATTATCTGTTGGGGGCAATGAACTTTATATTGATAAGGTTTTATAAGAGAGGCTATGAGAAAGACTGGATAACATATAGGTAGGGGAATTTTTAAAATATGTTTAATAATACCTTAAAGTATACGAGTCTTAAAAATCCCACTAAAAACTAAAAATGTTGACATAATATGCGGAAAAACGATAGGTACCTAGTACAATATTTATCACAAAGTTAGATCATGTTTAATTATTTAAATACAGATTAACTTATTTGCATCTCAAGGAAATTCGACAGATTGTTTGAAATTTTACGAAAGTATATAAATATTTTGTTGACTATAAGTAGTATCTTTTATTAGTGGTACTTACATTTTTTTGGCACCCGCAAAACAATCACGTAAACAGAATGTTAATTACCTGAAAACAAAAAAGAAGATTATTAGATCAAATGGTTCATTAAATACAGCTATCAGCCAAAACAGATAACTTACCACATTCTTATACTATTTCCGACTGGGATAAAATAACTAATAAGTATATCGTGACAGTAACAGACAGATGAAACAACAACAGCTTTTTCAAAGTCGGTTAAAATTTGAGACTTCCTCCAGCAAAAAAATGTAAGTAGGTAACAATAGGTGCCTTACGTGCAAAAAAGTTGCGAACGGTCAGCGCGATCGTTTGTTTACCTGTTCGATTCTCGGAAGGGGACTGTTATCTGGCGTTTTGTATCTGCATTATATACATGTTACTTGTATAGAGCACTGGGCATTGAGTGATGAGGCTGTTTTTTTAGTAAATGTGCTGGTTTTTGGTTGTGAAAGAGATTGGTAGGAGAAATTTTAAGTAGAAATTTTGTCTTTTCAATATATATATATTGTACATCCTACAATTTCGATAGATTAAGGATTGTTTTGTCTTTTAATTAAACATATTATGATTTAGATAGATTATGGAAGTAGTTAGTAGTTAATTATTTAAATAACTACAAGAGCTTTTGCATGCTATAATTTGTTCAAGTTAATTTTTTCTTTGACAAAATAGACAAGAATTTTACCATTCAAAATATAGTAATCTTAGTATGGTAATTTAAAAGTGTACAATAAACATAACATTTTACACAGTATATAAGCTTATAAGGATACTTAAAACTAAATAACCAGCTCTTTTTCCTACTTTTAATACAAAACTCTAAAACCCTTTTTATTACACATTCAAACATTACACATGTAACCCTAATCCCACAAAACATTAACCAATAATTTTTAACTCAATAGTTATCTTTAACTCATACCCGGAGGCATAAAGGATTTGGAATATAACTTTAAAACGTAAACCATAGATAAAGGTATGTTTAACATAACTCATGTGTGACGTGTCATTAAAAAGTTTAAAAAACAATGCTTTTTGGAGATGTTTCTTACACCTTTAGGTAAAGTCAGAAACAAAAAGGTTAGTTAAAAAAGTATATTATAAAATAGATACAATCTAAATGGTATGAGCTTTGAAATTTTTAAAATAAATAAAAAAAAACATTTACTTCAACAACATAGGCCATTCAAAATTTTAATAGTATAGTTTGTTTAGCATATTATTATCGGTTATATTAACTTTATCTAGGTAACTAGTTGTGTATTTAAAATTAAACATTTCAAGTATTTGTGTAGCTACAAGGTTTATTTAGATACAGTTTATAAAAACATAATTTCATTAAGTGGTACCTAAAAGATAAGTATAACTCTACAATACTACATTTGCAAACCTAACCAAATCTTAAACACTCAAAATCTTGACATCACAACATTTCTTTAAAACAAACCATTTGTTTGTCTATCCCTACAATTTGAGTACATTAACATAAAGAAAACCATTACATCTCTATTCCCCACAAAATACTTTAAAAGGATAATTTTAAATTCTAATTTTCTAACAAAGTTAATGTGTATTTACCATAATCCTTTGGGTTTAACTTTTATGTCGACCGTACTACATAGGTGGTCTTAGGCCGTAATTACTAACATGCAATCATAACTGTATTGTTCAAAAACTATTGGTCATGGTCAAAAAATATAATTTTATGTGAGTTTGTTTGAAGGGAGGATTATAAGAAGAAAATATTATATTACGAACTAGCTGTGCCCTGCGCTTTCACCCGCGTTAGTACCTATATCCTATGGAACCCTAACTTTTTTGAAAATTTAATATAGCCTATGTTAACCGCAGATAGTGTAGCTTCCCAACAGTGAAAGAATTTTTCAAATCGGTGGAGTAGTTTCGGAGCCTATTCAATTCAAACAAACAATTAAATCTTTCCTCTTTATAATATTAGTATAGATTACAGTTTTATTGTCTGTATTTAACTTCAAACTGCCGAAGTGTATTGTCAAAAATATAAACCTAGATAAGTATCATAATTACAATTTATCATGATTTTTTTTTTGTAATTTCTGAACAGAAATGTTATTTCTCGGTATTCTAAGTTAACGGTTTTTAAGTGCCCCACTTATTTTACAGCTAAAATAGAATGTTATGAAACGCAAGAAATAAAACTCAATTGAATATAACTAAGTAGTAGCAAAACCACCATTTCTATCTGTATACAAGTCTAAAACTTTTTTAGACAGAAAACACAATAATATTTCAAAGAATAAACCCAACACGGCAAATACTTCATAAAAGACAGTCGTGTTTAAAATTCCCAATCATCAGAGCTCGTGACAAAGGATAAAATCTCCGTGACCACGAGCGGACTAAAAGACATTTATTCGAAACGGAAACCTCTCGAAATCTCTAAAGGATCGAGTATGGCCGCCATTGTGATTCTGTTGGCAACACTCGTTGAAACAAGGCTTTATTTAAAACTTCCAACAAAAATAAAAATAAAAAGTATAATCCAAAAACCAAAAAAAAATTGTTTCACTGTTCGAAATTCAAAACAGGACTATTTTTTTTCTTTTTATAACTGGCCAGAATATAATATTTTGTAAAAGTATAAAAATAAAAGTTTTAATTTTCAAACAAAAAAAAAACAGAAAAAAGTTTTCTACAATTCGAAACCTAAAACAGTACCTATTATTTTTCCTTTTATAACTGGCCAGGATAGAAAATATTTAAAAATAGAACACAATCTTTGAATTAGGAACCGGATTAAGAGGGATAGTCGTTATTTAATGTTATCATCCTCGATTGTATTTGTCATCGATGGAATAGACAATAGGTCGTTAAAATACTTGGATTACATCTATTAATCTCTTAATATCTCTAGATTGGACCTTGTCCCTATTTTTAAAATGTATGACCGCATAGAAGCTTTAAAAACCTTCTACATTTGTTTTATCTTCTCGAAGCCAAAGACAAAACAAACTTTCGTTTCCAACTAGGAAAAAAAAAATGTCATACTCGTAACATAAAAAGATATATCATGTTCCATATATTACTGTACGAAATCTTAACGAGAGACGATGGTAATGAATCAGTATAAGGTATATTCATCTCCATCACTAAAAATAGAGGTTCATTATGGTTAAAAATGGTATTAAGTTATAATGATAGAGCAGACTGAAGTTCAATAGAACAGTAAGTTTCAGACCTGAAATTAACATAACAACCTCTATCATCACACTACCATATCACTCCTCTAGGGCATAAACCTCTAAGAATCCCATTCTCTCCTATTCTCAAATAAACAGCCGTTACCAAAAAATAACCATAACATCAGAATCACCGGCCACCCATCGCCTGACCATCCACAATGGTAAGCACATCACCTGCCGGCGCGGCGCGGGCGCAGGCGGCTGCTCAGACAAAAGCTTACATAAATCTATGTCCGGAACGTGCCTAGTAGTGGGGCTGTGAATTTTGTGGGTGATGGGATAGTTCTGTTTACTTTATTTTTATTTTTGAAGAAAATATTTTTAAATTTTATTAATAAATATATTTGAAATTTTAATATGAATTTAACTGCAATTGACCAAGAATATCTCCGTTTTTTTTTTGTAGAGATCTTTGCAGTTAGCCTGAGCGCAGGCTTTGACTGCTTCACCGGACTTTGGAATATTTATATAATTATCTATTGATTATTAAACGAAACTAAGACTGGACGTAATTAAACTTGCTGCTAAAACTACTGGCATACTATATTTAACTTCAAACACTTACTGAAATGAATTTAAGTACTAACTATTTCGCATTACTGTTAATTACTGCAAAATATACACATTACTTAAGTAAATACTCATAAACATAAATTATAATGAATTAATTCTAACAAAAATACTATTTTAATGTTAGGTCATGTAAATAAAGCCTAGGTAATTAGGTTCAGCATTGTTTAATTAATTGAATTCCTACACAGTGTAACAAATTTTATGGTGTTGACTTTTATGGCTCTATTATTTATGGTCTTTTCACATGCAAAATGCTATCTGATTTCATGTGAAATCTAGTAATGGTTTTATTCAATTCATTCAGACGTCTGAACACTAAAATATATTGTGGTATTCCTAAATAAAAGGTGCACCTAGATATCACACGCTATTTGAATACATTTTAACAAAAAAACAACTTTAATGTCACAATAAAAATGTCACACAATTTTATTGAATATTGTTTTTTTTTCTATTCACTGTTATTTAATGTTCTATTGTTAATTTTAATTACTTTACTAAACAATTTAGAATAAAGGATAATAAACTCTAAATAATAATAATTACTACAAAAAAATGACCAGCAACATTTTCTTTACGAATTCAATATTTGTCCACTTTTAAAACCAAATCACTTTATATAAATACAAAATAACTACAATTATCAATCACACATATATAATCACAGCTACAACCAAATAAAAAATATTTACAAAAATGTCCAACAAACCCCTAAAAATATACTCACACACACCTTAAAACCGTCATTATAATAAACATGAATAGTCCCAATTGAAGCGGTGTACTATTATTACAAGATGGCTGACTGTACCAAGCATTGTGCTCTTTCTTTGCGATTCACGGAAACAGAGTTTTGGACGTTTCTAGATATTTGTAGCCAGGTGGAGTATGAAGCATCTTTATTTCGTTGGAGTGTGTTGTAGGTGAAATAATGGCTTTGAATGCCTTAAGTTTAAGTTAAGTTTCATTTGAATTTATCCGGGATGTCAGTAAAATCTATGTTAGTTTATTTAACTTTCAGAAAACATGGGTTTTTCTTTACTTTTTTGTATCTTTTTATCCTTGCTGTTAGCCTGAGCACAGGCTTTGATTACTTCACCGGACTTTTGAGGACCTTAAGCCCTCCAGCCGGGATTTTTCTTTACGTATAGCTACGTGTATTTAGCTTTTTCACATGTCAACTGACCCAATACGAATTTCAGAAAAAGCTATGCAAGCATATCTTAAATAGGTTTTTCTACAGACACCTATGTTCTTTGCACTTTTTACGACACAATTATTTTGCTTTAATAAAATAGTTTTCGTATTATGAAAAATTGCAGAAAGGTGATGAAATATGAACTTATTACTTAGTTCATCTAGCGTTTAGACTATGCTCCTATTAGTGAACCTTCCCAATACCTACAGCAAAGCCTTAAAGCTAGGTTGCTATGGGAACCAAAGGTAGCTCATACAGCCGCGGAGGTTACGCAAACAGAATGAATGCCTGATCATGAATTGTTTAACATCACCCACGTGTTGTAGGCGTCTCTCGAATGTAGAAGCTTTTATAACGTTTAGCGTATTCCTTATAAGATATTTAGTTGTTAAAAACTTTACTTTTTCAAGTTTAAAAATCTCATAAGGTATCATAGGTATAAAATTTTGACTTTAGAGCCCAACGACCATGGGCTGTATGGTCGTTGTTAGAGCCCTACAAACTATGTAATTTTCCTATCCCTAGTGCAAAAAAGCACATGAAAATTAGTGATCAATATTGGCAGTAATAGTAATCACCGTTCTTGATTCAAAGCACAGAAAAAAAATTAATACGAATAAAAACAAGAGCTTCAATCAGTAAAGGGAAGAAACATCATATATGTTCTGAATCTATTTTTAAACTAATAAATAATAGTTTCTAGAATATTTCTGTCATTTCCAACACACTAGGGACCAAAACCGTATAAAATACATTCTTTATCTACCCCATAAGCTGTAATAATGTTGTAATAACCTAAAAACTCACTAATTCACAAAGGTACACCTTTAAAACCCTTTTCAAATAAAATAAAAACCAAAATGGCGCCAACCGAATTATAAGGCGGCAAATCTATGTTGCAGTCAAAATTACAAACCAGACAATTCTCAACTTTACCACTTTTATTTTAAAGTTACTTTTGTTGTAACAACAATTGATTATTTGCTTTCCGATCAGGTATCGTTTCTTTGGAATTCGTGAAAAAAAAAAGAACAAAAACTCGCGGTTTCTTTTGTGGCTCAAAAGTTAAAGATTATACGAAATGACCAAACTCCGAAGTTACGTACTGATTTTATCGGCTTTAAAAATAAATAATATGAATTGGACTTGACAAAACGTTGGTGATTTTTGTGTTACTCAATTTTGAGTCGAATTAATCAAGACATAAGGTACTTTTTTGCTTGGTTCTTGAAGAGAGATTTCTTTTACAATACTTTGTTTTTATCTTAAAGTAGTTTGTGAATTGCTCTTGCTAAATGCCCTTTGAGATTTTGATGACTCTCTTCTGTTTTTATGGCAACTAAGTTCTTTAGTGGCGACAGTTTTTTACAGCTTCTTAGCCACCATTACTTAACTACTGAACCTTTGTTAGTAAAGGTAATAAATAACATAACAATAGGTGTAATTAGATCTTTGCGGATATAAGGCAAAACTTGTTTTCTCATCACCTGATGAATTTTAATTATCAAATGATTCATATTTGATTGATTTTCTCTCTATCATTATTAGCTGATACTAATAATATTTAAATTATCAATAAAATCCTAATAACTCGGTTTTTTCAGTAAATAAAAAAAGATCTGATATTTAAAATATCCTTTTTTATCATCTATAAATACCTTTTCCTTTCTACCTTTCCAAACTGGAACCAACTCAACGTCCACCCATCATTTGTCTCAAACAGGAAGGGAACTCCCATAGCGCAACAAAAGGCCAATCACTTAGCTACAACGTCATTCACTAGATAAATTGATTCTACAAATGTCTATTAACTTTACAAAAGTGACATAAGTTATCGGATGGTCACATGACCTGAAAACGTCACTTCAATATAGTTTGTCGCTTATTTTATCAATTGACGCCAATTTATATCACCTAGCTAAAGGAAGAACGGAATTAGCATGGCTGTGTTAATTTACAAAAATGTCGTGGAAGAGAAAAACACTGTTTATAACAAGAGGTAAAATTAACTTTAAAGAACAACCTGTACTGATTTTAAGCACTTTATTTAACTATTTTTCTTGTATACTAAATATGAGAAATGTTCAAAGTCCTGGTCATTTAAAATATGTACCCAAAAAAAAAATGGTTCCACCAAAAAATCTCACCTTATTATTTATTCTTACAAAAACATTTGTAAGGTATCAAATTATACATTCTAAATCAAATAAGATAAGGGGTTGACAAGCATACAATAACTTAAATAGAAAAACAAAGGTATTTTATATTCAACAAACAAAAAACTAGACATTTTACGGTATTCCCTAATTCAAACGCTGCAGGGAACATGTTTCACAAAAACTACACCTTTTCGAAAACAATAAGTTATTGAATATTGTTTTTATCGAAATTTAGGAGAATAATGATGACATTTTATAGATTACTAAGACTCGCAACTATTTTATATGACATTTTATAGTCAAACGTCAATACCGAATAACTATTTTCTAATCACAGGCACAATTTCAAGAAAAAACATAAACAACAAAGTTGATTAAAACAGTAAACTTTTGAGTACCAAAAACTTACAATTAACGATTTGAATAAATAATTAAGTTTAATAACCCACGAGCATTTAATTATCATAATTGCACTTCGTAATTAGGTCAGTGGTAACTACAAAATATAATTAAAGTGGCCCTTTTATAACTAAATCCCTTGAGGCAAAGACTGTCAATTTATTTGAATGTCCGTCAAAAATTATGAAGGTAAACGAATGAATGATACGCCAGACAATCATTCTTTACTTCAATCTATCATTCGAATTGACCAATCACCTTTCGTCATTTTTATAGTTGTTTTTGTAACTCTTCACGTGGTAAGTATGTAAAGGAATATTTTAGAGGTCGAATAAATATATTGTTATTTTCCATTGTTGACCACCAAAAGCAGGATTGTATTTTATCTCCCACGCAAAAAGAGGTATCATAGCTCATGAACAAATTAACTAATTTTATTATTATTGTTTTTAGCCATAATCATCTTACTGCAAGGCAAAGGCCTCCCTTTCCTTCTTCCAATTCTCCCGGTCCTGGGCTATTGGTGTCCATAATATGGAAAAAGAGTCAAGCTCGTCTCGCCAACTTCTTCTGGGCCGGCCACGCGGATTTTTAATCATACATATTCAACTTATATCTTCTTCATTTACCGTTAGTTATAGCTACAATATTTTATATTATTATATTGTAACATGATAGGGTTTCATATCCCATCTGTAAAGTTTTCTCGAATCCCAATTGTCTAATTTGTATGAAAATAGGCGCCAACAATGAGTCATTCAATCTGTAACACAATATTGAATGAACATCGAACTGTATTGATTGCCGATCGCAAGGCAGCTGCGAATAACGGTACTGCTGTGTGCCACCGTTATTGTGCACGATTCGGGTAAATTACGAAACGTCTAATTTGATTTTATTTTTATTTTTTTGCTTTGTTACCTAAGTTGGTGTCGAGAAAGCGTATTTCGGTAATGAATTCTAATTATTTATTATATCATTAAGTTATTTTTTCACTCTAATATTTCTTTGTAGTAAGTAGGTTTTCAATTTTAAAAAGTTATTTCAAGATTATCGATATATTACTTAGACTAAAAAATATGTTACGTCTTTAATTACAGAGCTTCGTAATACCAAGAGAAAAGATCGATGTCGTGACTACTAATACTAATGATTCAATCAGCCAGAAAAATAACTATGCTTGTTGTAAGTATAAAAATATTACACTATTAATTAAAAGTTCTAGCCTGTATCCCACACCAAGCAAAAAGGCTTATACAGATAAAGAAACTAACATAGAACCAATGATATTCTAATAAACAGATATGTTATAAGCGTGCAATCGTTAAGACTCGAAAACGTCCTAATTGGGACGTATTGCCATTAACAACAACACTATTTGTCTCTTTTTTTCTTATGGGTTTTATCGCGCTATCTCTTTCGCTAGCTGCCGCGCTGCGCGGAACACTTTTTTCGATTGTTTTGTATGTGTATAACATATCTGTTTATTAAAATATCATTGCATAGAACTAACTACAAGTTCAAATTAAACCATTTTACTCACAAACTAGGTTAAACATCAAACTGTCCCATAAAACAGATGAAATATTAAACAATTACATTGTTATTAACAATTCGTGAACCCTCCATAATGTATTTAATGAAGATATTTTGTTATAACGATAATAATCTAACGCGAAGCAGATGTTAGCGCCATGTTGCTGACGTCATGACGTTTGTGCTTTTTTTGACACATGTGATTAGGCAAAGGAATTTGATGTGCGGTCTATGAAAAATAAATTTTAATTTTTAGGATTTGGGTACAGTTTTCATCGTTTTTAATATTTTTACATTCCTTAACTTGTGTGTTAATGACACTTTCTAATAAATATTTTCCTTAAATTTAAATAATATAAAGGTGAAGTTAAGTATGAGGGTTTTTAAGTAAATTAAGGTTTAGTTGAATATTCAAAAAAAATCTTGGAACCTGCCATAAATGGCTTATCTAAATCGTTCAGGTAGTATACAAACAAAGCTTCTATCCAATCCTACTTAAGTTTGTAAGTTTGTAAGCTTCACGCAAAAACGACTAAACAGATTTTGACGAAATGTAGCACAAATAGATATTATAGACCATATCTCTGATTGACGTTTTGGAGGCATTTCGTAGTTAATGTTATCTTCAAATCTATTATTTTCAATAATCATAATCCAGCCTATAAACGTCCCACTGCTGGGCACAGGCCTCTTCCCATACAGAGAAGGCACGAGCATTGATCACCACGCTTGCTCATTTGCGGATTGGCGATTTCAGATCCCAATTTAGGAATACAGGTTTCCTCGCGTTCTTTTGCTATGTATTTTCAATAATCTGTGCTAACAAAATCGCTTCTAGTTTAAATGTATAAAATCGCAACATTGTCATACAAAGTAAAAGAAGTATCGTGTTTACAACTACAATTTTGTTTCTATGTCTTTCGGCGATTGGTTATGAATGATAATACATCAAACAATAAGTCGTAAACAAGTGGGTCAGCAGAAAGTCTTGTATGCAAATAAAGGAACGAATTTAAATGAATGGAATTATATTTTGGAGTTCCGTTCTCGGTACAGTTGTAAAATTTTGATAGTTTAATGTCCGTTACTGTGTTTCATTGATAAAGGATGTGTGTTTAACCGACTTTAAAAAAGGTGGAGGTTATCGATTCCAATGTACCTAATAATAATTCAAACATATTTTTTCTTGTTTTTTTTCGGGAATATTTAATTTTTATGTAATTATGAACCGAGTTTAATCAATGTTTTTGTAATTAGTGCCTATATTATGTATGATGCCTTAATAAAAACTTGCCTTAATCATATTGGTTAGTTAGTACCAACAATTAGTCCATTAAAAATCCCTTCAGCTTTGTTATTTAAATACACTATTACCTATATTCCTTTAACTGAAATCTATTTCCAACAAATCCTTAACCAAGTTACATTTAAACAACTTAACCAAGAACCCTAGATTGAATCTAACCTATCATTCACAACAATAGGTCCGTAGACCTACCATGGGGTCTATGACGTCATAAATCCGAGTCACAATGGTGCATGAGTAAGCTGCCCACGCGCAGACCATAAGCAGGGGATTTATAAGGATTATAGAGATTAGGTTTGTCTGAGGTTTGGTTTTGAACTTGGTTTTAATGGTTAGAAAATGTAGGAAAGTAACTCTGTATATCATATAAATCATCATCTCTAAATAGTCATGCTGGTATATAATTAAATCAATAATTATAACACAAATATATATTTTTTTTTGGTTTATGAGAAATAAATGCATTCCTCTGTGGGTAGTCCCAAGTAACAGACGTGTTTTAGTGTGCTCTTAATTATTAACTAATTAATTTATAAAAATATTTAAAGTAATTAAATGAAACACACCTAGCAAATACTCCGCACCACCCTCTTGCTATTTAAATTTTATTAACTACAACACAAAATGGACAACAAATTCGCTAGCAGTCTGGCAGATCTGGAGCAGCTGTTCCATTCCCGTATGGCTGAATATGAAGATAAGCTTGTTAAAGCTTCTGCAGCAACAGGTTCAGCACCAGTCAGCATCACCTCCATCGGCAGCGAGTTCAAGGAATTCAAGAACTTTGTTTGGCAAGCACTGTCCAAGTTGAAAGCCCAAGTTGAGTTACTCGGTCATGGTTTTGATAGGCATGAGACATTCATGCGAAGAAAAGTGCTGCTGCTTCATGGGGTGCCTGAGAAACCACAAGAGAATCTACATGAAGTGGTGAGCGAAATTGTGACAAGCAAGTTGAAGTTAGAAGAATTAAAAGACTGCAATACCTTGCATATTTGTCACCGACTAGGACCTTCCAGACAGAAGACTCGACCCATCTTGGTAAGATTTTTCAGAGTTGAGCATCGGCAGCTTGTTTGGGAGGCCAAGAAACAGTTAAAGGGTTCCGGCATCACTATTTCAGAATTCTTAACCCAAACTCGGCATCAAGCCTTTCTTGCTGCTCGAAAACATTTTGGCATCATGAATTGCTGGACCACTGAGGGCAGGATAGTGATCCTTTGCCCGGACAAAACTCGGCGGAAGATCGAGACGGTAGGTGAGCTCAACGAGTTGACGACCCGTTTCCCCTGTGCCGCCGTCGAGTCCGCCGGCTCTGATCCTGGTTCTCCTAAAGTCGCCCAGGAGACCTCCAAAGTTCAGCGAAAGGCCAAGCGTCGGAACTGAAGACATTATGCACTCTGGTCCACGATTTCTTGCACTTTAGTTGTAACTTCAATCGTGCAATCTCATCCGCTTTCTGTATGTCGGTACTACAATTTTAACTTTCCGTAAACTTTTATTTCGTTACTTTTAAATCTTGATCCATTTCTTCGTGTAGGTATTTTTAAATTTTGTTGTGCACAGACTACTATTTCATTTTAGTTTGTTGCTTCTTTATATTTCTTACTATTTTTAAATCCAATGCACTTGTAATTTTTATTAATATTACTGATGTCTGTGGTTATTTCCTAGGGATAGCTGTCATAATATGTCAACTTGACATTTGCATGCTACGTTTAGTAACGTCGTGTGTAATTGTTGCGCATACGCGTTTTTGGTTAAATTTTTAAACGTAATTTTATTTTTATTTTTTTTTTAATTTTATGTCTTTTTTGTGTTTGTTGTAATGTATTTATTTCTATCAATTCACCAGCGACAGAGGGTGGTCGTTGGTATTGCTACTTGTTTATTAGTTTTTAATTTACTGGTAAATATTAGTATTGATATATTATTTAAATTATTATTATTTATTTATTTTAACTCTTATGGATGCTCGTGATGAGCTTAATGATAGTTTTTTTTCGTGCTCTTCTGAATCCTGCGGTTATGTTAGTGCGGATGACTTGAATTCTCCTCCTACTTTACACGACCAAATTTCCTCGCTTTTCTTTGACCATCGTAATAATTTTAACGTTGTACATATTAATGCCCAGAGTGTTCCGAGTCACTATTCCGACCTTCTAGCATCTTTTAGCAATGCAAATGTTGACGCGATTCTGATATCGGAAACGTTCCTCAAACCTTCACTCCTCTCTACTCAATTTCCTCTTCCCGGCTTTGTTCTTATTCGTAATGACAGAACCGGGAAAGGAGGCGGCGGTGTTGCCATATATTTGCGAGCTGATTTATCGCATAAAATTGTTATGGCCTCACCCTCTTTATATTCTGAGTCCCCTGAATTCCTTTTCCTTGAAATTTCTCTAAAATCTTCTAAGATTCTCCGTGCTGTCTTCTATTCCGCTAACTTACGTATAGACTATTTTAGGTCTTTTGATTCCACTCTTAGTGAACTGTGTCCTGTTTATAAACAGGTTATTATTATGGGCGATTTTAATACATGTTTGATTAAGAACGATTCTCGTTCTTCGAGACTTACTTCTCTCCTTTCCTCCTATGATTTACATGTCTTGCCCCTTTCGGCTACTCACTTTTCTCCTAACTGTACTCCTTCTCTTTTAGACCTTGCGATTGTCTCCTCCCCTGACAAGGTCA
Organism: Autographa gamma; assembly: GCA_905146925.1. Classification (NCBI taxonomy): domain Eukaryota; kingdom Metazoa; phylum Arthropoda; class Insecta; order Lepidoptera; family Noctuidae; genus Autographa; species Autographa gamma. The sequence continues at coordinate 1,950,663 of LR989875.1, forward strand.
CTAAGCACGGTCAACTTACGGCAACTTTCTCTTACCACGATCTCATTTACCTATCGTATCGTGTTCGCACTCCTAAGCAAAAGCCACAGTATTTTAATCTGCGAAACTACAATACGATAGATATTGAAGCTCTGCAAGCCGACGCCATCGCACTTGACTGGTCACCTGTCACTGAGTGCCCCGGCACGGATCAAAAAGTGACATGCTTTAATTCTTTAGTCCTGGGTTTGATGGACAAGCATGCACCAGTTCGTCGTATTAAAATGAAGTATAAGCCTGCTCCGTGGATAACTGCTGAAATAAAAGCTCTTATGGCCCGCAGAGACAGGGCTAAAACTAAATTCAAGGGCAGGCCGTCTGATGTGTTCCTTGAGCATTACAAGGTTCTGCGCAATCGTTGCAGTCGTCTGTGTAGAGATGCCAAAAGACGCTACTTCCACGAATCACTTTTTAACCGTAGTTCATCCGATGTCTGGAAATTTCTTAAATCTGTTGGTATCGGCAAATCATCAATAAACTCCCGTATTGACATAAATCTAAATGATTTAAACCTATCACTTTCTCTACCACCGATCCATTTAGCTCTTAATGTCAAAACAGATACTCTTACAGAACTTATGAGCTTGCCGGTACCAAACTGCCCCCTCTTTTCTTTTAGCCCCGTTTCTGAGACTGACGTTGAAAAATCACTACTTGCAATCTCTTCCAATGCAGTTGGCAGTGATAACGTGTGCTCGAGAATGATCCGTCTCATCCTTCCCTGTCTGCTCCCGATCCTTACCCATATTTTTAATCACTCCTTATATTCTTGTAATTTCCCATCTGCCTGGAAACAGGCACATATTATACCTTTACCAAAGATCTCCAATCCTTCTCTGCCATCTCATTTTAGACCCATCTCCATCCTTCCTTACGTCTCCAAGGTACTCGAGCATATCGTTCACAGGCAGATCACTGGTTTTTTGACGTCAAATTCTCTCATTTCTTCTTTCCAATCTGGTTTCCGTTCCGGTCACAGCACTGTCACTGCCCTGTTGAAGGTGACTGATGACATCCGCTTGGCAATGGAGAATAAGATGATGACGGTCCTTGTCTTGCTGGATTTCAGCAGCGCCTTCAACTCGGTAGACTTTGATGTGCTGCTTGGCATCCTAAAATCTCTAAATTTCTCTTCTTTATCTCTAGCCTGGTTAGAATCTTATCTTCGGGGTCGCTCGCAGTGTGTTCGCCTTGAAGATTCTTACTCCGATTGATGTGACCTCACGGCGGGTGTTCCCCAGGGTGGCGTCCTTTCTCCTCTTCTCTTCTCTGTCTTCATCAACTCTGTTACTACAGTAATTTCTTCTAACTTCCATCTTTATGCAGACGACTTGCAGCTGTATCGCCACTTTAGTTTAGCTGAATCAGACTCTGCCATTGCTGCCTTGAATAAAGACCTGGCCTCCATTTGTTCTTGGGCTAACTCCTATGGTCTTAAGGTGAATCCGTCAAAGTCTCAGGCCATCATCATAGGTAGCAAGTCTATGCGGAGTCGATTAAACTCGTCATCGATGGCGCGCCTATACTTTGATGGAATCCCGATCAACTTCTCTGACACTGTTAAGGACCTGGGAATTATAATGGATGCGAATCTTTCGTGGCGTCCTCAAGTTGCCGAAGTTAGCCGTAAAGTTCATTTTTCCTTTCATTCCCTTAAGTCTCTTCAACACTTCTTGCCTCTGCAAACAAAGATCTCTCTAGCCCTATCTGTAATCCAACCCATTATTGATTATGCTGATGCTTGCTATTTGGATGCTACCGAGGAGCTCCTTGATAAACTTGAGCGCTTGCAAAATTTATGCATTCGTTTTGTATTCGGTCTGCGCAAATATGACCACGTATCTCACCTTCGCAAGCAGCTCAAGTGGCTCCCAATCCGTCTTCACCGGAACACTCGCATTTTATGCCTTCTTTATAATGTCCTGTACAATCCAACGTATCCCTCTTATCTGCGTGAACGCTTTACCTTTACCCGTCCTCCTAATGCCCCTTGCAGAACGCAAATAAAATCTCTGCTACATTTCCAACCCCACTCCACTGACTTCTATTCCTACTCCTTTACCGTTCACGCAGTAAGACTTTGGAACTCGCTTCCGCCTGACATCCGCAATTCAAAATCTCTTTATATATTTAAGAACCGTATTAAAGAGCATTATCTCTCCTTATAATTGTATTGTTATATACTTTATTTATTTATATATATATATATATATATATTCGTTATAGGTATGTATTATTTGTGTATTTATATATGTATGTTATATAATTTGTAGTTTTATAGTTTGAGTCGCACACTGACTGCCAATATTGACGACATCTCCTTTCGCGGGTCTGCTGGCAGAAATTTCTTTAGAAATAAGCAGTACCTTTGTACATCATCTGTAACCATCCAATATCTCTTTTCTATAAACTTTTGTGTGTGTACATAAATTATTAACTAAATAAAATAAATAAATAAAATATTTTGATTTTGATTTCAAGTTTGGTCAAACGATTTTGCAAGAAAACGTTGTGGTCTGAAAGAAGATGTAGTGACAAAAATTGATAAAGGTATGTTGAGATGGTTTGGCCATGTCGAGAGAATGAATGAGGAACGATTGACGAAAAAAGTGTATAAGGCGAGTGTGAATGAAAGTTTTGGAAGGGGTAGACCTAGGCGGACGTTTCTAGACCAAATCGGAGACGTCTTGAAAAAAGGCCAGGTCAAGAGTACCCTAAACCGAAGAGCATGTATGAAGGGAATTATGACAGTGGATGAAGCGTAACAAGTATGTAAGGATCGTAGCAAGTGGAAAGAAGTGGTCTCTGCCTACCCCTACGGGAAACAGGCGTGATTATATGTATGTATGTATTTTGCATATATAACTTAAAGAAATGAATATGAAAATTGAAACCTCGTCTTGTTGTGTGCAAAGTTTCATTGAAATCAATTCAGTGGTTTTGAGGATAATCTCACACTAAAAACGCTACATTTCAAGGAACAATATTTTAGCTTTCATTTAATCCACTGGGCACTGGTCAAGCCTATTCCCTAAGCATCATATACATATAGATTTACATAACTACACTGCATTAAGTCGCTCCCAAATTCCAGTGAAATAAACAAACTACCCCCAAATAGGGGTGACCGGTACTTAAAACATAACCTCTATAGCACTGGCTATTAACTCTGTTAATCGATATGAAACAAAACTGTCTCTTAAATAGGACAATGTTTTGAGACAGAAAAATACTTATCTACTTTCAAAATGTTTGTTTGATGAGCAACAAGCATGTGGATAAGGGTTTATTCATATGAAAATACAGCCTTTCATAGACATTAATACCCCAAAATCATACATAACATTTTTTTTTTGGGAATTGCTTTTCATTATCCTTGATATAACCAAGATTTGGCTTGATCTTATAAAAAAATTCAAAAGGAGTACGATCTCAATTTGTCTCTATGTTCATAACGCGAAATCAACGGCAATTGTTGTTCTATTAAAAAATACTAAAAACCTATAAAAAAAATCTATGCACTATCCAGAGGTGATCCCATATTAATTTCACTAAAATCAGTTATTTTTCATTCATGTGTTATACATACATACATATAATCACGCCTCTTCCCCGTAGGGGTAGGCAGAGACCACTTTTTTCCACTTGCTAAAATCCTCACACAGTTATTTCGCTTCGTCCACTTTCATTATTTCCTCCATATATGCTCTTCGGTTTAAGAACTTACAAAACTCTTCACAAATCAACAAAAATGCTGTAACGAATTTCCGACAATATTCATGTATTACAATTTCCCCTATTTTCAGGGGTGGCTGATATTTGGCGCCACAACGACGCGACGCGTTGCCATGGTAACGCGGTTAGCTATTGACTATAAAATATTAGCTTTTCAGGACAATCCATCATTTTGATTAATGAGCTGTTAAGTGATTTGAATGATTTTGTATTCAAAGGACATATTAATTACTAATTGAATGCATGAATAAGAGTTTTTTTTTCGTTTATAAAGTCCTAGCTGTGCCCCGCGGTTTCACCCGCGTGAATGACAATACATACATTATCTTCATAAATTATAGCCTATGTGTTATTACGATGTATAAGCTACATTATTGTGAAGTTTCATTAACATCCATTCAGTAGTTTTTGCGTGAAAGAGTAACAAACATCCACACATCCATTCTCACAAACTTTCACATTTATAATATTAATAGGATTTTTAGCCGAAAACCACTAAAATGTTTTGCTATTTGATGTTTATTATTTGTTCTTGTCGTAAATAAAACTTATTTACCATTGTGAAAAGCAAATAAAAGTTTTGAGTTTAAGTATTGAGTTTAAGTTTATTAAAGAATCATTCGTTCAAATTACAAGTAAATTTTAACTAAAGAAACATAATTCTTACAGACTATTTTTTTAAATGAAAAGTAAACCTTTTATTTTCTCTTAATTATTACCTACTGTAACACGTTCTTAAATGTTCGTCTGTAGTTATATTATACCTCAAAGCGATGATACCAACATAGCTGCACCAAAATAGCATTACGAAATATATTCCAAAATAAATCTATTTTAAACGTAGTCCCATACAAAACCATACTCACCCTACATAGATCAAATTTCGGCGGAGAAAGTGGGCCACATGTGTGTATTCAGCCAATATACAGGATGCGTCACTGTGTTAACGTTCATTACTTTCTTGCACGCTGTTTTGCATCACTCTGTATGTGTGTTTTTAGTTTTAGCTAGGGAGTAGTGTAATTTTAAGAATTGATTAATTACCAACATAAAAATAATCATAGTTTTTTAAAGTCTAACATTTTTGATAATTAGTTTCTTATTTTACACATTTAAAGAACACAAGAAATAGGTGAGGAATATGACAAGCAGTGGGAAGACAAGCGCTGTGTATGATGATGATGAAAAAAAACATTATAAGATAGTTTGAATTAAAATATAAACTATTAATTTAACAGATCGTTTCTAAGTAGATATTAACATCACATATCATCACGCCTGTATCCCCTAAGGGGTTGGCAGAGGTGTACTAATGTACACCCACAGTTCGCCGACATGTTTTAGGTCCCATGTAATAGGGGGCGAGCCTATTGCCACTACCCGCGCACAAATCCAAACTCCGACCTGCTACTGAGAATTTCATAGAAAAACGCAATAACACCTTAGTCGACTCGGGAATCGAACCCAAGACTTCCAGCGTGCAGTCGCGCTTAGCACCACTGGCCAACGAGGCAGTAGATATTGATAGATAAAATAAAAAATCCATTGCTGTATGTAAGTTTTATTAGGATGAAGGGTATATATTCTGGGTATTTTCTCGCGTCATAAAAGCGTCTTATAATATAACAAGATTGTGGTAAAAAATATATATAATGTGATGACAACTTGTAAAGTAATGTCGGTAGAAAGTTAATAATTATATTCATAATCCGCGAAGGGTGAGAAAGGAGAATAAGTGAAAATCGATGTAACACTTATTGGATAAATTATGAGCGAAATTATACTGTATGGAGACACGTTATTTACTTTATTACATACTGATTCCTCACTAGTAGCGTATATTTTTATAACACATTTTTTTTGTGTCACTTTTCGGGAGCTGTTCGTGTAATGCTTGTTCGGTGCGCGCTCGTTAGATCTAGTAACCCTTTTAAGTAGCTAGTCTGGTTTTTAAAGACATGTTGTCAAAAATATATTTTATATATTATATTATAAAAATGTATTATTTATTTTATTTTACTTTATTTGGGAAACAAACAGATAAAATTACAAACATAAGTATAAAAAATAGGTACTACAGTATCCAAAGTCAGTTTCCACAGATTAACAAACAATTTTTAGCTTAACAACAGCATTCATAACATAACTATTCATAACGATTTACACTTGATATCCATCTGACTGTTTGAAAATTACGATAGACTCAATTCATATGAGGTATACGCGAAAAACAGAACTATTCCTTGTCAGTCGGATAAATAGAACTAACAAAAATCTATCACGGAATATTTTATAACGTGTTCAAGAAATTCCAATACAAAAACCGACGTAAAACACAAAACACGTTTCGAAATAAACTCAAGTCCCAAATTTTATAAATAGAATGAAATGCCACTAAAATGGCACTATTGTTCTCGGCACTAAAGTACCACGTTTGAAATAGTTGCACGTCGCGTTTTACATTGATTCGAACTATGATCAATGTTGGGTTAGGCTTGAGTGTATTGTAAGCTATAGGCTAGCGATGAATGTAAGGTTTTAAGCGGTATGAAGAATCAAATTTTATTTATTGCCTACAATTTCGTTAGACGATATTTAATTGAATATCTTTATGTATCTAGGTGTGTTTAGAATTGACTGCACTTTTCTTGGCATACATTTCATTTTGTATCACCTATTGACACCTTCAAAGTAAATCTTCAGGTAAAAATATTGTGTACCTAACAAAAGCTTTAAATAAAGTATTAAGAATAATTCCGTGCCTTGTATTCTATACGAGTAAAGCTCTTGTCCAGCAGTATGACAAAACCGATATTTTTATTATTTCTTACAATAAAACTCCATGCCTACCAAAAATGAGACTAATAGGAAAAATATCCCATCTATATTTTTAGCATCGCTCTCACTACACAACAAACCTAAACAGTCAAAGTTCTCAAAATTTCTGAGTAAGTGACATTAGCTTAAGTCACCGTGATCTGACTTAGTTATGTGATTATATAGCGTAGATAACGTTATTGGTTGTGTGGCTAGAATAGTAATAGATAGTATGGCAAGTGGGGCATCGTATACCCAACGCTAGTCGCATGTGAGTGTGGTGCCCCATCGCAGGACATGGCCCACCTTTTGTCCTGCCCGTCCTGCACTACCACCTGCACTCTCCAGGACGTGATGGAGGCCAGCGACCGAGCCATCCAGATTGCATCTTTTTGGTCAGAGAGAATTTGAAAGCAGGATTTTTGACTCGAGAAGAAGAAGAAGAAGTAATAGATAAACGGTTTTCTTGTACTGCATAGTTTTAATGTATGAATTAATTATGGTACTCTATTTTCTGACTGAGTATTTGACTCAATACTGTTATGAGTGATTTTTCGTTCTTAATAACGCGAATCGTGAACAAGTAACAGAAAAATGTAGTTTGTAAAATAAAATATGGCAATTAAAAAATAAGTTTAATTAACTACTGAATTTTTTTAAATTAAATTTTGTCATTAAAATGACATGATATTTTATAAATGTTATGACAGATAAAAATGCCTTATACATAGCCAAAATACTTATTAAGGAAATACAAAAAAGAAGCAACAGAACCCATCTATGTTACTGACAAATTGACCATTTAAAAAACAATACATAACTCCTTATATATAACACTAAAATATATACAAATAAAAACATATTAGTTATGTAAATGGCCACTAAATGCTATTTAGCATATCAATCGATCATTGTATCTCGATTCTGTGATGCGAGACGGAATCGATTGTTGAAATCGATTCAAACTGACACGTCATCCTGGTTTCATTCGATTTTCAATAGATTTTATTACTAAATAGGATTATAATAGAAAAATAAAAGCGTTTGAAATACTATGGGTTGAATTTTAATGTCTCTTTTATTAATGTATGGTACCTCTACATTTAGTTAATTTCAAAAGGATATCTTGGGATTCAAATAGTTTTTTTTACATCATTTTCATGTAAGACCATTATTTTTTACTAAACGACTGCCTATCTGACCTCCACAATACATTTACTGGGGACCTAACACAGTATTCCATAATAAGAGTAAATCAAAATTGTAATAACTCAACGTATCTTAGACAAATATATAACAGAAGGACCGAATTTAAACGAGCGTCATTAACTTAATGGATAGATCTCTAAATGGTCACCCATCTTTTTACTGACCTTGGAACAAGTTGCTTAACCTTTATAGTCCTGAACCTCGATATCATTATTAATGACTAATACTCATTATAGAGTTAGTTAGTATAGTTTATAACTAGATATGTTGTTATAAAGAGGCCAGTGTTACGTAGGTTAAAACAAGGTGAAAACTGTACAAACAGCAAGTATTAATAGTTATCTTAACGATAAGTTAAAGTTTAATTACGATAATTAGCAGTTAACGCTATAACAGATAAGAGATATTACTGTTATGGCGCCTTTAAGCAACTAAGTAGGGGATACTTAGACTAATCTTTAGATAACGTTTTATTATAAGCTAAAAGTCAAATAAAATTTATTGATCTCTACTGTGATTATTATATAGGCATAAACGCTTTTCATTCATATTTATAAGCTATTATAAATCGTCTAAAAATATTAAAAGCAAACAAAAATATTGTTTTTAAAAATATTAAAGTATGGAATATATTATTTTAGTTTATAAATATGTAATATCACGCAAATCGTTTTGATGCGATTCACCAACAACCACAGTTGAAACTACATTTACAGTTAACTTGTTATGAAATATGAATACAAAACAAATAAAAACAAGCAAATGTCTAAAATAAATCATTCACGAAAACTACGCGTAACAAATTAATTACGACTTTATAAAAAATAGTAAAAACTAAACGCAACGGAAGTTATAAATCTTTTGACGTTTAAAAAAGCGCGCGCATCAAAAAAAGATGGCCACTTTAGAGGATACATAAGGAACTAGAGTGAGCCTATCAGAGTTTGAACGTAAGCACTAGTGTGAACTAGTTTTGTCGTGAATTATATATGATGGGATGGAGCTTGCCGTTTAAAAAAATCTATCTAGAACACTAATATTATCCTGACAATGTCAAAACCATCAATCTTTTGGTATAAAAGTTTCTAGTTGCGCGAAAATTAACTTAAATTAAAAACGAAATGTACTAGGTTCAAACTAAAAACTGCTCTCGCTTGGCACAAGGGGAAACTAGCGATAGTAGCAGTCTATGTATATAGTACGTCAATGGAATTCAAACCCAGTGACAAAAGCTTACTTTTAATTGTTTATAGTGTAATATATTGTACTTTTCCTGTTATTTTAAAGGTAATTTATTGTTTATACTACTTTTAATGTAAATACGTAGTGTTACAGTAGTTTTGTGAAGTGCTTCATTGTTTTCGTTACACTTTTGTTGTTTATGTTCATTCATAAATTACAATGCGCATAACTCTGATTGTAAGTAGTTTAAGTACCCTTGAGTTTAGTCAATGGTTTGTAAACAATAGTGTTCTTTTGGTTATGGAGATAAATCAAGTAAGGTGAAATGGTGTGCAAAAGATTTAAGCAATCATTTTGTCTAATGAGAGCTTAAGCCTATTCTGCAGAATTGTGTAAATATTTTCGCAGGTTTTATTTAAATACGACAAACTAAGGTAAATTCTGGTAAAACGAATTGTACCTAAGTAGTACTTTTTGAACATACAGCATAAATATTATCGTCTATTTACAACTTTGAGTGTTGTAACTAACTTTAAAAATGTTTTTAAAATAAACCTCTAGGCAACGTTTCCCGTTAGGTTCCTTTTTTTTAGTTTCATAAGTTCTATATTCAAGATGATATTTTTGAATGAATGCTCTTAATAAAAACCGCCTACCGAACGCCTCACCACGCCCCCACTCTCTTTTAAATATATTTGGAGCCCATTCAAATTTAGTAGGTTGGTACTTTTAGGTACTTGTGTGATCCACAATGGGATGGGAAAACCACATTAATAATATGTACTTAGTTGAAGAGTTTTTGTTCGAAATGTCAGCTGGCATTTTTGTCCAAAACTACGAAATCAATTTGACATATTCGCTATCTAATAATGAGATACAGTCTTAAGGAAGAAATGTCAAAAAAGAATAGTGACGAAAATGGGCTGAATTAGATGACACCTAATAAAACTATCAAAAGTTTTAAAAAACTCTTTACTTGTTTTTTTGCATCTCCAAATGAGTTTTGAAAGGTTGAGGATAACTTTTGCAGATCCTCTATAAAACTTTGTCAAAGCTTACGATGATAAATAAAAACTACCTCAATATTCTAAAGCATGGACGAAACCGGACAAGTACCAATGTAACTTTTCAAAGTTATATGTACTTTTTTAATTATTCTAAGACAGTTCCGACAAACAGAGAAGGAAAACATCGTGAGGGAATCTGGATTCCACAATTTGGGATCTGAAATCGCCAATCCGCAGAGAGCAAGCGTGGTGATCAATGCTCCTTCTCTATATGGGAAGAGGCGTGTGCCCAGCAGTGGGACGTTTATAGACTTGGTTATTATTATTATTATTATTTATGGACAAAACCGAGAGCTATAGTAAAACCAAACAATTATTCCTTCTAATTAATAGAGACATAAATAATCCCTATTAATCCAACCCACGTCCCATTAATTACTATCCCAACACCGAAAGAGAAACCATAGTGATTAGCAAAGATAAAAGATAGCACTTTCACTTGTGTATTCAAAACGGACTATAAACGGTATGAAAACGTTTTGTAAACGATATGAAAACGGTTTGTAAACGATATGAAAACGTTTTTTTAACGGTATGAAAGAGTTTGTAAACGATAATTAACTTAGTATTGTTTGAGATTACGTAGGTGCTAAATCGATTATGTACGATTTGTTAATAGTGAATTTAGTAAGTGTAAGTGAAGATTCGTAGTGGCTTTGTGACTTTATGATTCGAGTCTCTATGCAAAAGCATGCAGGTTTGAATGTAACGTGGCTTTTTTAGATTTAAGTAATTTACTGATTGTTTAATATGGGTTGTGGAGGTCAGGGGCCCGAATCTGCTATTGACAATTGCTTCAATCGTCCGAGTGTGTGGCGTCATTAGATTAGTAGGTCCATCATTTTAACGTCAGCATTGGCCATTGGGACGGCCAATTTTGACGTTTTGACATTTAGTAGAATACCAATTATCCTAAAATGGACCTACTAACCACCCCCTCGGACGATTGAAGCAATTGACAATAGCAGACTCGAGCCCCAGGTTGCTCCATGTAAAATACGGTATTCAGCTGAATCCGATAAGACTGGAAGCCGACCCCATCATAATTTAGGAAATAGTTCGACTGATAATGACTAACTGAAGATCAATATGTTATAGAGCGATTATCTATGAGGCCATTTACTGATTAATAATCACTCTACTTATCCCTTATAGGACATAGCTTCATAGGTGTAATTCAAGACTTAGTCACACATAAGCTTAGAAACGCACAATCAATAAAACATGCAGAGAAACAAAACAAATGCAACTAGCGTCCCATACATGGCTGTATGACTACATACATGTTTGTATGTATGAGTGTATGACTGTTGCATGAAGAACGCGGAACAAATCATTCAATAAGCTTCATTGCAGTTGATTTGTAACACTTTACAGCTTTACTTGCTTGTCAAGGTTTTGTTTTTTAACCGACTGTAAAAGGAGGTGGTTCTCTTGGATAATTTGAAAAAGTTTTAAATAAAAATGGAAGGTACTGAAAGAATAATATAATTACATGCCATACCGTGATTGCGTGGATAAGATGTGACGTGGCTTTTTTCTTTGTAAGAATTTGTATTTACCTGAAACAAAAAAATATTAGGGTTAGTTAAAAAAATCTTAAAAGCAAACATTTCTTACTAAAAAGTCTAGTTAGCTTAATTTTTTAATATCAATGTAGAACAATAAAAACATTATATTAGATTTACGTAATCAGTCCTTAAATCCGAAAATATCTAATTAATTTTAACTCCTCTCTCTTCAGAAATTGTAAATTATTATTTAATAATCTCACATCACTAGCCACAACAAATTAAAAATAAAAACATTCCACTTTCAAATATCGCAATTGATATCCTTCCATCTGTTCAAATATCGAACGCAAATAAATGTGCAAACTATTTGCACGCAATTCTAAAATGGCGGATAAATTGGGTGGAATTCGGTTAATTGACATGTCTCTATGATAGGGGATTGGGTCATTTGATTATTTATTTATTTAGATGTATTGGTTTAACCCCCTGTATTTAAATTTAAATTGGTTACCCGTATTATGTAAGTTATACATTTAGTTAATTGTGTTGGGGTATGTTAGGGTCATTAAAATATTATTTGTTTGATATTTAAAGTGCGAAATTTTCTATTAGTTTTAAAGTTTGCCTTCAGAATAAATTGAGTATTTAACTTTGTAATATTTTTGTATTCTTTGCCTTTGAGAAAATAAATATGTTGTACTAATGATATAATCACAATCAGTTGACAGTGGCAATGAAACTGCTTACAAATTATTATTACACGATAAAATCTAATCGAGCATTTAATTGTCAATCTTAATTAAGACAAGCAATCAACTCAATGACGTTATTATCTACTTTGCAACGATTACGAAATTACATAGCACCCTATATTTTATAAAATAACTGTTATTTTCATGAATCCTTATGGCGGATATCACGATATTTGAACGCGATCAATTGAAGTTAATCTTGGTTTCCTCTTTTTAAGTAGAGTCATTTCTCCGATTTGCACATGGCAGACAAATTGATCGTAGTTAAAACATAGAACATAATGGAAAAAAAATTGATAGTTTACATTTTAATTCTGAACTTAGTTTGTGAATTCGACCCTTAAAGCTTGTTCTCTAAGTACAGCGTTAACTTATGTTCGGTTCATGTTAACCCAAATTCCTGTAATACTTACTATAGAGTAAATAGTTAACCGTTAGTAAGCGGTAACTGGGGGTCGAAGGTTAAATTGGAACCTTAGTGAGAACTTAAACTGGGAACGTTAAATAGTTATGTTTATGACACTGCAAACACAATTTTATATGAAAAAGTAATGTAAATTGATTAGACAATAGTTACTTTGAGCTTTCTTTTTGAGTATAGTTTTTCAGTCTAATCAGCCCTTATAGCTAACTACAGGCGTTAAACATTTAAACAGACGTTAACCCTGATCGATTATCAGATTGAACCTATCGAAGTGAAATGTCAATTCCACACATTTAATGTTATTTAAGCTATTTCTATTATAGGCTACAGGGGCAGATTTAGTTCGATCCTTTTTTACATAGAGCGACTGCCTCTCTGACCACCATTATTAATTCATCGTCTTTTTAGTTATTTTTAACATAACATAATAATTTCACGCCTGTATCCCCGAAAGGGTAGGCAGAGGTATACCAATGTACACCCACAGTTCACCGATATGTTTAGGTCCCATGTAATAGGGGGCGAGCCTATTGCCACTAACCGGGCACAAATCCAAACTCCAACCTGCTACTGATATTTTCATAGAAAAACCCAATATCGCCTTGGTCGACTCGGGAATCGAACCCAAGACCTCCAGCGTAGCAGTCGCGCTTAGCACCACTAGGCCAACGAGGCAGTTTTAAGTATTTAATTATTTTTACTGTGACATAGTAGCTAACCAAACACTTGGTCCACAGTTTAAGTAGCGTCCAATCTAACTTCTAACTACCCACTTGTAGTTGTCAGGGCTTTGACACTCAATCAATATTTATCTTTAATCTTAACCGTTGACACTCCTATGTGACTCATTCACTAATAAATCATGTTTTTACTAACTGTTAGGTTTGTGTAACCTTCAACTACAATTTTGTTATTGGTCAGACAATTATTTTGTTGGACTAGCTTTTGCCGACGATTCTGCGCACATATACATGTTTTTTTTTTGTATCTAAAATCTACTAAAAGATACTCAGTATTAAACGGTTTATGTCAAGCAAAAAACTTTTCTATAATATCGATTTTTTTTAGTTTTTATCTAGCTTTGGTAGTATCTTACTTACATCTAAAAGCTTAAGTACAAACCGTTTAAAATTCTCAACTATTTGCCTATCAAACGACGCAAACATCAAAATTTTATTGCTAAACAATTCTATCTACTACTTTGAGTACAGGAAATGAAATAATCACTTCCAAAGCATCGATTTGCCAAACCCAAAAATTCTCGGACTTCATGCCATCATTCGGAGTCATACAAAATTGTTTCTTGTTACTCGGCCCCCTTATTTCGCCCTACATGCCCCTTGGATAAAGCTAATTGACCGTTTGTCTCGTGGGGGACCGATATCTTTATTTTTATAGCCATCGATTGGCATTCACTTCCAAACTATTGATTAGATACCAATTTTGATAGCAGACGCGTCTAGTGACAGCCATTTTGCTATTTTACAAGATGGCTGACTCAAAATGGCGGGCTGCAAGAATACCTAGGCGTTTATGAATTTTACGGGTAAATGAATTTAAAGGAATCGCAAAATATAAAGGAAATATATGGTATTATAGGTTTAAAAGTAGTGAGGCATCACAAATTAAATAATTATAGTTTAGGATGACTATTTTCGGCAAAAAAATAAGTTTGTTTTTAGTGGTAGGTATCTTTGCAGCTAGCCTGAGCGCAGGCTTAGACTGCTTCTACTACTTATGACATTTTAATGCATTTCTTAAAAGAACATTACTAAGTAGTATTTCTCTAAAATAATAAGTGTTTACTCACGATTCTCTTATGGCCTTGTACACGTTAGTAAATACTTGAAGCACATAAGGAGGTTATCCAAATAGTTGACAAGAGTGTGAAGTATCTCATTAAGAAGCTGTCATATTAGAAATTTAAGAAAAACAAACGTTTACTTTTTTTCAATACCAATTTAGAAAAGTTATACATACAGTGGAACATAGAAACTCCGCCATTTTTAAAGTTCGTTAAAATAAGATTTGCATGTTATTATTTCTTAAATGTTTTATCAAATCTAAAGTCCTATTTTTAATAATTTTTGATATTTTCCACAGTTCAGTAAAAATTCAAGAAATCAACTGATTTCCTAATGAATAATTTTGAATGATATTATTCTTTTACAAGACCAATTCCCTAATACTGATTTATTTGTAGTAAATTCTTTGTCACATTAAATATTATTCGTTTATAAGACAAATAAGTGACAGTAATTTACGTTTAAGAAATTCTTCTCCACTTTAAAGTTATATCTTCTTGACCACGACCTGTCAGGAACCCATTCCCTCAGCGGCCGTACTATAGCTTTCTCACACAAACTCTTCACACTCCATAACCTAAACACTTCAATTGAATCTAATTCCTACTAAACTAAACACAACTGAAACTGTAATAAATTATTCAAATTTCTTTCCCACGAACTTCAGGGTATACCTATCCTTATCACACGTTAATAATTAGAGGGAGATAGAGTAATGACTTACCATTTGTTACAATTAAGAATGTTTAACTCGTTTTTGGGCTATGCGGGTGTAAAATGGCTTTTAGAGGGGCTTTACTAGAATCCTGCTGTGTGTAATTGGTGGAAACGTATGAGAGCAAACTTGGTAGAAATTATCACGGTTCTTTTAATTACTTATGGGAAATAATTATCTGTAGAATAAGGAATTTATTCTGTATAGTAATTAGGACTTAGGTAGTTAGGTCTTATGAAAAGCAAGAGCAGTTACTGCATTTCTCCAGAACATTTTGTTTGTTTCCATAGTTCTATTGAATTAAATCTAATTATGATGTTTTTATATTTATTTAAATTAAATGTAGAAAAAATAATTTAAAATGTAGATTATTCATAGTTACATGAATCACATTTGTATGTATATAATAAAACGAGTAATGTATTATTAACTTGTAAATAAGAAAACAAAAATCAATTCCCGCGAATTACTTTCATCACAGCAAACAAAAGGAATGCCACACCAATATAAGTTGATAATAACCGTATCCTTTTAGCATAGCTGTGCGAAACTACAAACATTCTTATCTTAACTCAGCAGTTTCTGAGAAAAATCGCACTTGACATACACAAACCGGATGTTTATAGAGAGTAGTAACAATTAATTTTTATTACTGTTTACTATGTCAGATGAAATAGATGTCGGTATGGTGTTATTTGTCTCATGAATTTCAAACTGGTTTACTTGAACTCTTGGTTAACTAAAGGCCTTTTCTATCTAAACTGATTCACTATTTATTATACTTTTCTCTAAAACGCCATATTAGTTATCACAAATTGCAATAGTTTTATTAATATTATAATCTTAATGCAAAATAAAAGGTATTCAAAATGCAAAAGTTGATGAATCTGTCTGATGCTTTTGCGGCTGAACCACTGAATCGATTTCGATGAATTTTAGTGGAAAGTAAGCTTAAATCCCAAGAAATTACATACGCTACTTTTTTGCATTATTTACTAGGTGTTTAATCGTAAAAACTATACTAAATAAATAGAATAGTAACTTAACACGGATATTTTCTTTCCTTCGCTTTATAGTCCCTTTTAAAGGAGAAAGTCATGATCTATAGCGCTTTGTTTAAGGTCAGGTCAGATCAGGTCAGGGCATTAAAAGCTTTAGTTTAGATTCTATTACCATAAATCGTTTGGCTTACCATATCTTGTAAATTTTCTGGTTAATGTGTTTTGGTTTAAGTTTCGATAAAGTTGAAATTACTGAAATACACTGAATGTTATGTTAGATACTGTAGATACTATTATTAACTAAGTGTTTATTTGATATATGTATTGTTAAACTGAAATATAGTTATATTTTTTTATTGTTTTCATAAATGTCTTGTCCATTATTTTTAAGGACAACTGGGAATAGAATATACAACAAAAAAAACTTAGAAAAATACGTAAGTGCGGGTTGCTTCTTAAATATATATACTTATTAGTGTGTTGTTAAAAGTATCTTCTCTCCAGGGAATAAAATATTTACATTATTAGCTATAAATTAATAATTAAGTTACTAAATAATTCGACATACTTCGACGTAACAAATTTCACATTTCATTGGTCAAGTCCCTTGCCCTTCTTTGTGCCCAAAATCAAATCTAATTGAACTCCATGTGAAAGTTTCTCTTACACATAAACCTCATGAAATTCGTCATGGCTAAAGCTCAGTTCGCATGGCAACTCCCCACTGTCCCGGGTTCAATCCGACATGCATTCTTGTATGCTGATTCAGAGTTGAGCTTGTGGAGTAGGGAAAGCTATGCTAAAAATATGTCTGGAGTGAAATATTTTGTTATGTTTTGCGAGATACACATGTTATTTTTTTATATTATTTTTTTTATTGCAATACGAGTAAGAATATATACTATAGAGTAAGCTATTTATTCCTATTTCCAAAACGAATCAATTTTTTATCATGCTAAGATTATTTTGTGAGTCATAGATTTTAAAGTAAATTGTAGACTATTGGAGCCAAGCAATTATTATGTAATTTAATCATTTCATCGCTTAATCTTTAATTCATGTAAAATTTACAACATTAAAACAACAATTTGATACCACCATACTGACACCGCTCTCATTCCTTAAACCACAAATTTAAAACAAAAAATATCTTCCAATAGCACAGCATAGCATCCAACTTTCGGTATACCAACAACTTTACGGCCTGCGTTATATCTAAGATATTTTGGGGTACTTTGATGGGGTGAAGATATTTTATTTCCTTCTATTACCATACCAATCAAATTACGTGATACTTTTTACAGATTCCTGGGGGAAGAATTTACTACAGTATATTTTTATAACAAAACTTATATGGTATATGCTGTGGTTCTGTTTATAAGGTTCAAAGTCGTGTGCATGTGGCCTTTTTGGAGCAATTTTAGGGAGAGTGAATAGTGATGCGTGTATATTTCTTTGACTTTTGTTGATAAGGTTTAAAGTTGCTTGACTGTTGTTTTTTTCCTTATTTCTAGAGAATATTATTAAGCTGATTTTGGTTTGATTTATGTTTTCAATACGAGACTCGAATAATAAACGTTCTTCTGATCTTTTTTATATATTCGATCATTCCTATAACTATGAAAAACACTAGAGTAAAATTAAATTATTTATTTTAAAGTGTGCTTTGTTGGACAGAACATATCTCTAAAACAGAAAAAATAGATATAAACATTTTTTTAGTATATTATTTACAAAATACCTTAAGTAAATGTTTACCCCACAACACGTTTATTCTCTTTTGTGTGGCCCTATTAAAAAGTATGTTAAAAATCTCTCCTGTCAAACCCTATCTAAGATTAACCTTTAAATGCCATACCCATCAATCTTAACCCTTTGTCATCTAATTGCAAACCACTAACCCGTAAATGGTTACACGACATTTTGACAAATTAAAAAATATTTTAACAAATTGATTCTTTACTTGGTTTAAAGTATAATTATGAAAGTTTAAAAATAGCTGTTATTACTGTTAATGGGGTGTTTTGTAAGCCATTGCGCTGTGGCTTTGTTATGTGTGGTCTAACTAAAAATAACTTATGTTGGGGTATAACTTGAGTAAGCATTGTGTTTATAAATAACTTGACTGTAAAATCCTGTATTATGCTTTTATTACTCTGTTATTTTCAAGCTTAATATGAAATAATGGTTTTAGCTGGCTTTTAAGTTAATTGAGAAAGGAGAAAGGAATAATTATTTCAATTACTTGCAATAATTTTATCCTTATCATTGAATCTACATAAACATAACATAACATTTAATCACGCCTATATCCCCGAAGGGGTAGGCAGAGGTGTACCAATGTACACCCACAGTTCGCCGATATGTTTAGGTCTCATGTAATAGGGGGCGAGCCTATTGCCACTAACCGGGCACAAATCCAACTCTGACCTGATACTGAGAATGTCATAGAAAAACCCAATAACACCTTGGTCGACTTGGGAATCGAACCCAAGACCACTAGCGTAGCAGTCGCGCTTAGCACCACTAGGCCAACGAGGCAGTCATTGAATTTCCCAGTTTATAATTGACTATCAAACAAAAAACCAACATTTTCTCTATTACATACCAAAAATCAATCATTGACCAGTGAACGAATGATTGGAACGAATGAAATTGACAAGCCATTCAACACTTTACATACGGGTTTAATCTTGACAATCTTGTCGTAAATGTCGGTACTTTATACCCCGTAACGAGAGGGTTATCTAACCCTTCTGTTGACAGTTAGTTAGCTGGTTAAGTAACGAACGATATGGTTATTTTATGGTTTGTTTAGTTAAATTATTTTATTATTAGATAGTGACTGATGACAGTGAAGTAAAATTATTTGTGAAGACATAAAGCTATTTATAATAGAAAAGGATTGATTATAAACTATGTAGATTAAGATAATTTAGGGTGAAATAATTGATAGTATTGGAATCATTTATTAAATTAACTCATTTTGATCTGCAATTTTGTAAACTGACTCTATACTAGATTTACTCTTTACCCCTATTGGATAGATATATCCTTTCGGTAATACCCTGTATATGTATGTATTTTAATCATTTTATCCATATGTAAAACCACGAAATTCTATATTCTGAATACACCCATCTAGATTAATTATTATGAAATCTAAGAACTAGGAAGCAAACTAATTAATTTTTATGTCTGTCTACATTTAGTGACATATTCATTCATTTGTCTAAAAATCTAGACTGAAAATGACTCATGTATCATGTGACCTAATTGAAATCTAGACTTATTTTTTGACCTTGTATCGTATAAGGAAGTGATCTTGAAAAGACGTGCGAATTAATTAATTTAATATCTAGCACAACATCTAGTAAAGTAAAGAAATAACACAGAAGGTAAACTAAAAACTTTATTTACATATTTTATTTTATTTAGAAACCTTTTTCTGTTGTTAACGAAAATTTTAAAGACTTTGGTATAAATAAAGATTTGTATAATATTGCTTTTTAATTTATTTATTTTTGTCATTAAATATCGGTACAATATATATTTTTATTTATATTTCTTACAAATTCTATCAACGAACACAAAATAAATACTATCATTTAAGTACATCACGATTAAAAACCTACAAAAAAAGTCTTCGGATGAAACGAAAAACCAGCTCAACAATTTTGCTTGTACACTAAATTAAAATTATATTGTTAAACTTCTGATTAAATTTCAGCATTGCATTTGAACCAAAACAAACTTCTAAATTGGCATTGACCTCTTCAGTAATAAGTATCAATAAAGCGATGCACCTTTAATTATTGTGTGATTCACTTCGAACAATGACTTTAGTCGCAGACAGTTGTAACGGTCAGACACTTTGCGTATTGTCTGATTTATTTTATGATTATTTTTAGTATTGTTTTATATGGTTTAATGAGGGTTTGTGATCTCATTACTAAGCTACTTAAAGATAAATGGATTGTGAAGTTGTTAATGTTATTATCCTTGTAAAAGTGTGTCCTTTTTTTGAATGCAAAATATTTTATGTAATTTTTTTTTCAGTCGAGTGTACGGTACCCGTTAGGTCAAACCTGTAAAAGAAGGTATTATGACAGTTCCTTAAAACTCCTATATTAATGATACATATGCCTTTAAAATACACAAAAAAAAACCTCTATAATAGCTCTGATTTGAGTTTTGATTAAATACTGATTAAAATATAAAGCGCTACCAATTTATTTCAACTACCTATGTATATTTAATCGGTACTAAATGGAAGTAAAAGCTTGTTAAACGTCGACAAGTTAATTACTTTTAATAACTATCAAATAATTATCTAGTAGCAGACAATTTTCGCGCCATTTTGTCACGTTAACCAAGCGTACGAGCAAATCAATTGTCATGGTGTATAAAACTTTGTCACATACGGTGTTTATTAGATAAAGGGATCTAATAGGGTCTAATAGGGCCTTGAACCTATATAGATGCCAGGTCTTTAATTGATGTCAAGGTAGACTGGATTAAGAGATGAGTGACATAGGTGAGAAAACAAGAGCAGGCTGGTCGAAACTTTAAGGTATTTATGCATGTGTTGCGGTAATTCCGCTTAAACAAAATTACTTAACATAACATCATCTCCCGAGCCTTTTCCCAACTAGGTTGGGTCAGCTACCAGTCTTACCGGATTCAGCTGAATACCGCATTTTACATTGAGCGCCTGTCTATCTGACCTCCACAACCCATTTTACAGGGAAACACAGTATCCCATAGTAAGACTGGTTGTCAGAATTGACTTAACAACTGCCAAAGATCTATGTATGACAGCCGGGACCTACTGTTTAACGTGCTTTCCGAAACATGGAGGGGTCTCGGTATGTTATAAATGGTCACCCATCCACGGACCAACCGCGGCGAGCGCGGCTTAACCTGTATTATCGGTAAAACCGTACGGCTTAAATTTAGCCACGAGCCCTTTAAATTATTTAACATAACATATTCAATAAAATATGCAGCGCGGCAGTTTAAAAGTTTTTATTGTAGAACAAGACGGATTTTTTGGGTAAACATTTTATAAGCTATGTTGAGGTCGACTTCCAGTTTTACCTTTAGTTGAATTTTACATAAAGGGCTGTCAATCAGACCTCTTCTACCAATTTTACTGGGTTGTTTCGTATCCATTGGTTATTTACAGTAAAGCAATTGGTAGTACAGAATTCAAAAGTAGGACCGTTGTTCTGACATGTTTATTTATTTATAGGTTCTTAGGAAATAATTGCATGGCCGATCCAGGGAATAATAAATGGCTGGTAACAAAGAGTATAAAACATAGGTTAAGAATATAGTAAGTACGTATATAATAGTTCATGAAGTAAAAAAGATAAACAGAGCAGGAAAAAAATAAGTAGGTTCAACATTACAGAATATACATAAGAATATGCTCATAATTTACATAATAATCAAACGACTTCAAAAAAAGGAGGAGGTTCTCAATTCGGTTGTATTTTTTTTTTTATGTTTGTTACTTGATTTCTCAAAGACGCCTGGACCGATTACAAAAATAATTTTTTTATCAGTAACATAAATTAAATAGGTATAGTTAAATTTGTAAGTTGTAAATAACTCTAATTACAACGAAATAATTATATCGTTAACTAAACATAAACCAACACCTAAATTAACATCCATTTAAGTCTGACTTTTCGCATGTCTTATAGTAATTATTAAAATAAAGCTAGTTATTATGATGCGTCAGTTAAACGAATGTCACGGTGGGGGTCAACACCCCCGCGAAGTTTAATACGTGTAACCAATTAATGTTGACCCCTAGCAAGCTTTTTATGAACATTAAGTAAAAAAGTTATTTTTTTTTTCATCATTAAAAAGCAGTAGATACAGATTAAATTTTGAAACCATAATAATGTATAGAGACTGGGGTTTGTACCTGATAGACTGTGAGAAGAAATAGTCAAAAGAAGTCATAGCCTTAGTAGAGGGTGTTTAGGGTTGTGGATCCACATTCGTAGATCATTGAAGGGAGGGCATTGGCCCTAATTAGAGAGAGATGGAAGGAGAGTAGGAAGTCCTTAGACCTGTAGAAGTAGATAAGAAATTGCAAGATAAAAGTATACACAGGGATGGGGAAACAATAATCAAATTGCCACGACTGTAACGTTAAGAACTAGTTTCGTGTCTTTGTAAAACAGATATTCAATTATCATTATATTCTAATCAATATATTTAGACCAGAAAGAAAGAAAAGCTAAGAAATAGCAAAAAAAACATACGGATACAAAAGAAAAATTAACAGTTTTACGACTTAAACAACGGGATGTTTAATTCTGATAAGAGACTTAAAGCAAGTTTAAAAACTGTTTTATCCTACAATACCATTGTTCTTCGCAAAACAAGAAAACTTTGAAATCAAACATTAAAAAAAGCTTTATCAACAACACGTGACAAATTCAATGATTAAAAGATCGCTTTTTTTGTTCATAATTTTCTAAAGTTTGTGGTAGCTTCGTTGTTTTTGAATTCCATAACAGAAGTTCTTTGGCTAGTCACTTTGGGTTCAGAGCAATGTCTGTCATGTCCGCATTTATTTATTTATTATACCTAAAATAAGATGAAGATGTCTCGTTGGCTTAGCGCGACTGCTACGTTAGAGGTCTCGGGTTCGATTCCCAAGTCGACCAAGGTGTTATTGAGTTTTTCAAGCAAGTAAATCCAGGTATACTGTATAAAAGATTAAAGTAATGGTTAACACAAACATTTTAACTAACAAGTTAATCTGGTAAAAGCTTTTAGTAATTAACTAAGCGTTCATATTATAATTTTACATGTAAAAGGCGTGTTGAAACGAAATAGTTAGCCGTAAAACATTTATTTTAACACCTGTTATAATTCATGTAAACAAATAACTAATTAAGAGTATAATGGTAAGCTTTAGATAGTTTTTAGATTAGTTACTTTAACTCGTTAAGACTGTGGCTTTATTTGATCAGACTTTTTTGTTTTGATCAGTCTGTTTCAACAGTTACTTGTATATGTTTTAAAGAAAATGTTATGACGATTATATTTCGTTCGTATTGAATTAAAAAATGATGATAAAAAACTTAAACATAACATAACATATCATCACGGCTGTATCCCCGAAGGGTTAGGCAGATGTGTACCAATGTACCACCCACAGTTCGCCGATAATATGCTTAGGTCCCATGTGATAGGGGCGAGCCTATTGCCACTAACCGGGCACAACTCCAAACTCCGAACAACTGAGAATTTCATAGAAAAACCCAATAACATCTTGGTCGTCTTGGGAATCGAACTCAAGACCTCTAGCGTAGCAGTCGCGCTTAGCGCCACTAGGCCAACGAGGCAGTCCTCCATAAAAAAAACCTGTAATGGACAAAAGCCCTTCTTTTGAGCTTGCAAATTAGTATGACTGTGCATGTATGCGTATACGTGTAATAGTAAAAAATATATATTTTGTTTCACAAAAACATTATACTGAATGTATTTTTAGCGTTTCCCATCCATAGATCAACTAACACTGGTTTTATTGTTTACATAACAACCATAATTTATAAAATCCCAGACATTTTTCATTTTAACGATATTTTTGTTTATACTGCAACCGTAGGGGACCTTTTTTAGTGATTAATATTTTAAACGTCATTTTCTGATGAAGTTTCAGAATGTTTGAATAAATATGTTTTTTGTTGGGGTTAGTCAGCTGTTTTAATGAATTAGGGACCGGTTATACGGATTTTAACGGTATTTTACTTGTAGTTTGGACTTTATCATAATCATTGATAGAAAATAGAGTATAGTAATGTTTGTATATTCAATGACATAACATTTTTATAGGGTTTTAGTAAATGATGGAAAATATTTTTTTTGTCTGTTTTTACTAGGATACCTAACGTTAATTTTGCAAAAAAGGTAACTTTTATTGGATCTTAGAAGTTTTATAGTAACCAATCCACCTTTTTTAACTTTACGAAAACGAATTGTGTATATGTTGCTTTTTCTTTTAAATAATCGTAACTATTTGTTATTTTATTCTACATTTAAGGGGTCTTGTAAGATTATATTTTAAACAAAATCTAGTAGAGAGTGTAGAGACACTACATTTAAAAATGTCTTTATTGTATATCTATATATTTTCGTCCATTTTAAAGTGCTATGGTACCAACGCCTCAAATAATCTATTCTCCTCAAAATAATTTACTCTAAAACCGAAAATAGCCTCATTGTTTTCCTCTCAAATCCACATTTATCTCTTTCCATCAATATATCAAGTATTCGAGTACTCAAGATTTATCCTTGTTAACTTAACTTACTCCCAGCTGAGTGAGTCACCACTAAAAATATTAGCCCTTTGTAGTTTAAGACCATTGCAGACGAGGGAACGCATTTACACCGACGCGTAACTGTGGTACTAGTGTTGCTAAAGATATTTTTATTAGGCTTTAAAGCTAAATATTAAAGCTTAGAATTCGTTTGCCTAGTGGTGCTAAGCGCGACTGCTACGCTGGAGGTCTTGGGTTTGATTCCCGAGTCGACCAAGGTGTTTTTGGGGTTTTCTATGAAATTCTCAGTAGCAGGTCGGAGTTTGGATTTGTGCCCGGTTAGTGGCAATAGGCTCGCCCCCTATTACATGGGACCCAAACATATCGGCGAACCGTGGGTGTACATTGGTACACCTCTGCCTATACCTTCGGGGATACAGGCGTGATGATATGTATGTATGTATGTAGAATTCGTTCGGAAATAACTTCATGTTTATAACCCTCGACGTGGTGACCCTGAAGTGTGAGGTGTAGATGAACGTATTTATTGGTGCATCTAACATAGTAGTAGTCTAGTGTGGGGTTTTCTTGTTCAGATAGTTCCATTCGGAAAAAGCTTGAAAAAACAATACAGCTACGAGTATTCGTGTTATGTGCATAACACAAATAGCCAACACTGCTTTCTTTGAATTTATTTAAAAAATCGTACTCAAGCTTTTGCCATTTTAGTGCGGTTGGAGACAATGCGTGTACACATTAAGAACCACGGTGTAAATACAGCCATTTATATTAAGAATGGTACTTGAAAAAACAAAAGGGTGTAAATTGTTTTTGCAAAACAACCAACACGATATCTGCAAGCGATTTTGACATTTATTGCTACTGGAATAAAGATTTATTTTATGTGAATATTACTCGTATATTTAGCTCAAGTAAAATTGATTTTGAGAAACAGTATTTAGTTTATTTTTCGGTTTAAAGTATTAAGTCCTTAGTTATGTTTTGTTAAGAAATACTGCGTCTCGGAAACGTGTTCATTGACAGTTAAGAGTAACACCCGTTTTCCTTGAAAACAGATAATGTGTTTATTTCAGGTAACATGAAAACTTCTCATTTTCTTTGTTTATGGCTGATATTATATCCATTTGTAATCCTAATATAAATATTTTGTCTCAGTTTGGAAATTCATAGAAATGTGCCAAATTGCTATTAACTTAAACCATATTCAGAAATCTCCTTTAAAAACATTATAGACCAAAACATTACAAACTACCCAAAAGCATTTAGATGTCTGTTCTATCTATAAATACAAAATTTCGTGGGATTTAAACTATTGGTAACTATAGTAAATATTTTCTTCATGGCAACCTGTTTGAGCAATATTTACGACTTCAAGATAGGGAAATGACGCAAGTTGGAGCTACTATTGTAACTCGAATCATTAGGAGATAAATATACGAGTGATAGTAATGTGAGATCTGTAATTACTATATCATGTTTCAGGTTATGCATAGGCATATGCTATGAATACTAGATTTTGATCTAAAATATTTCTTTGTAATACCAAGTTTCACAAAATAATTAAGTAACCATTCTTCCATTTTTTATTAGTAAATGTTTCCACATTCTAATGAAACGAACCAGAAACTAAATTACATATTTTTTTATTCAGTGTCTTAACTTCTAAAAAAAAACCTGTAAGTAATCTTCTCCTAACATTACAAAAAAGCTCCAATGTCCACCAAAAACTCGAACGAATTTCACTTAAACATTAAAGGTACAATAAGTAGGGACCAAAGATACGTTATCGTTTTAATATTACAAAATATTTGATAACACTCTAATCGTCTTCCGTGTTTCGACGCCAGACGAAACTAATTAGGACACTGTCCCTTTCTTATAGGGAATGAAGAAAAAAGATGGAATCTTAGGCTGAACTAGCAAGTTTAGTTAGATATTTTTATGTTCTAGGAAATTAGTTTTAGTAGAGAATAGAAGATCTCCTTGGCCATAAAACATAGCGTATTTTTTTTTTTGTCAAAATCAAAATAAAATAAAACCCAAAAATTCAAATATTTTTATTAGAAGTAGGCCTTTTTAAGCTCTTTTTAAACGTTAAATATGAACATATAAAATATAGTTTTTTTTTAATAGTCTACAGAGGATCCCACTGCTGGGCAAAGGCCTCCCCCTCAAACAAAGCTAAGACCACACGCATAACTAACCTTTTGTTCGCCGCAGTCGGGTAAGACTTTTCAGTGTTCAACGACAATAACTTGCTTCTACACCAATGAACCGACGAGTAATTAAAACATTGTCTATGGGTTATAAACTTAAACTTTTAATGGCTGTCATAATGACAGTTTTCTAAGAAATTGTGCATCTCGAATGAAGCTTAATTTATTCTTAATTACTATCAAGTAGATGCAAGTTGAATTTATTGATGCTTCTCTTAATTTCTCTATTCTAAGGTTTATTTGAAATACTGCCTTATTTATGTCTTATTTTTATATTTATTTAACTAATTATGTTATTAGTTATATGAGGGTTAAACGTGTAAGTAGCTAATTAAAGAGAAAGTGCTGCAGCAATAAAAAAAATAATTAATACAATTTAATAAAAAATTTAATTACTGTTCCCGATTTTAATGTGGGAAATAAAATTTAAAAAATCGATATCTTTTTCTTTTTAAATTTGTAAAGCTTATAATTATTGTGTTTTACGTAGAATAGTCTTCCAGTATTTCATTCTTTATTCTTTAACTTTTAAGAAGTAACTCAAAGCCCAATCCAAATTCAGCAATAACCTCCAGAAAACCTACTTTAACTACCTTCATAAAATCCCTTGTAAGCAAGATATTAATCAATCTACCTCAGTGATAAAAAGATAGAAGAGACCCCGTTTCGTCACACCGGAATTTGATTACGTAAGCCCGTGATTTGATAAGGAATGCCTGATAAACTATCTTTATCACAAGCACTTTTATAGCAAACAAATAGGTGACAAACTTTGAAGAATCTTGTTTATACCTTGGAGAGTAACTCAAACTCAAACTCAAAACTTTTATTTGCTTTCCACAATGGTATTAGTAGGTGGTAAGTAAAAAAAAAATATGGTACATCGTGGACCCTGTTGGGCACGCAAAAATTTAGGAGAGAGGAAGAACAGTGTAAACAGGACTAGTAAAAGATCATATTTTTGGTCTATTGCTTTACTTCCAAAACAAAAGAAACCTATTGCTTTTTTTAATTAATTATGTCTGAAATAAAATAGTTTAGTCTTGCAAGTAGGTCTATATAAATCACTTTTACAATATCTTCCTAAAGTAAATGAAGTGGAAATTTCTGAAACTTGACTCAAACTGACTACCCTGACAAGAAATGTCGAAAAAAACTCAGGGGTCTTATGTTACTTCCTAATAATGTAGCATCCTTTTAGTGAAAAAATGGTTAAAATCGGTACGATACTTTTAGAGCTTGTCAAATAATTGATACGATAAATTGGATTTCAAATATTAAAAGAACTCATTTTGAGCTGAAACTTTGTAAACTGACATACCAGATGTACTCTTCACCCATTTTGGATAGATATACCCTTTCGCTAACACCCTGTACAGTGTAGATAAGTATAGATAGATAGATTCTTGTATTGTAAAATATTTATGTTACATCAAACAAACATTTAACTGAGTATAACTACGAATTAGATACATCTAAAATTATGACATTTAATTAAAATTCATATATAAACCTTCAATATAAGTTATTACCATATTAAGCAATACCAACCTAACGACATTCCCTAGTACCTACTTTTCATCTTAGTTACGAAATTACTTAATGGCCAACCAACTTAGAATATGCAGAGATGGATAAGAATTATTACACTACAGTATATCCATCTCTTTTCTTTTATAAGTGAATGAAAGAGATGGCGAATATGATTTATGAAGTAATCGTTTAATATTTTTGTTTGGTTTTGCTTGTGGTTTAATGATGATTTTAGATAAACATGTAAGATGTATGCGTTTTGCGATTGTCAGTTTGTTTGTCCTTGACATGGTTGTGTATTGAAGCGAAAGTTATGGTGTTCGGTTTGTTGAATTGTGATGTTTAGGTTTAGGTTTTGATGGTATGTTCACTGTCTTGTAGGTGATTTATTTGTTTAATTTCGTTGACTATTTATGATTATATATTTTATAATATAATATGACAATGTAATATAGCGATATAGGTACTTTAAATAGCTCGATTTTTGTCACTTATTACTATGGTAAATTAAAATTTCAAGTCATCTTGAATTTCATCTTTAAAATACTCAATAATGTACTTAAATATCATGCTAAAAGTACTCAGACATAGCAACAATAATCACAGCATTACTACAAATTCTTATCAATTGATTGGTTACATATCCGTATTAACATAATCTAAGATAATGCACCAATCAAATTGGAATCGCAATCATGAATGATTCAGCATCTTATGGAATGAACGAATGAATGATTGATTGATGAACCCATTCAATTTGAATGGTGTATTGTTTTATTGTCATATCATTGTGTGAGGTATTTACCGTTATTGTTAAGAGTTAATTTTGATTAATATGTCGCGTATAATGTATAAGTATAGATTAAATTGAAAGGATAGTAGCAGATTATAACTGTAGTTACTATTGTTAGCAAAGCCCACTTCAGATAATTATAAATTCTTTTTTTTTAAGACTATTTAAAAATGTTTCTTGCTGTGGCTCAGAGAATGCTGACTATTTCGTTAATTCTGTAGTAAAATCCCTGAATTTGCTAGTATTTGTGTTGTATGTCAGATAGTCTCTACAGTAATTAAGGTATCCAGTATAACTCTATCAGTGAAAGAGATACAGTAAAAAATCAATAGTGAAGGTTACAGCTAAATCCAGTGAGACTGGAAGAATCATAGTTTGAGATAGGAATACGCCAAAATGGGACACTTAAATAAAAGGCTTGGGAGATGATGATTTTCAAACACATTTTCACATACATAACATAACATATCATCACGCCTGTATCCCCGAAAGGTTAGGCAGAGGTGTACCAATGTACACCCACAGTTCGCCGATATGTTTTAGGTCCCATGTAAAAGGGGGCGAGCCTATTGCCACTAACCGGGCACAAATCCAAACTCCGACCTGCCACTGAGAATTTCATAGAAAAACCCAATAACACCTTGGTCGACTCGGGAATCGAACCCAAGACCTCTAGTGTAGCAGTCGCGCTTAGCACCACTACAGTAGCCACAGTACAGAAAATACGAGAACCTTTAGAGATGATGATTTGCGAACAGAATTTAACGTTTATACCATTTTAAAGTCTTGGTTTAGTTATATAGATATTATTTCAGTATTTCAGTTGATACCTAGTCAAGTTATTATTGGTTTAGACGCACGTATCGTTTATAGCTGTTTGGTTGTTTCTCAAGAGGATTTACGGCTGCTGATCTGAAGTAATGGCTTCTGAGTTATATTTAGATTATACCGATGTTTATACGATCTGCTCTTGTGTGAGATGGATGGGTGTTTAAGAGTGAAATTTGATGGTCGCCATGCTGCGAGACTGGCCTATTTTGAAGGTACTTATCGCTAACTTTGAGGGCCGGGGTCGATTCTCGCACGGGAATTAAAAAATACATAATTTTGATAGAAAGTTTAAAACGTAAAAAATATACATGTCTTGGGTCTAGGTGTTTGTGGTATCGTTGTCTCTGACTCCGTAACACAAGTGCTTTAGCTACTCATTTTAGGTTCAGTGTAATGAATGTGATATTTACCACATTTTTTATTTAATTTACTCAAATTTTTAACACAGAATAAAACAATTCTAATACGCTTAAAAATATATACCTTCAAAATTTTTGATTGGTTCAAAATACAAATTAGGACCTAAGTTTAGTATCTTGAGATTGTTTTACAATACTAATAAATCTAGTAATTTCGTAACAGAAACCCAAACCCACAAAATATACCAACAAATCCAAGTTATTACGGTTCTTGAGAGTTTGGAATAAACACGAAATGTGCGTGACTGATAAGCATTTACTCTGCCAAGCCCATTTGGGTGGGAACCGTGAATGTTGAGGATTGGATGCGGTGGTGTTTGTTGGGTTTGCACCAAAATAAAGAAGAAAAATATATACTTTTAGTCAGCAGGTAGTGTGTCACTTAAAACAGTAGCAAATCAAAAGGGAAGATTAAGAAGTAAAAGATTAACAATGACAGTGTCGTAGCTATTTTTTTTGGTAATCAAATAATTTACAATTATGTCACTTTGCTTGCAAATATTACGTTTCATTCAGTATAACAACTATTTTATATAATGTCCTTTGCCAACCAATTTGGGAAAACCTAGAAAAGTGAATTTAGTAATATAATATAGACAATCAAAAGTTTTTGTTTGGCACATAAATCCTATCTAACCTTGAAATTCCTCTTTAATGTAATTTAAAAATGTAAAATACGGGAAAAAATAATCAAAAATCCAGTATTATTTTATTTAAATACCGCATCCACACTTCTTTTACAGCCAACACCGCGACACTTACAAATGTATCCATGATAATACAGCGCTAATTAATTGAATGGGTTTCTTGAACCGCAGTGACTATGGGGCGTGACTGTACCTGCTTGATACACGAAACATTCGTTTTGAGGCTTCTTCAAAATCTTAGAGTATATATATGAAACTATAGAGTGAGCCTAACAGAGTTTAAACCGTAAGCACTAGTGTGAACAAGTGTTGTCGTGATTTATGTATGAAGATGAAGCTTGCCGTTTTAAAAAATCTATCTAAAACACTAATATTATCCGAACAATGTCAAATTTGCCATCGATATTTTCTTATATAAGTTGCTCGTTGCGCGAAAATTAACTTAAATGAAAAACGAACTGTACTAGGATCAGACTAAAAACTGCTCTCGCTTGGTACAAGGGGAACCTAGCGATAGTAGCAGTCTATGTATATAGTACGTCAATGGTACTAATGGTGAGAAGTACTGTGGAATACTTAAATATAGGTATGGATGAAAGTCTAAAAGATTTGAATGTAGTAACATTTTAGATTTTCAATGAGCCAAATTCGGTCATATTTAAAGGTACAGGGATTCACTAACCATCTAATGCCATGCCATCAAATGCATGGTTTTGGTGCTAAGGACTGAAATTCAGTCATATGCAGTGAAATTAACTCAGCGTCAGGTGAGCAGTCTGCTCATGCTACATATGTGAAAAATCGAGTAGCCAAACACAGTTGTACTTAACCTTAAATTATGCCTTACGCCTAAATATACCTATATATAATATATAACTTTTTCAAGACCTTAACTCTTGAAGAGGTTTTTAGTACCAGTCACTACCACGCTCATGAAAGTTTCGCATTTGAACTTTATCAAGATTGTTCCAAATGATTTTTATAGTATCTTACATTCGTGCAAAGTTTTGTAGAGAGTACGAAAGTTTGCGTACAAGTGAATGTTCGAAGGTACATCATGCAAAGTCCGGTGAAGCAGTCAAAGCCTGCGCTCAGGCTAACTGCAAAGATCTCTACCAAAAAATAAAGACGTATGAAACGATTTCTGTCTTATTCAAGGGACAAACTTTAGTAGGGGTCTTAATTGTCCACTAAAAGCCAAAAATACTTCAATATTAAACAACTATTATTAAAATAATTAACTTGTAAAACAGCAGACGTTTTAAAATACTTTTAAAAACATACACGGCAAATGTAATTGGTCAAAAAAAAAATGGCGGGTAATGATCATTCGCGGTTTTATTACTGCTATTACACTGCCGAGCAAGCAAAATAATGTTACATCATAATTACAGTGGCGTGCCAATAAAATAGCCTGCAGTGTTATTGATTGTTGTTTTTTCAAGATGGTGTGGTTTGTTAATCAATTTTATTGTGACAGCAAGGAAAAAAAATATAATTTCAGAGTTTTAGGCAGTATCAGTTTCTTTCGCATACTATCAACTTGCTCTAAATAAATTGACTCAGTTTGTACAGACACTTATAAACTTAGTCATATATACGTAAAAACAAAAATATTTACTCATACAATCTTACATAAATATCCATACTTAACCTCAATAAATATTGCAACAGGTATCACATACCAAACCATCAAACGGTATCTAAGTATTAAATTACTGACTCAAACCAAACACTAAAAAATAAGACTAACTCAAAATGGCATCTCAATTAAAGTAACTGACTAACTTTGCTAACTAAATCAATATAATTATTAGTCATCGATCAAAACCAACTAACTAGAAACAAAAAACGTCTAGAATTGTCTATCAGTCAAAATAAATTATTTAAATTGTTACCTTGGAAACCACTTCCGAATTATATTATAAAAAGTTTTTATAAAAGAAGCTTTTTTGTAGGTACTATAAGTGGGACAAAAAATACAATAGAAAAATGGAGTAGGTTTAGGACTAGGATTACTTTTCTGGCAAAATTTACTTCAAAAATACTCGTTTTAGGTATTATTATTTGTCTATTATTATATTTTAGAAGATGATACTGTCGTTCTAAAATACAGAAAAACATACTTTTGCATTCAATTATTACTAGTTTAATTAATTAACTTCTTAACTTAATGAGTTTTAAGAACAATAATGAAGTATGCAATACAAATATTTACATCTGCAGCAAAAAAGCTAAGCAATGTCATTTGTAAGTTAAATAAATGTCAAACTACTCCAAAAATAGATTTAAACTAGATAAGTACGTATTATTTAAAACAACAATGTTGCCTTAAATATAGCTAAAAATATACTAAACTGCCAATAAATGCACTAATAATAAGATTTCAAAAAACAAACCAAGTATCTAAAATTTTCGGAAGTGTAGTACATTGAAAAAAAAAATACAACCGAGTTGAGCACCTCCTCCTTTTTTTGAAGTCGATTGAAAAGAACCCTCTTGTCAGATGTCAAGTTGACAGGTCAACGCTCGTTTTGACAGCGGCTGTCAATGAGAACGGTAATTAGGCCCCGTTACAAATATCTGTGTTAAGACCCGAAAGATCAATGAACGAATTGTTATATTGCGTTTGTTGAATTAAATAGTAGAAATAGAGTTTGATATTATAGATTAGATAGAAATACTAGCTAAGTATTTTTAAACATAGTTTAGTTTATCAACATTGATCCGATGGTTAAAAATCTTGTGTCTTTTGTGTTTTGTATCCAAGAAAATTTTATTGTAATGCTTGATTTAATGTTTAGTATATAAACCTGTATTCTAGGCTGTTATTATAGACAAGAAAAATAAAAAAGGAAAATTGAATGAATACCTACTTCACACAATAATTATGAACTATGCGATAAATACAAATCTTTTTAAAATACAGTTATCTTAGACATACAAAAAAAAACTGCATAACAACAAAAGATCCAACACTAACATACACCAGTCATACATACATTTCTTATTCATTCACAAACTGACTGGTCCGTGAATTATTTACTCGGTTTAACCTTCAAAGTGTTGTTCACATTAACTAATAATAGACTGCGGTATTTCGTAACTATTTTGACGATATATTAAAACCTCTTTTCAACTTGAACTTTGTGAACTTTTTTTTTTGTTATTAATATTCCGGGACATCTCACACACGGTTGTCTGATCCCAAGCTAAGCAGAGCTTGTGTTATGGTAACCAGACTACTGATAAACATACTTATATATTTCTAAATAAATACATATTATAGATAAATTACACCCAGACACCGAACAAATGATCGTGCTCATCACACAAACATTTGTGCCGGGTGGGAATCGAACCCACGACCTCCGGTATAGCAGTCAGGGTCTCTAACCACTAGACCAACAGGCCCGTCAAATTTATTGATAGGTAATTTTGTATGTTGTGAAACTATATTATAAAGTTTTAAAGATGTAGTTTTTTAAAATTACTGGATTTCCTTTCTTAGAGACCCAAAGGCTGGCTTCTACCTAGGTCAGCGCATAAGCATTGCCATACAACGTGGCAATGCTGCCAGTCTTTTGGGTGCAATCCCATTCGACAGCGATGTGGATGAATCTTTTGATGCCTTATTTTAGTTTTTGAGTTTTATTTATTTTCTTATTTCTAAGGCACATATGGCTTAGTTTTTATATTATTGTAAGTAAATATTTTAAGTTTAATTAATAATAAATTGCTAGCCGACTTCTATGAACTTTTTATTGAGGTGTACCCTAAAGATGTATTTTAATACTCGTTTGCCGTAGTTATCAGATAACACGCCCTCGTCTTTTGAAGTCGGTTAAAAATATTAAGTATTCGCGTGAAACAGTCGAAAATTATGCTTCGTGCCTCAAATTTCTCCTTCGCATCGATTTACCGTCTTATTGAAATAAAGGAGTGATGTAATAAGGTGCATCTGTGTTTGCACATGACTGTCAATGGTGGTATATCATAATTATATAGAAATTGCATTTAATCGGTCGACACACTTCAGTATTGAAGTGTTTCGTTATGACACATTATGTAAACAGGGTAATGAACTGAAAATGTGAGTCAAGAATATCAACTGTAAGTATTTCCTTGAGCAAATATTAAGGAATCAATTAATAATAATAATAACCTGGGACATCTCACACACGGTTATCTGATCCCAAGCTAAGCGGAGCTTGTGTTATGGTGACCAGACAAATGATAAACATACTTATATATTTCTTAATACATACATATTAAATATAAATAACACCCAGACACAGAACAAATGATCGTGCTCATCACACAAATTTTTGTCCAGAGTGGGAATCGAACCCACGACCACCGGTATAGCAGTCAGGGTCACTAACCACTAGACCAACAGGCCAGTCAAGTAAAATAATCAATTGCATAAAAATATGAAGAAACAGGCTATAGGTAAAATAATATTGAAATGGATCCCACAAAATCACAGACGACCATGTGGTAGGCTAGGCGGACCATTCGAATTAAATTCTTCTTAAAAGACTGGTCTACATTAGAGACATATTTTTTCCACTTAATAAAATTATAGAAGGATAAGGAAGTCCTTTGCACTGGGATAGCAACACCTAAAAATAATAGTAATAAGGGTTGAGAGAAAACTTTGAGAGGAACTAAAGATGGACGGATATTTGTCACTATTTTACGCAAAAACTAATCAACTAAACAAAATTTGGTACTCAGAAAGTTTATAAGTATCTATTTATCCATAAAATATATGAAAACAGAAATTGCGTGCGTAAAACCACAGAGTACTAATCATCCATATCAAAATTAGACTCCACACGTCGAAATAAAAATATGAACTACCCAGCTTTCTATTTATCTATTATGAGCTCATTGTCAACCGAAAAACTTGCATAGATAGCTCCAGTACCTAAAAACAAAACAATACCAGGAAATCTTAGATGACTAGCCTCCGAATATAGAGCTCAATTCTAGGTCAACGCGACCAGCCAACTGTGTACATTATACAGATAATAAGAATGACTCGGTAAAGTACACAAAAAAGGTTGAATAACTAGAATAACTAAATACATAATAATATTATAGTTTGTATATCTGGCTGTAAAGTGAAGCTTACAGAAAAAAAAGGTGACGATTCGAACGGATTTGAAAACGGAATCATTTTGTGGCAAATTTTCTGTCATTTTAAGTTTACTTGGGTTGCGTTAAGATTTTTATTTATTTCATTAATTTATTTATTCCACACACACCTTACATCTATCATTACAGGTCTTAACCTAATTGGATTATGATAATACCCTCTTTTTTTGGTGTAAAAATATATTGAATTCATGACACTCCGTCCCATTCTTCCCTAACCTAACCTTACAAGTATAGGTATCTTGTTGAAATCCTGCTTAAACCTCAGTTTGTAAAAAAAAAAAAACTATATTTTGAAGAATTATGTTATAATTTATTATAAAGTAGAAAAGCTCACCTGAACATTGAGAGACAGCTAACAGCACCAGCGCCAAACAGAACATTGATCTCCTGATCTCCATAGTGCTGATCTTCTAAATCACTTAGAAATATATAAAACACTATACAGTACACTTAGTAATAATAAATTACTAAAAACCGAGTAAAAACTATTTTAACACTGTGTAACACCAACACAAGGCACTCCTTTCTTCGTTACAGGCACTTATTCGATTATCTGAAAAAGAAAAAAAATATATTTAAAAATAGAATTCTAAGCCAAAACCGTTGGTATTTTTTTCGAATACGTTCCAATTCCAATTCCAAATACGAATTTCAAAAACAAGTGGCGGTGCATTTTGTTTCTTTTCTCATTTGAAATAAACCGTTATTTCTAGTATGGCCAACGACGAAAAATATTAATGTTACCAGTTGTAAAATTTTAAAATGATACAGTCGTTAAACGAATTGCCTAATATGAACGAAATAGGCTTAATAATAAAATGCATATAGGTATACCGACAAACAGTTGTTTTCACACAAATCACAACATATGTTGTTATAAAACGGGCATATCCATAAAATTAGCTATTAGCGAACACCTACTATGCATAATCCGTAACTAAATTTGATTGCCAGCATAAAAAAATAGGCGTCGTTAATATTATATGATACATGACTATAATAGTCTGCCTAAAATTATATGATGCTAATTTATTTATATATTTTATGTTAATTAGTTTAATTTATTAGTTTAGCTTGTAAGTATGTCATAGGAATTCATCAACTTTAAATTTAAACCTGCTAGATTTGACATTAACCATTGATGGTAATAAGAGAATCAACTTTTTCTCAAACATAGCAACGAGTAATGTAGACTAAAACAATGTGAAACAATATAAAACATTTGTTCTGGTCTGGATATAATTTATCTATAACATGTTTGTATTTAGAAATATATAAGTATGTTTATCAGTTTCCTGGTTACCATAACACAAGCTCTGCTTAGCTTGGGATCAGATAACCGTGTGTGAGATGTCCCGGAATATTATATTATTATTATTATTATAGAACCTTTAAAACAGAAATTTTAAGCAGTTACATTACAAAAATAGAATAGCATATATAATAAGTGTAATGATATTTCTCTGCTTAATATCAAACAATAAACTCACAATTTAGTATGCAAACAGCAAACATTAACGTTGATTCCCCCAACTCTTTTACACTAAAACATCATAATAATGGGCGATAAACTTATTTTATTGCTCTGATACACATTATTTGCGGGCAATATACTTTAAGTGTGTATCTTAAAGGTTATTTTTAGCGGAATTAGGTTAGGTACATGAAAATGTCTTAATAGGTCGTTAAAAGTACCTAGCTATGCCTGTGTTATAGCAAATCCAGGTAACTTGGTCGTAATGTAAGAATATAAGGATTATAGTCCGGCCGCTGAAAGAATGCCTTCCTGACATATGTCAGTTGGTCTTGAGTTGTATGGAGAAATAAAAAGCCGTGTTTTATTATTTACTAGCTGACCCAGCAGACTTCGTACTGCCTTTTAACCTTTCCTGGACTTCCACAAATAATTTAATACGAAAATTACCCAAATCGGTCCAGCCTTTCTCGAGTTTTAGCGAGACTAAGTTAGTTCGTTTTAACGAACAGCAATTATTTATATATCAGATTATAACCAGACATGATAATATAGTTATTAATTTTTATAACTTTTTAGGACAAATAAGGCATAGTCACGACGCAGCGTTGGCAGGCTTCCCACCAGGTGGACTGACGATATCGTCAAAGTGGCGGGCACCCGGTGGATGCAATTGGCGAGTTGTCGTTCATTGTGGCGTTCTGGGGGGGAAGCCTTTGTTCAGCAGTGGACGTCTTCCGGCTGATGATGATGAAGGCATAGTCATTTGTTTTTAGTAAGTTTTTCGCCACATCAAAGTTATATCTGACTTCTGACCACTACCTGTCAAAACGCATTCTCTAAGCGGCCGTACTATATCAGGACCAATGTCTTGACTTGCCTTCCTAACAATATATTTATTTATTTATTGACAATTATTACGAAATAATTGTTTAATAACTTGTCATACAACAAATGTTTTTTCTTAATCATTTCACAAGACATTTACTCAAACATTTAGTAATTGTGTTCTTTTACCTGATAATCTTTTAGATTGAATACCGATTGTTTGTGTAGTATGTTATTTATCCGTTAACATTGACATAAGTCAAACAGCCTGCCTGTCTACACACGAGTAGAGAACAAATATTGAATGCCCACTGATATTACAAGGGATGTATACTAGAAAAACACATTCTGGATTTTATTTTCTGGTTCAAAATATATTTGTTAAATGTCTGGTGGTAGATCTATGTAAGCTATCATTTAAAGGCATAATATCTTAGAGTATACATACGAAACTATAGAGTGAGCCTATCAGAGTTTAAACCGTAAGCACTAGTGTGAACAAGTGTTGTCGTGAATTATGTATGAAGATGGAGCTTGCCGTTTAAAAAAATCTATCTATACAATAATATTATCTTAAAAATGTCAAAACCATCGATATTTTCTTATATATGTTTCTCGTTGCGCGAAAATTAACTTAAATGAAAAACGAGATGTACTAGGATCAGACTAAAAACTGCTCTCGCTTGGCATAATATCTTTCATCACACTGTCATACGTTGATCTTCGGCAGTCGTTACGTCAATTCTGACAACCAAACTTAGTATGGGATACTGTGTTACGCAGTAAAATTGGTTGTGGAGGTCAGATATGCAGTCGTGCCCTGTAAAATATGGTATTGAGCTGAATCGGGTAAATCTAAAAGCCGACTCCAACATAGTTAGGGAGAAGGATAGGCAGACGATTAATATCATTCACAGCCCTTTTGACCCACTGCTGGGCTAGGCCTTTCTTTTTACGCACTATTTTCTCCGATATTCCAATTACATCTAAACTCATTAATGTAAACTATGTAACAATTATATATGAAGTAAAACACACACAAGTCCTTTCATACATCCACCAGATCTTTAAGAATCTGGTTCTGCCACCCTTTTCTACGAACGACAAAATCCCAATAAACAAAATAAATAATACTTCAAACGTTGACTGACCAATCTCCAATAATAAACAAGAGATTTTTAATCCCGATCAGTATCCATACCATGATCGCTCAAAGCAGTACTGTTGCGGTTGTGGAAGCGAGACGGCGCACTACACTGTATAGCGCTGTCTCTCTTACTCAACAGCAACAGCCCCGCTATAAGAGCTCATGGTATAGATGCAGTTACATTCTTAAGATCAAAGGACTGAACGGAAAGGTTAGACTTAAACCAATAAAACTTCAGTTATTTTTAACTAACATAAGTAAGTACTTCCTGAAGTTTGATCGGTTATTAATAGTTTCGGTATTCGTTCATCTGAAGTGGATGTCTTGACTTATCATGGTATTATAAATGTTTTAGTTAATGGACTAGAAATAGTCGACAAAAGATGTATTCTATACCACCCACAGCTTTGTTTCGTTTTATAGAGAAAATTAATAGTAGTCAGATTTCAAATATTAACATTTCAAAAGTTTTACTTAAAAATGGCAAGAAAGTCTTGATGCATATACATTAAAGTAATTTAGGTTCAGGCGAAGTTTTTATACTATTATTAATGTTTTAAGTTTAATCTCTATAAATATTTTCATTTTCGGCAAAAAGAGGGATGTTATAAAGTTTTGACATGTCGTTCTGTGTGAGACATCGTAGCTCCTAAACAAATAGACCGATTGAGATGCGGTTATTTTTGAAAACTGAAGTGATCGAGATGGTTCTTAGCTACTTATAATTTACGAAGATGTTCAAAACTTTGAAAGATATCAACAATTTTCAAAAACTGATTTGAAAATCAGTTTTTGAAAATTGTTGATATCTATTATAATTTAAGTATACCAATAATTAAATTTAAAATGTTGTTATCTATATTAATACAGTTAAAAAGGGCTAAAAGCTCATGTAGAGTCGTAGTTCAAGTTGCAACAATCTTTGAGGTCAAATGGACTGGTTTGTTCATTCAGGTTCCCATGGTAGTAATTATCTCGATATTGCGTATCTCCTAATAAATATTGATGATTTGGTCCAAATGAATAGAGTCCAGCGAGTTTTAGTTGAACTTAGAACCTTTTTTATTTGAGTCTGTGTAATAACAAAATATATTATCTTAGGATAATATTATTTAATTTATTTAATTGTTGTCATGTGGCTCGAGACAGGAATGTCTGGGGTCAAACGGGGGAGACATTTTCCCAGCAGTGGGACAGCTAAATAAATAAAAAATAAAAATTTAATATTATATCAGCATTCTTGGTTAAAATTGTTCGAAACGTGAAATAACTATGTAATGAAATATCTTGAAGGAAATTGAGTACTTATTACAAAGTTATTAAGAAAATTCTATTTGTCTACATTTGAAGTATTTTCCAGCTATTGTCCTATAAAAGAATGACTAACAAACATAGTCATAATAATAATATTTATTGCTCTCAAGATTGTGGTCAATAAAAAACATTCTGTATACTTGAGATCATTTATCTAAACAATGACTAATACATAGTTTTTCCTAGTTACAGTAATTTATATGCCAATCACGAGTTTTAGGAAAAACAACCGTAAGGCTTACAAATAAGGTTCAGTTTGCAATACAGCATTATTTTTTCTTATGACTTTTTCTACAGTACTAGTCAGTCTAAAATGAACTTTATTGGCGTTGACATAAAGTTGATATTTCTTTAAGTGGCA
This sequence comes from Autographa gamma, assembly GCA_905146925.1. Taxonomy (NCBI): domain Eukaryota; kingdom Metazoa; phylum Arthropoda; class Insecta; order Lepidoptera; family Noctuidae; genus Autographa; species Autographa gamma. The sequence goes on from LR989875.1 coordinate 1,991,961, forward strand.
ATAACATCAATGGGCATATAGTTTATTAGAATAAATAGCTAAAGGTATAAAACCTCAATGATGACTAATTGTGGTTAACTCTTAATAAAAAATCATTAAAAGAAAAATAAATATTTTATGATCTCACTCACAATGAGCAAGCGTGATGATTAATGCTCGTTCCTTCTGTATATAAGAAGAGACCTTTGCCCAACAGTGGGAAAAATTACATGATGAAAAAGTAGAAAAGTTCCTTAGGTAAAATGGTTAGCTTCGATACTACTAATCCAATTTCCATGATACTTTTAACAATCGATAGCCATTTTCTGGAAGCTTCAGGGTTATATGCTAATAATTCTTACAAAAAAACCGACTTAAAAAAGGCTTATTTATTTATTATGGATCTCACTGTCAAAATGGGACCACACTGAAGGCACAAGTTTTCTAATAAAAAGCAGAAATATCAAAATCGGTACAGCCAGTCGAAAGTACTGAGGTAAAAAAATACAATCCTAAGAAAGAAAGAGAGATCCTCCTCCTTTTTGAAGTCGATAAAAATGGTTTTCTTTGAGAAAAAATATGTATCAAGACTTGCTATTGCTTGTAACTTGCACCAATATAATAAATTGATCACACGCTTACTTTACAAAATCGTCGGATGCTTCTAATTTAAGAAAATAACGGGCTTACAAGACCGTACATAATATTGACTTAAAACTTATCAGTTTTTTATAAATTGACAATCTGTCTTTACTGTATTAATACAGGTTCTTCATGCTTCCATCATTAGGAGAGACATTTAGAACCTAGTTTATTTAGCATGTCTACTAACTTACTATCCAGTTTAATTGACTAAACTTTAACTAAACTAATTTATGTTACCTAAAAAAAAATACACTTGGAGTCTTACAGAACAAACCCCATATGTCAATATCAAATCTCTAATCCACTTCTATTTCAGAATTTAACCCAAAAGTATTACCAATATGATGTTTTCAAAGGCAAGTAAATATGTTTTCTTTAGTATATTATATTTATTTCCTGTTACATGAAATCATTTACAGCCAGCGTGACTCTTTATGACGATAACACGGATTTTCGATAACAATTGATTGTCTTTCAGTTGTAAATACTTTAATGTATTAGAAAACATAAGTATTTGACTACCGTAAACATTATTACTTATTAAAACAATATACGTTAAACAGATGTTTGCAGAAAACAATAAACAACAAATCTATATTTTTAAAACTATCTTAAATCTTCAGAAAAAGAGATAGTATGTATGAAAGATTATATGAGAAAGAAAGGAGTGAATGCTGAGATGAGTATTAGAGATGATAGGAAGCTGAATAAGCATTGCGCCGACCACAAATAATTGGGAATAGGGCAGGGAGATGAAACTTAAATCTATTTATTCATGATATTTAATAATTATAAGTAAAAAAATGTATTTATCTACACAAAAAAAAACTGGCCCTACAGAAAAAGAAAAAAGTACTCATTCGATTTACAAAAGTAATGACAGTCGTCAACCGAAAAGGAAACCGCGTTCTTATCTTCTTTCCAAATTTAAATTCTGGCTGCCAGTACTAATGACCTTGATTGATTGGTATTGTCACAATTAAATGTAAATTGTTGTGCCAATACCATCAGTGAAAAATTTTAAACGTTTCCAAAATGGTCGGTCGATTTTGAGGTTATTTTTTTGTGTAGTGTGAATGCTTGCCTGTATTGTGTTAAATACTAATATAATTGTATGTAATGGTAGATTATTTTTCTTACGTAAATATATGGTAGTTTTTACGGTTAAAATAATAAAGCATACTTAACACCAAGTTACATTACAATCTGTCAAGTTTTTTAGCGGGAAAAGTTTTTCAGACACACAATGGCCGAATCAACTAAGTTCGAACAATTTTAACATCTTGATTGTCTTGAGATATGTTTTCAGTCTACTTACGAATTTAATAACTCCATTGTTATGCTCTCCATCATCCAAGGTCACGGCCCAGTTCAATGAGACGTGAACCATTGGAGCTCAAGGCCGGATTATCCATTACCCGGTTTTATGGATGAACTAACTACGACAATTGTTAAATTAATTGTTATAATTGTAATGTTGGATAGTTAAGACCTTGAGTTGAGAATTGGATTAGATGTTATGTTGTCTGTGGTTAGATATTGTCTGTGGCGTTTTGAAAAATGACAGCTGTCAATATGTTGACAGATTTATAGTATGCTTTTGATTCATATTTGGTGTTTTTGTTTCTAACGTTAACAGTTTAATTAGGTAGGTATGAGCTTACTTGTAAAAAAAAATCGAAACAAAATTAAAAACCGAGAATACTTACACATTCGGTTCTTATTTGAAGTTTAAATTACAAAAACTTGGATTGACTGACAACTGCCTTAAATATTGTTACCTTTTGCCATCAGGTTCAACAAAAAACTTATTTAAACAACACTAAAGTAAACTTTCTTCACCATTGAAAATATAACAAGTAAAAGAAAGTAATTATCTTTGGTCACGATGTCTTCCATACTTCTATATTTATACTTACAGAAAGCGAAGGTATTCTTTGTTTGTTTATGGTCTGTTTGCTTTGAGTTGACCATACGTTGACCATAGACACCGTAACCTATATGTGCTTAAGTAATCTACGATAAGATTTGGAAACTGGTATTGTTTGATTTGGGTCATTTTGAACAGTTTTTTGGTTAACTGACCTATTGGTTTATTTATTTAAGTGTAGAATTAAATGCTGGTAGGAATTACTAGTAGTTTTATTTCATCATCATCCACAGCCCTTTTCCTATCACTGCTGGGCATAGGCCTCCCCTTTTTCGTGCCATATTATATGGTCATGTGCCAGCCTCATCCAGACTCGACTCGTTTTATTTACTTCAACATATTATACTCACAGTAAGTTAACCAAAAATGGGGTAATGGTTATGTTATATTTTTGCTGACCAAGTAATTACTGTAATGACTTAGCCTGAATATTTAGGTCACCATTAAAAACATAGTGGTTTACATTCAGTGCCGTCACTTCGTTATGTCAAAAAGTATCACAAAGTGACAATAAGTACCTTTTTGACTGAGTACTTTAGTACTATGGCTAGAAAATTTCAAAAAACCTTTGACATAAAGCCAGACAGATTTCGTTCAAATATTTTTAAAGTACATAATTATTGCTGACAGACTGACTCGTTGGCCTAGTGGCGCTAAGCGCGACTGCTACGCTAGAGGTCTTGGGTTCGATTCCCAAGTCGACCAAGGTGTCATTGGGTTTTTCTATGAAATTCTCAGTAGCAGGTCGGAGTTTGGATTTGTGCCCGGTAAGTGGCAATAGGCTCGCCGCCTATTACATGGGCCCTAAACATATCGCGAACTATGGGTGTACATTGGTACACCTCTGCCTAACCCTTTTGGATACAGGCGTGATGATATGTTTACATAATTTGATAACATAAACATGACTGGTGTCTTTCTGTTTAACTATCTTTTAAGTCTTTTTTTCTCCACGATATTTCTTGTTTATCCAAAACTAATTATTGTGTGTTGAAGAGTTCTTTATAATAGCCACAATTATCAGTTTACCTAAGAAATAGACAAACATGTTTGACGCGAGACTGATAACCTATCAATACTAGTTACTTAGCTAATGTTATGTATAATAATATGTTACTTATGTAGGTACTATTAATGAATTTCAATCTAATGTCATTGACATGTGACAAATACCCACCTACAGATATAAATACAGTTATAGACCCATAAATATTGACTTTTATAGCAAAAAAGAAACGGATTATTTAAAACAATATCTTTAACACAACTTCAGAATGATCAAATTAATATTGAGCCACACTGACAAGCTCATCTGTCAGATTGACATTTAGGTACAAATCGTTCATTCATTCATTCACTAATGTCATTTCGAAAGTAACCGAAATGACGATGAAAAAATACCCATGTTTAATAACTTTGTTTTATTTCTTATGTGGTGTGATTACAGTTAAGTTAGGTTAATGTAAGACTAACTGACCTAGGACCAAATAGTACACTATTAGTTACAATTTATGGTTGTTATCTTCCGTGTAATTAATATGAGAGAAGTTAATAAAGTTACTAGGCGATAACTAAGTAATCTATCATTGTTAGTCTATTAAACTTTAAACCGGAGTTATATTTTATAGATAGTAAAGAAATAAGTTATGTTTTACCTATTTCTTTTGTTAAAAAATATTATTTTTGAACAAAAATATCTTTAAATAAAAAGTTACCTACTCTTGTCAGGCATTTGGTCAATAATCAAGACGAAAAAAGAATACAAGTCAAGCAACGTTTAATAATAGACAATTTTAATTTAATTTGAATTTAGAAAAGGTCGCAAACATTTAAATGAATTATTTAGCATAACAACTAAAACACAAAAATAAATTGTTAAATTAATAATATTCTGTTCAAACAAATTTCATATGGAACTTCTTCGATAATCATTTGACAGTTCATTGTTTATTTTTAAGTACAATGCTCCTATAAGGCACAAGCAACAACTTATCATGACAAGAACATAAAAAAATTACAAAACACCGTTTGTTTGTTCGAATTAATTTCCGAATGGTTATAATATCGTTATTATGAAATATTGTGAGTGCCAGGGGTCAGTAGAGCGACTTTCTTGATAAAGGGACTCAATGCACACGATTTATGCAACTTATCTATTTTAGAAGGAATGTTGAATCAAACGAGTTTGTATGCAATAATAATTTATTTTAAACTCATCTCTGGCATAACTGTTTAGTTCTAAAATCGGTTCTATGACAAAAAAAAACAACTAAATCAAAACTAATACAACTGACAGTTACATAATCTGTAGTCTAATTTAAAATTGGAACAAACATGTGTTACGTATGGAAACGCTATTTGTATTTTGAATTTCGAACGTCGAACCCGAAATTCCGAGCAGTTCAACTCATTCATTGACCGGTATTGAATATTGAGTGAACGGAATGAATTTGCATAACTGGTTTCGTTCTTTGAGACATGGATTCGGTTTGGACCTTTATTTCATTTTATTGTATGTGTAGAGTAAATAGCATGAGTTGCTTTGAAATGAATGTTATGTAAAGAATGCAATAGACACGTATTGACTTACTGGGGACTTTATTTAGCCGTCTTTTCGTCCTAGCTTACACAGTGAAGTTATTGGCAGATAACATAGTTATACCCGAATTATTATAGCAGTTTAAAGTTTTATTCTCTGTTAAAGTTAAGTTTATAACCTTTTCTTCCTCTGCACTGAGAAAGGCGGAGGGGTGAGCCGGACTCTTACCGACTAGAAAATAGGAGTTCTTCTCTCTTGCTTTAAAATTGAGACCAAGATGGAATTTAAGGCAATTTAAACGAGATCCAAGTTTATAACCTAATTGACCTCTTCTCATTCCAAGAGGTAATCCGTTAGCAAGACAAGTAATGACTCTTAAAACCGTATCCTTTATGTAAGACAACTGTAGTTTGGCGTAAAATTGTAAGTAAAAAGTAAAAAACTTCTCTTGGTACAGCCAGGCCGACATTCGCATATTTAAAAGCAGGTTTTCTTTAATCGACACACGATTCACGGAAAGACATTTCGTTAAAATCTTGTTTTAGTTCACATAAAAAAAAGCGTGAAATTGAGTACTTACTATTCATTTTTAGCTTTAATATCTACTAATTGGGTAAACGTGTCTAACTAAGAATGTTTTAAGATTAATTTCTAATTAATATTTTAAATCTGTACTATTATAGATTAAGGAAGTTAAAAGCATTTTGATTGCAGATATGACATTCGGTAAGCTATTTGTGTCATTAATGAAGACTAAATATAAACACTAAATCAAAACTGAGGATTGTTTTGACATAATTATAACAAACAACATATAAAATGCTAATCTCACATTTGTATGCAACTCGCACATAAATCGTAGTCTTTTTGTCGTCAGCGAAAATTCTCCGCCATTTTCGAATACATTTAAAACTTTTCAACTCGGAACTAGGACACGCAATGTCATTTCAATTATGCCAATATGCGAGTCTTCTTTTTTCGAAAATTGGTGTTGTTTACTGATTAATTGTTTTTAATTACTCTTTTTGTTGGATGTGAAAATACTGGCCGATATTTATGATGATAAAATATTTAAGAATTTAACTTGCCAATGCCAGTGTTCGAAATCAATAAGTTAAAAAAGAAAACCTGTGATGTCATTCGTCCATTTTGCAAATTAAGAGTATTGTACCACTTTTTTGTTTAGTTAATAACCAATATAAACTAGATTATTGCTTGGAAATGAAAATGTAGAGCTTAAAAATTACTAGTTACATTTATCATTAAATGAAACATTATAATAGAATAAATGGATAAAAAATAGACATGTTTATATCAATGACAGCAGATAAACACAGGCTGGGCGCATGTTTAATGTAAATACTATATTACAGAGATAATAATACCAGTCGTGTTTACGCGCTAAAAGGAATTTAATCTGTGATGAAAACAAACTATTCGCTTGAGTACCATTTATGTACATGGTCTATTAATGGAATAAATGCCCTATAGAAAAAAATAGTTTTAGTGAAAAGAAATTTGGCTGTTTTCTCATAAGGTAGAGAACTTAAAGTCGTAATTAATAAAGGTACTGTTTATAGTATTGCAAATAAGTTTATGATGGTAAAGAAATTTTCGAAAACATTTTAAAGAATGATTAATATTAATCAGAAATAAAGTACCGGCAAAGAAAATTCTCGGAAAGCAACCAAAGCAGTCGAACGTCATTTATTTTCGTCAATTCATTCGTTCATTCGTTCCCTGTATCCGGTCGATACGTAATAAAAAAACATTTAACACACATTCTCGAAATGTTTCGATATTTAAAATAAGATTTTTAAATAAAGAACGATGACACATTACAAATCTGAAGTCATTATCAAACCAGTCTTTTTATTTCTTAAATTTCTTTAGCACGTTTTATTATTAGTTCTTAATATTTAGTACCAACAGCTGACTAGAAAACCCGTGGGATTTTAAATAGACATCGAAAAAAATCATTTAGCAAATAAAGGGGAGGACACAATACCGTAACTTGAGATGATAAAAAAGCTAAAAGGTGCGAAGACTCTAAAGGGGTGACATAGACCTTGAAAATACCGGTTACTGTCACTAGGGTCATGAATTTAAATTTCAATGCCAAGAATCGTTTATAAGGGGATTTATAAATAATTAATTATATTTACGTCACGTAATTTGGCGTATAATGGTGGTTAATGTATAAGGGTTCTTTTTTATCTTTTAACATGCAAATGTGTTGCCATGTGGAATGTGACACCTTTTTATATCACACAAGGAAGACAACTGATATTCAAAACAGCATTCTGAATATGAATTGTATTTTTTTCTTTATAGCAACTGGCTAGTTCGGTATTTGAAGTAGAGACAGTTTTTATTTCCGAGTATAAATAAAAAGAAAATATTAACTTTTTGAATGGTAGATATTTAAGTAATTTACACGTTATTGTTCTCCTAGATATATTTTACAACCAGAGGTCAGTAAAAAGACAATATCAACACATTTTAAATTGAAACTCGACAATCAAGTTTGTAACATAATTCTTTGGAGAACAAAAACAAGTATAATTTTACATAGCACATTGTGTTATGGTAATTTAATGCATACTTTATGACATAGAGTGTTGTGCACTAGAATGCTATTATTATGTTATCTGTGGCCTTGACTTTTGTGTGCCGCCATTTTATTTTTACGATAAAGGTTTGTTACCGATATCTGTTGTAAAATCGATTATGATCTGTTGTGACAGTAACTTATAAAAATGCACTGGTTTATGACGCTTAATTATATAGATTTAAGCCGGTAGTAGTATTTTGATTGGAATAATTACCAAATCTTTCTCATATCATTATCATCACTTGCCGAGCCTTTTTCCTGAACTATATTGGGGTCGGCCACTCTTACCGGGTTCAGCTGAATACCGATTTTTTTTTTCTCATACCAAATTATTTAATTTCATTTGAATGACAAAATGCATAACATACTATACTTCTATGCATAAGTAAAAAAAGAACGAAGTACTTGACTATTTGGGAAAAAAGTAAACTGAAAAGTATCAAGTAGGCGCACATTTATGATACCATATTGGACTATGAACACTATTTGATATTTGCATCGTCTACAAACGTTCTTATAATTTGTAAACATTGGTATAAAATAACTAGCACGTAAGGCAAAAACTGTAACCTACATACATAAAACTCTGCCTCGTTATATGTATGTATAAAATATAGTTAGTTTGTAACATGATTTCGTCATCAGTATTTAATTTAAATGCTTAGAAAACAAGACCAAATCGGAGACGTCTTGAAAAAAGGCCAGGTCAAGAGTACCCTAAACCGAAGAGCATGTATGAAGGGGATTATGACAGTGGATGAAGCGAAACACGTATGTAAGGATCGTAGCAAGTGGAAAGTAGTGGTCTCTGCCTACCCCTACGGGAAACAGGCGTGATTATATGTATGTAGAAAACAGTACTTCATGATAAAATCTGTACTCTAAACTCTTTGTTTGTGTATGCTTTCCTGAGCGTTATTCAACATGTTTTTTTTAACTAACTTCTCTCGACATGGCGTTCTATACAAGCTTTACGCTGTAGCCAATACGCACAAAAGAGGTTATTTATCGCAAGAGATAGATATGTACAAAGGTATGCATATACAGAGAAAACATGACACGACTAGTAATGTATGGCACTAGAATCGAGATGCCGAGCCATGGGCGAGGTTATAAATGTATCGAATCATCTAAAAAGTATTATTTGACTTTCAAGTAAGCCTAATGTATGTTATTGATTACATATGAACGTACAAAAAGGAGTTTACAGTTAGTAATAACCAATTCAAATCAGCAGAGAAGCATTAGAAGAAAATCAATGAAAACCTGACACATTAACAATGTCAAAAAAAGTAGTCCCTTTCCAAAAAAAAAGTATTTTCCAAATCGTTCCAGACGTCTTCGATGAATCGAGAAACATTGGTTCGTCAATAGAATATAATAAGAGACACTGACGACTTAAGATATTTCCCCTTTTCTAAAGTCGGCTAAAAATACACTGTATACAAAATATAAAGGTGCTTAAACTCTGCGTTGCGACCTCAAATATTATCTAATACGATATCAGTTATCTGATAACATATCGATAAATATCGATACGGGTACTACCCACTAACCCACTGCTAGTGTGGGACTGAGATATTTAATCGATCGATTTGAGATGGGTAGTGATAAATTTACTTTATGCAAATTACTTTACATGTTAATTAAAGATTTCTGTATTTAATGTAATGTTTTAATTAGAGAGAAACTGACTTAAGTGGCACAAACAGTAGTACCAATATAAAATCAAGAAGTTACTAATCATCGAATTTACTCATCATCTTTTCACTGACTCAGCTTTTCAAAACTATGCTGGGTATGATAAAATAGGTTTTATATTGCAATAAAATGTCAAGGCAAAAGCTAATAGGTAATCACATTTTTCTATAATATATTTTATTTACGTATCTTGCATTAAATCATTTGATGACCTAGATTAAGTAAATAAAACTTTCTAGTTATTGACAAAGACCATTTTTTTGAGTTATTACGATATTTTTTACAATATTTCGTTCCCAGTGTCGATCTATACGACAAAAAGTGATAAATCCGGATTTATCACTTTTTGTCGTATATAAATGCCAATAGGCTACTACCGGTAGTTAGCCTATTGGCATTTATAGACCAAATTCAATTGTTAGGAACAACTGACAATATCCTAGGAAATACAGTCATTATCTGACTCAGAAATCAAAGTAATTGTATAGCAACAATATAATTTAATTGTATACAGCACAATTCGCTTCATACCTACGGAATAGAGATTTGTGCAATCGAAGTTAGATATTTGTCCTTCAAATACCACATTTCAAAGTTTTGCTATACATTGAGTAGTTAGTGTTTATAGAAAATTTGTAATATCCTGTGTATTATCTTAAGTCTTAGGTCTTATGTAATTGCTATAATTATCTATTATATTCTTGTCAGTGTGAGGTATTAAGCTAAGTAATTATTACTATTTAAAATAATAAAAAAGTGTCTGTGTAATTTTAAAAAAATATGTATTAATAGTTTATGTACGATTCAATATATATGTAGAATATAGTGGTGAAAAGTAACCTATTTCAATTTTCGGATAACAAGCTATCCATTAGAAAATTTTCATATATATCGGTACAGTACTTTACCCGTCATACCCCAACAAACAGACAAACACGACAATTGCCAAATTATCTCCCAACACTACGAAACTAAGAATGTATTTCCGTACCCACCTTTAAGAAATTCAACCGTGATTATACATCTACATAAATACTTGCATTACGTACGAATTTCTATAAATAGCGTAGAAAACAGTGTGAATGTGAAGTTAATGTACTGAAGGGCAAAGACCTGGTTTAATTTGAAACCTATAAACTCTATTATTGCTCTTTCCAATATAAGAAACCTTTGTAAAACCATTACGATAGTTTAAAGACACTTTCTAGTCTAAAACTGTACTTATTTTTGGTCTAAATGGAGTCTATCTAAATAATTGTCCGATACTTAGAGACATAGCGATGAATGGAAGCAAAATACTCAAGCAATAAGTGGTATTTCTTTTTGTGTTTGTAACGCTTTCACTGCTAAACCACTGATCCAATTTCGATAAAATTCTGTAGGAAGAAAACTCTAACTTTGAGGAAGAATATAGGCTAGTTTTTGTCTCGATAGTAGAAATCTATGTAAGTAAAACCGCGAGTTTTAGATAATATTGTAGTAAGGCGCGTTGCCCGCACAAGATAGGTCAATGACATCGGGAAACTAAGACTTGGCGGCGGTATCACAATATATTACATCAAATAGCTTTCATGTTTTCGTGTATTTAGTCACAAGACCAAAATATTCAAATTCTTTTAACGTTTGGAGAGAACAACAAGATTTTTTTCTAGCTTTTTTACGTTCAAAATTTTTGTAAAATGTTCTCACTTTATAAACTACAATTTAGTCACTTTATCTAGCCGTACAATTTAGGAATTTTAAAGAAAAAAAAAAACAATACAAAAGAGCACGTTCTCCGCCATTGACAAGGATGACGATGAGTTCCTTGACGCCTGTTAGTTTTTATTTAAGTAAGTTTTAATTTTAGTATAGTTAGAGTTTATACAAAAGACAGTTTATATATGTATGAATAAACTCTAAGTTAAAGAATAATCTTGAAAACAATGTCCAAATTTATTACCACGACAACAGCGGTATTTTTCCAAGATTTATCTACTAATGTTTTATCTCTCTAGCTATAGAACTAAAAGATTGCGTAAATCTACGTACAAGTACCTTAACGTCCACGGAAGGCCTGTTAGTTGACCAATTGTGGCCTTATCTGATAAAACATGCCTATCGGAAAACTACGCCATATTGCGTAAAGTAATGAATCAAAAATCATAGAGAAATGAGCTATATTTTGTGTACAACGCTTAGTAATTCGTCTTAAATAATGAACTACTATCGATCATCAATAGCCTACATTCAGAAATAATAGAAGTTCACTTAAAATTGTACCTAATAAATTTATAGTTTCGATTAAAAAAGTAAATAAAAAGACTCAAAGATAAATAAAAAAAAACGAATATCTCTCATCACACTTTAAACGGAACATAAAGTAATTCCAATTCCTAATTTAAAATTACAGAAGTGACTAAAAGTAGCAATGGCTAGTTGTTATACTAACATAAAATAATTTTATGAACACACGCTAAAAGACCTTCGCGTTAAGTACTAAAACTAACTGTTGCTTCATGTAAATAACTATTTCTGCACAATACTTTAACGTAAGTTAGTTAACTTAAACGTTATTTTCTCATGTTATTTTATTTATTTAGTCCATATTTAACTATGTTCATCAAACTCACTCAAGCAAGGGAAACCATTTGCGTGTTCTAAATTTGAAATGTGCGAGACACAACAGAGTAGAGTAGAGCATTTTTTCACTACTTTTTAATCCCAAGGCTGCAAAGCAAATGATAATCACATTATGCCAAGATATCGTTAGATACACTAAAATATATTTATCAAAGTAAACGAAAGATTAAATAATTGTTATGTCGATTCTCTTATCTTTTTACAATACGTTTTTTTAAGAATAAACATTGACGTCATTAGTACTCATTTCAAGGCCATAGTCAATGAACGACAAAAATATATCACCAAGAGAAAGTACCTAGATATAGATTAAAATATTAGGTACGCAGCCAACTGCTAAGTCTAAAATAATCCCTTACCGCTCCTCAGTTATTTTCGCTTTCGCTTAATAAATAACTCAGACACAAAACGCATAACATAGGTTATATTAAAATAAACCGCGCCGAAACAAAATGCACCGCAAAAAGAATCCACCGTAATTTTCTTTTTTTTTTCACTTGTCACGACACTTCGAAATTTGAATATCCAAACTCACTTGAAACACAGAATATTTAATTAAAAAAAATAGAAGCACAGGAATTTTTGGAACGTATTCGATGGACTATTTTTTTCCAATAGTTTTATTAAGTATTTTAGTTATAAAAGTTGTGAATTAAATTCGTTATTTATTTACGTACCGTGCGTATCGTTCGACGCGACTACACAGCTGCGCTCGCTGCTTGGACTGAGACTTTCAAACTTTTATTTTTCCGACGCGTCGCTTTCCGAACGAGCTCAGTGGACGCGCGTAGAATCCTCTGCGAGTGGTGTCTATGTGTGCGTGACTAGTTATGGGATAGTGTCGATAGATCTTTATCGATAGTTCTATAAAGTGTAAGGCACTTCTTGAAAAGTATCAAGTGCGTACGTCAACAAGTCTTGTATACTTCAAAATAATCTTTGAAAACTATTTTAGTATCACAAGATAAGATATTTAGGTTATCTGATAATTGCATTACGGTATGCAAGCAATGATGTCATTAAAAGAGTCAATGGCCTCCAATTTCTTTATCTCTTTCTGACACTATGTTAATAAGAGACACTTTCTTTATTATAATTATTTTTGCGTTTTACTATCAACGCCAAGTATTTTCATCCAAATAATAATTACTGGTTAGATTACATAATATATGTAGACAGACATAGGTAATAATTTCCTTGATAGTGGAATAAATTATCATTTGGAATGTGTAAATTAATTTCTAGTTAAGAAATTATTACTACGTGCTGAAATGAGTCCTAATAATACAAATTAATAAACTTTAAAAACATATTTGTTATGATTTAACTACATTCATATTAAACAAACAAGGGATTTAATAAAGTATTGGCTCACATCCTGTACCTACGCTGTACAAAATTATATACATACATATTAATATATAACCAACCTATTACAAGCTATGTCGGGAGAAAACTATTCACTCAAAATATTCGTATCAATTAAGTCATTGACAAAAACGTGGAAAATAATATTTACTAAAAATCAAGTTACCATCACATAAAACTAATTAAGATCTAGAATTCACATTTTAATAAATAATAATATTAAAGAAAATTAAAAACCAAAAAAAATATCGACAAGATATCAATACCCATCACTACACCGTAACCGTATCCCATATTCACGTACACACTCACACATCAACAAACGCTGTAACTTTACGCACACAACGACAAGCGAGCTTTGAGCTTTAACAACTTTTAATCATTCGAAACCGAACTTTACTGCTTCAAGATAGAGTTTATTTTCGATTGCAGGGTCACAGTTAGTGATGCACAACGGATTTGAAATACCGAAATAAATGAAAAACAAAGTTCTGTTCGTAGTTATTTTATTTTCATATCTTGTGAAGTAATTATGAAAAGATTTGTCTGACTGACCGTAGGTTTAAGTTAAAAGTTATGAGTCAAGTTGTTTACATGAATTTACATGTGTCGCGACTTTGTTTTAAAATACGATGAGTAATCTTTTTTGTAGAGAAAAGCTATCTTCCTCAAGTCTAGAATTATAACAAAAACTTTTATAAAATAGGGGAACAACAACTAACAGTATTAAATGTTATAAAACCGTCGTTATCGTCGTTATCCACAAAAATCATATCGAAAGTTCTGAAAGATTTTAAACCGATGAAAGTATTGTTATAAGTTGCCGTTTGACCGATAACTTACATTAACGTTGTAGATAATAATATGTCAATTCATTTATTTAGAAATATACAATTAAATCTAATATAAGAACAAACTCTAACTATACTAAAATTAAAACTTACATAAACAAAAACTAAACAGCATCAAAGAACTCATCGTCATCCTTGTCAATGGCGGGGAACGTGCCCAGAAGGCTGGCTGCATTGCCACGTTGAATGGCTATGCCGATTCTCTGTGCAAGGGACAAACCAGCCCTCTGATCACGAGTAGATTCTACCAAACGTTTGGAAAGTTCTTTGAAAAGATTTCGTGCGCTCGGACCCCATATGTCAATTGTGTATAGAAGAAAATCCGTTTCATGTTTTTTATTTCAGATTTTAATTCGAAGTTTTCATATTCATGTATCATTCATTAACATCTAGGCAAAGAGGCATATTATAAACCTGTTTTTAGAATATTAACCGCCCGATAATACTATGTTTTGTGTTTAATACTAAGAAACCATTAGCGATTCGCACAATAAGGCCAAACAAACTACAAGATAAGGATAGACTTGTAATCATAAACAAATAGATATAAAACTTAGGTCATAGAGTTAAGAACTAATTGAGACCTTAGTATCAACAATTGTATAACTGACTATAAATTATGTATAAATGACTATATATTGGTTTCTTAGGTTTACGCGAATGTTAGACATTGAAATAAAACTTTTTTTTATAAACTAGATTGTGACTGCGGCCTCTCTTACATCGGTCAAACTAAACGAAGCATAGGGACATTAGGGACCCGCGTTAAAGAACACATCGCTGACGTAAAACACCGCTGCTCAACGAAGTCTGCAGTCGCCGAACAAGCTGAAGGCTCCAGCCATTATATTAGATTTGACCAACCACAGATACTCGCTAAAGAACCCAAATTCCTACCTAGGATGTTTCGCGAGGCTATTGAGATTAAAAAACACCCTAATTTTAATAGAGAAGATGACCTAAAATCTAAATATAAACCGCGAAAAAATCCGTAAAACGTAGTTTTATTTCAATTTATGTAGCTAGTTATTTAAAAAAACCGACTAATTTTAGAAAAATGCTGAGCGTATCTTTACTTATAGCTTAGAACAATCTAGATTACATCAAAATAAAAAGCCTTAGAATCGGTCTATCCATTTAGGAGCTACGATGCCACAGACAGACACAAAGAAAGACTCACACGTCAAATTTATTACAAACCTCTCTTTGCATCAGGGCTTTAAAAGTAATTTTTCATACTTAAGTATTTATTTTGTATAGGTGCGCATTACGCTGACTCCAAATAATTGGGAACAGGGCAGGGAGATGATGAGGAAGTATATATCATGTTTCAGGGTAGGTATCTACAACTTATTTTTCCGATAGCTGGCTAGATCCACTACGGGTATCCGATTCCCGACTGCCCTACCTATTACAGTCGCATTCTTTCTATTCGCCTGATCGTAGCATCCTCAAATCCTTTCCTTTCAATAATCCTCTCCGTCAATTTTAATCTATCCTTTGTATATTCCTCACTAAAGAGACTGAACATAGGAGTAGCACATACATTTATGATAGGTAAAACATAACATAATATACCGTCACGCCTGTATCCCCGAAGGGTTAGGCAGAAGTGTAATAATGTACACCCACAGTTCGCCGATATGTTTAGGTCCCATGTAACAGGGGGCGAGCTAATCGCCACTAACCGGGCACAAATCCAAACTCCGACCTGCTAGTGAAAATTTCATAGAAAAACCCAATAACACCTTGATCGACTTGGGCATCGAACCCAAGACCTCTAACCTAACAGTCGCGCTTAGAACTACTACGCCAACGAGGCAATTTGATGCATGAACAACTTATTTTCGGCCTACCCGAAAGAATTGGTAAAATATTTAAAGAGTTAAGACTTAAAATTTCAAACCTGCCTTCCCTTCGTGAGTGGAATATATTAAACTACACATTTCTCGACAATGTGGCCTTTTATTTGAAGAGGTGACATATTAGTATTCAAATTATATACGTGGATGACATAATGGTGGTTATGTTTATTTTCTTAGTTCATCAATGAGAAATACTTATAGTGTTAGTTGTAAGAATACTAGTTTTGCTTTGCGGGTTTTCCGTTCTTTTAGCTTAGGAACATGGGATTCTAGCAAAATACTGAATAGCTATGTAACCATCTCCAGAGAAGACAAAGAAATATATAATAGTAATATAGTACTACCTATAAGTACCAGCCTATAAACGTCCCACTGCTGGGCACAGGACACTTACCCTATAAAGAAGGCACGAGCATTGATCACCACGCTTGCTCATTTGTGGATTAGCGATGTCGGGTCCCAAAATTTGGCATCCAGTTTTCACTACATATATTTTATTCAAGAAAAATATTAAAATAATAATTAATATTAACTAGAAAGTTATAGTTAAATCTGATTGTTTAAAAACCCATTTAAGGGTCGGTGCATGTCCAGCGGTAATACTCTTCATTTACCATTATTAGGACAACCGCTTGCCCTTTTGACGCGTAATTAAAGAAGAAGAAAGTTACACAAGACAAATCAATATTTTTTATTAGTAAACAAACAAATAGGTATACTTTTAAATTAAAAGCTTAGTCATTAAAACCAGGTCACGTAGCCAACCGCAGTTTTATTGTTTATGATCCGGAAAAAACTATGACATACATACTGCACGTCCTGTCTACTTATGTCATGCACTTAAATACTAATAGGTACTTAACGACTAGTTACTTAGACTACATACATACATACATAAATATAATCACGCCTCTTTCCCGTAGGGGTAGGCAGAGACCACTTCTTTCCACTTGCTACGATCCTTACATACTTGTTTCGCTTTGTCCACTTTCATTATTCCCTTCATACATACTCTTCGGTTTAGGGTACTCTTGGCCCTTTTTTCAAGACGTCCCCGATTTGATCATAGTTTGGGAAAAGGTAAATAATTCGTCACAAATATAATTTAACTTCGCGGAGCTATCTTTACTTCCTTATAATGCGAAAGTAAATCTGTCTGTCTATTTGTCTGTTTGTTCGTTATAAACTATACGTAGACTGTATTAATTCAAATTAACTGTCATTTTCATATGGTTTTTCAGGCTGAAATTATAACTTAAATGCAATGCCATGTTTATATTTTTTTTCCATAAGATACAAACAAAAATTAAACTAGATATTAAGTATTTATATGTAAGTCAACAAATGAAATCTCTGAAAAACAAAATAATTAATCACTTAAAGTTTGTTTTACTCATATTTTTCAACATTTTAAGGTCTTCTACGTAGAAATTCTAGAACCCAACTGAAAAAAGTGTATTATAAGTACTAATCTCAAGTAGACAATAAAATGGGATAGCATTTATCCCACCACTCACGTGTCTACGTGAAAATAACACGTGTCCATTTCAACCGCAGCTCTGTGGTTCCTTAGCCCATAGACAATTATAACGGGTGACATACTGGCACAATCATCGACGTATGATATGCATAGACTGCTACTATCGCCAGGTTCCCCTTGTGCCAAGCGAGAGCAGTTTTTAGTCTGATCCTAGTACATTTCGTTTTTCATTTAAGTTAATTTTCGCGCAACGAGAAACTTATATAAGAAAATATCGATGGTTTTGACATTGTTAGGATAATATTAGTTTATTAGATAGATTTTTTTAAACGGCAAGCTCCATCTTCATACATAATTCACGACAACACTTGTTCACACTAGTGCTTACGGTTTAAACTCTGATAGGCTCACTCTATAGTTTCAAATGCAACCTCGTTGGGCACAATGGTACATGACATAACTGTTGTCTTTGTTACGAATTAAGAGACGCAAGGTTGAATCATTACTTACTTACTGACCTATTTTTATTGTTTTCTAACTATTTTGTTGTTGTTTGCGTTTTATTACAGCTAGTAAGAAGTAAATTAAGTTATTTTTAATTTAGATAAATCGCTGTTTTGTTAGTAAGCTGTACAAGCTCTGAATTTTAAGTAATTGTAAGTATTTTCAGAGGACCCATTGCCCCTAGTTTTGCTAACTAAAGTCTAAAACTAGGTTTTGTTGGGGTATTGAAAAGAAACCAAAAAAAAATATAGTACCATACCGTTTCACTACTAGGTAACAAAATATATTGTTTCACTAATTAACATTTTGATAAGGCTTACTACACTTCTCATCAAAAAAATCGAAACACTTTCGTTTTTATTGTTTTTGTCCTAATTTTTTACAAAAGAGAATTAATTCCATGAAAAAAAAAACATTATTGTGTAGCTGGCAGTTTGGTCATTACAGTAAGAAAAAAAAAATCAAAATTCGAAATTAGAATTTCATTTGTTTATCCTATAAATGAAATTAATCACTGTTTTGAGACAAATGTGTATTTAGGGTTGGAGTACGTTTCTCGTTTAAAAACTAAAAATTAGCGCTTGTCTTTAAACTTTTTGTTTCTTATTTCATTTACTGTGACTTTGGGACGTCTGAAAAAACTTTTTTTTCTAAAACATATGGATACTTCGCCCGCAGAAGCCGCCCAAGTGGTGGCATTGCTGGATTCTGGACTTAGTCAGCGTGTTGTGGCTGCAAGATTGCATCTAAGCTTATCATCTGTTCATAGAGTCTACAAACGCTATCGGGAGACTGGTTCGTTCACGCGCCGTTCAGGATCTGGCAGGAATCGGGTCACTTCTGAGCGAGATGATCGATTTATTGTAACAACTTCTTTACGAAATCGACGCCTTAACGCTTTTCAACTGCAGCAGCAGCTTCGCGTTGTACGAAGAGTAGCTGTAAGTGACTCTACAATAAGAAGAAGGTTGAAGGAACGCGGATTGGCACCGCATAAGCCAGCGAATGGGCCGAAATTAACTGCAGACCATCGAAGAGCGCGCCTTAACTTTGCACGCGAGCACCTAACTTGGTCATACCTTTAGTGGAGCAAAGTACTGTTTTCTAATGAGTGTAAAATTATGATGTATGGTAACGACGGAAGGAACAAGGTCTACAGAAGAGATGGAGAACGCTTTGCACAATGCTGCATTGAAGAAAAGATCAGCTATGGTGGCGGTTCGTGGACGGTTTGGGGAGGAATCAGCGCCGACGGTAAGACAGAACTTGCCTTTGTGTCTGGGCCACGGCTGCCTGCACTAAACTCTCATCGGTACATCGAACAGTGTCTTGAACCTCATGTGATGCCCTATGCACATTTTATTGGCAACGACTTCATATTCATGCACGACAATGCATGAATTGACAAAGCTCACACCGCGGGCGTCGTACGAGATTATCTTACCGAAGTCGGTATCTCCATTATGGTATGGCCAGCAAGAAGCCCGGACATGAATCCCATTGAACATCTATGGGATGAATTAAAGAGACGAATTCAAGCAAGAGATCCAGCCCCAGAAACACTTAGCCAGCTGCAAAATGCAATCCAAGAGGAATGGGATAATATACCACAAAATGTGATCGTGACTCTCATCCGATCGATGAAGAACCGTATGGAAGCAGTAATAAGAGCTCGCGGAGGGAATACAAGTTATTAAATTAACGTTTCTTACATTTTTTTTTCATTTACGCGTGTTTTTTACCCATTTCCTTCATATTCCATACAGGGTAAAAATTACTCATTATACAAAATACGAAACCTATGAAGACTTAATTTGAATTTAGAACATTAACATTAGGATTTTAATACCTCATACTACTCACTATTAAATGACATTTTACATTTATTCCTAAATATACTCATTTTTCTGATAATCCTTATCAAATCATAAACTGCGAGGTGTTTCGATTTTTTTGATGAGAAGTGTATTTTAATAGAGATGAACAAATTAACTGTCAATTATTTCCCGCCGAAATTGAGAAAATTTTCCGCCGAAAATTGACAGTTTACTTTTTTAATTGCTCCCGCGCCAAAGTATTCATCATAAAGCCATATAGTTTTTCTCTGAACTAAAGATAATCATTAATGCATTTGTTTTTGCATAATTATCATAGACAATATAATAAACAATGAGTAAAGATTCCTAGAATCATCTTAGTGTTATCAACAGTATCTCAATGCAACACTTGTGTTATTATAATTACCAATAATTATAGTATTCCTATTATTCAGTCATTCATAATTTTAACTTTACTATGAATCATAAACATAACATATCATCACGCCTGTATCCGCGAAGGGGTAGGCAGAGGTGTACCAATGTACACCCACAGTTCGCCGATATGTTTAGGTCCCATGTAATAGGGGGCGAGTCTATTGCCACTAACCGGGCACAACTCCAAACTCCGAACGACTGAGAATTTCATAGAAAAACCCAATAACATCTTGGTCGTCTTGGGAATCGAACCCAAGACCTCCAGCGTAGCAGTCGCGCTTAGTACCACTAGGGCAACGAGGCTATGAATCATGCGGTCTATTAAGATATTATTATTTTGCCTTTAGAACTGAATGACATTTCATTTACGAGTCATTCAATTTCATTCACTCATTCCATTCAGTTTTCAGTTGTAATGAACGTTTAATAATGTCGGTGTTTATAGGAAGCTTTGTAAGTGATCCGAGTATTATTTTTATGATGTAGTAATATGACTGTGACCTTTTTAATTAGTTTGTAACATAAAACCATTGACACCCGATTCTCCGCTTTCCGCGTTCAGTACCACCCAGATATTTTTCAGGGCGGTAAATAGACCTAAGGACGGACTGTAATGGCGCATTTTAGATGATTTATGTACAGAAAAGGACTGGCCAAGAATGTGTTAAATAATGTATTAGTACCTAAAATAATCGGAAGAACATTTAACGCAGGCACCACTTTTGTACCATCTTATGTGACTTGTGAATCCTTATACCCATTAAATTTATTTTTTAAAACAATATTTGGTTTTGCTTTCTACACAGTATACACATATACAGTTATAAAGCACTTATATTGCTTAATAATAGTATTTACAGAGTGATCTGAACTAAACAACCCATTTACAGAAATACAAGAACATAAAAACTGTCCTTTATTCTTATTTGAATTTAAATTTAATCCTTAAATAAGCAAATTGCTGCTGCCCATTCTTTAGTGAGTCCCTTAGTCGCCTTTTACAGCACCCATGGGAAGAGATGGGGTATTGCTAATCTTTATGTCCGGCACAACGAGACAACAGTGCATACCTATCTTTATTATATAATGTATTCTTAGTGTCCAAGTAACTTACGGTCGGTCTTTCTGTACAGACAGATAGACAGGCAGGAACCGCTCTTGATAAAGTTGTGTTAAATATATTTATATTATTTATGCAGTTCGTTATCACGCCAGAAGTTCTGTGACGCAATGAGCTTAAATTAACATTGACATCGCGACCTTACTGTATCTAGTTTGATATTATAGTTAATGGAACAATTCATTTAATAGGCAATATGTATTGTTATGTGTTAATGTTGCCTTCATACTTTGTTGAATAGTACGATATAAACCTTAGTTATGTATCTAATTTTAAAAGGACATCGATTTAAAGAAATTCGTGTCACTGAATAAAGTGAGGGTTCTGAGGTACCCATTAGAAAATTTCTACCTACAAGCTTTTTCAAAGGATAAAAAAAAATTACGATTTTCTTGCATTTTCCTAAAAATATACTCACACAAATTAAATGTTGTCTACTATACCACCCTTTTTTTTCTTTTTGCTAGGCTAGAAAAAGCTAGGCAGATGGCAGATGATGATGACAATTAAAGTAAAGTCTTAAGTCGGTATTCCTATTTTATTGCTATATGAATAGTGAATATACTGATGCATGTTGTACAAGTCGAAAATACAAAAACAAATCTGTAAAGAAACTTCGTTTGTAGCGAGAAACGCATAGCATTGTCATTACCATATTGGCGAAGCTTTATTTGCTGATACAACAGGAAAGGCATGAATGAAATCATTATTCATGTATAATGTTTATTTAAACGCATATACCGCTGCAACGGTATTCTTGAAACCACCAACTTCCTTGCGAAGACTTTTGTGATTACTCACAGTAAAATCTTTGTAAAGAAGTTGGAAATTTCGAAGAATTTGACAGTACAGAGGTACTGGGGCCCGAGTCTGCTATTGACAATTGTTTGAATCGTCTCAGTGGGTGGCGTTAGTAGGTCCATTTTGACGGGCCTGTTGGTCTGGTTAGAGACCCTGACTGCTATAGCGGAGGTCGTGGGTTCGATTCCCACCCGGCACAAATGTTTGTGTGATGAGCACGATCATTTGTTCGGTGTCTGGGTGTCATTTATCTATAATATGTATGTATTTAGAAATATATAAGTATGTTTATCAGTTGTCTGATTACCATAACACAAGCTCTGCTTAGCTTGGGATCAGACCACCGTGTGTGACATGTCCCGGAAATATTATTATTATTATTATTTTAGGATAATTAGCAATCTACTATATGTCAGAACGTCAAAATTGGCCGTCCTAATGGCCAATTTTGACGTTAAAATTTCGTTTTACCTACGTAATTATCGTAAAATGGACCTACTAACGCCACCCACTGAGACGATTCAAACAATTGTCAATAGCAGACTCGGGCCCCTGTAGTTTCAGTAGTCTTTCCATTGTTACAAAGAATAACCATTTAGGTAAATAGTTACTTACTTATTTAGGTCATTATAAAATATTGACAGGTAGTACCTAAGTAAAATATTCACTGAAAATGTATGAACTAAGCTGTACAGATGAACCTTTCTCATGAATTACTCTATCGATTGGTGCAAACCATATGAAAATCCGTTTAGTCGTTGTTGAGTTTACCGCTTTCAGATAGACAGACGCGGCAAGGGGACTGGTTTTTCAACCAACTTCAAAAAAAGGAGGAGGTTCTCAATTCGTCTGTATTTGTTTCACATCACAGTTTGTTGTTTATTATTTACCCTTGAAAAATCAATCGATTAAAGCTAAATAACTACCTACATGACTTCGACTCGAAAACATATTTGCCACCCTCGTAGGCTTCATTTTCAATATTTTCTCTGGTCATTCAAATTACTCCAAATACTGTCCTTTTACCGTACAAGAAAACTAATTAATGATTTGTTTGTCCGAATAGTAAACGCAAGGAGAATGCTTGTAAACGTGAGGTAACAGACCTTAGTCACTACAAATATGTCGTAAGAATGATCGCACTGTTTGCTAATTATTTTTAGATTAAACTACAAACAGTGGACATACGTTACTATGATTGTAGTGGAAATGATGTTATGTAGTAATAATACAAGAGCTCTAATAACTTACTTTTAGACAATATACGTCCAATTAATTAAAGACTACATTGACCCGTCTGGGGATTGAATCCTGGACCTAGAGCTAATTAAATCTAAAAAAAGAACCGGTAATTGATTGACATTTATTTGAAATCCTTTAAATTCTGCACTACTGAGCTAATACTTCTTCTTATATAGAAGGACTCCAACGAGCGAGCGATCACCACGCTTGCTTGATTGCGGTTTGGCGATTGCCAATTCCAAAATTTTGGATATTTTACCATGTATTCTTTTATCGATTGTCAGTGATGTCTTAAAATAATTCACATTGAAATCTATTATATAAAAATAAGTCGGGTTTTCCTTCCTGACGCTATAACTACAGAACGCACGAACCGATTTCCACGGTTTTGCATTCTTTGGGCAGGTATTGGGCTCCGTAAAGTTTATAGCAAAGAAAATTCAGGAAAACAAAAAAACTTTTTAACAAAAAAATTAAACCGCCGAAAACACTGAAAAGCAAAAAATAAGAAACCTTTTTTTATTTAATCTTAATAACTAAGTTCTTAAACGAATGTGAGTATACCTAAGTAATTTCGAGTCGGCGCCAAACAGGCAAATTAATTATATACGATTACGAAAAAAATTAAGTACCTATATGTACTTAATTTTTTTAGAAATTTTAATGGTTGTCGCTGGAGATTTCATTGCATTGTTAAGTTGATTCAAACTCAAACTCAAAACTTTTATTTGCTTTCCACAATGGAATTAGTAGGTGTTAAGTAAAGAATATAATTATAGTATATTATATAGCGTTTTTGATTTGGTTGTTTCTTTATTTTTAAGGTAATTTTGTGATCTTTGTTAATTGATAGTTTGGCGCCGCCTCAAAATTATTTAGGTATACTCACATTCGTTTAAGAACTTAGTTATTAAGATTAAATAAAAAAAGGTTTCTTATTTTTTGCTTTTCAGTGTTTTCGGCGGTTTAATTTTTTTGTTAAAAAGTTTTATTTTATACTTTTTTGAGGCTATTATATACTAATTGCTACATGCTGAATTATTTATTATTTTTAAAATAGCTAACTACCTTATTTTCGTATTCAAATCTGTGAGTGAACAATAAATCACCGCTATTTTCCCAACCTTAGAGTAAAATTATATGGGACCAGCTTCAAGGTATAGCCCCCTATCTAATAAAAAAAGATTTATCAAAATCAGACTGTTCTGTAATAAGTTACTAGTGGTCATATATTAAAATCAGTTAGTGAACAATCAATATATCCCTGTTTTTCTACCCTTAGGATTGGAATAATTTTTCCAAATTTATATGGGACCAACTTATAGGTATAGCCTACTCAATAAAAAAAGAATTATCAAAATAGAACTACTCTGTAAAAAGTTACGCGTGGTAATACATTACGATCAGTGCGTGAACAATCAATTAACCCCTGTTTTTCCACCCTTAGGGTAGGAATTCTTTTTTCAAATTTATATGGGACCACCTTTCCAATAAAAAAAGAATTATCAAAATCGGACTACTCAATAAAAAGATATGCGTGATCATACATAAAAAAAAAAAAAATATACGCGTCGAATTGAGAACCTCCTCTGTTTTCGTCGGTTAAAAAAAGAATTCTTCATCTTTTAATCACCTATCGAAATGTTACATAAAACGAAGCCATCTGGTGGCGGCACGGAGCTCGCCGGGTTTGCTAGTATATTATATTTTAATCGTGAGTTCACTATTTTAAGAGTGATCTGCAATCCCGTGCTTATGAGTCCGCTAAGCCACCACGACAACCAATTTAACCATTTTCTCTCAACTTAAAAACTAGAAACGTCACTAGTTTCGTTACTTGGAGAGCTAGCTTTCTACTTGCAAATCACTCTAAAACAATAAAAAAATATTGACTAAACGGCCACCAATGTCGCAAGTTTTTCGTGCAAAATTGGTGACTAATACGACGCTTTCTACATACTAAATAAGGCACCGGTAAGGCAGACGTGACAAACAGTAAGCATGTACCTTAGTACTTAATTACACTATAAATCAGCCATATTAGTGTTAGCCTACATACATTATACGATATCTACATGTAAAACTGTTTGGCAGTCTGTAGAATCAACGTACCTAGATTATTGTTATTTGCAGATAACCTTACAATCTTTTACAATTAAAGAAATTTCTAATTAGCAAATGTTTCTATAATCTGAGGCAATACTTAATTGATGCCTAACATTATGACGTTTCGGTTCAAATATGAAAAATTTGTACGCCTGTCCTAGGCAAAACATGTTAGGGTCTGATTATTATTATTTTGTTATCTTATGTTCCAATCATTTGCTTTGTACACATACACCCATGTTTTACAAAATAAATTATCTTTTATCTTTATCTCTTTAGAAACGAAGAACTAGATTGCGTATATTTTTGGAAACCCTTAGAATAAACTTGATAGAGAACAGTTTTGGAGGAAATTGGAGATCTAACGGTCATAAGGTATTTTTGTAAATTTAGGTGTTCAGCATATTTTTTTGTCTATTTTGGTTAAATATTGCAGGCTACATAAGAAGGTCTCTTCTTCTTAAAATCCGATTGAACAAAAAACTGTTATTTACAGTTATTTACAGTGTTTTTTACAGTAAGTTTGGAACTTAACCAATGAAATATTAACCTATACCAATATAGGCAATAATATCCAAAATAATCTGTTTAAAAATTCTGTATAGAAACGACGCAATCGCATTTATTTAATGAATTATAAGTCCTGAATTAATAACTGATATAAAAGCTTGTCTAGTCTTTTCTTGTTTACTTTATGGTCCTTATCATATACTCATTCTTTCTAACTAGAAAATTAAAGTAATAAAACGATTACTCACAAAAAATCCCGGCAAAAAAACTTGTATGCGAAAACAAATACGTGACTAACTTTGCATATGAATTTGTTTATGGCTTACTATAGATTAACTAGCTGTTACCCGCTACTTTGTCCGCTTTTTTGGCGTATTTAAGACTGTCAGTTGTACTGGAGAGTCGCACAGGGGCCCGAGTCTGCTAATGACAATTGCTTCAATTCAAGGATGATTGGCATTCTACTAAATGTCAAAACGTCAAAATTGGCCGTCCCATTGGCCAATTTTGACGTTAAAATGACGTTTTACCTACGTAATTATCCTAAAATGGACTACTGACGCCACCCACTTAGACGATTGAAGCAATTGTCAATAGCAGACTCGTGCCCCTGGACTTGCCTGTTGTAAGGTTACTAGGCATCTATAGGACAATTTTAGAGAACACAATTTCTTAAAGTAAGTATTGATTTTGAGATATGGACGTTATTTATCCATCTTTTTACCCTTTATTGTGGTATTTAGCTGTTTAATCTTTCATATTATTAAGGTTAGACTCCTACCGAAAGGACTGGCCTATCCGAATTCAAGAAAAAAGAGCGTGGAAGAGGGAGGCTTTTGCCCAGCTGTGGAAAATAATTCAATAGATAGATAGATTTTTTTATTACATTGTTGTCATGTCAATCGGTTTTAATAAACACCTTCACAATTTGATCTTTCCGAAAATTTGATGTTCAACTCTAATTTTCGGGTAGATAGCATTGCGAGGATTTTTATATGATAAAGAATTCTCTAACAAAATATTGGTAAAAGGCATTGTAAAAGGCGAATTAGATTTGTTTCATTCTCTATAGCTTTTCTTTGTGTTTAAAATACACTTCATGTGGGTATCTTTAAGGTTCAAGTATTTCCAAAAAAAAAAAATAACACCTAAATGGAACATAATATCTAAAAATAGCAATGTATCTACATATTATACATTGATCAGTAGTCATGATACAGACTACATTTATTTAACCGGAAGTTCTCAGTTACGTTTAGAATTAAATACTTTACATCATCACCTATAAATAAGGAATATCGTATTACTCCCGGGGCCCAAGTCTGCTATTTACACTCGGTTCAATGTCTTCATAGTGGCGTGCCAGCAGAGCCATTTTCGGAAAATTGGTATTCTACTAAACGTCAAATCGTCAAAATTGCGCATTGGAACGATTCGGTTCAATGTTCAACGACTGTGACCAATAGTTCATACATTTGGTACAAATTGTAATGCGCAATTTTGACGTTTTGACGTTTAGTAGAATACCAATTTTCCGAAAATGGCTCTGCTGGCACGCCACTATGAAGACATTGAACCGAGTGTAAATAGCAGACTTGGGCCCCTGTTGTTACGTAATTTCCGCATTTTATTGATTTTACACGTGTGGTCTGTTTTTAAGGTTACGTACCTATAGGGCTATGTCCGTCCGTTTGTTTGCCAAAAGGCTGAAAAGGAGAAACTTCCAAGCCCCTGATCTGATGGCACCCATGAATATATTGTATACAGAAGAAACCTTCTACTTTAATTAATACTAGCTGTGCCCCGCGGTTTCACCCGCGAGAATGAAAATACATACACTATCTTTATAAATTATAGCTTATGTGTTATTCCGATGTATCAGCTACATTATTATAAAGTTTCATTAAAATCCATTTTGTAGTTTTTGCGTGAAAGAGTAACAAACATCCACACATCCATTCTCACAAACTTACACATTTATAATATTAGTAGGATATAATTATACAAATTAATCTAGTATGGTCACGCATTGATACTCATGCAAGCGCCTGACATTAATTTGAGAGCAATAAACTACATTCTGTCATCTATGCAGGCATCTACATAGATGCGGAAATCTATTTTATTACTCGTCTTAAAAAGGCGTTACAAAGAAAAGCGAAAAAAGGCTAAAGAAAGAAAGGTCTGAAGAGCAAAAGAAATTTCATTCTATCTCAAAAGACAAGTTTATATTTTATAACATTTAGTGAAAATGCAGTTTCATAAGATATTTTTATACGTAGATATTTCGTGTGGATCGATATCGACTTACTAGCAAAGCATTTCATCTTACTTATTGCAAAAATTTGCCTTAATATAAAATACCTGGATTACTGAGTTCTGAGGTTTACGCGAATGTTAGAAATTGAAATAAAACTACTGCTGCTGCAATACCTCAAGACACCGTGAGCTCATATTGCGTAGGCCGGAACACAAATAATTAATAAAAATATGAAGGTAGAACGAGCAACAACAACCGTCAAGACGAACACCACCTCAGTCTGCCCGTGACCATGATACCTGCAAAGGTGTCGAAACGTCGGGAACTAAAATTCAAATACAAACCGCGATAAAATCCGTAAAAGTAGTTTATTTCAATACCTGGATTATTTCCTCTTTTTATTTAAACCCTTCGTAATTTAATACACATATTACCTTTACACTTCATTTGTATTTTACTAAATAATTCGGTATTTTTGACAATTTTAATTAAACGAAGTTTTAATTATTTTGTGTGTGAAGTACCTTCGACATTTTTCAGGACATTACACCGTAACTTCTAGTTAATATGATGCAGGTATTCATCATAAATCATTCTAATATATTCTGTTATTTTATTAGGAACCGACTTAGGTGCCCTGAATAGAATCTAGACTTGGTTGTGTAAGAAAGTGTGCTTGCGGCGCGGTTGATGTCATGTTCCGATGTGAAGCGGAATATTGTAGGGTTACCATGATGTTTCTTTTCCTGTGTGTGTACGTAAATTGTTAAATAAATGAATAATAATAATATTCCGGGACATCTCACACACGGTTGTCTGATCCCAAGCTAAGCAGAGCTTGTGTTATGGTAACCAGACAACTGATAAACATACTTATATATTTCTAAATACATACATATCTTATATATAAAAATGAATCGCTAAATGTGTTGGTAAGCGCATAACTCAATAACGCCTGGACCGATTTCGCTGATTCTTTTTTTGTTGTGTTAGTTATTACCAGGAGAAGGTTTTTATGAAAGAACAATTTGGAAAATTGAGGGTATAATTGAGGGATAATATAAAGACACCGGGAACGGGGCCTAGGTATTCACGCGGGTGAAACCGCGGGGCACAGCTAGTCTTATATATAAAAATGAATCGCTAAATGTGTTGGTAAGCGCATAACTCAATAACGCCGAGACCGATTTAGCTAATTCTTTTTTTGTTGTGTTAGTTACTATCAAGAGAAAGTTTTTATGAAAGAAAAAAAATATAAAAAAAAATTGAGCGGAAGAAAAAAAGTAATCCTGAGCTTTGTTACGATAGTGATTTGTTGAATTCATCTCCGCCCCCAATAACATAAAGGTACCGGGAACGGGACCTATATATTCACGCGGGTGAAACCGCGGGGCACAGCTAGTTATAGATAAATTACACCCAGACACCGAACAAAATGATCGTGCTCATCACACAAACATTTGTACCGAGTGGGAATCGAACCCGCGACCTCCGGTATAGCAGTCAGGGTCTCTAACCACTAGACCAACACGCCCGTCAAGAATAAATGACTTGTCAGATATGTGAGGCACAAACGAAGAACTGAGGAAGATAGACAGGTTTGAAGGAAGAAAGGGGAGGCCTTCGCCCAGCAGTGGGATCCAATATAGGCTTGCAAAAAAACTCTTAAGTGTGAAATGCCAAACAGACGGAATTATGATTCACATGTCAAAAATGTATGTTTTCTGTCACTTTCTACTAAACGATAGGAACTCCACTAGTTTTAGTTTTTACAATAGTTTTATACTCGTATAGAGTTGAATAGATATTTTATTAAGTAAAGGGAAAAGGCTATAACTTATTTTCTTGGGAAGATTTAAATACTATAAACCAGTGAATGAGCTCTAAAGTTCTGATAGGCAACAAATGGCTTCTAGTAAGCAACTTTAATTTAATTGTCCGTTAATTAGCAGTTTGGGCCAAAGTTTAAGCAAAAAAGCGCCCTCAAGTCACAATACATAGTTACTTATTTGTATCGTAGCTATCAACTACAACTTTGTGGCTGGTACCCTGACATGTCCACAGTGTGCGCGGACTTTTACGCACAAAATTGCGTACTCCAGCCACATGAGAGCACACGCACGCCAATAGAGTCGAAGTGGTCGCCGTTACCGAAATCGGTGTGGAGATTAATTAATTAATTACTTATTTCAACTTATTTGTAAATCATAGTCACCACCAAAATAGTTGTATTCAAATTAAAAGTCAAAGTAACGCGTATCGTCCAAATCTAACTGAAATTTGGCTACACGAGCTCATGACTCACGAAATTACATATTTGACTCACACTTCCCTTTTCGATACACTGTCCCGCATTGAAGCGTGAATGTTTTACTAATTACTATTCAATTTTACTTACTTCTGAGAGGCCCTTAGGGTTATAAACTAGCTTGGGCCCACGGTCTTGCCTGCTTAGGTATCGGTCTTTTCATGCAGTTCAAGATTCCTTCATACCAAGAAACAAAATCATGAAAGACCGACTCTTTTACATTTTTTAATAGATGTAGGAACGACTAGCTATGTTCTGCCATTTCACATGTGTAGTTCTCCTTCCCATGGACCTATTAAATAAGGTTAAGAAGTATTCTAAGTATTAAACCTGGTTAAAAACTAGCAGACTGCCAAATTGCATCCAAATCTGTTCAGTAGTTTTTGCGTGATTGAGTGACACAAACAACCATCCAAGCTTTCGCGTTTATTTGTAGGTTAGAATGTTACAGTGAGGATGTAGTTACGCCAGAATTCTAACTTTTCCAGCGAGTTTTGTTTTTTATTTCTATATTAATGATGAGAAATGTCCTCGCACATAAGTATTTGAGGACCTAACACTTAACGATAATGTCTTTAGCATTGACCTAAAAATAAGAAGAATATAAACACAGTTTGTCCTTCTGCATTGCAACGCGTCTTAATTACTTGAGAAATATAAGTATATTTAATTATAGCACACAAATAATGGAAGGTCACATATGACAAAGCTTATGAAAAATGGTCGCCTTATTCTCTCTTTCATATTCCAAAAGAAAAATCATTTGAAACGATGAAAAGCATAAAGTTTTTACTCTACTGAAAGATTAACTTGATGTAAGGAAACCCTTTTTAAATAGTTTAAATAATTTGAGCACGCGAAGTCAATTGCATTTGTGACGTAACACAATCTCAGACCAGTAAATTGCAGTAACTAATTAGCACTAGAAACTAGCATTACTGGCTGTCTAGTTTATACCTTCGTCTTATACAACTCTATGAACGGTTCATTTTACAAGTGTCTGTATTAAAGTAAACAAAAAGTTTTGCTGTGAATTATATTGTTATTGTGTGTGAATTTATTTGTCCTTATAATAATTAGTGTCATTGAAATAGGACAGTGCTGGATACCCAATGTCAGAAAAACCGTGGGCGAAAGTCTCTACAAATTGGGTTCCTAATAGACGAAGGCCGCGTGGAAGACACAGGCGGAGGTGTAAGGATAAACTGAACGCATACAAAAAAGAGTGGCACCAAACAGCTATCAATAGAAACCTTTGGAAAGGAAGAAGGACTTTGCCCTGCAGTAGGAAGGTTGGAGAAATGAGTACCTAATTAGTGTAAAAATACGAAAACATAAGTGTAAAGTCGTACCTAAGTGAGTGTAAAAAACAATAAGGTAATAAATAGTCCCATAATTAGTTCGGCATCGTTACAAGACACATTACCGATCGTTAATAGTTTTACTACTATAAGACCATTAAATGACTATCTGTGAACGAAAATATCGTAAAGGCGGCAAGGAGTGCAAGGACCCACAAGTGAGCACAAGAAAAATCTCACAACAAACAAAACAGTCCGATTACAACACTTGAAATTGAGAGCCGAGCTACTATATATTATTATTGATTTTCAAGATCAGATAAATAATAATATTACATCTATAAATCATTAAAATTACTTCGTTCGAATTGCTTATATCGATTCCGCTTCGTTTTACGCAAGTAACAATATTTAATCACACTTTAATGATATAGCAATCTTATCTCTTGAATCTTTGTACGCTCGTCATATTTCACAAGGAAAATGACAAACGGAATAAATCACTACTTATTAATAGCCGTTTTCCTTAATGATTTATCCTGTCTCACTTTATTTAATTAAATACGTTTCTAAAAATGTAAATTGGGTGAAAGTAGGAAGATGCCTTCGAAACGAAAGTGTCAAAATTTAAACGTCAGGTACGTCAATTTGCATCTGACAGTTCCATGTTTTCGTTTTGTTAACTTTGGACTTTGGAATTAATGTCTATCATTTGTTTTATTATTTAACTGTGTGTGCTGTCGGCAAACGGTTGAGTGGTGTCATTGAAATTGTTTTATTTATTTAAACAAAACTAATAATGTCTTCGTTGATCAAAACAATAGCTTTTAACAATCCTAGGATTATATCGCGTAAGTAATCTTAGCAACCTTAAAAATTGTTATTTATTTAACTGTGTTTAACCTTATTTAATTATTAATATTAACAGGATAATATTATCTACTTGTTAACATATAGTATCAGGTGCTTACCTGATATTTTATGTAGATAAGGTTTTAAGCCCTTGCAGATATTTGTAATCATTATCAATAGTTGTTAACTGTTACTTTAAAGAAGTTTTCTCTTAAGTATTTAACAGACTAGATAATGTGATTCTATTATGTGCTTATTATAATTTACACACTACAATTCCTACCTATTTATATTTTAATTTTCAATTCTTAAATTAATTTTAAACTATTGTTCAAAACAACAACCAGGTCAAAGTTTTATATATTATTCCCACTATTTTTCTAACATTTATACAGCCTATGCTCTTTCAAAATAATAAGTTTGTTGATACTAACATGATTTTTATGAAGAAAAATAACTGTATTATTGTTCAAAATATCTGTATAGTACTATTTCAAGTATGTATCCTTGTTGCTATGTAACAAACACATAAACTGTAACCTTTGGAATATAGATAATGGACTTTGAGTCTTGGACTTTGGACTCTTATCAGAGCCTCCGTATACTTATCTTTATTTGCATAGAATTATGGACTCAACTTACTCAATAACAATATTATTTATTCAAGAAATTGCCCTTTGAACCTTACAGATTTTTGTATGTTATTAATTTATTTGCATTTTTATTAGATAGGTAGAAGTTAATATTTTTTGAGATATTATTACCCAGTACTTGCTACAGGTTAA
Organism: Autographa gamma; assembly: GCA_905146925.1. Classification (NCBI taxonomy): domain Eukaryota; kingdom Metazoa; phylum Arthropoda; class Insecta; order Lepidoptera; family Noctuidae; genus Autographa; species Autographa gamma. Next base: position 2,025,599 of record LR989875.1, read on the forward strand.
AAACTATTTCTTTCATATATATCTAGTAGCTATGTTACTATTTACTTACCTATAAAGAAAATAAATGGGGGACAGCAAGTTTGAAATATGAGAATAGTTGTACACATTACCTTTATGATATTAATTTTATTTATACACAATTAAATCTAATATAAGTACAAACTCTTACATTTCCTGCCATTGACAAGGATGACGATGAGTTTTTTGACGCCTGTTAGTTTAATTTATTTATGATATTAAAAATATATACCTATGTTAAAATGACACAAATGTTTAACATCATAATAACCAACTTTTGCTCTAGTAGTCTGCATTATAAATTATGAAATCTCCCATATTGATTATCTCTCATAATTTTCATGTAAAACTAATAATAAATTCATCTCCCACAAAGGCTGACTCTAACATATAATTTGTATTAAGTATAGCTGTAAGACACCTTTGTGGAAGAGAAAATAAAATGCATATTATTATTATTATTATTATCTCTTTCCAGACATTTTCAAGCGCACCTTTACAAATGCGGAGTTGAAACCGTATGAAACTTTAGCTGTGTCGGTACCAAAGGCCTATGTTTATCATGTTGAACTCAACAGACCTAAGAAATCTAATGCCTTTACTAGAGTTATGTGGCAGTAAGTATTATTCTCATTAATTACACATAAATGTAAGAAATAGACTTCAATATAATTTATATAGTAAAACTTCTGAGGTAAATCCTATCAAATACATAATTAACGAATTAATCTCCATTTGCCAATGATAAAGCCATAGTCAGTTAAAAATATGTACTTTGAGCGCACTAACATTATTACACACATCTATTAAATCATTGCTGCATTAGTACACAGTATGAGACTGATATCCGACCCTCAACTAGTTAAAAGGCTAGGTAGGAGAAGACAATATTAATACAAACTTGAAATTGACTTACTTAATCCAGCCTATAAACGTCCCGCTGTTGGGCACATGCCTCTTCCCATTTAGAGAAGGCATGAGCATTGATAAATTGACTTAAGTAAAATTATTATATTCTCTCTGACATTGTATAAGAATAAAATAAATAATTTTATATTTGCTAATACATGAAAGTGTGTTTCAGCCAGCTGTGTATTACTTCCAGTGCATTATTGTTGTTTTATGAGTAATGATTTAGTTACGGGAAATTATAATTAACTATGTATTTAAATATGCAGTAATTCATAATTACAAATTATATTGAGAAATTAGAATATCCTGGTAAATGTTAATTAGCAAGAATTAAATATTTCCTTTAATTATTCATTGATTTTATTATATGTAATTAATTATTTATGATTCACTAACTTGGAAAGAACCGTTGTTTAGTAAAAATATTAAATCATTTTTACGGCAATACCTAAACATTATCATGACGTGTCAGATTTTAAATAACTTTGGTAATCTGTTGTAATATCCAAGGTTCATTTTCGCAACCATTCTTACTGATGTTTTAGCCTAAGCAAGTAGTATTGTTTTAATGACTTTATCTTATACTTTATTTTATATCCTTTCAGAGAAATCCAGGAGTGCTTCCGCGCATTAAATCATATTCCTGATTGCAGAGTAATTGTCTTATCTGGACAAGGAAAGAATTTTACTGGAGGTAAATAAAATATTAATAATGATCATCATCTCCCTGCCCTGTTCCCAATTATTTTGGGTCGGCGCAATGCGTATTCAGCTTCCCTTCATCTCTACTACTCGTCAACTCAGCATTTAATTATAAATGTGGATAGCTTCACATACATTGCCCAGAACCGCAAATAAGTAGCTAAAGCACTTGAGTTATGGAATCAGACACAATGAAGGAACTACAAACTCGAGACAATGAAGAAAAGTGATTTTCTACTGAGGATCAAAGTGTTAGCGACACCTTAGAAACCCGTGTGTGCGCCACTCGACCAAGGAGGTCGTGTAAAAGATAGCAACCGATATTATATCTATAACAATAGAAAAGATAACGAAGATAAAACAAAAATGTCCAATAACCTTGGATAAGTTAAGTTTTTACAAATAGAATAAGAATTGATTAAGGATTTTTGTCGATGAAATTGACTGTTTTCTATCTGTCAACTGCAATTGATGCAGATCGATTTTCCGATATGAGATTACAATTTGACGTAATATGCTTACGCTTAAGTCATAACTGCCTCGTTGGCCTAGTGGTGCTAAGCGCGACTGCTACGCTAGAGGTCTTGGGTTCGATTCTCAAGTCTACCAAGGTGTTAATAGGTTTTTCTATGAAATTCTCAGTAGCAGGTCGGAGTTTGGATTTGTGCCCTGTTAGTGGCAATAAGCTCGCCCCCTATTACAAGGGACCTAAAACATATCGGCGAACTGTGGGTGTACATTGGTACAGCTCTGCCTACCCCTTCGGGGATACAGGCGTGATGATATATTATGTTAAGTCATATATCTATCTCTAGTAAGGAAAACTATCTACAATCTACAGATATGTTAATGAAATTAAGTGAATATAAACTACTATGCCCTAGTTGCCCTAACACTTAGTACTAGGAAGTTTTACTAACGTAGTTTTAAGGTTTATTTACAAATAAAACTTTTACAAGTATTAAATTATAATCTGTATTAAATTATATATCAGTTTGCCCGTGACCATGGTACCTGCAAAGGAGTCGAAACGTCGGGACCTAAAATCTAAATATAAACCGCGACAAAATCCGTAAAAAGTAGTTTTATTTTAATGTCTAATAGGGGGGGTGCATGAAAGGAGCCTCCCCGAGCGACGTATCCACATCGAACTGTACGTCCGGCGCACCCTGGGCAATCAGAATCCACCTCTCTGATTGGCTAATCCTTTCACCACGATGACAATCCCAAGTCCAACCATGAAGCCGGCTCTGTGCGTAGTTTCGATTAATATCGAAGGGTTTTCCCAAAACAAGTCAGAAATACTTTCTGATTTGTGCCGCAAAACAAAATGTGACATACTTTGCGTCCAAGAAACCCATCGAAACGAAGCACAAAGTCGCCCACACATTCATGGACTTAAGCTTATCGCCGAGATCTGTCACCCGAAGCACGGTAACGCAGTGTTTGCTGCTCCCGGCGTAAGCATACTATCCTCAAAGTGTTCGACCCAAAATAACATTGAGATAATAACGGTAGAGATTGGAAGCTGCACTATCACCTCTATTTACAAACCTCCCGGAACCACATTTTCTTTCGATCCCCCAGAAAATTATAGTAACCAGCCTATAAAAGCTGTAATCGGTGACTTCAACAGCCGTAGCCCCAACTGGGGCTACAGGGACACGGATGTTAGCGGTCAGGCAGTCGAAGACTGGGCTGAATTAAATGACCTTACCTTGATTCACAACCCAAAACAACCTGCATCTTTTAACAGCGGTCGATGGAAGCGTGGCTACAATCCAGACCTAGTTTTTGTAAGTTCAAGCATCAGCTACCAGTGCATTAAGAGCGTATGTCCACCTATACCACGCACTCAGCATAGACCCATAATGCTTAGCATCGAACCCGTGATCAAACCTATTGATATGCCATTCAAACGTAGGTTTAACTATCAGAAAGCCAAATGGGATTTATTCGCCCAGTCGATTGACGAAGCTCTAGTAAAAGTTCTGCCTCTGCCACAGAACTATGATACCTTTGTAGAAATAGTATCATCTACCTCGCGGCGTTTCATCCCAAGAGGCTGCAGAACCTCGTATATTCCAGGGCTATCAACCGACGCAGCAGATTTACTAAAACGGTATGAATCTCTCTATCACAATGATCCTTTCTCAGAGGAAACTACATCAGCTGGAGAAATGCTATTATCGAAAATTGGCGACAACAGACGTGACCAGTGGATTACTACAGTGAGCAGTATAAATATGACACATAACAGTAAAAAGGCATGGAGCACCATTCGAAGGCTAACTAATGAGCCCCCTAAACCATCGTTACCCAGTCAAGTCACAGCTAATCAAATAGCTCACCAACTTATAGTGAATGGAAAACCAGCAAACCGTCCTGAAAAAATTCCTAAGGTCAATAAACTTAACGATACCTGCGACGATGTCAGCAAACCTTTCAACATTGGAGATATCGTCATAGCTATCAAACAGCTAAAATGCGGTAAAGCGTCAGGTATTGACGAAATCTCAGTAGAACAAATAAAACATCTAGGTTCAGTCGCCGTATCATGGCTATTGGAACTCTACAATAACTGTCTAAAATCCGCTGCAATACCCCGTGTCTGGCGTAAATCCAAGGTCATAGCAATATTGAAACCAGGAAAGACCGCAGACGATCCAAAGAACTTTCGCCCAATTTCTCTGCTATGCCATACCTACAAATTATTCGAGAGACTACTGTTAAACCGCCTTACGCAAATCATAGACCCCAAACTAATAGCTGAACAAGCCGGCTTTCGACCTGTAAAATCATGCTGCAACCAGACCTTAAAACTAGTACAACACATCGAAGATGGTTTTGAGCGAAAAATGGTAACAGGTGCTGTGTTCGTGGACCTATCAGCAGCTTACGATACAGTCAATCTGAAGCGGCTGTTATGGAAAGTAGAGACAATGACGAGGGATAGCAGTTTTGTTAATATACTCCGCGAACTTCTCCATAATCGTCGTTTCCAAGTACACCTTCTTTCAGATAAAAGTAGATGGAGAGCCCAAAAAAACGGCTTACCGCAAGGAAGCGTTTTGGCCCCGCTAATGTTCAACATCTACTCCAACGACCAGCCAGCTAGTCGCAATACATCTCGTTTTTTGTACGCCGATGACCTTGCTCTCACCTCCCAAGCTACCACGTTTGAAGAGGTTGAATTTAATTTAACACATGCCCTTAGTAACTTAACAGATTACTACATCGCTAACTTGCTGAAACCTAACCCGTGTAAAACTCAATCGTGTGCATTCCACCTTCGCAATAGAGAAGCCAACCGAAAGCTAAATATAACCTGGCAGGGAAAACTTATTGAACATTGCGACTCACCAAAATATCTTGGAATTTATCTGGACAGATCATTAACTTTTAAAAAGAACTGTGAAAACATTAAGAAAAAGGTACATACTCGCAATAGTCTCCTGCGACGACTAGTCACTTCGAAATGGGGAGCTTCGACAAGCGTTCTGAGAACCACCGGTCTTGCGCTATCTTTCTCAGCGGGAGAATACGCATGCCCTGTATGGAGCCGCTCAGCTAACGCTAAATTAGTAAATACAGCACTAAATGAGACATGCCGGATCATTACAGGCTGCCTCAAACCGACACCCGTACAGTTGTTGTATCCTCTAGCAGGAATAGCGCCCCCGGACGTTCGCAGAGCTGTCGCTAGTTCCACTGAGAGGTCGAAAATGGAAGTAGATACTAGACACCCTCTACATAACCACACCCCTGTACCGCAAAGGTTAAAAAGCCGTAAAGATTTCATCAAGTGCATCCCTCCTCTCCCCCCTGAAAGTTCACAGATTAGAACATCACTGTGGAAAAACAGCTCCACCTTGCCTAATCCTTTTGTCTCTCCACAAGAAGACCTTCCTCCAGGACATGGACTGCCTTGGCTTACCTGGAAGTCTCTAAACCGACTTCGGACACAGGTTGGCAGAAGTAAAGACAATATGTCTAGGTGGGGATACATAGATACATCTACACTGAGTTGTCGATGTGGAATTACTCCCCAGACTATGAAACACTTGTTATCTTGTCCTTCGTGCCCTTACACCTGCACGGTGGACGATTTAATGCAAGCTACTGACAATGCAGTTCTCGTAGCAGAATTTTGGGCCGACACTATATAATTTGATTGTCATCGACACGCTAAGAAGAAGAATGTCTAATATTCGCGTAAAAATAAGAAACCAATATAAATTATAATGTTCGTTTTAAGGTATATATCTTTGCCTGATTTATTATTATCTATTGTTATAAACCACTTTAATGTATATTAAACAATATGCTGTTATTTTCCAGGTATTGACATCCAGAGTCTGGTGGAAATAGCGACTGAGGCCGATGACCTGCCTGATGTGGCTAGGAAAGCCCGCTTCCATAGCAACTTCATTAAATATGCACAGGTAAATTATAAAAGTAATTAATTATCATGTATCTACAAAAACGAGAAATGTAATATCCTGGGACAATTCTCAGACTATCATTTAATCTTAAGCAGTAACTGTGCTATTGTAACCAAATAACTGATGAATATATATTTTATAGCTATTTCTAGTATTCTGAAGTCTATACATATCTGACTACTAACAAAATATTTAGGGTAAGGTTACAATTAAACAAAGTGTATTAGTATCACTGTCAGTGGTTTCAACTCCAAAGCTTTGTTATTTTTCTCGTTAGAATTATCATTATATGTTTCGGAAAGCACGTAACAGTAGGTCCCGGCTGTCATACATAGATGTTTGGCAGTCGTTAAGTCAATCCTGACTACCAGTCTTACTATAGGATACTGTGTGTCCCGGTATAATGGGTTGTGGAGGTCAGATAGGCAGTCGTTCCATGTAAAATACGGTATTCAGCTGAATCAGGTATGACTGGAGCCGACCCAACGATAGTTGGGAAAAAGGCTCGGGAGATGATGAAAATTATGATTATATTATGGTATGAAGTAATCTTAAAACTGAGGAGAGGACATAGGTTCATTTTGGCCTAGCTAAGTAATAAAAAACGCGGGCGTAGCCGTGAGCTTAAGCTAGTTGGATATAAATACGTTTACTAACTCAAACTACTAACTTGAAAAATATTTATTCAACAGTCAAACCTCATATTAAGCACTGTGATTGGTTGTTAGTCTTGATCAACCACAGTAGCGATGAGTTTATTTGACAACTGATTAAATTCGTTTTCAGTTCTAAATATAGGTACTATATATGTTGTATATTATGTCTTGAGTCTAATATTATTGTATTATATATTGTAGGACACCATAACATCATTGGAGGAGTGTGTGAAGCCAGTGCTGAGCGTGATCCACAACGCGTGTGTTGGTGCCGGCGTCGATCTTATTACTGCTGCTGATATGAGGTATAGTAGTTATGCTGCTTTCAAGTTTTAACCGACTTCAAAAGAAGAGGTTATCATGATGTTTGATACCTGATATCAAAGATTTTTCGTGGATAGGTTATGAGAATCCCATCATAATTCGTGCTTTCGTTACTTTATAAGTCCTTGTTTTCAAGAATTTCGGTAAATTTTCGATATTTACACATACTACTTTTGCATAATTATATAAACATGAGATTTTCCTTTATTTGCTGTAAATTACCACGTTTGAAAAGAGCACGTCATAGCGTCTATTAACATGATCTAATGGCCCACCAAACTGTATACAAAAATATAGGCAGATAGCCGTTTGTATTTTTTCATATTTTTTTTTAAACCACTAAAAATACAACAGAAAAAAATTAAAATGATATGCAAGAGAAAAACTAAATTAAATTTTATATATTTTATTTGATTATGCACCTACATTGTCTGTCGTATATAATATATTGCGCATGTAATTCTCAGTACCCTAACATTGCCTTAATAAATATGTAATTTATCACTTAACACATATTTTATTAATATAATTCCAGATACTGCACAGAAGACGCGTGGTTCTCAGTGCGAGAGGTGGACGTCGGTCTTGCAGCTGATGTGGGGACACTGCAGAGATTGCCTAAGGTATGTTATATAACATTTATTATTAATATAAGAATATTACACTTACTTAGCGTATTTATGTAGTGGAAAGCTATTGCTAGCAGATAGAAGATGCTAAGAAAATACGACGCATACCAAATACGAATCATAAATATAACCCTAACAGCTTCTAATAATAATGAAATAATAATACCAGCCTATAAACGTCTGCTGACACAGCTGACACGCTGAGCACAGGCCTCTTCCCATAAAGAGAAGGCGCGAACATTGATCACCACGCTTGCTAAATTGCGGAATGGCGATTTCAGCCCCATATTTGGAATCTAGGTTTCCTCACGATGTTTTTCTTCACAGTTTGTCAGAAGTACTAAGTAATAATTATTTTAACCATTTCCCTGTCCCGTAAGTCACATATCAACATTTCCATTGCTTAACTATTGTGTCTACTGGCGAGACAGTTAAGTTGTTAAGAAAGCACATATGAGATTTGAAAAGTTACGTCATTGATACTTGGCCGGATTCGAACCTGAAAACTCGTGCATACAAATCCCTTTATTGAACCGCGAGGCGACCACGCCACTCTAATAATAAAACAAACAATCAATTTTAGTTATTGTATATATTTAAGAAAATGAATTTTATATGTATAATATAAATAATAATATAACTATTTATTCCAGGTGGTAGGCAATGCTTCAATAGCTCGGGAGCTGTGCTTCACCGGACGGAAATTCACCGCTCAGGAGGCCAAAGAAATTGGACTCGTCAGCAAAGTCTTTCCTGATAAGGACACGTGAGTGTATTGTTAATATATAAAGTACATACAGGAGGGATCAAATTCGCCTTACAAACAAGATTTAAATTAGGTACTCATACATAAGGCTATCCAGAAAACGCCCATGTATGTTATTTATCAAAAATATCAGAAAAAAATGATTTTCTTTATTTTATTTTCTTTGTTTGCGACTATCTGGTCCACCTGTATAAGATATCAATTTAACTTAAATTTATTTATTTATCACAAATGCAGTAGAGCAATACTAAACAATCGAATACAGTTATAAGAAACTGTGTCTACCTAATCCTACCTACTGGTGAGTTATGAAAATAAGTAGACTAAAAACAAAGTTAAATACCATACTTAAACCCTAAGAATTATCACCTGTCATACCTTAGTTACCCTTTAGTTAATCTTTTTATTTAGACCACTGATGTCTTTAAACTTTTTTACCTAATATCACTTCGTTTTGCCTCAAGTCGCTAACAATTTCCTTTAAATGTGTTCTGAAAAAGTGTAAGAAAATAAAAAAATATATTGTTTCCATTAACTTAAGGTGTATATTTACAGAGCAATGAAGACAGTAATGGATCTAGCAGTGAACATAGCGTCAAAGAGTCCGATCGCCGTGCAGACCACTAAGATCAACATGGTGTACTCGCAGAGCAGGCCCAATCAGGATGGATTGGACCATATTGTAAGTATTATTATAATAAAACTTGTTTGTAGTAAATTAAATTGCAGATAGAGTTAATGGTAAAGAAAAATATGTACTAATGTTTTTAAGCCACGTTACAAACATTGCCTTGTAGGTACCTACATATTAACATAGAACTGTCCCACCAGTGGACAAGTTAGTTGAACAGTTGCAATGTATCATATTATTATGTGACTCATTGGACATCGAAATTGTATATTTCAACCATCGGCCAGACTCTCAGTTGAATTAGCAATAATGTAATTTCGAGGATTTCCCGTAAAGCTATACATATAATAAGCTTATGTAATAAAGCTAGATTTTTTTATTTATTGAACGCAAAAATCGGATATGTTATCAGTCAGTTCTGAATATAGACTAATCAAATCGTTTATTGCTAATTTAGGTCAGAATAAAATAGTTTTTTATTTCGATATTAATATATTCAGTGTAGCTTATACTTATACATAATTATCATTATAAAGTTTTCTGTACTAAATAACTATTCATTTATTATTTCCAGCGCCTACTAAACGCAGTAATGAACCAAGGAGAAGACCTAACGAAGTCAGCCATCGCCCAAGCAACGAAAAGCCCGCCACCGGAATTCGACAACGTTTAATTATATTAAATTAACAACTATCACGAATCAAATTAATAATTATTTATATATCTAACAGTCGTAAGATTTCCGACTCCTTTTGTTCGAAAATAGTCAGTCATATACATATTCGGCCACTGGAAGAATGCGTTCCTGACACATATCAGTTGGTCTAGACTTGTATGGGGAAATAAAATCCGTGTTGTATTCATTGCAACCTGGCATAATGATATAGTTTTAAATAGTATTATTCGTTAATAGGACATATTAGTAATAGTCGGTTATTTGTAGTAAATTCTGCGCCTCATTAAAGTTATCTTCTTGTTAACCACAAACACACAAGATCGCAGTCTCTCAGCTTCCATACTATATGTGGGAGTAAACCGTTAGATATATTAATAATGTTTACTGTTAAACCAGTGTGCTAACTGTATGGTAACTTTATGTCAATTTAATATAAGGCTGCTATTCTGTAATTTATTTAAAAATTATATCAATTTTATAGCGCACTTTAAAAGTAATTATGTATTATAACATATTTTTGAACTGTCTACAATTGTTGCCGAAATAAATATACAAGCTATTAAATGATTATATACAAGTTGTTTCGTTTTATTGTCCCTTAATTCAAGTATTTTTTACATCCGTATTTTGGTTGAGTGGTTGGTTTCTTCAGGTATAGTATAGGTAAAGGTTATTAAATGAAATAAAATAAAAATAGCCTTTATTTTCTACTAAATACATAAATGTTTGCATGCATTTTTAAATTAAACTTTATTTGTAGTAGTCGCCTCCGCGGCGTAGGCCTCTCTTAAACATTTCCATGTATCTCTTACGCGCGCCAATCCCATCCAATGTGAACCACATCTCTGGTTAAGGTAAAGGTTAGTCGCCGGAAAAAATAAACATATTATTATATTTATTAGATGTCAGAGACATATTTATCAGTAGACTAAAAAATACCTAGATAAATATAGAAAAGATCAGGGTTTATTTTACAAAAAATGTACCAAAGTAAGTTACAAAACTAGTATTTATTTTGGTTAATAAAACTAATAAATAAGTATATAGGTACCTATTTATTTCCCACACACTGTATAACAAATCACCACATTTACCTACTTATAACAAAAGTAGTAAGTAAGAGCAAAACTACTACTTAAGAATTGCAGACAAACATAATAGAAAACAATTAACTACTTTAAGTAAAATAAAAAGTAACTTTAATCAAATCTAAAATTCCGAACAATTAGCATTTACCTAGGCACCAAACGTTGCGTTTAAATTACTCATTCAAGTGAACAATATATAAAAAAGTGTTTACTAAAATCGCCGTCGCGTCGTTAAAGTATCAATATTTAGGTACCTACTTCAATTTTTAACTACATAAGGTCATTCTAAATCGAATCCTACTACTATACAAGCTAAACTACAATCCCTACCTACCCCTCAAGAGTTTCATGCCCTACATACAAGTATGTCAGCGAAAACTAGGTTTTATCTAGGATCCTATGACGTCAGACTGACAGATGCGCGCGCAGCACCACGCTACCGCCTTTGTGAGGGAATGAAACTGAAAATACTGCTTACCCCTTGTAATTATTGGCTTTATGATACGTTAATAAGCGGTAATTTAATGTAGTTTGAAAGCAAAGATTTGGTTAACTGTTAAAAAATCTGAGTACGATTTACCTACTCATTCAAACTGAATTTGAATTTCGAATGTGTCAAACAAAGACTTGAAGCAGCTTGAAGATTTGCTTTTTAGCGCATCTATTGCCTAATTGAATTTATCGTGTATTTAATTTTATTTAGGTACAGTTTTGGGTTTAATTGTATTTATTTGTGTTTCAATAATCTTTATAATGTTAATTACTGTTATTAGACTAATGAAAACGAATAAATACTTTTTACCGTCTTTCAGTTCGTGATTTTCAGCGCGAATCATATAATGTCATTGAACTTTATCTGTCAACTGTCACTTAAAAATATGTTGTTATGTCTTTTTTTTGTACTTTTAACAATATTTTAGGTTGAATCATTAATTGATTGACTTATATTTTGTTTAAAATAAACAGCCGATTAACGAAAGTTACTACATTGACTTTAAAGCTTAATAATCTATTAATGAGACATAATTCTGAAAAAAAAGAGTAAAGACAAGATGAATGGAGATATTCTTTTTCTATTTTCGTGTCTATGATGGGATAATAAAAGATACTTGTGCCCATCATTTACCTTATCATCGCTTAGTATTATGACAAATAGTCGCGGGAACAGTTATTTCCTACCTTTACAGTTTATAATAATAATGTTTCGCAGGTTTCGCGGTAATTTCAATCAATGGACGTCAATGGCCGGAGCGCACCTTGCAGGGGTTCACCCAGTAACCTTTACTAGCTATCATTCGAGCGTTATAATCAATACAGGCTCTATCAGCTAAATATTATTTAATTTAGCAATAACCTGTATGAAACTGATTTATTCGCGGTTGCTGTACAAAAGGGGGTGGACAGAGGCATTAGGTACCTACTTAAAAGTACGAAAGTCGGCTGTTTAAAGGCTTTTCTTGTGCGGCTATTATTTAATCTTGTTGCAAGTAGGTATCTAAAGGGGTAGAGAATCGAATGAGAGAACACGAAGCGTTATTTTAATTAACTTGAGTAGTTTTTTAACTTTATGGGGGTATCTCTGTCTATTAATATTACTTAAGCTTTTGAAGCTTAACTACTAAAGAAATTGTCCTATTAAAAGGTTTGTGTACTAAGAAGTGCATAACTACACAGTCACACACCGCGCGCAGCAACGTTTTGTCCTAAAGTTTCAGGCAAATAATTTATTTCTTTATTATCTTCCTTGTAAGTCAATAAATAAATGAAGTTATACAATGTAGTAAATAAAGGAATAATTAGGTTATAAACAGTAAATAGCTTTACATTAGTTAATACTTTTATGCTTCCGATTCGCTCAAGGGTTGCGTTGAGTGCATTGACCGTTTGACACACCCTCTCCCTGACGTCACGCGCACTTTAACTTTTGTTTAATGCATTTCTATGATAACTTGAGATATAAATGGCAGGTTTATTAGAAATATGTACTATAATTAAAGGTCCATTCAATTTTTCTAAAGCTTATTTAGTAAAGTAGAGACTTTTTCTTAGAGTCGTAGACAGATTTATGTACTAATTTGATATCACGGTTTCGATTCCAACTTAAGAACAGAACCAAGTAGATATAATGATTTATTTTATATCTATCCAGAGGGAAAACATGCAAAAGCAAAAATCCGTGAATGAAACGGGTAGCAGAGTTGAACGGAAGGAAAAATCTTTGTGCGCCGACTCCAAATAAACTGGAAAGAGGGTCGGCAGAAGCGGAATAAATGGAAAAACACAAAGAAATTGTAAAACCTTGAGATTATCACTTAAGTAAATACATAAAGGTCACTTAAAAATCTATCTAAGTATCTACTTAATCCGTTATATTTTGCAAATATATGACGTCATCGTACCGATTAAATTCTACCACATGATACCTAATAATAAGTAAAAGCTTGCTATATTGACTGTACAACAAACAAATACATCTTTATCACCAGTCTAAAAATGTAGGTCATCATAACAAAATTATCAACCAAATAAGTCCCAATCATCACTCTACATTCTACAATTCGTAAAAAACAAAACACATTCACAAATATATCTCCAATTCAACTATAACGCCGTTTCATCTATGGGGTATACAGCTCACACCCCCGTTGCGACAAGGCCGTGCCTACGTCACTGGGGGCGTGCCTTCTACCCGGCGAAATACTGACCTCCATTGAAATTTCTTGACGGAAATAATACTGCAGATGGATAAATAGAAATTGGTGTACATTTGACTGAAAAAAGTTGGTTATAAGTTGTTTTAAACAGTTATATGTAATCGTAAATATTATTTTTAGAAACTATCTGAAAAGTGAGTTTTTTATTAATCCTTAATTAGAAAACAAAACAGCCAATTCAAGACCATAATGTAGAGTTTTAATAGTTTTAAATAAGGAGGTTGATTATGGGTCTTATAAAACAAAAATAACACAAACAATACTTGCGTACTGTAGTAATTTGATGTATGTAAATCAATTCATTAAAAACGAATAAAATATGAATTAAATAAACTATAATCTAACGAACACATTTATATGAACACAAAGCAACGAACATCTATAAACGCAAGGTCTTTTGACCCTAACGCTCAAAATACACCCTCCCCTACACAATGACACACTTTTACGTAATATAGAAAATATACAAGGCTTTATATTATTATGTAACTAAGTATTAAAGGTAATTTAATAATATTCACCAGGGAAAAGGTCACTTTTGACTAAACTTCCGATATTCAAAAATCCAATTACGAATAATTCAATTAGGGGCACAAGAAACATGTTATAATGCCTCAGTCTTTCTTGTTAAATAATGAGGTAAGTTGTTTCTTACATTAAAAATTAATTGCCCAAAAAAATCGTAACATAGTTATTTACTGCATTTAAAAATATTAACGTGTTTGTTTTTTATTGAAGTGCTTTTTAATGTGTCTCTAAACAGCATTTACAAAAAAAAAATCTAATCCTACTACAAAAAATCCCTAGTGTCGAGTGTAAAGTTTAAATTTTCAGACGACTTCAACAATAAATAAGCAGCATCCTTTGTGTTTCAATAACGTTTTACTTCATAAATATCTACCCATTATTAGTAATTCTCAGCTATGCTACTCTCAAAATATTTTCCCAACCGCCCCTAATTAAAATATTCAAACAATAAAAATCCAACACAATAATTTGAACTGACCTATCAAAAATCGTTGCTTACGTCATGACAAACGCGATCTACGTCACTGCAACGGCTATTAACAAAGAAAATCAGGTAACCTACTTTACGGAGGCTGCATTTACGTTTGCTGCGAATGACCTGCCCAAATATAGAGCAGCTATAAATAGAACTTGGGGGCCCGTATGCAAGCGCCGCCTATGAATGGTGCAGGCAACCTGCATGTAGGGCACGTTGCAATGATTTGACCTATTTATTTTTCAATGGGTCGGTGCATGAACGGGGATGGGCCCATTGCGAGCCTTGCTTCATTCAGTAACAGTCGAACCCTCGAGGCCGGCGTGACCTACTTCCGCTCTCCGCTCGTACCGAACCGAATATTTCGCGATTTTCGTTGAGAATACGGTGAAAATAGTGTTTTCGAGGCGAATTTTGGTGGTATTTTCATAAAATAATTGTGCGGTTTTCCATCTCAGAAAAACAGCTCAAAGCTAGAAAAAAAGTGCTACCGGCCATCTGAAATTTTAAAAACCCCGCCATTAATTTTTCTCCTGCCTGCCGGGGGTGTTACTGGTAGATAGAGAGTGTCGAGCTACGTCATTGGTGGAAACGCGATAGAGAATCCAACGCGCCAATCGCAGAGCTAAATCGCAAAGTTGTGCGCGACTGACACGCCACCTGTCGCGCGAACACGCCGCGTTCATTGAATAACCCGCCCGGACTGTTTTATTGACGCAAGCGCACTGAGGCCCAACAAAGGGCCGAAATAAGAACGGTTCGTAAGTGAATCTGATGTATTTATGTCATAAAAATGGTGAAATCTGTGAAGTGGCGAGTAGAAATTAGGATATTCGACGTGTCGAATCATGACCGAGGCATCTGAAAAGTAAGTGGTGTATCTGTAACTCAGTTTTTGTGATTCGTGCTTCGCCCTGTTCTGGCTAGGTAGGGCTCTACCCCGGCCATTTTCCATAGCTCATGGAATGTGTGATGTGATTTATGGTGTTTTCTAAAGTTCTATACCCTTGCAATAGGTATAATAAACGATATAGATGGGTTTCCCAAGCTAAATAGTGTGATAAAATGCATACATGTTAGTTAGGACCGCCGCCCTTAGGTCAACCCTGTGTCCTGTGTAGCTATAATCAATGAGTTGTCGTTCATTCACAATTAAAGTAGGTAACTCCTTTCGGGGTCATTTGAAGCTACTTCAATTCAAGCAAGCTGTATTGCTCAATGAATTGTTTTACTTATTTGGTAACCGATATGAATCGTCGGTCGCGTATTTTTCGCGCAAATAAAAACTGGTTGTAAGGAAGTTGCTTGTGCGTTATGTCAAAAAAATTAAACAATAGAGTTTTTTTTGGTTGGCGCGATACATCTGCATAATTTTTAATTAGCGTATTCATTTGTTCATGAGACATGTTTTATTAGTAAGACTATAATCCTTTTTGGTTGTCTTGAATAAAAACTACATGTAAGAATTTACAATTGGCTGTTGTGCTTTTAGTAAGATGGTTTTAGTGAAAAGTAATCATATTTAATTGTATTTAAACAATTAATTATTATCTTTATGTGAAATTGAACCTTAAATTGGAATTAATAATATAATATAATATAAATAATATTGAGGAATATTGGTGATTATTATGTGAAGTAATCCCTAAAATAAAATTATAATTACTTAAATAATTTAACTAATATAAAAAAGATGTATACTTAGCTGCAAAATAATAACATTATAGTTCAATAAATTATATCATAATTATACCTTCCTGTACCTACCTGTTAAAAAAAATCAATATTTGATATCATAAGGCTTTTATAATGCTTTTATAATGTTAGAAAGAATTAAACACACATTTAATTATCTAAGGCTTAATTAATCAAACTTACTTTCACTGCTTTATAACAGTAATCTGTTATTTCATTTAGTACATAATAAAATTAAGGAGTTTAATACCTTTATGATCCAAAAACTAATAATGTTGTATGACTAAAATACGAAACTACAATTATTGACTATAGAAACCCTATGTGTGGTGTCTCAAAATCTAATAATAATAATATTATAATGTTGATAAATAATTTAAAATTATATTTATTTTCATTAGGTATAATATGTTTTAGTACCTGTTAAAAGCTATGAAAAAATATACATCACACCCGCTATCACTATCAAATATTATTGTGATGAGCTTCAGTTAATGCTATAAAATATTTGTATTTCACTAAATATTTATTTAATATGAATATTATAATGAAAAACTAGATTTTATTGTAACTAAAGCTAAAAAGAATTATAGTTCTTTATTAATTGGAGTACTTAAACTAGAAAACATTACAGTTATAAATTTATTTATTTATTTATTAAATTACAATGGCATACACCAATTACAGTAATTCAAAATTACAATATGTAGAAATACAAAATAGACACAGGAAACACAAAGTATTTAGAACAAGTTATTTACATTATTAATATTTATAGTAGGTAATATATACATTAGTGCCATTAAACAATTCTTATAAGTAACTACTTGTCAAAAGTTTCACATAAAATCATGGAATGAATTGTTTTTATTTAAATAAATAGTTATCTATAACACTGAATTTTTTTTGTTCTGTACTGTGTATACTTTACACATGACTAATAACACATTAAAAATAATGATTAGGAGCCTGCAATGTCCCACTGCTGGGCTAAGGCCTCCCCACTATCCCTACATTTATCTCTCTCACCACCAGCGGCCATGGTCGACCAGTTTGAGAAATTAAAGTTTTTTTCTTCAAAATTAACTATTTGCCATTATTGGCTGGCTGTAAATCACTGTTGAGCTGTTTTACCTAAATAAGATAAAGAAGGCCCATGCATTATAGTAGTGAACGGCATCACAATATATCTGCAGAATCCAAGTCACCTGTTAATAATTATAATCAATAGTATTTAACACCTTAGACGAATAAGGAAACTATTAATTCTCATATCAGAATCAAGCCTTATTTATATATTAATTAGGTATTACCTAATAAATTTATTAATAAGGCAAAGGACATTATGGTTAACAATTTTCTCTTCTATAATATTGCTCTCCTTTGACTCCTAGGGCTTGTATATATGTATCTTCAATTTGTTTTTACTAGTGCTTTGAGCCTAACTTGCTTTAAAAACTTGTGTTATAATAACACAATGTATTTATTAATATTATTTACCTATAATACCTAAATATAGAATACTAAAAACTCGTAACAAAACCTTGTTGCCATGTAATCACGCCTATCATTTAAAGGTAGGTAGGCAGAATTGTTCTTAATTTATCATTGACGACCTGCGTGGTCGAGTGGTGTACACACTGGTTTTCAACGTGTCGCCAGCTCAGGTCATAGGTTCTAAGCCATGTAGAAAACTTTTTCCACATTGTCTGGTCTGGTTCTTGTTGAGGTCTAGGTGTTTGTGGTACCTTTGTTGTATTTGATTCCATAAGTACTTTAGCTACTTTGGGTTCAGATCAATGTATGTTATGTCCACATTCATTAATTAAAATAAATTTTTTGGACTACAAAAAATTCGCGATTTATAAGTTCAACGTAAAAAAGCAACAATACAAAATATTAGAACATCTGAATACTAAAACAGTTGACCTACAGACGAAACCTATGCAGTCTAGTCTAGACTAGTCTTTCTATTTTAGTTCACTGCCAGAATCGATTGATGACAAAAACATGGCTAGCTCGCTTTTAAACGGAAGTGAGGATTCACCTTTTAAGGTAAAAGAGTTGCTACTAGTTTACTTAGAAAATAAATCCTAAAAACTGAGCTGAGAAAACAGTCGATTGTTAAGCGCACCCTTGAAAGAGTAATTAATAATATTAACTTTTAAACTGTAACTTTTGTATTTAAATGAAATCAGTGGTTTAATACTCGATAATTCATTTGATTCCTTCAGTTATGAAAAAGGTAGGTTTAAGTGTACATGGGGTGATAAATGCAGTTGCGTTTTGCAAGGCCACAGATCTACTCAAACCATACACGAAAATAATATAGGAAATGATGATTCCCTTTGAATCTATCCGGACCGAGTCGAATTATTTTTTGTCCCTTTAGATTTCTTTCATCATCAGCCTATAGCAGTCCACTGCTGGACATAGGCCTCAGCAATTGCACCGCTTAGTTCTATCCTCGGCTTCTCTCACCCAAATTTGTTTAGGCACTATTAATTTAATTCATACAATACATGTACAACTGAAATCGCGAACCCTTCATTGAACAAGCGTGGTGATCAATGCTCGTACCTTCTCTATATGGGAAGAGGCCTTAACCAAGTGGAAAACTTACCGATTCTATAACATGCAAGCTGCAATACAAAACGTAAACACAGTTAATGCTCGTCAACTAGTTGCATCTAAGCCTGCATTATGCAGTTAAACTAGTTCCACGCCTCTAAACGTTATAATAATCCACTTCCGTTTGACTCATTTAGCTTGCACTACTGCAGTTCTTGTTAATTTAACTTGTTAATTGTGTCTTTTTGATGGTTGACGCGAGCTTTTAACCGACTTCAAACAAGGGGGTTTGTTGCGTGATATCCGGCAATTGTGTATGAAAAAGTATTAAATTCGAGAGAAGTTTGTTGTGTAAAACCATATACAATTAAATAAATTATTGAGAGTTCATGCAAAGTATCTAAAACAGGTAAAAAATAGAATTCCTTTAAAAGGTAAGTTGTGCAGTTTGCTTATCACATCCAATAATGAACTAAAATTCGAACGAAATCGAATATGCAATCTATATTAATCACATAAATCATGTGTTATTTTAGTTGAATAAAGGTAAATACCTTATTTACCTTGTTTTTGTAATAAATATTTACCTGAAAATAATGTATACCGCAAAACTGCAGTCTGATACAGAAATTATTCAATTTTATCCTGCTACAACGCTTTTGGGTGTCTACCTTTACACAAATAAAAAACGAGATGTTAGGTTTTACTATTAGTACTAAAACTCCCTCGTTGGCCTAGTGGTGCTAAGCGCGACTGCTACGCTAGAGATCTTGGGTTCGATTCCCGAGTCAACCAAGTTTACATTTGTGCCCGGTTAGTGGCAATAGGCTCGCCCCCTATTACATGGGACCTAAAACATATCGGCGAACTGTGGGTGTACATTGGTACACCTCTGCCTACCCCTTCGGGAATACAGGCGTGATGATATGTTATCTTATGTATTTAAACTTTAACACCTAGGGTTAGTGACTTGGTATCTTAGTTGGTAAAGCGACTGGTGCGCTTAACTAGTAGTCCCAGGTTCGAGGCTTGCCAAAGGTTACTAATTCTTTCTACTATTCTTGCTTAATTACAGGATATAATCTCTTACTAGTCTTTTATTCAACTAACCTGCTACATCAAATCTTGTTTCAATACATCCAAAGTGCCTATTTGGTGCGCGTGCGGGCGCTGTTAATTCACACTTTATGCTTTACACAGGTCACAGGAGAGGGTGTTTAAAAACTAGATAAAATCGAAAAATATCCTGGATCTAATCCTTTATATACTCTACTGTTATTGTATGCCATTTGTTATCTAATTCTGTTTCGCTTCATCCACATTGCCTACTCTGTGTGCATATCTTTAATCCTCTGTTCCTTAATCCACAGAGCCTAACTTTGATATATAATTCTGCTTTTCCATCATCCACAGTCCCTACTGGTTGCGCGTTTATGTAATTCTGTGTTCCTTTATCCACAGTGTCCAACTTTTACATTTAATTATATTTCTCTTCATTCCTAGTGCCTATTTGGTGCCTATATATAATTGTGTGTTCCTTCATCCACAGTGTATATGTAACCCTGTGTTCTTTTCATCCACAGTGCCCACTCAGTGCGCATATATAAACCCTCCGTTCTTTTCATCCAGTGCCTACTTGTCGCGTATATTTAACCCTATTTCCATTCAGTGCGCATATGTAAACCCTCTGTTCTTTTCATCCACAGTGCCTATTTGGTGCGCGTGCGAGCACAGGTGATGTGTCGCGACGAGGGCACGGGGGGATGGGTGGCGCTGGGCGGCGGCGGGCTCGCCGACGTTATGGTCGGGAAGCGAGCCCGCGCACATAGGTCCTCAGGTAAGGGTACTCCTATTAATTTCCCTTGAAACTCCTCGAAAATGGAAAATGTTATTTATCCAAGGAAATGTAGCTACGCATTGTGCACACATGCTCAGGCACAGCGGATCAAAGATGGTTCACCGGTCGTCTTTGCCTATAGGTTTTAGAAATAGTGTTTTCGACGGGATTGATTACCAAGAAAATTACTGGAGGAGTTAGTTGTAATATTACAGCTACATACAACTTGTATGCTACATAGAGATACTTAGTTGTGTGGTGAATTTTATTGACGATTGAATGCAAATGCCGGAAATAAATAAACTAAAACATCCAGGAATATGTCACAATTTTATGGCGCATATCCCAAAATTCTCAAAAATACCTAGAAGGCAAAAAAAACCACAGATGCATAGTTATTAATTTCGGCCATTTGAATACCATCTCAAAATCTACATCTTAATACCTAACTCATGTTCCCAGTCACCAAATGAAGTCGTGAAAGTCATTGTAACTCAATGCCGCAAGCAGTGTGGGTGTCTTTATACTTCTGCCTACCTTATTTAGCTAGTGGCCAGCCAATTAAACGCGTTTCAAATGCAATAAGGATTTAGAAACTTTAGAATCTTTTATGACGTTCAGATCCGGCTTGGTTTGAGGAAATGGGGAGATCGATGATCTGTGATCTTTATTTATTGTGCAATCCATTGTATCTACATCATGTGTTTAAATATGTAAAGAATAGTTGGGTTACTTAACAATTTATAAGAACGGACCAATGATTATAATTTGTTTCCGGCACCATCAAAGCATTGTCACGTCTAGTAAATAATTGTGTTGATATCCTGATCTCCTAATAAGAGTATTAAATTCATGAAAAAATATCAGCTTGTGATTTATCTACTGCTTGGCACCCTACTCTCATACAGAAGGAGACACTCAAACGCAATAAAACCAAACACAGTTAAATGAAAGAAAATACAATAACTACGCATTTATTATAAAAAAAAAACTTAGATTATTCAAGCAATATGATACAATAAATAAACACAAATTCATAAAAAGAAATCTTTGATTATTACCAACCATTCATAGCTTGCTAGCTAATTAAAATTAATCATTAACTTGCAAGTTATCAAAGAACACCAAGTAGGTGGCATGCATAATACCTAGGTTACATTCACAAGGCATGAATGGACCTATTGTGAAGTCTACAATGTATATTGACACATTGTTTACGACTTTCATAGAAAAATGTATGTACAGTCACGAGCAAAAATATGTGTACAGTCTCCAATTTTTAACTGAATTTCTCTTCAATCGTAGATTGTATTGTAAAACTTGTAATGTAGAAATAAACCAATATGTATTAATTTAGACTAGGAACATTTGTGTAGTCAACGAAATTCTAACGAAACAATACCTACAAATTATTTGTAAACAGTTCCATAATCATGTACTTACATATTTTTCTTTTTGGGTTTTAACACAATTAAATCTATAAGAACAAACTCTATAGTAAAATTAAAACTTACATAAATAAAAACTAATAGGCGTCAAAGAACTCATCGTCATCCTTGTCAATGGCGGTTTTAACACTAAATTCACGGTAATTTTGTTCCACAATTTCTCTATGTGTATACATATTTTTGCTTGTGACTGTACATGGTCGGTGATAGAAAAATGTATAGGTATACAGCTGTGATAGATGTATAGATTAGTTCATTCATTGGATGTAAATGGTGATCTATTGTTTTGTACGCGTGGTTCTGTACTAGATTACATTATCTTTTTAACAACAGGCATTTTAATTGTAAGTGTTGAGAGTATTTGGTCATTGGTAACCTCCACAACACAAACATATGTTTTCTTCCTGCATTAACTTGTTATGTATCTTGCTAAATTTGAAACTAATTCTCGACCTTAAATCTGATTTCTATGAAATTTTGCATTTGTTTTACTTTCGAACTAGTCTGATGATGGAGCAAGAAATTGTCCATAGGAAATTACGAATCCCAACTTGTTTGGTCTTTGTTTTGTGATCCCTCAATACTCAAACTACGTTAATGTTCTATAATTTATATCCGTCGCTAATTTACACTTTAAGGCGAGAGAGACAGCAAGAGAAATGACGAGAACTTAAAAATGATTGACGTTTAAGTTTTCAGCCATGAGGCTGGCCGATTAAAAAGATTATATTTAGAGATAATTTTTCATAAAATCTTATTTCTAATCCCGACATAATACTTAAGCGTTATGTATTTATTTATTGTGTTTTATTAGCAGGGGGTGAGAGCAACGGCGACACAACATCTTCGTCAGCATCCGCACCGACGCACGAGTACTTTATTAATGGGAAACGAATCAGCGATGGCATGGTCAGTAATGTACATTATACCTTTGGCTTTAATCTTTATCATTACCTAATTAACACATACACTTAATTACCATCGGCACATCTTTACTTACGTTATTTTCGAAATACCAATCTCTTAAATTTAAAACTCAAAGTACTCAAACTATGAAATTAATGAGATTTAATGCATCTCGGCAAATAAACATCAATAGCTACAAAACATATAGGTTATATATATGTTTTGTTACATATATGTTACTATAAATGACAAAAAAAGTATCTCAGTTTTAAAATCAAATTCAGAGGTTCTACAATGTATATGTTTTACTCATACACATTGTGCTTTAGTGTATCACAATATAAATCCCTTCAATAGTTCAAACTTATAATAATTATGGAAGACCACTTCAGTAAACCACTGCATTTAACACTTACTTAATAACTTCTAAAATCCACGTAACCCTTTACACACCTTTTCCGCCAAAAAATCTAAACATCAAAACTTGTCACCAACAAGTACCAATCAAACTCTAAAATCCACAGGAAGTCCTAGAATGCACAATAAAGAAGGACTTCCAGTACAACAAGGTGATGCCGACCTTCCACCACTGGGTGACGGACGAGAAGCGCTTCGGGCTCACCTTCCAGACCGCGGCCGACGCGCGCGCCTTCGACAAGGGCGTCAGGACCGCCATCGAGGAACTGCTAGACGGTAAGGCTTGTTGGGGTGTTCTTCAGATACGGTCCTATATCTTACTTTTTGTCTTAAATTAAAGAGAAATTGTTGACAAAAACGGACTTCAAAATAAGATAATAACGGTCCTAGACTATATTCATTATCAAAGAATAAGGTGTCGACAAAAAATCTGACTTCAAAATAAGATGAAGTTTTCTTAGGGACAAGAAAAATATCAGATTAAAAAAAAAAAAACATCAAATATATGAAAAAAAAAACATCAAATACGATGAATGAATTTGAAACTATGACTAGTTAGAAACTTTCAGTAAAAATCTAATATTAAGGCAGGGTTATGTTAACTTATAAAATGGTCAATGCATAAAAAAGTACAAAATCAAGCATGTTATCCTGAAACGAGAATAAAATTTCGTAGCACTACATAATGTATTACCAAGATTTAAAAGTTAGACATTATAATTTTATGTACAAATAGTATTCGAAATTTAGTGACCACGCCCACCTGTTTGTCTACTGACTAGTCATTGTATTATATTAATTTAATGATTACTTTCGTAACTTAAACAATATAATAGAATAGAATAGAATAGAAAGATTATTTATTTAGTACGGAACACAAGACAACACAAAGAAATAAACACAGACAAGCAACACAAAAAATAACAAAATCTGAAGAATGACCTGAAGCTTTGTATGCCTATGGCTGAACTGTTTAATTATACTATGTATCTAAAAAGCAAATATTATTTATTATTATTTTTACTGCCTAACTGCCACACTCAGAGATGTAAAGCGTTACCTAAAAGATTTCTTTTATCGATTTAAGTTAGCGAACTAAAAAGACTTGGCTTACTTATATCGAAAATATTAAATCTTTTAAGTAAACTTTACCTACTCTGAGTATGGCAATAAATTCTTACATTATAATGACGTACAAGACCGTCTAAATAGTTTTTTTTTTATATTTTTGGTATGCTTTATTTGACATAAAACATGTAGTTGTTCGTTTTACCATTACATACATATTAGTTATTATATCATACAGGGTGTTACCGAAAGGGTATATCAATCTAAAAGGGGTGAAGAGTACTCCTATTATAGAATCCGTAATAGTATACAAAATTTCAGCTCAAAATTATTTAGTATATATTTTTTTTTACCGGTAACGCCCTGTAATATTTAGTAGTTATACTTACATACTATATTCTATGCTATATCTATGCTGCAGCGTAATCGATGTGTATAATAATGTGAACTAATTTATCTAATGTGCTTTCTTTTGCCTCCCTCTACCGTATACTGGATTCTTACATGGTGAGTCTAATGAAATAAACAGGTACCTGGTAATCCTGGCATAGGATTAATGAGATCTTTTAAATATATTTTTTAATCATTAACTAATATCTCTTGAAAGTTGCCAACTGAACTCCTCTTTCGAATCTACCTTGTATCTATAATAAGATGACTTTAAGTAAATGAGGAAAGATTTTACAGATCAATAATTTAGCGAAAAAAAAAAATTGTCTCGAAATAAAAATAACCGACATAAAACTTTAACTTGTACCAATGGACAATATTCTGAAATAAAAATTATTATTATTATTTTTATTTAAATCCCTGAATTTAAAAACAATATAGGTAAATAAGACTATTGCCATCTTCATTATGCCATAAGAATAATTAAAACAGTTAATGTAATAAATAATAAAATTGTTAAGGTCTGGGTGGGGCGTGGCCTTCGCTTCACGCGTACAAAAAACACAACCCAGCGCCGAAAGACGACGACGAGGAACAAAACATCTTTGAGGTGAGTAAAGTATATAAATAAATATGATATTATATCTATTTACCTTTAGGGTGTAGGCAGAAATGTTAGGAAGAAAGATAGGATGGGTGTCAAAGATATGGGAAAAAAAATATTAAGAGAAGAGCGTGAAATCAATAAGTTAAAGCATTTTTTTTAGGAAATTAATTATTTTATATTGAAAAAATAGTTAGGATTATCAATATTCAATCAATAATAATTATATATTCTAAGCTTTCAATTGTCAGTCTGCTAAGAGCTTAGAATGATGTCGGCATTTTCCAACTACTTTCAGTGTAGTCATGTTTTTATGACCGATAACTAGCAGGTAATTAGATCTGGAGACTAGGCCTTTTTTATTATCCGGCGAAATCTTCGACCTCCTCCGCCCTGGGGAAGACGGTATCGTCGAAGCCGGACTCTTACCGGCTTAAACCACCGTAGTGCTTAACTCTTTCCTTATGCTGGAGACCAGGCCGGAAAACCATGCAAATCTCCTGCAAGAGGCTCCTAGCCGGAGTTACTACGATGAGAGAGTGGGGGATAGCTTTGCCTCCCACTTTCACTGATAACCCTTTGCACACGGCGTATATTTTGTGCGCTGACAACGTGCGTCCTCTGCGCGTTATCAACGTGTCATTAGCAGATTGTATACGTTTGTATCAATACCAACCGCAAGCGGAACGCGCTTCATACGCGCGTTTGTATCGATACAATCGCACGTGGAACGCGCTTCATATGTGCGTTTGTATCGATACAATCGCACGTGGAACGCGCTTCATACGTGCGTTTGTATCGATACAATCGCACGTGGAACGCGCTTCATACGTGCGTTTGTATCGATACAATCGCACGTGGAACGCGCTTCATACGTGCGTTTGTATCGATACAATCGCACGTGGAACGCGCTTCATACGTGCGTTTGTATCGATACAATCGCACGTGGAACGCGCTTCATACGCGCGTTTGTATCGATACAATCGCACGTGGAACGCGCTTCATACGTGCGTTTGTATCGATACAATCGCACGTGGAACGCGCTTCATACGCGCGTTTGTATCGATACAATCGCACGTGGAACGCGCTTCATACGTGCGTTTGTATCGATACAATCGCACGTGGAACGCGCTTCATACGTGCGTTTGTATCGATACAATCGCACGTGGAACGCGCTTCATACGTGCGTTTGTATCGATACAATCGCACGTGGAACGCGCTTCATACGCGCGTTTGTATCGATACAATCGCACGTGGAACGCGCTTCATACGTGCGTTTGTATCGATACAATCGCACGTGGAACGCGCTTCATACGTGCGTTTGTATCGATACAATCGCACGTGGAACGCGCTTCATACGTGCGTTTGTATCGATACAATCGCACGTGGAACGCGCTTCATACGCGCGTTTGTATCGATACAATCGCACGTGGAACGCGCTTCGAACAGCCTAGGCTGCGGAGAAAGGGGTGTGGAGGAGGGGTGCGGGGAGGAAACGCGCGCTCACAGCACGTTCCTATCGAGCTATCTGCGCGTTGGTAGCGATACAAGCGCGAGCATCGTGTGCAAATGTCACAGCGCGTCGACGGCCCTGCGTTTGCCAAGCGTCCTAGTTGCGTACAACGCGCGTCGTCGGCGCGTTCAAAATACGCCATGTGCAAAGGCCTTAAGTAGCTTTTTCTAGCTTAATTGTTTCGATTCTTAACGTGAATTTAATCTGTATGTTTGTCTAGTGTCTGAACCTGCCGTCGGAGTCCCGCTCGAGTTCGGAGACGTCCACCGGGTCCCGCGCTCGCCGCCGTCCGCCCGACGACATCACGCAGACACCCATACTGTCCGCCATCACGCTGCCACGACACCCGCTCTCAGGTGATAAAACATAACATATCATCACGCCCGTATCTTCGAAGGGTTAGACAGAGGTGTACCAATGTACACCCACCGTTCGCCGGTATGTTTAGGTCCCATGTAATAGGAGGCAAGCTTATTGCTATTAACTGGGCACAAATCCAAATTCCAACCTGCTACTGACAATTTCATAGAAAAAGCCAATAACACCTTGGTCGACTTGGGAATCAAACTCAAGACCTCTAGCGTAGCAGTCGTTTAATTTTGCATTTTAGGATTTGAAATCACGACAAATCTGATTTTTCTTTAATTCAGTGTCCAACCTTCGCATACACCTAAGAAACCAATATCACTTATACATATGCATTATATCCCTTATCCCATATATAACACTATAATATAACATTCCAGACTCGCTGAAGCAGTACGAGGCGCAGTACGACGATCGGCTGCACGTCGACGACTCAGACCCCGATAGATGTCCTTATGTACATCTGTCTGCTGTGAGTATTTCACTATTTACGTATTATAAAATATATTTGTTTTGCCGGATATTGGGCAGTAAATTTGTGCAAGAAAAAAAATCCAATACGAAAAAAAAAAATCGAAAACGAAATATATAGAAATCGAACCCTTAGTAGATGAAAAAAGTAGAAACAATATATGTTAATCACCTTTTTTGTTTCTTTTTTAAGTTAAATAACGCTTAGTAGATGAAGGAAATATTTTTTTTTAAATAAAACTGTGTGCAAAATAAAATCGAATTAATATTTTTCACTTATCTATCTGAAGGGCATTAGAAAGACTTACCAATATCTCTATTGTGTAAGATGGTAGATGACAACATTTCATTTTAAACAAATTAATAAGACAGTGATAGAAATCAGTATTTTCAGAAGTAATAAGCTTTCTGTACGAACTCATTTAGTTAAACATCAATAAAACAGAGATCAATCATTATTTTAAGACTTAAACGGCTTCTTGTACGAGCACTTTGTACATGTTTATAGTCATTTAGATTTTACCAAAATCAAAATCAGAAATTATTTATTTAACCTGGGCTACAAAGTAGCACTTAAAAAATTCAACATTAATACAAAAAAGACAGCACCCTACCCCTGTAAAACTGCTGATATTTCTTTAGGGCATCTTATGATCTTGTATTTATATGCATTGCAGGTGCACGACTACACGTACCCGCAGGTGTCGGGCGGCGCCAGCTCCGAGAAGTCCTCGCCCAACACCAAGCCGCCGCTGCTCAAGCGAGACTCCGGTAACTACATATCATATCATAATAATACCAGCCTATAAACCTCCCACTGCTGGGCACAGGCCTCTTCCCATATAGAGAAGGCACCAGCATTGATCACCACGCTTGTTCTCTGCGGATTGGTGATTTCAGATCCCAAATTAGCCGATAAAATTACGAGTTAATTTGTGAGTAGGAAAATAATAGGTAAAAATGGTCATCTTCTCCCTACCCTGCTTCCACTTAAATGATAATCAATTTATCCCGGAATCACGCTGAAAGACTAAACTAATACTAAAACAGTGACGATTAAAATACATTGTTATACATTTATACGACGACCTCCGTGGTCGAGTGGCGTACGCACCGGTTTTCAAGGTGTCGCTAGCTCTGAGGTCCCGGGTTCGATCCCCGGACGGGTCAATGTAGAAAGTCACTTTTCTACATTGTCTCGGGTCTGGGTGTTTGTGGTACCTTCGTTGTTTCTGAATTCCATAACACAAGTGCTTAATAGCTACTTTGGGTTCAGAGCAATGTATGTGATGTTGTCCGCATTTATTTATTTATTTATTTATTTATTTATTGTCTATATAATTTCAGGATCCATAAAGAAGTGCGGGTATAGCGGGCCGCCGCCGTTGCCAGACAAGAAGCCAGCTGAGTCGTTCCACGCGCGCATCAAATGCAGGTAAACATATCGTTTACTTAAACCAAGTTGTTAGAATTTTATTGTCTGCATCAACAAACATCAAAAAGTATTATCTAATAGATACATTATTTTATACTATGATTTGTTTATTGTTGATTTAAAATGAAAATAACTGTATTAAATAGATGTAAATTCAGATATCATTCGGCCATTGCCATTCGCGCTGCCGAAAATATTACTCTACATATTGCTGTGGCAACATCAGCAAAGTGTCAACAGCAAGGAAAGCTGTTTACACCTCTTTGCCAATGGGCAAAGAGGTGTAAACAGCAATACAATGGTATTTCCTGCTTCCTTACAATAAGCCATGGAAATGGTCTGATTGTAAACTAGTTGTTTGTTAAATCCTCCAATAAAGGAATATTTATCATTTATTTTCTACTACTACTCTTTAATTTTAACCTTTTAATCCTCAGAATCAGTCCAGTTCCCCGCCATTACTACATCTTTATCCTCTTACGTTGCAGACACTGTCACGAGTGGTACCTGGAGAGCGCGAACCGCCCGGGCGCGTGCGAGTTCGCTCCCGACTGCTTCCGCTCCTGCATTGACTGCGTGTCATGCATAAGATGCGCTCAGGTAAAATATAACACTGTATAGAACTTAAATAATATCGGTTTTAATTGGTTTTGTTGATAAGATGCTTAGATATGAGCAGAGAAGCTCAGGGTTTGGACCACTCTCTTGTATAAGTGAGGTAGCGGAAAACTGATTGATCAAATCTATGTTAAATAAACCTGCCTCATCTCTGGTTTTGAAGATGTTTATTTGTAATAATGTGTATGTAAATAATCTTTATAGGTCAAGCCTATTTGTCAGCTATTTCAAGAGTTAATATTTTCATAGTATTTTTGGTATCGTTTTTAATTTCTAGATTCAATATGAAAACAATGAAATTTTGAACAGACATCATTAAAAATGTCAATTTTGTAGAACGAAATATATTATATCTTAGGTGTTGTTCTTGGTGCCTATATAACTTAACTATATTGTGTACACCTGTTGAATAATGTAATGGGTATTTATACAGTTTGAAGAAGATGTTGTATTAATGTGTTTGTTATATATTTCCAGTGTATGTTATATCACTGCATGTCGGACGCGGAGGGTGACTTCGCCATGCACCCGTGCGCCTGCGGACCGCCGGATGACAACTGCGCTAAACGGTAACACTATTTACTATAATAATAATGCTAGCTTATAAACATTCCACTGATCGGCACTGGCCTCTTCCCAAAAAGAGATGGCATAATCATTTACTATAACTTTATATTTTTTATTATTCTAAACGAAAATGTGTATCTGGATAAGGTGTAATCGTAGGTGGTGCTTTTCGTTTTTAATTTATTAGAAAAAAATGTATTTTTTTTAAAGATCTTTATTATTTTTGAGATCTTGGGTTCAATTTTCAAATGATTTTGTATCTATCTGTTATGTTACTTTGAATTTATAAATAGTGTGTGTTACTTACACTTTTCTTATTTTGTTCCTCGGATAGCATGTTAAGCCGAAGGTACCGACTGGCATATGTTCATATTTGGCAGTCGGTAATTCAATTCTGGCAACTAATCTTACTATGGGATACTGTGTTCCCCAATAAAATGGGTTGTGGAGGATAGATAGCTAGTCGTTCTATATAAAATATGGCATTCAGTTGAACTCGGTAAGACACTTAACTGACCTCAACATAGCTGGGAAAAGGCTTGGGAGATGCACTTGTGTGCTTTATCTACTTTGACAACACACCAATGCATATATCACCTATATTTATTCCTGAAGAATGTATTATCTTCCTTCAGCATTGTAATGAGTATGTTTGCCCCTGCAGTTGGGTGGGCATCACGCTGCTGTCGCTGCTGGTGCCGTGCCTGTGCTGCTACGCGCCGCTACGCTGCCTGCACCGCGCGGCGCGAGCTGCTCGCCTGGCCGGCGGACACCACGCGCCCGCACGCCTCTAGCATATGCACGAGGCTATAGAGCTGCAGCCACGCCGCTAACGCCGACCATACGCCATGCCAATAACGTGGGGAGATAATGCACATACACCATGGACGTGAAAACATCTTGGGACGTGATCACTACTGATATTATGTCAACTATGGCTTGTAACATCTTGGAGAGTGGTAACTACTGGCATACAGTGACCGACGGACACCACGCGCTCGCCAACCTCTAGCATACCATATACCGCAAGATGTAATACCTTGACCTTGGAAAGTGATAGCTAATGATATAAAATCATCTATAAGCTTATGACATCTTGAAAAGTGAAAACCATGGCAAACAGTAACCTATGGGTTTAACTAACATCTTGTTAAGTGATAGCCAGTGACACATAAAGAACTATGAGTTTAACTACTATCTTGAAGCAGTGATATGTCATAAGAAACATTTACACTAAGTACATCTTGAGATGTGGTGGTTGTTGCTATGAAAGAACACATATGGATCTCAACATGCTAAGAGAATTTCTCAAGAAAAGTCATTCCTAACAAACATCTTTAATGTGGAAGACCAAAGACATGCCATGAAAATAACATCTAAAATGAGTGTTGTTGATATGAGACAAGGTCTTAAATGATCCTCAACTTGACATACCAATCATATTTACCATCTATAGTTATAAATACACAGTATGTGTATTCAACAAGACGTAAAGATTATTCTATAAAAGCAATGTCAAGATGTGTTATGTGGTGAGGCAAGTTATGAATCTTAATGGGCTAAAAATCTAAAGCTGATTATATGGTGTATGTGAAAATACGTTAGCGGTGTAAACACCAAGGATTTACACATGGTGAAAGAACAAAAGCATTTTAAATGCTGTTCTGATAACTGGCGGATATGAAAATATGTGCAAAGATGATGATTATAGTCTAAAATGACTAAAGGCCCGTCCAATTTGGACAGAGAAGGGCGTAAAAGGCAAAATTATTGATGAAAAGTATCAATGAAGGAACATTATTAAGAGGAAGAAATGTTTACAAAGAAATTGAGGATTTTATGCACATGAAAGCAAGAAATATATCCGCCAGAAATTGTTTATGAAACAATTACGAAATGAATGAAACTATCATGATATAAATGCATCAGAACAAACATTATTTATAAGCACAGCGGACCGTTTTACCCGCGAACGCGGTTACAATATCGATAAACGCAAAAAGCGTTCGATAAAGCATTTATTTATACCCAGTGCATTCCCATTAAAATGGAGAATCAAACAATTTGCACAAAACGAGAGGTATTTTGATAAAAAGCGCCATTTTGGCCAATAACAAAGTTAATACCATATTTAAGCAATAAGTGCAGATGTGAAAACGAAAGACAGCAGTGTTTCTTTCCATAGATGTATAAAATATATTTAGATCTGGCAACAAAGCTGAGTGCTAACTACTCTATAGTATTAATTTTTCTTTTTAGGAATTGTGAAATGAGGTTACAAACCGCTTTATTGATGTCGATATCTAGTGTGGCCAGTGTTTTAGGACATTTTTCCATGATAGCAACACTGGTGAAGTGACAATGTTGGTGTTACCATATGAAACAGTTTTTTGGTGGCAACTAATTATTTTCTCGCTTTTTTATACCCAGTGTCGAAGTTATAGTGTTGCTGTGTATAATGTTGCAATTGTAAGAATTATTCGGGTGTTTTAGCGAAAGTAATTCGCGTTGAATTCGCCATGGTCCCTATATCGTAGTGTTGGGCTACATTTAGCTATTTAATTTACATTTTAACGCCCAACACTAGTGTTTAAAATTTTTATATTGTGCCATAATGTATGTTTTGGATAATGTTTAATAAATGTTTCTTTTACAATTTCTGTCTTCCATGACTTAGTTTTGAGTTTAAATTGTTGTTGGTTGGATTTGTTGTCTCGAGATGAGTTAGTTGATAATATTCACTACTTCTATTCATTGGTGTAATCATAACAAGTATGATATACAAAATGTTAACATATCCCATTCATTGTTATATATTTAACATTTTAATGCTTCTTTACTTGTCTAGCCTAACTTTAAATAAAACTAAAATTCGTTGAGTTTACAATTTAGTATTCCGAATTTATATTTCATCAATTTAGTTTTACGTATCCTTTATTTAAAATTAGGCTAGATCTTTTAAAATATTTGTACTATAGATTACGCGTTCTTTTTTAATTAGAATTATTTGAAAATACGGGTAGTGTTGTTACCTAAAAAACGGCATTTTTTTTTTCAAAGTTGTAATTTTTTCTATTATTATTATTATAAAAATTAATGTGTATTGTAAATTTTAATATTCGTAATGTCATTGAAACAAAACGTCATATTTATTATTAGTGTTAAAATATAGTTGAACATTAATCCGTTGGAGTTATATATAATATCAATGTTTCAAATAATTATGTACGTTTACATATAGTTTTAAGTAAAAAAAAAGTTTTTATGAACACACACAAACACATTTTCACCGTACAAAACTAATATCTAGTCTATGAATCAGTATTTTTTCCAAAATCATTCACATATATTTTTTTCAGTTTTAATTCGAAAAATGAAAACGACCAAAATGTTTTTGTATATTTATAAATAAGAAAATATTCACGAAAATGGTTTGTGGTTTCCTGTTTACGAGGTGGCGCACTAATATTACAAAATAACATTACATTTTAATATATAATTGAGTAAAAACGGAAAAAAAATATAAAATCTTATTAGTTTTTGTAAGATAAGAGGGCTCACTTATGAAAATTAATACAGATTTTATATTTCGATTTGCGGTTGTGATCCCTTGATTGCAATCGTGAATGCGCCAGGATCAAAATCTTTTTCAAAAATATAATTACAGATTAAAAATTAATTCCAGTGTTGCCAGTGCCCGATCTCTTTACAGCCAAGCCTAAACCTTTTTCGTAAAAACGTTACTCCGTTCAAAAATGGATGAAATTAATATTGTATCAGCATAAGTAAATGTATTCAATGTTTAATTATAAAATAATGTATTTTAACTGTTTTTTAACGTAAACAAGAACATCTTACGGTTGAAACAAATCAATCGGTAATAAATATATGAAGAGACTTTAATATTTACTGTAGTACATTTTAAGAATAATTAAAAAAAAAGTATCTGTGTTTAGTGTCTCTAAGAGTATTGATATTCAATTTGATTAAAAACCAAAGTTATGTGTAAAAGAAGGTTCGCGTACGTGCGACCTGATATGGTTGTTTAAAAATGAAGATAAATGTATTGAAAAATATGAAATAAATAATCGTACATAAGTGCTTTGTGTTATTTGAAACCACTATTAAACTCTGTAACCAAAAATTCATCAACACAATATTTTTTATAGTGGTGTGGTTCGTTGTAGCCAACAATGTACCACACAAAAAGCACACAACTTTAAAAATGTTGGTATCTTTCAGCCAATTGTAAATCAAGTTTTATTTAGTCTTTTTTATTAGTAGTTATTATAATAGTTTAAATGAAAATTTCACGTTGATAAGGGTAAACAATGATATTCTAATAAACAGATATGTTATACACACATACAAAACAATCGAAAAAACTGTTCCGCGCAGCAGCGGCAGCTGACATACATATGTCACTATAAGTCAAAATTATACAAAAGAGATAGCGCGATAAAACTCATAAGAAAAAAAGAGACAAATAGTGTTGTTGTTGAAAGGCAATACGTCCCAATTAGGACGTTTTCGAGTCTTCACGATTGCACGCTTATAACATATCTGTTTATTAGAGTATCATTGAGGGTAAATAAATGAAGAAGGAAATTGTAATGATATAAAAATATATTCATTGCTTAAAACAAGTTATTTACAAATAAAAAGGAACATTGTTAGATCTAGCACTTAAATAAATAGGGCAAGATAAGATTAAATTATAAATAAACCGTACTTACATCTATCGTGAAACGTTACGTAAAAGTTATTCATTATTTACAAATCAATAAATAAAACCAGAAAAATTAAAATATTTACCCCACTGTTAGACCAACAAACAAAATCAATTTGGACAGATTTTCAAATAAAAATAAAAATATGCAACCGTTTAATTTTTGTACAAATTCATAATTCCCAAAAATAGTCGTTTAAAAGTGTAATCGGAAAAATAACGATAAATCAATCAGCTGAAATGAAAAGTCAATAAACTTAAAATCAAGATGGCTGCCAAATACGGCGTTTCCCGCGCTCCGCTTGACAGTTGGTTGATGTGCCCCAATATTTGTGCGTGCGATATATTATGGGGCTGTTCTGGTTCTGATTCCTCTAAGATTGGAGTCATGTCTGTGTAGTCTGCTGTGGATGGTAGAGTGCGGCCGGCTGGAAAGAAATACCAGTTGTTATGACTAGAAATGTAAGTAAAAATTTTACCTTTTTCGTAAAAACTGATATCACATTGTTGCTTGTCAGTTTTAAAATAACTTTTACACAGCAATCTTCTGATTTTTAGTCCATTCTTATTTTATAACATTGCTGGTGGCTTTTATCTCAAATTTAATTGCTTAACACTATTACACATACAGTGCTTGAACAGACACCCAAGTTGTAACCATTAAAATAAGTGAAAAAGTAAATATTGTAGTTACCTCCTGGTTCCGTAGCAAAGTGTAAAACTGAAGACGGCTTGCTCCAACCAAACCTGAAAGAAAGAAAAAAATGAATTTATAATATACCTACATGGTGGCTTTCAAAATAATTGCTTTACACGGATGCTCTGAACACAATAAATTCGTTTATTATCTATTAGTTGAGAGTTATTTTATAAGAAAGTGCAAAATAAATGTTGTGTCATACCTGTTTCTTGAAGTAACTATAGCTTCGTATACTGTGGATGGGGTCAGACCTCTAACTGTATAGATTTGGCTGTGGATAGGCCCTGAAAGCATAACATAAATGTACCTATTTACTATACGTTGTGCTGGGTTACAATCCCCGAAAAATATTTTCTTGCTAGGTCCCTTCTTTGTGCGTGATTTTAATGATTTACCTAGGATTGTAGCATT
Source organism: Autographa gamma (assembly GCA_905146925.1). Lineage (NCBI taxonomy): Eukaryota > Metazoa > Arthropoda > Insecta > Lepidoptera > Noctuidae > Autographa > Autographa gamma. The sequence continues at coordinate 2,061,909 of LR989875.1, forward strand.
TCGGAAGTCACTTACTTAGTAAATCTGAATTGGGTTCGACCAGAGCGTAGGGTCTCCAGACCTCACGGTTATCACATAGCATAATTTAAACGAACGCTTGTTATTTCTTTTTCGAGGGTCTTAACAAATCATATGAATAGCCTTTCAAAGACTTACCATCACTGGAGTCACCAGGCACCACGATCTTGCTCCAGTGGTTGACGGGAGTTTCGGTGGTGAAGGAGTCAGGCTCGGGCGTGACCAGGCGACCGTAGTAAGGACGAAGCCAGAGGTTGTATTCTGAACGGTGATAGATTTGTTTCATGAGTTTAAAAAAAAAGGTGGTAAGGTGTAAGAAATAAGGATACATAGTGCTTCGGAAAGCACGTTGTCTTGTCATGACTGTTATTAAATACGTTGATCTTTGCCAGACGTTATGATTCTTGGTCTTACTATAGAATACTGTGCTACCCAGTACAAATTTGTTGTTGGGGTCAGACAGGCAATCGCTCCATGTAAAATACGGTGTACCGCCGAATCCGGCAAGACTGGAAGATGACCCCAACATAGCTTATAGGAAAAGCTTTAGCAGGTGACATACTCATGGAGATATATTGTTTCTAAACAGTCGGTTCATGTAGTACATTTGTTTTTATATGGACTATCGTTCTACATTACGGTTCTGTACGGATATGGGATTTGTAAAACAGTGCCGATATTCTTACCTATAATCGTTGAGTATGAGTCCACTTCCCAAATCAGTGTAAAACTGGTAGCACTTGCTTTGTTCAGTGAGACGTCTACTTTGAATGATGCTGCGTTTGGTACACCTGGGAAACAATACAATTATGAAAATTACCTTTACTCCTGTATGAAATTCATCCTTTAATTAGGGATAAACGTAAATAAAGGGAATAGGAGCTAAAGCACTTGTGCTATTGAACAGGTAAAACTAAAGTACCACAAACACCCAGACAATGTATATAAGTTGTTTTTGGCGCTGACCGTGAACCTGAGACTTAAGATAAAGATCATTTTATTTGTATTGAGCTAGTGATACCTTACGCATCTTGACCACAGGCACCACGGCGCGGGGGCGGTCATAAAAGTACAAGTGACAAACAACTATATCCTAAAATATCGTTAAAAGTGCGAGTTTAACAGAATCAACTACGGTGCTTATTCTGGTAAACCCAAACTCTTCACTCACCAGTGAGTCTAAACATGAGGTCAGCCATGCCGAGCTTGTTCTCCGCCCTGAACGTGTAGTTCCCGAGGTCCTGCTTTCTCACGTTCCTGAAGATCAGCTGGTGAATGTTGTCTTGCACCATTTGGACCACCCTGGGAAAACATGTCATAAATTAGCGTCTATTCGAATGACCATCATGTCATAAAATAGAAAAAAAAAATATAGTTGACGTTACAACTGCAGTTACGCTATAAAGCTAAAACTCCACCAAATACTAAAAGCAGCGTAGGTTAAAATTAAGTATCTATTGTTTACATTGCAATCAGAACTATCTATCACAGAAAAATTGAGTTTAATTTGCTGTGAGACTGAAGGAATTTCGCCGCCAGAAGCGCCATTCCGGATCCATAATTTGTTGTTAGGCTACAGCAGCTGGCGTGTCAGCAATGACTGTAACTCTCAATGAGACCTTAGTTTAGAGACGATATAACTTATGAAATACCTTACCTTTCATCAGTCTTCACCGGTCTACCATCTCTGTACCAGGCAGTCCTTGCGGGCGGTACTGCGAACTCTAGCTTAGCTGCTAGCGCCGCGCGGAGACCTATCGCTGTGTGCACGTATACACGCTCTGATGATACTACTGGGGCATCTGAAATGAAAGTATATGTCAGAAGGTGTTTATAGGTAGTTCTGGCTGTTGATATGACATAAAACGTGGTTAAAACTTAGTCTTTTTCTTTCGTGTCGATTGTTATCTTTGCTTCAGATTTGACCAGCCCAAAAGTAAGCCAATTCAATCGAATTGTTGCATAGAACTTAATGAAGGTCCAAATCCATGTCATCCTGATTTCTATCTGACTATTTCAATGTTCTATTTAATTAGAAAATTAAGTTAACTTCCGTTAGGAAAACTTCCTTGTTTTAATAAATCTGAAATCACCAAACAGCATTGTGAAACAGTGGTGATCAATGATTTTTCATCTATCAGAGAAGGACTTTAACTATGCAATAGGACATTTTCTGACTTGCACCATATTTCAGACTTCTTGATTCCTTGTTTTGTTTTGAAGTTATTTCTAAGTTCCCTACCTTGTATAACCACAGTGATGGTAGCCCTGGCCGGCTCGCCGACACCGTTGTGCGCGAGACACTCGTACACGCCGGCCAGCAGGCGGTGCTCCGCGCGGAAGCGGATGCGGGAGCGGTGCTCCAGTAGCGCCATGGCTTCTCCCTGGGTGGTGGAAGAAATAAATTATGTGTTAAAGATGGATAAAAGACTTGAGGAATAAATAGTTGGAAAAACCGCTGGAAGGGAAATTGGAAGGACATTCAAAATGTTCTATATCTTCTTCTTCTCGTGTAGATAGTTTTTGTGACATTGTGACTGATGTGATTATCTCAAAACATAGCCCGATAAATTACTGATCTCACGGGGTGCGCCTAGATCTGGCGTAATTGCACCGAAAGAGCTCACGTCAGATCAGGACGCACCCATTAGTTCTGTCAAAAAGGCCTTTCATTATCAATGCCGCAAGAGCGTGATGTGCTTTACGGATTTAGCTGCGAATCCTGTGGCATTGTAGATCCTAAACACCTAATTTACTTATTTAAGTTTTTGTGATTACTTATTTTTGTAACTGATTATCTAAACCCTCGGCGTTTTTAAACCCCGGCAACCAGTCCACAAGACCAATTTTCGTATATCTGCTAACTACAAGGAAAAGTTACTTTTTGGGAACCTTATATCATTAACTGGTAACTAATACCGTAACTTACATTCTTCCTCCAATCCACGATAGGCGCGGGCGTCCCTGTGGCCTCGCAGCCAATGTCCACGTACTCCCCCTTGCGGACCTCCAGGAAACCGTCCTCGGGGATCGTCTTTAAGGTGGGGGGGTCTGAAAACCAACCATGTAGGAAATAGGTACTTATTTGATTTTGAATCTAAATGTACCCTAGTGGGTAAATAATCATTTTGACAGCATTAAAAGATAAGGGTAGTGAAAAATACGGCGCATTTCGGGTTTATAGTAGCAAGAGATTAATTTTAGTTAGGTATAAATTACTAGAGTTTATTTGCAATGGAATATTTTGTGTTAAAGCTAGTACTTAAGTAATCCTTTTCAGTAAAGCTTACAGTTATTTTGTTTTTTGCTTGCCCTTAATCCTTATTGACGTTTGTGGTTGGTTCCTGAGTTTTTAATTGATAGTAATCACTTACATTGTACTTCTATGGAATGCGTTTGTCTGATAGGACCCCATGGCTCCGGTCTTATGATCTGAAAGCAAAATAACAATTACTTTTACAAAAAGCATATTATTTACTGTGTACTAATTAGCCCAGAATATTTTAGAGAATATATCGACCAATACAGCACACTTTTAAACCAGACAACACATAATTTATTACTAAGCTTTCAACACCCAAAATCAGTAACATATTTTCTTCCATAATGATCATTAATTAACAAGAATCTAATACCAAATACCAGATCAACATTCAAAGACAGACCTCCAACTTACACGTGTCTTTTCTCCAGTGTATAATTGTATACAGGGTGGTCACTAATTAGCCTTTGTGACTGCCGCATATTGGACTAACTATGCACTTCCTTTTGGTAAGGCAATTAGACAAGGCAAGGGTAATTTTAATTGGAGACTCATTTGGCATTGAGTTCTGCATTTAGGGCTTTTTAAAGATGTGCCATTAATGGCAGTATTTTTTCGGTTTTAATTTTGGATATTGGCAATATAAGTCTAACAAAAAATCGACTTCAAAACAATTGTTACATTTATTTCTTATCTTCTTATCTCTTATGATTCCACTTTCAAAACGACCAAAAAACCGTCTTTAAAAAAAAAACAACAAATACATCGAAATCGGTTCACCCAGACAAAAGTTCTGTGGTAACAGACATACAAAAATACAGTCGAATTGAGTACTTCCTCTTTTTTTGAAGTCGGTTCATTATAACAGCCTGTTGTTGTCCCACAGATGTACAAATATATTTTCATATGCAATAGGAACTAGCATTGATTACTATGCTTTTACGAATAGAGATTTATATGTAAATGCTATTACAAAGCTAATTTTTATAACAGGAAACAATAAATGTCAACATTTATGAGGTTCCTAAATACTTACTTCCGGACGAAATCAGATTACTTTCTGTGTGGTCCCATTATTTTAATATGACTACAACATGTCATTTCTTAAGTTAATTAACCCGTAATTGGTTGACATATACTACTCAGTAGTTCATTTAACAAATATAAAATAAGATTGACGACCTCCGTGGTCGACTGGCGTACACACCGATTTTCAAAGTGTCGTTAGCTCTGAGGTCCTCATTTCGATCCCCGGTCGGAACAATTTTGTATCAATTTAGTCAATATGTATTAAAACAGTAATTTAATTTTGCCTGTAAGGAATTATGTACCCAAAGTTATTATTTAGGCAGATAAGTCTCAACTGTTTATAATAAGTAAATGTATTTAATATGTATTAATAAATATTATTATACTTAACTGTATATAATATGTTAATAAATAATAGGCTGAACTTATATTCATACCAGCCTATAAACGTCCCATTGCTGGGCACAGGCCACTTCCTATATAGGGAAGGAACGAGCATTGATCACCACGCTTGGATATTGCGGATTGGATATTTCAGACTTTAGATAGTTTTTGATAATAATGATATACAGTTACATACATGTATGTTATAAATTTTCATTTAGACTTCAAAAGATAATTTTAATTGAATACCACGCTCGTTTGTCTGTTGTCTATGTCACATTGTATCAATTACGAAATATAGTGTTTGGTAACAAAAGAGTTGGTACAAATTGATTAATTGCATAATTGGGCACAAAGGAACTTGGTCGGACGTCGCGGATAGTGTGGGGACATGACAGCGATATTTATCATAAAAACGATGAATAGTTTTAAAGTAGACAAAATTATTGTTTGTATCTCATCATACAAAAGTGGATCTAATCTAATTGTACACAATAGTTACAAGAGATTTTTTAAATTCAATAAGCATGGTTGGAATCTTAACCGTGTGGTTAGATAGGAAGACAAATAGATTGAGCAATAGCTCTCTATCTAATTAAAAAATTGTAAGTAGAAAAAAAAAAAAAAAAAAAAAAATCTTCAGCATATTTGGAGAAATTAGAAGAAAAACAGAAAAGATATGAAAAGCGACTTAGCTTTTACTTCACCTACACATATGGATATTTTGTTTACCGAGATACATAGGTACAGTAGTAAACAAAATACCTGTCCCTTAGTTAAAGCCGTGATTGTATGGTAAATAGCCCGAGCCCATCACATTATAAAGATTACACAATTTGTCTGGCTTCCGGATCAAGTATCCGGCAGATCCCATTAAAGCTTACGTTAACTTTGACACGCGGTCATCGATTACTGCTTAACCAAATTAAGAAGTGAGGAAACAAAATGATTTGTTATTTTGGATTAACCTACATAAAGAAGGAATGTTTGACATGTTGACTGTAAAGTGATCACGACAAGACATGAATTTCTAATTTAGGTTATACGAAAAACAGTTAAAAATATTGTCGATAAATATCCATCGATCAGTCCAATCAGCTAACAAAGTACATCACTACCAACAAATTACAAACAGTTAAGATCGAAGGGCGGTACTCTTTACATCAGTTACATCAGTTTAAATTAATTGCTATTCCCAATTAAATACTCTTTTTATACTCTTTGTTTCGTTGTAAACCATTGTTAACTTTACTTTGAAGTTTTATTGTTCGTATCGTAGTTTCATTCATGTATTTAGAACTAACTAAGCTTCGGAGGACTATATTTTTTTTTACTAGCTATTGCTGTCCCACGGCGCGGCGGGGCAAACGCTTCCCTGTGAATTAATCGGGATCAAAATATCTAACATTTTCATTAAGGTTATGGTCTATCTGTGAGTCTTTCATTAAAATCCGTTTAGTAGATGTTTTTTTGCGTAAATCAGCAACAACTGTATTATGAATCAGTAGTATCATAAATCTTACCTAAAAAAAATGGAGGCCAAAATACCCGTGGCTGTTGCACAGTTAATATGTTCTCACCTCGCAGGTGTAGTGCGCGGAGTCCTGAGCCTGCAGCGAGTCTACCTGCAGGCTGTAGTTGGTGTGCATCCGTACCCGCGGGGACACGGATCTCGTGCGGGGCGTGGCTGTAGCACAGTTAATATGTTCTCACCTCGCAGGTGTAGTGCGCGGAGTCCTGAGCCTGCAGCGAGTCTACCTGCAGGCTGTAGTTGGTGTGCATCCGTACCCGCGGGGACACGGATCTCGTGCGGGGCGTGGCTGTAGCACAGTTAATATGTTCTCACCTCGCAGGTGTAGTGCGCGGAGTCCTGAGCCTGCAGCGAGTCTACCTGCAGGCTGTAGTTGGTGTGCATCCGTACCCGCGGGGGGAGGATTTCATGAGGGGCGTGACTATCGCCAAGGATTTTAGCGTTCTTGTACCAGCGCACGCGCAGCTTGCCCTCTGAAAGAACATCAGAAAGTTATCAATGAAGTTATTCGCAGAGGTGTTCTATTATTATTATTAAGTACTTATAAATGTGTTTAACCAGTCGAGTAACTCGAGAACTACATCCTTTTCAATAGTCGATTAAATTCGGATGTCGGTTACATTTTGCGTTTAATCAAATAAATGTGTAGTTTTTTCTACCCAAGAACATAATTTTTTGACGTATAAAAAACTCATTTCGTTTAATTTTATATATCCTTACTTCACGCCAAATAAATATCCTGACTGACAATTTTATTTAGACATCATACTTCATCTATAAAACGATCAAGACCCAACAGACTTTAAAAGAAATGTCCTCCGACTCACGGACTATGGACGGAACATCAATAGACGTACAATTGGGACACAAAGATCAGGAGCTACACTCCTTCCTGCCACTTACTGGGAGCAGTTAGCGATGTGGTGTGCTTTGGATATGGTATTATATTGCTCTGAGGGGATTACTACACCGAGTTCTTTGGAATTCTAGTAGATGATAGAGGGGGTGTAGACAGGCCTTGTTTTGAAATTACTATTTTCAAGCAACTACGGCACGTAGATAATAATATACAGAGTGGATAGAGAAAATTCTTCATCACATGGGAATCTGAATCCGTATATTGCGTTATTTCTGATAGTTTAGGACATAATTATTAGGAGTATTTTATTAACTATTTGGCAAATTCTTCGGGGCCATCTTTACAACATCTTCGAAACATCATAACTTTATTCGTATCAACTTATTTTACAATTTGTTTTCTTTTATAGGTAGATAGAATACCCTTATACACCATACAAAAAAATAAGCTCCTCTGGCATTAGTTCAATACAATATTTTTAATCGAAAGCGCAAAATTTACTTTTCCAACGTTAACACTGTTAACTAATGTTTCAAGTTTCTCCTAGTTATTTCAAATACCGAATAAGAAACTTTAAACCCCTTAAGTATTTAGAACAAAAGGGTGAACAAAGGGTTGTTTCACATAAAATAAAGAAAAAAAACTACATTCCATTACTTATTTACCCAAAAACTAAATTCTTGCAACATTCACACATAAAAAGCCGCATCCATTCCCTACTAGTGGACGTAACGATGTAATCTTCCTAAACTATTGTAAGTACGTACGTGTTAAACACAAAACTACGGGGCTTTTGTGATCGAATGATTTATCGACATCGCCATCGAGCCACTTAATCACTTATGGCTTTAATGTTAGGATACCGACTTTATAATGTTTGTTCAAAGTTACGATGGAATTTATTTTATAGAAAAGTAGTATGTAGGGCTCTTTGATATTTTAGTACACAGAAAATGTGATTTAGCGGACGGAGAGTCAGTCGCTTCATGTACAAAAACATTCGCAATATTTTACAATAAAAATGCAGCTAATATAATATGGAACTTTAAGGAATACATAATCCTGAATAAGACATCTTTGTTGCTTTAAACTGTGCCATTTAAAAATGTGATCCAATATCTTTTTTAATTGTTAACAAACGAACAACTCAACAATTTTATAAAAAAAAGGAATTATTTACCTATCCCACATACGTGCGTACCATAGTGAGCATTAGGTACCTAACTATCGTCTATTTAGGGTCCCACTCATCGACGTATGATATGCATAGACTGCTACTATCGCTAGGTTCCTCTTGTGCCAAGCGAGAGCAGTTTTTAGTCTGATCCTAGTACATTTCGTTTTTCATTTAAGTTAATTTTCGCGCAACGAGAAACTTATATCAAGAAAATATCGATGGTTTTGACATTGTTAGGATAATATTAGTGTTTCAGATAGATTTGTTAAAACGGCAAGCTCCATCTTCATACATAATTCACGACAACACTTGTTCACACTTGTGCTTACGGTTTAAACTCTGATAGGCTCACACTATAGTTTCAAATGCAACCTCGTTGGTCCCACTAAATACATCTGTCAATAAGGGTCCTACTAGACTCTTAGTATAACAATAATGCAAACCTCCTTTTTATTAAGTCAGTTAAACATTTTTTGCAGAATGCAATGCATAATTATGACGTCATGCTTTTGATTATCACGAAACATGTGACTAACAATGCTTTTTAGTTTTAACCGTTCGCCATTATAGTAAGCACAATAAATAAAATAAAAGACATGGACATCCGTTTTAAATGACGTATGTATGACGCATTAATGTGGGACTTTCTAACTTCCAGTGCAATTCTGGGGTGAAAAGTAATCCGTTATTTATGTCAATAAGTAGGTCTTCCTAATAATAAACTAGTTTAAAGTTTGAACTGTTTGATGAACGCTCTAATCTCAGAAACTGTTATTCTCTTTGGGAGAAAAGCTAGGCTAGTAAAATCAAAATGAAAAATTATTTATTTCACTTAGGCTACGTCAAAATTATTACAAAAAGGACAGCACCCTAAGGGTCGGTTCATATCCGGCGGAAAAGGCAGAGTGTGCAAATAAAGTTCTATGTAGTTTAAAAACTTTTGTAGCACGAATTTAAATTCTTTACTGCATTCCGGAAACCTACTAGTTGTGGTCTCTACCTTCCCTCAACAGTTATTGTACTCACTAATGGTACGCTGCTTTATTAAAAAAAACCATATTATTCTATAGACCGATGCTTAGAATTCTTGAGTGATCTTCTACATAACATACCTTCACAAAATGGCCGCAACATGAGAATAAAACAATTTAAACAAACACCATTGATTATTATAATAGCAATAAATATCTCATAGCGTGTTTGTTTAAATTAAACTGAATTATAAATCATAATAACAATGGTACATAATAAGATGAACATAATCTATGGGAGGCAATTTGTTTCACGCTCTATAAAGGTTAGTTCACACTGTTGTCTTAACCGACTAACAAATGAGGTAATCGATTCTGAACTTATTTTTTGTACTAGTTGTTGCCTGTGGATTCACCCGAGTTGGTGTCGGATATCGCAGCAAACACTAGATTTTCCATACAAAGTTTCATTCCCTATTTCTATACCTTACAGTCCTTTTTTCACTATGAAAGTAACTTTATATCAAACCTCTATATCAAATTTCACTTAAGTCAGATCAGCATTTTAGTTTTAATTGCGATACATACGGACAGAGTTACTTTCGCATTTATAATATTAGGAAAGGATTATTCAATTATAATGCTGTAAGGTAAAGGTAAGATGTATTTTATTTATGGATAGGATACACATGTCTTTCTTAATTCTATTTATTTATCACACTATATTATATCTTCAAACAATCTAAAACTCCTCAATTCCATGTCTAAAGAATCTTTAAACTAAATATGGTCTAAACAGTGTTATTTATCAAACGAAACTGCTGATTGCAGCAACCAATGAAAATGTTAAATAATCTGTTTAAATCAATTAACAGTTTACTAATCATCTGTCAGGTATCCATTAACAAATATGTCTTATCCCTAACAAGACTTGTTAAAAAGACGATTGAAAACATAAATAGCTCAATAGAATGTGTTTAGAAATTATGCAGGAGCTTCTATAGTCCGGCCACTGAGAATGCGTTCCTTACAGGTGGTTAACAGAAAGATTTAACTTTTATATGGCTAAGAAAACTAGGTTATTTGTACGAAAAACAAATAATGTACATCATTAGAAACTATTGATTATGCCTGATTACAACAAATAATATCATCATCATCATCACCCACAGTCATTGTCCTCCCACTGCTGGGCATAGGCCTCCCCTTTTTCGGGCTATTTTCTACGGCCCTGTGCCAGCCTCATCCAGACTCGACCTGCGACTTTAACTATGTCGTAATAAATAATATAACATTTTTTTTTCCCCATACAAATCAAGACAAATTGACGTGTGTCAGGAAAGCATTCTTTCAGCGGCCGGACCATAGTAAGTTAATAGACTTTCTGTTTTATATTAAGCTACTAGGTTTCCCGCAAGTTTTTATTTTAAGGGACTATTACAAAACATTACTGCTCAAGTAATATTTAAAAATCAAAGTACAAATGTTTTAAAAACACAACAATGTGTACCACAAAAATATTATCAGTTTAAAACTGTGTGTCAGTGTGTCACACGCTTAAACAATAAGTATCTACATATTAAAAACATAATCTCATAATAACAAAATCGAATAATAATATAGCTTGCTTACGGAGTCCAATTATATAGCCAAATATAGTCATGAATATAATTTCAAGTGTGATGTTCTATGTAAATAATTTAGGAAGATTTTTAGATTGACTATTATAGTGGGATGTTATGTAATTGAGTGTTGATCATAGTTTGGCTGTGGAATATTTTTCGTAGGAGTCGCACAAAGCACTCGACTTCGGTCTACGCAGAAGAACGATTGAATCTAGAATGATTTTAGGTCTGTAATAATCAGAAATGCTCCTAAGTGTGGACAAAGTGGATGTACCCTAAGTTGTGCCCTCGGCGTGGGCTCAAGGCATAATTTTTTAATCTGCTTTCGCTAATGTATTTTAGGGTATAGATACGTTGATAAAATAACGATATGCTAGGCAATACTTTTGAATTATTTTGATTCAAGCAAAGTAATTGAGTGATTACGTCAAAATTGGTTCAGTAATTAGGTGTGAAACATACAAATTAACTTTATTCTTTCTATATTCTTGATTTTTAATTCTTTTGATGACTTTTATTCCCTTATCGTAATTATCTCCTTATTGTTCGTAAAACTAAATGAACGCAATTCGTCATTCATTATTAAGACTCCAGACTAAAACAAAAAATGTCATTCAATCATTCACTCACACATTCCTTTCGTACAATATAAAACCAACTCATATCATTCCTTTAAGATTATTATTTATTCTTATCCGCCTATCAAAATAACCTATAAACTTTTACGATTAGTAAATATGAGCTTTATGTTATATAGCTTAAGGTTTAAATTGCTTTAATTTGATAATACAATTAATTTATCCCGACTTTTGATATGGTAATGAGACGTAAAAGGTTTTTAGGGTGAAAGCGCCGGTTGTTAACCTTTGGTATCTAACAGATTAAAAGGTAATAAAGAAATAAATGTAACGCAGCACCTATGCATTTAATTTGTCTATCTCCAAGTTTTACGGATATAAAGTGGACTTGATAGTTGCGTGAATAAATAAAAGATATAGACCCCTCTAGGAAGTCGTACGAAAGGTGTGTAAAAGTTATTAACTTTAAAGGATGTTCGTCGAGAATTAAGCAACAGTTAATAAATAAAATCTTCTGAACCATCAAACATTTCTGCAAAATGTTAACAGATGTTTTTAGAAATCAAAATTTATCTCGTTGACGCGGTTATTTGGTCTTTTCCGTACAATAATAATAATTCAATTCATCTCAACAAGGCCGCTGCGTGTTGGACTTGTGTCCCCACGTAAGCCTTTCAAAGGAGCGGGTATTCTCCTAATAATTTAATAATGACTAAGGGAAAGGGTAAAAAAGTAACCTAAAATCTTGTCTGTATTATAAATATCCAATGGCCGATTATTGGAGTATTTACCTTACGAACCCCACGCTGCATCTATTCTGTCAGAGTGATCGACAGGCAGTCAATAAATACAATATTGCTTATATCATTGTTTTAGATGAGTTTAAATCAGATTACAATGTAGCACTTAGCAGCAATCACTATTTTATAGATTGAACGCCACTGTCAAAGATGGTGTGGGATTCGATTCTCGTGCAGGGAAATATTTGCTTTTCTAAAATATTGTAGATAAGAAAAATAGTTTCATAACTTATTTAATTTCAGATTAAGACCTCATGCGCAAATGTAAAGTATCTGGGTAATCAGATACCGGATGCGAGTTCTTTTCTCGCTCGAAATTAATATTCGTGTGCACATTTTATTGTATTGATTTTGTTTACTTAGTAATTATAATCGATTCTATTTAACGTCTTATTCCGAGTTTATACCTGCATATTATCATTTCATTATTTCTCTAGATATGGGAATAAAATAGAAAATCTAAGGATACTGCAGTATTCTTAGGTTTTAACCGACTACAAAATAGAAGGAGATTCTCAATTATAGACTAGGTATCTTTTTTACAAATTATTATATATCATATTGAGTTAATTGTAATGTTTGATAATAAGTATTTAAGTTTGTAATAGTTTCCTAATATGTAATTTACGAGCTTAGTGTAATTTAGATTTACTTCATCTATTCGATAAAGGTACCTGTAATTATAGATGTAAGATGTGTAATAAATAAATAAATAAAACTTACCCATATCATCCATATAGCACGGCAGTAGAACGGTATCATTTTCATAAGTTTTCACCGTCACTGGTATACTCTTAAATGGATTCTCACTGTTCACAGAGTTTTGTGCGAGTATGTACAACACTATGTACGATAACGACTTCATTTTTAACGGCTTTTACTGTCAAAATGTTCTTAAATTAAAAATAAATTGATTTAAGGACTTTTTTTTGTTTAATTTAATAGCTTGTCATTAATGGCAGGTATACCTATTAGATACCTATGTGTGTGTTTATTTTATTTTTACATGTATTTTTAAGACAATATTTTTTTAGGTTATTATTTAAATATAATATTTTATTTATTTATTTAATCATTTATGTACACACACAACACAGGAATATTTTACTTAATAGAGTATAAATAAATCAGTGTTAAATTGATATATTTTTATTATCCTATCATACTGCTATCAGTAAACTCTGGCTAGTAAAAAAACAGGATGAAGTGACCGTAATCTCGAATTAAGAAAAGAGCGCGCCGAATTTGATTTCGGAACATCATCTGCGCTGCGGTAAAGAACGGATGTGACAATGACTAAACGCTATATTTTTTCTTTTTTTTTCGTATTGTCTGTGTTTCGGACGATGAAATTATAGGATTTACGGTCTGCCGCCTGTATTGTAGCGGTCAGGAATTAATTACTGTTTTTTAACCACAACTTTAAGTTTAAGGGACTATAAAAATATAAAAAGTTAACTGATTAATAAAATATATTAAATTGAAGTTAATCAATTTTTATCACATACCTTATTTGTTTAAATATTTAATTAAATAACAAGCTATTAATTAAACAACGTAAAACAATATCACAAATCACTTATGAAAAATTAAATCGATTTTGAATTAATAAAAACGCGTATCCATTAAATAGGACGCGTAACTAAACGCGCGCGTCTTGGCGGGAAACTGAAGTGGAACTGTCATCGCTCGCGCATGCGCCCGGCGCGACCGCCATTATTAACTTAAACTGGGACACAATGAGGGCAAAGAATTATATTACAATAATATTTTTATTATGATCATTGTTCGTTAAAATATTTCTTGTTATAACATATGAGTTTACAATACTTGGATAACATTACTTTTGTTTGTTCTTGTTTGGTGAGGTTTAAGGTTTAAATATAGGTAAGTCAGCCCAGGGGGCCAAGTCTGCTATTTACAATGGCTCCAATCGTCAGAGTGGGTGGCGTTAGTAAGTCCATTTTAGGATAATTGGCATTCTACTAAACACCAAAACTTCAACATTGGCCGTCCCAATTACCAATTTTGACGTTAAAATGATGTTTTACCTATGTAATTATCCTAAAATGGACCTACTAACGCCACCCACTCAGACGATTGGAGCCATTGTAAATAGCAGACTCGGCCCCCAGGTGAGTGACTAATGCGTAGTTTCACACACAGACCAAAAATATGAAATAACTAACTGCTAACAGATTATAGTGGTTTCTACAATATCGCATCGGCACCCTTCTTTAATTTAAGTAGGTAGGCAACCTTGTTATGTCTTAATTCAGCGTTTTGCAATATCTCTTTTCTGGTCATTTTCATAGAGTTTTATAAAATGCTTATAATAAATAGGCTGATTACTAGTGTATCAAAAATGTCTTACAATCCCATTCATTAAGCTTTCATATAAAAAAATGTCACAGTGTGTCCCTAACCTAACTCGTATCCAGTCAATTAAATGTATCACCTTTAATTTAGTCGAAGTCATAAAGAAGTGCTCTTATGATAGTAAGATTAGACCGATGTTATGTCATTTACGAGGAAGACAACATTATTGTACATAAGAATGCAAGTCAGGGTCATTCCATTTGAAAAAGTAAATAAAAACACATATTGACATTAGGGCCTTACTTAAGAACTAAAAAAAAATGTTTTGATTGAAATAGCCAGAATATAGGTCGCAATATAAAGACCCTATCAATTATGTCAAAAGAAGGGTGCAAATTTCAATATGAGTGCCGACCTCAATACAGATTTTACCGAAATATTAAATAATACCGATATTTGTTTACTTCCATTCTGTCATTCGTCGGTTTTATTATGCATTTCTCGTCCCACCATACCCTTTTTTCAGGTCAAAAACTCAATCCTGCGTATTTGTAGTTTTATTTACTTATTTCTATTCAGATAATTCCTTAACATAACATTTATAATAGCTTATGATGTCATTGATGTCATCTAGCAATGTCTGAGACAAAAACAAACGAACATTCCTTAACATAATGGGACTAATATACGGGTGACGCCGGGAGCGAAACTGGGTCTTACGCCATAACCATAACATACATCTGTCAATTTCAATAAGATTTTAATTTGATTCGAAAGATATCTAATTTGTTTGGTGTCGATATAAAATTTATTTGTTCAATAATAGAAAAACCATCTGTAATATTACGAAATAAATTGTACCTAAATATTATTATATACTTTTATTTTTTATTATTAGCTTCCTTAGGCTTGGCCTAAGCTTGGCCCAAAAGCTTTACACAGCTGAATATTGGTACGTACTTAAAAAAAACTGGCAGGTTTTTTTCTGGAAATGTAATCGAAATATTAAGAGACTGAATCTGATTATAAATCAGCAGAAATCTTTAATCATTGTTTTAATTAGGCCGAATAATATACACTGAAATCAAACCACGCATTCGTTATTGTAGAGTTGATTGAGCAATCCAAACCCACACTATAAATAATGAACCATTCCCATTAAAATAAGATCGCCATTACAAAATCATAATCAAATGAACCAATCAAGTAACTCAATTATTTTACAAATATATTTCAAATTTTGTAACACGTAATCCAGATTAATAAACATTAAAAAATAACAGGCAAAGGTATCGCCCGTACAGCTTAATTAAGTCCATTCAATCGATTCTTCAAACACCTGCATTATCGATACCGGTCGAATAAAGAAATTAATGAATTCGAACTTTAAAAGCTCCCAGCTTGTAATGTGGTTTAATAGAGATGTTATGCAACTCATTATTGGTGAGAAGTACCTAATCGAGTAATAAGGGATTAAGGAGTCGTTTAATACATTTTTAATTAAATTATGGAGAGATTATAAAGAATATACATTTTATTAAACATACTGTCACCCAGTAAAATGAGTTGTGGTGGTCGCTTTCTGTAAAATACGGTAAAAATTAAATACTAAATTATTTCGATTTTAATACTTAATTAAGGATTTTATACATCTCACTCTTGAATTAAATGTTTGAATTTATGTATCATCTACGCCACATCTGTACTATGGGAAAAAATTATTTTATTGTCATGGCTTTGAATCTTAACTCTTGCAAACGCAAATCCGGTAAAATAAGCATTGAACCATCATGCCTCAATAATAGTCACAGTTGACCCAAAATTCCATTAAAGTTCCCTATTAACTATGAAGGTCTTATATCAAATTTCGAACCCTTTTGTTTACCTCCCATTTGTAGCAATTGGCGCCCATATCAAAAGTAAAATCATAGACAAACAAACTCTACCCTCGGTCTATTGAATTGTCTACGACGTAGAGTGTCAATTTATGGTATAAATTCATTAAAATTTTATCGCGTCAATTTCTATAATGTATTTTATAGTTAACTCAGTGGGTGTTGATATTATTGCAATGACTATACTATTAAATTTACATATTTCGATAAAAATGTTGGAGTATTTTAAACGTTTTCACACAAAAATATGTTTATTCGTCGTTCATCGCTCGTTTTAACCAATTAAGGGATTAGTTTATTAAAATATTTGTCCTAACTTTAAATTATGTATAACTTTTAATTTAGCATTAATTAGATTTTTGTTTTATGAAATATGTGTGATCTATGTCATTAATTATTAAGGGCAGGATATTTAATGAAAACCCGGATATTGTAAGGACGCAAAAAAGGTTGTGTTATAAGTTTGTCGTGACGTGGTATCCTGAGATCTAAATGGAAGGACCAATTATGAAGCGTTTTTATTGTTGCTTGTAAAATGACCTTATAGAAAAAGTTCTGAGCACTACCTATCTCATCATTTATTAAGGTTTTGTTTTTAGTATTTCGAACGTTATCAGCAATTTTCTAAAATTCGTTGCGACTTTCTTATGGAAAACTTTAATTCAATGTAAAGAAAAAAAAAAACTCTCCGATACTATTTCAAATATTTTTAACTAGCCCTTAATACAGTATGACCAATCATAAAACCTTAATTTGATTTTATTTATTTAACTGTAAACACAATTAAGCGAGTTGGAATTGTTACTGGCCACTAACGAGTGGCATTATTTACGATATTATTATATGGCCCTTGAGGCAAAGAAATGAGGTTATGAATTGGCTGTATGCTGAGTCGCCTATGCCTATAACGAATTGAACCCAATTAAAAGTATGGCTTCGAGTAATAATTTAAAAAATATTGCACTTTTTGAATAGTTTCATTTCTTATTATTTGGATACAAGTATGCATTACTGTAATATTATGATAGTAAACTTAACCATAAAATTTTATCTTTCATAATATTTTATACGTAAGTAATATTAAATTCATAGAAAATCATTACCAAAGTAAATAAGCAATAAAAAACACAATTTACTAGAACGTTTGCCCATTCCAATGTAATACCTACATGTATTGCTAGAAACGTGTTAGAAAATAAAAGCTCAAGCATTTTAATCAGCAACCTAAGGCTCATCTAACTTAGTGACTAGTAGTAAGGACAAATAAAAAAAAAACAAAGTAAAAGTTGGCGAATAAAAGCTCGCGACGAGCTTTACCTGCGAGCCAACAAACCACCCTTTAAACTTAATCAAACAAGATGTCGCAATGAAACACTTAAAGGAATTTACATTTATCGACGTGTCTTATCCCATATCGCAACATGATAGTATTTCCGTTTTCAAGATGTTTTCATTCAAAAATAATATCGATTTCAAATAAAAACTAGCTACTAAAATAAATTATAACGCTAGATATTAATCCTTTGTCATGTGCCAATCGTCACTTTTACTGACAGCTGTCATTCTGATCAAAACACAAATCAAGCTATCTTTGGAAGATAGTCTATATTATTTTATATTATTATTAGAAGTAATATCAAGGTAATAATATTACTTTGTAAGAACAAAATATATATATAGGTAAAAGTGTATTAAATAGAGAAACTGAACATTATATTCAATTCAAAGAAGAGTTTCAATAATGAACTACATTTTTATTTAATAGATATACATTATATCTAGGCTTTACGGAGCTACTTATATTTTAATGCAATTAATCAGTTAAAACATTATTTACAGCTGTCGCTTGCAAACAAAGATGGAAATTCCTTCGATACGCATTGAAAGCTCTAAATAAGAAAAACCATAAACCAGAGCAACCAGAAACATGAAAAAATGGAAATATGAGAAAGAAATGGCGTACGTTTCTCCCTTCATCACGGAAAGAAAGCCTCAAGATTCCAGCGATATTACTAGCGATGACGATCTTTCTGTAAATGCCGATAAAAAACAAGTTATAGAAAACAAGTGTTCAGAAAAGGAGAAAACCAACATTGAAGCAGATGTCTCGAGCAGTGTTAGTGATGTCAACAGTATCGGCGTATCCGACGAAATACCCAAAGATCCACAACAAAAAGATTATCCCATATCAACAGTAATAAAAAGAAAAACAGTTGAATTGGAGCCATCGGCAGTATTAATAGCAAAACTGCTCGATAATAACAAGTCTGACCCACGAAAACTCGACGAAATCGATCGGTTCTTTTTAAACATTTCTGATACTGTCAAAAAGTTTCCCGCCTACGAACAAGCGTTAATTAAAAATAAAATTTTCTCTCTGGTATCTGGTATAGAGCTGCAACGACTAGCGCCAACCAGTTCAACTTCATACGCGTTTAACTCGTCGCCGCAATCAACTAGTTCTAGCGCGATGCCGATTAAAACTAGTTCTGAAAACTGGGAAGACCAAACAAAGATTATTCAAATTAAAAAGGAATAATATTATCATGCATTATGTTTTATTCTTGTTCGAAGTTGGGTAGTGCAAACCATGTGACTTGAAAAAATCAAGGTTTTCAATTCGTCGGAAAATGATTAATTTTAGTTTTTTCTAAGTCGATCACGCCACGACCTATTTGAGTTTTCAATATATATATTTTTGTTCAAAAGGGTATACTCACCGTGGTCTAGCTAAACAATATAGTTTTTTAAATCATTCGAAATGATAGCGTAGATCAAATATTCCAACCATGTTCACACAGTAATGTAATAAACAGTTGGTTATAAAAAAATAACTATTAAAATAATGATCATACACCACTAAAAATGTAGGGCTCTATTTAAGCAAATCCGAACACTATTTGATATCCCTGGTAGTTTTAAAAAAGAGCGTAACCAAACAAAATCTCATTGCATTGTTTTGAGTGACCTAAATGAGGTATAGATTTCGATATTCTATATTTTTTAACATTCATACCTATTGGACTGCCTCGTTGGCCTATCGGTGCTAAGCGCGACTGCTACGCCAGGGGCCGAAGTCGGCTATTTACACTCGGTTCAATGTCTTCATAGTGTCGTGCCAGCAGAGACATTTTCGGAAAATTGGTATTCTACTAAACGTCAAAACGTCAAAATTGCGCATTGTAACGATTCGGTTCAATGTTCAACGACTGTGACCAATAGTTCATACATTTGGTACAAATGGTAATGCGCAATTTTGATGTTTTGACGTTTAGTAGAATACCAATTTTCCGACAATGGCTCTGCTGGCACGACACTATGAAGACATTGAACCGAGTGTAAATAGCAGACTTGGGCCCCAGAGGTGTTGGGTTTGATTCCCTAGTCGACCAAGGTGATATTGGGTTTTTCAGTAAAATTCTCAGTAGCAGGTCGGCGTTTGGATTTGTGCCCGGTTAGTAGCAATAGGCTCGCCCCCTATTACATGGGACCTAAACATATCGGAGAACTGTCAGTGTACATTGGTACACCTCTGCCTAACCCTTCGGGGATACTGGCGTGATGGTATGTTATGTTATGTTTATTCATACCTATAGCCAAGTTTCCTTCTTTCAATCAAATCCGGTTATATTAAATGATGGTCGTCGTCGTAATTCATGGACAAAGCGAGTGATGAATTGTCCGCTTATCGTCCTGTTGTGCGCACAATGGGCTGCCAACAAATATGTCCTATTCATGGATCCAAGTTTACAGAGTGTTTTAATATGAAAACACTTATTATGATTATTATAACCGTCCATATTCATAATAATATTGTAATAGCGAAAGTATCCCTATCTGTGTCTGCTACGATTTAAAGGTTAAACTGCTGAAACGATTTTGATGTTTTTTTTTGGTAGAGATCTTTGCAGTTAGCCTGAGCGCAGGCTTTGACTGCTTCACCGGACTTTTGGCGAGGACCTTAAGGCCTCCTGCCAGAAGATTTTGATGTTACTTGCTATGGAGTGTTTAGGATCTCCAGTTAGCATTAGGGGTTCCAAATAATACTCCACGAATATATTATGTAGTACAGTCCAAAAGTAAACTTATACAAACATAAAGAGGACCACACAATTAGTCCATAATAGGCAGAAGAGTTGTAAAGAAATGATTGAAAAATGATGAATGAGAAATGAATTAGTGCCTTTACTTAACTAAATAACAAAGACAAAGCACAGAAAAACAACTCTACTGCTTGCTTTTAATCTTTTCTTATAAAATTGACATTATTTATACCAAATTAAATCTAATATAAGAACAAACTGTAACTATACTAAAATTAACACTTACATAAATAAAAACTATTAAGCGTCAAAAATCTCATCGTCATCCTTGTCAAAGGCGGGGAACGTGCCCAGAAGGCTGGCTGCATTGCCACGTTGAATGGCTATGCCGATTCTCTGTGCAAGGAACAAACCAGCCCTCTGATCACTAGTAGAGTCTACCAAATGTTCAGAAAGATCTTTAAAAACAGCTTGCTTAACATCTCAAAAAATACCCTAAAACTTGTAACAAATCCATTTTGGAGCCGCCTGTATAACGTGGAAGTAACATGTTTATAAGACGTGACCCTACAGGTCAAAGGTCAGTCGACACTTCACAGCTTTCTTCTAAGGACATCTTGATAATAGGTTATTGAAGTGGCTACATATTTTATTTATAGATAATAAAATGGATGGATGTAATTATGAATAAAAAATCGGGAAACTGGGAACCGCGAATGTCTATTTGGTATATTTCACTTTGTTCACCTGGGTGATATAAAAAAAATACTTTTAATATAATTTAATGAACTTCTTGTCATTCGGTATGCGGGTGATATAAGTCGACTAGAATAATTCAAAAAGTCGCGTTTGTTCACCCAGGTGATATCACCTGGGTGAGTGGGAGTCCGAGGTGAAATGGGGTGACACAAAAGTCTACTCTGTTCACCTGGCTGATATCACCCAGGTGAACTAATTGTAGCACCTACATACAGCTATTTAAGAGTTGCTTGAATTTACCAAATGATCTGCTTCATTTGGTAAATTTTTGATAATTGCAAAGAGTATAAGTATAGCTATGTGTACTGCCATTGTAGGATTGCCAGTGATTGTTTATTGTAGGCATCTCAATACGAAAACTAGGTAAATTTGACAAGTACACTGACCGTCCACTGACATGCATTTAAAATAGCTGAATCGAGCCCAAGTTCTTATGACGTAGATACCTATGAAATAAGAATGGATTTTGAGAATTTAACAGAACACGGGGGTTTTAGATAGCACGAACATACCATTTCAATAACATAAATAGAAAAACCTTTCTACGGTACTTGGTTGTCCGTTTACTGGTCTGTCAAATTATTTTGGGACGAAATAACTAATAAGTTAAAATTACATAGTTTAAATTAAACTGGTCGATATCAAGTCTTGTCTTAGTTTAACAAATCGTTGAGGCTCATTCGCAAAATGACCACTTCTCCAAATGACCACTTCTCAAAATGACCACTTCTCAAAATGACTACAGGTAGCAAAATGTCCCTTTCGCAAAATGTCCCGTTCGCAAAATGTCCCTTTCTCAAAATGTCCCTTTCGCAAAATGTCCCTTTCGCAAAATGTCCCTTTCGCAAAATGTCCCCTTCCTCAAACAGGCATTAATTACTTACATCAGTAAAAAAACTGGTCAAGAGCCAGCAGGTGTACAACACAGAGGGGTACTATACTAATGGTTCATCATCATTTTCATTTCATTTCATTTTGAGAAGTGGTCATTTTGCGACTGAGCCATCGTTGAATAGTATTCAAGATATTTGAGAGCTGCAGATTACTTGATCAAATGAAAATAGAAAATCAATTCGAGGTGAATTCCAACTTTCGTACGCATTATCAGTAATTTTATGACAAAGCGACCCGACAGCCTCATGTCTAAAGTTCTCTGAGAGGGACAGCGCGAACGCAGTCCCTCACTACCAAAAATTACGCGTCCGAGTTATCCACATTAGGGATAATCGCAAGGGTCAACCCGCCCGCAGTGCAATGGGAAGGCCTCGCCCTGGGAGAACCGCCTTCATGATCACGGTTTCTCCTACGCCAGGTAAGTATGAATTCTCTAAGTCCGCCTCGGGTAGTCGTTCACTCGCCGAAAATCTTAACACCGCCATTCAGAAAACGAGTGTCAAAGCACACCGCCATCTATCCAGCGAGAGGGAAACTAAAGAATTTTGAAATCGACACTTCTAAGCTGTTATTTTTTATATGGCAATAATATGGCCTTAGGCGCTATGAACAATAGAGTTGCTTCTTTATTCCCTATGTTATATGTACTATGTTGTAGTCTTTGTAATCAACGCACATTTTACTTTTGTAGAAATCAAGCTGGAAGTTTCGTCTTCTCGCATTCAATCACCACTTGGTGCGCCATCTATCCGCTGCTCAGCACGAAATAAAAGTTTTCTTGGCAGAACTGAATGTTCGTGAGTATTGTTGCTTTAGATGAAACCAGTGATATTTAAATGGAGCTACCATGGCACGTCAGAATGCTAAATATATTATTTAAATTCCTATTTTCATATTGAATTTAGTTAATATTAATTTACGCAATCTTATTAATCTGTTGTCCTTTCCCGCATTTTAATTTTCCATTCTGGCAATTTTGTCACAAGATGTCCGACAGTAATAACCAAAGCCCCGATTTAGAGCCTAGCAGTAAGAAAATTAAAATTAATCACGAAAATGATAACTCTGTGAGTGATAATCAGTTAGAACTGAAAGACTTTATATTGGAGAAGGTTTTAAATAATAATTCTGTTAGGAAATCAGTTTGTGTGCAAGGAAAATTCAGAGACAAAAGTGGCGTGGCTCTAGTTGTTTTAGAGAAAAATGCTTTTAAGACCGAAGAATTGGACAATAAAGGTTATTTTTCCGTAGATACGGAGCTTAAGACATTTTTCCAGAACGATATTTACGGTAATTACGAGTGTTTTCCCCGCGCTTCTATCAATGGTGAGTTGCTTTCGAATATTCAAGGTTCTTATTGTCTCCCCACACTCCACAGTTCGCTATTCTTGAGAAACGTTAGTCACGCTAACACCGTGTGTTGTGTGTATTTTTGAACATCTTTCGTGACTCCTAAATTTAATGTGCAAATCTCGCTAAAAACAATGTAAAATTCCAATATACTAGATTACAGGTGTGTAATTTTTTGTGGTTAAAAATTCTTGCGTCATTTGGTGCCATATGTTGGGGAGTTATAGTACTATTTCCTCATAATTAAATTGTTTAATTCTCATTGTTAATTGGCTTTAATTGCGTGCTGTCTCAGACGGCCGCAGTTGTTTATAAATGATAAAAAACTTAAAACTTTGCCTTCTATATTTTAAGCAGTAGATTCTTCCTTGTTTTTTCACATTAATTCATTGAACCATATGTGTAATTATTTACACAAATATAGATGTTTCTTGGACTTTCTGTAGTTCAGTTTTTTGTTCTAAAATATGTGTAAGTATAATAAATTATAAATTAGTTTTGCCAACATTTATTCTATCCTTTTTTATTTAAGCTAAATATTACTTTTTAAACTTTAACATTAAACAATGTGAATTATAAGGACAAGTCATATCTTTTGAGTTTCAACAAATAAATGTGATAACAGTTTTGTAGTAATTTAAATAACTTATCTCTTTATCATTGAATCACCTCTATAAAGTTTTTATTATAATTTTATTAGGCAAACTATAAAAGAGAATAAGTTTGAGTTTCAATAAAGAATTCATACCTACATATAATCATGCCTCTTTCCCTTGTAGGGGTAGACAGAGACCACTTGCTTGTAGAATCCTCACACACTTATTTTGCTTTGTCTATTTACAATATTCCCTTCATACATGCTGCTCAAAAAAGAATTCAATAACTCAAAACCTGTGGTCATCACTTGTTTTGTCAATTGCTATAGCCAAAAACTTAGCAAATGAAATCAGATTTCTCTCTGTCAGTATTTGAAATTTAATTTCACATTACAGGTGTAAAGACGTCTATTACATATCCGGCTACAGAGAAGCATATAGCCAAGTTTAGCCAGCAAGAGGTTCACATTGTGTTGGAAACACCTGAGCTGTACCAGAAACTCACCCTGCCCCATATCGAGAAGGAGCAGTTTAATTTACAGGTATGTATCATTATTTTAGACTACTTAGTATTATTATTTTCGTCCATTGTCGTCCTACTGCAGAGCAAGGGCCTACATTTATTCCAATTCTACCGATCTTGAGCTATTGTGTTCCTTAATGCTGAAAAGGAGTCAAGTTCGTCCCGCCATCTCCTTCCGGGCTGGCCGCAAGGTCTAGTTAATATTGCCTACTTTAATTATGTAGTTGACTAATATATAAGTGACTGGTCTTACCAGCAAAAGGTTTCAACCCAGGTTGGTAGCAAAGTCAAATTTTCTAAGCGACAAGTAATATTGAAGTATATATTAAGGCATCTTATTCTCTTATTTTGTTCATTTATCTAACTAGATACCTATACTAAATGCGGCTTTTGGAGCATTAGATAGGAGGTAATTAAATAGCCATTAATGTGTTAATAGTTGGGGCTTATCTTTTAAAACTAACTAGTTTATAACTCAAATAGGTTTCTATTTTGTCACTTGTGTGTGATCCATCCTCTTGTTTGTAACTCTTAAGCTTTAACTTTGGAGAAATAAGCTATGTTTTAGTGAGTTTTTGTTTTCATTTAAGTATTACATTTTATTTGGGTATTTTTTAGTTTTAAGTACAATAAAAGACAAGACAAGAGTACAAAGACAATTAAAAAGACTTGTCAGCTTATTCAGTGTTTGTTTTTTATAAAACTTAAACAATAAGACAGAACAATTGTCTTGCAGTTGTTTTATTTCATTGTTCTATAGTTCAAGACTTGTGCAGGATATTTTAATTCATTGTAAATAGTCTGATCATTGCTGCATACTGTGAATTTCTGAACAGTGAAACTTGTTATTTAATGAGCTACATAATTATTACAGAAGCGTTGGATTAATTAAACTTTAGTGATGGTGGTGGCTCTAGTTGCGCCAGAAGACAGTCTGGTAAACAGTTTTTCTAGAAAAAAAACTATCCCTAGTCATAACGAAATCATTATTTATTTTCTCAAGTACTGGTTGTTTTTCTCAGCTTTGCCACTTACACAGTTGAAGATAAGTGTGGTGGATAAATCTCAATATTATTCACATAATTTGGCTTTCAAAAAGTGCTATTCATAGTCTTGTTAGAATCCATCGATATATAGTTAAGACACGTGTATTGAAATGACGAAGAAAGCCAAGTATAAGAAATCTTTTTTTTTCTAATACAAAGTTATGTAAACGACTATTAAAATTTTCCGATAGCTATTACCGTAAGGTGAACGTCCTACAACTCAACAGAAAAAAAGCTATCATCTAAACATTTATTATACGTTCTTAACATATCATCACGCCTGTATCCCCGAAGGGGTAGGCAGAGGTGTACCAATGTACACCCTCAGTTCGCCGATATGTTTAGGTCCCATGTAATATGGGGCGAACCTATTGCCACAACCCGGGCACAAATCCAAACTCCGACCTGCTACTGAGAATTTCATAGAAAAAAAACCCAATAACACCTTGGTCGACTCGGGAATCGAACCCAAGACCTCTAGCGTAGCAGTCGCGCTTAGCACCACTAGGCCAACGAGGCAGTCTTATACGTTCTTAGTCTAGAATTATCTTCGACACGTGTCGAGTTCTCAATGAGATTGTTACATTGTACAATAGTAGGTTTTCTTTGTTTTGTTGCGTTCACACTGCGGTTATGTAAATTATTAGATGGCCGGCGTAGCGTGGCGGTAGCATGTCGACGTGTGTAGTGTAAAATCTAATTAAACATGTGTTTAAAAGAAATACAGTAGGTATCTTTGCTTATGTAAGTATGTGTGACAGTGAAAGCCCTTTATTATAAAAAGAAAGTTTGTGTGTTGGTCAATGTATGCGTAATGCTTCTTCTTTTGTTAGTCAATTAACACTGTCCATATACAGGCAACAGTGAAAAGTGTTTTTAAGTTAAATTATGAATAAAGAAGTCTTTATTTACATGAAATAAACAGTTTTACGATCTCTTAGTATGTAGTTAAGTAATTTCTATACCAGAGTTAAAGCGTTAATAAAAGTTAATATAGCAAAATCACCTTAAACTTAAATGCGCGCGAATTATCGTCCATTCTTACGACTTTTTTGTCTTGTTAAGAAAATAATTTCAAAGTTTTTACAAACCTGTACTTTGCCTCAATCAAGTTCTGAGTTCTTCAACATAAGCTAATATAAACACTCTTTCTATATTCCAGTGGGTCTACAACATCTTAGAAGGCAAGAGCGAGCAGGACAGAATAGTGTACGACAACGCGTGCGAGCGAGACGGCTTCGTCCTCCTCCCTGATCTGAAGTGGGACGGAGTGACCAAGGAGACTCTGTACCTGTTGGCTATTGTCAGACGGAGAGGCATCAAGTCGTTGAGGGACTTGGGGGAGGCTGATCTGCCGCTCTTGAAGAGGATTAGAGACGAGGGAAAGGTGAGTTGGAAGATTATTGTTGTTAATTATGTGGGAAAGAGTTGTGTGTGATGAACATAATAAAAGTTGGGTTTGATTTCTGGGCTATTTTTCATCAGTAATATAAGATTATGTCTCTGTACAACAAGAGCTGATATAAAGACATTTCAAAAACTTTAAATGTAATCTTAAATAAGAAACACCCTTGTAAATGATTCGCCGTAGGTAAATACTATATAATTAGCTTAGAGATATCTATTTACCTTACAGTATTTTGTCTATGTTGGTTAACATACTTTATTTGAGACCAAAAACCTAAGTTGCCCTAAGGAATTAGTTTTTAGTTTATTAAGAAAAGGAAACATAATATGAACCTACATATTAAATCATTTAGTATCTTAATCTGGAGAAATCCTACATGCTTTTAACGTAAACAAAAATGCCTAATTTCATTATTTGTTCATTCCAGAAAAAGATATTCGAGAAGTACGGAGTCCCTGCATCCCAGTTGCGAGTGTACCTGCACTACCAGCCGTCGTTCTACCACCTGCACGTGCACTTCACGTACCTGCGACACGAGGCGCCCGGCATCTATGCCGAGAAGTCGCATCTCCTCGACACCGTCATCGGAAACATCGACATGATCCCCGACTACTACCAGCGAGCCACTCTACCCTTCACCATCAGAGAGATGGACAACATCTTCAAAGTCTACGAAACCAACGGACACGTACAGAGAATCGTTAAACCAGATATCGAGAATATCGAGCTAATTGATAAGTAAGCTATAGTTTGTAAGAGTACGAAAATGTTGATCAAAAACATTTTCATTGAGCTGCGCTCGCGATTGAGGAGCTGTAACGTATTTATTACAACTGGAATCGATTTTACCAAGAATTGTAATTTGAAAATTAGTATACAAGCTAATTGTATCGTCTTGAATTATTATAACGACGATTACGATAGAAATAAGAGAAGAGACAGTTTGTCTTCGATAGAAAGTCTTTCTGACTGCTATTCTACTGAAGACGAGTGTGATGACAGCTGCGTGATACCAGTTCGGCAGTATTGCCAGATCATACCAAACTCTATGTCCTGTCTCAAAATAGATAAAAGTACAATATCGTTTAGACTACTGACTGAGCCCAAAAATGGTGGCAATTTTTACAAAGAATTGTTAACAGCAAATAATTTTGATAGTACTACCAAAGGTAACGTTTTAAAATTGAATGTTAGTGTAGGCGAGGAACTCAAGTTAACGTGCTCTAACTGTTCTAATGTGATCTCTGGGAATTGTTTAAAATTCGACAGAATCTTAGAGCTGCCGACTGCTAATTTGGATATGTCGGAGTGGTTCTGCCACGGACACGGTCACAGTCATGGTGATTGTGCCCAAACACCTGCAGTGAATGGCGACCTGACGCCAAACAAAAGTGATTTTCTATATAGACTGACCTTTTTCGTCATCAACAATAGCGTATTATCAGAAAAGACTAACAAATTCAACTCTAAGAGAGAAGTGTACCACTGCAACCGATGCCTGGCGTGGCTCGGCCTCAAAAACAAGGACACCGTCAAACTGTTTAATTCAGAAGTGAAAATACAACAAAACGACAGTGAACATGTAGTATTTTCTCACAAAACTCCGGAAGACATTCACACAGACGATTTTATTTACACCATAGAGTATATGACGAGAGAGTTCAACCTTGGCTTCCAATACACTGTGATGTGTAAAATATTATTAGAATGCACAATATCTACCGCAAAGAAACAATACCTCCTCATATGGGTAATGGACAAAGAACTGCAAGTACTAAGAAACGATGTAGACACAATTTTGAACGATAAAATTGAATTGCAGTCAACTTCCGTCACCAAAATCCTTTTTAAAGTGGAGTTTTGTTTGAATGATGAGGTGGAATCATGGCTGTCGGACCCTGCCGTGGTCTCGACAGATATATCTAAAGGCATGTTCAGTAATGGACTGGCACATTTACAGAAAATGTCGCTAAAAGTGCCGGAGCCATTCAGAAACACCAATGGATACTGTGTTAGCTATCTCAAAGTTTAGTCCAATAAATCTGCAAGAGAATCTGTTGGTTTTATTTATAAAATGTGAAAGATTTTTCTATAAAATTTGATAATTAAAGTGCTTAAGTGTAAAAACATACATGTATAAATCAGTTTACAAGTAACTAAGCTTTGCCAGCTTACATTTAATAATAAACTGTTGTATTAAAAGTGAGATGGATCAGAATAAAACTTCATAATCATAAATAAAAGAATATATTTTAACATTCATTTTGGTATCATTTATAATAATGGAATGAAAACCACATTTATAATTAATTAATAAGACATTCCTTCTTGTCTGATTAAATAGAAATTTTATGCAATAACATGAGTTAGAGTGCTATTTATTTTAATTACAACATCTAGGTGATAATATTACAAACTTGTAAATGCATATGTGAGTCATATTTTCAAGGAAGATGTTAAATTATTGGCAGTTATACATGCTATCATCTCTTATGCTATTACCACATACATCCTACCATTCTTAAAATAGAGAAACATACATTCGTATATTTTTAAGGCAACTGGTTAGATATTAGTATAGGCTCATGCCATCTTTAGAAAACAATAGCCTCTAGGTACTTTATCATACCCATTTCTGTATAACCCCACAACATACTTAAAATGCATAATTGACTATGAAAATTAAATGTATACCAGCCAATGATATTCTAATAAACAGATATGTTATAAGCGTGCAATCGTGAAGACTCGAAAACGTCCTAATTGGGACGTATTGCCATTAACAACAATACTATTTGTCTCTTTTTTTCTTATGGGTTTTATCGCGCTATCTCTTTTGCTCTGCCGCTGCTGCGCGGAACACTTTTTTCGATTGTTTTGTATGCGTATAACATATCTGTTTATTAAAATATCATTGATACCAGCTATGTAAATCTATCTTATTTTTAGTGCCAAAGTTATAAGAGTAAAGTGAAGACTATTCTAAACATTCGATTGTTAAGAATTCGATATTCAAAATCGTGAGAACAAGATGGCGCCGATGGCGGCAAAAAAGAAAAAATGCCATAAAAACTTAACCCAGCATTATATCTAGATAATAATTTAACAATAGTTTAATTTCGCGACTGTAGTTAATGGCCGCTCATAATATTTGTTCGACGTCGTGTGAAGTTGAGCTGCGGAGCTGGTCGATGCCGGAGACGATGATGGAGTAGTTGAAGTACCAGAAAAGAACGAAGATGATGCCGAACAGAATATCTGGGAGTGGGTTCAGGATTTTATCATAACAAAAAAGAGTAATAAAAATAAAGGTCTAAATAATGCTACCTTTGACTGCAGTAACGAGTTTTGTTGGTATAAATCGCAAAAGCACTAAGTTAAGATCTAATTCTGATCAATTAAAAATAATTACAGAAACCTACCATATACATATAAAAAAATTAGTAATTCTTGTCTACACACATATTTACATTATTAGGTAATTTTGCAAAAGTCTAATAATTATTGAAATGCTTATATTACTTGTTTTTAGCTGTTTTCTGTTACTATAAAAACATGGTTTAATCTTTTTTCTAAATAAAGTTGATGATAACATTTTTTTTTCATCAAAAACTTAGGACCTGCTGTTAGAATACCTAGCATGGAGGAAAAATTCTTATACATAGCAGGAAACTTAGTAAATTGTGTTTTGTAAAGTCCCACAATGCTAATCAACAATTTAAAATATATGGTACAAGAAGAAACAAAAATAATTAATTATTCAATTACCTTATGAGAAAAAATATTCAAAATAAAAATGATTATCATTAATATTTTATGCATGATAAATTCAAGTTCAAACTATTTAATATAACTAGATCTTATCAGTAATAATGAATAATCTACTGAACTGATAAACTTTGAGTCATCAACTTAAATAGGTAAGTTTATAGTGAGTATTGTAGGTGTAACAGCAGAAATGAGTTAACCATGCAATTGTAATTAACACTTATTAGTTACTTAAATTTTAACATAACCTTATGTAGGTCAGTTAGTATAGTACAATAGAAAATTTAATAATTATGAATAAAAACTACTGCAATAATTGATGAAGAGTTGTGTAGTAAATGATATATAGTTAATAAATAATCAATCTGATTATTATCACACCAGTTATGTGGGAATGGATCAGGAAGGAAAAAAATATTATTATATTCCAAAAATTAACCATTGCTCCAAAATCTTTACCTTTTTATGATTTCATAACAACAACAGATTGTACAGTTTCAGTTAAAACAGGTTTTGCTGGCAGTGAGATAACTTTCACTGATCCTAATACAGAGAAAGTAACCTCCTTAATGTGTTTGTTGGTATAAGTAAATGTTACATTACTGAGGAGAATTGAAAGTTAAATAATTTAACTAAAGTTTTATATAAACTAGAGAAAATGGTAAAAAATAAATATACACTAAAGCATGATTTGGTGAATAACTAAATTTATAGGTTGTTATCTGTATAAGTTGTCTCATTGTCCTTGCAATTTAAATAGAAACAAACAATAGACAAAAAAGCAGTTAAAAAATAAGTTTACGGTCATGCTTCTTGATCACATAATGTTGAATATATTAAGGAGAGATATGAATAATTTATCAATTTTTATTGCCCTTTTAGCATGAACGATAGGTTATTTAACATGCTTATATTCTTGCCAAGTTCACGAAAGATGAGAATACTTTAGAAATTAACGAGTATGATAAATAAACTGGAAAAATATGAATACTTACAGCGATTTTTCATAAATGTATAGTAAACACTTTCTATATTTTTATTTTTGAAAAGGATACGGACTATAATCTTCTCCCAAGTGTCGACCATGTACAGCTCCGTCGCCAGAAGGTACCGCACGTACCAGTAGCTGAAGAATTGTTGGATCTTCTTCACAAATTCCATGGTTCACGTTTTCGTTTCAGATTTGCACTTCCAACTAACTTATGTTAGTACTTGTTTGACTTATTGTGTACACGTGTGTACTTTGAGTATTTGGTTGTACAAATAAGTATCTTCGTTTAATTCTCTTTATATTTATCCTTAAAAGCGCACTCTCGAAGACTCGAACACTTCACAAATTAATTAATTAAACTTTCGGTTTCGATGAGACATCTAGAAGTGTCAAACGTCAAAGTCAAAAGTGACGTTAGGATATGAGTGTTACCATGTACAAAAAGATCATACCTAAAAACATTAACTATCTGTAATAGTAGTTTTTTGTAAATTTACCAAGCATAGGTATACGCATGTAAGACCAAAATTTATCAAGTTCAAAATAGCCATGGCTACGTTTCAATTTTATAAATGCTACAGTGAAGACCTCTGTGGTTGAGTGGCGCACGGACCTTTTTTCAACGTGTGGCTAACACTGAGGTCCCGGGTTCCATCCCTGGACGGGTAAATGTAGAATCCAACATTTCTATATAGCCTCGGGTCTGGTAGTTTCTTTATCAGTTGTGTGGTTACCATAACACAAGCTCTGCTTAGCTTGGGATCAGACAACCGTGTGTGAGATGTCTCGGAATAATATATTATTAGATTATACTATATACCTTCGTTATTTCTGAATTCTATAACACACTTGCGTTATAGAATTCATAATTTCTTTTAGCTACATACTTTGAGTTCAAATTAATCAGTATGTGATATTCAAAGTATATAAACTAAATTTCAAATATCAATTTATTTGTATAAGGTAGGTTTCGGGTTTAAAAATGAAAGCAGTAATACAATAAAATGAACTTTAATTCATTAGGTTAATAATACAATGTGATTTATTTATCTAAAACTAAAGTAAAATTGGTATCAGCCCTTTAAACTACAAGAAAATATAATGTTGCAAATCTATAAAATGTTTTTTACACTGGTAATACGATTCGATAAGTAATCACAATTTTGTACTTAATAATTACGTCATAAGTGGTAATTTTGTATAATTTCATTAGTTTATTATATTAATAACTTAAAAGTGTATACGCAGCTACAAAAGCTGCCAATTAAAAGCCTTAATAGCCAGACAACAAGTAAATTTCTTACTTTAGCTGGCTATTTTTCGAAATTAACCGATAATTAGCGGCTGGCATGCAAAATTATCCCGCAATTCGCTTTAAAACCATTGATTACTTTTATATACTAAACGGTAACATAATTGCATTTAAGCGTGCAAATAATTAGCATCTAAATTCCTTGATAACCCCACAGGTAATTTACCATAAACAAAATAACTAACTTGTTAACTTGACCTGACATTTTAATTAAATAACCATTGCATGCTAAAAGAACATGTATTCTTAATAAAATTGGTTACAGCAAGCAATGTATACCACAAAAATGTCAGATCAAGTTAAAAATCAGCTTATTTTTAGCATATGGGATACCTTTGGGATGAACTATACATTTTTATATTAACTGAGATATATTCCGCTGGCAACCATATGGCATTTGCACGTTAAAACCTTAGATACACTAGGTGACGAATGACGCAACATGTTGCACAACACACTCGCTCCATCTTACAACAGACATGCAACGAGTCACGTAACATGTTGCAGGGTACAGAGCAAAACATAGACTTGGGTGTTGCGAGTCATGTTGCGCGCCTTTTTGTCACCTAGTGTATCATTTGCTATGATTACATTTAAAACAGTGACAAGCATTTGAACATTTAATTTACAATTTAGGGACTTGCCCACAAAAAAAATTTCATTCATTTACAATTCATAGGTTTAAAATAGTTTTTGATGGTATGAGTCTGATTTATAAGTACATTATTATTATTTCACGAGCTGTTAGGATGTTTGTTGCCATATAAAATATGAAATTCATTGTTGGTAATAAATTAATAAAATAGCATTCTAAAATACAATTCATTTAAGTAATAGATAACATTAAGCTCGCGAAAATATTTAGCATAGGTCAATCAAGTGATTTTTCTTTTAATAAATGTGATATTTGGCAATAGTGCAATGATTTTCAGATTCGTATGATAAACATATAATTATACAAACTATGTAATTAAATAATTTATGCATACAAAATCACTTACCCTCAATAAACACATACTTACGTAAAATATTTTTTGGAATAAAACGAAAATTCAAAATCACACTTCTATTTTATATATTTTTAAATCTATATATTTATCATGCAAGCATAATATACTAAAAAGTATATGTTTTTTAAATTTTCTGTATATTCTTCAGTCTTATAAAGGCACCAATTTTATCCAATGTATAGGTTTATTAAAAAAATAGCTGCCATACATTTCTTATACAAACATTAATTGGCACTTTATATTATTATTTGTTTAATATCCAAATTACCCGGACAATGTTCTGAATCATTTCTTACAATGACCAGGTAAAGTAAATATTGGTTATTTAGTTAAAATCGAGACATTCGATATTTATAAAAATAGTTACCATATAGATAAAATACTGAGTTGCAATATAGCAATGTTTAAAAACTTGTAAAATACATCTCACACAATTTTGTGATTTATTTTGTTAAGAATACGATTCATTTTACCTTATTTTAGATACATGTCGTACCTAATAAAAGTTTAGAACCGTTTGTCGTTATTTTATATTAATTTCATTCAATGGTACAATAATATGATGTTTTTAATTTTATTTTTCGATCGAAATTGACATAATTTGATATTAATTTAAAAAAAATTTAACACATTCGCTAACGATAGAAATGTTGATATAAAAAATAAGACTACCGTCAATGTTCAAAATTTCGTTTTCTAAGAAAATATGGAATTATTTCTTCAAACTAAATTGTCTTTAATAAACGTTTTCAAAGATCTTTTTACTGTGAATGTGTTAAAACTGTCAAAAAGACATACCATTGATCCCCCTCATATTACTACTTAAACAATAGCAACTGAAATAATTAATATAAAACATTTTTAATTGAGGTTATTTGGGTTTTAATAAGTACCGTTTTTGTGACATAATAGTGATAATCATAATTGGACGGGGTTTTAGTAACTTGGTTAATTAACTGTAGTATTGGCAGTATTACTGAGCAAGACGTTTTAAAATGGTTTAATAAGTAAAATATAGATATTTCATTTAAAGTAAATATTATAACTCGACTGTTAAGATCCAATATGATTTGAATTGGCATAAAGTGATGTCCTTTTAAATAATTTTGGATTAAATTTACAGTGTAAATAAAAGCATGAATAAATAAATAAAAGGTTACCTCCCAATCGATCGAAATAGCTGCTATATTCAATACCAATGAAAATAAAAATATAAAAAAATAAAACATTTTCATGCTTTCATTTACAAGGTAAACAGAATTTTCTAAAATTATTAAACAGTATAATTGTCAATTTTGCTTTGAAATTTAATAAAATATTGGACTTGCGATATTTATGAAGACTACCATTTTAGTAGAATTTGGTAGCTTTTCCTTACATGGCAACTCATAGGTGAGCTGCTACATTTTATACCAATTAATATTGTCAACTTTGATATGCCTATGAAATACAGAAAATGTTTACCCAGGTACTTTATTTGACCTCAAAACTTTGTACAATTGAAATAACATTAGTAAGTGAATATTGGTTTGAAAATTCTCGAAAATGCTAGTTATTTCGGTTAGAAACCGAATAAAAACTGTTATTCGTTTTTAAGCCATTTTAACAATATATATTTATTTATTGATCTTTTCTCTGATTGACTTAAGATTTTAGTCCTGCTTATAAAACACCACTGTAGATCTTTCTTCAATGAACCATGGTTTATAGTACATTTCCAATCACTACCTGCCTTACCCCCGAATAAAAACACAATTTAACTTCAAGACGTCCTTAAATATCTATCCGTCTCTACTTTACACCTAAGAGTAAAAGAGACAGCAAGATACTTAACGACGACTTCAAACTAATTTACGTTTTTGTACAAACTCCATGAAAAAATCAGCCCTCTAAGCCGTACCTACATCAACTTTAAAACGTCCTTAAATATCTCTGTCTCTACTTCACAGCTAAGAGTAAACGAGACAGCAAGATATTTAACCACAACTCAAAAAACAGACGTTCAATTACACCATATCCTGTACAAAACTCCATGAAAAAAACATCCCAGAGCTTATCTAAAGCCGTACCTACTACACCGTGACGTCATTGTCCACTATATTGAATCCCTAACTACCGTCGTTCCATTCACTCCAGATACTCAGTGTAGCCCTGTGCGCCCGTGAATATGACGTCGATCCATATCCGAGCCGCTTCGCCAGAGGGCGCCATCAGGTAGTACCGACGCTGGCGGGTCTTGACTATGAATGTTGTTAGCGGGTTCGGCGATTTTGATGTGTTGCCGTGGTCTAGGTATACTTCTTCGATTACCTGTTGGTCAAAAATATAATTATTATGTTGATCGGTAAAAGATACTGTGTTTCCCAGTAAAGTGGGTAGTGGAGGTCAGATAGGCAGTCGCTTCATGTAAAATGCGGTATTGAGCTGAATCCGGTAAGATTGTTAGCCGACCCCAACATAGTTTGGGAAAAAGGCTAGGCAGGTGATGAAGTTGATCGGTAAAAATAAATAGTGAAGATATTTTGTGAAGTAGAAACTGTAATTCTAGACTTTATGCAAGGTTACTTGGTTATGTGATGTTAAGAAAAAATCGAGAAGGTTGTCCGTGACCATGATACCCGCAAAGGTGTCGAAACGTCGGGACGAAAATTTTAATTACAAATCGCGAAAAAATCCGTAAAAAGTAGTTTTATTTCAATCGAGAAGGGTTTTTATTTTTTTTAAGTATGTTTAATTTCAGGGGTGTAATTGCACCGCTTTGGTTCCAATATTTCTAAGAGATCTACCTGAAAATGGTTTATCCTTATTATGTAACCTCAATATGAAAGTTATGGTCTTTAGGGGTTTGGGAAATAATTTTGGTATGAATAATACTTACTTGGAAGTAGGCCCCTCCCCTGGGTTTCTTCTCACTCTTGTCCCAGTAGTAGACGAACGTTTTCGTTTCTCTGTCGAAAACGAACCACCTGGAAACATCGAATATGATATCAGTAAAAATTAAATAGTTAAATTCTGTTTCTTCTTAGCGTATTGATGGTCGATAGACATTTCAGTGCAAGGTCAGTATATTGCGACATAAATATCTAAAGATAGTAAAATAAAGAGTTCATGGTTAACTAAAGTACGTTTTAAAAGTACATAGTAATATGTTGTAATTTGAGAATCCCATAAACTATTGCACTGCATTAGTTGTTTATTGAACATAACATTGGTTTTAAGAAAATTAAGCACATTTATTTAAGGCATAGAAGCATGTACACAAGTGTATGATAAGTGTGTGTGTCCTACCGTTTGGACCATGTGTGGAACTTGGCTCCGAGCTTGTGCAGATACCCGCGACACGACGTGGGCGTTACCGACACGTACGGACACACCTCGATCTGGTGACCTGAAGATATAAAAGGGTAGTTGAAGTTAGATTGTAACGTCAAAGAGGATCCAACCATTCCAAATTTTTCGATTGAGTATTCTCCTCAAATTAAATATCCTAATTATTTTCTAAAAGCGGAGGTATAGTATAAAAAATCAAACTAGAACAGATTATATCTCAGAAAACATATGTAACATCAGCACTCCACAAGTTAAGCCCCTAAGTGGAAATCGGTTTAGTAGACAACCTTTTTCAAGAGAGGAACAACAGATCGTAATTCTCCTTCAAGCCGGAGGATGGCAACTGTTAGATCCAGAGACCTAGATCGCCAGGTCTCTATTCAAAACTTTTTTTTTACCACCACTTTTGTTTAGCCCCTGGGGACCATTTCAGACGTTTAACATAACACCACAGGTGTCATGCACTTACCAGCTGACTCAACGTGTCGTCTCAGATCAAAGTCGTCTCTATCGACGGGCAGGTACCGCGTGAGGGGGCGCTGCGACTCGCTGTAGGGCGCCACGCCGCGACGACTGCGCCGGGGGGCGTTGCTGAGGGACACTGTCGAAAAAAAGATAAATAAATAAATATGAACTCTCCTCCGAACACAAAGTAGCCAAAACACTTGTGTTATGGAATTCAGAAACAACGAAGGTACCACAAATACCCAGACCCGACACCGTGTAGGAAAGTGGGTTTCTACATTGACCCTTCCGGGGATTGAAGCCGACACCTTGGAAACCTGTGCGTAAGCCACTCGACCACAGAGATCGTCAAAAAATATTTACTAGAACGCCTTCTCGTTCTGGCGACACCAACTTGACGACTACGGATAGGACTAGCATTTTCTAGTGCAAGACAAGAATTCGATGATAAGAAGAAAAAAAACAATTTAGTTTTGCGGTTACAGCATTACTTTTTAGTAACTTCAGCCACGTCAAACCGATGGTTTCTGCAATTGGGAATATATCATTGAATTGGAATGCCGACTACCTTCTATAAATAACACAAAACAAAGTCGCTCATGGTTAGATACCATGAGCGACTTTGTTTTGTTTCTCTGACTGAACTTTTCATGTTTTCTTAACCAATGGACAGAGTGGTTCAAGAAGAGGGTCTGTGAATCGGTGCCGAGGCTGTTCGGTAGTACGAGTAATATGCATGACTAACACATGGTTCATTTCTATTTTGTCCTTATATAATTTTCACAGTTCTATTCCATTCATCTGTCTTCACTTTTGCCACTTTGGTTTCTCAATAAGTAACTTGAAAGTTTCAAACTATATAACATTGAATTACTCACGTATATTGTCCCTGCTAAAGTCGGAGGCATGGCTGAGCGGCCGGCTATCGTCACTCCTCTTGTCGTCCTCGGTAGATTCGGTGCGCGAGTTCCTCACTTGGAGCTGGGGACAAAGAGATAGGAACTTTATAATGTAGGTCTAGAAAGGGTACCAACATATAATTGGTCATGAAACGCAGGTAAAAGTAAGGCGTAAGTTTGTTCTGTACAACGCCCTAGGTTGTGTAGCAGAAAAAGTCAGCTTTTCTGTTGTGCTTTTTAAGATATCAATAGAAAAAATACAAAAAAAAAGAACTAAGCTATACAGTTTTATTCAAGAAGTCAAATATAGTTACCTTATTTCGAAAAGAAAAATTTAGGATGCTTCGTCTATGTATAAATTTTTGGAAAAGGGTGTTTCAAATAGGTTTTTTTTTTATATTCGCCCTAAAACTGACAATTTCCCTTACAAACACATACCCATAGGTGGTTAGTAAAATCTTCGATAACGACGTTAAATTCAATTGTTCTGTAAACACCACACAAATACTTACAAACACAGATCTCTGGTTGCAGCCGAGGCCCCAATGCGAACTTTTCACTAACGTTAACCACACAGACATTTTATAGTCCACAATATTATAATACAAGAAGCTAGCACTGTTTTAATTCAACATGTTTTTACTGTCATTTGTTTTAAAGTCACTCAGTCTTTAAATGTGTTTAATAGTAATAGTCTAGTCTATACAACCTGTATCCGAATAAAATAAAGGATATTATTACACTATTATTACTCGCCAATCAGCAGCGAGCAAGCGTGGTGATCAATGCTCGTGCCTTCTCTATATGTGAAGAGGCCTGTGCTCAGCCGTGGGACGTTAAAAAGGCTGGATTATTATTATTATAAAATTACTTTTGCGATGAATTGTTTTTATATTTACATATCTTTTTCAAACACCTGTTGAAATAGCAGTGTGAACAGATTTTGTAGGTTTTCTAAAAACAATTTCTTTTGATATACGTTTTTAATTGGCACTCTCTATTATTTATGGAGTTTCTGACAGGAAATATCGTGTGTAAATATGCAGGGTTTATTGAACTCTTAATACATGGTAGCGACACTTCAAAGGTAAAGTGATAATATTCTTGTAGTTTATGTTTCCGATGAGAGTATTGATGATTTAATATAGGAGTGACAAAAAAGAGTTAGTTTATCTACACTTGATAAAGTCATTGACACGAAAAATGACTCTTCGGTGATAAAATAAAAAAAGATTTTTTGTCGTCTATCCACAAATAATGATATCGATCTGAATTTACTAGTCAGCCATTAGGTAAAGTTAATACATGGGTTAACACAGGTACATTTGAGAAAGACGAAGACCAATATCATCTTTTGAGGTTAGGCAAATACTTAATTATAATTAATAATAATTATCTAATTACTGTTGATTGCACTCAAAATCATAAGATTGGTTATCAGAAATATCAATCAATAATGTCTTACTTCTTTTCACGTATAAAAAAAGAGATTGTAAGTTTGTTTCACAACAGATTTCCTACACTATAAACTTTTAAACTATCGCGCTGCATGTTTATAGTAATATTATAGAACGGGGATTGGCGTCTGCTTGCGACCACGGCCGGTGTAACCCGGTCGAAACGTCAAGCCCTTAAGGTATTTATGCATGTACGCGCTAATCCCCGTTCTATAATATTATTAGATTTCCTACAAATCTCGACCTTCCACAAATGCAGTAAAAACAAAGGAACCACTATATCCTGTGACGCGTCACACATAACTTGCGTAACACACTATTTGCAGCAAACCGCCAAGTGTATGCATTGTGCATTGCGAATGTTTATGAAACCGGCATGTATCCCGGAGTTTACAATACGTTTATACAAACACCTTGCCGTTGAATTCAGGATCGTAATGGCGCGGAATATTTCAGGTTCATTTTGTGTGAGTGTGAAGTTTGGTTAAGTATCGGTGAGGTAGGTGTTTTCCTTGGTATCCAGTTGTTTTATTTAAATGTTATTTTATAACATATTCGCGTAAATCTCAAAAAGCTTTACGTAGGAAGAAGTTACACAAATCTTTGTGTGATGATCACAATCTTTTATTCTGGGTCTGGGTAATGTGTCTTTAATATTGTATATTTAGAAATACATTTATAGGTTATTTTGCTTATTAGTTTTCTGGTTCCAGTGGTTACTATACTACAGGCTCATAGATTGTAGTTGTGCTTGTGTCAAGATTTAACATCTTTTTTACTAGCCAATTCAGTCCCTTTGCTGGGCAAAGGCCTCCCCAAGTTCTTCTATTCTACCTTGTCCGGGCCACCTCAAACATTAGCATTATATTATATTCATTCAAAACGCAACTACAATATCCCTATTTCCTATCTACCGTAAGGACAGAAAACAAAAGGTTAAATTACATTGCAGACGCCCAGTCTGGTTTGAATAGCGTATCTAAATATAATCATTTGTACGCGACCTACGCAAATAACTTCGTTCATGTTTTGTATAATTCTCTTTTTGCAGCAGTTTATCAAAAACTCTGAAATGTTAAACATTTATAATGGTCGCCAAGACTTTGTTACATAGTTTCGGATGTTTTGTGACTGCACCAGTCGTTGTCAATTCGTTTTGATGTAGTCTTTGCATTTGGCACGAGTACTTATTTTTTTGGTTAATATATTTAAATCAGGCTTGCTAAATATTTCATAGGTTTTTTTTGTCTGAAATGGGTCCCATTTCATGTCAGGAGAAAAAATTAAATAATAATGTGGCTATTTTTATTTTTTTTTAACATTAAATTGTGACTCACTCTCACGGAAAGATATATTTCTCTATGCTTACCACTTGATAACAATAAGAGAATAAAAATCTGTATGACGTCTATGCATGTTAGACTAATCTAAAAAACTCAAGACTAAAAATAAATCAATTTCTGTATATAAAAACGGTCATAAAATATGTCTTACGTTACCATGATTTACAACTCAATCTGTAACAACTTACAAGACTGACGTTACAAAATATCGAACTACCTTCACATACAAAAAATATTAATGAACATTAAAATAGCTGTTGCAACTAAAATACGATAAATCATATTATAAATGGTTAATAAATCATTATATCAACAGATTTTGGAGTTGGCGGACGTCCAAAACCGAGTCATCTTTCTTTAATTTATATTAATTTTATTGTACGCTTTATTATTATGAGTTGTGACCGATATCTTTGTTTTTTTGGTTGATAACATGTGTGTCATATTGTATGTTGGTGTACCAGTGATATTGTACGCTTGGCAATGACCCAGCCATGTTTGCGTCCCCTTTTCTCTAAATACTCCCAAGGATACATGTATTTTTTAGAATAGGTTAATAGTTCTGATAAAATATGATGTTGTACTATTCAAGGTTAAAGAGGAAGTAAAACCTAAAGAAATTAGTAAAATATCAAATTGAAGGTAGAAATTAAATGGAAAATTATGGCGCCCAACGTGGGGCCCCATATTTTCGTAAGACAAGTCATATCATTGATTCTTTGAGATTCAATTTGGAATAATTTAGTTTAAAGTATGTTAAATTAGACGTACCTACAAGATTAAACATGCTAAGTAGATTTTCTAGGTGCAATAATTCCATACTCAAGACTATAACGATTTAGTACTATAGTAATATCTCTTTCAAAATAATGGCAGCCCTATTTAGAGAATGGACAACGCCCACAACGCAGATTATGATGACCAAGTTGTGACGTCACGAATTCCTGATACTATTATCGTCGACTATCAAAATATACAGTTGTATACGAGTTTTCTTAATCATTTTTGCGCTAAAAAATGTTTCGATACAATACTGTTAGATTACGCAGGTACCCTAATTGATATGTACATCCTATTGTTTTTTAATTATAGTACTAGAATGGGAATCTTAGTACTGAATTAAACCATTTATTATTAAACTAATACCTAATTATCTATTGCTTTCTAAAAAACATTACTTACGAAACCCGGTATCTAAAAAAATTGTTAGATAGATATTTTCATATTGGATATTGCAAGGCGTTTTATGAGTGGAATTCTCAACCAAATAGGATATCTAGTAGGTATCGTATTATAATAAAACTGGCATATTTATCACGAGATTTAAGCCGGAAACCCACAGCGGCGCACGGAGAGGCTGTGCACGTGTGTTCAGCTTCGCTCTAGTACAAAATGTATGAGAGCGTTTCCACCGCAGCGCACGGACATGCTACGCAGCAATTGACGTCATAAACACACGCGTAGCTAACTCGAATAGGCGGAACGTAGCTCAGCCACGTGGCCGACCCACGCATCCCAGCTGCGTGGGTCGGCCATTTCTCGGCGACCCACGACTATTTAGTCTCGAGCAAAAATATGTACACACATAATATTGTTAAGAAATTATTATAAGAATAAGCTACTATAAATAAGAGGTACAATTAATGTTCCTAGTATATATAAATACATTTAAGTTGTGATAAGTATAATTTATGTAAGAACTAAGTAATTTATAATACAAATAAGTAAAACAGATGTTACTACACAATAGCTAAATTATATTGTTACTTGGGAGAGCTATTGTCTATATTATAAAAATAATATAATGAAATTAATTTTTTTATTTTTTATTATATAAAGTCAAGCACACAAAGTTATTCATGTAACATTGCATAATATACATTAATTAATTACGTAATTACACTTTGGTATAATAAAGACAGTAAGAACAGTTTTCTGGGCAAATTTTTTGTTTTAAATCGAGACGTCTTGGTGCGCCCTGTGAAAAAAGTCCGGAGTGTAATGTGCCCGAAAAAAAAAAAATATTATTTAAAGCCTGAACTGTCCCACTGCAGGGCAAAGGCCTCCCTTTCCTCCTTCCACAAGTCTCTATTGTTTGCTAATTGTTGCCACTCCTTCCTTTATGCGTCCAGTTCATCCCTCCATCTCTGCCTGGGTCTTCCACGCGGCCTTCGTCTATTAGGAACCCAATTTGTAGAGGCTTTCGCTTTCTTCGTTTTCGCTATTGAAAAATAATAATTCTTTTAATTAATTTAATATGTTCATTGAACTTTCTCGTTGAAAACAAATTAAACGTCTTTTTGTAAACTTTTCTTTGTGTCTTATCCAAAATACGACGAAATACGAGTGTAGCGAGATGCCTAACTCGCGAACTTTAGTGTAAACAATAAATGAACAATGGTATGACGTGTGCGAATCGGGCGGGCTGTGTTAGTAATGGGTCTATCAATGTTGTCTTATAGCTTGTTTATATCATACTTTTAGTTTATGTAGCTACAAGTGTTAGTCATTATTTGGTCTGGTATTTAGTGGTACACAGGTGGAAGCTCGCGGCATGATCAAATATCCCGTAACATGTTGCAGGGTACAGAGCAAAACATAGACTTGGGTGTTGCGAGTCATGTTGCGCGCCTTTTTGTCACCTAGTGTATCATTTGCTATGATTACATTTAAAACAGTGACAAGCATTTGAACATTTAATTTACAATTTAGGGACTTGCCCACAAAAAAAATTTCATTCATTTACAATTCATAGGTTTAAAATAGTTTTTGATGGTATGAGTCTGATTTATAAGTACATTATTATTATTTCACGAGCTGTTAGGATGTTTGTTGCCATATAAAATATGAAATTCATTGTTGGTAATAAATTAATAAAATAGCATTCTAAAATACAATTCATTTAAGTAATAGATAACATTAAGCTCGCGAAAATATTTAGCATAGGTCAATCAAGTGATTTTTCTTTTAATAAATG
The DNA here is from genome assembly GCA_905146925.1 of Autographa gamma. Taxonomy (NCBI): domain Eukaryota; kingdom Metazoa; phylum Arthropoda; class Insecta; order Lepidoptera; family Noctuidae; genus Autographa; species Autographa gamma. The sequence goes on from LR989875.1 coordinate 2,106,528, forward strand.
TGATATTTGGCAATAGTGCAATGATTTTCAGATTCGTATGATAAACATATAATTATACAAACTATGTAATTAAATAATTTATGCATACAAAATCACTTACCCTCAATAAACACATACTTACGTAAAATATTTTTTGGAATAAAACGAAAATTCAAAATCACACTTCTATTTTATATATTTTTAAATCTATATATTTATCATGCAAGCATAATATACTAAAAAGTATATGTTTTTTAAATTTTCTGTATATTCTTCAGTCTTATAAAGGCACCAATTTTATCCAATGTATAGGTTTATTAAAAAAATAGCTGCCATACATTTCTTATACAAACATTAATTGGCACTTTATATTATTATTTGTTTAATATCCAAATTACCCGGACAATGTTCTGAATCATTTCTTACAATGACCAGGTAAAGTAAATATTGGTTATTTAGTTAAAATCGAGACATTCGATATTTATAAAAATAGTTACCATATAGATAAAATACTGAGTTGCAATATAGCAATGTTTAAAAACTTGTAAAATACATCTCACACAATTTTGTGATTTATTTTGTTAAGAATACGATTCATTTTACCTTATTTTAGATACATGTCGTACCTAATAAAAGTTTAGAACCGTTTGTCGTTATTTTATATTAATTTCATTCAATGGTACAATAATATGATGTTTTTAATTTTATTTTTCGATCGAAATTGACATAATTTGATATTAATTTAAAAAAAATTTAACACATTCGCTAACGATAGAAATGTTGATATAAAAAATAAGACTACCGTCAATGTTCAAAATTTCGTTTTCTAAGAAAATATGGAATTATTTCTTCAAACTAAATTGTCTTTAATAAACGTTTTCAAAGATCTTTTTACTGTGAATGTGTTAAAACTGTCAAAAAGACATACCATTGATCCCCCTCATATTACTACTTAAACAATAGCAACTGAAATAATTAATATAAAACATTTTTAATTGAGGTTATTTGGGTTTTAATAAGTACCGTTTTTGTGACATAATAGTGATAATCATAATTGGACGGGGTTTTAGTAACTTGGTTAATTAACTGTAGTATTGGCAGTATTACTGAGCAAGACGTTTTAAAATGGTTTAATAAGTAAAATATAGATATTTCATTTAAAGTAAATATTATAACTCGACTGTTAAGATCCAATATGATTTGAATTGGCATAAAGTGATGTCCTTTTAAATAATTTTGGATTAAATTTACAGTGTAAATAAAAGCATGAATAAATAAATAAAAGGTTACCTCCCAATCGATCGAAATAGCTGCTATATTCAATACCAATGAAAATAAAAATATAAAAAAATAAAACATTTTCATGCTTTCATTTACAAGGTAAACAGAATTTTCTAAAATTATTAAACAGTATAATTGTCAATTTTGCTTTGAAATTTAATAAAATATTGGACTTGCGATATTTATGAAGACTACCATTTTAGTAGAATTTGGTAGCTTTTCCTTACATGAAGACGAATGGAACCAAAATGGAAAATCGACTTCTTGAGTAGCGGCTTAAGTCGGATGTTAATTACATTTTAATCAGACCTACCCTTTTCAGTGTAGTAAAAATAGAAATATAAGTAGTACAGTGTTAGACGTAATTAAATTTATGATTTTATTATTATTTAATAGTATATTTTCTAATTAGATAATAGTAGATCTAGTATTTGATCGCATTTTGACTGGAATGTAGGCTGCCTGATTTTTTGAATGTCATAAAATTTAAACGATATCAAACTAATGGAAAAGATGCGTTCGTCACGGGAACAAGATGGGTCGACGTTATCATACAGATTCAGCTCGGATCTGAAGGAGATAAAAAAAAGAGAGACCTATTTCAGCATTAATCTAGCAGTAGCAAACACATGTTTTAGATATTTTCAATTAATCAATAAGATTGCGATTCCAACATTTCTAAAGCGCCTATAATAGGTATCACTGGAACTAAAACTATTTCCTTCTCTATCGCTATGGCAACAGAGATTTTAAAGTACTTTAAAGATATATTTTTAGTGGATGACTACAATTTACAAGCATTCTAACCTTAGCAAATTAACGTTTTAAATGATCATCGTTTATTCATTGTAAGACTGTTTACTTAAAGTTCGTAAACGGCTGACGTAGATCATGTTTTGCTACTTGCTTTTAAAACAATGAATGTATTTTTTGTTGGTCCGTATAAATGATTGACTTTAGTTTTTCGGTTTATTGCGTTTTTTAACGGTTCTAATGGTAAGTTTTTTTGTTGAATAGCTCATTATAGGATTTATTTCAAAAAGTATATATCCGGTATCAAGCAAAAGTGTAGCATATGCAGCAGAGTAGTTATTTATTTCAAATGTCGAGGGTGCACTAAATGTCTAACTAAAATAACATACATACAAACACGCCTGTTTCCCGTAGGGGTAGGCAGAGACTACTTCTTTCCACTTGCTACGATCCTTACATACTTGTTTCGATTATGGAATAAAAAAAATATGCTTAAAAAATATTATTATAATTTGAATACTATGATTTGGGAACCTGATAATATTCTAGTTATATTCATTCATTTTCTTACATTTAAATTTTTTTAAGTCGTGGATGTGTCACGTATTATAATTCAAAAATAGTCGGACCTTTATATCATCGTAAATACGATATCATTTTATCATGGTTTCCCTTGAAATAACGAGTGTTTCTATCCCAATGACGTTATTATGTTTGTGTTGAAAGTTTGTAGCTTTTTGTACGTCTGTTACGGAGATTTATTGTCTAGTTACGTAAAATTTTATAAATGTTTTCTTGGGTTACATGTTAATTTGCGTATGAAATAGTAAGGAATGGGATTTATTAATACTGCTATGCTCGTGTCTTTCATTTATTTTAAAGTAAAATTATGCTCTTGAAATCGTTTACGCTACACACATGTAAAAGACGACGCGTACATAAATTTAGATTTGAATACTTAAAACGGAGATAGTTATTTATTTATAAACATAATTATTTTTAAGTTTCTAACTAAAAACTAACAATTAAACTTAATATGCACTACTATCAAAATGCGCATACTATAAACATGCTACAGTGCAGGTTTCTGATAAAAAAACCTTTTGGCTTTATGCGACATTTGGAGTCAATCTTGTTATAGAAATAAATCTTTGACTATTTAAAACGTACTAATTATATTCTATTCAGTAAAAAATGGGAGAAGTGTCGCTGCCATATATTAAGAAAAAATATTAAAAAACCACGTAAAGTCCAGATTATGTTGACTAACAATCCGTACAATTGAACACATTAAATCGTGTGGTATTTTACTGATACCTGATTACAATAAACCAAACCATACAAATATATTTAAATTATTTTCACTAAACACAACACAACGAAAAACAACGTCAAACTTTCCCGCGCACCGCTCGACCAACGACCAGCGTGAATTACTTTTTTATTATTTTTTTAAACCTCGCCCTTGCTCCAGGCAGCCGGTCATTCGGTCTACGTCCGACGTCGCACTACGGTCGGGAAGACAAAATTAAAAATGTTTATTTTTGGTGTATTTATAAGTGGGCGGCATGGAGTGTGAATTAACGTTTATTATTTACACGTTATACAGGCATTAAGGACTTTTTCTTTAATCATGGTGTTTGGGTGATCATTTTAGAGTTTGGTTTATATTGAGTTTATTTTTGGACGTTCGGATATAGAGTTGGTTGAAACTTTGAAAGAAAATTAAATGTGGCTGTAACGAATGAATTGTGGACTTCAACGTCGTTTTTATATCCGTAATGAAAATTGAGAAAGTTTTTATTATCTCACCGTTGTCGTGTGATAGCACGTCAGAGGTAACAACGGCGTACGAATAGCGATCTTACTGCTTTGTAATAAAGGTGATATTGCAGTCAATCGTTTATTATGTGAATAAAAGGGTTTCAGCAACTGACTATAGATATATCTTTTTGAAACTGCACACTAAGTCCATGATATTTCTAAAAATTGTCATTCAAAGGAAGAAATATAACTTCATTGAACTCTTGACTTTCAGTTTCAGAAAGTTCGTTTAAAATTACCTATTTACTATGTAAATAAAGGTAATGGGATGGATTTAATTTTTGTTATACCCAACCGATTATTCATTCCTTGCGCAAAATAACACCATTCCACAAGATTAAAATATCAAAATCTTAAAATACATCTCAAAAGATATATTTTTATCATCCTCAACGACTGCGTGTGTTTAGTAAACAATTTATTTGTGGGAACTTATTTAATATCTGTTTACATGACGCACATATTTCCACTCATTACTCTTTGACAGTGAAATATAGTTTTTTAATGATTCCGGCTTCGGTCTACTGCGTTTCTGCGTTCTTACTTATTCTGAAGTGAATTAATTGCTGAAATAATTGAAGGTAAGTAGATGAATGGGTTGTTTTCAATGGAGATTTATTTTAGGATTATGTAATAATTTAGCATATATAAAGAAGATAGTTGATTCATTAAAGATAACGAGTTTTATATTTCCTTATTATTAGTGACAGGATACTTCCCATATTTTTATAGATAAATAACTGCTACAATAACATATTTTGTAACTTTATATTTATGGCACTAGATATCTGCGATATTATTCCAATAAAATCAATCGAATTATTGTTTTGTCTCAACCTATCAATTAAATGTTAGTTTCACTTTTGAGGGATTTACAGTAGTACCAAAATTCCAAGTCTTTTATATCCTATGCTTATCCCTAATCCAGTCATATATATCTTGAAAAGGCCAGGTCAAGATTACCCGAAACCGAAGAGCATGTATGAGGAAAAATGAGAGTGGACGAAGCGAAACGAGTATGTAAGGATCGTAGCAAGTGGAAAGAAGTGGTCTCTGCCTACCCCTACGGGAAACAGGCGTGATTATATGTATGTATATATCTATTAGGTAGTAGATATATATGACTGGATATACATTAGTCCTTACCCTACATTGTATATCCTAGGAGGGGCACACAATAGGCTGATTACATCAAATCTGCATTCAATACTTTTGGCACAGCCACACCTATACGCTAATCAACGACAATGATGATTAATGAATCTATAGTTATCGATATTGCACTTTATAAAAACAACAAAGACTTGCCTGTTAATTCAAAAATGAATTCTTGACTTGATTCTAAGACATGGGATGAGAAGGGATGAAAGTTACGTAGCTGTACGAGTTATGAGTATGAAGGTGGATGGGTATACATGCAGAGGAAGACCAAAAAAGAGATGGATGTATTGTGTGAAAGATGATATGAGAAAGAAAGGAGTGATGCTGAGATGACGAGTCAAAGAGATGAATGGAAGCTGAATACGCATTGCGCCGACCATAAATAATTGGGAACAGGGAGATGATGAATTCTTGTAAGACACTTGCGAAGTTTTAGAGTTCGCAATAAGCATTTTAAAAATTAAAAGCATTTCCTGATTAGTAAAGAGTATTTTTTGTGAGAACATTTTTATATATCATGAGTACAGTGATAAATATATTAAGGACGGAAGCCAGTACGAAATATATTAAGATATTATGAATAGTTTAAATCGCAAACACAATATTCTTGACAATAAAAACGCGAAACCGCGCGAATTCTGACAGAAGTGATAAAATGCCTGACATTTTTCATTCCGGTAATCTTTACGAAAAACCTTACAATTTCCAACACAATAATTTCGGATTATTTTAATATATCTTTTATACAACGACAAACGTAAACAAAACCATAAAATAATAATTGACTTTTCAAAACCATAAACAACAAGACTTACCGCCATATTATTCTTTTTTTTAACCTTCGAAGCACTGGTCGTAAATACAGGCAATGGAATTGATTTTACAGCCAGCTATTTTGGCTAGCCCTATACCTGGCATATGTTATGCTGCTAATGTGGCTTACTGAATACTAATGCATTAGTAAAGGTAGATAATAATCGATAGACTAAGATAAATTACCGATAATGTTTATCTTTTGTACTTAATTTATGGCTTAGTTTTCGTTTATGATATCGTTATGTAAGTTTTTTTATTGATTTAAGTTTTCGTATGAGGTCATTTTTTTTTTTAAGAGTGACGTCAGATTATTTTTAGCTTATACTTCGATAGGTCTATGTTTAGTAGTCGACGAAATCCTGCAAAAATATTTCCGTTTACAACTGTTACAATAATACTAATATATATTTTTTTCTATCCAAAACTGCTGCATAACATAATACCAGTTGGCAAGTACATAAAATATTTGAATAATAACCAATCAAAAGTCACTTACACCGTTTAGTGTTGCCAAGCAAATAAAAAGCCGGAAAGCTTAATATATTTCACGAAATTTTCAACTTCGAATCTTCGTATTCTTATTTTAAATTTATCGAATGATTAGAGGAAGTCGCTTCTTGTTATGAGTGTGCGATCAAAGGAGTTTGAATGTAAAAATAAGTTTGAGATTTTTCGAGTGTAAAAGTGTGGGTATAAATTATCTACGGCCGTGACTTTGTATTGTTTCTGAGCTTTCTAAATAATTTATCTCTTGCAATTTTTTCGGTGTTATGTAATAATTTTTAAACGAATTTTGTTGGAATGTTTTTGAATTATGTCATAATATGGAACAAAAATATAACGACACATCAATTTTCATAAAGTAAACAGAATTCTTTATTAAGAAATAAACGGTAACAGCTGTCTCAGATGCATCGAGAACAAAACCGCAATACAAACACGTGTTGCAAACATTTTTGCGGTTTTTCGCCTACCCACATATCTCAAATTTAAGTTTAACTATAAAATGGAGATAAAACATTGGATGTTTGAAGTAAAATTTGAGTTTTATTTAGATAGAAGAAAGATGATGCGTGGGTGATGATAATAACTGTTTAAGGTGATAACATTTGATAGATAGCTCTTTGAAGCCATATTCAAAGGTTTATAACCTGTGAATTGACATAGTTATTTGTTACTATGCGGGCTAGGATAGATCCGGTGAATCATCCAATTTATCAGGAGAGACAAATATACCATGTTTATGTAAGAAAAAAAACTTGTTAAAACAATACAATTTTAGTAGTGTAATCTGCGGCTAACGTTGTGGGTAGTATGTTTATTATCAAAGCAATTAAGTACTTGAAATGTAAACCTTAATATACTACTGTTTGTTGTCCACATTAAATAAAAAAAAAAAAAACTAACTTCAAATTGTTCCGTTTTTCGTAAACACTTTTATTGTTTAATAACAATCGTGACAAAGAGTAAAGTAAAATTGATTTCCTCTAACAATTCGTTACAGAAAATAAAACATGTCACATAATTGATTTCAAGTTTCACTCATTTCCTAATCCATGAACAGTTTATGTTAAATAATAAAACACCTACACCGGTACATATATATTAAAGATTCTTAGTTATAGAATAATCTCATCATCATCATTCCCGAGCCTCTTCCCAACTATGTTGGGGTCGGCTACCAGTCTTACCGGATTCAGCTGAATACCGTATTTTACATAGAGCGACTGCCTAACAGGCCTCCGCAACCCATTTTACTGCGAAACACAGTATCCCATAGTAAAACTGGTTTAGTTATAGAATAATCTATGATACATACACGTCGTAAGAAAACATTAATAAAATTCGCGCCATTAGACTGACAACACATATGTCATGTCTCTGAACGAATGGCAAGGCGGGTAGCAATGATATTCTAATAAACAGATATGTTATAAGCGTGCAATCGTGAAGACTCGAAAACGTCCTAATTGGGACGTATTGCCATTAACAACAACACTATTTGTCTCTTTTTTTCTTATGGGTTTTATCGCGCTATCTCTTTCACCAGCTGCCGCGCTGCGCGGAACACTTTTTTCGAGTGTTTTGTATGTGTATAACATATCTGTTTATTAAAATATCATTGGCGGGTAGATATTAGAAATAAGACAGACGACATAATATGCGTTATTTATAGATACTTTTTTTTATAAATAATCGTCTAAAACTAAACTAATGGGAGGACACTCGCGCCAACGTGTCGTATGAATGAATATAAGAAATACTTGTCTGTGGAAACAGATGTTGCTGCTTAGCTGTATTTTAGGAAAGTTTGCAATGTAACTGTGTCTTAAAACTCTAATATTATGGAAATTTTGCTACTATACCTTTACATAGCTAAGTAAACTCTACTCTGGTTATCGAGTCTACATTTAAAAATAATATATTTGAATATTTTTCAGAATAAATAAGGTTAGTAATTAAGAGGGTATTCATACATTTCTTATTCCAAAAGCAATTTTGACAGCTACATAACCGTCACTTCAGTATTGCCATTTAAAAAATAACTGAACAAAACTGCATCCTTACACATTAATCTTTTTACTAATGAAAATGCATCTAGAAATAAAATATCATAAATAAATACATAACCTGCATCTAGGAAGACAAACGAGCGTTTCCTTAACAAGTCGCATACAGGATGAGCTAAATTACAGCTTCCTTCATTCCTGCGTTATACTACAGGAATAGAGCTTTGATGTTTCTAATAATATAAGCTGCTTTAAAAGGAGATGGATTCAGGATTTTTATCCAATATGGCGGGTGTTTTCCTGTGTCATTCGAAACGATATTTAACTGAGACAAGATCGCTATTTTTGGAAGTGTGTTATATTTTTTGTCTTGTAAAAGCGTTATAGAACAAATATAATAAAATAATAAGCTACTATTAAATAAATCATTCATACATCCAGTATTTTTTGTTCCCATTGATTCATGTTTTTCTTACTTACATACATATAATCACGCCTGTTTCCCGTAGGGGTAGGCAGAGACCACTTCTGCCACTTGCTACGATCCTTACACACTTGTTTCGCTTCGTCCACTTTCATTATTCCCTTCATACATGCTCTTAAGGGTACTCTTGACCTTGGTACTTTTTTTTCAAGGATTATTTAGTAATGCGTTCTAAACCTATCTCTGCATCCTCTATTTATCCATATACCAACAACGTCGCCATTTCGCCCCAATCACTAAAATAGCACGTTGAATTATTGACACAGTGACCCGGTGCGTAAATATAGCACAAATAGTATACTTAGGAAAATGGCCGCTATAAACTGATTTGATGGAGTCCAATCAACACAGAGCCCATTTCAATTTCAAGTGTTTGATAACTCAATTGGGTCTTTTATAGAGACAAATAATTTTATCATCCATAGATTTTAGTATTTTTGTTTTAGGCCAACTCGTCATCATCATCATCTCCCTGCCATGTTCCCAATTATTTGTGCTCGGCGCAATGCGTATTCAGCTTCCATTCATCTCTACAGCGCGTCATCTCAGCATTCACTCCTTTCTTTCTCATATCATCTTTCACTCTGCAAACTGCCTCGTTGGCCTAGTGGTGCTTAGCGCGCCTGCTACGCTAGAGGTCTTGGGTTCGATTCCCGAGTCGACCAAGGTGTTATTGGGTTTTTCTATGAAATTCTCAGTAGCAGGTCGGAGTTTGGATTTGTGCCCGGTAAGTGGCAATAGGCTGGCCCCCTATTACATGGGACCTAAACATATCGGTGAACTGTGGGTGTACATTGGTACACCTCTGCTTACCCCTTCGGTAATACAGGCGTGATGATATGTTATGTTTATCATCATTCACACAAGTTTTAGGCCAATTGCGTAAGAGATATTGAAGATCTTTGAAACGAACTCACAAATGTTTAAAACCGGAAAATACTAGGTTATTTAGTAGGGTACGTAAATATTTGTAGAGTAATAACATACTGTCTATCTCTAACAAAAACCAATTTCCTTTTTGTCACATATGACAAGCAGCTGAAATTTAACATATGTTTAAAAACGCGGGAAAAGATGGCGCAATACAGCATTTGTTTTTTATTTAGCTTTCCGATGCATTCATTATTTATGTTGTTCTTTTTTAGTTCGAGTTTAGAATTGTAATTCGAAACGTTAAAACGGTGTAGGTTTACAATCTAATGTTGCCCACAGTAACAAATAAAAGAACTTTATTTTTCAGTGGGTATAGTTTTCAATTTTGTTTTCGTCTATTAATTTCCGGTGTTAATTAAGAAGCATTTAACGATATTTTTATTGTAAAACATATCATCTCCAAAATAGATGTAGGCAAATTATTTAATTATTTAAATATTAGTTTTAAAACAATTATTGTTTTAGTCTTAGTCTCAGTGGTATAGTGACAGTCACAAAACATTATATGAAAGGTAATAAGTATACTACACATATTATACTACAAGTACTATAGTATTATTTACATCTATAAAGTATTTTATTTACAAATAAAACAAGCATACACTCACCTCTTCGATGGACGATGACATAAGCCCGGAACTGAAACAAAACAAAACAATTTAATATGACACATTACAAAACAGATGACAGAAGATGTACTGAGTAATTGAGTTTCATTTTAAATAAACAAGAATCTTTTAAAACATAAGCACTTTTAATTTTACATAACATTTTGGGACCGTCTATTTCATGCCAAAATAGAGCATACTTGGCATTTCATATGTAACAAATAAAGGCATGTTTTCTAGGGCCTGTGTTTAGAAACATAATTTTTTTATTTAATAACTATTGCAGATAAATATTGCTTGGATTTGGAACTTATTATAATACACTTACCAACACAGCAACGAGCATTTTCGATCCTTTTCCTTAGGTTTAGACATATTGATTTATTATAGTTCGATCGTATTTTGTAATTTTATCATTTATTTTATTATCACTGTACTGTTTATTGCTCACTTCCTATTAGATGTTTATTAAATGTTGCAATAAAACTTATTTCATTCTAAAGAATTTTATTTAACTTAACGCTTTTCTATAATAGTTATAAAGACACAGATTAATAAAATTAATCTTTGTAAATTTCTTATCCGTTATAATATTTACTATTATGTGAGTACATATAAATAAATAAATGAGTCTGGATGAGGCTCGCACAGGACCGTAGAAAATGGCACGAAAAGGGGAGGCCTATCCAAGCAGTGGGAGGACAAGTGACTGGATGATGACTATGAAATGAATGATTATTGACTAAATGTAACAAGATTTTGTAATGAAGAATCGGCTATTATAAATAACTTTTACTGACTACTTTCCTAGTAAATAAACATTGAGAAACATAACATTCACACTAGCCTGACAAGAGTTATTAATTAAACACCATGTATTTTAAGCATGTGTAGTCGGATATAATTAATTATAATTATGGTCGTGTTGAGCTCATTTGTAGCGTATCAATTAGGTTGAGTGACCTATCAGATGTTTAAGAGATGGTTTATAAGTGAGATGAATCAACACTTAACTTCAATTGATTTTGTATTATAAAATTCCAAAGAGATGGATGGATTATGTGAAAGATGATATAAGAATAGAGTGAATGCTGAGATGACGAGTAGTAGAGATTAATGGAAGATACACATTGCGCGGATCTCAAATGATTGAGAACAAGACAGGGAGATGATGATATTATATAATACCAATTTAGAAGTATAAATCTTAAACTGTTGTCGTAAGATCCCTGAAAACAGTTAGGCATCTAACTAATACCTTGGTCGACTGTTTTTATGACTATTCGTTATCTTTTTATTAAAACTATTGCCTGTTAGCATTCGTATCTTTAAAATCGAGTCTGATTGTACCGTTTTTTGTATACAAGGCCAAAATCTTTCCTTGTAATTAATGCTAGAGGAAAAACTAACCTTATAATAAGGTTGAGATAAGTACAGAGAAACTAAAATAGTATAATTTATTATCATCCACTGTTTTAGAATATTAAACATTCCCAAGTTTCGCGTATGTTTACAAACAGACGGCTTATGTGTACAATGACCCAGACTGGGCAAATTTCTGGTTAATGTGTCATACAAACATTAAAATAGAAAGCTAAGTGCTTAATTAACATGCTAAAATAAAACTGACTGACAGACAAAGCTAGGAATTATCACTAAACTAATTTTCTTTAAAAATGCGAGATTAATGAAACTATTGAAACCTTACAACATCTTCAATGAAAAATGTCAAACTTTCTCAGATTTTATTTTATTATATTTTTTGTTTATTACATAGCTTTAAAGAAAAGTGAGCATCCCCGAGGTTTGAGCCGGCAAGAACCAAGTAAATCGTTTTAAATTCCTTAGGATGGTATCTGTTCACAAAAAAATAATCAAGGCACACTAGAGTGGATTCGATTTAAACTCATAATACTAGACTTAATTAGTATTATTGCAAAATTAGGTAGTTAAGAATTGCAAAGAACGGAATAAAAATATTTTAATGAAAATGTTTTGAACGTCTTTATCAATGCGTAATGAAAGTGATAGCATTGCCATTGTTTACTAGGTCATGTAGACTTTAGAATATTAATGAGATTTCTAATGTTATTGGTATGTTGCTAATTAATGCGACAACTACTAGTCCTGAATTACTTTTAGTTTTAACTTTTATTAATACTTTATTTATGTACGTAAAGTACAAAGTCAGCATAAAACAGATTGGATATTACTCACTCAAGTTATTCCTAAGCACTTTTTCCATATTTTTCTTATGGAAAATTTGAGTTAGTAATACAACATATCAAATCTACCTCTCTACAACGTTTAACAATATTTAGACTAAAGAAACCAAACCAAAGAATGTTTATACTGAAACAATTGTTAATCAAACAAGATCGATACATCGGCAGATAAATCATCACATCACTAGTTAATATCTATCGACACTTGACTCGTGTTTCTCACAGGAGTTTCACAACACTGTGCACTGTAAATTTAACTTTATATCCGATATAATTAGGTTATTGTATATTAGCTATGTTATTTTTTAATATGAACTACGATGAAATGCTTATGTAAATTATGTATTTTAATAGTTTATCGAATTATTTCTTGACTTCTTTTGTCCGTAAACAAATCTTAAAAAGACCTCCAGGGTGTTTATCCTATCGACCAAATCTGACACTTAACTAGCAACTTTAACTTAAAAACTTAAAATAATAATAAAAACAATATTTAAAACGGATACTACACTAATCACGCCATTTTAAACACTTCCTTTCACTTCACTAATCACAATAAATGCGTGGAGTCGCCGACACGATAATTTTCCGACTTCCTTTTACGTGGCACAGTGAATGCGTGGAGTTGGAACGAAAACATCTGTTGTACTCAATTGGTAGCAGGGAAGTTTATAATATGCATTGACACTATACAGCGTGGTGTGTTATAGATGTAGGTATTAAATTGTGATTGGTAAGTTGACATGAAAAAATGTAGGTTTTATTTTGTTATTGAAATAATATTTTCATTAAACATGACTGTATTTTTTTATTCTGCATTAACTTAAGACTATCATAGTCTTAAGTTAATGCAGAATAAAAAAATTTAGAGGAATTCGGGATATAAACACGAATTTGAAGATTACCAACAAGTATAATTTATTCAAGACCAAAAACTCATCGAAATGTTGTTCTGAAAACTGACCAAAGATCGAAAATTACGGATTTTTCTACAAGATCAATTATATTGCAATACATTATCATAACTATATTATTGTTGGTTTTTATCCCCTATATCATGTTTTCAGCACTGAAATAAATTAACTCTTAAAACTAGCCACCAAATTGCACGTCACAATACCAAAATAGATTTAATTATAACGCCGGTCGTTATTTCCGACAATTTGATGTTAATTAAAGTGACACTTCTGTTCAGACAGTTAAACCTATATTTAAACAACGTCGTCTATTTTGGCCTGAACCTGTCACTTTTTATTTCTGTGACTCTTGTATCAACATGCCGTTTTCCGCCTTATAAAGTTTCTTTTTAAGGTTTTTGGAGTTTTATTTTTGGACGACCTCATTGGCAAAGGAAATTTATTAAATCCCTGAAAAATCTTAATGTGATTTCTGGTAATCTTATTACGGAAATGGTTTTTTTTTTGGGAGAGATCTTTGCAGTTATCTTTGACTGCTTCACCGGTCTTTTGACGAGGGCCTTAAGGCCTCTAGCCAGAGCAATAGGAAAAACTAACTACGTCAGCAACGTCCACTAAGGGCACCCTGCGGGGTTCGAATCTCGACTTAGTGCGTTGCTAACAATCTTAATAAAGCAAAACAACAAGGGAAGGCTGGATCTAAGTTTGAGTTATTTAGGGACATATTTTTATTGCTAGTTTTTTGTACTTATTTTCATTCCATTAATGTTTTCTCGCGGTAGGTGGCTGCTACCCCATAAGCACGCTAACTCCTGCACAATAGCTCAGGGAGTAGGAATGGAAATCAGCGTTGCGACGTTGTCGGAGCAACTTTAGCTGAGCCATTTCCTTTTGCTACTGATTGTTAACTTTATTTTATGTAAAACATTTCTTGTTTGTTTGTTTAGTGGCAATAAATGTCTTTTTAATTATTTATTTAATTAAAATTTTATATTGCTAAAGGCACACTTACAAGTATTAAGAAGAAGTAGAAGTTCTTGTACATACCACAGCAATTTTTCTAATTCATAACAACTTATATAAAAAATCTATCTATATTCTTTCTCTACTTTTACAGAATAATCGTCTGATGTTTTACTTCTTTCAGAGGCTACGAAGTATATTTTTATTAGTTTATGATATCACTGAAACGGATATGGCGTTCGTTTTAACGTAGCACCCGATTCTTAGAACTCTTTATTCTTTGATACAAAGGAACTGGGTCACTCTTATGAATAATATTATACACGTAAGTACTTGTGTTTCTATTGAAATTTGAAACTTTTATTTGAAATGTTTAAAGGATGAAAAAACCTATTTTGTGTTATATTATCTGTTTGGGTAAAAAAATAAATCTAGGGTAGGTAGATATATGCTAGCCTATTTTTAAGGTTGTTTGACTCCCATAATGGAAAAAATGGAATAAGCGTTATAAATGGCCAGAACCAGAAACAGACAACATTCTTGATTTTTAGCTAACATACATTATGATGAACACTATTTCAGGACTATAAAGTGCTCGTCACATCTATCCTACTCCCGAAATATTAGTAAATGTGGTCATTCGCTTTTAACCTTATTTTCTCACTCTAAAACATAAAACTCTTAACGAAATACCAAGGCCTCATAAAACAAAGACGTTAAAGACTGCTCGTTAAAAAGAATCACGCTGTATACAATTGATTGTCAATGGCCGTCCTAAATACGAGCGAGTGTCGCATACCGAGTCAGCGATGGTTTGATAGGCTAAAGGTTGGACATTACTTATAATTGTGACGGTAATAGGGACAGGGTATTGTGAAAGAAAGTAAGTACATGATAGTCTAGTGATATAACTATAATACGGTCAGATGGGTCCCATAGTATATAATTGTGCATAAAGTCTCTTCTTGGGCTATGTGACATTTAAACATTATTTTAAAAACACATACATTTTTAAATAAGTTACCAAGCACCTAGAGAACGCACTGCTATTTCGATACAATGTATGGTCCAACTGCAGTATCTAATAAATAAATAAATAATGCGGACAACATCACATACATTGTTCTGAACCCAAAGTAAGTAGCTAAAGCACTTGTGTTATGGAATTCAGATACAACGAAGGTACCACAAACACCCAGACCCGAGACAAAGTAGAAATGTGATTTTCTACATTGACGCGTCCGGGGATCGAACCCGAGACCTTAGAGCTAGCGACACCTAGAAAACCGGTGCGTACGCCACTTAACCACGGAGGTCGTCAAAATCATAATAAATCATGTACCTACATTAATTGTTACTAAAGGAATTCTTTATTTAATTTCAGGGTTGACTTAGTGCCGTTCGATAAGGAGGTCCTAGCAGAAAAAGGCAGAAGTGAATCTGAAAAATCCACCTCGACCATTTTGAATGCTGTTTCAGCCAGTCTGGAAGTTGTCCAAAAGGTTGCCTTAAAATCTGGCAACTTAAAAGGGACGTTTCAAAGAGCCCTTAAAGACGCAGTGTTGACTATAAAGGACTCAGTGGAGACACTTGGCACATGGTCGGTCACGGAGGAGACCGCCGCGCTACAGCGAAAGACGTCTAAATTAGAGGAAGACAATAGTCGCCTGCAGAAGGAACTGGCCGACTTGCGCAAGGAACTGGCTGACCTCCGTTCTCAAGTTGCGCCAATTAAGGATACTTCTGACGCACCTGATGCTTCTGTCGAATCCGCCCCTCCAGTCGTGCTGCAGGAGGAGCTCATACGTGCTATTATGCTCCAGGTAGGAACGATGATGAACGCACGAATTGAAGGTCTAGAAGAGCGCTTATTACCTGAAAAGCGGCTACGACCACCACTGGCTGCTGATGTGAGAGAGGTTGCCACATTAACCAGGCCAACGTCAACGTTGCCGATTTTGCCTCAATCCTTCACACCTGCCCAACCTGAAGCTACTAATCCAAAGAAGGGCAAGAAGAAAAAGGTGAAAAGGTCCCCTCCCTCCGTAAATGCCATGATTTCGGAGCCTATGGCAAACAGAAGTACCGGCATGGAAGACTGGACTGTGGTGAGCAGGAGGAAAGCCAGGAATACAACCAAGGCTTCACAGAAGCAAATACCAAAGACGCAGAAGATGTCGAAAGCGCCAAAGCCCAAAACAGTGCGGACTCCTGGTTGCTCAGCTGTGGTGTTACAACTGCAGCCTAATGCGGTAGAACGTGGTATAACTTATGCCACTGTTTTGCATCAAGCGAAACAAAACATTGACGCGGCCGACCTTGGCCTCAAATTTAGGAAAGCGGCTTCGGGGGCACGAATCCTTCGGGTTCCGGGGGCAGCAAGTGGACCAAAGGCTAGTGCTCTTGCGGAACAAATTCGCCAAGCTGTTGGCCCCGACGTTTTAAAAGTGTCTGTTCCTATTAAATGTGCTGAGCTCCTTATGTCGGGATTGGATGACTCTGCTAGTTCAGAAGAGATTGCTGCTACCGTTGCACGTATTGGCGAGTGTCCCATCGCAAATATATCAGTTGGACGTATCCGTGAACACGAAATGAGCGGTGGCTCAGTGGTTGTGCGGTGTCCCGTAGCCGCAGCAAAGAAGGTTGCGGGAATAAAAGTGTTTTTAATCGGTCTGGTGTCCGTTCAGGTGCGGCTCCTAGATTCCCGACCAACACGTTGCTTTCGATGCCTGCGAAAGGGGCATATTGCGGTGATGTGCACAGATGTGGTGGATCGCTCCAGTCTATGTTTCCGGTGCGGAAAAGCCGGCCATCAGTCCAAGGAGTGCACTTTGGATCCGCACTGTCCGATTTGTGCCGCAGCGGGGCTTGCCGCATCGCACATTGTAGGAGCTAAAAGCTGTAAGGAGACTGTATCAAAGGCGAAAAAAGGCAGAAAGGTTCCTGACAAGGAGCCCTCTTCCGAGCAACCGGCCGTCATGGCCGCTAGTGAGGTGCAATCCATGTCTCATTAAGCATGGCCCACCAATTCTTGCAAGCGAACCTAAATCACTGCGCTAGAGCACAGGACCTGCTAGTCCAGAGCATTGCGCAGTGGTCAATAGATGTAGCGGTGATAGCTGAGCCCTATTTCATACCGCCCAGTGATAATTGGCTTGGAGATTCTATGGGGTTGGTAGCCATAACAGCGCGAATTCCTCTACGGGTCATATCGCAGCGCTCTGGTTGCGTGGCAGCGTTGGTGGAGGGCTTATTGGTTTTGGGGGTTTATTTTTCGCCAAACAGAGTCCTTGCAGATTTTGAGGCTTTTCTGAGCGATGTAGGGGCACTAATTGGGCAGCACTGCACCCTACCAGTGCTAATTCTCGGGGACTTCAATGCAAAATCAACTGTTTGGGGTTCCCCCGCCACTGACGCGCGTGGCACGCTTGTTGAGGAGTGGCTCTTAGAGCTTGGCCTGTGCCTCCTCAACGAAGGTACAGTACAAACTTGCGTTCGGCAGCAGGGGGGCTCCATCGTAGACCTGTCCATTGCCAGTTCGATTGTCGCCCGTAACGTGCAAAATTGGCGAGTTCTTGAAGGGGTTGAAACACTTTCAGACCACCGGTACATAAGATTCAATGTGTCCACCCCGGCTGCACCGGTATCAATATCCAGGTCGTTCTCGTCAATCTTTCCACGATGGGTACTGAGCAAGTTGGACGTCGAACTCGTCAAGGAGGCTGCCATTGTCCAAGCGTGGAGTGCTCCATCAGCTGCGTCCATGACGGTCCACGAGGAGGCTGTTTATTTCCGGCAAGCGATGTCACAAATCTGTGATGCGGCTATGCCTCGGTCTAAACCGCTGACACCAAGACGCCAGGTTTACTGGTGGTCTCAAGAACTATCGGACTTGCGGTCAGCGTGTATCGTTGCGAGACGAAAGTATACGCGCCAACGTCGAAGAAGGACCATCGACCGCGACCAAGAAGCGCGACTATACGAAGCATATCGACAGGCAAAGCTTTCTCTTCAGTTAGCCATCAGTCAGGCAAAAGAAGAGGCTAGGAAAGAACTGTTGGCCTCCCTTGACAGCAATCCGTGGGGCAGGCCGTATCGTATGGTGCGAGGAAAACTTCGACCGAGGGCTCCCCCACTTACGCAGACGCTTGAGCCACGCTTCCTTGAGTGTGTAACTGCTGCCCTTTTTCCACTAAGAGCAACCCATACCCCTCCTCCAATGGGCATGCGCGATGAGACTGCCGACGGCTGTGATGTACATGTACCGCAGATAACTTGTGCTGAGCTAAGTGCAGCTGAGCTGCGGCTCAAAGGGAAGTCTACAGCACCTGGACCCGATGGAGTGCCTGGCCGCGTGTTATCAATAGCTCTTGAGGCTTTGAGGCCCCGACTACAGGGCTTGTTCAATGCTTGCCTGCAGCGAGGTGAATTTCCTCAGCTATGGAAAGAGGGACGGCTCGTGCTGCTCCGTAAGGAGGGACGACCAGTGGATGTTCCATCCGCGTACCGTCCCATAGTTTTGCTAGACGAGATGGGAAAACTCTTCGAGCGCATTATCGCTGCTCGTCTCGTAAGGCATCTGTCGACGGTAGGGCCCGATCTGTCCGACAATCAATTCGGTTTCCGGAAGGATCGTTCGACCATAGACGCGATCCAGCGTATCAAGGCCCTTTCGGACCAGACAGTATCAGGTGGTGGGGTGTTGTTAGCAGTGTCGTTGGACATAGCCAACGCTTTTAACACCCTACCGTGGAGTGTTATTAAGGAAGCCCTTCGTTACCACGGCGTGCCGACGTACCTCCGGCACATTATCGGGGCCTATCTAGAAGAGAGAGCAATTCTGTACGAGAGCCGCAGTGGACCTGCCTCACGAAAGATGTCCTGTGGGGTTCCTCAGGGGTCGGTGCTTGGACCGCTCCTTTGGAACATAGGCTATGACTGGGTTTTGCGTAGTGATTCTCTTCCGGACGTCAGTGTAGTCTGCTATGCTGATGACACCCTTGTGTTGTCTCGGGGGAGCTCATACCGTGATGCTGCTCATCTAGCCACGGCAGGAGTCGCGCAAGTTGTCGGACGCATTAAAATGCTGGGCCTAGACGTGGCACTGGAGAAATCCGAGGCTTTGGTTTTTCATGGACCCAGAAAAGCACCTCCAACGGGGTCCCACATCGTTATTAGTGGGGTGAGAATAGAGGTTGCAGCCACTATGCGACACCTTGGCCTGGTGCTCGATAGCAGGTGGACCTTCGACCCCCACTTCAAGCGATTGGGGCCTCGAGTTATGAAAGCGGCAGCCGCACTAGGGCGATTGTTGCCTAATTTGGGAGGCCCAGGTTCGAGTTGTCGTCGGCTCTTTCTTGGAGTTGTGCGTTCCATGGCACTATATGGGGCTCCCATCTGGGCGGCGTGCCTCACGTCGAGAGGGGTGGCTCTTTTGAGTAGACCGCAGAGGGCTTTGGCTGTGCGCGTCATTCGCGGCTACCGCACAACATCTTGCGTTGCCGCGTGCCTCTTGGCAGGAACCCTTCCTTGGGACCTAGATGCAAAAATCCTTTCAGGTGCACATGAGTGGCGAAAAGAGCTGCTCAGTTATGGTGAAAGACCTCCCCAGAGGGCTATCGATGCCTTGACTAAGGAGCTCCATGATGCCTTTTTGGAGGTATGGGCAGCTCGACTTATGCGACCTGGGGCTGGTCTTAGAACCGTAGAAGCTGTTCGACCCGTGCTCCCCGAGTGGTGTAGCAGGCAACATGGGGTGCTGACCTTTCGGACAACACAGATACTGACGGGGCATGGTTGCTTCGGCAGATATCTTCACCGTATAGTCCGGAGGGAACCTACCCCTGGCTGTCACCACTGCAGCGACAGCGAGGACACGGCGCAGCACACGCTCGAGCAATGTCCTGCTTGGGCTTTGCAGCGTCTGAAACTTGCTGAATCTATTGGCGAAGACCTCTCGCTTCCGGCCGTAGTTGCCTCTATGGTTAGAAGTGAGGAGTCTTGGAGCGCCGTCATAGACTTCTGTGAAGAAGTGATGGCGTTCAAAGAGGGTGCGGAAAGAGAGCGAGAGGCCACAAGTGACCTTCCGATCCGCGCCCGGCGAGCAAGGGGCAGAAGAAGGGCTCAATTTGCCCTCCTCCAGGCTCCATAATCGGCCTCGGGTAGCAGACTTGGGGAAGTTTGTTGCCTATTAAAGGCCAAAGACGGCGTGTGCGGTGCTTCCGCGCGCCTCTAATAAAGCGAGGAGTTACTCCCACTTGAACGAAGCGGTTCCTGCAGATGGAGCTTCCCTGCCAGGGGATCGCGGTAGTATTGCTAAATGCGTTCCCGCCTGGTCCCCGGTAATAGGGAACGGAGAAGCACTCCGGTGGTTTTAGCCGGTAGGAGTCCGGCACGCCCCTCCGTCTTCCCCAAGGCGGAGGTAGTCCATGAGGATTTCCACCGGGTAAAAAAAAAAAAAAAAAAAAAAAAAAAAAAAAAGTGCCGTTCGATAATAAGAAAACACGGTGGTCGCTCTACAAAGTATACTTATCATAAATGAGCGTTTCTATAGTTTATCTACGAGTATTATAGCTACTAAAGGACATGCAAGGGAGACTGCAAGAGGCCTTAATTAGAAAAAATATAATCGCAACCAATTTCTATAATCCATAAGTTATTTTACAGAGAAAAGTACTAAAATATCGGTCAACAAAATCACTAGTATTGAATACAAGGCCCTTATCTCTGCATAGATTCGCTATCACTCGCTATCGTAAACCTATTGACATAGATACGGGAATAGGGAACGGCGACAACGAAGCTATAAATTATCTAGGTACATAGTATATATATAGATGTATTGATAAATTATGTGCTTAGTGTAATGGAATTATGTTTGCTGGGCTAAGTGCACTTCAATATTTGTGTGGACGCCTACACGTTGACAGTTCACATAGTTATTTAGGCGACTTAAAAAAGAGTTTTTTTTTTTTTGTGAAATCCCCGATTTTCGTAAAAGAATATAGTTTGGTTGGCTATACAATTAAATCTAATATAAGAACAAACTCTAACTATACTAAAATTAAAACTTACATAAATAAAAACTAAACGGCGTCGAAGAACTCATCGTCATCCTTGTCAATGGCGGGGAACGTGCCCAGAAGGCTGGCAGCATTGCCACGTTGAATGGCTATGCCGATTCTCTGTGCAAGGAACAAACCAGCCCTCTGATCACGAGTAGATTCTACCAAACGTTTGGAAAGTTCTTTGTTGGCTATTGTATTAAGATTTATTGTACAAGCTTAATAAATAATAAAACTACATAATGTTGTTCTTGCGCATTGTAGACGAGTAATCCAATGTCTCTACTGGATCTTTTTGTATCGAGAAAGAAAAATTGATTTGTTAGAATGTAGTGAGACAACAGATGTTTTATGGTTAGCAGAGTATCATACATTCTACCAAATCGGTATATCGGTGTATAGCCCAGTGTTACTTTAATGATTCTAGTTGAAATTAACTAGCCAATTACATAATTTTCCGAACTGGAACCGATTGTCACTAAAATGTAAACATTTAATGGGTCGAATTCTTTTTTTTGCCTGCTAATATATTTAGATAATCACGCATTACCTAAATCAAAATACATTATATTAGTATAGCATTTAAGCGTTTTGGTATTTTCAATGTACTGTAAGCTTGTTATGTTTCTTATAAATAAATAAATTAGTCATACAATAAAACAAATTGCATCCAAACGTATCAAAAACAAATCAATCGTTATGTTTTGATGTTAAAATACATTGGTTTACTTATAAATCTGTTTTGTTTCTTTTAATTTAACAGCTGTGGTCAAAATAAAGGTAAAACAGGTGGGCTGTGAGTGGCATTTTTATACGATTCTATTCGGTTCCCCGATTTGTAACGATTGATCATTGAAATTGATTAGGTACTAAAAAGATTTATTTAATTTTTTTTTATGTAACCTCTTTAGTTTCCCACTGCTGGGCAAAGGTCTCCCCCATCTGACTCCAGACTTTTAGGTCTCGAGTCACATGACACCAATCACTTAAAAAGCGATCGATGTCATCCCGCCACCGTCTCCTCAGCCTGCCTCGTCTGCGATTAATTTATTTATGTAAGTTTTAGTTTTAGTATAGTTAGAGTTTGTTCTTATATTAGAATAATAAGTTTAATTATACTAGAAAGATTAATTAGAGATTGAAGTGTAGAATAAAAACTATTTATTCATTAAATTGTGTCTTTTCATAAGTCTCGTTGTCAGTATTTAATTGGTTGATAATTAAATTACAGGTTTATTACCATTTTATTGAGTAAAACTATTTCAGAGAATGTAGTTTCGCCTTCAAAAAATATCTATAAAAGCAATGACAAAATAATTTGTTTGAGTTTTTAGATCTATTATAAGATACTTGACTTTTGCAATTAATGCAGAAATCACTTTTGAACATAGGATACAAAGGTACTGCTTATTTCACTTGGACAAATTTCTTACAGCAGACTTGCATTAATTTTATCTTCGTAATTTGATAATTAATTTCGGTCACTAATCAGAAAGGCAAGTTCATGATTAAATACTTTAAAAGTATTATTGATATGAACGAAAGAATAATAATCCAGCCTATAATCCCACTGCTGGGCACAGGCCTCTTCCCATATAGAGAAGGCACGAGCGTTGATCACCACGCTGGGTCTCTGCGGATTGGCGATGAACGATATGCTTTTGTTTATTTGAAATATGAGCACACTACAAACATTTTTAATTGAGATGAGGTGTTCAAGTCTGATATCATAATATAGTGATGTCATGAAAGTTATTTAACAATTAAAACAAATTATGGGACGCAGTAAACTTGTTATGATACTATTTCAAATTTAACATCATCAACTTTGTATTTTTCTTTCAAGCTGAACGAATAATCCTGACTAAATGCTATACACGGATACCCAAAACTGAAGGCCATGTATTAAGGGAATAATGAAAGTGGACGACGCATAACAAGTGTACAAGGATAGTAGCAAGTGGAAAGAAGTGGTCTCTGCCTATCCGTAAGTGAAAGAGGCGTTTGTATAAAACATGTATAACATTAAAATGAATACTGTAAGAA
The DNA here is from genome assembly GCA_905146925.1 of Autographa gamma. Taxonomy (NCBI): domain Eukaryota; kingdom Metazoa; phylum Arthropoda; class Insecta; order Lepidoptera; family Noctuidae; genus Autographa; species Autographa gamma. The sequence goes on from LR989875.1 coordinate 2,130,092, forward strand.
ACTTTTTTAAGAAAATTATTTTAAGGATTTAATTATAAATACTCCAAAGGAAACTCCATACTCCAAACAATAATTACCTACTATACATTAAGAAATAAAAACATTTCTATAACAATACATTACAACAATGGTTATGACTTGTGAGTCAGGCTTTACAGTAACATGAACATGTTTTTACTCCTTATCGCAGCAAAGGCTGTATGTGTAGTTTTATGGTGTTTACATGTATGGCTATAGGTACTAGCTATTACATGGTTAAGGACTTCAATATTTAGAGTAAAGTTATCGTAGTAATTGTGTGAAAGATTAGATGAGAAAGAAAGGAGTGAATGCTGACATGACGAGTTGTAGAGATGAATGGAAGAATCAGATTGTGCCGGCCATAAATAATGGGGAAGCAGGGAGATAATGATGATGAGTAGTCATTATGTGTGTATATTTAATAAGTATACATGATTAGTATTGTTCAAATGTATGTAGATAACTATTGTGAAATGGTAATGGTTTTCCTTACAACGATAGCTTGGTGTAACAGAAAAGGATAAGAAATGTATGTAGACGAAATAATATGTAAATATCTTAAATAATATTTAAGAAGATATATACGAGACAAAGGATCATAGTCAATAAATACCTAAAATAGTTTAGGATCTATATGTTTAGAAGCTGAACCATCTAAAGTTAAGTACACGGTTGTACATAAAAAAATGTTAAAATCGATGAAAATTCAAATAAGTCACTCGAGACTAAGCTAAAACCTATCATAAAAACTAGATGTATCGTCATCAATCACAAAACACCATTTATATACTACTTCTTTACACTCACACTTTTCAATAAAAAACTATTAGACTGTTAACTTCAATCTCGTCACGTATTATACCAAATCGTATTTACACGACACGCTTACGGCACGACCGCTCGCGACGGACTCCGCCGTGTAACTGTTCAAGCGATAACTTATCAGTAACTTGTGATTCACTCACTCAAGTGAATGAGTAAGTGAATGATTTTCCTGTTGAAGTGGGACTTGACTGTTTTTCTTCGAAATAGTCTATTCAATTAATTATTTGAACTTTTTGTATTGAATGTGGTTAAATGCCTTAGGCATTCTTAGTTAATCAGTATAGGATGACTAACAACAAATTAGAGGAAAATAAAATGTACTAAATAGGCATCTCTTAAGAACTTCCTAATGTCTCGTTACATTGTATAAAAGATATTTGTTTTGCTATTTAATATATTTTTTTTGTTATTTACTTAAAAATTAAGCGCTAAAATTGGTTTAAAATTAAGTCAGATTCTAATTTTAGAACTGCACTCAAAATCAGTGAGTTTCGGGTTATGTATCTTTTAATTACAAATTATCCTTCAATCCTGAAATTCTAGGAATGGTCGCAAAATCTTTACTACCTAAAAATAACTTATAAAACAACCCAATAACTCACCTCTCCTCAAAGATGCTGGAGTAAGCCATAAAGCTGTCATCCATGAGACTGGTGTCTTCCACTCCACTCCTCTCATCCTTCAGGTCCGGGAGGCTCCTCTATCAACACGCTACACACACTCACCTCTCCTCAAAGATGCTGGAGTTAGCCATGAAGCTGTCATCCATGAGACTGGTGTCTTCCACTCCACTCCTCTCATCCTTCAGGTCCGGGAGGCTCCTCTATCAACACGCTACACACACTCACCTCTCCTCAAAGATGCTGGAGTTAGCCATGAAGCTGTCATCCATGAGACTGGTGTCTTCCACTCCACTCCTCTCATCCTTCAGGTCCGGGAGGCTCCTCTATCAACACGCTACACACACTCACCTCTCCTCAAAGATGCTGGAGTTAGCCATGAAGCTGTCATCCATGAGACTGGTGTCTTCCACTCCACTCCTCTCATCCTTCAGGTCCGGGAGGCTCCTCTATCAACACACTACAAACACTCACCTCTCCTCAAAGATGCTGGAGTTAGCCATGAAGCTGTCATCCATGAGACTGGTGTCTTCCACTCCACTCCTCTCATCCTTCAGGTCCGGGAGGCTCCTCTATCAACACACTGCACACACTCACCTCTCCTCAAAGATGATGGCCATGAAGCTTTCATCCATGAGACTGGTGTCTTCCACTCCACTCCTCTCATCCTTCAGGTCTGGCAGGCTCCTCTATCAACACGCTACACACACTCACCTCTCCTCAAAGATGCTGGAGTTAGCCATGAAGCTGTCATCCATGAGACTGGTGTCTTCCACTCCACTCCTCTCATCCTTCAGGTCCGAGAGGCTCCTCTATCAACACACTACAAACACTCACCTCTCCTCAAAGATGCTGGAGTTAGCCATGAAGCTGTCATCCATGAGACTGGTGTCTTCCACTCCACTCCTCTCATCCTTCAGGTCCGGGAGGCTCCTCTATCAACACACTACACACACTCACCTCTCCTCAAAGATGCTGGAGTTAGCCATGAAGCTGTCATCCATGAGACTGGTGTCTTCCACTCCACTCCTCTCATCCTTCAGGTCCGAGAGGCTCCTCTATCAACACACTACAAACACTCACCTCTCCTCAAAGATGCTGGAGTTAGCCATGAAGCTGTCATCCATGAGACTGGTGTCTTCCACTCCACTCCTCTCATCCTTGAGGTCTGGCAGGCTGCGAGGTTCCTCCATAGACTTGCTGTGCTCAGCGCGGTACTTCTGGTCCCAAAGCTTCTTCGTCTCGTCTTGCACTCGACGCTTTAGCTCGGAGATCTTTTCTCTCTCGTTTTCTATTACTTGGCATCCTGGGAAATTGTTGAGCGAGTTAGTACTGTTTTAGAATTTAATTTATAATTTATATGTTGTATATGTTCTACAAGTAACGATTGACTAAATATATTATCCAACATTTATCCTTTAACTAGCTGCCTATTCCGGCTTCGCACGGCTGGTGTGAGATTTACAAAAAAGAACATAAGAAAAAAAGGAGTATCCGTTTTAAAGAAACGGAATTATTTTTTATAGTATCGGTCATTAGGGCATAATGTATTACTGATGACGTTTATAGGCCCGTATACACCAGAAGGTGTAATACCCCTTCTCATGTAGAGAAGGAATTAATGCTATTACCATGTAAGTATCTGATGTTGGGCTAACATAAAATCTAGACATAAATGATTGCAGTTGAAAAAGATCATAGATGATTCGACAAACATCCTCTTGCATTTTTCTTGTCGTAATAAAATTAAATAATAAAATCTGTATTAAAACATATGACATTAGTGCTTTGGACCGGTGTTATAAATCTCAAGATATAAACTACTGTGGGAATATTAATCCATAAACTTCGCTAAGGATGTATATTTTATCCTTACGGTTTAATTCTTCGTATAGTAAAATATTTAATCTATGTGCGTGAGAGCTACGTATTCTTTTTTTAATTGGCTTAGATCATCCCTGAGAAATAAAACTAAAATTAAATGATTATAAATAATACCAGACTGTTACTGTCATATGGCAGGACAAAGGCTTATTATAATTGTAATTAAAAGGTTATTAGAAGTGTTTAAGTGCGTCATATTGTAGTCATGTTAGTAAAAAGGTATTATTTAAGTAAAATAAATAAAAATTATGAAAAGTAATATTGGTATATGGTCTGCCACAAATCTGAACCCAAATATCCTTAATCCCTAACCTAGGATTAAGCATAGAAAAAATTTTAAGACATGGAAAAAAACGCCAGATTGTTTTTTTTCCCCACCTGCTTTGACGCAAAGCTGCACTTAAAATCATCTTATATATACTAAAAACTACATTAAATTAACGGTGAAATAACTGGAAGCCGGAAGGTTATCGATAATCGTAGGGACGCGGCAAGTGGTAAAACTGGCGGGGGACCTTTGCCCAGCTGTGGGAGTATATGTTACATAACATATCATCTCGCATGTATCCCCGAAGGGGTAGGCAGAGGGGTACCAATGTACACCCACAGTTCGCCGATATGTTTTAGTCCCATGTAATAGGGGGCGAGCCTATTGCCACTAACCGGGCACAAATCCAAACTCCGACCTGCTAATGAGAATTTCATAGAAATACCTAATATCACATTGGTCGACTCGGGAATCGTACCCAATACCTCTAGCGTAGCAGTCGCGGTTAGCACCACTAGGCCAACGAAGCAGTTAGGGAGTTAGCAGAGAGTATATGTAACGCTAGTAATAATAATTGGCACACATACCTTGTTCTTCCAACATCTCAAGTCTTTTCCTCTCAACCTCCATCAGACTATCCAGAGTTCTCTTCCCCAACGAATTCATATCAGTATCGCTACTAAATATAGGAGCATCTATCGTGATCTTAGAGATCCGATCGATATCATCCTGAGACGGAATCTTATTCGTATCAGCTATCTTCGCGAATTCTTTTATACTCGGCTCATCACCACAACTTTTTCTATGTAGTATTTTCGCTGAATTTTCATTACTGTCCTTATGTGATGTTTTTTCAAAGGTAACTTTCAACTTTTGTTGCTCTTCTAAATCCGTTTCTTCTTGAATGTCATCCTCCTTTTTGTCCGGGGATAAGGATTTAGCTTTGACGTACTTATTGTCGGCGTTCATGAATTTAGTGTTCTTTATGTAACGGTTTTTAGAGTTGTTTTCTTTGTCGGATTCGTCGCTTTTAATGCTGTTCTCTCTTGATTTTCTACCGAAAGAATCCTTTTTCATTATTTTGCCTAGAGCAGCAAAGGTTGGGATTTTGGATGATGAGTTACTTTTGACTGGTCCTCCATTCTTTTCTTTCTTTTTCGAATGTCTTAAGCTGTTAAATTTGTCGAGACTAACTTCAGCTTCTATAGAATCGTTATAAAACAAGTTTTCGTTCAAACTTTGCGACATGATATCGACTTTTTCGGGCGATTTTGGTTTCTTACTTTTCCGTTTTAGAGAATCGAAGTTTCTTTCCCAAAATCCTTTCTTTTCTTTGGAAGACGTTGACGATTTCGACGGACTCTCACTGTATCTCTCATCTGTATCAACCAAATCATTTATCACTCGTCTTTCGATATCCACAGTCATAGATTGCGACATCTGATCAATAGAATTGAATTTATCCTTCAAATGTTTCGTGTGATCTTCAAAGGTCGACATTTTTAGATCAATATCATCACTGTCCGAACTCTGCGGGGAATAACCAAACTCGCCAGATTTGGCTCTCGTTTGATCAGTAAAGAATGCACTATCTGGGGACTGAGTTCTTTCGATATCATTAAGTTTAGCTACGATTGGTTTAAGGTCTTTTTCTACGGTTTGTACTTTCCCAGTGAGTTCCTCGACTAGATTGAGTAGCCTCACGTATTCGGCGTGTAGTATTTTAGTTTCGTCTAGCGCGGAGGTTAGGTTGTTGTTAGCTTCAGATTTTAGAGTTAGTATCCGAGTTTTTTGGGCTTCGATCTTCTTTGTTAGTAAGATTACTTCGTTTTGGACGTCTTCGCGGTGTGATAACCTGTTGGTGACAAAAAATGTTATTAGAAATGGTATTTTTATTTATTATATGTTAGCGGAACAATTTACAATTATGTCCTGATTTTTATTTGGTATTATGACCATAGAAAATATAATTAAAAAATTAATAGATATAGGAAAAAAGAATAATTTTCTAAATAAATGAGGACAAAGTCAGCTTTACTTCTTTGAATCCAAGGTAAGTAGCTAAATCACTTTATTATAGAATCAGAGCCAACGAAGATACCACAAAAACCTAACATCGACCTCAGAGCTCAGAGCTAGCGACATTGTAAGTCGCTGTATACGCTACTCAACCAAGAAGGTCGTCACACCGTTTTTGTTGTTTGACGTCCCATCTATTACATAACATTTAAGGCAATATAATATATATTATTTTTGTACGTACAATTCGGACTCCTCCTCCAGATGTTGGAACTCCAGGTCCTCAAATATCTTGGTCTCGTTGTCGAGGATGTCCTGCGCGTTCTGCAGCTCTTCTAATGTCGCTGTGTTGTCTTTAAGGTCTTTTTCTATCCTGTTAACAATATTAAGGGATTTGAGTATTGTTTATATTTTCAAGTATAATAATATATTAGTTATTTTATTTTCTTAGTAAGGTTCGGTATAGTGCTTAATGACACGCAAGAACATATTTCTTTAAAGATAATATAATATATAAACATTTCAAAATTTTAAATGATCTTGAAATTTCAAGCTCTCTCTTACTTTAAGATGTTACATAGCGACCAATACTAATAAGAATGTTTGTTTCTTTCAATAAAATTATCTTAAGTTTTTGTTAAACAGAATATGACTGAAATATCTGCAAACTATGAAGTTTACCGGCAAACAAGAATTGCCGACTTTTTAATAGCCCGTTATCAGTGAATTGAAGATTTCAATACAATACAAGAAGACTTAACAGAGGCCTTTCTTCACAAGTGGGACAGATTAAACTAAGCAAAAAATATTATTAAATATGTCACTCACCTCTCAACCTTAAGCGTAGCGATCTCCACCCGATCCCTCATCTCGTTCTGCCTCGCCTCCTGCTTCTCTTTCAGCTGTCGGATCTCTCCCTCTATCCTCTTGGCGTTCTCCACGAGGTCTGCCTTCTTCTTCTGCTCTATGTTCAGGATCGCTATCTCGGAGTCGTACTCGCCTTTGATTAGGGCTTTCTCCATTTCTAACTGTAAGTTTAATAATGTTTCATTATTTGCAGGTTTATTAACAGAATATGGTAGAATTCTACATGGTTGATTTATAGGGAAATAATAGTCATTTAATTGTTAGGTTAGGTTTCTCCCTAATTGACAATAAATTTATTTATATGGGATACCGTAGACAGAACACAGCGTTTTTTTTCTACATTATTCCAATATTATGAAATTAAAAATATTTCCTTTAAAAAATTAGCTGATACCAACATTCAAAAGAAATACTTTTATTGTTTCTTTAAATTGTACAATTATTTAGTGCTTACTGAGATTTTATTATTTATTTACTAACCCAATAAATTACTGCTGGCTTTTGCCCAACAATGATACCTAACATACCCAATACTTTAGTGTTGAAGTTCTGAAGTAGTTCTCTAGTGTTGAAGTTAAATAATTTTAAAACTCACCTCTCTTAAAATATCATCTTCTTGCGACCGTATCTCAGACATCTTGTACTTAATCTCATGTATTTCAGTCACCAACTTCTTTCTCGTCTCTTTTAACTTCTCATATTTAACCTTCAATTCATCAGAATTATCATCCAACACCGCACTATCAATAGAATCACCCTCAACATCAATCTTTTTAATATCCTCTACTATAGTCTTAATTATCTTTTCTCTTTTATTCTCTTTCAAATCTTTTTCGAATTCTTCTAACTCTGGAATGTCAGCCATCAATTCTTTCTTCATATCGTCAAAGCTTTGGTTCTTAGTCATTACTTTTGGTGGCTCAGTTTCTTTTTTCTCATCGTTTGTCGTTTTAGAATATCTGAATTCAATATCGTTTGTTAAATCATCGTCAATCATAGGTATTTCTTCCTCAAGACTCAATTGTTTTTCAATACCGTCGAATTTCGGTTTGTCTGTGTTAGCGTCTTTCTGCTCATTTTGTTCGAAGTTGGGTTTTTTGGAATTATCTACAGGCGGTGGAGTGGGGAATATAAAATACTGAGGTGACGGTAGATTTTTATGAGCGAAAGACGTCTTAATTCTCGTTCTAGGGCTTTGCGTGTTCGGTGATTTAGGTTTTAAGTTCCCGTAGACATTGTTTCTATAGTAAACGTTTTCGTAAGGGCTGCCAATGGGTGAGGAGAGGTTAGGGGCGCGATCCCCGCTTTGGTTGTGTAGTTTCCTTATCATAATTGGACTAGACAGATCATGCATCCTGTTAGATGGGTCTTGGAATACTGGGATCCCTATTTCGTCCATTCTGCCTATGTTTTCGTAGTTATTCTGGTTGATGACGACTTCGGGAGTGAGTTCGGTAGGGGAGGTTGTGTCGAAGTTTTCATAGCTTGAGAGATTCCTTTGTATTGGTAGAGATTGACTCATTGGGCTCATTGGGCTCATAGGCGAGTTTTTGTTTTGACTAGTTTCGAATCTGGAAACAAAATTAAGGTTACATTAAACATTTTTACTGGCTTTCAATTACATTATGGAACAAATGTTTATGGGTTATCAGTCATATGTTACATTAGAAAATTTATGTGTACTTGCACTAAGAGTCACGGCATTTAAAGATAAAACAAGGAATGTAGCGCATTGCAAAACAACAATTGAACAATCAAAGCAGTTTTATCTGCATTTATCTTATGTAATTTTCTTGACCTTGAAAGACCAGCAAAGATAAGCAAGTATTTACTGGCTAATATAGCTGGATTCTGAGTGTATATCTAAAGTATTTCTTTTTTACTTCGCATAGACTACCTTTGCCTTGGCGAAGACGGATTTCAACCAGAAGACTAGACGAAAAATCTTATTGTATTTTAATCGCGACTGACATGTTTAATGTAATCTAACCCAGGCTTAGGGTTCCGATAGTATTATATATCTCATTATAAGTGTCCAAATTATAAAAAAAAAATTACAGGAAAAAATAGCTTACTTGTAGTAGCCATCGCTGGTCTGCACAAAGTTGGGGTTGTTGAGCGCGACACTGCGGGGAAGCGAGCCGTTTGTGATGATCTTGTTGTGCGGCCGCTTCTCTGTAGGAGTTATAGGGATGCCTGGAACAATACATTTTGAAGTTATAGGTAGTTAAACAAAGAGAGTTGTTAGAGGTAAGGCCTTGTAGTGGGACAGTTGAGGTATAAAAGTAAATGAACACAAATTACAGTTAACAAGGAACTTTTTATGTGAAGTGCTTGCTTATGTAATGTGATACTTTTTGCCTATACTGATTTGGGCCCAGGATTTAGGAACTAAGCGGGTAAAATCGAGGCAAGAGCTAGTGATTTATAATACTGTTTTTATATACTAGATTGGTGACAGTTACGCGTTTACTTTAACTTCTGACTCTTAAAGCTTAAATTTTATAAAATTTGCTATAGCTCGCTAAATAATAAGTATTTTTTACAACGAAACACTAAATAAATGTAAACAAATATGTATCTGTCAGAAATGTCGTGTATGACTCACAAGTAATCCGAGACTAGAAACGGTGAAGTGAAACATTATATGTATATCAACAAATAGAGGCCTTGGTTATGGTGAAGGTTTAAGGTCATTCACGGTCACAAGAAAACTTTTCAATTCAGTTGGATATTTTAAAATATTACAGACTTTTTTTAGAGTTCGATCTAGTCTTCTGTATAACTAGATTTGACCCTCGAGTCTATGAACTTGCAAGCTAATTTAAAACCACTGCTTAGCTACCGAAGGAGATAAAACTTAGCGCCTTTACGTAAGCTGGTTACAATACAGTATTATGGTACTTCGCGCTGGTCTGACAGTAGCAATAGTAACTCGGTCACGAAAATATGCAAACCCAGTATTTGGTCTTATTTTATTCGTTTTTACTAGTACTTTGAGCCTAGCTCATTCAAAACCTTATAATAACAAAAAAAAAACACCTTTAAGCCCTATGAAGTTAATATTTCCTTCTCACCTGAAGCAATTTGTCTCTCGTACTCCGCACACATGCTGAGGATCTCCTCCAGGCGCGCCGTCTCCGCTTCCTTCTGCTCTTCCTCCTTTATTCTGTCCTGGTAGGCCTTCAACAATACAATCACCAAGTTAATACCCATTGTGAAGACAAGATACAATATGTTAGAGTTAACAGTGTTCGGTTCAACCAGTTAAAACTTGTCATGACTGGTGATCAATACATAGTAGTGTTTGGCGGCGTCTTCAATGATAATATGAGATTGTTTAATGAGTTAAGCGATTTGTAAGCTATTACTTGATAATTAAAAGTCATTGCATAATACTGCAATTGATAAATGCGGCATTTCGTAACTTAAGTCTTCTATAGATAATTTGGAATGCACCATTTTACACATACTATGTTATTTTCAAATTCTGTCTATTAGACACAGATCTGAAAAAAACTTGGACGCGGATATAAACAAAATTATTTAGTTACTTAAGTTTTTATTTATATTTTTTGCTTTTATAGTGTAACTCTTGCTATTGGTCCTGGCTTCGTTCGACCGATAAGAAATTGCTGTACAGAATATATAATATCGATGAATGGCTGTATGGAAACAAGTATTTGACAAACTAGTAACTGAAGATTGCAGGTGGTATTCTGACCATAAATAGCTCTTTACTAAATAAGTGATGCAGGTATAAATAGTAGAAACACTTTTAATGTTACACTGTAAAATGTTTCTTATAGAGGACAATAACACTGATGAATAAAAGGCCTATTTGACTCACCATCCCACAGAAAAGTTTATCAATCTTCTTAATAATACTGTTATAAATTTCATTCTTCATATACAACTGGTTAAATTGATTACATTTCAAGTCATTGCCAACGACATAAACATTACTGTTCTGTATCGGCGACGAAATATTCTGATTGGCAACATTAACGGCAGCCATCTTTGTTAATTCCAATTTCAAATTATCGTAGGACTTCTTAATTTGTCCTTCCAGTTTCAGAATTTTCGTTTCGATGCTATTTTCGTTGTCTCTTGTTACTTTTATGTAATGATTAGTTAATATAGTGTTTATAGTTTTATAAATTTTGATGTCGTTTCGTATTTTGTGTACGACATCGAGTTTCTCGTTGACCGAGTTCGTTATATCGATAATTTTCTCGTAATCGTTTGTTCGATTGTGGTTTGTCTCGATTGATTCTTTCAGCTCTTTCAATGCTAACGTGTTTTTCTTTATGTTATTCACGAATAGTTTTAGTAGACGTTTGTGTTTTGGTTCCTTTTTGGTTTTTACCGTCATTTTGGAAATTAATCTTTCCTGTATTTTTGTCACTATTTTAATCACTTTTTCACTATCAAGCACTTATTTGCGTACCAAAATTATCACAACCTTGAAACACCTTAGCAAAACAAATATCGACTATTACCTAATAACTTCACATAGCTATGATTTCCTATACCAAACCACATTAATATCTACATCCACAGTTCGATACTAAACCAATACTGACTGGATTTGAGACTAAAATTGAAAGTTGAAATATAATCCGCTGTTGACCGCCAAGATCACATGTCAACATTGACATAGATGTGGAATCTATTCATATGGAAATATGGTTTATATTCGTGTAGCAAAGTTTTAATGCAGATAAACTTTTATAAATACTTTCTTGTATTTGTTTTATCAATTTGTATGAAAGTATGACTTGAAGTTTGACTTTTAAAGATGACACAGGGTTTTACTTTATAAATAATTATTGAACTACAGTGTAGTTATATAGACAAGTATATTGACCCACATGTTGAGTACAGATATCAATACACTTGTTGAAACTAGACTGCATAAGAATAAATTATTTGCAACGTATTTATAGAAGTACATTTTGCTGTTACTTGTAGCAAAACTATTAATTTAGAAACTTCAAATATCTATTATATTTATTTATTTATTTATTTAAAGTTTGAACTGTCCCAAAGGCCTCCCTTTCCTTCTTCCACAAGTCTCTATTGTTTGCTAATTGTTGCCACTCCTTCCCGTATGCGTCCAGTTCATAAATATCTAACTTTTTAAAATTTCTACACTTTGAAAATTAAACAACCATTATCCGACATTTAAATCAGATAACGTTTTTCTTTACATACGTCTTTGAGTAGAACATATTATTATGGTTCAATACTATATTACATGACAATCAGAAAATCAATAAAAAAGTAATAAGTAAAACTTTTAAAACGCAAACAACATTCTTCTACGGAATAACACAAATTAACAATTCTTATAACCATCTCGAGTCAACGTGAATATATAAAAAAATAATTAAGTTATATTATTGAAGTATACACTTATAATTTGTATGCTTTCGAAACTTCAAAAAACACTACACTTTCTATCACACAAATCGATATCTATATTTACTTAAAAAATACTTAATAATACTATTTTCTTAAGATCTAGACTCGTGCTTTCAAAACTTCAAAAACACAACACTTTCTATCACACAAATCAATATCTTTTAATGTTTACTTAAAAATTACTTAACAACACAATTTTCTTAAGTTATCAACGTATGTTAGAGTTAACACTAGGACTGTCGCAATGCGATTCCGCAGCGCTGTCGTATCAACTGTTATCTGATAACGCCATTGTTACTTTAATTTCAATTATAATGGTTCACTATCTGTGAAGATTAAAAATTTGATAATAGACTATACTATGTTGTTCCGTATAATGTGGTTGGTAGACTTGGTAGTTCATAGTTAAATGTTTGAGCAAATTAGATATGTAGATAAAATTATCTTTTTACTGGGATTATTACGTCAAAGACATGTTAATTTCCGTTATTGGATGCAAGAATTAAGGGTAAAAAGTATTTAACAATTTAGACGACATTGGGACAGCGCACCTAGATTCATTCAGAGTAACCGTAACGTTTTTGAACCCCTTTTTGAAATTATTAAGAATAAATGATTTCATGAGTTTACATTGTTGTGTTAGAAATAAACATTAATAAAATAACACTTTTTCATACAGGTATCTTTTCAACTATGGTCCCGAAACTAAACGTATGCTTGTATCTTGGGATCTGAGTGATGAATTAAAACCTTTTTTGAAATCAAGATTTTTTGTTTTAATTATGTTTATGTAACTTTATCTTTTAATTCAGTTAATAACATTTCGAGGAAACAGAGTATTAACAGTATTTAATTTACACTATCTTGAAAACAACACAAGCAAAGAATTACATAAGATGTCATTTACATAAGATTCGTTTCTTATTAAATTCTCTGTTGACTATGAACTCAGTATGATAAGTGATAAGAATCTTGTTTTGTTTCTACATAACTTTAACGGTTATTACAATGTATTAACAGTTTGACATTAGTATGTAGGTGCAGTCGTTAAACAATGGAAAGTTAACTATGATTCATGCTACGGAACTAATTAAAAATAATATTTGTTTTCAAGAAAGAGAGAAAATTTGCAAATAAATACTTTAATAGAAGTCTGTTCTTCGCTTGTCGGGCATGGTCTATTGCCCAAGTCCATGCTGCGCTTAAACGCGTTAAGTCTCCCCAGATACATTTGAATACTATTTTTTACCATAGAGCGATTGCTTAACTGACCAAAAACCTATAGTAACTATTCCTGATAGTCTAAACAAAGATAAACATAGGCTAAATAGACTAAACCCAGGATCACTCGTCGTTGATTTCCCTGGTCATCGAAATAAAACTACTTTTACGGAATTTAACGCGGTTTTTATTTGAATTTTATTGATATCATGGTCACGGGCAGACCATGATACCTGCAAAGGTATCGAAAAGTCGGGAAAATCCGTAAAAGTAGTTACTTTTTATTTTAATGTCTAACATTCGCGTAAACCTCAGAACTCAATATTTTTTGGTCATCATTTTATTTGGTCGAAATAGATAGGCGATCAGTGCAGCCGTCATCAAAACAGTCTACATAACAGAAGAAATTACAAACGTTACCAGCCTACTTCCATCTACATGAGCCATTGTTTTATAGTAGAACAGTTACAGGCTGCTAGCTGCTATAATATTATTCATGCTCTATTATCATTTCTCAACAGGTGTACTACGATAATACTCATTAAAACATAATATAGTGAAGCACGTGAGATTGATTGGCGCACGTGACTTATACTAAGTGGAGATGTTGCTACTTTTCTGTGATTAATTTGAACGTGTTATGTAAACATTACATATACCTATAAGCATTTTTTTTTCTTATTTTTTAGAATTTCTCTGTACTGATTTGAACTTGTTGAAAGGGGCTTTTTACAAACATATAAATCACATACAAAGAACATCCAAAACCTATCCCTGTGTTTACAAAACAAAATTATACTCCTTTCCATGATAAACAATAATGATATTAAGAGTTTAGTCTATAGCTTGCTCTGACCTACGTTTCAAGCTATGTTGAGGTTGGATTCATGTGTATACCAGTATTTTATACGAGCGAACTATTTCACCTGCTTGAGAGTATGTTATGTAAGAAAGCGTCCACATTTCACGAACGAGCATTACTCGAGCAGCTCACGAGCCTGCTGCGAGTAGCGCGCGCACGCTTGGCGGACGACGTTAATGACACTAGTGCGTTCGTGGTATGCTCTCGAGCTGTCGTGTCGTGTAATGCTCGTTCGTCAGTTGTGGACGCTCCCTTAAGGTACAAGTTGGGCGGCAGCGGACGACGTGTCGCAGCGACACTACTGGTTCTATGTATTTCTATGAAATTACCTCCGTAGTTAGCGACACGAAGCTTGCGACGCGTTTCATAGAAATACATAGAAACCAGTAGTATCGCTGCGACACGTCGTCCGCTGTCGCCTCATGTCGTCCGCTACCAACTTGTACCTTTAGATTTACACAGAAATGCTACGTGTTTACATCATGTTGTGCACAACAGCTGCTCTGTGACCGTGACAGGCGTTCCTTACATTGACTTGCAGATATCGCTGCCTTGACAAGGACGTATCAGATATAGTATCGCGTAATAAAATCATTAATACATCCGTATTAATGCTGAGCTGCAATCAGACTACTTTCCTTATCAGTTGCTGAAGTAGGTTATTTCGTCAGCTTTGTATTTCCGTTAAAAATAATATCGACATGGACTTTTTCCACCCTAAGGAAAAAGTATACCCTTAATAGTTTTTAGAAATTTAGAAATAAGACCCAGAATTTGTCAATCAAGTTAATAAATCGATTACACATTTGGTAGTTATGTTAGTTGCCAACAGATGTCAATCCAATTTTTAGCAACAAAATTACATTCCAGGTGAAATATTATCATCCAAGACAAAAATGAAAACTACTCCTACTAGACTAGATAATTATCACCCTGTACCAAAACACATACAAATCTTAGGTTTCAAGTGTTCCTTCATAAATTTAACTTTTACCGTAAATTCTTCATTACTTTTAAAACCGTATTATTTCACGTTCACGGACAAACAGCCTGATAACTGATAGCGAACTTAAAAGGACGTGCACAGTTTTATCTGAAGGTCGCCGTTCGTTACATTAATATAGAACTAATCATTAGTATAAATATATGTATCTTATCGTATTTGTGTTTACGTGTGTTTGTTCGTCATTGATAAGTAAACTCACGACTGGGAAGTGAGGTACTCAAACTCAAAACTTTTATTTGCTTTCCACAATGGTTAGTAGGTGGTAAGTAAAAAATATATATAGTACATCGTGGACCCTGTTGGGCACGCAAAATTTAGGAGAGAGGAAGAACAATGGTATGGTTATGCCAGTAAGTATACATGTTTAAGTGATATTATTATATTTGTAGGGTATTCTTATTTAATTTAGTGTAAGTATTGTTTTTGAATTTATTTAAAGATATATGTAAGTATATACTTGTGTATATCCATAATATACATATACAGGATATAAATTTTTAACCTATAATTATAATGTAGAATATTCAATAGGAAATAAAAGTTTATGTAGTTTCCCATAGAGATAAGTAATTATTTATTATTATAGCATTTATTTATTTATTATAGCATATACTGTATGTAGCAGATGATATTTGCAGGGTTTAATAACTTATTATTTTTGGCATTTATTTATTAATTTATTAAATTAGGTGGGCATTATTATTATCTTTATGTATTATAATCATAAATTTATGATAGGATTATTAAAAAGTATCATTTAAATATTCATTTATGTGGTAATAGCTTTTTTGTAGTAATAATTTCTTTAATTTATTTATGAATATAAAGTGGTAAGCAGAATATTGTGTGGTAACTGGTAGATGGATTGTGTCAAGGATGATATGAGAAAGGGAGTGAATGGAAAGGGAAGTTGTGATACGACTACGAGATAGAGATGCTACGAAAAGGGGACTTCGTGATAGAGAAATGTTACGAAAAGGGGAATTATTGATACGAGATGCTACAAAAAAAGGGACTACGAGATGGGGAGATGCTACGAAAAGGGGACTACGAGATGGGGAGATGCTACGAAAAGGGGACTACGTGATGGGGAGATGCTACGAAAACGGGACTACGAGATGGGGCGATGCTACGAAAAGGGGACTACGAGATGGGGCGATGCTACGAAAAGGGAACTACGAGATGGGGAGATGCTACGAAAAGGAGACTACGAGATGGGGAGATGCTACGAAAACGGGACTACGAGATTGGGAGATGCTACGAAAAGGGGACTACGAGATGGGGAGATGCTACGAAAAGGGGACTACGTGATGGGGAGATGCTACGAAAAGGGGACTACGAGATGGGGAGATGCTACGAAAAGGGGACTACGTGATGGGGAGATGCTACGAAAAGGGGACTACGAGATGGGGAGATGCTACGAAAAGGGGACTACGAGATGGGGAGATGCTACGAAAAGGGGACTACGTGATGGGGAGATGCTACGAAAAGGGGACTACTGGATGGGGAGATGCTACGAAAAGGGGACTACGTGATGGGGAGATGCTACGAAAACGGGACTACGTGATGGGGAGATGCTACAAAACGGGGCCTACGAGATGGGGAGATGCTACAAAAAGGGGACTTTGTGATGGGGAGATGCTACGAAAACGGGACTACGAGATGGGGCGATGCTACGAAAAGGGGACTACGAGATGGGAGATTCTACGAAAAGGGGACCTCGTCGTTGAGAAATGCTACGAATAGGGGACTACGTGATAGAGTGATGCTACGAAATGGGGACTAAGAGATGGGGAGATGCTAAGAAATGGTGAATTTGATGTGACGAGTATTAGAGACGAATGGAAGCTGAATACGTATTGCGCCGACCCCAAATAATTGGGTACAGGCAAGGAGATGATAATAATGAATAGAACTTGCATATACGTATGACTAATTAATCATAATTTCGCCGCTAGAAGCACCAGTCGTACGTGATTTAAGTAATATTAAAATTTGTAGTTTTACATGGGCTTTGACAGCGGAAGCGACAGTGTCGCCATCTGTAGGCCTTATTGAAATATAGATTACTAGTTCAATGTTTGACCTATATCTTGCATCGGCAAGGAACCTATACAAGGTAAACTTAAATAGGTTCCTTACCCAAGTTCTCCTCATATTTATCTCTCTAAAATAATTATTATTAAGAAATAAGTACATACCCTTAATCTTCTAGTCTCCGCTTCTATACTCCGATCGTACAAGCCGTTGGCATAGACCGGCGAATACTGTGGATTTCTATCATACGCCGGCGACGGCAAACATATCCCTTTCGATACATTTATATTTCTGTCAGAAATCTTGCCGTACACCTCGTTTCTATCCATCAAATTAGAATTGTACTCCAAATTGTTCTTACTAGATTCTAACACATTCTTAACCGGCTCCAACTGGTTCTTACTGGTTTCCGAACTGGATTTAACCGGTTCTAACCCGTTTAAACTGGGTTTTTCTTCAGGTTTTCTGTCTACGTTTATTTTGCCGTAGATATTGTCGTTTTGCTGGTCATTGTTAACTTTCTTCGGGAGTTTATTGTCTTTTGTTGGTTCGTTAAAGTTTTTCACTATGTCGTCTATTTTCGTCTTGTTTCGTATGGCTACGTTGGTGTATGAGCAGTTTTTAGGGTCTACTGCGTTGTTCTCGTTTAGTAAGACATTCTTCATTTTATTCATGTAATTTGGCATTGCTTTACCCCCTAACACATCTTTGGCTGGAGTATTGACTGTTAAAGAGTTTGAGCTGAACACTTTAGGCGATATTTCATTTTCGTTTGTCGTGTAGAACTGACTTCTACCAATTTTCTGTTGTTTCGCATAATACTCGAATTTGGATACTTTAGCCATGATTCCAGACATTTTCGGCCTGGATTCTTGGTCTGAATTTGAGTCTGATTGGTCTAGATCTCTGTAAGGCTTTTTAGGTGCTACAGGGGGTTTCTTTTTGGACATTTCTTTAAGCGTCATGTCTAGTTCTTGATCTAAATGCGTTAGGGAGTTATCTTTGTAGATTTTTTGAATGTTGGTGTTCTGGTAACTTTCTGAATGGTGGTTCACGTAGGCTGTAACAAAATAAAAAAGGTTAATTAAATAGTAATACAGAGATTTCCACATTTAATTGTATTCTAAGTCAACTTTACAGAAAAAATACTCGTAGTCACATATGACATAGCGATTGGCTTTGATGGTAAAAGCTGCTAGTAATATTTTCTTCTATATAGTAGAAACTTTATGACATGGCAACATTTAATTTCGGATTTGATTGGACGAGCTGTCAACCAATCTAAAGTACTCTATGTGATATCAACATTGCCCGCGAAATTCAATTTGAAGAACACAATTGCTTTTTACTTTTCGTGTAAATGAGCGAAACAAATTGGTATTTTGGTTTTTCTTCAAAACTCTTGGGCCCATATAATTACTGTTCATCTATCTATATATTAATTAAACCCGACTTGTCCCACTGCAGGGCAAAGATCTTTCTACGCACTTCTAATTTGACCAAGGATGGAATTAATTTTTATGCAAAATAATAATCTCAACTGTGTAGATCATTTTCGTCCTGCATATCAATACAGTGATTTGAGTTACTAACTTCAAGATCCAAACCTAGATATTTTCTGGAGCTTTTTTTTGTGGGTTTCCAATATGGAGTAGGGACAAGGAATGAGGACAGAAGCTAGGTTAAAGAAAATTGTTCAAAGCCTTTTCTATCCTACTGCTTTGCGATTATTAATAATATAAGCTAGGTATTTTTAGTTTCTTACTAGTAATACACTCCTCATTGGGCTGGAACTGGACCGGCGCCATGGAGACATGAGCTGAAGGCAGCACGGACTTCATGAGCTTGGCCTCGGCGGGGTGGTTGAAGCGGAGGTAGTTCGACCGACCTATTGTTAGCATGCTCCCTGGAAATAGACGGAAATGGTAAATAAAGAGACATTTATTGGTACTGGTGAATACAAGGAAAGAAGTAAGACATGTACCTATTAACACGCAAAGACCGCGCAAAATGACTTAAAGAAAAAACGTAACATGAGGACTAAAGAACAGAGTTATGGAGGCTGTGATATGCAGGAGTAAGAAGTAAATTGAGTTTAAGTGACCCCTGTTAGTTTACACTCGGTGACTGACCGATGACTATTTTTATTAAAAGCTTTTCATTAACTTGCACGATGTTTGTGCATATTTGCTAAGGGTAAGCTAAATTCTTGCAAGCGTCTTGTCATCCTATTGAGATGGAATTTTTCATACTCATGTTCGATGATGAGACAATATTACAATACTTTCGAACTGGTATGATGATGGAGCCAGAAAGTAACCATAGGAACTGTAACGAAACGACACATCCCCATCGTGTTTGGGCTCGTTGCATTCGTCTTTAGGAGTACTACAAAAATGTGTATATCTGGATCTCCTTCTCCACAGTTGGTTACCCCGTGACGTCACCGCGTCGGTTACCTTGCGACAGCCTGGTGGGCTTGTCAACTGGCAGGCCGTCGAGCAGCGTGCTGCCGCTGAGCGGGTACAGCGTCACCACGCCGTGCGAGTTCTCCACGCGGCAGTGCACGCTCGCCACTCCGGTGCCCACCACGTAGATGTCGCATGTCGGGTCCGAGCCGATTGTTACGCGACCTGGAAATTAAAAATAATACGTTAATAAAAAGTCTATAGATCTCGTGGTCTGGTAAGTGTAAGCCTTACGGTTTGACCGATAATATAGGTAAAGCCGCGCTCGCCGCGGTTGGTCCGTGGATGGGTGACCATTTATATCATACCGAGACCGCTCCGTGTTTCGGAAAGCACGTTAAACAGTAGGTATCGGCTGTCATACATAGATCTTTGGTAGTCGTTAAGTCAATTCTGACAACCAGTCTTACTATGAGATACTGCGTTTTCCAGTAAAATGGGTTGTGGAGGTCAGATAAGCAGTTACTCCGTGTAAAATACGGTATTCAGCTGAATCCGGTATGACTGGTAAGGTAACCGACCCTAACATGGCCAGGGAGGGAGAAGGAGAAGGCTCGGCAGATAATGATGACGTTAATAAAAAATCTACTTTAAATACCTAGTTTAAATAACACTTCAGTGATAACGAAATGAAGAGGGTTGTATTCATAAATGAGGAGGGGCTCGTGGCTTAGTGTAAGCCTATGGTTTGACCGATAATAAAGGTTAATCCGCGCTTGGAACATGGAAGGGTAGCCATTTGTAAACAAACTAACAATTTACCCCTCCATGCATCGGATAACACGTAATACCCTGTCACACGTCGATCTTTAGCATACGTTTAGCCTTTACAATTTTTATTATGGAATACTGCTCTTTGGAAGACTTGAACCTAGCCAGTGACGCTGTAGTGTGGAAAAGTACTGGGCGCAGCGTATTTAAATTTAGGTGAATAAGATTACCATCGAGTCGAAAAAAAGAAGAAGATGGGATACTGTGTGGCAGTCGCAGGCTAGGCTGACAAAGTTAGTCTTAACCCTTAAGATTACGGCTCCAGAAGTTTTTAGACTTGTTCTCGCATTTCTTGGGCAGCCAGTGGGTAAGAAGTGAAGAAGAAGTTATGTAACTAACCTTGCTTGATTGGATGTAAGGTGACCGCTGTGCTGAGCCGGCCGGTACCCAGGCTCACCAGGTGAGGAGTATTCGTCGCCACCCTGGAATGATAAGAAGAAAAATTAAACAAAGGTCCATAAATAATAGAAAACTTTAGTAATACCTAGTTATCATTCTAGACACCTTATAAGGAGAAAAAATAACTGGATGTTATGATTTGTGGATTAAAGTCATCTTCATTTCAAGTTAAATACAATATCATTCGCACTTGAAAAAGTCAATAGCATAAATGCTAGTCCCAAACGGGGATTAACCCCTATTATACTTCACATTGTAAATCTATATCATTGCCAATAATCCAGGGTATCCAGCTAATGCCCAATCCCACTGGGCTATCCTTGAAATTTACTCAAACCTAGAGTGCACCCTATACATGTTATTCCACATAAAAATTCTGAAATAAGTATAAAAACAAAAGATTAGTATAAATGCACAACGGCTCTTCCGATAAGCAATAAATTATAATTGCCGTCGTAAAATATAGCTATTAATACGACCTCATAGCCCCTATGTTTTAACGTCATTTATAAGGCTTCGTGCAATCAACAATTATTCCGTCAGACGCGCTTAAATAAAGGGTTAAAACAAAAAATAATTATGAATTGCTTACAAGTTAATAATTTTGTCTGTTCAACATTAATCTGAAGGGTTAAGATCAATATACATATATTTATAAACAATTCCATGTGGCCATTACTATTTGCACTTGAAGTAGCTAATAGTTCTATTGCATTAAGTGATTGCGCGTCGATGAGGTTACATCTTCGTTTTTATTTATCTTATCTAAACTGCATTACATGAGCTGTTAACTAATGCTATGTAATGAACACAGGAAATGTATGCAAGATTTCTTTGTAGTTATTTCTAAGTCAATTGGGATTTGAGTCATTAGGGAATAACTAACAATGACTTGTAAATCTTGCATCTTCCTTGTTAATAAATCTATTATGTTACTTACATTGTGTAAGATAACCGATACTAAATGCATTTTGCTTACACGTTTTAGTGTCAAAACATACTATGCCGAAGCTACGCGACCGAAATTCAGGGGCTGATTTTACCATAAGTTTACCTTACGCAGAAATTCTGTTTAACTTAAATTTCATTGAGCGGAATAAGTATGTGAGAAAAGAGCATTACTAAAACACGGAACTATTATTTTACTGTAACTCTGCCCTTAGCTACTTTAAAAAATATATTTCTTAAACCATAAAAACCGACTTCAAAATAAGTCAATGGTTTTCTTATCGATCCCACTGTCATAACTGGACCAAATTAAGATGGGCCACACTAGAAGCACCACCTTTCAAATAAAATAATCATCAAAATCCGTTCGCGCAGTCGAAAGTTTTGAGGTAACAAAAAAAATACAGTCGAATTGAATACCTCCTCCTTTTTGAAGTCGGTTAAAAACCTATCATATTTAAAGAACAAAATAAATCAAATACAAAAGATCAGAGAGTAACTGCTAGTTTTATTGCGAAGTTAATAACTGGACATTAAGCAGTGTTTATGGCCGGACCATATGGTAAGCTCAAGGAGGTAGATGTTGCATCATTATCAAGTGGGAACGAATTTATATAAATAAACCATAGTGTACAGAATGGCTGATGATTTTAAGATTTATTTGAATCAATGCAATGTTTTTTGGGCTGGTCTTTAAAGCCTTCTTGAGTTATAGAGTCCTCACACCATGTATTTTAAGATGACTGCATCCAATGCAATTTTTATTTTATACTACAAATTTATTTAAACGCGTAATATTCTAACTACTGTTTATTATTCTCTGTTTATTATGTATTTAGAAATATATAAGTATGTTTATCAGTTGTCTGGTTACCATAACACAAGCTCTGCTTAGCTTGGGATCAGACAACCGTGTGTGAGATGTCCCGGAATATTATTATTATTATATTATTATTATAATATCTTTTACATCGTAAGGCAGTCTTCTTTATTAGAAATTCTTTAAACCTTATCTTCAAACACTGTTAATGAGTAAATGACAAAACACCTAACAAGTTTTTAGTCATTTTTAACCAAACCCAATTGCATGCAGTATTTGCTACATAATTTCATCGATACCAAATTAAAAAACGTTTTTTTTTGTCAGTCAATACACATTTTCAACTTATAAGGATAATTTGTCGCACAGTCTTCTAGTTATTTTCATTAAATAACAGCCATAGCAATAATAGCAACAGCTCCTTATGTTAAACCTCTATAAGCGTAATCATTTAGAGCTTGCGCCATATTTGTATACGTTTGCATTGGACCTAGATTTTTTTGTAACATTGGCATAAGAAATAAAAATAACAGACCCTGATTTATTACAAATTAGGTATAAGGTTCTCTGTATGTAGTAACATGGATAAAGTTATAAGGTACCAAGTCCGATCTGTGAACACAATTTCTAAAATTAAATGAAATATTTTTAGCTTTCTGATATTATTTTGATTCTCACTTTACACTGGGTCTTAAGTGTGGTCTAAACTAAGCCTCATCAATTTAGTTTTTGATTGACATCTATTTTCTATTCATTTGATTAAGTAAACATATTAATAAGATCTTTATCTGGCATATTGGTTTCTTAGCTTTACGCGAATGTTAGACATTGAAACAAAACTACTTTTTACGGATTTAGTCGCGGTTAACATTTTGATTTTAGGTCCCGACGTTTCGACACCTTTGCAGGTAGACTGCCCGTTCATAGAAGATATACCTAGCTCGCATTTATTCACTTGACCACCTATTATTTTCCACACATAAACCTATACTTTCTAAATTAATTATATCGAACACCGTCTCAACAAGGGGTCAGAAGGAAGGAAGACAAGTGACGGTCTATTTTGGGATGCGCGCGCGCCGGCCGCTGCGCTCGCGCACGCGTGACATTCGTTTTGCGGCCAACCCTACGCGATGCAGGGTTAATTATCACACGTTGTTCATTTAATAGAGGATTGTTTTTGCTTGTTTTAGGAGCGGGATTTAAATCTAGCTTTGTAGAAGATGAAAGGATTTTAAAACAATGTTTCATTTAATAAATTTGAATTTTAAACCGATATTTTTCCCTTTCTCGGCGTGTTGCTTTATTTATTTTTATCGAATATACAAACACATATCCTTGTAATTATATTATCCTTTAAAACAATATTGATTTAATCCAAGGTTTTTTAATATTTCTGTGTTACATTAGATGACAGTGATACGAAAATCTACGTTGCAACGAATTGAAATTACTAAAAATCACTTACAAAACTATAGCACCTGTAACTCTAAGCGGTTGCTTACTTAAATCGATAAGTAATCCCTTAAGTAACCATTTACTATGAGTACGGCACTAAACTTACATAGATTACACAATTAACTTTTTACACAACGTACAACCTGACATTTGACCTCTATAACAGTCCAAGTGCGCAATAAAGATCTGTCATGGGTCATTTAGTTATGTGTCTTGTTGCAATAACTTAGTAACTACAGCTTAGTATTTATATACAAAGTGATGCAAGTCTTCGTAACATGCTTCTTAGTGTTAAGAAGCTATCTAAGTTTAAAGTCATTTTTTGGCACAGTCGCCATCAGATATATCGTAGCGGACAAGGTGACCAAATACTTCTGAACAATTTAAAATGACAATAAGTTCTATTCGCTACAAGTTACCATTAATATCTGAACATTTATTACCTCGTTAATATCTGAGCAGATGCTTGTCAATAATTTCTATACAAACTACAAACCAAAAAATCTGGACACTCACTACGTGTTTGTGAAAACGTTGTTGGTTCCATGCGGAAACGGTTACAAGACGTATTGAATGCAGAAGGAGATTACACAAAATACTTATATTTATTTTTGATTCCTCCTTTATATCACGCAATAACGAACTAGGTGAGTTCAGCGTTTGACTGACTGACTTGACGTTTTGAGTGTTCAGATATTTTTGGTTTGTAGTTTGTATAGAAATTATTGACAAGCATCTGCTCAGATATTAACGAGGTAATAAATGTTCAGATATTAATGGTAACTTGTAGCGAATAGAACTTATTGACATTTTAAATTGTTCAGAAGTTTTTGGTCACCTTGTCCGCTACGATATATCTGATGGCGACTGTACAAAAGAACCAGTTTTAAGGCCTATAAATATAATAAATAAATTGTCCGTAAAATCAGACTGACTGTGTGTGTATCAAGATTTTCATCAAATTGGCTTCCGTACCCAAATGTTAAAAACGGGACCCTAGTACTAAGTCTTTGTTTCCTTCTGTCTGCCAACAGGCTGTAATCTCAAGAACCGCAATAGCTAGACCGTTGAAATTATCATAAATTATTTATTTATTTATTTAATGAACATCAAAGCGTACAACATTACAGTTGAACACCAATTCGTTGAACAATGTCATAATCATACAGTATTATGCAATGATATTCTAATAAACAGATATGTTATAAGCGTGCAATCGTGAAGACTCGAAAACGTCCTAATTGGGACGTATTGCCATTAACAACAACACTATTTGTCTCTTTTTTTCTTATGGGTTTTATCGCGCTTTCTCTCTTTCGCTAGCTGCCGCGCTGCGCGGAACACTTTTTTCGATTGTTTTGTATGTGTATAACATATCTTTTTATTAGAATATCATTGGTATTATGTATTAATGTTGCCGCCATGAAAACATTTTAACAAACATTTAATGTAAAGAACCCCTCGGAAGCGAATCCGACTTGCACTTGTCCGACTTTTTTTATTAATCACTAAAGATTTTCACTCTCAGACTCACAAAATAAAAAATGTCTTGAATTTTCTTAAGTCAGTGATTTTCTGCCACTCTGTGGCAAGAGTCAAGCGCAAAGAGCATACTGTTTTACAAATTAGCTGTAGCCACGGTGGTCTGAGGAAGGAAATGTGCATCTATTTAAAGTGTCCCCTGCACGTGCATTTGTTCTTGTTGTTTTAGCATCTGTAATTCTCAGTAGTAAGTATATTAAGTAGCTGCGGTGAAACTTAGGTTTACTTAGTACTTTAAACTTTAGTCTTAGAGATAGTCTAGGGTTTTCTTGTATGATTTCACTTAGAAAGTAATAGATTACATTGGTTGTTTATTTCGCTACGATTTCAAGAAATTCAACCAAAAAGTATATTTAGATAAATTGGAAATGAATGGTAAATGCATAAAGAGGTAAAATCATTTTTTTTACTTGTAGGTTTCTTAGCTTTTCACAGCTTTCTTATAACAACTTACGTAAGACATATCAGTTTAAGAAACCAATAGTGAGAGAATTTTCTCATATACTGCCTATAACAGTCTTTTCAATATTAATTAAAAATCCGTAAACGAAACAAATTTGTTCATTAAAGTTATTTACACATAAGTTGCCAGAGCGGTAAAGACTGTTGACAAGACCTATTTCTTTTAGTTATCGTCTTGTCACTTTTTTTTATTCCAATAAGGGTGACACTTATACACTTTTGTCTCTCCTCATAGCTAATATGCAATAGATGCATGACCTGTGCATCTATCCGCCTTGGCATGCAGTTTGGCGCCAGTGCGAGATTGTCTGACATGTATATTAGCTGGCTCCTATGCGTTGTAATGCATGCCACTAATATATATAATAAATATATATAGCAATACGATGCTATTGTTATGTCTGAGAAAGTTTCTAGGAATTTTGATATGAAATTGTTTAGTAATGTGTAATAGGTTTACCTAAAGAGTTTTGACTCAAAATGATTCTTTACGATACAAACATTGCATTAATTATAATGAAATGAAATAGTTTATTCTTGCAAATAGGACTATATAAATCACTTTTACAATGTCTTCTTAAGCTAGATCAAGTTGATATATATAATTATCGGGTTAATGGAAAAACCAACTTTTCTACACTGTCCAGGGTCTGGGTATTTGTGGTATCTTCGTTGTCTCTGAATTCCAAAACACAAGTGCTCCAGCTACTTACTTTGGGTTCAGAGCAATGTGTGTGATGATGTCCGCATTTATTTATTTACATTATTATTTAATTATATGTTTTATTCTGGTTAGACTCTAGCATTGGAGACATAATTAATATTAAGCTCGATGACATATTGCGTAAGTTCATCACAGATCACCGAGTCTCTTTCAAATGTCCCGATTTCAACAAACCTCATAAAACTTTACCTTCATCAAAAGCTTAAAATCCTTTTCCATCAACAACATTAAAAATAACCTCCACATTTATAATTACTTCAAAACAAACAGAAAACCAAACATATTACAATGACGAATCCCAGGTTCGACTCCCTGCTACACATCAATCACTAACCACAGTTTAATGTTATCCGTCTGTCGCATTAACAGGATCTTATAATAAAACTATTTTTAACACGACCTTATACTTAACACAATAAGGTCTATATTTCTATGACTATGATGACAGCAACAAGTATGACTCAAGCATATTTTGCAGTTGAATGCACCCTTATGTGTATAAAATTAAGGGTTATTTTCCCCTGTTTTGTTTTATTGTGTGTCTGTTGACAGGAATAGATGCAGACAGACCACGTGTCGTTTTGTATATTTAGTATTTTTTTGTTTTGATTTTTTGTTTCCAATGCGTTTGGGATTGAAATGGACAGGACGTGGTTGAAAAAGTACGGATTATTGGTAGGTGTATGTCAGGTGTGGATTAAACTGTATAAATAAAATAGATATAGACTTACATGATAGATACGACAGGGTATTATAATCTGTATTCATTTGAATAATTTATTGGTATTTCTTTATTTTTGTGAAGACAAATATCTAGGGATAGAGAAGTTTATCAGACGAAAGGGAATGCTTTTGACCAGCTTAATAGCAGTTGGCTCTTATCTAGGGTACAATATTTTTTTATATACTGTTTGAATAAGTACAGTCACGATCAATAATCTGTATACACAGCGAAATTGTAACATACATTTTGCGAAACTTTTGATTTGAAACTCAAAAAGGTGAACATGTAGGTTACTGCTTTTAATCATTTCTTAATTACGCGTTTTACAATACCTATCTAGATTTGAAGAAAAAACTAATTAAAAATTGGAGAGTGTATGCATATTTTTATTCGTGACTGTGCATTAACCTAAGAGCTTCTTGATTAGCTCTTAAAAGATTTTACTACAATGTTGTTTTCCTGTACAAGCAAATATTTTGCTGTTATTTGCGCATCATTTTATATGTTAGCTTCGAAGTCAATAATCACGTATCAATTGCCACCAATAACATCTAGTTACGACCACTTTACAGAGTTTCAGTCTAGAACACTAAATTGCATGTAAGTGCACAATTTTGTTTCGACCTTGGACTATTTCTTAAATAATAACAGTTTGTAATTGTTCTACAAGGGTAACCTATTGTCCCATTTGATACTTTTTGATTTGGTACTTAAAATTCTTCAAGCTTCTGGTATAGGTATAAAAGTATCGATAATTGGGTAATAGTGTTGCTCACTTCTGTTTTATTTCTAGCTATCTCTAGTTTATATTTTAATACTTTTAGACAAAAGCCTTACTCTTCCATTTTTTTCTAAATTAACCCCTGTGCCACCTCGGACCACTAATCGCAAATTTACAATAAGTTAGCGTCAGGTAATTTTCAATGCTTTTAGTAAATACTATTTTAGTAAAAAGTTAAGTTCTGTACTTTGTACTCTTGTACGTAATACATAACTGCTTATCCTTCTGCAAAGATGCTGTTTTATTAGAAAGTTGTACGAGTATCTTTACATAAAAACACAAACAAATGCTTAAAAATAAGTTTCAGAATCTAATTAGAAGTGTAAATTTAACACCAATTTCAAATCATATCTACCAAGTAACCCGATCTTACAATAACTACACGTATCTAGTGTACCTGGGTGTCAGATTGCGGTGTCGGGTAGCCGTAACGCTAGAGGTTTTATCATTTAACCACTGAACCGCGAGGGTAAACGGGTTGCAAATAGGTATGGTTAGTGATCGATGTGAGTGTGGGTAATGGAGAATGACGTGTTTGCGGGATGATTCATGTTGGTAATTAGTACTATTATTGATAGATAGTAACTTACAGATACGTGATTTTATCCTGGTACAAAGATATGCGATTTTAAAGTTTAGTAGAGACGACACAGATGGAACCATCTGTGTTGTATGGACACATGTAACATCCAGTATCCATACTTGGACCAGTTATTTATTTTAAAACATGATTGAATAAGATATGAAAAGTAAAAAAAAAAGAGGTTTAGAAGAAGTTATCAAGCATGAGAGATTTTGAATCAATCCAGCTTTACCTGGATAAATAAACACCTGGAAAGTGTGAAATAGATGGAGGATAAAGAAGTTTCTTCTGTAAGGGGATAGAAATGATAAGGAGCAAAAACATAGTAGAGCATCACTTCCAATTGAAACTTAAAGCGACTATAAAGCACATTACCTTTGCTAACACAAATCTTGCGTGATGAGGAAAATATGTAACTACGCGAATTACTGACCAACATTTGTATTTAAAACATTACGAAGCAAACCTCTCGAACTCATCATTAAAGTATAGAAATCACATAAATGCGTGTATGTTACAACAAATATGTTTATAATAGCTATGAACATCATAAAATTACGCCATGGCCTCACAACTATTAAATAACTATGATACTTTAGTCATGTAACTATTTAAACTGTTTGGCGGCATAATATGTCAGCAGGAAATGTAAGATTACTGTAGTTTTATGTTTATTTAATTTTCAGGTTATATAACTTACAGGAGCTGAGATGAGCTGAGAGTTGGTGACCTGTGTAATATTCTAGTACTATATGGTATATTCAATTTTATTCACTTCATCATCTCCATGCCGTGTTCCCAATTATTTGGGGTCGGCGCAATGCGTATTCAGCTTCCATTCATCTCTACAACTTGTCATCTCAGCATTCACTCCTTTCTTTCTCATATCGTCTTTCACACAATTCATCTATCTCTTTTTTGGTCTTCCTTTGCATGTATAGACATTCACATTCATACTCATACTCGTCTAGTTAGGTGACTATTAAATTTTATTTACCTAGATAATATAACCCCATTGATATGAAAGTCTGTGTTTTCATTTTATTCTAGTGGCAATACGACATTATGGTAGTTTTAAGCTGGTCTCATAATAGAACCTAAATCTAACCATAGGAACGTGACGAAACGACGTAATCCCATCGTATTTGGCCTGTTTGATTTGTCTTCATTGGTACTTACTTCCTAGCTTATTTTCTGATGCACTTTACACTTTTAATTTTGGTAGAGTTTTAAATGAGTGTCCATTCCTATCAGGAAGTATCTTAATTTAAATATCGTCCGATGGAAAATCCCGTTTGATGAAGCTGCTTGCGTTACATGTCAGCAATCGTTTGCATACCCATCTCGCTTGATAAGATAACCGCATTTACCTATTGACTCATTTAACTGGAGCACGGACATAGTTTCACAAGTTTTCTATTGAGATATTACTTTGCAAACTCTTAGTAGGCCTAGCAACCTATTAAGAAGGCCATTGAAAATTGAAACAAAGCCGTACTTTTTTACATTTTATCAATTAGGTACTTATATGGTGCTTTCTTTCGTTTCCGAAAAGGTACACCACTTTTATATGACTGCGAAATTATTTTTGATCAGAAGCTGTGTGATATATTCAAAGAAAATACTTCGCTCCATTAGGATTCATCATTAATCATTCTCAAAGTTAAATACAATAAAACAAACATTAATTACTTCCAGACCACACAAATGCAAACATCAATAACCCAAATCATCTTAATTACTCCCAAACAAAAACAAAACAAATAGGTCACTGGAACTAACTAGTATTGATAATACGTGTTAACGTCTCCCCTACATAATATATTACTTATTGACAACTGATAACAACTTGCATACTGCAGATTAATTAATACGACGATAAGGAAATTGGGGCTAGTAGATTGCATTATCGTGCAACGCACCCAAAATGTAGAGGAAATCGATTAGGCTGCTTAGACTGATAAGTTTATCAAAATTTGCTTAAGTTTAATTTTAAATATAATATACAAATATTTCCTAAATTTAATGTATAAAATATATTTCGCATAGCAAATATTTTTGATTTGCTGTGGTCCTAGCAATGAGGACTGTTTTAGTTTTATTTTCTATCGCTTTTCGGAAAATAAATGCTTAACGACTTGCATACATCGTACATTTAATTAAACGATTTTATTTTTAAAAATACCGTAGACAATGGCTCGAAAAAGGGGAGGCCTATACCCAGCAGTGAGAGGACAAAGGCTGTGCATGATGATGATGTGCAAAAATATATATTAATATAGTTAGACTGGATGCGAAAGGCTGAGAGCTGGGTGTTACTGCAACTCGGAAGAGGCTTATGCCTAGTAGCGTGCCATAATTTAAATTGATACTCACCTAAAAATCTCAATCAATCAGTCCCCTAAGTAAGCATAATTGAATTAAATATCCACTAACTATTAAACTACATAGAACTTTATATAGCAGTGATTAGCATAGTTCCAATGACCTACAAACAGTGTTTTTGTGATGGCAATGACATATCTCATTGTTTGGTACTGTTATCTCTCTGTGACTCAAGATTTACTCTCACTCACACCAATATCAGATTTCAAACCTTATAACTAAGTTTATAGAGTCGAGTTTTGTGTGGTGGAAGAGAATAGTCGTTTGTCTTTGGAATTAGGGTGAATGATCAATGATTAAATGGTGTAGGACTGATTTTAATTTATGTGGCAACGTATATTAGCTCGAATGTCTTTTGTGAAATATTAGCGCTTTAAATAGACGTCTGCTACAAACTACTGCGGAATTAAAGTTTGTCGCTTTCTTGAACTTTAAATATTCTGTGTTTATAATATACTAGCTGTGTCCTGCGGTTTCACCCGCGTGAATGACAATTCATACACTATCTTCATAAATTATAGCCTATGTACTATTCCGACGTCTAAACGAAATTTTTGTAAAGTTTCATTAAAATACATTCAGTAGTTTTTGCGTGTAAGAGTAACAAACATCCACACATCCATTCTCACAAACATTCACATTTATAATATTAGTAAAGATTAATATATCTAAGAAAAAAAAATCAAAATTGAGAAAACAATGGAAGAGGTTATTGTATAAATATCTATTTGTAAGAACTGTGAAATCAAATCCTTTCATTCACATATTAGCAATACAGTACGTGTTAACGACCTGAATAATAAATAAGGCATTATGTGCAAAACTGTATTCATATTAAAAATGCCTTACTTGTAGCACTAAGCGTCATTCCACTCACAAATAACGGATACAGCTTACATCATCTTACTTAGATGGTATATTAAACGACTATACGATGTACACTCGCCAACACAAGTGCGTAGAACATCAATATAAGTTTTACAAGTAGTGTAGTCTAAGTACATTTTGTCCCACTGCTGGGCAAATTCTCCCTCTTTCACGTCTATCCCGTAATATGTGCAACTAGGAAACAAAATATATGTAGAAGATCACAAATCTGTTAAAAATTTAGAAAATCAAAAAATCAAAATTAAAAATCATACAAATATTATTAGTAGGTATAATTAGGTATTCCCCCTTTGCTTCACATACGTAAGTACCCAGCCACAATTCCTCAATTTTATGGTGATACTGCTATTCGGGGTGAAACTAAAAATCCCAAAAAATAAAAAGCCCGATTTTCTGGGTTCAACCCTTCCATACTTCTAAATAGAGTTATAAATATAATTTTGTTTATAAACTTTTGTTGCTGTCTATACATTCAAATCAGGTAATCGCACCAATTTAAAGTGATAAGATTTATTTTATTCAAAGTTCAATTTAGTGGTTTCCACTCGGATTAGCGGACTTTCACTATGACTCAGAAAATTATTAAATTGTCGAGGAAATCTTATGAAAGTGAGACCCGAAATTGGTTGTTGAGTAATATTTGTAATTATATTGTTATGTAAGTCACACTTTTTTTTGGCCGAGTTTTGTTTTTGCTTAAAAAATACTTATAATGCTTTTGATGGTTCAAACTCCGACATAACTAGCTTACACGGCTAACATGCAGTCGTTTGTATCTTTTAAAAAGAACCTCTTCAACTACTCTGACTAAGTTTATGTCTTACCTCCACAGCTTTTAATTATGCTAACCACTTAAACTTTTGGAGCCCCAATATTGAACAAAGGCTTCCCTTATCTTTATCTTAAAAGTAGATTTAGAACTGTCACTCCATTGTATTCAAATCAAGCTTCCTTTTTCTACTATGACATTACTCAAAAAATAAAGAAAAACAACTCTTTTTTACTATGACGTCCTAGTACCATGATTACGATATTAACGTAATAGACAGTGAAATAGAAGAAACTAGAGCACATTGAATATTGATGCAATCCAAAACAATTGTAACTCATTCAATAGACCCATCACAAATAGGACAATAGAATGTATTTCACTTTAATTCATTCAAATTGTGCAACTCTATTGTAGCTACTGTTTTGTGTTTTGGATTATAAAATTGATTTTAAACAATTATCCCTATTTATACGCTTAATTTAGTGATAATTTTCAATTTGGATATAAAAAACACCGCCAACGATCCTTTATTGACATACTTTATTTCATACTTTTAAATCTAATATAAGAACAAACTCTAACCATACTAAAATTAAAACTTACATAAATAAATAAAACTAAGTGGCGTCAAAAAACTCATCGTCATCCTTGTCAATGGCGGGAAGCGTGCCATCTTTTATTTGAAAGCTGGCTAATAACATTTGTAGTCTACTTATAATAATCTATAGGAAATTAAGTTTTTTATTGGGCTAAGAATGTGTTTGATATATCCACACATAGCCAATACATTATACCAGATGAAACTATATTTTCTTGTATATATCTAGTCAGTGAAAAAGTTTAAAATACAGATGTTTTTCCTGTAGTTATTGGTAAAGTGTATGCAAAACATTCCCTACATATTACAATAAATGTGTGTACGTAATATCAAGCAAACAAGTCAAACATAACTCTACATAAAAACAAATCAGAGCCAATTACAGATTGACTCACAAATAGGGAACCATAGACAACAATGGGATAACTCATAGACTAAATTAATTTAAATTCCATTATTTATTAGGTTTGCATTGAGTTTAATAGCCATGACAAGTCAATGAGGGCGGAGATTTTTCGAAATAAAATTACCTAGTTTTGATTAGAATTTATTAGGAACGCGTAAATCGTTTGTGGTGGGATTTTCTTGTGAGCGTATGTTAATGTACAAGGAAAATGCTTCTTGCAGCCATTTCCCTGTCCTGTGAGTCATATGTAAACATTTCTACCGTTTCAAACATGTTTAAATTGTATAAGGTGTGCCCTATCGGGTCCATATTGTATCTATACTAAAAGAAATTGTACCACCTGTTATGTAACATATGGAATGCTAATAAAGATTTGAGTATTGAGTATTTTGTAAGTGAAGTTGTTCTACACAATAAACTTTGTAATAGGTCATCGTTACTAAAACATATGTGTTCATTGTTTTCTGAGACTAAAACGAAAAGACTTTGAAATAAAACAACTTTTAACTATTCATATCTCGATTTTAGATCCGTAAGACATTTGTTTCATAAATTCACCTAGTTTACCGATACACCATCATACAAAAAGTTCTACCAAATCTATTTAGATTATTTAATAGTAACCTACCAAATATAAAAATTACTTAATTATAAACACAAAGAGATTTCAAAAACCGCATCAAATCACACACATAACAAACAATAACAATACCATACCATTAACACTTAACCCTTTACCAATCAACAACAAACACAACAACAAACATTCAACCAAAATAACCCTAAACTGCCTCATCACCTTATACATACATACAAACAAACAAACAGTTCATGAATGAATCACTGCGTTATTCGCTAATATAAAATTAGACGTCCCGTACAAAATACGAGTAAAACGAAACACACACACATTCCTACCGGTAACGTCACGCGTAGTGGAATAGATCAAAGATTATACTATGATATACAGATGCGATATGTAGGTTATAAATATTCAATAAAATATAGATAATAATATGCATCAATGTAAAGAAAAACCGACTTAATGAAATTTTGTCCGGTACCACCTGAGGTAAAGCTATTTTTTTTTGGATTCGATTAACTATTGCCGGAGATATAGGTTAACAGACATACAAAAAAGCATACCCTTACATTGAGAGCTTCCTCGTTTTAAATCGGAAAAAAACGTAATATTTTAAAACAGTGCAGAACTTATTTTATATACCTAGGTGTATATATTCTATAGGTACTACAAAGAGTGGGTAGATATTGTAGTCAAATAAACTGATTTCACAAATAACAACAATTTGAATGAGTAGATACGCTAATCAATTTAGTAAATGATATCAAATTATCTAAACAACTAATAGCTTTCTAATGTAAACAAGAAATATAGCACACGCATTAAGCTTATCATGATTATTTTATTAATAAATGCTTAACAGGTTTTAACAAATAACAATTGATTCCACATAAATGTAACATGGTACAACTTAATGGTATACTCTATCGATGACAATAAGATATTTTAAAATGCATTTACAATTCCCGAATTCATCGCGTAACAAGAATACAGAAAAAATATACCGTAGAATCGAGAACCTCCTCTTTTTGTAGTCGGCTAAAAATACGGTTTATAAAACAGATGGTTGTATGTGACAAAAGCCAGATATTGTTTTATGACATTAAATTATCGGACGATGGGATTATAGTCATCATTTATCAGAGAAAGGTTACAAACAGTTTATAATTACAAAAATCAATTTCAAATAATGTTTATTTCAATGAAATAATTTAAGACAGTAAATTTACTGCCGAAGGCGTGGCAATTGGCTAGCTGATTAGAATATCGTGAAATCGTGAGTGAAAACCAAACTTCGCTGTACGTTTGACATGCGACCACGATTCTAGAAGTATAGACATTATAATAACAGGATTGAATTATGCAGACAATAATTTATAGTATTGCCAAAGAATAATAATATATTATCGTTCATCTTTTTAGCTTCACTAGCTGTTGCCAGCGGATTCACCCGCATGGATGTCTGTTGTTGCAGTATCAAGTAGCCTAATGTCGAACCAACCTGATCAATCATCAATTTATTGAACACAGTTCCGCAGTTTAAACGTGAAAGGGTAACAAACAGACAGACAAACAAAGTTACTTTCGCATTTAAATGGATGTATTAGTGTGGATAAAGCACTTAACGACTCTACTGACTGGGTGCTTGTTGACAGGACCTACTATAACAAACATATTTACTTATGTAAGTAGGTATGCCTCACAGAGATTCCCAAAAAATAGGCATAAAACCAAACCAGGTCACATCTGTTTGTACGTCAACCAGGAATATAGCTGAGTTCAGCTGACGGGTCATCGACCTCTCATAGTTGCATCAATTTAGCTTAATTATTGTTTGTGAACTAGGGCTGGCCGCTGGCTCGGGCTAACCGATTTTATATAGTGGTAAAATAAATATCGTGACTTTGATGGATTGAGTAATAGATATTTGAACAGTTGTGTTTATTTATTATAGAGAGTTTTATAGGGGATATTCAGTAAAACTATATTTATGTCAATAGCCTGACAAAACGAAACAAAATAAGTCCTTTTTTTGCTTCGCAGTAGTCATCTCACGAAGTAATAAGAAAAGGCAGATCTGCATGAAATTCTCGCAAAATACAACGAAAATTATGGATGAAGGCTAATGCATTTACAAATATTACCTTTTTACCTCTTAATTTCTGTATTGTCTGCAGAAATACTATGCAGAAATGTCTTATTTAACTATAGGTATTTGGAAGAGTATGTGGGCCTAAAAACTGACATCAATGTATTTAGATTAAAAACTCTGTAATCACATTTAAATTTGTAGTAGAAGTGACAGTGACCCACGTCACCCACGTGTTATGGGTTGCCTATCAAATAAATGATTTCGGCGAAGTGTAATACAATACAACTCTGCCTACGCTTTCTAGGAATATTGAGATTGTATAAACATACTTTCATCATAATCATTACACTGTGACAGTCATAACATAAAGGAGACATGAGATTAATTAAACAAAGCTCTGTGGCACACTGTATTTTATAAGAAAAGTAACATCAAAAACATACTTTCGACTTGATAATCTCCTTTTTTGAAGTCCGTATAAACAATTAAATTTTTACAACTTTCATGCCCTATTGCCACATTCTAAAATAACCATCACATAACGTAAAAACATTTCAACACAGGCGAGAATCGTAAGTAGTTACAAAAGGTGACGATTCCCTCGACAATGTTAATTAAAAACCCTATATCTAAAACAATATTAATGCCAGCCCTATTTAAAACACTCGTATTTTATTCTAACACCTCTTTGATCTAGTGACTGAGAAATGACTTCCTGACACATAAATATGGTGGAATCTTAGAGGACAGATAAAAACTACAGAGTGCACATATCAAGGTATGAATTGTGAACATTAGGGTGAACTAGTCCCGTCTTAAAAATAGTATCAAAACAGAACGCGAGTTTTAATAAAACTTACTCAAATCCTAATAATATCCGTAACATATAATATTACAACGATATTTTTGCATAAACGTCTATCGTTGCACGGCAAATAAATCAGTAAAAGAATGTATGACATGCAGTCAAAAATGTGCTTACGCTCTGTGCAATGGGCTTTTAGCGATACTCGCACTCTATTCTTTCAACTCTTTTTTACTCTATCTTTGGAATCCTATGGCAGTGTTTTGTAATGCGGGCGTCCAATTTAATTGTTGTTTGTATAACTACTGAACTAGTTTATTTTGGTGATGGTTTGTCATGTTCTGTTATTGTTTGTTACGTGTTAAAAATAATTAGAAACGTGGGGTATGTTATCATCGTAATCTTTCTTATGTATAACGAAATTGAAAGTTATAGAATATAATCTACTCCCCAACTTAGCAAATATATTTATTGGATTTAAGCGACTGAAAACCAAACTTTGTACAAATAATAAACACGGAAAAAATTTAACGTTTAACAATAAAATAATATATAGATAGGTAAGAGGGATTTCATATACATTTAACACAAAAATTGCTTTTTTAAACATAACACGAATAGGAGCCTACGTAAATCGACTTATCTATGCTTCGTCATCTAATAATGCAACTGAGTAGGATAAGCAGTTGCATAGAGCAATAACCTAGGAATTAATAGTACCAGCATGTTCCAGTATATAGTACAGATAATAGAAGACCGCTTTGATCATATCTAGTTTATCCAGGACGTAATGTTTAGACCTAGTTTGTTATTTCCGTTGTGTGTTATGTCTAGTTTAAATCTAATAACAAAAATGACGTTAATGCAGCTTAATCTAGCTTTAATTTATTTTATTGAACTTAGGGCATACAATAAAAAAACATCAAAAATAACTATTTTATATAAAGCTCAAAGCCCCGGGACTTTTGCCCAGCAGTGGGACAACTAAAGAGGCTGGCATAATATAATATTATAGGGTATCATCATTAAATAATTGAAGGCCTACTTCTGGTGTCAAGTTATTTGAAAGATTTCTTTTATTTACTTTTTATTTACTTCGGAAAAGTGAATCTGTTCCACAGAATCTTTGTTTACACAACAATAGACTATAATTGTAATCCTCGGCCATGTATAAACAATCCGAGATCCAATAAGTGGACATCCAAGGTTAAGAGCCTGAAGCCCTGCAGTGCACGAGGGATGGCACGTAGCCCGACAGAAAGGGTTACATTTTCATTAAATATCTATGCCTTGATTACGTAGAGCTTCCTGTACATCTTAAACTTCCAATAGTTAAAATTTATTAAAAAGCTTCTGATCCTACACAAATAATAATATTATATTTAGTTCGATCCAAAATCTCGGAGACAACAATCGGAAAGGATTCACTTTCCGACGTTTTGTCAAAATAAACTGCGATAGAATCCTTTTAAATAGAAGTTTTATATCAATTATGTCAAACTGCAACATTGAAGAATTATTAGAAAAGGAAAAAAAATAGCAAATTTCAGCTCCAAAATAGTAGCTAATTCATATAATATAACATACCTTTCATCTTTTAAATACCAATACAGCAGATCAAAAGCCGTTCTCCAAAACTCAGATGAATAAACAAACAAACTCGTTTCCCAGTAATAATATGATTATCTTTCACAAAAAACTACCTCTCATTATTGCGTTGTTTGTAATTGTTTTATAACTATGTGTAAGTACTAAAGGTAATTATTGGTTAATTATTGGCCTTGGAATATAAGTTGATTCAATACACCAGTTACATAATATTCTGCCTTTTTAACCGACTTCAAAAAGTAGTAGGTATTTAATTCGAATGTTTTTTTTTTCATGTTTGTTTCTTCGTTACTTTTGACTGGATGAACTGATTTTGGTGATTCTTTTTTTCTTTCTTCCAGTGTGGTCCCATTTTGTCCAGTTACGACAGTGGGATCCATAAAAAAACAATATACAACTTATTTTGAAGTCGGTTTCTTTTTGACGACTGCCTCGTTGGCCTAATGGTGCTAAGCGCGACTGCTACGCTAGAGGTCTTGGGTTCGATTACCAAGTCGACCAAGGTGTTATTGGGTTTTTCTATGAAATTCTCAGTAGTAGGTCGGAGTTTGGATTTGTGCCCTGTTAGTGGCTGTTAGTGGCTGGTGTGTTTTTCTTTTTGTCAGAATTATTTATGTAATCTTCTAGAGTACGTAGTAGTTTTTGTAGTAATATGCAATGAGTAGTAATAATTAATTAATTAATCTGATTGAAAGTGATTTCTGCTCGGTCGTTGACTCATACGATTGTATTTGATATCTTGTTTTACTTTTTATCTGTTACAAATTGTCTAGACTTTTGAATTCTGTAATTAAAGGCTGCAATCTTACAAATTGCACTTACATAAATATTTTCTTAAGTAAAACCAACTTTAGTCATTCAGTGAAAATATATTGAAAAGCATCTAATCGGTGGAATTAATACAGACTGTTTCTTCTTCACAGTGCATTGGACAAAAATCGTTTAAAAGCAAATGACTACCCAATTTTTTATTCAAATTCGTTTATTTTTAGGTATTGACAAATAAAAAAAAACAAAGAAGTACACAAAGTAAACAAATGCAAAATAACACCAAAATTAAAACTAAGTTTATGGGTCTTGGCTAAACTTTTTCTCAAAAATTACCTAGCTGTTTTTCGAACTTAAATATAAAGTATTTTATAGAAGTTTTTAAAAGAACAATATAATATAATCTCTATGAGAAGAGGCCTTTGCCCCATAATGGGACAGTTAATCTTGTTCCCAAGTATTCCGTAAGCCACTAAGTCTGTAGTTATTGTTTATAATAATTATATGTCATTGACCTCGATGACATAACACCGTGGGACATAGATAACGCGATCTATATCTTAATTACAGTTTGTGCGGTGTAGCATGGTGCGGGTGACAGTTGTCAGTCATTTTTCGTTTCACTCTTGAAAGTTGCCGCCATTTACAATTATGACTTTAGTATTTCAGGTGCACCATATTTTTAGTATATTAAATCATAAATCATGGTTATTTATTAAATTAAACCAACCAGAATGTTCTAGTTTACAAATATAATTATATTAGAAGACAAAATAAGCAAAGTGTTATGCGTAAAACGTAACGCCAAATACGACTTTAGGTATGGGATGGTACTGCTACGATGGATAGTCGATATTTTGATAACTAATAAAAACGCACTTTTTTTTGTCTAAACTCATATCGGTGTCAGAATCATCTGAATGGTCACTCAATTCATCATCTGAATCTGTGACTGATATTTTAACGATGTCTCCATTAAATTATCAATATGGACATCACGATCCCAATCAGACATAATGTCCCTTTTTGTTTTAATCACGACCTTCGATCAGTCTTCAGGCTGAACATTGTTGATGGCCTGTTGCAGTAGGATCAGCATCTTATTTGCCGTCAAAATTCTATCATAAAAAAAAAATATAAAATACCGTGTTACAGTGCTTTGAATGCGTTTTTATTTATTTTATATACAAAAATATTTTTTTTAATTGATACAATAATGAATATTGCAATTTAATTTTATATTAATGCAAGCTACTGACTATGCAGTTCTCGTAGCAGAATTTTGGGCCGACACTATATAAATAAATTGTCATCGACACGCTTAGAAGAATTTAATATTACAATAATTTTTATAACAATAAAAAAGGGAATGTGATTTTTGCTGTGAAAAACGTAATCGATAAAAATGACTTGCATAACGTTACATCCTTAGCCATGTGATACTGATAGATTTCAACGTCATACTGACAAATGTCACCCGCACCAAGCTACAGCGCACAAGGTATAGTTGGAGTGCTGATCTATATATTATGTTGATAGTGTGTATATGTCTTATCTATTTAATAGAAACAAGATATTGTTGTATAGGGGACATAGCTTGGAACACTATCACATACTTAAGCATTATTTTACATAACACATTTATCTATCACAAAGAATGCGTTTTCATTTTAATTTTGAAATATTTATGGTCCCAAATCCAATCTAAAATAAGAGTTGAATTATGTAGTTCAAGCAGGTACATACATTCTAGATCACAATAATACTACAATATGAAAAGAAATGGCGTTATATTGCATTAATGAACCGCTATAAATAAATAAATGCGGACAACATCACATACATTGCTCTGAACACAAAGTAAGTAGATATTAAGCACTTGTGTTATGGAATTCAGAAACAACGAAGGTACCACAAACACCCAGACCCGAGACAATGTAGAAAAGTGACTTTTTACATTGACCCGTCCGGGGATCGATCCCGGGACCTCAGAGCTAGCGACACCTTGAAAACCGGTGCGTACGCCACTCGACCACGGAGGTCGTCATCCATCGCTATGTTTTCAAACATACTAGAAATAACACTTAATAATAAATATATTTAATTCACAGATAATACTGTAATGTGTGTAATGTTTCGAAGGGGGAGTGTTGAGCAAAACAGATAAACAAAACGATGACTCAATCTACAAGCTTTTACTTTTCTTATAGTCCAGTCAACAAAGAGATTGATTTTGACTTTCATATCTTAATAACTGTTTGAGCTAGCTTCATGAAATTTGGGCTTCTAGATGTCCTTATGGATATAATTAAATACACTTAGTTTTATGTGTTTACGTTAAAGAGGTTTTGAGTTATAGAAGGGTCAAAAGTGGCACCAAGTAGTTCGTGTAATGATACACTTGGCGCTGGCTAGCCAGTTCCTTTACTTGAACTTAACTTGACTCGCTACCGCGTGTCTAGATCCCCAAATAACTTGAAGGAAGTAGTATCCAAAAGGTAGTATTCAATCGAAGAAGTTTTTTTTCAATTTTTACTCTTCCGGAACGTGTAGTTCGAAAATAGGTAGGAATTTGAAAAAGTGCATAAGGTAAAAGTTGTACATAAGTTTATAAGCTTTCATTGCGTAGAAGACTTCTTATCGCCATGACGCACCGTTTAAAAGATATTAGCGAAAAACTGAAAAATGGGACCTTTAAACCCCTCCCCCCACTCCGCCTCACCCCCTAGACGTCAGGACTTTTAGTATGTTAACTATCTAAGCACTCTGAACAATTTTCTGAAGTAATTGCTTAGGGCCTTGCTCACGCACTCTACAACTACTTTTGGGTGATTTATTGACTGAACTATTATGACATATTTACATTAACATTTAATCAAAAAGTTTGTCATCAATATAATCTATCGCCTATTTACAGCTAATCAACTAATAAAAAGCGATTACTTTAAAAGATAAATTTAAATACTAAAGCAGTTCCGAAGAAATAAAACACGTAAGCATTTAATTCGAAATCATAAAAATCTCTGAGGCAAATGAATCACAAACATTTTCACAACAATTTTCGAAATAAAAAGTCTTGGGAAAGTTTTTTGAAAAGTCAAAATAAGACTTCTTGGTACTATTGCGTCCGATTTGAAATGGGTACATGACTAATATTGTTTTTATTTTAATGTCAAATATAAGACATGTATTCCATCTTTTTTTACAGAACAAGAAACTCATGTCGATGCTTCAAATCTCCCCTGACGTCTCACTTTTTTTACATTTTCTTAGAAACAGAAGCAAATTAAACCCAACAGGAGCAAAATTTTTACATGAATCATCATTTACGCATAAAATTTGAAGTTTTCTTTACAATCTCATCAGAAAGAGGTGAATAGGGAAGTCGTTTATTTGGTTCAAAAAGAGTTTTAGAGATTTAACCTTTCCTTACAGTTCAGTACACTCTGGTATTTGCGTGTCTAGTTAATCTGTCGCACGACGACACTTTTCAAGATAGATAGGGGTTTAAAGTGTTTTAACCTCACTCAACTCAACACTAAGTACGTGATTCCATCGTATCTTAACACGATATGTGGGGGATAATCTAACGAAACGTTATCACTATCTTATCTATTGTTATTCGAAAATATACTCTTCAACTATAGGTTATCAGATCAATGAAATGCGGATGTTTGGGAAAAGTATGGAATTCTTAGGTCTTTTTCCCTTTTAACTTTTTTTCATATAACCTGTTTTTCCCACTGCTGGGCAAAGGTCTCCTACGTTTGGGTCCAGACTTTTCTGTCTCGAGCCACATGACACCAATCACTTAAGAAGCGATCAATGTCATCCCGCCATCGTCTCCTCGGCCTGCCTCGTCTGTAAATTCCGGTATAAGGGACCCACCCACTTGGTAGCTATTTCACCCATTTAATGTATATCTTTAGAAAAAGAATTTTAACAGTATGTCCCAATGATATTCTAATAAACAGATATGTTTTAAGCGTGCAATCGTGAAGACTCGAAAACGTCCTAATTGGGACGTATTGCCTTCAACAACTATCTATTTGTCTCTTTTTTTCTTATGGGTTATATCGCGCAATCTCTTTTGTAAAATTTTGACATGTATGTCAGCTGCCGCTGCTGCGCGGAACACTTTTTTCGATTGTTTTGTATGTGTATAACATATCTGTTTATTAGAATATCATTGGTATGTCCCGTTTGCTATATGCACTTAGTGCAGTTTAGTATCAACTAACTGGCCGATTTCTAAACCTCGTCAAGAACTATTTTCTTGGGACCACTCTTGAAGAAAAATGGAATACCTAAATCAACTATTAATCACGTATATCTTAAAACGAATGTATGTTACGAACTGGAAGCACACTTAAGCACCGTTGCACCACATTACTCCATTACCATAGATATACAAATGTACCAAACAAAACCACAATAATATATTCGTGTGGGTAACTAGCAATTTTTCGCTCCGTTGACTACCCTCACACGCCGTCAATTTACTCGTAAACATCCATTCAAAAATCACACTTATTTTAAAGATGCAAAGTTTAAAATAGCTTGCGATCAGTAATCGAATTATCTAATCTAGACAATGGAAAATAAAATGTTTTCCTACAAAAACATTGCGGTTAGTAAAAGAAAAATATAGTGTTTGT
Source organism: Autographa gamma (assembly GCA_905146925.1). Lineage (NCBI taxonomy): Eukaryota > Metazoa > Arthropoda > Insecta > Lepidoptera > Noctuidae > Autographa > Autographa gamma. The sequence continues at coordinate 2,174,392 of LR989875.1, forward strand.
TGTTTTTACGTGCAGGAAGAAAATGGAGTGTGTTTTTTAGTTCGTAAATATAAGTCGGCCTATTTCCTGACCGCTGTCAGGTGTTTAAGGTTCAAAATGATTGTTTTCAAAGTTTTAGACTTTAGTAGTCCTTCGATATTTCTCTGTGTCAATGCACAACATATACTGCATATAACAAGGGGGCACTTAATGCTTTTTTATTTTTTTGTCGATTTCCAAGTAGCATTTATACTTACACGATTATGACTTACGATGGATATATGATGGTAACGCCCAAAGGCATCCGATTTGATTTATGCTAACTATTATTTAGATGACAAGAAACCGTGATTGACAGCTCTAGGAATTATCAAATTGATTCAACATAAAATACATAGGAATGACTGTTAAATTCATAGGATTGATATTGTGACAACCGCTTTCATCTAAGTCATACTCAACACAAGAAAGTGTTACAGGTACTTAAGGTCCCAATGGAGTATTTGAATTACAATAACAATATCTGGTACAAGTGCATTCACACCATACCTCCCATTGAAAATGAATACCGTTAAGTCCATTCATTGTAAAGAATGAAAGTTAAAACTAACCTCAAAGCACTGCCCTGCTCCCTAACGTCGACTCCATTGATCGGCTCTTCAGTCCTCGCCTGCAGTCCTGACATTTTCCACCAATCAGAACGCGGCTAACCACGCTCCGCCAATCAGAGCGAAGCTGGCGACATCACGGAGATGTGTCTGCCAATCGCATCGCTGACGTCACCAGCGCGATCATCGTTCTGTAAAGGGATATTTGAATTAAAATTCGGCGCGTGCTCATGGCTTATCTTATAAGGAGGCAGGAAGTTTTGTCCGCGTTATAATACAGTTACGTAACTGTGAAATGGACTAGTTGCTGAGGATATGGTTAATATAAATTTATGTTTATTATCTGCAGGTGTTATTGTTCCTTTTTACAGTAAAAGGTACTGCTTTATGAAGACTGTATAAATATAATTACATTCTACTGTACCTACAACAACAGGTATTGCAGCATCATAAAGTATTACAACTTGGTTATTAATTCCATTGCGAAGTTAAATCTATTGGAAGCCAACCATTAAAAAATCATAAAATATGGTATATTTATACATAGTTATGCGGAAACATCAATCCATCAAATATTTAAATCATAAACTACTCTATATGGACATTAAATTATCTTAAATAACCTTGAAACCATAATTGAAAGCCGGCAACAAAAACTGCGTATCCATAAATCATCTTAACAAAATGACATCATCGGTCTTGATAAAACGTTAGCAAATACGATTTTGCACGAATCCAATGATCTACATAAGAAATCAGTTAAAACGCCAAGTGTTTATGTACACTAAGATAAGGGAGATATTTTGTAAATTCACTTTTTTAGTAAATAGGATGTCTACAAAAGTAAATAGTAGATAGGTGTATTGTCCAAATAAGTTTTTGGCTAGAACACCTGTTCCATTTAAAAGGAATGGTAATATGTAACTTTATCAGCAGTATTTTTTGTAAGACGTATTATTTTCAGTCACATTCTAAATAACTCTTTTCTCATTTCACATCCAAACTAACGTTCAGATTTCAGAACGTTCAATTTCCAAATTTTCCCGAACGCAAAAGGACATCTTCCACTCTTTATACATTTTTGGTCCAAATTCGAAATTCGAAGGGACTTTGGTATTTTGAACCAAAATGGACGATGTCCTTTCCAATTCCTAAAATTGACAGTACCTAACTGTAACAATTTAATTAAATTACTCATTTAATAACTATGTCCCATTTCTTCACGTCTTAAATTGCAGATTTACGAGGTGCCACAACACCGGTCCGTTATGATCTAGTTCCACCGGACGCTGTTCAGGGCTCGAATGGCCCGAAACCCGAAGCGGATTTCCTATTGCTATGCTCTTACTATTCTTAGTAACTTGTTGATGAATTCTGCGAACGTTCAAGTTTCTACGATTGTAGTATGCTATTGTGTAGGGAATGCTTTGTGATGTTGGTAAGGTAATTCTTAAATGAATGTAAGTTAGTAAACAGTAGAACGTGAACCCATAGAAAAAGGAGTAAGGAGAAAGGATGCAGAAGGATATCAATTTTATGGTGAGTGTGGTAAATTCCATGCTAAAAAGATCATCTGCCATTACGTACTTCCATGCATTTGGTTTAAGTCTAGTTGCAAATTCACCATTCCCTCAATAATTCCTTTTTTCCCGCAAATTTTGTTTTCCAACGTCAATTTCGAAGATCAAAATCTATTATTAAACGTAGGCGTCTTTCTATCTATCATAACAAGTTCACGTACTATTTGACCTCAAGACCTAATTTACAATATCACTATTACTCGCTACTTCCTGTGTTTGTTATCATTAGCATAGATCTGGAATTACGTAAGAGATATTTGTAATCAGTATAAGATGGGCTTTTAAACTTGTAATGATGCAGGTAAAATCTAATAAGGAAAGAAAGATAGAAGAAGAAGAAAGGACTAGGACGTTAATAAGAAGAGACAAGTTTAAGTATACTTGCAGTAAATAACATAAATTGAAGGGCTTATATCTAGGACCTGAATGAATGATGAGTTGTCAAGTAATAGGCCGTTCATATTACATGATGAGACAGTCATTTCTTATCTTAATTACATGATGCTTGATTTATTTCTACTAACAGTGATGAACAGTCTAAAATAACTGATATCCTACTGGCCTGTTTGGAACCAAGCCCACCTGTTACATGGAACTGTATCGTCATAGTCTATCTTATCGCTGAAATATAAACATCATGATTTTGATGGACTTTTTTATAATCACGATTATCCCCCAAAATTTTGAGGACGTATTTTGAATCGAAACTTAGATTGCAGATGAGGGGTTAATGTAAAGTTTTATAACTACTAGATGTGAGTTACTATTTAAATAGATGAAAAAAGGAAAAGTATCGGATGATACAATTTGAAAACCATATTCTTCTTATTCAACAAACTCTCTCAGAAGAACATTTCTAAACCATAAGAAATAGCTCAAAGCTACTATTGACATACCCAACAATCTTTACAAGGAAAAATGTAATCCCATACGTGGATCAAAAACACAGTGGCAGTTTTCATTGTGACTAACCCCGATAACCATCAGAGCATTATTAAAATACTTCCTCAAAAGCTACTTAAAGAGAGATCCCGTTAACCTAAATACCAGATCCTTTTAAAAGCAAACAAAACTAAAAGCATTTCTCACCCGAGGAGCGTTAGATCCGTTATATCATACTCCGACTTCCTACATAGAATCGGCGCGAGCGCATCAAGGTTTAAAATTAGCTCGGTAGATAGAAAGCGCAGATATATAGCGACTTAATTAGCTGGATGCTTGTCGTTCTTATCTCCTGTCTTATGTACTTGAGGGCTTATTTTATATGTTCACGCTTGTTGTTATAACGAGGTGTGTAGAACCAAATATTGCAATTTATTTCATGGTTTTATTAAATGTGTGAAGTTTGGCGTAGATTTGGTTGTTATGTTCGTCTTCTTATTTTTTTTGTTTTTAAATATACCCAGTTAAACCTAGATCTCATAGGTCTACTCTATTAAATTCGATATTTTATTACAAGGTCCAAGATTCATCTCCAAAACGTCATCAACCTTAATAAAAAACCAAAAACTAAATCAATACAACACTAAACACACAACCGAAGCCATATCCATCAATCTTGACACAGAACACTTATAATAAAACGTGATATGATCTTGACAACATTATAACCAGGTGCAGTGACTGTAACCCGAGGAACATGCATTACAGGGTTTCCATGGCAACCAGACACCAAACACTTATTTAAGTACCCAAAATTAAAAAAAATTAACCCTAATTTCCAAAATTATGAAGCCTATACAAAGTTTTATTACATATGAGCATCAATAGTATCGAGATTTTTTTTTATAACGAATTATAAATGCAAAACACATTCCTAATACAATTTGAGGCCAAAAGTTGAACTATTAAAAATGTGTTATCTCAGACAAGGTCTAATATTGAATTCATTCATTAAAGATTTACACATAGCAGCTTCCTAATTTACTAATGTATGTAAAAAGTTTGTAGAGATGTTTGTTATTTCTTCAGTCACGATAATGAATGAATATGCTTCTATATTCATAGCTTAATATACAATTTTATCATTCGCTGCAGGTTACGCTGAAACATTATATTATGATAAATAATTAAATTGTATTTTTTGTTTTAGATCTATCTTTCTTAATCAAAACATGAACCGAAATCTTCATCTTATATATAAAAATGAATTGCTAAATGTGTTGGTAAGCGCATAACTCAATAACGCCTGGGCCGATTCCACTAATTCTTTTCTTATGAAAAAAAAAAATGGAAAATTGCGCGGAAAAAAAAATAAGTCATCACCGGCCAAACTTAAAGGCACCGGGAACGGGACCTAGATATTGATGCGGGTGAAACCGCGGGGCACAGCTAGTAATCAATAAACCTTTACATCGAAAACAATTTAATCGCGAGCAAAACCATGATCTACCGCTAGCTAAATAAATCGCATCAACAACGCGCGCGTTACGTATATTACGTCACCGATCTAAAATACGCGGCGTGTTTACACGCGATAGCCGACCTCGCTCGGGGTCACTGTTTAATTGAAACACATATGTATATCGCTACCATTTTATCAGTTTCTATGCGAAACGTATTTAGAATCGCGTGCTTGAAAAAAATTGCATGTTCTGATTCTTCTAATTGGCTTGTTTCACGTCGCACGACTTTTTGAATTGTACGTCGAAGTCGTCCAAAATGGTAGAAAGACAGGTCTATACGACACTAATTCTGATGAAATAGCTGTCATTGTAGTCTCAGGCTAAAATGACATGATGAGCTAGAGCCCAAAGAGGACATTTGCAAAGAAAATACAAAATATAAAGAGAAGAGAGGGTAATTTTAAGATGACAACAGTAACAACACTAACGCTAAATTGCAGCCAACAGTTGATTGATTCAGTGCTCAACATTTAAAATGGACAGAGAAAATACAAATCACTTTAGAAAATTACTAGTCTTATCACTAACGGATATTCTTGGTCACGTTTGTCTAATTAAAATCGATACCTCCGTTATTAGTAAATGGTTTAGATATTGTTTCTAATCAATCAAGCGATTAAACGCTCATTAAATACAGGTCTAGGTGCGTTCGGTCTAGACTTTATATTGATGAGTACAGTTATATTATGTGTATGTGACATTTGTTGCCGAATGTAGTCTTTGAATACATTAATCAAATAATAAATGGCAGGTGATTGAAGGAGAGAAAATCTTCATGAGTTGTCTTCGGTAACGAAAATCGATGGCTGTAGCTGTGTGTAGCATACTACTCTGCTGAATCTATTGACACAGGAAACGACCACAACATTGCTTAAAAAAATCTTAGGTCATTTCCCTTTCCTTCATATCACCTAGGACTTTCCCCCGTAGTTTGGATGAACAGAGTTTTCGTCAGGTAAGAGCTAAGTAGCTTTCGTAACACTCTAAGACATTTATTTCCGCCCGTCTCTGTATGAGAAATACCGCCCTGCTGTGGAAATTTACAGACTATTATTACATACGACTTTACAATTAACCATAGCTGTACATTTTTCATCATAGAGTATTCAAATGACTGGTACAGTCGACCAAACTATCAACACCTTTATTAGAAAGTGATAAGGTTGACTTTTGTATTCACTATTGATATGCGGTTCACCGTACACGTCTATTAGAGATATAATGACATATTTTCGCCGCTAAAAGGTTAGATGTCAAGTCGCCGCCAGCTACGTTTAAAGGGAAAGTAAGTACTCTGTCTTCATAACTTTAATATTAATAACACGTCTTAGAAGATATTTACTTGCAGTTTAATTTAATATTAGATGTTTGCCGCGACTTCGTTTGCGTAAATATTAATAATTTATATTAATACCATTAACGCATTTTTATTTTGAACTTTTCTAAAAATTGTCGGAGTTGTTATTTGTAAATGTATTCAACTGAATTTTACATGGAATGACTGCCTTTTAGTATTTTTAATCTCTACAATCTGTTAATCAGATCAATCAGAATCTCTTAAGAAATACTGATTGTCACAGTTTACCCTATTATGAGAAATCAATAATGATTCAAAAACCATTTTTACCTCACGACTCAACTGTATTTTTGACAATACCTTAGAGTTGGCCTCATATAAATTTCATTGAAGTCAGTTCCTTTTTACATTGTGTGTTATTGAACATACGGGTGGTCTGCACTCTGCCTATCCTATTAGGTACCTATTCTAAATATATAAAAGCCAGTCGACAACTACATTATTCGATCGAACCATTTACATAAGAGTGAAGGTCGCCAACTGCCAATATATATTTAAATTAAAGGTACCGGTTTTGGCGAATTCCTCGCCATAATTAACTGAACCACTTCGGTGGTCTTTTATGTTATTGTACCATTTAATTATGGTGTAAAGTGAAGCTATAAGGATTTAACTGTATTGTTGGTAAATCCGCTTCAAATTATGGGTACCGTTAAGTTATTGCGTAACATACGGAGTTATATGCGATTGTAAAGTTAAACAACTTATAAAAATAAATAAAGCCTTTAAGATTATTTTCCTATACGGTACATATAAAAAGATCTGCAAAATTTTTCATCTATAAAACACACCAATTGTATCCATGTACCAAAGGTATAATAAAGGTCAGACTCTGTCTTTAATATTTACTAGCGGCCCGCCCCGGCTTTGCTCGGGTACATCTTTAAAATTGCGACTATAACTTGAGATTTAAACTATCCTATCTCTCAAGTTGGATCGAACTGCACATGGTGTGCGAATTTTATTATAATCGGTTAAGTGGTTTAGGAGTCCATTGAGGACAAACATTGTGACACGAGATTTATATATATTAAGATATGCAAAAGACAGACAGTAGAGTTTCCCTTTTACGATGAGAAAGTTAAGTAACTAACATACAGAAAACGTTAGGAACCATTATATGTCACCTAGTATTCAGCAAGACTTAACCATAACACGAAAATAAACATTCTATTAACTCTTACAGGCCAAATCTTTTTGGTCAAGTATACCGAGGTGAGGTGGCTATTGAGCGACTTGTGGTCCAGGGAGAGGTTGAGGGTAAAAGGCCACGGGGAAAATTGCGTTTAAAGTGAACTGACCAAATAAAATCGGTAGTAAATGGCTCATCATCACTACATGAGGAAGGCGGCCATCAGAGAAGAGTGTCGGCGTGTTGTAAAGCTTGCCACTGACAGCTGAAGTGATGACCACGACCAATCTGTCAAGAGTGACCCCGACAAGGAAGACGACAGGATAAAAAACTTATTTACTCTTATATCTCCATAGACTGCCTTGTTGGCCTGTTGTTTCTAAGCGCGACTGCTACGCTAGAGGTCTTGGGTTCGATTCCCATGTCGGCCAAGGTGTTATTGGGTTTTTCTATGAGATTCTCAGTAGCAGGTCGGAGTTTGGATTTGTGCCCGGTAAGTGGCAATAGGCTCGCCCCCTATTACATAGGACCTAAACATGCCGGCGAACTGTGGGTGTACATTGGTACACCTCTGCGTAAACCTTCGGGGATACAGGCGTGATGTTGTTATGTTTATCTCCATAGTTTAATAGGCAAGACTTCTATACATTCTGAATCGTGTAAACACATACATTGCGCAGTCGCTAACAAATTTCACAATACCTTTACAAGCGGGTTGTGTTATCAGCTATTCTGTTACTACTGTTTTATAGAAGAGCTTACGAAATTACAATTATGACTTGATAGGTGCTAATTAACTTACGCACTCTTAGTAATCTTTCTGGTATATTGTAAAGAATGGAATACAGAAGTTCTACAAAAATAAATTAACTTTCACGTCCATACAAAAATAAAAATCGTAATCTACTATTTACATACCCGTACGTGTGTTTATGTCTCTACAATTCTACATAGTTTATTAATTATTTCTCATCCAATACTGACTATTTCATAGCCTGGGATAACTCGTACATAAAATAATTCTCTTTTTACCAAGTATCAATAGGACTGTTTTCAAACTAGGTAAATAATTTACATACACAACAAAGTAGCGAAATATATTGGTTGAAAAGTTATCTAAAAATATAGAAAAACGGTTGATTTAATAATCTGACATAGTTTCTTGAACTATAAAAACTTTTAGACCATATTTCAGGGTTTTCACAACTTGACCTTCTGTTCTCTACTTCAGTGTGGCAAAACAGTTTTCATTGAATGCGGCTTTGCAATCTTGGATGTTATGAAATCGAAAGCGATAAGTGGCCATTGTTGATACTTTACTATCGATAAGGCTTTCATTCAACACTTTCCGGAGGAAATAGAAATTATATTGTAGCGTGAGTTTAAGTGTCGCTTTGTAAAGATGAAAGGAATTCCGCTAAGAACATATTTCATTACATAATCCTCTTAACCATCTCAAGCAAATAAGACGTTAAAGGGGTTATTTGGTGGTGCTCTAAATCCAGCATATTTTGCGTTTCAAACACAAATATTTTTCATCGCATTAAAGGCAATTTTGATGCCTAAAAGTATGACTATAAAAACCTCGAATAATTCACGGTTATCTAGTGATTATTACTAAAGTCCAATGTCAAAACATTTGATTTGTTTGCATTTAGGAAGACTACTTGCGATGACGATTACACCTTCTACAATTCAGGAACGATCTGGGGCCCAAGTCTGCTATTTACACTTGGTTCAATGTCTTCATAGTGTCGTGCCAGCAGAGCCATTTTCGGAAAATTGGTATTCTACTAAACGTCAAAACGTTAAAATTGCGCATTACAATTTGTGCCAAATGTATGAACTATTGGTCACAGTCGTTGAACATTGAACCGAATAGTTCCAATGCGCAATTTTGACGTTTTGACGTTTAGTAGAATACCAATTTTCCGAAAATGGCTCTGCTGGCACGAGACTATGATGACATTGAACCGAGTGTAAATAGCAGACTTGGGCCTCAGATCTGTAGTATCTTATATTCGGGCAGAACTTAAGTGCTACGATTACACCTCCTTAAAATCAGGAGCAATTGCATATAGGAATTAGTATTGCTAATTAGTATAGTGTAATGAGCGCAAAAGACCTATGTAACATAAACACAGGAACTACAAATTACATAACACACCCATTACATTACGTCATAGGTAGTTTCATGTGTAAGAAGAGTATAGTCAAAAGGTACCAATATTTGGCTCAGTTAACGATAATACCATGTTGGCGAGTTAGCAATTTAAATGGCGTGTTTTATGTGCAAACACGGTATTGTCCTCGCGTCACTTGTTTGTCATGGCAGTCTTACTTAGGGTGGAGGTTATGTTATAAGATGTAGCGGGTTTAACTCCCAAAATAGAAGTCTAGGGAAAGATATCTATGCTCTTCGAATATAAGTATAGGCCAAGTACGAAACAATGAACATATTTTTTTTCTGTAGTAAAATTCGTGCTTTATACATCCTGGGTATTTGCATTAGTTAAAAAAGAACTAGTGGCGTACCAAGTGGCCAAGAGTGTCTTCAATACGCTATAAAGAGTTAAATAACATATTTGATTCTAAGGAATAAGACAGGACTCTCCAACCACCAAAAAATCTAAGATTTAACACATTTTCATAAATATTTATGACCACTTTCCTTTTCCAGCCCGCCATCGCTTACAACTCGCACCCTCATCACAAAACTACGTGCCATGCCTGTCAATTCACAAAGCATACCCATGACACCAGTCAGTCTGTTTTACCATATTACCTAAAACGTATGGGTTTCTTACCTAGGCACAATGCTTAGTACATACAAAATATCTTGATTCTAGTGCTGTAAGGATAATGGTTGTATTGTCAGGTTTATGCTCTGTAAAGATTGGAATTCAGAGAATGTGGTGACGTCATCCCTGTTTACTATCCTGGGAGAATTAAGCAGTAGTTTATGTTGATTTGTGTTTGAAATGGTAACTTGTAATGGGAAGATAATTAACTTTATGGGCAAAATTTGGTATTGTAGTTTTAACTTAAAATTGGTCTTCCACTAAATTGCTTTTATTTTCTGACCCTTATATCTTTATGTATTTTTTAGATTATTATATATCTTTATATGCAGACTAGAACCTAGAGGTTGGAATAGAGATATAATTTGAACATTATCACATACCTACACAAGATTTTAAAACTTCTCCAAATGATTTCGTCCTTGAATCGTGTTTTGTTTTGCAAACTACGAATATACCTATGCCTATTTTAGTATTTATCCTCACTACAAAACGAACATCAACAAAAGCATACATTACACCTTTTGTTTGCGATTATTTTCGCAACCGAGTCAACATCTGTTGGTCTTGAGCAGTCAATCACTTAATAACAAACGGATTACATCTGTCTGTACGTCGATGCATCTCAAGTATGATTTAATGGTCTCTTTAACCTTTTGAACGCCAATGTCGGCTATAGCCGACATGAGCAAGCGTGCCCTGTGCGCCAACGACGGCTATACTCGACAAAAAACAGGTCGCAGAAAAATACAAAATAAACCTATTAAATCATTACTTTTATGTATTTTATTGATACACCTTGAAAGCTGAATGTCTAAACATTATTTAGTTGCATACAGTAAACAAAAATGCATATTCCTCATTTAAATATTTGATGATAAAAAGTAAAATAATTTATGGTTAAAAAAGTAAGTCCCATGACGCCAATGTCGTGCAGAGCCGACTGCTAGTGATGTAGTATCATGTTGACGTATATTATATTCTTAAATTAATTTAGATAACTTTAGTGAGTTTTGTAGTTTTTGAACACTGATCAGTGAGCATTTATAATTGTTGATTGTTGATCCTTTAATGTTTAATTAGGTTAGATACGAGAAACTAAATAATGTATCTATTTTAAGAATATAAATATCGTTATACTTAAAAATCGTTACGTATATACTACGCAATTTCATCCGAAAATTTTGATTTATTTTATACATATAATTAATCTGATTAGTGAGAATATTTGAAAGTTCCTGTTATAAAAATTGTTGCTATGTAATAATATCACGTGATAATATTATTCATAAGTGACATGTAAGTAATATGATCTCAAAGTAATTATTAATAATATAACTCAATAATTAAACTAAATGATTGGTAAATAAATAGTTTTATTTGCATTCAATCCATTAACAACCCAAATTGTTGCAATAAGTGTAAATTTCAAGAATAATAAAAACAAACTACTGTGGCCTTTGAATTTAATTAGATACTAACATCGATAAACTGTATGACACTATGGTACAACTCTAATGTACATGCAACGATGTCTTATAAAAGACTCGTCGACGGCGCCAATGTCGGCTATTCCCGACAGTGAGGTACATCAGTACTGAGAATAGTGCTGTACCTAGAGTTATTTTCATTTTAACTGTTGTGTGTCTTAATCATTGTTTTTATGTTATTAACAACTTCGGAACTACTTGAGTGGAACGTTGTAAAGTATTTAATATTGGAATGTTCTTTTTAACATATTAATGATCGACCATTTATCTGGCAAGTATTGATAAAAAAAATAATAATAATGGGTATCGATATAATGTTGAAATCCCTATTTTTTTGTAGGTATTTAATTAAGATTTTGGGGCTTGGCGTACAGGGCATAGGAATACCGATATGGCGTGGCGGTGAAAAGGTTAATATCGATTTAAACCTCAATATGATCGTTGCCAATTTAGTCAATTGCTCGTTATAGTTAGCGACGCGTGATCGCCCGGAGTTTTGATCGAATGATCGGATTTGTGAACAAGGTTGGGGGTTCAAGACCTGGCCGTTAACGAGGCTTTCAATGTCATTTACATGACTCATTGCCTAAATAGATACATTAGCGGGAGGGAAAAAAATATTACACATGACCTTTGGATTTGACCTTATTTGTATTTAAAGTTAATGCCCAATAAGCTGACAAATAACCTAAACTCAACGTACAGAATTAACATTACATTATAATGTAAAAGATTTTTAATCAACAACAAATATCACCCTGCAAAGCAAGGGAATTTCTTTTTGATACAGAAATAAAAGAACTCGTTTACAGATTCAACAAGGAAAGGAAGAGTATATAGTATGTTCATTGCGACCTTACTTCTTCCTTGTTGGGATCACTCTTGACAGAGTGGTTGGCATTACTTCAGGTGTCGGTGGCAAGCGTCACAGCACGCCGCCACTCTTCTCTGATGGCCGCCTTCCTCATGCATTCATGTAGTGATGATGAGCCATTAATACCGCTTTTATTTGGTCAGTCCACCTCTAACAACTTTACAAAAAGTGTAATGTCTACTAACCTAAATAGCGAAGCATTACATACAAAATCTGCCAGTCATGTTACCATATGATATTAACCTCACCAGCCAACGCAGTTCGCACCAACTCACCCACTCTCAGACTATTCAAATTAAGGTCAATTCTCAAGCTATGATCTATCGAAAAATTTATTACCATGGCTGTGACGTCACAGAGCGTGTATATTTGTGGGTCAATGTTGTGTAACAGACGTAAGTAACGTAATGTTTATGTGAGCGTTTTGCGAAGGCGGTCTTTTAGGGCTATGAGAATAGAAATTGGTTATTAGACTAAATAACATTAATATTATCGAAGTATTAGCCTGATGTAGAAGCACGCATATTTACTGAAGGCTGCAGACTCAAATAAGGAGCAAATACAACAAGTCTCATTTTGTGAATAACCTTATTCCCAGTAGCACACTAATCTAGCTAGTAACCAAACCTTTGGTTTTTAAATTCCCTCGAATCTCCTTACTTTCATGTTGGATACTAGACAGTCCTGACATGTGAAAACCTTCAGTAATGACTGAGCTTCTATGAATGCTTGAGAATTCACCTATCAGAAGCTTTGTCTACAAATTCTGATAAGGAAGATCAAGTCTGTCATATTCCTAGCAAGCATATCCTCTTCAGATAAAACATAGCAGTTGGCCATACAGGACATTTGACAAGATCAGATTTCCATACTGCCAGCCCTGCAAATACATCACAATCGTGCATGCTTGATGTAGACAAACATCTTACGAAACTCATGCGCATATTCGAATGATACACGTCGTTATAAAGTGGGTAGCTCTATACAATGAGTACATAACTTCATGCTGTGTTATGGAGAAAGGCAGCAACTAGTAGGTAGGTCAGTCTGGCAGTGCTGTCACTGATCAACCTTGCTTATTTTATGCATTGTTTGATTTACTTACAAATTAATAGAGACAGCAAATGATATGGCAGAGTTGACGAGTTCAAGGTTCTGCCCAAATGACTGGAAAAATTCAACCATTAATGGTAAGACACGTATATATTCCTCACAATGATCAGCGATAGATATTTATTATATGATCTTACTATGAAAACAGGTGCCAGATTTTTAAATTCATTTGTTTTTTACAGATCTCTAACGAACGGCATCCTTCATAGTAGGTAATGACGAAACCTGTCAATATACATATTATTACGGTATTACTAGTGGGCACACATTACAAAACTCACGCGCATACCTCAATGACCCACGTCATTAGCAAGTGGGAAGCCGATGGCATCAGTATGACCATATTAATTCTGCATCACCTGTATATGGAGTATGTGAACCGGAAACTCTTAAAAATTGCTATATTTAATAAATATTCGCTATATTGTGTAACGCGATCCGCAACTGAGATTTATGAACTATAAAATGAAGTTGTTAATTTTAATTGGGCTGTATACCTTGGAATAAATGATGAGAGTAAAAGCGGTGTGGCACGATTGCAGGAAGTAATATCTGTCGTATTGTTAACCTTTCAGGAAATCAAAAAGGTATGTGTTGCATATTTTAAGACATGCTGATTGTACCAATGTGCGTGATTCAGCAAAACATGGTGATGCAAAATTAAACTTAATCGTGAATGAATAACATATCAAGCAACATAAACAAAATCAGGTATTTTAAGCACATTCACCAAAACCAATTTAGGTATTCAGGTAGACCCCTCCAGCCCTTTTCGACTTTGATCGAGGCTAAACCCACTTAGATCGTACAGAACTGACCACACAAATCCCAAACCAAATATCAGATCAAACAAAAACCACCGTCTGTAGTACATTAAAAATCACAAAAACCGCATTACAAAACATAAACTGTAAACGCGCAGCCCACATCCAGCGATCCATATAGAGAGAGCCGGTTTAAGCGTTACGAAAGCACAAAAAAAGAATATAAACAAAATTTAATCGGGTAGAGAACTTCTTTGTAATTATTCGCAACTTCTTACTAAATTTTCTGATGGAAAAAGTAGTTCTGAATTGAATTTTAGGAAGGGAAAGTCTTTGGTAAGTTTTTTGAGGTTACCTTTGGAGATTTTTAAAGTAATATCAGAAGTATACTGCAAATTATTAAAAACAAAAGACAAGATGGTCTTTCTTATTAAGGAGGAAAGTACGTATGACGAGGGTACGGATTTGCATCCGCTTAAAACTTCCATTAACCTTCAGTCTCATAGTAACAATTTTGCAGATCCAGCCTACGAAGTCTACAAAGCGAGTCTCAGGTCAAGCGGTCTACAATGTAATAAAAGTAAATAAAGCAAGACATGTTTGTCGGGCTTGCAAAGTTGTTCTAAAAAGGAAACCATACAAATAAAATTATCTGCTCGTGCATCTTATGAAATTAATAATAGAAGACATATAATATTTTTATCATTGTCATGTTAAGATACAAAGAAAAAAGGAACTTTCGCCGAAAAACAAATTCCTGACTAGGTAAAATATTTTTGCGATTGATAAGGTCAGGCAGAACATAAACATAAGACATTGCATAATATAGTCTTTAAACAAACTATGACATTTGAAAGTTCATAAAAACATTACATCAGTAATCAGCCATTGGTTATAAAAAGCCAAATCTTCGCGACTCGTTATCAATTCTTTTCACTATCTTTGGTTCCGGTTATTTTATCAGATTACATTTAACATGCTTATAAAAATACATCTTTTACACAAATCTTCTGTTCATAAAACATTGTGTTTCAAATACAATCCCTAAAAAGTATAAGTAGATATTAAGATTTTCAAAGAAACCTTCTAAAAAAAATTCTGCATCTACAACCCATGTTATTGATCAGAATTGTAGGATCTTATGGACATTATACATAAATAATTAGGTAACTGCCAATAAGCAATTTCCATTTGGTACGTAATTCCATAAAAAATAAATAAAGAAACCCGATAATAGACAAACACTATAAAAATCTCACTATTTACCTTCCGCGATTAATTTCAAGCCAAACATTTACTTGATCGGTCTCCAGTCACACAAATGGACATTACTATGTTTACCCCAACACAGCAGGTCATAGACCTCATAAATCGTGTTTAGTAGTAATAAAAGCACAGTTAAGAAAGTAATTAGCCAATAGAAATACTAAGTCTGTTTACGAGATTCTCGGTAGTGTACTGAATGGTCACTGTTTATGAATTGAGGCGATCAATGACCAAGACTTAGAGCTATAATTGTTAAGGCCGAATATTGAAGCTTCAATCAATTTTAAGATCCCGTTAATTCTTTACCTAAGTATATCTTTCACTTCGTATGTCGTGGTGCCCTAGCAGTTCGCGGATGAACGGATTTGTATGCACAAGGTTGCAGGTTCGTACCCACGCAAGTACCAATGTGGCTTTTTCAAAGTCATATGTGCTTTCTTAATTATTCTAAGACACTTCTGACAAACGGTGAAGGAAAACATCGTGAGGAAACCTGGATTCCAAAATTTGGGATCTGAAATCGCCAAAACACAGTGAGCAAGCGTGGTGATCAATGCTCATGCCTTCTCTATATGGGAGAGTCCTGTTCCCAGCAGTGGGCGTTAATAGGCTGGATGATGATGATGATGATGATCTTTCACATCAAGGTGTAGAATAGGGACAGATAGACTTTTCAGAACGGCTTAGTTAATTTGCTTTTCAGTATTCGGAGCTAAAACAATTAGCGTAAACGTTACTATAATTATAAAAGTTGATAATTATTCTCGATTTGGCCTTAACGAAGTCACGCTTTGTCGCTTTTGTTACATAAGAAACAGAATGTAGGAGAATTTATTCAATTGTTTTCGAAAACCACAATTTACGTCAACGGATTTTTCGACTTACTTTTTGAACTCATATGACGTGTTTTGTAACAGCAATTTGGGGAAACTTCTATGGGGTTTTACTTATTATAAAAATCTCTAATCTTAAACTCTTTTATCTTTTCTTCTGACGTCAAGCAAGCAATCATTGACTAATTTCGGATAGCTGCTAAATTCATTTTGGGGATCCTACTTGGCGGGTCTCTAACCAGTTCGACTCATAGAACGTGTTAAAGAGATTAGCACTTGACGAATGCTGTGTATTCAAAGCTCAGATTATAAATTATCTTGACCACGACGGATAAATGAAAGTGAAACCATAAAACAAAAACAAGAAACAAACAATTGCTGGCAGGAAATCATATTGTATCGTAAGGCATACAGTGTAAAAACTATATTACTTTCGATTACTCTATTTCCTATGTCTAAGTAAGGGAAATTATTCCTCGTTTCTCTGCTAAAGAACTACCTTTTCTTGTCCATTAGGTTTTTATTACTCACTGACTGAATTATTTCCTATACTATTTTATCTATTTGAATGGGAATAAGAGGCATAGATGATAAAAAATGCGACATTTATAGAACACTGTTTTGTACCTGTTGCACCCAATTAACTTTACCTTTGACAATAATTTTTTAGGGCTAGTTTTTTATGTTATTGCTTATTTTCAACACTTCAAAAATTAAACAATTTAAAGAAGCTAAAGGATCTGTAAGAACCCTCTTATATCTGACATACATATCTGGTCCTAATGTGAAACGAATTTACAAAATGTTTAACAAAAAATGACTTCCAACATTCCCTCATTATTCCGTATGGTTATCAACAATTCTGATAAATAAGTATTTAACAAGGAAACGTGTGAAGGTCGCAGGACACAGACAAGCCAAAACTTGTTTATTGTTACATCCGCGTCATCACGTCGTGTTCCGAAGAATTAAAGATACTGAGATAGCCTGTAATGTGGAGTTTCCTGTTCTTTTGAAGATACTTACTATCGTCAATGTCAAGAATCAGGGACTGTGAAGTGTGGGAAGATCTTTTGGAGAATGAAAGGTATAAAATGGTCCCTACAGTACAATAGCCGGTAGGAATACTCGTATTCCAAGCATCCTGCCTTCCCTAGGGAATAAATCCTCAATAGTTCAACTATATTTTTTGATAAAGCAAAATTCTATTCTGTATCATAAGTTAATAAACTCATGTTCCTTTGACTTAACAAGAATATTATTTAAAGGATAACAATACAGAATTTTACCAAGCACAATCGCATAATCATTTTTCATCATCAGTACACTTGGTAATGTAAGCGATTAGTGCCTGACCTAATAACAAAATCTCTATACAACCTCTTTCGTCAGCCCACCCAGTCTATCACGTAAGTTTACCATTTGATCCTTCGGTCAATATGTTTACTGTAATACTGTAAACATTACGGAACTTGTATGTAGGTAAAACACACAGCCGCCATTATCAGCTGAATGAACGATCTTATCTACTTTCAGGAGATAACTCTTGATTTGTGATGGAAAATTCATGATGTATACTTCTTTGCTATAGTTCATTGTGATTTTAAATTATGAGCTGTAACTGTCATTGCTTCCGAATGTGAGTTTAGAAAGTAATTTTTGTGATTTAGGTTATATCAATTCAGCTCCATTATTTTTAAGTGTTTTTTTTTTTGGCAGAAACTTGGTATTCCGAGTTTTACGTCTATATTTTATAGTTTTTTTTTCTAGAACAATGCGATTTTCAGCTGTTTTAAGCTCCTTTTTGAGGATTCAGGTGAGATAAATAGGTAGAGTAAGCCACAAATAGAAATTGGTTATACCAGGTAATTAATAGCATCGGATAGGATCATAGCATAGGATAGCAAAGCATCTCCACAAAACACAATCTAAGTGAGACAACTTATAAAAAGATTCAATACATACCTAGGTAAATGAAAGTAGTACAGTATTACTATATCCAAGACAAAGAACCCAGTGATATAATTTAATGAAGGGAGACTTGATTGTCCGTCGAACAATAGTCAAAATATCGCTGACTCACCGCATTCAATGGTACAAAGGATGGTGCAAGTTGTAAGAGCATTACGAAAAGTAGATTTAGGTAAAAGATTTCTATCGGACGTTTGTAATGCAAGATAAAATATGGAAGGTTAAATGCTACTACGAAAATCTTTTTAGCATAAAGATAAAGAAACTTGATAATGATCGTAATAACAACAGTTTTCGGCTGTATTTTCTCTAAGTAGATGAAACATGCGTATGAATTTATGGCTGGCACAGGACCGTATAATGTGGCACGAAAAAGGGGAGGCCTATGCCCAGCAGTGGGAGGAAAAGGGCTGTGGAAAAGGGCTGTGGATGGTAAATCAGTTTTTTTTTCGCAATTTTATCGTAATGATACTCGGGTTTGTGGGATACCAAATCCAGAAAAAATATAGACATAGCAAAAGTATTATAACCTATACTGAGTATATAAAGTACGTAATTCACATTTCGTAATTCTACTTAAATTCAAAGCCTTTTGCTGATTACGATATCCCAGTCAACAAAGAGAGTTTGTTCATGACAGAATAACTCTTAATCCGTGTTCCCTTACAACTTAGGGCACATCAAACGCAGTACATTAGAAAGTGTGCGCCGATCACAATATGCTCAATTTAGTCAATTTATACATTATACATGCGTTTCGTTGTATTGATACTATCGCCGATAGATGCGTGAATGTATGTAATACTTGAATTACACACTACTTTGTTTTGTTTTTGTAATAGTTTCTCTTGCAAGTTTTTGTTTTTTTTTTGGGTTGGATGTACCCGCATTTTGTTTGTTAAGCTGTATATGAGATTGAAAGGTGTTCAGTGAGAAATTAAATTATTGAGGGTTATTGTGTTATGTTTTATTACATTAATTAAAACTATACGGCAGAGTCCATGAATATTTAAGCAAAAAATAAATTAAGTACATTGTCTTTCCAGTAAAATCCTTTATTTATCGAAAAAGCTGTTATCAAGTTTCAAACAAATTGTTTATTTCGTAATTTCTTAAAGTTTCTTGCACTTTGCTATCTCTACCATCTTGAGTTTGATTATTTTTCAGTCTTGAACATTGAATCATTTTATATTTTTCCTTATTATACAAGCACCTTTATGATCGAGATAAAAAAAAATACTTTAGCCTCTTATCAATTACTTTGGTGGTAAATATTGCCAAGTTCACAACTGTTAGTTAAGATCTAGCTTTTGTTTCATTTCCCTTGGCCTAGTTATGACAAACAATCGCATAGGCTAAGATAAATATTAAAATTTACGATCCATTTTGTGTGGTCGTAAAATTAACAGATCCTGAGAATTCGTTGATGCTTAGCGAACAGATTGTTCAGAATAGATAGAATTCCCACACGGGATAGTTTTGTACATTTATTTTTCTCGGGTCTAAATAAAAATACTGAGATTT
The DNA here is from genome assembly GCA_905146925.1 of Autographa gamma. Classification (NCBI taxonomy): domain Eukaryota; kingdom Metazoa; phylum Arthropoda; class Insecta; order Lepidoptera; family Noctuidae; genus Autographa; species Autographa gamma. Next base: position 2,194,089 of record LR989875.1, read on the forward strand.
ACATTCCTATTGTTTTTCTACATGATAGAACCTATGATCTACATGCATCGTCATTTAGTTGCCAGAAAAAGTCAAATAATTTAAAAGCAATAAAAAAAAATTAAAATCAACAACACATTCGTTGTAAATGAAGAATACATTAGCAGCAGTTTCAAATTACTTACTTACTCTCTAAAGACGTCACAAATGTAAAAAACCTATAACATCAACCTAACATACAGATTATATAATAATAATATTCCCGGACATCTTCACACACGGTTGTCTGATCCCAAGCTAAGCAGAGCTTGTGTTATGGTAATCAGACAACTGATAAACATACTTATATATTTCTAAATAAATACATATTATAGATAAATTACACCCAGACACCGAACAAATGATCGTGCTCATCACACAAACATTTGTGCCGGGTGGGAATCGAACCCACGACCTCCGGTATAGCAGTCAGGGTCTCTAACCACTAGACCAACAGGCCTGTCAAAAATATTCATTTCAACTACACAACCGCCACAAAATTAATTTTATGAACGCCTACAAAAATGACGTCATTTATGTCAATCACTATCATTTCTTCCATTCGCTCAGTTTCCACTATTGACATGCCACTGGCCTTACAATTTCTTTTATTAACATATCATATGCAATCGACACCTGAATTAAGAACCTGTCCATCCAAATACGGAATACCAGCCAACAACCGACCAGCACAAACGTATCAGGTATCGATTTAAATCGATTACACTGCAACTCGATTCTCGGAATCGATCCCCGTACTCGTCTGTTTATGTTAGCATTCCTATCGGGATGTTCTAAGAAACTTCGGCTATATAACTTTTATAACACTGACATGATTTTCATTTTATGGTACAGTTGCTAGATTTAATAGATTTGTGCTTGAAATTCGGGTTACAGGAATTTTGGGACGCCATTACTGAGCTAGGGTGAACAATTTTTAGTGTTCAATTTAATGGTTTTTCATGTAAAACGTTTATGGCTGTGACCTGACCCTAAATAATTGAAAACAGGGCACGAATATGACAGATACTTTATGATCACACACCCTGTTTCATTACAGAAATAAAATATAGACAAATACGTTAAACCCATACTCCACATAAGAATAAATCACCACATTAATAAAATGTAATAATAATAAAAAAAACCCCATACTTTCACATTAAGGAATGTGATAGGATGTGGTTACATCCTAATATTTTTTAGCGGAAGTGCATTACCACATCATAGACAAATGGACTAACAAGCTTGGGTATAACCCACCACCTGGATTTTTTGATAATTACAACTATTTGTATGCTATTCGACGTCATATAACTCCATGGTTGCATTTCCTTTGAGTTTTGGGAAGATCCGTAAACCCAAAAAACAATTAGAGAACCGTTAAGGTAAAAACCTGCACTGGTTTTTAAGTTGGAAGTCATGTGATAAGTCTACCACTGCTTTTGTTTTTTGTTAGTACCGAATGCTACATTCCCTAAGAAACCAACAACTTATTTGCAAGACATCTAGTATTCTAATTATTTCCAACAATAACACCAACACACATGGTAGTAGTCATATTGTCTAGCGGGGAATCCTAACAGCTGTAAACCTCCTTTATTCTACTTTACATCATGATCTACAATTGTCAACAAATGCTAAACAAACGGATGTCTTAGATACTTGATAAGAATGTTAATTAGAACAAAGCTTTGTATGTCATGCCGTCATCTTAAATTCCATGTAAGGTTATCAGATTCCTGTAAGAAGTATGTGATTTATCGGTTATTCTATACAGAGTTTTGCCCACAAAAACCATAATGTGCCGAGCCTTTCCCCAAGCTATGTTGGGGTCGGCTACCAGTCTTACCGGGTTCAGCTGAATACAATATTTTACATGGAGCGACTGCCTATCTGAAACACAGTGGGTACTGTGTTTCACATTTGACCAGAAAAACCAACCTTTCATATTACATATTAGTGTATCTTAATCAGTTTTATATAACCAAAACTGTGAGCACATGTCTTTTTCCATATGAACTCTCCTATTTGCGATTCCATTCCATTAATTCCTATATCCCAAATGACTTAGGTAGATAGAACGAGAAAGAAGACTTGTCCTTTATCACACTATAAACATAATTTAAGGATATAGAATTTGAATAAAAACCTAATAAATTCAAAACGAATTAGCCTTCCCCAGCGGGAGTTAAAACTCGCGCTGTGTGACTAAGTGCGTAAACAACGCAGTTTACAATACAGGCTGGCTATAATAGTCTAGTTTCAATGCTAAATTCTAGCCCTAATCAAATACAATAGATTCAGTATCGGAATACTAAAATAGCAACGAACGGTGGCATAAATAACTGAGATAAATAGTGGTATGCGACTGGTCAGCTGCTGAAGATTTAATATCATTTGTTTGACAATTGCTTTAAACTATTTTAACTATTGAACTAGAAATCTATGGTTATTTTCTTGTACTTTCTCTCACAATAGTTTTAATAATCGATAGTGTTCAGGTTAATAGTTTACCGCCGAGGTTCTTAATTCGACAGCATGTTCTCTTTTGTATGTTTGTTACGCGATATCCCCTCCCAATAGGGATGATACCAATTTTTAATTTTCAGATACTAAAAAATATTTAATTTATTATTTTATACCCAGTCATCTATCCTATTGTAGATCTATTCCCAACTTTCTTTATGATCGATAGAGTACCTCAGAGGGTCTCATATTAACCTAAAATAATTCTGTTCCTATTTACATTTATTTGTAATCAATTATTACTCCTATTAAACTAAGAACAAGTCGATAAAAGAGTACTTTCACAACATAAGGCGATTTTGTCTTATTCATACATTTGATCACACACATTTCACAAGCCTACTAGTTACAAACCTTTATTATACCTTCATAGGAATTCAGATGTTATAACTAATCTATTGTAATTTAGCTGAGCTAAGGAATTTACAATACAATAACTTAGATAATTAATTGATTTAGTCTGAAATGCAGCTGCCATAATTATGGTACCTTTAAACACTCAGATTGAGGTTGTTTCCTTATTTCTTGTTTAACAGAATTTTCTGATTATTATAATCCTTACGTCAATCGGATGGATTTTTACATGGTTTAGAAAATCATCTAAATTAATGTGTGTTTTTTCCCCTATTACTAATTCTGACTGTTTTCTGAATCACACTCCTTTTTCTTAGCCATTTCTGTCCCACTGCAGGGCAAATGACTCTGTACTCTCTTTCCTTTTAGACTTCATTTAGGTAGGTACTATTTTTACATAAACCTAAATTTCAGACCACGTGGTAGGCCCAGATGGAGAGATGAGCTGGTTTCCTATATGACGGACTAGTTTGCCCTCAATAGAGAAGAATGGAAGCTTGGGCTGAAAATAATAATAATAGTCAACCTAATTAATACTTAGTGTGATCTTTAAAATCTACAATCCTACTTTATTTCCCTTTTTCTAGTGACATTAGCAATCAGACACAAAAAGCATGTTACTGCTAACTACTACAAATAGCTTCTTCAATATTTCTAAACCGGTTCTTTCCACTTAACATTGTACAAAACTATCGTTATCTTCAGGAGGCACAGTCGAGTCATTATCTGCAAAATTCTATGAACAAAACCAATGTAAAATAAACCTTAGTGGGTGGTCATAAGGTTTATAATGTCAAAGTGTATGTGTTGTTTGGTTAGCCTATTGATGGACAGTGCAGATAAACTAAAGTAGTCTTAATTGAAACAACAGTGTTCCTTTATAGGGATTCTGCTCTGTTTTATGTCTTACTTGACATAGTATGTCCTATTTAATCTATAGTATACGTTTAATACGACATAATTAGTCTCGGGTCGAGTCTGGATGAGGCTGGCACAGGACCGTAGAATATGGCACGAAAAAGGGGAGCGCTATGCCCAGCAGTGGGAGGACAAGGGCTGTGGATGAAGATGATGATGATACGTTTAATACATCTTTTTGTTCGTTTTAGGTGCTAAAAATGTTTTTTTCTTTGTTATTTCAAAGCTCCAGATTTTCATAAAATTAATACGAAAAAGAGATAACTCGTTTTTTATTCACCGTTCAAAGATAATTAGTTTAATATTAATTTTATTGTTAGTGGTCTTATTAAACTTTTATTAGTATAACTCGTAAGTAAGATTTGTTCTGCCAACCATACTTTATTTAAGAGCTTTGTAAAAGCATATCACAAAAATATAATAACAGTTATCAATATTTAAGTGCACTGCTAATTGTATTGTTAACTAGTTCTCATCCTTGTGCGGTTAATTTAACCTACATTACGTGGGAACCGTCAACAATAACAAACAATATTAACTGCACCCACACAAGTGCAAGGTTTGCTATAAACGTTTAGGAGCAAAAACTTGCAAAAAGTATAATACCCACTTAGCTAGAGAAGTTTAGTTATATCTGCTAATTAATTTCTTGAACAAACTTATTACTATGATATATAATTAGTTTGTTCAATAAAATATAATTATTACAAAAAAAAATTACGTTATTGCATAGGAATGTACACGTATCTAAAACATAGTTTTCCATTTTGTTCTTCAAATCCTTTAAACATTTTATCATTTCTACTCTACAATTATAATGTCTACTGAAAATAATAACTTACGATACATAACTTAAAAAAAAGTTTTCCTTAACACAAAACCTATTATCACCCCAGTTCACATTTTACAATGTAGGCAAAGATTTCTCGTAAAACCAGTAAAAACAAAAACCGAACCTTCTTATAAATCTGTACATTGTTTCAGTATTAATAATAGCAAGACAAAACGAAAGTGAATTCAGAATTAGGAACAACGAAAGTGTCTCAGTTATAAAGTATTGTATCGCTTTGTTCTCATGAGTCTGACCGACATAAGATGATGTTAACAGATTATTAAAAGTCTGTATCCTGAAAGGAGCTGCCTCGTTGGCCTAGTGGTGCTAAGCGCAACTGCCGCGCTTGAGGTCTTGGTTTGAGCAAGGTGGTATTGGGGTTTTTCTATGAAATTCTCAGTAGCAGTTCGGAGTTTGGATTTGTGCCCGGTTAGTGGCAATAGACTCGACCCTATTACATGGACCTAAACATACCGGTGAACTGTGGGTGTACATTGGTACTCTCTGCCTAACCCTTCGGGGAATACAGGCGTGATGTTATGTATGTTATTTTAAAAAGAGTAGGAACAATTTATTTTTATGCTCGCATCATCGTCATCACCAGTCTATTGTTGGTCTTAGACCTCTCTATAATGTCAATTTAAATAAGTTCTTCTTTTCGTGTCGAAGTTTTCTTTCAGATCTAACCAGCCCAATACGTAACTAGATTTATTGCTGTTTAATAAGCCTCTTTTAAGTCTTCTGCAATGGCGCTAATTGGCATCGGAGAAACACAGCACAATGCAACACAAATAAAGTAGATTGCAAATTGTGCAGCGGTATAGAAACGTAAAACAAAGGTGATAAGTGCTTTAGACTGCAGTTATCATAAAACCTTTTGTGACCTTTTTTAGTTACCTACCGTAGAAGTGAAAACCCTTGAACTTAGGCAAATCTCACACTTCTGTCTGGTCTGATCTGAGGCACAGTTATGACTGGTTTAGATTATGCGAGAAAAATCGTACAAGTTGCAGTACATTGCCGTCTATAATCGATCACTTACAACAACATACAGTGCAAGTGCCGCAGTGTACAGCAACTCGCACGATATTCCTAGCATCGTCTAAACCAGGCCTTATTTTCCAAACATTAGAAAAATACCTATTACATAGGTACCTCATGGAATTTAATCAGTACTTCGTCTATTTCATAGAATATAGCCCAGCATATTAAATAGCCGGTACTCATAACTAACATTACGGAGAATTTTGCCTATCTAACCCAAGATACTATCGATAAATGTGATAAACATCATGCCATGACAATTGTTATACTTTATACAATCGCTTTTTGCTATACAATGGTATAAAAAAATGTTTCCTATATTTTGCAGAATGTAGAATATTCTATTCTATTCAGCGGTACTATTTTTGAGCTTAAATGATGATAGCTAAACAAAATTATAAATACAAATCATTAATCTTGTTTAACTGGTACAATACGAGTCAAAATCGCGAAAAATCTCCATAAATTGAAATAAAACTACTTTTTACGGATTTTGTCGCGGTTTATTTTTAGATTTTAGGTCCCGACGTTTCGACACCTTTGCAGGTATCATGGTCACGGGCAGACTGAGATGGCGTGCGTCTTGACAGTAGATGTTGCTTGTTCTACCTTCTTATTTTAATTAATTATTTGAGTTCCGACCTACGCGACCTACATCTAAGCCTACCAATATCTCCATAAATGTTTAATAAACCTAATAAAATACTAGATTTAAACTAAAGGGCGTGCCAGCCATGTAACATCCGTATCTATGCTAATCACAATATACTTAGAATTACATTTAAATTGTAAATCAACGATGACGTCACGCACTCAATGGAAACTCGACATAATGTGGGTAGCTCGTTAAATGATCTGCAGAACTGATTAACTTGTCAGTGAATGAAAAATAACTTAATAATAAATTGAGTAAACATTGGACTGTTCTCTATGAATATAGAAGAGAATTAAGATGATTGTATTTTTATGAGATGTTTTCCTAAATATTTTATAAGGTTACAAATATTAGCTGCTTAAGAATTAGTTAAATTGCATAATTCCGTTCAAATACATCAGGTACAAAGCACTTATGAAAAAGGATATATTGATTTTAAATCGCAAAGAATTATAATTATTACATTATGAGGAAATCGCCAAGTTTCATCCTTATTTCATTACTCACACTTATACTATATCTAGACATAACAACTTAATTACTATTACATAAAAGTTATTTATTCTTTTGTACACGTTCCTTAGTTGGGAATGGTATTGTCAGAATGTATTGGCTCGCCGCCATTAAAAGCGACGACAGTTACCGGTTACGTATTAATCCGTTTGTCTATTTATTTGCTACGTAACAAGAGATTCCAATCTAAATCGAACTAATCTAATTTAGTTAAGTTAAAGCCCTTAAAATAACATTCACTTGGGTACCTATATGAATTATTTTTCCTCATATGTTTGATTTTAATCTTCCTTAATTATTCTAAGACATTTCTGACAAACGGTGAAGGAACACATCGTGAAGAAACCTGGATTCCAAAATTTGGGATCTGAAATCGCCAATCCGCAGAGAGCAAGCGTGGTGAGCAATGCTTGTGCCTTCTCTATATGGGAAGAGGCCTGTGCCCAGCAGCGGGACGTTTATAGGCTGTATTATTATTATGTTTGATTGCGATTATCTCACTAAGTCGTTTTTGAATTCCAGTCCTCTATTCATTAATTAATCATTTAGTTTCGTGTGTAATAACTCTAAACTTTGACAGAAAACTGAGACAGAACGTGGTTAGATAATAGAGGAACGCGAATGAATTGACACGAATACCACATGCGGTCTATAAATGGTTAATATGCAGTCCTAACACATTGCTGTGACTATTACAGTTTGATGCACCGCATACAATACGCAACCCAGTTTCTTCAATTGACACAAATATTTACAGCATTACGCATACAAAGTCCATTTTGTTCCCAGAAAATCATCGTGTATTTTAATTTTACATTTCCGCCATTGTAGCTTTCAAAATCACGAACATTCGAATTTCGAAAAAGATGACCGTGGAAATCCTTTATTCAGCCTGGGAAAAACTGTTCGATTCGATTCGGCCAGTCTCTAAAATCAAAATCAAAAAATCAAAAATCATTTATTTAACTTAGGCTACAAAGTAGCACTTATTAAACGTCAATATTTTTTTTTTTACAAAAGACAGCACCCCAGGGGTCGGTTCATATCCGGCGGAAAAGGCAGCGCACAACATCGGCCGCGCAACGCCAGAACGAGCAAACACACAACAAAACATCCAACCTCTCACACCTGACGCACCAACGCGTCAGGTCAGTGTGAAAGGCCGAATGCTCCATCATGCGCCCGCCCGCCCCAGCGCCACGCGACCGACGACACGCTACCACCGCCAGATATGAACCGACCCCAAAACGCCCACCCTTCACCGCTTCCTAAGTGCTCTGGCTGAGGAGAAGAAACGGCGCAACAAACTCCCCAGTAGCACGCTGTCATTACAATAAAAATTATATAAAATAATAAAAAAAAATAAAAAATAAGGAACCGTGCAAAGTGAACGAGTAGTTAAGGTAGATGGGTATCATACTATAAAAGAGTAAAAATTATTATATCTACGTGGTGACCAAGGTCAACAGAACGACCAGTCACCGCAAGCGGCACCCGTTCACGAGTATGACGCAAGGGTCAGCCATCCCCTCCCTCGCCATATTAGAGGGAAGGAGGAGACCCGACCCCAGACGCCACCGCAGGCAATGACAACTAAGGGAGCATGACGAAACTGCTGCCGGTTTAAAGAAAACATTTACAAATTAGGAAAAAAAAAACCCCAAGCACTGATTCACTGCACAGTCCCTTATCAAAGCGGCATTATAATAGTACACTAATGTACATGCGTATAACTGCATTAATAATAAAATAAATTAAACAATGTAATGTTGCATACAGAGTGTATGCCAATCAATTTGGAACAATAATAAGTTTCGATAAACTAATATGTCAAGTCAGCAAAGATAATAATAATAATAAAAGTTAATTATACAATAGTATAATTGTATCAAAATATAGTTACATACTATCAGTATGGCAGTCAAAATAAACAATAAATATAAAATAAGAATAGATTATCCCTGAAATTCCGCACGGAACCGTCTTGTGACTATCAAGGCGACCAACAGTTTTTATCGACTAAGTAGTCATTTAATGTATAGTAGGCTTTCGTACAGAGCCTTGTTTTAACTACCGATTTAAATGAATTAAATGGTAATTCTAAAATACTAGGAGGCAGTTTGTTGTAGATTCGAATACTAAGTCCAATAAATGAGTTATGCACCTTGTGCAGCCGGTGCGATGTAGTGCATAACTTATGCTTATTTCTAGTATTAATGTTGTGTATGTCACTGTTTTTAGTGTATAGGTGAATATTTTGTCTAATATATAGTATGTTGGCTAGAATAAATTGAGAGGCAACAGTTAGAATCTCAATTTCCTTAAAACGCTCCCTAAGTGAGACCTTAGCGCCTAGCTGGTAAATGGACCTAACAGCTCGTTTTTGCAGAATAAATATTGTTTCAATGTCTGCAGCCTTACCCCACAACAGAATGCCATAGGACATAACGCTGTGAAAGTAACTAAAGTACACTAATCGAGCTGTATCCACGTCCGTTAGCTGCCTAACTTTCCTAACTGCATATGCTGCTGAACTTAGTTTGCTTGCAAGGCATGAAATATGAGCTGCCCATTTAAGTTTACTATCTATTGTAATACCTAAAAAGACGGTTGATTCTACAGTCTCCAGCACTTCATTACTAATAATTATATTTGGACCTAGATTTTTTACGTTTGGCATTACAAATTTAATGCACTTTGTTTTCTTAGCATTTAGTACTAAGTTATTAACAGTAAACCAATTTGTTACCTGAAAAAGTGCACTGTTAATGTGATCAAAACTATCACTATTTCTATTAACTTTAAATATGAGAGACGTGTCATCAGCGAAAAGTACAGTTTTGCAGATACCTTCTAAATAAAACGGCAAGTCATTTATATATACCAGGAATAAGAAAGGACCCAGTATAGAACCCTGGGGCACACCTAATGTAACCGGAAGTGGCCTAGATTTCACACCATTAATATCTACACATTGAAGGCGCTGCTTTAAATAAGAATCCATTAAGTTAAGGGCTATATCCTGTATACCATAATATTTAAGTTTAGCGAGAAGTGTGCCGTGATGAACGCAATCAAACGCCTTAGAAAGGTCACAAAAAACTCCTATGGCATTTTGTGAGTTTTCCCAGGCGCTAAAGACATGTTTTAATAAAGCTACACCGGCATCAGTTGTTGAGCGACCCTTTGTAAAACCATACTGTTCATTGTGAAGCAGCTTATTTACATTAAAAAAACCTAATAATTGCTGTAATATCAACTTTTCAAAGATTTTACTAAATGCGGGTAATATTGAAATGGGTCGAAAATTACTCACTTCACTTTTAATACCAGATTTAAATAATGGTATAATTTTGCTGTACTTCATGAGGTCTGGGAATATTCCTAAATCGACACACTTGTTAAAAGTAACAACAAGATAAGGAGCAACATCATCTATAATAATATTTAATAACTTTACAGAAATACCCCAAAAATCTCCAGTATTTTTTAAATTGAGTGATTTGAATGTTGTAATAACATCCCGTACGGTGACATGTTGAAAAGTAAATACTGAGTGACATTTTGGGGCGCAAGTTAGCATTAAATTTTCCGCAGCAACCGTGGATGAGTGTAAGGAGCAAGTTGTGGCTATAGGAATGTTAGCGAAAAAGTCATTAAATATCTGAGCTACATCTACTGCTTCGCTAATTAATTTGTTGTTATCAGCTATCTCTAACTGATTATCGCGTTTGGTACATTTACCCGTTTCGTTATTAATAATTGACCAGGTCGTTTTAATTTTGTTTTTCGATTGTCTTATTTTATCACTAATAAACTTAGCCTTGGCCATGTTACAAACTCGTTTAAAAGTTTTAGAGTAAAGTCTAACATGCTTCAAAAATGGCTCATCAAATTTATATTTTTTCATTCCATATAACTCATATAGTCTCGCTCTACTTTTATATATCCCAGCTGTGGCCCATTGATTAAATGGAGCTATCGTATTCTGTACATTTATGGTTTTAGTTTTAAATGATTTTTTAAATTCGTTTTTAACAACGTCAAAGAGAGTTCCAAAGATGTCGTTAGGATTCTGAAATTCTAAAATTGATGGTTTTATTTTAGAAACAACCTTCTCTTTAAAACGACTACAACAACTAACAGTGTACGGTCTACATATAATTTTACGCAACTTTTTTAAGACTAAGTGTGGGAAACTAGCTAATTGTCCACAGTGGTCTGATGTTATGTCAGTTAAAATTTGTTTACTATTAGCATCAAAATTACTAAATATATTATCGAGACAGGTGGAAGATGAGGATGTGATTCTAGTGGGTTCGCAAAATAAGTTGGTCAAATCGAAAGACCTAAACAGATTAAGTAGCCTAGTAGTGGTAACAGTAACATCTAAAATATTAACATTAAAATCCCCACATACGATTATATTTTTCCTGCTCGACTTAATTTTATTAAGTGAATCCTCCATCACTGTTTCAAATAAATTAAAGTCACCTATAGGGGGCCGGTAGACACACACTATAACATATCGCTCTAGCTCAACACAAGACAGCTCAATAGTGCGCTCGATAGAAAGCTTTACAATATCTAACCGCTCTTTACACTTAACAGTATCTGAAACAATAATCAGAGATCCACCACGAATTGCATTCTTTCTTACGAACGCACTATGTACAGAATTACCAGGGATGTTAAAACAATTTAGTTCATGACCATTCAACCAATGCTCAGTCAAACATAACACCTGAACATTGTAGTTATCTATAAATAAACTTAATTCTAGATCTTTGCCGGAGAGACCTTGCATATTTTGATGTATAACATTCAATTGATGCAGCCCTCCCGTTGTCCCACCTTGTAGTTTAAACTACAAGATGTGTCTAAAGAGGTATTAGTACTACTACTAACACAATCAATAATCTTAAGTACATTGCTAGTACCAGTGTCACATAGTAAATGATATGCTAAAAGCTTAGCAATTTGTCTCTTACATCTAATGGACATATACATTGTATATTTAGTTAATATATACTTTTTTATAAACTTATTGCAATCAAAGTATGATAAAATTTCATTATGGTTGTGGCATACTGTATATATAAACATATTTAAGTTAAAGATATACTCATTCTGAGAGCTGGTCAAGGTATTTGAGTACGGCAGAATGTCTGCAGTTCTAGGCAGAATGTCTGCAGTCGTGCGTAAGCGATGCAATCACAAAAAAAAATCGTAGGCTATCAGTTGCGCTGCCGTGTGACGTCATCCGCCATGACGCGAAGTATTGCATTCGCAACAAAAACTTATCTTAGTGATACAAATCGGTGTATTGTTATAGCCGGTAATTGAAATCTTCGACGGTGAACCGTTAAAATAACGTTTTTGGAGTCGCGCGGTAATTTGGGAATACCGATTGTGTAGGAAAAAAATATAATATTTTATATAGAAACAAGACGGTTAAGGACATGGTTATGCACCAACATTAAACGATTAATTAAATAATAAACTTTAGCTAGAAAAGGGGCGTAACAAATACCAATTAAAAGTATAGCAAATAGCGACTCTTAATAGTATCATTAACAGACCGCCATTAATGATACATTTACCTTTAGAGATCGAAATAAGCTAAAAAAATACTTTCACTACAGCAGATTGAAATAAAACAAAAATCTTTGCAATAACAACTTCACACCGATAGAAATTTGAAACATGTCCCATCCATTCTGTCAGTCACATCCATAACCACAAACCGTGAAGCGACAGGAAGCGTACCGTAGCCAGAAAAAGTAAAAAAAAAAACAAAACAGTAATGGCGGCCTATTTACAACAAAAAATATTAGGAAATAAACAAGGAGAATGCATTTGGCAAACATTTATCGTAGCGTTACGCATTAAAGGTATTCTCAACAGAAATAGATTTGTAGCTTACAGTAATATATTTAGATGGCTGATTGATTTATTTGGGCAGGTTTGTTTTGAATAAACGTGTTTAAAAGAATCCAGGTGTAAAATAGATTAAATATTATGAGCTTACGATGAGGAAAAGAAGTTGATAATTGATTACTCACATGTAAAACGGAAAAGGCTTCAATGAAACTTATAGGACCATCTTTGATCACATTTCTTTTGTAAAAAATACCAGTGATGTTTACATTAAGAGCTAGATCTTTAGTCATAAAACATGTAAAGTAATAAAGAGTACCTACCTAAGCAAACTAAAAATAATATAACAAAATTAAATATTAAGAACGGGCAACTTTCGTACAAATTTTATCCAATTTAGGATTTTAATCCGCAACTAAAGTCCACATTTTTGGACCATGAAATTAAAGACCATTTTACAGCAAAACATTAATTTTACGGAAATCAATTTTTAATCTGATTGAACAAGGTAGCAAATTCTAATATTTATCCGAAAAAGACAGTAATATTTTGTATTTCTACACAAATCTTGTAGACTATTCTAAAAGCAACCAAATTAAAGGAATTTTAATATTTCCTGCATATATACTCTTATCAGATGATCAGACAGCTCTTGCGGTTTAACTAATCAACCTGATTAATTTAATTAAAACCACTTGACACGTTTTTAATGAAATGTAACAGCATATTAAATTATTAAGCATACCTGAGCTTGTTCATTGAATAAATTAGATTTAATTTAGTTGGATTGCTGTTGTCTCGCACTAAACCTAATCCAGGCCAACTTAATTTGAAAATTCACGTACGCTATGTAGATACTATACTAAAGTAATATTTAATTCTAAATTACGAAAAAAATATTTAAATAGGTATTTATTTAATTCAAAATAATATATGGACTGCCTCGTTGGCCTAGTGGTCCTAAGCGCGACTGCTACGCTAGAGGTTTTGGGTTCGATCCCCAAGTCGACCAAGGTATTATTGGGTTTTTTCTATGAAATTCTCAGTAGCAGGTCGGAGTTTGGATTTGTGTTAGTGGCAATAGGCTCGCCCCCTATTACAAGGGTCCTAAACATGCCGGCGAACTGTGGGTGCACATTGGTACACAGGCGTGATGATATGTTATGTTATTTAATTCAAAATATCACAATTATTTACAAATTCACCCAAAACCGTGGTTAAATTATTCTGGTATTAACTTCACGCACTAAACACTTTAATGGTGTACAATAAAGAATATTCTAATCTAATCTAATCTAAACATACCGACAAACAAATAATTTTTTAACTTACACAGTTTGTAACTTATCGCTGGCATTTAATTATCAGCTACTGACTTTCGAAAAGCCGAAGTAAATCATTAAGTTTCACTCAAAGACAATGGGGGATATGTCTTGAGTATTTAGGGCACCCATTTGTCATTATACCACCATTTATTCTACCGTAAATACTTACTTTAGTATACTTGAATTCAACGTTAATGGCGGCTGTGAAGTTAGCTACACACTGCGCAGTACCTCGCCCCGCACCCCCGCTGGCGCGTAAGTTGTGTTACTGCGCAGCGACTCGCCTCGTGTTCAGAGCCACCATTAAGTTTGCACCGTACTTTAGTTTCTTTATTTCGCATGCCTTGATAGAGCTTTAGCAATAGAGTAAGCCAGTCTTCTTGGTTACAAAATGGTTCTTAGAAATAGTTTCCGCTTTTGTAGAGTACTTTTTACGAGTATTTAATTAATTAAGATAAATAAAGCCTATGTATATTTTTTGGGAAAACCAATAATGTAATTTTTATGTGTTTATGTGTTTAAATATTAAATACTAACCTCCTTGAAAAGGTTATCAGTAAAACAAGCTTTACTTAACGATTACCATTTGTTTAGTTTTTGATATAGTGTTCTGTAAAGATCGCAAAACTCAAAAATACACATTCTCAACATTATGAATTATGAGGCTATGTAATTTTTATTCTTAATTTAGTACTTTCTGCAGTGAGCCCTATGATTTTCTTTTCAACTTTAATTAGATATTATAGAAAAGAAAATACAGTATAGTAACACAGTGTAGATAGTACATATAATCTCATACCTATCTGCACGATGTCATACTTCCAAGGGTGCGTCCACATCTGACGAACGAGCACTACACGAGCAGCTCGCGAGCAAACCCCGAGCGGCGCGAGCATGTCTAGTGGACGGCGTTATTGTCACTAGTGCGTTCGCGGCATGCTCGCACACTATACCGGTTATTTGAGCTTATGTATTCAGTAATAAATAGTTATGGTACAAGCAATACTAGAATTTATTCTATGCAGACGTATAACATTTATAGCTATTTTATTCATTCCTTGATGAACGATGCCTCAACAGATTGCTGATGAAAAGCATTTGAAATGCTGCCAAAGTAAAATAAATCAATATGTTTCTGTTACTGTAAAGCGTGTTAACCGAACACGTTTAGCATACCTAATAGGACCAACAATAGTTGAGCGTCATTTGTAATTCTATGCAACTACAGGAAAAGTTTCTTTCCTTTTGCAACTTTAGTAGGAACGAAAATACTAAACTTAGTTTAAATGTTGGGCCAAAGTGACGACAATGTGGACTCTACAAAACATCAAGAGACCTCGAGGCCGGCCTAGAAGATGGCGGGACGAACTTGACTCCTTTTCAGCATTATGGACGAGAATAGCTCAAGGCCGGAAGAATTGGAAGAAAGGGAGGCCTTTGCCCTGCAGTGGGACGATAATGGCTGAAAATAATAATAATGGCTTAAATACCTGCATGGTTACGAAATGAATAGAGATCGATCCATCTATGGTTTTCTCAATTATAGACTTAATTGTAGACAAACGATGGCGTCTTTTTTTGACATATTATGACGTCAATTTCTTGTTTCTAGTAGAGGAAAACGCAGATCATATTTGGTAAGCACGTTAGCAGACTGCTAGTAGGTTTATATAGTACTAAGATAAAGCTATTTACTTAGTAATTCTTGGACAATTACGCCTCAGGCTAAAACAGATATTAAACAAATGACTAATATCATAGAAAATTTAAAGTTAAAGCCATTAAAATAATACCGATCTTTCTCAAAATCCAACATCCAAATTGTAACTTTCTAACGCCCAATGATAATCTATTTTAGGCTTTATAGCAATTGTTTTAAGAGTGAAATCTGCTTGTCAGGTGATGTAAGGATCTGCGCAGGCAATTATAAGATGACATCATTGCTAGTCTAGACTGCACGGTTAGCAAGTTTTAACGCTGATCGATGGGTTTCCGAGCTAAGTTTAGTGGAGGTGTTTAAACGAACTAATAATTTATTGTGGTACTAAAACTAAGAACCTTGGCTAAAAAAATACATGTGGAGATGAAAGAAAGGGGAAATTATTTTTCTTCCTGATAAATCGTTCTACATCTCAGTTGATTGTTTCAATCAATTTTAAAATAATGAATAAAAGTTTTGTAACTTAGTCAGCAGTAGAACAAATAACGAAAATACTGTCTTGATTGTTTTATTACCCAATACTTTCAGTACCTAGCCAATAAAGTAGCAAATAAAAGCAAAACAGTACAAAGTGTAGACACTTAAATCATTTCTCTACTTACGAAAACAGCTGCAACGTTTTTTAAACTAAGTAATTAAGACTTAAAGGAAGCACGAGAAACAATTTGTTCGAACGCCAATTCGTACGTGGAACGTGACGAGTTTAAATTTAAATTTATGCTAAACATCGCAAAAACGTACTGTTGGCTGAATACATTAATACCTTTGCTTACCATTTACTTGACTGTGGCTCTTGTGTATTATTTTTGTAATGGCTTCTTTGACAGTATAGATGTAATTGAACATTTGTCATTGAACTGCCAAAGTTTAACAAATTGTTATGATAAATTGTTTATTTTTAATGTAGGAAAGTTACAGGAATAAATATAAAAGTAATAAATATTCTCCGAATTAAATATCTCGAAAGCTTACTGATTTTTAAATTATTATTGTTTTTCCTGTTACCATTGATGATGATGTTTACAGCGTTGGTAATAAAGTAAAACCAGGAAAATCAATTACATTTTCTCGTCAACAGCCTTGTTTCGACATGATTTACTTAAGGTCGCTTTATTGCTTTATTAAGGACGAATAATTTTATTCCTTTGTCTCTGTCACTGTCAAAAGCAGTAACGTCAAACCATTGACGTACTACATACATAGACTGCTTCTATCGCTAGTTTCCCCTTGAGCCAACGAGAGCAGTTTTTAGTCTGAACCTAATAAATTTCGTTTTTCATTTTAGTTAGTTATCGCGCAACGAGCAACTTATATACGAAAATATCGATGGTTTTGACATTGTCAGGATAATATTAGTGTTTTAGATAGATTTTTTTAAAACGGAAGCTCCGTCTTCATATATAATTCACGACAAAACCATTTCACACTAGTGCTTACGTTCAAATTCTGATAGGCTCACTCTAGTTCCTTATGTATACTCTAAGCGTCAAACAATATTTGGCATTTTAAAGTTCTCAACTAACTTTTCGAGTTGCCAGAACAGCACTCTAAGTAAGTAGTCTGTTTCAGAACAAGACGACTAAGTAGTTGAACAAAACGACAAATTTTAATGTCCTATTCCCATCAATTTATTCTCACACTAAACAGTGCTCAATTGAGAACGAATTGATATCTTAAACATGTGTGAAACTGGGACGCGGGTGCAGGATGCGTCGGGACCCAATTCTGTTAATTATAGACTCGCAACGGAGCAGGAAGATTTGACTTAGATTATACTAGAAAACTATCATATAAATAAAACTACTTTTTACGGATTTTTTCGGGGTAAAAGATGTTGTATATCTTGCACGCTTAGTCTTGAGATCTTGTAACCGGCGTATTTTGTTTGCTATGTCCAGTCCGTACTGGGTTACATTGAATAAAACTACTTTTTACGGATTTTTCCGCGAAAAAATCCGTATAAAGTAGTTTTATTCAATGTCTAACATTCGCGTAAACCTAAGAAACCAATAGAAAACGATCATTTAAATAAATGGCTTTTACTACTAGTCAGTGGTGGACGCCTAGCGATTCAATTAACGGCTCTGTATGCAGTTGCAGGTATGAACCCGGCCAAGTACCAATGTAACTTTTCAAAGTTACATGTTCTATCTTAACTATTCTAAGACTTCTTACAAACGGTGAAGGAAAACATCTTGAGGAATCATAGATTCCAAAATTGGGATCTAACATCGCCAATTCGTAATTGAGCAAGTGTGGTGATCAATGCTCGTGCCTTCTCCATATGGGAAGAGGCCTGTGCCCAGCAGTGGGACGTTTATACATCCATAGAGCGTTACCTACAACCATAACAATTACTACTATTGTACTACTGTTGTTAGTTAGTATTACACACTTACAATATCAAAACAATTGTATTGTAAGGTGGTAGTACGGCGATAGGAAATAAAATGGGAGGGATGGTGGGTAGCTAGTGTAGCTACCTACCGAGCATAGAAGTTTTATTGTACTAAGAATACTATTCATTATTGTGTATAAGTAAATGCTTGTAGAGATTAAAGTGTTCGTAACTATCCTGCTGGTTTATTAGAAGAGGTATACACTATCATACTAATGTATGTACCGTATTTTTTAAACTCGCTACGAAATTATTTTTTTACATGTTACTGCATACTCAACATCAAATGTTTTTAATTTTTATAAAATAAAAAAAGCGCTCAAAAAACGTTACGTTATAATCTACTCGTAGACGTAAGAAGGCAATTTTTTATTTATTTATTTACTTTTACAATATAAGTACTTCGGTATATCTGCTAAACTTATTAACGTCACTTTAAGTGTCAAGTCCTATCAACACTACGTTGATTATAATTATTTTCCCGTCTTTCCAGTCCAGTATGGAAAGTAACTCCGCAAATGGTTTGCGAATGTTAAATAAAGTTCCGACTATAAAACCTATCTATCCGTATGTGTTAATTATACAATCATTAAAATATTATGCAGATTGCATTCAAATTGAGTCTTTTAAGTCAATTAATGTAAATTTTATTATTTTTGATTATAGGCACTGTTATTTTGTTGTTTGTTTTCTGTTTGCGTTCGGAGTATTAATTAAGCATGTTAATTAATATTTAATTGTTATCATCTATAAGAAGATAAATAACGGTGAAGAAAAACATCGTGAAGAAACCTGGATTCTAAAAATGGGATCTGAAATCGCCAATCCGCGGATAGCAAGCGAAGTTATCAATGCTCGTGCGTTCTCTATACGTGAAGACGCCTGTGCCCAGCAGTGGGAAGTTTGTAGGCTGGCTATATTATGACAATAGGCAAGTCTTTTGGACTATGTTAAGTCAAAAGAAAGACACAAATCAGAACAGAAAAAAAAGAATTTCCTGCTAAACAGAAAAACTAGAATTTTCTGACAAACATTAATGTTTTTAATATCAATAACTAACACAGGAACAAAACATAAAATACAACGGTAAGCAACAATTAGTAACGCCAATTTTCGACACGCACACACAATATAATAATAGACATAAAACGGATACTGAAGAAAGTGACAGGTAACTTTAATTAACTAATTGGTTAGTTAGTTACGTTAATAATTAAAAATGGCGGCAGGTCTTTAAGGACTTACGCATGTCAGGTAATAATAACATCACGGGACTAATCACACAACCAACTGTTCCCAAACTAGGCAAAGCCTGTATCCATGACAACCAGACACCGAACAAACTATCATGCTCATCACGCGAAGATTTGTCTTGGGCGGGAATCGAATCCTAAACTTATGGTTTAACATTAAAATAAAACTACTTGTTACGGGTTTTCGCGGATTATATTTAGGTTTGTGGTCTCGACGTTTCGACACCTTTGCAGGTATCATGGTCATGGGCAGACTGCAGATTAACATTCAGTTTCACTAACCACTATCCCACTATCAATCAGTCAATTTTTAATTTATATTTTCTAAGTGCAGTATAACTGCCTGTACACGAACTGCTCGCAGTAAGCTAATGATCATCATACACAAACTGCTCGAGCTGTCGAAGATCGCTCTAAACAGGGCACACGGTCTTCGCGAGCTGTCGAAGAGCACTCGAAACAGTCGAGCAACGTCAAGCAATTGTGCGCTGAGCTTAAGTGGGCATAATCCCTAATACGACAATTACGGTTTATTTGTAGATAATAAAGCTATTACACAGAAAGTTAAATTACACAAATCAAATAGAAACTTCTTCAACAGCGAATAAGTAAACGCTTATATAATTGTATGTTCACGGTATTCATAGAAAGCTGCATCTATGCCCTTAGGTTTAACGTTAATACTTACATAGGTATGTATAGGTACTTATTATTTTATACTTTTGAATGTTGCATTGATGCATACTTATAAGAAAACTAGGTTTTAGCAGTTATCTGTTGGATAAAAATGGGTGTAATTTATCTATAATATGTATATATTTAGAAATATATAAGTAGGTATGTTTATCAGTTGTCTGGTTACCATAACACAAGCTCTGCTTAGCTTGGGATCAGACAACGGTGTGTGAGATGTCCCGGAATATTATTATTATTATATATGGTGGTAAAAATAAGGCTGCTTTTCTTGTTATTCAAAGTTACCACATACTAGTTTCATCAAAGTTGGTTTAGCGGTTTGACAATATGAACATTACAGACAGATTGATAGACCTACTTACGCATAAATAATATTTTGTATGGAAGTATGGATTACATAATGGGAAACAATGTTAACATACAAATTAATTTCCTTTATTAGCTTGATTTTTCAACTGAATTAAAGCCATTGTCGAAATATTCTTTTTTAGTTATATGATGTGTTTTAGAACTATTAAAATGTTATCAACATGAAACAGTTTTTATAAGTGGTAATAAAAATAACTTCAGATGCACAACAAAAGCGCTGTTTTTAAACCTGAAATCGTCCAGTAGCCTGTACAGACATATAAAATGTTTTCCCCTAGTGACTCAGTATCATAGATTTTCTCTAAACATATAATATGTACCCTTTATTATACACTTCAACCCCACAAACATATATTTTGGTCAAAGGTAGAACTATTGACTTTGACTAAGACCTATATGAAATTCAGACCCAAGATAGTAAAGAAAAAGGTTAGAAGTAGATAAAGGTTGCCTGGAAGAGATTGCCAGGTGCAATAAGGTCGCCTTTTGTACATGTTTTTCTTTTATAATTTTTATTGTATTGTATAATTTGCTATGTATAATAAAGAAATAAATAAATAATAAATAAATAAATAGTAATATATGACTAGCCAAACTTAGAAGCTACTATTACACTTACAACAACAATAGAAATTTTCTATTATCAGACATAGTTTCTCAAATCAAGCCCTCAAAAAAAACCTCATCAAGGCACGGTAGTAAGATCAAAGACCGCACATGGGATATTTTCCCATTGCCATAAAACATAAAAATAATACAGTACAGATGTTGCAAGGATGCAGTGGGACATAATTGTGTGTACACCCACACAGCCACGACTAATATGGAAAGTTGAGCAACTGTGGTATTTGTATTAAAGCTTGTATGATAATATGATGGGTCTTATTTATGTTCATGTTTATTCTTTTTTTAATTTTACATGCATAATAATTTACAAAATACCATAATAATCAACATGAATGTATGAGTACTGCGTTACTTGGCAGATATACCTTAATATTTATCTATTTAATAAAATTAACTTCAGGAAACTATGTAATGTAATGGAGTATAGAAAAAGAAATGAATGTTTATTAGACTAATAATAAATTAAAAAGTGGACAATTATGAGTGATATATTAGAGCACTCACGGGTCAAGTTTTGATGGTTAACAGTTTTGGAATACACTTACCACCAATAAAGTTAAAAAGTAATGTATTGTAATGATTTAGCATTCAAAATAGGGAAAATTTAATGTTTTTATAAGTAGCAATTTGAAGAAAAAAATCGCGTACTTTGGGCATGTTTACATAATTTTGATGGGTTATTTATTGCTTATAAACTAAAACTATGCTATACTAGCAATTACTCTGATAATTACTCTTACTAAGAATTATTTACTTAAACAACTGGAATAAAACATACACATACCTTGTAAAATTAGGTTATTCTAAAGAGTTCAAAAACATTGTTTATTGCAAATACATATTTACGTAAGTGCTAACTAACTTGTTTTAAAAGAATAACGAAATACAGATAATTTCAGATCTCAATTACCATAACAGAAAAGTTAACTTATAATACTTGTATCGAGGTCAACAGCGCCGACACAAAAAAAAATGCAATGACACCACACAAAAAAGGTAAAAACAAGATTCACGTCGTCTTGTGTCACAAACAATTACCGGAAAACATTAAAAAAAAACATCACTAACCTTAGAATGACTATGGTAGATGCGGAAGCACTCGAATATTGCTAAACTCACGGAAAAAACACAAAAACAGACAACCAAAACTTCTTAATCACCGATGAGACCCATGCAAATATTTGCAAAACAATTAGATTACATAAGATATCACAGGTACGCACTACACTTTATGTTTCTTGTGTTAATTAGTGTACTAATGTAAACAAAGGACGGTAGCGTTAGGAAATGTTTTTAAATAAAAATAAAACGTAAACAAAACAAACAAGCAAGACGCACCGATTAGTACCGAACTTCGAACTGATTGGGGACAGGAGTGACGTGAGTGTACTGTGTTGCCATATTGCGATTTACTGAAACTACCAAACAGAAAATGCTCACTTATCACATAAACGTTAAATGAAATAAAAATAAAGTGCATTTAAAAAATGCCATGGTTTAGGCCAGGGATTTGATTTCGATTAATTTTGTGAGTATTTTAAAAGTTAGTCTGTGTTCTAGTCATCTTTTTTTATTTAGAACCCAAAAAAGATCTTACCCTTGATTTTAAATATTAGTTCTGATGATTCTGCAGTTATTTTTACATTTGAATGTAAGTAAAACGAGTTAAGTAAGTTTTTACTTTTTATTTTACATTTCGTATCATAAATATAAAGCTATATTTATGATAGGAAACTAATAGCTACGATACTAAAGGAAATAAAATTGTCAACCTTCAGAGTTCAGTATTTTTACAGAAGTGCAACGATTAAACAAAATGCGTTACTTATAAAAGTGATGAATAAAAAAATGAGCGTGAAGAGAGACACATTAAAAACAATAAACATACTAACCGTTTATTAAGTGTCAAAATACCATGAATATTTTTATTCCAATAGAATTTATTATCATATCATAATGAGATTTTTTTAATAATCAGCTTATGAAAATGTGTTTCATGTAGGACGAAAACACATTACGGAGAAATAAGATTAATGTAATAAACATTCTCGTTAGCCACCCTAAACTGCGTGGGTACAAAGCAATAAATATAATTAGTAATATTTGGAATATTCCCAATCTTTGTTTTGTTGTTATTTGATGCAATATTTAATCGTCGTTATCTATTTTTTCCCAGATGTGAGAAGTTTTTGTATGTAATTCTGATTAACTCTACTTTCTACCATAAACACTACAAACTTTGGCAATCAGTTAGTGGTCTAATTATTCAAGGCTGTGCAAAATACCTAGTAAGGTACTGTTCATTAATTATTTGACCTACAAACTTATTAAGGTTCAATGTTTTATGACTGTTATTAGTAAACAATATTTCTAAGTAATTACAAGTACTTAGTAATGTAATAATATCTCATCAATTAAAGTAGAAATGTGCTATTTTAGTTAGATCCCACGAATAATACAGGAACACAATATGTTCTTCAACTTATATGTCAACCCACGGCTTTTCTTAACTAAAAAATGTGAGATAAAAAAAATCATTAATCATACAATTTACCAGTAAATTTATATACTAACAAACATTTTTAAATAAACATAACTATAAACTTAAAATTTTAAAATCTACAAATTCTGACAAACGGAATTTAAAAATTATGTTAAAAATACCATGATCAAAAATGTAATTTCAAGTAGCAACATGCAGCTGCAATAATGTCATCTATTGATGACAAATCCAACTAGCGACGTGACTGTTTCTGTAGCAAAATAATAGATGGCGTTGTTACAAACGCCACAATGAAACTTCAGGTTTTATTCGCGGAAATGGGAATCCCGTTCGTTGGGGATGGGTAGTAAATGAGTTTTAAAGTCCTTTATAAACGTAGATGAGTTTACTACTTGATGATAAAGCTCAGAGACAGCCGCCTGGTCTGAACGTGTTAACTTACACACATTAGGAAACACACTTTTTATAAGTGACAATTTTATCACCTTAGCAAAACGTTTTAACTGATAAAGTCAATATTTCGCGCCGGTTAATTCTGTTACAAGTACGGCTACTGCAAAATACAAGTATATCGTAATAAGAAGTGTAAGATTTGCAAATGATAATAGAGCAATCTTGTTACCGTGTTGTTTCTATTAAATATGTATTTTTACGACCTTTTATGTCATGTTTGATTAAGCGCGCTCTGAAGAAAGTGATAAGACATCTATTTATTATGATAATAATATGTTTTCGGGAGTATAGACTGAAAGAAAATTGACTTTAGATTATCTTGAATAATTATTGTGTCTTGAAAGCATTTCCATTTTCATAAGATGCAAGGTATAAATACTGGGAGGTAGATTACGTTCCATACATTGAGTGAAAAGTGTTTGGTTTGACAACATGGATTATCTCGTGATTTCAAACCTTCTGGTGGTTGCCGCTTTATTTTTTATGTAAGTGTTTACATTATTTATCTTAACATTGTGTAATGTTCATTACATTGACATCGTAATAAATAATTTCATTAACGTGTTTGTTTATGAACGCAGCAATGCAAGTCGCATTCAATTGACGATTATTTTTAATCTGTGACATAAACTTCCGGTGCATCTAATCTGTGAACTTTAGATAACAGAGTAATAGTTCAGCGTGATTTAAAAATAATGTAGTTTTAATTTATATATTTGTTAGTATTACTGAAAAAGCTTTTATAACCTATCTGATAAAAGATTTTATTTTATTTTCTAATTAAATTTAAGGAGTGAGTTGTATTTTGCTATCCTCTAAATTCCGTTGCCATAGTTTGAAAACTTTTGTTAATTTGATACTAATAATAATTGAATGTTATAAAAATACCTTTAATAATATCCAAAGAGTTGAGCTGTTAGCAGATCGTAATCAGTCCTAATGGCAATGCATTATTTCACAAAAATGATCGCGTTGGTTTTAATAATAAGATAATCAGTCCGCAATTTCCTCAGTATTATCATTTCTATATGACATTTTTGTCTCATCCATCCTGGTTTCTTCCCACTAACATCCTGATTTATTCAAATATGTATAGCAATTAATCTTAAGTTTCCTCTCAAACAGATAGCAGCATGCTATTTTTATTTGCAAATATCCTTATCATTTCCTGAACATAACGATTACAAAATATATTCCTTAAAACATATTTACCATGGATCTTTTCTTTGAGTCAGTAACAATAGATATCGTTCTTGCATAATATTGTCAAATATTTGGTCTATAATTTTCGTAAAGCTCAAGATTTTAGGAACATATATCAACAACTCCTGAAAGCAAGGAAGAAGGCCTACATGCCCTACAGGGTCCTTAACGTACCTACCTTGTAATGTTACTACCTAATTATAACATATGGAATGCCATAAGTATGGAGTATTGAAGGAAAAAGCATTTTTCCCCTTTCCCCTTACCAAATGGTAATAAAAAAAAGCGAGCTCTGTTGTCCTTTAGTGGGACTATAATGGCTATTTATCCACAGAACAATAATTATAGACTAAACACATGGTGGCTCTAGTTTAATTAAATACTATATTATTCTAATATAATCGTGAACGGAAATGCAAAGTCCGCGTTCCAATTAATTCTTAAGAACAAGACGAATAGGTTTTTCTGATCCGGATTGACGTGTCGACTTCTGCGCTTTGATCCGGATTAGAATTGTCCACATCATTCTATAATATAAAAACTACGTTCATAATTGTCTTCAACTAAATGTTTTGTTATTTAAACTTTCTTTTGACCACCACTTTCCTTATTAGTGAAAGGTATTTTAGGAATAATAAATGATAACTGTGAGAGACTCGTAAATTATTTGGCATTGTCGACCTTTTTACGATGCAACATCTTAAAGGGAAGGATGAAATGCATGCGATAATTAAAAGTTGAAATTAGGGGAAAGGATGGCCGAAGAAATGGAGATGAAATGAAGTATCCCCCTCGAAGAAATATTTGAAGGTGTTTCAATATTTTGGGGTTCCAAATCATTGGGTCTAAATTGTTTGTATTTTTAATTTCTCCTGTCTGCCATTCCGGTTTCGTTTGTTCTTTTTTACGACTAGTTTTAACACGCCTGTGCTTAAAGGTTTTGTTTGAATTGAAGTTTCTTCCATCAGCTAAGTTTATCGGCTTTATCAGCATTTTCAGTTATTGTACACCATAAAATGAGGAAATATTATTTTCAATATCCTCCATAAAACATAGGATCGGTGTCGAAATCGTAACGTTACTTTTTATTTGGCCTTTAAAAAAACCATCGTCAATTTTCCGCACTTTCGTCACCCGGAAAATGATTGTAAAGATATAACAGCATTGTTATGTAAATTTCCCAATTGACTTGTTAGAACTGGACGATGAATCATGGGTGAGGCGTTAAGGTGCATGCATTACAGTAATTCTTGTTACTGCACTTACATACGTTAGGAATGCTATCATTATGATTAACGACCATGTGTTCGAATAGTCGGAAAACCGGATACGGGATACCCGATCGATATTAAAGTGTTCTTAGTCTTATATGACGTAATTCGCGAGTATCTTGACGACCAGATGTCTAAAAATGATGATCAAAATTTAGGAACGTACTCACGCTTTTTGATGCCAAATAATTTAATTGTTGCATCGAATCATTGGTTTCTTAGTATAGTGGTTTAAGTATCGTGAAGTTGCCGTCAAGATGCTTATGTGATTTTACAGATTTTGTCGCGGTTTATTTTGATTTTAAGTCCTGACGTTTCTGACGACCAGTCTGCCCGACTGCCCGAAACGTCGGGACCTAAATCAGAATAACCCGCGACCAAATACTTATATGTTTTTTTCGGTGATCAAATAAGTTAATGCGGGGTGCTTGAAAAATGACACAACTGTTTAAGCAATATAAACTAGACTCTACTAGTCTTTGATCATAGGCATAAACCAGTAACGTCAAAATTTTTTGCTCTTATTCAATGAACAGTGATACAGCACTTTTCGTATGACTCCGAGTATAAGTCCAAGAATCAATTGAAGCTCATTATTGAGACTGGCAGTCTTAAGTGCACGTACTGCGTCATCAGAATCTCCCAATCCTATCCTATTAATCAGATCGATATTATCCCAACCGTAATTTGTGATTCATTGGAAGTCAAGACATGGGCATACAGTCAGAGTATTACAACGAATTTCCACTTGATAAGATGGGAACCATTGGGAATAGGGCAGGGAGGTGATGAAATCTTGAAATCCGTCTTTTGTTTTACTGTTCGGTAACTAAAGACCTGGAATATCATGATGGCATCAGGATCTCGATGGAACACAGAAAAGTGTATTCTACCTATCTTTACCTATAGTTACTACAGCTCAATCAGTCAACTCAGTTTAGTTGGCATAACCCTTGGTCTTCTGCCTTCTGCATACAGTCCAACCCAGCTACCTTTTCAGGTCAACAGGCAGGATGTAGCTATACTATAGCTTGACAGCTCTCTGTTACTTAAAAAAATCCTTAAAGCATGTTTTAAAGCTTAGCTAATGTCATAGATAGTGATGAAGTTCTAAAGAGAGATAGCACCATATTATAATCAACAGATGACTTCATAACGAAAATCCACCTGTGCATTACTCAAAGGTCACCGTTTAAACTTTTTTGGACGATACCAAGTTTTGTGGTCTAACAATTCTAAGATCTATTCATTGTAATTTTTTACCACGTAGCATATTTAAAAGAGATTTAGTTATACCTTAAGATGAGATAATCAAAATCTTCAACATTTACCTAACGAGTATGGCAACGTAAATGAGAACACGTCACACAAATTATGGTTCACATGAACAATGCAAGATAAGCGCTAACATTATAATAAATTAAGTTTGTAATGGCGTGAGTTACACTATATCACTACAATCAATAAGAATTATGACCTTTGGCCAATCTTTCTAACATATTATGTGGTTCACGCGATTTCTGTAAATAAATAAGTTTTCATGATTTTTTGATTCATGTACAATTTTCAAGATATTATTCAAAAAATGAATTGGCATATTTACTAGTTCTGTCGGAAAATGCTAAAGTAATCATCTATTTTTCTATCTTCTAAGCCATATATTAAAAAAAATATTTCGCTTTAACGGTGTAGGATAGAACAGTCGTCAGGATTGAGTCCTTCAGAATCTCCCACCCGAAAAACGAATGTCTATTGTCTAATTTACCTTAACTTTCAACCTGTCAATCTCAAGAGTTCTAAGAAAACAAGCGAAAAAAACTGTAATCCCAATAAGGAATTCAGGTTGACGTCGGTGTTACCTGCGGAACCTTTCAAATCCAGATCCCATGACTCATAAGTATATAAAATCAAGAACAATGAGCTACTCTGTATGAGTCAAATGTCTACAACATTTGGGAATACCTTCTAACCAAAGAGTCCGAGGACTCACTACAAATAAAAAACTGAGTAACCCACGCTTGGCTTGATCCTTTGGACTGTCAATGACGTTTAAAAGAGGTTGTATAAGTGATTCATTGTTTAGTTACAAATTCCATTCATGCTCTGTATAATCGGAAGAAACTATTTCCACCTGTCTGCTTGTTTTGCAGACATCTCTTCTGCAACTTAAATTACTTAATTTTTCTTTTGGAATCCACAGTATATTCTATTTATTTACTTCATTAATTTATCTATTTAATTAAATAAGGACATTGATTATTTATAGCCTGGAAAATTAACAGTCGTTTAAAGTCCAATGGTCATTCCTGTAGGATATCAAGAACATATTAATGCTTTGTAAACTTGACCTTAATTACAAAGCTGTCTTATATAATTGACGTTTTCCTTAAACACAGGCTAGGAAGCGAGTCCTGTATAGTTCTGAGATTTGGGCATAGGAATTTGGCCTCTGATTCTCGATCTTTTTTCAAAAACCTCTATATAAGGTAACAGGCGAAATTTTATTTGGTCATCGAACTTCTCGGTAGACCCAAATTGATTAAACATTCACCATGCAAATAAGTTTAACCACAACTTTCCTGACATGCTTTTTGAGAGGCAGAGCATTCCCAAAATTTTCCTTATATTCGATAGAGTAAAGGCCCTACTTACAAAGTATTAGTACTTATACATATTTTTTTGGGATTCCTGACTTCTTTTGCACTTAAAATGCATTCCTTACGTCTTATCAAAGCCCCAAAGTTCCCAGGCATTTCTAAAGTCATTTGATAAACAGTTTCCAATCTAACCCATTCCTAATTTACTGTCCAAAATTATCCAGAATATTAAGGACTCTCAAGTAATGGGTATTTAGAAATGTTATTATCAGAGGTATTTCAATTTTCTTATTTATTTGCTGGGAATACCGGTAATAGAAAGTAATCATAACACACTGTCCTTACGTACCTACGTAGATTTTTGATATTATAAAAGGTTTTAGAGTTCGGATAGGAAGTGGCTTCATGAAAAATATCTGAAACCGGTAAGACTGAAAGCCGACCTGAACATAGTACCTATTTAACTTATAGTAGGTATAGTATCTAAAACATATTAAACGATATTTACTCTGCCCCTTTTGTAGTTTTTAAGTCTGGCACTTGACCTATCAATATCAATGCAATACTATTTATTTCTTATTCAATTATGTGACTCATAATTCATTGATATTCCATTAATTACTCATACGTTACGTCAGTGTTCCCATGTGCCAAATTTATAAAATCGTGACGTCACAAGTAGTCTCAATTCTTGGTCGTGCCTCCACAGTCTGTCGCCATCTTTATTTTGAGCGAAACTTAATGAGTCATGGCTTTTTCATTCATAATTACAATCTATTTTTGTTAACGCTTTGTAATGTGACGTTTGCAGTTACAAGGATTTGGAAATTGAATCTTAGTGCTTTGAAATAGAGGTGCTTTAAGTGTTATTAAAACGTGTGTGGTTCAGTGTACTCACATATTGAACAAAATCTTATTTTAGTCATAGTTCGTAAGATATTCTTTGAATACAAACGTGTGGAAAAAAGTAAAGTCAGAAATAAAGATAATGTAATGTAGAATATTGTGTAAGTGTGTTGTGGTTGTGCTTGTCCACTAAATCTAAATAAACGGTAAATAAGCGATAGGAAGGAAAGAGTCCAAATGTTCCTTTCAATTTAATTATAGCTTAAAAATAATTTAGAAGTAGTTACTGATTTGTGAAAAAAAAAACTAAATGTAAGTAGCTACCTTCTTATATTTTTTTTAGCTTTCCTTTCCGCGCTAAACTTCCATGCTAGTTCTTCAAAGCATTTTAGTGTGCTTAACAAAATTAATAAACAAAAGGATTTACCTGTATTTTGTAAGATTTGGTGCATGAACTCACACACACACACACAATATTGCGGTTTACATATTATGTAAATCGCAATATTGTGACGCGGATCAAAAGCTTTTTGTTAGTAAATGTAAATAATATGACTCATAATGTTACGTCAATGGTTCAGGTAGACAGACATTAAGTTAAGTAAAACCAGTTTTTTTCTTACATTAGGTATCAATCTTGATCGCCACACCTCTAATTCTTTGACCTACAAAATGTTACAAAATATAAAAACAATATTAAGTTATTCCATGTGATTATTGTTTTTATTTACAACTTACTTATAAAGATATCTTTTTACATAAGATTTCTGATCCCAATTTTTGAATACAGGGTGTTTTCCATTACCGTCCTGCAATGAAAAATAGCTAGTAATGTAAGATGTCCCAAATAGGCCAAGATATTTACAGATTAATCTTTAAAGATTATTCTTAATATCTTTAAGGTCGTCGCAGACATTAACCTATAGTTTATCCCCACATAATTACTTCGAGACAGTAATTAAGTTTTTCTTCAGCTAATGAGATAACTGATGTTGCGGAAAAATCCGTGAAATAATTTGTAGAGATTATCGTTAGTCAGCATTCTGACAAGGTTAAATAGGTACTAAGACTGGGGCCTGGGCAATAAATGTGTTTCTATCTGGACCACAATTTAGCTATTTAAGAGTTGCTTGAATTGACTAAATGACTTGCTTCATTTGGTAATTTTTACGATTTTTGTCATTCTGCTAACAGTCATTACGATAATTAATTGGTCATTACGATCATTCTCTTCGAGAGTTCAATGAGATTGTATTATAGGTTTATTTGAATACGAAATTCAGGTACAACGACAAGTACACTGACTAACCACTGACATGCATTTAAATAGCTGAATCGAGGCCCTGGTCCTTGGCAAAGGGATTTAAGGGAGATGCGCTTACTAAAATGTTCCTCAACCAGAATTACCAGGTTCTGACCAAGATAAATTATATTAATTCCAGCCTATCCCAGTGTTGGGCCCAGATCTCTTCCCATATAGAGAAGGCACGAGCATTGATCACCACGGTTGCTCCATTGCGGACTGGCGATTTCAGATCCCAATTTTTGAATCCAGGTTTATTTTCGGAATATGTATTGGAATCTCTTACGCATATTCGGCTCGGATCAGACAAACTTGCGGTTTGCGGATGACAAATAATGTAATATTGTTGTCCTTTAATTTATAATACTTGTTTTGTCTGCTTAGTCTTTTCCTAAGAATATGGGGGCGAGTTATGGAATTTTATATTTTAATATTCCATTAACTTGTTATTAAACAATTCACGTTTATATAGGAATTTTACCTGGGGTGTTACTTATTAACTTATTGCTAATTAATGAATAAGATTATTTTTGCATATTTCTAGTTACCTATCTATAAGAATGAGGTCCTGTTAATAGACCTAGGCTTTTCCAAAACGACTTATACTACTTGCCTAGAAATATTGTCAAAAGGTACTGATCGGATGAAAAAGAATCCTTTAAAGTTTAATTAAATATTTAAGTAATCGATTTAATATAACTATGCATATAATTACGTACTAAAATGCCCAAAATAAAATGTTTATGTGGAAACTGGATAATAAAGAATAAAGTGAAACGTCATTGTTACTACAAAGTCCGATCAAAATGACGTCACTGTTACGTTGAGGAAAAGTTTTGATGTCGTGACGTCATCGCGTCGTTTATTTATAGTCTTATCAAGCTACAGTATATTTTTATACCGTATATTTAAATTAGTTAAGTGTTAAACTAGAATTTTAAATTTGACGTCATAAAGTTTTAGGTTTTAGCGTTTAGTCGAAATAACCTTTTCCCAAGTAAATTTTTTTGTTTGATCTTTGTTGTTTTATAAGTATGAGGGGATAAGTGTAAGGTATACGGCCTTTTTTTTTTTTTTTTTTTTTTTTTTTGTCGGGGTGAAACTCTAATGATTTCAACCCACGCTGAGGGCACAGCGTAGGGATATGTCGGACTTGCACCGACTAAAAACACCCCGGTCCCGTCTTAGCCTTGGTCAGAGCCACGGGGTCGCTTGCGCAATCTCTGCGCGGCTCCGGCAGGCTTCGGTCCTGACTGGACCCCTTCCGGAGGGTGGGTGTAAAGTGCCCAACCCTCGTTCCTTCCGAGGACGGACGCGTGGGACCTGGCGTCCGTATCCTTCTTGGCCTGTCAGCTGATCGGGTGACAGGGTGCCCTCCCGGTCACCCGCAGGCCCGACCTCAAGGTGGTCTGAGGTCGTTGCGTGCCAAGGGCACCACAGTGTTGCGGCGGCGATGGCGTCTGCGGCGAGAAGGGAGCTGGCTCGTCGCCTCCCTTAGTCTTTCTGCTGCCTCTTTGGCGGTCATGACAGTGTCGCAGAAAGCGACCACCGCCCGCCAGACGCCCTCGCTCCCGACCATGGATGATATCACAGCCCGGAGCGAGAGCGTCTGCCCTCCTATATGCGTGACCAACTCGCGCCTCTCCGAATCCCAAGCTGGGCAGTCCAGCAAAGTGTGCAGAGCACTGTCTTCTGGGGCCGCGCAATGGTGGCACGCCTTCGTGATTTCACGTCCGATTCGGCACAGGTACTTCCCGAAACAGCCATGACCGGTAAGCACCTGTGTCAGTCGGTACGTGAGGTCTCCGTGCCGCCTCTCCACCCAATCCCAGAAGACAGGCGAGATTGCGGCTATGATGTCTTGCCCAGCAGAGGGATTTAGTAACTCTAACCGCCACTCCTCCTTAGCTGACACTTGCAGGTCCTCTCTTTTCTCTTTTAGTGACAGAGCGCTGCCCTGAGTATGTGCCTGGTTGCGCCAAATGTACAATAGCGCCACGACTTTGGCGTCGAATTTCCAAGGCAGCGTCTGTGCTAGCAACATCGCCGCTTCACCGGAGATCGTGCGATAGCCCCTTATTACTCTGATGGCTATGGCGCGCTGCGATTTATTAAGCAGCGCCGCTTTGCGAGCCGTCAGGCTATTCCCCCATATTGGAGCACCGTATAGGGCCATAGACCTCACGATCCCGGTGTAGAGTCGCCTGCACACGGCATTGGGGCCTCCAAGGTTGGGGAGCAAAGATGAAAGAGCCCCCGAAGGTATACGGCCTGACCGATAATCCTGGTTAATCTGCGCGCAACACGGTTGGTCTGTGGAAGGGTACCCTTTATAAACATAACGAGACCCCTCCGTTCTTCGGAAAGCACGTTAAGCCGTAAGTCTCGACTGTCATACGTCAATTCTCACACCAGTCTTATTATGGGATACTGTGTTTCCCAGTAAAATGGGGTCTGGAGGTCAGATAGGCAGTCGCTCCATGTTAAATACGGTATTCAGCTGAATCAGTGAGACTGGTAGCCGACCCCAAAATAGTTGGGAAAAGGCTCGGGAGATGATGAAAGCTATACTAAATTAAAACCTAATTATAAATGAAACAATGTTTATAAATATAAACAAATAGCCTGTTAAATATTATCAAACAAATCCACTTATGTATGATGAATGAAACTGAGATAACATTCTATAATAGTTTTCATGAGTCATAAAGATATATATTTTGACATCATTCAAGTTCACATGTTCTGGCGCCATACTGCTAATTGTGCAGGATGTATTTCGACATTGTAGATAAAGTATTGACATGGAAACAAATTTAATTTGACTCATTTGACCTTCAGCCCATCCTACAGACAAATCGAATATTCTAAAGCTTCTAGTACATACAAACCTGTTTAATTAATGTAATGCATTTTCGTCTGCCTCGTTTGCCTCGCTAGCCTAGTGGTTCTAAGCGCGACTGCTACGCGATACGATTCCAAAGTCGATCAAGGTGTTATTGGGTTTTTCTATGAAATTCTCAGTAGCAGGTCGGGGTTTGGATTTGTGCCCGGTTAGTGGCAATAGGCTCGCCCCCTATTACATGGGACCTAAACATATCGGCGAACTGTGGGTGTACTTTGGTACACCTCAGTCAAGTGCATAAACATTGATATAACTGGCATTATACATATTATGCATATTGTTTACGATTATGGAATAAATAATGTGATTTTGTAAAACAAGTGGCTTTCACAGGAAGCAATGTATTCTGTTAACTTTTATCACACTCCTTCAATTCGCTTACTTGTGTTAATATGTGGACATTGGAGTGGGTTACATGTTTGTGCATTTAGTTTTAAGGATTTTCTTGTATTTACTGTAGCATGCAACTCTTTTATGTCCCTTCTAATAAAATAAAATAACTGACTCCTGCACATAGAGTACAGCTATGAGCAATATTTGAGAGGAAGTCTTCCGATAAGTGTTTACACATATGATTCAATGAGTAACAACGTGTAAAACAAATATACTGTAACTGTAGTAGTTTGTCCTAGAAAAAGGCAGTTCTTTGAATCAGATATTTCGTATAAGGAAAAATCTTCTTACTATAGGATACTGAATTATCTAAAATGTGTTGTCAGATTGGGTTCAATCCATCGTTAAAGTGCTAAGACTTCGGTCGGACCCGGAACGCCGCCACTAAGGCGAAGGATGGCGCCAGGTGTTTTGCCGGAGTAGTCAGAGTCTGTTTCAAGGCTCTGGAAGCCCGGACTCTTTCATCTCCACCCTCTTGGAGATGCAAGGCTGGCTCATAAACGAGTTGCACCAGAATAAAAAAAGCTAGTCGCTGCATGAAAACGGGGTATTCATCAGAATCCGGCAAGACTGGTAGCCGACCCCAACAAAGTTGCGAAAAGGCTAGGATGATGAGGCCTGAAAACAAAGTGGTAAACAAAGAGTATGCAAAAAATAATGTTTATTAAATTATTATTTGACGACCTCCGTGGTCGAGAGGCGTACGCACCGGTTTCAAGGTGTCGCTAGCTCTGAGGTCCCGGGTTCGATCCCCGGTCGGGTCAATGTAGAAATCAACTTTTCTACATTGCCTCGGGTCTGGGTGTTTGTGGTACCTTCGTTGTTTCTGAATTCCATAACACAAGTGCTTAATAGCTACTTACTTTGGGTTCAGAGCAATGTATGTGATGTTGTCCGCATTTATTCATTTATTTATTATAGATCCATAGTTAACATTACTTACCTAATACCATGGAACTCTTTAAAATAGTTAAGAAATACTTCGTAAGTGACATAAAATGAAGGTTATTTACGATTTCTAAATGAGGAATAATTACAAGACACACTTATGCAAGTCTTTAAACATATGATTTATTTGCATTTGTTACGACGACCGCTTGTAAAATACTTAATTCTTGGCGTAATTGCGCCAATATTTGTGACACTCAAGCAATAGAAAATAAACCATATTCTCCAGAAAATAGAGTTTATTCTCTTTAGTCTGAAGTGTTACGCAAATGTTTGTACAAACGCGCCAAGATGTCTGCCTTGCATACCAAGCTATTAACATACTGCACTTTGAAACTCTGTTCGGCTGTGTTCGGTTTTGAATCGGAAAAACGAACGAAAACGTTTCTGATTGGTTGATAAAATCTCCTTTCGCATCACAAACATAAATAAACAAGAATCTTCAGTTCACGATTCGTCATTCGAGAATATAGTTCAGTGACCGGTGCGCTGCGGCATTTAAATTACTTACTTATTATAATAATATATTAAATTCCTAGTATTTAAAAATCTGTTACATCTTTGACTGAAGTGGCGGGAAAAAAATTGTGTGTTCAAGTGTCAATTTGACAGATTTGCTTTTAAAATTTTAAATAAATTCCTTACGTTTTTTTTTGTGATCTGACGATTGATTTTAAACAAAAGAGGTGGGTAATTCTCTTGTTAACGATTTGGTGTTTCTTATAAGATTGTAATCGCGTTATTTAATGTGTTGTGTTAAGCGTTGACGGAGATATTTATTACTTTGGCACGAGGTTATAGATTGGCAAAAGAAGAAGTGTATTACATTCGTTGGGTTTTATTACTTATGCAAATTAACTTGAGTGTTAATATTTAATACATTTAAGAGTTACAAAAGTTGTAGACAACAAATATTCATTAAACGTCCCGAAGAAAAGATGCAAATTAGAAAATAATTAATCTTCCAAAGTAAACTTGCTCCTGAAATCATGATGTTTTAATAGCAGTCATGAATAATACATACCTTTATAACAAATCTGACCTATTAAATAGAATTTCATCGCGGTGATCAATGCTCGCGCCTTCTCTATATGGGAAGAGGCCTGTGCCCAGCAGTGGGACGTTTATAGGCTGGTATTATTATTATTTTCTTGTTTGATCTTTGAACTATGTGGTCTAGGCACTCTATGTTATCGATAACGTGTCTTAAATGTAACACTGATTCAATAAATTATTATAATTTATAACTAAAACTATCAATAACTTATAATCTGAGTCAATATTTATTTATAGTATCGAATCACGCTTTACGGAGCTGACAGAATTTCTGAATTCCTTGAAACAATAATATTTTCTTAGCTTTGTGACGCATCCTGAAAAAAAGTTATGTTATAGAACGGGGATTAGCGCGTACATGCATAAATACCTTTAGGGCTTGACGTTTCGACCGGGTTACACCGGCCGTGGTCGCAAGCAGACTGAGTTTAAAAGTTATTAAAAAAAAGTGTCACCTTATGTGGTCGCTTTCGGCAAGGTTGTGTGCAATATACACACTATAATAATCCAACCTATAAACGTCCCACTGCTGGGCACAGGCCTCTTCCCATATAGAGAAGACACGAACATTGATCACCACGCTTGCTCTCCGCGGATTGGCGCTTCCAGATCCCAAATTCTGGAAACCAGGTTTCCTCACGATGTTTTCCTTCACTATTGTCAGAAGTGTCTTAGAATAATTAAGAAAGTACATATAACTTTGAAAAGGGCACATTGGTACTTGCCTGGGTTTGAACCTGCAACCTTGTGCATACAAATCCGTGTATTGAACCGATAGGCCTCTGCGACATTTTTTTACACATGCGATTCAGGATGTCTCTTAGCAGATAGTTTTTAGCATACGTAAATTTTTAATTTACTTATTGGGCAACTCTTTACAAAATAGGTGGATAGACCTATTTTGTAAAGAGTCTCATTTTAGTAGTCCTCAAAGACTATGAATTCTGAAAAACTCTTTAATATAATAAAACAAAATCAGATTCTTACACCATTTATAATTCAAAGTACGGGTGGAACACAAGTATTATTGCTGCTGCGAGCTCTTAGATCCCGGGTTTGATCCCCGGCCGAATCAATGTAGAAAATTTCTATCATCACTTCTCTACATTGTTCGGGTCTGGTTGGTTATGGTACTTACCTGGTCTCTCTATAACACAAGTGCTTTAGCTACTTTGGTTCTAAGCACTGTATGTGATGTTAACCTATGGATTTTCTTGCTCTTCTTAAAAGGACATTTTGGAACCCTGCTACAGTCGTAGTAACGTATATGAGCCCCTTTTTTTTTGTTTATACAGGGTGTTACAAAACCCCTGTCAGATACGTTAAGGGGTTGTTAGGTATCGATATCTGATTACATTAATGTAGAAAAAAAATGGAAAAAAAATTATAACCTAATTTTTTTTTTCTCCAAATGTATAGTGAGAGTGACAGCATCGTCACAGGTTCTGCCAAATGATCATACAAAAGGCCACCATTAACACCGACGAAAATGGTGGTGTAGTTTTTGATTTATCTTTAAATTTAGGGAATTTGGC
The DNA here is from genome assembly GCA_905146925.1 of Autographa gamma. Classification (NCBI taxonomy): domain Eukaryota; kingdom Metazoa; phylum Arthropoda; class Insecta; order Lepidoptera; family Noctuidae; genus Autographa; species Autographa gamma. Next base: position 2,232,233 of record LR989875.1, read on the forward strand.
GGCTACTTCAAAGTTCGTTATTATTGTTATTATCATGAATATTCCAAATTTAACATTTTATTTGGGAATGTGATGGTGAACCCTATATCCCCCTTTCGGGTCGGACAGGGGTTAGGTAAGACCCTGTATAAGAAAGAAAAACATTTTGTTTTTATTTTGATGATGTGTTTGTTTCAGGACATGCCCCAATGATAGTCGTGGCTTGAGCTTGGGCTACTGGCCAAGAGATGAGAATAGCTACCAGCATAGAACCTGGAGAGTCCTCCCAGTAAAGAGAATGGATGAACAGAGAAGACCTGTTGGCAGAGATTCAAGGTACCGATAACTAACTTTTAATTAGATTTTTCATTAGACTTGACTGTGTTTTAGTTGACCCTAACTTCTTAAAGGAGATTGCGAGTTTGATTCCCATCCAAATTCTTTGTGTGATGACCTAGATCATTTTTTCTGTGTATGTGTGCAATTTTTATGATGTGTACGTATTCTTTTATATTTTATTTTGTAGTAGTCTAATTCACGGGAAAAAGCGCACATACATATCTGTTATGGGGTTGACTTTATTTTCTACACGAATAAACAATTTACGTCAGTTGTAACCATTTATAGCTCAAGAACGGATGGACCGATTTTAATGATCTTTGATTTGTCAGGTTCGTCATACGCCGCGCGCCGAAACATTAAAAAAACATGTGTTATTTATACAGGGTGTATCGGAGAAACCGCGGCGTTTCCCCAGCTTAAATTAAAAGATTCTTTGTTAAATACCTTGTATGACATTGCATTGCATCTTCTTTAATATTTAATCAAATTGCAGGGCCTTGAAGGACCCCCCAACGGCTCCAGATCCCAATCCTGGCAAAATAGCATTTAGTGGTGAAAAAATTCCCATCCTTGATAAGTATAATAGTTTAACCGGAGAGCTCATCGAAAAGGTTGGTATATAAAACTGTAAAAAAAAAATGAAAAGTGTTTAGCAAAAGTATTTACACTTTTGCTAAACAGACAAAGTTACCTTCACATTTTGTACTATCAGTCTGGGCCATTATTTTATTTCTTTCTATACAGGGTGTTAGGTTAGATTAGTTTTATTATATGAGTCATTTACTCGAGAACAATATTAAAAACATAAAAATTTGTCATCAGTAATACTAGTAAATACCCCATCCAATGCATTAATTTTTCTACAAGTGATCGATCCGCAAATGTATGCTGGCCTCAGATCACATCAAACATATCCTTGTTTGATGTGATCTGAGATGCTGGCTAAGTTGAGTTTTGAATGAATTGAAAGAGCCAAGATTTCTAATACAGGACGGTAATTTAAAGAGTTGTGTTTTTCAAAAGTTATTATTTTTTATATAAATACGTTCGTTAAAAGTACCGACTAGATTAAGTTAAGTTCTAATTTCTTTTTTTTAGGTCCAGACGCCATCTCCTGGTCAGAAAAAGAATATTATACCAGTCGAGGAGCCTTCATATTCTTCCCGTTTGGAGGCCTGCAACACAGTTATGAGCGGGCTCAGGGAAGCCTGCAGGGAAATTGTAAAATTAGAGGAAGAGAACAAAAGAGAAACGGTAATATTTTCACTACTTACATAATTTTAATTACATAGATACATACATACATATGGATAATACTGATAATCTCCTTAATCAAGACCTGAGGCAGCAGCAATATAACAAATGTGTAATTAAAATTCTGCCTCGTTGGCGTAGTGGTGCTGAGCACGACTGTTACGCTAGAGGTCTTGGGTTCGATTCCCAAGTCGACCAAGGTGTCATTGGGTTTTTCTATGAAATTCTCAGTAGCAGGTCCGAGTTTGGATTTGTGCCCGGTTAGTGGCAATATGCTCGCCCCCTATTACATGGGACCTAAACATATCGGCGAACTGTGGGTGTACATTGGTACACCTCTGCCTACCCCTTCGGGGATACAGGTGCGATGATATGTTAATATAAAACAATGCTTACGGAGGCCCATATTCCTATACCTTACAGAAAAAATAAAATAAAGATGTTTAGAATTAACTATCGAACGAACTTATAAATTATGTGAGTCATGTGTTATGCAAAATCTGTAGTATATTTTTGACTCTGCTTTAACGGAAATGAACCAATCTAAATAATTCGATAGGCACTATATTCATACTTATTTTTATGTTTAAAATCCGTTGGCGTCATTGATGCAAGTGATTAAATGAGTATAAATGAAAAAATGATAAGATTATTTAAATATTAGGATATCAGACACATTTAATGTTTACCTACATTACATTAGCTGTGAGCTTTTTCAGATAATATTGTAGTGTTTTCAAACTATTTTACAAACAATGATATTCTAATAAACAGATATGTTATAAGCGTGCAATCGTGAAGACTCGAAAACGTCCTAATTGGGACGTATTGCCATTAACAACAACAGTATTTGTCTCTTTTTTTCTTATGGGTTTTATCGCGCTATCTCTTTCGCTAGCTGCCGCGCTGCGCGGAACACTTTTTTCGATTGTTTTGTATGTGTATAACATATCTGTTTATTAAAATATCATTGCTTACAAACGACTTATATGCACATATCCTGTTCTTAAATTATTCATTCGTTAAATCTAAATTTGAAAAATAACCGACTTTCATATAAAATAATATAGAATTATCTCAGAGTCCTATCAATGACAAGAATTTATGATTTGACAATAGAAGTTAAAAAACGATAACTTATATGCAAAAATGAAACAAGCATACAGTCGAACTGAGAATCTCCTCCTTCTTATAAGTTGGTTAATAAATAGAGTATGAAATTATCTTTAGTTGCAGAAGTTTTAACAGAAAGTATTTTCTTTTGATAATTACGCAATGATACTACTTGATATCTATATATCTCCTAACGAACAATTTAAAAACGTGTTATGTATTGTATATTTATATGTATAAAACTTTATTGTTTTCAGAATACCAACGAACAAAACTTGAATGATGATCCTGCTATACTGCAACTGCAACTTTGGTAAAATGATCCGATGATGACAATAGCGAATAAGACCAAACCACCAAAAGATAGGATAAGTTTGAATAATGTTAATAATTTATTGCGAAAAAGACAAATATGTGTTAGTTTTTGAGGTTATGTGTCAAAAAATTGAATTAATAATTCTAACAAGAAAAACCGACATCAAAATATGAGTACCTGGACCAAATATTTGTTCACCCGATCAAAAGTCTTTAATAACCAAAAAAAGTGTACAGTCGAATTGAGTACCTCCTTTTTTGAAGTCGGCTAAAGAGAAATCGTGATCTGATTTTGATATTTAGACCTTAATTTGTTGACACAGCTTTATGAATGTGCTGCCTATTATAAATGTATAAGCTTCTAGTCTAGCAGGCAGTTAATATTTTAAAACTTACAATTTGTCGTCTTAATTTTCGACGAGAATGACGAAATGTAAAATGGAGTCCTGTAACTGTCATATACTTTAAATTTCGAATTATTGTAACGGATTTTAATGTCAAACGGAGTTTTTAACAATTTGAAGTTTTGTAGATGTAATTTTGGATCTCGCAAAGTTGATGTAATAGTATTTTGCAGAAAGCTGCATAAGTCATAAGACTAGTCAATTTATACTTATAAGATCAGCTTATTTTGTACAGTAGACCACATTTGACTAATCTATGTTATGAAAATGAATCTTAACACTTTGGCATAAAGGTCTAAGTTCCTTACGTGTTGAAATGGGTTCGAATGTAACACTAAAATTATGATTCTTTAATTTTATTCCAAGTGTTTGTTATGTGTGAAAATGTGACTACAAGTAAAAACGATTACTTTGTTATACTGTAAACTGACAGGATACAATACTACTCGTGATCAGAGGGCTGGTTTGTTCCTTGCACAGAGAATCGGCATAGCCATTCAACGTGGCAATGCTGCCAGCCTTCTGTGACAACACCACATTGCCCACTGGACCCACGGGACCCACGCCGATGCCACGATGTTGTTGGCTTATCTGAATACGAAAATTTGGCTCATTTGACAGTGACACTGGCACGACACTATGAAGACATTGAACCGAGTGTAAATACCAGACTTGGGCCCCAGGGCACGTTTCCCGCCATTGACAAGGATGACGATGAGTTCTTTGACGACTGTTAGTTTTTATTTATGTTTATTTCAAGGATACAATTTAATAAGTTTGAGAATACTAGAAACAGGGAATGTTAGTTTAAATAGTTAAATAGATTATGTTACTATATAATATGCAAGTTTTAATAGATTACGCGCGTTTTAAATAATATTAATATGTCCTACGAATAAACATAAATACATGTTTTTTTTTCATGATACAAGTAAAATGATCTGTATATTTGTTAAGTTATAAAATCAAGTCATTATAATTTATTTAGTTTGTACTTTGTACATAAATTATTATTAGTTTCTAATGTTATATTATTTTATTCAAACGGCAGTTGGATCTTTTAGTGAATAAGGTATTTTCTGTACCTAAATAATACATTATTATTTAAGTATGTTTGTTCCTGGATAAGTTATTTTAATTAGTAAAATGTATTTATGTATTCTGAAGAAAATGCCTGAAGATTAATGAAAAACCAAACCGTTTGGTAAGTCTCATTTTTATATTTTAATTTTTAAACTAAATGTATAACTTGGTAATTGTCATTAATGACTTAATTTCGTATTTAAAACTTATGTCGAATATTGATTTGACAATTTTCATAAAATCTACTTACAACAAAGTGTAAAAGAAATAAATGTGATATTCCTATCGTATTAAAAACATTAAAAAACTGACCTATCCAATGTTTACAATCTACATCAACAGTATTATTATAATTTTGTTTATGTATGCAAATAATCTCATTATATGTTATGTACCTACAAATGTGATATTCAAATGAAATATGATAATCAAATTATTTAATAAACAATGCTACTTAATATTTTTTTTTTTTTATACCAAATATGTCTAACATGTTACCTACCTAACTTTAAGTAAGTATCTGACCTATCTACATTAACTAACTGAGTAAAAAGTTTGATTACCTAAGTAAAAAAAAACAAAAACTTAAATATACTTAATAGGAAGAATAGGCAATCTACTTTACTGTTTATTTTTAGAATATAATATGGTGACCACATAATATACAGGGTTTTAAGAAAAGTCTGATCGACACGAAAGAGTCATTTAAGTAGGATATTTTTAGTTTATTTTTATAGATATCTTTATTTTTTCTATCCCCTGGTAGGTTTAGGAAAAGATTGCCTGGAAGAGATTGGCAGGTGCAATAAAGCCGCCTTTTGTGCATGCTTCTTTATTATTTTATTTTACATTGTTTTACCTGTGTACAATAAAGAAATTAATAAAATAAATTAATTAATAAATAGGTCTCACAATGACATGCCCAAATAAAATATTAAAGGAGAATAGCGATTCCTATAACATCATGAGATATATCGTTGGAAAGGTTTTTTGTGTAAGAACTTTAACTTTTGTTAAGGCGGAAAGTACCAAATCACTTTGTTAAAAATAGTTATGGGATGAATAAACTGTATGTGTGAAATATGATGGTCCATCAAAAAATATAAAATTTACGGAAAAAAAGATATAATTTTAATTAAAATTTCTTTAAAATTGTTTTATGAATAAGTAGATATTTATCTTGTTCTCTCTTTAATGATATACTTGAGACTAAATGGTTTTTTTAAAAGATATTTTTATTGTATAGTTAGGTATTAAAATAAGGGATAGTTATAATCAAAGCATTCCTTTTGTTAATATAGGTACATTTATTTATTCATTAATTATCACATTACATTGTTCTATTTAATTACATGAAATCACCATTGAAATTAAACATAAACCTTACACCAAAATTAATCAAATGAAAAGAAAATGGCTGATTGCCGCCTTCATTTGACAGTAGAATTTTTATTTGCTTTTTTAATGAAATTATTTTAGGCATCGTAGTCCATTGTTCTAGCTAGCATAGTTCTAGTCTCTATTTTAGTTATTTCTTAGATTCTTAGTGTTTCTTGGTTGACCTGAAATAAATAATAGGCAATATTAATAAAAAGTAAGTAATATTTAAAACGGCCCACTCTGAGATGGCGAGACGAGCTTGACTGATTTGATAAAGACTGGATGACCACGGCCCTAACCAGAAACAAATGGAAGGACGGTAGAGATGGAGAGGCCTGTGCCCAGCAGAGGGACAAAAATTACTAGTAAAAAAAAATAGAAAATTTTGGGGATGAAATATGTGCAGTAAAAGTATTTTCAAAAATTTGATTAACAATATTCGGAGGAACTGTATATTAATGGGACTACAACATTTTAACCCTTTTGATTGTATAGTAGGCACATTTGTAAAATAATGGCATGCAGAGAATAAAGGTTACTGGTTTATGGTCAATACCTGAATTTAGGAGAGAAACGCCTTCTCCTGACTTCGTTGTTCTCAAAAGCACTGGTAGGCGCCAACTGTAAATAATAAGACAACGGTTACTTCAGCTAAAAGTAACTAACTAGTTCTTTAGAATACATTTTCAATTTAGGCTTTTGACATCAAATAAGTCTTAATAGCTAGGAAAAATGTGCCGAAAATGCAAGGCACAGCTACTTTCACACTTGTAAGAATAAAATATTATTTAAAGTCCGGTGAAGCAGTCAAAGCCTGCGCTCAGGCTAAATGCAAACATCTCTACCAAAAAAAAGTATGAAATATTAAAAGACATGACGCATCATTTGGCCTGCCTGTACTGAACTTTTCAAGATAAAATGGAGAGCAAACCAAGGCAACTAGTGTTCTAAAGAAGTTTGAGTTAGATAATTGTCAAATGACGAAGAAGTGAGTAATATAGTTATTGATGTCCAGTACCTCAACAGCCGCAGACCTGGCGAGTTCCTCCTCCTTGGGGGGTCCGTACTCCCTGAAGCCGGGGGGTCCGTATTCGAGGAAACCTTCAGGGGCCTGTTCCAAGGACCTGAAAATACAAAGTCTTATAATTTTTTCTGATATAAGTGTAGTGTCGGAAGTCTTGGCTCCAAAACGTTAGACAATGAACCGGTATCGCCAACGTAGAAGAACTTTTTCGTCTAGCGAGGGACAAGGAGAGATATGCGGAGATGACGGCTAACCCAGTAGTGGAGAGGCACCTCAAGAAGAAGAAGAAGAAGTCTAGTGTTGCGTGCCAGTAGCAGATTGCTTATGGATGAATGGTTTTTGAGATAATTGAGTGTGATATTCATCGCATAAATGAAAGTAAAAGTAATAAATAATTTAATGAGTAATTGCAATAGGAGCAGGTATTGTACCGGTGCATGTCGGAATTGGCATTTCAGTGGACTGATATGAGCTTACAAGTTATTGTAAATAAGAAATACTTACCCAGAGATCTGTTTGATTTCAACGACACCTTCGACAGTCTGCAATAATGAATAGTTAGACTTAGATTATTTTGTTTGGCGTTCATGGTTTAAGCTGTAAAATGTCCCTTGAACCGTCTATCACTTTGATATCAACTAAATACACTTCTACTATTGAAAAAATTGAATCATTCTACTATTTGATGACTATTTGTATAAAAAAGTGCAATTTAAATTGCATTTTTATATGAATTCTCACCTCAGCCTTAACTTCCTTTTCCAAGCTATCAATAGCCTCAGCAATATTGTTGACCCTCACAACTTGTTCCTCAACGATCTCTTCAACAACTGTAGGGACAATTTCTTCAGCAGCAGCAGTAGGGACCACTAGCTCTTGGGCTCCAGCAGTAGGGACCAGCTCTTCTGGGATAACTACTACTTCTTGTTCTTCTTGTGTGTATGCAGCAGTGGGAGCGGCATCCTGTTCAGCCACTTCAGTCTGGTCTACGATTTCGGCTTTAGTTTCGAAGGTAGGTTGGACCTCGGAGAGCAGTTCAGTGGTTTGCTCCTCAGATATCTCAGCAAGTTGAGATTCAGTAGCTGTGGATACTTCGCTAATGATCGCTGTTATTTGTTCTGTGTTGGCTGGAAGTAAATCATTATATTGGAATGTGACATGTAAAAATATAATTGCATGTGTTTTTGCTGGTCTTGCAAGGAATGCTTATAAAAAAAATCTATACCTACTCAAATATGTTGGATAAGTCGTCATGGTAAACTTCTTATAGGGATGCGTATTTATTTTCAGTTCTTTAATTATCCACTTTATTTACTAGTTCACAATAAAGGTGTGACTTTCCTTGAGCATTAAGGGATCCTTGGGAAACAAAAGCTTTTCTTCCATCCATTAACTTCTGCCGCACGCAGAATAACCAACCATGAGGTTAAGTGAGGAAAAGCCCAGCAAAACTAGCTATCATTATATCTCTGATACTAACAAAAGCTTATATTTACCTTCAACAGCCTCTTCAGCGACCAGATCCTGGTTGACCTTAGCCTCAACCAAGAAGGTCTGTTCAGTGGCCACGTCAGGGAGGGCCTGGCTGGCGATGACCTGGATGACGTCAAGCTTGGGAGGTCCGTACTCCCTGAGGGCCTCGGATCCTGATGCTTCCGTCTCTTGGAACAGGTTCTCTTTGAGGGGACTGTCGGATGGTTTCTGTGCAAGTAACAAAGGGTAAATTGTCAGAATGCGTTTGAAAGGAAAACGTTTGTAAGGAAATATATTTTGATGTGAATACGAGTAGGTTATGTAGAGTTTGGAGTTTGTGATTTATTCTATGGGTAATTCATATTGCAAGTAGGTTAATGATTTTGGAAATAATCAGATCAACAGATTGAATGTAAGAGTTAGTTATGTAACTATTCGTTGGAGTTAAATTGTCATTGCTTAGTTTAACTTTATTATTAAAATCTATTTGTTGTTATTTTTATGAAATAATATGTATTAATGTTGGAAATTAACTTACGGAGACTTCAGAAGGCAGGTAGAAGCTGGGACCCTCAGGTTTCCATCCACTGGGCAGGTAGGGTCCTGAGCCCTTAGCAGCCACGGAGCCGAGGGCGAAGAGAACAGCAATGATGACCTGGTGACGATGGAGAGCATAAATATAATGATGGCTTTAGAATAATATGGAAGAGACAGTGAGAATGTTTGATATGGGAAGTATGAATGAAAAAGATTTAGTATAGTTTGTCAAATTGTAAAAGAAGGAAGATATTTAAATAAAAACATTTGAAGTTGAGTACATAAATGCAAAAATAAGGTTAAATTATAAAACACAAGGCAAAAAGGTGACACTAGTGAAATTGATTAAAAGGTTTGGAAAATGCGATAAAAAAATTTAAAACTAAATCAAAGGTGATAAGGTAATAAATAAGCAAGTTTTATAATAAAAAACAAAAGCACTTTTAAAGGAAATGATAAACTTATGAAGAAGAACTTTATTGGACCCTTAAAGAGACCATAAAGGTACTAATTAATTTGGATAAATTACCTTCATGTTTAAGAGATCGAATGGACAAATCAATCGAATGATGCTCTACCGAAGATAAATCCAGTTTTTATACTCAAAATTAATCAAACAATAGGCTAGGCCTTCATTGGAGTGACGATGTGCAAATATTTACTGAACGAATTTTGATTGGAATCGGATTAAGCAAGTTTTAATGAAGAATCTTTGTTTGAAGGTCGAGTGTAGTATTTGTTTAGATATCCTAGTAGGGATGTAGGATGTGATGGTAGATTTTGGTGGTTTAGTTTAGTACTGGTTTTGGGAGAAACTGCGTTAGACGCACTGGTAGTGAGTATTTTTTATTTTCCGATAGATTTTAAATTAGCTAAGACTAGGGTTAAGAGTACCTAAGTGTTTTTGAGTTTCGGGCTGATAAATACATCTTACCTTATTTATTACAGTTTTAGTGTTGTTCCTCGCATAATGTAAAAGGGAATGTTATTTTAAGATATCAAAGGTATATTATTCTTATTTTTATCATATCCTTTGCTGATTTTAAGGCCTAACTACATTAAATAAGCACCTAGGTTGTATCAAAAGTAGCTAAGAAAAAAAAATAGCAATCGGAAATTCAGTATTGCCAAAATTTTAGTGAAGTTAAGTGAATTTTTTTTTTCTAGTAATTAAGGATAAAAAAAAATGTACCTTTTGCAAGCACGTTTCATTATCAGTTTTATATGTATACCTAAATAATTTTAGTGACGTACGTACATCTTCGAATTTGCTAAACTAGCGTAAACTCAATTTACGTAGTTACCGTGAATCATTATGTAAATGCAAATCTTAGAACAAATACTTCGATGATCTTCAATTATCTGAGCAAACGCGGAAAATAAGAGAATATTTAAGTAATTAATATGGATTCAATTATACGCTCGGATGCCCTTGGACGCGTTGTATTTATGTTTAACGTAAATAGATTAGTACTTTATTATTAGTTTAATAAAATTAGCATGGTTATGGTGTAGTGAGATCATTTAATTTCATGTTTTTTTTACAAGCTGTCAAAATATGTCTGTAAGGCTTATCGCGTTTCTTCACTGCTGGGCAGGGGCCCAAGTCTGCTATTTACACTCGGTTCAATGTCTTCATAGTCTCGTGCCAGCAGAGCCATTTTCGGAAAATTGGTATTCTACTAAACGTCAAAACGTCAAAATTGCGCATTACAATTTGTACCAAATGTATGAACTATTGGTCACAGTCGTTGAACATTGAACCGAATCGTTCCAATGCGCAATTTTGACGTTTTGACGTTTAGTAGAATACCAATTTTCCGAAAATGGCTCTGCTGGCACGACACTATGAAGACATTGAACCGAGTGTAAATAGCAGACTTGGGCCCCAGTCCAATACATTTTCGAAAAACTATGAGCTTTTTAAATAGTAACTGTGTATTACTAGTAAGGTCTTGAAATACGTTTTTTATGTGACAAAGAATGTTCATACTTGTAACAGTAGGTAATTTGGTATCTCACCTTTCAGAGGAAGCCAAAGCGCTTTACCAGCTAGGCATGGTAAAATTTAAAAAAATATTAGCTAGTCCGTTTTAAGGTTCTCTCTACACTTTGTTCGAAGAGTGCTTAAAAGTTAAATACTTAAATTAATAAAAAATATCAATAAAAAATATATATTGCTTTATTTAAAAAAATACAAAAACATGTGCTTTAAAAAACCTAACAAATAAAAATCAAAAATAGAATTAAATCTATTAGGTGGTAATGGTAACTGAGTCAGTAACCGGCAGAGCGGGCGTTGTCATGGTTACCGTGGTAACCGCCATCTTGGTGCGGGTAGCCATCTTGTTTGCCGTTGCCATGGTTACCGCGCACGTTGTTCGCGTTGCTATCGTAACCGGAGCGGGCCAGGTCTTCGGAGTCTTCGTAGGAGATTTGGGGCTTGAAACCACGCTCGTCAGCTTCGTAGCTTACGGTCTGTAAGTAAATCAATGATTAATTATTTATTAAGCAAATACGATATGTTAAATGGTGTTTTTTTCGAAAGAGAGCTGGTATGTTGTTTGGTAAGGGCTAACATTAGTCGTAATAAAGCTAGAACGCTAGAATAATCTTTGAGTTTAACTAACTCGTTATATGGAAGCTTCCCTTATTCTACGTTTTCAGTACAGTTTGTAGACCTACTTGTGGAACTTTGATTGTATTTTTATTTTTAACCAACTTCAAATGGTGGATATTTTCAAGTTGACTGCATATATACGGTAAATTTTTAAGTATTTGATACGTCAAAGGTCCCATATAAATTTCATTGAAGTGTCTTTTTATTATATGTTATCAACTGTAAGCATTACTTTCGTAATAGTGCATCAAGGAATGAGATAGATCTATAAGCGATGTTATTTACCTGTTTCCTGCCATCAGGCAGCACGACATGGTACTCCCCCTGCGCGTGCTCCTCCTGGCGCTCCTCGCGGTGCCCGAAGTCCGTGCCCTCGTGGAAGTCGTTCACCATGTACCCGAAGTTGTAGTTGGCTGGCTCCTGGGGTATAGAAGTAGGATGGTATTGGGGGTTGAGAGATAGACAATAGGTTAAGGTATTATGACTATTGTTTTCTGTAGTTTTTGGCTAGAGAATTCATGTTTGATTGAATACATTGCAGTAATGGCGAATCAAGACATTGTTGATGTAATAATTTTCACATTAATAAAAGCATTTAAAACCTTAAAGGATATACATAAATCACCTTTTTAGATGTCTAAGAAGATAATTGTCCTCCAGGAATATTAAGAGGAGTTGTTGGAGAGTCCAAGGCTGGCTCATAGAAAGTATATTGTTGCATTGACCCTTCTTGTTTGCACTTTTATAAAGGATTTTTGAAAAGTGTTTGTGGTTATATGGATCAACTTACAGCATTGATCTCCTCCAAAGCGTTCCTAGCGAAGGCAGCAGCGTGGTGGTCGTACCCGGCTGTCTCTTCACCGGCCAGTCTGCCGTGAGCACCGGAGTGGTCTTGAGGAGCTGACCTGATGATGAAGGGGAATAAACTTGTAGCTATTGTATTTGAAATGGGCAATGATCTATCATTTCGGGATATTTCAATAAGTGACCTTGTGTAGGAGGGTATTTTGAGTGTATTAGAGGTCACGTAGGCAGTTGCTTTTTTGTTAATATACCTACGAGGACATCTAAAGCCGTGGATTGTGGAAGCCAACATAGTATATAGTTTGGAAAGGGCTATGTAGGCTGAACCCTTATGCTATGATATTTACCTGCCAAACCCATTAGCCTGAGCTCCGTGGGCGCGAGCAGCATGTCCGGCATGAGCTGCGTCCAGGGTCCGCGCCGCCACCACCTGCGGCCCGAACTGGTTGGCGGCCGCCTGGGGGTAGCCCGCCCCACGGCTGGAGGGGGGAGGGGGGAGGTAGCTGCGAAAATGTAAAAAGATTGTGAGGTGTTTGTTAATTGTTTGTGGGAAGCTTCTGTGAACTAAACTTTTTCACGGTTGTGACGATCGTAGAATGAAGTGAAAATGCGGTCAGCCGCGTCAAGATGTATTCGTAATTAATATTTTAGGAAATTTGATGCCTTCCTCGTTTTAATCTAGTCATTGTATGAGATGAATTTCATGTCAAAAATATATAAACTTTCAATCTCTACACGTTGAGTGAATCTTTCAATGTTCTGTTTTTATTGAAAGTTCAGGTTATCATGACACATTATACGTTTGGTATGAGAAAAAGGTCTCTTGTTCTTTCCACAAATGGACACCAGTTCACCATAACGATCTTTGAAATCAAAAACTTTACAATTATTAGTTTCACAATAAATAAAAGTTACCTGTTCGAAGGTGGGGGCTCGGCAACAGCCAGAGCGATGAGAAACACAGCTGCGAAGAAAGTCTGAAAAGAAAAGCACAAGACCATTACTTAGGGAAGATTCTGAAAATGACGAAAAATTACATCATTTTCATAAGACACTTTTTCAGTATACTGCCTCAGTAAATGATATCTCTTAAGATAAAAAGAGTGTTTCCGTAACCTAAATATAGGTATAGGATCCATTGTAAGAAAAGTATAATACGCAATGATGTAACATCAATTAGCAAACTGTTTTGTAAAGCACCTGCAAAACAGGTTACGATTTATATAAGTACAGTATGCCACACATCTAATCTAACAAAAGGATTACGAAAATCAACCTTAATGGTTTGAAATAAAGGCGATGACGATTCATAAATTTTTGGCGAACTATACAAATCTAATAGAGTAATAATAAAATGAGTAATAAATCATAAAAAAAATATGATTTTACAAAATTTAACACAATTTAGTTTAAACGATAGACTAGAAATTAAATCTTATGGAAAAACTTTAGCGCGAATTAATGATACCTAGACAAGAGTCAGTTTCAGTCACATAAGGACACGTTTTTTGCTATATTTATAAATATAACCTAAAAACATGGCCTTAGACACTGCAATATTAATAAAACCATATTTTGTATTAAAACACTGCAATCCAATCTCTAATAAAACAAAATAATTAGACCAAATACCTTCATGGTAACTGATAGAAATCAAGATGCTAGGATGAGACGAATCCAAGTGATGTGATACTATGTAGATAATGTAGCTAGCTTATATACTGGTCGCAACAAAAGGTAGGGGATGAAATATTGTCGCTCATTAGACACATAAAAGATGAGCTTTCAAGGTGTACTCAGTTTTGGGGGCTAATGGTGGCGTGGAGTAGACTTTTGTTGTATTTGTTGGTTGAGTTTTAGGTTTTGTGATGTTGCGTACGATTGAAGAGATATGTTTAGTTTTGTTACTAAAAAAAGCGGCGTTTCAATTAAATAACAGTCATTTTGCACATTAGATCCATGGATCTATGGATACGGATGGTAACGGATCCAAAAAATGACAACTGTGGTATGTTGAAAACCAAACATATTGATAAAAACTCATTTTAAATTCCATGAAAAGACATCATGTTTTTGGATTGTAAAATGCAATATGGCGCTTCTATAGCTAGTATCAAGAAAAATTAACTTTCAAAATACACGGACGCAAAAAAAAAAATTGACTCAATCGTAAAGATTTTAGATACGTTTCATGTTACCTCGAATAACAAGCTACTAGATGCATCTCTTTCCAGTCTTATACATATAGCAAAATGCCGTATAATACGAAAACCCTTTAAGCTTTTTAACCAGTAACTAATTTTGTCGCCCCAACACGTCTCCACGTATTTCCTAACCCACAAATTCGTCTCTCAAGGATGTACTCACGACGGAGACTTCCTAATACTACGCACTGCATTATCTTCGACCCGACCTTACTCTGAATTAACTATACTAATTACTTGCTTAGACACAGGGCCTTTAGGCCTGACTGATTAATTGTTTATTATGTGACAACTCTTTAAACAGCAGCTTTAAAGGTACTTAAAGTTTGTAAGGAGTTGAGAATAGCGTAAGAGTTGTAATACATTGCTGCCCATGATAGATGATTTATGGTACTATAGCGTTGCGGCTCTGCAATGAATTATGTTCAGCATTTCGTGCCAGATTTTGAGCATTGTCTAAATCAGGTATGTTGATTAAATACTGTAAAACTTAAGTGATTTTTACTACCAACTAAAATGGGCTTTTGCGTAGAGATCCAAAGTTGTTCACTTCTTTTGAAATATTTGCTTAGGGAAATGTTTAACAGAGTTTGCAAAGCTAGAGCTAGTTCTCAAATTAGACACTTAAAATTACGGATGTAATAATGTAAAACAAAACAAGGTGGCCATGTGTAATTGCTAGAAGTCATTCTCTATAAAACTAATTAATTAAGTTTTCAGACATAAATTAATTTCGAAAATGTAAACATATTTAAAATTTTGTGTTCTTAATGACGAAGCTGGTTAATTTCTGTAATGGACGTAACGTTTCGGAAAAGACAATTAAAATAACATAGGCATGTAAGGGAATAATTTTTATTTTAATAAACATAAACAGTCTTAAAATTAGTTTTAATGAAGTTAAAACTTATATTATAAATACGATTATGTGATTAAATAAAGAGTAAGTAGAAGTCATATTTACATACACATTATAAAATTCTTAATTCATAATTCTTGTCGCTTTGAATTCATATGCTAAATCTCCGTGCAACATTATATGGTAATTGTATCTAACCAATCAATTCTCTGATTCCAGTGCACTGGTGGGATCAGAGAATTGATTGATTGTGCACATAATATTTGCTCCTCCGCTTTCCGTATCCAAAATATGGATGATTCAAGTAAAAATATTTTCATTTACGTGATTGTGCGACGATTTAAAGTTAACTTATACAGTTTGCCTATCTATGCGTCTCTTTACTTTTTTATTTCATCTTGTGAGGGGATTTCGTTATAACATATTACAATATTAATACTATCCTGAAAATTATGAACTGTTAACTTATCACGGATTTAATAACTTCTCCGATAACAGATTACATTTTTTTATCAATATTTTATCTCTTTTAGGGGAAACGAAGGATATGTTTTCTTCCAAGAATTTTCAAACTGCGGTTGAACAAATTCCAGGCCCCATATTCCGGCGCTCCTTCTGACTCTATTAGTTCAGCTATAATAAAGCAAAATCCATCTTATTTTATCAATATAGGTACTCGTAACTTTGTAAGAGGGTAGTTCATACCACTTTACAAGCAGTTAATACCGAAAATCAACTATTTTTCTTCTACTTTTTACGGATTTTTTCGCGGTTTTAATTTTTACCTTCATATTTTAATTTATTGTTGAGTTCCGACCTACGCAACAATAAATTAAAATATGAAGGTAGAACGAGCAACATCTTCTGTCAAGACGAACGCCATCTCAGTCTGCCCGTGACCATGATACCTGCAAAGGTGTCGAAACGTCGGGACCTAAATCTAAAATTAAAACCGCGAAAAAATCCGTAAAAAGTAGTTTTATTCAATGTCTAACATTCGCATAAACCTAAGAAACCAATATTTTTCTTCTCCTTTGTTGATTTAATTTATTAAATAATTTGTAGTACATACTAACTCTACGTTATCTCACTCCAGAAGTTGATCATAATTAAATATAAGGCAATTTTAGCGAAGTGATGATACATGCCTGATAATTTGAAAAGGGGAATACAGTTCACTAATATAATAATACTTTTTGAGGTGTTCTTATTTTGTTAATTGACAGATAGAGATTCCATGAGTATAGAGAATTTACCGCCAAAGTTAAATTCTTGTGTATCAACCGACTAATTACTTACAAGTATGTATTTACAAGTGTGTACATGTATGTCATCATCATCTTTAAATAGTGATTCATAAAAAAAAACCCTTAAAAGGATAATTTTGTTTTTGCAATAAATTGTCAATATTATTTAGCTAGTAATTTTAGGTTTTATTATAGGTTCTGTCGATGCACATGTTTTCTACAGTAGTTATAACTAAAGGCATAAATAAGAAGGTTTTTTTTTAAGTTTTATATTTTGCACTAAAACTCTACATCACAAGCAACTTACAAACTATGAGGTACATTTCTCGTATTTTTTTATTATTTTTACATTTGCTACAAAATTCAATAAATAATTGAGTATTTTACACACATCGTATCCTTTTACATAGCCATTTGGAATTCACAGTAAGAATAATAAAATGAGAAGCAAATGAAAACTTGACAATAGTCTATCATACTTTCTTTAGATTGAACATTCCCTTTTTTAAAACCAGAAAAAAAAAAAACCATAAAAAAATATTACAGAAGATACATAGCTCTCTAGTCAATCGAATCAAAGATCAATTTATAACTAAACCTTTAAAACAATAATCCCAAAGATCTCTTAACTAAACCATCGAAACAACAAACCATTTTTAAAACTCCGTCAAAAGTTAAACAAACAATTAAAAACAAAACACTGTTAAGAAAATAGAACACACACTGTCAAGAATCTAAATACCGAATACTCAAACTAAACTTAATTTTAAGAAGCTTTCATCTCATACTGTCTCTGTCACTCCAAAGGTGTTATTTAGCGACAGATATACTTTTCAGAACACTTTCAAATTAAGTGTAGTTTAAGTAGACGGACTTTTTGGATGTTCCTTCTCATTTCTCCATTCTAAAAGCAGTTCTATGAGGTAATCAATAAGGTCCATCTTCAGATTTGTCCAGGTCGGCAGCGTTCTCGTCGTACCCACCGTTGCGAGCCAGGTCTGCTGGCTCCACTGAGATCCTCGGCTTGAAACCCCTCTCGTCGGCTTCGTATTCTACCACCTGGGAATAAAGAATATTATATGTAAGATGCTAGCATAATCAAAGTGTTAACTGGTGATAAATATTTGGCTACACAACAAGTGATGAACTAATTTGGAACTAATGTTACTTGGAATGTATTCATCCCAAGTAATATTAGTTCATCACCATTGTTTAAATTATGGCGTTCGATATTAAAATCAATCAAAGTTAAACCATTACCGAGGAGTAGTTAAAAAAAAAATATCAAACTGTATTTGGGTGCTGAAATGCCCCGAAGAATGCACTTTTAGCAATAAAGAAATATAAATAAATAAATGAGAAATGAACTTAAGATTTTCTTCCCTTTTTCTAATTTTGTATTTATTATCGTGTATAATCACTTATATGTCACGTGATATCTTTTTTTTTCTATAAGGGTTGTTATATTTTTGAGTGTAGGTACCGAATAATCTTAAAAACATTTCTTGTACTCTATGTATGTGTTCTAGATCAGAACAGTTCCATATTTTAACCATCTAAACAAAACTTCATAGTATTGTATACTAACCTGCTTGGTGCCATCAGGCAGTACAACGAAGTACGATCCCTCAGCCCTGTTCTCCTGCCTTGTCTCCGTGTGGCCGAAGTCACTGCCAGACTCGTAGTCGTTCACTTTGTATGCGAAGTCGTAGTTAGCTGGCTCCTGGAACAAAAAAGTTACTTCTTAGAAGCTCATCTAGATATTTTCCACAAGTTCAAAATGGTAAATAATATTAAAAGTGTCTGTAACTGCTCAAGTAGGTACTATAAATACTTAAGTATTAAAAAACATTTATATACTGTCTTAATTTCAAGAACTGAATAAGTACCTTTTGTCAGTTCTGCATCTTCTTTGATATACGTTTAAGCTAATATAGTAGAAATCAGGTTATGTGTTTGTTTGCACTCATGTGTAAACTGTGATTTACTTTGTCTGATTCTAATAATCTCGTGCCTAAATATGTTTGAAATTATTTACAAGCATTCAATCTGAATATATAAGAAAATGTTGGTAATACACACCTGGTTAAGCAGTTCCTCGAGAGCATTCCTGGCGTTAGCATAACCCTCGTCAGAGTGTTCACTGTCCTGGTCTGGTACTCCGTACTGCTCGGAAGGCATGGAGTCGTGGCCAGCGGGGGCGCTGTACGAGTCCACTGGTGATGACCTGGGAATAAGGTGCTACTGATTAATCATCCCTCGGGATCAAAATATCCTACTAAAATTTTGAAAAAGTTTTTAGGACAGGACTGATATTGTGAATGCTGTGTAAATACAATAGTAAACATTTTCAATTTAGAACTTTAACTGAGTATATATTTTTATTTGTAAGGCTTTCGGTAAGTATACCCAAATAAATTCACTTTTATGCAAAAACTATTAAGTACACAGATAATCAATAACCATATTGTAAATTGCTTATAACGGCTAACCGCAACTTACTTACTCAAAATATTTTAATGAAAAACTAAAGTTTAATTGCATATTAAAAAATATTGTTAGATGACTACATACCTGGCCGAAGCAGCAGTATAAGACGAGGCAATCGCAGTGGTCTTGTGGTCAGCAGCACGGCTTGAGGGAACACCATATTCCTGGTCCAAACTCTTAGCACTGGGCACTCCATAAGTGTCAGACAAATCACGCTGAGCTGGCGCGCCGTACGACTGAGAAAGAGCCTTAGCTTCTTGGGAATAAGATCCAGAGTTCCTTGCACTGGGAGCAGCGTAACTGTTAGATGATGAACGGGAACCGAAGGAATGAGCGTCGGTGGATTTGAAAGAACGGCCTTCTTGTGGCTTGAAGGATCGAGCTGAGTTGGAACCGAAAGATTTGGACTTGCTTTTAGGGGACGAAAAGCTATGGGAATCAGCCTTACGGGTAGAAGGGACACCATATTCTTGGGATAAAGAGTTTGAGAAAGGTGAGTTTCGGGATGTAGGCGGTCCATATTTCTTCGATGGTACTCTACCGCCGAAACTTCTTTGAGATGGTACACCATATTCCTCAGATGGGGCTGACCTAAATTCCGGTGCACCATACTGAGTTGAAGGAGCTTTTGATCCGGCATCAGACCTCAGAGATGGAACTCCGTACTCTTGAGAGAGACTCTTCCTGGTAGCTGGAGGACCATATTGCTGGGAAGGAGAACGGACATTAGGTACTCCATATTCCGCTGAAGGTTCACTGCGAGCATCAGGGACACCGTACTCAGTTGAAAGGCTCTTTGAGGATAGCTGGCTCCTAGAACTAGGGGCCCCATATTCTTGAGGAGGACTCCTCAAACTTGGGACCCCATAGCTCTGTGATGGACTGGAACGAGCGTTAGTTCTGGCATTAGGTGGTCCATATTCGGTTGATAGAGAGTTGCGGGAGGTTCCAAAGGATCTGGGAGGTCCGTACTCCTGGGAGAGGGATCGTTGGAAGTCCTGGCCCTGGTCGTGATGGTTGTGGTGGTCGTGGTCGTGATGATCATGGTCGTTGTGGTCGTGCTGACTGGAACGGGCTGATGGGTAGCCGTCTCTGGAAATTGAAAAACAAAAAGTTAGAAAGATATGTGTAATAGATGTGACAATGATTTTAAAACTTTAACTATTTCGTTCTGTCATTAGTGCTTTTGTTTGTATAAAGAGAAATTAACTAGACTTAATTTTAAAAATAATTTAAAAGAACGTTAGTTTCTAATACCATCGTCATTTTATCGTGGATTCAGCCTCTCATGGGTCTTGGAATCTCTTTTCTTCCACTTTTATTATTTTTATGTTAAGCTTGTTACTATTATTACTCATACTCATACTCAAATCTTTATGATGATGAATAAACTGAAGAGCATGTATGAAGGGAATTATGACAGTGGATGAAGCGAAACAAGTATGTAAGGATCGTAGCAAGTGGAAAGAAGTGGTCTCTGCCTACCCCTACGGGAAACAGGCGTGATTATATGTATGTATGTATGTATGAATAAACTTACCCAACTGGAGGTTCGGCAAGAACCAGCGATGCGATACATAGGAGAGGTATAAACACCTGAAATATATAAAATATACGATCGAATTTCGGGATTTATATGATATAAATAATTTTATTTTGAGGTTTTGTCGAATTGTATTTTTTATTGCACAAGATATAGAATTTCTATGACTTATTCTGTGGAATTTATAATAATAAATCATGAATGTATGTTACTTAAAGAATAGTTATTATTAATTAGTGCTCACCTTCATTTTGCTGTATTTTTATCAGGTCCAGAAATATCTGTGAAAACAAATAATATAATGTCAGAGCTGTAATTAGGTAAGGAAACACATGAGAAATAATATGTAGACTTCATTAAACTCAGTAAATACTAAATGTTTTTTGAATAAATAGTACAATAATATGGTAATTAGAAAACAAACTATTAGGGGGATTTAAATTTTAAATTTTACTTTCGTATGACAGACAGATAAGTCTAAATCTTAGCCATTATTGATACAAATAAACCCTTAGGCTTTTTACTAGACGAAAGCTTTTACTTTTACTTGAATCAACCCCTTTTACTTTACTCTATAGTAAATACATAAACTTAAAACCAACCCTTATAAAGAAACAACTCGAAATGAGCTTTGATCTTCGAATGGTAACATCTTCAACACCTCAACTATTTATACTAGAAATCTTAACAATACTATCTTATACACAAACTTATTTCTCCACTTCAAACTACCTCTTGCCATTCGATTTTGAACTCTAAGTAGGTAAGTTAAAGGTTGGCTTGTGGTTTTCAGAGATGTTTTGTAGGTTTGTGTTGTAGTTTTATTGTGCATTGATAGTTTTCGTGTGACGACACTTAGTGATCCAGATTGGAACATTGTATGTTCACGCTGCATACGTTAGGGACCTGTTAGGATTGGTTTTAGACTTTTAGTGGCCATTGTAAGGTATTGCAAGCTTGATCTGAGATGAAATTACGATTTTGTAGAGTATTTTTGAGGGAAAAGATAGTTGGAAGATGGCATTGAAAGTGAGTTATTATTAAGAAGTAATTAAGGTCTTGAGGAGACCATTCCTTTAGTTATTAGTCATTAAATATGTATGTAAGTAGCTAATATATTAGTTGAAGCTACTGACAATGCAGGTCTCGTAGCAGAATTTTGGGCCACTACAATATAAATAGATTGTCATCGATACGATAAGAAAAACTTGAAGTAATGTATTTTCAAGGTAAACTCTGAATGAGGAGACCAAAATTGGGGATGCAATGTGTGATTTCTTCTATTCATTCATTCATTCTACAACGTATCGGTACAGCATTATACCTTTTCTTTTTCATATCATCCACAAAACATCCATGTTTTTTTTCGATGTTGCCCTACCATTTACCAATATTCAGATTGTTCATTCTTAAGCCTTCTTCTTTTCTAAAAAACTTTCTGATCCATCGAACATTCTGCTTGAAAATCATGTAGCTAGCAACCTAAATCTAATTTCGCCAAACTTACCTAAGATAATCTAGAGTTCTAGACTCATCCGCGGCATCTGTCGCAACCTAGATTGGTCGCGTTTATTATCCGATACATAAAGTCGTGAGCATGCAAATTACATTTACTGAGGTCAGTATGGTACAGGAATTTACATGTAAGCTCTAGGACTTAGGTTTAGACATCGTGTTTGTTTACCATCTTTCAAGCTATAAGTAAGCTATCATATCTAACATATTGGGCTTCATCATCTTATCTTATCTTCTGCATCTTTTAGCTAAAACCTTTGTTCAGTAGCCATAAATATGGCATCTAAAACATAATATAGGGAATTGTCTGACGGATTTCTACATAATTTTACGTTTGAGTTGTGTCTTTTTTAGCCGGTTGAATTCTCCATGGACTTACTTTTTTCACCTTCTTTCTACTTCTTTCGAAGACATGACAGGCTCCTATCGATTAAAACTAAGCACCACCTTTCTTTCGCGCTTTTGCTGAGATCAGAACAAAAACGTCATCGGTGTATTATTAAAAAACTTGGTTAGATAAACATGAATAGATAGAATGCGCTAAACTGAATTACCAAGTTCTAAACCCGTAAAATCAGTCGCAAAAGAAATTAAATCAATCCTAATTATCCAACCGGAATCGCTTAATTGTTTACGAAACTTCAAACTCCTCATCATCACGACATCGACAAAAGGGGGTAATCTATTAAGGGCAAGGTCCCGTGATTACAATGATAGTGACAAACAAAAGAGGTTTGTGTGGTGATCAAACAAATGGTTAGGTTAGGTAACGCTTTGTTAAGCTCTGCTCAGATTTAAGTATCACGATTACAGCTGAAGCTTTTGAATGGTCAACTGTAATGAAATTTGGTGATTGGAACTTTAGTAGTAGCTTTAGGTGAATTTCGGATAAAAAAGTTTCATACTTTAAAAGTTGTAGGTTAAGGAGACGGGATAAAGAAGAGTTTGGTATGTAAAAAAAAAGGTAAGTAAATCAATACTGCTATGTAAATTATTACTTTTTCTTTAATTGAAAAAATAACAATTGAATTAATTTCGAGACTAACATTTTAGTTGATTAAAAATTAAATACCTGATATACCGTAGCGCAGTCAAATTTAGAAACAGACCAATGCTTTTAAAGTCGAAGTAGTTCGAAGAAATTAAAAAACATAAACATTTTAGTTTTTTATTTTATTTTAGTTTAGGATATTCTTAATTTGGATTCATATAAGAGGTTAGGGGTTCGTCTATTCGTATTTTCTGATCTTAATTAAGTAATGCCTAGTTCCAAATGTCAAAAACGAAACCATAATAAATTGTAACTTAACAAACCCCATTAAACTCTAGGCAAATGAAAGGTTGACACTCATCTCAAATGATCGCCATTATTGTCATCCAATGTTAAATGAGCTGCCATTGCATTACATTAGATTAGGATAGTAGGCCATGTTATAAACTGGGGTCATGAGTAACCTTCGTCATTTTTTCAATGTTAAACTGAAGTTGATATATAAATGAGGCTGTAGTGATTTCTTATAAGATAGTCGACAAAGGGGCAAGTGGTTGTGAACACTGCTAGTAATTTTGTAAAATTTACAAAGTGTCATCTGATCGCAAGAAGGCGAAGCGTGTTTTATGGCAATAGGAAAAGTTTTATCAAAAATACATACATATTGTACATAAATTAAACATAGATCTTGAATAAATGATCACGCGCATCACGCATAGTTTGAATCGAACCCTGAACCTCCGATTAGCAGTCAGGGCCAGTAACCACTAGACCCATATTTCAATCTGGAGTCTTGTTTTTGGCAAAAACAGCAATTCTCAAACGTCAGAAGTCTTTACGATAAATACTATATAACACACATTTGGGCATCGAAATTAGGCTTGGACCCGCTGATTTTAAGTTAAACAAACACAAATTAAGATGCAACATTTTAATTAACTAGCAATAAACACACACTTATTTAAATAACAACTATCAACTCATCAGAATATATTTTACAGAGGCAGTCCAGTCTTCTTATCATACACTTTCACAGAAGCATCAACATGAAAACCGAACACAGCCGTTTCTTTGAAGGTTATTTCATTTTTAATTCCACCAGACCTCATAACATCTGATATCAATGGCCCCCAAAAATGATGTCCCCTAAATGCTCTTTTATAATTCAAAGCTAAATTGCCACGTAAAGAGGCTGTATATACTATCTCTAGTTCCAGATAACCAGCGCTTGCAGATAGAACCGCTGTCACAGCTTGGCCCGGAAGTAACTCCTTTTCCATTGAAGAACTGGTCCCAACGGTCTCCTTTTTTGACTTCTCCTCACTGACACCCCAAGTGCTAGTGTAAGAAAACCCGGTTGTTCCCTTCATCTTACCAAAACCGACGTTGAATTCATATTCTACTTCTTGGGAGACGGTTATTTCCTTTTCTTTTGACCATGTCGTTGCTATAGTGTTTTCTATTGAATGGGTTATTCCTGTATTCACTGTTGTTGGTCCATCTGAATGGTTGTGGAAGTCTTCTGATAGTAATATTATGGGACGTTTAGTGAGGGACTTCACTCGTGCAGATTTTATCGATAACACTCTTGATACTTGTTCCCATTTGTATTTTTTGTACAGATCTCCCCAAGGCGTCGGACTTTTGAGGTAGATATCCTTTGGAGCTTTCCCTAAGTGTTGTTTCACCGCATCATATAAGTTTCCTTCGTATAATGGAATATTAAATGCTACCAAATCGTCATCTGTTATAATATTAGTTTCGGAGCCAGAGTAAGTGACTGTTACATTTTTATTTTCATCGACATCTACGCTCACTGTTATTTTTCCCGTCACTATTTGCACTAAGATCACTAAAACGAAAACTTTTAAACACATTTTATATTCTAATGTTGCTTTTGTCACTGAATTTTTAATAACTGATAGTACTACGGAATATTAGTGACCATGAATCTTAATATTATTGATAACGTTTCTTAGTATAACTATAATGTTTTCACATTGTTTTGTTTGTTATATTAAATCATGATGGGTGACCATTTATAACACACCTAGACCCCTCCGTGTTTCGGAGAGCATGTAAAGCCGTAGATACCGACGGTCACACGTTGGCTGTTATTAATAATATGTACATCTTTGGTAGTCGATTCTGACAACCAGTCTTACAATGGGATACTGTGCTTTCCAGGATAATGCTATGGTATAATGGGTTGAGAAAGTCAGTCGCTCCAAAAAAGATTCGCTTTAAACCTTCATTAAAAAATTTATACAGATGGACAAATTTTATTTATTATTGGTACTGATATTATTCCCCACTTATTGAAAATATTACGCATTTCAAGATAATAAGGTCAAGTACAAATAAAGATTGTTATTAATATAAACAATTTATTTAATTACAACTACGAATGCGGATTAACAGTTTTCTAGGAAATATATGGAAGATATGAACAATATTACGCCAACTGATCAATATAAATGCATTTGTGTTCGTAGTGAAAAAACCTGAAAATTTTCTGTGATAACTTTGTGATAATAGAAATAAAAAGTGTGTAATGTAGTACTTTAATTTTGTGGATTTAGAAAACTAAGTAAAAACTAATAGAACCAGAATGACAGGAAGATACGTAAAAATTGAAGGCCTAATAATTTTATTAATTTCACCATATTTATTTGACCTAGTGAGCTCTCAAATAACAATAAGCGTTACAGTGCATTCAAATAAAAGCGACGTCATTATAAATTATTCTGGATACGATAAAAAAGTTGTAACGGAAAAAGAATTATCCTATTTCAATATTACAATGGAAAAACTTAACAAAGGGATGAGGGTGGAACTAGGGAGGTACCCTAATGACATATTCCTTAAAGACCCTACACCACATGGAAAAATATTTGAAACATTCGAATGGGAAGAAATGAAAAGAAGACTAAAAGTTATTAAAGCAAGAGTTGTAGATATTATATTGAACAGAAACGTTGTTATAGGTACACACGAACATATCAATAATACTCCTAATAATATAACTTCAAAGCGAAGTATGTATAGAGATATGGAAAACGCAGTGAGTTCAACTTGGTCCAAAAATGGCGTCCCAAAAGATGACATTACTTATATCCTCGATATAGATTTCAATTATGGACATTTAAAATATAAGAACAACTGGAGAAACGAAAGTGTAAGAACTATAAAATTGCCTGTCGGTGTAACAAAAGATGGATATATTACTATCAAACCAGGACAAAACGTTGTTACAAAATTATCAGCCACCAAAACTATTTTACTTGTTGAATTGACTTACGAAGCTCGAATGGTCGGGAGCATCGTTGCAAATTACGCGCAAGTTTACGGCAAATACCACTTCTGGGCTCCAACAGTTGAAAATATTATGAAAGCAGCGAAAATGAAAAACGAAGTTCTAACTACAGAGGTCTTAGAAATAAGGTGTTATACAAATCCTGTCTTAGAAATGTACGATAAGTTGACTGGTGAAACAGTTGAACCGCCGAGAAAGAAGCGGCCGTTAATGAAAATATTCCGCAAAAATAACGTCTCTCGTGTAATCTTTGTAAAAACTAAAAAGCCTAAACAAAAGAAAAATAGAAAATAGACGAAACTTTAAATAGCCTCCCAACAAAATACTGAAACTGCTGATGTTTTATAAGTTCTTCTTAGTGTGACTATAAATGTCAATACCTCCTAGATTTTCCCGGACCAGTGCTCAGCTACGCGGATAACATACTCCATACAAATGTACTCTGTGAGCATACTTGTGGATGAAATAGTGTCTAAGTCGGCAAAAAAGCAACAAGAATGATTTGTTGATATGTTGTTTGATAAATTCATATAGATAGTCATTTATTTATTTTTTATGTTTATAGTAAAGTTTGTAGTCTACTGTGCCAAAGATTTTTTATTACATTCTTTATTTCATTTATATTCTGCTATTTTATTTCAACTGTTCTTTTATTTCGTCCTTATCTTGTCTGAACTTTGTTGGTTTCTTTAGTTCTATAAGGCGTCATTCTATCATAACATACCAA
Source organism: Autographa gamma (assembly GCA_905146925.1). NCBI lineage: Eukaryota > Metazoa > Arthropoda > Insecta > Lepidoptera > Noctuidae > Autographa > Autographa gamma. Next base: position 2,259,453 of record LR989875.1, read on the forward strand.
TGTAACATACAGTTTATTTAAATACAAGTTTCATCCCTTGGCATTAATATAATTTGGCTGTTATCTATTCAATGATCAGACGACAAAAAGTAATAATACTTTTATGTACAATATTTGTGTTCTTTTACGTCTCCCAAACTTAAATACAAATGAATGGACATAATTATAGCAAACAGATTTTAATTAAAGCACCAGTTATAAGCGTTCCTAAATCAAAAACTGTTTAATATTTCTGAACGACACTGTCAATGTCAAAAGAAGAAAACGAAAATGACGTTATCTTGTCAAATCAAATCAAATGTCGTCAAGAGTTCGAAGGTTCGATTCATGATTTGCATTAATTTGTAATAATAGATCGTAAATCAATTATTTAATCACAAAAGGATTAATTAATTCATAAAAATTAAGTTATTCTAGTTCAAACAACCTTTTCATTCATCATTTATTTTATTAATTCTTAATTCCTTACGTAGACGCATGTAAACGTTTGAGTATTTATTTATTTTTCGTTATTAATATTCATTACCAGTGTGTGCGGTTTTGTTATTATAATTAATAATAAATTAGTGTGCATTTTGTTTTTTACTAATCATGGTAGAATACAAAGGATATGTGATATGTGTGTTTCTGTACGCCGTTCTGTAAGTAAAAATAACTTTTTAATATTTATTTTTAATTTTGTGCGTAGTGACTAAGGACAGAAATCTTGCAGGTGGGAATAATAAAAAGTATAATATAAATTTAATTAGTCTAGATTTTATTGTGTAGAGAAAGTAGGTTGAACTGGAAAGTTTTTACTGTTAATATGCCTAGCCTAAGTTTGGAACTACATGCATTTTTGCATTCTTATTTTGCTACACATAAATCTAATGCATATCTTTATTTACGTGCTAGGAGAAAACGAAGCTATTTTTTTTTTAACTTGTCAAAATTGTTACCTAAAGAGACATTATACTATATAATCTTCTGAGAAATAAAATATATCCCATTAAAATGTAAATTAGTTCTTATATCAGAACCAGATATAGAAAAACAAATATCTTTGGAAATTTACTTAATTTACCCACATGAGCTAAAGATGGTGGAATATAAGGTAAATGTTGCTCTATGTTTGTTTGTTAATATTGTAATAATTTGTTTTCCTTAAAACTAATTAAAACTTCCTTAAAACATTCAATGACTTCAGTGTATTACTAAATTATTAACATTTTTTTCAAGGGTTTTAAGACCTCCCTAATAGTTAATTGTATGACATTGCTTGAATTTTGTGTTACCCAGTCCTTTTTGATTCCAATATGTTTCTGCTGCAGTAAATAAATATAAAAAAACAGACATGAAGCTCAAATGTACAAGACATAAACAAAAATAATACATCAATTAATCTTTCTATAGAGAAAGAACAAGCTCTAACCACATTTGCTTCCTTGCCTGATTTTAGATTCCAATTTTTAGAACCCAGGTTTCCTTTTGATGTAATATTTAAGAGTTAGTACCTAGTTAATAGATAATTATATAAATTTTAATCACCCTGGACACTTTGTTTGTTTTGACAGCGTAAATGTCTTGTTTTGTTCTTACTACAACAATCATTTATTCATAGGGCATACAAAATGTTTATTGATTGTTCAAGTACCTATACTCATAATTACACATTAGAGTCAACATGAAGAAATAATCTTCTTTACCTATAAAACAAAGTCAGGTATTAACAGGGCCTACATTCTCACAGGTGAAACCGCAGGGCACAGTTAGTATAACATAAACATGTGGAAATAATACCAAATATTTTTAGCAGCAACTTTGTTTTGTTTGGAGACTTTCCAAGTAACAAGTCCCTCTTGGTAACAAACACAACAATTTTCTTTGTCCAATCAATTATCAGGAGTTAATTATTTATCTTATTATCTATAATCCTTTTCGTTTTGAGGTTGAAAGATTAAGATGGTAATTAGGACCGTCTAGCTAGATAATAATAAATGAAATTGTGTGTACTAAAATTTTATGGTATTTAGAATTTTGTGCAGAGTTTCTATGCAGTAATGAATACTTGGGTTAGCTAGTTACTGTAATGCTAAGCTCACTTTCTGCTATTCTGTAAACTTTCTAAAACTCAACAGTGAAATAGAAAAAAAGAACTTTCAATAATTGCACTGCTGCCCACAAAAACTCGCTGGTTGATCTAGTTTAAGTGGAGATTAAATTATACTTATAAACATGATCTACTCTTCAGTATATTTTCTGCTTGTGTGACAATGCTAGTAATAGTATAATTCATTTATGTACAACAATGTGGATATGATATTTTCATCTATACAGTGTAATATAACATGTTTTTTTCTTATTTGGTTTGATTGTGCTAATCTAATAGTATTCAAAAAGAAGTATGAGATTCTAATCTAGTTAACAACTATTGAAAAAAAAAAATTGTTATAAGAAGGTTAGTGTCCTGTTTTAAATAGACAAAATGTATATAGCAAACTGTAGTTGGTATGTTGTTTTCTCTGAACCTACCATATGCATTCGAAAAATATGCTTTTGACACAAGAAGCTTAATTACTGAGGATAGTCATATGTGGTATAGAAAATGTTTTTCCCTTTACAAGCATAATTCTTGAGGAAGGTTGTACGCTATTTGTTATGACACTAGCACAAGGTGGGTGAAGCCATAACACAACTAGGCTAGCTAAATATAAAGTATAGTTGTATACTTGTTAGTGTATGTTAGTATGCATATTGTTGCGAAGCGGTTTTCAAAGTGTAGCTAGCTCTGAGATCCCGGGTTCGATCCCCGGACGGGTTAATGTAGAAATCAACTTTTCCACATTGCCTCGGGTCTGGGTGTTTGTGGTACCTTCGTTGCTTCTGAATTCCATAACACAAGTGCTTTAGTTACTTTGGGATCTGAGCAATGTATGTGATGTTGAGCGCATTTATTTTCATTTATTGTATGATTGCAGGGTGCTTTTTTTCGGTGCCTCCATATCAGCCGGTATCTTCTTGTTTCACGTGGCTGTAGTGCCTCTCCTATTCAAATACTCGAAGGCGTTCAGAAGAAATCTAGTCTTCGCTAATTTTGGTAAGTTTTCATTAACAAATAAACATAATTGACGGGCCTGTTGCTCTAGTGGTTAGTGACTCTGACTTTGCTATACCGGTGGTCGTGGGTTCGATTCCCACCCAGGACAAATGTTTTGTGATGAGTAGAATGATATTTTTTTGTGTGTCTGGGTGTAATTTATCTATAATATGTATGTATGTTTATCAGTCGTCTGGTTACCATAACACAAGCTCTGCTTAGCTTGGGATCAGATAACTGTGTGTAAGTTGTCCCGCATATTATTATCTATTATTATAATACATTCAGTGATAGAACGAACGAAACGAATAAACGCTTTTCGCCTTATTTTTTTTGTAATATTATGATTATTTTTTTTTTTTCATTGTTCTGGTTTACACGTATCTTCTTCTAAACATTTTTTTGTTTAATTATTTGTCTCGCACTAACGCTTGCGACGCGTGCGTGCCTTATTATTAGCTTTGATATGTTATAAATTATTATAAGGTCAATAAATCTTCCTACATAATATACCTAGTAACGTAGATACTTTTATTGTATTAAAAAAATAAGTGTTTTTGGTCAGGTTATTAAAATTTCTTCGTTTATTTTCTGTAGTCATAGTTCAGCATTTCAGCAACTTGAATCAGTGTAGTTATTCGATGTTAATTAACTCCGGTATTATTTGATTACTGTCCGAATATTATTATATTACTCTGCCCCTAAGATTACCCAATGACCGAATGACATTTATTTCTGCATTAGGTTATTATGTCATCTTATTTTTAATTTACCTGCCTAACATACCATCACGCCTGTATCCCCGAAGGGTTAGGCAGAGGTGTACCAATGTACACCCACAGTTCGCCGGTATGTTTAGGTCCCATGTAATAGGGGGCGAGCCTATTGCCACTAACCGGGCACAAATCCAAACTCCGAACAGCTATTGAGAATTTAATAGAAAAACCCAGTAACACCTCGATCGACTTGGGAATCGAACCCAAGACCTCTAGCAATCGCTTGCACACAGTCATAAAAATATGATATCTCTGTAAATAATTACAGTCAGCTGTAAAAACTAGTTATTTGTTCCTTAATGAATTTAAATTTATTAATTAGTCTTGAATCATTTATTTTTAAGTTGTCCTTCATTCCAAAATAACTTTTAACGAGAAAATTACAATGCAAGTGACGTCAAAATAAAATCTATTATAATGGATTTTAAAACTGTTGATTTTTTGTACTTAATGTCCAGATTTAAATAATATTTTTGGCTGCTGCAGCATTCTTTATAAAAAACTTTACATTATAAATGATAATTTCAGTATTTGTTTGCTTGTGACCTAGCAAAATTTTGACCTTACGTTTGCCAGCTATCTTCTAACATACCCTAATCCTTTTAGAAATAATTTCTTACGTTAATTATGAAATCAACTTTCAACCATCATGTTAACTATTCTGATTGGTTGTTAGTGTTTTGGTTAACCAATCACCGACGTGGTTAGTTAATTTGACAACATATTAAATTCTTCTTCTTTTCGAGTCGATGGTAATCTTATTTATTTAAAATTTAAATACGCTGCGCCCAGTAGTTGGCCCCACTAACTGCAGCGTCATTAAATTTATCTTATAGAAACTGGCGCTGACTTGAAAACTACTTGCTATACTAATTTATTTATTTGCTTTAAGCAACAAAGGCCCATATTAAATACTATACAGAGAAAACATTAAATACTATACTTAAACAATATTACTACAATACTTACTATATATACATATACTAATTATATATCAATTCGTAGTACAATGGCCACCAAACACGGACTTCGAGGAACCAGCGGCGTCGGGCATAGAGGGCGCGCGCAACCTCTGCATCGAGTACAACTCCAAAGTGGACAAGTGCAAGGTTAAGATCGGTAAGTCAAATATAGCCTATCTGTTAGTGTGATCTATAAGCTATATTGGTGTAAAGTTTCAGTAAGTTTTTGCGTGATAGAGCGACAAACATCCATCTGTAAATGCAAACAAAGTTTTGCGTTTATAAAATAACTAAGTAAGGTATTTAACCTGTGTTAGCCTATGTGTTATTCTGATCTATAAGTTATATTGGTGTAAAGTTTCATTAAGATTCGTACAGTGGTTTTTGCGTGATAGAGCAACAAACATTCATCTATACATACAAACAAAGTTTCGCTTTAATCATATTAGTAAGGAAACTGTGTTATATCATTCTTTTTAACCTTATATAATGATTTACTTTTGAATGATATTATTCGTTTATAGAAAAACAACAATCGCAAACTAAACAGGTTACATAAAAAAAAGGAAAAGGTTATTTATGTTTAGTAATTTCTTCGCCACATTAAGTTATATCTTTCCACCACCACCACACTACTTTACTATACTACTTTCTTTATGATTTTTATAAATCAAGAGTATATATTTTGTTCAGGTATTTGGCACATCCTACCTAAGACAGTGTACGAGAGGTTAAAAGGTAACTTCGAAGCCAGCACCGACAAGGAAGACCTCAACAAGATCCTGGATGAAGAACTGATCACGTCCAAAACACCTATAGTGTTGTATTGTCATGGTGAGTAACTTTAAACACTTAAATATTATAGAAAACAGTGTTATTTAGTTTAATAATCAGTGCCGTTAAATTACCCATGTGTGGTCACAACACGACACTGGCAGAAATTGCTGTGACCTGAGCATCGACGTATGATATGCTTAGACTGCTACTATCGCTAGGTTCCCCTTATGCCAAGCGAGAGCAGTTTTTAGTCTGATCCTAGTACATTTCGTTTTTCATTTAAGTTAATTTTCGCGCAACGAGAAACTTATATAACAAAATATCATCGATGGTTTTGACATTGTTAGGATAATATTAGTGTTTTAGATAGATTTTTTAAAACGGCAAGCTCCTTCATACATAATTCACGACAACGCTTGATCACACTAGTGCTTACGGTTTAAACTCTGATAGGCTCACTCTATAGTTTCAAATGCAACCTCGTTGGACCTGAGGCTCCAGTAGGTTGCCAAAACTCAAAGGAAAAAAAATAACTTTAAACACAACCGCCGTACATTACGTCCTCGCCAGCGAGGCCCGTCGTGTATTATAAATAATACTAACGTAAATATTATCCTCCCTTCCCTAGACCAAGCTGGCCTGAGCCCGTCTAGCTAGCAATAAAAATATATCCCTAAATAATTAAAACTTAGATCCAGCCATGCCTTGCTGTTTTGCTTTAATTTAATGTTAAGATTGTTAGCAACGCACTAAGTCGAGGTCCGAACTCTGCCGCGCGTGTTAGTGGACGTTGCTGACGTAGTTAGTTTATCCTTTTGCTCTGGCTGGAGGCCTTAAGGTCCTCGCTAAGATCTCCACCAAAAAAAGGTAGGTAACTTTTATTCAACCGACTTCCAAAAAGGAAGATGTTCTCAATGTGACGCTTTTTTTTCTCTTGGTATATTTCCGCAATTAGTCAAAAGCGTCTGTTTGGCCAATTACTTTGGAATTGGTTGCCTTTTTATTTATTTGTGTGTGTAATTATAAATATTTATTGATGAATAAAATCTGTTGCCTAATGTTTGAGAAACTGCAATTGGGCATGGCCGTTAAATAATAATAAATGCATAAAAAAAATGTTTGTATCCTTAGATATTTGGACCTAAGACGTGTGTCCGCCAAGCAAAGTATAGCCGTATCATCCTTTTACAAAACTTGTTTAGTTTGTCTAGACAATTACGAACAAAAAATACAAAATAAATAAGCGAATCGGTCACACAGTTACAGAGATGTTCCGTAATACACACATACATGCCAATTGAATTCTAAAGATTGTTTTTATTTACGTTTAATTTATTTCAATTCTATTATGTGTGTAGTGGGTATATTATTATATTAGTTTACGACCTCCGTGGTAGATTAGTGTAAACACAGGTTTTCAAGTAATTCTAGTTCTGAGGTCCCGGGTTCGATCCCCGGATGGGTCAATGTAGCAAATCACTTCTTTACATTGTCCTGGGTTTGTGAGTTAGTGCTACCTTCGTTGCCTCTGAATTCCATTTCACGAATGTTTTAGCTACTTTGGGTTGAGAGCAATATATGTGATGTTGTACGCAGGTCGCAGTTATTTATGTACAGGGTGTTAAGAAAACTCTGTCCATCCCGAAAGGATCACAATCACATGCCCAAACATTTTGTTAAATATTCATGATAGAAACAATAATAATCAATCACAGTAATCCTCATAAATTATTTATTGATATAATTTCATTATTTATGTATGTTATTGTTTTGTAGGCAACTCAAACTCCCGCGCAGCTGCGCATAGGATCCAACTGTACAAGTTCTTTCAGAAAATGGAGTATCACACCATCACTTTTGATTATAGAGGTAAGAATGTAATTTTTCATAAAAAAAACTATATTTTATTTTAAAATCCTGTGATTATCCCTTTATGTCATTTCCACGTAAACGATCATCAACTTTATGCTAGGCTAAATAAAGTTCATTTTAGGTTGAATAGTACTCTGTAGAGTCATAAAAATTGAAGTTGTACAGCAAACTGAACCTTACACATTAGCATTACAGTTGTTTTTTTCCAAACTGGCCCATCAAATACCTTGTTGGTCAACTTATACAAACCTATATTAAATCTGAGTAGTATAGCAACTATTTCACTAAATATGACTGCGTTCGGTGCTGTTGGATCGATCCCTACATTGGACAAACATTTGTGCGAGTGACAAATGTTTGATCCAAGTCTGGCTATTACTTGTGCCGTTGATTGACATTTTTGTGAAAATTTCGCGCATTTGGACTAATTTTATATGTGTAGAAGTCGTTGACTTTTTTTCGAGTTTTTTTTAATAATTACTGGATGTTTTATTTTGAAGGCTATGGCGACTCAACAAACTTGAAGCCAAGTGAAGCCGGCGTGGTGGAGGACTCGCTGGTGGTGTACGAGTGGCTCCACTCCATGGTCGCCAACACCTCCAGGATATTCGTGTGGGGACACTCTCTAGGTCAGTTATAGCCAAGTGAAGGCAGAAAAACGAAAAACATGAAAAAAAAATTGTAACCTTTTTTACCTGCCTACTTTTCCCACTGCTGGGCAAAGGTCTTCCCTAATACGCTCCAGGCTCTTCTCTCTAGAGCCAATAATAATATAACATATCCTGGGACACCTCACACATGGTCATTTGATCCCAAAATAAGATAGAAGAGCTTGTATATTGTAAACATTTGTCATGGGTGGGAATCGAACCCACGACCTACTTTTTTGTTTTCTTAATCTAAATTAGTCATTATTTTTATTTTTTAGGTACAGCAATATCATCCCACCTACTAGGAAATCTATCAGAGCTGTCAGTGAACCTACTAGACCGGTCGGAACCGTTGCCGCTGCCCAAAGGGCTGATACTCGAAGCCCCGTTCAATAATCTAGCCGATGAGGTCGCGAAACATCCGTTGTCTGAAGTAAGTTTAATCAAAATATTGAAATAAAACTACTCTTTACGGTCAGACTGCAGTCTGCCCGTGGCCATGATACCTGCAAAGGTGTCGAAACGTCAGGACTTAAACTCTAAATATAAACCGCGAAAAAATCCGTAAAGAGTAGTTTTATTTCAATGTCTAACATTCGCGTAAAATCAATCAAAATTTCTTAAAAAATACTCAATATTCATGCAAATTATAGGTTGTTATATAATTATAATTGAAAATGTCAAAAATCACTGAACAAACTGTATATGCACACAATAAGTATAAGTTCATAATTATAATTGAAAATGTCACGCTCTATAAATAAGTTTTGCGGACAACTAAAAATAATTATGTATAAGCTCACACAATATATTATTGCATTATCCGAATTAAATGACAGTATTTCTACCATCCCTCCTTAAAAATAAAAAGACAAAGAACAATTTTTATGTGGAACTTATGTAACATTTTTGGTGAAATAACAAAGTTAATAAAAAAAGAATGCGTAGTTAAAATGTAGGCCGATACTAATTATTTTTGGTTTACATTTTGCTTTAAATATATTTTTTTATACACTTGTGCTTTAGCAATTTTCTTCTTTACGAGTATTTTGGTAAAATACCTAACAATATCATATATTTCTAACATAACCTTCTATTCCCAGTTAGTAACCTGGCTGCCGTACTACGAGTCAACCTTCGTGGCCCCCTTCCGCTCCAACGCCGAGCAGACGTTCAAGTCGGACGAGTACCTCGTGAAGGTGAAGTCGCTGCCAGTGCTCATACTGCATGCTAAGGACGATGTTATCGTGCCGTTCATTGTGGGCTTGAGGGTGAGTTTATAAATACATTTATATAGAATAAATATCGTTTTTTTTTAAGTAAAACTTGCCTACTTTTCTTCAAAAGATACTTTGGGAAAGCTTCGCTGTCTCTGATTACAAGTATATCATAATGTCATCATTTGAAAAATAAAAATTCCGGCCTCTAAATACCCCGTTACTGGGTACAGGCCCCTTCTTATGTGGAGTATTTGAAAAGAATATAAAAAAGAATATTCATATTTCAACTTTGTAAACTTAATTTCTAACCATTCATGTATTTTCTGTTCCAGTTATACCGATCAATACAGCAATCCCGCGGTAACGAGGACGCGGCCATCAAGCTGCACGCGTACGACAAGTGCGAGAACCTCGGACACAAGGGCATCTGCAACGCTAAGGACCTGCCCGACGTTGTGGGGTGAGACATAAGACCTAAAAATATATAATATATAAACATAAATTGGATCATCATCATCTCCCTGCCCTGTTCCCTATTATTTGGGGTCGGCGCAATGCGTATTCAGTCATCTCAGCATTCACTCCTTTCTTTCTCATGTCATCTTTCGCATAATCCATCCATCTCTTTATCAATTCTTATAATAACTCATTTTGTAAACTAACTCATTACCAGATGTACTCTTCACCCCTTTTGGATAGATATACCCTTTTGGTAACACCCTGTATTTTCTTAATTACTAGTTTTGACCTGCGTAAGCCCCCGATTCCAAATTAAAGATCATGGAAATCGGTACATCCATCCTCGAGTTATGCTGTAACTAATCTAACTCTGTTTATAGGTATACAGATGAATTATTATTATTGAAAGTCTGATTTATCACGCCACAACTCTTAACCTCTTTCCACACTTTTGGTGGCAATTTATTAACAAAGTATACTTAGATACCGATCATATTAACCAACGATATTATTTTTTCAGAGAATTCGTGACCCAACATAAATAGAGAAGAGTAAATCTTCAAGAAGAACTTAATTATAATTATTTATTAGCGGACGACCGAACGAGTGCTATCTAGGGGTTCCTATAACATTTGAGATATAGTATTATATTACAATCTGTAGGAAGTAAACAGTCTTTAAATAACAATTGCATAAATAACCCTGGTTTCTGAAACGCTGATCAATGTATTTGTCAAATTAACTGATCAGTAGTGCTATTCTGTAATATTATTTTCGTATCTCGACAGCGGAATCTGGAATATGAATTCTAAATCAAGGTCAATTGGGTTCACTTTTGAAATGAGCTTTATTATCACTCATGTGAAGCTCGATATCGAAATTATTTATGGAATAGACATACAGGACTGCAATTAGTTGGCCAAAAGACTAACAACCAATTAGAGTACTTAACATGAAGTTTGATTAACAAAATGTGCTGATAAACTTTTCAGAAACAGGTCAGTTCTATAAATACAAAAAATAAACTACGAGATTAAAAAAGACTAGTATTAATTGAAAAAAAGTTTTGCCGAATAACATTTTTAAACTAAAACACGTTGACATTCATGTTTTCTACATTTATTATTTGATTTATTATAATTTGACTACGCCCAACATTCCCCAATTTAATATAATCAAATAATTTTAGGATTGTTTACTTTCCACAGATTTTGATTCACAGATTATTAATACCTAGTACTAACATAATAATAGACCAGTAGAGTAACTTACAATATTTTGGCCTACACATGGGATATACTGCGATATTTTATTTTTTACTCTAAAGCATAATATTTGAAGCAATTTTTAATAATCATGACAATATTATTTATATTTTATACTCATTGGCCTAGTCTTTCCCAAGTTAGCAATTTTTTTAAAGGTACTTCTGGCAAAACATTTATATAAATTATGGTTTATATAAAAAAACTATATATCCATAATTTTTAGGTATTTCAGAATATTTTTAATTATTATGTAATAAAATTAAATACTCTGGATATTATATCACAAAATATTTGAAGTCACAAAACAAGTATTACAGAAGTACAACTAATTATTGTGATTAATAATTGATATATAATGCACTATTATTCAATACTTTATTCATAGAAAATGAACGGTCTCCTTAGTATAATAATTTCATGATAATACGAAAATTAAAGGCACCCATTTTTGCTTTTGCACGAATTAATTAAATTCACCTATTTCACTGTTTTTTTAAATTACGTCGTTTACAAGAAAACTAAATTATAGTCTTTCAATCTGATCTTCCCTAGATATTAAGCTACTGTCTACGACAGTGTTGCCAAGTTAAAAAGTCAATTAAATAGGCATAATAAGCTAAACTGGTCAAAAAATACTTTCCCAGTTGTGGGACATTAAATTTCTTAGTTTTTTATCCTAACGTTAATAAAAAAACTTTGTAAAAAAGTCATGTTTATTTAGCTATTGGTTTTTATTTCTTTAGTGATACCTTTGTATAAAAGTGATCATTTGTAAAGTAGTAAAGTTGTTTTACTGAATCTTGTCTGCGCTGTGTTTTTATACGTTTTCTATTGTTTATTAATTTATTAAGTTGAATTTCAATAAATTGTTATTGAATATATTGATGTTTCATTTTGACCCTATTTTTAGCTTTTAAGCGGTCAGTTTTCGACTAAGGACTTGTATGACCCTAAACTACTTATTTGGTGATGTACTTTGTGAATCCGTGAAATACTTTGCTGTTAAATACCTAATAAGTTTCTAATTTAATTCACAGTCGTTATCTAGCATGCAGGCTACGGGGAACGAATAAAATGAACAGCCCAACCACCACTGACAGTCATCGGTTTGTGCTTTAACAAAATCTCCCGCACCCCGAATACTTGCTAACCACTAGTGAGTAAGCAAAAATGTACTTAGGCATGCGACAATCAAAGGCGCTTTTCATTATAAAGTACTTAAGTCCAGAGCACAATGAAAAGTTTATATTAGAATGTTTCATTTACAGTAAAATATTCCTTTCAATAAAACCTTGTTTCATCAGCCCTCTATGGGTAAACGCCAATTAATTTACTCTGTGGTAAAAAACGTCAATGTTTTCGCAATGTCCCAAGGGTCAAGAGTCTAAAACCAAAATGTTTTTATAAATAATTTATTAAAACCCAATTCAATCATAAAAATTGTAAAATGTTTAAAAAAGATTGTAAACAAAAGTATAAATATAATATAAAAGTAAAAAAATATAGATTAACTCCGTATCAATATGGTTATTGGGTAAGAGTATTATAGTTTCTTATTTATGTTTTTAGAAAGACGAAGTCAGGGTTCGATTCCCACCCAGGACAAATATTTGTGTGATGTGCATGATTATTTGTCCTGTGTCTATCTCTGCAATTTATCTGTTACACGTATGTATTTAGAAATATACCTTTGTATAAGTAGGTATGTTTATCAGTTTTCTTGTTGCTATATAATAATATGCTCTGCGTAGCTTGGGATAAATAATAACGTGTGTGAGTTGTCTCAAGAAATTAGGTATATACTTTTCTTTATTATTATTACTTCTCAGTTGTGTCAACTGCTACCTGACAAATTTCAATGATAAAAACATTCCAAGATAAAGAAAAGCTTGTAAAATAAAGCCAGCGATTAGGAACCTAAATATTTCTTTAATTATGAACTCCCGACGTTTCTATTTATTTAAAGAATTCTTGATTTAGGGTACCTACATTAAGAAATAAAACTTAGTTGTTCCCTAAACCGGTATTTGCATACCAAACATTTGTAGTATATGACGGTTTTTTTATTTTTATATGTAATTACCTTACCTACTCATATTTCATGCAAATAAATGATTCATATTCTTAAACATTTTCGTAAACTTTTCTTTGATGTGTGTATAGGACGATATTATTGACCGGCGCGTCAGTGACTGCCAGTATCCTGGTGGTTCAGGTGGCGATACTGCCTCTCGTTTTTAAATACAGCAAGTCTGTACAGAGGAAGATGGTGTTTTCTAATTGCAGTAAGTATCAATTTTTTTTTTTAGATAGAAAGATCGTTTACATTATTTCCGCTCATTAGGGCATCGTTTAAAAGTTAGCATAAAGCACAATTATTCAAATATCAGTGAGCTATGATGATGGTGAATATAGGCGTTTGTGAACAAAATACCTTATACTTCTTCTCGTATATACCTACTATGGCGTCTATTATTGGTCAAGCATATGTGTTCGTAGAGTCGTTAGTAGGCCTCCCGCCTCTGCCTAAAGTAGATAAACTAAAATAAACTTACAGCAATATGAAACGAAAAATAACCATCATCACATATCCATATTACATGTAAATTAAAGATTTTTTCAAGTAAATTTGTAAGAAACATAAAAATACTAGTGACAAGAAATTTGGCGCCTGCAATTAAAATTATAGCAAAGTTTATTTCTGCGTCTACATATTCTTTTTTGCAAGGCGCTTTATAGTCAACGCACAAAAATCATGTATCATTATGAACTATTTCTTCTTAAACAAAAAACTATAAATTAACAAAATCACTGTTGCAGTAAATTACCCGAGAAACTTAGACTATGAGAACCCATCAAGCTGCAATGTCGTCGGCGGAAGGAACTTTAACATCGAGTTTCAGTCGACGGTAGATTCGTGCCACATCAAACTTGGTAATTGTGTTAACTACTAAGTAATTAACAATGTTTTATGTAAAATACAAACTTTAGAACAATTTTTTTAGTGCTTGTACAGTGTATGTTCACAGAAATATGTTTTTCTAGCATGGTTTTAATGCGATGTTTTTGCTTACTTAGTTTTTTTGTCAACTTAATTATGCAGTAAAGCAAGCACACAATATGACCTAGCTATATTAATTTAGCCAATGTTAAAAAGTGTGGAAACAAAAGAAAGGCCTTTTTTGGTAGAGATCTTAGCAGTTAGCCAGGGGGCCGAGTCTGCTATTGACAATTGCTTGAATCGTCTGAGTGGGTGGCATTAGTAAGTCCATTTTAGGATAATTACGTAGGTAATACATCATTTTAACGTCAAAATTGGCCATTGGGGCGGCCAATGTTGACGTTTTGGTGTTTAGTAGAATGCCAATTATCCTAAAATGGACTTACTAACGCCACCCACTCAGACGATTGGAGCAATTGTAAATAGCAGACTCGGCCCCCTGAGCGCAGGCTTTGACTGCTTCACCGGTTATTAGGAGAAAGGCCTTTGCATCGGGACAGTCAGGTTCAAAAGAATGAGTAGCTTTATCTCGTACATTTGGCTACCTTTCGCGAGTAGTAAGTAGGTAGTTTTATGAGTAAATGCAAACACTTTAATTTGTGCCACATGCATTTCATATTTTGTTTTTGTCAGGTGCATGGCACATAGTGCCTTGTTCCATGTTCCGTGAAGTCTTCGTGATTCGTGACTACGTGACAGTTGACGAGCGTTTGCACGAGGAGCTCAAACGTACCAAGAATACCGTCGTATTGTATTGTCATGGTGAGTTATTATTAATATATAATTCTTTTAACCGACTCCAAAAAGAGGAATTTCTCAATTAGATTGTTGGCTTATTATGCTATGTCTCCAGCTATTGTGGATCAATTTCTTATTGACATGGTAATGATTATCATTGATTGTATTTTATACCTCAAAGATATAAAGAACTCAGTCCGTTCCTTGTTACATTTATGTATACCTAATCAATACCTACGTATTTAAAATAATTGCTGACAGTTGTGTAATTTACTGCTACATTTTAATTTCCCATGCAATAAATTTTAATTAAATATTGCAAAACTAAAATCTGGCGTATAAACAGTCCAAATGAATTCATAATAACATCGAAATTCATAAAATAATGTGTAATTGAATGTATCTAGCGCCTGACTGTTTTTGTACAGCAATATCACGTTTATCTAACAAAGTATTTTAAAATAACAGGCGCTGTTATTCTGCTCATAATTATTTCACCCGACAAACACAAATACTATTGTTATACTCGTTTAGTTCTAAATGAATATCGTGTTATTTAATTACAACAGGCAATTCAAACCACCGCGCGTCGCCGCATCGCTTGCAAATGTACAAAGTGTTCCAGGAACTGAATTTCCACGTGATTACTTTTGACTATCGAGGTAAATATGTGTTAATAATTAAGTATATTATAAATAGTTTAATTACCATAATAATGTCAGCTTAGTTATTTATAAGGTATATGTAAATGTTAGTTATAGTTTTTGGAACTATTTATTAGGGGTTTTGTAAACAAAGAGTGCCAATGGGTCCCTTTTAAAGCCACCGCTATCATTTCGATAGTTAGAGAGTAAGTTTGATGTTTAGGTCTGCCTGTAACATCCGAGCTCCAAAACGGCTGGGCCGATTTTGATGCGATTTTTTTTGTTTGAAAGCTGATATCGAGATTATCTGGTTCAGGTTACGGTGACTCGACTCGCGTGAGGCCGACGGAGCGAGGAGTGGTGGAGGACGCGCTGGCGATGTACTCCTGGCTGATGGACTGCTTCGATCCCGGGAACAGACCCATGGTGGTGTTGTGGGGACATTCACTAGGTTAGTACCTAAGTCCCATTATAATGTAGGTCATAAAGTAGGTCATGTGATCCTTCTACTAAGTTTTCTACTTAAATTAAGTACGGTTCCACACGCACTGAATTCAGCTAGTAGTTATTTTCTTCGAGTGACATCTTTTAGAATGTCCTCAGTCACAACAAAAAAGAGTCTTGTTTTTGCATCTTAAAATCTAGGTATAACTAGATTTTAAGTTGCAAAAACAAGCCATGTAACTGTACCATGATATTTTTTTATTCTAGCCTAATACTCCAAAACCCTATGACGAAAATGGCGAATCCTTTTTTGGATGTAATCATTTTTTTTTCTTATATTCTTTTTCAATTTTAATTCCATAATAATGATCATGCTTTACTCTTTTTCTATATTATGGACAACAAAAGCCCAAGAAAGGGAGAATTGGAAGAATCATAGGGAGGCCTTTGCCCTGCAGTGGGAAAATTATGGCTAATAATAAATAAAATAATGATCATCATCTATGTTTTACCGATAAAGTTTTATTGTTTTTTACCTATAAATTTACCCATATTCCACTGCCAGGCACAGCAGTGGCCGCGAACATGACAGCGAACCTGGCGGAGCTGTGCCGCGCGCAGGGTCGGAAGCCGCTGCCCAGCCCCGACGCGCTGGTGCTGGAGGCGCCCTTCAACAACCTCATGGATGAGATCGAGAGCCATCCTTTTTCTAAGGTATGTCATTAAAAAATAAGCCTTCCTCTCGTGTTTATATCAGCTTTTTACTTTTCGAAGGTACGAATAATGTTAAGACTATTTCTGTTTTTATGATCTATAATACAACAGCCTTTAGGAGTCACCCTGCGGTTCAAATACCTCTCTTTATGTTCTCTTCTTCTTTAAACTTAGAAACTAGATTCCCTTAGGTTTTACTGATATTTAGTCAGAGATGGCCTATGTAAGTTGTATGTTATATATTGTTACTAGTCATTAATGCAGGTAAATGCTATTACTAGACTACCTTATTACAGAGTACTATCTGTGCCCCGCAGTTTCACCTGCATACATAGTCCCCGTTTCTGTTTTTTTTTATATTTCTTCTTAGTTGTTGATGATAGTGTATTCAAACACGGTCAATATACTTTTGTATTATATTATTATATATTCCACTGTAGCATTGGGTTGTGGAGGTCAGATAGGCAGTCGCTCTATAAAAACGGTATTCAGCTAAATCCGGTAAGACTGGAAGCCGACCTTCAGCATAGTTTTTGAAAGAAGGCTAAGCGGTTTCCACTATACAATTGCACCGATCCCAAAGAAATTGGGAACAGGGGAGGAACAATAGATGATGATCATGATGATAATCCCTATATTTCCGTTCCAGCTGGTATCCTGGCTGCCGTACTACAAGGACACGTTCGTCAAGCCCTTCACGCTGTCCTCGGAGTACGCGTTCACAACAGACACATATCTGGCACACGTGCCGCAGGTGCCCATCCTCATGCTGCACTCCAAGGGAGACAAGATTGTGCCCTTCAGTCTTGCTGTTAAGGTTAGCAGTTCTTGTAGAGGGTATACCAAAGGTGTGGGCTATTAATCGTAGCAAGTGGAAAGAAGTTTTCTCTGCCCACCCCTACAGGAAACAGGCGTGATTATATGTATTTATGGATATATTATGGATGGATTGATATATTATATATTATGGATGGGCTATAGATCCAACTCAAGCTTGTATGTCGTGGTTTCACCCACTGTGAAATTAAATTTTCGATGTTTTTGTAGTTGTTCTTTTACTGGGCAGAGAAGAAACTATCAAATTAATGATCATACAATTTGGTCTACTCGTTTTTGAGTTACAAGTTAGACGGTGTAAATAACCAGACTTTGTTTTATATATATATATAGGTTGACTGTACTCAAGTAGTATGGTATGACACAAACCATAACAGTGCTACGTGTTGTGGGTTCGATGCCATCAATTAATTTGTGTTATCCACAAACGCTCCAATGAACTTTTACGCATTTTAATCAGCTCAAGAATACCGTTAACTTCGTATTGCAGAGCAGCACCAAAATTAGCATCCTCCTTTACTTCTAATATAGACATTTTGACATACTTCTTCAAGTATCTTCAATAAATATGTTGTACCAGCTGCACACCAAAGTGGCGGCATCTAGGACGGCGGCAGACGCGCCGCTTGTGTTCCACGCCTTCGAGCGAGGCTTGGGGCTCGGTCACAACAACCTCTGCGAGTCGCCGGAACTTAAGGAAGTCGTGGGGTAAGCAGAATTTCTTTTAAAACAGTAGGTACTTCATTTATTTACTTAATTGGGAAGCAAATGAGGTAGGTCCGCCAAGTAAGGTGGGATGACATTAATCACTTTATAAGGGAGTCAAATAGCGCAGGTCGGAAAAGTCCGGAATCATATTTATGAGGGACTTTGGCATAACAGTGACACACGAAAGAGGTTACATAAAAAAATCTTAACAATCGTAAATAAGTCAAGGACATATAAAACATAAACATAGTATGCTGTCACCTAAACTAGGCAAAAACCTGTCTTGGGAGGCTGTTTGTAATTAATCGCATACGGAATGTGTAAACACGCATTGTAAGCCATAACTATATTAAGGTATTTTTTCTGAATAAAATTTTTTGTGTAAGCAAATTCCTACGATGGCTCTTTTCAAGTTATATTTAAAAATATTGTGACTTTTTTACCTACAGAAAACGCAGAAAAAGTCGAGAAATGTATTGATCTTAAAAATATGAAATAATAGCTGTGCCCCGCGGTTTCACCCGCGTTAATACCTATATACCATTCCTATATGTTAATCCAGGGTGTAACCTACCTACATACCAAATTTCAACCAAATCGGTCCAGCCGTTTTTGCGTGAAAGAGTAACAAACATCCACACATCCATTCTCACAAATTTTCACATTTATAATATTAGTAAGGATTTTATGTACCATATTTCTGTATCAATTGTACGTTTTCTATTAAAGTTATGGATTGTTAGCATAATGTATAATACCTAGGAATATTCTTCTTCTTTTTTTAATGTTTTTCATGGTTTCTAATAACTACCTTATTACATTACAGGAACTTTCTGGGTGTAGTCAAGTCCAGGAAGAGCTGACGACAGAACAACAAACAATTTCGAATTTAAATAAACTTTTTTTGCACAAAATAAAATTTTGTACGTATATTGTTTCGTTGTTTATTTCTTTTAGTAAAATAAAACTATATTTAAGTTGATACATAAAATGGTCACATTAATGTAGGTTTTCGCAATGAAAATATCCACTAGGTTATTTAAATGAAGTCAATCTGTCAATTTCTATCATTCACATCCCAGTAAATTTAAAAGCTTAACTCGTTTCTTATTTTGTTAATGCAGAAGTAACTCTATCTATTTATTATTATATAAATACCTAAAATCTATATGTTTCTATCCATCTATTACGCTTTGGCGGCTAAACTGCTGAACCGATTTAGATGAAACTTTGTAGAGGATAAACTATCATTCACCTACCTACTACAAGTTGCCTTTGCCGCAATAATCAACAACTTTATGGGTAAAATAGTTTATTATGAAGCTTGGAACGCGAATATTTAAATTATTTATAAACTTATTGTGCCTATTTTCTACCTTTTGAAATGTATTTCTTATAGCAAAAGGTACAATGTAGCGTATCTTATTGTGTGTCACACGTTTTACGGCCGGAAATACGTCGCGTTCCTGATTATTGTATAAAAAGGTTCGTATACAATGTTTGGGAACAAAGTGAGTTTAATTTATTATTTATAGGTTATTTGTGAGGTTGTAAGCACCCGGAGTTAGTTCGAGGGTTATAGCAATGACGACTAAATAACCTTTTTTTCTTAAATCGATTATTTTAATCGAATTTTATTTTGATCCTGACATGTATCCTGATGCAAAAAGAACGGTGCTATCCGTGACATCGTAGCTAGCATTCGTAGCTCCCAAAAGAGTAAATCGATTTTGATTTCATTGAGTGTTCTTAAAAGGTTAACTAACTTGTTCAGACATGGAGGAAAAAAAATGAAATTTTGAATAACTAGAAAAAGTGATGAATACGATGAAATACTTCTTAGATTGTATATTGATATGTCCGGGTACCGAACCCGGTACCTCGGAAGGCGACACTTTGAAAACCACCGGTTTTCAAAGTCTTCGCCGCTCGACCGCAAACGTCTAACAGATCTCTCTGTAATAAGTATAGGTAATGTTCATAGGCAGGTAAAAACGCTTTTCAGCTAAAGGTAACATACAAAAATACCATCAAAAACAACATAACATCCCTCAAAAAAAAAACAACAAATTCCAATTAAAAACATTTGTTACTTTCTCGACCACAATACCGGTACCCCTATTAGGCAAGCGTAAAATTGTACGTTGGTACTTGAGGCACTTGCTCTCGGTACTATAGTGGCACATGTGTCCGCGGCGGCGCGCGGGGCTGTACTAAGGAGCCCTGTCGAGTAATTGCCAAGTGTGGTGTTCGAAACTAGGGGTGGGATTTTGAAAGTACGTTTTTTTTATCGTGTTCAAAAAGGAGGAGGAACTCGATTCGAATGTATGATTCTTTTTTATTTTAGTTATTTTTTTAAGTGAGGTTAGAATTTAGTTTTGTTACTTTGAAGCAGTGAAATGATATAATATATCAGAACGTTTTTCTTTTAATCTTGGGAAAAGGACTCTTCTACGCTTGTTTACTAGGGGTTTGCAATTTGCAAATGTTTAAAGGGATTTCTGACGATTTTTCTTTCGCTATTCAGCGGTGTCTCAGAAAAGTTACTATAGTAAGTACCTACAAATAACTTTTAAAATGCACATTAGTACTGCCTCGCATTAATACCTATTAAAATCCAGTCATTGACCCGCAGGCCCACCAAGACCCACGAATGTTAATCCTGAAGGTCAGAAACTAAAGAATAGATGTATTTTTTTAACTCATCATTATCGATAGAGATTTTTCATTTCAATATACCGTAACATCCCTTCAATATATGAAGTGAGGGGTGAAATGTAATATTCATAACATTGCTTTGTGTGGCCATTTCGCGGCCAAGACGAGTGCAACCGGGGGGCAAAGTTATATCACAGACTGTACGTGTGTGTGTGTGTGTGTGTGGATATTTGATAACGCGACAGGTGGTCTAGTTGAGTTTTAATGATCAAAAGAGGTTGGACAGTTGTTCGGGTTTTGATTTGCCCTTTTTTTTGCTTAGAGACTGGATTTATGCTAAGTGGCATAACTTTTTATTATTATCGATTGCAAATATGTAGCTTGTTATTTCATCATCCAAAGACCTTGTCCTCCCACTGCTGGGCTTAGGCCTCCCCTTTTTCGTGCCATTTCTGCCAACCTCATCCAGACTTAATCCGAGACTTGATATTTAGGTAACATATTTTGACAAAAAAGTCACACAAGCAACATTGTAGCTAAATTAAATACATTATGTAAGGTAGGTTATCAAAAAAAATAGTCAAAATAATAGCCATCATTAAAATAAAACGAAACAATTATCCCGTTTTACAGGTGAAACAAAAATGGCAGACAATTATGGCGCGAATGCTTATCCCCCATTTAATTAAACAATGTCCTGCGGCAGTCATTCTAGTAATGGACGCATTACGTCACAAAGTAGCTACAGTCAATATGGCGGCACATTTTCCGTTTTGTAGTTCCAATTTTGAATTTTGTGTTTAGAATGGAGTGTTTTGGAATTGTGTTGGCATTGGTAGTGCTGTTGGACGGTGGGAATTTCAAGTTGGTGCTATTGGACGTTGGTATGTTGTATTGAATTTAATATATAATAATAATAATAATCCAGCCTATAAACGTCCCACTGCTGGGCACAATCCTCTTTCCATATAGAGAAGGCGTGAGCATTGATCACCACGCTTGCTCACTGCGGATTGGCGATTTCAGATCCCAAATTTTGGAATCCAGGTTTCCTCACGATTGAATCGATCGTTTTGAATTTACTTTAGAATATGTTGTAGTGTTTAAAACACAGAAGTTTTGTAAACGGAATTCAAGAAAATGAACATCAATCAATCTCTTTTGAACAGAGTACATACCTTTGTTACCTTTATTGTTTTAAGACTTTCATTTGTCAGTATCTTATGAGGACTGAATTTTTCTAAAACTTGGCGCTCTTAAAACAAATGCCAATGATTGATTAGAAAATGGAATACAGGATCTAGTCTTTAACACATGACGCAATAATAGAACTACATACATATAAAACCGGTTTTTTTTTAAGTTTGTAAACCAATTTATGGCATAATTAGCGTTGACTCTAAATATATCCAATATATGATATTTCCCCACTCCCTACTCTTTCCTATTTTATTTTAGCGACTCTGCTGTTCGGGATGTAAGCAAATCCAACTAATAAAAAATAATGAAAATCGATCCACCCGTTATGTTTTTAAAAATGTAGTATCTAATCAGACTTTGTTTAATGTAGGTGTAGTTTTTTTTCATAAGGTCATCAGCAATTTATTTCTTATGAATACACTCTAGAGGCTTTAAAAACTTTATTTCCCATTATATTATAAAGTTAAATACCTGTAGCCTTCCAACTTTGTTTACTAACTTTGTATAATATAATCTATATTATACAAAGTTAGTAAAATTACCATCCCGGAAATCAAACCCCACAAAGAAGCCAAACGAGCCAAACTATTAAAACACAATCATCACATCTTCACGCTCACAATATCCCAAGGGTTCGGCAGGGCATTGTATACTGCGCATTACGGTATTAAGGTTCGATGCTAGGGGAAGCATTGTTACATGTATAGGCCATGGGGTTGTGTGTGAAGCCCTAAGATTAGTTATGTCTGAGAATTTAGAATAAAGGGTCAAAAATCATTATTTTCTTGGGGCAAATGAAGTTATATAAAACCTAATATATATACTTTTTAATTTAATAAATGAACTAATTTCTGACTTGAGTGAAGTTAGATAATAATTAAGAATATGGATAGACAGGTAAGATGAACTAATTAATATTCTGTAAATATTTAATTAAGAAATCTCAAGACACCTCCGATTAAAACAATACCTCAATTATCCACCATCTTGTTTCTTAAATATGCATAGTTATTAAAGATCATTACTATTAAATACACAAACTATAATCTTTATCCTACCCCTCCCTCCTTCATAAGTCATAAATACACCATTATTTATTACCGATACAATTTCACCCACCTACGACTTTTTTCATCCTACACGAACCTATAATAAAAATAATATCAACAAAAAAAAAACATCTTGGCCTGTTCTCCTTTAAATAAAACAAAAGAGACCACAAAGACATGTCGGTAAAACAATTGACTGTCTATCGATAGCAAACGTCACATCACTAACCCTTCGAACTTCAAATTTGAATTCTGTCCTGTCAAAATAAAGGTGAGATTCGTAGCGCGCCATTTGTGTTTTGTAACGGTTTTCGATCGCGAGAAACGAAAGTGGTTACATATTTATAAAATGGAATCGATTTTTAAATGAGCCAATGGTGGTGCTTGCTTGTGGAGGCGGGAAACGCAAGCCCCACCCAGCGTTGAATGTCAGATGAACGTCGCGCGCGCTTTTTTGCTCATTCGGGCTCCGTCCGCCGACGCGAGCGGCCGTAAGCGATGTCACTGCCTTGAATATTTATCATGTTTTAAACATCACTTGGTGCTTGGTAGCCTTTAGAATGTCTAAAGTAGGTATTCAATTTTATTGGTAGTTTAGTTTAGAGGTATTTGACTTGGAGATTTCGTTGATTTTGCATTATTTATTGTTAAGGTAACATTGGAGATGGCAATTTATTGATTATGTATTTCAGTGTTGGAAAGAAATAGGTCATGTCTTACCAAAAACTCTGACACAGCCTTTTTTTTGTAAATGTGTTCAGTTTCAAGAGATACGTATATTGACTAGATTTAATAACTATTTTAACACGGTAAATATAGTTTTATCCAACACAATAAACAACCATAATTTATAACCTCCACTAAAAATGAATAACATCATTCAAAGTCAAAACCTACTTAAGCAATCTCGTATCGATTTGTCGATACCAAGTGTCGATATTTTACGAGCGGGTACAACACTATCTCGTACTGATCCCTCCGACTTATGGCAAATACCGGCGTCATTGCTGGTTTAACTTTGAAATATCGTTTGTAATAAACATAGGCTGGTTGTATAAGATTTAGGTGGAACAAGATGGTAGGTACAGGCCACGGGTACAGGCTAAGGTAATGGTAGGTATTGATTTGGTATATTCCACTTTGTTCACCTGACGGATATCACCTGGGGCCCAAGTCTGCTATTAACACTCGGTTCAATGTCTTCATAGTGTCGTGCCAGCAGAGCCATTTTCGGAAAATTGGTATTCTACTAAACGTCAAAACGTCAAAATTGCGCATTGGAACGATTCGGTTCAATGTTCAACGACTGTGACCAATAGTTCATACATTTTGGTACAAATTGTAATGCGCAATTTTGACGTTTTGACGTTTAGTAGAATACCAATTTTCCGAAAATTGGCTCTGCTGGCACGACACTATGAAGACATTGAACCGAGTGTAAATAGCAGACTTGGGCCCCTGGAGGAACAAATGCGACCGTTTGGATTATTCGAGTAGAATTATATCACTCACATACAAAACGATATTATTGAAGTATTTTTTTTAATATATTGATTAAGCTATTTAGGTAAAGGTGCCTAGAATTTTGGTAGTAAGGAAAGTTGGCGATAACATTCAAGTTATCAAAAACGGCTACATATTAAAGCGTCTATTATAGTTATTAAAGGTAAAAGTATTGATAATATATTTACAATTAGCTTGTTTAATTTTGATCAAAATATAATATTATTTAATGTACTAAAAAAAAATTAGTTTAACAATTAGTAGATTTTAGTTCAGCCTTCCCGTAGGCATAATTCTTGAAAAGGTAGGAAAACGTCTGGAATCCAAATCATAATCGAAAGGTAAATCTCTCAAAATCATTTTTTTTCTTATAGTATAAAAAGCAGTTTCTAAGAACACATGTATCTGTGACAAACTCAATACAAGATCTACCAAACGTATGTATCACCAATCACCATATCAAAACCAATCCTAGACGTGAACTAGCCAAAACTCCTCAAAAACAGTCTTAATTAACATCCATAGTTTGATAGACTGAACCAAGTTAAATCCGTATCATGAAGAGCTAAAACCAAAACTTCAAAAAAGACGGTCAAGTGGGAGTCGGTTTTAGACAAAGGGTTCCGTACCATTGTAAAAAATATCCGCATTGAACTATTATTGATATTGTTACACTGAATATCTACTATAAACTAATATTTAGTTGTACTAATAGAGTTCCATGTCAAATATGGTGTATCTGGTAAGACTGGAAACCGTCAACATAATTTGGGGTTTGAGACAAAAGGATCGATAGTATTTCTACACGTTTTGTGAACAATTTAACTTTCTATTTAGCACGGTTCATAAATCACATAATTCTACCAGCCTGCTAACATATAGACAGCTCATTACTAACCGACAGAGTAGGTACAGACGACAATGGTAAATGTATAAAAAGTAACTAAAAATCAACATGAAAAATCACAAATAATGAGTACTTGTAACTTTTTGATTCACTAACTGGGCATATAACTTAACAACATACTATGTCAAAGAGCGTTTTTCATGACAAAAAATCGGGTACGTAACCCTGAAAAGATCATGCAATCTGTCCTTCTCTTGTCATTGACCAATCCTAGTTCCAATCCCAGGAGCTATCCAGCAAGGATTCTGTCTGTACCAATATCTCTAGCAAGGTATTACCTCTGGTCTTCAATAACTATGAATGATAGGGGCACTGGTTAAGTTTGACGGTAAAGGTTGGTCAAGAGTTTCGTTGTTTTTGGTTGCCATGGAGACGGATAAACTGTTTGATGATGTTATCTGAGATAGGAAATTAGTATTGATTGGTTTTATTATATTAAAATAGGTTTAAATATGCTAGGGATTAATATGTAACATTTTATTGTGATCCAACCAAACTATGTCAATTTAATTTTGTTGGACATTGTATACTTAATTCTTAGAGATATCTTGCAACTTATTAAATAAATAATATTAATTATGCATTGTATTAAGAGTATTTTATGTTTATTTGTAGATTTTTAATTGAATGTGAGGCTTTAGACTGAAAGACGAATCAGTTTGCAAACATTAAGATAATTAATAAGACACTGAGAATTTTATAGTCAGTGTGGGATAAAATAATCATGTATGGTATTTTCTTTAAGTTTCATTAAATATTTTATTAATCTGTTGGTTAAGCAACACCAATAAGAGTAATTTAAGAAACTTAATTCCCATTTTGACACTTCTGCTCCCGCTAATAACATTTTTATAACTGCGTCGTGTCAACACGCAAAATACGCCACCATCGCCCTACTTAAAGCAATAAAACTTATAACTTAATTATCATAAAACTTCCACATTAACGTAAATATTAAAACATATAAAAGTCAACTAATTAACTAAAATAAGTAACGGCCAATCATAATCCTTCATCTTAAAAATAGCAGTAAAAAAAAAGAAATCAAAAACAACTAATTGGATTAGTATTTGTCACTTTATAAATATCTCATACAACAAATATGCCACATTCTATGTCATAATAAAATAATTCTTTGAAAACTAACAGTAAATCAGGCGACCTAACAACCCTTTTTCTTAGAATATTGGCTTTACCCACCCATCCAAATCTAGACCTCAATCACAACTTAACCTCACGCATCATACAGGCCGCTCAGACAATAAATAACCTAAAATCTGCTACATTAAACCTCCGTGTCCACTCGCTCACGGAATGTCTATGGCCGTACATTTTTTTCCTTCGTACCTTTTTTAAATATTCAAATCGAATCACCCAAATTAAGTAGCCATAAACGGAATCAGCTTCCAAATTTGAATATTTCATTCTCGCTCGTACGACGCGCGCGCTTTGATTTGTGTTGTTTCTTTGTTTGTGTGTGTGACGGTAGGGATGGGATATATCGATTTTTTTTACACGATTAAAAATGACACAACTTTCTGTATCATATAAATAGTCATTTATTAACCAATATAAACTCGTCACGCTTAGAAGTAAAAAAACAACGTAATTCGATGAAAATAATAATTGCCGGCAATGTATCATAAGGCAAATCATTTATAGCTACCATTATCCAGCAAAAAGTACATCTTCCTCACACTTCTGAGTAATTAAACACGCAAGTAATTCCATAACACGCTGTTAACGGGCTAGTTTATAACGAAAAGTAATTTATACAGCGAATAAATTAAGATCCAATTACAAAAGGCAATAAAAACAGGTGATTGATATCTAGGCAAGTAATTTGCAATCGGATTATAAAACCAATATTTATAATTCACACGATTATTTAAGTTTGAAATGACGAGGCACTATGAAACTTATTTTAATTTAATATAATCTGAATTTAAGGAATAGATATCGATAGAACAGATTTATAAAAGTACATCACTAAACCTTTTGTCGCATCGCGCCGCGCGTTGATAAGGAAACATTTTAAATTAGTAGTAAAAAGAGTAAAAAATATTATAATATATACATATTTTTACAATTTTTTTTACTTGTATTTTATCGTACAAAACGGGTAGCCGCTACCAAACGATATAAATTATATCATTTTTCACTGCGACATCCCTAACCGAGGTAAAAAATGACGTTCCATTCAACGTTCGGAGTTTGAAAAAGTTTTGCCGCGCTTTTTATATGTTTCCGGGCGGTGGGATTCCATTATTGAACTTTATAATTCGAATGATACTCAACGGTTATTAATATTTTGGTGTGCGTTGCGTGTTTTGTTCGTAATGTTTTAATTTAAGTTGTTGTTGAAGTAGCAATGTATAGGGAGGTTGTGTTTGGTGTGCAGTCGCGAGATTGTCGGCGTTTTTATAGTTTTCGATTCTAAGTTCGTTTTGTACCGTACCGGGGTGTAGGGCGAGGTGCGATTGATAGCGATTTATTAAATATTGTGTGATTTAACATAATTACCAAGTTTATAATTTGTATCCTAAAGAAACATTAAGTATCACAATATTAATAACAAGTTTGATTGACAACTTTGAATGGCTGAAGACTAAAGGACACATTATTTAACAAAACATATTAATTTAATAGTAGTAAATTAGCAGTATTCGGTACCCAAATTATCTATCAAGTTGATAAAGGTACTTAGAGCTCTTGGTCGCCTCACATGACAGCAATTTTGCTAACTTTAAAAGCATAATTTTCTCTCCATTACCTTAGCCTAACACCTACATCAAAATCCGCTACATTCAGGCCACCTTCTACGCCAGGTGACCTACCTCTAAAACACGACCACTTTATTGTAAAATAAAAATATTCAGATCGCTTAACAATCCCGCTCGCACTACCACCTCGCCCCAAGTCATTATGATATTTATAATTATGTCAAAATTTTATGAAAAATACGGTCCGTGAGCCAAAAGGCAATAGGTCAATGTTATAACTTGTTCGATTGTCTCTGCTAGACAGAGATTGAACGTGTTTATAAAACATGTTTTTAGTGTTGATTTGAGTCCACTTGTTGTTGCCTGTTGGTCTAGTGGTTAGTGACCCTGACTGCTGTACCAGAGGCCGTTGGTTCGTTTCCCACCCAGGACAAATTACATAACGTAACATACCATCACGCCTGTATCCCCGAAGGGTTAGGCAGAGGTGTACCACTGTACACCCATAGTTCGCCGGTATGTTTAGGTCCCATGTAATAGGGGGCGAGCCTATTGCCACTAACCGGGCACAAATCCAAACTTCGACCTGCTACTGAGAATTTCATAGAAAAACCTAATAACACCTTGGTCGACTTGGGAATCAACCCAAGACCTCTAGCTTAGCAGTCGCGCTTGGAACCACTAGGGCAACGAGGCAGTTATGACAAATTCTTGTATGACATGAATATATCTTACCTATGTTTTAGCTGTTGGTTGTAGTTCTGCTCCTGTGTTGGTTATAGTAGCCTATGAATGCAAGCTACCTCTTTACAAGGTTTGACTGGCCTGTTGGTCTTGTGGTTAGTGACCCTGACTGCTATACCGAAGGCGTGGTCATTCCCACCCAGGGCAAATTCTGATGAGCACGATTTGTTCGGTGTCTGGGTGTAATTTATCTATAATATGTATGTATTTAGAACTATATAAGTATGTTTATCAGTTGTCTGGTTACCATAACACAAGTTCTGGTTCGTTTTGGGCTGGATGACCTTGTGTGAGTTTTCTGTTATTTTTTATATTAGCGGGTGAATATTATGGGGAACGTTATTTATTTGTGTTCTAGCTGTTGACTGTGGTTCTGCTCGTGTGTGTTTTGGTTATAGTCTATGTCTTAATTTAGGGTATCAGCTTCTCCTTACGAAATTTTATCAAAATTGGTGACACGTAAAGAAGTAATAAGTAAGTCACAGGCAATAAACCTAGTTTGGGAGCCAGGGAACATGTAACTGTGTATATTGTATGTTATGAATAAAGCTTATTATCATTATTATATTATTAAAAATGTAAAAAAAAAAAAACAAAAAAATGCGTTCATAACATTCGCAAACAACTCGACTCGAAAAAACAGATGATTTTTATTTACTGTTCTTGCTTTAATAGACAGGTCAGGAAAAGTATTTTAATACTTAATTATTTCTAGATCTAACAGTGCATAGCCTACCCCGCGGGGGTTGCCCTTAGTAGACGTTGCTAACGTAGTTAGTTTTTCCTATTGCTCTGGCTGGAGGCCTTAAGGTCCTCGCCAAAAGTCCGGTGAAGCAGTCAAGGCCTGCGCTCAGGCTAATTGCAAAGATCTCTACCAAAAAAAAAAAGCGTATAGGCTACCTATGGGCAACAAAATTTGGTATTTAGTCAGTAGCTTAGGTACCAAGATGTACTTCATACTAAAAAAATTACTACTAGGTGTTGTAAGCTAAATTTACTTCTTTGCCTTGAGGCATTATTTTCACCGTTCAAGTATACATATCTCACTTAAAATAAGTTATTTATTTTGATTGCAAAACCAATAGTAAGGTACATTAGCAGTATTTCTACAAGATAACATAACATTATACTAGAATGCTAAATAAAGCATTAACAGAGCATCGGCAGACCTCCGCTGCGTTGGCTGACCACGGAGGTTAGAATTCATGGAGGCGCTAGTTTGAATTAACTATAATAATTAGGTTACAATATATTGAATGATATTTTGGTGATCATTATAGATTTTTTTTCTAGTTTTGGTACAATGTAAAAATGTATAAAATTTATGACTTCGGGATATATTTCTGTCACTTATGAGAAAACGGGGCCCTAAAATTATTCGAAGAATAGTAAATTATTGAAAATTTTTCCGTTTGTTTTCTAATGTTTTTATTTTATAAGTTATTTTAATAGCATGTAAAAGTTAAGGTTAAGCGCGTACACAAATCTTTCAGAAGAATTAAACTCGTAAATAACATAAAGTTGAAAAGTATTGCAAAACCAACTTTTTTGTATCACAAATTTAGTTCAAACTAATTGGTTATAATATACCATGTTTATTCCTTAAACCTAAAATTATTTCTAACTCCTAGTTTTACATGTCATAAAGCGAGTCCAATACAGACTGTTATAGTGCGGTGAATAAATAAATTACGCGGCAACACATAAATATAGGCTGTATGGTTGTATGGCTGTATGGCTGTGCCGCGCGACGCTACGCACTGAAAACTAGAAAAAAAAACTTATTTAAACGTGGAACACTTTGGGTGCAAGCCGATTGCCGAACGAATGTGATTGGAATAGTATGGATTTATGATTTGATTATTTAATTGAATATTTTTATAGTTGTTTTTATTTACATAATAACATTTTTTAATGACTTTAGGATTTAGACCATATTATGATTGATTAATATTGTATAGTGTAAATGTCATGGTAGCAATTTTCAAATATAGTTGGCATGATTAAGATTGAATATAAAATGCGTTTTGATTGAAAGATTATAGAAATACATTGTCATTTACATGTTTACAAAATATTTAGGAATTTCGCGATGTTAACCTTAACATTATCATTTCAGCGTTCTATCATTCTTATCAGCTATCAAGCGGATGGGAAGTGATATTATTATCAATAAAAATATGTAAGCGATTTGAAAACCAACATTTAATAGAAAAATAACAAAATTATGTAACAGGTAAATAATTCATTAAATATCATATCGTTAGTTATTAAGCTAAACTGCAATATTTAATTAGCATCTATGTAAAGAAAACTTAAAACTAATAATAATAAAGTCTTATCCACATAATACTTCCTTCATTAGTTGGACAAAACCAATGGCATTTAACATCCATTTATAAAATCAAAAAGTTATTACGACAAAAACATACACGATAAAATGAACTATATGTGCAAGCAATAAGTTTCAAATTCCTAAATCATAATTTGATATCTTACGACCTTTTAGACAGGTGTGAATCTTATGACATTTGAGTAGGCACCGGTGTTCGAAATTTGAATTTGGTCAGTGGCCAGAAACTTATTTGTTAGTGAGTTGGTTAGTGAAAACAGCTTTCTATAAAATTATTTGATGAAATAATTAATTGTATGGCAATATTTATGAATATTTATTTTTAAGGACATGTTTATGTAGTCACAGACTCACAGCCTTTATTATATAAGAATCAGCTGAATACGGTTTACCATGAAGCGACTGCCTATCTGACCTCCACAACCTACCTACTACTTACTATGAAGTATTTATTTATGTTATGATGAAGCTATTGTTTATAGTTTTGGTTAATTCGTTGTATATTTCTATGGTTAAATAGGAGCTAAAGTTCAATTATCGGTAGCTGATCGTAAGGTCATGAGGTCATGCCGGGTGTTGAATCCTTAGAAAGTTATATGGCTCAGCAGTTAGTGTAACCAGTCAAATATAAATAATAACAAGTCAATGTGGACAACATCACCTACATTGTTCTGAAACCACAGTAAGTAGCTAAGGCACTTACTGTTATGGAATTCAGAAACAAAGAAAGTACCACAAACACTCAGACCCGAGGCAATGCCGAAAAGTTGGTTTCTACATTGACCCGTCCGGGGATCGATCGCGGGACCTCTGAGCTAGCGACACCTTGAAATGGTTGCGTACGCCACTTGATCACGGAGCTCCTCGAATTTAATAATAGTAAAGCATTTTAGATGGTAAATGAAATAACCTAAAATATACTATTATAGCAATGCTTTTTTATAGGCGACCTTGTTTTAATAGAAACTCATTTGTTAAAAAAGAGGCTGTCATATATTTAACGTGTTGTGTCTCTGAGGTGGTAGGTCCTAAATGGGTAAACAGATTTTGATTTTATTTTTTGGTTTGAACACGCCCTTGATAAAGTTGGTTTATTTTGATCTCTTTTGGTTTCACAAAATATATTTTTTACCGTTTTTCATGCGTAAACCGATATTTTCTAATTTTAGAGTTTTTTCTCAAATCAAATGTTCTTTCCTTCTTACCAAAGAGGTTGCATACCAATACCTCTACACCTCTGTTCCATAGACTATATACTAAGTAATCTATGGTTTTACTGTCGTTTATGACGTAATCCTTTAACGATATCCATTCCGGTAGCCATCTTGGAATAATTTATGGCTGTATCAATTAGGAAAGCCTTGTGTGGGGTCAAAAGGCTTTTTTTATAGAACTTCCTTAAGTGAATGTAGTAAGTAGTCTGGTTTGGTTGGGTATTAAAAGTTGACCAGAAATGTATACTTAAAAATAATGTGTACTTAGATTGAGTAAAGATCTGTAAAAAATAAGCCTAAACTAGAGCGTGTGCAAACACCGATTATTTGGTAATTAAAAAATTACTCAGAATTACTAAACATTTGTTGTTGATGATTTTACATTAAATTATTATGTTTAAACAATTTTTCCGTCTTTCCTTATTCCAAGTTATGATGGGGTAGACGAGACTGGCTATTTGACATCCACAACCTATAATACTGCGTACCACAGAATAAAGACAAAAACGTTTCTTTGGTCAAAATAACCACCTAATCATCTACTATGCCTGTCACTTTCACACTTACAAAAAAGTACTCGTGTTAGACAGAGATAGAAATAAATCTCAGAGTAAACAATGTGTTAAATAAGTATCTTTTATTTGCTATCCGACATTATTCTGATAATGATAAAGATAACTTATTCAGATAAAAAAAATGCTAAGTTTACACACTAGCTTGGTATTGAACCCACACACATACTTAGCAATCTTACAATCACACCACTGATCTATAAGCAATATCACAAAATACAAAATTCTATACTAATTAAAAAATCTATGTGCGTTGAAATCCTTTGTATACAGTATAGGATATAGGCCTACGACCTACGCGCTACGGTATGCTCTACGAACTATACTTATGACTTTAAACCTAGATTTATGAATTGTTAGTTAAACTAAGACAATAGTTAATCTAACTGTTAGTTAATATGAACTGTAGATTGTATGGATTAATAGTTTTTATCGTTATTTTTTGAAAGGGTGAGCGTGTTTGTTAGTTTTTAGCTCGAAAATTGCTGAATGTTTTTTGATGAAATTTTACAAAAATGGTCTTGTGTTTTAGTTAGACTTATAAATCAATATTTAAATTAGATATTGTGATAGACTTAATTTTTAGAATATTGAATACTATTTTCTTGAAAAAGTGATAAATTATAATATTTTTATTTAGGATTGAAGTCATAGAACATTAATTTCATAGTTAAACCTATGTTTTGAATTGAAGAAAGAATAAACATATTTAATAATTTGTTAGCAAATTCGGAAACATTACGGATTACATAATTATTAAGTACTGATAAACACAAAACACATTTTTCTTTATGAAACGACAATTACTTTTCGTCTAAAATATTAACAACATTAAATATCTGTCAGCCATATTAATTGATATAGTCAACACAAACATTAAATTCTTAGAGTATACATAAGGAACTAGAGTGAGCCTATCAGAGTTTGAACGTAAGCACTAGTGTGAAAAGCCGTGCATTATGCATGAAGATGGAGCTTGCCGTTTTAAAAAATCTATCTAAAACACTAATATTATCCTAACAATGTCAAAACCATCGATATTTTCGTATATAAGTTTCTCGTTGCGCGAAAATTAACTTAAATGAAAAACGAAATGTACTAGGATCAGACTAAAAACTGCTCTCGCTTGGCACAAGGGGAAACTAGCGATAGTAGCAGTCTATGTTTATAGTACGTCAATGATTAAATTCCTAACTTAACCTATCGTGTGACAAAAATCCATCTTTTCTTGTAAACAGAGATTAATGCTATCTTTAAAATCATAGACAAAATGAGTTTTGAGTATTTTATAATCCAACCTTTTTAGTGACAGTTTTTAATCGCCATTTTGTTTTAAATGGCGGATTACGTTAAGCTTTCTTGCTACCAGTACAATTACTTTAGAATATTTAACAATGGTTTTTTTAACTGTTAATCTTATTGTTTTTGAAATTGTTGATTTTGGTCTAACACTTATGAATAGGAGTTTTTTTATTGTTACGAAGAATAATGTTGAAAATAGAAATTAATATTGGTTAAGTGTTTACCCCTAGTAATTTTCTAATAATAGTCTTTAGGTGTAAAGATAGAATATGAAATAAAAATACAAAAATACATTAACTGTTTAATATTATGATAAGTTTTTAACCTGTATTATGACTAAAAAGTGAATTATAGAAACTTACATTTCAATAAAAACCTAACAGAAATGTTACATATTAATTACTTTTTCTTACATTTTCAACTTGAATATAAATCAAATAACATGCAAACTCACAGTCTGGAACAAATATCTTCGAATCACTGACACGACCCTGCACGGGAATCGAACCCGCTAGTAAAATTCCTGCGCAAAAGGCCAAACACTTAATCACTGAGCCTACAGTCAGCTATTTCGTTTTTAACATGTAAATGCCAAGGAATTAATGAATAATTAATATTGTGTTTATTTAAACATAATTATTTATTTAGGTATCTTTTTAGTCTATAAATTTAATCTTGAAAACATGTAATGACAACATATTATTTTCTATTATAACACAGGTGCTTGATAAATAAAAAATACATTTGCGCAAAAATAAATGCTCATAAAGAAATAAGTACTCAAATATCAATTTCAATAACTAGCCCTCTAAAATTCATACAAATATTTGCAATTACGGTCCATTAATAAATTCCATGAATACTGTATCGCTCTTAAATAATTTAGAACAATAAGCACGTGGCGCCAAGCAACGCCCACATAACAAAAGTAAACGACCACACAGGGCTAAACAAACAGGTAGGCAAATGTCGCTAAATAGATAATAAACAAAAAAAATAACTTATCTATGCCTTTTTTCTTTTTTTTACCTGAAAATGTGTCGCGGGTGGGGCGCGTGAGGCGAGGGGCGCGCGAACGCGGCAGTCTGGCTTACACCACGCCAGCGAACGCTACCCGCTCAGTGCAGTGCGAAAGGCCTAAAAACAACGAATTTTCTTGGACTATAAAACTGTGTAGATAAGATTATTTAATATTACTATTATATTTTACCCAGTCTTGTGCGTGCCGTGATCGATTGCGGATAATTAACGTTTTTTTTTTTATTTTCTCTAGTGCATTATCAAGTTTCACAGTCAGTGCGTTCGTAAACAGTTGAAAGTTTGGATTTTGACGTAAATTGGTAAGTTTTTATTTTGTTTCTTATCTGTTTTTATTTTAGTGTCGGAAACATCGGGAATTATATCGTGTATTTTCTATTGTTGAAAACTAATCAATAGCTATTTTCTTTTATAACCTTATAAGAAGGTTTAGATGTTTTACTTACGTGTCGATAACCTAAAAAGTTACTAATCTTTTACTACTGTGTGTATTTTATTTCACAAATACCCGCGTTGACAAAAATGTTCGCATAGTTAGGTAATTGCAAAACAAAACGACAAAAGTATAACCAAAACCACATTTATACTAAATTACTGTATTTCTATAATTTATTTAAGATTTTAATAGGTTTTAAAGTAAAAAAAAACCTTTTTTAAATGGTAAAAAGTGTGATGAGCAACGTCGCGTGCCACTTTAGGCCTATCTCCAATGTCAGTCTATCGATAACATGATATCACCCGTATCTGCTTAATATTTGAATTAGAATTACGAAATATGTTCTATTCACTTTCACAACTATATACTTAGATAGTTATTGACTTATCTAGTTTGAGGATTATTGCTTAATAGTTTAATTTTTGCAAACGCGCGACGATGTTTAAAAGGATTGAAGAAGTTATTTATATGTTTGTATCAAGCTAAATAATAACATCTAGTAATATCCAGCCTTTTTTGGTATAAATATTATGATAGATCAAAATTATTTAAGCTAAACAGTGTAGGTACAAAAAATCACTCCTAGGATTTCGTTAAAAATATTTCACATTTAACTGTAACTAAAAACAAAATGCGCTAAGAAAAGTGTTTTTAAAATTAGAATCATCTACAAATACATTAAAAAAACAAGGAAATTGTAAGCTGCCAGTCCGATCACAGAATCGATCGCGTGATGCCAATAAAAAAACACCTAGGTACTGTAGCGGCATAACTGTAGATATAATTAAACCTTTTTTCCTATTTTAACTTGAAAAATGTACGCATTTAATCTCAGTCTAGTTCCGATAATGATTTATATTTATCAATAGTATTTTCTCACCTTGCCGACGTTGAATGTGCGAACAAAAATATTATTTATTCGATTTGAATTTAAATTAGAATCGATAAAAAATAATCGTTTGGTGCGTCCCGCGAGTTCTTTCGTGATGTGTCATTGAATTCGATGTTTGAAATTAAAATGAATTTGTGTTTTTAATTTTTTGATATTATTAACGACTTTATTTAGAAAAAGAATTGTTGATAGATAAATTATTGTTAACATGGAATTATGTTTATTTATTTCGTTGTAGAAGTAAGATTGTTTAGTTTTAGCCAATTATATGTTAAATAGTATTACATAACCTTCTATGTCTACATTCCTGCATAATGTATAGATTCAAATACAAATTTACTGAGAAAAATCTTTGTTTGTAGCAACTGCTTTTTAACTTACACTTAGATCTAACATTTTTGTACTTAAATAACTTAGTTATATCTCTAAATGTTCTCCTTCATATATTACATAACCAAAACCATCTAAAACACATCTAACCACTCTAAATTACCACTTCCTTGGCTACTAATTAATTTATATGGCCAATATCCGGTACGCCCTACGCCCCTTGTGTTGCCACCCCCAGCTACTCTATAATAAATCATTTTCGCGTGTGGCAACAATTGGGCACGATACGGGTAAGGGTGCACCTCTATTGTTGGAACGAATTTAATCTGATGATGCGTTGAAAAAAATGTATTTGGAATTATTATTTTTTGGATAGTATTTTTTTTTGTTGATCGTTTTTTTACTAAGATTATAACTGATATCAAGGCGACAATATGTTAGAAAGAAATCTTAGACATATTTCAAAAAACCTAAGAGATAATAGGGTTTAAAATTTCCTGTAAAAAACTCGAAAGATTTTTTGCATTGACTTAAAGGTCTATAAATTAGTGTTTAAAACAGTATTTTCTTACATAGCGAATTGTGGCATTATGCAGATTATAGAATAAAACGTACTAACATAGGCACAGAAGTAACTATTTACATAAAACTAGATATAAATAAACCTGTTTATGTTGAAACGTCTTTACTAAGCAAAATAGACAATAAATATATCTATTGTATGTTATTTTACATCTTACTTAGTTAGAGTTAATGTTAGACGTTGATAAATAACACGAGTTATAATAGTTTCTAATAACTTACTTAATTCTTTAATAACTTGTATTTTAAAGTAAAGTTTTGATAATAAATACATATACATATCATCACGCCTATACCCCCGAAGGGTTAGGCAGAGGTGTACCAATGTACACCCACAGTTCGCCGGTATGTTTAGGTCCCACGTAATAGGGGGCGAGCCTATTGCCACTACCGGGCACAAATACAAACTGGGACTTGCTACTGAGAATGTCATAGAAAAACCCAATAACAACTTAGTCGACTTGGGAATCGAATCCTATACCTCTAGCGTAGCAGTCGCGTTTAACACCACTAGGTCAACGAGGCAGTTCTAATAAATACTACCTACCTAATACATGCTCATAAGTGAGATGTCTCTAAATTAAAAGTGTTAATGCATTATTAGACAAATCTGTTATGTTGGCTAGGCTCAAATTCGGTCAAATCTTGCAAGCTAGTTTACAGCCACTTCTAGGCATTCAATTTTATGATACTTAAGTGACAAAACACTGATGGTGGAGCCAGAAGGTGGCCAGTGGCCATAGGATCTCTTTAATAAAACTATGTAATTCCATAGTGTTTGGACTTGTAATGTTTGTCTAGATTGCAAGCTAAGAGAAAGCTTTTTAAAAATTGAGTTTGGTAACTTAAAATTTTTAAAGAATCAATAACTTCTTCAATGACTTCAATAAATTCTCTAGTATATTTTCTTGGTTTCAATGATGCCGAATTATAGTAGAGTTATAACTACAATTAAAACAATCCCATGCTATCTTAAAGTAGAAACGATTTTAAAGAATGAAAGAATTCGCGAAATATTTCTACCCGTGAACAAACATCATTATATTGGTAATACATAACTTTCTAATAAAACCTTTTTACAGATATTTAAATGTAAATTAGAAACCTACGCATATAAGGTTTGCAATAAGCGTTTGCAAGTATTTAAGGAAAATGGCCTATAGAAAATATTTTTTACAGTGATCACCGTAGGAATTTCTTCAATTATATCTTTCGCATGTAACAGGCCCGTTCCCGTATAGTATTGTGATCAATATTTAGACCACTTTTATTATGTTACTAATATTTACTATGAATTGAGTCTGCCTGCGATCACGGCCGGTGTAACCCGGTCGAAACGTCAAGCCCAAAAAAAAGTATTTATACATGTACGCGCTTATTCCCGTGAATTATATTACCATGAACATGCAGCGCGATAGTTTAATAGTTTATATTTACTATGAAATTAAGTATTGGAGGTTTCTTTTTACTGGAATTTTGTATGCACGTTCATAATTTATAACAATGAAATTGGCAGCAAAACTATACGGCAACGGGCCTGTTACAGGCAAATGGTATAATAATGTAAATAATTCCTACGGTCTACTATATACTAAGTAACGATTGTCCTTTTTTTCTGCCCTTTTTAAACCATTGGCAATTTCGTTAGTGATTCAGAGTTAACGCAACCTATTGTCAGAGAAATATAAAAATACCGAGGTACTCGTAGTTATATCACCAACAAAATGAAAGTAAGTCATAAGTTCTGATAGGCATCTAGGCATTTAGGCATTTTCATATTGGCCAAACCTTATACCCAATTCAACTTACCAACATACCTAAGTAAAAAAAAAGAAACTCGACTAATAAAAAACCACGGAAACCCAAAATAAAACATCCCCAAAAAACGGAAAACCAAACAATTGGCACTACTTTAACAAAAGGCCTTTCGTATTCATGCGGTACCAATAGTACCGGGCACCAAGTACACGTAAAGTACCAGGGGGTTGCTACCCCAGGGGCGTGACGGGGCAGGCCACGCCCACCCGATTTATTACCAGTTACCCCAAGGCAGGGGTGAAACATTTTTATGTGAAGATTTTGAATAACCCTCCTGCTTTACCGAAAATGATGGACGGTACGAAATGCAATTTTGAGTAAATTGAAAGTTTTCAGGCGTTTCATGAAGGTTCATAATTTGTTTAGATCACTATACCTACTGAAGTAAAAACTTCTTCTTCTTACTATACTATTTTTAATCGACTTTATAATAATATAGACTAATTGAGAAGGTTTTAAAAAAGTCTATTTTATGATTTAAATAAAGTGTTGATGTCTGATTGAGTGCATGTAAAATAGAATGAATAACGGTAAATACAGCAATTTAGTACCTATCAGCTAACGGTGACCAATTATTTTGCAGTAGATTTATACAACTCTATCTTTACGCTCTCCTAAAAAAGAAAGGCTAACCATAAGTATATTTTCAATATTTTGTCCAAATTACATCGACGTTAGAGGATATTTTTTTTATATTATTGCTGAAAACCTTTGTAGCCAATACGCCTGCAGTTTCTATACTTAATTACTGAAGATAGATATTTCATCCCTTAAGTAACTAACTATAATTAAAACCATTTTCTACATCACATTATTTTTTTCATCAGACTGTTTTATTACTGAAAAAATAACGTATAAATAAGTTTGTTTCGTGCAATAAAAATACTAATTTTCTTCACATTTTCCTGTAATTATCTTTACATAACAATTAAAATATCTCTAATTAAACAATTAACTAGTTATATCCATTCAATGATTTCATTACCTAAAGAGATAAAATATTATTTTTCATCAACATCTATACCTATAATAATCTGTTTTGTACGATTTACTGCAATAAAACTTGCGATTGAACAGCATGTATAAAGGAATATGAAAGTGGACAAAGCGAAACAAGTGTGTAAGGATCGTAGCAAGAGGAAAGAAGTGGTCTATGCATACCCCTACAAGGGAAAGTGGCGTGATTATATGTATTTATTATGTTTTTGTGTTGTAAAATTGTGTGTAAAATTCTCCTTATTTTCATAAAAACAGGAGTATCTGAATAAAAACAATAAAATCTTCTAGTATTACACAACTAAAATCTTTAAGCGTTTCAGGAGTGCCATGAAAGTCTATTTGTAATAAAAATATTTGGTTGACATACGTTATAAATAACTATATTCAACTCTCTTTAAATTCAACTAACCTCATGTTTTAGGTACTTAGATGGAAAATTCGTATAAAAAAGTATTAAGATTAACATTACAAACAGAAGTAACAAAATATACCCAATTTACTTACAACCTTAAGTTACAAAGTCTAACGCAACAAAATTCTGTATAAATTTAAAAATACCAATCATTTTTGACACCCAAGGAAAATCTAAAAAACGCCATAGTGTGCATGCAATATTATTGTAAGTCATTATTTTATCGATTTACTATGAATAATATGAATAATCTTAGTAGATGTGCCTAATTAAAATATTTACAAACAGCCTTTAAATCTACCTCATTATTTTAAAAGATTTATCTTGCATTGCTCACTTAATTAGGCAGTTACCATAACGTTAGGGGATGCGTCCCTAACAAACATACAAACAAACATACTAATTGGCTGCACTTTGAATCTAATGCCCGATTAACTGGATAGGGTTGATCTACCGTTGATAATTCTAGTTGATTTTAATCATTATAATCTGGACGTTATTAAGAGGATAAAAGTAGGCTGTCATGATCTTTGCCGGATAAATTTTTTGACAGATATGTACCTTTGCAAAGGGAAAGGACCTACAGTATGTTCGCTAAGAGAGTTCTCCCCAGGTCGTGGTCAACAGGAGAAATAACTTCACTGTGGCGAAGAATTTGCTACAAATAAATGACTAACATTTTTGGTCCGACAAACGAATAATATCATACAAAAGTATATCATTATGCTAGGTTAGAACGAATAATATATCACAGATTTAACTAACCTATACAAATATTGACAGTCGGAGGAGGTGAATAATCGTAAATGTGGTGACTGGTGGAGGCCAGATTTCCAGACGCTTATTATTTCGCGGTACTTTTCCGTTTTCAGTGGAAGCTGATCAGAAAAATTGTTACTTAAAAGTCATAGTCATTTCAAATCAGCATACAAAATACGTTCGGTGATAACAACAAAAAATACATCAAAATTTAGAATATTGCGACATAATTAAAGAAAAACAGTATTAAAAAACATACCTGTGAAATTTCTAAAATGTAGTCATTCCCGCCAATAGAGGTCTATGAAACCAACCCTATATTTTACTAATTAGGTTCAAACCAGGCTTACAAAACTAATGATACGTTCAATCATTCGCGTTTGTATTAATTAACTCAGAATAACTGTGTAATTAAACAAACCGAGCTTATGTAATAGGTATCTATTCGATAAATTAACGAAATGTTTCATATTCAAATATCATTTACAAATGGCTGATTGGTAGATAGCTAATAAAATGAATATAATGATAGGATTTTATCGAAATATATTACATCGAAGAAAGTAAAAAATACATATAGTTAAGATTGCATTATCACAATTCATCCAAAACGGCTAAGATGATCATTTTGCACTTATAATAGTAAATGTGCTTGTTTCTTTTATAAATCAAACCTTTGCCTGTGTGTTTTGAAAGGTACAAGAATACTTTTATATTAACAAATGCGTCTTTAATTCCTATTCAGTATGGTCAACTTGAATTACTTTGCTTACCCTACACGGATATAAGAGCATGTGGTTCCGGCTTTATATCTTATCAGCTCATTGTTCTCTTGAAATATGCCTTGTACAAGTACTATCCAACGATCATTGGTACTGTGGGTGTAATTTGGTGCACCTCTGCCTAACCCTTCGGGGATATAAGCGTGATGGTATGTTATGTTTATTGGTACCCAATAAATAATAATATATTGCCAGCCTCTTGATTTCAAAGTCTTAAGGCTTTGAAAGTCTCCTACCGTCCCTAGACCAAGCTGGCCCGAGCCGGCCAAACTAGCAATAAAAATATGTCCCTAAATAAAAAAAAATTAGATCCAGCCATCCCTTGCTGTTTTGCTTTATTAAGATTGTTAGCAACGCACTCAGCCGAGGCCCGAACCCCGCGGGGGGTGCCCTTAGTAGACGTTGCTGACGTAGTTAGCTTTTCCTATTGCTCTGGCTGGAGGCCTTAAGGTCCTCGCCAAAAGTCCGGTGAAGCAGTCAAAGCCTGCGCTCAGGCTAACTGCAAATGACATTAAAAAAAAGGCTTTGAAGTCCTTATCAACCACTGACGTTAATTTTCAGTAAGTACACGTACAATAAAACTGGGGAAAACCAAAACATGAATGATTTGTTTCAAAGCGATAAACATGTCGAATACCTAATCAAATTAACATTGGATTTTTATTTCGTAATTAGATTAGCGAAAATAAATCATCAATTCAGCTGTTATCTATATCCTGACACGTTTTATACTAATCTAAAACATTACACACCTTATCAGTACTGTTATCAAAAATTTTCGGTAATTACAGATAAAAAAATATATAACTGATTCGATTTATTTTTATAATAAACAAGTTACACGCGTAATTCTTCAGTATTGCCAGATTATAACTTATTTTGTGGTATTTAGATTATTATTTCAATTGACATTGTTTCTTTAAAGGGATTTTAAATTGTGTGGTGAGATTATCTTGGTATTACTAAGTTAAATAGGTTTGTTTGATTATGAAACTGTGATTTTGTAAGCTTTTTATTTAGCTAAATTATCTATTTAGGTATCATGAAATGGCAAATGTGGAAAGTCAATGTTACTAACTTATCTTCTGCTTAGCCTTTTCGTAAGCTATGTCGGGATCGGCTTTCAGCTGAATACCGTTTTAAACATGGAGTGACGGCCTATCTAACCTCCACAATCTATTTCAATGAGTAACACAGTATCCCATATAAAACTGTATGTAGTTGCTAACTCAAATACTAATCAAAGTCCTTAGAGAAATCGTCTACACGACACATTATCGGAATATAAGGCAATTTCTAAACAAAAGCACAGCTTTTAACGAAGC
This sequence comes from Autographa gamma, assembly GCA_905146925.1. Lineage (NCBI taxonomy): Eukaryota > Metazoa > Arthropoda > Insecta > Lepidoptera > Noctuidae > Autographa > Autographa gamma. Next base: position 2,303,197 of record LR989875.1, read on the forward strand.
ATGTTCTCTCTGCTTGTTGTCAAATTGAATGTATTTATTTTTCATTTTCTTTAAAATATTTCTCGCCCAGTGTATGTTATTTTAGTTTAGTTATGAAGTTGGTTAAATGCCCTTAGATTTGTATGAATTATTTTTTTAAGTCTACGTACGAACTTTGGGCATTTGCTTTTCAGCCAGTTATTCAGTTAAATAAAACCTCATTTGATAACAATCTTGCCACCAATTACGATTAGATTATTTACGATTAGCTTTAGCTACATAAACAATGAAATTAGATGATGACAGAGACTCCTGAAAAGAATAATCACTTGTAATCAGATGTTATCAAAAAAATCTGGTAAATAATATCAAATATTTATACGTGAAGAATGGATTAAGAATTAAGAAACTTAATTATCTCTTTGGTATAATCGTTTTGAGGGTTACGTATGTGTAATATTTCGAGAAAATTATTGTCCTAACATTTCACCGTCGACTGTGTCCTGAAAAAATACAATTTAACGGTAACAAACCTACGTAAATTTAAACAGCGAGGACTTTGTATACATGTATGTAAAAAAAAGTCTAATTGATAAACTATCTTTACATCGAGTTCAATTCTTTATTATTATTTTTACAAGTAACTTGATGGTAAATTCAAACCCAAATGATAGTTTTAGCGCTTTCAAACATAAAAGACTCTTCTCTCTCTCATAGCTATATTATATTAGTATGTAGATATTTCAGTTTACATGCAATTTTGATGTAAATCTTATACCTACCTATAACAGATCAAAGTAACAGTTCTAATATTGTTCATGTGAATTCCACTCTAGTTTAACGAATAGGTACCCATTTTATCGATATTTCGTACCTAAGTAACAAACATCTAAATACATTAATTGATCAATAACTTGTCAAAGATAATTAATATAATCTCAGTGCTTCTGTTCCTGTTAACGATAAATAATATGTACCTATTAGTTAAACGCTTAGAGTATACATATGAAACTATAGAGTGAGCCTATCAGAGTTTAAACCGTAAGCACTAGTGTGAACAAGTGTTGTCGTGAATTATGTATGAAGGTGGAGCTTGCCGTTTTAAAAAATCAACCTAAAACACTAATATTATCCTAACAATGTCAAAACCATCGATATTTTCGTATATAAGTTTCTCGTTGCGCGAAAATTAACTTAAATGAAAAACGAAATGTACTAGGTTCAGACTAAAAACTGCTCTCGCTTGGCACAAGGGGAAACTAGCGATAATAGTCTATGTATATAGTACGTCAATGGTTAAACGTTATAACGTGCTAAAATATCTGATATCGATATTCGATACGAATCGACCTTTGTATTTAACACTTTCGTGAGAAATAGATATCGCTAAGTATTTTTTTGAGTCATGATTACAGTAGCTAGATTCTGTTAAATCATTTATTAGAAACTATTTTAGATAAGATCTTTATTTATACCTAAATAAATATTTTGGGTTTAGGTACGCAATGTCACGCACGAAAATCATGATAAAAATTATTATTATTATGCTTAGTTTTTTGCTAATAGTTAAAACGTTATAATCGATTAGGCAGATTGGAATAGTCGGGTTTGAAACTTGCTCATTTATATTATCTAAAATAGTACCATAGCCAAGCTAAACACTAATTACTAATACATATTAATTAATCGACTTCAAAAAGAAAAAGGTTTTCAATTTGAATGTACTTTTTATTTTTTGTTACCTCACTCTCCGTCGACTGAGCCTTTATTTATAAAAAATGGATATCATTTTTAATCTTTATCACTAAAATTATTACCTTAATAGACCTTTGAAGGATCTAGACTTAAGTCTATAACCTAGAATAATATTTTATTACTATCTTTATTAATACACAATTAAATCTAAGATAAGAACAAACTCTAACTATACTAAAATAAAACTAACATAAATAAAACTAACGTCAAAGAACTCATCGTCATCCTTGTCAATGGCGGGGAACGTGCCCAGAAGGCTGGCAGCATTGCCACGTTGAATGGCTATACCGATTCTCTGTGCAAGGAACAAACCAGCCCTCTGATCACGAGAAGATTCTACCAAACGTTTGGAAAGTTAGTATTTTATGGTATTACAGTCCTAATTATATGAGAATTATCATTTTTATACCCGTAGGGTAATCGAGAAAGATAAATATATTTATCGAAGTTATTTCAAAGAAAATTGTTTTATCTGATCACGGAAGTTATAAGATAAAAGGAAACTAGTATGAAGGTGCTACTCATTTCTCAAATCGGTTAGAATAATGATAAAATACCTAAGTAGGTATAATTAGTATTACATTGCGAAATCTAGGGGTTTTTTCAGTTTTTATCATTAGATAATTATTAGTTTATTTTAATTATACTACCAAAATAACATCATGCTTCTTCAAACTATCATCATCTGCCTGCCCTGTTTCCAATTACTTGTGTCGGCGCAATGCGTATTCAGCTTCCATTCATCTCTACAACTCATCATCACAGCATTCACTCCTTTCTTTTTCATATCATCTTTCACACAATCCATCCATCTCTATTTTGGTCATCCTCAGCACACGCTTTTTAACCCTTTCCCTGTCCAATGAGTCACATATGATACATCTCGTCTACTGGTGTGACAGTAAATGTGTTAATAGGTCTACAGGAAATCCAACTATGCGAGTGAATCCGCGTGTAAAGTATATACTAAAACAGCTAACACAAGGAGGTCACGTAATAACTTGAAATTGTTTAAAAAACAAGATAAAACGAACACTATCTAGCAGATATGGTATCATGATTGAACGTCGGACTGACATTAAATTATTTTCCAATACCAGTGTTTCCTAATGATAATGCTAGTTCGTACTTGTGACTTTGCTTGGAATAAAAAAAAAGTACAAGAATTATTTTGTAACTAGCTAGATTTAGCATAGAGAATCTTACGGATATATCTGGCGTTTAAAAACATGTATGGCACACTCGTGAATCTAAAATGACAGTAAGGTTAAATGTTTACTTAGTTACTTATAAAAAGGATATTTTTTACTATGAGTATAAGGAGTAGATTCTATTATGCGTTAACTAAACTTAATTTTCATAAAGAATACAATATGTATCTATACCAATCGTATAAACATGGAAGACAGACGTAATATAGGTCTGTCATATTTTTGAACTAAGTACGTTACTGTGATTTATTTTTTCAGTGTAGATAAACTCAACGCTTCGATTTTTAAGCAAATATGTGTAGCAAGCACAATTATAACCTAAAAAAACCAACGTAGATGTTTTAAATTACTACTTTCATAAGAAATTCACGTTTGTGTTTCCAATCATTCAGTCACGCAGGCCTTGAGTGAATGGCAAATGACAATGAATAGGTCGTAATCATTCATTCTTTAACCTTAAGGTACAACTTCCCATCGTTAGTAAGATGTAGTTCTCATAGATTTATTTATTTTAAATCCGGCGCCATATTTATTGTTGATTGAATCACGAAATGCTCAACCATGCTTACATAGCTAATCTCGTTTTAACGCCTATCGTTTAGGTTCGTTTGCTACATAAAGATACGCGAGTTTATGCGATGGACGTTTGAACAGATAGATAGAATATTATTTATTGTATACTATGAGAGTTAGAGCGTTAAAATAATATACAATAGTGAAAGGGTACAATATCACAGATAGGTGCAAATCATCCTGTGGAATTGGTAGAAGAAGCGAAGGACCTAAATTACTGAAAGGATTGAAGGTTTGCCTAGCAGTGGGACAGTACAGGCTAAATATAATAGTAACATAATAAAACAATCTAGTGCAATATATTGAATTTATTCATAATACTGAACAAATAACTATAGTATTCTTAAAAAAAGTTGATCTATCTATAGGTTTCTTTTTACATTTCTTTTTGCGTAGCCTATATGCTATGTTGTCTGGCTTCCAGTCTCACCGGATTCAGTTGAATACCGTACTTTACATGGAGCGACTGCCTTTCTGTCCTCCATTGCAGCAATGAAATAATTATGACATTCAATTTGCGTTTTGCTAGATAAAATATACACAGCTTTTAAAATAGATATGCAATATTTATGCATCAATATTTCAATTATCATTCAGTAATATTTGATGAGCCTGTTTAAAAGCTATAAATAGTATAGCATTCTGTATAGCAATGCATGAAAACGAATGAATTAAAAATCGCTTAACGATTGGGTAAGCGTTGTACGTGTAGCGAAGATAAAACTGTGATTTTATTGGAGTCTACTGTTTATCTGGTAGCAAAGTACATGTAGGGATTTAGCAGTATGCCTAAATAAAATGGGAAATTGTAAAGTTTTACTAATATTTTCTTCTAAAATTGAAGTCATTGACTGTAGCTTTATAATATTTATCTTAAAAGAAAGAAAAAGCAGTGTTATTGTATTGGTAAACTTACAGATTTTATTAGCAATCTTTGTGAAATGGAATTCGATAAACATATAATTCTAATTTCCTAGTCAATAAATGACTGTTTTTTGCAACAGAGCTTTTAATTTCTTTATAATTTAACATATGTTATTTATTAAGATTTAATTCCAGCCTATAAGCGTCCCTCCGCTGGGCACATGCCTCTTCTCATATAGAGAAGGCACGAGCATTGCTCACCACGATTTTAACATAAACATCAAACATTATACCTCCATTTTCAAAGTCGGTTAACCAACACTCGTTCACCAAACATCTACTGACAAAAACTCTTTTAAAAACATATCGTTAGCAAGCAAGTAACACAGTAGCAACAAAGCTAAGTGCTGCGTCACTGCCGGCTCCCAATTAGGTTGGGAGGTTGGCTTAGAACCTGCCCACACAATGGCCAGTGTGTAAATGTATTTTGTTTGCTATATAATTTGTTGGGCCATTCATGAATAAGTCAGATGGTCGTCTGGCGCCAGAATTGAATTTTACGGAGTCATACTTGGAAGTTAAAAATAATTTTAAAGTTGAATAATCAATATTTAACGACATGAAAAAGTACCTTCTTAATAGTTAAATATCTGAATAATATTTGATCGTTGGTTTAAACGAAGACGATTTACAAAGTTGACTGAAAAAGGACTTTAATAAGTTTTTTCCGTTCTTTGATATGAGAAGTTGAAAGAATATTTCTCAATGTTTTTTTCATAGAAACTCTAGTGTTTAATAAGAAGATAATTACGTCGTTTACACTTATTACAGCCAGAACAATGTATCATCATGATCCCAGATAGAGCTACATAAAACTAGCTAGATAACTGACAATTTCAAAGCTTAGCAATAAAATAAATAAATAATGACGCCCAAAATAATATCTGTTGTCATTCTAAACACAGTAAAGGGTAGAATTTATAACAAAACCTAAACAAAAGGCCCGCCATTTTGACAACCATAAACAATCAACGTTTTTTTTAGAGGCAGATGTGCGAACACATACTGCCAGTAGTAAATAGGTAATTTGACAATAACATACCCTTTTGTTATGTAGGGGTGACGGGACGCCCCTTTTTAAACAGCCGTCGATGTAATGTCATAATTATAGTGGTTTGACTAGTTTCACTCAAAATGTGTGTTATTTTGACTGAAGTGTGGCCAAAGTGGCTTCCTTTTTTTTTTTGTTTAAGCGTGTTTGTTACGGTCTTATTCGAGAGCCTTTTGGCACTTAAGATTGAGGTTGATAGGTGTGTATTTTTACGTAGGTATAGGTATACAGCCTTAAGTAAAGCATTTCATACTCACACACAGAAATAATAATATTTTTCATACCAAAACATTCGTAACGAAAATTGTCATGAAAATATAACCAAATTGTTTTACATTTTAAGTTCGAAAACTATGTCTGAACTAGCTAAAGTGCATTTATTTCAAAGATAAACGCTTTGCCATGTATCAGTTATTAAATAATTCAGTAGCAGCGCACTAACAAATCATAATTATAAACCAGAACCAGCAATGTTACACACAATTTTAATTAAAAACATCTACAAAGCCGCATAATTACAACCGACTGAAATGACTTTATACCTAAATTCTATTAATAAAACCTCCCACACTGCAAAATAAAAAAAATAAAGAAATAAACTAGGTTTTTTATATCGCCACTCCACAATACAACATTACTATTTGTTAGAATCACGTACGAGCGTTCATGCACAAAAGTGACACTATAAATTAACTTTGTTCGATTTTTAAAGTCACGTAGAGGATGCATTAATTAGAATGTGCGTGTTGGTAGCATTGGGATGTATGAATAGTATTGCCAATCTATGGAAAAAAATGTGGTTTATTGTAAAAAGTTTCTTTTTGAATTGAGCTTTTGTGAAATTTGTTATGGATAGAGTTTAAAGCGTTTATACCGCGTTCTGGTTATTATGTCTGATTTCTAAGGTAATTTCCATCACTATTTTAATAAAAGTTGGTACTTATTTACTAACTATTTTTCTTTTTCAGCTAAACACTATGTTCTCACAAGAAAAATGTATTTTCTTAGTTTTATATTATAATAATTTCATGTCTTACCTTAAATTTAGATTATTATAATATTAAAAGTACCAAGAAATATATCTTAAAGTTAGTCACAGTAGCTTATCTACGTTCATTTCCTATCAACAAGCTCATTTAATAAAAGCTCGTCATATTCGTTCAACTATTCATTCTGAAACATTTTCTATGAGAGGTAGTGTTATTACATAACGACACCCATTTATGTCTTGCTGAAATTAGTTAACAGTATTATAATAATAAGTGTCCCAATAAAAGTATCGCTTCCAACATTTAACGTTGAAAATAAGTCCCAAAGCATTTTCCAATAACAAACAAAAGCTAAAAACATTCTGTAAGCTCATAACTCACATGTTTTATTTACAATCTAGCTTTCAAATAAAACCTTTTTCTTTAAACCTTATTTCAAACGAAATGAGAAACGTATACCCGTCTCCCTTCCTCGTATTACCGTACTTTCGGAGTCGTAACCACGCCTTACAACACCCTGATATACCTATCTTTTTCTATCTCATACAAATTGTTGTTGCGTCTCGCTCGCTCGCGACTATCGATTTACGGAACCAAGTTTGTTTACCCGACCAAATTCCATAGCTATATTTAGTTGGTTAGGTCGTTATAAGTTGTGTGAACTACACATAGCTGGGTTACATGTAATTGTGTTGCCAATGTTGGGGAGTTTTTTCTCTAGTTTAATAGAAATAGGTTTTGCTATGAAATATGATAGGTTATTTGATTGCTTGTTTTTGATTTATGGATTATACATTACACGAGTTTATTGACTGGTAGATATAAAAGGTGGAACACAATGATGGATTTTTTGATGGACGTCTCGAAGTCAATTTATTCATCTTTGTTTGCCTTTGTATTACTTTATTGTGGGCGTTAGGTAGGTATGATATGAAACCACACCATACTTATGAATAGGTAGGCGGTAGAGCGTAGGTAAAATATTATTGGTATATATTTTTTTTAACGACGATGTTAGTAAGAAAATTAGTTATAAAGAAAATTCTGTCTAATAGAAAGCCTCAATAAAATTAGGGAGTATGAAGCAAAAATTTATTTATTTATTTATTCACCAACATAATACTTGACAGTTTACACCAAAGCGATGCCATGAGTACCTATTCTTATGAACTACATTATAAACTAGAATATAAAAAACATAACACTTAATCAATATAGCAAACATTATAAAATCAAAAATTTAACAAAAAATAAAAACAATCTGTTATAAAATTTCTAAGCACTTTTGTGAAGACATTATAAATTTTGCCAGGCTTGAAGAAAAATATCAATATCCTCGGTATGGAGTACAAAATAAAGCGAAACATCTAATTTTGCTGAACGCGCTAGTCTCTGAAAGAAACAGACAAACTTAAATATCTTATTTACACGTGTTAGTCCAATTCTCAACGAAGGTTACAAGTGATTAACATTACGTATTTATATAATAAATAAATTATTAATAGCTCTTTCAGATAATTAATGTAAATATTAAAAAACGATTAAGTAATTCCTCGTGTAACTTTCTCACATTTAGTCAAAATAAAATTTGTCATCGACATGAAAAATAAGTGTAATTAATATATTTATTAAGCTATTGACTAATACCAACCATTAATTGTCGATTTCCTAACTAATAATGAAACATAATCTTCTGATTAAAATGACACATGTCAGATTTTTAACCTGTCAAATTGTCACTAAGGCAATTTGTATGTGTTTACTACTAAAAATTAACTAAAATATAGCGATAATTATTACAGTAATTAAGTACATAAAACTATTAATTGTAGAAGATATAAAACAATAGGATTATTAAAGGCCTATGTTGAAAATCTTGCTTATGTAATGAACTTATTATGGTTTTAATGTTTATTTATTGCTGTGTTGATACTTGCTGCCCGAATTAAGAATATTAATAAGATTACTTAATCACAGACCTTCATACATAATATGTATTAAGTATGCATCAGTAGTTAATAGGTATTATATTTTTATTCACATTGTTTGTAAAAGAATTACATGATTTGCTTGCCTAAATACTTAAGTTATGGTACTTTACGTTTATCTTAAATTAAAAAATAAATACGTTATAGTTAGAATTATGATAGCGATTCACTTTAAACTTTAAAGATAGTTAATAGCAAATATTATTAACTGCATCAAATCCTGCACAAGCATAAACCAAATTACTTTTTATCATAGTAGCATAACTGCAAATTATGCCATCAAACCAAAATTGAAACGCACTCGACAAAATTAATATAATTAAGTTGGCAACATTGATTGTGGACAATAGTCACGTGTCTATTGTTCTGCCAACATTACGAAATTACAATAGAAAATATGAAACGCATTGATAACGTGAGGGAAACCTTATGGTATTAAGATTGCAATCATTTTAATGCAAGTATTATTAGTTATAGATTTAGTTCCGTTTTTGGGGTATGGATATGATATTAGGGTGGTAAATGAGACTGGCTAATTTTGTTTCAATATCAATTTGGGATCTGAAATCGCCAACCCGCAGAGAGCAAGCGTGGTGATCAGATCAATGCTCAATGCTGCCTTCTCTATATGGGAAGAGGCCTGTGCCCAGCAGTGGGACGTTTATAGGCTGGATTATTATTATCTTTTTGGCATATTTGTAATAACGCTAATGCAATATTTGAGCCCGAAAGTAATAGATGTCTCGCTTTGATACGTCCGTCGTCTTTCCTTCTCAAATCTTATTTTTATATCGTTTAATTTATCAAATTTTTATTATTACGTACACGTAACACAGAAGACTAGATAAGTAGGTAAATGTATTGGATTTAAATTCGAAACATATGGTAGAGATAACACAGAATTAATTAGGGAGGTAAACAGGGAAATGTATTGAATCGAAAGTCTGTAAAGTTTGAGTGTCAATGTTTAGATCTCTAATAATAACCATCGCTTATAATATGTCTCACCCAGAACGACATGGTCAAACAATCACACCTATCTACATATTATTTCAAGGATTTTTAGGTAATAAACGATTTCATTCAAACAACAATGTTTCGGTAGCCACCTATTATCACAAACCCATCCAAAAAACCCAACCATTAACACATTTCCAAAACATCAAATTAGTGTGACCCCGCCCTTAAACGGTAATAAAGCGCAAAAAGCCCAATCTGAGTGTTGCCAGCCTCTTGTATCACAGTGGGGCCACAGTGGGCCACTGTGCTGTTTGCTAACAGGGGCCATTAGGGGCTCCCCGGGGGCCCCGCCCCCTGGGGCCTCGCCGCAATTACGGAGATAACAGCAGTCTTTATTGAAATATCCTGCGGTTGCGTTTATTAAATGCACATGTTATGGATAAAATGAATTATTATAATGATCATTTTGCAGATGAGATTTTGCTTATAATTATAAAGGTTTTTCGTGCCTTTTTTCACGTTAAACTAATTCATAACATCTATTTATTTTATAGTTCCGTAGCAAAGAAAACTTAATACTTGCCATTAAGAAGGAAAGTGCACTGATAACGTCGCTGGTTTTATTGCGAGTTGAAGATACCAGACATCCTTGCGACGCTCGTCACGTGATTTCCTCAACACATTTTTCATAGCTGTTAATAAAAGAGTTCTTCTTAGAAATCTTAGTATAAATCAGTACCAATGTACCCAAAGACTAAAAGTAAATTATTGACTTTCTCGGTAGAAAACAAATGCATTCCGTGTTCCCGAGTTATAGTCCTGGATTTAACCGGTAGTCTATACCAGTCGAGTCTGGATGAAACTGGTACAGGACCGTAGATAACGACACGAAAAATGGGAGGCCTATGCCCAGCAGTGGGAGCACAAGGGCTGGGGATGATGATGATGATGAACCGTATCTTCAAAGGAAGTTAATGATCATTTCTACCGGATAAATAACAGGTGTGGTCATTGATGCTATCTAGAAGAATCTAGTGTTATGAAAACAAGATAATTATCACGTAGCCACACTAATCTAGTGCAAAATCTTCGAAAAAAAAAACCTAATTATTTTTATCAGGTTCTTTTAGGTATAATTATGTTATCGATATGACCATTTTTGACATAGCAATCGTTGTAGAATTGTTTCTATGCACTTACCTACTGATAAATAACATATGGTTATAAATTGACCTAGACTGCCCTTAATTCGTAATTCTTTATTGCACACATCAATTACATTTCATAGATATATTACTATAATTAGCGAGTGCAGTCTGTGTCAATCTCGATAATATCTCCTAACACAGGTTTAAATATCTTATACCAATCTATTATATAAGTACTCAATCACAATATTTAATATCATATTTTCAACTAAACATACCATTTATAACATAGCTTCAACTAAACTTACTTAAATATTCAAATCGAAATACACAAATACAAAATCTATTTTCTCCTCCCCTCGGTCTTTTCCCATCCCTATGAAAGCGCAATAATATAGCGCGTAATGACTGTATCAAGTTACATCCCTAGAGGTTCAAATGATTTGCTTTCAGTTTTGTCCGCATATTTGAAGCACTGTGCTACTAATTATTTTTTTGTGTTGGCAACTCTGGGGAATTGCTCTTTTGGCGAGATTCCTTTTTTGTATTTTTGCTTTTAGTTAGTGGTGGATGTGGTTTGTGTGTATAAAACTGTTTTCAAATAGAGAATAGGTATCGTAAACAACGTTTTAACTTCGATAGCGAATTAACCGACTTTTAAGAGAAGTAGCTTCTCAATGATTTTATATCTTATTTGGTTACGTTTTAACCGTTCAGTATGTAGTAGGTAATCTATAATCTAAAAGATTTAATCTTGAAAGATATGACTTACAAAACTCTATTTATTTTGTTCATATTAAACTAAGTTTAAAACAAAATTACAGGTTAAGTTAAAATAATCTTTATTGATAAACAGCAAACCACATAGATAAGCACCATCAATGAAAAAGATCTCAAAGGAAATCTGATAAAAACTAATTTTTATCGCAAACAGATAAAATCTAAATGCTGCGTATCACTGGTAGCATTTTAAGATATAAATATATCAATACAGAAGATATCTATTTTAAAATCTTTGCATTACAAAAATTGCTGTTGTAATCGCAGTCTTAAAAAAACAATTTGTATTTGTTACGTCATTAAACCCATCTTCTTATAGGATATTACTTACATATCAAGAAAACTTTGCTTTAGTAAGTCAAGAGTTTTCGATGATAAGAAATGAATAAATTGGATAAAATCCACACTTACTAATAAGTACTTATCATTAATGTGACAGTAACGTTGTCTGTTTGTGTCCTAGTAACCATTTCATAAACGTTTTTAAATAAATGTAATTAAAAATATTTCATAGACAAATTTAACTCTACCCTACATCAATTCAAAACTAAAAGCTCAACCTTTTCACTAAAATGTCTGACACGGTACGTTCCCCAAACAATTTCAAATTGAATATAGACGTTCCAATTTCAAAGATACATTCAAATATGGACTGTTTAGCAACTGTCAATGCAGACAATAGAAAACGTTGTGCCTTCGTCCTAAATACTCGTGTCCAATAACATTTTTTTTTCTGTTTTTGAACATGGAATAAATATTTGATGCTACCGTGGCATTTCCGTTAATGTGGATGTCAAATTAAAATATTTTTGGGTTAACAAAAAATGGGTGAGCTTAACCTGATAAACAAACTATCTATTTTTAATGCATTCTATTTTTTTTTTATAAAAATAGTTTGTACTTTTCTTTTGACGTATATTTAAAACTGTTTTAAATTCCGGAACACATTGGTTCATATGGACAGCTGACGTCGGAAATTAGCTTTGAAACCTAGACGGCGTCTTTTAATTTGAAAAGGTAAACGGTTTTGTAATCTAGCTATTTTGTATCTAACCTTGTACCAAGACAGTTACAAGAATTAATACCTTTTTATTAGCAATTGGCATTTTAATTCCTAAACTTCCTGCTTTATCCATTTTATACTGTTTTTTTTTACATGTTAGCAGTCAAGAAAATATTGATAAAATTTCGCACTAAGATAGATCTGAATTAGGACAAAGATACGGCAATGACTTCAACTCTTTAGTTTCTTCTTTTAGCGTCCTTTGCTTACAAAATGGTGACTAAAAGTAATTAGTTTAATAAATTCCAAAGTAACAAACGAAACTCTAGTTCAAAATTCAAAACCGCTAAATTTGAAAATGGAAAATAGAGATACAATCTATTCACGCTGCCAACCGCACAAAAAGTGCCGAAAGCGGCATTGTGGTATCGACAAATGGTTACTCAGAAAAAAAAATACATGTCTACCATTGAAATAGTTAATAGTGTGTTCCGATGCGCGAAATTTGTCACAATGGCGGCCCCTGGTGGGCAATTATCACGCCACGCATTTATGTCTTTGTCAAAACACGGCGTGGTTAGCTGCAGCTTGGCATACGGGCTGGATAGTGTAGGAAATTGACATCCAATTTACTAGTACAAGCCTACCAATATTGATAAATAGATCATTGTGTATGGCACCTAAAGTTTATAAGTATTTATTTTATTTTAGAGTAACAAATCATGGCTTTGAACAACTACTTCTAGGACATATTATTTTAACAGATTCACGTCAATTTTCGTTTTAATTTTGGCCATGTATTCAAGGTATTTCCAATCAAAAGGTTAAGTCAAGTTGGTCTAAAGTTGCTCTAGATTTTTACATCGACTATAAATCATCTAGGAAACTAATTTAATTTTAATAATTGGTTAAGAAACCAGAGGTCAGAACATCAGAGACAAAATAAATTATAATACTTGACCGTAAAATGCTTTATTATGCATCAAAAAATAACAAGACAAACTTGATGAGTAGACGAAAAATTGTGTCAAAATTTGCATAAAACACAATAGCGACGAAAGCAACTAATAGTGATGAAGAAATATTAAACTTTACATTTCACCGCCATTGCTAAACGACACATTAAAAAATTGCTAATATATTTCATTTTTTTTTTTCTAAAATATCTATGACTTTTGACCCCTATTTGCGCTCGCTTTCTCAATTTGTCATAGTGACAGGCAGTGCTGCCAACTGTGCAAACACAACGGGGGCGCGAATGTTTGTTTTCCTTCACACAATATGGAAGGCATTTACAATGTTATTATTTATGGCGTTCATTGCTTGACAAATAGATTTAGAGATCGAAGCGGTATTTTTGGAAGATGTCTTTGTGATTTTATTTTCGTGAGGTATAATTTATAGCGGTTGTAATTTGGAATGGCCGACGTGAATGTGATTAAACTAATTTGCAATTAATGCAACATTGATGCAGTCGTGTTATTTAATTAGAAGTTAACAGTGTGCAACCTCATAAAGATCAATAATGTAAGAAAGTTTACGATTAATAACAGTTAAAAATGTCTACTGGAATAACCAACTTTTTCATTAACACTACAGTCGTTCGGAAACGGGTAGAGAATTTCTGCGAACCGAAAAAACTCCGACTTAACTCAAAAATAAGTAATTGTCAAAAAATCGTTGACGTGAAAACTGTTCAAAACCACCGACTTTTGAAAAAAAGCCTTCGACCAAATCTACATTAAGTTATACAATTGAACACCTTTTAAGGGTTTTGGCGGCCATACTAGAGTTTCATTTAAGCGGAAATCCTTAGCAAAAATATTAATACAGCTACACAATTTTATACTCTATCCTTCAACAAATAAAGGAGTATATAGCTTGGCATATCTTTGGATCCTTTAGATAGTATCTCTGGGTTTTAGGATAATCTTTTGTTGATAGATTATGTGGCAGGAACAGTGTGGTTTCTGAGAACCACTGAAAGTGACAATGTTTATTTTTTTACATTACTTTTACTATGTAAATATAGAACTGGGGTTTTTTGCCGGCCATCAGAGATCTCACTATTGTTAAGTATCTAGCTTGCATGCTTTCACTAAATGTTGATTAATTAATCACTAGGATACAATTTTTTCGCCATGCAATGCCATATATTGAATACCACAATCTTCAATATTACTCATATTTCTGTTATAAATCTCCAAAAATGTACAACTATTCCCTCCTCGCGCTCCTTTCTCAAAAGCTATTAGATTTTAAGGACTTTTTACTTATATGAAATAAGTATTTTTATGAAAAACTTATTATGGCTACTTTAATAAGGTTAGCAAGTTCTAACTTTGCAAATATTATAAGTATTTACTTCGTACGCTAACTGATTTAATGAACACTACCGATAACACAGTTTTCATAACCCACCTTACATAAAACGATTGCTATCAACTCGATAAGAATAAGAACCTAAATCACCCGCCATTTTTTATACGATACACATATCATAGCTTTTTCGTATGTCATCACTACAGCTCGTCATTTTTTTTTAAACACAAAAGCTACACGTGATAGCCCCTCAATTTGGCAAAGGCATCTCAGGTAACAGCCAAAAAAAACTAAACGTGACAAAATGTCAGTAAACATGTACCTACTACACCTTTGCCAACATTACAAAAAAATAAAGAATTTACACAAAGCGGGCACAGTCAATGCAATTTTTTTTTTCTTGATGCGTGTATGAACTATTTTTCTCCGTTCGTTTAGAGACTGCGAAATATTTTGTAGTGATATCTATTGAAGTTTATAGACGTATAGTTGTACCCTTTAATATAATGGGAACACAATTAGTACACCCATATAATATTATCGTTCTATTTTCTATTTACAGTCATATTCATTGCACTTTATAATGTAAAAATACTTTTTGAACTAACGTTGTATAAAACGTCTCTACCGCAACAGTCTTGCGTTCCAATGAATATAATTTTAAACTCTGTATTGGTAAAAAATATACATAATTTCAACCTTGTTCCGGAAAAAGGTTTCTTATCGTATTTCATTTGCCTCATTTAGGTAGGTTCGGTCTCTTCTTTGACTTCCTACGCAGCCTCAGTTTGCTCTTATAAAATTTATCTTAAACTATTTTAAGGTGTGTTCATATAACACACCTAACAAAATAGTCTCGCAAAATTCAAAAGCGGGAAACGAATCAGTTTCACTCAAACAAACTTCTTTCAATGAAACCCAAAAAAGTAAAACTTTTGAATTTCGAAATACGAACACCCGAATCGTGACGAATTGAACGCTTGGCGCTCATTCAAATATCAAATTTGGAAGGCGTTCCACGTGTTTGACATTAACCTTTTTTAGTGTTGCAATAACGCAGAAAAAATACTTTTGTCGAGGTAATTGTAATGTAGTTGGCAGCAAAAAATCAATCGGCATAGCTTATAATTGAAATAGACATGCGAGAGCTGTTTATGTTGTGAATGTATGAGCCGTAAATAATTGCTGCGTTTAATGTTCAGTTGCGCGAGAAAATTGGAGATGTATTGACTCTCATCATATAACAATTTATCTTGCATCAAATTGAAGATTCATTCAAGGATATAATTGGAAAATAGTGACTTAAAAACCGGCACAGTTGTAATAATAGCAAAACGTAGTAAATGTTTTAGTATACTTAAACGTGTCTCTTGTTTCAGATAAAGATGTCACTGCCGCGAAAATAACGCAAACGCATAACGAAACCGCAAAAATGTCAATACACACAAGGAAGAGGCTAACGCGGTGACTAAATACGTTTGCGTTAAAAAGAAATATAAATCCAAGATGGCGTTGCTGACGAATTCGGCGTCGGCGACGGGGCCGACGGCTGGCGGGCCGACAGCGCCGCAGGCCCACTCGGCCACGCCGCTACACCACTACTTCCACTACTTGAAGCAGCCGTCGCCGCTCGCGCAGAACCCTTACGCGCATCACTCGAGCGCCCACCACATGGGCATGGGGCCTGGCCCTCTCGGTGGCCTAGGCCCTTTTGGCCTGACGCCGCACGGATTAGAAGCTGTTGGGTTCCCTCAAGGTAAGATTTTATACTTTACATCCTAGCTTCCACATCAATTCTATGAAACATTACCTACAGTGATTCCTATTTCTATTCTGAGAAATTCTTAAACGATTGCGGTTGCGGTTGGTTTATAGTTACGAAATAATGATGTGTAGGTTTAACGTTTTCGGAAACATCAACTGTTTTAGTTCTAAAACTATTACGTAAATACCGTATTTATTTACCAAGTCACTATATTTGTATCACTAATAGGAACAATATCTAATTAAAGCAAAATAATAACATCTTTCGAAATCAACTTCGAGTTCCTATTTCTAAAAAAACGCTATTTGATATTGTGAAACATTTAAATGGGAAAACATAAACCTTCAACGAAGGGAAATAAGAAAGGAAAACAAAAGAAAAACGGAATTGTCGGTTGACACGAATCAAGATGGCGACGAAACGAATTTTATTTCGAATCTCAAGTAATTTGTTGCGAGGTCTTTTAAATGGTCGAGTAGTATTATTAATGAAATAGGTACGCTTTTAAATTATTCTCGTTTTGGAGCTTCTAAACCAAAAAAGAAATATATTGTACTCTATCTTAACTTAGAATCAAATAAAATCGCTTCCGCCGTCTGTTCGCTTAGAGGTTTTTAATTCTCTACAGATTTAAATGCTGCTTTCGGCAATAGATAGAATCCTAGAACGAAAAAGATTTATACTTATGTATAATACATGCATATTAAGAATAAGAATAGCCGAGAAATTGCAAATATAAAGTGCGAATATCACCAAAAAAAAAAATGTGTCAATCAAGAATGTCGAAACAAATCTAGACTACAGAGAAATTCATATAAATCTCAAAACATTAACTTCAATATATTATGCAGAAAAGGCAATAAAATCCATATTGAGAGCTAGCCATAAAATATTTGAATTTATGATTGGTTCAACTTGGTTTGAACACAATATCTACTACTCCATTACTCAAATTAATGATGGCAATTTGTACCGCTTGACAATGCACGAATACGCAACCAATTTTAATATTTGCATATAACTTCTGTTTTAAGTCTCCATATCATTTTGTGTTTCCAAATAAGTCTTAGAGTTTTTTTAACTTTAGGTCAATGGTCGTTGGTTTTGAAATTTCAGTAATGTCATTTGTTTTATTGCCTTTGTCTTTCCACAGTATAATTACAAAAGCGTAGATACTAATATTATAGGTAAATACGAAAGTAGATCTGTGTATTTCGCTTTAACGGCTAAACCGCTGGACCGAGTTTGATGTAACTTTGTATGGTGTACGCTTGTAGTTCAAGAAAGAGCATAGGCTATTTTTTTGGTAAAGCTGCAGACAAAATCTTATCCGGAATATGTGTACTTAGAAGCAATAAGGAAGGTTATTTAGGTTTTAGGTCTTCAAAGCAATCATTTTAAAACCTTCGATCTCTATCTGCCTCTTAATAACACCAATTCATTACTTGATCAGAAAATTTCACAAGTAAACCGTCCTTATTCAGCTATAGTATACTGTTACCTATAAAGGCAGTACAAAAAAACTCTCCACACCAAAACATCTAAGGAAAATCACAATAGCAAACCTGTATAAATGTACATGTTGTCAAGTAGTACCATCAAAACAACAGAGAAAGGAACGATGCATAATTTACGAAGAAGACATCCTTGTGAAATAATCAAAACACACCCTCCCCCCTCCTCTTACCCTCCCCTCCCCATAAGCCGCTTATCCCCACCCTGTGTTGCCAGGGTACCGAAATGTGGGCGAAACGGGAAGTCGCTTGTTAGTTCGCTTTAATTAGTAGCAAGTTTGAGTTTTGGTGCTGGCAACATTTAGCGTTTTGTTTTTAGATGCCTTTTTTGGTTTGGTTGATTGTAATCGGTTGTGGAGTTTTCTGCGTTTATGTGTGTAAGATTTTATGTCATTGCACAGAAAAGAAATGTTATGGCAAAGAAAAAGAAACGTCAAGCAAAATAATTTGACTGTCATGTGTTGGTACGCACATACATTATGCAAAGTAAAGTTAACAGTTAGTTAGCGTATGCAGTAAGCTTTAATAACAAGACAACTTACTTAAGCTTTTGCTTCAATATACTATTAGATCTCTCATTATTATCCGTCTTAAACAAAAACGTTTAATAAAACCGCAGTATTTTAAATTATACCTACTCAAAAAGACGTTCGTTTCAAGAAAAAATAATTCTACCCAAAACTGACCAATCACAACAGAGATTAAAATTTTCAAAAAAGAAAATGGAACGTCGACATTCTTAATTCAAAAGGGAGGGATCTTAGAATCCGGATTAAGTTCCCTTCATTTCTTAGAAGTAACGTTTTGAAACTGGAACTCTAAATAATTGGAGAAAGTAATAAAAGTAATGAAATATTACTTAGTTACTATATTTTCGTAATTAATCTTTCCGTATTTAAATGTATTTGGATTTTGTCTTAGATTTACTCGTGCATACTTACATTTTGAAAATGTAAAAAAGTACTGCCAAGTTTCGAAACTTAAATTCCTTTTTATATTCTTCATTTGCGTTGCATAAGGATCAATTATTATCTACAGGCTGGTTATGTATTATATATATAATACATATATATTATAACAGCATGACAGAAAAAAATAGGTAATCTTCAATGATTTTTAAATGATGAAGTCTTAGTGATTGAATGAAGAGATTATCAAAGTGATCACAAAGCCAAAAATTGTCAGGATTTTTTCCCTTAATTCCTCAGAAACTTTTTGTTGAGACGCAAGCCACATATTTTTAGAGAAATAACTCAAGTAAAAGGATTTTAAAAAGTACGCTGCAATATCGTAGTGTCGATTTATAAAAAAATGGGTTCTTAATCCTAAAAAGGGTTGTTCCAGGAAATATTCGGCGATATTTTTAGCGTGTGGATTTAAGGTAGCCATCTTTCATTTCGTAAAAAATGTTCTTTTAGAAGTTTTTGTCATTTATATTGTTACTGACGTCTGTTTCTAAGCAGTTGAAAAGGTTTTAGCTTCGGTGAAAATAATTTCTTAAAACACTAGGTTGTCTGAAGCCGTATTGTAGGTATGGTATAAGCAAAGCATGTCTGCCATGTTGTAAATACAGGCAAGTTTAAATTATGTAACTTAATAGAACATAAAATTGTATGCAGAAGAAATTTACACATTTTAATGAAGCCTGAAAATTCATTAATTAAATTATAGTAATAAGGAATTAACTTTGCAACTTTATCAATTAAAACAAAAAATTATATGAGTAAACATAGTTACGAGCTACCAACCTACTAGAACCAATTTACTTTAATACACCAATAAAATGAATCCAAACTTCAAATTTTAATCCTTACACCCCTCTCTTTCACTCCCTAAATTATTTATATACCTATCTCTTTCTTGCAATAGATGCGTTCAGCGTAACGGTGGCAGCTGGGCATTCGTTTTTTGATTTTTTTTTCTTTGAATCGCTTTTTATTGGCATCCCTTAGAATTATATGGCCAGTTGCTTTTTAATCTTTTGGCGGGCATAATTAATTCGTTTTTTTATCTATGGCTATCGGAAGCCGGAAATAGTATAATGGTTATTGTTATGTTGTTGATTTTTATCTATTTATTAAATATATGTATTTATTTAGATAGGCGGGTAAAATATAATTTCTGTTATCTTGTATTATCAGTGTGTTTTATAATTTTAAGAAGGGAGGTCCCTTCAAAAAAATTCTTATGTCTAAAGTAACTCATCAACAAAAACGTACTTTTCTGTACAATATAAAATAGATATATAATTAAATAATATTAAGTAAATGCGGACAACTTCACATACATTGCTCTGAACCCAAAGTAAGTAGCTAAAGCGCTTGTGTTATGGAATTCCGAAACAATGAAAGTAGGTATCACAAACACCCAGACCCGGGACAATGTAAAAAAGTTGGTTTCTACATTGACCCGTCAGGGGATCGAACCCAGGACCTCAGTGCTAGCGTGAGGTAGTCAAATAAAATAGTATTTAAATCTATATTAACTTTTTCGCATGTTTTCCAACAGTTACATAGCTACATATTGTTTCTTTACACAACAACTATCTTCTATACCTAGTCCCTAGAGCTCTGCCGACCTCGGCAAGACAGCAGCGCTATAAACAAACAAGCGTAACTCAAGCGGGACTGGATTACGTCACTTGGTAGGTTTCTTTAATCAATACGACACAAGGATAGCTCACAAGGAAATGTACTTCAAATACTCGGTAAAACAATACGTAGATGTAACTTGCTATTAACTTAATTTTTGTATCAATCTTTAGAAGAGTCCGATCATAAGATTTTCATAATTCATGTATTCACAGATAGTACAGCCACAAGATAAAACGTCTGCTTCTATTACATTACTTTTATTTTATTTATTTCTAAATAAATCATCATTTACGACTATTATTCGATCTAAGCCTTGACTCTCTGATCAGTTTATTCTCATGAGAGTGGCACATACTTTACAAGGTAAAATAGTTTGGGGGAAAGCTAAACAGAATTGCATACCACAGTGCATCAGGAATTTATAGAAATCTAAACAAATAAGCTCGTATTAACAGCACGAAATCTATTCATCTTCCATTTTTCTCTTAGTTAAATCCTGTGCAATATGTCCTGTGTCATACTGACCAATTAAATTAAGATACCGAAGTAAAACTACGAAAAACAACAACAACTAGTAAAAACGCAAACATAATTATCTACATTCTGTAAAAAATCAACAAAAAATGTCGCGCTTTTTATTCATACATCTTCTTTTGACAGCCGACAGAGATGAATATGAGTTTCATATCTCTTAATACAAGCTTAATACTATTTAATTAATATGATTAATTAACGTGCAAAATGTATTGATTCATATTGAATATTAGCTATGTAGATAGAGATACATTATGTTGTAGTTTTGAAATTGTAACAGTGTTATGCGATAGTAGTTCTGTGCGACTGTTTTGTTCGATTTTATGCATAAATTACTGGCCCGTTTTTGACTAAATTTTATATAGAACTAAGACGGTAACAAAAAATATACCTACGCTAGTATTTAGTTTGTTACCTGAAAACCTTGCAAAGAGAACTAGGAGACAATGATAAAGTGTTAGATAACTAGTATCTGAAGAAATTAATAGCTCATTTCGTTACACACTGATAATCAAATTCTTTCCCACCCAATACTACTTTTTCCTTGGCTATTTCTAAATATGTACGATTCCTATTACCTATTCGTAAGTACATATTTATCTTATAATACACTGCCAGGCAAAGTCTCCCCTACTTCCTAAAATATTAAAATAAGTAGTAGGTTACCTACAGTTCAAAGTTAGTGTAACATTTTGTACGATCAGCTGATACGGAATTCGTTGCTCGGGTTACAATCGATAAAGGTCGTTTGGTGTGAAGCCTTATAATACTTAAGAGTGTTCTACCATACCACGGTTTATTAACGGGGACATTTTTATTTTAAATAATTTTGTAGGGTTTTTTAATGATAATACGTAACATTTGGACTTGATTTTAATATGTGTACGTAAACTAGATACATGCTATTTTTAATACATGCTTTTTCTTCCGGCTTCGCCTGCGTAGAAGTCGGCAGAATATAACCTATGTATTTTCTTAGGATTCTTGTCAAGCCAATTCCACACTTAAATATACGCAAATAAGTGTAATAGGCAGAGTTCCTTTTTTATTTATAATACTAGCATAGATGCATAACACTTATACACAAGCTTT
This sequence comes from Autographa gamma, assembly GCA_905146925.1. Lineage (NCBI taxonomy): Eukaryota > Metazoa > Arthropoda > Insecta > Lepidoptera > Noctuidae > Autographa > Autographa gamma. Next base: position 2,325,379 of record LR989875.1, read on the forward strand.
ATTATTCTGTAAAGAGGTATTGAAAAATGTTACAAATTCACTTTGATTAAATGCCAAATTACAGTATCTTATTTCCATCTACTGTTAAGCTGCATTTCTATAAAACCTTAATTTCCCAAATATTTACTTAAAAAAGGAATAAAACCGAAACATCTTTATCACTATACTACAGAACTTCACTAACCACCGACTTTAATCTTCCAGTCGGTCAGTCCAAAACCGTAACAACAAAAAAACTACCAAAAAAAAAAACTACTATCTCCTCGAGCTTTTGGGAGTTTTTAACAAAACGCAGGCGCGATTAACTTAAGGTCCTTCACACTAATATCGAGGTCAAAACGGTGTCCCCAAGACCAGTTAAATTAACTATCATATTTTATAATAACCCAACTTATGGATATCTATAGAGCTGTTGACGCCGCTGCACCGATAAAAATGTTTTTGATTTATATTGTATGTGGCTGTGAAAAATTGAGCGATTTGTCGATATTGGATGAACAGATATTGATAACCTTTGCTATATGGAGGGGTTATTAAGAAAGATTGTTCATATTTGTATAGTTTACCTTATAGCGTAGATATTGTTATTTTAATACACAAACTCGGGGCAATATACTATGTTTCGTTTTACATATAATCATTATATTCATACCGCTTTTAGTTTGTTACAAGCAGAAATTAAGTGCCAATCAATTAATACATCAAAATTATCTATTTATATGTCATATGAACATCAGTTGTAAAAAATGAATGCGAAAAGCAACTTTATTACTTTAAAATAAAGGCGAAGTTATTGTCAAAGTTTTATTAATGATATGCGGTCGATGATACCGGCCAGTTAGTTGTGTTTTTTGCTCATATTTGTATCTCATTACTCAGCGATTAGATGATTAATTACCTTCCATTTTACATGTTGAAATGTTTATTCTTGTGAATAATTTTAAATACCGTACCTAAGTATAAGTTACTTCACGACCTTTTTAAGATAACTTATGTCATATAACTTTAGTGTTTTATTATCGTTTTGTTAGACAATTTTAATATACTTTCCGACGGATATAAAACCTATATAAGTATAAAATCTTTAATTCCTTCAAACAGGCTTAAATTCAAGGCTCAAGCTACCGGTATTTCACATTCCCAAAAAAACTACATAAAAACATATTTTCGTCTTAATAAGCACATTACTTTACAAAATAGGTAATCTAGAATTAACATAAGGCTATAAAATTTTTACTACCGTCCTACCCGATATAAAAAATATTGTCACACCAAAATGGTGTTCTGTCACATATCATCAGCTCCAATTACGACCTGAGAGTAATAAATTATATTAAATTTATCATTTATGAATTCCGATGCGGCGAGCGGCTACCGGCGGCGGCCCTTTGACGCGCCGCCATCTTGCCGCAGCCATGTTTGTTTTGTTTTTTTTTAGGGATCCGTTAATGTATGGGAAAATATTCAAACATTTATTTTACGATTAATAAAATTGAGGAATCAAGCTGTATTTTTGTGACTTGAGAGATTATTATTATTTTTCCTAGATCTTTCATATTACTTTGGGTTATTTCTTATACTATGTTAAAGTAGGTTGGTTTTTGCCAATAATTCTGTAACTTGATTTATTTTACTAACTTACTTAATTATTTATTGTTATTTAAACCAAAATAAATTAGTAATTTCACCTTTCTTTTTGGATATTTAACACTTAATTCTTTGGCTCTGATATAATTGATACCTTATTGAGAGTTTTAACACCAAACTTTCGTTAAAACACCTCTTACCCCTTTAAATAAAAACATAACCTCAAAAACACAATAAAACAAATATAATCGTATGATTCACAACTCGAACTAATGAAGAATAATAGGGACAATAAATTACGGAACCCAAGGCCTTTTTTGTAACCTCAAATCAAAACCTTATTGAAACCTTTATTTCAACGTCATAAAGTTCAAAATCGTATAACATTTTTCTTCAGTCGTTCATACAGACGTTGCATAGTACTTTGGTATAGTCTTTATTACAAGGTGTTAAGGTTGATTATCGTGTATTTTTTTTGTGCTGTGACATACATTTTTAATGAATTTTTTTGTAAGTTAATGCAATGCTCCTGTATCTGTCAAAGTTTATCAGAATAATGTCATGTCGTTGACGTGACATGTAAAAATTTTGCTACTTCTCTGATAAGAGAGTAGGTCGATAACTTTGTGGTTATGCCGAAGGTTTTATAAAATGATGGCTAAGTAGGCTTTAGGTCTTAATGTAGTTGTCTAGGCTAGGATGATGGATCTATTGAGTTTTAATACAGATAATATAATTGGAAGAGTAGCTTAAAAAAAATATTATATTTGTGCTTTTACCTCTTCTTTTTTCTTCTCTTTCCTTTATTATGATTATCTACTTAAAAATCCATAGTTAATTTTCCCACATACAAATGCAAAATTCGTCCGCTGTGGCGCTCCTTGGGGGAGGCCTTTGTGCAGCAGTGAACTGCAACAGGCTGATAATATATGATGATGATGATGATAAAATGGAAAAAGTCAAAACAAAGTCTACCTAAAAATAAACCTAACATTTTAACAAACATCAATCTAACCTTAAAATAACAAAACCTAACACACAATATTTAATTCAAGCAAAAATCTTTTATGCATGAAAAGAAAACTCTTAACCGTGTGAAAACTGACACCCGGGTTTCACGGCCGGGTATTTCGGGCCCCCGTCGCGTTCGAGGGTTAATTCATTTGTCGCATCGTAAGGGTTAGTTCCGGTTGATTTCACTGCAATTGTTTAGTATTTTGCATATTAAGAGCCTTTGGTTTGTGACGTTTTGAGTTGTCATTCGTTTTTGTTTTGCTAGCTGTTAGGTTCTGTGAATGAATTTGAAATAAGTAATAGTATTTACTATTTAGTGTATAGCTACATAGAGGTAACAAAAGCGAAAGTAGGTTTTAAATGTTATTTGTTTTGTTGTATGGCATTATTTTACTATATTGTTAATCAAATATAAAGTGAAAGCCTGTGAAAATTGCTAGATACTTAATAATAGGTACTTGCAAAAGCCTTGTTAGATGTATAGATTACAAAATCTAGGTGGTATTTGGGACTCCCGTAAAGCATTATTTTCATATTTATTGTAAACATTAAGAAAAAACTTCGTAGGCCTACTTCGTAACCATACATGTAACTTAAATAATTTGACTTGTAAACAGACTATCAATTATTAACATATGTAATTGCCTTCAAATGGACCGTAATAGCAATGTGCTGACAATTAAAATTAAATGAACGGTAGTATAGTTATTATTTAGTAATTTTTTTCATTGTTATTTTTTAAGTTCTACGCCTTTAAATGCTATTGCTTTTGAATGTACTACGAAGGTGTTATAACATTTACTTTCATGCCTTTTTAGCAGTCTTTTATAGCTTGATAAAGCACGGGTCAATAATAAAAACATATTTTTCTCTTGCATTGAAAAGTCCTCTACAACTTTATTTATATATCTACTATTGATTTATACTTTTTAACTTGTACATGTTTTCTGCTTAGTATACTTTCAAAGTCCAATCTGCACAACATTTTCCTTACTAAGAAAATCTTCAGTGAAGCCAATCTAAGACGCCAAATAGTCTTGCAAACTGGCCACCATTAGTCTTGCAAACCGGCCACAACTCGACCACAATCTAAACAATAGCTTTTTCTCACACCTATTATTGCAGCACGTGCCTCCAAACCTCTTCAGGGCCTTTCAACCCTCAAATGCTACCAAACGTTACTGTAGGGCCTTTTGCACCCCCGACTCTCCCGACTAATTGTAAAGTCAACATTTTGTTTGCTCGGAAACTGTTTTTAGAGATTGTTTGTGTTTTTTGGCAAGTGCAGCGACACTTGGGGGTTAACTGCCCTTAGGTGGTGGGGTGGAAGCTGCATGTTGTTTTTGAGTTAGAATGTGTTTAGGTTAATGTTTTTGGCTGTTTTCGTATGCAGAAAATTGGGTACGAAAATTGTCACCGTATTTCTAAAATTCCGAATTATTTTTGTTCTTCGTGTTTAGTATTTTATTTAACTTATTTTAAATAATGACATCACTATTTTTCAATTTAACATCCCTTAACCATCCGTTTACTTTTTGTTTTTTTAAATAATCTAATAACAAGGCTTTACATACAAGTTTCTAACACACAAAATAAAAAGTTTTCTCTAATATTTTTTAATTCTTATTAAACTTAACTAAAAATAATTTTCAAGAAGATAATATATATTTTTCCTTCATTCCCAGATCAGTATGAAAAGCCCTGGAGTTGGAGTAAGTTTATCCAATTTATGTTATTTTAACACTACTTACAATTCAACTCTTAAAAGACCTGCTTAATATATTATAATATCATTAACCATTGCTTAGTTATAGAGTATAATCTCTTATTCCTAAAGTTCCCAACAAGTACCTAATACAATAATGCTTCTCAGCTTGGTTTTTGAACACAGGCTAAAATATTCCCTATTAAGCCCTATGCAATCAGGTCTTTAAAAATAAGCATCCTTAGTAACATATTTTTCCAATTTTTTGTTTTTACTTATAACATTTTATTATTAATTTATATATTATATAAAGAGTAAGGTTTCTTCTAATCCTTTTTTCATTCTAATTACGATATTATTTCCAAACTCTTTCTCCATAGTCTCATTTAAGACAGCATCTATGACTTATTTCGCCTACATTAGTCTCGTGAATCAAAATAAACAACATAAATGTATAAAATATCCAACAAAAATGTGAAAAAGTTAAATCGATACTCAATAATTGCCGTAGATATAACCTAAAAAACATACAAACGTCTCAAAAACCTCCTCTAGACCTCAGTTAAAAATAACACCACTAACTGTCCCACCTAACAGTATCGTTCACACTTCAGTAGTCTGGCAACAGGGACACGTGCCGCGTGACGTCACGGCAGGGTGGATACCGCTAATTGAATTATTGTTTACATTTATTGATGGTAGCACTTGGGATGGTGCTTTTCACACGTATGAAGTATTGAAGGAGTATTTTTTAAGGATAATTTTAATGGAGTTAGGTGAAAATAATATGCAATGATATTGAATGTAATTTTAAGTTGGAATGGAGTTATAAGCCGAGGCTAATGTAGGTTTATATGTTTGACTATGTATGGCGTCAGTTTTCTTGAAGAAATCATAATTAACTTTTATTTTAAACTCTATACTGAATATGCATTTTATTGACTGTATTTCTTTTAAAGTTGTCCTATCTCTACGATCTAATATCTTGAGACTAAATAATAAATAATTTAGTTAGTAAAATTTGAATTAGGTTTGCATGTAGGCACTCGTTGACAAATAATAAATAATGCATTTCCCCTCTTATAAGAAAATTTTCACAACCGGGTACATAAACATTTTCTTTAAATTTCGAACACCGAAACCTCATTATCTATGGTCGCCAATCATCAGTCGTAACCCAACACTCGCCAAGAGCGCACGTGTCAGACACACGCTCGCTATTATCTGTTAGCACAGCAATTTACACTGAATATTTATACGCATAATTAAGTAGGTACGGTTATAAAATGGAGTAGCTTTTAATGTTTGGTGATCGGGAGTTTTATTGTTTTTAGGGCCTGACTATTGGCCAATGGTTAAATTGATTCATATTATTGGAAACGTTAAAGATTGGACTAAGTATAGGCCAATATTATTTGGTAATCTTCTATAGATTAGACGAAATGTGAAAAAAAAAAACAACTTTCTTATTAAGACAATGTAAATGTTGTGATTCTCACTTTATTTTACATAAAAAATTAACATCCAATAAGATAAAAAAGTGTAGATTTCGATACCATCCATAAGTTTAATTTCATATTTCCGGACATTTTGATAAACGCAATTGAATACCCAACGAAACACAAAAATATATTTTCTCAAAATCCCCTAAAAATCTCGAAACCACTTTCCATTCACTCAGAACTCCATTAAAACAATTTACCGCACCACTAGTTCGTAAGAAGAAAAAACAACTCCCCTATATTGCTCAGTCATTAAAGAAATAAATTGTAACAGAGAATCGAACCCCTGTTATCTCGGTAGCCCACTCGTAACATGTTTATCGTGCTCACAAAGATAAGTTTATTCTTCACGGTAGAGCGAGAGAGGTATATCGGACCTCCTTTTTTGTGTTAAGTTTGAGGCGAATTTTTGTGATGAGAATCTTTTGATGATACTTTTATGTATTTAATTAAAAATAATACTATATTTCGTATATTTAGTAGGATAGACTGTTTTGGGTTAGTTATTAAAAGCTGCGACTTAGATTTCTTTTACTAATATTTTCGAAATAGGAAGTTGGGTTTCAGTCTTGAAAAAAAAACTGAAAACACTGTAGTTTGGGCTTTCTTTGTATGTTTACACGATTCATGATTTGTGTCTCTGGTAGAAAATGATAGGGCTGCTGGCAACTATGAGTATACTTGTTAATTTTGTCGCCTTAGCGTAAATGACCTAACCTAATACTAACTTTATGTCACTATAACTGAAATCTTTATTTGATAAAATGTGAAAAAACTACGTTAAGTTACTGAACGCTTGAACATTTTCAGACTCTTAAATTCATATACTATAGAATAAAAAGACCAATGTTATCAATTACAATAACGACACCATAATTTATTTATAATATTTACTATCTTCGGCACACAACCCCTACATTGAAATGTAACAAATAAGCAATAATTTATTAGATATATTTCAATTCTCCGACAACTCGGTTAGCACGCCCTTGCGCAGGGCTACCACATTATCATACTAATAAAATAAATCATCGCATACTGCTTTATCACCATAAATACTAACCCTTATTTCCACCCATAAAAGGTTCAAAATACAGCGTCATTTTCGTGTAAGACCCCATTTTCTGAAGGTAATCTATCACAACTTGTCATGTTTCGCACCCCTAGGGCTGTGTTGCCAGCGCAATTTATGTGTTAACATGATTTATAGGCTGGCAGCCCTCGTTTCTGTGGGTGTTGCCACCTATTTTATTATATATGGAGGGCACTAGCTATATGTTAAGGTATATTCAATTTTGGCTCTGACTTTAGTTGTATAACCTTCAAAATATAATGTGACCTCTACCTTTCGCTTCCACAACATATTTTTAACACAAAATTCCAAAAAATATGTACTAGTAATATATTATTTTTGGGTTACGTGATATAAGAACATAATATAGTGAAATGGACGTCGAACGAACCTCAGCACATACGAAAAACTTAAAGATCCCAGAGTCTTATGTCTAAAAGAATTCTTTTACTATAGTAGAGTCCCTAAACAAATTGTTAAATCTAAAGATACTTAGGAATAGCTCATGTTATCGTGTAGTTAATAATACCTAGCCACTCAGTGGTAGCAAAATTAACTAGACAACGTAAACTAAAGTTACTTACTTATCGCCGGGAACCTTTTAACTTGCAATCTTTTCTTATTTATTACCTACTCTTTACTTACCAACTATGAAAGGAGGAGGCTCTCAATTCGTCCAAATACCTATTTCTTTTTTATTAGACAATGTTTGTTATTTTTTCTCGCTAATATTAGCAATGCGTGAACAAAAATCTGTTTGTTCTACCATTTTGTTTGTTTACACATATTTATCACACTAATTGTATCGTAACATTTCACGTATAAACCTTCCACTACATCTAATCAAATACGATGTTCCGTTACCCTCTTAAATCTCCTCTAAAATAACAATCCTCTTTAAATCCGAACGCGCCCATTAAAGGCCCCCTCCGAAACGTCAAAGTGACAGTTGACGAACCGCCATTTTGAGAGAAAGGCTGAATGTGGAATGTAACCAGTGTTTTGTTGTTTTAAATTAATATGTTAATTGTAATGCTGATTTATTTTCGAATGGAATTTAAATTAAAAATTTAATTATCGTTAAATTTAGAATCAATTTGCATGAGAAAACTTTACAGTTATTTATCCAAATTAAAAGAAATAAAAAAAGTTGCTGATTTGATTAAAAAATATAAAATATTTGATACTAAAAATAAAATCAATTTAAAACAAACTTCTAGTGATACAGGGATGTCATTTTTTAATCCCTTGCAGCTGTGCTACCCTTAAAAGTATTTTACACGTCATTAGGGTAGGTGCCCAAGGGAAGCAGGGCGTGGGGTCAAACGCCGTGAAAAACGGGAAAATAATGCGTGTGGCGCCCTCTATGTACTCAACAAATTAGCTCCACGATTTATTTCATGTGGTTTGCTCGTAGGTGTTGTTTTTTTAAGGATTCGCTTTGAGATATTTAGAACTTAATGTTTGTTTGTCGAGATTTTTATTTGCTAGCAGTTTTACTTGTACGAAGTCATTAAACTTCGTAAAAGTAAAATTGCTTGCTTATATTAACTTTTAAACTATCGCTATGCATGTTTGTAGTAATATAATCACGGTAATAAGCGTGCACATGCATACGTCAAGCCCAAAAAAGGTGTGTATACATTAACGCGCTTATTACTGTAAATTATATTATGCTTACTTATAAATTTTGGTTATTCTCCATTGCAATGAACCTTATTTTAATTAAAAAGTAGATAAAATTACGAAGGTAATTTTAAAAGTTCAGTTTTTCGTTCCATTATTACCAAACAATTCTTCATTCAGAATTTAGTCTAAAATTTTCCAGTGTCCAGATTTCAGTAATTTGACCGTTCTAAAAACGACCATTTAATTATCTGTGAGATGTAGAGCTTAGTAAGACGACTCCTACACGGATCCACCATTAGGAGATACGGGATAGCTATGTGACATCTCTCGACAATCGAGATGCTATCGAGAATCGATACGTGAAAAAACTGGCTCGTGTGTTTATGGATGTTTTGATGAAGTTTTTAGATTATAGGCTGGCTTATTGGGTTTTTCAGCACATAAAAGAAGTTTAAATTCACCTTTATACAATTCAATACTTAAATATAATATAACACCAAACACAACTATACTAAAATTAAAACTTATGTATATAAATAAAACTCAAAAATAATCTGCAATTTTAGTAGTTACTTTGGTTCGAAATCTATTTATTTAATAATCATTTTTTTATTTAGGTCCTCGAATGGTTCATATTAATTTCCTGAACTTCTACAACTAATTATTAAGCCTAACTTACAACAATTCTAATATGCGACCTTTGCACCAAATATAATCTAATTTCCTTGTAACCCATAAGTTCAATCCATTCAACAACTCCCCATATTCATTACAATAATAGAAATATATACACGAATACAAATATCGTCGACAGACCACGTGTGCACTCCCAAAGATTTTATATAACGACCACGGAACCCTAAAAACCAAGCCACGTCACCAGGATTACCGCTCGGCCTATTGTCAAACGACAATTGAAATCTATCCGTCTTCCTCTAACTATACTCCACCCCATACGAGTAAAAGAGACAGACGTACGAATACATTTTCACTTTTCAACATGTGACAGATTTTGTGTGAAATGTTTGTTTGGATACACACAATGGGTTGCCAGTTCCAAAATGGATATTGTATTATTTTTATATTTTTAATCCGTTGCAGCGAGCTGTTTTATCAATTCTTTGAATAGTTGATGTAGATCGAGTTTTGATCGTTTGAATGAGTTAAATTCAGTTTTACATTTCATGTTCCGAAAATAGATTACAAAAAAGATTTTTTATTCTATATTAGCCCTAAAACTATAATAAACAAAACATTTCAAATCATTCCACTTGATTTAGAAGATCAAATATTGTTAGTGCTAACTATGAACTATGTAAGTGTCAATATTCATCAAAATCCGTTAAGTCATTTTCGCTTTAAGAGTTAACAAACACACAAACACTCACATTTTCTTAGTTGTATGTGTACAGAAATCATATTGCCACTGATTTAGATAGTTACTTGTAATATCTGAGCTTTATGCCTTGTAACAGGAACTTAAAGGTTATTGCTCCATTTGAGTCTAGATTTCTAGTATTTCTAGTTCTCATTCAACGTTCGTCAACTTTGTGTGAGTCATGCGAAAGTATATCTACAACATTCGTACCAGTATTTCGATACTTTGTTTTATTTGTATAATCAGTTACGTGAATTTTATCGGCCTGATTTTCAACAAAATAATAATGTATGTAAGATTTTTTTAATTTTTATTTTATTTATTTATTTTATTTCGGGACATCTCACACACGTTTATCTGATCCCAAGCTAAGCAGAGCTTGTGTTATGTAACCAGAAAACTGATAAACATACTTATATATTTCTAAATACATACATATTACAGATAAATAACACCCAGACACCGAACAAATGATCGTGCTCATCACACAAACATTTGTCCTGAGTGGGAATCGAACCCACGACCCCCGGTATAGCAGTCTGAGTCTCTAACCACTACACCAACAGGCCCGTCAATATTAGATATTTAGATAGTTTTCTCAAAAATTAAGATCAGCCAGAAACATAAGAGTATAGACAATAAGCGAAAGGATCAAAACTAAAGCGAAAGGAACAAACTCACTTTCTATTTAAACACTTTATAACCGATAATCTTACTACAATAGTAATCTTAACCACTCTAATCCGACAAACAAAAAGACATTCCATAACCAAAAGTATCTATGCCCAAATCCTAGTCTATGGCTAACAAAAGCGCGCGCTTCAGCCCGCGACAAGCAGTCTGTCTTTGACCATTGACAAGACAACATGTAAAACAACATGTACCAAAGAGGTTTCAAAGCTATTTATCAAACTAAAAAAGTTAGATATGATTTGGAGATGAGTAATGTTAATGATTTTTAATGTCTATGAGGATTACAAGGTATTAGTGAAGGTATACCTTTTGTTTGTGCCATGAATGATGGCAGATAAATTCCTTCGTTCATTTCAGTCATTTAGTTCATTCTTTGAGTGAACTGTGTCAGTTGAACGGGAGTATACGCGTGTCTTTGTTTGTTTTAGGTTTCATGGGTTTGACAAATGAGATGCGTTATAAAGTGTTACTTGAAAAACGGTTTCATCTTTGCATTCTTTTAAGTCTTGATGACATAATTTTGTATAGAATATATGTTACGTATTACCCCAGCCAACCGTAAACTAAACCTAGATCTTCTGTATGGCCTTTTTCCCAACATATATTGGGGTCGACTAACAGTCTTACCGGATTCAGCTGAATACCGTATTTTACATGGAGCGACTGCCTGTATTTGATCTCCGCAGCCCATTTCAAATCCTTAAATTATACCTGCGTACATTTCCTAAATAATTAATTAGCAGAAATTTTGTTAGACTCAGTCAAAATGATCTCTAAAAGCAATGATCCTTTAGATAATCCGTCTGTAACTCATAACAATGACATAAAAGAAAATAGGGTTATTTTCGTCTGCAAGCCTACACGTGACTTCAGTGTTTCTATTTATGGAAGAAAATCCTTTAGGTATATCATTATACACTTTCAATTTATGTCATAAATAGGAATAAAATGTATTTATTTGAAGTATGTTTGTTATTTTGTGAAGATAACAAACTAACGCGTGGCTTTCGGAAATCGCGACAAAAAGTTGCATTTTCATACGAACATATTTCAAAGCCTTACAGGCTTTTTTACCTATACAAAGTAGCTAATGTCCTTTTTGTGACTCTAGACAATCTCTGTACTAAATTTAACAGAAGTGGAACTAGTGGTTTAGGCGTGATTGCGTTACAAACAGGCAGACAGACAGTTACTTTCCTATTTACAATATTATTTAAGTAACGATTGATCCTAGTTACGAGAGTTTTCGACTTGTACGTGTGATAAATCGCAGTATGATTAGTAATTAACATTTATTTCAATACTTATGTACAAATATCAATAATATTAACATAAATATAGGTAAACCATGACTATCTTTCTATCTATTGATTAATAAAAGATCAAAGAAAGATCGGAAGCAGGATCATAAAATTATGAGCGAAACAATTAATGATATACCATATTAATATTGTACGTAAAACCCATCGGGAATAGTGATGCGACTTAATATCGACTCGGATTAATCGATCGATTGATCGATTTGTTGATAGTAAATTGAGAAACGTTCTAAGGTTTTTGTTTGTGGGCGTTTTATGTATTTTAACTTTAAATAATAAGCAGTGATTGGCTTGTATTTTTTGCTCTTTCAATTAATTCGATTGATGCTTTGCAAAATTAATATTTATGCAAATTAATACTTAACAAATAAACAACTTACTCTTACTTCTTACTAAAATTTTACAAATCTTTTGCGTTTCGGTTTGTCAGGCTAGGCTTTGTTTATTGATAATGATTTACAGCTACGATTTCTATAAATAGTCTCTGTTCTGTATCATTGGCTTGTATTTGATTTACAACTTTCATTCCTATTAAAAATAAAACTTCCCACATCTATTAATTATGCAAATCTTTCCAAACATAAAAACATCCTCCACATTTTTTAATCTGTAGTAAAAACAGAAACCTATAAAATTAGTCTTGGTTTATTACTAATTAAGGTTGTGACAAGCTACCAAGTGTCCAAATCTTGTATTTTAGTACCATAGATTATAGAACTAGTAATTGTAGCACAACACTATGGGACCAAACTTTGAATATGAATAAGTAGAAAAGTTTTACGACTTTTTATTGATATGATTGAAGACATAAAAAGTGTTATAAATTATATGTTTTGTTGCATAACTTATAAGATTCGGAGATTTGTTATAAAATTAATACTACCAATAAAAAGAGTCGTAAAATGATGTTGCTAAGAAGTCTCTTAAAACCGAAATTATTTTAAGCTAATAAGGACTTATTTTAATGAACAAAGCGGGTTTTCTTATACGTATTTATAAAATAGCTATACTTGATCAAATAAAACAACACAATATACCTACAACAATGACAAATAACTCGTCAAGTAAAAGTAATGATTGAATCTGCATTTACTCAAAATAAAGGTCCGAAAACGAAAACTAGATAGATTAAGAAAACAAATTATGTAATGCAGTTTTTTGTAGTCATCATAATTTTTTTCTGCGTTTATAAACTACAAGTAGAGAATAATTTATTTGTGTTCTTATTTTTCTCTAGTCTAATAATCTAACATTTATTAATCGCAAGAATAAGTATGGTATTACCAGTACCAGCAATTTAACGATCTATCAAACGCAAATATTTCGTTTATATTTCTTACTTTATTATAAACTTTTACACCTCTGGTTTTACGATGTTTATGAGTTAATTTCAATGGATATGAAAAAAGATTTAGATGATTCCTCGGTCCTTTTAATTTTCGGTCCTTTTCGGCAATCATGTGTGGTTCCTTTGTAGTTGCATCTTTACGATTCAACCATAGCAACAAAACTCTGTTAGGCGAACTAAGCAAAAATCTTTTTTTTTTGACGCCGTAGATTTATTTTTTGCCTTTGACTAATATTGACTTGAAGAAAACTCCAGGACACATGGCCGACCTATAACCGATAAAACCCTTAAGGTTGCTTCTACTCGTTCCCTTTTTCCTCTACCTTACAGCATTCCTTTGCAGGAGCTATTTTCATCTTCTTATTCTAACGTCATAATTTCCTTGTCACCAGGTGTCAACCCTCGCAAACAGCGCCGGGAGAGGACAACCTTCACGCGCGCTCAGCTGGACGTGCTCGAAGCGCTGTTCGGCAAGACGCGCTACCCCGACATCTTCATGAGGGAGGAGGTGGCGCTGAAGATCAACCTGCCAGAGAGTAGAGTACAGGTTTGTGGGCCATTGATGTTTTAACCGACTTAAAAAAAAAGGAGGTTCTCAGTTTGACCTCAGTTTCTTACGGGAGGCCATTTTGGTTTTGATCAAAAGATGAAACGGCGAGGTAAGGCTAACTATGACGAAAACCAGAAAAAAAATAGATTTTGATCTAAAAATTTAGGATTTGGTATCTGAATTTTAATTTACGATAGAATAAATGCTTTTTATTTTATTTGTATGCCGTTAAATTGTATCCTTAACCATCTGTTCACGCTTTTGGATCTTCGTTATAGATACTCGTATCTGCGATATTAGTCGATGTAAACAAACCATAATGTATAATTAAGATTCACATTTCTCTATTCTTATATCTAAACGCCTCCACGCATCTTTCGTAACTTGACTCATAATCATAATCTAGTTAATACATTATAAAACTACCATCAGTCTTATAAAGCAAGCGGAGAAAATCCGACGATTATTAAGTTTCAATTAACTCGAGATAGCGCGTCTAATACAGAATTTAATCCGTCATAATGTGAGCCACCCAAAACGCCATTAAAAAAATAAAGTTATTAAATTCTCGAACCACAGTAGTCGAAAGCCAACGCTCGAATGATTTCTAATTCGTTCAAACATTCAATTTATATCAACACGAATAGAGCATTAACGCGCCCAATCGAATTACGTTCCGATTTTGAAATTTGAAAATCGAATTATTCGATTGTTTTGAGTCGCGGCAGTTGTTAAGTACTTTGAAGCTTTTAAGGACCGTTATAAATGGTATAACGGGTAATTTGAAATTCGAACGTTTTGTTAGTTGGGGTGTAAAGTGAGAGATCTTACGTGTTAAAAGTATTCAATCTTACAGTTATCTTTATTTTTCTTTGTAAAGTAAGCGATGATTTCACCATTTCGCGAACATTTTAACATCTAAGGCGCAATTCGCGGGTGTATAGGAATATATTTCGTTAGCAATAAATACAACAACAAGTAACAAGCTTTTAGAGGTAGATGAAGTTAGATATTTAATTAGTTAGATATTTTCTGCCAATTATTTTAGTTTATATTTTACTATACAATAAAAACCGACGGACAAAGCTGAATTCTCCTATTACCGTGCCCATAAACACAAAATCCCCCTAAAAATCATAATTATAATTATTTCCTACACTTTACTAAAGTTAACGCTTATGAATGAACGAGAACAACGTTAGCTCTTATCTGTGATCTGACAGTGACACCTGTCAAACTAACTGTCTTTGATGTACGGAATCTGGTGTCATTAGC
The DNA here is from genome assembly GCA_905146925.1 of Autographa gamma. NCBI lineage: Eukaryota > Metazoa > Arthropoda > Insecta > Lepidoptera > Noctuidae > Autographa > Autographa gamma. The sequence goes on from LR989875.1 coordinate 2,340,451, forward strand.
GAGCTTGTAATTGGCATACAGATCTCTGATAAGCAATGAGTAAAGGGAGCTGTGACACGAGTTTGTATGTTTGTTTGTTGAGATTTAATGATTTGTCTAATCATTAAAATTGATGGTAAACATAGAAAAAAATACTATAGACGAAATAAAATAAAAAATAAGGCAAATCAATAAAAAAAAAGTTTGTATAATTTAGAATATGTTTGTGAAATAATGGATTTTCTGTGTTATGGTTTCTTGAATTATTGGGCTTTGATTGATTCGGGATTGGCGATATGACACTTTAAAAAACGAACAAAGAACGTCAAAAAAAAACAGAATTAATCAAATTTACTGCTTCTACTAACTATAAAATATAAAGTAACTAGAAGTTGCTAAACAAAGTTAAATATACCTCTGTATTTAACTGTTTCTGTTCCGAAACTTATTGACACTTCGCGACACTGTTTAGCTAGTACCAACGAGGGTGCATTTGAAACTATAGAGTGAGCCTATTAGAGTTTAAACCGTAAGCACTAGTGTGAACAAGTGTTGTCGTGAATTATGTATGAAGATGGAGCTTGCCGTTTTAAAAAATCTATCTAAAACACTAATATTATCCTAACAATGTCAAAACCATCGATATTTTCTTACATAAGTTTCTCGTTGCGCGAAAATTAACTTAAATGAAAAACGAAATGTACTAGGATCAGACTAAAAACTGCTCTCGCTTGGCACAAGGGGAACCTAGCGATAGTAGCAGTCTATGCATATCATACGTCGATGGCTAGTACTTTAGACAGAAAATAAGCATTACTATGATTAGTTATACCAAGTTTTCGCCCTATTAACATTATAAGTACCCACGCTTACAAAGCTTCAACAATTAGTATGCGCATCTGTCGCTTTGCTCTTTTCACAAAAAACGTTATTAACTCATTATTAGTTGTAGGGGTGTAATCCCGGTCGAATGCTCCGAGACACGTTCCCTGTCGACTTTACCGAGTTTGCCGAGTTTAGTGTAGTGACTGTAGTGAATACCTTTTATACTGTTTGCTTCTGTTTTGTGTAGAAATGTAGTTGTACGGAAAATTGGGAATTAGGAAAATTTACAGGATTTTGATTATAAAATTTTGAAATAGTTGAAATACTAGAATTTATCGAGTGAAATAAATAGTAAAACAAACGTATAATAATTTATGAAGTAGACATCCTTCATATTTTTATTTAATTTAAGATGACAGATTGATTGGCAGTCCGTCGGTAGTTAAATACTTTTAATTAAAATATAAATTTGAATAGGTTTTATGGTATTTGATAATTAAAAAAACGTACCTAATATCCAGAATACTTTTATATTTAGTAACTGAAACAAAAGTATTAAAATGCAAACAAATTATGTCAAAACACACTAAATTATCGCCTTAAAAAGTATTAAAAGCCTTCAATACAATAATAAAAACCACACATTTGTGACAAAAAATAAATAAAAATACCCCTACCATTTGCTTCACCGCAAAACTCACGATGTGTTGCAATAAATCACTTTTAATCCGTTGTGCAAACTGCAGGCGAGAACGCGAGTAATTGGTGAGAACAAATAGTAGCGCATTACTATTGTAAGCGTAGGGTTGGCACGCAATTTGTGTTAATGTTATACTTGGGAAGGTACTAGAATGAAAGCAGTTTTCTAAAATATGAAAGGAGATATTTTTTTTCCGGAATAACATTTTAATTATTTCTAAAACTAGGAACTTTGATTTAATATGTGTATTACTTGATTTTGTGGTCTATATAATAATAGGTACTTATGTTTTATCTACCGTCCATTGTAATTCATCTAAACCAATGCTGAATGTATTATTTACCACGGAAATGCCATGATAATTCATTTTCTGTGGTCCCACGAGTGCATATAAAGAAAAAGTAAATTATCCACGCCAAATTCAAACAATGATTAAAAAAACATTTTCTTTGCCAACAGGTGTGGTTTAAAAACCGAAGAGCGAAATGCAGGCAGCAGCTACAGCAACAGACAAACACTCAAATATCCAGTAAATCATCATCGAGTTCCAAAACATCAGTCTCAAATTCAACCATCAAGGCCAGCTCCAGTTCCACTAAGATTACCACCTCGAAGTCTTTAACCAGCTCTTCAAACGTACCTACTACACAAAACTCAAGCATAACCACTTCATCTCCAAATCTACCCATCACACCAACTACGTCAGTCAGTCCTCCTATCAACGTTATATGCAAGAAGGAGTCAGCTGGTTCCAATTACGAAAGCTCACCATTAAACAAAAACAATAGCCTAACGTCTTTATCCCATTACAATTCGAACGAGCTAAGAATAAGTGGTAAAGAGTCGTCCCCATCAGAACCGTCAAACATCCACGGCTATGGAGTCACTCCTAAGCAGGAGTTGTACAGCAGTCCAAAGAGACTGGATTACGCCAGCAAGTTGGATTACTCCGAGAAATTCGGGAGTAACTTAGTGAAAGACCAATATAGCTCCAGATTGACGGGGAATTTGACTCCTTTGGGGTCTAACTCGTCGATCATGACGACGCCCTCGCCTCCCATCACTCCTCAGAGTATAAACGGGCCGGGTAACGTGTACCACCCGGATAGCTACAACAGTTTTCACTGGCCGGGCAGTTCTGACTACATCAGGAGTTACTCCACGTCACACCATCACCAGGGCTACGGACAGAGCGCGTATAACTCGCCCTATTATCCTAGTCAGGTAAGAAACTAGACAAACCATTTTATCTTCTCCTGAAAACGCAAAATAACTTTAACATGATTTATCAAAACTTACGTTAAAATGGCAGAGATAGCATGACAGATTAAGTGTTGCCTTTGAATATTCGGCAATCAGTTGGTCAATGACATTTGTTTAGTGATTATGATCATTGTGTAAATACCTAACAAATTAATAACATAAAATTAGTTACGTTGTCGGTATCTCGATGGCAAGTAGATGGTAGGAAGCAAGTAGAGAGAGATTTTTAAGTTTTCACCACTACTTTCAATTTTAAATGTTAATTCGGCATTTCCTTTGACAAAACCATTAAGTATTAATTAAATCTTACGAAAACTTGTTCCATTTTAGTTTAATTACATGGATCAAATTAATTAATCTTCTCAAAAATCATCATTTCATTTTTAATCAGACTTCCTTCCAAATTGATTAAATTCTTTATTTTATTTACCTATAATAATAAATAAAATCTAGCTTTTACTAATCCCCTTAATGTCTAATCTGTCAATCATTCTGACTTTAATCATTTTGTTCATCAATAATAATTTCTGTAAGCGATAATTTGTTATTTATTCACACAATTAATCTTATACAGCACAACATTAGAATAATTAATAATTGTAAACGTAAAAGTTTAAGATCTGAAGATAAATGAGCAAAATGTTTAGCATTATTAAACTTTATCATATAAAACAAAGATGGATTACTTACACAATTTATAAATCAAGAACGGGTGGTTCGATTTTCATGATCATCGATTTGTTCTTTTCGTCTCCATCCCAAATAACTATAAAAACATCGTCTTAAAGCTTTAGAAGACACATATTTTAACATGTTTTCGTTTCCAGATGGAATACTTCAACGGTTCATCGGTAAACCAGACGCATGGAAGCCACCACGGGCACAACCTGACCGCGAACGGCAACCAGCTCTACAACCAGGTTTCCTTCGGCAACCCATCCCCACCAGGGGCCTGGGCCTCTCACCACAACATCCTATCCTCAGGACCTGAATCCCCGGAGAACCAGTCCCAGAACTCACCACATTTGAGCATGCTCCAAGCGTCGCAAATCACAAACTTTTCAAATACGGGGAACAGTTACTTCGCGCCAGAAAAGTATGGTATCAATATGGTTTAGTATATCTAGTCCTTATGTGTAGTTGTAAATATGTTTGTATAGTGGGTGTGTGAGAACAGCTTTTAGAAAGTTTGTAAGTTTTTGAGCCTTTTTTTTTCTCTGAAACAATTTTTTTTTACAAAAATTTTAAACAAAATATTTACAAATCTAAATTTTTTGTTTAAAAATTTTACCACCACTCGTATTTTTTATAATTTTCATATTTTTACTGAACATGTTTCGACAAATTTTGTCTTTACTTTATTACATAGAAATTTGAAAATGTAACAAAATACGATGTAAGTACATATCATACTATCAAATAATTTATTTTTACAAAACCTACAAACTTACTCAAAACTGTTTATATTTACTTAAAATGTAGAATGCGTTATTATAATGTAAATTAATACTTTGGACAGGAAGTGACGTCATATTTAGAAGCTTTTTTTTAAATGAGAGGTTTTATCGTCAACGTTATTTATTATAAAGTAGCAAATATATAATGTTAAAGTAAACATCGAAATACTGAATATGACGTCAAGTTCTGTTTAAATTAAAATTTACAAGAGTACAGAAATTTATTTTAAAACCAAACGCTACTGAGTTAACGATTTTCAACGAATACTTAAATATTGAGAGGCCTAACTATGTGTATCGAAGGACATTGTTATAAAGTTTTTTATTTTTAACATATAAACGCAAAAAAAAAACATCATCACAAAAGATTTATTTAAAAATAAAAACGGAAAAAAGTAATTGAAATAAAGAATCAAGTTACTAAATTCAAATTCGCGTTCTGTATGCTAAAAAAGAAAAAAGCTAGGGATGTGCCCCTTTAACCTTTGCTTTCTTGCGTCTTTGTAAAAAAAAAACATCCAGAATCATATCACTTATTATATTTGAAACGATTAAACTTTAGGCTATATTTAGTGACGGAATTCGCTAAATTAACGAAAAAAACAGTCGTTACTTATATTAAAACGTAAATAAAACTTAAATATGTACTGTTAATAGTATATTTTATACAAAAGACAACAAACTCTTATTGTTTGGCTGAGTATCTACTTCCAATCCGTCAAAGTAAGGCCTAAACTGTCAAAATGACAGCGTTTTTTAAAGTTTCATGCAATTGTATGAAAGAAAAATTATTTCGTTTTAATATAAGTATCGTCACATAGTTCTATTGTATATAAATTGTACTTTAAGAGTTTTATTTTGTATATGTGTGTGCTCCGAATGTATATGTGAGTTATTATTGTCTAGTTTTAAGCGTCGTAATTTTTTTATTATTTTTTAGACCAGTGACAACCCTGCCATAAGTTATACAATTAATTTAATTCGGAAAAGTGTTGAGCGCCATTTTGTATTCGAGACTTTATTCAATTCTATTTTAAAACGTTTTAAATTTAGAAACAGTTGTTTTCAAATTGTGTTTTAGTAAATCAGAAACCAAAATTAATTGATCTTTAAATTATTTATAAATTAAATCATTTACGATATTTAAATATTTCTTGCTATCAAATAAGTGTCATCGCTTATTTGTTTGAGCCAAATTTTATTAAAAATAAGTTATGAATCAAGATGGCGTTTGAATAATTATATTTGGCGCCAATACGACGCCAAGGAAAATGGTGACTGTAAAAATAGGAAAATAATGGCTCGGAGGAAATTCGGGTCTATAAAATCACATGGAATAATTTAATGAGATTATTAGTTAATTTATATTATTTTACAAATTAAATGGCGAGTGTTTTGTTGGAGAACATTGCCACTAATGTGTTAATTAGTGACATAAAAACCGTGCGGCTGGTTTTTTGTAAACATCGATAAATATTTAATTTACTTATCCAAAATGATTTTTAAATAAGTTTAACCTATAATCGAAAAAGGCCTAAAAACATAAAATATTTAATTAAATAATCACATTCTTTTTTTTAATTTCTTTTTTTAATCGATGTTTAAGGGATACCAGCCGCCAAACAAAACCTCCCAACTTGGTAGTATTTAAATGTAATGAAATTGTAATTTATAGTAAATATTAAGCTTGGACATAGCTACGATAGTTAAGTACATTATGTGTACCGTTCGATGAAGAGTCAGTGTATTTTTTTTAAGTTAAGTTGTATTAATTATTAACTGATAGCTATTGAAATATTGAATCCGAATATATGCATATAAAATACAGTTTTAGTGTTTTATTGAATACCCAATACACATATTTACAGAACAAGAAAATTTAACGCAAAAAGAGACGAACTTCAAGTAAGTACCTATAAGAATAATATACAAATTTCTGGCAGAAGGACAGGTAGAATAACTTACAAAATTAAACACTTCTGATATTCAATATCGAAACAGCGCTATTTAAGTGACCTTTCCCAAGCTCTTACCATAGACCTATCAATAATTAAAGACTCAGTGAGCGAAGATCAAAAGAGTGAAGACCAAACATAATCATATATTTCATCGTTTTTATCTAAATTGTACATGGTATAGGTATTTATTATCATAGTACATTTATTTACTAACTATCTGCAGCAGAATCCACTGAGTAAGATCACCAAACCACGGACCGATATAATAACTGTAATAAGTACTTTCAAATAAATTATATTTGCTCGAAAAACGAGATTAAACTCTGATACGACAGTTGAAATCTTAAATCAGGATGTAAAGTTTCAATTACTCTGTATGAAAGATTAAAAAACAAATGATATCACATCAAGCATTCTCGGTGTCAAGAGACAAGACCGAATCCGGAACACCACGCTGCGTTCCAGAACTGGGATAACCGACGTTGGCAAAAAGGCAGCCAGGCTTAAATGGGATTGGGCGGGTCACGTCAGTCGCATGCAAAGTGACCGCTGGGCAAGGGTCTGTACACAATGGGAGCCAACAGATGGACGGCGTCGCCGAGGCCGGCCCAGGAAGAGGTGGCGGGATGACTTAGTCGCATACCGCGAGGGCTGGTACGAGGCGGCGCAGGATAAGGTAGTATGGAAGGAATTGGGGGAGGTCTTTGCCCAGCAGTGGGACAGTATAGGCTAGGGAAAAAAAAAAAAAAAAAAAAAAAAAAGGTACAAACAGAAAATTCAATGCTCTAGTTACAAAAATTAGTCGTTATATAAAAGAAATCCATTTCTTCATACATTACAGAGAAGATTACAATTCTACATTACTGAGAATTTGAAATACCACCGTTACACCAAATGATTTCAAGAATTGGTATTTTTAACTGATATTCGAAAGAGTTTATCGAAAGGATCAATAATAATTTAATCGAAATATGATTGGGACTTTACATAAGTACAGAGATTATTTGGGTATTTTATTCTGTATACCTACTAAGGCCGATCATACGCATTGCAATGCAAGTCAGGGATTCCCGACGATTTTAGTCTCCAAGCAACTACTGCCATACAAACACAGAGGTTTAAAATCAAACTATTTGAATTTTAAATAGTTTATTTTTGGGATCTTTTAATACGTCAATGGCTCCAGTTGCACAGGTTTATACATAGGCATGCTACGTTGGAGACTATAGTCGTCGGCTATCGGAGCCTTGTGTCGCTTCGTGTATCAAGGACCTTAGTGTGATTGTTTATAGTCATTTACCAAAAGAACTGGCATGCCATGGCCATCATAATAATTCAGGTCAATTTTCGTTTTTAATTCACTCCGTACTTCACTTATTTATTACTCATTTTAAGATCTGAAGCTTATCTGGTTATAACTGCTTTACGGGATTTTTAATAAGCCGAAATTTCCTTTAACCAGTTGTCTCATTATTATCAAAGTATACCAAAGATAAATAGGTATGGAAACAAAAAAAAATAATGTATACTTGATTTTAGGTTTATTAAAATAATAATATGAAGGTAGAATGAGCAACGTCTACTGTCAAGACGAACACCATCTCAGTCTGCCCGTGACCATGATACCTGCAAAGGTGTCGAAACGTCGGGAACTAAAATTTAAAAATAAACGTGCGGTTTATTTCGCGAAAACCTAAGAAACCTATATACCTACGCATTTCTATGAAAGTGCAGCTAAAAATGTTTCAAGTACATATTGTGACTTTATCTTTGTGTTTATCCATAAAATAGTAATTACTTAATTACAGACAATTATAAATTATCAATCATAACAAAAATAGGTAATTATGACGATAAAACTTGATTACAAAGTGACATTCTTTTGCCAAATCATGCAACGTAAACTAAACATTCTGTTAATGAATGATCTTTGAACATGATTTGCAATATTATACAAAATTATTTAAGTCATTATACCTTCAATATTTTACACATACTTACTTACACATATCCTATTGCCTTCTGCGTTGTAACCCGTTTACTGAAAAGCGTAGTGCATGAATTTAAATAGATTGATTCTTGAGTAATTGTGTTTCTGAGACTATAGCTAGCTATAAACTTTGTTATATTAGTAGAGAAAGGTTTTAAATACCTAGATAATTGATACTAAAATAATAGTCACAGAATCCTACCCCCATACACAAGTGACATTTCTGCAATAGTTACAACCGATCTAATCGGAGTATATTAGTGGCCACACAGAAATCACGTGAAAAGAAATGTATTTTCCATACGTTGTGATAAACTTCCAGTTTCATCAGATTCATCTGAATACCAGCAATTTACACAAGGTGAGTGGTGTTTCTTTAGATAGTTTCATGAATATGATATAATAACTTTTTACTCTTGTAGTGACAATGACTCTAATAGCTTAAATAAATATAATAGGTATTTTAATCGAACCTATTCTGACGATCAAGTAAGGAGCTTTTTAAGTAATTGTGAGTAAGAATTTCGTGTGAAGATAATTATTTTTTCTGATATTATTATGTAAGGTTTTAATCATGACTAGGTATGTGTAGTAAATGTATACATGCATTTGGGGCAGACCTTTGTCCAGCGGTAAGTTTTATGGGTATTGATAACATTGCTAGATACAAATCTAATGTTATTAATCTGAAATTGTGAATGAAAATCATCCTTTTGCCAATGAAAAAGAAATCCTCCAAATTGTAGGTCACGTCAAAATAGGCTGATCATGATATTTTAAATTAATCAAGTAGGTGTTAGTTTATATCTAATAATATATCTTAGATAAATAAAGATGAATTAAAAAATTAACTATCATTTGCCAGGTGACAATGATTTTATAAACATTGTAATCAACATTTCTGATAATGATGTGAAAAGTTATCTTGTTTATAGTGATTACATATTCGCTAAAACCATATTCCAAAGTTTACTATACACTTGCCTCAGTTATTCAATTTACAGTACTTCCTTATAAAGTTTTAGTAACCACCGCCAATCGGAAAAGGCATCGTGAGGAAACCTACATTTAAAATAATTTACGCTGTTACCTAGCTGAAACAATAACAGACCAATATTTTATATACATAAAATAAAATCGGGTTAGGTACGCCATTTTATGTTTAGATTCTTCCTCACCCCGCAACAGAATAACTGGGTATATACTTAACAATTCCGACTTCATAATAAGTCTTATATTGTTTTCTTGTGGATCCCACTATCATAATTGGACTAAATTAAAATGGGACCACACTAGAAGCCCTTTTCAATTAAAAAAAGAATCAATCCGTTCATCCAGTCAAAAGTTCTGAGGTAACAAACATAACAGAAACATACAGTCGAATTGAATACCTCCTCCTTTTTGAAGTCATTGAAAAACAGGAACGAGTATTAGTTACTATATGTATCTAGTAGTATTTGCTTTAAAACTTCACAAAAGTAGTAGATATCGACGAATGGTATGTATCGTCCGGTGCTTCGTGCGGTTGTAACCCTAGCCGGGTTCGTCGACTGAAGCCGGCGACGTCCTACAACTACCGCCACTGTACCACACCTCTAATTAACGTAATTGCTCAATACTTCAATACTTTACTATTTAAACTATGTTTTTATAGTTAAAAATCGTAGGTTACGTCTGTATGTGAGCGTAATCAGAGGGAGACCTAAAAAGAGATGGATGGATTGTGTGAAAGATAAATTATACACCCGCACTATACCAAACCTCTGATTAACGTAATTGCTCAATACTTTACTATTTTAACTTAGTTTCTGTAGATTTAGAATTGTAGTTTACGTCTATGCATAATAATTTTCTATTCAAACTAATAATACTTTTCTACTCTTTGTATATTTTTAAAATTGTAGGATAGCTCCGTGTTGAGAGTAATCAGTCGCAGAGAAAGACCGAAAAAGAGATGGATGGTTTGTGTAAAAAATGATATAAAGAAAGGAGTGAGTGAGATGACAAGAAGTAGAGATGAATGGATACTAAATAAGCAATGCACTCACCACAAAGGAATGGGAACAGGGAGATGATGATGATGATGACCGCTTACAGCGAATTTTAATACTTGATTGAATGCAGTACGCATTTAATGCAATCACTGTCATACGTTGATCTTTCACCCAGTAATTATTGTGAAGTTCAGAGAGCCAGTCTCCATGTAAAGACATTATTCAGCTGAATCCGGTAAGACTGGAAGCCGACCCCAACATAACGTACTAGAAAGTTTAACCCTAGCTTAGGGATGGGGTTTTGAAATAAAGTATGGTGAGTTTGTGTTCAGATTATAATAGCCTACACTTTCGAAGAAACTGTGTAGATATACCTACATTTGAACATGGTGTTAGGAGCGATAGGGTTTCTGTAACAACTCCATGAGTTTTTCCAGAGAATAACATTGTTAATTTTTTACATAGTATAGACTGAGCGGGACATAGCTATTTAAAGCAAGTTATTAAGCAATTACTGGAAAAACTAATTGACGGAATAATTCAAAGATATTTTTCTAACATTTTTAAATTTTAAAGTTCAGAAACAATTTTGTCGTGATAGCATGAAAAATATTACATTGTGTTGTAAGCATTTACACTTGGAATGAATAGCTACGAAACTACACTGTATTTGAAGATATGAGCTAAGTAAGAAAATAACTAACTGCTGACTTACAAATTGACCATCCAACAAGAGATGGTAGTGAGCTTCACCCCAACGTCCTTTTATACTTGAGTATTTCTTGGGGCTCTTGGGGCTCTCGATTTTTACTCTAGATAAGTACAATGACTAGCCTAGCACCTACTACTTACTACCTACGGTAGATAACTTAGTCTACTTAGATCTATGACAAGGATCCAAAATATCTGGGGGTTGTTTCTTATTTATCGTACCTAACTCATGAAGAGGGCATTAATTAACCATTTAACACATTCATTTAATATACACTCTATAAATCTACTGTCTACCAGATAATATTGGGCGTCTATACTGTCGATAATACGAAGCCACTCAGCCGAAACTTCAGCAAGTTCCAGGAAAATTAATAATTGAAGATTTTCTATCACATAGGTCTACTATTACATAGGTTCATATTCCATGCCAATAGCCCATGTATGTCAGGCATCCGACAAAAAAGTAATACTTAACCATGAAAATAAGGTCAACTGAAAGACTTTATCCAAAACTAAAAATCTTCATCATACAGTTACATTTGCCGCAATTGCAATAGCGCATGAAAGAAAAAAAGGTTGTATTAAAATAAAACGCCGTATCCTTTTGAAACATTTTTTCATAAACTTCCAAGTGATATCACGAGAAAAAAACTACTGTCATACACAAAATGTCAACGCAATGTCGTCGAAATTCGTCCCTCGACAAACTCTGTTGGACTTCTTTAAAATTAGCTGTTTAGACGGGCCCGTTGAATTGTGCGACACACATAGCTATACGTTACAAACGCAAACTTTACTTGTACCCACGTAGATATTCCCTGGAAAATGTATTTTTATTTTATTGTGGCAACCCCGCTTGGGTAACCTACCAAGATGGCGCGAGCGAATTTGACACTTAAACGCTGACGTTAGGTGATAAAACGTGTTGGCGGGAAAGGGAGTTAGAACGTTTGAATTGAGAACGCCCCGCGTCGAGCGTACGCAGTAATGTTTGCAGCTGTATATAGTGATGTAGTCCCGTCTCTCTCTTTCCTGTAGGGTTTTGGTATAGTGTCGTCTCATGCCGGTGCGGAGTTAAGCCGCTTATCTGCTGCCCGCACGCCGCGCCCCCCGCGCCCGGCTGCTGCGCGTAACGCGTCACATTCTGCAATTCGTTTGGTTTTCATTATTTTTTATTTTGTGTAATAATAGTAAGTTATAAAACATGTTTGATTTATAGTTATTGCTGTTATAATTCGTACTGGCGACTAGTAAATGAGACGGTTTTAATAAAAGAATAATTTAAATTATCTCGTAAGGTTATAAATAAAATCCAATTTCGAATGATGGTTTTAATTTGTTTTTTTGTGAGTTTACCTACTTAATTAATGTTACCTTATTAAATGTTGTTTTCTCTTTTAAATGTCGATACACTTATATAAATTCAAATTGCAGTAGTAAAAATAACAATCTTTGGACATTTCTTCGTGCCTACGTTTTTATATGTATAGGTAGCAGTAGTTAAGGTACGTTAGTCGTTATATTGGAAAAACTTACTGTAAAATGTTTCCAATTACCTACCAAATCCAGATTGAAAGCTATGGCTTCTTGATTAAATATTTCTGAAACTTAAATACGAGACAGTAAATCCGATGTAGATTTGGTAAATCTTAAGATATCAAAACCAACTTAAATATATCCTTTTTCACTTTTCTCATAAAATTATAACTTATACATAGGTATATTATTTTTAAGAAAATGCGCGTTTGTTTTCATTGTTAGTCTAAAAACAGCACATAAAGAAACTTAACAATTTTAAACAATGTTTAAAACAAAATGGCGTCCACTTCCTTAGAACACATCTTCAAATGTGTTGAGAATACGACTCCAAGATATATATTACAAGAAGACCGACCGAGCGCACTCTCTCCGTCGCTAGATATATACATACAGTATATAGCTACGATGTATAAACATAGTTAGACAATCGATCAACAATGAATTTGACTGAATTTTCAACTAAAGTCTATGTCACAATTAGTTTCGGTGTTAGATTGTTGATGAAACTGCGTACATTCTTTTGAGTAGGCACCTATTTTATTTAAAAAATAGCAAAATTAACTTTATAAATGATTGATGCTTTAGACTTTTTTTTATGTTTAAAAGTGTGATTCTTTTTAACCACGTTCTTGACTTTAGATTTTTCCAAAAATCGTTATTGTTTCAAGTTCCAAGTTCGCAGAATCACAAAAAAGGTTTTGGTTTACCATTTACTATTTTAACCATTCACTTTTCTAATAAGCTACATTCATGTAAAAAACAACAAATCATTTTTTAACATTCAGTGGAAAAGTCTGGATAATTACATTTATTACCGACAAAAAGCGATGTCTAAAGAGGAGTCGACTGTATTTTTAAAACATATTATTAGTGAAAGAATAGGTTCTTTTTACATGCCTTAATCTCTCGCATTCATATTTTTTATCCTATTTTCGACTAAAATTAATGCTATTCAAAAATATATTTACAAAATGCGTCCAGTTTTCGAATCATAATAATGTCAAAACAATAAAATTAAGCTCACAGAATCAAAATTATAGATTCCAAATTCATAAATAATTTATGAAACAATAAAAATATAGACGCAGTTGTTTTATTCTGCAAAGTTTTGCACAAATAATATTTAAGGTTCCTAATTTAAAAAGTAATAAAAATAAAAAGTAAAACAAAAAGTAGGTGCTTATGTTTTTGATGTTCGATTTTCGATTAACAACTTTGCTATTATCCCTATTGGCAGTTTGTCACATACTAAAAATGTGTACTTTTGTGTCTTTTATTTTAAATTATTGTAGGTTTCTGATTCTTAAACTTGTGTTAACTATAGTATTATGCTTATGTTTTCAGGTCTACCAACCCCTTTAAAGAGTCGACCCCAGGTAGAGGGGTCTTACAGAGGATTATATACAAGAGTATGATCAGAAGCGTCCATCTTCGTAGGCACCAATAATGTGAGTAGACAATGATTTTGAAATTTGCGTTACTATTGCAATAATGTCCTAAACTGATCGTTAATTACTAAAGATATTATGCAACTTTTCGTGAACGAAGAATTGTAAAACGAAAAGTATAAAAAAAAGTATGAATATTTAATAGAAAACTACGGCTTATTGTGTTTTCTAAACCGAAAGCAAGACGTCCGTTGCGATAAGTTATTTTTTACTCTGGCTATAAGTATGTGGATAAGCTTGCTTTAAAATAATAAGTATAGTAACCAAATATCTTCCAAATCATTAGCGATATTAGTAAATGATCACTAAAAATACGGCTATAAATAAATAAGCCTATAAACGTCCCACTGCTAGGCTCAGGCCTCTTCTAATATAGAGAAGGCACGAGCATTGATCACCAGGCTTGCTCACTGCGGATTGGCGATTTCAGATCCCAAATTTTGGAATCCAGGTTTCCTCACGATGCATTCCTTCACCGTTTGTCAGAAGTGTCTTACAATAATTTAGAAAGTACATATAACTTTGAAAAAGCCACATTGGTACTTGCCTGGGTTCAAACCTGCAACCTTGTGCATACAAAATCCGTTCATTGAACCGCTAGGCCACCACGACATTTGCACGGCTATAACGATACCTAAATGATCAGATGTAGTTCACTGGTCTAGCTTACTAGCTACCTCTGTACCGCTTTACTTTTCTCAAATAATAATACTTCACAATAATCTGTACAGTACACCCATCATTATTAACACTTTGGCACTAACAAGCGTCTTTAACTCAAAGCATTAAGGTTGAAATTCCTAATTCCTTGTTCTGACTACCGTACATAAGATTGTGTGTTGCAAGCCGGTCAATTGCAGTCAATATGTATGATCCGTCTAATCTACGACTGAAACGGTGTTACCAGCGTGCAATATGCGAGAATATTATGGTGTAGTGGGAGTGTTGCCAAGTGTTAAGATGGTCGGTTATGAAAATAATAAATTCTAGTCTAAATTTGCCTTAATTAATGTCAATAGTTCTTGTTTATAGGATACTTACGTACTGGTCTAAATCCTAACCTTCCTTCCTGAAAAGTGATGCCAAGTGACTAGCTAAAAACTATCAAATCTTACCTTATGCTATTTGAGAAGAAAAAGGACTCATCGAAGGGAAAAATAATCTACTGGTGAGTAGCGTTATGCTATTATGGTTATTTTTTTTAAATGCTTATCAATATCAACATATTGTTATTTCGAATAGGCCTTTTCAAGCTCGTTTAAAATTACTGACTAGTTGCATAGTAATATGTCACATTAATATCTATTGTTTACGTGAAGTATACCAAAAACGTAGGTAATATCTTTACTACGTGCTACGTAAAAATCATTTACAAAAAAGTTCATACGCTGTAGTTTAAAATCAGGCTGGCTCCTTCCGCTTCACAAATCAAAAATTTAATATCATACCAAACCAAATAGAGGAGTTAATATCGATACTCGATTGTACACCAAGTGGCTGTATGAGTAGGTGTCATGGCGCGTGTTTTATAAACGACGGCATGGCGCCACTCGAGAGCTCTATGGTTCGCAATTCAAACAAATGACCTATTCACTGACATTTCGCAATTCAAACAAGTCTGCTTTGTCTATGGTGGGGCGGCGGGAAAACGGGTTTAATTAAGTTTTTAACAACTGTGAATATTATTTGATTCTGCCCTTGCTTTGTCTTTTTTTTTTAAAAGGTATTAAAATATCTTAAGTTTTTTAATCCCTCATAATTATAATAAATATTTTACCCACTTCAAAAAAGGGAGTGTTTCTTAATTCTACAGCATGTACTGTTTTAACTAATTTATTTTTTTAGGTTTTTGTTGCACTATTTGTCATCGATAGGATATACCTTAGAGCGGAACCCCAAAACTCTTTGAAGTCTGACCTTTTTACATTTAAGTATGTGAAAAATTTTATTACCCTTATGCATCTACTTTAAATATCTAAGTGCGTCATCAAAGTACCTACCATTTTGTATGCCATCGGTAACAGCAAATCACATAAATCAGTCTTAATCCCTTTAGAACAAAGGCCTTTTTTTAAGTTTTTAATAGGTAGTTATAATTGTTCGGTTACCTATACAATTTGTTATACTCAGACCTTGATTCATATACTATACTTACAATAGAAAGACGAAACTAAACAATAAGGAAAATGTCGAGGTCTCTAAAAGGTCACACGAAGACAATAGTAATCGTGACTCGAATATTGTTAAAACAAAACATTTCTAAAGAACTCTAGAATTGTCACTAAATTATAAAAAAAAACCATAATGTACCTACCCACTTAACTCCTACCCCAAGTAAAATGACAACTCCTATTGTTCCCGAATTCTAGTTCTTTTTGGCCAAGCTATGTTGGGGTCAGCTTCCAGTAGCATCGGATTTTGCTACATACAACTCTTTTAAATGTAGCGACTACCTTTCTGACCTCTCCGTTAGTTACATATATTTTATTCGTAAAAATTGTAAGCTCAATATTCATAACATCATCACGCCTGTATCCCCGAAGGGTTAGGCAGAGGTGTACTGTACACCCACAGTTCGCCGGTATGTTTAGGTCCCATGTAATAGGGGGCGAGCCTATTGCCACTAACTGGGCACAAATCCAAACTCCGACCTGCTACTGAGAATTTTTAGCTCAATATTCGAACATCTAATTTCAAGATCTTTCTTTCCAACATTGCCTAATTAATCAACAAACTAAAACTAGTGCTTAGAAGGACTGATTACTGCATTAAGCTAGACTCATTAGTTAAAAATGAAAAGCCCTACAAGACAGCCAGTTTCGCAACTATCAAATTACAAATAAATAACCAACACAAAACTCATAACCGTCAGATGTATTAGGAGAATGAATAATAAATCCGCTGCACAGAGTCACAGACAATAGAGGCATTAGCCATAGACAAGAATCGCTATTTACATGGGGTGGGGTGATTCTGTAACACAATCCGCACGTCAACTCTATTATTTATGGATTCTTTAACATGTAAGGACTGGGGTAGTTCGGGGGTGGATTCAATCGGACATTTGGTGCAAAGAAGTGTTTCTTCTGCATCGGTGGCCATAGAGTGGGATTTAAGCTTTTTTCACTCTATATTACACGCGGAATTATTTTGGGGCGGTTTTGAGTGTTGTATCATTATTTGTTGTACTGCTTTTTGGTTTATTGCGGCCGCGTTGTAAGTATGCGTGTAGATTTAATTATGTACGTATTTGATGATAGTGTTAACACAAAAGTTACCCACCCCACGACGACCTCCGTGGTCGAGTGGCGCACGCACCGGTTTCAAGGTGTCGCTAGCTCTGAGGTCCCGGGTTCGATCCCCGGACGGGTCAATGTAGAAATTCACTTTTCTACATTGTCCCGGGTCTGGGTGTTTGTGGTACCTTCGTTGTTTCTGAGTTCCATAACACAAGTGCTTAATAGCTACTTACTTTGGGTTCAGAGCAATGTATGTGATGTTGTCCGCATTTATTTATTTATTTATTTATTTATTTTCTGTGGGTATCTAATAGTATCAATTGGCTTGCGGTAACCTGTACCTACCTATCTATTACAAAGCATCGCCTGACGGTATACACAACACTTCTTGTTATCGTCAATGTAGGAACTAATATTTAAAACGGAAACTAATAATTCAAATCAAGAGGGAAATGCAGGAAGAGTGGGAAGGCCTTTACCCAGCAGTGGGACATTTCAGGCTCCTAATAATAAGTAATAATTTAGAACAAAAATTCTAAGGTACCTATCAGTATCTTACATACAGCAACTGCCTATCTTACCACCCTTTTACTAGTTTCAGTTTTAATACTATTAATAATAATACTAACAATAATAATAAACTATTAACCAACTAACTAAAACAAAAATAAAATTCAATTTCTGATAATACCACCAATTTCTCAAACAGACCAAAAAATTTTGAATTAGAAAAATCTCGATGACATAAAAAGCAATCAGAGACCGTTTTGAAGGAAAAAGGGAAATGTTAGATCAAAAGAGAAAACGAGCGACTACTGGCGCGGGGATAATGCAATAAATTTACTTTTCTGATGCTTTTCGGACTCACTTCAACGTAACCTGGCGACAAATCGAATCGTAACGGTTTAGCGAATAGCACTTTGAATTTCGAGTAAAAAATGGCGGTTGATTTGTGATAGGAAAATTTGGAAAAAGTTAATGTAAATTTTATTGTTGACTGCAGGGATTATTTAAAAAAATGGGAAATTTATATAGAAATATAATAAAATAACACGTAGTTATGTCTATAATATACGGTTAAAACACATGACCTTCCTTTTTTGGCTTCTCGCCGCTATCGGGTAAAAGTGGAGATTTGATGCTTTTGTAACTTCGGTTTCTACGAACAACATTTAAATAATCGTTGAAAATGTTATTATATTATAAAAAAAATATGTTTGTTGTTTGCGTCAGGTACAAAAAACGCTTTTTATTTAATGATTCTTCCATAGTCTTGAGAGTCAAACTATGATAAACTCATAACTTATCGTCTACCTAACCTGCAAAGAAAAACGCGCGAAAAACAATACTCAAATGACATTTCCATGTAAAGGGAGGCGCCAATTTCGCTCGCCACGTAATTTTTAGTCGATTTGTAGAATTAAATTGATAAATTTCTTTGATGTGGGTTCATATTGATCACTCGATTATACGAAATTCGACTTTTCAATTTGCCGCCCCTTTTATCTGATGAAATGAGTGATGTAAGCAGAAAAACAGGTTACTTCAAATTTAATTTGTTATAGCTGATATAGGGTATAGCATAAATATGTAGGGCTAGGGATGTGACTGCAAGGGGTTAGTTAATCAATCGAATTAAGTGACAGACGTTTCGTTGGGTGTATCAATTTGTGACGTCATATTTAATGGTTTACTAAGCTATAAGTTGCATTATTCTTAAATGTAGAAATTGAATGAATAAATCGTAGAAATTGACTGTATATTTCGCTGGCTCTCGTAAACTATGTAGTTAACGAAACAACACAACTACAACGAAATATTCAACTTAAATACGTTGTAAATTTTTGGCTGTTTATGAACGGAGCAAATAGCGACAATGTATTAGGTATTTTTAACACTCCGACAGTTTACGTAAACTACGTTACATAAAAATAGTTGAAAGTAATTTTAATTGAATTAAAAACGGTTCCATAGTGGTTTAAAACTATAACATATCAATAAATTAATAAAGTTTTCAAAGCAACCTAAATTAAGCTAGAAATCGCATTTAATATATTAAAAATAGATGGCGAATCAAACATTTTCGATCATAAAACAACGATTAAAAAACGAGAACTTTCTCAAAGCTATATAATCAACGAAACTATTTAATAATAATTAATTTTAACCACAATCTGTGATTGGCAGACATTAAAATCATGTCAAAAGATACATTAACATCGCCGCCCATAAGACCTGTCAAACATAAGTTTTCTAGATTGAATTAATTAATATGATAATTAAAGACATTTGAATATTTATGTCCGATATTTTGAAGAATTTCTGTTGAAGAGGGAGGTATTAGTCAAAACTAGGTTTGGTTCATTGCTCCGCCCGCGTAGATTATTACGAGCTACACAAAAAGTATCCCTAACTATAAGACTTAGTGAAATGTCTGTCTGTCAATCTATCGCTACTTGATAGCTTAACTGTGACGGAAAGCATGAAGCTTATAGGGCAACTTAAAACTAGGTAACTTTTGAATACGTATCATTTCTTGAATTTGAAGCTAACTCTAAATTTTTTGTCATAATCGGTTATGTGGTTCCACGGTTCTACCGTAAAAGCGCAGATAGGAGAGAGGTAGATAGAGTAAACTCTTGCGCTCCTTATATTTGATATCAGTAGGGGTTTAGTTCCGCAGAGAGCAAGCGTTGTCAATGCTCGTGTCTTCTCTATACGGGAAGAGGCCGTGCCCAGCAGTGTGGCGTTTATAGGCTGGATTATTATTATATTCTGGGTTTATTTACATATAAAACTGTTAGAAAATCTAATATTTTCACTGTTAGAAAAGCGAATATTCTCAGTCAGAGCAATAAATGATACAAATATGTAGGGTACAATTAAGTGTAGCCACTTAGTGCGGTCAACAATACAAGAAATGTTACCCTTTGTTTACATTTAATTTTCACCATTGCAACACCTCCGCAGTGGTCGTAACGGATGTTTTGCGCGATTACCCGCCAATCCTCTTGATTTATTCGATTTTCGAACGCCGCCATTTGAAGTCACGTGCGCTTCGCAAATATGGCGGGGTTGGGAAAAGTTTCGGAGATATGGTACAGGGTGAGGTTAGAATTGTGCTGTTTAGATATTAGTTTAGTGTACTTTTGCGGTGAAAAAAATAAAGGTAGGTACGTCCACATAGGTTGACGTATTAAATTCATAGTTCTTGTTCCACACGAAGAAGATAAACAAGATAGTCATGGTATATTGTACGATAGGTACATCTAATTTGGTGCATTCATGAAGAATTGCTTTTACAGCTCTGTTCGCTGCTCTGGCTGGAGTCCCTTAAGGTCCTTGCAAAAAATCCAGTGAAGCAGTCAAAACCTGCGCTAAGGCTACATGCAATGATCTAGATACCAAAAGAAAACCATGTTCGCCGCCTAAATAGAAAGTATAATAAAGTATTTATTTAAATTGTGTTTTCATAAGTCTAGATATTAAGTGCACAAACTCCATCTTGTTTCACAAACTACCATTTACTCCACCTTAAAAGCTTTGAATTATAAATTATAACGTCTTCTATCGAACACAAAAATCTATAAATCTCAAAAATACAACACCCTGTACCCTAGCTATACCCGACACTGTAATTGGAGCACTCAATTTGTGCCACTTGCCGCCAACACGTGCCCCACACGCGGCTCTATCAATTGTCTATGGACAACGGAACTCTTTTGTAAGAAAACTCCTTTCAATTGTTGTCGTACTCTATGGTTTCATTAAAAATTCATTTGATGATGATTGGTTGATTAAGTGATGGTTTTGGGTTGATAACAGTTATTTGTACTGCACAAATATTATATTTGGGTGATCATAATACTCTGTCCTGAAGTATTTTGTCATGTCATAATTTTTTATAGCTATTCTGTTATTCAAAGTTCATGAAAATATGTCCTACTCTTTCTTGAGTTATAATGGTGAAACAAACCCCACTTTCCTTACTTACTATCTTATGCAACTACTTCCAAAGTTTGGGATCTGTAATCGCCTATCCGCAGGGATCAATGCTGGGGACGTTTATAGGCTGGATTATTATTATTATACTGCAACTACTCAGAAATAAATTTTATGTCTACAAATACAACAAATATACATACCTACCTACATCTAAAGATTGCATATAAGTACTCTATGTATTGTCTTGTTACAGCCCTCAAAAGCTAGTTACTAGTTACCTTTTCACAAGTCGTTACAAATACGATAGGTATCATGGACTCCGTAAGGTGATAAAGAAAAAAGAAAATTTCCTTTTTGTTCAACCACTAAAAGGATGCAACTCAAATTAATAAAATTTGTCGATATAACTCAAAACTTTCACAACCGTACTGTAAGTATAAGACATTTCTCTCTTTACTAATACTGATAAATCGACGGTTTTCACCCAAAATATAAATGACATGCAACGGAAATTACCATTCATATTGACTCATTAATTAGGGCCAAAGTTTATTTCACGATGCAAGACAAAAATCTTTCGACATTTATTACTTCAATTCACTAAAAATACTATTGTCTTAAAATCATACTTAGAGTATACATATGAAACTATAGAGTGGGCCTATCAGAGTTTAAACCGTAACCACTAGTGTGAACAAGTGCTGTCGTGAATTATGTATGAAGATGGGGCTTGCCGTTTTTAAAAATCTATCTAAAACACTAATATGCTAACAATGTCAAAACCATCCATATTTTCTTATATAAGTTGCTCGTTGCGCGAAAATTAACCTAATGAAAAACGAAATGTACTATTTTCAGACTAAAAACTGCTCTCGCTTGGCACAAGGGGAACCTAGCGATAGTAGCAGTCTATGCATATAGTACGTCGATGAAATCATACCATTATAAGTATGAAGAAATTTTTAACAAATCATATCTATTTAACCTCATTTGACAACCTTTTCGCACCTAGACGTCATAAATTTTGCTACCGTGGTTATCAATGAAAAAAAACGTGAGAATTTGTCTACGGGCCGACAAATCTATTGTCCATGATTTGTCAGTTTCGTTCGTTGAATGAACTTTTGTATTTTTTTAGAATTTGTATACACAGGTGCATTTGTTTGTGATTTTTGAAGACCCCATCCGTCACTGTTTGATTTGTTGCTAAATAAATATGAGAAATTTTATTCTGTTAAAGTAGATGTAAAGAGTACTTGGTAGCCTGTTTGTTTGGATATAGAGATAACATCATACTCCAGTAATGTAACATGCAAGATAAAACCTTTTTTGAATAGGACGAATTTTCTAGCCGTAATAATAATAAAAAATATAAGTATGGTCATAGTTCAAGACTCGGAGGACTAAAGATGTAAGTGAAGATTACTGTCTCCTGACCTTTAGTTACTAATTTTTTGCTAAAAATGCACAAATAATAAAAGTTTTTTTCTCTATATTGTAATGATAAAAAAGTGTCTGTATTGATGTAGATGACGTCATTATAACATTGTCCGCCCTCAATACCAGCTCATTGCTGATATGAAAGAATAATTAGGAAGATATATTACTTTCGAAAACGCTTCGTAATTTAAAAGCAGGTTCCATAACAAAGTGCTCGCACAACAGAATATAAAATTAAACTTACACATCGCTACCTCGCTTTAAAAAGTTTAAATTCTAAATTTAAAACATGCCGAGCGTTGGCGGCAAAATGACCATAAACAACTTTATTTTTTTCTGGCCGCGCCCGACGTTGTCCCGCCTTTGTGGCTGTATCCTGCCCTTTTCATTCGACCTTTTTAAGGAAGAAATTTATTAAGTATGCTTTTGGCCATGACCAGTAGCTGTTTTTAATTGTGAATTATGGGTTTTATAGTTTTTTTCGTCGCATTTTTTTGGATGCAGACGTTTCCTGACCGATCGGAAGGTCACCGTTGTTTTTTATACTTACTCCTGGATTTATTTAGGATAGATTTTTTGTGTAATTGATTTAGTTACAGGTTCCTTTCGGGATTAATCGGTCGGAACAGGATTTTTAACGTGTTCAAATATAATAAAACGGATGTTTTTTGTATTAGGCATAGTTTAGGACAGGAAATGCCCGTATTTCATGTGGACAGATCATAAGTATTTATGGTAGCTACTGGATATTTTTACCTTCTTTATACCCATAAATAAACCAGGACCTATTTTGACTATGTTTTACGATTTGATACCAATACAAGATGATTGTTATATCAAATCTATTTCACTCTAACTTTAATTCCATATAACATTTTTTTACTCAATTGATATATTGACTGATTTTTATGTAAAATTGTTACCGTTTTCTTTTGCATGTGGTGCTAGCCTATAAGAAATTGTTTCACCTGCTTTATATTTTTTCTCAAGTTTGTTAAAATGTACTGTGTAAACAATTGTTGGCTGGCCATAATTAATAAAATATAAATAAAATGACGTAGGTAATAAATAATTTACTATTTATACGTCTCAAATTAAAGCAAGTAACGATTAAAATTAGAATAGTTAACTCTCACCAGGGGTGATAATAACATCTCCAATTTAATCACGTAACATAAAAATTGCTACAAAAGTTCACCAGGGGTGACAATATTCACAAAATCTTTTTAAATACCTCATCCCTAAGTATTCACATAAACCCTAAGTAAATGATACGTACATAAAACGCTAATTACACAAAATAAATGCAAGACAAGATCACGTTACATATCTTCGTATAATACTATCAAAAGAAAAAAATGGCTGCTTTGAGTCGA
The DNA here is from genome assembly GCA_905146925.1 of Autographa gamma. NCBI lineage: Eukaryota > Metazoa > Arthropoda > Insecta > Lepidoptera > Noctuidae > Autographa > Autographa gamma. Next base: position 2,364,318 of record LR989875.1, read on the forward strand.
CCTCCCACTGGTGCGATTTTACTGCTATTGTCACGCGTTCTTTATCAATTTCTTTAAGGGTTGCTTTATAAAGTCCCAATTATAAAACTATTCTGCGCCCACCTGGCTGAGAAAAAAGTTTTGCAATGATACCACAACTAGGTATATAGATGTTTGTATGTTTGTTATGTTGTAGAAGTTTCATGTTACTGAGTTTCTTTGGCTGACTATTGAAAATAGGTGTTATGTCAAGAAATAAGAGAATAAATGCGTATAAATAAGTTCTATACGAAAGAGAGTTAAGTATATTGAATTAGGGTCCTTATTTCGACGGCAAATTCTACAAATACTCTAATATTTAGTTTAATCATATCAACAAAGCACAGTTTTCCTCTAGATATAGTTATCCTATGAGTACTGGGACAATTTTTCATTTCTAACTTTTGATATTCAGATACCTTTTTCAGGACAGAAACTTACCCATAACTCCCTCAAATATTTCCAGTATCCAAAATAATCCAAGCACTTTTCCGTAGGTACATAAATAAATGTATAATAAATGCAAGCAAACCCATCGCAAAAGCTAGTCAACAATAAAAGGAGATGCCGATTCTTTTCGAGCGAAAATTATAATCGGCAATGGAGCGTGCGGCCTAATCCATTGCCGCTTTTTATCCATCGACAATTTTTATTTTTTTTGAGATTTAAGCTTTTGCGTTAACGGTCGTTACTGATATATTTTTAAATTCTACGTTCGAACTAACTTGTTCCAAGTTTAAATACGAAAAGTTTTTTATTCTATTGATACTGGCAGTTAACATTGCAATTGTTTTTATTATTTTAGGGTGTTTAGTGCCTGAAGTTTATATAAAACCCCGTTATTTTCTATCTAAAGTTACTTTATTTTCAGTAGTTTGTAATATAAAATCGTCTTTGATCAACTGCTTAAGAGAATAAAGATCATGGCTCTGCTATATACCACACACTACTATTGTCAAATTTACTACAAATTATAGCTAGAAATAGCAAACAAAAACACCCTATCAGAATCGGTGCACACGTTTAGGAGCTACGATGTCATAGGCCGATAGACAGACACGTCAAACTCAACACCTCTCTTCTTACATCAGTCAAAAATAAGACCAATCTCCAAAATAAAGAACAACAAGAAATCAAGTAAACTACCAATACATATTAATTACGGCAACTCCATTAATTACCGTCCCAAAGTATTCCCTAACCTTTAACTTAACAAAGCTTGTAATACAACCCCACTTGTCTCTGGGGGCGAGCCCACACAGATTAGGTAGCCATAGAGTATAGACGTTAATACATGGAAATATTAATGGCGGACGTATTTTAGCTTGGACTAGGATATTACTTGAGTTTTGCTATTAAGAAGTGGGCTATATGTATACCGCATTGGAAAAGCGAAACAAAGAAGTCTTGTTTTTTTTCAACCGACTAAAAAAGGAGGAGATTCTCAAATAGTTTTACTAGGCACCACCTTCAAAATAGAGAGTTTTTAAAGAACGCAGTTATTGTTTACTTTTTAGTGCATTTATTTTTGTTTTGAAGTCGTTTTTTTTTTATAAAAAAATGTTTTTTTTTTTGGTAGAGATCTTTTCAGTTAGCCTGAGCAAGCTTTTAATGCTTCATGGGACTTTAGGCGAGGACTTTAAGGCCTCCAGCCAGAGCAATAGGAAAACTAACTACGTCAGCAACGTCCACTAAGGGCACCCCCTGCGGGGTTCGGACCTCGACTTAGTGCGTTGCTAACAATCTTTATAAAGCAAAACAAGTGATGGCTGGATCTAAGTTGTTATTATTTAATGGAAGTCTTGTTTGCGGGGCTTTAGATGCGAAACATGGACTCACGGACGCTCTATATTATAAACATACCTTTTAACTTAGTCAATGATTTCAAAGCAGTAAATTTGGTTTTGGATGTAAATTTAGTGTCTGCTTTACACAAAATGTATTTTGTCTTTAAGGTAGTGTTTTTTTGCAGAAGATCTATGCAGTTAGCTAGCATGAGCGCGCTGGGTTTGACTATTTCACCTGATACCTATACAAGAATGCTTTTTGCGTTAAATAATGATAGTTTGAGTCTCTAATGTACAAATTAAGTACGGTAAATTCTGTATGTATATCTGGGAGTCTATATTGGTAAGGTAATAAATACCACCCAATATTATATAGTCGGTGAGGACCGTTAAAAAAGTGATTGAATTCCCTCCTGACATTTCATCTAACTTCCAACAAAGAGTACGAACGCAACAATGACTAATAGAAAATTAATAAACCGTATATAATACTCGGCTGCGACCCAATATCCCACGCGAAGGACAATGTTTCAAAAAAATTATAATTGATTGAAAAAAAAAAGAATAAATCCATAACCCAAGGGGATTACACGACAAACGCATTTTGGTTGGCCACACTGAACCTGGAGCTTCGAAATTCAAATTTCAAAAAAACAACGTCGAACGCCTACAAAATATTTGTCGTCGGATTCGATCTAGTTTTAGGGTACGGCGGGGTTGATATTAAATTGCAATCTTGCGGATTTTTCACGTTTTACAATTCTTTATAAACTCATAAAATAGAAGCTAGTCTCGTCCTCAAAATCTGATAATATAAGTATGCCTGAAATGAAGTTAAAATATTTCTTTCAGTAGAGGTTTCTTTGGCATTACATTAAGTACATATATTTCCTTCCATCTTCGGTATATAGTATATATACTTTTACAAAACTACGTGAAAGTTGTGTTCCAGGAAACTCTGCTCTGTAATAAAACAAAACCAAATAAATTCCACCCTGAAAATAAATACGGAACCAACCATATCTCACAATCAAAATATTTTCAAATAAAGAATTCTAATTCAATAGCTGCGATTGGATCTATGAGTGACAGAACGGCAGTGCTGCCACCTGTCGCGATGCGTGTGAATGATCTACATTTATCGTTCATCAATGATTTGGCAATAAATACCACAATAGGACTACTTGGGTAGCCATTTTTGACGGACGAAGCCTTCTATACAATGTTACGTATGACTAGTCAAAAACTATTTGAAATTCGTGTGAAATATCTTTAAGGTTGTATCAATTGATTCATTTTTTGTGCACTTGAACTTTTTATTGATTGGCGTATACAATTTTTCTATTTGACAGTTAAAGTAGGTTTCTTTGCCAAGCTAGTAAATTCGGCTATAGTGAGACTATCAAACAACTGCTGACGTGCCTTACAAAAACCATTTCTTGACAGAAAAACATCCAATATCAATAACTAGATCGTTACACCTCGCTTAAGACCATTGACATCTTATATGAGTGCAGAAAGATACTTAGCCACCAACCAACTTCGTTGTCAAAGTCCATACCGGGGTATGGACTTTGACAACGAAGTTGGGGGTGCCCTTAGTGGACGTTGCTGACGTAGTTAATTTTTCCTATTGCTCTGGCTGGAGGCCTTAAGGTCCTCGCCAAAAGTCCGGTGAAGCAGTCAAAGCCTGCGCTCAGGCAAAGACTTCTTACAAAAAAAAAAACTTCGTTACCGATTTATGGCAGCAGCAATCTTCAAGCCTTTTTCCCATTATACTATGTTTTCATTAACATCTGCAGCTTCTATCCACAGGATAGGTCTCTCTTTTTAACCGACTTCAAAAAGGAGGAGGTTCTCATTTCGGCGGTATTTTTATGTTTGTTGATGTAAATGTTTTTCTGTTTATTTGAAAAGTGGTTTGGTCCCATTTTCATTTGGTCCAGTTATCACAGGGGGATCCAACTATATAAGACTTATTTTGAAGTCTAGTTTTTTTGTAAGAATTATAATGTATCATGTGCCATGAGCCATCCTGTTCCATGTCAGTGCATCACCTCATTTCACTCTTCATTTAATACTCTTGTAAGTCTGTTTTCAGGAAATAATGCAATTATACTTTTATTAATCCCTTTTTGTAGTGAACCCTGCAGAATATCAAACAGACTCGTGTAGCCGATGATTCATCGTCCATTTTTTCTCTACATCAATTAAACCAAAATATTCAGTTTCCGATTACAATTTTTTACATAAAATTGTGGGCATATAAGAACAGAAATACGACACAGGTTATTTAATAAGAGCGCGCGTTTAAAAGGATTATTTAAGAGCGGCCATGACACTTGAGACCATCGACAAAAAGAGGAGTGACCGGGAGGATTAGCTGCCAGTGTCAAAGTGTTAAATATCGAACACACCGTCTAATTTGACAACTGCGGTTGCATGAAAAACTTGAATTGTGTTGCCAGATTTGCTTTGATTTAGGTTTACCCTTAAGTATGGGAGTTTGTGTAGTAAAAAGTGTGATTAGGGAGCTCAACTCAAAGTATATTATATGTGTAAACATACATGCACTTGCCCCATAAATATATTGGTCTGTCTTCCACAAAAATACGAAAAGCACTTATGTTTTGCGACTATATAGAAGCGGTCCTCAGAGAGTATCACGAGACATAGTAAGCAGTTTATCAAACTGTATTAAGCCTAAGTAAACAAAAACATACCGGGAAACATAATTCAACACTCTAGCAACACCATATCACATCTACATCGTGTAATGACAAAAAATCTGACAAACGTGTCACATTTCCGTTGATGTTTGACAGTTCGAAAACGAAGGTACGTCGACGAAATGGCTTAATGTTTGATTGTAGAATTTCAACAAAAATTATGATTAGAATTTCAAACATCGAATAATGTAACTGGTTGGTAGGATTAGCTTCGTCTGTTTATGGAACATTTTTGTTTTTAAATATTTGAATTTAGAATGTTTGTTATCATTATATCTTTGTGTCACATGAGCTCGGTTTTATTATACTTTCGTACTTTATATGGAAATGGCTCTGGCCTAATCATCGTTAACGATGGTGTAGTTACTTGCTAAGGAAGTTAAATACTTTGAGTGTACCTATGGTGAAGAAAGAAATGAAACTCTGTGCTTGAGAAAGAAGAAGGCTGTCAAAGTTAACATAACATATCATCACGCCTGTATCCCCGAAGGGGTAGGCAGAGGTGTACCAATGTACACCCACAGTTCGCCGATATGTTTTTAGGTCCCATGTAATAGGGGGCGAGCCTATTGCCACTAACCGGACACAAATCCAAACTATGACCTGCTACTGAGAATTTCATAGAAAAACCCAATAACACCTTGGTCGACTCGGGAATGGAACCCAAGACCTCTAGTGTAGCAGTCGCGCTTAGCACCACTAGGCCAACGAGGCAGTTGTCAAAGTGCCAGCTGTCAAACTTGACTTACATAAAATCAGTTGCTTTATAAACATATAGGCACAAAACATACCCTCCTAAGCACGAAGCTGCTCTAGTCTAGTTTTCGCAAATTTCCGACTCACCTTGGAAAATCCTTAGAAAAATTAAATTCAGTTTCGATTTACGATCGAACTTTAGGTAGACATATTAGACCCTAGGGACTTCAAACCTAACATAATTTTTCTAACGATGCTCTAACTGTCCCAACAAAAGTTTCGTCCATTAAAACGTGACGTCACATCATAGACCACACAAAGTTAATCCCGTGACTGCGCTCGATCAGATCAAATTGTTTTATAACGGCTTTCAAATAAAATAACTTCGGTTATCGATGTTTCTTGCAGTATGGCGGCCAGTGAATTACTGTTTTTTTACAACCTTGCTGCTAGACTATTTAGTAAGTCGTGTATTTTTAGATGTAAATCAATCAACTTAATTCATATTTTAATATCTAGAAAAAGAAATTGTACCTGATTAAAATTAATTTAGGAATTTTTACGACACTGAAACTAATCGTCAAATAAAATATTTTATTTAATTTTGACACTGAACTTTCTACATACGTTATATTTTTAATTTATTTATGTGTTTTCGTCCGGCTACCTTCCCTAAAGGCTTGCTCGTTTTAAAGACGTTATGGTCTTAAACTACCGCACACAGAAACATTATTGGTTCCTTATAGAATTTATTATTTATCGTACTGCAGTAAGTGGTAGGTACTTACATATGCGGCGCTTTTCACTTACTATCAAATGAACGACTGGTTCATCGCAGTCTCTACATCAATAATGTTTTAGTAACACCTAACAACATGACTGAACTTCGTCTTACTCTAAACACTCAACAATTAACAATAGCAAACAGAAAAGAAGATATTTGTGACAAAAAATTATCGCCACATCGTACCAACCAGAAACGCACAGTCATCCACAAAAACTGTGTTACATATCAAACACTCGAAAATAAAAATAAATACGCCATTGATCGAGATACGAAATAATCTTGTCCACAAACAATGCCATTATACTTATGAAAATAAACAACCGATTTGAAGCTTCCATTCGTTCGATATTTGAAAATTGAAAAAATAAAACGCTCATAGACACGACGGCAGCGTTCGAATTTCGAGTGAAACTAGGGCAGATGTAGGGTTGGCGCTTTTGGAAATGTTGTTATAGGATCTTTGTTTGTAACAATTAGGATTAAAATAAATTGTCATGCATGCTTTTCTTGCCAAATAAGAGAGAATATGGAATGTATTTGTAATAAGTTGCGAATATTTTTATCTACGTTACTTTCTTGCAATTTAAACTAATAAAAGGATTTGGAAAAACTGAAGCCGTAGATTTTTGTTCTGAATACAAATATTTCAAAAGGGCAAACTGGTTGATTATTTACGTTTTATTACTGTTAAATATACACTTTAATTTATGTGGTCGAGTATTCGTCTTTTCATAATAATCTCTATTTTACAGTAGACGTAACTTATTATATTCAACTGAATAAAAATCTCAAATGTATTCCCCCGGGAGCACCCCTGACCATAGACAGTGCATAACAAAAAAGCGCGCGTAAAATATTTTGAAGTTTGACAACTGTCACAGAGGATTTGATCGATATCTATTTATTTATTTAAATGCATGCGTTGCGTTATATCATAGATGTTTAAGTTTTTTCGTTGCGTTTGATTTGTAGGTATTCTAGTTTTAAAGCGCTAATTCTTGTTTTAATTGTGATTACATGACTGTTATGTAGGTTTTATTTTTAAGTACAGTTAATGACAAAAGGTTATTGGCATATCGTAATCAAAGAGCCAATTGAGAATGAGTAGATACCTAAGGTAAAAAAAGTGTCAAAGGACTCAGAAAAGAGACGTCAAGGTATTAAAAAAAATAAAAATAAACTAATTTTACGTATTTAGATATTATTATTAGATACCTAATCGACTCCATGTTGCTTTATTTTGCTTCTAATAACACCCGTATTCATAACTTTATTATTTAGGAACTATCCCTATATCAAGCATATAAATACAGTACAAGTATTTCTTACCCTTCTACTACCTACTTAAATAACAATAATATATTTTAATGATTTTCAGACCTGTAGGTATAGGTATCTACATTTCCTATTAGGTAAGTCTCTCGCTAAAAGATGTACATACGCACCTAGATACAAACCGTTAATACGGTTTTGTAGCGCCTAATTTTATAATTGTATTTAGTTTATTATACTCAATAAAGACCATACCATACATACTTAAAACCAAAGTAAGTATAACTTCTATTCTAGTCAGATAACCTTACAAATATCGTGCGGAGGACGATTCGATCGATAGTAGACGAAGCCGTAGCAAAGTGACATCGACACCGAACGACACGACAACGTACTGTTTAAGTATTTTAAAACAAAAGTATTGTACCTATTTATACTTCAAGTATTTTTAAAGGATACATTTCGAACTGTTAGTATAATTAGTAATACTGGCCGGTAATTGTAACATTGCTAAGCAAAGCTATTCTTTTTCAGTGCATTTAAAAATCGTCACCTATTTCATCTAGAAATAAAATATAAGTGATTTTATTTTCTTGGGTATTTTGCAAAGACTAAACATTTGCAAACTCTATTATAGGTATCATAAACAACATGATATAACAATAATATATAATATAATCCTATCTAGTACATTTTTAGTTGTTTTTCCCCAGGCGAGAAAATTCAGCTCTAACACAACAGCCAGTGTGGCCGTTTGGTACGGTTCTACGCACAAAGTACTGAACTGATTTTGATGAAAAACTATAGTAGGTAAATTACACCGTTTTAGGTGCAGCTATGTAATGCTTAAGCTACGTTGTAATGATAGATGAGGTATAGATCTACGCCAACGAAACTGCAGTCAGCAGTTGGCTGTTGGTATATAAACGACCTGGCACATAGTAAGTTGAGTAATCTCAGATGCCCGAAGCAGGTAAATGAGGAAGTAAATAAAAAGTATCTAACATTTAACTAGAATAGCTACCTACCTGCTACATAATGTCTAACCAATTTGTTAAAACAAAATAATTATACTAGCACAACTCGGAAGAGGCCTATTAACAGCAGTGAACCGGTGTTTAATAGGAAAGTAGTGTAAACTAACCCTCATTCTGGCACAGTCCGGAAAACTGAACGGAGAGAAAATCACTAATTTACAAAAACAAACCCTAAATCTAACGGCTGGCGACATCTAGTTCGATATCAAAACAACTACTGGGAAACCTTTTTGTTAAGGTGAACTAGATGGCGGTAGCTAAGTATTTTTGATAATTTAGGTATATAATATGATTCAGCTATTTACTTTTATACAGTTGTAAATAAATAGAATAAAAAATTGTTAAAAAAACAAATACCTACACAAATTAATCTACCAAATAAAATGTGTTTAATGTGGTTACAACACTATTAACTATAGTAGCAAAGCAATCGATTGAACATTGGCAACATTACTTCAAAATCAAACATGGCGCGCGTACACACGGTTCCGCAATTTTTACATTTTTTCCTTTATTTCTCATTTGTATTATGTTGTTTTACTAGTTTTGTGAGTGCCAATCGCGAGTTAGATGAAGACAATTGGAAGGAAATTCTTGAGGGAGAATGGATGGTCGAGTTGTAAGTATTCTTTTTGATAGCCGGTTTCAACCAATTTACGAGAACGTGTCAGATTTTTTCTTGCTTATTTAGGTGTGAATTATGGTATTGCTTGTTCAAATAGGCCTTGAAGTCGTAAGAAAAGGATTTATTATTAGTTTTCTGTTAGATATTTGTGTAAAATAAGTTTGTTTGTGGTGTAATTTTCGTGTGGTACAACCCACTCGGTTAGAGTTCAATAACCACTACAAGGTCGCTAAGGTCTATGTAAAAGAACCGTTTTGAAAACTGTGACGCATTGTCTATTGTTGGTACATGTCTCTAAGTCTGAACTTCCGCATAATTCGTGTTAAATTCAGCTTCCATCTTGTCTTAAAACTCCCACGACGATATTTCTATTCTCTTTCTTATACAAAAAAATATCTAATAAGGTCTTTGAAGCCAATTCCTATAAGCTTCTTATTAAAATAATACCTTATCGTGTATGTCTACCAAGCAACACATACTTCAGTAAAATCAATAACATTATGAGCGATTGGTTTTATTTTTAGAATTGAATTTAATTACCTGTTCACACTTATTTTTATAATTGTTGATAAAAAACTACACATAATTTATTTAGGTACACCTAAACATTGTTGCAATCAAAAAGCATAGCATAAGTAACAAAATAATGCAAATTTTTAGTCATAGCACAATATTAGCAAACAGGTAGTCACAATTTGGTCATATTGCATGACTCAGTCTGCATTTTGAAAGTGGGAACCTGCCTTAAACATTATTACATCATGCATCCATACATTAATGTTAATTTCTCATTCTCTTAGTCATGTTAACTGCATAAACTATATCTGATGTTGATTCACAGCTGTTGTAAAGTATTTTATTATCTTATATTGATTGGTATGATGATGACCCTTAAATATAGTATTATGTGCATGTCATCATTCCTATTAGATCATACTGAAGGAATATCAATAACATCATGCATTGCAATACTAAGATTTTGTTACTGTATACTATAAAATTCAAACAAAACTCATTTATTTTCCTATTTACTTTAATTTCAATTTAAATTTTTTCTCCATACTACTTGCTACTACATTACTACATACACACCTTGTCCATTCTACATGCTACTACATCTACACACATAAGTTGTCCCATTCTTGTAAGACGTCGAGCATGTACTGTGTCTTTAAACAATGTTTTTATAGTTATTCTGCCATTCAGGGTCAAGGTAAATCCAAAAAAATTAAGATCATAAATATATGTCCTAAGTTTTTGAATTATAAATCTTAGTTACACATTAATAACTCGAATACCTAATTTTCTTTCTGATATAAAGATCTAGTTTTTTTTTGTGGATGTATTTTACTATGATCTGTACAATGGAATTGTATACATAAAAAGTAGCAGGGGTTGTTATTATATTGATGCCGAACTCGAAATTTGTTAATGTATACAGAGAAAAATCTGAATAAAAGCTGCCTGAAAAGTCACTATTCCATGCAGACGAAGTCGCGGGCGAATCTAGTGTAGAAAAAATACCTTATATTTTATTTGTCTATTTTATTATTTCGAACTTTGTAGACAAACCATGCAATAAAAATGTGTCATTCACCAAAAATATTTAATTAAAAAAAGTAAGGACAACTTAAACATAAAACAATGCAAATTAAGTTACATACATTGTTAGCAAAACAATACTTTATATAAATGAGGAAAAGAAACTATTGTTACTTTGTATAAAAATAAACAATGTGACATTTAATATTATACTGTTTTCAACCAACTGAATAGAGATAAGAATGTTTATTACTTTTTTTACTTTGTAGTCTTTTTTTATCACCTGTTGAAAACTATTTATGAGTATTAACTTACGACTTTTAAAATAAATGTTAGTTATTCATTCCTATGTTTCTTGTTTACAAATTCTGCTTAAATTATAAGGTTTTTTAGAGATTTTCTTCATCTACCATATACAAATATGTCGAGTTTTCCTTCCTGACGCTATAACTCCAGAGCACACTAACCAATTTCCACGGTTTTGCATTCGTTGGAAAGGTCTCGGGCTCCGTGAAGTTTATAGCAAAGAAAATTCAGGAAAAATTTTAACAGCAAAGCGGGATAATCTTTTTTTACTCTGGTGGCGAAACGGAATTCGCCGGGTTTGCTAGTTTTGTATGTAAACATAGATTACTTATTTGAATTATTGTTGTTATCTCTTGTCAATGTGACCTGTATTATTTATGTGCAAAGATAAAAATGTTTACTAACATAAATATTTTACACATTTGTGTGTATTTCAATAAACACCTAATGTCTACAAATACAGGCCAGACATTAATATCTTGAGGTCAATGACCCAATCACTAATGACCATATTTATAAACTAAGCATGCTTGTCCCTGCAAGAGGTAAAATTATTTAATTACCATTCACATTATCTTAAATTCTTATTACTGATATGAACAGCCAACTATGTACAACTTATAAGGGTTCTGTAACCAAAGGTTTCTAACAGGACCCTACTACTAAGCCTCCACTTTTCGCTGATCTGTCTGTTAGTGGGCTGTATCTCATAAACCACTGAAACTATAGGTAAACAGTTGAAATTTTCTCAAGGTGTGTATGTCTGTTTGAGCTATAACAATAAAAAATAGAAATTAAAAGTGGCTCCTTGTATTTTACCTTTTAGGTTTTTCGCTTGATTTTAGCGGCATAAATCTTATACTATACAGAACCCTTAATGCGTGATGCCGATACGCTATTTCCCTGTTTAATTCTAGACATAAGCCACTACAAGTCTCAAATTAAATAATTATTTTAATCACACATCAGTTTCTTTTTCAATGCCATCTAATTTAAACGCATACCAGACGAATAAAAAACTGCTCTCGACACCTTTAATTCAATGTTGGGTAGACAAAAAATAGTCTAATTGAAGTGAGCCATTTAAATAACTGACATGCATTACGGCTATAGGTAGTACTGGTAGTACAATGACGCATGTCACTACGAGTTTTGGCCCATACTTATGTTCCAAGATACTTAGAACCTTTTTTGTACCTATTGGCAATGCTGGCAATGATATCGATACCGGAATTCCTAGTTAAAACTGCATTACCTACTCTAAAGAGCAAATCACAAAAGACTACTAGAACGACTCAAACATTACCCTTTTCTAGTAGGCGTTTCTTCAAAAAGGGTTCAGCCGTTTTGGAGCCAAAGCCTCAGCCTAAATAAATGGAAATTATGATGTTCTAGGTAGATATGTTAGGTAAAAAACTTGTAGTCAATATGATTTATTCGCTATTGAAAATTCAAAGAAAAATTTACTCCACAAAAATCTTTATTTTGAAGGTAATCTTAAAAATGTCGCTACCTACCGTAACGGCACGGCTGTTTACAGTGGTAACAGATAAAACAATACGTGTTGTATGGCTACCGTCATCCAAACAATGTATGACATCATACAAATGCAGTTCCCATCATACACGATTTCTGGAAGGTTCCAATGCAGTACTGCATAGGTTATTCAAGTTGTACGGTACATCTTTACATAGAATATGAATTGATCCCAAGCTAAGCAGAACTTGTGTTATGGTAACCAGACAACTGATAAACATACTTATATATTTCTAAATACATACATATTATAGATAAATTACACCCAGACAGAACAAATGATCGTGCTCATCACACAAAAAATTGTGCAGAGTGTGAATCGAACCTACGTCCTCCGGTATAGCAGTAAGGTTCACTAACCACTAGACCAACGGGCCCGTCAGCCCCGTTATTTATTTTTATAATACATGCATATGTTTAGTACTTTGCGGAATAGCAGAATAAGTATTAAAACATAGGAAAAGGTTGAGAACGGGTGTGAAACCGCGTTGCACAGCGTGTCTGTCTATATGTACATATTATTATTATACCGTATGCTATTATTTTATTTGTCTGCTAGTTCAATGAATTTGTATGTACAAGGTTACAGGGTCATACCTGATCAATACTAATGCCAATGTGAAGGTTTAATATAAATATGTAGACATAGTTGTAGTAATAGTAGTATAAAAAATATGTGGAGTTTAGTTATATCAAGGATTATCATATCTGGAACAGTATTTATAGTTTATTACTACCAAAACGTCTTTTTCTCTCCAATAAGTAATTATTTCTAAGTTGCAGATTAGGCTTGTGACTCATTATTTGTGAATATAGATTGTTTTAGGAATACCACCCTAGCCTATTTCAGGGCCAAAGTGAGTGAAAACGGGTATTATATTAAAAACATTTTCAATATATTTTTAATTTATACATCCAGTAGAAGAAATATCATGGTAATAAGTTTCAGCAATTAGCTACTATCTTTAAAAACATATATACCACGAAGTTAATTTCACTGCTCAAATCTAACCTAACGGATTTACCTCATAATTTAGGTATTTAGGGTCCCATGAGTCTTAACGGCTTTCCAAAACCTAAATACCATCTAAACCACAGCTAAGTTATTTAAGTGTCACAGGCAGACTTCGATCAATACGGACCTATTTCACGCTATGTTTACCCAACTAACCGGTGTGTTCTTAGTCTGAACAAAGTTTGTCGAGCCACCATTGTTGGTATAGCCCAGAATATTGTTTCGACTGTACTCATGTTTACTATGATTATCTTAAATACATTTTGTTGATATAGGATTGGAATTGAATGGAAAAATAGGGCTAGTAAACATATTTTTCACTCTAGTGTTTGAAACTGAGATTGGTTTAATTCCTTCAAAGGGCTCTGGTGGAAAGTAGATTAATGTGGGTGGTTGTTTACACAGTTTATTGTTCGAACTCTCATGTTTTCATAAATATTATTAATGTGAAAGTCCACATGATTCTTTTGACATCAAGCCGGCTGTGTCGGTGAATTTCATGTGTAGTACATGAAATTTATGTCCTACATTCAATCAAACACAGACAACATTCAAATTATCCGTCAGAAAAAAAATACACTTATTTATATTATCCGCGCTTCACCACGTTTCGCGACAATCAATTGATTTTTGACGTCACCGTCCTGGTTTTACATACTTACCTGAAACATTTATGTATTATCTCCCGTAGGTATAATCTACCTTGTTAATTTATTAATAAATAACAATTATTTCCTAGTTACGCGCCATGGTGCCCCGCCTGCAAGGACCTATCGCCCGCGTGGCGCGAGCTATCCACCCGCGCGACTCGCAAGGCACTCGGCGTCAGGACCGCTGGCGTTGACGTCACCAAGTCTCCTGGGCTGAGCGGCAGATTCGTTGTCACTGCTCTACCTACGATATTCCAGTGAGTAAATAACATTATCTTAGTTAATTTACCCTTGCACTAACGCCGCGAATACGTTCATCGAACGCCTTCGCCCGTCAAACACAAGTGTGAAGCTCTTGTTGAACTAGACGACCAAACAAAACTGTTCTTTTTGCTTGTTCCAGTGTGATCGACGGCGAGTTCCGTCAGTACAAGGGCCCGCGCGACGTGGAGTCCATGCTCGGCTACGTGGAAGAGGCGCGCTGGAAGCAGACGGAGCCCGTGCCCGCGTGGAAGGCGCCGCACTCCATACAGATGACGCTGGTGGCTGAGTTCTTCAAGCTCAGCCAAGCGCTCAGGGTGAGGGCTACTGCTTACTTACTTACATAGGCAGACGGAGCCCGTGCCCGCGTGGAAGGCGCCGCACTCCATACAGATGACGCTGGTGGCTGAGTTCTTCAAGCTCAGCCAGGCGCTCAGGGTGAGGGCTACTGCTTACTTACTTACATAGGCAGACGGAGCCCGTGCCCGCGTGGAAGGCGCCGCACTCCATACAGATGACGCTGGTGGCTGAGTTCTTCAAGCTCAGCCAGGCGCTCAGGGTGAGGGCTACTGCTTACTTACTTACATAGGCAGACGGAGCCCGTGCCCGCGTGGAAGGCGCCGCACTCCATACAGATGACGCTGGTGGCTGAGTTCTTCAAGCTCAGCCAAGCGCTCAGGGTGAGGGCTACTGCTTACTTACTTACATAGGCAGACGGAGCCCGTGCCCGCGTGGAAGGCGCCGCACTCCATACAGATGACGCTGGTGGCTGAGTTCTTCAAGCTCAGCCAAGCGCTCAGGGTGAGGGCTACTGCTTACTTACTTACATAGGCAGACGGAGCCCGTGCCCGCGTGGAAGGCGCCGCACTCCATACAGATGACGCTGGTGGCTGAGTTCTTCAAGCTCAGCCAGGCGCTCAGGGTGAGGGCTACTGCTTACTTACTTACATAGGCAGACGGAGCCCGTGCCCGCGTGGAAGGCGCCGCACTCCATACAGATGACGCTGGTGGCTGAGTTCTTCAAGCTCAGCCAGGCGCTCAGGGTGAGGGCTACTGCTTACTTACTTACATAGGCAGACGGAGCCCGTGCCCGCGTGGAAGGCGCCGCACTCCATACAGATGACGCTGGTGGCTGAGTTCTTCAAGCTCAGCCAGGCGCTCAGGGTGAGGGCTACTGCTTACTTACTTACATAGGCAGACGGAGCCCGTGCCCGCGTGGAAGGCGCCGCACTCCATACAGATGACGCTGGTGGCTGAGTTCTTCAAGCTCAGCCAGGCGCTCAGGGTGAGGGCTACTGCTTACTTACTTACATAGGCAGACGGAGCCCGTGCCCGCGTGGAAGGCGCCGCACTCCATACAGATGACGCTGGTGGCTGAGTTCTTCAAGCTCAGCCAGGCGCTCAGGGTGAGGGCTACTGCTTACTTACTTACATAGGCAGACGGAGCCCGTGCCCGCGTGGAAGGCGCCGCACTCCATACAGATGACGCTGGTGGCTGAGTTCTTCAAGCTCAGCCAGGCGCTCAGGGTGAGGGCTACTGCTTACTTACTTACATAAATAAATATGGACAACATCACATACATCCAGACCCAAGACAGTGTAGAACAGTGGAGTTTTAAACATTGTTCCGTCCGCGGGTCGGACCTGCCACCTCAGAGCAAGCGACACGTTGAAAACCAACGTCATTCCACTCGAGCACAAGAGGTCGTCATAAGACTATATAAAAAAAATATAATATGTCCCAACAAAATTGTGTTAAATTTGCTTGTGTTGACCATCCGTCGAAAGACCATATCTCTGTGCAGTATGTTTTCCATGAAAATATTGTCCTTTTTATTCTAAGCTTCAAAATAACCCATGCAATCCTCTCAGAACTATGACAGAAATCCAAAAAAAGACTGCAGATATCATGGTCATATTTCCAGTTATTTAGCATGTATTAAAGATATTTAATTTATTATTTACAGCGAGTTCATGAAATGCTGATGGAGACGTACGGCCTGCCTACATGGGGCTCATACCTGATCTTCGCTATTGCCACGATCTTCATTGGAGCTCTGCTGGGCCTGGTAAGTACTTCATTTAAAAAGGCTTTTCCCTATAGATAGTCAAGCCAATGAAAGCTAGAGGCAGAGTTTGCAGGAATGAAGAAAAAATTTACAGCAAAATTTTCTTGAACATGAGTCGATACAAAATAAACGTATTCAAAGGTGTATTCAAAACTATAATCGAATTTTGTAAGCAATTTAAAATAAATAATAGATATTTGGGAGGGCTCTTCCAAGAAACTATTATTTCGAATTCTAGACACAAGATATGACAGTAAAAACAGTTTTGTATTCAAAGGAAAATGGAGTATATCACAAGGACTTTCAGACTTATGTATGAAAATGTTTGACAAAACTACTTTTCTATGTAGACTTAACCATATCCCTGTCCCGTGAGTCACATATGAACATTTCCATTGTTTAACTATTGTGTCTACTGGCGGGACAGTTAAGTTGTAAACATATTACATTAATCTTGACCTTACCCACTCCAGGTGTTAGTCTGCATCATAGACTTACTCTACCCGCCGCGTCGCAGCGACAAGGTGTTCATATCGCAGAAGGATTTAGATAAACGAGCGAGGGGCGACCAGGACGCTAAGGAGAAATCTGATGATGATCAGGTAATATATGTAATGAACTACCCTTCTTTATTTATATAGAATAAATAGAATGCTCTTTATTGTACACCATTAGAATTAGGGTTCGTCCAAATCTCCCAGCTCGCGAGGTGTTCCGAGCTGCACCCTTACAGCTAAGGAATAAATAATAAAAGAACAGTGAAGTAATTTATATACACGCGACAGATAAAAATATATAAAGAAAATTATATAAAATGGCAGAGTAATAAATAAAAATCTAATATTTGAAAAAACATATATATTATTTTACTTTCTTTTTTCAAGCACAATTTTTAAGGGTTATTATTTAATACAAAAATTTGAGTATTACTTAGTGAATTTGTATGTTGTAGGAGCTGATCAACGACGACATCGTGGACGATGATGACAACGCCAACAACAGTGATGCCGAGAAGAACTCGCCCAGTGACGTGAGTTTATATTATTTACTACTCTTACATATTCATCAGCAAGAAAATCTACTAAAAATCTTGCATATGGAAAGAATTAATAGAGATCGCTATTAGTCGTAGGTACTCACTGATAAATTACCTAAAAATCCTTTGAAATGTAATGCTATAGTGCAAAATGTGGTTATACAGTTGAAAATACCTATTCATCAAAAAACTATCATTTTGAACGCTGGGCAAGAGATAATCTATTCATTGTAGGTCCTTTAGCTTTAAGGCTTTTAAGTTTAAATATTTGTATTTTTCTCAGATTGCAAATAAATATTACGTGTGTATAATGTATATTTTAGTGTATTAACTGTTATGTCCTGTATCGCCAGACGTCAGACTCGGACAAGGAGAAGGCGACAGCGGGCGGCGACTCTCCGGGCGAGGCGCGCGCCGAGGTGCGCAAGCGAAGGCCGCGGAAGGCCGACTAGTGCGTACGTAGCGCCGCGGGCTCACACACACTACATACTAGATTCCTACACTAATTTCCAACTGTAACACACTCAAATTCTAAGATATGACCTGTTATACAGTTTAAAGATATAATCCTCGGTTTTTGACAGACTAATCAACTTAAAAGTCGGTTGCCTAACTACAGGTCTATGAAAACACACTTAAAATTTTATTTAAGACCGTTGGAAAATCATATTCCATTTTTTTTTTTTGGTTTAGCTTTCAAAATCTGCGTTCAGGCTAACCGCAAACATTTCTACCAAAAAATTGATCAACGAAATCTGTCGTCAATTCAACTGATCAAACTGGCATTGATTACTGTGATACAACTAATCACAGTGCTTAACGTACGATGTGGCTTGTGGTTAACTAATAATAGTGTTGATCAACGTTTAAAACCGAGGATATTTTTGGCCGTAAAAGAGCATTTCATTCAAGTGTTGGAAAATTATCGTAAAATCTGGTATTCATATAAAAACGAACTAGCTAACACCTTCGACTAGACCTTAGAGGTCAAATATAGATTTTGTTCACCCCTTCGTAGGTCTACATTTAGGGAGGGGTTTATGACCTAGGTCACTAGTGTAAGTCTATTGAATTCAGCTGAAAACAAATGTGGGTATAAGTGTAATTGTTTATCTGAATTCAGTAAACAGTGTTGCCACTTTATTAAAATGTTCTGTAAACTTAGACTTAGCACTATTTCTATCACTGTCACAAAGTATTAAAATACAAAGGATAGGGATATTGCTTATACAATCAAAATTTACTTTAACAGTATGGCAACATTAATAGGGTGGCAATATGTATAATATATTTAGTGCTTTGAATTCGCGGCCGGCTTAACGCAGTGACACAAGTAATGTTTGTATTTAGAGTCGATTCATACCATTTTGTCACTAAATCATTGATGTACAACTATTTTTATAGATAAATAAAAATCTTTGTCTATTACAAGTGTGTAAGGATAGTAGAAAATGGAAAGAAGGGCTCTGCCTAACCCTACAAGAGAAAGAGACGTGATTATATGTATGTATGTTGTCTATTACATACCATAGACAAAAGATAGTAACAATAACAATTTCACTACCTAAAAAAGATTATCTTTAATGATAGTTGTACACCAATATATAATTACTCGCATAAATATCTGAATTAATTATAAGCTTCGTTTAATTAAACATGTAATTAAGATAATTTCAATGGATTGTTGACCCCGCATTTAATGTATTCGGAATTATTATTATTATATTAGAAATGTACTTTCTGTCCTTATTAATTGATGTCTAAATTTATTTGTAGTTAAATAATTGTATTATACGTTAAAACTTATTGTTTTACAACTTCAGTTACTGTTTAAACTTGGACGAAATAACAATCTTTATAAGACATTGCGTATTGCTTTTCACAACAAATATACACCAAGATACATCATATATAACCCTTCCTTGTGAATCACTCTATCTATTGCTGAAATCGTATTAAAATCTGTATAGTGGTTTAAAATATCTAAGCAAACAGACATTGGAAACGATTTCATTATAAACATAACATATAACCACGCATCCCCGAAGGGTTAGGCAGAGGTGTATCAATGTACACCCACAGTTCGCCGATATGTTTAGGTCCCATGTAATAGAGGGCGAGTCTATTTCGTTATATTATATACTATGTAAAGATTGTGACCTCTTCCAGACGAACTATGCACGGATCGGAGTATAGCTATGAAACCAATGCGGCTAGCTGTTGGTGTCACTAATAAAAACAACCACAGGTATTTCCATGTTAAAGTCATTTCAATGTACTGTAGAAAGATTTTCAGCATTCACACAAGAAAAGTTTCAGGGTAGACTTTTGTTGTTTAGAAAACAAAAGCAATGTCTTGATGCAATTAACATACTCCCCAATTACTTTACAAATATGTTATATGTGTATTGTAAATCCATCTAAAATTCACCAAGCGTTGTGTCGCATGTTTTTTTATGTGATAAAGAAGTTATATATTGTCTTTTTCACAATAAGTCTCTTTTTCCTAATGAAACAAGCTCAATATAAGCATTTCTCATTGTAATGTAATGCAGTTTCCAGTGTCTTCGAGGTATAATTAGGCCTTAAATAACTACAATCGTATAATAAATACTATTTAAATATATTTGACAGCCCAAGTCATGAGCATTTATAAAATCACGTGTGTTTTAGTTTCGCACCAAAATTAGCGTAATTACATTTATTTAGTTCATAATCATGCAACTATTGAATGTCCGACAAAGTATTATATCTTATTTAATGATATTTTAATAAACAGATATGTTATACGCATACAAAACAATCGAAAAAAGTGTTCCGCGCAGCAGCGGCAGAGCAAAAGTCGAGTCTTCACGATTGCACGCTTATAACATATCTGTTTATTAGAATATCATTTTTCTTATTTAACATAAGTTATGTATTTATTTCTGATTTCTCAAAAAAAATGTATTATTGTTTTTCATTCATATCTTTTATCTATTCATTCTATTATATTTCTAGAAAATATTTAAATTGAATAGAATACGAAAATGTAAAATTAGGAATTTATTTATTAGCAAAGTTTTATGCCAGCTCTTTTTTTATTTTTACAGACTTTAGAGAGTTTAAGAAAATTGGATGGAAATGAGAATTAACGAAATCATGAGAAATTTCAATACAAGGATTTTTTTGTGATACATGTTTTATTCGTGTGTAGAGAAAAGCAAGGTAACAATAGTTTTTAAAACAAAAATGTGTTATTTTATGTCGACGATACATAATTCCTACACAAATTGAGATAACACGCCTTTCGGCCTAAAATCAACTTTTCTTTGTTCAATGGAGTAAACCTTTATTTATTTTATTACTACCAATGTCCTTGCTTTTCTCTCTACACGACTCAAGTCACATTCCTAAAGGAGTTATCGAATTGAGCGCTCAATGTTAAATATATCAACCTACGTACTTACCGAGATTAAATTAAATATGTATTTTATATACATACTACTTTTAGCAAAGGATTTTTAGTGACAAGGAAAGTTATTAAGGCATTTGTATTCACTGCATACTTAAAAAAAATTGATAGGATATCTAGTTCAAAATTTAGGCAGTTGATAAGCCATAATATTTGTAATAAAACTTTATTTTGTCACTAAAAGACTTTCACAAATCGCTAAAAGTAGTGTAAACTGATTATTTTATGAATATACTAGCGGCCCGCCCCGGCTTTGCTCGGGTGCAACGCTGATACCAAATATAACACAATCATAAAGTTCTGTAGGGCGAAGCACAGCCTTAGAAGCATTTTTTGGTATAGGCACGCGCCCCCCGGCCCCCGCGCGGCCCCCCGGTCGGTACCGACGCAACCGCTATGTCCCTGCATTTTAAATCTGTAATATCTTCGAAAATATTCATTTAAATTACATTCTGTAAAAGGCAATATTGATCTATATTACATGCACAATTTTTTGAAGGTACTTAATTGGATAAGGATTAATGCTGTATTGCTTAAAATCGTCTTTTCGTGAATAAGTAATAAATAAAGGATAAAAAATGGTTATTGTGGGTTACCCTCAAGAGATAGACATATACCATCGCGGACTTTTTTGTAGATCTTTTTTAGGTGCACAATACTGTAGTACATTATTTTGATCTATCTCGTAGGGTTCAGCCAGCGTTTGCAATGAAGCGCAAAAAATGTGTTGATTTACGACCTGACGTCAAAAATCTCTAAGATTATCCATGTTTCTCTACTATATTATGCATGTATTATACATATAAACCTTCCTCTTGAATCACTCTATCTATTAAAAAAAACCGCATGAAAATCCGTTGCGTAGTTTTAAAGATTTAAGCAAACATAGGGACAGACAGCGGAAAGCGACTTTGTTTTATACTATGTAGTGATGTTGCAATACTCAAATTATTTGTTCTTATATTTTATATATTTTGCATTTAACATGAAACTTTAGGGTTAATCAAATTGTAACTGTAACTAACGGATTGTTGTGAGGTAAGCTGTGGACGGGATAACTGACAGGAAACGGCCTTGTATATAAAACCCAGCAATGTTCAGTCTGGTCGATAGTTAATATAAAGGGAAGTTACATCAAGTATTTTTATTTAAAACTTACCTTATTTCTCACGGGTTATGTGAGATTTTTACAACATCTCGATATGTCTTTTTTACATAAAACCATTATCCTTACAGTAAGGAACATAACAAAAATAATTATCACATTCGGTTCAGTCGTTGGGATTTTATGGATTGACCAAAATAAATCTGGATTCTGATTTGTAAATGAAAGACTTCTTGCTTTCTAAATGTTCTGAAGTATATAATTTTATACACATCTGTAATTACTGGTTAAATCTAAGATACGAATCAATGTATTCAAGGAACGTTAAATTTTGTTTATGAATGTTTGTCTGTCAGTTATGTCGCCGAAGGTGGTGTCGATATTGTTAACATGAAAATTGCCTTGTACAAAGACTAAGATTGTTTTAAGTGTTGCGTTTCTATTAACTATTGACCTAGTGACTTGCTGAAATAAAATTGTATTTGTAATCATGTGTTTTATTTATTGTTTAGTATTCAGAAAATTCTTTACCAGTGTGAAAATCCTGTTATTTATGGCAGGACCTTACCCTTCTTATTACTTTTCTCTATGGAACTTATTATTTGTTTTGATATACCGGTAAAATGGTGGGAATAGGGATAAAAAAAGAAAAATATTTCGACACTCAATATTAATTCTAAATTCGTTACAAATTCTTCCATTTTTTGTAGCGTAATAGTAGAATGTTGAAAGTTTTCATGGCAACACTGAATAAGTATGATATTTGCTGGTAACTGTTAAAAAATCGCAGTTGAAAGTAACTTCTTGTGGCGGTTAGTAGTTTAGTGTTTGAAACTTTGCTCTCTTTAATTCGTGTTATAATAATAGATAACGACTGTGATTCAAAAAACGTTATTTAGTGTTTGTGCCATCGTATATATTGAGGGTAAGTCTTAGTTGTTAATTGTTTTTTCTTTTATAAATTAGAACATGTAAAAATCTGTTGTTTTGGGGTGAATGGGGTGTCCCAGGTATGAATAAGAACGAAAGGGGTCAATTGGGATGAGAATAAGTTGAATAGGAAGAACTAAATATAAATAGGTCCAGGTTTGTAGGGTAGTCACTAAATAGTTATAACATTCTTTTTTATGTTTAGGCAAGAATTAGGTAAATTCATTATGTTTTTTTTTTTTTGAACTTTTATTATTTTAATTTAAAAAATCTAAATTTATGTATTTTTTTTTTAATAGTTATGGTAGGTATCGCACCAAACCACTTTTGATATCAATCCTTAGATAAGCGTACGATTTAGATTTCTTTTTTTATGTGAGTATCTGTAACATTTCAAAGTATATAGGGTCTCATTATGGTGGCAAAACCTACCGATTTTAAGTAATTTTTTAAGTGTCAGTTAATGACGCTTTTGCCGTTACTTTGCCAAATTACAAAATATGACTATTACTCTGTTTAAGTAATTAATATAAGTATTATGTTGCAACTTGTTGATTTTAAAAAGTTTATTAAAAATAATTTAATTATTAAGTAGGTAGGTACTAAAGTTAATTTAAAAAAAAAACCATTGAATTCATCTGTACTATTTTAGTTCATCAGCTGATAAGAATTCAAACAAAATAAATAGATAAGTGGAAATTGATTATTGACCCTATTTTCGTCCCCATTAATCCCAAGTTCCGGGTGAATAGGGATAGCTCCTATTTTTCCTTAAACTGGAATGCTAATTGCATAGTTTTAAATTAGATAACAAAGATACCACCAAGACTCAATCATTTTGATCCTGATATAGCAATATATCCATCAACAACTATCATGAAATTGTTCGTACCGTTGGGGTTTGTCCCTATTCACCCCGTTTTACAAACCTATGTTATTTGGGATAGTGCTAGACACCGTCTTGTTGGCATGTATATTTAAGTTTTCCTGTAGATAGATGCCACTTTCCAAATAATAATCATTTTCCGGGACAACTCACACATGGTTATCTGATCCCAAGCTAAGCAGAGCTTGTGTAATAGTAACCAGACAACTGATAAACATACTTATATATTTCTAAATACATACATATTATAGATAAATTACACCCAAACACAGAACAAATGATCTTGCTCATCACACAAACATTTGTCCAGAGTGGGAATCGAACCAACGACCTCCTGTATAGCAGTCAGGGTTACTAACCACTAGACCAACAGGCCCGTCAATGGCAATTACTGCAGTGTGTTGGGCTTGTTAGTGAGAACCAGCACGTTTTTGTGATAATAAAACAATATAATTTCATTCAAATGTTTCTTTATTCAGATATATTTACATAAAATAATTAAGTATTGAGATAATTCACTTGCAATTTAATATTACACAATAATTTAGATTTACATTCAAATTATAATATAGAAGGGCTGAATACAAGTCTGATGGCTTAGCTTTATAAAAACTTCATTCAAAACATGTTTACATTGATTATTGATTATCTAGAGACCTAAATACTTGGGTAGTGGGGATTCGGTGATTATTGTGTATTTATAACATGTTAAAACCTTTATTTTCTGTTCATCTATAGCTCAAAAATCGTTTATTTTGGGTTCTAAGTATATTAGTTATTATTGACGGGCCTGTTGGTCTAGTGGTTAGAGACCCTGACTGCTATACCGGAGGTCGTGGGTTCGATTCCCACCCGGGACAAATGTTTGTGTGATGAGCACGATCGTTTGTTCGGTGTCTGGGTGTAATTTATCTATAATATGTATGTATTTAGAAATATATAAGTATGTCTATCAGTTGTCTGGTTACCATAACACAAGCTCTGCTTAGCTTGGGATCAGACAACGGTGTGTGAGATGTCCCGGAATATTATTATATTATATTATTATTGGCTATTGAAAGTATAACCGATGGACAGAAAAGCAAGGATAAGGTATTCAGATAGCATCAATAGCTTAGTACCGAAAACGAGAATCTAAATAATCCGCTTATACAACTGCGAAAGTGAAACCAATACAAATTTCATGGATACAAGCGTAATTTTAATATAAAATGCTTTTAAATATCAATTTTAGCAAAATCTACGTTCTAAACCCATTGCGTATTGTTTAAGGGTCAATTTTAATACATTTTTATATCTTAATAATCTAGCGTATTCTCAATCAACAATTTTTAGAGATATACAATTATTAGGTTATACATCGCCAATTATTTAAAGTATTTTCTCGATAATAATTTTATTAATATCAATTGACAAAGGTAAATAGGTGTGTAGTGATGTGGGTCCGCTGTATCGATAGTTTATTTGAATACTTAGCTAGTTATTGAAACTATCGATAAGCATTGTGTTGGAAGATGTCTGCGAAATTAACGGAATGTTGTTATAATACTCGGGAAATTGAGATAACTGTATATTTCTCTAAAATATAATATTCGAAACGCGACCATTTTTTCATAATATTTTTAGGTACGATTTTTTCGAGTCCTAAATATTTGCATTGGAAAAGAAATAAACAGTCATCTCATGTCAAATTAGCGGTATAATGGTTACAAAGACAATACACAAAATTTGTTCACAATACGTTTACATTAATATACACAATTATATAAAAAAGCAATATACATTCAGTTCTTTCTGGTGCACATCAGATTAAAACTAGATTTTTTCAACTAAAATTTATTATAATATCGATATAATGGACAACACTATTCATATCAAAATGTAGTAATACTAACTTTGATATTACACATTATAAATTCTCGAATTTAAACACAAACTAATCTTCTTTGAAATTAATGATAATTTCAGACGAAGTTATTACCAATATTTTATGCTTGCGCTTAAATACGAGTATTTATTTAATTGAGATAATTTAGACACAATAAATATAAAATTTTTCGATAATATCAGTTCATAAATAACTGCAGTATCCTGAATATTTATTTTTGTTTATGGAAGTCATACTTGAAATAGATAATTTGGAATAAATGATTCATTTCTAATTTTAATGGACACTGCAGTAATTTCCAAACTGTTTATATCGATACTATCGAATTTAAATACATTTCGATACAAAGATCTTTGGATAACTCATATTTCGTCGATGTTTATAAAAACAAATACAAAAGTGATTAATTACGTGTAAATCTGGCGATAGAGGGCGACACAATAGGTTAGGTCTTTAAAAAGTTCCAATATATTAATTTAGCTTTATTTTTAGTTTTTAGAACATTTCCTACTCTAAATGACAAACAGGAGATTCAAAATTTCTGGACAAAATTGGTCAAACTTAACCTAACCTATGTTAATAGCCAGACCATAGACACAAACGCAAAAAATCTAACCTACAAAAATCTCATTGCTCTATATCAACTAAATTATACCTAAAAGAAGAATTATAGTCGCGATAATACCTTACGGTCGTAAATAAACAAAAAAAGACTAGATTGTTAAAAAAAATTAACAATTATTACAAAAAAAAATATTGCTTACTGTTAAAGGGTGAATAATCACAAAATATTCATGAGATTTGTTTACAAATGTGTTAAACCTATCACTATGCGTATCTATATATTGATAGATCAATTGAACTAATACTTACGTATAAAATTGACAGGAAACGAGTCGGTAACAACCGCCCAGGAATACTTCAAACGTGTTTGAAAACCAGAATAAATAAAGTCATTAACAATGTTAATGTTATTGTATAATCAATCGTCTATCAACATATTATGATACATTATGAACTTCATTTTACACACAAAGCATTAAAATATATCGTTATAATTATGTTTATAAATAATTAACTTAAACATTAAATGTGACGATTATTTTGGTAATATATTTTTTTAATAACTTCATTTAAAAATTGAAATAATCACATTATTATTATTTAATAATATACAAAACTTATGTATATAGTATACATGTCTAGCGAAAGAGTTACAAATAATATTTAATTATTAATTAATCGATAAATATCAATTGCATGTTTATCGGTATCGATAAATGTCGGGTATCGATACCTGAAAGTATTGTCAACGATAAATCGCAATTAGATATTTATAACGCGTCGGTTGTTATTTCAAACAAGCGATATTACAAATAGTCGAGAATACATTAACAGTTAGGGATTAGTATAAGTAACAAAATCTAGAGACTGACGACGAGAAAGTCACTTCTGAGGCCTATATCTGATAGCTATTTTAAATAAAATATATTATAAGGATGCTTTTGAAATTTAATAATTTTCGTAACGTGTGTTTTGAACATGTATTTTTGTCTAAACCAGGTATAAAATACCGATAAATTAGGTTTCTCTGTACAATATAATTTTTGCTTTTTTCTTGTTAAATTGTTGCTGTTTTCTTTTGTTGTAATATTACCTTCATAAGTGACATTTCTCATCGTTGCTACTGACTCTACCTATACAGGATTGGCAGTGTTTATAGTCAAGTTAATCGTGAACATTGTTTCAAAATAACTAATTTTGAGTCCGAAAGATATGTTTTATTTTAACCCATTTATAATTAAATATATTTAAATAGGTTAATTTTAGGCGTTCTTTAGGCTAAACTGATCCTTTTTAAATTTATAAGTAATTACTGAAAAATTAACAAATTCAAACAATATTCACAATCAAACACTTTTGGCTTTAAATTTGAAAGTCACAATAATTAAGGACATCACAATTAATTATTCATGTTTAATATAATTATAAACTAAACCGTGTAGGTTCTATCGGCGGTCCGTGACGTCATACCTATGACGCAGAGTATTAAAATAAAAGCAATTAAATACAATTTGGTTAATTATTCTACATCTATTTGTTTATATATTATAGTTTATTCATAGATGTTAGTTTTACGAGTATGATTGAAAGGGGGTTAGTTAAATTTGTACTTTTTAAATTGATATAAATCAAAATTCGTATCATATTCGATAACTTCTGATTTTTTGTCGTTAAAAATGCCTTAGTACATTATTGTTGGTTATTTTAATTACAGAGTAGACATATTCATCATTACAATAAAAAAAAAAACATAATTGTTTTCTGAGAAAAATCATAAGACATACAGTAAAAACACAACCATTTAAAAATTAAGGCCAATTAGACTCCCTATATAAACCTCGCCTATTTTTCCAACAGGCCTATTTTTGCTTGAAAACTAACATCTATCAATTGCAGCGTAACGCTCGTTATAAAATACGTTTGCTAGATGTGTCTAATTGACCTACAAGCCACATTGGGTCTCGTTCTAACTAGTTTAGAGATTATTCTCACTGAAAAACAACAACGCAATTAATTTATAATACCTTATAGCGATTTGAACCTTATTTACTGAGAGAAAGAGCTTACTTTCATTTGTCACGTCACTGCAAAACTTATTCAAATATTACGAAGCATTTTGATCCTTATTAAGTAAAGTGACGAGTATAAATTTATTTGTAGTTATACCTAGAGTAGTTACTTTGGAATGACACCTTTATTATTCGCTTTATTGAATATTAAACTTTATACCGTAGAAGATACAAATCAAATTGGTAATTATATTTGGTTTTATCTCTTTAGTTCATCAAGTTCTTTTGAAGATAAGATTCAAAATTGCTTTTATTATTTGGTATTTCTAAATCGCTATGCGTTGAATTTTTCAATGAGAAATATCTCTAAAAGTTGCGTACACTCTGTCGATATTAGGTCTAGATCTTTAAAATCTACATTAGTATGAAGAACACAATCGAATAAACAAATATATCATTCGATACATCATAAATAAAATTCATAAGAAAATTTCGACAGGCGGCAAAAATTGTGTTATATTTACATGTTTTAATTTTTTGCCACCGAATTATTAAATCATAAATAAATCTAATGACAGTCAATAATACAAAAATCTTTCCTAATAAAGACAAGTGTGTACACACCCTAATATTATCTATTTATTTGTTATTATCTTTTACTGGAAGGTTTTCATTAAATATATATAATACAATTAATTGTTCTCGTAAATAATTTTATAACATTGCAAAATAAATCTTCCATATATATATTTTTAGGAACCAAATTATGTTGATAATTTTATACGATTTATGTGAGAGATATAAATAACATTCATTTTACCAATGGCTTCACCTTGCTGTTCTTAGAAAACAGTTTATCATTATAACCGACTTAAAAAAGGAGGAGATTCTCAATTCTTCAGAATCTAATTTTTTTTAGTACACTCTTCGATACTAGTTGTGTACCCCAATTTTAATTGCATTGCTTTACTTATGTTTACTATCACACATATTAGAAATCATGAATGTCTTTATTTACCTTGATAGCATGACTATTCGACCACATTGAAATGAAAATTTTCAATTATATAACTTTTTGTTATATTTAAATACTCATGTTATTTATATCTCTGACTTAAACCGTCTGCACACAAAGCTTCATATAACACTGAGCTCTATACGAAGGGCGTACGGCATACAATCGCGCGCGCCTTCAGCCCAGTACTCAACAAAAGCAAGCGTAAAACCGGGACATGTCGAGCGTCCACGTTGAGTTCTGTCGGTTTCTGGAAACGGTTTAATTGTTATTAATATTTGTTTGTCCTATTTTCTTATTTTTGTTTACATTTAGAAACCTTTTTTTTTAATTATGCTTAATTTTTGTTTAAAAAGATAATTTATTATTAATTTAGAATTTACTTGGGATATGATATACCGTCAAATATACAGTTACATAGGTGGATAGCGGCTATATTTTGAGTAGTTAAAAGCATTTATTAAGAGTCCGGAACGTCTAAGTCCCGACGTTGCTCTTAATCACAACAGTGTAACATTGCCTTCCCTTTCCCTTTGAGTACGGCTATAAATTGCAATTCTGTTTATAAAACAACGAAACTTAGCGCTCTTATATTATTTTCTTTATTGTACTTCAATGATCTTATTCGTATTTTCTTATGTTTTGGTTAATAAATTCCAATGACTTCATGATTTGACCTAAAAACATTTTTTGTATCGTTTAAGATGGCAAGGATTTCTAAAAAAAAAACTTTGCTTTTTTGGCGTTCCCTGGAGCGAACGCTTCTTATCCTTTACCGAAGGTCGACACTGGAAATATTGTAGTAAATAAAAATAAATAATGTTTGGCGTGTTACCATCAGGGATCCAGCGGATGCGGCGGCGAGGCCCCGCAGCTGCTGTCCTCCGAGTGCAGCGGCTCGCACAGCTCCGTGCCCACCTGGTACACCACACAACACACTTGTAGCTACACCACTAAGTAATCTCATACGCACCGTGCAGCTCATCGACAACACCATATGGGTATGTACATACAACATTAAACCCTTTTTAACGCCCGATTTCTGGAGGCTTTAAATTGCTTCTTGTTCATTTATTTAATAATAATACTGTAAGACTGTAAGACGACCCCAACTTGGGACAAGGCTAGGCAGACGAAGAATAGTGTATTTATGGTTTGCTGGTAGAGAATGCATTCTGTTATGCAGTCTGCCTATATAATTATTTTAACATTGAAAAAATAAATATGATGAGTGTTTACCTTAAGTACATCGTGTAGAGAGCTCATACTGCCGAGACTGAGCGGCGTTATCGATCGCTCGAGTAGCAGCGAACCGCTGCCTTGTGACCCGCCGCCTATTGACCTGAAGGAGACATTGATTTATATTAATAGTAATAATTATACATAGGGTTTAGTAACTGCAGATTCTTACAAAAACACTAATATGAATGTGCTAAGTTTCAAAGATAGTTGTTTACTTTTTCCCATCTGTTGCCCATAGCACAATACATTACATTAGGTACAAGTAGGAAAAACATATCCCGTGAGTTGTGGTGGTGAATAAATTATTTTAGCTATCTCCGTACATTATTACTCAACAATTTTTCTAATTCCAATTCAAAATTCTTAACTGTGAACTAAGTGTAGGTAAAACAGGAACATTTTACAATTGCAGCAAAATACCAACCTCATATTTATAAGCTGGTGATATATATATAATGTGATGTTGTACCTGTCCATAGGCCTGTGGTGGTGCGGCGAGGGCGGTGACGGCGGAGCCTCGCCCGCCTGCAGCCGCGCGCCACTACGCCACGAACCTATAGGGAAAACACAGGTATTACAACCATTGTCATATTGTATAAAATTTAGCAACTTTAAAAGGAGGTTCCAAGTTCGAATATTTTCATGCATATTAACGCGTTTTATCTGTAAATTGTGAGTTGCTCAAACCAGGACGAATTTGAATTTCCATGCGCTTGCTGCTGTAGAGCGGGGCATCGTCTGCAGTCTCCACTGTGGTGGGCAGGTGTACCTAGCCCAGCAGTGGGACAGTGAGAGTGGCCTACCGTTGTAGGAGCCGGTGCCGTGTGATATAGTGAGCGGCGAGGTGCGCTTGCTGCTGTCTCGCGAGCTGTAGAGCGGGGCATCGTCTGCAGTCTCCACTGTGGTGGGCAGGTGTACCTAGCCCAGCAGTGGGACAGTGAGAGTGGCCTACCGTTGTAGGAGCCGGTGCCGTGTGATATAGTGAGCGGCGAGGTGCGCTTGCTGCTGTCTCGCGAGCTGTAGAGCGGGGCATCGTCTGCAGTCTCCACTGTGGTGGGCAGGTGTACCTAGCCCAGCAGTGGGACAGTGAGAGTGGCCTACCGTTGTAGGAGCCGGTGCCGTGTGATATAGTGAGCGGCGAGGTGCGCTTGCTGCTGTCTCGCGAGCTGTAGAGCGGGGCATCGTCTGCAGTCTCCACTGTGGTGGGCAGGTGTACCTAGCCCAGCAGTGGGACAGTGAGAGTGGCCTACCGTTGTAGGAGCCGGTGCCGTGTGATATAGTGAGCGGCGAGGTGCGCTTGCTGCTGTCTCGCGAGCTGTAGAGCGGGGCATCGTCTGCAGTCTCCACTGTGGTGGGCAGGTCTAGTAGTCTCTGCGATCGGATGCCATCGCCTGGTCCCATGTGCGAGAGATGAGCGAAGTTCGTTGGAGCGGAGATGAGACGTGACCGACGTTCCGACCTGAAAGACAAACATGGGTCAGAATTTTGATGAAAATGCAGATTTCCCAAAGTTCCTGAATGGCAGCAAAAGAGAATTAATGTTTCGTGCACATTAGGCACGACCGACACGTGAACTTAAAACAGAATGATGCCATAGTTGAAGGAAAACAGTATTTATGATGGAGGATAAGCTCACTAACACACGAGCCGCATGTAGTCAAACGAGAAGTGATTGTACGTCGACATTCCTACTTCAAAGTTGCAATGAGGCCGGCCGGCGTCAACGCGTCAACGGCTGCCAACGAGATGTGTCCTGCATATGCTGGTAACATGCCGCTTATGAGCGCTAACTCTAAATGTGAAGTTTTGTGTCTTCCAAGCTTACAATAGTTGGCCAAGTAAAGTTATTTTATGTAAAGTAAATGAGATTGGATGAAATAGAAATACTCCGTGTCATTATTCACCAAAACCGTAAACGGCGTCACATATATAACTAGCGAACATTATTACGTATATAATATACTCACAATCTATTATGCGCCTCTATCGCTTGGTGTGATTGTTCCCTGATTGAGAACCGTCGTTTGGTGCCCCATAGTGATGTGTCGACGGCGATCGGAGGGTCCGAAGCTCGCGGATCTATAATACAGAATGTTTAATATACAAATGATGTACAAAAAAAGATTTTTAAATGTACAGGACTAAAAATAAAGAGTCAAAGTTAATTGTTGATTGAAGAGTATTGGAGAAGGATCTGCATAATACTTTTTTCAAGTCAGGTAAA
The DNA here is from genome assembly GCA_905146925.1 of Autographa gamma. Classification (NCBI taxonomy): domain Eukaryota; kingdom Metazoa; phylum Arthropoda; class Insecta; order Lepidoptera; family Noctuidae; genus Autographa; species Autographa gamma. Next base: position 2,397,001 of record LR989875.1, read on the forward strand.
TCTAACAAGTTATTAAGTAACTAATCGAAACAGACAGAACAGATTCAAATTGTCTCATGTACTTAAATAATTATAGCATACTCACGTGTCAACAAGGGCCTTAAATAGATGATGAAAGGCGCCGCGTCACTGCTGAAGGGGAACCCGTTCCCGCTGCCGCCGCCCACGCAACATATCCACCCCGTCTCGTCTAGCGGCCGGGCGTTTGCTAAAATAAACATTTTATATAATAATTAACTTTTTTTAATGCTATTTATATAATAACACACTTTGAAATGAAGAACTTTAAAACAAAACACGAGTTTAATACGATCATTATAAGGCACAATTTATTTGTTATTCCTATCAAAAATAAAATTTATTCTAAACGTTTTACACTATTTGACAAGAGTTTCGCAGCAGAGAGACCTTATGAGTGTTAAGTCTTAATAATTAAAACGATACTTGAACATAATTACATGAAATACGGTATAGTTCCACCTCAAAGATAATTTTACTATACTACAGCACTGCTAGAATTCTAATGCACCTTTATTTCTTATAAACTATTGGTATTTAATATAATTGCAACTTACGTATATTCATAGTCTGCACCCAGTCTCCAGTCTCGATGTCGTATACGTCGATATGCGTCGCGGTGAATATTAGTAAATGTGAGTCGTTTATCGCTGAAACAAATAATGTCAATCAATATTACATATAAAATCGGTACTGCGAGGGTTGGTTTGAGGTGGCTGGAGAGTTCGAGACGGATAAATATGGAAAGACTTGGGCCTTTTCCCAGCAGTGGGACAAAACAGGACCATAAAAAATCATATCTTAGTTCCCTTTTTTGCTGACTCACAACAAAATAAAAGACGTCTGATCGCTTTTCAGTGAAACTGTGCAAATAATTGACCACTGCACAGAAACGAACAAAAAAGGTTACTTGAACTTTGACCATATTTATATGTCGTACTTTTGCGTGACTAGGAATACGCGACGTACTTACACATGCTCGCCACTACACAAGGTGTCAAGTCTCATTAGTAATTATATTTTTCTCTATCATTTGGCCTCTTCGAGAAAGCGTTCCTGACACATGTCAATTGGTCTTGCTCCTGACCGACGCAAGCGAGTTGAACACGAGCAGCGTGTCGCTCGAGTTGTGCGAGAGGAACAGGCCCTCTAGCCAAGTAACATTTCTACAAGCGTTAACGATGAACGCAAATGACATTTCATTTCGACAAGTCACGTGACCTGGACTTGTCACTTCCATACATTTAATGTCAGTTTAGCGATTTCTATCATCGTTAACGCTTGTGGAAATGTTACTTGGCTACAGGGCCAGGTTCGCTTGGTTCCCGACGTGTAATACACAAGACTGACTCACCATGATGCGTGGGGTGTGCAGTGTACATGAGCTCTGTGTCCCGCGCCCTGTGCCCGTTCCTGTCGACGTAGAGCGCCAGGGAGTTGAACACGAGCAGCGTGTCGCTCGAGTTGGGTACGGGTGCACAGCCCAGCGGCCGAGCGCCCGAGTGCGAGAGGAACAGATTCACTTGGTTCTCGGGGTGGACTAGAGCTGTAGATAGAAAAATATAAGTCAGTTTTATATTATACATAATAGATTTCGTTGGTGAAAATTTATAATTTTTCCAACAGTCAGCCATCGAACACAGCTGGACATAGCGATTGTGAGGGGTAGTAGCGTGCCACACACCCGTTGGGGACGATGGTCAGGAGTACCGAATTAAAATTAATAATAAATATTTTACTTTGTACAAACAAAATTATAACATCATGGGATACATCATTGGGAAGGTTTTTTTTTGGACTTTAACTTTCGTTCAGTTGAAAGGTACAAACATCGGTGTGTGAAAAAAGTTATGGGACAGGTAAAGGCGTGTGTTGCCTGACGTGTGTGATGTATGTGTGTAATACTAACACTGCGCCGGCTGATCTAGATGCGGCCTCCGGGGGTCCGGGAGCGCGTGCGCCGCGAACCCGCCGCGGTAGCCCAGCAGCAGGCGCGCGCCCGCCAGCTGCACGCTGCACACGGCGCCGCACGCGCGCAGCTCCGCCACGCGCACGCGACGCGCCGCCGTGCGGGTTATCTCGTACACGTTTACCACGTACGCGTTCTACGGATAGACATACGATTTATAGGAATATACGACAATAATGGATTATTTTGACGTGGACACTGGGCAACAGCTAGTGGATTATATCCACTGGTCGTTATAAACCAAGCGGGCAGATTTTCGATTACAGAGTAACATAATGAAATTGGGCTAGTCGTTGGACAGCACGCGGCCTGAACCACACGTGACTTAACAAACGATAGAGAAAATTCTGCATGTACTTTACCTCGATTTACCAAGTTTAGATAATTTACAAAGTCAATATATACAAATTTTCAGACAGTTTTGTGCAATAGATAAAGTGCTTCAAGAGGAAGGTATGTCTAATGCATACATATTATAACACAGATAGGCCGAGAAATTCTGGATACCGGGCGAAGTGGGGCGGGTCGCTAATATAGCATAAACTGACGCACTCAAGTGCGCGGATCGGTACGAGGCGGACGTGTGTCACCACTGCTGTCATAATGTATGGGAACAGGGCAGGAAGTAACTAACCTGTCGCTTGCACAGCACAGCGAAGCCATGAGCAGCGTGCGACAGAGGGCCGGCGGCTAACGCGAGCGCGCCCGTACTCTCGGCCAGCTTGACGCACTCCACCTCAGCGCACTCGAGCGCGCGGATCGGTACGAGGCGGGCGTGTGTCACCACTGCTGTCATAATGTATGGGAACAGGGCAGGAAGTAACTAACCTGTCGCTTGCACAGCACAGCGAAGCCATGAGCAGCGTGCGACAGAGGGCCGGCGGCTAACGCGAGCGCGCCCTTACTCTCGGCCAGCTTGACGCACTCCACCTCAGCGCACTCGAGCGCGCGGATCGGTACGAGGCGGACGTGTCGACCGCGGCCGGCTATCACCACTGTAAATAATAATTATAGTATTATAATTTATTTATTATATCAAGGAAGCTAAACGATGCATCTGCTGTCTCCAGAACAAAAAACATTGTAGACTTATTGTTAGACGTATTTTACGATATTTTTTGTATTACATAGAGCTGGTTGTATAGAAAACACGACCACGACGGACATGATCAATGACCTACAGTCTACCATAAATAACCTAAACTTTAGGTCATTAACCAGTCCGTAATGGGTTAAACACATCGAATTTTACTTCATGAAAAATATTTTACAGAAAAATACAGACTAAAAAAAAAATATGTAAAGAAATTATAAAGTAAGCATCAAATACAAGGTGTAATACAATTGATGCTAGTTAAGGAAGTAGTCGGTTCAGAATAGGCATCTTAATCGAATTCCGAAAAAAAAAATCATGTTAATTTTTCAGGAAAACTTCCTTCACAAGTGTTGAATTAGAAACATAACAAATCAATTTAATCTTTAGTTTAAAGTAATTTGAACCTTAAGTCAAAGGAATAAAGTCCAATTTGTATTTCTCGTACGTCGCTAGTTTTCTTACGCACACATAAACCATAAAACATTTTAAATATTTAAATTGTTAGAACGCGAATAATAAATATTCAAAGAAATTTGGAACTTACTGCAACGAAATAAAGCTTATCTAAATGTACTTCCGACTTTGTAGTCGGCATTTTACATTGTTGTGTCAAAAAGACGCGAAATCCCTAAAAAAATATTGTACGTCATTTGCTAATGTAAACATAATGCATGCGAGTGAGACGCAAACATTTCCCGCCACCCTCTGACCAATGAGCGCCGCACGCGCCGCGGCCGCTCGTGCTGCTGCAGCGCCAAGAGCGGCAACCGCCCGCCTAACATCAAAGACGATTAGTCATCCGCCGACAGCGTGCTGTGAATGTTTTATAATTTATGTTGTGACTTGTGACCTTGACGTGAAGTATTGCACCTGATGGATAGGTAGCTGGGGACCCATGTAGTGGTCTCTCTGATAAGGGGAGTGGACGCCAGAGGATTTTTATTTGTGGCTGTTATAAAATCGCTAGTACAATTAGGTAACAACTGTCGATGACCTCAAAAGTAAAATAAAACTCGCGTTTGTGACAGTGAACAGTGATACTCGAGTACTAAACTAACTAAAATACCTTGAAAAAGCCGGTAAGACCTAAAGTGAATCGAAAAATACGGCATTTTATTGAACCATTGTTGTGAATGTGACGAAGAAACAAAGAAAGTTAGTGTTTCTACATAATGTTCAGTTTTGTAAGTACCTACAACTTTGTTCTAATTCCTTTTATGCCGCGTTTAATTACCTACGAGTGTAATAGGTACGGCGACTCGGGCGCCAACCCCTCCACGCTACGTTATTGACGATAAGTACCTACATCTCAAACGATTGAAAGTCGCACACCGATTTAAAGAAACATACCGTTATTATGTCTAATTTATTATGTTTAATTTACTTCTTAACACACACATCAAACATCGAATCATCGAAACGTCCGATCAGCCTGGAACTGTGACGAAAACATAGAAACCTATTTTACTAGTTAGAAAACTGTCAATAACTTATACCATGATAATATCCAGCTTAGTGTGAACAGTAGTTAGGTATTAGAGAAAATTTGAGTTTAGTTAGAATGTTCGATCAATGAACTAGTGCCTAAACAGCTGACGAACAATCGAGTGAGCGCGCCTGTGTGCGTGCGTAGGTTAATACGACCAAACGTTCAACGTAAAGTCGGGCATCTATTAGATGAAAAATTTATAGGTTTGGTTCGTCTAAATTAAATTATAGGCCACATAAGGATATTATAATTTAATAATCTAATTGGGGTGTCTGAGGCTATGATCAATATTATTTTACACCTTGTATATCAAAAAATAATAACGTTAACATATCCAAATCACCTATATTTAAAATAAAATTAAAAGTGGCAGTGAATTGTCAACATATGTGCGCTGCACATACACTGTAGGTAGAAATGTGCAATGCCCAAATTTTACATGAAAATCAACTGTGCAATGCACAAAGTTTAAAAGTTAAACCATAATATTTAAAATAAAGGAAAGAGAAAATAGATAAATGGGTAACAAAGGTGTAATAATTAACACACGTAAATTTAAGTCTTCGTAAATATCCATACGTTTGCAGTCCATTGCGTAGTTCGTTCACGATGTATCGCGTCGCGCAATTCCGGTGAATATCAAAGGATTTCCCAAGTATTGCTAGAGCAACGAAATCCGTTGGCATTCACCGAGATCGAACGACGCTTTCCGCAGATGTTCGGCTGTTTTCGTAGATGAAATCGCTATCTTCACAAATACACATTTTAAATACACAATAATAATATGAAAAATTGCTTGTTAGAATAACGTTATACGTATCGTCTAGTTAAAATTCAAAACTTTTACAAAAAAGCAGGGTTTTAGAGAAAATACGAGTAACACATCTTACATCATTAATCGACATACTAAGATTATTGTCACAGCACAAATTACACGATTGTGAGAATATTGTTGAGCACTATGTCTTCACAGATAGTTTCCCGAAATCTGTATTATAGTATGTACTAGGCAGGTAGTGTGTACTCACCGAGCAGCTGTTCGTGCGGCACGTACGCTATGGTAGAGACCGGGGCGTGCGCACGTCGCGGCGTGAGCTCTGCTCGCTCCAGGTCTACGAGCGCTAGTCCCGCCTCCCCGCCGATACAGACGCGGCCGCGCTCCAGTACGCATGCGCAGAGAGCGTTGCGTACAGCGGCGGCTGCTGTCGTGTCGAGAAGGACGCAGGCGGCGTATACCTGCGCGGTGCACATGTACGATATAGTTATTTATACGTCAACGCAATAAACGTGCCTTTGTCGCGTTCAATGTATTATATGAAAATTATTCGTGTATGGTGTGTTGTGTTACCGAAAGGGTATTTTCTTATGTTTTCAGAATTACAGGTGAAAATATATATATTTATTTCTTTATTATTAAATAAAGAAAATCAGATTATTGGCATCAAATAATTTTTCCCCAAAATCGTATGTTAGATGAATTCATCGACAATTTTGGATAGATCGGTAACACAATGTGTGTGATAGAAGAGACGAAAGAGGAGATAGATCTGAAAATACCTCCTAACAGGGGCATTTGGAGTTGCTTACGGCAATCGTAATATAAGTATGATTCCTTTGAGGAAGGATGAATGTGAATACAGTATTTTTTTCTATATAAAATGAAGTGGTGTTCAGGTTTCCTAAATTTCCAAGACTAGCACAATTTAGCTCTTACTGACTAGGTAAAATACTTACACATTTATCAGGCAGGTTATTTCTCTTGAGTATCCTATGCAGTTCACTGAGCGCCACCACCCACTTGGTCTTCTCAGATTCTGACTCAGCCAACATGAGCGTGTGCGATCGTTTACCGCCTTCTAGTTGTGACGTTGATATCTAGATATAAATGTTAATAAATTAAGTATATATAGAATACTAGGTAAATTAAAAACAGGCATACCAACAGACGACACAAAAGTAACGTAATAAATTATACCTAAAACAATTAATAATACTTTATGTTTTGTTTATATTTATCGAAACGAATAAATAACTTTAACCTAGAGATATCTAAATATCTCAAAAAAAAACTTCCGAATGCAAACTGTCCCATCAGCTGATCACTCATGACATCACTACATAGTATAAAACAAAGTCGCTTTCCGCTGTCTGTCCCTATGTATGCTTAGATCTTTAAAACTACGCAACGGATTTTGATGCGGTTTTTTTTAATAGATAGAGTGATTCAAGAGGAAGGTTTATATGTATAATACATGCATAATATAGTAGAGGAACACGGATAATCTTAGAGATTTCTAATGTAAGGACGTAAATGAACAATTTTTTTGCGCTTTCATTGCAAACGCTGGCTGAACCCTACGAGATAGATCAAAATAATGTACTACAGTTTTGTGCACCTTAAAAAGATCTACAAAAAAGTCTGCGGGGCATATGTCTATCTCTTGAGGATAACCCACAATAACCATTTTTATCGTTTATTTATTACTTATTTACGAAAAAGCGATTTTAAGCAATACAGTATTAATCCTTAACAAAAAAGTATCTTTAATAAATTGTGCATGTAATATAGATCAACATTTCCCTTTACAGCAACTAATTTAAATGAATATTTTCGAAGCGTTTAGGCGCGATTGGTCCAATTCGCGATTGGACCAATTCACCATATTTGCGATTGGTCCAATTCGCGATTGGTCCAATTCGCAATTGGTCTCATTCGCGATTGGTCCATTTCGCGGTATTTCCAAACATACATTTTGAATGAAATATGTTGTCGCTCGCTTCGCTCGCTCTTTTGCAAGGTCACAATATTTAACCTAACCTATTGATTTCTGTCACATAGTCGAACCTAACCAAGCCATGGATATCTGGGCCTTTATCGGTTTTATACTAAGCCAAGGGTTTCATTTGGGTTCGACAACAAGTTGACGGCAATCATGACATGCTTTTTCATATACCGTGCGTTATTGTAAATCCTAAGATTTACCAAGTGAATTATGCCGAAAGTACGAAAAGCAAACCTTTATGGACATTTACCATCAAGAATTGGTATATTTTAGGTTTACTGTGGTTTGCTTTTACAGTAACATGTACATAATATTGTATAATTTCGGCAACATTGGACATTGCCATTTTGGACGAACCGCGAATTGGACCAATTGCGAATTGGACCAATCGCGAATTGGATCAATTGCGAATTGGACCAATCGCGAATTGGATCAACTGCGAATTGGACCATTCGCGAATTGGACCAACTGCGAATTGGACCTTTTTTTGAACATTGGACCAATCGCGAATTGGACCAATCGCGCCTAAACGTTTTCGAAGATATTCCAAATTTAAAACGCATTGACATAGGGGGCCGCGCGGGGGCCGGGGGGCGCGTGCCTTTACCAAATAGTGCGTCCAAGTCTGTGCTTCGCCCAACAGAACTTTATGATTGTGTAGTTACATTTGGTATCAGCGTTGTACCCGAGAAAAGCCGGGGCGGGCCGCTAGTAACACATATTATTACGTTACTCATACTGATTAAGTTTATAAAGGAAATCTATTACAAGATGTATAAATGAAGATGATTGTGTACCGAATGTGTGTTGTATTTTTTTATTTATCACTAAATCTTACACCTGATTTTACGAGTACCTAAAACAATATCCTGGTACAAAAAACTACAATATAAATATCCTTACCCTAAATATACAAGGTATGTCTCTCTTGCTGGCGTGAATGACGTCCGACTCCTTGACGGAAGCCACGCTGAACTCCGGGTCGCGCATGTCTAGCACTTGGCTCACACATACCGATGGTAAGGCGTTCCTGTGGGTATAATAATCTTCATATAGATATCGTCAAGCGATGTGAAGGATTTTTTAACAATAGGTTTACTCTTTTCGTTCAAACATCAAATCAATTTTCGTGATTCTCAGTCAAGTTAGGGATTGAAATCATAGCATGACGCTCGTTAGCAGTTGTTAAGTGTTTACTATACTTATATACTTATAATATAACTGATTTTTTTAAGTAAGTACTTCACTACATAACAACATCGATCACAAAACATTGTCATAAAAAAACCTTATGCTTATTCCTTAAGGTTGTTTTTTGCCATTAAACACTTTTTAACAATTTACTACTTTCGACTATAGAAATTTACATAAGACTCGGTGAGTTTTTGTGGTCGTTTTAGTTTCACATAATGAGGCAATGCTGTAAATAGGGACAATAAAAATGCATAAGTAACAAGTTAGGCTTTACAAGCCACCAGAGAGCGCATTTAAGACATCATAACTAGTCCGAGTCGCTGTCACCGGACACGGTGAAGAGGACTATTTACATAAGTAACAAATAGCGGTAGCGAAACTAACCTGTCTTGTGATATGTCGTAGAGGAACAATTTGAAGTCGCAGACCACCACAAACTGTCTCATCCATCCTTTCTTTACTCCGCCCGGTTTTGGCACCTGTGTACAACAAAGACATCGCTATATTTTTCATTCACTATATTCACTTCTTTATTTGAGCCGAGGGAAGCACTGTGCTACTTCGATTCTTCTCTACAGAAAAAATATAACAAGGGTGTTACCGAAAGGGTATATCTATCCAAAAGGGGTGAAAAGTACATCTGGTACAGAGTCAGTTGACAAAGTTTCAGCTCAAAATGAGTTATTTAAATAATTGAATCGTTAGCAACTGACGAAATAAAAAATTGACCCTTTGGTTTTTATTTGGTTTCCAAATAGTGAGCCTCTAAAAGTAGCTATTTGGAAACCGATAAAGAAATAAAAACTGAAAATTACTTGGACCCAACATGTTGCACAGTTAACTTTCAACTGAACCCTCAAGTCGTATGCAATACTGCATACGTGGCGTAACCTTCGATACAAATGAATGTGTTTTATTATTTATAGTTTAGCCGCTGCATGCGTCATACAAGACCTCAGTTAATAAGTCAGTGGCGATCGATACTGTGTATTCAGTATCGATCGGCCTAGTAAGTGCATTGCAGTCTATTTCAAGGTGATATGGAATATGTGATTTACCACACCGTGGGAAGCACAAAAATCGTTTTGCGTTGAGTTAAACATGACCCACTAAATCTGACTGGACCAAAATGGAGGTACGCCCTTGAGCCTGTTCATCGGGTATGTCTACTGTTATCTGTCAAGTTGTGTGTCAGTTCGTTCCCATCGATATCTGTGTCTTTGTTTGTCCGTGTCTGCCTCTATCACTGTCTGCCTGTGACTTACCGAGCTAATGTGTACCGCTAGGCCGCACGTGTCGCACACTCGCCCTGTCTCTGTCTCTGTCCTACCTTAACATATCCCTCGTAGGCGGTGCCCTGCCCGCGCGCGGGGTCGATGCCGAGCGGGCGGCGCGAGCGCTCGGCGGGCAGCGGGCAGCGCGGCGCCACGCGAGCACAACACCACGTGTGTACCGCTAGGCCGCACGTGTCGCACACTCGCCCTGTCTCTGTCTCTGTCCTACCTTAACATATCCCTCGTAGGCGGTGCCCTGCCCGCGCGCGGGGTCGATGCCGAGCGGGCGGCGCGAGCGCTCGGCGGGCAGCGGGCAGCGCGGCGCCACGCGAGCACAACACCACGTGTGTACCGATAGGCCGCACGTGTCGCACACTCGCCCTGTCTCTGTCTCTGTCCTACCTTAACATATCCCTCGTAGGCGGTGCCCTGCCCGCGCGCGGGGTCGATGCCGAGCGGGCGGCGCGAGCGCTCGGCGGGCAGCGGGCAGCGCGGCGCCACGCGAGCACAACACCACGTGTGTACCGCTAGGCCGCAAGTCTCGCACACCACGCCTTGCCGGGTGAGACCGATCTACACGGAAATACAGGCCATTTATACAAGACATATAAGTATATTTATGCCGCTGGAAATGGATAACATTCTGACTATAATTATATGTTCGTTACAAGCACAAGTTCGTCACGATTGAACGCGCGTCTGCGCGTATCGCGCGCGATATGCTTCCCTTAGCAAACTTGTTCATACCGAATTCGAGAGATGAAGAACACGCGATAGAATAAATTCATAGTTAATTAACTATCGGAACGCTATATTCCAAACATGTACGATTATTTAGTTCGATCAGACTTCAATCGTCAAATCACATAATGGAATAAAATCAGAACACGAAAATTCGACGAAAATCACTGAAATAAATACACATACAAAAAAAAATAGTCTATGATATAAGTACTTACCATAAGCGACGTACAGTGATTACATTTCGTCGGACTACTGAAAGTCCGCACTAAGAACTGGTGGACTTTCTGCTTGCCTGGCACGGAGGGGCCTAATGATGGATCCTACGATAAAATATACATTTATGTTACAGTCGTAGTTATATTATATCGTAGTTATGTTATATCTTAATTAATGTCAATGTTTTAGATGTCACAATAGGTGTGATCCTAGAATTTCCGACTAAAAAGTCCATTCTAAATGTTAAGAATTTGAAGCATTTCCATTTTTGGTAGTTTGAGTAACGTTATGAGAACATTGCCCACTGAATGAAAATGAATTTTACCTATAGACAGAAAAACTGATTAAGAAAACTTTGTTTAAATAAGGTTATCAATTTGCTTTTAACTTTATTATGAAACAAGCAGCATTTTCTTCCCTGAACACTCAATTATTTTTAAACTTCAAAGAAGATAATTCAGACCCGCATAACATATAAATGTGAGAAAAAAATAACAAATAAAAACATCCTGATTCTTATTCTGAAAAGTAATGTTCCAAAAATACAAACTTCATTTTGAACGCTTAAAATACTTCTCAAATCATCAACAGGTAAACCGTGTTCCACGGGTAAGTTTCCCACAATCTACGACCGCACAAATCCAAAACCCTCAATATACATAAACACTCACCGTAGACATCTCACTCGGCGAACTCTTGCTCGAAGCTGGTGACGCAGCCCTCGGCTCCAGATCGTCTTGCAACTCGACCGAGCCGGACAACGCGGCCGATTGCTGCGACCCGTACATCAACTGGACGGAATAATGTGTTCTATAGATATATTACCTTATGTATTTATAAATAAATAAAACGAGGATAAGTTATTAATACTTTTTTGTTTATTAGAGCATTGTGCTGAGATTATATATTGGTATGGACTGATTGGAAACTGATTTGATTTTACACATTGTTAAGCATAGAAGAAGAGGTTTACGTTATGTAAAAGATATATCTTTATATACATCCTTTGAAATCTCGCAAAACCTGTAGCCTTATCCTGTAGTACATTATTTCAGTTTTACATTACCTAAATACAAAAACATAAATGTATTATTATAACACAATGTTTTAGTCAAATGTTAAGTTGAAATAAAGCATGATATTAATTAATGAACTTTTTATTGCATTGGCGAATATCCCGGTTTAATCCTTAACCAAATAAGTGGCAAATTAATATGATTTTAGTTTTCGAATAAAAATATTTTGGACTTCATATAATATGGTTTATGCTATATGAAGTGCAAAATATCTATTTCAAGTACTCCTAATTCGGGTACAATCATCTTTTGACAGTCCATATTCTGTTATCGACCAAAATATGTGTACTATGGAATGTGCGAAATTGTTAGGCGAAACTTGGAAAGCATATAATATAACATCTACACCATCAATTATATTGATAGTGTAGATATTATTAAAATAAATCATCATCATCTACTGGGAAACACAGCATCCCATAGTAAGACTGGTTGTCAGAATTGACTAAACGACTGCCAAAGATCAACGTATACAGTAAATATTACTAAAATAATGAAAAAACATATAATACCTTTGCATTGCAACAATGCTGGTTTCTGTAACGGTAGTGCGGCGACATCTGTGCAAGCAACAGATAACAAAAACAAAATTGCCAAACAAAAATAATAAGCATTTTATACATTAATTATAACACTGTATTTTATTTGAGAAAAGTTGGCAAGACCACCAAGTAAACCTTTAAATATTTATCTAAAAACTTCATCTATTTGATACGATACAATGTCATAATTAAAAAGTAACTGTCACCTTAAAATTAGTCACAAAATTAAGCTTTGAAATGTATTCCAACTTAAAAATACGATGATCCAAAATCCAAACAAAGACAAGACATTTTTATGTATCAATTAATCCTTTACTTTATTAATTGACTATTTCTTAAGTGATGCTAATATCAAAATATTTTTTCCTTAAAAAAATCAATACTTTTAATTAACTAAACAACAGTTTTATTTCAAACTTGCGACACATCTATGGTCAAAAATAATATAACACTAATAGGCTCTACTAATATAAAACTACACTAAACTAATACTACCAATATCAAAACACTATACAACATTGGAACACATTTCAAACAAATTAAATGATGAAACAATGTAAATGAAACGAATAACAGAAAGCATTATATTGCTACAGCTTGTCAATGTAAAACCTACCTTCTGTTCATTGATGGAAGCCACATTGTCGTAGTGCCGCTCCGTCGGCGCTTCCTTTAGGAATTGGTCTAGGTAGCTCATTTGTGACGGCGGCCGATCCAGGACTGAAAAATAAATTAATAATTTAGGAAAGGATAAATAATTGTGTGTTCTAGTGTTTTATTTTTATTTGAAGTAAATAAACAACGTTTTGTGTCCTGCTAGTTTTTCATGAATATAGTAGAGGTTATGTAGACCTTAATCTTTATTCTCAATTGGAGTATGGTGACAAAAGAACTATATGATACAGTCACCATACTCGTAAATGTTTCGAAATTACTATTTACACAAAAAATAGAACACTAGAACACATTGATCAGTTAAAAACTAATTAGGTATTTAAAATATTAAGATATATTATAAAGTATAATGAAATAAAACACATAAACCAATCCCAACCCAAACCACGTTCACAAAAAGTAATTAAAAACGTTACAACTATTAGATATTTTAAGTATAGTCGAGCACAAACGTGTTAAATCATTATAATAAAAGCATTACTGCTCATTATTTTAGTTAACTGCCGGCGACTTCAAAAAAAACAGATCGTATTTGTGCCTTTTCTTTTAGGCTAGCTATTTGCAATGTTTCTGGTATTTTTGTGCTCGACTGTACATGAACAAATTTTAGTCAGTGCAAGACCGGGACTATGACATGCCATTGGACGCTTACAATTGACGCTGTACAAACGATTTACTTCAGCACACGAGAATAATTCTGCGCCCCTTAGCGATAGGTCGAACTCTCCAGACCGCGGTCACGACCCTCGGGAAGTGGTTCACGAAATGGAGAATCGAAGTCAACCCTACCAAGAGCGCAGCCGTGCTCTTTAGCAAGAAACGGCAGCCTCCCGCTCCCCCTCCACCTATAACCCTCTTCGGCAAGTCTATCCCTTGGGAACAGCAAGCCAAATACCTGGGTATAATCCTTGATCGGAAGCTTACCTTCATAGCTCATATTAAAGCGGCACGCGCGCGAGCCGCCTTCGCTCTCGGCCGACTTCATTGTATGTTGAACAAGCGCAGTAAACTCTCTCTTACTTGTAAGAAGAGAATTTACACTGCGTGCGTGAGACCTATCATGACTTACGGCAGCGTCGTATTCTCTCACGTACCCGATTATCGACTCAAACGAATGCAAACTCTCCAAAACCGTTTCATGCGTAGAGCCACAGGCGCTCCAGGTTACGTCCGTAACTTGCAGTTGCACTGTGACTTAAAGCTGCCAACAATCAAGCAGTTCATGAAACGCGCCGCGATTCGATTTTTCGACTCCTCCGAAACCCACCGTAACCCGCTAATCGTAGCGGCCGCGCGATACGTACCTTCCGTAATATCTAAGATTAAACGCCCCAGACATACTCTCTCCTACCCCGATGATAAAACAACGCTTCTCCAAGAAGCATTCGATTTAGCTAGCAGTAGCAATACAAAACACAACCGCCGTATATTACGTCCTCGCCGGCGAGGCCCGTCGCGTATTATAAATAATAATAACGTAAATGTTATCCTCCCGTCCCTAGATCAAGCTGGCCCGAGCCGGCCAAACTAGCAATAAAAATATGTCCCTAAATAATAAAAATTTTGATCCAGCCATCCCTTGCTGTTTTGCTTTATTAAGATTGTTAGCAACGCACTAAGTCGAGGTCCGAACCCCGCAGGGGGTGCCCTTAGTAGACGTTGCTAACGTAGTTAGTTTTTCCTATTGCTCTGGCTGGAGGCCTTAAGGTCCTCGCCAAAAGTCCGGTGAAGCAGTCAAAGCCTGCGCTCAGGCTAACTGCAAAGATCTCTACCAAAAAAAAAAAAAAAAAAAAAAAAAAAACGAGAATAATTCACAAAATATTGATTATACTATTAAAATGGCGGACATTTTGTAGTAAAAATATATAAGTATATAGAACTGAAACCCTCAAAAAAACATAAACTGCTATAATATACTTTGGACCACCACCACCCATTGAATTAAAATAACGAATTGTAGTTAATTACTAATTAAGTTATTGTTACACTTTAGAAAAATACGTTACGCTAAAATCGTCTTTTACTTGGTAACGACATTAAATAATATCCCAATTTCTTCCATATGGGTGTAACGTAAATAAGTCATCATGCTTGGAATACTGCTTCTGCCCATATAAACGAACAACTCCCTCAAAAACATTAGTCTATTCCGAAGAAACAGTTGAACCCTCCCTTACTCCAGGGCAGTATATTTTTTGCAGAAATTGTTAATTTCTATGGTCAGAAGATATACTCAAAATATAGTCAAAAAAACCATTTCATCCTGTAATACACGTCGATAATCACCAACCAAATGAACCCTTCTGTATTTAAAAAATACCACATAAAAAGTCCCTTAAAACTCGTGTGCTGACGTAAAAAGTTTACAAAACAAAAACAACTGATGTACAAAGGAAATTACAATAAAAACAGATTAGTCAAAATACCTATGTGCGTATACAAACAAGTGTTAGAGGAAAAAACCAATCGCTTAGGGCGTTATGTGGTGAATGGATTACAGGAAAGACATGAAAGAGTTAAAACCATAATACTTCTAATACACTAGATTAGAAGTAACATGGTCCTAAAATGATATACGGTCTTAGTACACAATGGTCTAACTTTGAGTTACAAACAAAAATTTTAAACGGTTGCTTTATAGGAATTTTAAATGCACATAAACGAATTTCAATAGTGGAAACTTAAGAGTTTTACGGTAATATACCTACTTTTAATTCGTGAAATTTTTGATACGTGTCGGTTTGATAACCGATAGAGGTCATAGTTTATTTATTTTTGACAAAGCTAGAAAATAAACTCACACAGGAATCGAGAGCAACACGCAATGGTAACTAGCGTAATGTACTTTTTATAAAACTTTTGTGTTCAGAAGTATATTTTAAATATTTGTATGAAAATGGTGCATTGGATGTCCCAGTGGTAAAACATTAGGCCACTGTGTACTAGACCCGTTAGAATTGTTGTATTTGAATTATTTTCGTCACATCCATGCCACCGCAACAAGCTCAAGCATAAGCAAAGCGATTTGCATTAAAAGAAGAATTGTTTCATATTGCTTAATAACTTTTTTTGTTTTAGTAATAATCACTGTTTTGGAGTCAGTAGTAGATTACGGATTAATAAAAAAAACACCCTTTATAATACCTTATTCAACTCCTAAAAATAAAAGTATAATCAAATCGTTTTGATACTTTATATGAAGCATAAAATATAAAACAACTTTTCATATTGACAGTATTGCCAATAATAAAATTACATCAGAATTAAGAGACTCACAAAACAGTGATATTTAATTTAAAAAATAATATTTTTCCTCGACACTTGCTCATATTTACAATAGACGCCACATAGACAAAATGAAACTACTTGATAGAAAACTACGTACGCAGCACAAATACTAAAAACTTACACCTTTATAAAAATTAAACAATATCTGTCGTTATAATTATCAAGTATCAAGAATGTACAAAAAACCTTAAACCTTAAAGATTAAAAAGAAAGAAAAAACAACCCAAAAAATATACAATCAAGGAATAAAAACGATCATTTTTACAACATATGTTTTTTGAAACAGAAAAACCCAAGCCCAAAGAGGGTTTTTTAAGATTCGGAAAAAACACGTTATTCACAGCAAAGCGTTGAAAATAACAACAGATAGTGTTACAGGGACAAAATAACACACAGTCTAGGTATGGACGATTGCGATATATTCATGAAACAAAAATATTCAGTATAGAAAAGTAAAACTTAAATTTTGATATAGATAATTTTTTATTTCAAGAAAACCAGGAGTAATTGAATGAATTTGACTATGCATTAATTATTAACTTATTTGCATAATTTAAAATACCAAAATGTACTCCAAATTACTATAAGGGTCAAGTCATTAAAACATAATTTAATTACAGGAGAAAACTCAAAAAAATACACAAGACATTTAGCTTTTTTTAACTTTATAATTTTCTACTAATTTCAGTCTGCTTGCGACCACAGCCAGTGGAACCTGGTCGAAATATCAAGCATGTTTCGCGATAACTCCCGCTATTTCCATACTTATTATTGCATACTACTAGTATAAAAATATTCGCAATCGTCCACCAACAGTCACATACGATTCTACTTCTAAAGGATGTTTAGCTAATATAATAAACGAACCATTCTCTTCCTTGCCGCTCCAATACGTCGAGGATTTCGCCGATCCTTGCCTCGCTGCTTGCGCACAACTTTGTGTTTTAATTGTATTGTCATTGAGCTCAATTTTGAATGTAGGCCCGAATAGGTTGTTTCAGTTTGTGAAACATTGGTATTTTGTTAAGGACTACGGTTATCCCATTTCTACCCAGGTGGACAGTATGTTAAAGAACGAAAGGCATAAAACATAAACATAATGTAACTAATTGGGGTAATCAGAAGCTAACTTATTATCTACAAGGAATATCTTTTAGTTTAGACATTTTTTCTTAAAGACGATTAAAAAAAAACGTAATTTCTAATTAAATATTTTCAGTAAAAGATCTGTCTTTAGTTCTTTAACACACTGTGTGTAAAACCCAGTTACTCTCACAAAACAGTAAAAATAATAACAAAAAAAGATAATTAAAACAGAACTTTTAATAAGTTATGTACAAACACTGTACAAAGGTATCGACGAGTACAGTTATGCACCGAGTTACAAAATAAACCTAACAGTAAACATGAAAGACACGTTAAATGCAGAATAAATGTGCTGACAATAACTTAAACAATTAAAACAAAATTAAACGCAAATAAAAAAAAAAACGAGATTCGTTTGCTTAATTTGCAGACCGTACACAAAAACATTAAAGTCCTTTACGTATTTTTAATAATAAAATTAATTACTTTATTACAGTATTAGAAATTAATTTACGTTTTAGTTCTTAAGTATTTTTATTATTTTTAAATAGTTCAATTATGTACGGTCTCCAAACAAAACATAATAAAAGGAAAACTTAATGAGATTCTACAACTGATCTACCAGAAAAACTTATACTAAGCAATAAATAAAAGTAAAAACCCTTTTATTGTGCTGTTAATATCTTTGGCAATCGATCGGATAATACCAACTCAGTGTGTGGTATAAAAACGTGTCGAAATATAACAAAAAAAACAATATATGTTATCTAATATACAGTCATGGTAAAACCAATAAAATTCTGTCTAATTCATGCTAGGCATTTTCCTCTATTCTTCTAAAAACTAATCTAAATTTAATAAGGCATTTCCCAAAAAATATTATTCAAGCAGAAAGCATCGCAACAAACAAGCACTTTTGAATTTACACACGTACTCAATTTACATAATAAATAATAATAACAATTTAGAATGTCCCAATTTCGGTAACTCTCTGAATAGAGATTAACCAATGCAGGAGTAATTTCAGTACAACTGTGTGATATAGATATGATGTGATAGATATAGAGCAATAAATTTGAAACTTTAGAGTGCGCATATCACCAAAAGCCCAAGAAAAAGAGAGAGTTTAGCTGGGGAGTGTTTTTTCATTGTTTCTTCTCTCATAGATTCTTAGGCAGCGGTGAAGGTAGGGCGACTTAGGGTCCAGTTTATTTATTATTGTAATTGACGTTTGGAAAATTATATAAAGTCATACATAGCCTATAAAAGAAATTGGTCTTGATTTTGCCCATTGTGCAGAAGGCGCAAATTTTTGGCTGTATGTAGTCATTCATTAACTGATTAAATTATTTACCGCGCAAAGACAGCCGTTCATGTTTTAATATCGATAGTATCGATATTATTAGGTTTTGAGAAAGTTTCATTAAAACGGCTGGATTTGTTTTGACACTATTTTTACGCCGAAACAACTTCATACTAGTGCTGCCGGTTCATACCCTGATATGCGCACTCTATATTTTCTCAATCCTCTAAAGTGTGAACACAGTTACTGTTGCACTCTATTCCTTCACTCTCATAGTCCAATGAGCCGATTACCGGAGAGAGATCACTATGTATTATATAAATATATATAAACCAACACACTTACATAACCGATTCGATTATAATGACTAGTTCGAACGGGCGAGTTATCGATATACTTTAAAAATCTTTGGCAATCATAGTTTTCGACTAGACTAATTTTTCAAGACTAGATAATGAATATAATACTTTGGCGCGATTACAGTATAAAAATTGACTATGAATAAATAAAAGTTGAGTATAAAATTGTATACAAAATTATTAAAAAAACAAACTCAATATATTTGAGCACCAATTTTTTTTTTCATTAAAAAATGACTAAATGTAATGATTTCGGATAAATTAATTTGATTTGTATATTATTTTTCAATCAAAATTATTTTATTAAAATAAATTGGGAATTGAATTCTATAGCGACGAGTTTGATATTTACATGAATAACAGCAAGGAAAGTCGAGCTAATAGCTGCCATAGAACGAAAAGGTGGATCATAAAGTGTATCATAAAAATATGTTTCATGCAACATTAACTTTGTTTTTTTTTTTTGTTGTTAATAAAATAAAACAATAGAAAAAGTACATTAACTTGTACCGAAAATATAAAACCTCGTAGCTATAGAAATCACCCGCACATTACGTATCAGACGTATATTTGGTGATATATAAGTATAGCAACACCCCATATACATGACGTCACGCCTATAAACAGCGGCATATTACGCCTCAGCCACGTTCGAACTAACATCAAAATATAAACAGCACAATAAAATACACAAAAATACACCAAAGGTTTACAACAAAACGAGAAAGCGCGTTAAACGCAATAAAAACATTAAATGCCACAGATAATACATGTTCGTTAACAGACATTATTTCCGAATTTAAAATTTCGAAAACCAATCGATATGTAAATAGATTTTTTTTGGAATATCAAATCACAGTTCCAATTTCAAACACAATTAGAGTCCATATTCACACGTTTGTGTTTTTTTTTTTATACAAATAGTGTTGTGCAGTCCGTTCGTTTATTTCCGTTTTTTTCGTCGCGGACGACGTTGGACTTTGTGGTGGGAGCCAAGATTCCGTTGCCGATAATAGTGCGGTAATCGACGTGAATAGTGACGTCACGGATAAGTTTCGTATGTGTATTGGGTAGGAATGTGCGGTAACATGTAACGAAAACAAAAAGAAATGGTGCACTAAATAAACATATTTATTTATATATATAATTGTGCTGGAAATATATTTAATAGATACTTTTTGCATGACGTGCTCGTTGTAATATTTTCATAGTGCTATATTGTGCCTTAAACATAGGTAAGCTACAAAGGTAACATAATATACACAAGACAAAATAATCGAGAAATCTTTACTCATATGCGAAATGAGAAAGGTATCCAAATAAAAAAATCCCAAGCGGGGTAAGCAAACTACTATTAACCCAGTAAAAGATCACAACATAAACCCTCTTACTAACGCACTAAAACTACTATTGCGCAAATACTACTGAAAAACATAAATGACGGCAACAAAAACTACTCTACTAAATTCAGGTACAAAAATAATGTCTTTTGCAGCTGCTGCTACTTCTACTACTACTAATTAACCCTGTATTGTCATTAATTGCTTAATTCCTAATTGATATTTTAATTTTAATACATAACTATCGAATCGATTTTAATGAAATCAATGGGGAACACCTAAGCATGAACGACAAATCAGCAACTAAAGTAACTGCGTATTTTTTTAATGAAATAAAGCTACTATTTCATCGCGGTTTATTTTAGATTTTAGTCCATAGTTGCCAAGCAAGGGGCTATTAAAAATATCAAAAAGAAAACTCTACGTCGAATTGAGAACCTACTCATTTTAAATTCACCATCACTATATCCAATACTGCATTAAAGTTACCAATTTGAAGTCTCTCAAATAGCAACCTAACCCGAAAGTCTAAAAGAAAAGTCCGCGTGCAGGCTAGCTGCATAGATCTATCCCCTCGCTTACCCCGCAAGGGTACTTTCCATCTCACAAGTATATATGCAGTGTAGAACAATATAAAATGTATATATACTCACAGGAGTTGCCGGGCTGGTGGGGGGCGTCGAGTCGCGCCTGCATATCTCTGATGTGCTGCTCCTTGCGCTTCATATCGTGCGCGAGGGAGTCGAGCCGCTGACGGGTTTCTAGTAGCTCCCTGTGTTCATTGTTAGTGTTTGTTTAGTATAGGTATTATTAACCACTGGTTTCGAAAGGCTGATCAACTTTATCTGTTGTGAAATCATGTGATTGGCTGATCAAAAGAATAACAACCTATCACAGAGCTTAACAGTTGATAGAAAATTTTTGATGCTGATCAGCGTTTCCGAAACCGGGGGATGAGATTATAGTTCATTATTAATTAATACTCAAATAAAGAGCATATATCATAGAATATGCTTTCTTTGAATATAAAGAAAACAAAAACGGTAAAAAAATATTTATTTTTGTTTTCATCGTATTTGACAGATCCATGGGAAATACGTTTCCAAGAAACCAATAAAAAATTACTAGAAAACACACAAGCAAATTATAAATGGATGCCATGAATAAAACTACCATAATTGTAGTTTCAAAATCAACGTTCTTATGAAGTTAATTAGTTTTTGATTATTGGTAAATTTTAAACTAAATATAACCAAGCTATAAAATTAGTTTCATATGTAACCAAATGACTAAGTAAAATCTGATATTCACACAAGTACATTAATTTTAGTACATATTCTCAATCTCCAGCTTGTTTATACTTAGTTACATACAGATAAAATAGTAATAAAACTTTGAATTAAACATATAAATGTGAAGAACAGTAATCATTTCTCGAACGTCTTAAGTCGACCCTTTAAATTGAACACGTATCTAATAGTAATCGTTGTAAATACTTAGTACAAATAAAAACAATCTTCAAAACATGTAACATGATGATAAAAACCCAATGTTGAAATTTTTCTTGAACGACAAGGGCCGACGTATGAAATGGTAGACATAATATATCGATGTAGAAACTTAGTAAAAATAAAAAACAACTTCAAGACATGTAATGGAAACAACCCAATGTAGTATTTAATGTATTTGCTATATCTTTCTCAATGAAAGTGTACATATAATGAACATGCCTGTTCAAATACTGGTATCTTCAAACTTACGCTTTCTACGGCGCAGTAAAATCACAAAACACTGTAAGCTTACTTGGGTGGGTCGCGACTCGTTGAAGGAATGTAACTAGAGGAATAATCATTGTTGTAGTTATATCAACTTCTTCAAGACTGATTATATTTGCATATCTAGTAATATTTTCATTATATTGATAGGTGCACACAGCTATCTCAGCTCATACATTTAGACTTAAAAATGGAGGAAATATTTAAATTCTTATTTAAGAAATTTAGTTACTTACGTCTTTTTTTCTTATTGTAGTATTTTTTTTGGTACAATTCTTAAATAAATAAAAATGGTTGTGTTCAATTGGTTTTAGGCCAGCATTTGATGTGATAAAATAAGTTTGTATACGTCTTCTTCTCTTTGTTCTGTTTTTAAGTTCTTTCTGTGTGTGAGTATCTGTCAATGTCTGACATCATAGTTCCTGAACTAATAAACTGAATAAGGTACGACTGGTTTTTTTTTTTTTCAAATTACTAAAACAAGTCGATTATTTCCTAAACTTTCCATTTCTAGTTAATCCTATATATGTAAGTGTATGTATGTGTACCTCTGGCTAGCGAGCAGATCGGCCCTGGTGCGGCTGAGCTCCTCGCCGACGGCCTGCTTGGCCTGGATCTCGGAGTGCAGCGAGGACTGCAGCGTGAGGATCTCCATCTTGTCCAGCTTCTGCGAGCGACGGTTGCGCCACCCGCCCGAGCCCGCCGTGCCCCGCCCGTCCGTCACGCTGCTGCCGACCACGGCTCCGGGCGGGACCACCAGCGATGAGCGGGAAGCACTCGCTAAACACAACAGTGGCTCGGTTACTTATAAGCTCATCTTCACTATCCTTTGCTGGCTCGCAAGCGAGTAGTCTCAGAATACACAATAACGATTAGTACATGCTCTATCATACCCACAAGCTGCCTAGTCCTCAATAAGAACGCAACGAATGGATAACATTGGTTGGAACAAGTAAACATGAGCCTATTAGGATAAACCGCTAATTTAAAAATAGATACACTTTAGTCACATAACAAAGCTTAAAAATCCCTACATGAAAGGCTTGGTACTAGTAATCGTAAGTGATTAATCTGAATAATATATACTATGAGATTGATATCCAAATCGCCATGTATTCGCCATGACTTGGTGATAAAATGGAATCAAGACTGTATTTATCAACCCTGTATAACCCACTCGTGAGCATAGGTCTCCCTATATCATGATATTTTTCTCTGCTTCGTACCAGTCGCCCATAGTACTTGTGGAAACCACTCACCATGTTTAAGATACTCCAACTCCTCAGTCATCTTGGTGGCGAGCGCCTGCAAGTACCCGCGAGCCTCCTTCTCGTCTGCCACCCAGCGGATGATGTCGGCTATCTATTTAGTGATAGGAAAATGATGATGATAAGTATGTGTCTTGAGTTTGTTAGAAGAAGGATTTTAGTGCTATGTGTGGTTTATTTGGCTGTTCTATAGAATGGTATCTAAAAAAGTTTGTGTCTTGAATTGGTTAGAACACTATTAAATTAGGGCTTTAGTGCTGTATGTAATACTTTTCGCTGTGACATATGGTATAATGATATAAGTTAAAAATGGTATCAAGAAAAGTGAAGGTGAGAGTTTTAAGGTACATATTAGGGGCTATATCAATAGAGCTCTTTAGAGACGGGTTTTTATCCAGAGGCCCAGAATCATGCCCAATCTTGGGCCATCATCATCCATGGCCCATCTTGAAAACGTATATATCATCAAAGTAATATGGATATTCATAAAGGACTGAACAGACTATCAAGGTGTAATACGTTCGAAATTTATGTGCCAAATATTTAAACAAACATGAGATTTAGGCAAAACAAATATAATGCTAGAACATTAGGTTCAGTTTGCGCTAAAACTTCAAAGTGTTTTAACTATTTAGAACTAACTTTAAGTTGATTTATTTAAGTAGAGCTATCATCAATTTGCACTAGAATTGAAGGAGACATATAGTATATGTTATTTTATCACTATAAAAATTATATTCTATACTAATAAGGAAATAACAAGGTTGTGTAAACTTACATCACTGACCTGTGTCTCCCAGTGCTGCATGGTATCTCTCTTGGCTCTCAACTCTTCTAACTCTATCTCCATCTGTCTCCTCTCCGATTGCCATCTTCTGCCGTTTTCTGCCAGCTGGGGACAAAGAAAATGAGGATATAGACACAGAGTGTTATTTCACATTATAATTTTTGACTACATGCAAAAAGAACGGTTTTTAAGGACCAAGCAAATTATTTCTCATAGCTTTTATATTAAACTGCAGCAAGTAAAACTTAGCGTCTATGTTTTTAAAGTTCACTTCGTAAAGTCCAGCTTATTTCATACAAACCTTTAGAAATAATAAACAAATTCATATCCTCACTTCGGTTAATTACTTTGCTAGCCTATCTAGCATAATAATAAAGGAAAATAGACTGACTAACTAGCCACATTTTACATTATCATATATTTTCTACATTATATCGGGTCTGGATGTTTGTAGTACCTTCTTTGTCTCAAGATATCATAATAGCTATTACTTTTAGGTACAGAGAAATTTATCTAATTTTATCCAAACATAACCTAGCATAAATGCTTTATATAACTAGATAAAACACATTCCCATCCAAATCCCTAACAAGGTGCAAGGTAATGTTAATAAGGGTGCCTAACTACAACACTACAACAATGTTAATAAAGGTATAGACTTTGCTATTCACAGCGTCGAGGTCCTTCGCCAGCTTGCGGTTCTCGTTGATGAGCAGCTGCTTGTCCTCGCTGTCGCTGAGCTGCTCCAGGCGACGGCTCTCTAACTTCTCCTTCGATGTTTGGAGCTGTGAAGACAATTCAAAGTTTAGTTGAATATGCACTTGGCATATTATGTGATATGATAAGTGGAATCTTATTTATGAGGGATTTGTCTTATAAAAAGATTAATATGGCTGAAAAATATATGAAAATACATAGGTAAATAGCGACTGACTACTATGAAATTTATCTAGCGTATGAGCTATAATATTATCGATGATATTTTTTTTATATCGTTTACGAATAGAGAAAGACAGGGCTTAACAAACAAATCTTTCAAACTGAGAACCTTTTCTTATTAAAGTCGATAAAAAAGACATGAAATTTTACAAATCATTAGTAAATTTTACTTGCATTTTGACAGAATGTTCTAGTAGTTTTGAAAAATATTTTATTTCATTGCTTACCTCCCTATTTAGAACGTTGCGTAAAGCGTCTCCTTCTTGTAATTGGTCGTTTAGTGCGGCCAGTTCGGCCGCGAACCTCGCCTGTTGTTGTGCTAATGATTCTTTGTACTGCATCTATTTTAACAAGACAATGTTATTTATTTTATGCAGGGTTACATTTGTAGATGTAGTATAAATGTTTATATATATTACATTGGAGATATAAGTACAAACTTAGAGTAGATGAGTTGAATGTTATTTTGTGTCTACGATCATTTGACATTTTTTTTTTAATAGTACACTATCATTGTGAACAGTCTGAACATTCCTCTATGTCCACAAACACTTTACTGATATATATTGTACATATAATGGCGTATGTTACAACAACAATCCTATCCACATCAAGTATAGCATACCTCCAGCGTGTCGACCTCAGCCTGCAACCTGGCCACGTCAGCGGCGGGCGCCGAGCCCTCGCCGCGAGACGCGCGCACGCCCTCCTCGCGTAACTTGCGCTCCTGTACCATACATATACTTTATGAAGATTACATAAAAACACATTAATGCAACATACTGCTAATAAATGTGTCTATATTGCGTTGCTCTTTAAATGCCAACCATTTAAATAAACGTGAGTCTTAGTTGTTATTATTATGTCGATAGCTTTTCATAATTTTTGGTTCGTCCAGCAGCAAAACTCAGCACTCAATACAGCAAGAATAATCGATCAATCGTTCTTAGATTTGAATCGTTGCTCTTTTAGATCTTCAACAAGAATAACTATTATGCTTGCATATAAGATGCATTATGTATTGCAGCTTCATATTTAGTGACTTCTCCAAAATTAATAGTTAGTCAAAAATGAACCTTGTCTAAAATAAAAAATCAACGCCAATTATATCACATTTACATTCCCTTACAAACTTGATTACAAGCTAAAATCTTTCCATGCCTATCTATAAACATCCAATACATATCCTTACCTTAGTAGCCTCAGACACGGCGGCATCGACTCTCGCTTCTAACTCCCGCCGCCCCTTCTCCGCGCGCCGGATGTCCTGACGTAACGCGTCGATCTTCTGCATCGCTACCTCTAACTCTTCTTCTTTGTCGCGAACCTGACGGAGAAGGAATTCGATTAGTAACAAAAAATCTATAGGAAAAAAGAGAATTTTTAGGCTCTGCAAAAAACATTCGTCAGAGCATAAATGGCGAGGCAAACTGAATTTAAATACTACTGAAATATAGACCTTATAGCTTTAAGTATTTTTTCTTGTTCAAGAAATGCTAAAACTGTCGGGAACATTTTAGTTCACTAACAAATACTATATATTACTATTACTAACTAATACTACTACTTCACAGATAAATCGATAAACATAACTTATAAACGTATAATTGCAATACACAAAAATAATTCATTAGAAACAATGAAACATGAAATAGCACTTTAAATAAAGCTCATTGTCATTGATGGTAAGGGCACGTATTCAAAGTACGGGATATTTTGTTAAAACTTTAACCGATGACTTTCATTTGTTGCAAGACCTTCTGCGTGTCATTCGTTACTAAGCTATCTGTTGTTAGTCCTAATGCTGGATCACGACTAGCACACTTTCATTTGTTTTTATCCCGTACTCGAAAATCTGCCCACTTGCATTATAACGACCAGTGAAAAGGAGCCATTAGCATCTTCTTCTTCTCAAGTCAATGATATCTATACTCTGTTTGACCAGAAACTCGCCACTTGAATGGCTTTGTCGTTGGCTTCCATTAAGTCCTGGAGGGTGGCGGTGGTGGTGCAGGACGGGTAGAGTTAGCAAAGTTAGCATGAAATTCGTATTATACCTATTAAGCTTGTAATAGGGATACATTATCATCCTTATTGTTAAGTATATAAGGTGTATAATCGCTCACCTGGCGCGACAGCTTCTGTTTCTGCTGCCGCAGCTCGGACAGTCGCTCGGTGACCTCGTTGTATTCAGTCATGGCTAGCTTGCGTTGTGATAAAGCGTCTTTAAGTTCCTTATCCTGGAAATTATATAATTATTATTAAATAAACCAATATTTTTAGATTTAGCGAGCGGCTAAACGCGTGGCGATCGCGGCAAGTAGCCTGTCATATCATTGCTTGGCATTCCAGCCAATTTTCATGCAATCATTCATTATTTCGTTTATTCATTAAGAATTGGCCTTTTGATTAAAAATAAACTTCTATAACCAAATAAGGCTCTTCGTTTGTTAAAGTTAACTTGTAGTGTCACCGAAAACAGTTAGTTCCCAGTACAGAACATAATATTGGATACTATGGCACTTTGTGCTAACTACGATATTTTTTCTTACATATAACATAAAATATATTTGGAATAAGTTAGAATTTATATGTGTACACACCTGCAACCTAAGTTTCTCAGCGGAATCCATTTTGTCTTTCAAAAGCTCTTCCTTTTCTAAGTTCAGTGCTTGTATTATAACCTCCATTTCACGGATACGAGTCGTCATTTCTTGTGGTGTCGCTGGCATATCCTGATTACAATCGAAATACATTATTTAAAGTTAGTTTGAGATGAAGCGAGACAGAAAACTATGCAGACTTGGGGAGGCCTCTGCCCAGCGGTAAGACAGGTTAATAAAAAAAACTATATTCCCGTTAACTACCAAAACCGTCTTGATATTTCACGAATTTTGTTAGAGGTAAGTAAGGTAGGAAAATACAAAGGAGCGTAATTTATATAATTCAACCCAGCACAGAATAAAAATCAATTAAAACATGTATGACGAAACATCACTCAAGAACGGCTCGACAGGTATGGCTGTACTTCTATAAAATTATGATGACAAGATTTGAAAGAACGAATACTTCGCGAAAATTAAAATAATGTAAATCAACATCCCATTTTTTTTACTGATTGACAGGATAACAAATTTCGGCTCAGCTAGTTAAATATAAAACGAATATGATGAATAATAAATACCTGTGTAGTTATACCAGTGTTGAGTTGTTCATAACACCTAACTTGAGCTTCCAGATCTGCGTTTCTTTTGGATAGTGCTGCCAGCTCATCCTTCAGCTGTATCAGTTCTTCTGTAAATAAACATTTATACATATGCTTAATATTGTTTAAAATAAACGTACAAGCATCCGTATAGAGAACCTCCTTTTTTTTAAGTCAGTTAAAAAGGATGAGTATTTTTGGAAAGAATTGATGTTTCTACTTGCGAATGATTGATGTCTCGTATATTGTATTATTTTACACAAAAGTGCTCATTTCATGCATATTAAACACAAATTAATATTTAATATATGATGCAGAAATGGATCAAAGATGAAAACTGTTTTATTGTCGACCCCTTCTGACGTCCAGTTCACCCATTGTATATTTAGAACAATTTTATAAAAAATCTTTATAATTGTGTTTATTAGCGTTTTACTTTTTTAAATTGTTTACCACAGTTAGCCTGATGGGTAGGTATTTAATTTTTTAAGTTGTAAACCATAGTTAGGCTTTGATTGTCTCACTGAGCTGTTGAGTATATATCAGTGAGGCCTCGTTTACGGAACGCGCGTTGCGATGAGCGGCGCGGTCTGCACTGAATTCAAATATATGGCGTTGAATGAGTGCGTTTACGTTTACGAAATAGGCCGTTTTTTGCGGCCGACCCCGCGGATAGCACCGCCGCGTCCCACGCGGTGTTTATCGGGGCGGCGCACGCAGCGGCAACTATCGATGAAGCTATGCCGATTTAAAACAATAGAACTAGTCAATTGGATCGAGGCGAGCGTGCGCCGCCACTCTTCCCGCCTCGCTTCTCTATGAACAACGTCGTATATTGCTATAAGTTTGTGTTTACGCGTGCGATGATGCGTGCCGCTCCACGCGCCGCCCCTCCGTAAACAGAAAAAACGTCCGACGCACCGCGAGACGCCACGCGTCTCCGTAAATGCGGCCTGAGTTGTGTGCATGAGCGACGAGAATATATGTGTATAGTTACCGCTGCCGACATCTAGCGCGGCGCCCCCCGCTCGTAGCTCGGCGATGGTCTGCGCGAGAAGAGCGTTCTCTCGCTCTAACGCTTTCAGTGCTGCTCGGTCGCCAGCGTTTGATGGCGCCTGTAGGAAGCATTCAGAACATATTAAAAGCTATTGTTGAATATTTGTATGAAATGTAGTAGATATCTTCTAGGATCACAGTAATTGAAGATAAATTAAAGTTAAGTTAAACTGTATGGGGCAAAAAAGGGACAAAAATAAATATCATTACATAGATTCCATGGCCACCCTTTGGCTTCATCATCATATTAATTTAGCAACATAATGCAACACAACTATTAGGTTGTCGCTATTTTATTAAGATAGCTTGAAAATCCGCTAGTCTTACTTGATCGAACCATAAGATACATTTATCTAGAGTTATAAAAGTTATTTACGTGTTTTCTATTTTTCTTCTTGTGCTACATTTTGTGTTTCATTTGTATATAAATTAAATGAGGAATATTTGTTTTTACTTTTAAATTATTCATCTGATTGGTATTAGTAATGTTTGTACATATTTTTCTTTTGTGTTTTATCAGTATGTTTTATAGTGTATACCTGTGAGGGCGCATTCTTAGCAGGCGAGAGCGGTTCGGCGGGCGCGCCCAGGTCGGACAGGCGCGAGCCGGCCGTGAACGTGAAGCCCACGAACGCCAGGTGCAGGCCCGAGAACGCCGACGACGCCGACGGCGGGGGCACCGCCTCCGATAGCCTGCAAGTCATTCATACATAAATTAAAACACAACTAATAACTTCTTCAGGCATAAATTACATGACACATGATAATTGCCTCTTTTAACCTCCAGATATTCACTACCATCTGTCTAATTAGTAGATACTAGTGCTCAATCAAATCAAATTGTCAAGAAGCAGAGCACTATTCCTCAAAATACCAAAGCACCAATAAAATTAAAGGCGCACGATAGCGGTTAATTCACCTAAACTCTAGACGCTTAGAATCACCTAAACACTAGACGCTTAGAAAACTGTAACTAGTATAAGCTTACATTCTGAAGACAGTAACAACATTTTGTAATTAAACATTGAAAACAAAAAAACTTATTTAATTAGCCTGGCAATGCTACAAACCACTAAATTGGTTCTTTGGAAACTTGTTCTAAAAGTTTGCACAAAAAGATAGGACAAAATGAATTTCTAGCAACCTCAACGCTATTTACAATCATTAACATACAAACCACTAAATGTATGACATATGTTACCTGATATCAGTATCATCGACATCGAAGTTGGAGGTGTCGGTGGGGCTGGACACGTCGGGCACGAACGGCGCCTGCATCTCGCGCAGGTTCTCCCAGTCTAAGTTCGCGAACCAGGCGTGGTTCTGTAATAACAGTGTTTATTGATATAGGTATAGTTGGATTCAAGTTAATGGCGGCTGTGAAGTTAGCTACACTTAGCACAGTACCTCGCCTAGCGCATAAGTTTGTTACTGCGCAGCGACTCGCCTCGTGTTCAGAGCCGCCATTGAGTTTGCACCGTACTGTACTAGTAGTTTTGCTAAAAGTATGGACCTCTATATTGTTGAGAAAAGGCAATTATAAGTCTATAAAGCAGAACTCATTCCGTCGTGAAAGCGAGACGCTGATGTGTGCGGTAAAACACTGATACACATACACAACTGTATTAATAGTAGAGTTATCAATTTTCTTAAATGTTATAGGAATTAACAAAGTTTAAGCAAACGACTGGCGACATTATTCTTTCCCAAAGAAGGTTCTGTACTGCAAATAAAAAGTAATTAAGTATGCTGCCCATGAAGAGAAGAACAATGTATAGGCGGTAACTGTAAATAAGCTTAAAATTTATTACCTTAAAGTCTTGAAGTCCATTTTTTCCTAATCTACTTTCGGATGAGCATATCAGTCTGCGGATGAGATCCTTAGCCTCTTCTGACACCTGTTGCAATGATAATTACATAAATAATATATCATAATTTTCTTTCAATTGTCATCTTTTTCATATTATGACGTTGCACATTGAAAGTCAAGCAGTCGTCGGTCTCTGGTTACCTATATGGGGCTCAAAGCCCGGAATGAGATGACGAGCGAGTGGCATACCCATTTGCGCCATAACTTTTTTCTCTTTCAATTCATAATCTTAATTAATGGCTTAAGTTCAGAAGTGGTACTTATGACGTCACTTCTAATCACTCTTTAGTAGAATTTGAGACAAGTTTATTTTTTATTTACAGAATAAAAAAATTACTTTCTTAATATTATTTTACCGCCTAACTCAGACCACTAAAAATATTAGTTATTATCCGTATTACAAACAGTACCTGTGCAGCATGTTCGTCAGGCGGCGGGCAGTGGAAGGAGCGCGCGTGGTTCATGATCTTGCCGTACGTCTCCACCAGCGACTCCGCGTAGAACGGCGTCTCGCCGAATAACATCTCGTACATGCATACACCTAGATGAAATAAGTTCTTTTTTAATTGTATATAAAATCCTCAAGTAAAATACAACAGGAGCGACTAGATAAATAACCCAAATACACTAATTATGGGAGGGTGTACTACTGGCCCATCAATAAAATAGATGGGTCATATGAACCCTCGATTTTTTCTACTTGGCCCATGATTTTTGTACGGCGTTGCGGAATAATGGATTAGAAGCTGCATTGAAAGAGTATGAAACTGATGCCGTACAGAATCAAATGACCAACTTCACCCTGGAAATTGTCAGAAAATAAAACTACTACGGATTTATCTATCGCTGGTAAAATGCCGTACAAAAATAAATGACCAAAATGTACTCACTCTAGCTTTTGAATTCTCACCAGCACTCAGTTCGACTGCTCATAAGTTACGGCATAGTGCTGAATTTAATTATTTTATACTCTCATATCGTCCTATCTACGTCACCTGGTGGTTCATATGACCCATCCATTTTGTTGATGGGCCCTTATTCTATACCAATTTAAATGACTTTTTATTTATTAGTTTCTTCCCAGCCCCATATAATAGAATAACTATAAAAAACATCGGGAACGGGACTAGATACATGCACGGGTGAAACCGAGAGGACCTAACAACATACAATGTGGAAAAACCAGTAGAAGAACAGCATAGATGAGGGGAAAAAGCTGAAGACATTATAGTTTTTTTTTACCGGAACTATTTACGTCTTTTTAAATATTTTTGTAAAATCTTTCTGTTCCTATTTTTTTTTAAACCATCAATCAATTACCTAAAGACCACCAATCACACTCTGGTCCGTATCTGCCTTGACCATCTTCCATAGCCTGTAAGCAAACACAAAGATTATTATGCATAATAATAAATAGTCTTGTTATGTTACCAGTTATTTAAATACTCTTTTTGTTGATTATAGCATTAATGTGTAATAATAATTACCCTTAATATTTCTGGTGATATGTAATCTGGCGTCCCGACTGCTACGTTACTTTGTACCTGTCGATAAAACAGTTCATAGATAATAATAATTATATTCTACAGAGGTATTTTTTTTGTTACAAATGTTTTATATAATATACCTTTCCATCGTCACCGAGTCGCAGACATGATCCAAAGTCTGCTAGTCTGATGTGACCGCTCGCGTCTAGTAACACGTTGTCTGGTTTTATGTCCCTGTTAAAAATGGCGAAAGGAAAATAGGTAAATTATGTAATGCTTTCTGGGGGTTTACGCTAATGTTGAACATTAGCGTAAACCCCATTTGAAATAAAACTACTTTCCACGAATTCTATCGCGGTGTATTTAAACTTATGTCCCATGACGTAAAAAAATTGTACAAGTTGTCAATCGTCATCTAAAATATGTTGTTTTTTTATTTCGACTGTACCTGTAATATTTTTTTTATATCTAACAGAAATGTCGCTCTTAGTTCACGCCGCTCGAACATAGTGCTACAGAAAATCAAATACCAAGATTAAGCCTAAATTTACATCTGCTGGGCACAGGCCTTTAGAAAAGTAAAGAGCATTGATTTTTCTTGCATGCGTATAATAATGATTGGCGTCATATAATACGGCTTTTATAGCAACACTCAGACGTAGATATGGTCTTACCTATGCACATATCGGAGCTCATGCACGCTCTGTATGGCCAGCACCATCTCGGCGATGTAGAACTTGGCCATGTCCTCCGGCAGGCGGTCCTCGAACTTCGACAGCAGCGTCAGCAGGTCGCCGCCGCAGTAGTAGTCCATTACCAGGTACTGGGTAAAGAATTAATAGAATTATTAACAAAAACTTATTTTTTTTAGAATATTTGGTATAACTCTCAAAATGCTGAACATTTCTCCTTAAATGATAGCGAAGAACTATCTTCATCAGGTTAACTTTCGAATAAAATAACGCATCATGAATTGGTCCTGGTCATCAGAAATACAGACCTGCTTAACTTATAAGACCTCTCTTTTTTGCGTCGGGGACTCAAAATTACGATAGGAAGAGGCATATATCTGAATAATTTTCTTTCATTATAGCTAACAACAAATAATGATCGGTTAAGCCAGTTCGAAAGCTAAATGCCACATACAGCTAAACCAATAACTTTCATGTTTTGCGTGTTATTTAAGTTAACAATAGAATCCAACCCAATCAGAAGTATATAAGTTTATATCGGACAGTTTATTGTAATATAGTAGAATATGAAGCAGTATAAAAAGTATTACTCACTAAATTGTGTTCATCCTGAAAGGCATAATGTAAGTTGGTGATCCACCGCCTGTCGCCAAACACCAGGACATCGCGCTCCTCTTGAAAACATGCCGTTTCCGCTCTCTGTGAAGAAAACAGTAAAATTTAATAAAACTAGGAAACCCTCATATTTACTTCAAGCTATTTCTAACAACAATTACCACATAAAATGATCGTACCACGGGACTTTACAGAGAGACAAAGAGGAGCTAGCCGCATCACATACTGCGGTGGTATTTAGGAGAGGAAACATCAATAACACAACAAACACACTCCGTCGCAGTAGTCTTATACCTAACCAAGTAGTTCAGTCTTCTATATTCTTTTCTGCAATGTCAAGAATCTTCTTTATAAAGTGCATATCTTAAGCATCTGCTATTATTAGAATTTGGTCGTTATATGAAAACAGTAACCAGCTCCAGTCGCCTTATATATAATGTTAACTGCACCATCAACAAACTTTTTTCATAAAGTATATACCTTAAGCATCTCCCACTTGTTGAGTATCTTCATGGCGTACACTCGTTCCCCGGTGCCCGTCGTACCAGCGGTGCCGGCTGCTATGTTACCCCCGCCATCTGTGCCCTGCTGAGTACATCAATATTTGGAATAAGCAAACTTATTATTAAGTAAAATTATTATAGAAGTTATTTCTATCACATCTCTATAGTTAAATGGTCCTAGCTGGGCATTGGTTATGTCCTCGTCCCTTGCCTTATTTAAATAGAATAAATAGACCATATAATTTTCGGTCATCTTTGATTATTATCTAGGTAATTTGAGTAAGACAAGCTATGGTAACGCTATTTATTTACTAGAAACACTTCACCCAATTAATGTAGCATTAGATTATAAATTAATATTTTAATAATTACAATAATATCTAATACTTCACGCACATTCCATATATTATTGATACCACGTATTTAAACACTCAGTTATACTGAAAAGTTTTGCAACAACTAAAACTTTCAGTCGCCTTTAATTAAAAAGGTAAATTAAAAAGTTATATCAGGTTTATTCTTATTGTTAATTAAGAAACTGTAATCAGATACTAAACCTAAGATTAATATTAAAATATATTAGTTTTAACACTTTCCAAAAACAAACTACTAATTAAATATAACAAAAAATCCACAGTACCTGCATAAACGACGCTCGTACAACGCACACCTCGCCGAACGCGCCGCGCCCAATAACTTTGACCAGCTCGAAGTCATCCCGCGACAACCGAAGCCTTTTGAGAGCCGTCGCCACCGGTTTCACTGTAAAAGGGGATATTACATAACTTCTACACGTTTACAAACATAAAAGGAATCTGTACAAAGTTGGAAAAATTTGTAAACAAAAGAAGAGGGTTGAAGTTTGGGAAGACAGAAAAGTACAGAGTTACGAACTGCTTTGTTCAGACCCTAGTCGTAATGAACAATTGTGTTAATAAAACGTTGATTTTTATATTTTTTATTATGTAACAGTAGTCATGTAACAAGTACCTAAAAATTGTAGAAACACAGAAATGATTAATCGACTATAACTAAATGGAACTTCAGCAAAAAATCTTGGGGTATTGATTGATTCCCATTTATCATGGCGTGATCAGGTTAACGAGGTAAGTCGTAAGGTACACTTCTCCTTCCACTCGCTGAAATGTCTCCAGACCTTCTTACCTTTAAGAACTAAAATTTTACTAGCTCAATCTTTAATTCAGCCGATTATTGACTACGCCGATGCCTGCTACCTTGATGCCACAGAGGAGCTTCTTAATAAACTTGAGAGGTTGCAAAATATATGTATTCGTTTTGTTTACGGACTGAAAAAGTATGATCATGTATCTCAGTTTCGCAATGAACTCAAGTGGCTCCCAATCAGCCTTCGCAGGAACACTCGAATACTATGCCTATTGTATAATATCCTTCATCACCCCCTTTACCCTTCTTACTTGCGTGAGCGTTTTACCTATGTCCGTTCCCCCGATGTCCATTGTAGATCCCATCTTAAATCCAACCTCAAAATCCAACCCCATACTACTGATTTTTATTCCTTCTCCTTCACTGTTCATGCCGTCCGACTGTGGAATGCGCTGCCGCCTAACATCCGGGATTCTCCTTCCATCTCTACTTTCAAGCGACGTATAAAAGAGCACTTTCTTTCCTCTCTTATCTAATATTTATCCATATATATATAATTTTATATATACAGGGTGAATGTCGAGTCGTTGTTTTCCCGAAGCGAAATGAGTTTGAATCGGTCATACAATCGATTAATATATGTAAAAAAAATTAGACTCAATAAATGGCGGATTAACAATTGTTATAAACAAAACTCGAAAGTGACTTGAATCAGTAGTAATACATCGCGCTATACCTACGCGGGCAGGCGCGCGGTTACCCCGAACGCCGCGCGGTCGTTGCACTTCGCGTGTAAATCAGCTGATCGCTACTCGTGATTTAATAAAACACAAAACCAATAAGTAATTCAAATTTTCGCTTCAAACTTTTACGGGCTTAGGATCGTCATAAATACTTAAAAAATCAAAATAGGTATCTTTAAAAAAGTCGGAATTTGATAATTAAGTATTTAAGGCGTAGGTATTTAAAAATGGAATCGACTTATTTACAATGATTTTGATTACCTAACCTACTTTTAAATGTTTATTTACAAAGTACGAGTACTTACACTTAACGGTAGCGGAGTAATTGTTCGAAATGTAAACCACTACGTTCAATGCACAAACGAGCACGTTTTAACTGATTGTCTTTCAGTTTCATTAAAGTGTCTCTGTCACGTCTCACGATATTAAAAGCGTCCACTATCGCACTTATCAAAGAGTCGCGTGTTTGGTGTTCCTCACGATACACCAAGTTCTTGAGCTCAGACTCTACCACAAATAAAAGTCCAAGGGAGTCAAGGCCGGGCTCCTCGGTGGCCAAGGGTGTGGCCCGCCACGAAAAAAAAAATGATAAGGATGCAGTCCTTCTGTGTTGAGCACTTTCATCGCACATTCATCACTTGACGTCATCGACGTTCGCGCACAGAACACTAACTAATAAGTAATAGGTACTAAGCCGTAGGCACAGAGCGCAACATTTGGCGGCATTCTATTGTGTTTCGGCGCTTGCCGCGTGTTTGCAAGCTAATTTATACCGTATCACCATGACCGAGAGCTTATTTTGTTCTGAACATTTATTATTGATTCTTTCTTTGTAAGTTTGCCGACAACACGTGGCGGCGGCGTGTGCGTTTCGTGTTACCTACGTTATCTCTAGTGAGTGAAGTACTATTGATTATCGCTCTTTCGAGTTTATGAATACTTTTTTAATGATGTGAAAAAAAAAACATTATGTTTTTTAAGTTAAACTTTGTATTTCGATAGTACTACTGATGGGTAATCGTCCTGCCGCGGGAAAACAACGATTCGATTTTCACGGTGTATATATATATTTATATATTTTGTCTTATATCTTAGTAATTTCTGTCTACTGTATTTTGTTATTTTATGTAATTTATTATATTATTATTTTCTTGATACACACTGTGTCTATGTCTCTTTTTAAATGTTTCCAGTCACAGGTCTGCTGGAAGAAATTTCACATGAAATAAGCAGTACCTTTGTACCTATTTATTCTGTATATGTCTATTACTGTATGTCTGTTGTGTGTACATAAACTTATAAATAAATAAATAAAATAAATAAAAGCTTTACTAGACAAGCTAGAAATCGTCCGCTCCAAAAGCCATTGTTTATTTGGATATGAATAACCCGAATATATTTCCGTAGGGTTTCGATTAATGACATATACTTAATTGTTTCAGGTCCAGTATTTAGCTATGCGGACAGCCTGCATTACCAGTAGCGTTGTACAGGTCCTTACGCGTACACAGGTGATTTCAAACGATAGACAGCTCATCCAGTGAGCCTAATAAAGTCCGGTGAAGCAGTCAAAGCCTGTACTCAAGCTTAAATGCATATATCTTTCCCAAAAATTAAAACTGGTGAGCCAAGTTTGAGGATACATCACTCACAAGGCTCCTAAGTGCTATATCCGTACGTACGTAACCTATGTATTGTCGTTATTTTAATGGACCGTTTAAGAGAGACGCGACGAAACAACTGAAGGACCCCGGTGTAACACAAGCGAAGGCAATAGACGTCGGAAGTGCTATAAATATATCAATCAATACTGGAGCAAGAGAGATGCGTTTTCATCAAATATAATAATATTTAATAGGCCTTCTTTGGAAAAGTTTTAATGATTGCGAGGTGATATTAAGCTTTAGGAAAAATACTGTTTTTTTTTTACATACATACATATAATCACGCCTGTTTCCCGTAGGGGTAGGCAGAGACCACTTCTTTCCACTTGCTACGATCCTTACATACTTGTTTCGCTTCATCCACTGTCATAATTCCCTTCATACATGCTCTTCAATTTAGGATACTCTTGACCTGGCCTTTTTTTTTGTCGAAGTCAAAGGAGGATTTTAATTTGTGTTAGTTTGTATAGTATCAGAAGGTTTTTGTTTATAACGCTATACCTCCGGCAACTGTAAATACACTTCTCATCAAAAAAATCGAAACACTTTCGTTTTTATTGTTTTTGTCCTAATTTTTTACAAAAGAGAATTAATTCCATGAAAAAAAAAACATTATTGTGTAGCTGGCAGTTTGGTCATTACAGTAAGAAGAAAAAAAACAAAATTCGAAATTAGAATTTCATTTGTTTATCCTATAAATGAAATTAATCACTGTTTTGAGACAAATGTGTATTTAGGGTTGGAGTACGTTTCTCGTTTAAAAACTAAAAATTAGCGCTTGTCCTTAAACTTTTTGTTTCTTATTTCATTTACTGTAACTTTGGGACGTCTGAAAAAACTTTTTTTTCTAAAACATATGGATACTTCGCCCGCAGAAGCCGCCCAAGTGGTGGCATTGCTGGATTCTGGACTTAGTCAGCGTGTTGTGCCTGCAAGATTGCATTTAAGCTTATCGTCTGTTCATAGAGTCTACAAACGCTATCGGGAGACTGGTTCGTTCACGCGCCGTTCAGGATCTGGCAGAAATCGGGTCACTTCTGAGCGAGATGATCGATATATTGTAACAACTTCTTTACGAAATCGACGCCTTAACGCTTTTCAACTGCAGCAGCAGCTTCGCGTTGTACGAAGAGTAGCTGTAAGTGACTCTACAATAAGAAGAAGGTTGAAGGAACGCGGATTGGCACCGCATAAGCCAGCGAATGGGCCGAAATTAACTGCAGACCATCGAAGAGCGCGCCTTAACTTTGCACGCGAGCACCTAACTTGGTCATACCTTCAGTGGAGCAAAGTACTGTTTTCTGATGAGTGTAAAATTATGCTGTATGGTAACGACGGAAGGAACAAGGTCTACAGAAGAGTTGGAGAACGCTTTGCACAATGCTGCATTGAAGAAAAGATCAGCTATGGTGGCGGTTCGTGGACGGTTTGGGGAGGAACCAGCGCCGACGGTAAGACAGAACTTGCCTTTGTGTCTGGGCCACGGCTGCCTGCACTAAACTCTCATCGGTACATCGAACAGTGTCTTGAATCTCATGTGATGCCCTATGCACATTTTATTGGCAACGACTTCATATTCATGCACGATAATGATGCGACGACAATGCTAGAGCTCACACCGCGGGCGTCGTACGAGATTATCTTACCGAAGTCGGTATCTCCATTATGGTATGGCCAGCAAGAAGCCCAGACATGAATCCCATTGAACATCTATGGGATGAATTAAAGAGACGAATTCGAGCAAGAGATCCAGCCCCAGAAACACTTAGCCAGCTTCAAAATGCAATCCAAGAGGAATGGGATAATATACCACAACATGTGATCGTGACTCTCATCCGATCGATGAAGAACCGTATGGAAGCAGTAATAAGAGCTCGCGGAGGGAATACAAGTTATTAAATAAACGTTTGTTACATTTATTTTTCATTTACGCGTGTTGTTTTACCCATTTCCTTCATATTCCATACAGGGTAAAAATTACTCATTATACAAAATACGAAACCTATGAAGACTTAATTTGAATTTAGAACATTACCATTAGGATTTAAAAACCTCATACTACTCACTATTAAATGACATTTTACATTTATTCCTAAATATACACATTTTTCTGATAATCCTTATCAAATCATAAACTGCGAGGTGTTTCGATTTTTTTGATGAGAAGTGTATATTTCAAAAAACCTTTTTGCTTTGATAATGGTATACCTAGGTGGTCCCATACAAATTATAAGACTGAACTGAAGGCTAACTTAGTCTTAAATTTCCTTTAACAAGTGCAGAAATAGATACTATATACACTTGACAGAAAGATATCGTAAACACCTATCATGTTACAATGTATATCTTTACACATACTGCAATATCTATTTACAAACTTTACCTAGACTTTCTTTGAGTTGGGATTAGTTTCTAGTCATATTAACCTCAAGAAGATACTTTATTATTTACTGACTTTTAAACCATTACGCTGAATGTTTATAGTAATATTTTGACAGTCTGCTTGCGACCTCAGCCGGTGTAACCTGGTCGGAACGTCAAGCCCTAAAATGTTTTTAAGCATATACGCGCTATTCCCAAACATAACATACATACATATCATCACGCCTGTATCCCCGAAGGGTTAGGCAGAGGTGTACCAATGTACACCCACAGTTCGCCGATATATTTTAGGTCCCATGTAATAGGGGGCGAGCCTATTGCATGGGACCACGCGCTAATTCCCGTGACATAATAATACTACTTCAATGTTTTTCCTTCAAATGCAGCATCCGTTGTACTGATATCTTTCAGAAGTAACTGAACAACATACATACATACATATAATCACGCCTTTTTCCCTTATAGGGGTAGGCAGAGACCACTTCTTTC
This sequence comes from Autographa gamma, assembly GCA_905146925.1. Classification (NCBI taxonomy): domain Eukaryota; kingdom Metazoa; phylum Arthropoda; class Insecta; order Lepidoptera; family Noctuidae; genus Autographa; species Autographa gamma. Next base: position 2,438,053 of record LR989875.1, read on the forward strand.
CACTAGCTACGATCCTTACACACCTGTTTCGCTTTGTCCACTTTCATTATTCCCTTCATACATGCTGTTCGGTTTATGGTACTCTTGACCTGGCATGTTTTCATTCACACTCGCCTTATACACCTTATTCGTCAATCGTTCTTCATTCTTTCTCTCGACATAGCCAAACCTCCTCAGCATACCTTTCTTAATTTTTGTCTCAACATCCATCATCTGACATACTTCATCCACCTTTCCTTGCATTCCTCCTCTTACATTCAACGTAGCGAAGCGGCTCCCCGTGGGCCACAACTGAACAAGATAGGTTAAATTACTCAATTGATTATTGAGAGCTCAATTGACCAACTGCCAATCGTTCTACAATAGTACAAAATGGGAACGACAAACATGTCAATAAGCAAACAATAAACATATTTATATAAACCTATGTTTATGTAGACTTAATGTGTACTTCAATTGTGAATTTCAGTGCTACTAGTTCAGTACTACAGACTACTTTCAATAAATTATCTATAGTTTTCCTTACGGATATACCAATTTTATACCTTCTCTCCTTCCATACTTCTTTTGAATTGTGTTCGATAGGTGAATGTTAAATTCCAATTCATAAGAGGGAAAACAACAAGTTGATAGGTAATTTGACTGAATTACTCATTAATTTCCAACGATATGCGGATAACTTTCAACTATTCACTGCTACCTAGCCTTGTCACAAGCAATGTTTGGGTTGGCTTCCAGTCGCTCTAGACTGAACTGAATGCCGTTACTGGTAGGTTAAACTTATATTTCTGATAGCGAAGGAACTGGTCTCTCCGTGGACTAGTTCCGGCCTCAATATTCTTACCTTCTTCCGTTTACCAGGGACCAGACGACAAGTCATTTTGCAAACGCTATCTAGTTCTTAATTGTGGGCCTAGTAAAAGCAAATTAAACCTTAAGCAACTCACCATGAGATATAAAATCGGCGACCGCCTTCTCTCTCCTCAGCAGCATATCTACAAGTCTCCACGCTGAGCCCGTGGGTCCCAAACGCCACACATCTTACTAAGACTGCTAACGTAAAGTAAACCTTACGTAACTCACCATAAGATATAAAATCGGCGACCGCCTTCTCTCTCCTCAGACTGCTGTTACAACATTCATCGTAGAGCACTAGCAGCATATCCACTAGAGTCTCCACGCTGAGGCCGTGGGTCCGAGGCGCTTGGAGACGCCGCGATATGAACATCGTCTCGATCTGCTTGAGACGTTTGATGCCCAGCACTGGGGAAAAAAGAAAACTGTTAATATAAGGCATTTAAGCAATAACAGCACTAAGAGAATTTTCAAAAACAAGTAAAATAAAATTTAAAGAAACAGTCGTACCTAATGAGAGTAAATAAAATGAAAAAGTGAGTAAAAAGAACACAGCCTCAAATATGGTTCAAAAATTCGATCACATATTATGGGGTTAGTTATGATGTATATGTAAAATTCTTATGGTATTTATTGGTTCAACAAGTTATCTCATATCTCTTCTCATTTTTTTCAGATCTATAGTGCTATATAAATGTAGAGCTAGAGCGAATATTATTCTATACTTTATTGTGTCATAAATGAAATTTACTTTCAAGATATTCCAAACTATCAAAAGATATTTCCACAACAGTTCCCTTCCGTAGAGGCTAGAGAAAAAACGCGTGACGTAAGTAAATATTTTGCACAGGTGCAGTTTATGTTTTTATGTATTGAATAATGTATTACAATACCGTCCTAACGACATGATATATAATCTATTACACTTGACATTAACTAGGAAAATACCGAGTAGGAAATATAGAGTACCTACTTTATAAAATATCAATGTAATAAATCCAATTCCATGAGTTGTTATAAATAAACGGGAAGTTAATGAGATTTGTTATTTCAAAGGAAGTACCTAATTAATCAGAGGCATTACAAAAATAGCTCAAGAGAATTAAAGGAAAATTGCGGAATTGAGGAAATCTTTGGAGCATGGGAGAGATCAAAAAGAAGCATAATTAATGATAACTAAGTAGATGTGGGTGGGTGCTTGGTTTGATAGGACAATATGAAGTTGTCCCTTTGGAACCTATTTTATTTAACTAGCTTTTAATGATCATTCTTTATCGAAAAGGTACTTTGGTACCTTTAGTTGTGTTAAGTTCACTCTCGACATTTTTGCAATGAAACTCATTCTGAGGCTGAAAGGGATGCTGACAAAGAAAATAGACATTTGACACTGAATTTTAACACAATAAAGTACTGTCACCACTCTAATTGCATGTCCCTTAATATATAAATACACCAGCAAAGCTAACTTATAGAAAAATCACTACAATATCAACAACAAACCTGAACCATTTCACAATACGATTTTCAACTTAACTACTTTCAGGTTACTACAAGTAAGGCTTAGGATAACAAAACTGTACGTTCATCAGTCGCGTTCGTCACTCTAAGAAGCAATAAACTAGAAGTATCTTTGCACAAAGAAACGTGAAGAAAGTATATCAATTAGGTAATGGTATTGGCTAGGGCGGTATGCTTTTAACGTAATTCCTATTTTCTATATCACTTTGTTGTTTGTGTACTAGATAACTACAAGTGTACAAATGTACCAAGAAAATTCCTTGGTTTTCCTGGGGTCCACCCTCCCTTTTTAAGTTCTGAATATCATAAATGTTCGGTTCAATAAAAGAGCTTTAATTTCAACCCAACTAACATCGCAAATAATGCTTCATCTATATAATTTTGATAGTCTAATAAAATAGATTCTAAAGTATCATCAATGCAATAATACCTGAAACAGATTTTGGTGTTGGCATGAGCTAAATTTTAGATGAGAACTGGTCGATAACAAGGATAGAAGCGAAATTGCCGAAATAAATTATTTACTACCTACATGAGATGTACGAAAAGTATGCCTATTTCGAAGTTAGCAGAGACTTGCCGTTCTTTATTCCCTAAGAAGGAAAATACTCTAACCTTCTGCAATTTTAAACGCTTTCAACTTTCTACAATAATGTGATCAAAAAACTTGAACAGGAAGGCAGAAAAAAAGTTATTTTTATTTACTAGAAAAACATGAATACAAAAGTTCCTTCAGGATAATATATGAGTACAACGCACCTGACGTTTTATATGTTTATTAATCACACAAAAATACGCATTGCGCATTTTGCAGTCGGTACTTCAAACATCTGTGGAGCTTTTAATTAAACTTGGATAAATATGTGTATGCAGTTAGCATGTGCTTCCGAATTCATTTCCTTGGGGAAAGGCAGGCTCAGTTAAATATACATATATCCTAGTTCTCGTGTGCGATTAGATGTTTGAAAATAAACTTCGATAGCGTTTTGCCTTAGGTAACGAGTAGAATTGATTTAGACCCAAATAACTATATGTCGTTTTTAAAACCAAAAATACCACTAGGCAAAAATACTACTTTTGAGATATTTTATTGATTATATTTTGAAGATAACAAAATCGAATTAGTTAATCTTACAAGAGATCGACCAGAGAAAACGCTTATTGGTGGATACTAATTTAAAATATTTATCTTTTGTGCTGTCAAGTGAACATGAGTCTTTGATTGGACTACTCTGATTAACGTATAAATACGACTGTTTACATTATTGCAATAAAAGATCGATATTTTTTTCTTCTGGATGAATGTTTAATAATGTCAATAGTAAAAACCACGTTCTAACTAAATTATCTACAGGTAAAAAAGGAATTTATGTTTGTTATTTTCATCAGTATTTTGGAACCGTTCTATAAAAAAGTTACGCCATCTCATATTTATAGGTCTAGCATACTTTTGTTTTCCGTACTGCCTGGGTTCGCATTTGACCTCAATTTTGCCGAGTGATATTTGTTTACACTTTTTTAGGAAGACGACAGCTGTTTTTGGAAATGAGTTGACTTTGGGAAAAATTATAAACTTAGAGTATACATAAGATACTATAGAGTGAGTCTATCAGAGTTTGAACCGTGAGCACAATTGTGAACTAGTTTTGTCGTGAATTATGTATGAAGATGGAACTTTCCGTTTTAAAAATCTATCTATAAACACTAATATTTGCCCAACAATGTCAAAACCATCGATATTTTATAAGTGTCTCGTTGCGCGAAAATTAACTTAAATCAGTAAACGAATGTACTAGATACAGACTAAAAATTGCTCTCGCTTGGCACAAGGGGGAACTAGCTATAAGTAGCAGTCTATGTATATGTTTAGTCTCTGTTATAAATAATGTCTTATAATATAAAATTTAAGACAATAAAGTACGGTTATTTCATTTAGGTGACGGTCAAATGTCAAATAACGGAGAGAAACTGATATTAAATCCCCGATTGACCGAATTGGCGATAAACCAAAAAGGTTTACTCCATAAAGGGTCTGCCAATTTGGATGGAAACCAAACCAAAACGTTTTTTGCCGTTTCAGGCGTAATTTCATGCCAATATGACGCGTGTCTGAAACTAGCAAAAACACACTAATATTACTAATGTGTTTTTTTACTTTTTTTGTGAGGATGGATGGATGGAAGACGAATATCGTTACTCTGTGAAATAAAACCTTATTTTTTATCTCGGTCTACTATTTATTAATCCTATAAGGAAATTTTCACTTGAACTGGAAGTACGCGGTTAAATTCATGAGACACTGCAATAAATACAGATTTTGCAGTGTAAATATTAGAAACAAAGCCTAGTAGCTAACGCTAATATAAAATGAATTAAAACATCCATTAAAATGTCGACGAACTGTCCCGGTGTAACTAACTAAAAACCTCATTACACAAACAATCAAACAGGAAACCATGGCTAAATTAAAAGGACATCCTATTACTAAAAAGAACAATATACATGTATACGAACATAACGCACGTAGTAACACAATGAATCAGTACTGCAATGTTAATTAGTTTACAATGGTTAGTTAGATAATTGGCTGTAAAGTGAATACCACGGCCTTGGGTAAGTGTGAATTGAAAAAAAAACATTGACAGCCCGCGTCTGGATCATATTGGCGCGAATTTATATCGGAATGATTCGTCAATGTTCAGTTTGGGAGTTGTTGTAAACAAAATGCAGATATAACTATTTACGTTAAGTCTCTATTAGTAGTACGAAAGACTACATTAGAGTCAGAGCTTAAAATAAACTAAGAATTAATCAAACATCCGAAATACGATGATGGACTAGTCTACATATTGAACCTGAAGATTACAATGAATATTGTATGTATATTGACAAACAGTAAACACACACCTATTATGTGAATTGAAAAGGTATTGCCCACTTATTGATGGGGAAACTGAGAGCATTCCTCTATTCAGCGCAATATTTACAGTTCTTGCCAACTTAAGCCGGAACCCCACCGCTGCGCAGGCTGTGCACGGATGCGTGGCTCACCTCTGCTGCGTGGGCTCATTAGTTCGGCGGCGTCGGCCTCCGTTTCCACTGCGGCGCACGGACACGGATGTGTCGCTCACACAGCTCATAGCTATGCGTGGGGTACAGTCACGAGCAAAAATATGTAACATAATAATATGCGAAATTGTTTAACGAAATTAGTGAGATTTTTTGTCGAATCTCTTTTGCCATCTAGCAATCAATGGATACTGACAGATATCACTTGAAAATAAAATAGTTCAAATATTTTTTTTTTATAAAAAAAAATATTTTACTTAAAGTCAATATATTTTTTTTATAATATAGACAATAGCTCTTCCAAGTAACAATATAATTTAGCTATTGTGTAGTAACATCTGTTTTACTTATATGTATTATAAATTACTTAGTTCTTACATAAATTATACTTATCACAACTTAAATGTATGTATATATACTAGGAACATTAATTGTACCTATTTTTTATAGTTGCTTATTCTTATAATAATTTCTTAAAAATATTATGTGTATACATATTTTTACTCGAGACTGTACATATTCGTGGGTCGCCGAGAAATGGCCAACCCACGCAGCTGGGATGCGTCGCACGACCGTGGGTTGAGCTACGTTCCGCCTATTCGAGTTAGCTACGCGTGTGTTTATGACGTCAATTGCTGCGTAGCATGTCCGTGCGCTGCAGTGGAAACGCTTTCATACATTTTGTACTAAAGCGAAGCTAAACACACGTGCACAGCCTCTCCGTGCGCCGCTGTGGGTTTCCGGCTTTACAAATGTAAATAAATAAATTAGAACAGAGATAAAAATCATATTTAAACTCTAATGATGGTAGTCTAAACGTGAAATGAAATTATTACGACTGTGATCGATTATACAATCAGTATCAGGAGGTATCTCTTATACTCAGTAAGCGCATGCTTATGGGAATTAATCTTTACATAGCAATGAAGGAAGGAATAAACAAACTCGTACCGATAGATTAAGATAAATCACGCACCGTCAAATTATATACGTTTAATCCCCATCGAGGAATATAAGGGGCGTTTGAAAGGTTTCAAGACCCTCGCAAATCTGTTGCTCTATGATGAATATTAAAAATATATTATTATTATTGAAGTACATACATCTGTTCGTGTCTTGTGAATTCATGCACAGACTGGTATCTTTCAATTTTATTTATAATCTTAAACCCAATGGTTTGGCATGCTATGTGGTGGACCTTATTCAGCCCTTGCACAGGGCCAGGATAATTTATTTTTTCTTAAAATTTCTGTCCAAGGGAATATCCATGTTTCTTTTGAAAGTGAAAATTTTAATTCAAAATAAAGAGTTCATACGTAGGAAGTCATATAAATTATTTAGCATGCATACATTGCAGTTAAATGGAAAATAAATGTCAATCCCCCAATCCCAGAACGTTTTGTTAGGCTGAAAATAGACTAATAAGAAAATTCTATCTAATAACAAAGCCTAGACTAAATATATTATTCATAATACATTCTGATGTTCTCATCAAAATAGTTTTCTATGTTAGGATCCCGCTCGCGTACTAGATACGTTTATGACGCATAGCTCACCCTTATCTTATATTATTGACGTACGAGATGAGAAAAGTCTGAACGTTTGAATTCTGAATAATATATAGGTAAAGTTATACGCAAGATGTTAAAAAGAAAACCTGGAACCTAATCTTGTCGATTCGGAAAAAGCTGTTCTAAAAACTTTTTGTTCTATGTGGGCTACCAAAGAGCTAGTTCTTTTGAGCGACGATTTGCGGTACGAAGCAGTTTCTATTCACAGATCTTTTTTGAGACAGTTTATTATGTAAAAGCATACTAAGTTGGATAAACGTACTGATAGATTTCTAGCTATAAGCAAATAGACTATAAGTCTGTTTATACACGAGCCTACGCAACTTACCAGTACGATTCTTATATACAAGCAACTACGTGTTTCGTACATAGGCAAGCATTTTTCTTGACAAGAGTCCTCAGTATCAGAGACTTGCGTCACCTTGTGTATGAACGCACTAAGTTTGTTTTCTCCATCCAATCATCTCAGACAGAAGCGAATAACTTTAGATTGTGTGGAAACATTAGAAATGTTCAATCTTGAAGGCAATCTAAGTTCTTTGGAGAAGATGTTTGTTTAGCTCTCAGTGCTGGAACAACTTTGCTGGATAATAAGAAAGGAGGGTTATAAATTCTAACCAAGGCTTTGAAACACTGAAATAAGACTAGAGTATGCGAGTATAGAGATAGTTTATTTACGGCGTAACATGAGTATAGCAGCATGTTAAAGAAATAACAAGTGTAAGGATCATATTACAGATGTATAAACGGGTGTAGGGAAACTATTAGAAAATCAAAGAAAAGGGTGTGTCCAGTAATGAAAGTAGGGAAAGATGAGGAGTGAAGAAATCATTATAACATTTAATATATTAGTTCTCATTTACCACTGGTAACATTATTCATTGACGATACGAGCAGTAAAAAGATATCCATTATCTATTCCCCATAGCGATTGATAAACAAACGAACTGATTTAAATCTACTATATGAATTAACTGATTATCGGATTAATATTGTTTGATAGCAGCTTAACAGGAAAAGCCAATTGTTTAAACAAAACATTGGCTTTGAGAGATACGGCTACGATTCCATTTGTCAATACATTCGTGACAAAAAAAAGTAACAACTGTAAACAATCTTCGACATTTTATGTCTCGATTTAAAAGCTGAATTATTTATACATGCAACAAGAGGACTTAACCAACAAGCCTTGGACGATGCAATGAAGACTATTCGATAGTTTTACTTTTCTAGTACACGTTTTATATAAATATACCTAGTCTTATACTAGGCTATGTCTAAGCTAAGGGATAGATAGATAAAGTAAGAATATAAAGACGGAAGTAACGGCACTTTAGCTTCCGGCTGTTGTCTATGCTCGGAAGCGAGCGCAAAGAGCATGTAGTTGCCTTTTGTGCAAAGAAAAAAAGTGAGCTAGGCCTCTGTATTCTGTCTACTATTCCGCGCAAAAAAACAAAATGGTTCAGTGGTGGAATCTTGTCAGTATCTCTTATAGTTAGGAACCACAGACTTTAAGAAGACTTAATGGAATTGCTGGAGTCCAAATCCATGTTAAGACTTATGGAACGGATCATCATTACATCAGGCAAGAACATTGTTCACAAGTCTCTTAAAATATTATTAAGACGAAAGCCAGTATAAAACCTAGCACACCCATTTCAAGAAAATATCCTATTGCACCCTCATAAGAGATAAAATCAATTTTGATACTGGATCAAAATTGATTTTATCTCTTATGAGGGTGCAATAGGATATTTTTGTTTTTCTAATACTATCTGTAACGAATGTACCTTTATATCAGCAACAAAGGAAATATGGATAGCAGGAAAATATGTTATTCACGAAATAGGTAATGCAGCAACAGGCAAAACAGAATGTAAGAAATAACTGTTCTGGAAAGTAACCGGGAGATACATTTCACTTTCATTATGTAGATGGAATTGGGTCAAATGTAAGGTGACAAAAATGATATTTTATTTCACAATAGATAGAGGACTGTGAACATAATATAACTTTCGGCTTGGGATGCTTGGTTGTAGTTATAATAATAATCCAGCCTATCATCGTCCCACTGCTGAGCACAGGTCTCTTGCCATATAGAGAAGGCACAAGCATTGATCACCATGCTTGCTTAATTGCGAATTGGCGAGATCGTGAGGAAATCTGGTTTCCAAATTTGGGATCTAGTTATAGTAAAATTTGTAAAGTAATATCGAAACCTATGTTCAGTGTTCTGATGGGGAAGGCTTGTGACTGATAATGATAGTATACAATAAGATTTTGTGTTCTCTTATTTACAAAAGATTGAAATCTACCTATATGACAATATTCAATTAAATAAATGTATTTACTTTCTTTCTTTACTTTCAATTAGATAGTATAAACATCAGTGATAACTTGACATTGAAGATTGATTGATGTCTTTAAGTAAAAGCAATAAGGTTTATTTCATAGTTTTTTATAACACTCAAACAAGGAATTAAGCAATGAAACAGCAGATAAGAAATAGACTTTTGCCACATTTTGGAACTTAGCCAATTTGAACTGTGTAAATATAATATTAAATTGTAAACAAAGAAAGCATTGGTATTATATGACTGGTTATACCTTTCCTGAATTATAACCTATGTATATTCAAAAACTGCTTAATATATTGGCCATTAATTTACAAATTCAGGGTATTTAAATTATCATTACATTATGTTTTAACTAATAAGAATAATTAAGAGAACATTTATTTCTGAATTAGATTAAGTACAGACAATCAGTTTAAAATTATTATTAGTGATTATCATTACATTCTAAATTAATTATTTATTAGAATTCAAATGAAAATGTTTGTGTTATTGAGTCATCATCTCTTAAACTTGAAAAATTATGAAGGCACCTAGAGCATAATGAAGTAAATCTAGGATATAAATTTCAAGAAAAGGTTCCTTGAAGGGAATGGACTTCTGTTTCAATAATATTGTAAGGGTCACTCAGGACGTATTATGTTGGTGTCAGGATATAGTAGCATACATATCTTGAATATTTAGAAGATCACAAATAGAAGATCACAGAGAAATCACAAATAAAAATAAAAAAAATCTTACCTGGTACATTATTGATGGGCACCAAAGCCCGATCGGGCGAAGAGTCCTCCTCGTCAGACATGTTGGCTCCGTTCACACCATCAACCATCGATCACTCACTTTAATGTCAACACTGTGCGACAATCACTTCATATTACACTTACACTAAGTTCTACGAGAATCATGTAAAAAATCTACGTTAAAAACAATTTAAGGCATGCAGCTTATTGTTTTGTATGTCTCATAAATGTGTTCCATTGTATGTACGATGTTCGGCATCTGAAAAGAGGTTTTATGTTGGCTGTATATTGATTTGACTTGTGCCTGCAATTTTTTATTATTTTTTATTTTAGATGATGGCAGAAGTATGTGTCCTAGTCCAAATTACCTAGTCTAATGTCAGATAATTAACAAATTACATTTCAGTACATTAACTAATTAAAAACCTAGTTTCTCTTTTAGTATACATTTGAATGCTAATTTTATAATGAGTTAAAATTCTTTTGTGAATTCTAAAATAGAAACCAATTCTATCATTTTATTGCAGAGATTTATTTAAATAGATGTCACAATTCTGTTATATTTTCCACTAGAGAAGGCCACTGATCTTATAAATAGGCCTATATTTTATGATAAAAATAGTTTTCTTTATATGAAAGATACCCTACATTCAAGAAATAGTGAAATACTGAGAGTTGCTTTATAAATAGTGTTATCTCAAAAATACTTGTCTTAAAGGGCCAGTACTTTAATATGTCCTCTTATCTACCTGATAAGCTGGTTTATAAAACATTGCTCTATTTACAAATTATCTTTGTTTATTTTTTTACACAATAACTGAAGCTTCAAGTATAATCATACAGTAAACTAGGTCTAAATCATTTCAAATAAAATATTGATAGCTAAATACGTTTGGGTGAGCACGAATCTCCCGTCGCGAAAGTATTTACGTGTTGATATTAAAAGAGATCTTATAATAAAAATGACTCACGTATATGTTTTATTAGGTTTACATACAAACCGTAGCAGGAAAATAAACTAAGCTGTATTGTAATCTAGTTGCAAATAAGTCACTGTTGTGGCATTGTCGCCGTATTAGCGGCTGCTACCTACAATTGCCTACAAACGATCTCGCCTAGGGTCAACAGGAAATTAAACACGATTTTAGCTATTGTCTAACACATTAAAAGGCGACAACTGCTTTCTATTCACTGATTGCAAGGTTGCGGGTGTCACACAATACTGGAGCGCTTTCGCAATCCCTTACAATTGAACTTTTATGTACATTTTTATACCAAAAAAAGAATAATGAACACCATGACATATCGATGCGATTTCCGCATCGCGACTATAAATAAACAATAACATATACTTGCGTGCAGCTAATATAACATCCCGCTGATACATTTCTATTCTTAATATATTTTTATATCACTCCGAACCGAACACAATACCACTGAGATCTTAACCTATATTTTTTCTATCGATTGTTATGCAAAAACACATAGATGAGTCATCATTTAAGCTTTTATTATAAACAGAGACTCCAGTTTAACGATATTCACCTGGATACTCCGAAAAGTTTAATTGATTTTGACTATGGCTACTAAATCATTTTGTATAAATTATTTTTCGATCCTTTCGAAGCAGACATTTTACTCGGGACACTGATAGTGTTGCTAGTTTATAAAATATTTGAATCTATTTATTTAATTTCAAAACTTGAGTGAAAAAACATTTTCCTATTTTAAATGATTCAGAACGCTTTTATTTAATAAATAGTAAATTTTATTTACAATTTAGTAACATAAGGTAGCAAACATCTAAAAAATATTTTAACTTTTGGGTCTAGTTTTAGAATTTTATTTCAATAGTTATTAAGAAGAAATCGTAACTTGTGCAATAGTTTTAACTATTATTATTGTTTTATGATATTTCTTTGTGTATATTTAAAACGTAAAGAGAAATATTTTTATTATTACCAAATAAAGCAAAACTGAACTCAAAAATGTGCTACTGTTTGCTAAATACAGAAGTCGTCAGACTGGCAACGTCTCTACCGGATGTGGAGTCGGAAATACCTGAGATGTTGAACCAACTTAGTGACTAAATACAATTATTTCAAAATCCATGTGTTAAATGAAACTTTTACGGAGTAAATATATTTATTTTAGTTTATTTATTTATTTTAATTAACAAACAGTTGCTATTTGCTTTTCGAATCAATGACATTCCTATGTAAAAAGTATCTCCATTGATAGAGCGTCATTTGTACGTAATGGAGTCGATGTTCTTTTCGACGAGTTGTAATTGAAATAATTATATAATTTTCGACGAAATATCACATAAAACTGTTTGTTATTGTGTATTACTGGATTGCAGTGAATGATTTATAATAATTTATGGATACCACAAGCACAAATAAGCTTTCAAACAACCTCGTTTTATCAATGGTATGTGTGACATCAAAATATTTTGGAAAGTTCATTGAATATCTGTTATAAATCGTTTTTAAGTGCATAATCCTACTTGAATATCTTTGTTTACGACCTAAATAGTGATTTCTTTAAGTTTGTTACAACGTAGTATGTCGTAATCGTACAAAATTTCGAAGGCTTTGTCGCCCGCGTAATTGAGTAGCAAAACGGAAAGGTCATGCATTCATATTCACCTTTTTGTTTCCAGAGCGATGATCGTCTTTATATAAAAGCAATTTTGGTGCGTGAACAACGCATTTCATAGTTTCGGCTGCGAACCAGGACTTGCGTTAATGGTTTTGAGAGGGCACCTTTGTGGACCACAGTTAGATGAAGGTATGGCCTCAGATCAACCTGTGAAGAAGAAACAGCGGATCGACGCACCCGATATCGACGATGGTAGCGACAGATCTACGGAGGATGTGCTCACTGATATCTTTGATGCTGAGACCACTCCTGCTGAAACGTCGGAGGAGTTCCCGACCAGGAACGGTGAGTCTCCAGACAGTGGTACCGTCAGTGAGGATGCTGTGGACTGCTCCAGTCTCCTGAGACTCCCTAGTGACACCAATGTGGAAATCATCCCATCCTGCTCAAACTCTACACCACACTGGAACTCGGATGATGACAAACTGCTTGCCGAGTTGAGGATACTACAGGATGCCCTTGTCGGTCAGTGTTTATGTAGATATGATGAGAGAGCAGTATCACAACTCTTTGACAGACAGCTAAATATTGTTTCCTGGCCGCTAACATGTTCCCTTACTTATTTATCAACAATGCAACTTATGTTTGATATATATTTAAAACAAAACAGTACAGGCACTATATGTTCAAAAATAATGCAAGCATGTGACATATTTGTTAGGAATAGACATGATTGGATAACAGAGGTTGTAGAATTGGCAGACCATAAGAGTAAATTCATCACATTTGTAGCGTGTAGAGTACTTGCTAGTTTTCTAATAGTCTCTAAGGATACTGTCGATGAGAATTGGCTGCAGCAGATTGCTGAAAACATTTATCTTTTTGATAGAATCAATAGGATCACAGTACAAAAAATAAACTTCAGTCTAGATATAATAAAGAGGATAGTTGAGTGGAAGGATGTAGAGCAACATCCTTTAGAAGGAAGTAGTTATAGTAATCCAGCGGGAAATATGCATGTTCAAGAAGATAATCCATTTAGGACTAGTGTGGGTTACAGTAGTGGAAATGAAATGCCATCCAGTTCTAACAGTAACTTACAAAATGCATTTTCGAATCTGCAAACACATAGCGCTCCATCGACTTCCTCGGAACAGGAAAGACCATCATCGTTCAAACTAAACGAGCCAGTATTAAAGTTATCATCCAATGAACAAAGAGAGATGGAACAATCCGAGTCCCCTGAGCCTCCGCAGTCAAGGATAGAAAGGGTCAATGAACATGGATGTATCACTGTCATATTAACAGACTCGGAATCTTTTGACACATCACACATAAAATGCTTAACAATAAAAACGTTAGAGCACCACTGGCCTGTGCTAGTTAAAAATATGAAGCTCCTTCTACTAAGGTACCTGAATTTAGCTAATGCTGAAAACTGTATATTAACATTTTTCTCACTATGGGAGAATATAATAAGTGTAAAAGCGAATCTCTCTGTCATAGACACAAAGCCATTTTATGCTGATTTGCAGAGCTTTGTAGATTTGTTAAGAAACACAGTGATGCCCAGTCTAATATATACTCATTTACTAAGTTTGTTTAACGAAGTCCTGTGTTATGGGTCAACTTTAGCTTTGCAGGATATTTTGCCTGAAGAAATATGCTGCTTAGCTCATTCTATTGTGAGGTTCGTGAAAGACTTCAGATTACTAAGCGATGTTAGTGTTCAGACGAGTAGAAGTAGTTTTGGGTTCTTGGGCCATGAATGCACGATACTAAGAGATTATTCCTTAGGACCGGAAATCGCGCCTTTGTCGTCGTCCATCCAACTCGTAGATCAGAGTTATGGTGACGACGAAAACGATGATTCCGAGCAATCGAGAGGGGAAGTTGATAAAACAATGCTGCAAAGAATGTCGCTACTTGTACTAAAGTCGGTCGCCGTTACGGTGAAAGAAATGCGATGCGATTCGTCAGACAGCTCAATAGACTCTTCAGATTATAACGCGATACAAGACATGCAAATAGTCGAAAGATCGATACGCGATGTACTTAAAAAACTGGATGTTTTTATCAGGAACAGTCTGGAATTCCACCCTGAAACACCCTTTACAAAAATGCTGATACATTTGTTCAGTGAACAGGACGACTATCTAATAGAATCCATGGTCTGCACTCTTGATATAACAGTTGGTATTGTGTACAGAAATTCCATGTACCCTGATTTAATACCAATGTTGAACCCAATATCTTCATTCATTGAGTTCCTGAAAGTCGTTTCCCATGACAGCGATGTTTTACTCGATTACCTCGTAAGCAATGAGACCTGTTTCTTGTTGTACCTACTGAGGTTTTTGAAATATGTCAGAAGAAACTGGCCCAAGTTTCTAGAGACTTGTCAGCAATCAGACGCAGGAGGGACGAGAGGTCTGGATGATACTATGAGAGTTCTAATAAGATTGAGGTTGCAGATTAGTCGGCTGGTATCAAAATCCTTGTTCCCATACAATATTAGCCCTGTCTTGCGTTTATTAGAGGTCTGTGAGAGCCTGTATGAGGGAAATGAGTTTAGCTGAATACCATGCTAAAACAGTATTGTTCTGTATCATACAAAAACAAGGTATTTAGTAGTGCCGGGCTACAAAAATGTGTATTATACTTTCCTTTCCATATGTAAGAAGGTTCTTTCAAACAAATACAGAAAACCAGGCTCATTATTATGACTGAAGTTTATATCTTACTACTGTTTGCAAATCAAGAAAAAAAGGTCTAGCACATAATTCTTGCATTGAAATAAAATCGTATCTACAAAGACTGCCAACTCATTTTACATTCCAAACTTTCTTTAGTTTTGTGTAGTTTTTAGCTATTATTAATTTATATTTAGTTTAGTGTTGTAATATTTGTAATATTATGATTTAAATTAAGTTTATCTGTAATTATGTTACTCAGTCTTCCTCTTAGAGTATGTTCCTTCTAATGCAATATATTAAATATTGGGACAGTGTTTCTTTTTCATATACAACATATTTTTTATTGAACAAAACCTTTTTCAAATAATCTTTTGTGTATTTTGGTCTATCGAAAATCTTTTATACTTCAAACAATTTTTAAATACCCAATAATGTGCCTTACGGTTATGTAAAAATAGGGTGCTCAGTAATTATAGTTTTATTTAGAAATAAATAATACATTCTTTAAGAAAAATATTTATATCTATATGCATAATAGTTTTAAATTGTACCTTTAGGCGATTTTAGAATTAATTTATTTTAGCTTTTAGTTATTTGGTTGTATTATATATTTAGGTTTGATATTGCATATAAAATGCGGGTTTAATACATTTTTGTTTTGTTTATTAACTAAATTATATTCCATGCCACAATGATGTACATAAATGCCATCAATTACCATTTTATAAGTAAATGTAATCAGTATTAATACAATATCCTAATTTATATCGACATTATAATATAATAAATATAACATTTGCTTGGTGAACTTATTTTAGAAGGAAAGTTGAGAACAGAAAAGAGAGTTGAAACAACTAATTTTAACTCACTGTATTGCAAGTAGCTTAAAACTTTATAACAATTTCATAAACAACATTTCACACATTGGTACATACTTAAACTTTTATGACTTCCAAATAAGGTAAAAACCATGAAAAAGTCATTAAAGAAGCACAATTAAAATCTTTAGAAAGTTATTTACAAGATTTAATTGCCCGGGGTACGCCAGACGTACAAAAACATCTTATAAATACAATTATTGCTATATTTTATTCGTCACTTAAATTAAAAACAATGAGTTCCCATTCTATCAAGACCTATTTTGGTCGAATATCGAGGTATATTGATCGAATATATGCAAGAACAATATCTTAACTGTACCATACTCTTACAAAGTAATAATTTTATCTTTAACGAAGGTGGTTGTTTAGTAAATGGTGGCATCTTTATAAGTTCATCAAGCAACAAACCATACTTCGACTACGGGATCTTATATTATGTTATAATAGCTTTAAGTGATAGAACGACAACAGACTGTTATGTAGGTATAAATGTGTCCATTTTGTTACTTCCATAGGTATAAGATGTTATTTTAGTAGGTCTTTTCATCGGTTATTTGATATGATTACTTGAATCTCAAAATTTGTGTCTGTAGTCCATATAAGAAGTAACAAACGTTGTGAAGTTTAATAATATGAACTTGTGGGGAATAACAATCATAAAGACAATATTTACTGGCCGAATTTAATTCATATATACCTAGACATTTTGATATTGAAATGCAATCTTATATAAATTATTCGACTCTGGATGTTAAAAACAGGTTGAATTTCTTACACTAATCAATTATTTGGACTACCATCCTATTTCATTCGTCCACAGGTCATTTCATAGAGGCTGAAAAATTTAGATTTTCGCGCCATTTTCAAATCCCTGTAATTTCTTTAACTTTCAAAGTTCAAACATTTGGCTTTTATATTTAACCTGAATTATGTACTTAGTTTTATGACGGGGAAATTCAAAATTTTTGTATTTATAAGCAGTAATTAAGTACTTGTTATTGTTAAGTAACAATAATTTAATTTAAAATAACGACATTAAAATGAAATATTTTTGTACATGACGACAAAGTTTCTGTTTTTATTTCCTCTCATTCCAATTTATAAACCCTCTTGCATATTGATTTTACCACCTTTATGTAGATTTGCCTCGTTGGCCTAGTGGTGCTAACGCGACTGCTACGCTAGAGGTCTTGGGTTCGATTCCGGAGTCGGCCAAGGTGTTATTCGGTTTTTCTATGAAATTCTCAGAAGCAGGTCGGAGTTTGGATTTGTGCCCGGTTAGTGGCAATAGGCTTGCCCCCTATTACATGGGACCTAAACGTATCGGCGAACTGTGGGTGCAAATTGGTACACCTCTGCCTACCCCTTCGGGGATACAGGCATGATGATATGTTATGTTATGTAGATTTCCAATATTAAAAAACAATGGGTGCATTTTGACTACAAAATCAAAATTAACTGTCCTTATGTTGGTAAACACCGTTTAGTAGCGACAGATAGACATTTTTGGATGTTCAAATGTACTGGTCCGGGAATATCCAGTATTGCTATTGATCGACACGCAAAGAAGAAGAATGTTCAAGGGGCTTAACATACTGGTCCATAACCGAGAGACTAAAACATTAAAATAGTACAAAATCAAGCACCTTTTATTAGGTAATCCGTACACTATTCAAATGAAGATCAACCGAGCACATGTTACGTTGAAAAAGTGAAATGATTCGCGTGTTACTACCAGCAATTGATGGCGGTGCACGCGAAGATGATGTAAGTAAATCGTGTTATGAAGTATTATGTAAGTTCCCATTAATATGTGTACTAGTGTATTTGTGTCGTGGGATTTCAGTAAGTGAGAAAATGTAATAAGTTCAGAAGTTGTTTTGTTGGATGCGTGAGACTGTCCTGTCTTACGCATCCCGCAAAAGGGGGCTACTTGGGTTGCTCATATGTCCCGATGAAGACAAATATTACTGTTCTCTGTGGGATAAATGTTGCTCTTGATGAGTGTCGATGTCCCCTAGCAAGCTTATAAGTTAGAGGTTCTTCTGTATATAAATACCGGGGGAAAAGGCTTTGCATTTGGAACCAGTAGGCCATATCCCCAAATCAGGCCAGTTATAAAATATTGCCACCTTCAAGGGAGAAAAAATAAACAAAACATCAATACAAATTACTCATAGCATTTATTTCTTTATTTACATTTGCTTTTCCAGCGAACAACTGGAACGGTAAACACCGCTGCCGAACAAACGATTTACTTCAACTACACATAACTTACAAAACAGTCCTTTTTAATGTCATCGTTACATTATCAAACTCACATAATTACATGGAACATATACGTTAGCCATAATGTGATTCTAAAATAAACAATCTCATTCGTACATTAAAAACAAAATTACTCACGCACACTAAACATGGTATTTGTTAATGTTTCTGACAGTTCTATCATAATTCCTACTGAATTTAAGTGTATTGTAGTATGCAAAAATCTTTAAAGTGACATCTCTAAAAGCTGATAGACAATGCGAGAACTATCGTGCCAGTTATCATATATTGCCATAAATGATCGATCACTTATGATACTACATACCTATACCATACAAATTCGTCCGATATTTTTCGCATCATCTAAATCGCCTAATACGAGACAAGAACACCTATTGCAAAGAAAAATATATAAAAGGCAAAGATTTTCTGCACAACGCAGAAAAAAAGTGGTAATTAATCTGACCAATAACTACCTCTAAACTTCAGGGTTGCCATAATTCATCATATTACTAATGGCAATACTAAGTGTAACTCATTTAGTTACAGCTATATGTCATATTTTATACCAAAAAACATTTACAAATACCCTACAAAATTCAGCGAACAATAAAAAAAAACAAACAATTTACATTGAAACCTACCATTCAATATTCTAAATTGGTAAACAACTTGACTCGATGCGACATTTATCATCCGTATTAACATAAATAATTAATACAAACCCATTATGGTATTTGTTCAATTAATTACAAATAATTAAAACATAAAATACATAAATATTATCGCGGTACAGAACAAAATAGGTAGACGCAAGGAAAGCCGATTAATTCCAACCTTTTAAATTCATTTTATAATGAATTACAAATAAAACAATTGCTGTACAGTACAAAATACACAATTTTGTTTTGACATTCTCAGTAACTATTTCTAATTATTTCGATTGCAAAAACCAAAGTACTGAATCGATTTTGAAGAAAATTATTTGCGAAATTTAATTTTCATTTAATGTCATTTTTTTTAAATCGTCAACATATCCCTTTGATTTCGCTAACTGACAGAAAAAATCGTAGTCGAGTTGAGAACCTCGTTCTTTTGAAGTAGGTTAATAGAGAAAAAAATATGGATACAATAATGCTTGCCATATTTCATTAAATATGTGTATTTTCTGCTTAATTCTAAGACTACCTCCTACTTTTATATCTCGTCTGTGTATACCGGTTAAATATTGAAAATGGAGAAAATTCTCACAAGGAATGATATTAATTTTCACTTAAATACTCCAATCTTCCGTGTTAACACATTGCAATAATTCCCGGCATATAACTTGGCAAGAGTCGTTAGATGCGCAGAAGTCGTTTATTAGGTTTTTTTCGTGGTCAAGTGGGACGCGGGGTATGCGGTAGGGCGATCCGAGCGCGCGATTGGTGCGTTAGCGCCGATCCGAGCGCGTGATTGGTGCGTTATCGACCGAGTTGATTAGAGATTGGTGAGTTATGTCGAGTATGCGCGAGTTTATCTCCACTACGTCAAAATCTTGCCAAGTTATTTGCCGGGTATAATATTTATAACGCCTTTATTTTAATGCAATAAGATTAATATTTGCAGTTCATTGTTACAACTAGTGTGCGGTCAATAAATACATTTACAGAAGTATGTAAAGTTTATATATAATGCATTGTTATGTGAATCATATTGAATCCTTACTGATTTTGTAAGACTTAACGTTACTGTAGTAAAAAATTCGATGTATTGATATAAAAAATCCAAATAGTAACGTAAATTCTTAAAAAAATCACATTCAATGCTGTTAAGAATTAAATCTGTAATATATACTTAAGTCTATATTTGGATTATATATAATCAGCGTTTGATCCTACAAATTCATTGAATATATTTAATTGATATATATTCGTCCTATTTATAAGACGAAAACGAATACATATTAAGAGTAATATCTACTTTTCTGTGGCAATAACTTACTGAATATACGACTACCCTCATATAATGTCGTTTTAAAACCATCTATTTCGAGTGATAGAGATGAAGTTATATAGCCAGATAGCACTATCTCTCTTACTCAATCAAACTACGGTAGCAATAAGACTATAGTAGTACAGGATATAAAAATCGAATACGGACAACAAATGCCGCGCCAAACAAAAAAAAAACAAAAACAAACAAACTTACGAACATATTCAGGTATCATAGTCTTCATCTATCTGTAGGTTGCCTGAATTCAAACTGTCTATATCTACGGGATGCGCTTGCACTGGTTTAATTTCAATTTTTTTCACTTCAGGCTTAGCCGTTCTAGAGTTTTGTCTATGGAGTTGTCTAATCGTATCTTTCTTAGGTACGTTTGGCACGCCCACGTGTATAGCATTATCCAGTATCTTTATTTCTGGGTTTGCAAAGTTTTTAGTAAAATCTATATTTAATATCGGCGTTACTGGAGTTATTGGTGTTCTAGGTGTCACGATAGGTTTTTCAATGACGGCCGGTTTTGGTACTTCTATCTTTAAAGGTTCTGGTGTGTAACTCGTGGAGGGCTGTGGACTTGAATACGTGGGGTTCAGTTTGATAACACTCCTATGCGGCACTTCATCTGTTAGTAACGTTTCTTGGTAAAAGTTTGCGGTAACAACCGGTTTTTCTTCAACAGCCTTCTTTGATAAGTCTATAGCTGTTTCTATTGAGGTTGAAGTTATCGTTTCAGTTTTTACGGTTTTTAAGGGTATTTCGGTTTCTGTTGATTGTGCTCGTTTTAGCGGATCTTTAGGGGTTTGAATGGATACTAGTTTGACGTCGGAACTGCTCGAACTATTTGAGTCTTCCCGCGCTATCCTTCGAGGTGGTACAGTCATATCTGGAAATCTGGAAAACGAAAAAGATATTATAAAACCCAATTGTAAGATTTACAAATTAAAAAATTTGTTAACACAAAGATTTAATTATTACGAACGGAAAAAAGGCAAACACTTGTACGGTCTCGTTTAGTTATGGCACGATTTTGACCAATGGGTGCTACAAGGAATTAAAATCCCCATCCATACCTGTCATTCACCACCAACCTGTGATTGGTAGTAATTGACAGATAGACTAAATGCAAGACCAACGACAAGACCCATGCGGATTTTGATTCCAGGAAAAACTCGTGATTGTTTGTCGGTACTTAAATGCAGTACATAGTAAATAGTCTAATACATACCTAGAGGAATTTGGCGAGCTTTCAGCACTCATCATTTCTTTTTCTTCCGCCGCCGACACATCTGGGATGTTTTTCACCTAAAAGAGATAGAAGAGACAAATTTTAGTTCATATTTTATGGCACATGAGCAAGTCCAACAATTTACTGAAATTTTACACAATAGTCATAATCAATTCAAATCAATCAACCAAAACTACGACTCATAATTTTTTATTCAAAGGGAATCCTTTTGTCGTCATAATGCCTAGTTTGAATCAGGCAGGCCTCTCCTTCTCGCATGGTCTAAATGGATCAGGATGAATATTTAGACCATGCAAGAAATAATGAGTTTCACATTACGGGGTGCAAGGCCTTGCTGAAGGATAACTCACCAGGTCTCTAAGGAAGTCGAACTTGGACTCGGCGAGGATGCACTGCTTGACGTGCGAGGGGCTGAGGGTCTTGGCACTCCGCGCCACCGTCACCTGCATCGCCTTGCTGAGGAGTGACTCTACGAAGAGTTCTAATGTGCGCGGTGTTGGTGGAAATAGGGCTGAGTTAAGGAGGTTCATTGCAAAAAAGATACATAAAAAAACAATCATTCAGACGATTTGGGGAATCGCTCAACGTAATTCAGAAGTAAACCTTAGTTCAGGTTTTCAGGAACCTCAATACAAAGGATCCGAAACAGTTTTGAGTAGCCCTAAGGTTACTTTATATGATACCAAAGGTTGGGATAAACCTTTTTCCTTTGCTCAGTTTCATTGATCAGTTCATTATTACTTAAAAGAAGGTCCCTGCGTAAGATTAACTGTAAAAGTTCAATGGTTGAAGAATAAACAATTTTTATTTATTTATTTTATAGTTCCTTTTTCCATTGCCGGCAAACGTATTTTTTTACTCGGTCCAAATTTTATCAGCATCAAATTTATATATCAGTATAAGTTTTAAAATTCATGATATTTATTTTGCCTAATATTTGCACTCTTATTCTTACGAGTTGGGTTCCATCACGAAATCTACGAATGTTAGCAAACATATCAACCACAAATTTTCATACATAAGTGTATACTAACATCAGCTTCGAAATTACAGTATTTTGGTGTATAATGACAATGGAGAAACCCATGTCAGTGCACTTATAGACAATATTATGTTATGATGGGTTAACTTGGGTTTTTTCGATCACACTTATCTGAAGAAACCCGTCAGACCATAATGAACATGTTGACACTTTTCCAGTGCTCATTAACACGATGTCATCTATTATTTTCTTGCAGTCTTTAAGATTTAACAATTTTTATCATCCATCTACTAAGTTTAATGTTGTAAGAAGAAATATAAATGTACCTAATGTTGTAAAATCAATAAAATAAATCAATTTACGGTTTAGCTGTAATATATTTTTTTCCTGTACATAAATTTTTGTTGTGGTAAATTAATATTTTTGACGTGCATTTCTAACCACAACCAAATTTATTGCGTCAACCAACACCTTGTTAGGCTAACGACAATTAACAGCGGCAAAACTCCAAAATGACGCAACTTGCATTTAAATGTGTTTACTTGCGTATCAACATAAATATCTCAAGGAGTACTTAATATTATGACAAAGTTGTTTGAGGGATTAAAACTGGGAAATAGTATTGTTATACTGTTTTTGAATATCTAAGAACATATCCAAAGTTCTACAATAATACAATACATAAACAAACTTCTACCTAACTTGGATCAATTTTTAAATAATTCAATTATATAGAAATCTAGAGGCCATTGTTGGGATAGTTAGAACTCAAAATAAAATTAATACAAAATGTAACTGATAATTAGAAATAATTTACGCTTAACATAATAATTATCATGGATGAACAGTGGTCTCTTTGTTCCTTTATAAGGCCACAGAATTATCTGCAACTAAATTCAGTGTGGTAGGATGTAATCGTGTCCTATTCTGGTCTAGATGACTAATTGTATCATCCGTAGATCCATGCATGGAGCTCATGATTCATGCCAGGACGTGAGTTAAAACATAATAACTTGTATTGCCCAGTTAAATAAGTTGTACAGATGAGAGAAACTGGTATTCCATGTTTCCAATTCCATGTATAATTACTGTTAAGTAATTAGATGATATCAAGAGTACCCTAAACCGAAGAGCATGTATGAAGGGAATAATGAAAGTGGACGAAGTCAAACAAGTATGTAAGGATCGTAGCAAGTGGAAAGAAGTGGTCTCTGCCTAAACCTACGGGAAACCGGCGTGATTATATGTGTGTATGTAGATGATTCAGTAAGATCTGTATCCGATCATAAGTTAGTTTGGGAAAGTGTCAGGCAGAAGAGTGAAGAGTTTATCATATAGAGAGTTTATCGTTTTAAATGAAATGATTGTGAACAAAACATAAATATTCCTCAGGTTATAATTACTATCATAAAATAATAATAAATGTCGACCTAACAATAGCATATTAAAATTGTCAGTCGTAACTTAAGGTTCGTCAGAACTAATCAGAAGGTTTCATTATTAAAGCAATTTAACCCTTGACATCAAAGGAAAGTCATACGCATTTACATATACATAAAGTTATATGCCATGACATCCTTATGTTACCCTTTTATTACCCTTCTAGGCGTAGCGTGCATAATATAATATGCTCATGGTGTGCAGCCAATTAGTGTCATCACTGCATTAAGCTAACAATTATAGTAATTGTCCGCATTTGTGTCATTTTTAGTTAGCCATGTGACAGCGCTCGCCAGAGTGAGTTATGATCAATTATGTAAGAGCACTAGGGCTCGTGGCTAAGTAAAGGTTGAACGAATCAATCAATATCACAAGGGTTGGTCATTTGTCAAGGATAGCCCGTAGATAAGTTTTTTTCACGATACAAATATCGTTCGGAACTTGATCAGCTGTTGTTTCTTTCTGTCTTAGATGAATTTTTGGCAACTGTTATTTTTTCAAAATCTTGACGACTAGTCTTTACACCATACTACCATAAAATTATTTGTGGAAGACAAATAGCAAGCCGCTCAACATAACATACTAAAAGGGCTATTTACTATTACATACATAGTTTTATACTTAAACTATATTTGACAAAGCACAGCTTTTTCCAGCGAGACTAAAATCTGACACCTAGTCCGCCTCTTCTGCGTTACAAACCGCAAAAAGCAATAAATACTCCCAAAAAGAAAAATCGAAAACATGTTGACAAAGCCTACGATTGGACCAGATAAGATAACCTTGCCTAAATCTGTTCGCTCCTAACAGACAGCATCCGTTGCATGACGCATGCGCTTATCTCAAACGTATTCAAGGGATCTTCGAGATTCATCGACATACATAAGCTTCCCTTTGTTTCTTATGACTAACTTTACTTTGTACCTTTGATCTTATTTGGTTAATGCCATTGCAATTGAGAGGTCAGGGACATCTGATAAAAAGTCGAAAATGTTGGACAGCAAATATTCTTCTAACTTTTGCGTAGTCTTTTCCTAAGTATTTGTATCCGCCTTGTACGCTTCACTATTACTGTTCTTTAATTTTGTAATTGGTATGTAATTTTTACCCGACTGCCAAGAAGGATTATGATTTTTGCGCGCATCTTGTATTTATGTTTAAAGTTGTACAAGAAAGTTTATTCTATTCTATTCTTAGTGTCGTGGTTGGTTTTTAGACACAAACTTGGATAAACTAAATGCCTGTAAAACATGGAGCTACTACATATCTCACCTATTTACTGATCTATGTAAGACAGGCTATCCGCAAACTATCAGTCAATATTCTGAACATCCAATATTCCCTCTCAAGTCAGTAGGTATCGATGTAAAAATATACATCAGAATGCTCACGTCATACGCACTTCCCTTTTGCATGACGTCACGATATCAATTCGCTTTATTTGTAGAACATACTCACAGGAGCATTACATATGTTAGGAACAAAAACATGAAGATTTTGGTGGCTTACTAAAGAAACTACGTCATATATTATTGGTGTCGCGAAACTAACTTCTCTTAAGTGATATTTTATGTCACTGGATTAGTACGCCATTAATCACTTCAGTTTTTTCAATAAATGAAATTGTATTTTCACTGAAATGGAAACTAGCAATATAGTTGCTACTTGCTGCCAGTATTTTCTTCATTAAGGCAGCTTTTCTGGTTATATAAATAAATAAAATAAATGTTTGGTTTAAAAATGTCTAATTGGCCTAGTGGTGCCAAGCGCGAATGCTACGTTAAAGGTCTTGGGTTCGATTCCTTAGTCGATCAAGGTGTTATTGGGTGTTTCTATGACATTCTCAGTAGCAGGTTGGAGTTTGGATTTGTGCCCCGTTAGTGGCAATGAGCGCGCCCCCTATTAGATGGGACCTAAACATATCGGCGAACTGTGGGTGTACATTGGTACACCTCTGCCTAACCCTTCGGGGATAAAGGCGTGATGATATGTTATGTTAAAAATGTAGCTTAATCAACCTTTCAAAGCATATTAGGTACAACGTTCAAAATATAATAATTACGATACAGATTGAAACCCGCTATACGTTGGCTCATGAAATAGGGGAATCCCGAAGTGGCAAAACATAAGCGCAGCATAATCCAAATACCATAATAGTTGTTATCTATTAGATGTCAAAAGTCCACCCATTTCAACGACAAAGATATATTTAGACGGCTCTTAGTTTATCAGATTCGTAACAGCATCCGCCTAACACAATACCACGCGATAAAATATTCCGAATCGATAAAAATATCAAGATCGCTGAAATGTTGACGTCAGAACTGCAGTGACTTAACTATTGTTATGACGTCATGAGTTTAATAAGAGTGTGTAAAGAGCATTTATTTTTATGCATCAGTATTGTGAGGGTTGATTTAAGTCAAGATAAAGATGTATTCAAAAGCTTGAGAGACGTCTTTCGAAAGATTGCTAATGGAATGCATTAGCAATCTTTTCAAAAGCATCGTCGAATGGTTTTTGAAAAAAGTCAATTAGGTGACACAGATTTAAGGGAAGTCTGTTGAAGATAATGGTGTGGTTTTAGGATCACCGAGCTAACAGGAGAAACAGTGTACACTAGATGCATAACTTAAGGACAAAATCCGTCTCAAATCCATGCAGATTAAAATGCAATCAATGTTCATATTAAATAAAAAGATTGATCATTGAATAGGATAATGTCAAATTTTATTCTCAAAATGTGTCACAGATGAGCTTACATTATTTCAAACACGTCTGCAAACTCGTAGATACCTGCATCAAAGCTTTTAATAGCAATAATATTATTTCTATACAACTGTGTTAGTAGGTCAGGTCAGTAGTTTGGCTTATGTGGTTTTAGCTTTACTGAATGCGGTCACTAAGTTATTTTCATGTTCAAAATAAACTACAAAAAGTATAATTACTCTGTTTACTCACTATGGCACAATTGTTTGTAATATAGGTCAAATGATAGTATACTTCCTACGCATCTTTTAATAGTATCTTAATAATAGAATTTATATTCATGTGAAACTGGCAACTGCTATCGAAATCGGCTATCGTGAAGTAAATTTCTTTTAAATCGTGTTTTTTTGGCGGATGTTGATATTATTAACCAATTAATTAGTTAATTAAGATTAGTTTGTTGATCATTTATTGAAGCTCGAAATACGCTAATGTTTACGTTTGCCGTATCTTCTAATTAACGAACGAGATATATTTTTTCCTTTTTCGGTCTGGTAACAACTGGAGATTATTTTATCAAGTGTTATACAATATAACTGCCTCGTTGGCCTAGAGGTGCGAAGCGCGACTGCTACGCTAGAGGTCTTGGGTTCGATTCCCAGGTCGACCAAGGTGTTATTGGGTTTTTCTATGAAATTCTCAGTAGCAGGTCGGAGTTTGGATTCGTGCCCGATTTGTGGCAATAGGTTCGCCCCCTATTACATGGGACTTTAACATATCGGCGAACTGTGGGTGTACATTGGTACACCTCTGCCTAACCCTTCGGGGATACAGGCGTGATGATATGTATGTATGTATGTATGTATACAATATTTCAGAGATTTTCCATGTAGATTTGAGAGGGTTCCTTATGTCTATCATATATCGAACTATTATTAAACTAACGGATCACTCCTTATAAAGGATATCGGAGGAATGCATTTACAAACTACGGAAGAAAGTTTAACGATTCTATTGCAAGGCATCTTGTCGTATAAAAAAATAACAACCATTCACTAACAAACTTTCTTACTGTAATACAATAATTTATTTATGTGATGTTTGAAAACATCTCAAAAATTCAAAATTCCGTTTGTATAAACAATATTTAGATTCTCCCTTCGTGATCACTACGTTTTTATACGCATTTTACAACATCATCAATAATATTTCTGTTACTGGCAATATTCCAAGTTAAAGGATAAACAAAGTCAAGAGTTTTATATTTAGGCGTTGAAAACCATTTAGAAACGCTTATGAATGATAATATCGAGTACATTACAATGTCATGCCAATGAGAAATGGACATGAAAATGTTAATATAAGACATAGAAATAATGTGCCTAAGATTGAGCCTTGGGGTACCCCAATAAAGGATATTATGAGTTATACATTTTTACTTTTTTTTATTTTAACCTTTTATGTTACCTACTGCTGGACAAAGCTCTCCCCCAATTTGCTCCAGGCATTGCTGTCTGGTGCTGCCTCCCATCAACCCGGTAGATTTCGATCGATGTCATCGCGACAGCGTCTTTTAGGCCTACCCCGTTTACGAATGCCATCTCTAGGTACCGACTCATTTGCAGGTTTCGCCCATCTATCCGAACCCATGCGACTTATATGACCAGCCCAACTCCACTTTAACTTAGCTGTTCGAACACCGAAATATATATTGCCGAATAGAAAATACCATACAATATGAGTATGTAATGATGCCCAAAAGTAACTTTATATGTGCAAATAAGTAAAAGCAAACACTGAACAACAAAGCATGCATTGAAATAGTGTGTCAAAAGCCTTACAAAATACATTACAATTATCTGTTACTTCTGATTAGTAGTTCCTATTATATTATTATTTGATTAATTAGCAACATTATTGGATATACCTAATTAATATACTTACCTACTTTAGAAAGCACCAATCCAATTTGTTTATAAAACATTATATCTTTCTTTTAGGCAAATTTTAAACGAGCAAATTAATTCCATTAGAAATTAAACCTAACTTTTCCTTATATTCAGTCTAAATTTTAACACAAATTACAAATTAAATTGCAATTTGTCTTAATTAGTGACATTGTATTTATCAATTGAAATTCCTTCCTCAAAATAACTCGTACTATGTCGCCTCAGACAACCTTGACTTTCGGAAAACTTTACCATATCTGACTATTACCATAACTTAGAATTGGAAATATGGGGTTCGGGGCATGTTTGTTTGTCACTCTAATACTTTCTGCTAAAGAATACATTAAATGAACCCAGTTAGAAAACAAAATTCAATGATATTTCTGAAAGACAAATTCGTTTGTTGTTGAATTTAACCATCTAATACAGAGTTTGAAATCAGGATTACTCAAGATTATGTATACTACAGACTAAACACAAAAGTGATTTCAAATACTCATTGTATTCCAACTTATATTGTATGTGTACTTTATTTGGAGGTATGAATTGGTATTTAGGGATACAGCTGATACAGATGCCTATACTATTGGCATATTAAACTTCGTTGATATCTGCCTCAAAAAGTAGCATATACATAAATGGTTTTATCCGGAGGCTAGTCAGATAAGATCTCTAGTTTATTTCTCTAATCCTAAACGTGCACCATATTGCACTTGGTCTGTTTAAGTTATGCTTAACTCTTGCACATGGAGATTTTTTAATCATGACTAGATATGGAAATCAATATCAATATCTAATGTTTTTACATAATAACAATAACAAACAAAAGGGTAAATTGTAGAGAGATTAG
This sequence comes from Autographa gamma, assembly GCA_905146925.1. NCBI lineage: Eukaryota > Metazoa > Arthropoda > Insecta > Lepidoptera > Noctuidae > Autographa > Autographa gamma. The sequence goes on from LR989875.1 coordinate 2,467,771, forward strand.
AAGTAGTTAAAACTTGAATAGATTGTGATATTATTGTACAACTATCTTGTAAATAATCCAATAAGATTTTGTAAATGATTTCTATATTATGCTAATATTAGCAACTAAACAGTTCTATTTTTAGATCAATCATTAAGATACAAAAGCATCATTAGTTAACCAGTTAATTCACTCATTATAAAACAAACAAACATCAAACAAAAATACTTTGTTGTACTATGTATAAATCCAATAGAAATCAGAAAAGAGGTTTATTATTTATCTTATATAGGGTATGATCTTAGCCATAAAGATTAGTCCAATAAAAGAGATATAATCCCACAATTCTAATATCAAGCTTGGACCAATATAAATACAGAAAACACATCTTACGTGTTTTAAAATGACACAATACAATAATATTAGTGTGATATTTGAAAAGGATATAGATTATGATTGGCACAGCTTGGGCAACTTTCCCCACTTCCTCGTCAGTCTGCATAATCTTCTTGATTCGCCCCTACAAACAAACAATGTCATGATATCACCAATCTCCTAAAATTATTGACGAAAACAAAACCAAATTTCTCTTTGTTGGCTCTGTTTATAAACGTTTTCTACTTACGGCAGGAAACCTTGCATTGTATTTTCTCTTTTTAGAAGGCATTGTGATAATCCGTTCACTTAAACACCAATTAAATAATAAAATTAGCTCACTTCACCATCAGAATGTTAATACTTCTCGCGCATTTTTGAGGTTATAAAAGGGGGACGTTCGCAGCCTACTTCATTTATATACGAATTTGACAGTTTCTCCACCATTTTTTATAGCCAGATTAAGATTATCCACGTAATCCAATTAAGATTCATAGGAAATTAATTGAAAAAGGTTGTAAGGCTTTCATAATAATAATTTGTTAACAATAACAATAATCCAATGATAAAATAATTAATTTTATTTGTTTGCTGTGGCTGAATGAGCTTTACTTGGTCTGCGACATCACCGGGAATTTAAAAGCTTGACGTTTCGTCTAAAAACAATAAAAGTATAGCAAAACGTACAAAATGTATGATAACATAAATAAAATTTATAAGTTTATCAATCGGCATTATTTAAGGGCAAAAATAATCGGAACTGTATTTTGATAACATAGAGATTATTTTAACTTTGGTTTTTAAATCGAGTTCAAAATTATTAGTTTAGAACGAAATCTTAAAAAGTCATCATTTAAAATGGCGTCGCTATCCAGGTGCGTTGTGCTGTGTTTTAGATAAAATTTATTTTCTTTTTATCGTAATTATATGTAAGCCATATTTCTTGCTAAATGATCACTATTACACAAGTTTAAATTGCGTTTGTGTGAGATATAATCAAGTGAGGTGTTAAAATATTTTGTGTATATTTGTGACGAGTATAGTAAATACTGCATGGGGTTTCAAAATTTCGCAATTACTAACTATTTAAGCTAGAATATTAGCTTAAGTCATCATTTAGATGTGTTTAATTTCTCATTATCAAGTCAGAAATAAAAACTTACCGCGCCGAAGAGGTTCGGTTTGTGAAAAAAAGGTGAATGGTTGTTGAGGTTTATGTTCATGTGATTTTGTAATATTTCCAGCTTGTTGCCAGCGCCCACACAGCAAGTGTGGGACCGTGATGATGAGAGGAAAGCGAAGAGAGTCGGAAGTGCCTTGGTGGTGTCACAAACCAGTGTACCACCCTATGGGCAGAGGAAGGGATGGATACCTAGAGCTGAGGAAGATTTTGGAGGTCAGGATAACTTACATATTATTTAAAAAGGCTTTATTAAAGGCTATATTTAAAATTACAAAGAAAATCTAAGTTTAAACCCTTACACCAAGGTTGCTACCACAATTTTTAAACTGTGATAACTACCAGTATAAGTTGATTTATACTCAGGTTATCTTTTGCCATCTTTTATGTATTCATCATCCTGTGTTAGTCCCTTTGCATAGTTCACAATTTCTAAGTTTGTTTTCTATATTTCAATAAACATTATGTTACGTTCTGGTTGATTGCATTAGCTATTAACCTATCAACTCTTACGTATTTATAGAATTATTCTGTTACAATAAGTAGGTTTCTAAATAAATAAAAAGTATTTTCATGTCATATATGCCATATTATTACAGGTGTTGTCTTCTTCACTATGTCAAACACATAAACATCTGTAAACATACAATACAGCAACTAACCTAATTTTCCTCTATTCTAGATGGTGGTGCCTTCCCGGAGATCCATGTGGCCCAATACCCCCTGGGTATGGGTGCTCGAGGCAAGGAGAGCACCTCCAATGCCCTGGCAGTCCAGCTTGATGAGTCTGGACATGTTAAATACTCGGCCATCGCTAGACAAGGACATAGTGCTGATAAGGTGAGATAAAGAAAATGAATTTTTGAATATTTGTGTTTTGTAGGTGGAAAAAAAGTTATTGTAGATATTTAGGTTGTGGCTATGCTTTTTAATTATATATCATATTATTAATGAAGATTCCAGCTTAATGCAAAGTCATAAACCATACCATAATGTACTTTGTAAGTCAGGTCATATAGAATTGCCTCATCATTGTTTTGTGAACACTAATGACTTGATATTTTTACCAAACACCTTGTATATAGATTTTGGAATACATGTAATGTAAAGGAAAACAATTTGGAGTGCATATGATACTAGTTTCACTCTTTTGCAGATGTATAAATAAGTTATATACTTTGTTCCCAGATAATTTACTCCAAACTAACAGACCTGCTACCATCGGAAGTACTCGCAGAAGATGATCCAACACTCCAGAAGCCAGATGATGAGGACATCCAGGACATCACTGAGAAGACTAAGCAGGCCCTCGAGAAGCTGACCAACGCTAAGATATCTGCTGCACTACCTGTTAAAGCTGCTCCTAAAGCTGTGAGTTGAAGTTCTTTGGTATATTGTTGATAGATAAATTGTTGGGAGATTTGGTTGATAGTATTATACTTGGTAAAACACTATGTACAGCAGTATACATAGAAGATTACCTGATTTGATTGGTGTTCAATCTCATCATTCTGATGAGGCCTATGTACAGTAGTAGAATGCAATTGGCTGATTAAATAAGTGATTTTTGAGCTTATCATACTAGAGAGGCCTTTGTCCGGCAGTGGATTGAAATTGGCTAACTCAAGATAAACAAAAAATCAAACTCTGGGATTAAAACTTAAATGTTTAAATATCCCTTGTCCCAGTGATTGTTGCCTATTCAAATGACTGAAATCCAGAATAAGTTGTTGCTTTTTAGTTTATATACCAGTTTGTATGCTTATTATCATCTTTATGGAAGTTCCTTTAAGGAACATAAGACTTTAAGGAAAAGATCCTTGTCTTGCAGTTGCAGATTCCTGTTCTGAACTTGTAATTTAATACCCCAACTACTAGTACCTTATAACCAATCTTCTCTCCACGAGAAGAGCACAGCATTACCAATCGCGCTGATAGTACCTTACATCCGCAGGCACCAGCTCAGTACATCAGGTACACGCCCGCTCAACAAGGAGGACAGTTCAACTCTGGTGCTAAGCAGAGAGTTATCAGGTTCGTATACTTAATTCTTTGTTTATTTAAGGTTTTAGGTGATATATTTATTTGTAAACAAGTTGTGACAGTGTAAAATGTCAGCAAGTCTAAAATTTGAGATTTTAAATTATTGGATCGTAATTTTCATGCTGTATCTATCATTTAAACATGGAATGAAAATAAATTTAAGTAGTCAATTGAAATCATTACTCGAAAATTGCAGGTATGTACCTAACATATACGTAATATATCCATGTATTATGTCCACTAGTTGTGTCGTTATAGCAATGCGTGTTACCGTTATTGCGGTCACCAGTTGGCGCCATTGGCGCTTGAGTTAGCAAGGGCCAATCAAAGTACATACTATGGCATTTCACATTTTCAACATCGTTGCGGTTGCATAGCGCTTTTAGCGTTAGCTCATCTGGCCTATTACTATATTATTTACTATTTGCCCTGCCACTAGTGCCGAAAAGCCCCACCTAGTCACCGCGCAAAGCGTTGTGGTCGCGGCCCATGTCTTCATTACATACCAATCTAATCAATTTTCTCTTCCCTCAGGATGGTGGAAGCCCAGTCCGACCCCATGGAGCCACCTCGCTTCCAGATCAACAAGAAGATACCGCGAGCTGCTCCCTCCCCGCCAGCACCAGTGCTACACTCCCCCCCTCGCCGCGTGTCCGTCAAGCAGCAGAGAGACTGGAAGGTCCCTCCCTGTGTGTCGCACTGGAAGAACGCTAAGGGTGAGTTACCATAGCAACAAGACCATCAGACAGGCTTGAACATCAGCTATGCTCAAAGTACTGGCAAAGACAATTCAAACAAGCCCAAAAACGATGGGATTGCGTCGTTTCGTTAGCATAATATTATTAAGCGGTGGTCTCGGAAGGCGTCGGTCTCAGAAGGCGTCGGTCTTGGAAGGCGTCGGTTTCGGAAGCCGTCGGTCTCAGAATCATAGGTCACAAAAGGCGTCGGTCTCGGCAGGCGTCGTTCTCAGAATCGTAGGTCTCGATAAGCGTCGGTCTCAGAAGGTGTCGGTCTCGGAAGGCGTCGGTCACAGAATCGTAGGTCTCGATAAGCGTCGGTCTTGGAAGGCGTCGGTCTCGGAAGGCGTCGGTCTCGGAAGGCGTCGGTCTCAGAAGGCGTCGGTCTCGGAAGGTGTCGGTTTTGGAGGGCGTCGGATTTGGAAGGCGTCGGTCACAAAAGTCGTCGGTTTCGGAAGGCGTCGGTCTCAGAAGGCGTCGGTCTCGGAAGGCGTCGGTTTTGGAGGGCGTCGGATTTGGAGGGCGTCGGTCTCAGAAGGCGTCGGTCTCGGAAGGCGTCGGTCACAGAATCGTAGGTCTCGATAAGCGTCGGTCTTGGAAGGCGTCGGTCTCGGAAGGCGTCGGTCTTGGGAGGTGTCGGTTTTGGAGGGCGTCGGATTTGGAAGGCGTCGGTCACAAAAGTCGTCGGTTTCGGAAGGCGTCGGTCTCCGAAGGCGTCGGTTTCGGAAGGCGTCGATCTCAGAATCGTGGGTCTCGATAAGCTTCGGTCTTGGAAGGCGTCGGTTTTGGGAGGCGTCGGTCACAAAAGTCGTCGGTTTCGGAAGGCGTCAGTCTCAAAAGGCGTCCGTCCCGGAAGGCGTCGGATTTGGAGGGCGTCGGTCTCAGAAGGCGTCGGTCTCGGAAGGCGTCGGTCTCAGAAGGCGTCGGTCTCAGATTCGTAAGTCTCAGATTCGTAAGTCTCGATAAGCGTTGGTCTAGGAAGGCGACGGTTTCGGAAGGCGTCGGTCTCGGAAGGCGTCGGTTTCGGAAGGCGTCGATCTCAGAATCGTGGGTCTCGATAAGCTTCGGTCTTGGAAGGCGTCGGTTTTGGGAGGCGTCGGTCACAAAAGTCGTCGGTTTCGGAAGGCGTCAGTCTCAAAAGGCGTCGGTCCCGGAAGGCGTCGGATTTGGAGGGCGTCGGTCTCAGAAGGCGTCGGTCTCGGAAGGCGTCGGTCTCAGAAGGCGTCGGTCTCAGATTCGTAAGTCTCAGATTCGTAAGTCTCGATAAGCGTTGGTCTAGGAAGGCGACGGTTTCGGAAGGCGTCGGTCTCGGAAGGCGTCGGTTTCGGAAGGCGTCGGTCTCAGAATCGTAGGTCTTGGAAGGCGTCGGTCTCAGAATCGTAGGTCTCGGAAGGCGTCGGTCTCAGAATCGTGGGTCTCGATAAGCGTCGGTCTTGGGAGGCGTCGGTCTCGGAAGGCGTCGGTCACAAAAGTCGTCGGTTTCGGAAGGCGTCGGTCTCAGAAGGCGTCGGTCTCGGAAGGCGTCGGTTTTAGAGGGCGTCGGATTTAGAGGGCGTCGGGCTCGGAAGGCGTCGGTCTCAGAAGGCGTCGGTCTAGGAAGGCGTCGGTTTTGGAGGGCGTCGGTCTCAGAAGGCGTCGGTCTCAGAAGGCGTCGGTCACAGAATCGTGGGTCTTGGAAGGCGTCGGTCTCGGAAGGCGTCGATCACAAAAGTCGTCGGTTTCGGAAGGCGTCGGTCTCAGAAGGCGTCGGTCTCGGAAGGTGTCGGTTTTGGAGGGCGTCGGTTTCGGAAGGCGTTGGTCTCAGAATCGTAGGTCTCGGAAGGCGTCGGTCTCAGAATCGTAGGTCTCGGAAGGCGTCGGTCTCAGAATCGTGGGTCTCGATAAGCGTCGGTCTTGGGAGGCGTCGGTCTCGGAAGGCGTCGGTCACAAAAGTCGTCGGTTTCGGAAGGCGTCGGTCTCAGAAGGCGTCGGTCTCGGAAGGCGTAGGTCTCAGAAGGCGTCGGTCTCGGAAGGCGTCGGTCACAAAAGTAGTCGGTTTCGGAAGGCGTCGGTCTCAGAAGGCGTCGGTCTCGGAAGGCGTCGGTCACCAAAGTCGTCGGTTTTGGAAGGCGTCGGTCTTGGAAGGCGTCGGTCTCGGAAGGCGTCGGTCTCGGAAGGTGTCGGTCTCGGTAGGCGGCGGTCTCGGAAGGCGTCGGTCTCGGTAGGCGGCGGTCTCGGAAGGCGTCGGTCTCAGAAGGCGTCGGTCTCGGAAGGCGTCAGTCTCGGAAGGCGTCGGTCTCTGAAGGCGTCGGTTTCGGAAGGCGTCGGTCTCAGAATCGTAGGTCTCGGAAGGCGTCGGTCTCAGAATCGTAGGTCTCGGAAGGCGTCGGTCTCAGAATCGTGGGTCTCGATAAGCGTCGGTCTTGGGAGGCGTCGGTCTCGGAAGGCGTCGGTTTTGGAGGGCGTCGGTCTCGGAAGGCGTCGGTCTCAGAAGGCGTCGGTCTCGGAAGGCGTCAGTCTCGGAAGGCGTCGGTCTCTGAAGGCGTCGGTTTCGGAAGGCGTCGGTCTCAGAATCGTAGGTCTCGGAAGGCGTCGGTCTCAGAATCGTAGGTCTCGGAAGGCGTCGGTCTCAGAATCGTGGGTCTCGATAAGCGTCGGTCTTGGGAGGCGTCGGTCTCGGAAGGCGTCGGTTTTGGAGGGCGTCGGTTTCGGAAGGCGTTGGTCTCAGAATCGTAGGTCTCGGAAGGCGTCGGTCTCAGAATCGTAGGTCTCGGAAGGCGTCGGTCCCAGAATCGTGGGTCTCGATAAGCGTCGGTCTTGGGAGGCGTCGGTCTCGGAAGGCGTCGGTCACAAAAGTCGTCGGTTTCGGAAGGCGTCGGTCTCAGAAGGCGTCGGTCTCGGAAGGCGTCGGTTTTGGAGGGCGTAGGTCTCAGAAGGCGTCGGTCTCGGAAGGCGTCGGTCACAAAAGTAGTCGGTTTCGGAAGGCGTCGGTCTCAGAAGGCGTCGGTCTCGGAAGGCGTCGGTCACCAAAGTCGTCGGTTTTGGAAGGCGTCGGTCTTGGAAGGCGTCGGTCTCGGAAGGCGTCGGTCTCGGAAGGTGTCGGTCTCGGTAGGCGGCGGTCTCGGAAGGCGTCGGTCTCGGTAGGCGGCGGTCTCGGAAGGCGTCGGTCTCAGAAGGCGTCGGTCTCGGAAGGCGTCAGTCTCGGAAGGCGTCGGTCTCTGAAGGCGTCGGTTTCGGAAGGCGTCGGTCTCAGAATCGTAGGTCTCGGAAGGCGTCGGTCTCAGAATCGTGGGTCTCGATAAGCGTCGGTCTTGGGAGGCGTCGGTCTCGGAAGGCGTCGGTTTCGGAAGGCGTCGGTCTCAGAAGGCGTCGGTCTCGGAAGGCGTCGGTTTTGGAGGGCGTCGGTCTCAGAAGGCGTCGGTCACAGAATCGTGGGTCTTGGAAGGCGTCGGTCTTGGGAGGCGTCGGTCTCGGAAGGCGTCGGTCACAAAAGTCGTCGGTTTCGGAAGGCGTCGGTCTCAGAAGGCGTCGGTCTCGGAAGGTGTCGGTTTTGGAGGGCGTCGGATTTGGAAGGCGTCGGTCACAGAATCGTGGGTCTTGGAAGGCGTCGGTCTCGGAAGGCGTCGGTCACAAAAGTCGTCGGTTTCGGAAGGCGTCGGTCTCAGAATCGTAGGTCTCGGAAGGCGTCGGTCTCGGAATCGTGGGTCTCGATGAGCTTCGGTCTTGGAAGGCGTCGGTTTCGGGAGGCGTCGGTCACAAAAGTCGTCGGTTTCGGAAGGCGTTGGTCTCAGAATCGTAGGTCTCGGAAGGCGTCGGTCTCAGAATTGTAGGTCTCGGAAGGCGTCGGTCTCAGAATCGTGGGTCTCGATAAGCGTCGGTCTTGGGAGGCGTCGGTCTCGGAAGGCGTCGGTCACAAAAGTCGTCGGTTTCGGAAGGCGTCGGTCTCAGAAGGCGTCGGTCTCGGAAGGCGTCGGTTTTGGAGGGCGTAGGTCTCAGAAGGCGTCGGTCTCGGAAGGCGTCGGTCACAAAAGTAGTCGGTTTCGGAAGGCGTCGGTCTCAGAAGGCGTCGGTCTCGGAAGGCGTCGGTCACCAAAGTCGTCGGTTTTGGAAGGCGTCGGTCTTGGAAGGCGTCGGTCTCGGAAGGCGTCGGTCTCGGTAGGCGGCGGTCTCGGAAGGCGTCGGTCTCGGTAGGCGGCGGTCTCGGAAGGCGTCGGTCTCAGAAGGCGTCGGTCTCGGAAGGCGTCAGTCTCGGAAGGCGTCGGTCTCTGAAGGCGTCGGTCTCGGAAGGTGTCGGTCTTGGAGGGCGTCGGATTTGGAAGGCGTCGGTCACAGAATCGTGGGTCTTGGAAGGCGTCGGTCTCGGAAGGCGTCGGTCACAAAAGTCGTCGGTTTCGGAAGGCGTCGGTCTCAGAATCGTAGGTCTCGGAAGGCGTCGGTCTCGGAATCGTGGGTCTCGATAAGCTTCGGTCTTGGAAGGCGTCGGTTTTGGGAGGCGTCGGTCACAAAAGTCGTCGGTTTCGGAAGGCGTCAGTCTCAAAAGGCGTCGGTCTCGGAAGGCGTCGGATTTGGAGGGCGTCGGTCTCAGAAGGCGTCGGTCTCGGAAGGCGTCGGTCTCAGAAGGCGTCGGTCTCAGATTCGTAAGTCTCAGATTCGTAAGTCTCGATAAGCGTTGGTCTAGGAAGGCGACGGTTTCGGAAGGCGTCGGTCTCGGAAGGCGTCGGTCTCAGAAGGCGTCGGTTTCAGAAGGCGTTGGTCTCGGAAGGCATCGGTCTCAGAAGGCGTCGGTTTCGTAAGGCGTCGGTCTTGGGAGGCGTCGGTCTCGGAAGGCGTCGTTCACAAAAGTCGTCGGTTTCGGAAGGCGTCGGTTTCAGAAGGCGTTGGTCTCGGAAGGCATCGGTCTCAGAAGGCGTCGGTTTCGTAAGGCGTCGGTCTTGGGAGGCGTCGGTCTCGGAAGGCGTCGTTCACAAAAGTCGTCGGTTTCGGAAGGCGTCGGTCTCAGAAGGCGTCGGTCTCGGAAGGCGTCGGTCTCGGAAGGCGTCAGATTTGGAGGGCGTCGGTCTCGGAAGGCGTCAGTCTCAGAAGGCGTCGGTCTCGGAAGGCATCGGTCTCAGAAGGCGTCGGTCTCGGAAGGCATCGGTCTCAGAAGGTCTCCGCGAGAATAAACTATTTATCGATGGAAAAATACACTTGTTTTCCATGGATACAGGAGGCTGAAACAGTACACCCGGAAAACAAAGACCTACAATTTAGAATATTATTTCATAATATCCAAAGCCTGTACAATAAACAACACTTATGCTATATGTGTATAGGAAACCTGGCTATCAAACAGTGGCGTGCAATGGTTTTCGGCCATGGTAGGCACTCGTAGGTACATGGAGCAACTTTACCGTAAATACGCAAACGAACTCCCAAAAATAAGGAATGAAATAAGGCACGAAAGCACGTTGATTTTAGCCTGATTGCTTAACAGTTGTGCTAGCTTGCCGTCCCAACTTTTAAAGTAAAACTATACAGAGCGCAAGTCACATGGAATAGTGCAATGAAATATGTACCACTCAAATGGCTCTTACGCCTTGTCCTCAGTTTGCACTGAAATCGAATAAAAAAGCGCTAAAAAAACGAAGGAAATGAGGTGGTTGATTAGTCAATATTTCTCTCATTTAGCCACTAAACGTCTCTCTAATCAGCACTCCCGAGAAAAATCCACAGCACGTTATTCGGCTATCGGGCCCATCCACCATGCATGCTCTACATTTTGTTTCCGGTATTTTTTGTTAATAACCTTTATCTGTCCCTCTGCTGAGCAAGGGTCTCCCCCAATTTGCTCCAGGCATTTCTGTCTGGAACCGCCTCCCACCAATCCGGCACTAGCAATCGATGTCATCGCGCCAGCGTCTTTTCGGCCTACCCCGTTTTCGAGTGCCGGCTCTAGGCACATACTAAAACATATTTTCCTTTCCAGGTTACACAATTCCCCTCGACAAGCGTCTAGCCGCCGACGGGCGCGGTCTCCAACAAGTGCACATCAACGAGAACTTCTCTAAGCTCGCCGAAGCGTTATACATAGCTGATAGGAAGGCGAGGGAAGCTGTGGAGGCACGCGCGCAACTCGAGAGGAGACTAGCGCAGAGAGAGAAGGAGAAGAAGGAAGAGCATTTGAGGATGTTGGCGCAGAGAGCGAGAGATCATAGGGCTGGTGAGTTTGTGTGCTATAGTTCAGTTTGTTGGTAACTGTGCAGTAACAGTAACTGCGCCTATGCGCACCGTATTTAATATTACACAGTATTACCATCGAACCGAAAAGAAAAAGTGAATACACTTGGGTGGCTAAACGATTGTTGGCCGGCATAACCCATGTTGGGCATAGGCCCTTTGTTTTTGTCATAACATAAATATTTTGGAATAAATGGCTAGGAATATTAAAGTAACATTGCACCTATGTATTCTATAAAATTTAAGGCGTGGTCAACGAGCGAGCTTTGCGGTGGGTTTGTCGGATCGCCCTTAAACCTTGTTCATCGATCATCCCAAAACTGCGGCTTTTTTGGTGACGAGCCAGACTCGGGGCTCGTCATGCATGATTGAAATATAAGCCGCCGCGAGTTTTACCGTGAGCTCGTGGCTCACTCGTCGACCACACGCTATGGACGCAATTTCTTTGTACTTTATATACCTTAACATTGATTTCCTTTACTAAACTATTTTTCTCTACACCCATCACCAACTTCAACAGTGTATTATCTTCACCATCTCAATCAGACCTCCTTCCCCAGGTATCAGAGCACCGGACGAGGAGCCGGAAACGGCTGAGGTGGACGAGAGCGGCCTGACGGTCGCGGAGCGAGACAAGCTGAGGGCCGACAGACACAAGGAAAGGCAGCGAGACAGGAACCTAGCGAGAGCCGCCCCTGATAAGAGGTTATTGTTTATTTATCGACATTAATTCACCAACTGGGCTGCCTCGTTGGCCTAGTGGTGCTAAGCGCAACTGATACGCTAGAGGTCTTGGGTTCGATTCCCAAGTCGACGAACGTGTTATTGGGTTTTTCAAACGACTTCAAAAAAAGGAGGTTCTCAATTCGGTTGTATTTTTTTTATTTTTTTTTATGTTTGTTACTTGATTTCTCAAAGACGCCTGGACCGATTTCAAAAATTATTTTTTTTATTTGAATGGGTATGCTTGTCATTTGGTCCCATCGTTATCAGGTCAGGACCTGATGGTGGAAACCCTGAGAAATCGAGGGCATCTCTTGAAAATTGTAGGCAAGCATGGGTTAAAAACTTGAGATTTATGTGTATATCTGATGAGACTACAATACAATGGAGGTTTAGAGTAGATCTGATGATGGAGACGACAGAGGATCGAGGGAACTCCTCAACGGCACATCTTAACTTCCTCGTGTTTGGGCTTATTTTATTCGTGTTGACAAGATCTTTATACCGAGATGGGTAATGACTGCCACTGCAAGGTATGTGATGCAGGTGCAGCACAGTTTAGGGAACCTATTAGACACAATGATAATGAAAAATAAATCAATATGAAAAATGAATTCAATTAACAAACTTCTTTACAAGGCTATCTAAATTACTTAATATAATAAAATACATAACTATTAGCACTAAACTAACACACCTATTCGAAACTTAAAAGTCAAAATGAGAAAATAAGATAAATATCTAAGTTAATTCAATTCTTTCAATAGTTTTACTTGGCACCGCCTTCAAAATAGAGGGTTTTTAAATAACGCAGTTATTTTGTCCTTTTTAGTGCATTTTATTTTTGTTTTGAAGTCGTTTTTTTTTTGTTAAAGATTATCTATGAAATTCTCAGTAGCAGGTCGGAGTTTGGATTTGTGCCCGGTTAGTGGCAATAGGCTCACCCCCTATTACATGGGACCTAAACATATCAGCGAACTGTGGGTGTACATTGGTACACCTCTGCCTAACCCTTCGGGGACATAGGCGTGATGATATGTTATGTTATGTAATTCACCAACATGACAATAAAACCCTGATGGACGTTATTTTTTGTCAAATAACTTGAGCGAGAACTAAATAAATTGTGACAACATCACATACATTGCTCTAAACCCAGAATAAGTATCTGTAGAGCACTTGTGTGGAATTCAGAAACAACGAAGGTACCACTTATACCTTTCCCGAGACAATGTAGAAAAGTAATTTTCAACATTGTCCCTTTCGGTATTCTAACCCGGGATCTCAAAACAAGCGACACCGTGAAAACCGGTGTTATTCCATTCTACCACGGAGGGCGAGTCGATCTTCTTCTTTTTGTGTTTTGACCGACTCGAATTTTCGATGACCAAAATTTGCCACCTTAATGGTCAGATCACATTAAATGTTATATGTACGTGAAATCTATTAGATTTAAGAAGGAACATGTACAAAAGGCGGCACCTAGCAATTCCTTCCAGGGTTGATGTTTTGATTTAGTTTTTTTATTTATTGTAACAATTTCGTGTAATATATTTGTTTTAATGTTACTATATTAATATATTATTATTTCCAGATCGAAGCTGGTAAAGGATCGGGAGCGTGACATATCTGAACAGATCGCGCTCGGTCTGCCGGCCAAGACGACCCAGGGCGGCGAGGCGATGTTCGACCAGAGACTCTTCAATAACAGCAAGGGAATGGATAGCGGTATGTATTTACTTAACAAGCTTTATTTTTTTTCTTCTTTTATTGTATTGTCGTCTCCCAAACAGTAGGTATCTTGCTGTACATGCGCGGTTGAGATCATTTAATTTAACACGATCATTATTTGAATATTGAAAAGGGTTCTAAAGTAGTGCAAAATTGTGCTTTAGCGCGAAATACCACATATATGACGGATCATCACTTAAGAACAGCTCGACGTATTTTGCTGTTTCGTTTTTTATTATTTTTGTAAATGTTAGGAAAAGTTTTGTATGAACCATATTTTGCGAAACATCCTCGGGATTTTTGGATCTTTTTATATAAACTTTAATTGACAGGGCAACTAATATCAACTAGTTTTTATTTATCATTAACGATACTATTACTTTAATTCTCAGGCTACGGCGACGACGAGGCGTACAACGTGTACGACAAGCCGTGGCGCAACCAGGACAACGTCGGCGCCCACATCTACCGCCCCTCCCGCAACGCTGACAAGGACAACTATGGCGGAGATATCGACGCCATTGCTAATACGCGCAGGTCAGTTAATATATACATTACTAGTTCATTTTTTTCTTTTGAGGGTTCCGGTTAAAAAAAAGCAACGTCATCTCCCGAGCCTTTTTCCCAACTAGGTTGAGTTCGGCTACCAGTCATACCGGATTCAGCTGAATACCGTATTTTATATGAAGCGACTGACCACCTAACCTCCACAACCCATTTTACTGGAAACACAGTATCCCATAGTAAGACTGGTTGTCAGAATTGACTTAACGACTGCCAAAGATTTATGTATGACAGCCAGGGCCTACTGTTTAACGTGCTTTTTGGAACACGAAGGGTCCTCGGTATGTTATAAACGGTCACCCATCCACGGACCAACCGAACCGAAAATCGTTAGACACTACGTTGTATCTAACGATGATCTTCACTAATAAGAGACCATATTTATACCATATAACATGCGTAATATAATAACATTTCCTTCAGATTCGTGGCCGACAAAGAGTTCGCGGGCACAAGCAGCAGCAACACTCGCGCCGGGCCTGTGCAGTTCGAGAAAGATGCTCCACCTAGTAGAGACGAACCTGTAAGTTTTTCATGTACAATAATATAATAGTATAAGAAACCTAATTGCGTGTTGTAAAGAGTAATTAAAGAAAATAAATGAGTTACTAGACCGAATAGCTTAGGTTCATATGTAATCATAGCATTCGAAATTATGTGCAAAGTGCTGCGGATTCGATCCCCGCTTGAAATAAACTGAGTTGTAAAAATGCAGGAATTTCCTTTCAATTCGAATGCTGCAATTGATCATGTATTGTAGCCATTGTGCTTTGTGATAAAAAATTGAGTCTAAAAAGCGGATTTCCATCGAACTAATTAAACACCAGATTTTTGTCAGACACCATTTAGAAGACATACAACTTTTAGGAGAGACCATTTTTATCCTAGTTTTCTTAAAAGTAGGTTCCCCAGGATGTAGTCTGTGTACATTTTTTTGAGCCAGCTTTCATAGTTATACGTATACACCACAATTCCAACATTAAACGATCTTTCTGCCTCTTCCGGATATGAACCGACCCCTATGGTGCTGTCCTTTTTGTATTTTGACGTTTTATAAGTGCTACTTTGTAGCCTAAGTTAAATAAATGATTTTGAATTTTGAATTGTTTTCCCTTCAGTCTCGCAGCAACCAGCCGGACGCGGACTTCGACCCGTTCGGTCTGGACCGGTTCTTGAGCGAGGCCAAGCGCGCCGACAAGTCCGGCCGCAAGCGAGACCACCACGACCGGCACGACCAGCACGGAAAGAAGCGGAGGGATTAGTAGGTAAGCTTTTGACCATTAGTGTCATGCCGAAGTTAAGCGACCCAAGTTCGCGGACGTATTTGGCTGATATGACACACCATAAATGCCGTATAAACGTATGACACACCATAAAAAGGTTAGGGTGTTACCACACCAATCGATCGATAGTCGATCGATACCATCGATCGACATCGGTCGACGTTGATCGATTGGTGTGGTAGCTTTAATCGATCGACGGATACTGGTCGACTAACCAATCGGTCGATTGCCGGTCGATGGCATCGGTCGACGGATACCTAGTAGAAACTAATCGATCGACGTCGACCAATTCATTCTTCCATCGATCGATGGCATCTATCGGCTATCGATCGACTGGTGTGGTAGAAACTAATCGATTGACGTCGACCAATCCATTCCACCATCGATCGATGGCATCGATCGACTATTGATCGATTGGTGTGGTAACACCCTTACGAGGCAGAAATTCAGTTCCGCAACATTGTGTGTCTATTAAGAGTCTCGAGCGCTGTCTAGCAAAAACAAAGTGAACTTTTACTTGTTATTTCTTTCTTTACCGTGTGCTCACAGAATAAGTTGCCGCTGAACTTACGCCCGACCGAAGTTAGGTTGTACGCTACGTACCTTGTTACAAATGTCAAATACACGTTCCATAATATTTAAGTTTAAAATCGACCTTTCTTTTTCTTTATGTTTCTGATTTCAAGTGTCAATGCATAGTTTGAGCTTTTATATATTTGAATGACAAAAAAAAAATGAATACTTGTACCTCTTATTTTTGCTACTATAAATATGTACTTTTCTTTGTTACAGATACAGACGGTGTATATAAAGTTATAAACACGCTAGTTAATTGTAGGTAGGATTAGACCTTATTACTCACACAACGCATCCAACGAAATGCGAAGTTTCTTAGCTAAGCAATATCCTTATTATTAGTTTATCGGCCATTATGGCTTATCCATTGACATACCTCTCCGTGCCTTGAAAAGCATGTTGTTATAAGTGCCTCACGTTCTAACTACCAGTCTTCCTATAAAGACAACAATTCAATCTTGTGCCGTGTGTTGTTATTTGCAATAAAACAAACTTTATGGAAGTGACATAAAGTACATTTTACACTGATAAATTCAGCTGTTAAAATGTGAAGTTGTAGCGCAGACTAAACTTGAACTGTATGCATTGTTTGTTGTTTTTGCTAGAACTCGTCTTTGTGTAGATTTTTAGACTAGTTTAGATAGCTAGTTGATGAATGTAAAATACTGGTATTCAACTGAATCTGGTGAGACTGGAAGCCAACCTCAATACAGCTCGGGAAAAGGTAATGAATTACCTTTTAACAGGCTGTAAGAGTATTTGTAGCTCATGTTGTTCTGATGTAGTGAAAAAAGGCTAGTTAGAAGGTAATAGCAAGATTTAAAATACATATAAAGTGTATGTTCCTTTTATCCTAATATTCAAACACTACTTAAATTTAAGTGCCGCACTCAGAAACCTAATGGTTACTTAAAGGACATACTTACATCGATTTGAGAAAGCCATCTTTTAAAATTGATAGGTGACTTACTTAAATCAATTATAGGGAATTCCTTAAGTAACAATTGAGGTCTCTAAATACGGTAGAAGGCATTCCTATGTCTATCTATCGCTACTGGGGCCGTACGATAATCTCTTAAAGCAGTACTGTAGCGGTTGTAGAAGCGAGATGGCGCACTACACTGCGCATAGCGCTGTCCCGCTTACTCAACCGCATTAGTCCTGCTTTAAGAGCTCATGGTATGGCATGAGTTAACGGCTGCTTAAATTTAAGTTGTGTTTGAGTATTTGTGTGGTGACGTTGTGTGTATGATAACCATAAGTCGTTCTGTGAATGGTTTTATACTGTACAGAGCATTTATTATAAGTTTATAATATGTAATTATGATTTTGCTATTTTTAGTTTAATAAATTTGGTTGGAATTAAAAATACTTGTTTCATTGTGAGCTATATCCCGATTTGAATAGATATTTGTACATAAGGTAATTCATAGCGATGCACATACAGGTGTTACCGATAGATAATATCTATCTCAAGGCATAGAGCATTACTTTTCAGTTTTCGGTAACACCGTTTAAAAGGTACTTACCTACGGTATCATATATACTTAATACAGAAAAATACTTAACTAGTCTACTTTTAAAAAAAGCATCTCTTTCTTTGTATGAAATTATTTAGAAATGCACTTAAATGTAGGTAGTTTTATGTTTACAACTTATTTGCCTGTTGTTCTACGTTACGGACACGTTTTTACCCATAAAATATGCTAATTAGTGTATACTAAATAACTGTTATAATTTTCCTGATATACATCCTCAATGGAAGCCTTAATAGATCTAGGCATTCTTCATAAGTTATTCAAACAGTATTTTTCCCGTTCTGCAGTAGTAATATTTATTTATTTTGATAGTTATAGGTATTTTATCAATCAAGATGAATACGTTATTTGATGTTTTACGTCACAAGTAAATGTTCAACGTCACATAAAAGTCTTTAATGTATCGTTATATGTCGTGTATATATCGTTATTACATTGAAACAGTATTTTTACTGGAATCCATTATTTTCAGTTTTGCGCTATTAGTTTTTGTTAGATGAGGTTTGCAATGTGGTATAAAGATTTTTTTATTTCTCGTAATAGTTTTATTGTGATCATCTATTTCGTACCATTAAACTTTTAATACATATTTTATACAAAAACTACAACATTATTTAGTTTTCTAATGGCAATTTGTCGTTATAATGGATATAATGATAAGTGGTCATTTTATTTTCATATTTTCCTTGAGGTAAAATAAAACAGAAAATCTTTTAGACAATATTTTATTCAAGTAACTATACTCTGTAACATACATATAATGAAAATTACACGGCAAAAAATACGAAAATATATATATACGATTTTGTACGCATAACCAACGCAGAAACGTGCTAATTAATAGAGGCACACATAATCGTGCTAAGACACTATTGCATTAGAAAAATACGTCTATGCTTTTAAAAACTTAAAACAAAAAAATTGTGATCCTTCCGATGGCTGAGAAATTATATTATGCTAGTGTCGTGTGCTTGGACCAGCTGCTTAAGACTACCCTCAACGGAAAACCTTGCAGAAATTAAAAAGTTGCTGATGAGTCTAAATGAACGGACGGGTTCTTTGTAGTAATTATATTGGGGCAGGAAGCCGTCCGCTAGCATCGATGTATGTTTCGTTAGTCTATCGACTGTTATTTTACGTACACAGGTATATTTTAGTCAACCAGCAACTAAACATGCCGATTTGAATCGATACTTAGTTATTTTTGTAGAAATGCCTTTAAATGCCGTACTGTGAGGTTTTCCGCGGGGGTGTACGGCTAGCGTACAAAACCCGGGGCGGTCGGTCTACTTCAGCTTGAGGATGGTGTTCCTAAGCTTGTCAACGTTGGCTCCTGAGAACTCTTCTAGTTTCTTGCTGCTCTTCACGAACACAAAGGTGGGCATTGTGTTGATGTTGTACTCGGTGGCGATGTCCTCGCACTCGTCGACGTCGACCTGGCATTAAAGAAAATTTTAATTAGTATTTATTATAATGAACTGTCAAAACGATTGGTTGGTTGGCTGGTTTCTTCCTTGCTTCTGGGCACGTTTCCCGCCATTGACAAGGATGACGATGAGTTTTTCGACGCGTGTTAGTTTTCTTTATTTATGTAGGATATAATTTTAGTATAGTTTTAAGTGTTTGTTCTTATACTATAAGGTATGGTAATAATAGTGTCCATAGCGAATTTCATCATCATAAATGCAGGAGATATTAGTGCACAAGTGGCCCTTTACTCTAATTTCTCATGTAACTACCTAAATATGTAGAATAACTAAGTATATCATACTTTGTTTTGATCCACATGCAGAGTGATAATTACAAATTGGTACCAAATTAATGAAGACATACTCTTCAAAGTTGTCCCTGACAGAAGTATTAATTATCTTTTTTATTGATCAAGTATTTGGCCTTCATTGCAAGGTTCAATACTCAGAACGAGTTCTATGTGATTAACGAACATCTGTTATGTTTCAGACTTTTCATTTTACACATATGGTATATGTCAGGTATGTGATATAAAATGATTAAGGACATTTTTATTTATTTACTAGCTGTGCCCCGCGGTTTCACCCGCGTGAATCTATAGGTCTCGTTCCCGGTGCCTTTGTTATTCAGGGCGCAGATGAATCCAACAAATCACTATCGTAACAAATATCAGGATTACTTTTTTTTCTGCGCATTTCTATTTTTTTTTTCACAAGAACCTTCTCCTGATAATAACTAACACAACAAAAAAAGAATTAGCGAAATCGGTCCAGGCGTTATTGAGTTATGCGCTTACCAACACATTTAGCGATTCATTTTTATATATAAGATTCGTTTTGCAGTGTATAGCTTTTCGGGTAAAACAACGGGGCTGAACCGATGAAAATGAAAAGATTTACAGGTTTGTGACTAATTTATATTTTCAACTATTTTCGGTTGCAGAACCTGTTCATATAAATTCAAAGCTCAAACAAATAGGTTAGAGCTAGACTTGAAAAAAAATAAGCTTAAGTTCAAATCTAAAAAGTTTTTAAATGACATCAATTACACAAATTCCTTTACGGTAGGTCAGTGTTACACAAAACTACATAATTGAAATAACTTATTTCACAGCCGAGTAAATGACCCGTAGGTCAAACGAAACATTGTTTGTAAGTGACGCATCATTGCTTATCTGTGCTCGACAGTTGCCAACTATCGGATACCGAAAAGATACTAAGAAATGTAATTTCGATACAGTTTCGTTTGATCTATTTATGATATATTTCTAAGTATTTTTTTATACCTTCCGTGAATATTTTGATCTATGTGGATCATAAAATAGGAAAGACTAGAGTAGTAATGCGCATTTAAATACATAATAAAAATGCCTTTATGTTAGTATTATTGGTTACACTAAATACTGCGAGATCTACATTATTCGTGTCAAAAACAGATTTAAATACATCTTTACAACACAGAGACGTTATGATAAGACTGTTCTAAGAATAAGAAACAAGTTTAACGCCCTACTTCCTTCATACAATACCAACGCTAGCTTGTGACGTCACTATTGCGTAATATTGCGCAACTACAACCTTAAGGTTCTATAGGCTAACCACAGAATATAGAGTTACGGAAATCTTATACTGCGTACTAGTAATATAGAATTTATTATGTGTAGTCTGTCATGGGAAATATAAAGAGATTTAGACAGAGGTAAAGTATGTTTTTGGCGACTTTTTTCTTAGCGACCCATATTTTTTCTTATGTATGAGAGTTCACTGAACGAATAGTAAAAAATAGTATCTTTGGTCTCTCCTTTGGTCTACATTTATATTAGAAATGGAATCCTATTCAAGCTCATTTCAAAATTTTACGCTTTCACTGAATAGTACTTAGTTTGTAATGTGGTAATGTTGACGCGACATTATTTAATCCTCTCTATTACATTCCAATGGGAAGGCAAAGGGACCAGGTTTGTGGCGCAACTTGGGAGAAGCCTATGCCCAGCAATTGACGGCGATAGAGTAAGTCGACTGATTGACATATCAAAAAAAAAACAATAATTTGTGATAAACTGATCTTCATTGGGATATTCGGCCATGTAAAGTAAATTGAAAATATTAAGAGTAGTGGAATTTTTATAGTTAAATTCACACCATCACGCGAAAATAACATCGTGTTTAACATACTTATATGACATAGCAAGTTTACAACATAACTGATATGAGAGAATAAACATTATATCAGATAAACAGATACGTGACGGTACATTAATACTATTTGAATTGTTATTCTTCTTGTAATAGTGGAGATCGCGTGATAACATACGTATTTTATTTAGCCGACTGGTTGGAAACAGGTATTGTTTTTGTGTATAAACTATTAAATGACAAGTCAGACAATAAAAATAATTTATGAATTTTATGCGATGTATTTCTTGTAGTCGCAACATTTTTAAGTGTTTTTGGTGGATTCTTAAAATACTTTATTATTTTTCAATAACAGGCAACTGGGATGTATATATTATAGCTTAATCATGGCTCTTAAACTATGTGTATGCTTAATATCATCGAAATTAAACGTTTCGTTTTCTTTGCAAGATGTTTGAATCTATTAAAAAAAGTTTCTTATTTCCGTACCAAGTTTTCTTTTGCTGTATTCAATTTAATTATTCTTCAATACAGCCGTAATTAAAGACTCAAACTGACTCAGTCATACACAAACCACATCCATAAAACATGTTTTTATTATACACCATAGATTGTAATCGATGTGAGTTCCCGACAAACGCTATGATTACCCTAAGCAATGCTATGTAGGCCAGTGGGTCAAGTAGGTACGACAATTTATTCTTTAAGTAGCTATGGCGTTGTGTACGACTTGGTTATTAGAGGCGAAATACTGTCGCTGTTTGAAGTTCGACTTTTTGATGTCCGAAATAAATAATATTGGATATGTTAAATGTTTTAAGTAGAAGAGACAGAAATTTATAAAAAAACGTCCTGGCCTAAGACAACGTTATATATTTATTTATAATATTTATATTATTTCTTTATAAGAAAAAACTATATATGGACAGGTAGGATATTATTTTATTATCTTAATATAATAATTCCGAACTGTATTATATTGGTTAATGTTTGTCAAACAATAAGTTACACGGGAAGTTTGTGGTTAAATGAATATTATTATCGGAAAACACATGATAAAACTTGTGTCAAAAAGTGTAAAAAACATTTAACCAAAAACAAATATTTGCAAACAATAATTATCATAGACGGTCACTAGCAAAAGCTATCTACCTTTTGTAGTTAAAAACATTGATTTTACAATCATTAACAGCTATTTCCATGAAATAAAGGTCTTTTTAACAGCATTGCAGTATGTCCTTGCATACAAGAACTAATGTTATTTTAATATCTAATGAATTCGTATTATTTTATAAAAACATTTGTTTGTACCCAGCGTAGCTTAGGAACCAAATTCTTATTACTTATGATACATTCAGAAGGTATTTTAAATTAACTTGAACCTTACTGCTTTTACATAAGGTACATTTATGGTCAAATTGTTACAATTTTATGGTTGATTGTACAATGACATATTATCCTGTTTGTTCCATTAAACTAATTGCTTAGGAATGTCTGAAAATTGAGGAAGGATAATATGTAGACGAATATCTTGCTATGACTAATTAGTCAGTTAGGAATGTCAGGAATGCATATTTTTTACGTTAGGCTACGAGTTACCTAATGGTAATTATATGGCTTGTATTGAGTACCACTGCCTATACATATAAGATTTTTTTAATCTTAGAGAATGACCGAGCATTGCTCACCACACTTGCTATTCTATTTCTGGCAACTTCTAAGTTTTAGTTTTATAAGTTCGTTACGCGACAATTTAGGATAGGTTTCAATTTTTTGTTCGTTTTCCATATGATATACCTTTGAAGTAGTTCCCAAAAGAGTTATTCAAAGCAGTCTCTTTTTACCTTTCATCATAATCCCTCCACAAACCACTGCTAAATATAGGCCCCCCATTCCATATCAAACCGATACTTTTTTCATTAGCAATTTTTATCCCACTGCAGGACAAAGGCCCTCCACATTTCTCCCTTCCACAATTACCTTTAATCAATTATTTGCTACAGAACACAAGATCTCCTCACCTTAAGAACAACGATACCATCAGCCATCTCAGCGGCCATCTCGTCTAGTTTGGGCCCGATCATCTTGCAGGGCCCGCACCAGGTCGCCATGAAGTCGATCACCACCAGCTTGTCGCCGGCCTCGGCGAGCCTCGCCTTCAGGTCATCGGAGTCCTTGATGTGGATCGACATTTTAGCTGGAAATTGAAAAAGGATATCAATAAAAGGAAGGACAGGCTCTCCATTCGTTACACTGTCGATAAGATGGACATAACATAACATATCATCACGGCTGTATCCCCGAAGGGGTCGGCAGAGGTGTACTAATGTAATGTAATAGGGGGCGATGTAATATAATGTACAATGTAATAGGGGGCGGCCCATTGCCCAACTCCGACCTGCTACTGAGAATTTCATAGAAAAACCCAATAACACCTTGGTCGACTCGAACCCAAGACCTCTAGCGTAGCAGTCGCGCTTTGAATCACTAGGCCAATGAGGCAGTCAAAATCAATAAGGATATTAATAAAAGCATGTAAACCGAACAGCGTGTATGAAGGGAATATTGAAAGAGTACAAAGCGAAACAAGTGTTTAAGCATCGTAGCGAGTGGAAATCAGTGGTCTCTGCCTACCCATACAAAGGAAAAGGCGATTATACGATTAATATAGATGATTATATATATGTAAAAGTGAAGGACAGACTCTCCATCAGTAACATTATCTTTACGATAGGAAATAGTTCACGCGAATGAATGTAAAGGTAATCTACAAAAATGTATCGCTGAATGTGTTGCTAAACGCAAATCTCGAGAGCAGCTGAACCAATTTCTCTAATTCCTTTTTTATAAAATTCATTGGAGTACGGGGATGGTTCATACAGAATAAAAGTTTAAGAAATTGTATGAATGCGGGTGCAACCTCGGGAAATAGCTAGTAAAATATAAAAATTACTGACAATTATCATTTGAATATTATAATGTAAGAGTCTATGTAAAACATAACTTCAGTTTAACTTTACATTGAAATCGTCTTTATTACTAAATATGTAGTAAGGACGAATAATTTTATGTTTATACCAACATGCGGTATTTAAATGATATATCTTATGGAAATGTCATGTTTCTCGCGAATATTGAAATTAACATAACAGTTGTTTAAACCATACCATTTCGTATTGGATTTGAGAAACTTAACAATCGCGTAAGTACTTTTTTCATACCACAAAAAACGCGAAGTAGCATTGCAGAATTTAGAACGAAAAAAGGTTAAAAGAGCTTTTCCCAAAGTTCAATAAGTGACATAAGAAATGGATCGGCAAAACACGAAATGCATATTGGAGCCCCCGTATCGGCTTCCAAAAGCATGATTTTTTTCAAGTTATAAATGACAACATGATTAAAATATTACTCTACAAGTTATGTTCTACAAACTGCATTTGTTAGTCAAATAGCATACAGTGCAGAGGATTGTTTATGACATTTCTTCCTTGTTTAAAGTGTAATACAAGGAAAATTTATTATCAACATCCATTCAAGACTGTTATACAGCGCTTGGTCAGTTCAACCATTTCCGTCAAAATCCCTAATACATGTATTTAACATTAGAACAATAGATTATTTAACGCTAGCTTTTGCACGTGGATACCCCCGCAAAGATCTCGACAAACAGTCTCCAGAGGTTTTAAATTTCATGCAAATCGGGTAAGTGGTTCAGTAGTCAAAGCGTGGTAAACCGAAAATTACAATCGTCTGAATAAAAGTATGAAGAAGATTTAGATAGTAGGTAAAAGTGGGATCAAATTAAAAATAGTTGCCGATCGTGATGACATAAAAAGTTCTAGAATTCTCGATTCAGAGAATTGTAATTCAAATTTCCAATTCATTAGTCAGTCTTCAAAAAATAGATACTCCAGTAATTTACTTTTCTAATAGATTCCATTTTAATAAAGTTATTAAACGTTTAAGTTATTACAGATAAGCACGGAAAATGTGGTTCGTCGACGATGTTTTAATTAAAACTTCTGTTTTATATAAAAAACTAAAATTGGCAGACTTTTTTTGTATACGAACTATTATTTGTAAAAACTAGAAGCCAATGACTAAATCACCTTGATTTTTCACGGTCAAATTGAAAAAACATGTTTAAACTTATAATACCGACATTACGTGCTACAGACCATAAACAAACATACTAAACATTGTTTTAACACAATAATTAATCTACATTGTATCACTTTACTCACCGTTTAAATAACTTAGAAATAATATCACAGTTTATCAGACAAAACAACAATTTATGCTGAAACTTTTCACACGTCCACTCTTTCTCGCGTTCGAATGAATACTGGCTCCATAGTCTATGGAATAGTTAATATGTAGTTGTGTTTTGGCGCGCTAATTGATTGCGCTGTTTCATTCGCGGTATCGTACGATCGCGTGCAAAATGTATTTCTCTCTTTTCCTCTTGGTACTTATGACAAGGACAGTATGACTTGTAATACAAAATTACGAATCTATCGTTTTATCATCTATGGAGTGGTTGGTGGTTCTTGACTTTGCTGGGATGTTATGACGTCACCTAGTTTTTTATTAATGAATCATGCATGCGACCTTCTTAGTGGCTTGTCATGCTTGTTTTGAGAACGCGACGGTATAATGATGACGAAATATTTTGTTATCTATATCAATAGTTTTGGATAATACAGGACATCGGGGTATGTAAATTAAGAAGCAAATGTCCGTTAGGATTATGTGATACGCTATAAATAGTACAAATATGGAGGTAATCTTTACATACCTTAATGAAGGTATTGTGTCCATGTTAAAGATAAAATAATGTTCTGAACAATGATAACAATTAAGAAGTAATTGATATTCCTAGTCCATAATATTCTAGAGCTAAACGGGAAGAAAGAAAGATGAAAACAGGAAAAAAAAATATAGAAATAAAGAGAAATAAATTAAATAAGAACAGACGGGAACATAGTAACTCATCGAGAAAACATTGACCCTTATCTATCTGAATGAATCGGAAACGAGGGTACCAAATTTTAATAGGATGCCGATCCCGTTTCCTTATGGTCAAAGAACAAATCGAACTAATGAACTGTTGATTAAATAGTCTATATGGCTCGCCTAGAAGTTACCATGATTAAGATAATTGAATTAATTTATTGCATTACCTAGGGAACGAATTAATCTCATGCATCGTTTAATCTACTAAACAATGGCTTAATCCGGTTCTCATTTACAAACGTTATTATTATCAGATATGTACTAACAAATCATTTTATTATCCTGTATCTTTGTCTGCCAGAACAACTGCCATTCAGGAAATAGGACTTGATGATGATACATAAAGGCGTAAACACATTTTCCCGTCATATTCCCATTTTTTTAAGAACATTGCCCTTTTGTAAACATATATTTTAGAGTAAATAAAATTATTTGTCGAGTAAAAACCCTATTAATTAATTACATATTAACTGAGAGGAAAACTAGGCATGCAGTATTTACTCAGAAGAGCTGGTTAGTCAGATATGACGCGATAAGGAAATTCAAGAGGTTGGAAAGACCTCTGTGGGATAGAAAAATCATCAAACATGACCAAGATGACACGCAAAAAGGACTAAACCCTTAAGCTGGTTAGAAAGATTTATAATTTATTAATTGGATGGCAAGTTTGTAATAAACTCCAAAAAAAAAATGATAAAAAAAAGCATATTATTTTTAATTAGTAGGTATATATAATCACAGACTGCCATAAGTGCCTATCTCTTCAGTAGCTAGAATTCTGAAAATAACCATCCTTATATGGTCAAATTAACCGCTGATAAAAATGACGCAGGGTTATTACCAAATAGTTTGTTATTCATTTGATTAAAACTATGACTAAACAATAACAGCTTCGATACACTCCCTAAAGTTTCCAGTACTTAGGCTAATTACTAAGGGTTAGACAAAATTGTTAAAGGCTGAATGACTATTAAGTGGCAGGGTTAGGCCAAATGCGAATGCCGATGTAATGGAAAATCATCCAAGAGTGCAAGGGTAGGTAGTAGGAATCTAATAGTTTCAGTCGGCTTGGAAAAAGCCTCTGGCTACTCCAGGACAAATAGAGTTCTACAATCGGAGAATAAAATCCACAGCATTTTCCCGTTTTAACAAGAAATATGCTAATATTATTTTCCGAAATCGCGATACATTGTAAATGTGTTCTCATCTGGTCTTCGACAATTTGAAGGGATAAACAGTGTTTATCCCTTCAAATTGTCGAAGACCAGGCTAAGAAAACTGGGTGTTTATTAAACACCCAGTTTTCTTAGCCTGTTAGATGTTGGCATAGGGCAGGAGGCCTTTAAGGGAAGTCTAAAATTAAAACCTGGTAATAGAGGTTCTACTACTTCAACAGATCTCAAGAAATATGTATCGACATATAATCGACACTTTATGGAGACGATTTTAAATTACTTGACTCTGGTCCTGGTTGTCCACAAGCAGGACTTTTTTATCCAATTTCTATAACTGGAAACCGTAGAGTACTGCTACCATAAAAACGATGTATATATATCCAAATATCGAGGATTTCTAAACGTGAGATACCATGAAATCAAAGATAAAATAGGTTTAGCACAGCCATAGAAAGCTCATCACTAGATTAAATTGGCGTATATGTTATCGATAAATTCACGCCTTTTGCTATTTGGAGATGAGAAGTCTAATTGGTATGTTAGTACATTTGTATGGTATAAAATAAACCATAAAAGATATTGGAATAAATAGGCGGAATAACGTGTTTACGGCGCCTATTTTCTGTTATAAAAATTGAATGTTGTCTGCATTGGATATCGGAAGGGCATTACAAAAAAAAAAGTCAATTTTAGAACAGGGTTTTTCTACTTGATATCGGTAGCAGCACCTTTAACTACGTCAGTAAACACAATAGAGTTATAACATTTTAAACTTTTTGTTTTAGTAGTGAAAAGAATATAAAAATACAAACAATAGCGAATAATACTTTAAAGAACTGTAAAACTTTCATGAGAATCGTCCGACATTTTAACCCAGTTTCTGGTCTTAGAAATTTTTACTTTTGACACGTTGTTTTGTGATGTTTGAAAGGAAATGCATACAATGCTAATGTGGGAATATTATAATAAAAGGGTTTAAATTTTAAGATCAAGCGCATTCCATATGGAATATTAACAGAGATATAGGTCAGATGAACGGGTCTCTTCATTTTAAAGCCCCCGGATCCTTGTAAAACTCAAGCAAAGCGCAGAGGCGTAGATAGATTCATTAACATGCGATTATTAACTAAGGCACTGGCACTTCTTCGGGAATACCGACCCAATGAGGGTTTTCGCAATTAAACTGATCAGTAATATTGTCTATCTGTCCATTTCCACTAACCAAGAGCCTGTTTTTCTTTGGTAGAAATGTTCAGGTCAAACTCATGAGAGAAACTTAGCACATTTTTTAAGCGACATGGGTTTGACAGTCATTCAAAAATAACCCTTTGCCATGGGTAATACTAGAATGAAACTAGGAAGAGTATGACTAAAACTCCATGTAGTATTGTAGATTACCACACTAATCAATAAAACCATGATCTCATGAGGGATTCTCACCGGAAATTGCATTAAACTTCGTGACATAGATGATACAATAAATTTTAATCTTTATAACATTTGTTTAAGGTGGAAAATAAATTGTGGAATGCATGAGGAAATAAATTAACGTTTCCATGGCGTTCAGTAAATAAGTTTGCTGTATATTATGCATTTATTAGCTGCTAATGTTGTCAGATGAGAAAAACACATAATATTTTAATATTCTGTAGCTCAATGCCTAAATTTTGTGTCTTTAAAAGTAGACATAGGAACCCCTGGAGCATACGAGCCCCGACCCCTTTCAATTTAATTACATGGCGAGTCTAGCCCTAGAACCTAATTGATGTTGATTTTATCTGAACCAATTCACAGAATTCCCAGAAGCACTTACATATGGTACCTAATTTATTTGCAATTTCGGCAGTCAGGTCGTAGCCAAAAAACGTGCGTTGGAAATACTATCCTTTTAGTATTAACCATTATTTCTAAGAAGCAGATCAGATGCGTTTCATTCGAGTTCGCGGAAGCTCAAGCCAGCAGGTCAGAAAATGACTAGGCTTCTTACAAATGATATAACTTGAATATAAAGAGTACGGAGGTCGAGAAATGCCAAGAGCGAATATAAAGGGATAATAGGGACGCGGTTATAAAGCTTTGTCGTTTCTTTATACAAGCATTTCCGGTTTTTCTCTTCTATGTAACTTGCGCCCTTAGTATACATAAGCAAACATAGAGAGTACTCATCTCTAGTGAACCGTTGTACCTATCGTAAGTACTCGCTTTGGTGTAACGACAAACGCTCATGCAAAAATATTGATGGTTCTGATACTAATAGAGTAATTAATCAGATATTAGGTTTTCAGATAGTATTAATGAAACGGCACGCTGATTCGACACTTATTAGATGTCACCTTGATGACGACACTTGTGTGTACTTGTGTCACTGTTCATACTGTTTGGCGCACTCTATATTTTACTTGTTTATACTCGTAAGTTCAAGACCGTAATGTGGATATCCGAAAACGAACCAAAGCTCGAAATGTCGGTACCACAATGACGAAGCTGGAGCAGGGCAGGCCACTTAGCCAGACGAAGTGACGGCAGGTGTACTAAGGCGGTGCTGAATGGTGGCCAAAGCAGGGCAAAAGAAGCGTCGGTCGACGACATAGGTAGTTAAAGTCGCGGGTCGAGTCTGGATGAGGCTGGCACAGGACCGTAGACAATGGCACGAAAAAGGGAGGCCTATATCCAGCAGTGGGAGGACAAGTAGCTTTGGATGATGATGATGATGATACTCTCAGTAAGCGGCTACGCATTTTAAAAACCCCATAAGAACCTTACCCTAAGGCTAGACTTTTGTCCCCTGTCCTATAAAAAGAACTGGAGTGTCAACAGACCTTGCCGTTTAATGGTCTGCAAATAACGTTCAAATTGGGGTGAAAGCAATTTGGTGAACTAAACATAGGTTTTAAAAGACAGTCTACATTATCTACGTTTACAATCTATATGAATGAATTAGTTGATTGGACATCAAGGGTCGACTCATCCAATTTGAAAGGGATAATTGATTTGGTAAGTCAAAACTTTTATTCGCTTTCTGCAATAGTATTAGTATGAATGTCGCATGACGTCACGGTTTTGTATACCTTGCACAATCGTGACGTCACAAGCCCCACTCTGATCTTTCATTCTATTTATTCACTTTCACAACCGAGAAAAAATCCGTAAAAAGTAGTTTTATTTCAATGTCTAACATTCGCGTAAACCTAAGAAATCACTTAGCTTTATCTTATTTAAAAATTCAAAAATACGTGAACGTCTTTTTATTATCTTAGTTTAAAAAGATTTTGAGTTTTCCTACCCAGTTATGTACCCCAATCGGTGTTGCTACTACTGTGCAATTCATCGTACCCATGCGAACAATTATCATACTTAAGTCACCATGACAATGTAAATGAGTCAGCGATTTTTGTATTCGGATGTGTGTAAAAATTAACATTAATTAATTATTACCAACCAGATAAAATAAAGACCGAGCGCAAAAGCATGCAGGAACTATTTAAAGTAGCTTATATTTTTCTTTACATATAATAACAGAAAAAAAGTAGATTATAACATGAAGTGCCGACAATAGAGAAGCATTCAGATAGCATTCTGCTTTACCATCAGAATATTAATCGCTTTTCTGGCAAAATTCTAGATGCTGAACTGTTAGTAGATAAATATTCAATTGATATTCTTTGTTTTTGTGAAACTTGGTTAAAACCAGATAAGATGAATTTTCATGTTAATAATTTTGCAGTAGCCAGTGTGTTCAACAGATTATCAGCCGAGGGGGGTGGGTCTATGATTTTATGTAAAAACTATCTTAAATTTAAGGAACGTCAAGACATAACCTCTTTCTCTGTTGACCGCATATGTGAGGTAGCATGTGCAGAGGTAGAAAGTCTTATTATTCTTTGTGTATACAGACCTCCCGCGTCTCACTTATTCACTTTTTTAAATATTATGGAGGAAATACTTAGTAAATTATGTAGTAATAACAAATCAATATATATTTGTGGTGACTTTAATATTAATATTTTGGTTGATTCTATTGATAAATCTAAACTGTTGTCTTTATTTAGGTCATTTAATTTGAATTATATTTTTAATGAGCCAACTAGAATAACTTCAACCTCTCTTACTTGCATAGACAATATTTTTACAAATGGTGGGGTTCTTAACTTTAATGTGATTCCTGGTGTAAGATCTGACCATATGGGTCAATTAGTATCAATCAAAGCTAAAAGTAAATTGCCTTTAACTAAAATTATTACAATCAGGCCCTTAACTAACCATGTATTAAATTCATTTAAAAATAATGCTACTTTAAATCTTTGCAATAAATACTCATTTTCTGGAGCCCCAAATAAGGATTTTAATCAATTGTTTTTAATTATACATAATTCATTTCAGAAAATGTGTCCTTTAAAGGACATTAAAATAAATTTTAAATTACAATTTAATGAGTGGGCTACTAAAGGCATTAGAATAAGTAGAGACACACTTTATAGTCTTTATGATAAAAAATCTTTTAACATTAATCCTGATTTTCATAACTATGTTAGAAACTATTCAAAAATATTTAAAAAAGTTTGTTTAGCAGCCAAGTCTAAACTTATTAGTAGGCGTATAGATAAATCAGATAATAAAATAAAAACAGTATGGAAGATCATCAATTCTGAAACTGGGAATAGTAAACAGAGAGATACTGACCTGTCTTTGAAAATAAATAATAAAATCATTTCAAATAAGACAGAAGTTGCTAAAGCGTTTGAAGATTTCTTTTCGAATATACCTGTGGAAGTAACGAAATCTCTTCCTTCTTCTTCCATAAGAGCAGAAATGTTGCTTAAAAAATTCGTTGATAGGAGTATTCCAAATTTTAATTTTAATCATGTATCTCCTACCATTGTTAAGAAATCATTTAATTGTATTAAAGTAAAGACCACAGAAGATTTATGGGGCATATCTGTCAAAGTAATTGAATCCATAATTGACACTATTGCCCCGATTCTTGCAAAGATATTTAATGACTGTGTTGACTGTGGCACCTTTCCGGATTTAATGAAACACAGTAAAATTATTCCTCTTTTTAAATCTGGTTGCAAGAATGATCCATCTAATTACAGACCAGTTTCAGTACTTCCTGCTTTAAGTAAAATATTTGAAAGAATGGTACTAGACCAGATGATGTCACATTTCAGTAAACATAAGATTTTCCACCATCGTCAATTTGGTTTCACTAGGGGAAGGTCCACCACCGACGCCGGGGCCAAGTTAGTGTCTCACATTTTAGAAGCTTGGGAGGGTTCACAGGACGCCATCGGCATTTTTTGTGATCTCTCCAAGGCTTTTGATTGCGTTGATCATGATACTCTAATTCGTGAACTAAAACATTATGGATTACGAGGACAATCATCAGAACTTGTATTGTCATATCTCTCAACTAGACAGCAAAAAGTAGGCATAAACGGAGTAACTTCGTCGGGTTCTTTAATAAGAATGGGCGTGCCTCAGGGTTCAATTCTAGGCCCCTTTCTATTTTTAGCATATATCAATGATCTTCCCTATATGATGGACGACTTAACTAACATTATTTTATTTGCTGATGATACCTCACTTATTTTCAAAATAGATAGGAAAACGAAGGATCTTAGTTATTTAAATGGTGGCCTTGATAAATTATCTGATTGGTTTTCAACGAATAACCTACTTTTAAACACGTCCAAAACAAAATGCCTTAAATTCTCACTTCCGAATGTGCGGTCTCAGTCAGATTTAAGTCTCATGCTTGACGGCGAAAAACTCGATTTTATTAACGATACTGTATTTCTGGGCATTACAATAGACTCGAAGTTACAGTGGGGTGCTCACATAACAACTTTATCTAAAAGGCTTAGTTCCGCTGCATTTGCAGTTCGGAAAATTAGGCAATTAACAGACGTTCCCACTGCTAAATTAGTTTATTACGCGTATTTTCACAGCATAATGTCATACGGCATTCTGCTGTGGGGCTCTGCAGCGGATGTGGAGTCTATATTTATTTTGCAAAAACGAGCAATTCGTGCAATCTACTGCATGAGCCCTCGCGAGTCGCTAAGGAATACATTTAAGGAAATCAATATTCTAACTTTGCCAGCTCTCTATATATTAGAAAATATAATGTACATTCGTAAAAATATACAGAGTTTTAGTGTTAATAGTGATCACCACAATTTAAATACTAGGAACAAAAATAAACTAGTAGTGCCAAGATTTAGACTAACTAAAACAAATACTAAATCTTTTCTAGGAAATTCAATTCGATTTTACAATAAATTACCGGAAGAAATAACGAGTTTGTCTAATAAAAAGTTTAAGACGTGCATTAAATCTAAACTAATAGAGAAGGCGTATTATACGGTCAAGGACTACGTAGAGGATAAGCGCGCGTGGAATTAGATCATCTGCATATGTGGCCTCCCTGGCGGTCTGCTAATAATATTGTATTAGCTTATTTACTTCAGTTAGCTGCCCACATAGCCTCTATTCAAAGAAGGCTCTTGACATGCCTTGACATTTCTGTTAGGGATTTTAGTAGGACTACATATGAATTGTATGTAAAGTATACTTTTATATTTTTTTCTTCTATATTTTTATATTTTTCTATATTTTTAATATGTTCATCCCTTGTTAATGTGACGGCAATGTAAATTTAGTTGAATGTTCGATTCTATTTTCTCCTCCATTTTGGATGTCTTAGTTTACATTAATCTAAACATTCTGCTGTTTACGTTGTTGTAGCATATTTTAAAGCAATGTAATCTTAACAACGATGTTAACCTTTTTTTAAAAAGAGTAACCTATGGAGTTTCTTGCCGGCTCTTCTCTATAGGAATGACACTTTGGAACCGAGCAACTAGAATCAGTAGTTTTAACGTAACGTTTCTTAAGCGCCTTTTTTTTTGGTTTACAAGAAATAAAAATATTTTGATTTTGATTTTGATTTTGATTTTTTGATTTTAAGTGTGTACATTATAAAAGGACTTGGGAGGCCTTATGCAGCAGTGGGACAGTATAGGTTAAAAAACTAATAGAATAATTAAGTTCCTTATAGCTTACTTATTTTATTTAAAGAAAAATATTACATGCCAAACAAATATTTATATTTACAGCTGCATTTTCAATTGGGTGACCAAGTCTACGGGTTTTTTTTTTGTTTTAGGAGTCATAAACTCCATTATTAGACCCTAATTGGCTACATAATATAGTATCACAGGATGATTCAATTACATACATAAAATGTTCTGTAAGAACAATAAATAATTAAAAGATAACATTTATAATCTATTAATGTGATGATAAGATTAGTAACATCATGATTTGATTTCATGTACAGTACGCCTAAAAATAGGTATCTTTTTATATAGATATTCAGTACCTTTATTCTAAAATATGCCTAAATTTAACCGTTGCCCAAAAGTGTTATAAGTTTGACAAGCGTGTCTGCAGCATCTAAGCTTGTAAACTCCTGAGTATAATGCTGATTTTGTTTGAAAGCTGACAAGATCAAGATGGTTTTTGTAGCTATAATTTATGAAGATATGTTAAATGTTTTGTAAGTTTTTAGCAAAATTGAAATGATTGTTTTTTTTTTTAATATTTAAATTATATAGCTATTAAAATGTCAAGTAATATTGACTATGCCATATATTATTTTTGAAAGTTTACTACTTTCCACTAGCTACTCGTATACATATTGATCTTTTGTATGGTCAACCACAGACTGATTTAGCATAATCAACCTTACTGCATTTAACTACAGTATAGTGTTCCTTATTATTGTTTCATAAACAACATTCAGTTGTTTGCGTCTGGTCAGTACTGCTTACAATCATAGCCTGTATAGTTGCAATATGCTCTGACTCATTGGCATATGGCAAAATTACTGATTTAGATACATGTGCGATAGGATTTTATACATTTTATATCATGATTGAATGTTGCTAGTTTCTGTGTTGTCCAACAGTGGGATAGTTAAGTATAGAAAGTTTTGTATGGGAAACTCGTAGGTAATTTATCATTTTATAGTTATTACTATAGCAGAATAAAATCTTAAATGGTGTGAATCTTGTTGCAAAAGCCTACTCTAACAGTGTTTTTCTAGTTAGAGGTAGGTTAAAGCAAATAAATCAAAATTACCTATTTCAAGAATGAAATTAACTGAAAAGAGAAATTAAAAAAAAAAGGAAAATTGATTTGAGAATATTAATAATCTTGCTTAAAACATGAAGTGGGAGGAGACTAACACTTTTTATATGATAAGAAACACTTAAAATAACTGTAATGATAAAAATGAGATCCATAGGAAATAAATATAGATAACATTAACAATCATTAGAAATTCCCCTTATCTAACTGATAAAGTAAACTGCAGGTTTAAAGTATTTAACCGTTAAATACACGAGTTTAACTGTTGTCAGGCAAAAAAAGTAGGCTTATGAGGTTTTTAACGGTACTTATGATATGAGTTTATTTAAACTAGCCGTGGTTTCCTAGCTGTTTTCTCTCAGTTCAAGTACAGTGTAGCTTGATTTTAAATAGCCTGTATCCTTCCTCAAGAATTGGGCTATTAAATGCAAAGTTTTTAAATCAGACTGGTAGATTCAGAGATTTATCTGTACAACCAAACTCTAGAGTTTTATGGTATCAGTATCATGTATAAATAAATTAAGCCAGTTTTGTCCCACTGCTTTGGCCCTCCATTCTATCCAGTGGTCTCCGTCTTGTGCTTGTTGTTCCTGCCATTTCCAAGGAAGGTGTCTAGTTTATCTAATCATGTATGTATAATAGTAATTAAGTTTAGCTTAGATCAGACTCAGACTTAATGGGAGCTTAGGTCTCTTCTGTAAAAGGTATTTCAGTTATACTCAAAAATTATAAGGTTTTATGTTACTATATAATAAAAATTAATTGAAATACATTCTTGTTAAGTACACTATCTAAATTATAGATCTAGCCGAAGTATTGATAAAAGTTATGACCTCATAAAATTTATCATGCTTTCATCATGGTTAGGAAGTTAAGATATACCTTCTAAACCCAACAAGTTACCTTAAGCAAATTCAAGTTGTAGTTTACTTTGTAGTAATTTACCTTCTAATTAATTTATTTTAAGAATTTCGTTGAATAACCATAGATAAGATAAGGCATTCAATTAAACTTCACTAAATGTGCTCCTACTGGAGTATATGACTATTGAATATGTATGTTTTCCTAAAGAATGAAGGTAATTGTACCTATTTAGCTAATAACGTAATGTGCCCGAAATACCAGCAAATAAAAATCTAAGTTAGATTCCAATAAGTTCCTACCTACAAACGGGATTTCATAAAATAGTTTTAAAATACGAAAAAAAGGTACGGCCAAACAGTTAATAAGTTTTTCTCACGGAAACAGACAAACAACGCAATAAAAACGTTTAATACTGACTAATACACGTACAAAAAATCAATCGAAATGCCTTGAAAGTACAAGGTCATGCAAAACCAATCACAATGGATAAATCAGTAAAATTTATAGTCGCACACAGAAATGGGATTAAAATATAATAATTGATAATAAATAATGAGATTACTTACCAGGTTTAGGGATAAATAATAAAGTTTAGAACCGGTGAAACACGCGGTGACAAGCAATCAAGGCAGACGAATAGAAGTAGAGATGCGCAATGCGACATGCGTAACAAGAACAACTACACGTAGTTTAACTCGATTGCAAGAAATCGATTACAACAACGTTTTCTTAACATAAATACCAAAAAAAAAATGCATATTGTTAACATTAACGTATTTTATATATTATAAATATAATAATAGAAAAAACCCATCATCAGTAATTCGAAAAGTAAAGTAATATTTATAGAACCTATACCTAATTTTTCAGTAGATAGTATGGTATATTTATTGAGTAAACAGTTTCTTCATCACTAATTAACGGTTCAATTCAATTCAATTCTTTATTGCATACCATAATGTTACAAAGGTGGTCAATAGCTCGTTAAGGGCCCTGTCGGGCATAGCAAAGGTAGGAGGGAGGAGGAATTTGCGAATAATTTATTTCTAAGTAATTGAGACTTCATTCAGTCAAATATCGCGTCAAATGAGTTTAAAAGAGTTGCATCACAGCCTAGCCTTCTTTGCCGTTTTATATAAGCTGTAAATTATACATTAGTAAATTAAATAGACGAAGTTAGTTCACTAAAATTAGAAATAAAAACGGCTTTATTTGGAAATACTGGTGACTGATTTAGTTATTCATTGCTTTTTCTATCTTCAATTAATATGTAATGCAGTCAAAGCAATCAAAATATTCATGTAGTTAAATTAATTTAATCGAATTATTTACAACGGAACTTACCCATTATTAATCGAGTGCTCGCCTCTAACGAATCAATTGCCAACATAATTTTCTTTGGTGACTGTCAAATCTTGCCAAGATTCCATTCATTCATTCATGGGCAAAGGTCGTATATTTTATGAAGAGTATTTATTTATCTTTTAATTCACTAACTTAACAATTATTACGATAACTTCAAATCTACCACTACAATCAAGGACTGGCATCAAATGGTTTTCTAATAACTAAGTTATATGTTTTCATCCAACTACCTATTCTGTGGTAGAGTGCCATTACTTTTTTGGCTAAGAGCCAAATGATCGTAGAATGCTAACACGCACACCCACATTCAGTTATAAAGTAAATTCTATTGAAATAATTAAAAAAAGGATGACAATAATGAAAAATTAAAGCAGTTCGTCTATTTTGTGCTACATATTTCATTCCTCTTGCATTATTAGGTATTCTGTGGTAACGAATTGACAGTCTCGAAAATTCAAAGATTTCAATGGCTATCTGTCACCTGTCAAGGAAATTAAATAATCATTTCATTCATGTTGTTCACTTCGCCGCGTATAGAACAAGTTATTTGAGTTTTCACGAAATTAAAGTTTACAACAGTCACAAAGCAAAAATGTCTACAAATACTTCTGAAATTGGATTGCAAAAAGTTAAAAGTATCGCTACCGGTGAGGTAATGTCTCTTCGTATTCCTATTTTAACTTTTGTTGTGTTATCTTTTTTATTTGACCGGATTACCGGAGTGTAAAGTATATATTATTCTGCCTTCAATGTACGTTAAATACTATTTAGAAACTTAATTGAAATAAAAACAGGATAAATATAATTGAAAATGTGAGGAAAATTATGATATTGATATGTTTTGGCATAGTTTAACAATAAATATCCGGCTTCTAACGGCAGTTTCATAACAATAATAATCAAGTGTGAGCTCTAGTTATTAATTACTTCCATTGAATTCAATTAATTATCCAGTTGCGTTGTACAAGGAAAAACATATCTTTCTTTATGAACTCATTATAAGCATGATTTATTATTAACTAAGTTTAATTATTTATTAAGTTCCAGTTAGTTTATTTCTAAATTGAACTAGTAGATTTCTTTTCCTCTATAGAAAAAAAAATAGATACCATAGATTGGTTCATTTACAATTCAATACTAATTATTAATATAGCAAGAATACGACGCATCACTTACAACTATACTAAAATTAAAACCTATATAAAAATACTAAGCAAACCCTTTAGAAACTATTTGAATTGTATTTAAGTAATATTTATTTTCTTTAAGTGTCTTAAAATTGCACTTATTATCTATATTCACAGCAAATAATGAAAGTAATACTAAGTACCAGTGAGAGTTCTTATCAAAATAATAATATAAAAGTTTACAGGTTATCTGTAACAGTCTACAATAACAATAAAATAATCTACCTTGTTATTTTTATTTATTGCTAATTTGTATATTTACTATGCGGCCTATATACCTACCTAAATATGTTGATTGTTATGACTACTTGCTTTCTTCAAGAATTATACCGTTTTTTGGCAAAAATACTTTTTAATTTACAATATTAGTTACTGATTGGTTAGAGGTCACAAACAAGAACCTTACCTTATGTATTGTCATTCAGTAAATTAATAGTTAGTTAACTATTAATTGCTAGGTTATTGTTACTTAAATAGAATAAGAATGTTAGATGGATATTTGTTGCAAATTCATTTATTCAACAATTCTTTCTTTTGTTTACTTACTCTTGTTGTAGTAAATTAGTTTTTTTTTTTTTGGACAATTCACACACGGTAATCTGATCCCAAGCTAAACTCTAAGAGAACTTGTGTTATGGTAACCAGACAACTGATAAACATACTTTCTAAATACATACATCATATTATAGATAATTTACACCCAGACCAGAACAAATGATCGTGCTCATCACACAAACATTTGCTCTGAGTGGGAATCGAACCCACAACCTCCAGTATAGCAGTCAGGGTCACTAACCGCTAGACCAACAGGCCCATCAAATTGTTAATATAATATTTATCAAGACTTGAGAACATGTTAATTGAGAGATCTATTCATTGAATGTTTTTGCTTGTATTAAAAACACATAAACTATTGATATGTGTAGTTATTTTGTGCAAAATCACATGGAATTGTACTGTGAGCTCTATTCCATTTTCTTGTAACACAAGGTACAATTATGTGATTTAGCAATATTATCTATATTACTGTTGTCAGTAATTCTTCCTAATGAGTGTATTTTGCACAGTGGTAACATGCAGTTGTATGTTTCAGACTTTTGAGCTGAAGAGCTTCTGGGAGGAGCAGAATGTGGCCATCGTATTCTTCCGCCGCTGGGGCTGCATGCTCTGCAGGCTGTGGGCGAAAGAGGTAACAATTGAATATCTATTGGTTTCTTAGGTTTACGCAAATGCTAGACATTGAAATAAAACTACTTTTTACGGATTTTTTCGCGGTCAGTCTGCCCGTGACCATGATACCTGCAAAGGTGTCGAAACTTCGGGACCTAAAATCTAAATACAAACC
The DNA here is from genome assembly GCA_905146925.1 of Autographa gamma. NCBI lineage: Eukaryota > Metazoa > Arthropoda > Insecta > Lepidoptera > Noctuidae > Autographa > Autographa gamma. The sequence goes on from LR989875.1 coordinate 2,507,409, forward strand.
GCGAAAAAATCCGTGAAAAGTAGTTTTATTTCAATTGAATATCTAATTTACACCTTAAAATCTATAATACTATAAGACCAAGTCCTCTGCCATGTTAAAAACTTCCTATCGTATTTTCATATGGTTTTCACCAATGGATGCTGTGATTCAAAAGGAATGGATCAAATACTAAAGCCCAGTGAAGCAGTCAAAGCCAACACTCAAAATAACAATAGAAATATTGAGATAATTCATCAATTTATTTAGTAAACATCTGAAAACTTGTTCTAAAATAATTTCAAACAATTGAAGTGTTGTTGGTCGCACCATAATGACGCGACAGTGTTCTCAACATAACAAAATATCAAAATTTATGTTAATTAAACACAGTAGTGGCCTCAAACTCCAAGATGGTTGTTTTTCCACTCAGACTTAGTTTTAGGTCAAATGGGAAGACATAATAAAGTAAAGTAAAAGTAAAAGTTTTTATTGACATACATAAAAAAAAATACAGTACAGCATAAATGAAACCCTGACACCTGTGCTAGGCTTAAAGCCTGTGTTACAGGCGCTAGTGTCTTCACCCGTTTCGGTTATAATATTATGCGCAAACAACTGCGCAATAGTTTACAAGGATCAAGGTACTATATACGTCAATACGTGGTTAGGTTTCAAAGTATCAAGAATATTATTATATAACATAGGAGCCGTCTAGATATCTCGTTTTTATACATTAAAATATGTGGTTAAACTAGTTATTTTAATAATAATTATGTGTTAGGATATTTTCCGTGTTTTTTTGGGTCTGTTTTGCATACAGACTTTATATTAGAAAATAATACATAACATGTTAGCAGTTAAATAATATTTAGAAGGAGCTACATGAAAATATACCTCTTGTTTGCTCTTAGTAACATTATTTGCATCAAGTCAAATAATGTTACGTTAATCTCGCACTTTTTAATAAAATTCCCGTGTCGCGTTGCGTTCATAAACATTCAAATCACATATAAGAAGAATGAGTGCACGGATAGCCGAGTGGTCCAGGTCACTATGTCTATTACCACTGGTCAACGTGCTGCGGGTTCGATCCCCGTGCAAACAATATTTGTTCCTGACTGTTTGTTCTTCGTAAAATTTTGTGTTTTGTTTTTTTTATATTTCCTAACTTTGAAATACGGTTACGGTTAGAAATCATTTATTCCTTAAAGATTACAAATCACTTAAATAGAAATAAATGTTACAATAATAAGAAAAATTTTCGTACAGAGACGCGAAATTAAAATTAAAATCAGCAGGTAACCACTAAAATACACAAGTAGGTAGTTGCACAAAAATATCAGTCGGTCGCCGCTGCACGCTGTCGATGTTGATATTATTCGCAGTCTGGATGGATATAACAAATTCACTACGCTAACTACGACAGCATTTCGCGCAGTAGTATTCGCCAATATTTAAGTTTCTATACAACTCGACGATCCATGCAAAAAAACTCTACATATTACCAAAAATTTCCCATACCGTACGTAGTATAATATTTGTATCATAATCTCCTAATTCATCGTTATCGGCCGATAACATATAGAGATGTGACATAAACAATTTGTTCTAGAACCCAAAGAATTTGATAATAGGCATGTTGTGTGCGTGTTCTATATAGATAAATTGATGTTATATAAAATATTCTCGAGTACGTATCTACCGGGCCTCGATTCATCTATTTTGAATGCATGTCAGTGGTCGGTCAGTGTACTTGTCTTTTTTGTGCCTAATTTTCATATTCAGATAAGCCTACAGTAAAATCTCATTGAACTCTCGAAGAGAATGATCATAATGACCAATGATTTTCTACATTGATCTGTCCAGGGCCCGATTATCTTTGTCTTGTCAACTTGTCATTGTGCCTAATTTTCGTATTCAGATAATCGTACAAAAACATCTCATTGAACTCTCGAAGAGAATGATCGTAATGACAGTTAGCTGAATGCCAATCATCGTAAAATTGACCAAATGAAGCAGGTCATTCGGTCAATTCATGCGACTCTTAAATAGCTGAATCGAGGCCTTGTTACCTGTTTATTAAATAATATCTGTACACAGTTTTGTACCGGCTTGGGTAATAGTGCAAAGTCTGAAAAGATTGACGAGATAATGACGATTTTATTTGCAGCGTGTTTGCTGATTCATGTTCGCGATATTTTTTAAGATTACATATTTCTAGTTTTTGAGAAACTACAAAAATCGTTGTTTTATTTATTGGTTAGTGCTGTAGAAATAGATGCTATATATACCGCTCAATTATAATAATTAAACGAAATCTAGAAAACGAGCTTTTTGCTAAAAAACAAGTTTGTAGTTTTATAAGTATTATGTGATTGTTTAACATAAAATAGCCATTATTATTGGATACCAGTTACGAAACATAGAGAAATAGGCAAAAATCTATGCTAGGCAATAGGCTATATAATATAAGCTCTATAACGCATTAGTGGTTAACCGCAACTCAAGGCTGGAGTTCATTGTTACTGCATAAAAAGGTAAAGGATAATACAGTAATGAAAAACAAACTTTAAGTCATTGCAATTAAATGTACAAAAAAAAACCGGTCGTTTATTTATGAAATCGATTTACAATAGGGTAGATGACTAGGTATGAAAAGTCAAATTTTATTTAGTCCGTCATTTAGATAATCAAAATATACCAGACACGTATTTTTTCTTTTATCAAATCAATAAAAAAATAGGATGATAAACCGCTTTAAAGTTCAGTAGTGGGGGTTCGTGACGTCACGGCTGAGTACAATTTATGCTAAAACGTGACGTCACGCCAAGAATTGAAATCACTGTATTTTCGTCATTCTTTGTATACGGGACAAAACAAAAAATACGTGTCTAAAATATTTTTTTTATCTAAAAGATGGACTAAAAAATAAAAAATTAGTCATCATCCCTATTGCCGTAGATATCGCCTGACGTGCCGTGTCGTTGATGTAGATGTACTTACAAAAAAAAAACAGCACACACGAAACACAGACGAATTTAAATATATATTTTTTGTACTCCGTTGAAAACGGCATCATTGCATTGAAAAGATGATTATAATATCTCATGCTGTCTTTGTCACTTTAATCTGTTAAATACCGATAGATAAACATTTAAGAGCAGCTTAAAACAAAATAACAGACGAATTTAAAACCTCTTTTCAAACTCCGTTGAAAACTTCATCATTACATTGAAAAGATGATTATAATATCTCATGCTGTCTTTGTCACTTTAATCTGTTAAATACCGATAGATAAACATTTAAGAGCAGCTTAAAACAAAATAACAGACGAATTTAAAACCTCTTTTCAAACTCCGTTGAAAACTTCATCATTACATTGAAAAGATGATTATAATATCTCATGCTGTCTTTGTCACTTTAATCTGTTAAATACCGATAGATAAACATTTAAGAGCAGCTTAAAACAAAATAACAGACGAATTTAAAACCTCTTTTCAAACTCCGTTGAAAACTTCATCATTACATTGAAAAGATGATTATAATATCTCATGCTGTCTTTGTCACTTTAATCTGTTAAATACCGATAGATAAACATTTAAGAGCAGCTTAAAACAAAATAACAGACGAATTTAAAACCTCTTTTCAAACTCCGTTGAAAACTTCATCATTACATTGAAAAGATGATTATAATATCTCATGCTGTCTTTGTCACTTTAATCTGTAAAATAGAGACAGATGGAAATTTATGAGCATCTTAAAGTAAAGTATTAGTAAGTAATTCTTTTTCGTCTGGCAAGAGACAAGAAGAAATGTGCGGAGTTGACAGCCAACCTCCAGGGGCCAGAGTCCGCTGTGTTAGTTCAGTGAGTGGTGGGTTAAAACTTGTTATGGTGCCTAATTTTCGTATTCAGATAAGAATAGACTCTTGCAACCCTACAATGATAACAGTGGCAAGCAGGTGTACATTTGTCATTGAACTAAAATTATCTGAATACGAAACTTTACGTAAATTACAAGTACCTACCAATGTAACTTTTCAAAGTTATATGTACTTTCTTAATTATTCTAAGGCACTTCTGACAAACGGTGAAGGAAAACATCGTGAGGAAACCTAGGCACAATAATAAGTACACTGGAATGGTTTTTTAACCCACCACTCACTGAATTTAAATAGCGGAATCGGGCCCGTGTTTTGGAGAGGCACGCAAGCAGAAGAAGAAGAAAGTAAAGTTAATTACTTTGGGCTTAACGACTTATATTTGTTTATATTTGTATTCCAGTTGGGTGAAATAGCACCAGTGTTGAGCAAACATAATATAAAGCTGATTGGAGTCGGCGTAGAGGAGGCGGGCTCCAAGGAGTTCGTCAATGGAAAGTTCTTTGATGGAGGTGAGAAATCTACTATATCTTTTAGTGGTATAATCCTTGATCATCTACCAGGGGCCCAAGTCTGCTATTTACACTCGGTTCAATGTCTTCATAGTGTCGTGTCAGCAGAGCCATTTTCGGAAAATTGGTATTCTACTAAACGTCAAAACGTCAAAATTGCGCATTGGAACGATTCGGTTCAATGTTCAACGAATGTGACCAATAGTTCTTACATTTGGTACAAATTGTAATGCGCAATTTTGACGTTTTGACGTTTAGTAGAATACCAATTTTCCGAAAATGGCTCTGCTGGCACGACACTATGAAGACATTGAACCGAGTGTAAATAGCAGACTTGGGCCCCTGACTTGATGGAACATTCAAACAATTCACGTAAATGTAATACCAGACATCACAATCCAAACTATAGCAGAGTTTAAAAGGGCGTTATTCTAAAAGTTATTATAGTCAATTCAACCTTAACTAAACGTACCAAATTCTCATAATGAAATTATCGAATACGCGCCAATTTTTTAGTCAAATTGCAATGTAATCTTTTACATAAACGATTCGATGCCTAAACTCTTCCGATTTATGAGTTAACTTTTAGGCCTCTTTTCATAAAACATAACACATAACATATCATCACGCCTGTATCCCCGAAGGGGTAGGCAGAGGTGTACCACCAATGTACACCCACAGTTCGCCGATATGTTTAGGTCCCATGTAATAGGGGGCGAGCCTATTGTCACTTACCGGGCACTAATCCAAACTCCGATCTGCTACTAAGAATTTCATAGAAAAACCCAATAACACCTTGGTCGACTCGGGAATCGAAACCAAGACCTCTAGCGTAGCAGTCACGCTTAGCACCACTAGGCCAACGAGGCAGTTAAAAGGCCAAAGAGGCCTCTTTTCATGTAGAGAAGAAACTAGCATTTATCACCAAGCTTGCTCAATACAGGTTATTGACCATTGGGTATTTAATAATACGGAATCCAGGTTTCATTACCATGTTTTTCTTTGCCGATTGTAAACAAATAACTATTTATAATTATATTTCAGATCTCTACTACGTAGAAGATCTGTCTACGTACCAGCGGCTCGGCTTCAAGAGGTTCAACGTCGTCACCATAATAACGTCACTGTTCTGGAAACAGTCGCGGGACGCCATCTTTAAGGGGCGTGGCATGGGTCAGTGACGTCATTGTGTAAAGTAGAAGTCTGAACAGTTGGATGAATTTATATTTTTTGATTTGACTAAATAAAAAGTGTTGCCCTAACAGATTTAGTAGGTATAATTTCAAGTTCAAAACAATTTTGTTGTTGTATTTTGTAGTTAAGGCCAGTTTTTGCAATAAACATGGCAATTTTTTTTAATGTAATGTTTTTAAAAGTTTTGCTAGGGTTTACTTTTGATGATCAAAGTTATTTTGAAGGAGCTCTTTAAAAAATAAGATATATTATTGATTTGTTTACAACAACAATTGGCCTGAAATTCATGAGTAGAATAAAGCGTAGCAAATTTTGTATATCCGTTGCCGAATGACACTTTAGCAAAAAAAAAACATTTGTAAGAATAAAAACAGAAGTAGATTTCTAGTTTAAAAGTTGGTAGTTAAAATATAACAAAGTAATAACATAAGTGCATGCACAGGTCTGGATTCCGACCTAATCGGCGACGGATTACAAAATGGCGGCGCTTTATTGTACAGAAAAGGCGGGAAATTGTTAAGCCACTTCGTGCAAATGGGACCGGCTGATCGTTTACCGAATACGGATATATTAGAGGTTATTTCCTTTATATTTTTTGTTTATTTTTGTATGATTAGGCCTCGGTGGCGATTCGAAAGGTGATTGGGTGCAAGTCGGTGGAGCGTTGCTGGTGCAAAAGGGCGGGAATGTTCTCCGCCATTTTGTACAAACGGGACCTGCTGATCATTTGTCTAATAAGGATATTTTGAAGGTTTGTATTATATAAAAATAATGCCATCATCTAAAAATTCAATGTCCGACCAAGTTTTTGCTGTCTTAAATATAAAATTCATAATAACCTAATACATATTTTATCCAGCTGGTATAACAATGTGAATAGTAAGTTTCGCAGTAAAAATATGTAATATCCTAAATAAGAAAAATTAAGTTAAACAAAAAAAAAACAGTCGTTAATAATATTTATTAGATTAAAGTACATAAAGCAGAAACAATATTTTCCTAAGCTTCATTTCAGTATTCATAATAACAACGGAAGGAGTTAAAATTTAAATTATATTTCTAATTTATGTATTTGTCTATGATTTCAGCACTTCGGTCTCGAAAACGAGTACAATCCAGAGACAATGGCGAACAGGAAAGCCGAAGAAAAGGAGTGCACTGTACGTATAGACTAATCAAATATTTTTTATTTAGCTTCATATGTAAATATCGAAGTAATGTGTAATTTAAAGTACTGTATTATTGACGTATATCAAACATTGGATCATTTAAGTTACGTTAATAGTATCTTATATAAAGATTTTCTTTAGTAATTTGATTAAACATTATTTTCATCAGATAAGTACCAAAAGTAAATATGAGCATCCTATAAACGTCCCACTGCTGGGCACAAGCCCCTTTCCATATAGAGAAAGTTTCCCATTTAATGTAATTCATTTAAAGCCAGAACTGTCTCACTGCAGGGCAAAGGCCTTCCTTCCTTCTTTCCAAAGGTCTCTATTGATAGCTGTTATTTTGTAAAAGTAAAACTTACTTAAAAGTATGTAAAATGTATTTTATTTTTGTTTGTGTGTAATTCTACGTATTGTGTTGTGTTTGTGCGTATAGTATTATAAAAGTAGTTAGAGCAACTAATTAGAACCCCACTAATTATCCTATTTCCAGCCAGAAGCGAAGCCCTAAGCCGTGGCTGCAGACGCTGCAAGAGCACTCGCTCGCCCCCATCCACACGATCTGGACGGAGCGGCGATGTAAGCGCACCTGGGTGTAGTACCCAATACATTGACGGCTTTCTAAGACTATGTAAACTATGAGACTGATGTCAGCCCGCGATGGATGCGTGGCGAACGAAATTGTAAGTTGTTTGAGGTAGTTGGGTATCTTGGTAGAAGTAATTGTATTCGTTAGATAGGTTTAACAAATACGTTTGAAAGAACTGCTATAGTGTTCATTCAGTGAATGAATGAGTGAACTATAAACCGCAAACTGACGTTAACTATTAGTTCATTCAATGAACGAATCAGTGAGCTTGAGAGTTGTCAAACATTAAAGTGACGTCGAGTATGGTCATAAAAATATAGTAAACAGAAAAAACGTATAAGTTCATGTCATATACCAGTAAAAATGGTAAATTTAACTGATATACATGCTACCAATGATATTCTAATAAACAGATATGTTATACACATACAAAACAATCGAAAAAAGTGTTCCGCGCAGCGCGGCAGCTAGCGAAAGAGATAGCGCGATAAAACCCATAAGAAAAAAAGAGACAAATAGTGTTGTTGTTAATGGCAATACGTCCCAATTAGGACGTTTTCGAGTCTTCACGATTGCACGCTTATAACATATCTGTTTATTAGAATATCATTGTATACATGCTACAGAAATTACGACGCGTCATTTTGATAGAAGTTAACAACGAAAAACTGTTGAAATTAAAAACATTTCAAAAAATTGTTATAACGTTTGCTGCTTTTAATTAAGGCCAAAGTAGTGTTAATAGAAAGGTAGAGCCAGTATAAATGTGCCTTTTAAAACCTATCTAACGACTTTCATGACTTTAATTGGCAGCTTTGATAATTTAAATTGAATTTTAACCTACTTCAAAAGGAGGTTATTAATTCAATGATACTTTTGTTACACTAATCTTTGGATAATGGAATGGATCGATTTTAAAATTTATAATATCTTAGGAATCGATAGGGTGTAACCTCAGAGGTAAAGTATATGAAAATCGATTCAGCTTTTTTTTATTGATGTCTGTTTTTTTCGCACTTATGTGTTATTATTTATGGTTGTTATGGCAACGAATTTAAAAGACACTGAAGTATACTTTTATTAGTATTATTGTAATATTAGATGTTTTTATATACTTTTGTTATTTTCTTATATTTTATTGCTTTTTTGTTTATTAATATTATTGGTAAAGCCTAAGAGTCTTGTCAAAATTGATAGTTTTTAATGTTTTTAAGAAAATTGCCGTTAGTGTAATGGGTACTACATATGGACTGATTATTATTAAATCTATTTTTATAAACTATTTTTAGGGTGATCGGTGTTTGACATATTCACTACATGACAAGTTGCATTTTATATAATAAAGACTTAAAACATAGTAAACTTTATAATGTAAGTTTGAGTTCAGACAATGAGTTTCAATCGCGCAAAACTAATAATTATTCACTGAATCATATTATATTCTCCAACTAGATATATGCCCCGGGCTCGATCCCCGGACGGGTCACTCTAGACATTCATTTTTCTACATTGTCTTGGGTCTGGGTGATAATTTGGTACCTTCAGTGTCTCTGAATTCCATAGCTCAAGTGCTTTAGCCACTTACTTTCGGTGCAGAGCAAAGTATGTGATGTTGTCCAGATTTAATGTGTTTTATAAACTGACCGCCTGAACTCAAACTAAAAAAAATATAAATGTTATTTAAATATTGAACTTCCTTACATATAAAAGCTATGTATTTTTATCAGCTTATATATTCCTTACGTATTTGAATATCAAAATATTTGATTAAAGTTTGCATGTTTCAAACTTCCATATTTACACCATTTTGAGTACTATAGTGATTAAATTGAAAAGCCTTAAAAACGCAGCCTAATAAATACTTATACTTAAGCTAATTTCACCAAACTGCTTGGTGATAATTTCGGAGAGCACTGAATTCCTATGAGAACATTGATTGCCAAAAAGCTATACCTGCAAATAAGGCCTCGTTAGACGTTTTATTTAATTTGCTTACCAAAAAATAAATGGACGACTTGTGATTTTAAATTGACCAAAGAAATTTTTAAAGTTTGAGTAGGCAATTAATTATAAATGGCGGCTCAAATAAAAGGCTTCTTTTTTAGTTATTTCGTGGACCAATAGATTGTTATAATCAGTTATCCTATATTGATTCTAGAAATAAGTTTTATTCTACTTATTTGGCTGTAAATTATACCAAGTTGTTTGTTGATTGTTAAGATTATAAAATTTGTTGTTGGCCTAAAGTTTTTTATTGGTTTGATTGTTAAAGTTGTATGTTGGACAACTATTTAAAAGTAAAAAGGAGAATTTTAAATAGAATTATATTATGAAAATGGTAGTTAATACCGATTTTATGTGACTCGAATTGTCACTTTAAAATAGAGATGCTGAAATCCAATTGGAAGATTTTGAACTCTGTTGAATATGATAAATTAAATTTTTGATAGTAATAAAATAAAATCAACCTTATTTCAATGACCTAAAACTTAACGCGATTATAATTTACTTTCCCCTCCGGAATGCTCTACATAAACAGACCCTTAGTCGCACATTTAATTAAAAAATAAAATATTCCATTCACAAAATGGCTTCCTTCATTATATCGGTAACTTCCAGAGTTTAATCCAGTTTTTCATATATTTGTAATTTTAAGATTTTTCTTGTGTAGTGGTTATATTCGTTTAGTTTTGATTGTTTCTTTATATCAAGCGATAATGTAACGCTCAAGGTGTTTTAGAATAAATGTTTATTACTTATTTTGTTTTTTTTTTCTGTACCTTAAACAAATCTAATATTTTTTGCATTATTGTATTTATTAAATTAAGGAATTACAATTTCTTTATGTTTTTATAATTTACACACAGCCATCCCATACTAGGCAGAGCCTGAACCATGGGACCAGACATACTCATAACTGATAAACATACTTATATATTTCTAAATTCATGTATAGATAAAATACACACATATTAAATAAAAGATCAAGCTTATAACATGTGTGTGGTTTGTATTGGTCGGTATCGAACCCACGACCTCAGTATAGCAGTCAGGGTCACTAACCACTAGACCAAAAACTTCTCATATCATGAACTAATGTAGGGGGCATATAATACCCCTCTGTAAATACTGATAGCAGATATCAAGTATTGCAATCGATTGAAACTGGAAATTTTTCATCTTGCAATAACAATAAAATTAATCTGAGTGTCGAGGTCAATTAGGGTTATCTGTGACATTAAGCTGTATTTGTTTAGTTCTACGAAGCATTTTTATTGTAAACTATAATTTCAAAGACAATGAACAAAATTCTGAGAAGACATTTTTTTTTGGCTGATTCTACCATATGTTATTTATTTTAGGGTAAATATGTTTTATGTACCTATTTATGTTAGTTTTCTTCCAGTTATAATATCAGTTTCATCTTTCAACTGCGTTTACAGCAAAGTTTCAATTAAATCAGATCAGCAGTTTTATATTTTTTGTCACAAATAATCTAGTAGTTTTATCCGAATACATTTTCTATCTGTCTCCCATTTATATTGTAAATCCATTTAGAAGCATCAGATGTTGTAAAATAACTGTGCTACTGTATCAGAGCGTTGCCCCTAAGGTCAAAGGTGACATGTATGTCAAAGGTCACCAATCGTATCAGAGATCATATTGAGGTCTCATTACATAAAACGCGCACATCACACGCTCTGGTAGAATAAAGGGGTAAGTAAATATATAATAATTATTTTACTGAATCACTGAAAACTATTATCACAGTGCAACTTTTATTTTACAGTCGTAAAGTTCATTACTTAATGTAGTTTTACTTATGTTAACCGATTTCAAAAGCAGGAGTTTGTTTGTTTAACAATATTTTTGTTACTGAAAATATGCACATATGAAAATATTTTTGTGTTCCGTAGGATAATCAGATTTTTTTTATATTTATTTTAGTTGTTATTTTACCTTTACGTATAGGTAAACAATTATTAAAAAAAACTGTTCATAATAACTAGCCGTCCCATACACCTTTGAATGAAAAAAACAGGCGTAATATACCTACTCTGTAGGTACATTATTTCGCTAGAATATTTTATGTAAATTTTCACTTACGCCTATATGCACCTAGTGTGCAACTTAGATACGTTTCTGAATATTGACAGGATTGTACAAATAATATTATTTATCACTTATTGCAAGAACTCTGTAGAATTGATACGTATCGTGATAAAACTGTTGTTTATGAGAATTTATAGACAATTTGTGAAAGACTGAGAGACAAAGAAAGTGTTTTAAAACAGTGGATTATCGGATTGATAATGTTTGTGTGTTTTTGTAAGTATTTTTTCAATATTTAAATAGATGTAGACTGTAGGTACTAGTAATTGGCCGGGGTATCACTTCCTTATTATACATTGCGGCTCTGTCGCTCTAGTTAGTCTGAATAAATATTATACATGTGAGGTATGTTTAGTACCTAACACGCAAAAGGGTACCTACTTTACAAAAAATCACGTTACATGTAAAGGTACTCTTTTATCTGAAGTCTACATAATAGTAATTCCCAATAAGAAGGAAATAAAATTAATCACACTAGTTTCCGAATTTGTTTGCTGTTGTCACACTTTTTATATAAATACGTAACTAATGTTATAAAATGGTAAAAAAAGAGGGCAATAATTACTTTATAAGTCAAATTAGTAGATCAGTTTATAAAACGAAACAAATAGTTTTTGAAAATGATAAATAAAGTAACGTTTATCATAATCTTCACGTAGTAACAAAATAAATAGACAAGCCTACAAAATAAATCTTATTTTTCTTTTCAGGACCGAAAATGAAATACCTTCTAATCCTATTCGGCCTTTCGGCTTTAACGACTGTAATATCCGGCAAAAGCCATTGTCACGCTTGCTTCGACAGCATTTGCTATTCTAAGGCTCTAATATTCCAAAACTATCCAATATCCGGCCAATTAGCCGTCGACAGGGTCGCGAATATTGTACATTTTCACTACGAAGACACTCGGACAGCTGATCACACTGTTGCATTTGATTTAGACGACATAAGATTCCTGTATATACCGGATATTCAGTTCTCGTTCGCTCGAACAGTAGACCAATCTACAAGAGATGTGTACATAGGTGGAGCTAATGGAATATACAAATATAATCCGATTACGAATGAAACCTCACACTACGGGCTTTCAGATAAGACTATATGGCACATGCAGTTTAAAGATAAAATATACTACACGATATTTAAGACTAAAGGACTATACACGCTTGAGAAGAAACAATCTAAGACTGTTGCTCCGTTAAAAGATTTTTACATTGATGACTTTATTGTTGACAAAAAAGATGATATTTATTTCATGAGTAATTTTACAGTTTATAAATTAAAGAAAGGGGAGAATAAACCTACATTTTTCTCTAGTATAATTTATTCTTTGACGACTGATATTCAGGATAACGCATACTTTGTACAGAGAGAGAATAGAGGCTTGTACAAAATAAATTATAGGACGGGAAAGTTGACGGAAATTGGTGCTTTTGGGAATGGAGCACCGATACGATTAGTTTTCGATAATTATAATAATGTTATTTATTACGATGCTGATGATGATAAATTATATTATTTAACGCCGAATTATGGAAGGTGTAAAGTGACGAATGAAGGAAAAGGGAAGACTTTAAAAAAGAAAGTGTCTTCGTTTTATGAGTGATAGTTTAATGTTTTCGGCTTTTAGCTGACTGTGATTTTTTGACTGTTTAAGGCCGAATAGTGTATTCGGCCTGCGGAAGTTAAGATAAAGTGTTATCTATAGTTTTATAAACATATGGAGGAAATGTTTGTTGTTTTATTTATTGTTATTGTTTACAGGGTTTCCGGTCAAGGTAAATAGTAGTGTCGATTTTAAGATTTATATTTCCTGATTTAAATATTTTTGGAGTATCATTTACGATAAGCTTTCAGAATCAATTATATAATACTATTTATTATTGTTAAGAGCTTAACCAACATTTATTTCTTAAAAATGGTCAACATCACATAAATTGCTTTGAACCCAAAGTAAGTAGCTAAAGCACTTGTCTTAAGGAATCTAGACCCGCGACAATGTAGAATACTGATTTACTACATTGACCTGTCCGGGGATCAAACCCGGGACCTCAGACATAGTGACACCTTGAAAACTTGTGTGTAGGTAGATACGCCACTCGACCAAGCCGGTCTTCAAAATATATAATCGAAATACAAAATATAAAACAACCTCGTTGGCCTAGTGGTTCTAAGGGCGGCATCTACGCTAGAGGTTGGGTTCGATTCCCAGGTCGACCAAGGTGTTTTTGGGTTTTTCTAGGAAATTCTCAGTGGCAGGTCGAAGTGTGAGTAGTGGCAATAAGCTCGCCCCCTATTACATGGGACCTAAACATATCGGTGAACTGTGGGTGTACATTGGTACACCTCTGCCTAACCCTTCGGGGATAAAGGCGTGATGGTTTGTATGTTTATGTTATGAAATACAAAAAGAAGATTTACGTTTTGAATTCGGATTGTTAGACTAAATAATACGTGAACCTTATTTATGCAGACCACTTTAACTCATAACCTACCTATTTGAATGACCTGTTATCATAACAATGTTATGTACTTATAACCAAAACAACAACCTTTAGTTTTGAAGTCGGTTAATAACATAAGCAAGTAGTAATCCATGTTTTCTGTTTATAATATTGAAGAAGGGTGTTTTGTGTGCCAAATAAGTTTTGTACAGCCTGATGTTTTTATAAGCAAAAATGACACACCAATTAATTTTTGAACGACCTATACCACGTATAGAAAAAATAAAAAAAATAAAAGACGAATGAATTCAATATCAGTACTCTACTAAAAAATATTTTCCAGGACAGAAGTTAATTTTTCATTTTATGAGTAAACGTGCTAGCTGTGTTATCAGCGATTGTACGAATGGTATAATGTATCATCTTTGCAATTGAAATTATGAGTTACAGTAGTACCGAAAAACCACAGCCTGTCTTAATGGGATACTGTGTTACCCAGTAAAATGCGTTGTGGAGGTCAGATAGCCAGTCACTCTATAAAATACGGTATTCATCTGAATCCGGTAAGACTCACCGACCCCAACGAAGCTTTGCAAAACGCTACATAGAAATACGAAAATAACACAACCTGTATGCTTAAATACAGGGTGCCCCTTTCGAACCCGAAAAGGTGATATAGGGTTAACAATCACATGCCCAAATAAAATATAATATTAATGGTAGTAACAATAATAATGAAGTTTGAAATAACCATTTTTGCCACAATATTCCCTAAATTTAAGGTTTAAACAAAAGTTACACCACCATTTTCGTCGGTATGTTTGACCTTTAGTATGATCATTTGGCAGCACCTGTGACGTAGCCGGCTCACTCCCTTGCATTAAGAAAAAAAACTAAAAATAATAGGTTATATATTTTTTATCCATTTTTTTTAAATGCAATCAGATTATTATTATTTATTTATTTATTCTTTAAAAAGGAACATGGTATTCTTACGAACTAATAAGTGTCCCACAAAACAGTACAAACTGTCACTGTGAGTACAAGATGTCGATACCTAACTTTAACGGATCGAACAGGGTTTTCTTAACACCATGTATAATGTACATTTCGCAGTATGGATATTCCATATTTTATATTTACACGATATAGCCCGTTTCTCACCAGAATTATGTCAGAATCGATTATTTGACAGAGTTTGTTATGTCATACGCGCCTAACAATATCAAATTGCATGTAAACTATATCGGAATACATCAACATCGGTTTAGGATTTACGTGGATATTGCGACTGACTGCGATTAAATAATCGCAAGTTCTGTAAGATAATGTCATAATTTCAATGGCTATTTATTCCAGATTAGTGGAGTTTGTATTTTATTGAAATAAAGATTTATCTTTGTTTAAATACTGAAAAAAAATACTATACACTTCGTAACGTTTACGGTTTAGGCAAAAGTAACCAGGCTTCACTCACGGAAATCAGGTTACTTCAAACTTATAATGTCAAAAAACGATAATATGTGATTTCAGGCAATTAACTATCAGAGAGCAAAATCTCCGCAAAATCTGGAAAGTTTTGTCTGAAAGATTTTCAAACGTGTATCCTTCACAAATATAGAATCTAACCTGTATCAAATCTTTATCAGCATAGGACATTCCATTCCTATTTCTTTCTTTTATGCCTAGTAGTTCCAATGCAAAAGGAAAAGGCCTTCCTTTCCTTCTTCTTCACTATTAGATTTTCCGTAGTCAAGTTAAATAACCATATAAACGGTGACAGACCGCGAAGGAGATGACGAGACGAATTGGTCTTTCTTGAGAACCGGCAGGAAGAAACAAAAGACTGGGACAGATGGAAAGATGGAAAAGAAAAAGAAAGAATGGAGGCCTTTGCCCTGCAGTGGGACAAGACGGTTTAATAGCCGATAGTCGCAGAGTCTGCCGCCAGCCTTATCCGAATATTGTTTATTCTCAGTATTCTCATAGAGGCGTGTTTTATGTTGGACGGTACAGCCGCAGTTGTGCTCCTTACTTACTCCCGGCTCATTCTATACCCAGCAAAATATTTCTAATGGTAAGTACAAATAATAATAAATATTTTTATTTTGGGTTTTGGAAAATTTTGTAAATGTTTTTTGTTGATAAATTGATTTTGGCAAATCATAAAAAACTATGCCACTGCAGGGTAGAGGTCTCCTCTAAGGCTTTTTATAATTATCTTTCTCAAATAAAAAAATATAGTAATTTTAGACCTATTTGATTTAAATTCATGAACAATAAAATAAAAAAGCTTTGCATTTTTATATTTGAGAAATCAGTTTATAAAAATCTTACTTTTTACCAAGATATCAAAATAATTTCTAAACTTAAATAGTAAATAAAAAAATTATGAACCTCCTATCAAAAGCAAATTTTCATTGATTTTCGCTTAAAATTTAAATGTTCCAATAGTCTTCGTGGTAAATATGATTTAATCATTTTGTATCTGTTTTAATTACTACAACCCAACGATAACCATAAGCAGTCTAGATTTTTCTAAATTAAATACTGCCCTGACCATCAAAATTCATTTACTGAATAATGCAGTGCCCCTTAGTAAGACTGGTAGATTTTAAAAGGTGAACATACCTCCTATGTCATGAATTCCACCATGTTGAGTTAAAATAATCATGATAGTTTAAAATCACTTGAAATCTTCTGAGGATAATAAAATTTTCATTTTCATTGTTCGAATATGAGTTGAATTTTCATTAAAACATAAATAAAACCCAATTGAAACATGACTCAAGGGGTTTTATTTATTAAACGAGAATAATGATTACGCCATCAACGTAATCGTAAATAGTATTGACTGCACGTTAATATAAACTGTATAGTACACAACGGTGACGTCATAATACGATTGCAGTGCGAGAGCCTCCAAGTATTCGTATGTAGTGCCCAGTAAATGAATTGAAATGAAATCAAAACCTCAGAAGAAATGCCGAAACAAACTCGATCGAAACATACAGGCATAGGCTTGTTTAAAGTCAAGACAGTTCAAGAGTAATTTTTGTAGTGCCTATTCAAAATGTTGGTATACTGTACTAAATTAATTTAACGCCAATTTCCAAGGTTGTATACCTGTCTTCCTGAAATACAGGTATTCTAACTTAGCTCTGGGGCCAGGGTTTCATATATTTATGTTAACTATTTATATAAATAAATCTATTTATAGCCATATGGCTATAAATAGATTTATTTATTATTTATACCCAGGCAGAAAAGTCTGGAGTCAGACGGGGAGACCTTTGCACAGCAATGGGACACAGAACAGGTTACATAAAAAAATGAACCTTATAAAATGTATGAATATTATTCCTATTTATTCTGTAATATAATAACAATTATTCGATTATATTCCACAGTTGGCCATGCTAGTGGTCGCTACCGCACTATCTAGGATAAGTCTAGCACACACAAAGCCATCAAATGAAGCCACCATAGCCGTGAGTATATTATATACTATCTTTTAACCGATTACAAAAAATATATGGTAGTATGTTGTCGCGATCGAGAGTGATACTGGTTTGCACAGTTGTGGTCCAAAATATCTACGTAAAAACCTAAATTAATTATATCAGAAATTACATTAGCAGAAGGTCTTGGTTTCGATTCCCACTCAGGGTAAATCATTGTGTGATGAGCATGACAATTTATTGTTTGAGTGTAATTTACAGTATAATATGTATGTATTTAGAATTATATACTAAGTATGTTTATCACTTGTCTGATTGCCATAATTCAGGCTCTGCCAAGTTTAGGAAATGTGTGTGAGTTGTCCCAAGATATTTTTTATTTAATAGTTTAATACACTTTGACAACTTCCGTGGTCGAGTGGCGTACACACCGGTTTTCAAGGTGTCGCTTTCACTGAGGTCCTGGGTTCGATCCTCGGACGGGACAATGTTGAAAATCACTTTTCTATATTGTCTCCGGTCTGGGTGTATGTGGTACTTTCGTTGTTTCTGAATTCCATAACACAAGTGCTGCATCTACTAACTTTGGGTTCAGAGAAAAGTATGTGAGTTGTCCCAAGATATTGTTCTTTAATAGTTCACATAATTTCAGCCACAAAACTCAAAGAAGTTATACGACGATATGACACACGACATGACAGAACAGCTGTTTGGCACCCAGAGGGACATGAGAAAGAGAGATGAGTACAGCAAGTATGATCCGCCGAAACGACTGGAGGAAGAAAGTATAGGTAACACAATGCTTTAGTAGAAAATAGAAGCACTAAAGTGAACTTTAAACTGTTGTACGTTTTACTGACTATTCTTGCTTAGCTCTTTAAGTACTGGAAGTCAAGAGATATTTTTCGGACTTTCTGCAACTTGCCTGCTTCGCTAGATCAGTAACACAGTTCAAACAAACCCCTGTAACTACGACATGTCGCAGACAAATAGTATAATTTGGCATTTTACATACGACGTCGTCAGTTTAAAAACGTTTGCGGTTATGTAATATGCCGAAAGCCAAATGTAGATTCTCGTGTCACTTTATAATATGCTTCAACATTTCATCGAAAATTTAAACACCATATATATAATGCCGCGGCAAATTGAAGTATTTAGTTTTTGAGGTCATCCGGCACGTCAAAAAAGATAAGGTATCCATAGACTCTGGGTCGTGAAGGACTCCTGCAAACGTTTTTAAACTGACGACGCCGTATGTAATGCCAAATTATACTATTTGTCTGCGACATCTACAAGGGAAACGAGATCGCACAGAGCTCAGTAATGAGTAGGATTGCTGATCGAATAGCTCAAAAGCATGGATGTGGCATTTCTTGTCAGAAAGTCCTTTAGTGTGTTTTGGTGCCTTTGTTGTATCTGAATCTATCTATAATACACGAGATGCTTAGGGTTCAGTGCACCACATACATTTATTGAAAAAGTAGCTGTGCTATTCTCGAGTTATTACAAGTGTTGTGGACGGACATTCTCTGCAAAAATTGGCTGTCAGTCACTTGAGAGCACATCAGCGAAGCTCTCAATAGGTAGAACCAAGTCGCTTTGCCCGTAATCGGTCAGGATATATAAGTTATGTAACAAACCCAGCCATATTTTATTGAAATATAATGTAAATAAACTAAATAATAAATAATAATAAATTTGGATTTGGGGAGTAAAAAATGTATGGAGGTTTAACGGACGTACAAGAGCTTACCTCCTAAGTTTAGGATGATGATTATGTCTTCCCTTCCGCAGAACTCCCACAACGTCCCCCGATCATACCGGACGAGATCAAGAAGCGGCCGGCGAGCCACAGCGAGGACATCGACGTGGTGGACCGCGCGGACCACGTCACGCAGTATCTAGCTGATCTGCTCGTTAATACTGACAGTGAGATTACCAGCTTACAGGTAAACAGTCAATTCTGTAGTCAATTGTGTTTTTGGTAGACTTTTTTATTGTTCTTGTTTGGTCTACACAAATTTCGTCTTTAAAAATTGGTCGTCATAAGGAATCATTTTCATGCTAGCTCATAGTCGAAACTTTGACTGACTTTGTGATTACTTGATAAATAGCTAAAATATGAGATGATCTGGATACATCTACTATATTTTTGGTAAAAAGTTATGAATGATATGACGCTTATGCTTATAATGTATTTAACGCCAAAATAGTGAAGTACCTTGAAGAGATAGTGACCACGCTTGAAATTTCACATCATAATAATATACTTTTTTGTTTTCCTAGGCTAGTGAAGTAGAAGACGAAAGAGACAACCACGAGTGAGTATTCACGATGATACTTCTAATAATTGACACATATAAATTCAATGGTCACAATTGTAGAGATTTCTTGTAAGAAAGGTTCAAAGAAAATCAATCATGAAATTTAAAATCTCCTTTTTTTTTTGAAGTCTAGAATACCCAAAATCAGGCAGCAATTAAATAGTGGGTACATTTAATTAAAATAATCGAACAAATTTCAGAGAATAAAATAGTTTATTCCTCAAATCGTCTTAAATATGAGAGTTCAATAAAATGTAAGTAGGCAAGGCCGGGATACATTATATTTGACTGATCAACTGGACATGACTTGTTTCTACAAACGATCTCATAATGATGTCAGCGAAGCAAGGCTTCAATGCCAAGAATTACTTAAATGGACCTATTGAAAAGAGTATTGGGGACGTCATTTTTATATTTTAGGTACATACCTATATATTTTTACATCGGTGGTAAGTGCCCATCGTTTTATTTTTCGAAGACAGCTTTCATCTGGTGTTCATCATTTTTTATTTATTTATGGCCAGTATCCATTTTAAATAGGTAAATTGGCCTTTGCACGTATTCATGCAGTATTTGGAAGTGTTATCGTTATAATTTATCAAAATATCACTGTCTAATAAAATAGTACCGAAAGTTGTTACAGGTTTGAAGATTAAATGTTGGCCTTTACCACTTTTGATCAAGTAATACAAATATCTTATTTGGTGATGTTATATGTACCTTAATGATTTCCCTACTTATAGCTGCTCTTCTTAACCGACTTGAAAAGGACGAGGTTCTCAATTCTCCTGCATGTTTGATACGCGATATATACGGCTATTATGGATCGATTTCAAATACATTTTTTTTCATCAAAAAATAATATTCTTTAGAGCTGTTACTTGGAATTAAGAAAACGTGAATTTTGGAAAGATTCCGCCCAAAAGATATAGACACACCTAAACTGTATAACTTAGACAAAGATAATTTCAGGGTAAGAGAAGACAAATTCTTCGCGTTCCTCACTGGTCTGGAGAAAACCCTGGAGGTGGAAGGTGCCTGGTCGCGACCGGTGGCTGATGACTCCAAAAGCGAAGATGTACCGAACGTTATCATGGATGAAGAATAAATACTAATTACTAGCTTGTTTTCTTTCATTTTTACATGGAACCTAAATATACCAGCGAAGTGTTTGTGTACGTTGAAAGTCCGGTGAAGTAGTCAAAGCCTGCGCTCAGGCTAACTACAAAGATCTCTACCAAAAAAAGAATGGTTGTACGTTGGTACACCTCTGCCTAACCCTTCGGGGGTACAGACGTGATGGTATGTCACATGAATGTTATGTTTCTTTCATTTTACCAATCGACAGACCAGGAAATTTTTTAACGTAGTAAACAGGTTGGTTTTTTAATGCCACCTGAAGAGAAAATTCTGGTAATACTAGAAATAATATAAAGCCGTATATTAAAAATCAATTTGGTCACTCATTTTCTAAGTCATGTCAAAAACACGAAAAGCTTAAGTACTTGAAGTCACTAAAACTATGTATATTAGTTTATTTCAAAAGTGATTTTTGTGTTTTTTGTTTAATTTACACGAATACTTGGTTTCCACAACATACAGAATGTATGATCTCTTTGAAATCCAGAAAAATACAAGGTACTTTTTTGTAAATAAGGATATTTTTATAGCAAATTACCAAGTGCATATAATCATCATATTTATGATTTAAACTCCGCTCCAAAGCCACAATTTTTTAATATACTACATTTATATCTATCAAACTTTCCAAACAAATTTCAACTGTCCCCAACACCCCAAAAACCTTCAAAACAGTGTACTTGACAATGTTTAACAATTTGAGCCAAACTCGGGGTCATTAATTAGAATGCGGACCCCGTCTGGGTCAATATCGTCTCGTGAACAGAATGCACTAACGGATAATAGTAAAAAACCATTCGATTACATAAATGTACGAGATTCGCGAATTTAATTACCATGGAATGGTAACCCTATTGTATGGTAATAAGGACATATTTTCACGTTTCTTTTTGTAATTACTGTCTTTGGTAAGTCGAACTATCGGTCATTTTATTTTATTTTATTTTATTTCGGGATTACAAACAGTAGCATAATCTTATGACTAACAATTGTTTATACAGAAAAATGTACTTATTACACTACCAACATCGTAATCCACCTATTACTAATAAAAAGTAACTGCTACATGCGATAAGAGATAAAAAGTGAACATAAATATAAATATAACATATATATACTTATTGGTTTCTTAAAATATCAACTAAACATTTTTTAAAATTAGTATTGGTAAGGTTAAAAATATCAAGAGAAACAAACTTATTGTTAAATAAATCTATAAGTTGGCATATGGGTGTTCGTGAACCTGCATTAGTTCTACAGTTTCGGCTAGTGCTAGTGGCTAATAAGCGCTGCAACCGAACTTGTCTCCAAGTTGATGTTCGAGGAACTATGTAGCATAATTCATTCGTTAATTCAAGGCAATCATACTTATTGTGAATAATACCATGTAAGAACATCATGCCAAGGAGATGTCTCCTGGCCTCTAGTGTTAACAGATTATATTTACGCAGTAGATGTTCATATGGGTGATAACTACGGTAGCATCTGTAATGTAAGCCGCGTAAAAATTTACGCTGAACTGTTTCAACATGATTAATATATTTCTTATAAAATGGATTCCAAATCATTGGAGCGAACTCCAGACATGGCCTCACTAACGATATATATAAATACCTATAAGTAGTAGGGAGCTGAAAATCTTTACTATTACGCATCACAAAACCGTACATTCGGTAAGCAGACTTAATAATATTTTCGACATGGAAATCAAAATGAAGCCTGGAATCCAAAGTGACTCCAAGATCGCGCAGTGAAAAAACTTTGTTTAAAGGAGTATCGTTTAAGGAGTAGATGTAGTAATGTACCTTCTTATTTTTAGTGAAGCTAATACAGTTACACTTTGGTAAGCTTAAGAACAGCTTATTCACTGTGCAGTAGTGCGAAAGTCGATTTAAGTCGCTTTGCAGAAGCAGACAGTCATCGTTATGTTTTATGGTTTTATATATCTTTAAATCGTCCGCATACAGCAAGAAGTTAGAATGCTTAAAACAGGTATCAATGTCATTAATAAATATTGTAAAAAGTAATGGTCCAAGAATTGATCCTTGTGGGACTCCCGACGTAACGGATATCTCTTCAGATTGATAACCATTTATTACAACTTTTTGCGTACGGTTTGTTATATAAGATACGAACCACCGCAGAAGATTTCCACGTATACCGTTAAAGGCAATTTTGTGAAGAAGCAACTCATGGTCCACCTTGTCGAAAGCCTTCTGAAAGTCTGTGTAGATAGCGTCGGTTTGTGAACGATTGTCCATATTTACGAAAAGGTGGTTAACAAAAATCATCAAGTTGCTATAAGTCGATCTCTGTCTGACAAAACCATGCTGTTGTTTGATAATTATTTTGTGAATAGTTGGATAAATTTCATTATAAACAATTCTTTCAAAAAGCTTCGACAAGGTGGACAATATGGATATCGGACGGTAGTTTTCCACGTCATTCCTGGAACCTTTTTTAAAAACAGGTGTTAAATTGGCTTGCTTCCAACCCTCCGGAAATGTACCTTCATCGATACACTTACGAAAGATTAGAAACAGTGGTATACATATTTCACCAGCCACTTGTTTAAAGAAAAGGGGTGGAATTCCATCAGGACCAGGACCTTTCGACAAATCTAAGGACTTAAGTGCATTAAGAATTTTAGAGGAACTTATATGGATATCATTTATAATTTCGCTACTATTATTATAATTATCCGGCTGTACCCATTTATTGATATCAAATGTGGAAGGTTCATATACTGATTGAAAAAAATGCGAAAATAATTTGCAAATTTCAAGTGGGTCGCTTGTGGAAACATTCTTGTAATATACACTAGATGGAATCCCAGAATTGCCCCTTTTACCAGCTACGTATCTCCAGAAATATTTAGGATTTTTACGAATGTTCTGCTCAGCAGTTATCAAATAATTTCGATAACATTGGATACATTCCCGATTGAATCGACGGCGATACAATGTAAATTGTTCGTAATTTGATATATTATTGTATACTTTCCATTTTATCCAGGCTTTATTTTTATTCTTAAATAGTCTTATCAAGGGTTTAGAGAACCAGATAGGGAAATCATTATTATTTTGGAAGACTGTTTTCTGAGGAATGTGTTTTCTGATAATACCAAAAAGTTCATTGTAAAAAATATTAACCGCTTCTTGACTAGTTGAATTGTCAAGAATATTACTCCAGTTTATTTTTGTAAGGTCAGATTTGATTAAGTCGTAATTACCTTTATAATAGTTAAATTTAATTATCGGACAACGTTTCATGGGTGAATAAACCATATACGGGGAGGACAATGCAGAGAATGGGGGGTGATGGGGGTCTGCCGGAACTAAATGGTCTAGAGGCTGAAAAATATCGCAGTTTTCATTGGAGATTAATAAATCTAAGGTTCTGTTATTTTTATTGGGTAAATTATGGTATTGAGTTGCATTTACTTCAGATATAAAGTTCAGTAGATATCCATTTACAACTGTTTGGTCAGTCACGTAAGTATTATGTTGTGACCAGTTAATGTTGGGTAAATTAAAATCTCCAATTATGTAGAAACAATGAGTGGAGGAGTTGTTAAATATTGTGGAGAGCATGTCTAAATATGAGACATAGACGTCATCAGGTGTTCTCGGAGGTATGTACACAGCACTGAAGATATGTTGCCTGCCACAGTCACGGCTTGGGATTTGTACTAACAAGTACTCTATATGGGCATATAATGACCAAGAAGTTAGTGACGTATTGTCAAAATACGTGGGGCGTAGTGTGCGTAAGATGGCGATAAGAACACCGCCTCCCTCTTGTTTACCAGTAGCATGGCGATTCCTATCACAGCGAAAAATATTATAACGCTGATCTATGAACTCATTGTCAGCTATGTCTGGGAAGAGCCACGTTTCTGTCAACACTATGATGTCGTAAGTATTACTTAAGATATTTATGTATAGTGTCTGAAGTTTGCCACGGATACCTCTACAGTTTTGGTAGTAAATATTTAAAGTATTAGCCATTGGGTAAAAGGTATGTGTCTATAATTAATTTGCAACAATAATTAAAGTTTTTGCTCAACAAAACAGGTGCCACCGCGAAGCCCGAATCCTTTATGGTTACAGTTGTTTCAATTATGGGTATGATAAAATTATATGCCAACCAATGATATATACAAACGAGAATTAATTTAAGTGCAAAGAAATAGAAAGTTATTATACTATAATAAGGTAACAAAATATTAAACAAGTAATAATTATTATTCGGGTAACTTCTCGTCGCCGTCGCTAACCTTAAACTTGATGAAATCATTTTTACTACGAATAGAGAATATTGGAGAAACATCAGTGCGACGTACAAGAATAGTCGAATGTTTAATCCAGCAATGTTTAAAGTTATTTTTGCTAGCTTCAAGGCGACTTTCTCGAAATAAATGTTTTTTATTTAAGGTTAGGTGTTCATTTAAATATATAGTATGGGGAGTGCCCGATATGCCCAACTGGTCAGACTTTAAACCCTTAGCCAATCGATAAGCGCTTAATATGTTATCCCGAAGATGCACTGAGGTAAGCCTCACCACTATATTTTTAGGTCTGTCTTTGTTAGTAATCTTTTGTGGAACTCGATGAGCTGATATTATGTTATTTTGTGTAATTGGAAACTTTATTTTTTGCCCAATGGATTCCACAAGAGTGATGAGGTTCTCCCCACGCCTTTCCGGAATATTACAAATCTCAATGTTACACGTTCTGGCTTGCTGCTCTAAATTGTCAATTTTGGCTTCCAGTGAAGAGATTAAATTTTCGGCACGTTCCGCGGAGTTAATGCGACTTTCTAACGAATTCATCTTCTTCATTATATCTTCACAATTACTAGAAGTAGACTGTACCGAGGCTTCAAATTCATCGAGCTTTTGTGTGCAGTCCTTATT
The DNA here is from genome assembly GCA_905146925.1 of Autographa gamma. Classification (NCBI taxonomy): domain Eukaryota; kingdom Metazoa; phylum Arthropoda; class Insecta; order Lepidoptera; family Noctuidae; genus Autographa; species Autographa gamma. The sequence goes on from LR989875.1 coordinate 2,533,138, forward strand.
TTTATTTTCTAAGATACAAATTTGTCGTTTGAAGTTTTCTTGTTCCGCACGAAGAGTATTCAAATCATTGCGTATTTCGGTAGTATTCGCAGTAAGCAATTCTAAATCATTTTTCATTTCGGTAATATTTGAATTGATGGTCGCTAAACTCGCATCGACGTCACTTCGAAAAGATTTCAAAGTATTTCTTAGCTCAGAAGCGAGTGCGTTCAGATTTTCGGTGAAACGACATTCTGGTTGTTTACGCTTTCTAAGTGTTACTGCTGAGTCGTGTTCAGATGTAGTCGTTAAATCGGGTATGGAACGGGTCTTCTGAGGTGAGAGAGACATCTTGTGTGTAGCACTATATCCCTGTATAATTACCGAACAATTATGTGGATATTTTCTGTGTGTAACGAAACGCAAACTAAAAAGACGGATATCCAAGTGTTTATATTAAGTTTCTCAACGAAAAGTCTGCTGTCAACTTGACGTTTGACGTTTATACTGTGTTTTCATTGGTTGTTTGTTTTATACTGATGAATCACCCGATCTTTGTTTACGTTGGGTTTTAAATGCACAACCGTTTTTTTAAAGTTCAATGTTTTCAGTTTTTGGGACTAATTCTTGGAATTAGCGGTTAGTTAGGAAGTTATTGGTTGGTTGAGCACACATTTATAAATGTTTTTCACTGTAGTCTGTTTTCTTGAATGTTTGTAATCACTTATATTGTCACTTTGAGTTTATTATTGTTTTATAGTTTGTTTCACTTAATTGTTGATTGAAATAACACTTTCACTTGTTTATCGGAGTTTATGGAACTGTTTTACTAATACTTAAGGGTTAAATAACAAAAATAGGAATTTTATGAAATTAAAATACGCGGAGCAGTGTTAACAGTAGGCCAGTGTTGCCAGCAATGAAGTGAAGTGAAGTCATGGTTAGTTTGAAAGCCTTTAAAGTAAGAAGGAATAGAAATAACTGAACTGCTGGTTAAAGGCGGCGTGGAATTTAATTTATAGAAGACGATCTTTGTAGTCAAGTGGCTTATCTATTTAGCCTAGCTTTATGGTCCCTGGTTCGATCTCTGGACAGTGTAGAAAACCTCTTTCCTAAATTGTCGGGTTAGAACGATGTTGTCAACATTAATTATATATTTATTCAAGGAAATATTCTTGCATATAGACAAATAACTTCGTAATATTATTTATTTATGTTATTAAAGTGACACGATTTCATATACCTAACTGTTCTAGAAAACCTGAACTTATTAGTCTGAGATCCGAAACACACAGGGAGCTACCGTAAACCATGCTAGCCTATATCTCAGTATGGAAAAGAATAGGTTTTATTAAGAGAGGGCTTTGACCTGCATGTCTATAAATAAAGACGATTTAATGATGAATAAAACAAACAAATCCAAATAATAAGATAAAGGTGTCAGCATTTTTAATTTAATTTCTACAGATAAACTAAGCGATATAAATAAGTTTACTTAATCATTATTTTAACTTCAATTAAAAACAGCAAACCAATTAGTTGTATTCTAATTCATTTTTCTTATTTATAAGCAGAGGAGAAGAAATACCACAATTAACTTTACAGAAATTTCATTTGAAATAAGCAGTACCTTTGTACCTTTATATCTGTATTATTAAGTATTGTTTGTCTATTGCGTGTACATAAATAAATAAATAAATAAATAAATAACTTCACAACAAGATAGATACCAAAATTCATATCTCCCATAAATAAATTGTGTTTACAAACGCAAAACCTTGAACTACAATCATAAATCAAGTCTGAAAAATGGCTTTAAACTTGTTTCAAAATTCACGACACATTCTCGATCTAAAAATAGAAGTATCTTAGTTTCACCGAATTCAGTTAGTGTTTCGTGCTGGTATTATTATGTCATGTTATGGCCAATAGCCAATATAACTTGTATCACCAATGTTGGTGATGCGATGTGGGTCTGTTTTTTGGGTGAATAGTGTGTGTTATTTTTGGAAAAGCTGAATGAAAGTATGCTTCCATTGGAAGATGCTAAGTTTACGCAAAATGGGATAAATAGTAACGAAAAATATATTTCTAATTATTTTCTTTTTCCTTATTATATTTCCGACTCGATAAATTTTACTAAATATAGGTGATTTGGGTCTTAAAAGTATAGAAATAGTAATTCTAATGTTATTTAACAAATATGTTTTTTGTATCAAGTAATTCTCCTATAGACATCTAGAATGTAGAAAATAGGCAAGCCATGTAAATTTTACGTGCAGGAATCTATGGCTAAACACCAATAACTTTGTCACCATGCCAATTAGTCTGTCAATAGGTTGTGAAATGTATAGGCTGCATTGTTTCTGTGATGAAACTTGGAATTAATGGTTTATTGCAGTAGGCTTCTTGGTTAAAGTTACTTACATCTTGAGTAGACTAGAGATGGTAATGTATAAGGAGTTCACTAAAGCTATGGCATGTCAAGTTGTAAGTTCGACTCCTTGCATCAGATATTTTTTCTGGTGAAAATACTCATGATATGGAATATAATAGAGATACTTAATGTATCTCTTTTTAGACAACACAAAAGGTGGATACAACATAAAGTGAAAGTGCCTAAAATAACAAAAAACAACGTAGAATATCAGTGACGACAAAATTTTGATATCGATACACAATTGTGTATCGATATCAAACTTGCAATTGCGATGGCAATTGCCTTAGATATCACGAAATTAACACACAAAATAACATACAGACGAATTGAAATCTCCGCTTTTTGAAGTCGGTCGCTAATTCGGCATAATTTGCTAAAATTATGCAGTGATGGGGTAACTTGTTCTGACTATATGCTGAAATCGGAAGACTGTGTGTCGTGGTGTAATCCAGCAGAGTCCTATATCGAGCAGTTAACCAAAGTAAACTATGATATATTAAAGTTTACGTACTTAATTTAAAATTAAAGGAACGATTGACGAAAAAAGTGTGTAAGGCGAGTGTGAATAAAAGTGTTGGAAGGGGTAGACCTAGGCGGACGTTTCTAGAACAAATAGGAGACGTCTTGAAAAAAGGCCAGGTCAAGAGTACCTTAAACCGAAGAGCATGTATGAAGGGAATTATGACAGTGGATGAAGCGAAACAAGTATGTAAGGATCGTAGCAAGTGGAAAGAAGTGGTCTCTGCCTACCCCTACGGGAAACAGGCGTGATTATATGTATGTATGTACGTACTTAAATTACACAAGAAATATGATATCCTTAAAGGATATCCAACCTTCACACGCGTTGACGAAAATTGCCGATTCCTTTGGCCTTATGGAATATTTATAACATGAAAATACACTCTTAATTTTCCTCAAATATCCTGACCATCGCAACATACCAAAGAGTTTGTATTCAAACGAGTACATTGCCAAATGTAAACATGGTCACTGGTGCATACTAATAGATTACTGAATCATTCGCTTTGAACATTGAAAGTTATGATGCGTTTAGTTATAAAAGGATGAATTGATAATTTTCAAACATTTTGAGGATTGTTAATCTATCTAAACGATTGAAATAAAACTACTTTTTACGGATTTCATCGTAAAAATCTCTATATATCGTCGTTAAATCTAAATATGAACCGCGAAAAAATCCGTTAAAAGTTTCATTTCAATGTCTAACATTCGCGTAAACCTAAGAAACTATCTAAACGAAATAAAATATTAAAAGTTTATTTCTTATAAATGACCATAAAATCTGTACTACTGTTGAGAGATAGTCTCAGAAAACATATTCTCTAAATTTTATTTTAAGCCCACATCGGATCGGGATATGACAATTCCATATTGTTCATCAGCACAAAATATAGGTTTTTATTATTATTACTATATCATAAACTGAACTTTTATTCTAACTTCGTAATTTGCCATTTTTCGAGGACAACTGACTACTGCTGACTGATTAGAGGGATATCTATGTTACTTTTACGGTTTTTGAGGTAAACCAATTCTCGAGCACTAAAAATAAGCCCAGGTTACAAAGCTCTATTCTAATATCAATGAACATCTAAATCCACACCAAACTTTGAGGGCTCAGCCAACATTCCACATTGTTTGTTGGTCGCCAATCACTCAGTGTTGGCCAATCAAGCCGGCTTTGAGACAGATTGGCGACGCCGACTCTAATCCGGATTGTGACGTAGATTGCATGTTACGATCAGCTATAAGGTAATATGATTGATTGGGAACTTTGGATTGTTGTTATATACTTTGGAAGAAAATTCTCTATTGATTTCCGTATGTTTTAGGCCATTTCTTAAGGCGCTCCCCCGAGCAAAATGCGCAAAAGCGGAGTTTTATTAAGCTATAAACTCGATATTTAAAACATATATCAAATTCACTGTTATACCAAATCATTATTTAATATGTTGTCTTTAATTTCAACAGAGCTTTTTCTTTTTAATGCAGCGTATATTTAGTAGTACTCATTTTAAAAATGGTCTATCAAAATTTATTCCTTGGATAGGCTCACAATGTACACGTATTTTATTAATGTAACTTATACCAACTGATAGAGGATTTAATTCTTAACATTTTCATCTGCTTTGTTTTTCAAAAAGACCAAATATCTATTTTATAATTCGAATTATTCCTAAAAATGGTCAATTTCACAACATAAACACAGTCGCGGTGGCGATTCAGCAGTCAGCCGTAGGCTCTCGACGTGAGAGCACGTCGGTTTTTTATTTGAAATGTCATTTACAATTTAATATTATGACAACTGTCAAAAAGTCATTGATAGCCCTATGTAGTTTTACACACGGCACTGGTGATAAAATTCAAATAGCATGGAATACATATTTATGTTTTACATAACATATCATCACGCCGGTATCCCCGAAGGGTTAGGCAGAGGTGTACAAATGTACACCCACAATTCGCCGATATGTTTAGGTCCCATGTAAGTAATAGGGGGCGAGCTTTATTTATGTTTTAAGTTTTTTTTTTAAATCTGACATTGAAATAAAACTACTTTTTACGGATTTTTTCGCGGTTTATAATTAGTAGTTTTATTTCATCACATATTTATATTTGTTTAAATATGTCCAACTATCAAAAGGTCGAAATAATTCTTATGCGTCTACAAATGTCTTAATTACTTTACATGAAATAATATGTTACTTTTTTGAAGTTTTATTTAAATAGCGTCTAAGTCTATGAAAAAAATATATAAAATTGGAAATACAATTGATAGAATCGTTCTTTGTTTTTATTAAATTCAGTTATTTATGAGTGAAATTAATGGGCTCTCGTAAACAATTAATTACTTTTGCCCGACCTTGTATTTATATGACAGAAATTCATAGGAAATATGTTGAAAAACTCTTTGATTATGAAAAAGTAAACCTTGTGAAATATACTATTCAAAAGATTTAATGCGGTTGTTTTATACTTATTTCTAGAGATATAATTATCTAGGTTTTCCCTGGTATAGCTTTGATAATACTTGTAAAGAATTATAATCAGAGTTTTTTTTAATAATCCTGACAGAATATGTTAATGTTTTCTTATATTCTTGTTATATTGTTTAGTGCACAAAAATAGTCTATAAAATAGATGATCAAAAGCATGTATGCAAAAAGAAACAGCATTAATTCAAATACATTTATTTTTCATCCTTCCTTTTCACGATATTATCCAGGAAACCAGCAGGTGCAAAGAGGCTTTAAAAGACTTCACATCGTGAAAAATAAATCGTTCTTTTTCACGTAATAAAATCCAATTTAATTTAAAATCGGAGTCAAACATCACGGCAAAATTTCGTCGTAAGTGGTGGGTAATCGGAGTCCTTTGGCTAGCACAGGGAGAAATCTCGAAAGTCCGTAAGCAGTCCAAGTCAAAAAGCAAAATAATAGAAATAACAAATGCGCAAACAAAGATTTTGGTGCGCACAAGCAAAGTGACGTGCAAGACAATGTCACTGGCATGACGCAAAATTTCACATTGATTGTATCCGTTGTTGTTGCCATGCTAGATTGAAGTTTTCGTAATAGTATTTTGATGTCATTTATTAATTTCGGTGATGTTGGGTAGAAATAATAATATGTCCTTAGACTATTCATGTTCATAAATCTTCAATATATTCTAAAAGCAAGCTTTTATACATAGTTTACTAGCCAAAGATATTCGTATGACTTAGTTTAGATTTAACATTCATATGGCAACACTCAAAGTACAATTAAATCAATTGTATTTCCAATTTAATGTATTTTTTTTTCATGGACTTAGACGCTATATTTCATGTTAATCTGTAATTAAGACGTTTGTATATCACGCATACGAATTATATCAACAATTATTTCGCCATTGCCCTTTATTATGTGCGTAGAGTATTTCTTAAGTACTCCATGCAAGCGCGCTTTGACACTCACACACTGTCAACACACACTCACACATTCACAAATCATGCCGTATTGAGACAGCAATACTTTCTTCAAGAACCGAATTTTCAAAAGTCTCGCCGCCCGCCTTTTCTCTGTATAAGTGCCTTGTTAGAATCACACTGAATAAATGGTTAAAAAAATAATTTTTGAAATCGGTCCAGCCGTCTTTGAGAAATCCCGAACTTCGAGAAATACTCAAACGTAAAAAAAACATCCGCATTGAAAATCTCCTCCTATTTTCGAAGTTGGTTGAAAAAAGATTTTTGTAAAAAGACATTCAATACCTTTCTGACTAAATAACTTTACATCATTAAATGATTCACTTAGAAGTCTTCAATTACTTGAGTTATAATTTTAGATACAAATAAAATATATTTCTCTTATCTTTTTTTTTAATCTCGCGACCATGATTGATTATATTTTTGTCTATAAATTCATAAGTCTACTATTTTTACTACTTAATACGTCGGTATATCAAACAGATGGCGTTGTATTTTCATAGAAAGTAGCGATGTATATGTAGAGGGGCAAAGAGGGGGGTTTAGAGGTCAAACGCTCAAAGTCATTTGCTCGGGGTAGCGCCTTAACCTTAATTATTATGTAGTAAGTGTAAAAGCGTAAATAAGGAAAAAAGACAGAAAGCAACATTCATAAAAAATACAACATAAATTATATTTTAAGAGACTTCTGACAAACGGTGAAGGAAAACATCGCGAGGTGACCAAACATGGATGCCTAAAATTGGGATCTGAAAAAGCCAATCCGCAGAGAGCAAGCGTGGTGATCAATGCTCTTGCCTTCTCTGTTTGAGAAAAGACCTATGCCTAGCAGTAGGACGTTTATAGGCTGATACTTTTTAAATACACCAACAAATAAAAATCAATTGAGTCAAAAACTTTTATAGCCAACACCAAACATTTGATCAAAAGTTATAGAAAATATAAAAAAAAGCGTCTGTTTAGGATGCAGGGAGGCAGCCAAATAGTACAATGGATTCACTTGGCTTGAACCCAGTAAGCATTTTAATATTTTCTCTTATACGCGCTTATATTAAATGGAAATTTAATAAATATGCGGAAGTTATGAGCGGTTTCGGATTTGAAGATGAAAGATGGTTTTCGCTTTGGGGTTTGAATATTAGGTGTTTTAATTTGATTTTTAATATTTTTTCATGAGGGTTTTGTTGCTGCGTTTTATTTATTTTTTTGCGTCTTAAGTAGATATTACTGTACCTACATAGTTTGTAAGGTTTAGGTTTAAAGTTGTAGTATTAAATACACAGGTCTCAGTATATAACCATAAAATGTATGTCAGTTGGTTTGAAAATATTTCGAATGTTTTTTTTTATTGGTGTCTTGTTTGTTTGTTCGTAGTGTTTTACATCATATTTCTGTAAATATATAAAAATATGTTCTTTTTTATATTTTCGGTTTACGCTGTGACCATATTTTTTTGGTTGTTTTGCCTCAGTTAAAGATTTTGTAGGTGTTTATTGTTATATTAGATTTAAGTATTGAATTTGAAGTCAGTATTTAAACTATTAAGATTTTTCTTCCTTTCGATCCTTTACAACTCGGCTATTATTTCACCTAGTAACAGCTACCAAATTTACTATATATTAGGATTATTCCGTACATTCTCCTACATATTTAACATATACCATATCCCTCATTATAGAAGCGAACTAGGTAACATAAAACCTCAAGGGACGAGACCTAAATTTCAGTTAGTTGATGAAAATCTCACAACAGTTAGTTACGGTAGAATAATTCAAGTTTTCGTATGGAAACTGAACGTATAGTAGAAATTGGTAAGTACAAATATGGTGTAATATCTATATAATTCTGACGGTAATTAGTCGACAGTACAAAGTATTAATAATTCTAACAAAAACGACTTCTTAATAAATTTTATATGGCTTTAATATGGACACCACGCAAATAATTCTAAATAATTAATAATGAAATGGGACCTCACGGGCAGCTTTTAAATAAAAACCCTAAAAAAGAATCATCAAAATCGTTATACCCAGTCGAAAGTTCTGTGGGAACAAACAAAAAAAAAATACAAAAATCCCCATACATCCTTTATTGATTCAATTAAAAATTAAAAAAACCATATGGAAGATTTTAAGGACGTCTGAAAATTGAGTTTTTATTGAGTATTAGTTGTGCCCCGCGGTTTCACCCGCGTGAATCCATAGGTCCCGTTCTTGGTGCCTTTATATTATTGGGGGCGGAGATGAATCCAACAAATCACTATCAAATAACGATACATGATGAATACTAAAATTTTCTAATTTTCCAAAATCAAAATGTTTTTATTTCTTATAAACCAAAAAAAAGGCGCTCAAGAAACGTTACGTTACGTCTACTGATTCTAGTTGCTCGGTTCCAAAGTGTCATTCCTATGAAGAAGAGCCGGCAAGAAACTCCATAGGTTAGATTTTCAGAAATACCTTCTCTTGACGAGACGAAGAATTAGCGAAATCGGTCCAGGCGTTATGGAGTTATGCGCTAACCAACACATTTAGCGATTCATTCTTATAATATACTAGCGGCCCGCCCCGGCTTTGCTCGGGTGCAACGCTGATACCAAATATAACACAATCATAAAGTTCTGTAGGGCGAAGCACAGCCTTAGAAGCATTTTTTGGAATAGGCACGCTCCCCCCGGCCCCCGCGCGGCCCCCCGGCCTGTACCGCCGCAACCGCTATGTCCCTGCACTTTAAATCTGTAATATCTTCGAAAATATTCATTTAAATTACATGCTGTAAAATGCAATATTGATCTATATTACATGCACAATTTTTTGAAGGTAATTAATTGGATAAGGATTAATGCTGTATTGCTTAAAATCGTCTTTTCGTGAATAAGTAATAAATAAAGGATAAAAAATGGTTATTGTGGGTTACCCTCAAGAGATAGACATATACCATCGCGGACTTTTTTGTAGATCTTTTTGAGGTGCACAATACTGTAGTACATTATTTTGATCTATCTCGTAGGGTTCAGCCAGCGTTTGCAATGAAAGCGCAAAAAATGTGTTGATTTACGACCTGACGTCAAAAATCTCTAAAATTATCCATGTTTCTCTACTATATTAAGCATGTATTATACATATAAACCTTCCTCTTGAATCACTCTATCTATTAAAAAAATCCGTATGAAAATCCGTTGCGTAGTTTTAAAGATTTAAGCATACATAGGGACAGACAGCGGAAAGCGACTTTGTTTTATACTATGTAGTGATGATGATAGTGATAAGATTACTCCATAAATATTTAGAAAAAAGCCTGACAGAAGTCTGTTTGTCTGTCTAGACTAATACAACCTTATAAATTCAGTGAGACAACACCGGCAGTCATCAAGTGTATGACATAATAAAAACTGTGTCAATATGTAGGCCTCAAACACGACGTGTCTTAAATTGATAAGGGCTTTCATAGTACCAACGGAATGCGGAATATTAAATGTTATGTAGGTGTGCCTGGTCTATTTATTTTGTTTATCTTTCTTTGGCACATTATATCCTAAACAGATGCGCCGATTTTGATGCGTTTTTGTTTTTCAAAGCTTATGGCAGCGAAAGGAGAGAGGATTGAGGGTTTTTAGCTCTAATATAATTTAACTGCCTCGTTAGCCTAGTGGTGCTAAGCGCGACTGTTACGCTAGAGGTCTTGGTTTCGAATTCCTAGTCGACTAAGGTGTTATTGTGTTTCTCTATGAAATTCTCAGTAGCAGGTCGGAGTTCGGCTTATGCCCGGTTAGTGGCAATAGGCTCGCCCCCTATTACATGGGACCTAAACATATCGGCGAACTGTGGGTGTACATTGGTGTCCTCTGCCTAACCCTTCGGGGATACAGGCGAGATGATATGTTATATAATTTAGGAAGATTAGCTTTCTAAATAGCTAAATTTTGATGTTTAAAGTTATTAAGGTTTTTAAAATATTTTAGACATGTATACAACTACAATCTCAGCCTATGCACACACACAGTTTTAGTGATTGACGGTACAATGAAAGATTTTTTAGTAAAATCAATTAATAAACAATGTGATTCCCATCGCACAGAATCGTTTAGCTGATCTTACTGATAAAAGTTCTTTGTAATATACAGTAAGCATCAGTTTTCACACTCATTAAGAGCCTTTATTTCAAGGGATTAAGGTTTACATTCGCAATATTTATCTACTACTGATATGAGGTACACTGTACGAGTATTTTGTAGTTGATGATAAATAATATGTTCACAAATAAACGGGAAAATTAGTTAACTATAATCTGCCTTTCTCAGTCTGATTAGCCTACATAATTTTTTTTTGATTAGACTACAGCCAATTATTTACTGAGTAAAACTAATCATTGTCTAAGATCAATTCAAGATAATATTTACCAAAGTTTTACAGACTTTTCAACTTAAGATGGGCTTTGTTTGTAAATGGGTAGCTATAAACTTTACACACATAGGTAGACACATGAAACGCATCCACCCATTTTTCTATTTTGTTTATTTTTATTTTTTTATTTATTCCTATTTACGTTTTTTTGTCACCATTGAGGGAATGTTTGCTATGATATAGCGAGAGTTTTTAATGTATTAAATAAAAGATGTTTTTTTTTTTGTTTTTGATAGGAATTTCTCCATTTACCTTCCATTCCGTAGCGAAAGAAGCGAAGGTCGTCCGGGAGCAAAATGGGTAGACGACATAGTTAAAGTCTCGGGTCGAGTCTGGATGAGGCTGGCACAGGACCGTAGCAAATGGCACGAAAAAGGGAGGCCTATTTCCAGCAGTGCGAGGAAAAGGGCTGTGGATGATGATGAAACCTTTGCGTCAAAATTAAGCTTTAAAACAAGATTAATATTGAATAAAATTGTTATTGATATCATTAGTCACTAACTTACCTTGTATACTTATGCCATCCCTACATGTAAGGTCGGCGATGCGCGCGCATCGAATGTCAATGTGTTAACTATTGTCTATAAAAGCGATGCGCAGGAGTCACTTAACGTACGAAACTCAACGAAAATGAAGGTGATAACACGTTCCCTTTTTAAAGTGTTTATAAGTGTGCTTGTGTTTGTTTGTGTGTTTTATTTATAGTGCTTGTGTTTTTTTAGTATATAATTGATACAAAATGTTGGATTGTTTTAACGTATTTAAAAAGTCTTAGGTTCGATCCTGAGATAACTGTTATTTAAAAGTGACTTGTGCCCAAAATAAACAACGTTCGTCACTAGAATGAAAATGTCTCAAAAATCAAGATGGATTTGTAAAAGTAACTTACTTAGTTAAAAAAGGATATGCTTAATTAAAATAAAATTAATAAAGTACTCATATGGTTAGCTAAAAACAATATGAAATAACTAGTCAACTTTCAAATCGTTTACGCTTTCAAGACCCGTAAATTAGGAGAGACAGTTAATTAAAAATTATGAATAAAATAATACAAAATTCAACAAATCCAAATTGAAAACTCAAAGTATTAACTACTTCTGCCTACCATTTTCTTAAGCTATGTTCGTGTCGGTTCTAATCTAGCTATTTAAACATTTTTTTATGCAGCCACCTAAATTCTTCTATTCTTACTAAAGCAGTTAATTCAAAAAAAAAAATTAAATTCTGTAAACAAAACAAAAAACAATCTCCAAAAATATAATTCGAAAAATTTTCGCCATATTTGTCCCTTTTCTCAAAAAGTTGCTTTTGTTTCGCTCCTTTATTGTTTTAATTTTAATTTCCATCCCTTACTTAAGGGCTTGGGGCAAGGGTCTGTCAATAAGCAACCGTTATTAACCTAGGGTTAATCACTTATAAGGGTTAATACCTTCGGTTAGCCAATATTATGAAGATTTTTGTTAGGGCTATTTAATTTGTGGAATGTTTTGGTTTGACGAAATTTTGTAAAGTGTCTGTAGTATTTGCTGTATAATCCAGTTTATATTATTTTAGTTATCTTTGAATTCCTTTAAATTCAAAGGTACTTCGTCCTTGCGGCAAATGATAGGGAAATCCATGACGTAACAGGGACTTAAGTAATCATGAATTTACATAATTATGTCATCGCACTATATTTTTTTTAAAATGTAACGCGTAATTAGTTTACAATCCGTTGAAAATATTTAATCCTAAGAAATGGTTATAACAGCAACTTTTGTACAAAAAAAATATTGTTTTCCAAACCCTTAGAGATACAAATGTTAATAATGAATTAAGTATTGATAAATGCAATATAAAACATGTTTATTTCAGGAATTGTTGGCTGTGATTTCGTTGATAGTGAGCGGGGCGATAGCGGAGGCCCCTGCGCCCTACGCGCCCAGTGGCTGGAGGCCTGACGGGCCGGCCTTCGAATTACCCCAGAGGGGACAAGAACAGGTAAATAATATTCTAAACCATTTCCCTGTCCCGTGAGTCACATTTGAACTTTTCCATTGTTTAACTATTGTGTATACTGGCGGGACAGTTAAGTTGTTAAGCTGCTTTGGACTTAGAGAAACCTCAATAAAAGCAATTATAAAAAAGGTTCGAGTGCTTCATCTTATTTCTTGATTTATGTGTTGTTACAAATTTTACGTTGATATATATAGGCTGAAAATAATAATTGCCGAGCCAACTGATTATTTAAGGACAAAAGTCTAACTTACAAAAAAAAATATGATTTGTTTTTTTTTTAAGTGGATATCAACTATTAAAATACCTCATTTTAAAATTTTCGTAAACTAATTCCATGCTAGATATTCTCTTCACCGCTTTTGGGTATATACTTTTGGAGATATACCTATTTGATAATAACCTGTATAAACATCGGTATCTATAATTATAGTTTTTATTTATTCACAGCAGCCATCACAATACCTTCCACCATCAGCACCCCTGGACCCTCGTAACCCTGGCTCTCCGAACGTGGAGTACGGAACCCCTGAAGAGGACGTCTCCGTCCAAGGCTTGCCCGCGCAGGAAGAGACGCCCTTCTTCCAGAGGTCACCCGTCAATGGAAAGCAAAATGTTGGACCTGCCTTCAAAACTGATATTCAGAACTTAGATCAGGGTTTTAAACAGACACAGGTGAATAGATTAATTTAATATTTGTAGATTTTAAATATTATGACTTGATATTTGCACATCTCTGCTTACAAAACTGATAAAATATTTTTCTGATTTACTTTATATTGCTGTAATTTATTTCACAAACAACTTCAGTAAGTATTTTGATTGTATTAAAAATAAATGAAGTTAATTGTTAAAGAAACAAAAGCAAGTTAAACTATTATAACTTTAAGTAGTTGCTTTATTAATATAAGTGGTGCACAGCACACTCGTAGCAATTAAAATTTATGAATAAAGTTGATCTCTATATAAACTAGCTAGTAAGCATAACCCTCTTCTTACAAAGTCGGTTAAAAACCATATATTCAGTTCCAGCAACAACAACAACGCTACCGCGAATTCGAGAGACAAAAGCAATTAGACGCCCAAAGTCGGGCCAACAGAGTTCCAAGACCACAAAACCCAGTCCAATTCGCCCCACGCACCACCACCACAACTGAATCCAGTACTACTGAAGCTACCACACAAGCTTCCACCACAGAATTAAGTCTCAACGAAGGAGAAACCCTTGAAGACCCTAAAGACCCCAAAGTATCCGTAGAAGTAGCGAAACAGAAGATACAGGAATACCCTGGAGAATTATTCCTAAGTTCATTAGCTCAGCTTCAGTTGCAGCCCCAATTTGTGCCACTGCAGTTCGAACAGATCAGGTACCTTCAACCCCAGAGTCAGAAGCAAGTAGCAGCAGTTGCAGGGTTCGATGCTCAAACTCACTTCGCAGCGCTTCCCTCAGTTTTAGCTCAGCAACAACTACAAAAGCAAGGTTTCCAGAGCCCAGCGTTGCTGGTTGCTGGACGCCCCGCTGGTCAACCAGTAGCTGCTTATCAACCACAACCCCAGTTCCAAGCTGAACCTGTAGAAGCTGTCCAACCTCAGGCTTTCTATGGCCAACCAAATGCTGAGCCTCAGTACCAAACTGCAAATGCTTTCCCCCAACAGCCTCAATTGCAAGCTGTTCCCCAGTTTTCGGCGCAACCCGTAGTTTTACAGCCTCAGGATGCTAACCAAATACAACCAGCTCAATACCAACCCCAGCCACAGCAACCTGGTCAATTCCAACCTCAGACTGTCCAATTCCAACCTGAACAGGTTCAGTATCAACCTCAAGGAGCTCAGTTCCAGCCCCAACCTGCCCAATTTCAGCCACAACCGGCTCAGTTCCAACCACAACCAGCTTACCAAGCTCAGGCTGCTCAGTTCCAACCCCAACCTGCCCAGTTTCAACTACAACCTGGTTACCAACCACAGGTTGCTCAATTCCAGCCGCAACCAGCTCAATTCCAACCACAATCTGGTTACCAACCACAGGTTGCTCAATTCCAGCCACAACCAGCTCAATTCCAACCCCAGCCAAACCAATTCCAACCCCAATCCAACGAAGAAAGCCAAGACGTAGAAACCAACGTCAACGCTCCCCAGCCTCAACTATACCAGCAACCGTTCCTTGCCCAGCAACCAGCCGGCCAATACCAGCCCCAATTCCAACCGCAAGGAGGATACATCCAAGCCCAATTAATCAACTACCCCGGTCAGGATTTGACCCAATTCCAACAGCAGACCCAGTTCTCCCAATTCCAACCGAGCCAAAGTCCTGATAACCTTCAGAGTGGTTTGGATGTGAACCAGCAAGGGAATGATATAGAGGAACCTCAGGATCAAGAAGATGATGGCCAGGATGAAGGCAGAACAGCTACAGCAGTCGCCACGGCTTTTGGAGCAAGGTTAGTTCAAGTCCTTATAGAATTTTAATGTGTAAGAGCTAGTTCAGACGTGCGATTTTCAAGGTCTGTCGTTGAGGTTGTGAGGTGAATAATGTTTGACTAATGAGTATGTGGATATAGTTTTTTGCGGTGAAGATGAATCCGAGTGTAATAAACAATCATGCCAATATTTACTCGCATCAAGTAGAGTAAAGAAACTTAAGACCAAATAAATACTATTTGATTCATTAAATTGCTATTTATTGTGTATTTTTAAAATAAGAATTATGATATTTTTCAAAATACTTAGAACGTATGCGATTGTACAAGAATCATGCACGTATGCGTTTTCCTGTCTCGCAAAAGACAAATAAACTTGTCTTAAAGAAAATGTCTATAAATAAAAATCACAAAACAGCATTAGGATAGATTTGCATTTGATATGACATAATTACTACTAGTTTCATTAAAGTTAATTCATTTCAATTAAGTGAATTATCGTTCCAATAATCGTCCGACTAAAAACCGCAATGTCTGGACAAGACTTTAGCCAACCGTCACGTACTAAGCCACAGTGAATGTAAATTTTATCGTAACAATAGCGACATTACCCTATTTTGTGGCGGAATATTGATGGATTTTAATTTTACGACCCGTACATAGTTAATAAGAGTCGGTTTATAGGGTTGTTAAACACCTGTATAAACGTGGTATATAATTAACAAAAGTATTTAAGAAATAAATCAATTTTTTACAGTTTTATCGCCAACAAACTGCTATAGTTTGGCGATATTTTATGTTATAAGTTCAATTAAGTAATTTTTTAATAAATAAATAATAATTACCTCAAATTATCGTTTTGGCAATGTTTTGAATAATGGCTATTTTTATATAAACATTACCGAACACAGAATAAATAAGTAATTGTATCAGTTTACTTGTTGCTTACACAAGTTTCTATATTTTAGTCCATAAGCAAATAAGACCAATAATACTTTTCAAAACTGTAAAGGAATCCAAACACGATGAAAACTGCTGCAGTTATAGAGAACAAAGTTAAATATAACTGGCACGTGTATCTCATATTACACGGCATTAATTATGAGGCGACAACTTAAATGGCAGAGTTGAATATAAACGAATTCAATGAATATTATTTTCAGAACTCAACCCCGGGTGTTCTCGCAATATGGCGCTCCCTACCCGGTACCTAAGGTTCAGGCTGCCCCAGGTTCTGCTACTACTACGGAATCTGCTGTTGAGGTAAGATATACCTCAAATAGGTAATCTAATTTATACATAGATATAATATATGTTCGTCTTGGTGGCCGTGAAATCTTAGATGTGAAATCTAGTTTAAGAACAGCTTAGTTATGTTAGTAGAAAAAGTAAAAAAAAATACCAAATAGTTGTTTTATGGCATGTACTGTAGATTGCATCGCAGCCTTCCCTAGACATTTATTAAAAATCAAATATTACGCTGTGTCTTACAAATATTAGTCTATGTTTTTCAAAATATCAATCCAATAAGTTCATGACGTTCAAAATATCATTACATACTCGCATGTAAATAAAAGCAAAGCCCTTTTGTTATAATTCCTACTTATTGGTTAATTTCAACAACTTTCTCCTAAAAACCTGCATTTGTATAAAACATATTGTGTTGACTATTTCCAGGAGGTAACTGAACAAGGCCCAGTGGTAGCCCAAGCAGTAGCCATCGCCGATGGAAACAGAAAGAAAAGCTCTAAACTAAGGTAAGCAGAAGTTTTATTTATTCATTCTTTAATAGCCAGTAAAATGCGTTGTGGAGGTCAGATGTCCTGAGCTTTACTATGGAGCGACGTATACGGCATTCAGCTGAATCCGGCAAGACTGAAAGCTGGCCCCAATATAGCTTGGGAAAAAGCTAGACACAAACAGACTTTTTGACAGTATTGAACTTACTTAGAAAGGGTTATTTACGTCAGTGTCACTAAAAACGATTTTGTTTTAAATTATCACTATGTCCATACCGTGCATTTTAATTTCTAATTTGTATGTGTCTACCATAATAATATTTTTAAGTTTTTATCCCTAAATTCCTAGGTACTTGTGTATTTAAAAACTAAATTAAGATTTTAATATTTTTTCAGGAGTCGTCGCGTTCGCCCAATCTTCACATTGGACAGATCCGGACATTTAGTTTTAGCGCAAGGGCAATAAACAAACAACCAAAATATTAATAAAACCCTTAATATCACCGCAACTTCAGTCAGATTAGGAATAAGTTGTAAATGAAAATAAACCTTTTAGCTAAGCAGATAGATTCCATTTTTGGTTATTGGTGATAATACTTTTGTTTTCAAATTCAATTAAATTTTGACTAATGCTAAAATTATTGTAATTATCCAATGTAGGTCTGTCTTTTCTTATAAAGAGAAGCATTACCGATTTTAAATTTAAATTCAAAATCCATACGTGTTCAAAATTGCAATGTTTCATATTTTTTATTTAGTTCAAGTAAACAAGAGAATTATCATCATAAACCTTTTCAATTTTTAAAAGATATTCAAGATATAATAAATGATTAAACCAAAATATTAAATGCAAAAGTGTATGTGATAATTTTAACTTATTTAATAATAAAATGTATGATGCTTTCAATAATCAATTTAAATTTCTGCATTTTACTGTTACTTAATATTGAATATCTGTGGTTGTTGTGTTTCTGCTTTAAAGAACAAATACATTATTTATTTGAATTTTATCGGTTTTTTAATCATTTGCAGAATTTCTGATATAATTTCCATTGCTATTTTTATTTATGTTACTCGTGTTTGGCCTGGTTATAGATTTAACGAATTTATTTCTGACTCGTTGGCCTAGTGGCGCTAAGCGCGACTGCGACGCTAGAGGTCTTGGGTTCGATTCCCAGGTCGACCAAGGTGTTATTGGGTTTTTCTATGAAATTCTCAGAAGCAGGTTGGAGTATGGATTTGTGCCCGGTTAGTGGCAATAGGCCCCTCGCCTAGGCCAATCGCCCCCTATTACCCCTATAACCTAAACATATCGGCAAACTGTGGGTGTACAATGGTACACCTCTGCCTAACCCTTCAGGGATACAGGCGTGATGATATGTATGTATGTATTTCTGACCCATAACAGTAGGGTTCTGATGAGTAGGCAATAAGATAAATAAAACACGAAACTCACTCACCGAAATTACCAAGGTTTCATTATGATTACAATAATACCGTACAGACATAATAGAACAATAAAAAACGTGGGAACACTGGTTATAACAAACACGTTTTCTCTGATGAATGACATAGGACCTGAAAACAGTACCTTAAGGCGTTGGAGGCCGTGGTACTCTTCGGTCCGAAACTCAGCAGTCGCAGTCGATACAGTGACTGTATCCCCTTTCCCGATCTCTATCAATGCACTCTCAGGCGGCTTCAATATCTCAAAGTAATCCTTCACAATTTGCGGTTTCTTCAACTTCTTCAACGACACAGTCGAAGTTGGTTCTGGTTTTGGCGCTTCCACACTCAGTTTAAGCATCAATTGGTCGATCACCTGATTCTGTACCAAGTCGCACTGTAGACTTTCATCAATCTCCGCTTTGAAAAAATCTTCTAAAACCGATATTTCTTTATGTGACATTTTCGCGACAGCCTCTTTGAATGTGATTGGCGGTATTTCATTTGTTTTTATTTCTAATTTTGGTTTGTGTTCCGGCTGCTTAAAGATTTCTAATGATTTCTTTAGCTCTCCTAAAATTTTATCAGCTAAAGTTTCTTCTAATCTTGTCACAGCTAAATCTAGAACTAATGTCAGTCGCTCCCACATTTCAGATAAATCTAGTGGTCTATTCGTTTTGGTTTCTTCGAAAGGTTTTCTTTGACTTACATCCGATTCTTTCAGTTTAGCTTTTATAGTTACATCATTTGGTAAGTTTATATTTTTTTGTAGACATGTGATCTTTTCCAAATCAAAGGTTTTACGTAAAATATTCTTTGATAAATTGTTTTTTACATCTGTAGGTAAATCACCTTTATTTTGAGGATTTATTGAAAAGCTTGTCATCAAATTTTCAGTAACAATGACATCGTTTGTATTAGGTTTAAAGTTTGCGTCATAGCTGGTGGATGGTGCCATTCCCGGATAGAATCCGAGAGATTTAACAGTGTCCGACAAGGTTGTTCTGTTAGGAAAATTAAAGACAAGCTCATCTTTACTTATTAAATTAGGTTGCAAGGTTTCTGTAAGCATCGTTGAGTCTGAATTAGATGTAATAGTAAAATCGGAATCTATACTTGATTTATTAAAGTCTGAACTAGTCCGGGCGATGACAAATGTATCATCGTCACTGCACACGCCCGCAACGGATTTTTTTTCAAAACCAATTAGAGTATCAGTGCTCAAGTCCTTTTCATTCAGAGTTATAGGTTTTATTGTGTTAAATGCTTTGTTTTTTATTAACTTTGAGGTATCATGGGACGGTGTTCCGGATGTAAGATCTACATGAGGATATAAAAAAGTTTCATCACTCGTTAAATTTTCTTTATGCATGAATATTTCATTACTATTACTACTGTCACTGTGATTGTTATTTGGTTTTGATGAGTTAAAAGCTACAGCTACAGCGACATTGATAACATCATGTTTATAAGGCATTACCTCTGAAGCCACTTGGATTACGGAGTTTGCGGTTTTTATGCTATAGAAGTCTTCATTTCTTGACGATGAAGAGCTCTTGTGAACCAAGGTGTTCTGGCTTGTGTAACTTACGAAGGACTTTTTAGTAGTCGAAGGCGAAGAAGCTGGGGATCCGTCTTCATATTCATTAATACCAAATCCGTCGTAAAACGAAATCCGATCAGAATCGTCCAATAAGTTCTCTTTAGCTAAAACTTTCTTGAGATCTCGTGATTTGCAAACAACTTTCGACAAGCCGTTGGAGCTAAATTGTTTCTGGATATCTTCGGCATTAGGGGAGTTCATTTTTTCATAGTATCTTTCCAACCGTCTAGAAATACTGTTTTTAGGATTTTTGTACTTGAAATGTATGTTTTTAAACTTGATGACGCGTTTGTTTTTCTTAGGCTTCTTCCTTAAGAACTTGTCACTGTCTTTAGATCTCTTGATGTGTTTAGACGCATTAAATATAACTTCGGGCTGTTCGTCCACCGTGATATTATCTACTACGATGTAGCTACTTATTTGAGGGGACTTCTTTTCAACGTCTCCGTATTGGTTGTCATCATTAATATCTATTTTGACTTCACTTATTGTTGGTACGCTCAAGACGTGGGAAAGTTTTTCCGTTGGAGTGATAGTGAAGGTTTTAGTTGAGTTAGTGGACTCGGCTGGCGAGATGGACTTGACGCTAGATGCACTGTTCTCAATACTTCTTTTGCTAGAAGTTAGCGAGTTCTTCGACGGGTCATCGAGAGTTTCTTGGACCGCGTAGGCAACTACATATGTTGGCATTCTTTTTGGATATCTTGTTGCTGATTTTGGTCTTTTTCCTTTTTTCGAGCCTGTTTCTTTTGTTGTTTCCATTTTGATTAGAAATTATTTCTGTTTATCTGAAACAAACATAAAATAGGGTACACGTAGAATCTCTTTTCGGAAAATGATGACAATGATCGCCTAAATTGGTGTCTTATACTAGAGAAAATATCAAACTAAAGGGTATAAAAAAATCTATTTATTAAAAATAGAAGCATATAAAATATACAACATATTAAAATCCTAAGTCAGAGAGTTTCACATAAAGTACTGAGTGGTTACGACGATCTAGGCCTATAGGTTTCATTCCTTGTCGTGAAATGACTTTCTTTGAATCGGGGAATTTAACTTTGTCTTTTAAAACATATCCGTAGAACAAACATGCAATTATGAGGACAGGGATCCATAATAGCATGCAGTATACACAGCCTTCGCCGAAGCCCATTCCCTTGCGGTCCTTACAACATTTTCTTATACTGTCATTAGTGTTAGATTGCTCTTCTTCACAGTCTTCCGGATAACATACAGTAGACGAATATCCATAATCAGGCTCCATAATAGGTATTGAGCAAGTGTCGTTAGTACGACTGCCAGATTTACACATACAGGATGGCTTGATCTTACTTTGACAGGAAGCCACGTCCCTACATACTTTGTCTTTCTTAAAGTTGAACCACCTTTTAGTGTATTTTGTATGGGATGCATAGGCCGACGGTTGTTGATACATATCCATGCAACAATGCCGGTTATTTTGATAGCCGTCGCAATACATGGCGATTAATTTCCTTTTCTTCTTTTGGTCTGAAGTCATTTCGAATAATGATCTGGATTTTGGTAATGAACACGTTAATGCTTCATCAGTCACCCTGCATTCATGGAATTCGTTAGCTTTGGAAGTCATGTCGGTGACTCTGAGCACAGATTCACTGTCTATAATGCGATATGAGGTGCTTTTCTTAGCTAACCTATTATAAAAATCGAAAACTTCTTTCCTTTTCGGTTCCTTAGTTATTTTTAAACCAGATATTAGTTTTTGGTTCAGTTCAAAGTCTTTGGAGTATTGTATGGCTTTTGAGGGGTTTCTAAAATTGATAACTGCCTCACATTTGGAACTGGATGTAAAATTATTGCTTACGTTACGTGATACGTTTGTTTCGGCGTTCGATTTAACTGATTCCTTTTTTATATGTTCGCTTACGAATTTCTCAGCTGCGGCAGCTAAATCCTTTATTACTGCTCTAAGTTCACTTATTTCTTGGACTATTTCGAGTTCGCTTGTTAAAGTGCTGCGTTCTATACAACTGTTTTGTTTAGAGTTTACCTCTGTTTTCTCCTGTGAGTTCACATTGAATATATATTTAGCTTGACTTACAGCACCATCGAGTAAAGGAATAATATCAGGGGTAAATTCACCAGAAATGTTGTCATGTTCTTTTAATGATTCTTCGTCGATTTGTGGCGTGTGTATTTCAGTAGGTTGTACGTTATACAACAACGTTTGACCGCCTTTTACATCATACACTGCCGGATTACTAATATGTGTATACACATCTTTCGTTTGACTTTCATAATTTGGGAATACATTGATGCAAACATCTAATTTTATATTTTTGTTTCCTTCATAGTGAGCGAAGTATTGCCATAAGTTATGACAATGCTTAAGGAATTCCTTTCCTTGAGCCTTTTGATTCTTTGCCTTTTTATATAGGAAAGTAAATTGTTTGTTATGGAAAGTTTGATATTTCTTTGCTTTATAACTTGGCGGCATTGTGTTTCTAGATCGTTTTTGCTTATGAATTTTTCCTCGATGGAAAGGCTTTCTATCATTATTTTTAGATCGTTGTTCAGTGATATTAATTTTTGATTTCTCAACATTGGGAAATTCAATTGTTTGATCGATGAAATCAAAAGCAGTCATGGTTTCACTTTGAACTCTTTCGTGTACACTTTTCACAGGGTTATTATTAGCGGAAGTATCATTTGGTTTATCTCCTATTGCATAACTTTTATGATCAAACGTTTCTGACTTTTTATCAGTCATAGTAGAATTATCACTTTTCGTATCAAATTGTATATTTTTATCAATGTTAGTAACTAAAATAGGGTCGTTGGCATAAAGGCTTTTTAAAACACTTGGCATTTCATCAAGTTGATGGTTATTCATTTCAATGTTATTTAATTTCAGATTCTCATTATTTGTTGTGCTTGATGTATCAGTTGCGCTTTTGTAAAATGGTTTCGGAAAGAACACAATGTGTCGCTTTTTCTTTTTGACGTTCATATTATCATAGTTCACGCATCTTCCTGTCAGGGACTTAGTTGATATGGCCACCAAGTCAAAACTTGACGATTCAAGTAATTTATTAGATTTATCAATCGATAATATTATGTTCTTATGTTTAATTTTCTTCATTTTAAAAAATGAATTTGGTTGATTCGATTTTTCTTCTAGTCCTCGTTTATGGAAACTTCTTGGAATACTCAATGTCGAGACTATTCTTATGTCTTTGTATTGAAAAGGAATGGTTATTGACGAAGAATCCCTTTGGCTGCTATTGCTTGATGGTGGAGGTTTGAAATGTCTCGGCTTGTGTTTGCAGTATTGACAAGTAATAGAAGTAGTTGCGACCTTTTTGTTTTTGACTTCCTGGTTAGTTGCTTCCTTATGTAACACATAAGTAGATCCAGACGACGAACCCAGTGGTTTCTTTGCATAAAATTTTTGGATTAAAGAATCTAAAACCGTATCAATCTTTTGTTTTGTATCTTTGTTTTCTATTAAATGCTTTTGAATCCATTGATTGAGAAGGTCTTTTAAATTGTCTATCATCAGGGAGGCGATGTCTAATGTTGGATTGCTTTTTAACTCTGTCGTTTCATTATCTCCACAAGCACTTGTATCTGGGAACTCTTCTATAGTTTCAACTTCAGTATCTACAAGAGTAGAATACCTGGACTTGGCAGAACTGCCTTGGTTAGACATTCTATTCCTCTTATTCTTGTAATATCTTCTTAAGATACAAACATCTGTTTCAACACTCAAATCCCTTTTGAGTTTCCCGCTTTCCAAGTAATAATTTTGATGGTTTTCTAAATTCTTTTTAATTTGCAGTATGCCGCTGCGTGTGTAGGATTGTGAGGCAGCTGAACATGTTCTAGAGTGTGTGTACATTGTGTTATTTGACTTTTTGAATAGAATTTTCGTTTCTCCATCTTTGTCTTTGCTCTTCGCTTCAATGCTTTTGCCCATTCCAACAAACTTCTCTGCTCTTCTGTAAGCAAAAACATTTGTATTCTATTCATCTTGGTTACTTTCTGTAGCTATTAGCTATTTCTGTAGATACGTGATCTCTTTATGTATTAATCTCTTCTGCAATATGACAGAGGCGGTGTAGTGTTGACATATAACTGTTTATTATTTAATAGGACTTGAAGATTGCATTACATCATCAAAATTAAAGAATGAATGACTTCTCAAATGAAAGTATAGCACCTAATATTAAAAATCTCTGAACATTATTATAAATTCTATATTTTTATAAAGAGAGAACGAAGTTTTCAATAATCGAGTTCTTTGTTTAGAAAGTTGTCCTGCGTTGAACATTAGTAAATTATACCTACACAGTATATTTATAATTAAATCCTTAAAGTATTCAACAGTGTGTTAGTATGTTATATTAGGTCATCTATTTTCGTTAATAGTTAACTGCCTTTAAAATTTCAAGTAAGTAATTTCTATGATCTAACCGACGAGTATTAATTGACGTTACATACATGAAACAAAGCAGTATTATACATAGTAGAATACATTTTTGGAGATAAGTCCTCAACTACCTTAGATTAGAAGGATTTCAGGAATCCAGTATGAGTGACATAAGGTCATATGGGTACAAATATATGAATATTGATACTAACCAAATATTTTGAATGTTAAATCATTTTCCAATAAAACTGCAGTGGGTACGCAAGATTTTCGTTGTTTCGACAAGTTGATTTAAAATTACGTATGGTCACATAAGAAAATTTTGCTTTCTTGACATAATAATGACATATAAATATATTCGTCTTTTTAATTTTCTTCCACATAGTTCGCATATAATTTTTTGTTTAGGTGCCAGAATTTTGCAGGAAGAACTATTTGTTTGAAAAGAAGTTTACTTACTTTAACTTATGTGGTCTTTTTAATAAAAAATTAAGTTGGGCTTTTTGGAAACCATGGGGTTATTTGAAATTCAGTGTACTCATATAAATTCATAATTTTGTCTGGTCTGATAGCCAAGCTGTGCAGCATTATGCTGTTGGGATCTGTCTCTTACGGTACACAAAATACAGTATTCCGCTGAGTCCGGTAAGACCCACCCCAACCAAGCACGGAAAAAGGCTGGGTAGATTAATTTTTAATGCTGTTCGTGTAAGGTTTTTACTAAATAAATATCAAAATAAAACAAATATCTAGCACAACGCGAAATGCTGTGGCCCTGAGCCCCACATAAGGTACAGACCTCCGCACATTTGTACTGAGACCTTAACACAGCCTCTATGTCCAAGCAATAAGGTTGATTTTCGCAGTGACCACTAACTTGGCCCTACTCTACTTAGATAAGAAGTTTGCAGTAATTCGATTAAAGTCTTACCAAGTCTAGGGAACCATTTTGACACGGTTTGGCAATTTGTAAAATTATAAGTTTGTACGTTGAGTTATGGATATTATTTGTCTTGTTATATTTGAGGACAAAACTAGGTTTTTTGCTGGCATGTATGTATGTATGTTTACGTCAAATCTTGCAAGCTAAACCACTTCTTGGTCCGTGTTATTGAGATGACATTTTTTACACCTTCACCTAAATAAATTGTGATGGATTGTTATAATTTATTTACGAGAAGGTTATTAATACATTTGGGCTGGTCTAATGGTGGAGCCAGATGGTGATTTGTCTTCACTTATATCTTGGGGTTAATTAGCTGATTTAAAAGCTTATGTGCAAATTAGTTTTTGCGTTTTTCTTTCTTTGTATTAATCTCCTTTTTTGTTATACTTGTATTAATACGTTGCTGATTAATATAATATATATTCTTCAAAACTGATATTTTGAAAATATTTTGTCAGTAGTTAGGTTATTAATTTTATAACAACATAGTAAGCTTTTTCGTTTCTCGCTTCGATGTCTAGTCTCGCCTTTACAGATCTTAAAATTAAGTGGTCTCAGTACACATTGTAAGCATAACTTAAATAAGAGTGCTTCAAACTTCAAAAGTATTCACGGACTTGAATTTGAGAGTTTGTTAAATTGTGCTTAACCTTTTAATTAATTGAGAGATCGTTGTTTAATGTAAATGTTATTGGAATTTAGATGCTTTTGGCGAAGATTTGTAGATATTTGACCGATTTGACGAAGTTAATATTATAATATAGGGGTATTTTTAAAATGTTTTGTGGATCCATTCCTGGCCTATGGATTGGTCAGTCATGGAATACGACTAATAAAATTATCTTAAAAATAAATCTTCTTGCACTAATCAGGTGAATTTGAAGCTCCTTTCATTTGACGTTCATTAAAACCTCGTAATATGTTCTTATTTTCCTTTATAAGACTAGGAACCATTCAATTTTCCGCATCTATTAGCCAAGTGACATTTATAAAAGCGTTAACGATGAAACAATAGCATGTATGAAAACTACATAAAATTCGAAAACTAACGTGACTAAAACTAGTCACTTTAACACATTTCTGCGATTCGATCAGCGTAATACTAGTAGAAATGTCACTTGGCTAGAGGGACAGAAACTACGAAAACTCTGTAACATCCAATTTCATTAATTGGATTTATAAACTGCTTTTTGGCTAACAAACAAGGTCGAATCAAGTAATCAAAGTTTGATTGTATGTTATGTAATGTTCTTAAATATAAGTTCTATGTTTTTGATTAAAACTTAAACAATGCTTGGTATAAGTTTTGGTGATGTGTTTAAAGAGGTAGCTTTATTGAGTATTGGGGATGAAGAGATTTAGTTTATATGGTATTTCGTGTATTGTTTAGTTAACAACAATGGTGTAGAAACAAAGGTGTTGTTGGATGTCAGACTGAGAGAAAGTTGGACAGAGACAAGAATATAGCAAAATACTTTTTAACTCTAATTATTTTCACGATAATTCTAGCGAGTGAGAAAATTCTTGTTAAGAAATTAATAAATGCGGACAACATCACATACATTGCTCTGAACCCAAAGTACGTAGCTATTAAGCACTTAAACACAAATAAAGTAAGTAGCTGTTATGGAATTCAGAAACAACGAAGGTACTACAAACAGAAATAATGACAACAATAAAAACAACAATAAAAATAACAAAACAAAATAATGACCAAATTTTTATTCTTCTACTCTTGCTATTATTTTAGCTGTGGTTTTGCTATCTTAGAACGCTTAAAACTTCCGTTTATTTTGTGACATCAATACGCAATCTCAGGTATAAATATGTGATCCACAAAACTTCAAAAATATTACAATTGGGAAAAGCTTTGCATAATCATATCAGAGACTTTCTCGATGATCTGTAATTACTGTCCTATATCAGAAAATAACTAGCATTTCTTCAAAAATCTATTTAACACAGAATCACAACATTTTTCCTGGTCACCTTTCCTATATAAGTGTGTTATAAATCATACAGTGAATGTCAGATGGAACCATATCTCACCACCAACTGACGGGTTTGCCGATACCAATCGTGAGTAGGAATATGTACTATTGGATGTGGTATGTTAACTATGTTATAGTTATTAGAATAGACTGTCTTTGTAAGTAGGGTGGTGTTATGTATGACTTTAGTATACTCAATACTCAATTCTTTATTATACCATTCCATAGTGTTAAATACAGTATGTATTTCTAACTCCAATTTCCAATTATAACATCTATCTATAAACATAAATCTATCTAAAAAAATTGGTCCAGGCGTCTTTGACAAATCGAGTAACAAACATAAAAAAAAATACAGCCGAATTAAGGATAATCCTTTTTTTTGAAGTCGGTTGAAAATGAAACGCTGTTCGTTAGTCTCGCTAAAACTTGAGAACGGCTGGACCGATTTAACTGATTTTGGTATTGAATTATTTGTGGAAGTCCAGGGAATGTTTGAATAAATATGAAAACATTCAAAAATAAATAAAAAAACATTATAATTTTATACAAAAGTTTTGACTTTTATTTATTGATTAAGGCAGTACGAAGTCAGCCGGGCAGCTAGTAATAATGTTATAATTTTTAAGCTAGTTGGACATGCCTGCATTTTCAATTTAAATATTTGTTGGATCAATCGTAACTGACTGACGTTTTTAATAATAAAAATAAGTTTAGGCAAGTATTAGGAAATGGTAATGAATATTCTTATACAGTGAACTGCGAGGAATGCAACTGCTTATTCAATACGTTTTATAATTTCAAATCTTTATGCAATAGAGTTTAAGTATTATTGTTATAGCGCCTAATATCTTATACTCAAGAAAGGACCTCTCAAATATTTACCTTCTCCATTTTTCACACATCCATGGATAGATATGTTTGCCAAGAATACGACTACGGGTACGATGCGAAAATTCAATTTCTACTTTGGTTTTAAAGTGAAAAAACAACATTCAAGTTTGTTATATTACTGTAAGGTAAAGTAACACAAATATTCTAAACCTCTATGATGTACCTACTTGCATTCAATAAAAGATACTTGTGTTGTCAAGGTATTTTAAAAATTTAAATCTGTCCTCCTTGAAGTAGTTATGTGACCCTATATCCTACTAATATTCTAAATGTGAAAGTTTGTGAGAATGGATGTGTGGATGTTTGTTACTTTTTCACGCAAAAACGGCTGGACCGATTAGGTTGAAATTTGGTATGTAGAAAGATTATACCCTGGATTAACATATAGGTTACTTTTTATCCCTTTATTTTATGGGAACGGTATATAGGTATAAACGCGGGTGAAACCGCGGGGCACAGCTAGTTTTAGATAAGGATAAATTTAAACTCTACATCGAGAAGAAAATTAAATAATTCTTGAATTGGTTTCTCAAGTTTCTGAGATATCACGTAACAGACATAGAAGAAAAAAAAAATGACCACCTTCTACTTTTTGAAGTCGGTTAAAACAGGTTAATAACTTTAACCATTACAGAACACAACATATACTCATTAAGTTACATAATATACTCGGAAACAAACAAAACCTGAACTTTTTACAATTTACTTATTCCCGGCATCTGGTCGGCCGATAAATTAAATAAGTAATTTTTATTGTGGCTACCCTGAAGTCGGCAGCCGCGGAGAATAAATGGGGAAACTTTTGTTCCAAGTTTAATTTTATTTTAATAATGGCAACTTTATTATTTTTTACCTTCGCTTACGTAATATTAGATATTATTATGTTTATAACTGGAAGATAATTTATGAATTCTGTGTTGAATATTACTAGCCATAGTATTATTTTACTAGAAGTGCCTGTGATAATGTGTATAACTGGGTAGAATAGAATAGAATAGTTCTTTATTTGCACAGAAAGTAGGTACAAGATACAGATGTCATGTTTATAATGAGACCCTTATACAATCTACCATAAATCAGGCATGCAAAAAAACACAAATTTGAGATTCAAGTCGCCTAATCAAAGTTATTACACCAGCAACAAAAGATTAACATGCTTATATTATTATTTTTCAGGAATTAGTCACAAATTGAATAATAAATTTAACAATGTCAGCAACATAACAATTCAAAAGATGTGTCAAGAAATAAAGATAGTTGAAAGAAATTCAAGTACAGTATTCGATTAAATACAGCACTAAAATTACGACTTAACAGATTAAATTACAAATAATAAGAATAATCATCATTACTTTAGGCTAATAGATTATTGTTATTGTACACTGCTGCCTTTGTAGTCTAAACTACACCTTAGTAAATATTTTGTATAGCGTAGTCATTGTTTTTTATTGAAAGTGATTTTACTTTTGTAAGGTTGCATAATTTAATGTAAGGTGTAATAATTTTTTGTTGTTTTTTAAAAGTACCTAGTGTTCAATGTTTTTTTTTTTAATTTTCTTATACTGGTAGCACGGGTAATTTTTGGCGGGAAGCAGAAAAAACGGGTCGATAGACTTGGCGGTTTTTTGGAGAGATAAATAAGTTTTGTTGATACAATAAGTGTTTGACCTAATAAGTTTGGATAATATAAGTTTTGTTCGAGATCTGTGGTTTTATTTCTGAGGTATTTTATACTATCTGTCTGTAGAGTTGAGTAATAGTTGTAGTACATAGAAACACCTTAGTGAAATTGAATTTTTAAAGCATACTAAAGTCGGGTTCCAATCTCGGTTAAAGTTTGTATTGTTTTAGATCATACTAGCTGTGCCCCGCGGTTTCATCCGCGTGAATAACAATTCATACACTATCTTTATAAATTATATGTATGCCTATGTATTATTTCGATGTATTAGTTTCGTTAAAATCCATTCTCGACTGCCTCGTTGGCCGAGTGGTGCTAAGCGCGACTGCTACGCTAGAGGTCTTGTTTTCGATTCCCGAGTCGGAGTTTGGATATGTGCCCGGTTAGTGGCAATAGGCCCGCCCCCTATTACATGGGACCTAAACATATCGGCGAACTGTGGGTGTACATTGGTACACCTCTGCCTACCCCTTCGGGGATACAGGCGTGATGATATGTTTTCTTTTAATGTAAAATCCATTCAGTAGTTTTTGCGTGAAGGAGTAACAAACATCCATACATTTATCAAAACAACATTTCGAATTTATAAAATTAGTAATAATATAAGTAAAAATTATCTAATCAATTTCAAACGGAGGAGATATAATGTTTTTCAAAAAATATCGACTTATTATACTACCTACTACTATAGAAATATATAGGCATAGGCCTTAGAGGTGAACTAATGTATATTTTGATAATTTCGATTCAATAGGTATTTACATTAAATACTTGAGAAAAAAAATCCGTGGTGATTAAAAATTGTGGTCTTTTTTTTCTAGATTCTATGTGTAATCAATAATTTAGGTGTACTATTAGTACTTTTTCTGTATAAAACAATAACATTCGAGTCTATTTTATTCGAGAAACTACAATTTATCTCCAATCTTTCTACACACCGCACTAACTATTACCGACGAGCTAGATACTTTTATTAATTGCTGAGCTTATTAAGATGAATCTCAGTATACGGGTAGGATTACTTACGAGAAAAATGTATCAGTTAAACCATCTGTCATGTTACTCGGTGTGTTAAGATAAGTTTATCGTGAACTGCAAGGTTTTTTTGGATGAGAAAGAAAAATAAAAACTGAAATTGAGTACAGAATATTATAATTTATTGACCTCCAGGCAAACATTGTGTTTTGTGTGTCTGTTTCTGGCATAGCTTTTTCGTAGCTAATAAACAAATGAGCAGAATATGACGCTGGTTTTTTGGTTGGAAAGCTTATTTTTTTTATAGTTTTAGTTTTTAGACATTTCGATATAGATATCTTGATGTTAGCTTAGAAATAGGCCTATGGCCTATGACAGGCTATTGACTCTATCCCACTAGAACAAATGGATGATAGTAACAAACAGCAAACAGTACACAGTAACATACAGTTTCCGATTACTTAGACGTAGTTACATTGCACTTAACCTAATTACAAGCACGCACGTTACGATTAGACAGGGGTGGCGAACATTTTGGGTGACGTCAAATTTAGGGGTATAGTAAATTTTTAGTTATTTTAAAGTGACACAAAAGACACAAAATCTTCTAAACTTAATTGTATCCATTATGAAATTACCTACATAATTAATATTCTAAAAGTTTGAACTTAAAGTAAAATTAAATAATCGTGTACCTATGAATTTGAATTACAATATTTTCATGAACTAATTATATTAATGTTTACGTTCATAGGATATTTAAAAGATCTTACGAAAAAGCTGAAGTGAAGAATATTATCTTTTTAAAATAAAAAGTGTACACTTTTTACCTTAACATATAATTCCACGACAAATATTTTAACATCATAATCATATGAAATTTAAACAAAGCTCAAATAAATAGTCAGACAACCACAGGTTTGCAACCCCTACCAGCCTATTATCCCCGTGTAGTACTCGATCCATTTGATAGTAAGATTGCATCATTGCTGAGTAATTATACTCACAATTGATTGCTAATAACGCCACTAACTTTGTATATACGATAGTCTTGGTTACGAGAACAATACTTATGGTCTATGATGTTACTAGCTGTGGCTCGAGGTTTTATCTACAATAGTACCTAGTCACGTTAAAATAAATAAAAATTCTAAATGTTGCTCCTTAAAAAATTTGCTAAATACGGGTGAAAGACAAAATCGGTCGATTCGATCGGAGATTAGCCGGAACAAACAGACAGACATTTTTTTTTTTTCATTTGAGAACCATAAATACTGTTATTTGCATTTAATGTAAAGCTGTTTATTGAAATAACAGAATGACGGTAATTTTCTATATATTTGTTAAGATTATAATGCAATTTCAGCTTACTACCGGAAAGATTTTGGAAAAGTTTCGTTTAAGCTTAAGCGTCAGAATAAAATAGCCATCATTTTTAGAGTCAAACTTCATACAAATTAGCAATTTGACAGCAAGCATTGTACAATTTTGCTTTTCGTTCGCAAGATACGTAATACCACGAAACAATTCGTCATAATTGCATTAAATATAATTGTTTGGTTTCTCATTAAGAAGCTGGATGTGAGTGCAGAAGGCCGTAAAGTGAAGCCTACTAGGTAATATAGTACGGCATCTGTCGATCCCGAGTACCTCGTAAAATATACTGCGAGTAAATATGTGGGTAGCTGGAGGAAATGGGATAAGTATGGCTTTGTCTGATAAGTAGGAAGTTGGAGGTAGATGAAGAAGTTTGGCAGGAAGTAATGTTTGTAGAAAAAGGTTAAGAGTATTTTCGTTTAGGTATTAAAATATAGTAAGATATTCCCACCCAAGGCAAATTTTTGTGTGATGAGCACGATCATTTGTTCTGCGTCTAGGTGTGATTTACCTATAATATGTATTTATATAGAAATATATAAGTATGTTTATCAGTTGTCTGGTTACCATAAAACAAGCTCTGTTAGATTGGGATGAGATAACCGTGTGGTGTGTGCGATGTCCCGGAATATTATTATTATTAAATAAATAAGGTGTAATAAATAAATTACTGAGAACATGACTGTGTACTAGCTTAGCTTTTAAATATCTACTACTTAGTCGTAATCGACAGAAATAAATATTTGGTTGTCGCTCATCCTTTAGCCATAACAGCCTTTTAAGAGATAATTTGTTTAATTATTTTTGTATTCGTTTTGTATAATTGATAAGATGTGAATGCGAAGATTACGAGTTAGAGATGAATGGAAGCTGAATATGTAATGTACAAGTAATTGGGAACAGGGCAGGGAGATGATGATGATGATGAGTAGATTATCTGTTTCTTAAACCATTCGGTTTTCAAAGGTTTAATTATGTATGTGTTTTACTAGAAAAAATATAGTTAGGTACACAAATAGAAAGAGATAAATAGCACAGAGCAAAGTAATAAGTAGCTAAGTAGTTCCCCGAAGTAAGTACTGCCTCGTTGGCCTAGTGGTGCTAAGCGCGACTGCTACGCTGGAGGTCTTGGCTTCGATTCTCGAGTCGACCAAAGTGTTATTGGGTTTTTCTATGAAATTCTCAGTAGCAGGTCGGTGTTTGGATTTGTGCCCGGTAAGTGGCAATAGGCTCGCCCCCTATTACATGGGACCTAAACATATCGGCGAACTGTCGGTGTACGTTGGTACACCTCTGCCTACCCCTTCGGGGATACAGGCGTGATGATATGTTATGTTATGTTTATGTAATAATGTAAGAGGAGATTAACAGTTACTCTTATTTAAACCCGTAAAGAATTAAAATAATAAAAGTTGTCTACAGAACTGTTCAGCTTTCGCGAATTTTTCATAAAATTAATACAGTTACGTCACCGATCGCAGATTGTTTTTCAAATGAACAGTTCCGTAGGTTTTTATTAAAATGCACAAACATTTTTGCTGTTATTTTTGTGGCGACTGGCGCGGTATATTTTTGTTGGTAGCTAAGCTAAAATACCGAACATCGTTGTTGGTGTTAGGTGTACCGTTTATATATTTTAAGGTTTATGTATAAAACTAATAACTAAGTAAATAGTTCTTGTATATTAAAAAGTAATTAATAATGGTAAAATAAAGGCAGCTACAGCTAGTTTATACTCTAGATTTTATATTTAAAATGAGAAATGAATCAAAGATATGCAACTATTCAACAAAAATATCTACTGTCGGCCCAAGTGAGGCTTAGCTACGAATTAACAGTCTCTAGCCATTTTTTATACATTGACAAAACATTACTCAAACAATTACTTAGTCTGGTTTGTGCTTCCTCATTTTATTTGTAATTATTAGTTAGTACACAACTCAGCGACGGAAACAGTACCAAAACAAAAATAAGTCGGTATCTTCAGTCAGATTTTCGTAAAACCTGACTTATACCGTTTCCTTGTACTAACTAAAACATAAAAGCCGTGTCTGAAAAAGGTATTGGAGCGACAAAATATTTACTACACGTAGCACACAGTTAGAGGGCTGGCAGAGACATTTTTTATATTTTGCATAAATTTTATTTTTATGTTCGTTCGGAGTAACCCATCTCCGTAACCCATCTCAGGTAGGACATACGTTGTATGCATGTGTGTGTGTCCTTATATTTTGCAAAAACTAGATTTTCATTAAAAATGGTGGATGCAGTGATTGCTATATGATTCTGCTTAGCGTTCCAAACTATGTTGGGGTCGACTTCCAGTCTTACCAGATTCAGCTGAATACAGAATTTTATGAACCAACTGCCTATCTGACCTCCACAATCTATTTTATAGGGCTAACAAAGTGTTTCATTGTAAGGCTTATTGTCGAAATTATTATGATTTTTAAATACTACAGTAGGTATTTCAAATGATAATACTAAACTCATTCTTAAATTCAATCAATCGTCTTTGCGTGAAATGGCATTTAATAAAATATTCTTACATACTCACAAACTTTCACGTTCTAAAAGAATGGTGTAAATTTTCAGATAGTCAGAAAATCAATCAAAAACCGAATTCAGTTGAATCGAGTAAAGCGATATAAGTACTTAGAAAAAAGCTAGACAGAACAAGAAAAATGCTTGACATTGGCTAAAAGCTTTCATAAATAAAGCCTTCAATTAATGTAAATCTCGAAAAACATCTAAATAAACATAATAACTTATGTTTCTATTTGGCCCTCAAGATAGTATGACGGATAATATGACGACGCTCTAAGGGTGACCTTAAAGCGTCGTCATATTATCCGACACGATATCGGACACGATATCGGGGGCAAATAGAATGTTTGAAACATGTACCTGTCTTTTTTAATAATCACTATTTCTATTTATAAATTACAAAACTAAATATACAACAAAAAAAATAACTTCACCGGTTCGCGTCAAAGAATTCACTGTCATCCTTGCCAATGGCTGGAAACGTGCCCAGAAGGCTGGCAGCATTGCCCCGTTGAATAGCTACGCCGATTCTTTGAACAAGAAAGAAGCTAGTTCTTTTATCAGGGGTTAAAGAGAACAATTTTAGTTATTTTTTAGTGTTTGTACACACAATGGAGAAACAATATTTAACATTTATACAGCTAAATAGGTACAAATGAAATTTCTTCCAGCAGACCTACGACAGGAAATATTAAAAAGAGACATAGTGATATAGTTTTTATAAAAAAAAAACAATATTAACAATACGATATCGGATTCGCAAGTTTCATATACTTATTTATCTTTCCGCTTTATCGTATCGGTGACTGATATCATGTCGGATAATATAAAGAATCTTTAAAGATTCATCCCCTTAACCGACACGGACAAATGATGGTATATTAATATTAATGTGTTTGTTTTATTAATCAACAATTCCTGTATGGCCGTGATTAATTATACGAGAGTAATACATTTATAAATAGAGTTATGGTTTGTTTTGATTGGCAAATGTGGGTGACCCATTTTTGTGGTAAAGAAAAAATACCATTTAGTAATCATGTTTTATTAGAAGCTGGTAATGTTTACAAACAAATTTACTTAGCTGGGGCCCGAGTCTGCTATTAACAGTTGCTGGTCGTCCCAATAAACAATTTTGACGTTTTGACAGTTAATAGAATGCCAATTATTCTAAAATGGACATACTGATGCCACCCACTCAGACGATTGAAGCAAATGTAAATAGCAGACTTGGGCCACTGATTTACCGATCTGAAAAATGCGCTTTGGTAAAGTTAATAAGACTACTTCACTCACAAGGTTCTTATATTTGTATTCTAAATTATCTGTTTCTTTTACTCACATAATGACACTAAAAAAAATGGAATCAGTTTTCAATATCTCGCTGTATCGATATGCGACATCTATATATTAAAATATCATCGGGTATATTAAATATTAAACTAGAAACCTACAAGTCAAGTGAACCGAAGTAACTGAAAGTTGTATTCCGCGGTTAAAGTTACAAGTAATAACTATGTCGTGAGCGGCAAGATCAAAGCGAGCTGGTCAACCAGACTGTTCGTAGTCTGTTCATAAAGTTATAGAAGTAATCATATACAAGTAATCGTTCGTATTGAATTGTATAAGTTGTAAAGAAATTATTATTAGGTTCGACTTTTATATATTGGTAATATAATACAGTAATACGGTGGTTGGTAATGGAAGGCAATAAGAGGGGCTCAGATGAATAATTAATTGATGCGCATTTTTCGGTAATAAAGACAAGTTTTCGGTTTTTACTTTTTAATAATAATAATAAATGCGGACAACATCACTTAAGCTTCTCTGAGCCAAAGTAAGTAGCTAAAGCACTTGTGTTATGGAATTCAGAACAACGAAGGTACCGAAAACACCTAGACACTGCACAATGTAGAAAAGTTGGTTTCTACATTGACCCGTCTGGGGATCGAACCCGGGACCTCATTGCATGAAAACCGGTGCGTACGCCACTCGACCACGGAGGTTGTCGAAACTTTCGACTAGTTCTGAAAGTAAAATCGGATTTTAATGCAGAAGTTTGCAGGTTTTGAATCCAGGCAAGGAATAATGTGGCTTTTAAAAAGTTACGTGTATTTCCTTAATTATTCTAAGACACTTCTAACAAACGGTGAAGGAAGACAACGAAATCAATTTTGGATTACAGAAATTAGTATTTGAAATCACCAATCATTATGGTAAGAGGTATGTGCTTAGTATTACTATTATTTTTCATAACTAACATCTTGTTACTTGTCTTGGAAGACAAATACGTAAGCCAGTATGATTGTATACGGTCTAATGGCAGAGAAAAACAAGGTATCACAAACACAAAATTTTAAACAGAAATAAACTGAAATTTATCTGAACCATGAATAAATATGCTCTAAATAATATTCATAATTAAAGCCGGTAGAACCACAAAAATATTACTTGCATATAATTTTAATTAACAAATGGTTTTTCGTGCGAACGCTCAAATAATGAAATAGGAAAACAAAATGTTTCCCGAGTTGCGTTATGTTAATTTTATTTTATGATTTTACTTTTTACTGATATTTTTATGACGAATATTTAAGTAATACTCAATTTTAAACGGCCGTTAAGTTTCTTGGTATTTTGTCATTTATGGAGTGGACCTTAGAGTATAGATAAGAAACTACAGAGTGTGCCTTTCAGGGTATGAATTGTCTATAAAAAATACTAGTGTGAACTAATTTCATTGTAAAAATAGCATCAAAACAGAACGCGCCTTTTGATTAAAACTAGCTCGAAACATACATATGTATATTTTCTTATAAACTTCCTTCCACGGTGAGTTAATTTAATTACTTATACATAAATCTTCATCTTGAATCACCTTATCTATAGCCAAAAATTGCTCTTGATGATTTTTTTTTATTTGAAAGATGTTGCTTCCCTTGAAATTAAAAAAAATAAAATGGGACCCCCATTTTAATTTGGTCCTGTTATGACAGGGGGATCCACAAGAAAATCGTAGCAGACTTTATTTTGATGTCGGTTTTTTGTAAGAACTATATTATTATAGTAAGTAACGATACATTTTTAACAAAACCTTATTTGTATGAAAGACTTAATGTGTTTCCACCATAACAAACATTGGGAACACGTGTTACTGTAATGCAAAGTAAATGAGATCAGACAAACACGTTTCAAGATTTGAACCGAGTTCAGAACTTTGCAGATTAGTGGAATTCAACTAATAGTTTTGAACATATAACTAGGAATATAGGTTTTATACGTGTATAGATAAGGTATGGTACATAGTGTTCGTTTACAGTTAAAT
Source organism: Autographa gamma (assembly GCA_905146925.1). Lineage (NCBI taxonomy): Eukaryota > Metazoa > Arthropoda > Insecta > Lepidoptera > Noctuidae > Autographa > Autographa gamma. The sequence goes on from LR989875.1 coordinate 2,571,301, forward strand.
GCTTTTCTCAAGAATGGTATTTACAGACAGTACTTACCCAAGTTTTGGTCATTTTTTAGGTTTGGTAATTTTCTGTATCCTAAATTTAAAAAAGAGACCTCGCCAATACTAAGACTTCGCTGTCTGTTCGTCCGTCTGTCACCAGGGGCCCGAGTCTGCTATTGACAATTGTTTGAATCGTCTGAGTGGGTAGCCCATTTTAGGATAATTACATAGGTAAAACGTCATTTTAACATTCTGACATTTAGTAGAATGCTAATTATCCTAAAATGGACTTACTAACGCCACCCACTCAAACGATTCAAACAATTGTCAATAGCAGACTCGGGCCCCAGGCTGTATCTCAAGAACCGCGATAGCTAGACTGTTGAAATTTTTACAGATTATGTATGTCTGTTGCCGCTGTAACAACAAATACTAACAACAACAAAAAAACCTAGTTAATGGTAAGGAATCCTTCGTGTGCGAGTCCGACTCGCACTTGGCTCGTTCTTTTTTCTTATCTTCACCAAACTTTGATAATATGCATAAAAATTTAATGTTGTGTGTTAGAAGATATAATTATTATGGTTTTTACTGTACCCCTTATTCACTGTGCCCCACATTACCCTACTTACATATCTAAATACTTATGTACTTTGAGTAAAACATCCTGTTATTCTAAAATGGTGGTTTATTATACACACTTATCTATATTGTATTAGGTGAGTGTGAATGAAAGAAGGCCAGGTCAAGAGTACCATAAACCGAACAGCTGAAAGGAATAATGAAAGTGGACAAAACGAAACAAGTGTGCAAGGATCGTAGCAAGTGGAAAGAAGTGGTCTCTGCCTACCCCTACAAGGGAAAGAGGCGTGATTATATGTATGTATGTATGTATCTATATACTAATAGTTTCCGTAAACAGTATATAATTAGCTAGGGCAAAACCGGTGGATTTTCTTAAAAAAATTAAGTGTGCTACAATAACGCATTGGGTTTAGCCTGTAAGTATATTTGTATGTGTAAAATAAATAAAAAAAAACATTTTTGGTAAATGTAACCTTTTCCCACTGCTGGGCAAAGGTTGGTATATACTTCAAAATGATCACAAACACTGAAAACTTTACACTAATAACTTCAGGCGAAGCCGGGGGTCAGTCACAGTTTAAACTACGTCCGGTGCAGGTTTACACTTGCAGTTAAAGTTTCAGGAATGCAGTTATGGCGACACATAAACTGTACCTTTGAACTCGTATGCAGTTTGTGTTTAATGTAAAATAGTTTGGCTTTTAAGGATTCTGGTGTTATTTGAATTAGAATTTAGCTGACTGCATCTATAGTAAAAGAAGCGTTAAAATAAATGCGGACAACATCACATACATTGCTCTAAACCCAAAGTAAGTAGCTTAAGCACTTGTGTTATGGAATTCAGAAACAACGAAGGTACCACAAACACCCAGACCCGAGACAATGTAGAAAAGTGACTTTCTACATTGACCCCTCCGGGGATCGAAACCGGGACCTCAGAGCTAGCGACACCTTGAAAACCGGTACGTACGCCACTCGACCACGGAGGTCGTCGTTCATTCAAAATAATGTAGATAGTGTTGATTATAGATATAGCACAGTTTTTAATTACTTACATGATTTACTATTAGATTTATTCTAGCGGCTCCGCCTGCGTGCCTATAAAAAGTCTAAGTTTTTTGTATCGATACCAAGTTTCACGAAAATCGGTTCAGCGGTTTTGCCGTAAAAGTTTATTTTATGAAGATCTCAAAAAAAAGGCTTCTTTGGCCTAGTGGTGCTAAGTGCGACTGCTACGCTGGAGGTCTTGGGTTTGAATTCCGAGTCGACCAAGGTGTTATTGGGTTTTTCTATGAAATTCTCAGTAGCAGGTCGGAGTTTGGATTTGTGCCCGGTAAGTGGCAATAGGCTCGCCCCTATTACATGGGACCTAAACATACCGGTGAACCGTGGGTGTACATTGGTACACCTCTGCCTACCCATTCGGGGATACAGGCGTGATGATATTATGTTACGTAATAAAATTAGCCGCATAATTGATTTTGGAATTGAAATAATTTTGATAACATAAACCCTTGAGATTAATTATGTTTACCTTTTTTTTGTATTTGATTTGTTATTACTTATATTTATATTACTTTTATGTATTATTTATTTATGTACAACAAAAATAGAGATTAATAGTGACTGTGTATCTGTGTCCATTTTTAACCGACTTCAAAAAAAAAAGGAGGTTCTCAGTATTTACCTTATATATTAAATGCAGATGTGTGTGACTATATACTCGTAAGTTTATCGTAGGATATAACTATAATTTTGCGAAAGGTTTAAAGCGTCTAGTGTAGAGAGTTCCGGTTTGTTTAATACTATACGGAGCTGTGTTGTTTGTTCCTGACAGTTTTCTCATATGGGTCAGGCACTTTCAGGTAGAAATCCAGGTCAAATACTTATTGTTTTAGGAATTGAGAGACGGTTTAGAATGGTTATAAAGCTAGGCATTTATATATATTTTATGGCAATGTATAATAGCTAGAGGCAATGATACGTTATGACTATAATATGCTTGAAATAAAAAATTTTGTAGTGCCACCCAACGTGGGGCCAAAAATATGTTGTTCAAACATATCTGTGTCATATTCTGGATAAGAAGCTCTTGTGCACTTTACATGAGATAATTAAGGTTTTTTTTAATTAAGGTTATTTGTATTATAATTATTGCTTGCATAAAAACATCATGGTTGGAAAGATATTTGATTATTATTTTATTGATAGTTTATTTTTCCGTAGTCCTACAAAACTGTATTATAAATTATTAAAATTAGTAAAACAGTGTTTCTTATTAAATTAAATTATTTCTTCTTACCAAAGGACGCATTAAATCAGAATTCAAGCTAATATCGTTACTATGATAAAAGGAAACAGACAAATGTTGCGAAAACTCACTTATTTGGAAATACAACTCATATATCCGGCTGCTGAGCAAAGGAAATGACATTCAAAGGACCCGGATGAAATATATCCGGGTGGATATTTCAAAAGCATGTTCAGCGAATTCCTTGGTCTTGTTTGTAGGTGGTTTCTAAATTAAATGAACGTTTTAGACGAATATAGCCAGACATTATAAAATTATATACGCGAAAGTAAATTTTTGAGTCCGTTACATTTTCAAGGATAAATCGCTGAACCGCTGTTGATCAAAATTTTATATAAGATAAGCTTGGATCTTAAAATAGAACATACTTTATTATTATATTTATTAGATGGGCTATAAAATTAATTAGGTAGTATCTAAATGAGCGGGCAGAGTCGCTATTTTTTTTTTAAACACTTCTTTTTCTTCACAAAGTTTAATAATAATATTCCGGGACAACTCACACACGGTTATCTGATCCCAAGCTAAGCAGGGCTTGTCTGTTATGGTAACCAGACAACTGATAAACATACTTATATATTTCTAAATACATATTATAGATAAATTACACCCCGACGAAGAACAAATAATTGTGCTTATCACACAAACATTTGTCCGGGGTGGAAATCGAACCCACGACCTCTGGTATAGCAGTCAGGGTCATTAACCACTAGACCAACAGGCCCGTCAAGTTTGATGAAACTTTACAGAATTATAGTATATCATAAGAATATCAAGCAAACCATGATTTATTCAGATAGAACGTGTAAAGCCGCAGGATCTAGTAATAACCATAATTATATTCTTCCTCCAATTTCTCGTCAAATTCAGTTTTATAGTAAACTTCATAGTTATGTCGTGCTAAGTATTTATAATAAAACAGGCGGGAAAGCCACTTTACGTTATAAAGACGTAAACCGTAACACTTGACCCCGTTCATGAGTTTCTTTGAATGGTCCAAGTTAGATGTTTCTGAGATAAATAATAAAATATATTTTTATCTGATCAAATGGTTTTATTCGACTGCCAACTGAGAGTATGTTGTTATTTCGTGCATTTTTATAAATTAAAAATGCAGAACTTTCAAATCAGTCTTCTATTAAAAATAATATTAGATACCTACCTACTAAGATAAATAAAATTTAATTGAGAAAAGGTATGCAAACTTTAAATTTTGATGCTAGGAATTGTAAAATATAATAAATAATTTGAGAAGCCGATTCTGTCGAACCTATAATAATTATATAAACTTGATATTTAATAACCTTATCTAAAATATGGCACGGTTTTAATTTACATTTGTATTTAATTTAGCATTTGATTTTTATAAAGATATAATTTTAATACAGCAATATTAATCAATTTATTTTTAATTGTCCCAGTGAAAGAAAGTAAAAAAACAAAAATGACAATTCCTTGAAAAGCCTACCAATTATTTCAAAATCGCTTCCGCTTGTCCCAGACACCGTACCATAAACCAGCAAAAGCAGTGTAGATTATGTTCGAGATCGCAGCGACTTAGGAAAAATAGTGGCTTTCTTACAAAAATAACCTGTTTATATATTCATTCACAGATTTACGGTGTTGAGGTATTTAAACTGTCGTCTCGTGAAGATTTCAGTGTCGCGTAAAACGGAATGTTTTCGTGTATCGCTTTTTTATGAGGTTTTCGTAAATAGTTAAGCATCTTGGTTTAGTGATTTTTTTCTTGTATTTTTTCTTAGCGTTGGTAGGTCATTTTGTTATGGAATGGTTCCGTATCTGTTGGATTCGACTTATAAGTAATTTATTTTTGGAGCAATGAAAATTTAGTTTTTTCTTTTAATGGTACCTACTACTGCCATAATGCTTTCCGAAATGAACACTAACAACTAAACATTGAAAAAAAAAGAACTACTTTCAAACGGATTTCTATTTACATTTATTTATTTATTTAAAGACTATGGAAGACTTACAGCTAAGTACAATGGTAATTAAAAACATTTACATGTTTTTGTCTGAATGTATTTATTTTATGTAGTTTCCACATGTAAGGGGCGTCCCCATCTGACGAACGAGCACTACACGAGCAGCTCGCGAACCCGCGAACGCACTAGTGTTAATTTCGTCATCTGACAGACGTGCGCGCGCCGCTTGCGGCATGCTCGCGAGCGGCTCTCGAGCATGCCACGAGCGGTTCGCGAACGGCTCGCGAGCACCATTCTATGTGCATTAAAAATGCATACTTTAAATATATAAGTACTTATAGTAACAAAAATAAGATACCAGAAAGAAAAATCATTTCACAAGAAATCCCTCCAATCAGAGCCGGATAGAATTCAGTTCCAATAAATGTTTTATCTTAAGCCTTTGAGTGTTGGTGAAGCCAATTTGTAATTGAGACGGTGCAGGGTGCAGGTGAGTCGTGCTGCACCAAAAACTGCATTTAGTATGCCTTGCAGCCGCCGGGAGCATGCAGCGTGACTTGTGATTTTAGGTATTAAGTTATAAGATTACAGCGTAAACAAATATTTAATTATTGAAATAGAAAAAAAAACATGTATTTTATTTCTTCTAATTTCCTAATTGTTTAGAAGTTCATTGATTGAAAGTTTTGAAGTTATGAAAGTTTATAAATGGGTGGGTTTTGAATAAAACTGCCCGGAATAATATGTGTTCATTCAGTCCTAAATAGTGTCTCATATTATATCTTACTATTCAAAAGAAATTATTCTTTAATGTAATAATATGTATTCTAAACATTTTTTTTATAGCAGCAAATACCCACATGATAAAACACATCATAAATTGAAAAGATTTTGTGATAAAAGAACAACCAATTATATTAGTTTCACCAATTAAAAGATCAGTAATCATCAAATATTACAATAAACATGCAGCGCGATAGTTTAAAAGTTCGAAATACGTCTGGTTATAAATATCAATATTTAAAGTAACCTATACTTTAACATATCCTCTTCCGCTTATAACTTGCACCACACACAAGCACGTGCAGCTTTTTTACGAATCGTGAATAATAAAAATGGCGACGCTCCGAGCTGAGACACGTAATCCTAAATAGACGCTGCAAACAAGCACTTAAGCTATCAAGCTACTCAATGGATGCACTTAATACTAATTTAATGGAGTTTTTGTAAGCATTTGCATGTTTTTAAAACATGATGCAAAAATAACGGTGTTGCTATTTTGACGTGTCGGTTTGTGGCATCGTAGCTTTTAAACGAATGGACCGATTTTAATGCGGTTTGTTTGTTAGAAAGCTGACTTGATTAATTCAGATGATTTAAGCTAAAAATTGTCCAATTCTTCTGCTTCTTCATTTAGGATACGATGATGACGTTTCATACTACGGATCAAAATGTTTGTAACATCTTTACCGAACCATATTCTTACAAATATATTATAATAATAATAATCCAGCCTATAAACGTCCCACTGCTGGACACAGGCCTTTTCCCCTATAGAAAAGGCGCGAGCACAATATTATCTATTAAACAAATATATTATCTTTACCTATAAATTTAATTTTTACGTCACATATATCTGATCAAAGAAATATCTATTTTTCCACCTACACACAATCATGAATAGCTAGTTTTTTAATAGAATTCACTCGATAATCACAGCCACATTACTCAACCACATTTCTCCATTTAAGAGCTACAACACCTCACATACATACATCTACATAAGTCCTAACATCTTAGCTGGAGACCACATTCGTAAACACCAACGTATCTGACTAAAGGACGTAGGTTTACTTAGTCATAGATAGTCTCCTTTAGTCAAGACAGACTTAAGACGTCCTCTACTTCACACAGAATCTAAGATTTGTTTACAAGCTTGAAATGTTCTGTGAATTAAGGAATTCGACATTCTCTTGTTTCTACTGAGTTGAGCAAACAAGAATGCATTAATAACAATAAATGCATAGATTATTCTGCCATCTAGTGTTTCAGAAAGATTGTTGAAAGTTTGAGCACAGATTCTAGTCTTATTGGTAAAGATAAAGATAATTATTTTGTATATATGTATATTGGTGACAAAGTTAAAAGTATACCATCATGTTTTTACCATTCAGGTGTGTGTAGGTTTCGTTGGAAAATAAAAGAAACCGCTATTAAAATCCGTGAAAACTATTTATTTCAATCTAACTTTTCCCATGTAATAGGCTCGCCCCCTATCACATGGGAGCTAAACTTACCGGCGAACTGTGGGTGTCCATTGGTACATCTGCCTAACTCTTCAGGGATACAGGCGTGATGATATGTTATGTAACATTCGCGTAAATCTCAAAAACCATAACATACACGCACTCCCTCTGTCAGTCGGCTAAAAAGCCAGCCAAAGCTAATAATCCAATCATTTTCCACTCCCTAATAACTGCATTACGTGCAATAAATCTACCTACCTGTCTACCTACCTAGGTACACCTAACTACCTACCTAGGTAGACCTAAACGTGAGCGTGTGACTGATTAATAGTATCCGGGGTAGATTGCGGGCCACATAATTATGTGCAATCGATCACTAACCGGAACCGGTCCGGTATCGTACAGCGATCGTACGAGTATACCATCGAGAGTAATTAAAATTTTAGTACGGCTAGTATGATTGATAGAATATTCTTTGTGTACTATGAGTCACAGCTATTAGTGATGTACCGTGAATGGATGTAATGGCGAATAAAAACGCATTTTGCCACAAGCCATTTTGGACAATTCGGTTGAAAATTAAACCGTTAACAGCAGAGTTAGCAGCGTACACAGCAACTAGCAGAAACTGGCAGGAAAAAGGGAGGCCTATGCCCAGCAGTGGGAGGACAAGGGCTGTGGATGATGATGATGAAGCACAGCAATCAATGACATACAATGCTCTAAACCCGAAGTAAGTAGCACTTGTTTATGAAATTGACCCGCTTGGGGATCGAACCCGGGACCACACAGTTGATATATTATAAAAACCAGTGTTTACGCCACTCAACCACGGAGTAGTCGTTATATCCACGGAAAATAAATGAACGCGAGTGCAGCCAGCGGTTTGAGCTTGTATCTAATAACCTACATGAGTACTGTTGGCTTTAGAGCAATATTGCGAGCTGTGACGTCACGATATTTACAACCAGTCACATGGTTTTTGATGGCCTAGCTCTTTGTTTTATAGGAGGGGAATATTGAATGTGGTTTTAGAAAGGTCCATTTTCATTTCAGGGCTTTACGTTCTGTACATAAAGCCTTTAAGTAAATTACGAATAATTGGCTATATAAAAATTGATATAAAAGTCGTTATCAATAAAAATAAACAAAACTATTGGATCGATTTTGATCATATTTTAAACGTCTGAAAAGTTAAAAAACTATTTTATATTTCCGGAAACTGCGCTTCTTCTATTTAAAGCCAGTTAATTAGTAAATAAGTTGGTCAAAAAGTGCTTTCTGTGTAAAATTATTATTTTCAAAATTATATATTTACATTCTATGTTATTGAATCAAATCATGTGTCTGAAACAACATACCTAATAGATTTAAAACGTTAAAATAAATTATACTTAGGTCCATTAAGATTACACTTGTCTCTAGCTTAATTAAAAGAATAAAAAAATCTTCACCTTAAGAAACGTTTTAATTAAAGGAACAACTAAAGCAGATAATTACAGGGAAAACGATTATCCGGAAGTACTTGAGAGAATGTAATATTAATTTTCCTTAAATGTTTGAGGTTCTGAATAAATTGTTTCATAGTTGTTTCGAAGAAAATGCTAAATTATTGAACAGGAATGACAATAGGGAAGATGATCTTATATATAAAAATGAATCGCTAAATGTGTTGGTAAGCGCATAACTCAATAACGCCTGGACCGATTTCGCTAATTCTTTTTTTGTTGTGTTAGTTATCATCAGGAGAAAGTTCTTATGAAAGAAAAAAAAATTGGAAAAAATGCGGCGATAATTTTTTTTATAAAATTAAGTAATCCTGTCTATTGTTATTTGATAGTGATTTGTTGGATTCATCTCCACCCCCAATAATAAAAAGGCACCGGGAACGGGACCTATGGATTCACGCGGGTGAAACCGCGGGGCACAGCTAGTTTGGTATAAAAATACAAAATATATCAAAGTGATCAGTAAGACAAGAACAATATTAGACACGTATTTGTTGCTAATTAACCCCCGACGCAAAAAGAGGGGTTTTATAAGTTTGTCGTGTCTCTGTTTGTGTGTTTGGGTATCTGTCTGTCTGTGGCATCGTAGCTGACGAACGGATGAAGCGATTTCAATTGTTTTTCTTTTAAACAAAGGTGACTTATCTGCGAGTATTCTTAGACATGTTTTATGAAAATCGGTTGAGCCGTTTAAAAGTTGTGGGGATAAAAGTGGGGAAGAAAAACCGAATGTCTGCAAATATACTCGAGTGGGGTCACAAATGAGCTTTCATTTGATATGATGAAAAAATAATTTACTTGCTTTTCCTGAAGAGCGTAGAAACTCCCATTCGCATTTATAAACTTAGTAGGATTACTTCTGATATAATTTTTGACCTTTCCGCTCCCAAATCTATGGTATCTGTATACAGGGTGTAACGAAAATGTGTGGTCAAACATATTTTAAATACTGCTTTTGGTCGTTAAAAATAAAGAATTTTCGCTATTAAGTAAATAGTATATTCCGAAAAAAGTTTTGACTCTCCCGAATAAATTTTGTTTAGCTAGTGGTGATTATATTGTATGGAAAAATCAATTATTTTTTTAAGAATTAAGTATAGATTTCTTAAACAAAGTTGTATATTTACACACAGAAGCAGTATCAAAAATATTATAACACCTTTTCCAAACAGCCTGTATCACCTAAAACTATAATCCGTCTCACCCTGTTTATTGTGACCCTTCGCACGTACTCCAATGGCGCTGAGATACAGTTGTGTTCGCGTTGAATTCTAATCGCATTTATCTCATAAACTAACTCGGTACTTGCCGAATTTTACGCAACGCCTAATTTAAAGGGTTTATTTATTTAATACTTTGGTATTGTTACCTTGTTATCAGAAAGGTAGTTATAAATAACTGCCTACTATAACTGGACCACTATGAAGCTTAACCTTTAAGAAGGCAAGGAGATCTTTTTTGCTTACAGTAAATGAGATATTATATAAATGTGTTGAAGAAATGTTGTAATTCACTAGTTTAATTAAGCACATATGTAATGCTGTAGGTAATAAATAAATCTCTTCGGCATATAATAAACAAATAATGTTCATACTATCATTGACCCATACACGAACAGGGGCCTGATGCCGCTATTTTAGGTCAGTGAGTGGCTGGTTAATAAACGTTTCAGTGTACTTGTTATCAATTGTGCCTAATTTTCGTATTCGTAATCATAGTCACCGCCAGTCACCGCTCTTAAATGGCATAAAAGCCTGAAATGCTGCCTTGCCAAAGATTAGTAAAAAAAGTGCTTTAAGATCCTTACTTTTAAACTATCGCGATGCATGTTTACAGTAATATAATTCACGGGAATAAACTCAGAGAAATAATGATATAGGAACCTCTAAATCCAGGCCACTTAATCCAGAACCAAGGTTCCCCAAAATATATAAATCTTGGGAATCCTAAGCACATGTCAGCAGCTACTTTATTTAAGATCTACTTACATACAGACCACGTCTTGCTATGGCTATTGTGGTTAGAATTCTAATGACGTCACAGAATAGGAGAGTCTTACAAACCTTTTGTTCGGCGAAGGTTTTTTTCTTGCGAATAGAATGTATGGCTTCGGTTTTTTCGTATGATTTCCTATACTAAGAAGGAAGGGCTCGTGGCTAAGTGTAAGCAAAGCCGATAATACAGGTTAAGCCGCGCTCGCCGCGGTTGGTCGATGGATGGGTGACCATTTATAACATACCGATACCCCTCCGTGTTTCGGAAAGCATGTAAAACAGTAGGTCCCGGCTGTCACACAAAGATCTTTGGGAGTCGTTAAGTCAATACTGACAACCATATGCAGTCTTAATATGGATACTTTGTTTCCCAGTATTATCGGTTGTGAAGGTCAGATATCAGCCGACCCCAGCATAGTTGCGAAAAAGGCTGAATGACTTATACTAAGAAGATGCCTCTTGCATTTGGGCGTAATAATAATTTTCTCATCAATCTCTTTAAAAACTTGATTTTAAAATGCAATACGTGTTATATGTATCTAATAATTTGTGTATGATGTATGTAGGTAGGTTATTTATATTTCAAAAATTTGATTACAGCCTGATCATTATTTTTGTTTTTTAACGAGGCAAACATAGTGTTTTTTTAAGTGTTCCCTCATAAATTGCTCAAAGCATTCCAGCTATTGAAAATATACCCAAACTTATTTCCATCGACATATTCCGTTATAAAAACAATATCATAAATCAAATTACAACCAATAGAAATAAATTGGATAAAAATAAATAACGACATCCCAGTAACATAAATATAAATATATTATTAACCCGGAAGTGAATTGAAGAGAAATGCCATCATATTTAATGATAAAAAATACTCAAATATCAGAAAATAGTCGGCTTATGGCCAAATACATAATAAATTGCCCTAAAATCTATCAACAAGAGTAATGGCGAGGACCATTATATTAGAAGTGAGTGGTGTAATATACAAGGTTTTTTGTTCATTGAAATTGTATATATATTCATATTTATTCACTTTCAATTACAATAACTTATTTTTTTGGGTAAGAATGACGATCTACGTAATAATTTATCCACGGACTCAAAAAGAGGAATGTTGTAAGTTTGTCGCGTTTGTCAGTGTAACTGACTGTGGCAGATGTCTCCTAAACGAATTGACCGATAATGATGCGGATTTTTTTTTTGCTTTTATCTATAATTCACAAAATCTGATCACCTTTTTGAAATGTCTTAGCAATTTTCTAAAATTGTTTGCAGTATTCTTATTTTTAGATCATGCTCTATGAGTCAATCTTTAATAAAAACTTCTTAGTAAAATCGCTGGTTTCCTTTCCCTTGCGACAAGTATTATAAAAAAACTAGCGATGTTATCGGGCGTAGTAAATCAAAATATATTACAACTTGTGTCGTTCACTATCGCTGCCCGACACTGAAACTATTTACTGTTTTTACTTGAATTTCAGCTTTATTGGATACTGAAGTGTAATATAATTTGGTTTATGAATAGTTGAAATCTAGTGCATTTAAAATGAAGGAGCATTATAAAATTATGTACAGTTAGTTATGTAGTAATGTTGTACTAAACTGTAGCAACTCTGAAGGTCTTTTTTTAGTTGTTTGGTTAGAATTAGCAAATGCGTTGTTTATATTTTATGTTCGTTACTAAACGTACATAGGTGTTCATTCAAATTTAAAATTACTAGTATACTTTAAATAATAATACAAATAAACTAATAGATACAAAAAATATAGATGAGGAATTAATATTTTTTATATAAAATTAGAACTCTATTATATTAGTAATTAAGTAAAATTACAACTGTTATCTACACTTCTACTACGCCCTTAGTTTAAGTGACTGACACTTTTCTCTGAGCAATATCCCAGATAGCTGATATTGCAGTTACTAAATAAAATTAAATTCTTACTAAATATAATTATATTATTATATTATTGTTGCATTTCCATTGTTCCTGTCTTTTTTTACCGACTTTCAAATAGCAGGAGGGTCACAATAATTGTTAATTGAATTATTCAATGGTATATTTTTTGTTTATTTCGTAACACCGATTTCATTAGTTAATTTTGACGTTGATAGGGTATGCCTCAGAGGTGATCCAATATAAATGTAATTTAAGTCGATTCCTTCACATTTATGTGAAATTTTAAATAATTTATTTATACTAGAGTGAAGTAATATAAAATATTACAAGTCCATCTGCCAAGTATGAGACAAACATTTATGATCAATAAATATTGGTTTGACGTCAGAGTGCACTTTGGGTATTGAGTATAGCACATAAATATCTTGATGGCACCGACCATAAAGAAATAATATTTGTAATAGAATAGGTTAAAAATTAAAAACAATATCTCGGGCATCACATCTTATCAGTAATCCAATATTTTTAACAAAAACTAAGAATCTCTTGACAAAATAACATACTACTTTTATGAAATAAGTCATCACTTTCGAATTACTTTTTCTATCTTTAACAATTAAAGCTAAAAACTTGTCGATCACGTTAACTTTCGAAACGCATCAAAATCTGTCATCTCGTTTGGTAGCTATGATGTTTCATACACACAGTTACCCACATCAAACTTTTAACACACTTTTCTTATGCTTTTAAAAGTCTATACAATTTAACTAAGATGTTTGCCACCATAAATCTATAATATCTTACTAAAACAATAACTTTACGACAATAATTAATCTTTTCTCTCAAAATATACCCTGGAGAGGAAATCGCTTGTCCAAATAACGATTGTTGCTATTTTTCTTCGAGCCAAGCCATTTGTCTCGCGAAATTGTGTTAAAATGTTGCCAGTTTCCCCCTTGGAATGTTTTAAGCTCGCCATTGGGATTAATTGTTTCATTTTATATGGTTTATGGATGGTTTAACGTTTATTTTTTGGTTTCGTAATGTTGCATCGTGGAGTTTAGTTACTTTTTGACTTTGAAACACCAAAAATCGTAACCAGACTACGAAGCGATAGATTTTAACGTTTAGCTAGTGATTTTATAAGATCTTAAGATGCTGTTAACGTTATTGGTCTGTCAAAACCGTGTTAATATGTTAAATAAATAAATAACAAACAAATAAATAAAATTTTGACCCTAGCTGAGCGGTGACACGTTTGTTATGATTTTAGTTGTCAAATGATAGATGAGATTTTTTTTTAACTAATTTTGCTCTTTAATTTTGTAAACTCACTCTACACCAGATATACTCTTCACTCCTTTTGGATATACCTTTTCGGTAACACCTTGTATATGAAAGTTTTGTAGAATGTATTCGACAGTTAATCAAACTGCGAGCTTCGCAAAACCGGCGTTATATAACTGGATTACACGTCGAACAGCCACCGTAACCAGTTAACGCTAACCAATGGTTTATATCGGACGATCCATGGTTTAGAATTTCATAAAATAGAATTTTGTGTCTTTCATGCTTGAAAATCTCTTTACAGTTTGTTCTGAGTTCCAACTATGTATTTAAACCTATAATGATATATCGGTAGTAGGACAAATCGTGGAAAAATATAATCTACAACTTGTTAATTTTTTTTAATCTGCCTCAAATACAAAATTATCTATAATTCCCAAACTAAAAACCTTATGCACAATGAAGAAAAAATCTAATTACAAAATACAAGAAAAGGCGATGAAAAAAGACTTTCTATGTTATGGATTAAACAACATTATGTTATGTATAGTAATGTAATGTTATGGTAAACTAAGGGTTACAAAAAAGTTGCAGCTAGTTTTTCCTACAAGTTTCACGAAGTTCTCTATTTTTCAGAAATCTCCTTTTACATGATACCTTTGCCCTGCAGTGACAATGATAATCTAAAACTTGTTTATTTTTAAATCTGCCTTAAACGCAAAATCGTACATGATTCCTAAACTAAAAACCTTATGCACAATTAAGAAAAAAAAATATTACAACAGTATGGTGATGAAAAGAGTACTAATGTTATGGTTTAAACAATAATAAGCTAAGGGTTAAAAAAAATATTCTACTGTATCTGCTTACAAAAAAGATGCAGGTACTTTTTTTCTCCAGGCCTCTAGAAATCATCTACCCCCTCCTAACTCATACATAAAATCCAAAAGCACGACTAAATGTCTCACCAATTTTCATTATTGTTTTGTTTGATTTTATTTTAATTTTGTTTTACTGTAATGCTGTATGGACTATGGTCTGAGAATAAAGTTTTTATTATTATTATTATAAAACTTTACAGGTCAAGGATAAGCCTACACAAAATTAAACTTATCCCTTTGATAACTAACTTCAACTTGGACCACTCAAACTTGGACCACTTCAACTTGGACCACTCCAACTTGGACCACGGTAACTTGGACCACGTATAGCTGCAGGCAGCGATGCAATATAAGTTACTACCAATACCGGTAAGCCAGTTAGTATGGAATAGAAACTATGTTGCATACTTGCATATTGTATGCATCGCAATTAACTGGTCTAGGCTTTATGATACGAATTAGATTGGTTTTGTTTTAGATTGTTTTGTTTTGGTTATATAAATATACTAAATTAGGACTTTAATGTCTTAGTTTTGATGTCTTCATTTAGAAAGTTTTATGTGCTGAGTTTAATTCCCCAATAACTGTGTAAAAATTTGTTGTAAATAAAAGGTTAAAGGGAAATTGATTGCAGATGCAGTTGTCTGTTCTAGCCCATTTCAAGCATGTACTAATGTGCTTTTCTTACTTTTTCATAATTATTCTCAGAAACCATTGACAAACGCTATGGAAAACATATTAAAAAAACGAAACCTCCCATAAATTGAAATAAAATTAACTACACGGTACAGCAACAAAATTAATCTTCTATAATAACACAGTACAAAAATAGAATTAATCTTCTGTATCTTCTGTTTATTTAGAAAATAGAGGACTTACAGCGAATAAAAACAAACAAAAACGAAAAACATTGATTACCAGGCAGCCTAAAATTATGAATAAATAAATAAATGCGGACAACATCACATACATTGCTATGAACCCAAAGTAAGTAGCTAAAGCACTTGTGTTATGGAATTCAGAAACAACGAAGGTACCACAAACATCCACGAATAACTTGCTACTTGTTCTAAAAAAAAAGGTAGAACATGGTAAATGCCTAGTTAATAGCGACAGGCCTGTTGGTCTAGTGGTTAGAGACCCTGACTGCTATACCGGAGGTCGTGGGTTCGATTCCCACCCGGGACAAATGTTTGTGTGATGAGCACGAACATTTGTTCGGTGTCTGGGTGTAATTTATCTATAATATGTATGTATTTAGAAATATATAAGTATGTTTATCAGTAGTCTGGTTACCATAACACAAGCTCTGCTTAGCTTGGGATCAGATTACCGTGTGTGAATTGTCCAGGAATATTATTATTATTAATAATCATCTTTCCTTCACATACTAAATGTATGCAAGCTTACAAAAAAATAACTAACTATAGTGTTTACTTGTAATAACCTGCTAAGTGTAAAATAAAGCTCATGAATTTCGCATACCTGATCAAAATGAGAGTGTAACACAATTCTGAGTATCATAAGAACACGGTACATGGCTCTTGCTGATAATTTTTTACGTTTGAGGCGTCATCAATCCTTTTTATGAGGTTGATATGCTATCATTATTGTAGGGTGACCATGATTTTAGTGTAAGGTCGAAGGTAATAAAATAATAAGATAAAATTCTAACACGAACTAAATAGCTGACCCGTAAAATTACGATATTATTAAAAGTACCTAAAGTATTCAATGTGGACTGCATCACATACATTGCTCTTAACCTAAAGTAGCTAAAACAGTAGCGCTATTCTGTAAAATTATTTTCGTATCTCGACAGCGGAATCCGCGGTGAGATGTCAAAAACGTTTTCTCAAATTTGAATTCTAAATCAAGGTCAATTGGGTTCACTTTTGAACTGAGCTATATTATCACTCAGGTGAAGCTCGATATCGAAATTATTTACAGAATAGACATACAGTTCTGTAATAAATTTAGTGACAACGAATTCACCACAAAGTAGAAGCGATTTATTTTATTCACACGGTATCGAACCCCGAACGCATCAGTGCAAAAAGGTGAAGTAAAAAAACATCCATATGCAACATAAACATTTAGGTATTTACCGTAAAATTCTAAACCGCCCGTAAAACCTGAAAATTTCCATAAAATCTATCCATATTCACAGCCATTGAAGGATTATTGAATGCAGTCCCACAATAGCAAAAGGTCATACGTCTTCGGAATGGACGGTGTCAATACGGGGCTCTCATAAACCACATGGTAAGCGCTGAGCGGTGTCACATGTATTATGGACCTGGGATGGATATTTTGGGAGAAAATTTAGTATAGTTTATAAATATTATTTTTTAAGTTGGCTTCTTAGGTTTACGCGAATGTTAGACATTGAAATAAAACTACTTATTACGGATATTTTCGCGGTTAAGTTTTAGATTTTAGGTCATGACGTTTCGACACCTTTGCAGGTATCGTTTTCACGTTCACATTTTAAATTTATAAATAGTTCTGCTAAAAGAATATTAAGGCGTTGGGCTTGACAGTCGTATGTAGTGGGTCACCAATCCCGAAAGATAATTATAATATACTCGTACGATGGATAGAGGATGGATGCTGGATCCAGAATTATATAGTAAAATAGTGGAGGATGGTAGCTGCCAGTCGTGCCATTTAAGAAACTAGTCCTCAGCCGTGTGAGACTGGAAACCGACCCCAGAGGAGCATGGAAAAAGCATAGACGAAAGAACTTTAAAGATATATTCATGTTTATTCACGTCTTGGTTAGAAAATATCCAAGAAGTTGCAGTGATAATTTCCTAAACATTTTGCATTAAACGCAGCGTTATCTAAAGTTGATATTATTTTCGTTATATTTGCACTGGTGAAATAAATAAATATCAAGTCAAATTGGGTTTAAAAGTGGTCTGTTTACAATATTATGTTAAATAAAGCATGGTTTAAGACATATTGAGCGACAAATTAACTAAGCATTTTTTTTAATTTTAGTTGTCTCGTTACCACATGGCACGAACTCTGCTTAGTTTGGTGATCACAGTGTGTTATCCCAAGATATTATTAGCATTTAATATTATCCTGTTTCATCTCATAAAGTGTGTTCACCCCACACGTAGCGTGGAATGTTATTACACATTAATTTGCAACTCTTCTCCTAAGTAGTCGGCGAGCATGTTTTATTGATTTAAATTATACGCCGCGGTTACTATGGCCTATGGCCACTCCGTTTTGCACATAATGATGGGTACTTATGAGTTTTAGGGATCCGTATGAATATTTTTGATATTAAACCCATGTGTCGTGCTAAAGGTGCAGTAACTTATTTAATGTACTGTGTACGCACAGAAAAATATTATCTTAAATCCGAAATATAAAAGAGCACTTCTATATTCCGGATTTTCGGGTTATAAGAAATTTGTGCCAGATGTCCTGCAGATAGATAGCTATAATTTTTATCGTTTGTCAATTATTTCATACAGATAAGTTTAATAACTATATTTTAAACTTAGTTTTATATTGAAATGGTCCACTTATAAATGTGGGACATCGAAATAAAAGAAATTATTTTTTTCTTATAATTCACTTTATTTAAACAAAAACATAAAGAAAATATACCGTCAGTCACGGAACTCAATTTCATCATATTAAGTTCGCTCTTGGCTCAACTTTTATGCTTATTTTAGCGTGATTACGGAGTAAAGAGTTCTTAAACGATTTTTAACACCATTGTGATGTGTGGTGCTTATCTCGTGGTTGTGGGGTCGTAGAATGCTGTATTTATAAATTTGTTTTTTTTTTTGTTAAGAAAGTATAAAAAAAATAGAGTTAGTTACCTTGCTTTTTGGTATTACATTTTGAAACCGCGCAACTTCAGTAATGCTTGAAGTTGTTACACTTTCTCACGGCTATGCCGCTGAATTCAATGAAATATTTTTGATAAGTTTTACTAGTCGGTTTGATACTGACAATTATCAATGATTGGATTGGGTTATCTATTACATGCATGATAAAACACTATAATCCACGATTCCTCAGAATGTTTTACTTCATCTTTTTTCGATAGTCTTAAAATAAAAAAATGTACCTACCTATAACTTACAAAATCCCACTTTTACTTGCGTACGTACAAACCTAAAACCTTGTTATATATAAATATATATAGAAATATTTCAACCCTAATAACAAAGCCGAAATATAACACAATCTTGATACAGTCAACGAAACATGAATGAACAACAGACGCAGCTTATAAGGCGCAGGCCAGACAGAAGAGACGTAAGACGCAGACAGGGCGCGGACATTTGTCTCTACCGCGTCCCTTTCATACAAAATGTATCTATCTCTTCTGTATGAAGCGTCGCGACGCAAAACATACAGAAGAGACGGGGCGCGGGCGCAACGCTTCTATACATTTTGTATGAAAGAGACAAACGTCCGCGCCCCGTCTGCGTCTTACGTCTCTTCTGTCTGGCCTGCGCCTAACAAACGTTCAGAATATCAGTTTAATATTAGCAGAGATCTGAGTCATGTTAGCTAATTACAATTACCACTGTTTATTTATTATCTGGAGAGGGTTAAAAGCTTGTACGTCAAAATATTTTGTTTGTTTATTTGGGCTCTACTATTGGAAGTTGTGGGTGAGAATAGAGTGACAAAACTCACGAATTTAACAGGTTTTGTTTTACTCGGAGTTATCTGACCGTAGATGTGTATCGTTTTTAAAATAGAGCATTATTAGGTTTTTTTATTATTTTAGCGAAGTTTCATAAAAATGCGTTCAATGTTTGCGTGAAAGTGTTAGAAACATTCAGACATCCTCCTAATGTATTTATTTGATTATGGTACACACACCATGCTGTGTAAGACTTTCAACAAGTGTTTTTTTTTTTAATTAGTATCTTTGTTATTGATCTTTCAAAGCCAAAACGACAAAACCAATATTGATGAAAATAATACATGTTACATGGGATATGTGATCTTGCATCTATTTTCTCAGAATATATACATTTTCAGAAGCTTTTCGTTAATTTTGGACTGAGTGTTTTACAGCATTTTAGATGCACAAGAAAATGCATAATGTTACTCAAAGTTAGTGGTGCTAGTAAATTCACACTAAGAGCAAACTAAGCTTAAGATGAAAAACAGCAGTTTTTATAGCGTAATTAAAATACGAATTTCTTTCTAAAGTTTTAATTAAAACGCTGAAGTTTTTGCATAGTTGCTAGTGCATTAGATAGTGCACTTTATAACTTGCAATTTAAAGTCATTATTTGGTAAATTACGGCTTTAGAAAGTGTTAAAGTCATCGTAAATTTAGTTTTAAAAAGATGATGCTTTTTGTAAGTAATTATTTTTTAGTAAATTTATGTATATTCAGGTATGTTAAAGCTAGTACTCTTCGAAAAGATAGGCAGAAGTAGCCCAAAAGAGTGACGATTGAAATAATAAAAGGGAGGTTTTGCCCAGCCGTGGGACGAACATGGCTTGAATAAAACATATGAATTTAATCATTTAATATTATTTATAAATACATTCATTATTGATTCCTAATAAAAGGATAACATACTTCTTTTTTAAATAACATATCGATTAAAAGTTTATGAGACGAATTACAGTAGTAATTCCTTTTTAGTATAATGATATTACCAGACTTTGTTTGAGTTACATGTCTTTTATTTTAGGTACGCTCTTAAAAAAGCTTGCTTAGAATAAAATGTTAAATACTATAATAAAAACATAGGTAATACGGTTGAGGACGCGCGCATAAGCAACCTTATTTGTTATAGGTATGGTTGGATACTATAAGTTAGAAGTTAGACGTGATGTAGCACTTGCAAAATATGTATTCGAGGTCTTCCGGGGCAAACTAAACAATCCATCTGTGTTAGCTTCTTTGGGGCTGCTTGTCCCAAAGAGTAGATTAAGATGCAGTGCAAGACAACGTTTGTTTGAGGTTCCATCAGCTCGCACTAACTTGGGTCAACATGCTCCAGTTGCTAGGGCCATTAAATTATTAAATAAAGTTGCGAAGAACATAGATATTTTTAGTTGTTCATTGGCAGAATTTACTAGGGTGACTACTGAAATTGTTTGTTACAGCTTAGTGTAAATATAATATGAAAATTTGTTTCTATTGTTATTATTTTCTTTATTGCATATTTTATTAATTTGTTAATTGTCTCTTTTCAATATTATTTTTGTTGTTTTCTTTTTAAGGTTTTTGCGAGATTTTATGTCTAGATGTGTACTTTTTTTTGTTATCATGCTTTAGTTATAGATGTGTATTTTATTTTAATTTCTAAGTGTATAATTTTATTTTCAATTTTAAGATTGTAGCTATTTTAATTATAATTTTACTATATATATATATATATGCCAACATTGTCGCATTAGGTATTAACCTGTAAGGATAGTGTTGTAATATTTAAATAAATAAATAAATAAATAAATAAATAAATAAATAAATAAGTTATTTAGCCTAGGAACATCTTAGACGCATATTTAAATAAGTATTTTCCGACCTTTTTACCGACAACAGAAAAAAGGAGGAAGTTATCAAATCAATGGTTATATTCATAAGCCAACATTTTTTAGTGGAAATAATAGCATTATGTACAGACAAACAAAACAGTTTGTTTCTATAGTAATGTATTTACATTACATATTGAGTGCGTTGTCCGACCATTACGACCAGATGTTATGTTAATGGGCTGTTAGCATTGATTGATTGACGCGGGTTCGATCCCGGTGAATTGATTTTAAGAGAGTTTAATTGTGAAAACTTTATGATTCATTTTTATTAATAATTGCTTATTGTCTGGTGCTAGAAAACAATTTAAAGTGGCCTGTTTTTACGTACAGTCTTTTATGATAAATATAAATTATGCTTTTTGTACTTCAAGGCTACCTAAATAGACACGTTAATATAATAACGACGACCTCCGTGGTCGAGTGGCGTACGCACCGGTTTCAAGGTGGCGCTAGCACTGAGGTCCCGGGTTCAATCCCCGGACGGGTCAATGTAGAAACCAACTTTTCTACATTGTCCCGGGTCTGGGTGTTTGTGGTACCTTCGTTGTTTCTTAATTCCGTAACACAAGTGCTTCAGCTACTTACTTTGGGTTCAGAACAATGTATGTTATGTTGTCCGAATTTATTTATTATTATATTATTATTATATAATAAAGACTACTTATTTTCTCAAAGAGCGATTTATTTCAGACAAGTTTATTCATCACTAATTACTTCTGCTTCTTAGGGATGGTTTGATTTGCGCTTATTATAACTAATTAATTCTAATCACAAATGTTTTTTAATAAACTTAGTATGGCAAATTACATACATTATGTCTGTGATTTTGTCTGTCAGTCATTAAAAAAGGTTAAAGATGGATAGATTTACAAAAACATAGTTCATAATTGCAAGTTTTAACCCTGCTTATTTACGGTACATTTAAATCAAAAACCAATATAAATGCGTTACAATATCCCGACCACGTTTGAGAATATTTCTCCTAGCAAATATATCTAAACATCGATTTGTTGGGAAAGCATTTTTATTGGAATACCGTTGTCTGTTACAAACTGTGTGTGTGTGTGTGTGGAATCCGTGTTATTTGACACAAATCGTACCGCGAATTGTATGTACTAGATAAGGCTGTGAAATTCCAAAAACTTACATACATACAGATCAGCACGCCTGTATCCCCGAAGGGTTAGGCAGAGGTGTACCAATGTACACCCACGGTTCGCCGATATGTTTAGGTCCCATGTAATAGGGGGCGAGCCTATTGCCACTAACCGGGCACAAATCCAAACTCCGACCTGCTACTGAGAATTTCATAGAAAAACCCAATGACACCTTGATCGACCTGGGCATCGAACCCAAGACCTCTAGCGTAGCAGTCGCGCTTAGCGCCACTAGGCCAACGAGGCAGCCAAAAACTTATACCTAAGTATTATTTGCCCTCAGGTCACGAACTGCAGTGGCCCATTTGAAAATCTGTCAACGAACTACGGACTCAAGTGGGCCGCTGCAGAGACAACCTGAGCAAATGGGGCATGATAGAATGCTCGCTTACACAATGTGAATGCGGTGCCCCAACTCAAGACAAGGCGCATCTTCTATCCTGCCCGTCTTGCACCACCACCGCCACCCTCGAACCACGAAAACCACCATCACCACGAAAAAGCCATTCAAGTGGCGACTTTCTGGTCAAACAGAATTTAGCGATCATTGACCAGAGAAGAAGAAAACGAATTTGACGGGCCTGTTGGCCCAGCTCAAAAGTATTAGAATTGCATTGTCACCGAAATTATTGTAAACATACAAGTAAGGAGTGAAGGGTACAACTAATATAATATCATTTTTGGTGACGAACAATTCATGCGAACATTTGGATATCAATTATTTAACTATCTCATTTTGAGCTGAAATTTTGTAAACTGATTCTATATCCGATAAACTCTTTACCCATTTTATATAGATATAACCTTTAGGTAACACCCTGTACAGTTCACAATACCTTTAAGACATCCGGAAATAATATAACTTTGACTAATTTCATATCAGTTGTAATCCTGTCTTCTGTATTTGATTAGAATATCTATGTTTCAATATAGTACAGTAGAACGCACATTAATAGCATCAAACAATTTACAAAAAACGACCTTACTGTTCTTTGTAATAAAGGCGCTTTTGGTATCAATGTTACGGACGTGCGGTTGATTGTATGTGTCAAATATTTTTGGTATGTATTATATTCGGATAGTGAATTTTATCAAAGGAAAAATATATGTTGAGGTTTGAGGTTACAGAAATAGATATTATTGTGAAAGAATTGTATTCAAAATATATTATACTAGCTGTGTCCCGCGGTTTCACCCGCGTGAATGACAATTCATACACTATCTTTATAAATTATAGCCTATGTGTTATTCCGATGTATAAGCTACATTATTGTAAAGTTTCATTAAAATCCATTGAGTAGTTTTTGCGTGAAAGAGTAACAACCATCCACACATCCATTCTCGCAAACTTTAACATTTATAATATTAGTAAGGATTATTATAACAATATGATTTCTGAGCCCATATAATAATGATAGATTGTGGATTTGTATAATAGTTCGATAAAATACGAAAGTCAATGACCCAGTCGGTTGTAGTTTGAAAAGGATCATTTCAATTGTTTTAACTGGTAATAACTGAAATTAATTGCTTCGTAACTAATTGAAAAATATATCAGAGATAAATTGGTTTTTGAAATGGATGGAAGCTAATCGATTTTAACCTTTAAATACTACACTGCTTATAATAACATTATTATAATTCTAATATAATATTAGCAATAAAAATAATTAATTTACTTGTTTCTAAAACAACAAAGAAACAACGGTGAAGGAAAACATCGTGAGGAAACCTGGATTCCAAAATTTGGGATCTGAAATCGCCAACCCACAGAGAGCAAGCGTGGTGATCAATGCTCGTGCCTTCTCTACATGGGAAAAGGCCTGTGCCCAGCAGTGGGACGTTTATAGGCTGGATTATACATTATTATATTGTTTCTAAAAGGAGATTTTTCTTCTATTAACTTAAAGTACCTCATTTAATATGAATGTAGATGTTAATTACTTTTACGAAGAAATAGAAAGCAAAAAAACAAACCAGTATGTAGCTTTCA
The DNA here is from genome assembly GCA_905146925.1 of Autographa gamma. NCBI lineage: Eukaryota > Metazoa > Arthropoda > Insecta > Lepidoptera > Noctuidae > Autographa > Autographa gamma. The sequence goes on from LR989875.1 coordinate 2,595,647, forward strand.
TATCTACATACAAAGCGCTTTACGCTTCAAGTTCTTTTTTCATTAAAATATATGAAAGAGCTAGATGAAAATACAGCAAAAAAAGTGCTTAGAGTGTTAGCTTCGTCTAAAGCGGTAGGCGTCTACAAAACTATTTTTATTTTAATCATCTTTATGAAGAAATGTTGGCTTTAGGTATTTTCTATTTTACTATATGTTTTTATGACCAGTAACTGCGAAAAAATATGAAAGATGATTTGTATAAATATTTTTTTTGATAAACGGTAAGTTGAAAACATCGTAAGGAAGCCTTGATTTCAATAATTGGGATCTGAATTCTCCAATTCACAAATTATCAAGTGTGGTGATCAATGCTCGTGCTTTCTCTCTATGGGAAGAGGTGCCCAGCAGTGGGAAGTTTATAGTCTGGTATTTTTATTTACTCTTTCTGTAAGTAACGGTTTATTATGTATATGTATTTTGACAATATCTTTGTTTGTAATGAAGTGTTAAGGCGATACCTAAACCAAGTTCAAGTTTTAAATTAGGTTTTTTTGCTACTCTGTTGTAGTATAAGAGATGGTGATTTTTTGTTTAACAAAATCTCAGTTCGATTTGTGATTACATGTCTATTTATCACGAAACTTTCTACCAAAATAACAACATTAATAAATAGCATTTAAACATATTTAAGTTTCATGTAAACCAATTTTTCCTTTCCAAATGTATCTTATTAGCGAAATACAAGTTAAAGCAAATAACATAGATTTGCAAGACGTACACATAGAACATGTTTTGGCATGATATTAAAACATGTCGTAATGCCTAATTATTTCATATTTTTGGCATGATATTAAAATACTTATATATTCACACTAAATTAATTTAGGGCTTGTAAGTATATAGTGAGTATTTAATTTACTTATTAGTAATATTAGTATAACGGCGAAACTAAAATTAGTTTTAAAAATTCACGCCTATCTTTATCTATTGTTAATACATCATGATTGCTTATTTAATAACATTCTGATTAGAAAAAAACACAATCTAATAAAAAAAAAACTATACAAATCTCATCAAAATAGTACACAAAAGCAACTATAATTCTAGGTTGAATAGTCTGCATGTCTAACTCCATAAATCTAGCTTATCGCGACATCTTCGCCGGCTCTCCGACTACATTTCGTTTACAGTAATAATGCGGTTTCTTTTATCTTTCCTTATTATCTTGGCCCTGTTTATTTCGAAAATTAGAAAATGTGAAACTTGTGTAACGAAGTTTTGTTTTTTGTGGATGTTTTTTTGTTATTATTGTTTAGTGTTTGTTTGTTTAATAGGCAAATGGTTGTGATGGTGGTAAGTGAGCCCAAGGCCATCTTCAATACGAGATCTTTTGAACTAAAAATATCTGTAATAGTAAATAATAGCTGAAGTGTATGATTGATTGAACTCGCTTAACTCAATAAATATTAGCTAGAAGTGATAAATAAAGTTAAATGAGCATGTTAGGTTAAAGCCGTCAAACTCCCATACTAAAGATCTGATTTAAAAAAAAACTGCAAGCATTGATTAGAAAAAAATACCATTTTTTAAGAAACGAACAGTATATTTAAAATCACTCTAAAAACTGTAGTAATTAAAATTGTTTTTAAAATGGCGAAGCATTACTAGTGTTATATATTCTCTTAGAAACTTTTATATTGTAAAATTAAATTTGAAGTATGATTTAAAATCATTAAGTCGAGTACATCAAATAATTTGTCTATTTATGTCAGAGATACTTAAAATGATTAGTATTGCATAATAAACCGAGGGGTCACAGTTCACCATCTAATCACAGTTAAGGAGTTATATTAATAGTTTAATAGCATTTAGTTAATAGATTATGATCGGCGCCGTAAATCATTTGCCCGGGTTCAGATTGAAGGAGTTTGGGTTCGATATTATACTAATATTAATGGTTGTTATAAACTGTCTATTTATTTATTTGCGGAGACCCTAAAGCGGCGAAAGTACAGGGTGTTACAAAACCCCTGTCCGACCCGAAAGGGGGATACAGGGTGCACCATCACATGGCCAAATAAAATGTTAAATTTGGAATAAGTATTCATTTTTTTTTTTGATGGAGATCTTTGCAGTAAGCCTGAGCGCAGGCTTTGACTGCTTCACCGGACTTTTGGCGAGGAACTTAAGGCATCCAGCCAGAGCAATAGGAAAAACGAACTACGTTAGCAACGTCTACGAAAATAACAATAATAATGAACTTTGAAGATCGGACAGGGGTTTTGTAACACCCTGTATAATAACATTGTGGGCAATTATATTTTCGAGCCGTTTGGGGTTGAAACGCTCGGGTCATGGGGTCCGAGTGCACGAAATCTTTTTAAAGAACTTTCCAAACGTTTGGTAGAACCTACTCGTGATCAGAGGGCTGGTTTGTTCCTTGCACAGAGAATCGGCATAGCCATTCAACGTGGCAATGCTGCCAGGCGCCAGCCTTCTGGGCACGTTCCCCGCCATTGACAAGGATGACGATGAGTTCTTTGAGGCCTGTTAGTTTTTATTTATGTAAGTTTTAATTTTAGTATAGTTAGAGTTTGTTCTTATAGTAATAAAAACTAAACAATACTCGTATACGATAACTGTCTATTTTGAGAAGATATAAATTACAGATTAGAATGTTTTATTTTCATTGGTTTTTTTTATTTGTTTCATACATACATACATACATATAATCACGCCTTTTTCCCTTATAGGGGTAGGCAGAGACCACTTCTTTCCACTTGCTACGATCCTTACACACTTGTTTCGCTTTATCCACTTTCATTATTCCCTTCATACATGCTGTTCGGTTTATGGTACTCTTAACACCTACCTGGTACCTGGCATGTTTTCATTCACACTCGCCTTATACACTTTATTCGTCAATCGTTCTTCATTCGTTCTCTTGACATAGCCATTATTTTTTTCGCATATTTGTTTCGCATTAAGGCGCTACCCCGAGCAAATGACTTTGAGCGTTTGACCTCTAAACCCCTCTAAACCCCCTCTTTGCCCCTCTACATATACATCGCTACTTTCTATGAAAATACAACGCCATCTGTTTGATATACCGACGTATTAAGTAGTAAAAATAGTAGACTTATGAATTTATAGACAAAAATATAATCAATCATGTTCGCAAGATTAAAAAAAAAGATAAGAGAAATATATTTTATTTGTATCTAAAATTATAACTCAAGTAATTGAAGACTTCTCAGTGAATCACTTAATGATGTAAAGTTATTTAGTCAGAAAGGTATTGAATGTCTTTTTACAAAAATCTTGTTTCAACCAACTTCGAAAATAGGTGGAGATTTTCAATGCGGATGTTTTTTTTTACGTTTGAGTATTTCTCGAAGTTCGGGATTTCGCAAAGACGGCTGGACCGATTTCAAAAATTATTTTTTTAACCATTTATTCAGTGTGATTCTAACAAGGCACGTATACAGAGCAAAGGCGGGCGGCGAGACTTTTGAAAATTCGGTTCTTGAAGAAAGTATTGCTGTCTCAATACGGCATGATTTGTGAATGTGTGAAAGTTGACAGTGTGTGAGTGTCAAAGCGCGCTCGCATGGAGTAGTACTTAAGAAATACTCTACGCACATAATAAAGGGCAATGGCGAAATAATTGTTGATATAATTCTTATGCGTGATATACAAACGTCTTAATTACAGATTTACATGAAACATAGCGTCTAAGTCCATGAAAGAAATACATTAAATTGGAAATACAATTGATTGAATTGTACTTTGAGTGTTGCCATATGAACGTTAAATCTAAACTAAGTCATACGAATATCTTTGGCTAGTAAACTATGTATAAAAGCTTGCTTTTAGAATATATTGAAGATTTATGAACATAAATAGTCTAACGACATATTATTATTTCTACCCAACATCACCGAAATTAATAAATTACATCAAAATACTATTATGAAAACTTCAATCTAGCATGGCAACAACAACGGATACAATCAATGTGAAATTTTGCGTCATGCCAGTGACATTGTCTTGCACGTCACTTTGCTTGTGCGCACCAAAATCTTTGTTTGCGCATTTGTTTTTTCTATTATTTTGCTTTTTGACTTGGACTGCTTATGGACTTTCAAGATTTCTCCCTGTGCTAGCCAAAGGACTCCGATTACCCACCACTTATGACGAAATTTTGCTGTGATGTTTGACTCCGATTTTAAATTAAATTGGATTTTATTACGTGAAAAAGAACGATTTATTTTTCACGATTTGAAGTCTTTTAAAGCCTCTTTGCACCTGCTGGTTTCCTGGATAATATCGTGATAAGGAAGGATGAAAAATAAATGTATTTGAATTAATGCTGTTTCTTTTTTCATACATGCTTTTGATCATCTATTTTATAGACTATTTTTGTGCAGTAAACAATATAACAAGAAAGCCTATAAGAAAACATTAACATATTCTGTCAGGATTATTAAAAAAAACTCTGATTATAACTCTTTACAAGTATTATCAAAGCTATAGGCCAGGGAAAACCTAGATAATTATATCTCTAGAAATAAGTATAAAACAACCGCATTAAATCTTTTGAATAGTATATTTCACAAGGTTTACTTTTTCAGAATCAAAGACTTTTTCAACATATTTCCTATGAATTTCTGTCATATAAATGCAAGGTCGGGCAAAAGTAATTAATTGCTTACGAGGGCCCATTAATTTCACTCATAAATAACTGAATTTAATAAAAACAAAGTACCATTCTATCAATTGTATTTCCTATTTTATATATTTTTTTCATAGACTTAGACGCTATTTAAATAAAACTTCAAAAAACTAACATATTATTTCATGTAAAGTAATTAAGACATTTGTAGACGCATAAGAATTATTTCGACCTCTTGATAGTTGGACATATTTAAACAAATATAAATATGTTATGAAATAAAACTACTAATTATAAACCGCGAAAAAATCCGTAAAAAGTAGTTTTATTCAATGTCAGATTTAAAAAAAATCTTAAAACATAAATAAAGCTCGCCCCCTATTACTTACATGTGACCTAAACATATCGGCGAATTGTGGGTGTACATTGGTACACCTCTGCCTAACCCTTCGGGGATACCGGCGTGATGATATTATGTTATGTAAAACATAAATATGTATTCCATGCTATTTGAATTTTATCACCAGTGCCGTGTGTAAAACTACATAGGGCTATCAATGACTTTTTGACAGTTGTCATAATATTAAATTGTAAATGACATTTCAAATAAAAAACCGACGTGCTCTCACGTCGAGAGCCTACGGCTGACTGCTGGATCGCCGCCGCCGCGAGTGTGTTTATGTTGTGAATTTGACCATTTTTAGGAATAATTTGAATTATAAAATAGATGTTTGGTCTTTTTGAAAAACAAAGCTGATTAAAATGTTAAGAATAAAATCCTCTATCAGTTGGTATAAGTTACATTAATAAAATACGTGTAAATCGTGAGCCTATGCAAGGAATAAATTTTGATAGACCATTTTTAAAATGAGTACTACTAAATATTCGCTGCATTAAAAAGAAAAAAACCCTGTCTAAATTAAAGACAACATATTAAATAATGATTTGGTATAACAGTGAATTTGATATATGTTTTAAATATCGAGTTTATAGCTTAATAAAACTCCGCTTTTGCGCATTTTGCTCGAGGGAGCGCCTTAAAAGATATTACATTGGGCAAATCATTATAGGGAAAGGATAGGCAGGTGATAGGTTTTTGTGCATATTTTTGAGGTTTCACGTGTATTTTAAGAGTAAGCGAATTTTAACTGAATGTGTTTTTATTATTTTCGATAAACAGAAATAAAAGACTTATGTGGTAGAAAAACAGTACGAAACAACATAGATGATTATTACATAGATGTACAACATTATAATTTTATGAAATATATGTATTTTTTTTGACAGGCCTGTTGGTCTAGTGGTTAGTGATTCTGACTGCTATACCGGAGGTCGTGAGTTCGATTCCCACTCTGAACAAATGTTTGTGAGATGAGCACGATCATTTGTTCTGTGTCTGGCTGTAATTTATCTATAATATGTATGCATTTCGAAATATATAAGTATGTTTAGGTATCAGTTGTCTGGTTACCATAACACAAGCTCTGCTTAGCTTGGGATGAGATAACCGTGTATGAGATGTCCCAGGATATTATTATTATAAATTATTATTATTTTTCAGTCTAAACTTAAAAAAAAAACTATTGTTAAACGTGCAAAACGTGTGACTACTATAAGAAGCTAAAGATTATTTAAAACAACACCTCTCTAGATGTAACTCTAACAAATAAACCGGTTTTCTCACTAACTCAAGATAAAACAAAAGGATTTTCCGCTGAGTTAAAGCAAACCGGTTTCACTATAATATGTTTTCATGTAGATCCTTATCTCTCTAAGTGAATATCACAAGAAATAAAGTGCTCCGCTGTGAACCGCGAACAAGGAAGTTTAATTTAAGACGCATATGAAAATGTTTGAAGAAAATGCGGGTTTTCCCGGTTTGTAATAGAAATAAGCTGAATTCAGACGTTCGAATTATTCATTTAAAGATAGTTTGATAATGAATGTAGGTCTTTGCTAATCAAAATAAAAAAAAAATTCCTCATAATTATTTTAAATAAATTTGGTAACGTACACTTCGTTCATCGACTCACATGCTTATTTTGCTATATTTTAAGTCAATTGGTCAAGTCGTTTAGAAGGAATTGGCTGTGACAGACGAACACATGGAAACACAAGAGATCTTATAACAGTTCCGTACCTCGAAGTAAAAACATAAACTATAAAGCACAACTATTAACTAAATATGAAGATACACTAGTAATATTAAAGTACTATCAAAACATTTCAAATTCTTTTTATTTGGCAAGAAATAATCGAGAAACTATGTCTCATATACAAGTTTCATTAGATTGTAAATTCTTTACATACATAATTTTGCTCTTATGGAACGTTGAATCAAATAAATTAATCACTTTTTCTAACAAGGAAAACTAAAACTCATTTAAAAAAAGACGTCCATTTTGAAAATGTTGTTCGTTTCATATAACGTAGTTTGTTTCGTCGCTTCCAAGTAATCTAAAGTTGTGAAGGTTAATGTTTAATTTAGACTTTACTGGAAGCAGGTGTTGCCATCTGTATCCTTATGTATTACTTTCAAACTGGCTTTATTTTGGCAATTTTGGGGTCCATTGACCTTTTAACTAACTGGACAAGTACAAACTTAATTAAATGTAAAATAAATTAATTGAATAAAATCTCATTGAATGTACTTATTATAATAGATGACATTGCTGACATGTTGTTTTTTCCTGCAATTTCTTTTTAAACCTTATTTTTTAACCGAAAAACTTATCAAGAGTCACGTCTGACAGATTTTGTATTGTAATTCCAGCCTATAAACGTCCCACTGCTGGGCACAGGCCTCTTCCCATATAGAGAAGGCATGAGCATTGATCACCACGCTTGCTCTCTGCGGATTGGCGATTTCAGATCCCAATTTTGGAATCCAGGTTTCCTCACGATATTTTCCTTCACCGTATGTCAGAAGTGTCTTAGAATAATTAAGAAAGTACATATAACTATAAAAAGTTACATTGGTACTTGGCCGGGTTCGAACCTGCAACCTCGTGCATACAAATCCGTTCATTGAACCGCTAGGCCACCACGACTTTTGTATTGAAGAACTGTAAAAAATTCAAAGTTGTTCCTAGAAAAATTTTACCAATGAATTAATGAATGTTACTTCTTTTTAAAGATATATGTAATCAAGTATAGATTATAAGAGCATGTGCTTTGCAGTGGGACCAAGTATTCTTATTAATGCACTTCTAAAAGCACCACCTTATTTTCATAACTCTTCTAAATAAAAAGCTTACAATATACACGTGTCGTAAATAAACGACAGTACCTAATAAGCAAACGTCAAAACTTCACAGCAAACTAACTGTATCCCAATTATCTAAAGTTAAAAACCACAATCTAGTATGTAGCTACCAACAGTACCCTATCACATGCCGAACGAACCACAGATAAGGGCCAACACTCACTAATTTCGTTAAAATACGGGTACCAAAAAGTACCAAAATGGTGAACTTTATGTGCCCAAAACTCGTCAACTCTGACCTTATTACAATGTTTTAATGTCTTTTTCCTGTAACGGTATTTTATTTCAAAGGTGTTGAAAACAACGCCATCTAGTGAGAGAGGTTGGGGGTTGGGAGTTCGGTAAATGGTTTTGGAAAAGTTTTTTTCGGTAATTCGGTTAGGTGGTAAAAAAGTATACTTATCCAATTTTTTGAGTTTAGATTTTAATTATTATTCAACTGACGAAAATAAATATACCGGTGTATTAGAGAAATTATAATAACTGAGATTTACGTTCACCAAGAAATAACAAAAAAAAATCGAACTTAGCTATGATCTCTTACCTTTGAGAAACATGAGTTATTTTTTTTTGTTTTTATATCTAAAATAATCGTTAGTTATAAGTATGTATTTTATTTATTATTTACTAGCTGTGCTCTGCGGTTTCACACGCATGAATGTCTATGTCCCGTTCCCGGTCTCTTTATGTTATTCAGGGCGCAGATGAATCACTATCGTAGCAAAGGTCAGGATTACTTTTTTTTTCACCGAGCAATTTTCCAATTTTTTTTTTTCATAAGAACCTTCTCCTGATTATAACTAACACAACAAAAAAAGAATTGGCGAAATCGGTCCAGGCGTTATTGAGTTATGCGCTTACCAACACATTTTGCGATTCATTTTTATATATAAGATATTTGGTTATATCATCTACGTTTTTAAACAACTTAATTTAAGTTATAACGCTTAAAATAATTTCAACCTAAATAACATATTTAGCTAGTTACTAAGTCATTACATTTTAATAACGCCAAAGTGAAAATGTCAAATGTTTAACTTTGAAGAGATAATTAAAATCTTGGAATACCAATGAACGAATAAAATATATTAGATATTCACAGAAATTCGCATATTCTGCAGATTAATATTTATACGAGGGCTTTTTAGATTTTTATTAGTTTTTAGATAAAGATACAGGTCATAATAAACATATTTCTTTGGATACTTTACCTAAACACTAAATTATTTATTATTTCTTTTGAAAGTCTGCGCTGTTTAATACTACAAAACATATATATTATTACATTTAGTCATCATATGAAATGACAATGAGTGTCAAACCAGCACAAACGCGATCGTATTACATATTATACATAACATATTTCTTATACTACCTTCTGCCTCCATCATCAGACTAGGGCAAAAGTGCCGCAACATCATAATAAGAATCATTTATTTGACTGAAATATGAGTACAGTACAGATCTAACGTTTTAGATTTTCACCGAATAATATTTCATCTCAGTAAAATCAAAAAATAATTCTAATATGGATGGCAATATTTAACCTAAATATAACTTACTAGCGGCCCGCCCCGGCTTTGCTCGGGTGCAACGCTGATACCTACACTATATATCTGTTGCAGACAAATAGTATAATATGGCATTATACATACGGCGTCGTCAGTTTAAAAACGTTTGCGGTTATGTAATATGCCGAAGGCAAAATGTCAAATCATTCAATCGTTATAATGCGACGTTAGTGTTATTTTAGGGTGACTATGCTCATTAAAATCTCGAGAAAAACTTTGAATTACATACGTCGTCGCTCGCTTCGCTCGCTCTGTTGCAAGGTCACAATATCTAACCTAACCTAACCTATTGATCTCTGTCACAAAGTCGAACCTAATCAAGCAATTGATTTCTGAGCCTATGAATATATGAATATTCGATAAAATACATGGTTTTTTGACCAAAAATGCTCTGCAGGAGTCCTTCACGACCCAGGGTCTATGGATACCTTAGCATTTTTGACGTGCCGGATAACCTTAATAACTAAATACTTCAATTTGCCTCGGCATTATGTATATGGTGTTTAAATTTTCGATGAAATGTTGAGGCATATTATAAAGTGACACGGCAATCTACATTTTGCCTTGGGCATATTACATAACCGCAAACGTTTTTAAACTGACGATGCCGTATGTAAAATGCCAAATTATACTATTTGTCTGCGACATATCTACACAATCATAAAGTTCTGTACTGAGAAGCACAGCCTTCGACGCACTACTTGGTATAGGCACGCGCCCCCCGGCCCCCCGGTCGTTACCGCCGCAACCGCGATGTCCCTGCATTTTAAATTTGTAATATCTTCGAAAATATTCATTTAAATTACATGCTGTAAAGGGCAATATTGATCTATATTACATGCACAATTTATTAAAGGTACTTAATTGGATAAGGATTAATACTGTATAGCTTAAAATCGCTTTTTCGTAAATACGTAATAAATAAACGATAAAAAATGGTTATTGTGGGTTATCCTCAAGAGATAGACATATGCCATCGCGGACTTTTTTGTAGATCTTTTTAAGGTGCACAATACTGTAGTACATTATTTTGATCTATCTCGTAGGGTTCAGCCAGCGTTTGCAATGTAAGCGCAAAAAATTTGTTCATTTACTAAAATCTCTAAGATTATCCGTGTTCCTCTACTATATTATGCATGTATTATACATATAAACCTTCCTCGTGAATAACTCTATCTATTAAAAAAAACTGCATCAAAATCCGTTGCGTAGTTTTAAAGATTTAAGCATACATAGGGACAGACAGCGGGAAGCGACTTTATTTTATACTATATAAACCTTCCTCGTGAATAACTCTATCTATTAAAAAAAACTGCATCAAAATCCGTTGCGTAGTTTTAAAGATTTAAGCATACATAGGGACAGACAGCGGGAAGCGACTTTATTTTATACTATGTAGTGATGCCATGTACTGCAAGTTGTTGGAAAATCCAAGAAAAAATCTATGTTTTAACAATACCATAAACGAACATAATATTCAAATTCCTTCAACAGCCAACATGGCTACTAGCCGCAATACAGAAACTAAACTAAAAACATTAAACTAAACTAAACTAACTTTGGTTAGTTCATGTTCTACACGGTTTAGTCTAGAATTCGCTCGAATAACTATTATAACGCTTCCCCTAAAAGATGGGAGCAGAACTGTAATTTGGTAGTCACAATGAAATTCCGAAATTTCTATGGGCGCCTTAGTATGGGAACTATAACCACGCTGTACAGAAACAAAATAAGGTGAAATAGACAGATTAATGCAATAGTTTAACAACTTAACTGTCCCGCCAGTAGATACAATAGTTAAACAATGGAGATGTTCATATGTGACTCACGGGACAGGGTAGTATGGGTTGCATTACTGTGGGTATAGTCTGAAGTTACGCAAGAGAATGTCTGGAAGGATATGGGGAAGACATTTGACCAGAATGTGGCATTGTTTTTTGACCTACTAATGTTTAATACCGCAATAAAAAAGGTATCTGAAATTAAAAGTGGGGTATAACTTAACAATTTAAATCGTAAGTTTATGTACACCTTTATTGGCTTCTACTGTCAAGCCAATTTTTCGTCGAATAGACTAGTGGTATAGGTCACCATGGCAATTACTACTGCGTAAAGTGTTGCGGGTTCGATCCTCCTAAGGGACAAATATTCGTGTGATGGGCAGATGATACTTCCAAATATGGCCGTTCTTTATGTAAGAAAATAGGTATACCTTGTGATATAGGGATAAATAAAACCAGGACTAATTAAAAAAATGACCTTATGTTTAATGAATTTTTGATTTTTGATCATGTACTAACTCGAAAGAAACTAAAAATACAAAATCCTTTATTCCTTATTCCTCTGAAAAATACATTTTCACATTGGTACCAACCCCGAATCAAACCCACTAACTTATGCACGCGAATCCGGTAGCCACCACAAATCAACCACAACAATAATAACTTGACCACCGAAAACCAACTAACATACATTTTTACCAACCGCAGGTGACATCCGGAACCGGATCTCGGAATCCGGGTAGTTTTGTTCCGCATCCGTATTGGTATCGCGGTCACGTCTCTTTGCGGATTTACCGGATGTGCCGGATGTGGCCCAGGGGATCGATAAATATGAACTATTTGTGCACGAAATGCATCCAATTTTTGTGGATATCGGATTGAGATAAAAGGTAATGTTTTTAATGCAGGTAATACTCGTAATTACTATATTCTGATTTTTGCTTTGGGCACTGTCCGCGTAATTTTCACTGCAAAAGCTTATGCATTATGCATATAATTAGGATTTCTGATAAAGGTTTTCCGTGTACAAAGTTGTGATAATATCGATTTATTGGTTAACCTTAGGAAGCGTAACAAACTTACAAGTAGCTTTATTTTCTTCACTAAGAACAGCGTATAGGTTCAAAAAAAAATATTCTGTTCAAAGTTGTCTTTGTGTTCTAAGCTGAAGGTAGAAAGATTAATGTCAGTCTGATAAAGTTGACTACCAAATAAGTTCATAAACAGCAAACAAGAATGAGATTATCAAATGTAATATTTAATGTAAACATAATATCATTTTAGCAGATTATTACATTTATATAAAGTTCTACTCAAACAAAGTCGCATGTACACCCTAGTTCCCACCCATATAATTACAATACATAACCTTATACAACCTTGCATAATTTACCGACACAACATTCTTCACATTTACAAAAAAAATACACAAATATATTTGCAATCAGCCAGTTTTACTCGACCTCCCGTAGACTGAAACCCCTCCCCTATTTATAGGTATTTTGTGGTTCAAAGAGGGGGGTTGGAAGGGCAAGATATGTTAGTGTTATTATACATAATGTGACAGTCAATTTATCTTTGTCACGTGCGAAGTGACGATGGAAATGGATGCCTAGTTATGATAAATGTGTGTTTGTTGTCGCTGAGTAAATCTGATAGAACGTTTGAGTACATTTTGGGTGTTTATGGAGTTGTAAATGCTTTGGTTGTGTCCTTGAAGGTGATAAGAGAAGGTGGTATGTATAATACGAGTCTAAAAACGTTTGATGAGCACTGGCAGCCTTTCATGTGGAGAAGGTTCGAGCATTGATGACCACATCTGCTCATTGCAATTTGGCGAATCATATTCCAATTTTTTTAATATATTATACCTCATTATTTTTGGCTGCACTGTAAGTGTCTTAGGATAATTAAGAAAGTCGGCCTATAAATGTCCCACTGCTGGGCACAGGCCTCTTCCCATATAGAGAAGGCACGAGCATTGATCACCACGCTTGCTCATTGCAGACTTTAGATTTCAGAATAAAATAATTGGAACTTATTTGTCATACTATGCTTGTTTTCAACGTTTTCCAATATTGTTCTTCAATAATAAATAAATAACATACATGAAACTCTGAAAAATGTTATATTGCTATTTGGCCTGTATTCGGTTACGCAGAATGTTTTCAATAACTTTAGCATTACACAATGTAAGTCCTAGTATAATGTCACTTTGACAGCTGTCAAACCCCTATTCTCTTGCTAATCTCAGTATAGTAGTCTCATCTTACAATTAATTTAGCAAAACAACTAATAAACATAGCAATTAGCTCATGTCTGAGCTAATTGCCACATAGAGTATAAAACGGACAAGATAATTAGATAATTAGTGTTCCTATGTAATTAGGTGTGTACTAGTAACTAAACTGTCTTGTTAGGAGTACTAGATAGGTCATTAGGACTTACCAAAGTAATAAGGTAATGCAATAAATATTACGATATAGCTTTAATTTATTGTAATTATAAACTGGAATCAATATTTGTGCTGTGCAGTTTATACAGTTGTTTTTTAGTCCAGGTGAATTTTGTGAATTTGATAAATAATAAAAAGTATATTGATGAATAAATAAATGAATATTTGAAAACCTCCGTGGTCGAGTGGCGTACGCACCGGTTCAAGGTGCTGCCAACACTGAGGTGCCGGGTTCGATCCCCGGACGCGACAATGTGTACCAACTTTTCTACATTGCCTCTGGTCTAGGTGTTAGTGGTACCTTCATTGTTTCTGATTTCCATAACACAAGTGATTTAGCTACTTACTTTCGGTTCAGAGCAATGTGTGCTATGTTGTCATTTATTCGTTTATTTATATTAAACAAACACATAGCGATAACTATTTTTAACTGTGTCTATAAAAAAAATCTCCGTAAGGCGTTAATTATCCAGAATTTTCAGTAGCCACTTAATACTAAGAAAACACCAAAAACGGTATTAATTAAACAGTACCTTATCTTAAAACTGTAAAACATACTTTGTTACTCTAATTAAAATTTCCTTTAAAATCTTTTGTAAAAGATTTTATCTTTTATCTTTTATTTGTGACGTCACGAAGTGCTACATGCTTTTAACATCGTCTCGTTGTTTCAGTATAAGGTTTCTATGTTCAGCTTCAAAAACAACACTTTTATATTCTTTTAAAAGCTAAATATAGTGGAAGGAAATGATTATACTTTTCTAGGGATTGGAGTCTATTTGAAACTACTTAGTAGAGCCATTTAAAAAGGAAATGTTTTTTGATTTAACCTAGTGGGCAATTATATTTTTGAGCCGTTTGGGGTTGAAACGCTCGGGTCTTGGGGTCCGACTGCACGACATCTTTTTAAAGAACTTTCCAAACGTTTGTTAGATTCTACTCGTGATCAGAGGGCTGGTTTGTTCCTTGCACAGAGAATCGGCATAGCCATTCAACGTGTCAATGCTGCCAGCCTTCTGGGCATTGACAAGGATGACGATGAGTTTTTTGACGCTTGTTAGTTTTTATTTAAGTAAGTTTTAATTTTAGTATAGTTAGAGTTTCTTCTTATATTAGATTTAATTGTGTATAATTAAAAATAAGTACATATTTTGAAATCTTGTGAAAAAACAACTAATTTAAAAACAAACAACAAAACTTAAGTCCCAAAAATAAACGTGAAACCTTTACCAAAAATATACATTTCCCAACACCTGTGAAACCTTATTTCGATAACGTTTGTCAGTTGCTTTTAACACCTCTATTATTGCAATATCGATACCCTTGGGCTCAGCTGCTTCGTTATCGGGTCCCAAGCGACCTGGTCGGAGTTCGTACCCAATCATTGGTATTTTGAATTTCAATGTAGTGTGATAATGTTTAAATTGTACGGCCGGGTATTGGGTAGAAGAGTATTTTAGATTTTATTTGCTTTAATAAAGTATTATTTTTTTGTGCTATTTACGATTGGTATTTTTTTTGTTTTGCTGTTATTTCCAAGCTCTAAAGTAATATGCATAGCAAAGTAGTTAGAAAACTAAATATTTATAATATAATAGGTATTTAACCTCCAAATGAAACTTTCCTTTTTAATTTTTTTTATTATTTAATTATTAGTCACTTGGGGCGTTATTGAGTAATAAATAATCATTTAAAAAAATGTAAGTTATAAATTAAAATTGTTTTTCTTTGTTCTAGTAATAACTGATCTGACTCTGGTCTTGGTATATATATCTAGATTAGATATGTAGATAACTACAGGTATGTCGATTTAATAATTTCTCAAATCGTAAGGCTCGTAAAGACAGTACAGGTATGCAAAACAATGACAAAAATATAAATTAAAAAATAAAGTACATCAACCTAGATTACGAACAAAAAATATTTCAGGCATTTCAAGTATTTTTATCCCAAAAACTCAACATTTAAATATTCTATTTTTAACCCAGGTAAACTCACATGCAAAGCTAACACACGTAAGGTAACCAATTCCGGCTGAAACCGCCCCGTAGGGTGATTTCAAAACTATAGCAACACCGAGGTAATTAGGGTATATCCCAGGGGTAGTTTTATGAAATACGTGTTCGTGTAAATGTATTGTGCAATGCCAGCTTCTATATTCACCTTTCATATGCTTTTACATGTAGAATTGTGTGCTAATTCCGTACCTATGTACAATTCTGTTTGGCGAGTTTTGTGTTCAAAATTTGCAGGTGCTTGTTGGAGAACTAATTGGGTTTAATTAGGATAAAATTCTTGTTATTAATTATGGACTTATAGCAAAAATTATAGATGATTTATTATGTTGATGTTCATCTACTAGATAGGTATTTAGTTAATTTATGTTAGTGTAGTCGTCTTATGAGCAAAGACATGTAACTCTGCAAAAATGTAATAGATTTTTTTTTAAATTAATAAAGAAATGGCTGATATTGTTTAAATTACGATTTATATCCTCTATAACTTCAAATACCTATACTTACCTTGTTTTTAAAAAAACTACTTTGGTTTGGAAATTAATATAGAAAATTATGTAGGTATGTATGTCTATAATAGTGAATCTGTATTTCCCTTCCTAATAACGAATTTATAGGTAGACGACGACATTTCTAAACTTTTCGATTATAATCAGAAACAAATCTAAGAGCCATAAAACAAAGTAGGTATAGAGCGCTATATTATTTAAAATATAAACTCTTTGAATGGTTAAACTGTGTGTCTAATAATTAAAACAAATGTTTAACTATTGTTAAAAAAAAATACTGCACCACCTAAGTATTAAGGCGCAATTTATCACAAAATATATTTCACTTGTTCCATCTCTACATGAAAAGAGGCCTGTGTCCAACAGTGGGACATTTGTAGGCTTTTTATATTACACACATAGGTGTCAATTAAAACGAAAATGTGAAAAACTCTTTTAACCGAAAATCAATAATAGGTTCTTTTATACAATTTTGATAACATACTATAGATTAAGTCTATATATCTCAGAGTCTGGATGAGGCTGGCATAGAACCGTATAATATGCCACGAAAAAAGCTAGGCCTATGCCCAGCAGTGGGAGGAAAAGGGCTGTGGATGATAATATATCTCAATTTAAAATCTCTTAACTACAGTCATCTTATAACTAACCATAGTTTTACGATTAAGTCAATATAATATTCCTGGACAATTCACACATGGTAATCTGATCCCATGCTAAGCTCTAAGAGAGCTTGTGTTATGGTAACCAGACAACTGATAAACATACTTATATATTTCTAAATACATACATATTATAGATAAATTACACCCAGACCAGAATAAATGATCGTGCTCATCACACAAACATTTGTCCTGAGTGGGAATCGAACCCACGACCTCCGGTATAGCAGTCAGGGTCACTAACCACTAGACCAACCGGCCCGTCATAATATCTACAATATATCTACATTTAAAATCTCCTAACTACACTGCAGAATACCTATCCGTAGTTATACACTTTTCATCGCCACACACAACCCATCTTTAATTCTGCCTACACCACAACAAGACTGGTAAAACCTTCTCCTCAATTTCGGTTCCTGAACGAACAACGGGCGTCCGGATTACATTGGAACGTGTGGGCTTGGACTCTGAGTATTAATAAGATAAAGTAAAACATGCTTTTTTATTTATTTATTATAAAAAATCGTGGTGGCCTAGCGGTCTAATGAACGGATTTGTATGCACGAGGTTGCAGGTTCGAACCCGGGCAAGTACCAATGTAACTTTTCAAAGTTATATATACTTTCTTAATTATTCTAAGACACTTCTGACTTAACGGTGATGGAAAACATCGTGAGGAAACCTGGATTCCAAAATTGGGATCTGAAATCGCCAATCCGCAGAGAGCAAGCGTGGTGATCAATGCTCGTGCCTTCTCCATATGGGAGGATTCCTGTGCCCAGTAGTGGGACGTTTATAGGCTGGAATTATTATTAAAAATGGAAATAATAGAATCGAAAACATAAAATATCACCAACTGCACAACAATTTGTTGTCGATAATAGCGCTCTTTAGTAACAAAATTATTTAGTAATTGCGTAGATATCTATTACATAATATAATATGACACGTATTATTGTTTCTCACTTAATGTATACTTAAAAGGGATAAATAGGTCTCTACTTGTGAGAGGGCTAGTTTGTTTCTTGCTCAGAGAATCGGTAGTGCCATTCAACATTGCAATGCTACCAGCCTTCTGGGCACGGTCCCGTCATTGACAAGGATGACGATGAATTTTTTGCCGGTTAGTTTTATTTATGTATATAAGTTTTAATTTTAGTAGTATAAGGTTAGATTTAAGTAATAAAAGTTATATGCGTGTGGAGTTTGTTGCGCCGTTTCTTAGGAAGCGGTGTAAGGTGGGCGAATTGGGATCGGTTCTCTATCTTTCTATTAAACCTGTCTTGTCCCACTAAAGTACGAAGGCCTACCTCTCCCTCATCCAAGTTCTTCTGTCTTGAACTATGTTGGGTCAGAACAGAGTTTTATTATTTATTTAAAATGATACCTCGTCAAATGAATACTCTAAGAGGAGTTCCGTAATACAAACTGGGCCACGGCTTCTGGTCTAAAATCTACATTGAGGGCGATACAGAATTATCTACTTAAGGTCGTGAGCACACGTGAAGCGAAAATAATATAGATTATAACACTAGAAAAATAAAGTAAAAATAAAATCAAAATCAAATCAATCAAAATGTTTTTATTCCTCATAAACCAAAAAAAGGCGCTCAAGAAACGTTACGTTAAATCTACTGATACTAGTTGCTAAATAAAATAAATAGCCTCAATAAAAAGGTTTTTACAATTAAAATGTTCCGATATTAGTATTTAGTTTTTGGTCGTTCTACAGATGATTGCACAAAATCAATGATCTGAACGATGATGACGATTGTCAGTTACACTGTAACGTTAATTATCTAGCTACCCACTGACTTTAAAATAGCGAAATTGCACCCCAGCAATATTGTAACGTACGTTATTTACTAAAGAAATAGAATAAGAGAATAATGAGTTACTGAGAGGCGCCAATGCGTAGTAAATAATAAAAAAAAACCTACCTAAATGTGGTCACATTTTTTGCGAAATATATTTTATATTTCCGAAAAATATATTTATAGCTTCTAGTGGTACACAATCCTATCCACCAGCGTTCTCTCATTAACTAAACAAGCGTCAAAGTATTCCCCGGACAGTAGATATTTTAACAAATTCTTTAAAATATAAGCTTTTCCGTCTATTTCTCTATCCCGGAATATAATGACGACATTTTTAATGTAATCCTTGGTTTTAGTAATATTACAGTGGAGAATAAAAATAGGTTAATGTAAAGTTATAATTTTTTTTTTCCTTAAACATTTTCAATGTTTTCATGTGTGGTGTGAGTAAAAAGTGTTGAGTGTTTCATTAGACGAACCTTGTTACATACGTCAATTAGTATTTTGAAACCATTAAAGACCTACGTATGTTTCGGAGTTAGTAATCAGGCAATATTATTTTATAAACTGGCTATTATTTTCCAACTTATTTTACAAACGAGGATTTCGAAATTCTATTGTATTGATTTAGGTAAGTCAACTCTCAAAAGTCTGTGAGTTTGCTTACCTAAATCGATTATGAGGAATCACTCAAGTTACCAATAACGTTCTGACTGATAAAAGTTGACCATAGGTATACCTATGGTCAACTTATACTTCTTTTTGGAAAATAAGTTGGAAAATAATAATAGCCACTGTTCAAAATAATATTGTCTAATTACTAACTCCGAAACATACGTAGGTTTTTAATGGGTTAAAAATACCTATTAATTGACTTATATTTAGGGGATCTACAAAAATCGGTTTTAACAGCTATTTATTAAGAAGCATTTTAGATTATCCAGTACATACATCCAGAGAAAGCTTAAATACGACACGACAAAACCAACTTACAAATTCATAATTCCACTTCACACCAAATTAATGTACACACGATTTGTGTCTCACAAGTCAGCTTATGCACTGCAGTGCACACTAATGTGTACACCGGAATTATTCCGCATGATCGCCTGCTAGCGTGTATCAGATAATTGCACGGACGTGTAACAGTAGGATGGTAGGATACTGTAGGTTTATACTGTGGTAGATATGTCATATGAGGTTGGGCTGTAAGGAGAATTGTAGATTAATAAATAATTGTGTAAGTTAGCATGGTTATGTTTTGTACGGTGAGGTGCGATATTGTGTAGAAAATTGAGTCTGTTCAGTGCCTACTTTCATTTAACGAAAATTAATAGTTCTTCGCTTCAATTAAACTATTACATCTGCCATATATTGGCGAAACTAAAAAGACAATTCTTCCATTTTAAGAGGCAGAAACCTCGCGGCAAATCTACATAGAGATGATTTACTAATTGTTTTGTTGATTAACGAAATGATTTTGTTAGAGAATACATTCAGTAACCGTTCGGTAGAAATAAATAATTTTATTATTCTTCTGCCAAGGTAGATAATTAGGCAATATATTGAAGCAGTGCTAGTAAATATGGTTAAATTTTTTAATAAATACTTTGTAATGTAACCAACAAAAAAAAACACAGCACACATTTTCTTCAAGAAAATGTTACTTCAAGATTTATTACCCACTCTTTTCTTCAACAATCTTTTACCGACAATTTCTAGAAGTTATAATTTAATGAAGCCAGAGCTCAAACAATCCGGTCAGGCCATTAGTTTTTGTGGGAACTTTAAACTACGGTATTTTTCCTTAAGTTTCTTAAGACTGTATTTAAGTCACATTATTATATTTCACTTTTAGAAAATAGACTACCAGAAAAAATATAGAGATGTCTAGGGCTCTGAATGTGAAGCCAAATCAAGGGTGCCAAAATTAAAATATTTTTTAAGCCTATAGTACAACCAGTCTCCTGTTTGAGTCATGTTTTGTTATTGAGAAAAAATCGATTCTAAGACTTAAAATTTTATATAATAATAATCCAGCCTATAAACGTCCCACTGCTGGGCACAGCCTCTTCTTATATAGGGAAGGCAGGAGCATTGATCACTACGCTTGGTCTCTGCGGATAGGCGATTTCAGACCCCAAATCTTAATCTTAATTGTTAAAATTCTATTGTTATTAAGATAAAAATTGTTAGTCGTTTTGCGAACAATTAACATAATACCATTACTCAAAAGTACCCTAAAAACAAAGGTCATTGTCCAATATAGCTTGCTCTTTCCCACAGGGATTAGTCTTGAAATATATTTGTAGAACCATCTATATTCGTCTCGAAACCCTCTCGACACTATCATTTCAAATCGAGAATCGAGAAAACATTCGACATCACTATCTGACAACCTTAAACCGTTCGAACGTTCCATTTTCAAATAAAGATTTCAACCCGAGGTATTGACGATTGACTTAGATAATGCGCGGCCATTTTTCATTTCAACTTAAGAGGGCCATTGCCAGAGTTTTATTAAAACGTTACCGTTTAAGGGATCGAGTTTAAAATCTGACAACTATCAAAACTGATATTTAAATTAATAAACTTTTAAACTATCGCGCTGCATGTTTATAGTAATATAATACACGGGAATAAGCGCGTACCTATAGTCTGCTTGCGACCACGGCCGGTGTTACCCGGTCGGAAAGTCAAGCCTCAAAAAAAGTATTTATGCATGTTCGCGCGTCCCGTGAATTATATTGATATTTTAATTGTTTTGTCACAGAACATAAAAATCCCTTAAAGTGAAAATGGACATGTGATTGATTGCTTTATTTGTTTATTTGAATACAATTAGCTGGCTCTGCACAGGTGGACAATTAATGAAACCATCGTCGACGGGGATTGTTTTTCTATAAGAATGTGGTTCAATGTATAAGATTATCAATTGACTGGTCCTTTGTACAGGCTTTTTCTAGCTTGGAATAGATAGAGACTTCGAGTGAATTTCAGATTAGATATTATTAATTCAACGCCTTAATCGACATTAGCCTCAACTGATCGCGTTCATTATAATCACTTGAAATCCGGCCTAAACCGACTTCTGTAAAAACAATTTTATTGGAATCTAATTTCATTCCTCACAAGTATTCGGATTATCAGATCTTTAGACATAGATCGATCAATTCTTTTGCCTTGCCGAGCAAAAGTAATTTAAACTTATTATTCTTTTGTGAGAATTTAGCGTTTGTAGTTAAACGGAAATGGTTCCTGATTGATGTATTGTTTTGTGTTTATTGATGGTTGGGGATTTAGTTTTTGGATAAGTGTACAATAAAATATTTTTGTCGAAAGAAATTTTTGAGTTCAGTTTTTAAGTATTATGTATTTATATTTATATATTTATATCAAATAATATAATTGTTTGAGGTCTGCTAGTCTATCTGAGTGAAGTTTACTAAGAACCAGTATTATGTGTTTTATGTAGGATGTGAAGTATAAATAGATTGGTTTCTTAGGTTTACGCGAATGTTAGACATTGAAATAAAACTACGTTTTACGGATTTTTCGCGGTTTATATTAAGATTTTAAGTCCCGACGTTTCGACACCTTTGCAGGTATCATGGTCACGGGTAGACTGAGGTGGTGTTCGTCTTGACGGTTGTTGTTGCTCGTTCTACCTTCATATTTTTATTAATTATTTGTGTTCCGGCCTACGCAATATGAGCTCACGGTGTCTTGAGGTCTTGCAGCGCTGCTCTTGGGTTTGATTTTGAGTTTGTTAATTATTGGATCCCAAGTAGGTGATATCTTCCAGCCGTCTTCTCTATTGAAATTAGGGTGTTTTTTAATCTCAATAGCCTCGCGAAACATCCTAGGTAGGAATTTTGGTTCTTTAGCGAGAATCTGTGGTTTATCAAATCTAATGTAATGGCTGGAGCCTTCAGCATGATCGGCGACTGCAGACTTCGTTGAGCGGCGGTGTTTCACGTCAGCAATGTGTTCTTTTACGCGGGTCCCAGGAGTTTATAAACTAGACTGTGACTGTGGACTCTCTTACATCGGACAAACAAAACGCAGTATAGGGACCTTACTAAATTGTGTCATTAATGAATTTTTAGCATTTATTTAATAAATTTCTTATAAGATGACAAAATATTATATTAGTACGTACAACGTAGAAAGATTCTGTACTAATCTTTTTACTTAAGAACCACCATGAGTAAATGCAGTGGCACCAGCTGCACTTGTGAGACGTGTCTAAAAACCCAGAGGAACGCCCTAATGTTTCAAGAAGTAAAGTGCGCGTTTCGCCTACAAATACTACGAAAATAAAACAACTTGTATGTACTGGTTTCGACAAAGAACGGCACAGTAAAACAACTGAAACAAATATTGATTCGTACCATATACCTAAGTTTCTTTGTCCCTAATTTTTTCTTATTTTTAACTACACAGTAAAGGATCAGTAAGAATATTCTACGGGCCGGTGTAACAGTCAAAGTATGCGCTTAGGTAAACTGCAGTAAACGTTTTCCAAATAAAACTATAGTAAATTTTAAGATTTCAATTTTAATCTTCTGCTTGCTTTGATTAATACTATACCACATTGACGTCAGACGGATTTTGTTAAGCACTTGTACCAATGTTATACATGAAGAGCCCGAAATCCATAACTAACTAATAGAAATATTAGATACATATACTATTTAAATAATGCTAACTTTAACCCAATTAGCCTCATCCTTAAATAATCCGACCTTTAAACATAACCCAACAAGAAACATGACTAAAATTGAGTGCCTGAGCACAACATTTTAATATTCAAACACCGTAGCATAGTGCCACGATCTTCCCAACATAATATATGTATAAATCTGTGTCAGAGTATTTTTTTCTTGCTAGGATCCCCAGGGCCCCCGCGTCAGGTCGTACTGACAAACGGGGGTACACTAAAAGCTTTGGACGTTTCAAAATAAAATCCAGTTTCGCCCCGAATCTGCAGTTTTGAAACACATTTTGGAATTTTAGAATTTTTGTGAATTTTGTTTCTTTTAGAGAAACAGAGTAGGGCTTGTTTTTGTGAGTGGAAAGGATTGCTGTTCTTAATTGGGAGGTGTTCGTTTATTTGGTATAGGGATATAATTGATTTTGGTATCGTTCGATTGTTTCGGAAAGGTTCAATTATATAGTCTGATCTTTGGTAAGGTTTGTGTAGAGTAACCAAAGTAAAAGAAAGTAGTTTTCACTGTTACACGTCTCGTAATTTTGTATTCGTAAAGTAGTTTTTTTCTGTATAATTAAAAATTTTACCAGCAAGATTCTTTTTTTAAAATCTGTAAATATAGCTTATAAGCAAAATCGAATCATATAATTTTATTTTAAGAATTTTGTTAATGCATTAATCATAATCATCTATGTTTCTTTATGATGAAACGATGAAATAACAATAAACGCCTTTCAAGCAACAACAGTTTTTATACTTAAGTAAATTGACTAAAATTCAGAAAGCCCGAATTTACAAAGCGAATAATACAAAAAGCCTAATCACGAAGCCATTATATTTTTATTTGTACCTTTTCATAAAAATCAACCTTTTCTTATCCAACGAGCCGACGGTAAATAAAAATCCTTTATTACCATTAGATACCATTATTTGGCCTAAATAAATACGAAACTTTTCCACAAAGTACGTACAAACAAATAGTTGTTAGCATATGGAAACAAATGCCAAGTTTTCAATCGAAATAAAATGTAATGTACGTCCATTATGCATGAGACAACTGGACCTGCAAATTTGAACTCTAAACTGCAGTTTTGGGGTTGAACTTCAAATGGCTAGAAACGCGGAAGCTAGGGACGTTAGCAACTATGTTCATTGTTCATGCTTAGTTTTTAGTGGATATCAAAGGAAAAATAGAATTATATTTTTAAGTTAGAAAGGCGACGTTATT
Source organism: Autographa gamma (assembly GCA_905146925.1). Classification (NCBI taxonomy): domain Eukaryota; kingdom Metazoa; phylum Arthropoda; class Insecta; order Lepidoptera; family Noctuidae; genus Autographa; species Autographa gamma. Next base: position 2,620,324 of record LR989875.1, read on the forward strand.
AGAGTAATGTTTGAGGTTTTCTGGAAGCCATTTGTGTTATTGTTATAAGCGAATTTCATACTATTTCAATTTTCAGAAATACAATTTTATATTTCCTAGCGATGTTTGTAAGGAAAAAGATATGTGACAATGTTGTTTTAATCAATTTGTAAGCTACATAATAGTTTATAATGATATTTTATAATTGCGACAGTTTTATTAAAGAAACAGGTATTTTTTTATGTTGAACATTAATTCATTTTATAATAATAAAAGTGATTTCACTTGTGGTCTTTCACAATACATATTCATCTTTCCACTTTCATTCATCTCTATTGCTCGTCATCTCAGTATTCACTCCTTTCTTTTTCATGTCATCTGCCACTCAATCGATCCATCTCTTTTCCAATCTTCCTCTGCACTTCCTATGTGAGTATTATCTCTCCTCATTACATGTCCGTTTAAAAATAAAATTAAAGAGAAAATCTTGCTTTGGATGAAAAAAATAATATTAATATGAATAAATTATCGCCAAAAATAGCCAAGACATCGCCTATTTTTTTAACCCAGTGAATCCATGTTCAACTAAACAGGTAAAACATGAGCATAAAGCTAGTATAGATACCTACAATATCTATTGATAAGGTCAAGTCCACATTTAAGAATGATCTCAAGTTCGACACGCCCTCAGGAAATGGAAGCAGCTTAATATCCTGTCAATAGATGGGATATTGACGGCAAAGGCGTTTCAGATATAGATACTTATTGTTACGAGTAACATCAAAAACAGTCGTTGATACGTTTGTATTAACTGGGTAAACCCTGTACCTTAGGTAAAGAGGGCTTTGTATAATCATACTTGGAAGTATAAGCGTAAAATTAAATCTATACAGATAAATAAAATTAGAGTGTCTGTTTGTCATTTCAAATTAACTGATACATATTTAATAAAAGCTTATGAAACTTCGGTATCTACATTAAAAAGTCATTTTTATATTTTGTCTGTTTGACGATATGTCTCTCTGTCTGTTTATTCCGGTTAATCTTTAAAACGTCTGAACCGATTTTAAAACGGATTTTCATAGCAGGTAGCTAATGTTATAAGGAATAACTTAAGGTACTTTTATGATCGAAAATTTATTTATTTTAAAAGAGCATAATTCACTAATGCGTGTGATACCGCGAGAGAAACCTAGTCAAAAAAAAATAAAAAGCATTTATTTAATAACATAATTAATATTTATCACTAAAAAGAACTCATAAGCAAATTATTCAAGAATTCAAACTAAACGTGCCAGGTACTATTAAAAAACTGTGTGCAACTTCCAAATTCAAAAGAATGCTTTATGATTTAAAAACAGTTCGAATCTAAAATGAAATTTAAAATACATGTGTTCTATTTTTAAGAGACAATTCGCATTAACCGTTTAGACTACTTTGACGGTTATATGTATTCGAAATACAAATTTTTAAACGAATTCTTTACAAAGAACCGTTTTGTGCGACGGGTTGAAATTAAATTTCAACTTGACTTTTTGCGATTTTAACTTTAGTTTTACGGTGTCGCGAGCCGTGATTCTAACGACACAGGGTTGTGCTGAAAAGGTAGAATATATGAGATAGTATAATGTCCTTACTATAATATTTATAGCTACTGCATAATTATTGATTATATATATTTATGGAGGTAGGTACACAAAAACACACTTGAAATGAATATCGACCTTAGAAACTTTTTTTATTGTGAGACTGTAGACCTATCTTTATTCTGTTATTTAAGAAATTAATACTGAATTATTGTATTTTATCTGTTAAAAGACAAGTAACTAAACGTGTCATGCGATGAATATCACCGGGAATACAACATGCAGAGGAAGATCAAAATAGAGGTTGGATTGGGTGAAAGATGTCATGAGAAAGAAAGGAATGCTGCGAAGGCTGAGATGATTATAAGAGAATATAATTATATAATATAGCAGAGATGAATCTAAGCTGAATACGCATTGCACCGACCACAAATAATAGGGAAACCGCACGGGGATTGTGAAGAACTGATACAAGCATACCTGATACTATCTAATATCCAATAAAATCAGGGAGAAACTTTCTCTTTTAAGTAAAAATGTAATGATGTTATAAATATTTTATTTGTAACACCCCTAAGTGCCGTGCGTCGCGCACCCTGTATACTCTTCTGTAACATAAATGACACTTGCTGCAGAGATCTGCTAATATATCTTAAATGTATACCTCTGCACCTTGAAGTGGTATGTTTACTTTAAGAGTAGTTTGTTTGACTATAGTATTTTTTGTAATTACTTTTTTTTATTGTTTACAATGGTAGATAACATTATGTAAGGTTTTGGTTTTTCGGTGTAATAAATAAACGTAGACGGCATCATACATTCGTCCGAACTGTAAATTAGTAATTATACTACTCATGGAATCGAAATAAACGTTCAGACCCGACCTGCTGAGACAATTCTGTAGGAAAACTTTGACTTTTTTTTAATTAAAAGTGACCTATGCTGAAAGTATTCGGGGGTCAAACCTGAGACTTTGGAGCTAGCGACTCACACTCAAAAACGAAGGTCATCACATATGCTAATGATAGCCTATTCTATTTAAAAGTTTTATAAATTGAATATCCATTCTTAAACCGCGATCTCAACTTGATATGCAATAATTTAATTTAAAAGCAATGACAAAGAACATAAAAAGACTCAAAGATCAAAGATAAAAATATGTAATACATTTAAACTTGACTACAAAAAGTTAAAGTTACAAGTTCCAGCTCATTCTAACTTACATAACTTAAGTTCTAAATAAAAAATGGCTGCCCTACAAGTTGACAAGCACATAACATATTTTTATTCATGTTTCCAACTCTTGCGAGTAAATTGAAGAAAAGTTTTAATAAGTTATTTCTTTTGACGTACTGTAAGGCATTACGATACGACCCTTTATTTTAGTTTTATTATTAATACATACATATTGAAGAAAGAAAGTAAAAATACATTACTTTTATTATGTAATTCATACTTCATATTTTAACTGCGAAAGTAACTGTCTGTTACACTTTCACTGCTAAACTGCTGATCCGATTTTGTTGAAACTTAGTATGAGGTACGCTGGTAAGTCAAGAGGACATAGGCTACTTTTTACCGCAATAGCCGATACTTTCGCCGGTAAAGCCTAATGCTCTATCTAATGCCATATTTTTTGCAGAAGCATTTAATCTTTTTTTTTTGTGGTGTACGTTAAATTTGAAACGTACTGAAAATAAATTGCTATACATTATAGTCAAACGATTAGATAAAAGCTATTCAAAGTTAATTGCATTTTCAACAACATTGTTACATTTTACAAATAATTTAGTGCTACATTGACTATTCTAAACATGTGAAGAACAAATCAAACATTTTGTGTGCAAATAAATGTATGAAATTAGAAACATTGTTTGCATTTCAAATGTAAATAATTGAAACAGCGTTACAATTAATTTAAATAAATATTTTAATGTTAGTAAATAATTTAGATACTATTTATTAATGAATCAATTAATTTGCTATTTGTTGTAACACTAGCTGTGCTCCTCGGTGTCACCCGTGTTATTTTTAAGGCTAGTAAAGTGATGTTAGGCTTTACCTTCTTGAAGATTACCAAATGCAAAAAGGTTTTCTTGTCATCTAACTGATAATTTCAATGATTTTTTTTTTATTATATTAGTATCGATAAACTAAAAATAATACAATCACAAAGAGACAACTACCTTGAGTACGTAAGATCAAAATGCTACAAAATTGTCGCTTAAAATAATCACCAAATAATAAAAAATAAGTTCTAACAAAAGTGGAGTGAATATACCGACGACCTCTTCAAGACAACGAAACCTCTACTAAGTTTTCTCAAACTCAATTCATTCTTAAAAAATGAGAATAATGTGAGAATTTACGACCAAGTAAGTAAAAATTGCTATTTTTGTATAAAAATTTAAGTTACTCGTATACCGTTATTTTACTACTCTATTATGTATAATAAAGAACCGTCATATTTTAAATGATTTTTTATATTAAACAAACAATGTTCATCATTAAAACTCTTTTTACTGTTTCACAGCAAGTTAGCAAAATTACGCTTCTTTTCTGTAAATAAAAAAAAAAAACAGAAAATGTCATTAAAATGTTATGTATAAATACTATTAGCAAATAAATAAATCAATTACAACAAAAACCAATCTGTACTTGAGAAACCATATTTTAGTTGAAATATTATTATTGATAGAAAAAAAGGCAAAAATGTAAAACTTAAGTGTTCGTTATAACAGAAATAGATACGTCATTTTAAGTATTTTTTTTTACGCTAGTATTACTTACATCATGTTTTAGGTGTTAATGGAAGAAATGCGTGACAAAGTCAAATTCTAGTTGCCTTTTCAAAGAAATATAAACTTGATATGAGCATGTATTTGAATATTTTTAATTTAAATTAGAAGAATGATTAAAATGAAATTTGTATATTAATACGAAATAAACTATAATGGTAGGTTTTGTAAGTTTGTTGTTCGGGCTAATCTTAAACAATATCTAAACCAATTCCGATGAAAGTTATGCCATATAGAAAGAAGGAGTACCTACATATCAGAGTACTTAAAGATTTTATCTACTATGCTCTAAGGTATAAACTTATTCCATAATAAAACCAATTTGCGCTACCAGTATACAAAAAACAATACTGAACAATCACACAATACTTTTTAGTCAAGGAGTCACGTGTCTTCAGTATAAATTTTAATGAGAAAATTGTGAGTAAACTCGATTCCAAGTCCCTTCGAGTTTCCATAGTAGTGTTTGCACTTAAGAAGTATTTCTCGTATACGCTTCGTCAAAGGTCGGGCAGTCTTTATTGACAACTACCCTCTTATTAACTCCATTTACGTCAAACAGATGGTATTGATGTACCGAATGATGTAACGTTAACTAATGAGTATTATCTAGACTCCTTGGTGGTATTATTATAAATCGTTGTCGTGATAATTAATTTAGTGTTGTGTTATGACTAAAAATCTTGCGTTTGATTGAATGCGGAAGGCAGACAATTAGGTAGGCATCTTGGTAAATGTCTTTGTACTGTAGTGGACTGATGTGATAACTGAAACTGAATGTTACTTAATGCGGATGTTAACTATATAGATTAGATAATTATAGTAAAACTTGAAGTAAAGTTAGTTAGGCAGTAAGTCGTGCATTAACAAAAATGGATCAATACCGTAACATCGAAGAAGATGTAAATATTTTAAATAAAGTAGGTGACTAGTTTTATTATTGTTTGTTACTGCGGCAACAGACACATTCATTTGTGAAAATTTCAATAGTCTGTGTCTACCTATTAGGTACCGTTCGTCAGATACATTCCGCTTACAAACAAACAGCGGATTCTTAATAATAGTGTCTCCTATACACCTAAAAACAACAAAATAACATCCTAGATCACTAAAAAACTATTAAAATTTCCTCTAGCCATCGTCTAGACAAGCTCCCAAGAAGAATGTTGACAAGAATATTCTTATTTAATTAAAAAGCGGAAAGTTGCGTCACCGCTTCCCACAAAATATCATCATATTTCACTATTATGCAGCTTGCTTGAAAAATACGAGGAAAAATAGTATACTGTTGAAATCCGAGCTATGCGGTGTTACGGAAGTTTTACATCTAAAGTTGCGTCTACATGGACTACAGTTTTTTTTTCAAATTATACTATATTGTTAAAACATTTAAAATTAAACTTAAATTAATTTATAAAATGGAAATGTAAATGCGGACGGTAAAAATAATGTGTCATAATAGCCGTATAAATTAAATTGTCCATTGTTGACCAGTTTTAATTTTGAAAAGCTTTAACCTTTCGTCTGTTTTATTTAGGCATTTATTGCTGTATACATAATGAATATCCCTAAGTAATACATAATTTTTAACCGACTTAAAAAAAGAAGGAGGTTGTTTTTTTGCGTTTATGTTTGTAACCACAGAACTTTCGACTCGGTTTGTTAGAGTTTCCCGTGTGGTTCCGTTTTAACAGTGGTATCCACAAGAAAACCATATAAGACTTTTTTGAAGTCGTTTTTTTTGTTTTAGTTTTTTTTTATATTCTATTTGGATGGCAAAAAAAAAATCGTGTAACCGCAGCCTATAAAGGGGGTATAACTATAGCGGCGAAGCCTTATCTCGCTTGAAGGCTTTACAGGCTCGTGACGATATAAGTTTGCACTAGTTTTGTTCTACATGCCTTCTGAAGGCTGTATCTTGTTTTTGTTTTGTTTGTAGATCAGAAAGCGATTATGTAGCGGTTATATAGAGGGATATGTCGGCTTAAATTTAACTTTTAAGAAAGTTTTGAAGGCGATTAAAATTAATATGTAGGTACATTAACTGTTTTATCTCTCTCTATTGGTCAGTTTGCAAAAAAGCAGCAGAACTCAGAAAAAAATGATCTACAAATTTTCGTAGATGGAGAGTCACAAAGAGACAAAAGCCGGTTGAAAATATAAACATACTGGTAGAAAACAAAACTCCTTAAAGATACCTTTCATGACTTTTTCACCGGCTTTATAACCTTCTTACTACATAAACCGTTAGTTTTATTTACTTAAAGCACAATATAGTAAAAGGTCAACCCATCGTAGCGAATAGGTAAGAAATTATAGAGTGCGCATAAGTGTGAACCCCGAGCACTAGTATGAACTAGTTTTGTCATAAAAATAGTAATAATGTGTAACAGGAACTAGCGCGCACATGCTTAAATACCTTTAGGGCTTAACGTTTCGACCGGGTTACGCAGGCCTTGGTCGCAAGCAGACTGCGAGCAGACGTGCAGCGCGATAGTTTAAAAATTAGTATCAAAACAAAGCGCGTCGTTTTAATGTAACTATCTCAAACCCTAATAATATCGGAATAAACGTCAGCACGGAAAATAACATAAATCAGTAAACGAATGTACTACATACAGCCAAAATTGGCTTACGCTCGGAACACTGGGCACAAAGGGTACACTGCGCCTTTAGCGATACTTGCACTCTATTGTTTTAACTTTTTCTACTCTATGTCCCATCCTTACTTGACAGGTAATGGTGCGGAACAGGGCTAAAGAGATTGCGGGTTCCGTATAATGGTTAGTTTTACTTACTAACTGATCGCTTGGAGAAATGTTTTGTTTTAGGTAAGTTTGTTCTGTAGTGGTCAGTTTTACTTGTGACCATAGGGTTGGGTTTGATGTTAGGAAAAATAACGTTAAACAAAGATTTATGTATTTATAAGTAGGTATTTATAATATTTAATAAAGTACTACATGTCTGAAAAAAATATATTGCAGTGGAATTCTTTTTTTAAGTCGTTTAACTGGCAAGTTTCGTAAAACACTGAAACCACAAAAGAACTGTAAGCAAGCAATCAAAATGAAATTAAGTACAGAAATGTATGTTTTAGTTTTATTGCTATTATAGTGAAGCTTGCAACCATAAATTACAATTAAAATAAACTAAAAGTTAATTAATATTATAGAACGGGGATTAGCGCGAACATGCATACTGCATACCTGCATACATGCCCTGTTTCACCTTTAGGTTAGGTTTAGGTACCGTTCTATAATATTAATATAAACATGCAGCGCGATAGTTTAAAAGTTATTAAAAATTCATTATTTTCATTTCACCACTCAGTTATTGCAACTTTTTTATCAAAGCTAAGCTAGATAGTTAGATTTATTTTGGTATTTATTTCTACCAAACAGCTATATTATTTACAAGTACCAACACAGTACAGTAGTTAGATCGTAACTTGTCGGCATTAGAGCAACCAAATTAACAAGGCTTAGATAAAACGGCATCAGATAGCAACACACAAAAAGTATTCCTACCGACGTTATTAACTGCTGACAGTGTTGCCAACAACCGAAATAGTAAAACTACTATATTATTTTCAAAGTTGGAGTCCATTAAAGTTCACCGAACCGCCGATGTTTTTTGTATTTAGCTAGTCGAGACATTTTTATTGTTAATTTTTTATAATTTAAAACAATAATATAATGGATTACTGATCATACCAACACTTAAAAGGTGACTAAGGTCAGAAAAATAAGTAAGAGAAAGGCGATAAAGTTCATTAAAAAAAAACGGTTTTATTTCAATGACTTTTCATTTGAAATCATAACAAAAATCTGAACCTATTTCTCTAGCGTGAACATGTAAAGTTCTTCATAGCAAAATACAACACCAGCAAAGTCATCAATTCAAATATTCTACTTCATCAAACAAATCTACCATTTAAGTAGTTTACATTCAACCAACTTCCCTTCCTACCACTTCTTACACTGGCAACACAGCCACTGAACGCAGTCGGTTTTATAAATAACAGTAGATAATCTTATCTACCCCTAACGCCATTCGCGCCTACAGGGTAGAACCGGGATATTTGTGACATTACTTGTTTTGATAACACGAACTAATGCTTTTTCTCTATTTTTGCTTGTATTGTGCTAGTAGTAAACTTTCATATTGGGGAATTAATTAGATTATCTTGGGTAACATACAATGCAGAAAGAAATTAAAACACGTTGCTAGCTAAAATCTCTAAAACAACATGTACCTAATATTAACAGATAACAGATTCTACCTAGGGACCCCGTACCTAGGAACAGTGAAACGGGTGGGCAGAGTCATTTTTCAGGTCATTTTTTAAAACCAAAATCTAATAACCATTTTTAATTTTAGTGTTGTTTTAATGGTTGCTGCTATCTGGCGTAAAAAGACTGCATCACTCGTGAGTAGTCTGCCTGGAGGTGGCCACAGCATCCTGAACACTATCGCTGATAAGCATGACTGTCCGATAATTTTTAAATTAGTGCAGCGGACTAAGTCCCTGCTTACTATACTTTACTAATATTGTACCTTTGATATAAATGGATCTCAGATATCCGAATAAATAAATTGTATTATTATTATTATTATTAAGTGTTTCTTGTTATATAAGATTATGCTATATAAGATGATGCTCCAGTGAGACTGGAAGACGATACTATCATCGTTTGTGAAAAGGCTAAGTAGAAAAAATACAAAAATTTTAGAAAAAAAATTACAATCGAATTAATAATCTCCCTTTTGTCATAACATAACATATCATCACGCCTGTATCCCCAAAGGGTTAGGTAGAGGTGTACCAATGTACACCCCTGTTCTCCCTTTTGAAGTCGGTATAAATAAGTACCAAAGCGGACTTAATTCATTAAGCATTCTCTACATATCAACCAAAGGTGGTGTATAGCTTAAGATTATAACAGCAGGGGACTCAAAGTTCTTGAAAACCTTACCATTATATCAAACCATTCTAAAATGTAATCCTATTAAGTCCATCATAAAACATAGTGTAATCATTTGTGGGTCTGTTGCAACCGCATAACTAGTGCGCTGTTCGGGGTGCAAATTGGTAATTTGCATCGCCTAGTGTTTGTTTCGAATGCAAATAGTATCTTAGTATTGTGGTCATTTGGACGGAAAATAAGGCTTTTGGTACAGTGTTGAAATAATGGGCAATTTAAGCTGTTAAAAGCTGCTGATTTATGATAACTATCAATCAGAACTAAGACCCTACTATGGTGGTGAAAAATTAATTTTTTTATGCTACTAAAAAACGAATGTTTTTATTCTAAACCTAGTAAGGCTACCTTATTACGTAATTAAAACCTAATTTGGAATAAAAACATTGTGATGTGTATTATTGTGTATATTTACCGACAATTTAAAAATTCAAAATGAAAATATAGAATGTTACTATTTCATTACTGAATTTGGCTGCCTGACCAATTTCATACAAAAATAAGTTTATTATACCTTTGAATAACGGTGACGAAAACCAGCTACTATTATTAACAAAACTTCCAAGAAAATTAATAGTTATCCACAATAAAATTACCTACTTACTTCTCTTAATAATACTCGTAAATGAAAAATACATGCATCGTTGTTCAACACTACATAAAAATTGTATTACAAGGCACAATTTTTAAGTGAAACCATTAAGTTCTCAAATTCGGCCATTATATTCAACACCTAAGCAATTAATTCGAATGGGCCTGTAATCCCTCCAAATTACTACAAAATGGCCCCCAACCACCATCAAAATGAATCCGCAGAGAATTTTAAAGTTATAACAATTTGTGGTCAGATTGTGGTTGAGTTTGAGTATTGAGTTCAAATTATATTAAGTGATGATAAGTTGCAAACAACTTGCAAGGTGATAGGCTGCTATAATGAGGTGATTGGGTATAAAATTGTGTTTTTGGGAGGCATAATTTCAAGCATCTTTATAATCGTTTTTAAATATGAGCGCATAAGAAGTTGTAAAAAATGCTAGTGTTATTGACTGTTTGGTTTCATACATACAAACATACCACCACGCCTGTATTCCCGAAGAGTTAGGCAGAGGTGTACCAATGTACACCCACAGTTCACCCTTATGTTTAGGTCCCATGTAATAGGGGGCGACCCTATTGCCACTAACCGGGAACGAATCCAAACTCCGACCTGCTACTGAGAATTTCATAGAAAACCCCAATAACACCTTGGTCGACTCGGGAATCGAACACAAGACCTCTAGCGTAGCAGTCGCGCTTGGAAGCACTAGGCCAACGAGGCAGTTTGGCTTTCAGGCAATGTTATTAGTTAAGTACTTTTTTTAAATATACTGTTAGTTAGAAACTTTTATTTTAACTTTCTTTTTACATAACGGTTGACCAGCGGACAGCGCCAAATCGCATTGAGTGTACCTCGTCTACAATTCTATATATTAAGTTTGAACTAAAAAAAGAAACGTCATGATAATCATCTTCCTTAAACACTCTGCTAATTGTAACACAACTTTACTTACCAAAAAAATATACATATTATTCTTATGGTGCAATTGGTAAAAAAACAAAAACTTTGTCAGGTCGTTTGTGGTAGACATACCAGAGTACTCTCAATTTCTGTAATTCAACTTAATAACAAGAGCGCAATCCCATTATAAAACCATAAAACACAAAAATCGATGTACAGTCAAAAAATATTTAAAATTGGTATCAAATTAAGATCTTCAAACTAAGCGATATCCGGAAGCCATTTTAAAAATGGCCGCTTATTTTCCCGCCATAATGGGATCAATTTCTCTTTATTTATGGGTGTCAAAAGGCGTGCTGTAAATTTTATCTTAATCGGCTCTTAATCCAATCGATAAAACTTATCTTAAGATATATTTAAATAACTGTCGTACTTAGAGACGTAATGATTACTTAAGGGAATCCTTATTATTGATTTAGGTAGATATCCGTGCAGAATTTTGTACATACTTATTTAAATCGGTACTAAGGAATCCCATAACTATTTTTTAGTTCGTATGATAGTTATAATATGATAATTAAATGGATCGTTTGTTATTAGATTGCTTGCGAACTTTGAAATCATATATGACGACCTCCGTGGTCGAGTGGCGTACGCACCGGTTTTCAAGGTGTCGCTAGCTCTAAGGTTTCGGGTTCCATCCCTGGACAGGTTAATGTAGAAAATCGCATTTCTTCATTGTATCGAGTCTGGGTGTTTGTGGTACCTTCGTTGTATCTGAGTTACATAACACAAGTGCTTTAGCAACTTACTTTGGGTTCAGAACAATGTATATGATGCTGTCCGCATTTATTTTATTTATTTATTAAAATAGACACTACTTATTAATAATATCCTGGGACATCTCACACACGGTTATCTGATCCCAAGCTAAGCAGAGCTTGTGTTATGGTAATCAGACAACTGATAAACAAACTTATATATTTCTAAATACATACATATTATAGATAAATAACACCCAGACACAGAACAAATGATCGTGCTCATCACACAAACATTTGTCCAGAGTGGGAATCGAACCCACGACCTCCGGTATCCGGTATAGCAATCAGGGTCACTAACAACTAGACCAACAGGCCCGTCTCACTTATTTAAATAGACACTAAGTTATACCATAACTATCTTTTCAAGTGCGACTGATAGTTATAATATATTATGTAAATGGATCGTGGGTTACTAGATTGCTTGAGAGCTAGGGGAACTTTGATGGATATGTAAATAAACCTCTCATTTACAAATGTATCGTCTTTTTTTGCAGAATTTGACAACTACAGATTAGTATACCTAATTAATATATTATATTTTTTTATTTCCGTTTAACTTAAACAGTAAAAACATAACTCTAAAAATAGATTTTGATTTCTTATCCAAAGATAAAATATCTGACATATAAAAATGACATAAAAATGATCTAACAGCCTTAAATCCTAAGACTAAGAAAACTTGTAATCGGAAGCTCATTCGACATTATTCGATGGAAGTTTATCGATATGATTCCACTTAAAACTCCGATCAAAACGCTAACAAAGATCTCAACTTTTATTGCTTGTGTTTTCATCTTAAAAGTACCGAACGTTATTAATAAAAACGTACGAATTTGAACCTTATGACTTTAGAATAAGGGCGTTTTTACTAATTATGTCTTTAATTATGTCATAATATTGAGTTCTGAGGTTTACGCGAATGTTAGACTTTGATATAAAACTTCTTTTACGGATTTTATCGCGGTTTATTTTTAGATTTTAGGTACCGTAGTCTGTCCATAACCATAATACGTGAAATAGAGTCAAAACGTGGAAATCTAAAATCTAAATAGGTACAAACCTCGATAAAATCCGTAAAAGAATTTAATCATTGGTGTTGCATAGAATAATGTGTTGGTGTGGTATAATATGGTCTTAAAACATTTAGCAAAAGTGCTAAATTTCATCTAGATCTGTTTAGTAGTTTAGTAGAAACGTAACCAACACCTATCACAAACCTTCAACTATTAAAATAGTCCGCCTATATTTTCTCATGGTATAATCCTTATTTTTTATTCCCACTAAACGAGTATCCTAATAAAGCTACTAGACCATATCGTCCCATAGATTATGGTCAAACAATAAAACATTGTTTGTTGAGCTATAACGCCATGGGAACTAACAAACCCAAACATTTTGGGTATAAAGTCAATATTTACAAATATACTTGTCTACTTACCCACTGCCGATCGCCGTGGTCGAGTGGTGAACTGGTTTCCAAGATGTCGCCAGCTCTGAGGTCCTGGGTTCACACACACATCACGCAACACACTTTTCTACATTGTCTCGGGTCTGGGTGTTTGTGGTACCTTTGTTGTCTCTGATTTCATAACACAAATGCTTTAACTACTATCTAATGCTTTTTGAGATTAACACGAATGTTAGACACTGGAATTAAACTACTTTTTAACGGATTCTATCGCGGTACTTTTAGATTTTAGTTCCCGACGTTTCGACACCTTTGCAGGTATCATGGTCACGGGCAGACTGAGGTGGCGTTCGTTTTGACAGAAGATGTTGCTCGTTCTACCTTCATATTTTAATTAATTATTTGTATTCCAATCAACGCAATATGACGTCACTAGGTCTTGAAGTATATTGGGTTTGGTTGTGAATATGTGTAGTATTGGGCCTAATTAAGTGATATTTTCCATTAATTTTCTCTTTTGATATAAGAGTGGTATCTCAATACCATATCCTAGGTAAGAATTTGGATTCTTCCTTGTTTGTTGTTTTTGATCGTATTATTTAATTAATTGTTTGTTTATTACAATTACCGTACTTTTTACTTTTATTAAGTATTAACTAAGGTATTGAAATGCCTAAACGCGATTTGAAATTAGATTAAAATCTTAGCAAAGAATATATAACCAAAATAAGATGATATAAATGTAAAAACAAGGCAAAATTACAAGAATCTAAATTCTTTAAGACGTATCCTTAACTCTCGATCTAAAACCAACTCTAAAGGTCAAGCAATAAGGAGACAATTGAATAATCAGTTCATTTTTATTTTTCTAAGAAAGTTCTCAGAAAGATATTAACTTCTCATTGTTTTAGTAAAAGATATGATTCCTTTTAAAACAAGTTATTAAGTGTAATGCGATTTCAGAAAACTTTCTAAACTAATTTGGTTTACGTCGAAATAACAAAATGTTTTTTCTTTTTTTGTTTTTACTATTAAATACTAAGAAGAAATATCTTTATTGAGTTCGATATACCGTTTCCGTTCGTAGTTCGTTTATAACAAGGAAAACATTACTTTCTGCGAATTTAGTACAAAAAGTGACAATAATTATATCATATTTAATTTTTATAAAATATATTTAATTTTGTTCTTACAATGAAGTGGTTTTTTAATACTGATGATACCGATGTTTTGTAGTTTTATATTTATCTTATTCATAGGACAACAAAAACTAAACCTTCATTATAAACTCACATTTATTATTTTCAAATGAATTTTACATCACATGAAACAAAATAATCACTTCGAAATGTTTAAATACAAAATACTAAGAACTGTTAATTAAAGATATGAAATGCTCTAGAAAATACAGTCGCTAAAATGCTATTGTTTTAAGACAAAATAAAAAAAAGATAAAAGAAAAAAGTAATTAAAAATTTCTAAAAATTAAATGATACCTGTCATTTTTAAATGGTAACTAAAGCACTGTTTTTAGCGACTGTACTTCCAAAAATATCTATAAAATCTAAGTCATGGCTCTACATTTTCCAATTAAAATAATAAGCTAATAATGTAAATCTAATCTGCATTATATTTTGGTCTGTTAAAAGAATTAAAATTAAATTATAACTATTTTTAATGTAAAACCAAATAAAATAGTGTCGCGCAAAATTTATATCTTTTTTACTAAAAAAAGATAACAAACAAACATGACATTAGGCCAGAGTGGAAATTATATCTTTTTTTACAGAAAAATAAAAATCGTAAACTGAAAAGTTATTCATTTTATCACATTAATTAATAATTAATATATTTTATATAATTTACATTTAAACAACATCGCTTTTCCGAGCATAATCTTTTAAACTCCTTTTTTCAACCCGAGTATTTAACATTCATTACAATTTTCAACACTCACTTTTTAAGTGATTATTTCCTTATAATTCTCCTTTTAAATCAAATAATCACACCATCTATACAAACCTTAGACCAGAAAAAATAATAGACAGTGCATAAGTAAATAAACGCGATGAATAATGTGAACAATTCGAATAAAAAAGACAAAACCTTAGGTAAAAAAAGCCTGCACACTTTTTATATTTTGGCTCCTCGCTTTGGGTTCGTCTATATTTTTTCTGGTCTCCAATACAAACATAATTAAAATATTTTTACAACAAAAAGCTCGACGTTTTGACAATATTTATTTATTAGATACATACATGTTATTTGACTATTTAACTAGTATGGCAACTTTTTGTATAACATACTTATTTTATTTACATTATTTACACTTGCAACACTTTTCTAGCTAAGTCCTTTTATAGTAATCAACTTTGAAAAAAAATCTTATACAAATTATGTATAATTTTGCAAAATAATTTAACAACTGACAAAAAATACTTTTCAAGCACAGACCTAATAAGAAAGATAGACAATGTAGACAAATGAAATATATAGAAAAACCCGAAAGTTTTCGTAATGTAAAAGAAAAACCTAACATAATTTATAACGAAAAAGTATCATGCGTTCAGCGTTTGGCACTCTAATGTAATTTCGTCATTATCTTTTTCGATCCTGCACCTTAACAAAACGAAAACAACAGTGTTTAATGCAGCTTCCACACTACGGCTTTTTTTAAAGATAAAAGATCTTTTTTGCTTTTTCTCTTTCTTTTTTTTAGGTTCATTCTGAAAGTTTATCTTTTTTATTTGGTCTGTGTTATTTATAATTAGTCACAATAACAATCGCACAGATTGTGTTATTGTTTATCTAAATGTGTGTGCACACAAATTCAGTCTTAAACACCTTTTGAAAGATGTAAACTATTTTACAATCTATTTCGTTCTAACAAATTGACATTTATCGATCATTTATAATTTACAATAATAAAAAAACCGAAATAAATTACTTGGCAGTGAAAATCAATGTATTGAATATAGCAGCACAATTTATTTATTTATTGAAATAATTGAATCACATTTTTGGTAGAATTTAAATTTTATTGAAAAAGAAAAAAAATAATAGAAAGAAAACGGACGGGTCCAAAGTTCCAAAACGATTTTTACCGATTTTTTATCACATTAAATATACACTTTACATGTTTTAACACTAATAGTCTTTAGGCTGTGAATCTAGCCTTTAACTTGAGTCCTAGGTCTCAGTCTGAGTCTGGATTTAGTATTTAGTTTAATACTTTTCTCAATCACACTCTTTTGTAACTTTATGTTCTAAGTTTGGGTCATTGGTTTTTGTCACACATTTTGGGTCACTTGGCATCTGCGTTGGAGAGTTTCCTGAAAGAAAAAAGATAAAAGTTTACTAAAATACCTCTTAAAAAAAGTTTTGGCGTTTATTGTGTATATAGAAAAAATTACGCTCTAGTATTTTAAGATCTAAATAGTCATAATTTTTATGTCTTAGTTATTACTGTTTACAAAAAAAAGTTATTTTGTTATATTTTATTATTATTTTTATTTTTAAACAAGAATAAAACGCATCCGTTCTAGAAACTTCCAATTAATTGATAAAAATCCCGCTGTATTTTTTCATATAACAAAAAGCAAACCATCCAATAAACCTCATAGAATAAAAATAATGAAAAAGATAAAAGTAATCCGTTTCAAAAGATTTGAATTCCTGGTATTTTAGAAGCAGGGATATATTACTTTGATATTCGTATCAGAGGTAGCAATAGTGCAGACACAGCTTAACCAACTGAATTGGAACCAGATTTCCATTTGTTGAATTTTACAACGCTTCTCTGAAATATGATACAAAGGGGAAATGATATTTTCCATGTTAAGCCGCATTTTTCAAAACAAAGGCAAAGGTAAAAGATATTTGAATTTGGAAACATAAATTTAAATTTGACGACGGAAAACTTTTGTATTTTGATTTGGGAACCATATATTCAGTAAATGACATCTTGCCATCAAATTTCTAAAATGAATGGAAACTTCCTTTGTTTTCTTTTAAAAGATATTGGTAGCCATTTTAATATTGCCAATTTTTGCACTCTAAGCGGAAAACTCAAAATCGCTTAAAATGTTTTATGAGAAAATGTGTGCAAGTAATATCCATGTTCCAATGTACAATTTACTGAGTAAAACGCGTTTTTTTTATAGTTTAAATTATTGGAGTTTCTTGCCGGTTCTTCTCTAAAGGAATAAATTTTTTGAACCAGCAACTAGAGTCAGTAAATACAACGTTTAAAAAGGCCTAATTTAAATAAAAAAATTGCTTTATAATTTTAGTTTAATTTTGCATCTGAAAAAAAAAAAAGATTAATTTACTTACCATTTATTCTAGGCTTCAAATGTGGCAACGTATTAGTAGTTCTATCCAGTACACTTTTACTGAAGTAAACACTATTATTTTCTGGATTAAATCTCACTGGGGGTGAGTTGGAACAACTTCTGGAGTCCATTGCCAAGGACCTAGGTTCTAGATGATACCTAGGTTCTAGTTCAGGCATTTGAGTTAGGTTTAACGGATTTCTGTTTGGGTTGCTGTAGAGGGATGGTGGCGGTGGCGTCGCATACAGCTCTGGAGGTAAAAGTTGTTCTGCTGGTAGCTGAAATGGTGAAAGAAAATTAGTTTCATGAGGAAAATCTGATCCATATAGTGTCGAAAAGGTGAACTCCGTTTTGGCTATCAAGACTCATTTTTTTCATAATTTTTGCTGAAGGCATAATTTAAGGAAATGTTTGCAAAATAAGAGGACTGTTTTGCCAAAAAATGAAGTCGCAGTATTTAACAATGACAAAAAGACGTGATGATGTTTTACAAGTCGGTAAATGATACAATACTCACCAAACCACTAGTATTCAACGGCAAAGCATTCTTATACTTCAACCAATCCTCATAAACCTTATCATAAGGTTGTCTATGACAATCATTTGGCCCAACATTTGCCATATGCAAGCTGCTCATCGGCCCAAGACTCTGTATACTTGGCCCAAGGTTGGGCATCTGCAATGTTGGCGCGTACGTTGGCCGTCTATATTCCATTGGTCTTACTTGAATATATTGGTTGCAGGGATCGATGTTGTGATCGTAAAAGCGATCACAATTCGAGGACATGTCGTATTTGTCTGTCGTTTTCGATATGAGCGGTCTTATGGAACTGTAGTCGGTTGTAGAAGATTTATTTGAACAGCTGTCGCTTATTTTCCCGTCTAGCGGTATTATATCAGGGTTTTTATCTGTGGAGAAAAGATAATAAATTCTCTTTAGTGTTCCCTTTCTGTTTTTTGTTGGTTTTCAAGTGGAATTTATTTGGTTGGACGAATTTGTTTGGTGAAATTCGACTCTATAATTACAAGCCATTATTTTAATTTTTGTTGTTCTTAAATTACGAGGTTGTTTGTGGGATCGGGTATAATGAAAAATAAATATTCTTAAGCCAAATTTTAATAATGGGGTTAATTACTGTTTATGAGAAGAAAACCTATTTAGTCCGTCAGTTAAATAATCACAATATACAGGTACCTACTTAGTTCTTAGTTTTATAAAAAAAACTAAGTATATTAACCGAAAAAAGAAAAGCAAAGTTTTGGAGTGGGGGAGATGTCAAGACAAATGAAAAAAAAAAAAAACATGAGTCCAATATTTTTATTTATAGCTTCATCTACTGATCCCAAACTATTATATTATTTATAACCAAAATTCCAATTCAAAACCTCTTGTTTACCTAAGGATTCCGAACCAAAGGGCAAATAAATTCAAAATACGTATAGCTAGCTAAGATTTCAATTAAATATTCAGAACGCTGTCCGTATTAGGTGAGATTAGTAATTAATTTGTCTAGCTCTAGCTCCGTCCCGGTGTAACGGTCTTAGGATTGGTCAGGAAGGCTTAAATCCTGGTATAGTCACGAGCAAGAATTCACAAAACATATTTGATCAAGACTTTCTGGGTGAGATTGGCACAGGATCGTAGAGAATGGCAGGAAAAAGGACAGGCCATGTAATAAAGTTTTTTTTTTAAATAATATTTTTTGTTATAGAGCAAGAAACAAAAAAAACTCGCTAAAACTAGTAGGCTAGTAGACTAGTGGCCTCCTAGTGAGGTGACACATTCGTAAATATTTGATATCGAAGAATAATTTAAAAAAAACAGGCCATATTTATTTAGAGAACTGATTTTGAGCTGAAATTTAGTAAACTGGCTCTATACCAGATGCACTTTTCATACCTTATGGGTAAATTGGCCTTTCCGTAACATCCCTTTATAAAGAATAAGACTTAGAATGCAGAATTTAACCTTTTTATATTATCATGCCCTTTATTTGTCAAGTTTAAAGCTTTTCATACTTAAAAAACCCTTGATTTGTTTACATTTTTACAATTTCAGTATAACGTGTTAAATATTTTTGCTCGAGACTGTACACTGCCTACATTTGAAATGGACTGTGTATAACGCAGATTTCTGCTTTGATTCTTGTGAGCTGTGTGTGGTCCTTGGTCACAAATGAAATCATGTATGTTTGTTGACTTTATAAGTAGAAATGTAGATTTTATAATTAGAAGATAGTTAGTTTGTATTTATAGAAGCGTGTTCTTAGTAAATAATCCTTATTTGTTATTGTAAAATAAGAAAATAGGTATTTTCGTGTAACTTTCAGTCCATACAGTTTAAGTAAATGTTACCATAATCGACTCTCAAGATTTTACAAAAATCTATTAAGTTCTTACTAAGAAATTTAATGAATTGCGAAAAACAGAGACGTTGTGGAAGAAGAAAAGGGAGCTGTTACGTTGGCTAAAACAAGCAATTAGAGGTTTAAATTATATTTGTGAATTTTTATAACACAAAAAAAAAATAAAGACCTGTGTGTCACTGCACGTATTTTTGTGTTTTTTTTCAAGTATCCTATTGTATGTTATGAATAAAAAGTGGGTCAAAGAAAATCAATTTCTCTGAAATAGGGCAACTAAGTTTAAGTTTAACTAAGTTTAGGGACTTACCCAAACTATCGACACTTTCCGATTCCTTTGTACCAGTTAGCGGTATGTTTGATGTTTCATCTTGCTGCCTTTTATCCTTTTCATGTTTATCTGTAATAAAAGAAAAGATTAACTTTCATGTTTCATAAAAAAAAAACTAATCTTTTATTTGATCGGGATTTGTATATTTGTTATTTATTATCATGAGTAAGGTGTTTACTTTGAGGTTAATATTTTATTGTAGTGGATTAATCAAATTTATGATTTTTCCCTGTTTTTTTTTACAAATTTAAAAGTATAACTATTTTGTTGTTTTGCAATCACAGTTACTCATTATAAACAAGCAATTTAAAATACCATTAACAAATAATAGATTATTACTATAAACTTCATTACCCAAAGTATATTATTTTACACAATTCCAATTTCTATCTTTAAACACCCAATTTAAATTACCTTTCCAATAAACAAATCAAGTTACAAAAAACAATTGAATATCACTCCCACACATTCACAACCCAATTGAATACATTTCATAAACAATTGAATACTCACTCTCTCTCTTACAGTACTTGCAGCAGAAGACGACAGCTGACACGCCTGTCATGGCGGCGATGACGCCAACGGCTCCGAGCACTATTATGAGTACGGTGGTCAACTCCACCTTGACGGGGACTTGGGCTGTGGGGGAAACTGTTTATATTGTTCATGTTTGTTGCTTTAGAGATGGTAGAAGAAGAAACGTAAAGACATAATAGACAGACAGTTATAGGAGAATAATACACAAAGTTATGAGTTAGTGAACTAAAAAAATGTTTGAAATGTTAGAAAATTATTTTTTTTTAGTTTCAGGACATGAAAAAGTGTAAGACATTATTGGTCTTGGTCCAGATATGGTCCAGAGATGGTCTTGTATGTAACAAAAGGGATCTGTAAATTATGTGTTCATAATAGTAGTGATCAATTATCACGATAAATTCAGACTTTTACAAAAGGTAACACCGAAACAATAATAGATAAATTTTGATAATTTTATTTACACAGACATTTTTATGATACCTACTTTTTAAAGACAGTTATAAAGGGTGTTGCTATTTATATTTCATATGATTAAATATAGGAGATTAGAGAACTGAACAGATAAGAAAATATCTAAATATCATACCTGTATGCCTCTGTGGGTACTTCAGCAAGCTAGACGTAAGAGTCAGGGCCTCGCTAAACCCTTTCCTGTTGAAGGCCCTCACTGACACGGCTAGGGCGTTGCTCGCTGACAGCCCTAGCACTTCGAACTCAGGGTCATCACTCGTCACGTTGCGGAGCAGCAGGCCGGTTGCCATGTCGAAGATCTGGGGGGTTGGGAGAGTAGTTAATAGTGTTAAGAGAGTGTAGAGAAAATTTAAGAGGACACAATATTATGAACCGCTTGTTTTTTTGTCCTATAAATAAGTAATGTACATTATTAAATAATTATTTTCAGTATGGGGATGGAAAAATGGTGTTAAGGTGTATTTATTTGTTTACTTACTTATTAGTTAGTATACAAATGTAATCTATGTACATTGTATAATAATTAATTAATTTAAGCACTTGTAATGTGATGGGTATCTGACTAGTTGAGTGAACCATATTCAAGATATCGCTACTTATATTTTTATTAAATTGTAATTTTGTATCTAATGTATTTTTTTATTATTTTAATACATCTATAATCCAATGGAAATCGATTAAGTATTCAGTATGTGGGTACCTATCCCACTCCCAAAAAAGGTTTTTAAATTAATCTGACTACCCAATTCTTTAGTAATAGAGTTTTTTTTTCAACATTTCGAAAAATCACTATTCTCAGTAACATAAACCTAGAAAAAAATCTAAGGCCACACAACTCAAGATTTGACTTATCACGTCACTACCAAAGTTACAATAAATAAGGTCCACTTAGTATCAAATAAAATACTTTTTTTCACAAAGAAAAAGATATTTCAGTGGATCGAGATTTATTTTTCAGGGTCTAAGTGACATTAATAAGATATATTGAACCCTCTAGATACCTTTAACGCAATCGGTGACATGTTACACAAAAGATATATTCCTTTTAAATATAAAAACATACATTTTCGGCTTATTTTTGTCTGAGTCCAATTTTGATAAGGATTATCAGGTATTTTATTTCACTTTAGAAGAAAAAACTTTGTGGTTTTTTGATAGGTTTTTAATATAACTAAAAACTTCGCCGAAGTCGAATATAGAAAATCCTTGGGTATGTACAATTAAATAAAAAAGGATCATTTTCAAATAAAAAACTACTTTATAATACAAAATTCTTTGAAGTAGATTTTTTTTTCATATTTGTAAAATTATGTGCTCTATCATTATCAAATAGTCATTATAGTTAGATACCTACTCATATTTTAATCTACTACGGATTACACCTCTGTTTTAATAAGTACTCAAATATCTTCCCACTTTACATGAACGTAAATCAGAAGTCCTTTTTTCATAGTAAGCATGAAATATAATTATATTAAGATACTTACTTCTAATAGAAAAGACTGTCGGATCCCTCCATCGTGTCCTGGCGTGCAGTTCAAGGTCAAGGAGTCGTACGTCACGTTGGTGATCTCACACGATTTAGGTGTAGATGGCTTATCTATGGACAAAAGATATAACATTAGATATCAATATAAAGGTAGAGAGATACATAGATAGACGATTGGTTAAAAATTTGCGGATAATCAGTTGTTACTTGCTTCATAAAAAGATGAAAGTTTATAAGTCTATGAAAGTTTTTTCTTCACATCGGCAAAAGAAACAAGCGGTAGGATATGAAAAAACTATTATAATAATAATAATTCCGGGACATCTCACACACAGTTATCTGATCCCAAGCTAAGCAGAGCTTGTGTTATGGTAACCAGACAACTGATAAACATACTTATGTATTTCTAAATACATACATATTAAAAGAGCCTTAATATCCATCACTGCTATCCAATAGTTACCTCTACCATTATTAGCAACAACTAATTTCAAATAATAAAGATGAATTTTGCTTCCAATGAAGTACAGATAATCGATTATCTATTAATTATAATAAATTTGAGGTAAACAGTCCTTTTGTTTTTAAAATTATTGTTAATACAACGTCCTTAGTTTCTAACTCAAGTGACATGACTTGTAATAAGTTGACTTGGGTAAAGATATTTATCACAAGTGTTTTTGTGAGATTGTACACCAAGGGAAATCTTATAAAAGTGCACTTTGTCCTTAAAATAATGGAATTGTTTATTTAAGTTATTTATTTAAAAGATTAAATAAAATGTGCCGTACTATGAACTAAAATTACGTAAATTTTTATTATTTGTTGTTATAGCAGCAATATTAAAACACTTATTGTGAAATTTTTACTTTGCTTATCACGGTTCATGAGATACGGAGCGATGTCAACCATAGTTAAAGGCAGACGAACGGAAATTGATTCTCAACATTGACCCATCTGGGGATCAAACCCGGGACCTCAGAGCTCAACTACGGAGGTCGTCAAAAACGTATCAAAAATTCAAAACCTAAGCGATCTGATCAATACAATTTTTTTCTCTTTGTCCCGTAGTGGAAATACTACAAGCTTGTTTATATACCCTATAAATACATTTACATTTAGGTGTTAAACGTGTATGTAAATGTTTTCTTTACTTTGTGAAAATCAGGACCTAAAGGCCTAAAGGTACTTTTCCGAGAACCTTTTAAATTGATTTCTTTTATGTCATAAACACCTTATTGGATCTGGGAAATGTGTGACAAGACGTTTTCTTTATACAGGTTTAACAAATATTTAACTATTGAGCATAACATAACATAACATCACGCCTGAATAACCGAAGGGGTAGGCAGAGGTTTACCAATGTACACCCACAGTTCGCCGATATGTTTAGGTCCCATGTAATAGGAGGCGAGCCTATTGCCACTAACCGGGCACAAATCCAAACTCCGACCTGCACTGAAAATTTCATAGAAAAACCCAATACCAACTTGGTCGACTCGGGAATCGAACCCAAGACCTCTAGCGTAGCAGTCGCGCTTAGCATCACTAGGCCAACGAGGCAGTTTAACTATTGAGAAATGTAGAAAGAAACATTTATAGATAACGAAAGATGGATAGAGTGCTATGTTATGTTGGAAAAGTTTCATTTAATAGATTATTTGAATTATTGATGCTCACTTTAAAAATAATGTCTTTATGTTTTGAACTTAGGATAAAATAAAGTTTATATTTAGGTTGACAAATTGGAAGGTGAAGTTAAGAGATTGTTGTTGGAAATTATTAATGCTGAATAAAGGTCTTTAAACTTTTTTAAGACTATTTATTCTCTCATAAGATTGTTATGCGATGCAAGTTTTTTATGCGAAAACGTTCTCTGTCTGTTGTTGTCAAAAATATAGGATGTCGAAATTATAAACAACTAGCTGTGCCCTGCGGTTTCATACGCGTGAATCCACAGGTCCCGTTCCTGGTGCCTTTATATTATTGGCCGCCAAGATGAATCCAACAAATCTCTATCAAATAACAATAGACAGGTCACTTAATATGGTGATTAAATATACTAAAATTTTCAAATTTACCGCGAATTTTTTTTTTTCATAAGAACCTTCTCTTGACAATAAATTATACAACAAAAAAGAATTACCGAAATCGGTCCAGGCCTTATTTAGTTATGCGCTTACTAACACATTTAGCGATTCATTTTTATATATAAGTTTATGATAAGCACAGGACATGAGTTTTTTTTTATAATCATGAAAACCTTTTCTCAAACTATGTTGTGGTCAGCCTTCAGTCTAACTAGATCAGCTGAATTTTTACATGAAGCGACTGCCTATCTGATGTCCATTATGTATTCACTTACCTTAAGCACAATATTTTTGCTATAATTTTAAAAGCCTTTGTATTTTTGTAAAGAATATTTCAAACTACGTATTACCCTTAGTTTTAGTTTTGATATATATACCCAATTTATATGAACGTAAATCAAAAGCCAACCTTTTTGACAGTAAGCCAAAGAAATTCAGGCGTTGAATTCTCTTTTTCTGTCTGGCTTTTTTATTTTATTTATTTTTATACAACTTTTAATCCTCTACGTTGAAATAAAAGTATTATAAGTTTTAAAAACACGTTATTTTCGGTTTTAACCCTCGATAAAAGGGTATAGGTAATGTTAGTTTGACGTGCCGTCTGTGTGTCTTCTAAAAGAATCTTATCGCAGCTCCTAAAATAATTGACCGTTTTTGATATGATTTTTTTATAAAAAAATGGCGAGATCGAGATTGATCACATCTATCATTTATAAAGATCAGTTATGTTATGTTATGTGTTACCTACTTTAAATATTTTCCGGGCGTTTCTTAAATTGTATAGTTTAGCTAATGGTCCAGCTTTATTATAAGAAAAAGGTATTGAAGGTTATTGCACTTACCAGCGGGTAGAATATGAAACAGACAGGGTTTTGTTTGCCGGCCAACGGAGTTCGTTCCAGAGCATTGCACCCAGCCGTAGTCTGAAGATGTGTTCACCATGTATATGTAGGTTCCTGAAACAATTATAATCATTAAATACAAGATACAGACATACAATCAGGTAAATAGAACTTAAATTAGTTAATGAAGTGCGCTTCGTCTAGACTACTAATAATTAGCTTATTTATAAACCTTTTTTAGATATTGAAATAAGACTTTTATCGGATTCTATCGCGACATATCATATTTAGATTTTAGTTCACGTTTTTTATCGATACATATCACGATACAATCCGTTAAAATTCGCTTAATATTAAAAGTAGAATTCTTTATTTTATATTCAGTGAAAATTATTATGTTTATGTAATTTTTAAATTATTAATTTAATTAATCCCTGCCTTTTAGTCGACTGTGCTCCGTGCGACTGACCAATCTTGCACGACATGACAAACGACATTTGTGAAAACCGCATAGTGGTTTCCATGGAAACTGACTAACAGAAGATCATCATCATCATCATAGTTTACTTACCTGGCATATTAGGTACAGTCGTCATCGGTGAAGTTGTCAGCTCGTGTTTACTGTGAGCTGAACTGTTGAACCACCAGTGATAGGACATTGGTTCCTGTGGACAAAAACATAGTTATATATTATTCATTTATTAAAAGCGTAACCTGTGCTCCGCGGTTTCACCCGCGTGAATGACAATTTATATACTATCTTTATAAATTATAGCCTATTTATTATTCCGATGTATAAGCTACATTGTTGTAAAGTTTCATTAAAATCCATTCAGTAGTTTTTTCGTCAAAGATTAAGCATCCAAACAAACTTTCGCTTTTATAATATGAGTAAGGATTTTGAGAGTGATTGTTTTACAGACCCTTTGTACACAAAGGCATACAAGTCGAAATTGTGTTTAAAAGATAATGATATTTGTTATTTATTGTATGCGATGAAATAACTCATACAAAGTAGGTCAGTACCTACTAGGTGAAATAAAACATGATATTTTAAAAAACACAATTTTATATACAATTTCATTTTTAAATTTTGGTACTTTTTTGTTGTGAATGCGTCAACAGCGCGGTTTTTATTATTCATTATAACAGATTGATTGCTTTAAATTATTATTATTTTTTTTTTTTTTTTTTCTTATTAACGTAGTTTTACCTCGGTGTTGACGCATATATTTAACCAATAATGTAAAAATAATTGTAATAAGTTTATTTTTAAAAGAGTAACCTATTGAGTTTCTTGCCGGCTCTTCTTCATAGGAAAGACACTTTGGAACCGAGCAACTAGAATCAGTAGAGTTAACGTAACGTTTCTTGAGCGCCTTTTTTTGGTTTATAAGAAATAAAAACAGTTTGATTTTGATTTTTTTTAAACATATTTAGGTACACAATTCGAACTGAAAATATCGCGACCGAATCCGTTAGTGTTATTAACAACCTACTAAAATACAGTTTTAGAAGAGAAAGGGGAAATCAGTATCACGTTAACGATTATACCACTATGAGTATAGCAATATTTCACTGCCTCGTTGGCCTAGTGGTGCTAAGAGCGACTGCTATGCTTGAGGTCTTGGGTTCGATTCCCAAGTCGACCAAGGTGATATTGGGTTTTTCTATGAAATTCTCAGTAGTAGGTCGGAGTTTGGATTTGTGCCCGGTTAGTGGCAATAGGCTCGCCCCCTATTACATGGGACCTAAACATACCGGCGAACTGTGGGTGTACATTGGTACACCTCTGCCTAACCCTTCGGGGATACAGGCGTGATGATATGTATGTATGTAATATTTCATGTAATATAATTTGTATAACAGCTACTTAAATTCAACAACAAACGAAATCCAATCATAAATTACTTTCTCAAACAGGATTCGATTCTCTTGTTTACCAGTAATTTCAAAACAATGCGCGGTTTATCTGGCGTCGGTTTATCAACACCCTGTATTAATTGCTAGCGAAGTCAAATGTACGCCCCATTTATACCCGAAATACTATTTCTGTGTTTACTACTAAATCTGATTATTTCAATGCGGATTTTGAGCTAAATTTTGCACTAAATCCTAGATTCTGGATTATTAGATTATGGTAGCTATTTTAGAAGATTTCTTTGAATTCTAATTAGTTAAAATCTCCTCTCCGAGAGCTCAGATATTAGAACCAGAGCCAGAATATGGCAAAACAGCTTCACCTTGCCTAATCCTTTTGTTTCTCCACAAGAAGACCTTCCTCCAGGACATGGGCTACCTTGGCTTACCTGGAAGTCTCTAAACCGACTTCGGACACAGGTTGGAATAAGCAAAGACAATATGTCTAGGTGGGGATACATAGATACAGCTACCCTGAGTTGTAGATGTGGTATTACTCCCCAGACGATGGAAAACCTGTTATCTGGTCCTTCGTGCCCTTACGTAAAGTTTTCAGACATGGTCATAAGACTTAGGTATTAAAATATTTAAATCAGTACGCCCAGCATTACTTCTACAGGCTCAGTCGATAGATGCGTAACTAATTACGAATTTGAACCTTAACTTCTCCACACAATATTCCATACAAAAAACAACTGAACCTAACGTCATAAATCTCAAAACACCTCCAAAACTCAGCAAAACACGTAACTCTATAAAAATTTCACGTCTGCAAAGTATTTCATTTAATACCATATTTCCCGATTCTCCCCACACAAAACACAATCTGGGGCCCAATGCCGCTATGTTAAGTCAGTGAGTGGCGGGTTATAAACGATCTACTGTACTTGTTATTTGTTGTGCCTAATTTTCGTCTTCAGATAATTTTACTTTAATTCATTTATTTTGTTATTTATTTATGTATTTCTGGCACGTCAACAACGTAAACACAAACATGGAAACAATAATATGATATAGGTCGCGTCAGGAAAAATAACGCTGGCGGAAGGTGGGGAGGGTACGTTTGCGCATGAGTATACAATTCGGCCGGCGAAGGTCGTCCTACGAACCAATAGCGCACCGGCAAACATGCGGCTCGTGCCCCCCCGCACTTCATACCACCAAACAGACCGATAAATCGCGTTCTGCGCATCTTGACTTGATATTAAATAAGGTTAGCGTTTACATCAATAACAGACATGCACAACATTTGTTAATGACAAATGTACACCTCGCCAATGTTGTCATTGTAGAATTGCAAGTGTCTGTTCTTATCTGAATATGAAAATAATGTATAATTAATGTACTAAAAACTCACATATATTTTCTGGTTTATTAGTTTATTAGTTTTTTGCTAAAAATGTTTTGTAATGTAAATAATAAATAGTTAACCGCTGAGTCCTATTCATAGCATACCTCTTAGTTAATATCTGGAAAATGTTGTGGTTATTACATTGACTTTGTTTTATACAGCGTGGCGCTACAATGGTGACATTAATTTAACACACATATAGGGTTTCACATTTTTGTTTCATGAAGAAATTATGTTTCCATTCAATGTTGTTATTAGCGGATTTATTTAAAGTTTTATAAAATAGAATTTTGGAGCAACCTGTACTTAAACCTGTCGCGCGGCGGTCATTTGCCAAGGTCACGGATTATAACATCGCATCAATTAAATTAAAATGAATAAGCAATACTCTAAAGGAAAAAGATATCCCTTTGGCGGCGCTCCGAGTTAACGTAAGCCAGCTAGGTAAGTAATCACCATGAATGATTGTTTTGAATTTTAGTTATAAGTATTTTTATCATTTAGTTTGTTTGAAAAAAAACTATTTTCAATTTACGAGTTATTTAATTCTATTAAAATTGATATGATTAAAGGGCACTAGCCCTACACGTGTGTTAAATTAATGGCACCATTGTAGCGCCACGCTGTATAACTTACTGCTAAGTGTTATATGTAATGTAATATCGTTATTTTTTTCCAAATAAAATAAGGCACAGTAACAAGTACACTGGAACGTTCAATAACCTGCAACTCACTGACTTAGTATACCGGGATTGGGCCCCGTGGCTGAAGCCGGGTAGAACCGGGTAAAATATACGGGAATACAGGTAATATAGCAGCGTTGATGTGGTGTTAAGATATTCATGAGGGTACTCTTTAGGGAAGCGAGGTCAGGTTCGATCAGAATTAGATAGATATTGTATGGTAGTGACATTGTATATGTTTGATATTGGTTTATTGCTTTCAAAGTTTGATTGAGGAGAGTATGATTATGTGTGTGTATTATTTTATTGCGATCTGAAACTATCATGGCGTTAAGACTTTATAGCAAGGCCCAAAGTGTAGTTTTGGTTGAAATTAGATAAATAGATTATTGATAAAAAAATGGAGTTTAGAATGAGAAAATAATCATAAGACTATAAGAGAGAGAAATCAAGCAATATGTATGCCATTTTGTGACGGCAAAACAACAAAAAAATTAAAACAACAATAAGGGTCTATGTCGACGTATGTAACAAAACATATACGCTTGATCTAAATAAATAACATTTCTATACATTGCTTTTTCTTACTAGTTTCTATTAAGTCCCATTTTTTTTAATTTTCGGGAAAACAATTGTGGTTTGGTTATTGATAATAGTCGTCTGTGTTCTCAAAAATCTTTCGTTCTTTTACTAGAATTCAGACAGAGAAGTAATAATATGAATTCTGTAACTTTCTGAAATTCCCTTTAATCGAATAACCTGAACTGGGGTCTTAACCGAAGCAAACGCTAGTTCGATATTTACAATCATAATAATATTCCGGGACATCTCATACACGGTTATCTGATCCCAAGCTAAGCAGAGCTTGTGTTATGGTAACCAGACAACTGATATACATACTTATATATTTCCAAATACATACATATTATAGATAATTACACCCAGACGCAGAACATATGATCGTGCTCATCACACAAACATTTTGTCCTGGTCGGGAATCGAACCCACGACCTCCGGTATAGCAGTCAGGGTCACTAGACAACCACTAGACCAACAGTCTCGTCGTTTACGACATTTACAAATATCCTTTATCAACATTCCATGGAATAGCAATACAAAAAACCTCTCTTAGTGCGCCAATAGCAACGTTCTATTTCAAATATGGAATTCCGTATCCACCAATCGTGTGAACGATTTGTAATCAAATTCCATTGGAAGTTCGTATGGTGAATATTAAAAATATTTAATGAAACGTGGAAGATATTTGAGCTAGCGTTTTATCCTTATATTAAAAGCATATTTTTCTGTTACATATTTTGCGAGAAAGACTTTTATGTGATCACGGCTTTTAATCAAATATCTGTAACGATCTATTTTTGGGTACGTCTTGGTACTGTCACGGCAAAAATATATATACACCTAGCGAAATTGTAAAACATTTAGAGAATATTTTGTGTTTAAACTCAAAAGGAAAATTATTTACATGATTAAGGAACAGCTTTGAATAATTTCATCATAACATGTTTTACAATTCCAATCTAGAATTTAAGGGAAAAACAATTAAAATTCTAGAGTTGATACATATTTTCGTTCGTGACTGTACTACATAAAGGGTGTTTCCGAAAGGTTATTTCTATCTAAAATGGGTGAAGAGTACATCTGGTATAGAGTCAGAATACAAAACGGCTCAAATTGAGTAAATAAAATAATAAAATACCAAATTTTCGTATTTTTTGGTGTAAATAGTTGATGCAGAAAATTGGACAGCAATTATTTAATTAACTCGTTTTGAGCTGAAATTTTCACCATTAAATGTACTTTTCACCCATATTGGATAAATATAAAATTACATTAAGATAGAAATGACACTTCTATTCGATACATCCTTTGATTGACTTGTCACTTATGGAAGTGACAAGTCTTAAGTCAAAGGACGTATCGCTCAAATGTATGGACATTTGAGCGATTTGATCAGCGTTAACACTTTTAGATAGGTCTTCTGTCCCAGGGTCTCGAGTTTAATATATTTATATTAAAGTGACGGCAGGTAGACAAAGGCGGTGCCAGAATGGTGGCTAATGCATGGCAAAAGAAGCGTCGATCATCCGGGAGCAAGATGGGTCGACGACATAATTAGCCTCAGGTCGAGTCTGGATGAGGCTGGCACAGGACCGTAGAATATGGCACGAAGGAGGCCTATGCCCAGCAGTGGGAGGACAAGGGTTGTGGACGATGATGATGATATTATAGTTAAGAAGCCTTACCTTAGGGTTTGCGTCCAGTTCACAATCGATGTCAATGACCTCACCTCGAGCTGCTCTCACCACGATAGGTTGTGATGACTGGCATGTTGGCACAACTGTACAAAAATAACCATTATCAATATTAGAAGAGCAATAAATTATACCCATGTTGGTTCCAACACTTTGGAACCAACATTGGTAGATACCTCAAATGTTTGATCCATGCTGTGACTTTTCGTCATAAACTCTAGTCACTATGAATGATGAATATATTCACTTGGGGTTATGCACTTTCTGAAGATAAATCAACTCAATTCTTAGGCAGCAAGTCCGTTTTATACCACATAACGACACAATATTATATAAAAAAATTTGAAGATTCTTACTGTACCATATTCTTTCAGTTGGTAAAAATTACACTGAGTACTTAAAGGTAAATAGTAGACACAAGTCTTAAAAAGGTCAAAGGTCAAAATAATATCTAAAAGTAACCTCTAACAGCCGAGTGAATATTTATTGTATCCCAAATTCAGTACAAAGGAGAAGTTAGGAAATCAATATAAGTTCGGAAGCGGGGTGAAATATTAATCGCAGAGAGATCGCGCCGAAAACTTATACTTTGTGGCAAGTTTTGATATATAAATTATAGTATATCTTTTGTAGAGTTTAGATGTTGGTTGAGTTTTTATTTTAAAATGTTATAGTAGTTTTTGTTTATATTATTATGAAATCTGTAATTTGTAATAATACTATACTAAACATTAAATTGTAAATAAACATTCAAGCATCCCAAATACCATTATGATATTCTGTTGAAACTTATAAAAAAAGGATTATTCACTATTGTAAATAAACGATGCAAAGTTTGACGAATACTCAGCAGTAATTAAATGGTAAATGAGTTGTTGTAGTTACTAAAATATTGTTTCTCATTCTCATAAGAACTCAAACATTTCAAACACTTTCAAATTTAGACCATTAGAATAAAGTATTCTAACTACATCATGCTCTATTCATTCAAAGAATTATCAATTAATGTCATTTCTACTTCTTTATTAAGTAACAAAAACACTGATTAAAATAAAAAAAAATAACATTCTTTATCATACACCATGTTTCAGAATTTACAGAGTTTACTTACACTTAACATCCAAAATAAGGCTCTCACTGGACCCCTCGCCCAGGCTGTTCCTGGCTGAGCAGACGTAAGCACCAGCTGCCTTCCTGGAGACCCTCTGCAGCACGAGGCTCTGGTTCGCCAGGAGTACGCCCGGACCCGGTTTTACTACCACACCCTGTTGGTAAAGAGGATTTGAATAATCTTCTAGAAATGTTCTGTTTAGGGAAGGAGGGTTGAATAAGCTTAAGGAATTTAGAGGACTGGATATGGTAAGCTTTTATTTTAATGTCTTTTGGAATTACTATAATAGTACTTTTATTAGTAGATGGCGGGGTCTTATGGGGCATAACATAGTTTTTATACTTTAAAAAGAATCAGGCATCACGGCAAAGAAAAAAGAGGATTGAGTTCCTCTTTTTTTTTTCAATAAAAGAAAATCTCATAATAACATTATGTTTCTTGAATTTATTTCAGTAATTTACTTAAAATCAATTATTCATTAATCAATATTGCTTTCATGTGACACTAAATAATAAGAAAATTCTTTAAAATATAAATAGTTCACTATTATTTGCAAACTTCCATATTTTTATTCTGATAAACAAAATGTTTTAAAGATGTTCATATTACTTTCCGGAATTATAAAAACAAAACATTTAAAAGTTCTTTAAATTTTAATTTCACGCTCTTCGAACTAAGGAACTTGTTAGTTGAGCGACAGAAAGTTTATGTCTCAGTTGTAAATAAAACTAAAAACTTCTTTCTTACAGCAAAGAACTTTTAATTTTAATTTATATCGTAAGTAAGATATTCTTGAAAATAGACCTGTAACTGAGGAGGAAACCGCACTTGCAGCGGTTGGTCTGTGGATGGGTGACCATTTCAAAAGTTTCTTATAACTTGTTCATCATCATCATCATCATCAGCCGGAAGACGTCCACTGCTGAACAAAGGCCTCCACCCTAGAACGCCACAATGAACGAAAACTCGCCAATTGCATCCACCGGGTGCCCGCCACTTTGACGATATCGTCAGTCCACCTGGTGGGAGGCCTGCCGACGCTGCGTCTTCCGGTTCGTGGTCGCCACTCGAGAACCTTTCTTCCCCAACGGTTATCGGTTCTTCGAGCGATATGGCCTGCCCATTGCCACTTCAACTTGCATATTCTTCGAGCTATGTCGGTGACTTTAGTTCTTTGGCGAATTTCCGTATTCCGGATCCTGTCGCGCAAAGAAACCCCGAGCATAGCTCTCTCCATAGCTCGTTGAGTGACTCTGAGCTTCTCCAAAAGGCCAACCGTTAGCGACCACGTTTCAGCGCCATATGTCATCACTGGCAACACACACTGGTCAAAGACCTGCGTCTTCAGACACTGCGGAATTTTGGACGAAAAGATGTCGCGTAGTTTCCCGAACGCTGCCCATCCGAGTTGGATTCTTCGGGCGACCTCTTTGTCGAAGTTGGACCGGCCTAACTGAACTATCTGTCCAAGATAGACGTAGTGGTCGACAACTTTAAGAGTATCATTCCCAACAATAACCGGTACAGGTGCGACATGGACATTGTACATGATCTTGGTCTTGTCCATGTTCATTTTAAGACCCACCTGTTGGGAAACGATACTGAGGTCGCTGAGCATAGTATTAAGCTCCTCCAGCGACTCTGCCATGATCACTATATCATCGGCAAAACGAAGGTGAGTGATGTATTCGCCATTGATATTGATGCCGAACCCGTTCCAGTCCAAGAGCTTGAACTTGTTAACAAGTAAATATTATGTGACATAAATATATACCAAACATGTAACAACACAATATAAGGTAAATACATTAGTGTCTTCTAGTTGATACGCGTTTGGGTGTGTGCAACATTTCTGTATTTAATTGCTTTGAACGTAATTAATATCAAAAACAGAACGACTCATTTATCATAATTAAAATAAAACAGGCTTGCATACCATATAATATCAGCTTAACGAAAAGGCAAAATTGCAATTTTTATTGTACAAATAATAGTTTCACATTTGTTTTATGTCTAAATTGAAAAAGTTTAACAAAAAATACTGAGCACTTGCAAACTTTAATACATTGACAATAAAAAAGCAAAATGTGGACGTTCTAAAGCAGAACTACTTTTGTAATATATGGAGTATACTTACATTATGCGTAAAATATACGTGGTTGTGCCACGGGTTCGCTCGTACTCTGCAGTCTAGGTACACATCGGAGCCTTCCACCACTTTACTTGCATCTAGGTTAGCTCCAAGCTCCAATTTCGCTACTGGTAGATCTGTGGAAAAAAATATATATCAATCATAGTTTTTGAGACTTGAAGGTTTATTTTCTGAGAATGTTTCTGTACTGTAATGTCTTACATGTACCGGCTTTTGTTTAGTTGGAATCCTCATAGAGTTTCTTCATAGAAAAGCTACAAGCGAAAAACTATTGAGTACTTCTCTTTTTCTTAAGAGTGCCCAAGTGAAAATGCATTCAAAATTTAGTTAAAATCCACAATAAAAATGTTTGTTTCCCGCTCACTTATTAATTGCTTACAGGATACTGCTCGGACGACTGCTGTCCTGCCTGCGTCTTCTATGGTCTTCTGAAGGTAAGGATAATTAATTACGCTGTATCTCCATCTTCCAGCCGTTCTCGTGCGTGGAGTGCGGTAGACTAGGCTGCACCTTCCTGCAGGACAGCACCCTGCCGGCGTCTTATATGGTCTTCTGAAGGTAAGGATCATTACATACGCTGTATCTCCATCTTCCAGCCGTCCTCGTGCGTGGAGTGCTGTAGACTAGGCTGTACCACCCTGCAGGACCGCACCCTGCCGGCGTCTTCTATGGTCTTCTGAAGGTAAGGATCATTACTTACGCTGTATCTCCATCTTCCAGCCGTCCTCGTGCGTGGAGTGCGGTAGACTAGGCTGCACCGCCCTGCAGGACAGCACCCTGCCAGCGTCTTCTATGGTTGGCACGAAGGTCAGGATGCTACTGGTTACGTTGCCATCCGTTGAGGTCTGGTGACAAAATGAAAGATGCTATTTTTACAAACAGCGTTTCAAGAAAATCTACTTAATTTTTTTTATTTGAACACATTCTTTTTGTGCAAACAGATGTTTAAAAACTGTTCCTTCTTATTTTTGCGTACTGGAGTACGATAAAAAATTGCGAATAAGATTTTTTTTTTTTAATTTGCATCTCTCGGTTTGTGTATTAAGAATAGCCTAAGTGTTTCGTTTTTCGGCATGAATGGAAATTTACAATTATCTGTTACGTTATGTTTATGGTTGCTGGTATTCTTGCTACTACAGCAGACAAACCAAATAACAGTCATCTACATGGTGCATCTAAAATCCCAAAGCATGGTCAATTCTTTCACTATCTAAAGATAGATCATTCCGTTACAATTTGTAGATCCAAGGACTTTGTCCCTACACTTATAGAACTTTAGTATCCTTTTTACGACACTATAAACTCTTGGTAAATGACAGCTGAAATGTCTAGGTATAAAAGAAGCCAGAGTAATTCTAATCTTCATTTGTAAGGCACTATAATCTTATGTACGGACTTTTTTCTAACTTTGTTGGAATCAACTTTCAGTTTAGGCAGTTTTAGCTGAATAAAACCTTAAATAAATTTACTATCTATCTGTACTTTACTATGTAACATAATATCACTTAAACCAGCGCCATCTTTTCGGCCTTTCATAGTGGTTTGTGACGTCAAAATGACGTCAAAGTCTATGTCATCAGGAACAGTAACACTTATGCAGAAGGGAGTTTGACGTCATATTAGGTCCAACCAATGGCTTTGCATTTTGATACGTCAAAAGTCTGTGGAAACCCCCTTTACAATATATAGGATTTAATTAACAGCTGAACAAGGACTCGTTGATTTGTAGGAACAGTTTTATTTGATTCGTATAACGTTTAAAATGTTTATTACATATTAATGATAAAACAGAACAGCTGAATCGATTTTCATGAATCTCAGATTATCTAAGATTGGAATAACTTGAACCTTGGTCCAATAAATATTTCATAGATTAATCAGTAATATTTCAGAAATAGTTTGTCTTAGTAATAGATAGTTTCGGGAAACAACTGAAAGGCTACTAATTGCTACTCATTGAATGCTAACAATGCGATTCCAAGTTCTGTTTCATATAGGGTTGTCACTATGAAATAAGTAGTTTAAGAAATTTTATTTGTTGTACGTAAAAAACCAACTTAATTCCTATATGAAACCTATTTATTACTTCCTAATAGTTCAATAGTAAAAAATGTCTACATTAAATATTGTTAAAATGTATTAATTATTAAACTAAGAAAAAGGGTTCTTAAAGCACAAGATCCACAAAACAACTAGCTACGGACTACTATTTTAAAAAATAAGAAAATGAAATGAAATCAGAAAATTCAACTGCCAACCCTATTGAAATCGATCGATTGCTATCAAACTACCCATTACCGATACTCGATACCGTCTTTAAAGTTTCAATATACAACTCCTGCGTAATGACAGCCAGCCATTGTGCTGTCTGCGTCAATCTGGATAGGACTAAAGGTAATTAGATTCAACTGATGTCATGGAGGTCTAGTAACTGTATCCGAAACTTTCGGATATCCGAATCGAAAATATCCTAAACTGTCATGTGTCATGTGATAAAGTATCTCAAAGTTCGAAATCCCCTATCCGAAAATATCCGAAAATTCATTCGGTATTTAAACTAGGAGAAATAACGAGGTTTGACAGATTAACCGAAAAATAGCATAGTTCGTCATCCTGTAACTATGTGTTAAATCGTACTCAGGTACCTTTTACCAAAAATAAATCAAATGATCTAATACGTATTTGATTATTTACAAAAATCTAATATTATTTGTATCTAAAACTTTCGGATAGTCCAAAAATATTTCACATCCGTAACATCACTACAGTAGAACCGTAGCGACATCTATTGACGTCTAGTTCCTGTTTGTAGTGCTCATTTTGGATACGAGGTGGCGCTATGTGATCGATATCGATGACAAGGTTAAAGTTTAAGAGGTAGATTTATTTAGGTTGGTATTAAGTGCAATATGTAGTGTTACTAGCTACTGGCTACTTGGTTTAATTCGGTGCATAAATTTATATCTAGTTATACAATGTAGTTTAGTTTGCCTTGATTTGCACCTAAAGTTAG
Organism: Autographa gamma; assembly: GCA_905146925.1. Classification (NCBI taxonomy): domain Eukaryota; kingdom Metazoa; phylum Arthropoda; class Insecta; order Lepidoptera; family Noctuidae; genus Autographa; species Autographa gamma. The sequence goes on from LR989875.1 coordinate 2,658,359, forward strand.
TAAAGTGTTGTTAAATAGCATTTAAAATTCTAGAGACGTAGTTATTTTTTATCTGATTTGTAGTTCCGGTTATAAGCGCGTACAAATAAAAAAATTAGCTTTATTATATTATAATACCTAACTAGCACAGATAACATACTAGTGGTTGAATTGAAGTCCAAAGCCACACAAATCATGTCAAGTGTCTATTTCATTCACCTTAACCCAATGAGAAAATCAGTTAGAAAATAACACAAGAAAAGAAAATCCTTTTATAAACTAGAGCTACTTAACCAGTAAATGTTTAATTAAAGATTTCACGAGCGTTTCACTATACAATTCAAGGAAGCAATTGCAGACCACTTTAATTAAGCGAGAGTTTAATCTTTAAATAAAAGAAAAGAAAAAGAAAATAAATCTGATCACCATAGTATATAACTAAACAACGCTTTTCTGTCTAGTGGTGAGAAAATCTCATAATAATAATAGTAATAATTTCAGATACCGAAATTCGGGATCCTAAATCGCCAATCCACTGAGAGCAAGCGTGGTGATCAATGCTCGCGCCTTCTCTATATGGAAAGAAGCCTGTGCACAGCTGTGGGACGTTTATAGGCTGGATTATTCTTTTAATAGTAATAATATCTTGGGCCAATTCACACAAGGATCCCAAACTAAGCAGCGCTTGTGTTATGGTAACAGCACAACTGATAAACATACTTATATATTTCTAAATACATACATAATCTAGATAGATTACATCCAGACACAGAACAAATGATCGTGCTCATCACTCAAAGATTTGTCCTGGGTGGGAATCGTAAGACCCCCGGTATAGCAGTCAGGGTCACTTACCACTAGACCATCAGGCCCGTCAACTAAAAATGGTTTCCTCATTCGGCTTTCGGCCGTCGATTGGCCGAAAGCCGAATCTCAATTTCACGGAAACCTAAATTGGGTTCCCACATTATGTGGGCCTAAATAAATATTGCGTTGTTTTCGGTACGGTTAACAATATTCAGATTTGAGTTAAATACTCGTGCCTGCCAAAAATTCGCTCGTATTAGGGTTCTGTATTTGAATGTGTTATATTTTTATTTGTTTGAAGTCGGCTGTATTGATTTTTTTAGTTTTTGACAAAATGTTTTAGATAAGTAAATATGTAGGTATTTCACATTTGGTCGACGAATATTGATGCATTTTGTCTTTTATTCATAGAAATTAATTAAAGTTCTTTTTTGTAAATTTAAGATAACAATAAAAAATAAAATTGTACAAGAGTTCCCCAAAAAATGTTTTTACTTACATAAGCAATCATATAATAAAAATTTTAGATTTATATGGCCGAATCTCAAACAGTCTATCCCATCACTAGTCGGTATCGATAGTTTCAGGGCATCTAGTGTGAAACGCGATGCGATGTAAACAGCATACATTTCGAGTTCGTTGCACTGGCATAGTGATATTGTTATCATATTAATGGGTTGTGATATAGTTTGTTTTGGTTTGTGGCCTTAATTTGCATGAAATGTGGCTGTAAAAAGTGGAGATAAACATTGCTGTGTATTAATAGAACATTTGTAATATCTATCTACTAAGTAGGCAATAAAAATAAATGAAAATCAAACTACTGGCGAAGAAATTGGAGAACCAATATAAACAAGATACAACAAAATGTAGAACTTACTCCTTTTTAAACTTGGATTAAAAAGGTAAGTATCAATGACTCAAAAATCAGATGTTTTTAAGAGTGTATCTATCCTGTATTTAATAAGTAGTAGGTATGTAGCTAATTACACTAAAAATGATTAAAGTTAAATCATGTATTTAAAAATAATGAAAAAAATCACATCTTAAATTTACTCCATGTATGAACAGACGAGTCACGTTGAAAGTGATACCAATACCAAGCAGTGAGATGTCAAAAAACTATGAATAAAATACGCAATAAGATAAATGTAACACAACTTACAGTTTCCCTAACAGTCTTCAGCCTGGTCCCTCCCTTCCACCAGGATATCGTCGGCTTGGGCCTGGCGCCGACCGCCTGGCAGACCAGCTCGGTACTCTGTCCCGCCACCAGAGGCCGCTTGCCGCCTTGTAGACGCACCCATAGCGGTCGAACTGTGGAGAAAGAGATTATGTTATTTAGGTGTTTGAGTTAGTGGACGTAATTACAGATATAGTTGATAATCTTATTAGTAAAACCGGCGTACTTAAACTTAGAAGTAAGAATCTTAGATTAACTAAAAAACGAGCTGATTCAAATCAGTCAATGCATACAGTTTCATACTAAGTTATTAAATGGTTTATGTATTGCTAATTAACACACATCTAGATCCTAAAAAACACAAACATTTAATTATTGTCTTTAATTGCATAACCAGTAATTGAAGTATAACACTTATGTAAAATGTTTCTTTAAAAAAATACGTTTACGTTTACTTGGATCAAATGCTAGATTAGTACAGAGTTTACATACACTTCTAAGCAGCATTTTAAATTAAAGCAGGTAGTCCTTGCATTTGTCCTGACATCTAATTTAATACGATTTCAAAAGTAATTAAAATACTTGACGAGGGCACAAAATTACTTCCTAAATAGGTTTTTTCTTACAAAAACATTTAGGTATGTACTTATGTAAACGCCTTCACACATAATACTGCCTACCCCACAAGTTACCTTACTACACGAACGTTACTCCGAACAAGTTTCACCAAAGTGATATTAAATTCATTGATCTCAAGGTTCCTTGTCACCCAAATTGGAAATTAATGACGTTTTTCAATTAATAAGGCTTCTGCGGTTATAAATTGAATTAACGTGCGTTAAATCATAATCAATCACTGTTACGAAAGTAATTTCGTTTTTCAATCAGGTGTTATAATATAAAGGGTAGGTGTAACTATAGATTGAGAAAGTCGACTTTTTTAACTGCTTATAATAAGTGTTGCAAGAACAGGAAATTTATAAAAAAAAAATTGAGCTGTTTTTTTGTAAACTCACTCTATATCATCTTTATTTTTCGCCCCTTTTACATATCATAAGATATCATCACGCCTGTATCCCGAAGGGGTAGGCAGAGGTGTACCAATGTACACCCACGGTTCGCCGATATGTGTAGGTCCCATGTAATAGGGGGCGAACCTATTGCCACTAACCGGGCTCAAATCCAAACTCCGACCTGCTACTGAGAATTTCGTAGAAAAACCCAATAACACCTTGGTCGACTCGGGAATAGAACCCATATCCTCTAGCGTAGCAGTTGCGCTGAGCACCACTAGGCAGTTGACCACTTTTGTATAGATATAACTTTTTAGTAACATCCCGTACAATTTAAATCTTATACAGCATGTTTTGTTTCATCTACTTTTTATAAAGATCGCCATCGATCAAAGGTATAAGAAATGTTCAGTAAATACTCTTTTGCAAAGAAATAGTTTCTTGGAAATGTGCGAAACCAATTATAAAATATCGACCACCTTTTAAATGGCCTGCTACTAAGAAATCTTTAACCGCAAGGCCTGAATATTTTAAACATAATAGTTAAGAAAGAAAAAGGTTGGCTAGCCTTGTTTAAAATACATGGTATATGGTAATAAGTAATAACCTTTTTCATAATTGTTTTAATACTTAAATTATTTTTGCTAGCTACTTTACATGCTCTGATGTAAATCATCAAACTTTTAACTAAGTAAATTGCAGTGTATGTATAATATTGTTTTTGTTTTATAATTTAACCTAAGATGTTTGTTACAAAGTACGTCGAACTAAGTAGGCGAAATAAGTAGGACTGTACTTATTTGTAAGACTTGTAAATAACATATTTCAAGAAATAAATAAATACTCTTCAATTCAAAATACGTATAGCCGTTTTCGGGTAATAAACATACAATTTATTTTTACATTTGAAATAGTAGTAATATAGTAGCATTATAAATTAAGAGGTTTAAAAGATCCTCTAATTAAACAAAACATTCACAGCAAACAAATATGAAAGTAATTTAAGAATTAATAAAAACAATTTATGTTTGAGAGAGCGTTTCATAAATTCATTGTGGGCAACAACAATAGCCCACTTGTGGGGAAACAAAGGGCTAACTTAACTACAATTCAAAAGAATCCGATCCATTTTTTAGCCCTTTTTATTTAGACCACTTAAGACAAAGCCGTGTTTTTTTTTTGTTGGCCTAACCCCTTTTTTGGGTTCCGCAGTCGTGAGGTTAAAACCTTTTGTGTAAGAACGCTTTTTTTTGGACTTGAATGTGAATTGTGTAATTAATTGTCTACGGTGAGTTAAGTATATTATTATCAAAATTGTTTTTCATATTTTTTGTGTACTTCGAAAATTTCTTTCATTTTGTCTTTGAGAGCCAGTCAGAAAAATAAAATTTAGTTTTTTTTTAAGTTGTATAAGCTAATAACAAAGCACATTTTAATTTTATTTATTTGCTTCATAAATAATAATCATTTTGAGATATTTGAAAAAAAAAACTCACTAAAAAAATTTAGTTGAATATTCGTAATTTGCATAGATCTCAATGGCCACTAAAGAATGTTTACAGAATTGATTACGCGTTTCTATATAAATAACATTTTATGACCATGTCAAATCCCCCAATAAAGTTTTACAACAACCGAAAATAACTCAGTTACAAATAGGTATTCACTCAAAATAAACTCGCAATACAGTCCAAAAAAACATTTATATTCCGTACCAAAAAGCTTTTAATAAATGTATCAATTATGACACGACTGTGACTGATTATACAATTCTGTATGCAGTAAATAAAATTGATATATTTTTAGCTACGGGCCCCGCAATAAAAAATAGCAATCAATTACCACACGTATTCCTCTCGAGCGAAAACGTATTCTATTTGCAACACAATTGAGTTGATTTTTGAATGAGCTTATTGAGGTACGCTTCCTGTGAATTTAAAATGCTTTGAAGTTAAACTGAGCTTTATGGGACGGGAATAAGGTTGAGAATTGTATGTACGGGATATGAATTTGAAAATTTCTGTTTCTGTGAGAAAAATCTATGAGTGCGAAATTTTGAGCGTATTGTTTTTAAGTACCAGGATTCAAATTCAATTTTATGAGGTGTTTTTGTGTAATGAACGTCAGAATCGCTCTTTGTGGGAAGCTGTGAACGAGTGGGTGAATGATTAAATCAGGTATTATAGAGGCAGGAAATAGGAAGTTTGATCTTAATCGAAACCATTCAGTTCGTCAATAGTTAAAAATGTATGGATTACGGAAAGGTGTGGAGTAATGAACACATTAAAATGCTTTTACTATTGATTTAAGTAGTTTTTGAGTCATGATTATGTTTTTAATAGAAAACCAAACAATTAGGTAATTTGTGTTAAATTAAAAAAAATGTTTATTCTTCAACCACTGAACTTTTACAGTTAATCTTACGCAGCGACCTTCTTTTAAGTAATAATGTACTTGTGCTAGAAGGACCCGCTCTTCAATTACATTGGTAAATATGGTAAAAGTTATGTACAAGGAATAATTATAAAATAAGGAGTAACGTTAAATTAAAATATCTGCCAAATGCGAAATACTACAATAAATAGGTTATAAAGTCGTAAAAATATCAAGTTTAAATAAATACTTAACAAGGAAAGTCAGGTTCACATTTAACTTTTATAGAATTTAAAATTTTCAACCAATTTTCATTTTGATATAACAATAAAAATCAAATTGAATTCTAAAACCAACAATTCTACTAAAGTTCCTACAATTTAAGGCTATGTACCAAACATTAATTCCCTCGCAATTCCACTCCGTAAGTGGAAAAGAATGAAAAGATTTATAGTTTTAAAAACGACGGCTATTTTAACGTTAACTCTAAAAACAAGGGAATACTGGAGCTAAAACTATTGTTTGTATCTTTATTATTTAAACATTTTTATTTTACTTTTTACCGACTTTTAAAAGCAGGAGGTTATTTCGGTCGTCAATTGAATTAACTTTACTGACATTATATCATATCGTCGCCAAATTAAAGTGAAATAAAATATTTTCTCTACGAGAAAAAAAATATACACAATTTTTAGGCTAGTTTCATAAAAAATCCTAGCTAGCCACGCCCCAAGGTTCGACTCATATTATTCTTGTCCCATTATAATAAGCAGACTAATAAATTAATCTAAATATCTAAATATATAAAAATCTAAAACTTGAACATACTAGGACTAAAATAATTTCTCTCATAACATTTTTTTATTAACATGAACTAACTCAGACCACAGCTTTATCTCCAAAAACACATTTTCAAGTTTGCAACAAAAAAATTGACTTTCACATAATTTTCTACCATACCTACACACTCTTAAAAAACAAAACATCGATCAAAACGTACTTTTATAAATGAAGGGGTGTGTAACGATAACACACGCGTTTCAAGATGAAATATGGTACAAGTCAAGCAAGTTCCGTGACGTACGCTGTTGCCCGGAAGCTGCCATATTTCATCATTACAGACAGATCTACTTTGAGATCTTTACGGTGAATTTTCATCTTGTAGCGTGAGCAAAATATTGATCAAAACATAGCATTGTTGGTGTGAAAGTGTGGGATCTTTAATCCACATATCATCATCACGCTCGATCCCTGAAGGGGTAGGCAGAGGTGTACCAATGTAAGATGGCACCAGGTGTTTTGCCGGAGTAGTCAGAGCCTTTCTCAAGGCTCTGGAAGCCCGGACACTTGCATCTTCACCCCCTATGGAGGTGCAAGGCTGACTCATAAATGAGTTTCACCCGAATAAAAAAAAAAAGAGGTGTACCAATGTACACCCACGGTTCGCCGATATGTTTAAGTCCCATGTAATAGGGGCCGAGATATCTTTAATTTAGTATGGAGTTAATATAAGCAATTCATACAGACTTTATTTTTCTGTTGATCTAACGTTCATAGTTTGAAAAATAGTACATAAGTAGAATAGAAATTTGTATTGCAGTTAAGCATTATACCTCCATGGACGACTAAATAAGTTCCTAAAAATAGTCTTAATTAAATTGATCAACTGCAAAATGCAAGACTTTTATGTAGGACTTGTACCTTATTTAAAAAAAAATGGCCATTTATTTTTTAAAAGAAGTTTCTTGTTGATATGACTTTTAGAATATAAAATTACCCATATTACATGTATACATTTTTCAGCTACATTTTGGTACCGTCATATATTTTAAATCAGCTTATTCTAATAATCTGTATTGTTCATTTTATTTTGCAGTCGCTACAGTTTATCGGAACTCATCCACGTCAAACTCAATTAAGTTTTGTTTACGGCTTAACAACTTTGTTTTGATAAGGTTAAGCAGCGACAGCAAAGGTTACCAAGTGGATGGGCGAGTTAACGTTAGAGTAAAATTACGACAAGGTTTGAATCTTAAACATAACATATCATCACGCCTGTATTCCCGAAGGGTTAGGCAGAGATGTGCCAATGTAATGAGGGCGAGCCTATTGTCAGTAACCGGGCCCAAATCCAAACTCCGACCTGCTACTGAGAATTTCATAAAAACACCCAATAACACCTTGGTCGACTTGGAAATCTCACCCAAGACCTAGGCCAACGAGGCAGTCTATTTATTTTTTCGAAGTTCTTAATCTTCTACAGTGAAATTAATCTCATTGATAGGTAGAGAGTACCTATGGTTATTACCATTATTCCATCTTTTTTTTTTTCTTTGTTTGATGTTTATTTAAACAACAGCCTTTCATTTATATATTAGATCAAACCTTAAGTTAGTTTATATTGATTATTTTAATGAAAGGCTTATTAAAGGGTATTAAACCAGAAAATATAATTCTAGAGTAGAGCGTAGTAGAAATGGTTATAGTATGTTATGTGTAAAGTACAGATAAGCTACACAAAAACATACCCACAAAAAAAAGGGTGTAAAATAAAACAGCGCAGCAATATTTTAACGTAAACCTTATCCCGTTTAAAGTATACATACGAGGCATAGACGTAAGCTCTAAAACACATAAGGCTTATCATTAAAATGCAATATGGCCGCTAAAGAGACTTAATTCTGCGGAACCGAGGAAACACATTCATGTACAGGGTGTTGTAGAAATGCGTCATTATATTTTTTTTAAATATCGCTTTTGCGCATATTATAATAGTTTTTTTTTTGGGCAAGAAAGTAATCAAGTTTTTTAACAGATACTAAAGATGGTATATTATAATAAAAAAAAAAACAGCCTCACTGTACAAAACAATCAACAGCCGATTTAAGTTAGTACGGAGATTTGGCCAAAAACATTATGTATATTTCAAAAAAGATGTTCATTTCTGTTTGCATACATTCAAAGTATGAAATCGCGTTTTCGTTACACCCTGTATACTAGAATACTTATCGTTGTAAACCATGTAAGTAAGAAATGTTTTTATTTCAGGGAAAACAATTCGGTTTAGGAAATCTACAGAACTTAAGCTGAATTTTGTTAGTAAGAACTTAAGTGCTTTAGTTTAGTATAAGATTTTTAAGTGTTCCGGATAGTTCCTTGTTAAAATTGTATTGAACAAAATTAGGTACTAATAAGCTTTTGCTATAATATATGCTCATTTTGGTATATTATAATCCAGCCTATAAACGTCCCACTGCTGGGCACAGGCCTCTTCCCATATAGAGAAGGCAGGAGCATTGATCACCACGCTTGCTCTCTGCGGATTGGCGATTTCAGATCCCAAATTTTGGAATATTATTACTATATATATTTTGGTATATTATATGTGTTTTATTAGTGATATCTTTAAAACTTTAAATCCTTACACAGGATACATTACAACGTAATTAATAAATAATCAAAAAGGTGGCAGATATCAAGATGTCTGACTTAAAAAATTGAACAATCAACCACACCAATTCTGTTGAAAAACTTCAGTAAATTACCTTTCGCAGTATAAGGTTAGTCAATGCCAATAACATATGGTAGCAACTAGCATGTCGCAATAAAGTAAAATATCTTTAAATTACAATAATCATTATATACCACCCAGAAACATCGCAGAAGCTTGACATTTAAATAAACAAGTGTTTTACATTAATAAGGATTACGAGATAATATTTAAATGTCTATATGCGCATCTTTATAACAATATTTATTAATTATACTTCAAGATGAAATAATTGTGGTACTTACTGTATTACATTTATGTAATGAAGCCTGCCTTTTGAGATGACCTTTAAAATATATAATGACATTATTTTTCGCAAAACATATGCGGTAGTCCTTTTTTTTTTGCCGGGGAAATCCTCATGGACTTCCTCCGGCCTGAGGAATGCGGAGGGGTTGCGGACTCTTACCGGCTAAAACCACCGGAGTGCTTCACCCTTCCCTTATGCTGGAGACCAGGTGGTAAAGCAAAGGTAACCATGATATTGGTTTCTTCATTTTATCTGCCTGTTTGTAACGCTATAACAGCTAAACTGCTCAACCGATTATATCGATATTTTATATCTAGTCGTTCTAAAATCCAAAAAATGACAAAAGCTAGTTTTTTTTTTTACAAAAACAACGTGGGGAACAGGTAGATACACTAGAAAAGCTTATATTTTTCGAATCTGTCTTTACATTTTATCAGGATAATTACTACAAACCACAAGTCATCAATTTCTTGATTTCCCCAAAACATAAAGTCATTTAACACTTTCTTCACAGCTTAAACTTATCCACTTCTTAAAAAGGATAAAATAAATCGATTCCGTATCCATATAAGTCTTTCCCTTACAGTCGCCTACAAAAGAATATCGACCTGTCAATTAGAGGTCTTTAGATTATCTGTGAGTTATATATGGCGTGATTATATCGAGTGCTGAGTTTCGGGGATTCTGGTGATTAAGCGCGTTTTTGCGGGTTTTTGTAAAGGGCTTTTTTGTGTGTTGCGTAAATAAAGTTGTTTTGGTGTTTTGTAAGCAATTGATTAAACAACTTTGAAGTGGGCCTTAATATCTGGTGGAACAATTAGTTTTGTGTTGTATGCCTATTATAATATAGTTGATAGACACAAAATAGTGTTTTTAATATGTAATGGATATTTAGGAGATCACGATGTATCGCAAAAATTTTGGGTTTCTATCAAATGAAACTTCGACAGCACAAATTATTGGTCTATAACATAAAACAAACCATTAATTAATGGCCAAATATAAAAAAAATTTACATACATTTTTTCTTCTACTGCAGTATTGTATACATGTAAATGTTTTTCGTTTCTCATTTTAGAAATGACTTTAATTTAGTATCGTAAATATAAAAATAATAACATTAAGAGCATCCTGTACCAATTAAATTATTCCGTTAATATCTATCAAATCACTTTTCCACTCGCATACCCAAATCGATACAATAACAAACGTCTAAATATAGGAGATAATCCCATAGTGTTAGAGCGAGATGGCACATTACCCCTATAAGTGTGAGAGGGATGAGTATACTGATATATGCAAGTCACGGGTAAATATCTGGATCGGTAATGATACGTCAATCATGACGTAAGAACTTGTTATCATGGGAAATAAAGAAAAAATAAAAAAGGTTTTTATGGTACTTATGTGATACTAGAAGGAGCCCGCGGTTTTACTCGCGTAGAACTAGTTTTTATGGATTTATTAGGATCAAAAGTATTCTATGTCTTAATCCAGGTTATACAGTATATGTGAGCCAAATTTTGTCCAAATACGTTTAGTAGTTTCTGCAAGATAGAGTAACAAACATACCTCTATTCCTTAAAAAACGTGTATAATATTAGTAGCTATTTAATTATGTAATGTAATGTCTTAGTCATCCTAAGACACCACTGACATTTTGTGAACAAAAACATCGCAAGGAAACCTAGATTCAAATTATTGAATCTAAAAAAGGCCATATAGGAAGGTCCATATAATCTTACGTATGATAAGTATATAAAAAAAAAACTGAAAATGAGAAGATGAGTCTAAGCGCAACTTAACTGTTAGACGTGATTTAAAATCTTGCTGTCACTACTTTTCGCCTTAAATGATAAAGACAACATAAGACTGCGCATTTAAGTGTTCGGCATTTCCATCACTTTTACAAGAGATATTTACTAATTCTCTTAAAGTAGAAAACACCTCTGCCCACCCTTTTGCGAAAGACAACGGAATTCAGAGTTTCGCTTTCCAACATTTTAACTTCTTGTTCATAATCTCTTTAAGTTGAAATTTAAAGCCATAACTGGTAACAGACGTATTAAATAACACTAAGCGAATATCTAGTAAGGCCGGTTGTAAACTGTAATAAAATTCGACGGAATTTGTAAGAAAAAGACGAAAAAATATAATTATATTTACAACACATTTGTCAAGTGACTCTTGTCTTTATTGAAACCATAAAGTGTTGTTTATTCCTTTTTGCAATAGATTTTTTTTATTTATTGCTAGAAACGACCGCGGCGAAGTTGGTGTGATGATCTAGTGGCCTGATATCGCAATAGAAAGACAGACTTTGCCCAGCAGTGGGATCTTAAGCAGGCTAGAAATACTATTGTAGGCATTAAAGGCCAAATAGTTGTATCTTAAATTACAATACAAAAGAGGAAGAATTTTGTTTGTTTGTCTGTTTGATATATTGTCCCGAATAAAAGACAAAACGTTATTTTTTTGGGCCTTTTAAGTAGCATATAGATATTTGTAGATCTATATAACAGAACACATAGAATGTTAGTATTATATATTTCTTTCATTAGTATGTCAAAACGATAAAAAATAAATCCATGGTCACATTAATCTTTTTTGCAACCGACACGGCAATTTTCCTTTTCGTGTGCAAACCACCTTATTCTTTCGCTACCTACACTTAAATAAGAGTCTGTTTCACTCGACCTAAGTTCAAGTAAAGTTTAATTAATGTCTAATAAGCGCCTGTCTACTTAACTAAGTTGGACTTAAGTTACCGTACGTCGATTCTACGTTTCAAGTAAGACTTTGTCGAGTTTGGAACTTGAATAGTGATGCTTAACGCGTTCATTGTGAGTTAGGGTTCCGTATTATAATAATATGAAGGTTAATTTATCAGGTTTGTTTCGACATTTCTTCTCAGGGTAGTCAGTTAGGAAATGTCACCTCATCTAGATTAAGAAGACGTGTGAAAGTGATTGAATGTAGTCCTATTTGCAAAATAAAGAATTTGAATTTGAATTTGAATTTGAGGTATATAATCAGTTTTTAATAAAGTGTTGTGTAATGTATTTGACGACATTTTTGAAATAACTGAGTGAGATCTACAAAGTTGTTAGTGCATCTTTGAACTTTTCACACAAAGTTGGTTTCACAAGTGACGTTTTAAGATTTACCATATTTTTACTAACGTTTAAAATACGATATACACAGTACAAAAATAGAACCAACTTTAGGCACGTAGAAACAGCTCTAGCTTGTTTTTGCTCGAGCTCCCGTCTATCATACTGGAACAAACTATTTACTATACATTGCTTGCATTGTTTATAGAAAATAGATAGGTCACTTACGATTGACGTCAATGGATATGTTCTCGGAGACAGGGGCTATCAATGGATCGGTTACAGCCTGTGAACAATAAAACAAAACTTTAAAACATAATGCATTCACATAGGTGTTTTTTTTTACTTGTAAAACACAATGTAGCTTCTTCAAGCAGGTGCTCAAAATTTTCCTTTTATTGTAAATCTTTAATTATTTAAAGATGAAGATGCCAGTTGCCAGAAAAGATTAAGATGCCAATTAACTGGCTAGTACTTTATAAATTTTATAAATTTTCAATTCACCACATCCAACGATCTATTGCATCAAAATATTTATAGTATTTTTTGCCGACTGCCTAAAAAATCTTTTTCTAAACCTAGCAAAATCAATCCTGAATTCCTTACCATGCACGCTAAAAAGTAATAAGAATAATAACATCATACCTGGCAAGTCACATCAGTTCCGAAGTCAGATCTCTGCAGCCGGAATGAGACGGTGGCCCTCGCTTCGGAGTTCGCCAGTAAAGCGTGCGACTTCCACCAGGACACACGAGCCGTTGGTCGACCTGGACAAGAAAGCACATAAATATAGTACAGTCGCCATCATATATATTGTAGCAGACAAGGAGACCAAATACTTCTGAACAATTTAAAATGTCAATAAGTTCTATTCGCTACAAGTTACCATTAATATCTGAACATTTATTACCTCGTTAATATATGAGCAGATGCTTGTCAATAATTTCTATACAAACTACAAACTACAAACTAAAAACAACAACTCACGAGGTCTACTGCTGAGCTAAGACTCTCTTTGGCTCTATAGGCTACAAGGAAATACATTTCCAATTATGGAATTACATGGGACCGCCCATGTCCAGTCGTGTTACGTAAGGCCCAATCAAAAGATTGAAATTCAAGTTCCATCAAAGATTTTCCTCATAGTTACCTTATTTCGAAACTACACATCGTTAAGAAAAACACGAAAAATATCCTTACTTGAGTCAACACATGTTTTTGACATAAATCGTCAGTAACACGAAAATGGGCTGACTACATAAGCCCCTTGAAAATTCGACGTAAAAAAGAAAAATAAAGGTTTCTTTATTAAAGAATAATGTTCTTTTTCGACGTATTTTTATATGAAACCGAGATAATTATAAAGCCGCCACAAAAGGCCGACGTATATAATTGTATACATTAGGTACATTGTGGAGCTGTGAAGGGGTTGAGTGAATAAAAAAATCGTGTAAAACAATGGGGTGCGGTGTACCCTTGTCAAGTATGGGGGTTGGGTTAAGGTGTAAGCGATAGCGGGTATAGCAGTAATAGCCATATTTATTTAGTGTTGATTTTTTCAAGAAATAGAGGTCCGTTTCAAAAGACCTGGATAGCAAAGATGAGAATTTATTAGTTTTGTCTGGAGGGCACATAATAATCTATTTTAAATTAATACTGTAGAAAACCGGGTGTTTCATTTTACCCGATCTATTTTCACTTTGCTGTACGTCTGTCTGTCAATAGGGTTAATGTTTTAATTGTTGCGATGCTAATGTGTCCAATTTTATACCGATAAGCTTAAAAACAAGAGTTTATACCTCAGAAGAAGATTTTTGCGTGACTGAGAAAGTTATTACCCGCTGTCACCTCTACCATAAGGCACAAAGTCATCGCGCGTGTATCGGACATTTTTCGTGAAGGCTCCAAACACCAGGGTGACGGTGATCCAGGGTACTGCAGACTGCCGCAACCAGCCGAGAGTTCGCAAGTCATGGGTAACACATAAGTTTCCGTAAATTTTTGGAATATTCTCGAAGTCATAAGCCGAATAATTTTAGGAAAGTGCTTTTTTTGAGGAGATAAATATTTAAGTTTAATGGTCTAATCAAATTATAAGTTCAGTTCAGCCAAATTACTATCTTCGAAGAATTAAGATGATGAGTGAAAGATTTTTGGCAATGATATTATCTCGATTATTCGATGATACTATTGAAATTATGTTTAAGGTCATGCTTAAAGGAAATTGCAAAGGAAGGGAAACATGTCTTTAAGACACGCATTAAATGTAAGCATTATCATTCACCAGTTCACGTTACAGTAGACAAAAATCCTGTATATTTGGGAGAAATAATATAGTAGTGTGAAATACCAGTTTGATAACATACCTACGTTTCTGAAATCGATGCTACATAATGAAGCAAGTGGCTTCTCTATAGATTACACCACATTTCAGACTGCTCGGAATATCAAGTCTTCGGTAAAATGTTCCCAAAATCCTATCCCATCTAAACATGAACAAAATCGAACATATTTCATTACCCGTACTTTCGCGTCACCCCTCGAATGTGATGTCAGACACACGTGCATGTTCACATTGCCATATAATGTGATGTTCGACACGTGTATATGTTGAGCATGTAATTTAAAAAGGGTGAGTTTAAATTCAGGTGAAGTAAAGGGATTTTGTTGAGAGATTTGAAAAAAAAAAGAGTTCTTGGTAAAAATAAAAAAATAATAATAGTTTAATTGAAGGCAAGTAGTGTTTTTTGAAGCTTGCCACCAACACCTGAAGTGATGACCACGACCACTCAGTCAAGAGCGATCCCGATAAGGAAGAAAAGAGTGCTTTTGAAACTCATGATAATTATAAGGTATTTTGGTTTGCGGTTTCTATCGCCTTGAACTATGGCTATGGCAATATTTATAGTCGCAAAATAATCTAAGGGTGCGTCTAAATCTGATGAACGATCTGGTCGTGTACTGCTCGTTCGGTGCTCGTTCGTTAGATGTGGACGCACTAGGGTGACTAATGCCTTATGTCTAGTGCCTAATGTAATGTTGCAATATGGTGACATAAAATTAAATAAAAAAGTATTTATATTAATAATTTTCATTTCTTACCACACCTAACATTAAATACACTCACTGATACATCATCCATTATATCCAAGGAAGATCTATTTATAGTCTGTAAAACAGACTAGTAGGTTTCTCTAAATCCACTCGAGAAATGTTCATACGCCTACACACCATTGTTTTCCATTTATACCGGCTCCTTTAAACTTAAAACTATAGTAAGCTGTTCTAATTTGTTAATAACTAATAGGTCTCAGAATCAATTAACGTTTCAAATGTATTTAATATTGTGTCAGAACCATTTTTAGGCATTTCAGGGCTCCAAATCCAAAAGGTGCCGGAAGCCGTACGGAATATTTCATAAACCAAAATAAAAAGGCTATTTGAAACTCTCGACAAAATTGACATATGAAATTTTCGCAACGTATTTATGATATAAAAATATGTGTTTTAACGCCGACGAAAAAAGACAGGTTTTATAAAGCTGTTGTGTTGTTTTTAAGGTAACGTCATTGAGTTGGTTCATAGCTATAATTTTTGAAGATTTGTTTCGTTCTTTGAAAGTTAATCGCAATTTTCTACAGTGTGTCAGTGGATACTTGGATAGGAATGCTGTTAATGTAGGAACATAAATTATAAAATTAAAACCAGTAAATGCTTGTAATGTTTTCGATCAAGATAACATTCTATATAAAAGTTCTATCATATATATCATATTCATCATTCTAAATAAAGGTTCTATATAAATCCTTACCTCCAACAGCGATGCAGGTGAGGTTGACTTCAGTCCCCTCATCGTAAGGCCCTAGGACACCTCCTCGGATCTCGTTACCTTCATGGTTCAGGATTATCAGCCGTTCTGGTGGAACTGGAGAAAGAAAAGATATGTTAATGTTTATAACTTCTAAAATAAAACTGCGTCGTTGGCCTAGTGGTTCTAAGCGCGACTGCACGCTAGAGGTCTTGGGTTCGATTCCCAAGTCGAACAAGGTGTTACTGGGTTTATCTATGAAATATTCGATCGGAGTTTAGATTAGTGCCCGGCTAGTGGGACCTTAACATACCGGCGAACTGTGGGTGTACATTAGTACACCTCTGTTTCGGGGATACAGGCATGATGGTATTTTATTAATTTTTATGTTATATAATACAAAGAGCACTATAAAAAGTAGGACAAAAATATAGCAGGAATTGATACATTCTTTGAAGAATTGTATATAATTCTACGTCTGTTTCTTCATAAATATGTGCTTATTGTATTTGTCGTAGTAAAAATCGATTGTCTTTAATTCAATGGGCTTGAGGATGAGTCAGACTAGCTCACCGACAGCGCCACTGGGTCTCTAAGCATGTTCTGCAATAGCAGTCTGTTGTGTACCTAGCTAAAATGTGGAACTTTACAATGATTCCTTAGTTTTACTGTCCAAACATTTTACTTATTAACTTTGGTTTTTCGAATGACATTTTCCCACAAAACCGGTTTCATCCACCAGTCGAATATTTTTGCAGAAATTTGTTTCCGGAAAACCATTTATTTTTTGACAGTTGGCTGCAATCGACACCATGTGGTTCCGTTCAAAGGGAGTCGAGATATGTTCGAAAGATTTTTTTATTTTATTCAGTTTTATTTACGAAACAAATAATCAATTCTTTATTTATAAAGTAATAATATGAGTACTTAAAGACATCATCTCCCTGCCGTGATCCCAATTATTTGGTATTATAGTTATTCAGCTTCCATTCATCGTTACTACTTGTCATCTCCAAAGGGGTATTTAAAATGTTTTTATTTTATTAATAATTTTTACAGCTAAAATTTTTTTACACCTAGACATATTAAGCTGCTCATAATAATATTTTATATAAACAAATTTTAGCTTCATATACTTACTCAGTACTGTGAGATTAAGTCTGGTATTCTTGGTAGGAGATTTTATGAAGTCCACTCGACATCTGTATTGTCCACTGTCTTCAGGCCTGAAACAAAATCATACATCATAAGTAGGTGATAAAAAAACAAAATGTATACTCCCGAAAGATAAACCTACCTAAGAAAACGAATGCTTTCTATAATTTAAGTTATAAAAATCTTTTGTATTAAAAAAAACAGTATTATATAATTTTAATATTATGCTGCTTAATTGTGAATTTACACTGAGTTGTCATCACTGTCTTCAATAACACCCTTTGTCTTGCTATTACATACGTCTACCTTTTTGCGCCATGCTCTTCGCCATGAACTTATCATGTCATCAACCCGTCTCCCTACCAAACGACCTTATATTTATGTATATAAACACAAACCTTCCCAAACCTTGACACAAGAATAACCCTGCTACCAACAAAAACAATTAGAGCGGAAAAATTAACGATACACCCTTCCCACGTTCTTTTTTAAAAATAGTAACGCCCCGATCCCACAAATGAGACATAAAAAACCGAATGCATCGATTAAATACCTGTCATCGAGTATCTCGATATCTCGATATATCGATATCACATATCGATTCAATAAATTCTCTAAACCATTTTGAAGCAATAAATTGATGTAACTAATCGGAGCGTATCGGAAGCGAGATATAAAATCTGGGGAATACTCGAGCAATCCGTTTTATCGATACGCAGATATCGATAAAATTTTATATTGCTTGGATGTATAATTTTATGTCCTTTGCGTTTTGATGTTTGAAATGCAATGGTTAAATATTTAAGTTTTTGACAGTTATTTTTGATGTTGTAGTTTGATGAAACCTCAAATATGGTAAAAAAATATAAGTTTGATTAGATATTTTGGAAAATACAGTCTACATAACAGAAAATACTTCACATTATATTTTATATTCGTAATCATATTTTTCTTCTTGAAAGATATACCTACATGAACATAACATCTTACCTACGCTTCCGCAAGAACCGCGCTACTGCTGGTTAGAAAGTACTTTTATAGCAATGTTCATCAAAGTCCATAAAGTTGTTTGCGCATATTCATTGACATTTAAATAACCACATAGCTGAATATTTTGAATTCTCATTTAGTGAATGGTACAGCATACATCGCTTCTTTCAGCCCAACTTACATACCTTTCCCAAAACCAAACGCGCAATCTATAACCAACTGATTACCCCGCTAACAGTCGTTTATTTACCGAACATTTCCTGTTCAAGGGTTTAGCTAATCAGGAAGGAACACGATACACCGTGTTTAGTTACTATGACAACATTGCCGAGTGATAAACAGAGCTTGTAGTATGGGCTTTTAAGGGCTGGATTCCACCAAAGCAGAAATGAGCAAAGATGAGCGGAAAAACTTTTTGAATAATCAATAATAAAATGCGGACAACATAACATACATTTCCCTGAACCCAAAGTGAGTAGCAAAGGCACTTGTTTTATGGAATTAAGAAACAACGAAAATACCACAAACACCCAGACCCGAGGGAAAGTAGAAAAGTTGGTTTCTACGTACTTTTTTTTTAAATAGGAGTCTTTAACAATGGCCTGAAAACACAGCTCCGCTCCGCTCTGCTGGTATCCGCTTTCGTGAAGTCCGGCCCTTAAGTAGAACTGTTTCAATGTGTAAGCAAGACGGAGCGACGCGCGTGTATTGCGCCGTCTTGCTTCTTCCATGGCAAGTCCTTTAAGAGCTCATAGTACATGGTTTTAATAGGAACGGATACGTATTCAAGTTCATTTGTGGAGGAAATATTTCTGCGGTAAAGAGGATTTTACTTTACTTTAACAAGTAGAACAACGTATATTTTTACTATTATTGAGAAAATCAATAATAGTTTCGAAATAAAAGAGCATTATAACCCGGCAATAAGGGGCATTGTATATAGGCTTCTTTGCCGTAGAGTCCAAAGCTGCACTTAGCCCTCTCACGCACTTGCGGTTTACCGCAGGGCGGTTTTTATGTGCAACCGCTTGTGATTGTACGCACGTAACAGCCAAGCATTTGCATATTAAACTGGACCGCGCGGTTAGCCGCCCCAGCGGTTAACCGCAAGTGCGTAAGAGGGCTTTATGTTATAGAAATGTGTTCGACGGACTGGAACCTAAGGCTACAAAACTACTGAATCAAATTTAATCACACATGGAAAAACATGGCATGTAAAAGCAAGAATCCTGTTTTATGACATTACTCGTTTTCTAAAACTCTTACTACTGACCAAAGAAAAAGCTTATCTCTTATCGAACCTGGTAACCTTAACTCAGAGAGGCGTACACGTAACCACTGTACCCATGGTTCTCTGGTCAGTATAATTACGTAGAACCCGTCTTGTTATTATTTGGTAGCCATATTGCGGGCTTCTGTTTCGGATTTAATTAATACCGTGTTTCGACATTGTATTTATACATGTAGGTATATATTCGACCTTATATAGAAAATAGAATAGAATAGAAAATAGAAAAACATTTATTTGGTACAGTACACAAGACAACACACAGAAATACAAAACGAACATATCAAGGAAAATAAAAATAATTAACAAAGAAAAAAAAAAAACAAAGGAGAAAATCAAAAACACTATACAAGTAGAGTTGTCCAGCATACAGCACCAAAAAGGTCACCAACTCAGCATATGCTAGGTGTAGAACACCCAGCGCTGGTTTTCAGTTGGCACCCCGCAGTGACACACGGACGAAGGTAAGTAGTGTAATACATAAATAAATAATAAAAATACATAAAAAAACAGATATTTGTAGCATGTAAATATAGTACATAAATAACGATACAAAAATAACTTGTCAAGCTATAGGAAAAAAAAGGAGAATGTCAGGTAGGTACAAAATAAAATTAAAAAGCGGCAGATCGAGGTAGTATGCCACTCGCTATTTTTATAAAATTGAAGCCAGCACAATAGCGATCTCTTTTACAAAAATACCTAGGCTCGTGCACTTATAAGGTGATTTGTTAGAAGTGAGGTATCCTGTAGCGGCGAGAAATCGTGTGAGTAATAATATATTATTGTTAATAATTTAGAAATTAAAATAAAAATAAAGAATGTGAAGCTGAATTGTGCGGTGAAGCAGGAATTTCAAATGAAATAAATGAATAATAAATAATTATATGAAGGATTTGTCAATGTTAATTGTGTTAAAATTTATTTGTGAGTCTGTTATGAATTTTTTTAAGTTGTACCTAAACGCAGTTATTGTTTTTAGATTTCTGATCGGCGGAGGGATGTTATTCCAGCATTTGGAAGCCGCATATCTAAAGCTACCCCGGAACGCGGCAGTGCTATGCTGCGGAATAGCCAGTTGCTGCGCACAGCGTCTACCCTCGCGTTGCCGGTGATCGTTTACCCACCTAAGTTTAGAGTGCAGGTATGAAGGGCATTTATAATTAATCACTCCAAAAAGAAGACACGCAAGATGCAATTTACGCCGTGACTTCATTTTAAGAATGTTGTGTTTATTTAAAACGGGTGTGATGTGGCTCCTTGGTGGTACATTAAAGCAATATCGTGCGCAGGCATTTTGCACTCTTTGAATCAGCCTTTTGGTGCGTCCTAAGAGTCTAGGTCCTATTACAGTATCCGCGTAATTTAGTTTAGACAAAACCAAGCTGTCGACTAGCTGCACTCGTAATTCCTCGCTAATGTATGGACGCATTCTGTATAGGACTTTTAACTTATAAAAACAAGATTTTACGCAGTTCGAAATGTGTGTCTCAAAGTTTAGGCTTTCGTCAACAATTATATTGAACCTATTTGAGCCTTTCATTTATGAATTAAGTTATTTTTATAGAGTTATAAATCTAATTCAGGAGGCACCTACTGATGTATTAGTATTGTAACTGCAACTGATTTACAAGCAATGCTCTGAAATTATTCCAAAAAAATACTTAAGCTTAAATTTATGTTTTATGTGTGTTTGCCCCTACATATCCACAAAAGTTATCTAATAAACGGTTTGCCAACTCATTTCCTTAGATTTACTTCAATTTATATAACTATAAGTTTCTTTAAAGCGGTATCTACGGTAGTTTTAAATATAACGTAAAGACAGTTCAGTGTATAAGAAAATTTGAAATGAAGTCGTTTTTTTTTAAAGTCCGGTGAAGCAGTCTAAGCCTGCGCTCAGGTTAACTGCAAAGATATCTAACAAAAAAAAAAAAAAAAAACGTTTTTTTTTTTTAACAAAAGTTTTTTATCCTGCTACCCTTTTACCGTGGCCCAAGTGGGAACAGACTTTTAGTAACATCCTTACCTTAACTTAGTGAGGACCAGTACAGCAGGCCTAGTGTCGCTCCGGAAGGTGGCTCTCACACCGAGGGTCGAGTCTGCCCAGTGTGACGTCACGCCCTCACGAGTATCGAGGCTGTGGACAAAGAAAAATGATAAATCATATGATAGATTTATAATACAACTCTTCTGTACGCGTGTTTGTACTAAAACTCCTCCGAAACTGCCAGAACGATTTTTATGAAATTTCGTGCGTATTTTCAGTAGGTCGATGAACAGGGCGGAAACTATTTAGTACAATTAAAAAAAATGCTGTTTTTCTGGACAGGGCAGCGTTTGCCTGATTCGCTAGTGTAACACCTGTTCTAAGTGCTAATGTGTTGTTAATTTTATTAAAAAATGAAATATACAACTTCAGCATCACATAATTAAATAGTTTATCACAATTATGTAGTTTATTAAACAGAATAAAAATAAGTAACAGTTACTTCTAATTAAGCGTGTAGTTGCATCATATTTCAAATCGTGTAATGATTTATTTTATTACATTTGAACTTAAATATCCATACAGTTAAGAGTTATTTGTACTAATCACTTGCAGATCATAATAATATATTATAAGTCTAATATCATTAAGGCCACAATATATATGCAGTTCCTTCAATATATTTGAATTAGGTAACATCTGATATATTTTCTTATATATGCTTGTCGTAGAGAAAACCTTCAAACTAATACTGAAAGTAATAACAGCCGACCGCAGAAACCATTTTAAACACTTCACAAACCAATCTAAGTTTTAATAAACCTGTTACACACGGTATTAAGAGGTGGGGATAAATCTGAAGATATATCATAATCAAGAGTAAAATGCAGTAAAAATCTTCTAGTCTGTTTCAGTAAACCTAATAGTACCAAAAATATTAAGAAAGTAATGCACTGCACTTACAGCAAGCATGTAAAAACACGTTGTTTTTTTTTGTGTAGTTATCTTATTTATTACACGGATACAGGAATTTAATACATAAAATAAAATAACTTTGAAACCGAATATCGCGGTTTATTATGACGATTCTATATTACGATATTCTTTAGTATCGGTAACCTATACCACTCTGCTATACACACAGATATTTAACTAGTTTCCAAAATATACATTAAATAACAATAACCAACACTTCAATTTCAATAAAAAGATTTTTATCTTATCTTATTGTTTTAAACTAGCTTTTATACTTTTAACTACACAATATTAACACCGTGAAAACCATAACGTTTTAAAATAACGTTAAGCGTTAAATAACGGCTAATAAACTAGTTAATTGACTATTCGGTTATCAGTTTATCGACTACAAAAAGACCGCCGGTAACATAACATATGTATGCTATTTAAGAGTTGCTTGAATTGACCGAATGAACTGCTTCATTTGGTCATTTTTACGATAAATGGCATTCTGCTAACTGTCATAACGATCATTAATTGGTCATTACGATCAGTCTCTTCGAGAATTCAATGAGATTTTATTGTAAGCATATCTGAATAAAAAAATAGCTCAATGACAAGTACACTGACCGGCCACTGACATGCATTTAAAATAGCTGAATGGAGGCCCCGGTTATTGACTACAAACAGACCGACACCGGTAACATAACATATGTATGCATAAAGATGACTGTTAAATAATTATGGTAATGTTTAGTTTTAAGGTTATAACATACTTAGTATACGTTACAACAAACTAAGTCCTATTTAATTTTAACCTTATTTTATTAAAGTCGCTTCAAAAAAGGTGGAGTTACTCAAATCGTATTTTTTTTTGTTTGTTATCACTTAACTTTTTATTGGGTGATCTGATTTTGATGATTCTTTTTTTTTATGGTGATGCTTCCCGGTCCCCTATTGATCTAGTTTGGACAGTGGGATCCTTAAGAATACTATGTAAGATTAGAACTTATTTAGAAGTCTGTTTTTTTATGTAAGACTTATAGGCTCAAGACTTCCCGTGATATTTGACTAAGTGAATTGTTACATAATTAAAAAACGTATGAAGTTCCTTATCCGTATCGAGTATCAGTATATAAAATTTAAACAGTATGTAGTTTTTTTATTCCGCATTGGAACTAAAAAGAAATAGCATAAGGTATGACGTAACCTAAAGATGTTTATATTTATGTCATGATTTCAAACCGCTACGACAAAAATTAAACATTATTAAATATTCAAAAGAGTATTAAAATAATTATTTAAAGCGTTACTTATGTTCAATAGTGAATATAAATATTAACAGATCATTATATAAATCAGTAGTATTATTAATTATTTTTATCATACATTATATTTTGTAGTTTATGTTCGTCAAAATATTATTATGATTTACGTAAGTCTCTGTGTTTGTTTGCTTATGTGTCATCATTTATAGCTCTGAACTAATAAACCAATTTGGATTTTTGTTTGAAAGCCTATAATTATGGTAAACCTTGAAAGCGTATAATCGTATAGTCAATGAGTTTCTTAGATAGGAACTATCAAACTGTCCCATACAAAGCTTTTTTTATTTGACAGACTTTCTCAAATTCTTATCATGACGCCATTTAAAATGTGTTGTCAAGTGTTGTACAGTCACGAGAAAATAATGATACACATATCGAAATTATAAAACAAAATTAAGCGAGTTTTTTTTTAACTCATAAAGAATAATATGTACATGATTAAGAAAATGTTTTTATTAATTTCTTCATAACATGTTTCACAATGCTTACCGATCTAGAATGAAAGAGAAAGTCAATCAAAAATTGCTTTGTTTATACATATTTTTGCTCATGACTGTACACGTTACAAAATTGTAAGTTACGTTGAACTCTAAATTAAAACTTAATCGGAAGTTCAAAATACTCGTAACTAATGGTCCCATACAAATTTTCAAAGTACATGAACTAGAAACTTTCAAAGATTTTCAAAGTATTTTTCCGCCGAGAAATTCTTAAGTTGTTTCCACTAAGTCTTTGAAGTAAGTTAATGCAATTAATTTGGTGTACAGACGATGTCAAAATGTTTTTCCGGAACAATAATATTTTTAAGTTTTAGGTTTGTAGGGAATGTTACATACATCGGTTACGTTGAAAATGTATTATTATACAAATTGATTCGAGAGCAATCACCCAAAGTAGAGGATAAAAAAACTAGAATAGAGAATAATTATGGAAACAACTTAATAGTATTTTTTTTCTAAAAAGGCACGTACTAAATAAAAAACTGGATCTTTACAGTTGTTTTCGCATGAAGATATAACAAACATGCGAAAATTATAATTCACCATACTTACATACTTACTAAAAGAAAAACAAAATCTCATTTAAAACACCAAAACCATCATAAAACTTATTGTTCTCTTCATAATTATTTGAAATAAACAATCAATAACTAAGAAAACTAGTAAAACATTCAACCAAAATCGAACCCGTTCCGAATCACATACCAGCCACTACACATAACCCAATTACACACGTTCATTAACCCTAAAAAGCCGCGCGGGTCATTCTCACCCAAATCCTCTGATCACGACTAAGCCTAGATAAAGTAAAAAAACTGTTAGGAGCCAGACAGATGCGTAGATGAAGGGTTCCGTAATATTTGACAAACTATAAACACTTTGTGTTTGAAATGATTTTGTTAAATTAATAATATTTTTTTATTGCTAGATGGCGAATTAGAATACGTCATAATATTTTTTTTATTATATAATACTATCCCACTGTTGGGCACAGGTTTCTTCTCAAATAGAGAAGTGACGAGTTTTGATCACAACGGTTACTCATTTGCGAATAGGCAGTTTCAGATCCTAAATAAAAAAAAATATATATATTTAAGTAGCCCTAAGATGGCCGTTTTAACTGAATTATCCAGGCTCTCACCTATAAACTTTCATGAGATATCCGCAAAAACAGCGGAGGCTTAGTAAAATATTTTATTTCTTAACGGAACCCCAAAAACAAAACACCTCTATGACAGCGGCAGGAAGCGTTTGACATCACGAACACGGGATCCAAATTGACAGATTATAAGGATTAATGTAGACTGGTCTGTGCTACTTAATTCTTATCTGTTTAATAACGAGTATATTTAAAACGTTTGTTTAGAACGATACGCGGCGTTTTTGGGTTAAGTGAAGAGGATGTTGTTTTAATTTAATTTTTTAATCATTATGATTTTAGTTATGTAAAAGTTTTAGTGTAAAGGTAAATAAAGAAAATTAGTAATATTTACTTGAAGAATAACAAGCCTAGGTACAGTTCCAACGTAGTCCTGGTTAATTCTAAAATATAATAACACAAAATTATTATAAGAAAAAAATCGATTTCAAAATAAATCTTATATTTATTTCTTATGGATTGCTGTCCAAACTGGACCAAAATATTGGGACGAAATTGGAAGCACCAACTTTCAAAAAAAAAAAAAAAACAATGTCGGATCACCCAGTCAAATTTAAAAGGTATCTGGTAACAAACATAAAAAACAGTCGACTTGAGTACCTCCTCCTGTTTTGAAGTTGGTAAAAAATATGATCATGTTCATGATACCAAGGCTTTTGCTATATGAAATAAAAAACGCGACTTTTAGAATCCCGGTTGCCGTACCATATTACTGTCTCTAAACAAACTATTTTCAGCTCCTATATAAAGTATATCTATAAGGTTGTATACAGAACATTTTCCTCTTATATTAAAACAAAACAAAAAGTACTACACTAAAACTTAGAAGATAACTTGTGGAGTTGTGACCTGTAGTTCCTAACACATAGGAAGTTTATATGTCCCATAAACGCAACTTTGGTGCCACATAAAAACAAATTGAAAATTGAGAGAACGATCAAAAGTTTGTACATTAAAACAAAATAGATAAGTTTTTGTTGGTTCTGTTGTTGCCAAGATGTAATGTACTCGTACAGTTGCGGGTGGGGTACTGCGCTGAATTCATTATAGTGAGCAGAGTTTGGGTATTTATAGTTTTAAAGGATATGCAAAAAACTTTTTTTACTGTAAATGAGGTTTGGTGGTAGTTCGTCAGAGTTTAGTGTATTAAACGAGATCAACGTACGAAATTTTTGACATGTGTGACGAACAGCTCGTATGTTTATAAATGGGCATGACGTTTTGACCGGGTTAAACCGGCTGTGCGACCACGGCAAGAAAAGACGTCAAGCCCTAAAGGTATTGATGCATGTACACGCTAATTCCACAATAAGTTAAGTTTAACTGTCATTATCTATAACTAAAATCGTCTGCCAGAAACAACTGTCTAACCACTAAAGACTTGTCCACAGATTCATGGTTACAAAATTATTAAAAAAATCGATATCCATATTAATAATTAAATCCAAAAGTAGGTCTGTCTGACACACATTCACGGTTAAACAGCTAAACCTATTTTGATGTTGTTTTTTCTCTGGTTATAATCCGTGCGGTTAGCGAGCGCAGGCTTTGACAGATTTACGCGGACTGTATATTTTCTATGGAATAAATATGGGGTAAGCTTAGATCCCATGAAAGGACATAAGCTTATTTTTCATACTAACTGACCCATACCCAGAGACGGAGGCTAGAACTAAATCGCCACACATACTATTATATGTATGTTTATATGTATGTATATATGTATATATATATATGTATGTATATATGTTATGGATATATCCTAAGACCATTTCTGAAGTCCAATTAATCTCCAGTCTAATCTCAAGGTAGGATAAGTCGTGCTAATCCCAAATCAATACGAATCCCCGATAATATTATTCTAGGGAGAATTGCGAGAATCTCTCCCAATAGTACTAGATCGGCTTAAAGTTGTCTGGAACGACAATTGATATTATATATAACTTAGTTGTTTATTTTAATTAGAATTGTTAATAAAATTTTATTTTATCATCATCTCCTTGCCCTGTTCCCAATTATTTGTGGTCGGCGCTCTGCGTATTCAGCTTCCATTCATCTCTACTACCGGTCATTCTCTCCTTTTTTATAATATAATATAGGAATAAAAGTTTCCTATAAAGCAATGAACATAATAGAAAGACAGAGAAGACTGGTGTCAGGTGGCAGACATGCCCAGCAGTGGGACACTAAATTCGTTACATAAAATAGAACTAGCGGTGCTTCGCGGTTTTACCCACGGTATTATCCAGACTCGATATTTTTATAGTTGTTATGCTATTCCGGGTGGAGAATCCAACTAATCAAAGATCATGAAATTCGATCCACCCGATTTTGAGTTATGAATAGTATAACTAACCTGACTTGGTTTTATATGATAAAAGATAAAAACGTAAACATGATCTTAAACCGACATATTTCAAGATCAAGCTTTCAATGCACCAGCTATTTAAGAAACATTGTCTAACAAATACATGAGAACTGTTTCCAATGTTGTGTCCGACACGACAATATATCCAAACTAATATTATTACGAAAGTAACTGTTTGTCTGTCTGTATGCTTTTCTAACTAAACCACTCAACCAATTTTGATGGGAAATTAGGTATAGAGTTGGATTGATCCCTAACGGTGCGTACAGGCTTTATAACAAAGCATGTTATACAAATTACGATATGACATAGTGTGATAATGTGGACACTGAATGTTGTACACATTTTATTCTTGGGTACAATATTCTGTTATATTGTCTTGAATAACAAGGCTACATAATGTGGACGTGTTATAAAATACAAGCGATATAAAATGTTACATAGTCTGTATGCACCTTTAGAAAGGACTTAAGGCTAGTTATGGCGATTTGAACATCCACGCGAGAGGAGCTACGGGACAAAGCTAGAGTTGAATAAAACAAAATTTCAGAAAAGGCAAATAATATGGTTGCAATAATTCTTGGAATACTTTCAATATTTTCTCGGAACGTATATAATATTCCGATGTATTTTTACTGAATAAAGAAGCAATATTAAAGGTTCTCGGAACAAGCCATTTGCAGGCAGCGCTATTATTTAACGTAGTTCAAATTTTGCAAGAGCATAATAGTAACGAATTTAATAATTAAGCGTCTTTAATATTTAATAGCTAGTTTTGGCCTACTAGCCACGAGAGTATTATATTTTACGTAATCATTATATTAATGAATCAGATGGGGGAGACCTTCGCCCAGCTGTGGGAAACTAAACAGGGTAAAAAAGAAACAATGTAAAAACAAATTGACTGGGCTGTTGGTCTAGTGGTTTATGACCAAGGCTGCTAAACCGAAAGCAATGAGTTTGATTCTAACCTAGATTTTTTTGTTTTCAGGGAAATCCTCACTTTTTGTTTTGTCCTAGGAATGAGGCTGCGTATTCGATTCCCACTCCGAACATATTTTGTTTACTTTCTTACTTAAATCCTCACATTTTCTTTAATCCTAGGAACAGCAAAAATCTAGCGACTTATAGAGCATCAAAAACCGTTGCCACTTTAATTTATTCGATTCTCAGTTCCTACTTTTTTATCGTTGACGTACGACAATGGAAACGCACATCTCAGTCTAGCGGCACTTTTGATCTACAAACCCGGGTATTATGAGATTAAAACACGCGTCTTAAGCGGATCAGAACCGTAGTATCAAGTTGGAAATCAATACGTCTTTACATATAAAGTGGTAGTTATCGCTTCTGTATTGAATTAGTTAGTTAGAATGTGTGGAAATGTTTGGTATGAAACTATATGCGTTAACTAGGTAAGAATGGGAATTTGAATCACAAAATTATTGAGTTTTTGCAAACTATAGGAATAATTAATAAGTGATCAGAATTCTCTTAGCCAAAAAAAAAATGAAATAACTCTTTGCCTACAACAAATCAATTGAACACTCTATGTTATTTAATAGTAAAATGCAAGTACAAGTACTAGATTAAAAAAATAAAAAAAAGTAACCCCAAATAACGCCAGATTACTTACTATTTGTTTCTAAATTATTAGGTTTATTATTAGAAGCCTAAAATGTCCCACTGTTGGGCAAAGGCTTCCCCACTCTTTTTCTCCACTTGTCTCTCTCAAGAGCCGCCACTGACAAGATTGGTACTAAATTGTAAACCATGATATTTGTTAAAAATACCAGCCTATAAACGTGTACTGCTGGGCACAGGCCTCTTCCAATAAAGAGAAGACAAAACCAAAGTACGAATCAAAATGAACTATGAACCTAAATGTAAAGTTAAACCGTTAAACAAGATAGAAACATGACATTACTAACTCTACCAATAAATCAATTGATTAACACCTACACTCAACACATACTTGGCACTAATAGGTACCAAAGTAGCACTATCCTTGTACGTGGCACTAATCAGTACCGAGCTGTCACTAGTGATTGGTATTCATCTTGTCGTCAAGTAACAAGCCTTGTTAGTTATTACACAACATATTCAGAAGGACAACTCCGGTAAATACTAATAATTTGTATTAAAAATTAAGTTCTCATTGCTTAAGCGACTATTGTATAATAAAATAGTAAGGCATTACAAATCCTCAAAAAGGATCAAATGGCTTTATCATATTTTTTTATTCTATTAACTATATTAACTCCAGTAACATATCCATCATTCCATGCATATCTTTTTCAGTAAATGCATTTGTAACTAGATAAAGAATAGGATAAGTGCATTTAGAAATAGACGCGTCGAAATAAATCAATTTATTTATTTAAATATGTAAAAAATATGCGCTTGTTCTATTAATACTAACTTAACACAAAAACAAGCAAAGTATTCTACATTAAAAAAATATATTACGTGTTTTCTTCATCCTAAAACGTGTGAATAAATGTTTTGTAAAATTAGTGGGTTTTCTGCATATTTCTTTTTATTGGCACACCCCTTGACATGTTGTAAGCTCATCTAATTTCGATGTTACGCCGATACATAACGTGTAAGGTCCTGAATTAATTACGTTCTGAAGTTTTTAGGCTTCACGTGTACTCAAAGAATTTTAATTAAAGGATTACTTTGAAAATTTCCATTTTACGGTTCTAGGAAAATGTTTGGGGATACGGAGTTATTTCTGTTGAATATTTGTGTATTTTATGTATATTAAAGGTTTTACAGGAAATGCTAAATAAAATTACCTACTATTACTTTTTACTACTATTTATTGATTTTTTTTTACGTCGCTGCATTTAGTTGTAGGTAAAAATGATCAAAGCGGCTTTTGATTTTACGCTTAATAAAATTATTTAAAAATATTGCATTGGTAGAAATATATGTTGTAATGCATATTTCCGTTTCTATAATATTTATTTTCATACATCTTCCTTAAATTGATACCAACACTTATTAGTTTTATCAAATTCGGTACGTTTATTCAAAGGCTAGCAAATGTATCAAGTAACATAACATAACCTCTTAAAGCCTCTCAATCAGACCGCGAGACGTATAATTGTATTCGATCTCAAATCGATCGATTTCAAGTGAGTCGAGTGCTCTTTGAGTCGAGGGCTCTTGTCTCGGTATTTTTGATTAGTCATTATTTTGGTCATGATGAGGCAATAATTAATTAGGTACCATGGGAAGATGTTATGAGTTTATAAATAGACTGGAGGTGTGTGTTTTGAAATAAAATGATAGGTATGTTTGTTTCGAAAAAATCAAGACAGTTACATTTTTGTAATTAATTGAGGTGTCATTTTCATTTTGAAATTATTTTTATGGTTTTTGAGCAATGTATCATAAAACAAAACCAGAGTCCGAGCCAGTCTGTTCGTACGCTATTTCCTCCTAAACCAGTCCACAGATTTTGATATTCTTTTCACTTACAAACATAAAATGAGAATGTGTTTTTAACCTTTGCTGTCTTATTGCAGGACAAAGGCGTCCCACAAGTTCTTCCTATTTTAATAACTCATTAAAACACCGAGTTTTGAACCCCAGTTATAATTATAAACCGTGTGAAGCCGGTCTTTTAAATACTAATTACAAACAACATCATACTCACGTATAAATCGGCGACTCATGCCCCTGCTTATACCAGATGACGAGTCCCATGCGATCATCTGGTAACGCAGGCGTGACGTCACAGGGGAGCTCCACGCCGCCCCCTGTCGGCGCGTGGAGCGACTCGATTGAAGCTGTTGACAAAAATGTTAGGTTAGAGAGGTTTACCAAAATAAAATTTTGTTGGAAAATTCTGGGTGGTTATATAAAATTAAAGTCCATATAACGACGAGTTTGATGACTCCAAACTCGATAGGGTTGTGATGATTTATTATAGAGCGCCTTGGTCACTTTTTGGTTCATAATGATATTTAATTTTCAAGCTATTTGCATATGCTTGCAAAATTACCGCCCTCACTTAGCCGGGAACTTTTGAAACAAAACAGAAACATGCAAAAAAAAAAACGTTAATTTACTTTTGTGGTTATGCAAAGGTTCGTGTTTTTTAAGGGTCTTTTAAATATAAATATGTTGTAGGTAATTCGTAGAATTCTATATAATTGTTATCAAATATCAAAAGCCTTTCAATTACATAACGAGGTCGTAAACTTTCAATACTAAGTCAGACATATTATAAACCCGCCTATTGAATCTGATATCCTTTGAAACATAACACAAGATGATACAATGAACTAATATTATAGATACCTATTACATACCTAGTATTAAATACCTGTTATATCGAACAGTTCTGATAGAAATTGATATTATTGAATACTTGTTAATTTACTGAGAAATTATTGAAATCTAATATTTTATAAATCTGTACATTATAATACCGCCTTTAGAAGTGGAATCAAAACGCGACATTTGCCTAAAAATGTCAACGAAACTATACCAATCAAAGCAATAAGTTTCATCATAATCGGCTCAGTCGTTTTTGTACGTAATAGTAACAAGCAAAAAACTACAACAAGCTTACCACTTCTCTGAGATAACAAAACTAAAGAGCTTTATTTTTTTTTATTGGGCTATTCTAAAACTACTACAATTAGATGTGATATTTTTGTATTTAACAGATCAATTTTCAAGAAAAACTACAGGCTATTTAATATCACGTTACTTGATTGAGAAACGAAAGGCTCATGAAACCGCGAGGCACTGCTAGTTTCAGTATCATGAATAAAATGCTAGTGAAGTATCGCTTTACACGCTGCTTACCCCTTTATTAAATAAAAGTGCGACAGACAAAAGTATTGATAAATCAATGGGTAATAACACCAATTCTTGTAATAACTTATTCAAATTTAACATAACAAGCGATAAAAATCACCTGCCAGTTGTTTGTGATCACAATGATAAAAATAAATCAGCTAAGTGCGAGTTGGCATCATCCAACAAGGGTTCCGTAACAAACAATTCGCCATTTTTGCATGGAAGTCCCGGTGAGATATTTTTTTTGCTTTTTGTGTTGCAGCTCACTGTATTGTAGTGTATGTAAAATCAAAAGGAATATTTTTCTATTTAATTAATGTAGTTATGCAAGTTATTTTAGCCAGATCAGAAGAAATATATTAATTTGTATGGCAGCCATATTGTATTTCATCATTTAACTCATTATACTACAAAGTCCGCATCTTTCTTTCTGGTCGTTCCCTCAATGCTGAGGATCGTGATCGTGAGTGATCGCGCCATATGCACCGCTCCCTGTTCTGGCCTCCAGTTGATCCAACCATTTAGCTGGCGCTCTTCCTCTAGCGCGCTTACCCTCCATTTGTCCATATTTGTACATATTTCGTGCGCGAGGTAAATAAATAAATTTGTTGTAAACATTTCAACTGGGCACATCACAAAGCCAAAAATACCCTTCTTAACGGACAGCGAAACCTTAGTTAGAGGTCCATTAATATTTGGGTACGGAACCCTAATAACTAAAACCCTGAAGCATTTCACCAACGTGCAATAATCAGCTCGCAAACTGCAATTTTATCGCGAAGAAATTGCAACTCAAGAAATATTGGGCGAAAATGATACGGTGGGACTTTAAATGTACCTGTTGGGCATAATTGTGGGCTTAACCGACATCGGAAAGGTGGGTTATGTTTTTATTTGTTTTGTCGCTTGG
This sequence comes from Autographa gamma, assembly GCA_905146925.1. Taxonomy (NCBI): domain Eukaryota; kingdom Metazoa; phylum Arthropoda; class Insecta; order Lepidoptera; family Noctuidae; genus Autographa; species Autographa gamma. The sequence goes on from LR989875.1 coordinate 2,691,901, forward strand.
AGCGTCACTTAAGTATTCAGGAAGGCTTCATTTTTGTTTTATGAGTGTAATTCTAGAAGAAATATGTGAGCTTGTTATATATTTTAGTTGAGTGGCAATAGGCTCGCCCCCTATTACATGGGACCTAAAACATATCGGCGAACTGTGGGTGTACATTGGTACACCTCTGCCTACCCCTTCGGGGATACAGGCGTGATGATATGTATGTATGTATGTTATATATTTTACGAATTATTTGAATTTGGAAGGACTAAAAATTAAAAATTTAAGTACCATAAACACAGTTTTATTGCCAACTCTAATTGACATCATCAATTCCTTAAAAACAACTGAATCGATATGCAATAAACTTTTACCATTTCTTAATTGAAAGCAGCATTTTTTGAGATAACGCATTACAGAACATCCCCGTTTCAATTATTAATTTATTTATTTTACCATATAAAATTCATTTTTAAAATATTGAAATTGAATCAGTTAGGTAAAACTTTGAACAAAATTAAATTATCTCGAATAAAGCCTTTAAAATAAATGAAATATTTGGTATAAAATATTCACAACAAAGTGATGTCAAAATTGTGTTACACAATAATCCAATTTTTTATCAAAAGCATTTTAAAATTGTTTTTTACAGTAAATACTTTTGGAAATAATTTGTAAATGATTTACAATAAACGAACTATTTTTTTGTGAATAATATTTTTTTTCCTGTCAAGTATTTGATTATATAAATTTATATAATCAAATACTTGTATAAGAATTAAATAAATTTACTTTTCAATTTAATGATTTAATTTAAAGATGTACATATTTTCAAGTAACGTGTTTTTTTAAAGGGTTTAAATTATTCTGTACGCGACAGGCACGTGATTTCTATCAATCGATGTAGATTTGATGTCCAGAAGTGGGCTTAAAATAATTAAATGATAAATGTTTGGGACCAAATATTTTGAAGCTTATTGCCCTGGCATGAAGGCTAAAATCCCTTTTTAAATAGAACCATTTTCAGCAGAGAACTTGGCAAGAAAAAACAAGAGTTGACAAGTTCAAAAAAATGTAAAAAAAACAATCTGGCATATTTATTCCCCGGGCGGTACATGGCAACTTTTATTAAAGCCTCTGGCATATTGCCAGGCTTTAAAGTATGGCAATGTAGCAGATTGCATCTGACGTCGTTTCCTGTTAAAACTACCCTCAAAATTAAAGCAAATTGGATTTAACGAAGTTTTAAAGGGCTTAAATTGATATGAAATTACTTTTGTTGGTGTCATAAAATCATTATTGTAAGCATTTATTTTCATTTTTTTATTTCTTATGTTGTGACCAAATGCTCATGCAGAAAAGGGAACGGAAATTAATTGAAGGTGAAAAGAAAAGATGGAGGTTCAATGTTATATTATTTTTTTCATGGTTTTTTATATTTTTGATACCTGTCATATTTCATGAACCGATTTAAAAAAGTCACATATGCACTAACCGGGAGTCGAACCTATAACCTTTCGTAAACGATTCTAGTTATTAAACTACTAGGCTACCACATCACAGCCACTTAATATGCGTAATTTCAATCCCATCTCACAATCACGGAATTTCAAACAACAATCACGCAACATTAAGTATCGATACATCGATATATCGATACATCGCAAACGTCGAAATATCTCGATTAATATGAAATCCTCGTTCCCGAGTTATGATGTAAAAGCGACGAGCAATCGATTGCTCGCGATTGCTCACGATCGCGCCATAATCGTAAAATCCGATCGCGGATCGCATATGTTAATATTTTACGCACAATTATTTTTGGTGATCGCAATTTGTAATTGCTTTTTGTTTTATAAATCTATAGCCTAGGCTTATTTCTTCTTTGTACATTGTTGGTTTATTTTTTTGGTAGATCAAAGGTCAGAAAATTTATAAAGAGAATAAGTTGGTGCTTAAAAAATAGCACGCTGATCAAGTTTTATTTACTTAATAATTAATATACACACACAATAGTTTAGTAAATATATTTATATATTATATATTTAAAACGTGAAAATTCTATTAGTCGCTATTTTGTATTTTTAAGTGACCGAGGCAGCATGAGACTTGAAAGGTCTAAAAAAAGTTTGTTTATTCAACCAAAAAAATGTTTTTAATTGTTAGTTTTCTGCTTTTTTATATGACGCTTTTATTTCTTCTCGTCAGTGGTTCGATTAATAAATATTTCCCGGCCTGTTTTTAATTTTTTATCACTTATGATACAATATTCTTCTTCTGCTAAGTAATTTGCAGGGATGTGTTGGGGATATTTTGCAATACTGTTTTGGGGCCGGCTTCCATTCACCGGATTTAGCTGAAAACCGTATTTTACATGGACCGACCTATCTGACGTCCACAACCAATTTCAACCTAATATTATTAGATCTAAAATACACATTTACGGTAGCATTCCAAAGTTATCCTGCTTTCTAAGCCAAAACCGACTCAATTTGTATAATAATGGTTCAATCAACCTCAATCAAATTGCTAACTCGAGGCTCATAGGAAGTTACCGGGTTGCCATGGCAACGGTAACTAACGTAATCATACCCTTTCAATGTTCAGAGAAAACCTCATAAATTGTAGGTTTATTGAGGTACGCAATATTGTTATAATTTGTACCGCAGAATAGGAAAAAAACTGACGAAAGTAAATATATATTATGACGAGTGGAATGAACGATAATTTATTTTTTAGTTGTATTATAATAGAAATAATAAAAAATAAAATCTGTTACATTTGGGCTTATTTCATCCCTGTACAGACGATTAAAAAATATCTCCAGTTATAGCACCTTCTCATTATCTAAAGCAAAATTGATCTACTCCAAAATACTACAAAAATAGGCACCTCCTTAGCTGCAAAAATGATTAGAAAATATTGATTTTTAATTATGTTTGAACCCTAAATAAAAATATTTAACAAAATAATAAGAAAAAATAGATTTTAATCTCTTAAAGATCAGAAACTACATTGAGTGGTCAATTCGATATTTTTCTTTTACAGATATTTACTGCCGTAAGCCACGAAAAGGAGATTAAAATAGTGTTCAATAATACACTCCTTCAGGCATCAGATATTATCACAGCAATATGGTAATGTGTGAACAATTACGAATGCCGACCACAAAAACCAATTTGCCTGTCCGACGGTCAAAATAACACAAAAAATATATATTTTTAATTGCTACCTACCCTCGGAATAGATTGAATATCAATAAAGGAAACATATTGAGGTTACGCCGCGCCAAACTTAATTGCTACATATTCCGTGCTTGATTTCAAAAAATATTTTTTGTTATTTTTGTACGGGTTTATGTTGGGTAGGCAAATATTCTGAAGTTATTTCCGGGTCAAGCCGGGTACTTAAAAAGAGATTTTAATTAATAACTTCCCTTTTTGCTTTTTGTAGGTTATTGGGACTTAATTTTTGTGATCGTTACTGCTTTGGGGTATATTTTTTTAGTAATGGTATTATAATGACTGTACTGTTTGTTACATTTCACATTTTCTTAAAAATGTTTTTTATATAGGTATGTTGATTTAGAATATTTAGATTATAGACAATTAAAAAATCACACATAAGTATCTCATTTGTTTTTATTTCTTTTTGAGAAATTTATAATAATACAGTAAGCTTTCATTAAAAAAAATAAAAACTTAAGCCAATATAACTTATTTCATTCATTGTAATCCTTTATCACATAAAGCAACGTAGCCTCAGTATGTTTATCTAGATAGGAGTGATTCATTCGATTCTACTTCATGATAACAACAAGATTTTATATACGGGGTGTTACCGAAAGGGTACACAAACAAAAAGGGTGAAGAGTACATCTGGTATAGTCTGTTTACAAAATTTCAGCTCAAAATAAGTTAATCTAATAATTTATATCTTTCTACATTATACATGTATTTAACACAAATAATCTAACTTGCTTAATTGAAGCGATCTGGTTATGATATTGTAGATGCGAATCAAAATGGCTATCAATTTAACTATTTTTTTAACCGACTTCTAAGAAAGGAGGAGGTTCTCACTTCGGATGTTTGTATTTTTTTTTGTGTTTGTTCGCGCTAACCTTTGCTTGCAAATCGATTTGATTTGATTTTATTGATAAGGTTATAGCTGATATTTTGTAAACTGACTCTATAGCAGTTACACTCTTCACCCCTTTTGGATTGCTATACTCTTTTGGTAACACCCTGTATACGTATATATTTATTAAACCCCTGGGGATGCTTGTTAAGTAACCTTATTTATTGCTTCCCGGGGTCAGCTAAACATTTGAATTAAATAATTAATTTAATTTAAAAAGATTGTTATCATAACATACGTGTATGGGTGTTATCAATCTTGTTTTGTTAAGTTGTATGCAGTTGCAAATGCATTGTCCAACACATTGTAATGTTATTTTGTTTTTATTCGTTTATTGCTTGTTTATTGTTAATTATAAGTTATTTTTTTCAGTTGCTTTATCAATTTGATCTCCCAGGTTGCACATTTTTTTCTTTATATGGGAAGAGGCATGTGCCCAGCAATGGGACGTTTATAGACTGATTACTCTACTTATTATATTTCTCTATGGACTGATATTATTAATTTAAAATTGGAATAGTTTATTGTAAGTAAGTTCTTTGTATGATTATTGTAATCGTGGCATAAGTATCGATACTAAATATGTAGTTAAATTTTTTTTTTTTTGTAGCGTACATCTGCTCCCACTGCTGGGCAAAAGCTTCCAACTCCGTCCTCCAAACCTGTCTGTCTTTTGCGATATCTAGCCACGTGCGTCCCGCATAACTGACTAAGATTATCACACCACCTTCGTCTATCCGCGGCGAAGGTGGTGTGCTACTTATTGAAAAAAATAACTTTCAAAATTAATTCGACTTTTGTATATTGTATAAAACAGGCAAAAAAATGAAACTTCGGCGCAAGCTTAAAAATATGCAAAGGATTAACGAGAAACGGTTCCCGGTATCCACAAAGGGGTAAACATGAGCATGATTTTCAACGGTCATACAAATAGCCTGGGCCAAAAACTTATTTTAACTGACTTTTTTCCAAACACCCACGTTGGGATAAAGTATTTTTTTGTAAAGATGTCTAGCGAATGGAAGTGGTAGAGCGTAGTTTTGTATAGATTTAGAGCGTAGTTTTTAGTTTAAGTGAATTAAAGGCTGAACTGTTACAAACGAATAAAATCAAGTAATATATGACTAACAAGACAGTATTAAATGATGGATAATAAAATTGAAAATCCAAACTGACCAAACAAAAAAAAACATCATTACACAATAATAAAGAAAAGACTAAACAAAATCCTATCATTTGAATTTCTCTCACCAAAACTTCAACAATATTTTTTGTAGTCAGCTATTATTCTATTTCCTAACAAATCTATCTATGTTGCCTAACATGTTTTCTTACGCAAATGTAGGCAAACTGATCTAGAGACTGCCTACCCACATGCCTATTATATTAACCGTCCATATCAGGGACAATGTTATTGTAAGTCCCTTTGTTGTACGACACTATTATTCGAGAAAACAAGCCCCTTTGCACAGTAAACTCAATTAGTAAATTGAATATAAACATTGTTTTGGTTTAGGAAAAGTCATGTCTGTTCGCCAGTCAGTATCTATTATTATAATAAAATAAATAATAATATTCCGGGACATCTCACACACGTCGACGTTGTCTCATCCCAAGCTAAACAGAGCTTGTGTTATGGTATCCAGACAACTGATAAACATACTTATATATTTCTAAATACATACATACTATAGATAAATTACACCCAGTCAGCTCTCTAACCACTAGACCAACAGACCTGTCATTTTAACGAACTAATCTCTGGAACTACTAGACAGATTTCAATGACACTTTTATTGGCAGGCAGCTGTCCATAATATAGATTTCAAGTGTATTACGTAAATTATATATACTTACGTAAATTAAATTAATCGTTTACAAAACATACCGTTCAGGTAGAAACCATACCCACACAAATAATTTGCCAAATAAATATAACCTCTACACAAACCACACAAAGTTTAATTTAGATTAGCATAACCTAACCCTACCTTCTTTTGTCTTTTAGCACAAACAATAGGATCTATGACCTCAATTTCTCCCCACGGAACTATACGTAAACGGTTGACATTCATCAAATGCATTGTGTAACAAGGTATTAAGGCGTGTACGCACTAAAATTACAGTGCGGTAAACCTAACTTGGTACCTCTAGAAAGAGTAATAATAACATATCTCTGTCCTTATCTCACACACCGCGCTTGTATATTGCATCTTGCTAAAATTATCTTGTATCTCTTTTTAGACGTGCCAAGTTGCATCACCGTACTATGTGTTGTGTTGCATGATACGCAACAACTTAGTTTGCACATGTGTACCACTAACGAACATTGAACACTCTGTTCGTCACACATGTTTGCGGCGATCTTATTTGTATGATGTTTTTTAATAGCTTTAACAAATGTTATGGACCTTAACTTTTTCTCAATAGCCATGGCACCGCTATGCCTATTGAAATAGAGTTTATGACTGTTGCAAGTATAAGTGTTACGTGGTAGAGCGCTAACTCTATTCGAAGTATGTTCGCGTTTGTGTCGAATATGACGTCCATACGTTCTGTTAACCGAAAACAGAAGAAACACTTATTAACTAACACTAGGGATAGCGGTGCATACAATTCTCTAGCTGGTAAGTTTGCTGATAGTTTTGATTACCTAATTAGATATTAATCATCATGACGTCGCTAGAATTTAAAAGTATTATAAGTTTGAAGCCATTCTTTTAATACTATATCCAAACCAAATGTTCATGTTTGATGTTTGTGTTCACTATGTTCGTACGTGTGTTCACGGCTTTATAATTGTATGTATAAGGCACTTCCATTCATTCCATATCTGTGTACCCAACGATATTTTGTGCATATGCGCCTATTCAGAATTAAGCGACGTGGCAGGAATGCTTTTGTAGTACAATTTTATGACCTTACGGTCTATTTATAGGGTGGGGAAATTGGGTTTGAAGTATCGATATTTGTGTTGTTTGGTTGTCGAGATTTTTGAGCGCTTTAAATTATTTTTGTGTCAATTAGATGTTAATTAAAAAAAATGTTACAGGTTTGGTTCTTTGAATATTTTTGTGTCAATAAGACGTTGATTTAAAAAAAAATAGTTTTGGTTCTGAGAATGTATGAATATATTCTAATTTCTCAGAATAAAACAATACTGTAATATGGATTTATAGCAATTTCTTTAGCATCATAAAACAATATAAGATTACCAAGAATTGTGAGATAATTATAAACCACTTTTTACTTTCATCTCATCTAAGTAAATCCTTGACATACTCTAAAGCTTATTAAATTTCTTATAAGGTCGACCGCACGTCAGTAGAAACTGCGATATACGAAAATGAATCTTAATCCCTTGCAATAGAGTGGTTTCTATATCAAAAGGACTTGATCCTGAAAGTTTGAATTTTATGTAAAGCAGATCAGGTCAGAGTATATCAATAAGTTTTAAAGGTCAAATTATATATAATGTTATGTCTAGACTCAAAAAGGGGTTTGACCTAAAAGTACTTAACACATGAATATTTATGATTGTGATCCCTGTAACATTAATTTGTTTGCTAATCTAGGTGTTTAAAATAATTTAAATTACAAAACTCGGCTCACCAACAATCATTAAACATGCTATTAACCTAAAATTACATTCAAAAAGTACCAAATGCGAACTACGAACGTTTATCTTAAAATAAATATTTCAATAAAATTGACAATAAAAATATATTTTAAACTAATTAATTAGTTATCGATAACATACTAATTATATCGATACCAAAATACACCTAATCCCATCACTACCAACTTCAAACGACTCACGCCAGGTGTTCTCAATCTCTAGTCCAGATTCCATCCAACAAAGAGCCCGTTCACTCTCGTATAATCTACCAATCGTTCCCCGAAACTGAGATAATCGGTTACGTAAAATCGATCCTTTATTCGATTATTTCCTGGCATAATAATGAGGTGCCATTGACGCCTGTCGGTAAAAAAAAAACAAAAAAAAACATGGCCGCCTGTCAAAGACGTTTTGTGTGTTCCCGCGCATGTTATTGTTTTTTTTTTTTCTGGAATTTAGTTAGAAATATATCTTGATTGTGTCCCAGATATAAAATGGGTTTATTAAGTAAAATTTTTGGGTAGGAATGTTCGTGTGTCGTTATTTCACAGTTGTTTATGCTTCGTGAAGTTATTTATGGTGATTTGAATATAGTTTTTATTTTCGTCAGCTGTTTTTTGTTGTGAATAGGATTGTTTATGAATGAAACTTTTAAAATCTATTTAGGTTTATAGCATATTGTTTTTACACATTCTTCAAGTAATTCCTTAATCTTATTTCCAATTGAGTTATGTTAACATATGAAACTACAGAGTAAGCCTAACAGAGTTTAAACCGTAAGCACTAGTGTGAACAAGTGTTGTCGTTAATTATGTATGAAGATGGAGCTTGCCGTTTTAAAAAAAACTATCTAAAACACTAATATTATCCTAACAATGTCAAAACCATCGATCTTTTCGTATATAAGTTTCTCGTTGCGCGAAAATTAACTTAAATGAAAAACGAAATGTTACTAGCTTCAGACTAAAAACTGCTCTCGCTTGGCACAAGGGGAAACTAGCGATAGTAGCAGTCTATGTATATAGTACGTCAATGACTACATTATTGCTTGAGTTGTCACTGTCAAACGATTCTGACAGATCCCTTGAGAAAACCAAGACTACATAATTTATGAAGCCTTCATCCAACATGTCAAACATTGCCACTTACCAGCGATTATCGAATAGACATTACTGCTAATTAGTTTGAAATCGTACTGAATCCCAATTAGTGCTAAATGATATGACTTCAAATATGATTTGGTTTTGACAGCAAATTCTAGTCTAGGAGCTAATTGGATATTTGAAATGGTGTTATTGGCATATTGGAATTGTTGCTACTTATAACTATTACTAATAATATAGTTGTTATCTTTGTATCCGTAGCATACAAAGTCGGGATAAAGTATATACAACTCAGTGAATCCAGGTTAATCAATATCATTTAAATCTGTACAAAAGTGTTCGTTTATTCCTATAAACTTGCGCATGTTCAAATTTAGCAGAGATAGCACGTTGTCACAATGACTATCTAACCTATTATTATTTAAATCTTAGCCGGCAACATAACAGGTTAATACCAATTCGATGTGCAATAAGTATAGCATCTATTTGATTCTAAAACGATGTAAATATCAAAACTGCAATATTAACTTTTAAGCTATCGCACTGCATGCTTATACCGGCCGTGGTAGCAAGCAGACATTGCAGCAAGTCTGTTTACGACCACGGTCGGCGTAACCCGGTGGAAACGTCAAGCAAAAAAAGGTATTTATGTACGTACGCGCTTATTCCCGTGAATTATATTACTAAAAACTACAATATCGATCAGGAACCTTTTACGAATCAAAATATTTGACGTAATAAACCTAAATTCTTGATGAACATGGATCAACCTTAAATTGTGTGACCTTTGGATATAACCAACAGGTTTGACGAGCTCTCTATTAAAGGGACCACCCTTTTGCTAACATGTATTGTGGATGTAACAAGGGTCTAAAATAAAAAGACCACCTTGGTTTTAGATAAACTTGTCAATATGTAAGCTTTGATTAGAAGAATCTTGGCAATGAGATAAAGACCGGATATCAATTAGTTTGTTAACGGCTTTTCAATGATTACTGATTGAATGGTTTTACAATGTTATTAGACTTTGTTTAGATAATTGGATCCTTTAGGAGATAGCTTAGAGCGTGGGCACACGATGCGTAGCGGCGGCGGCGCGGCGCCGGAGCGGTGTCGCTACGTCGTTTTACATACAAATACCAGTGGCGTGCACACAGTGCGCTCCGGCGCCGCACCGGACTTGCAACCACCAAGACGAGGCGGGGAGGGGGGAATGCGTTGCGACGCCGGAGCGGCACCGGTCAGTTGTTACGATCCACATACTGTCCAACGCTACTACGGCGCCGCTGCGGCATAACAACGTTGCGGCGCCGCAACGCATCGTGTGCCCACGCTCTTAGTCGTTGCGTAACTTCACACGGTGAAACTTATAATAGAAAATTGACCTTGAAATGTAATAAATAATCTAATATTCTAAGTTTTCTCGGCAAATACATAAAGAGACCAATTAACTTAAAATTAGAAATTTGTAGTTTTTTTCTGTAACGCTTTTTTCACTTTATCAGCGTAACAATGACTATCCGGTTTCTAAAATGAATTTCTATAACGAAAATAAAATAAGCCACAATTGGGTCGACATAAAAGAAGAAAAAGTAAATTATCCATCAGTCTAACCTACACAAGGAACATCAAATATTAAAGGATATTACCGGATACGAGTTAACCCTACAATGCTTAAATGGGGTAAAGAAATATTCAAAGCGCAGGGTTGGACCCGAACTCCTTACGGTTGGGGTAAATCGAATCAACGGGACACCATATGTGGTCCAAGATACAATAGAATAATGGCAATTTAGACATAGTTTTATGATTAAGTATTTTATTAACAAAATATTTATATCAGCTAAGATCAATGCTAGGGAAGATAAATGAAACAAGCTCAAACACGATGGTATTGGGTCGTTTCGTTGAAGATTTCCTATGGCAACTTTCTGGGTTAACCATCAAATCAGGTCGAAAGACTTTTATTTGTCATAATATACTTTATTGTGCTTAGAAACACACTAAATTATCATCATCATCTCCCTGCCCTGTCCCCAATTATTTGGGGTCGGCGCAATGCGTATCCAGCTTCCATTCATCTTTACAACTTGTCATCTCAGTATTCACTCTTTCTTTGTCGCACACTACAACATGTGACGAATAAAAATATCTAAGTAACTACAAATGATTATTTTACAGGACAGGGTTAAAGAATTTTTAGCTAGATTTGATTGTGTAGACAATTAGAAATACGACATTTTTTCAAACGTGAAATGAATCTATATTTATAAATCGAAAACAGAAGGTACATTATCTTAAAATGTTATTGCTCAAATATCCCCGCTATTTCCCTTAACTTAAGCCATATGAGTTTCCTCGTTAGCCGTCCCAAATTTCATTGAATCTTTATTAAATTACCCAAGTAAGCGTCACATATGATTGTGAGTGGAGAAGAAAATGATGTAGGTATCTATGTATAGGTATTACTATGCCTATAGGTACCTTTTACTGTCGGTATGAGGAGACGGTTTGAAGCTAAGCTGTGATAAAATACCGGAATACATCAAATTAATGTGGACAGCATTACATAAATACCTGTGATTGAAAAGTAGCTAAAGCACTTGTGTTATGGAATCAGATACATGGAAGCACAAACACCCAAATACATATACCAGAGAAAAAGGGTTTTCTACATTGACCTGACTGGGGAATCGAACCTGGAACCTCAGAGTTAGTGACGGCTAGTTTGTGCGTCATTCAACGATGGACATTGTCATTAGAACAATTTAGTGAAGTGAATGATTTAGTTATTTTTACCAACAGCAGGTACAATTTCAATATTATTAAAAAAAAATTAAGCTTTAAAGATATCTAGCTCTTACATAATAGACCATTTTCAAACCTTCGTTGTCTTTTCAATAATCATTTTCAAACTCTCTACAGTAACAACGTCTACGCATGAAAGTATTAACCTCATTTCGAGAAGTCGGTAAACAATCCTAATAATATATTAAAAGCCGTTTAGGAGCCCGAAGGAATTTGGGAGAATTTGGGAGAATTTCGTGAAATTTTCATTAAAACGTCCAACTTTCCAAGGATTTCTTAATGACTGTTTGAAGATGACTATATGCAAATAATATGACTATGTTACGATTACGTCGTTGAAAGATATGGTAGATTTTAGTAGAAATTATGGGAGATTTGGTAGGAATTTCGCTTAATGGTAGATTGTTAGGTGTTCTGTGGTTGCTGATTAGGCGAAATGTTGCTGGGAAGTTTGTTATTTCTTTACTAAAGATATTAATATTAAAATTCAGATACTGAGGCATAAAAGTAATATAACCTAAGAATAAATTTGGCATTTTCTTTATTCTTTGTACCTTTTTAACAAGAAAAAGCCGGAATATAAAACAAGGTGTAAATAATTAAATCAAATGCAGACAACTTGTGTGTACCAATGCAATGGTCCAATTTAACTGATATCTATTGAATTTTTTGGTTTCCGTCTCCATCCCGAATATCAAAATAACCAAAAAAACATCGGCAAAAAGAAATCTTACAAGAATCGGGACTACTCGGTTAAAACAGAGGAACACCGCTAGTAGTCATCATCATCATCATCAGCCGGAAGACGTCCACTGCTGAACAAAGGCCTCCCCCCTAGAACGCCACAATGAACGACAACTCGCCAATTGCATCCACCGGGTGCCCGCAACATTGACGATATCAAATCGCTAGTTAAGAAACAAAAATATTATATTTAAACAATATCAAGTTATTTTTACACCATACAACATTACAAAGTTAAACCGACAGCTAACAGTTACATTTTAACCTCTCCAAAAGTTAACCATATCACGTCAAAACGCTAACTGGGAGCCGTCGTAATCCCGGTTATAACCAACGTAATTAGATTTAACTGTGTTATGTAACCTGGTTTAAATTTTAACTGTTGTTGCTTACTTTAAGGGAATGTGTTATTTAATGTTTGGGTTAATATTTTCAGCTGTAGAAATAAATAAAGATACAGAATTTAGACTTTATTAGTAAGATAAAAATGGCGCCAATAAAGTTGAAAAGAAAAAAGATATTCAAAATTAACAACACTTAACTGCTTCGCAAGGGTAAACTAAACTGTAAATTATACTTTTATTTTTATTAATTATACTTAATTAAATACTCTTGTCTTGAATCACTCAATCCATTGGTGAAAACCATAACTAATTTTGATAATCCGTTTAATAGTTGCTGAGTTTATAGCGTTCAGACAAACAGGCGCTAAGACTTTTATTTATAATACCATGTATAGGTATAGACTAAAGTCTACATTATATATATATCAATTAATGTTATTACCACTACATATTACTTCAATAACTTAGCTTTCCCCCGAACTTAAGCAACAAACAAACATAAACTTTTACCATAAACAACTTCACTCTATGACTTACTCCCAGAACACCATAAAACTAATTGTGATATACAGACGAAACATTTAACTAAATATTCTTCTAAATAATGAGTGGCCCGTGTTATTTACGACAACCCCAAGTACACTGGGGAACGATAAAACCTTACTTTTAAGAGAAGAGATTTTTTTGTTATACCATTAGACCCCTTAAGGACTATTTTCGTGTGGCATTTTGTTAAAAGGTTAGATTACTTCGCAATAAGTTTTATGTTGTGGTTATTTATAGAGGGAGAATTTTATTTTCCATTTTAAGTACGCTATTTAGGTTTTCCCTTCAACGACTAGTCGAGTATAAGCAGTTAGTCAATGATCTCCGCATACGGACTGCGCGAGCTGTTGACCGCTCTCGCGCGTCACGTGCGCCTCCCGCTTGAGCGCTTTTTGTTTTGGAGACCGCTAAGCAGTTAAACTGCTTGAATCAGACCCATATAAGCCTATAGTTTACGCAGTAGCAGCTTGAAGCAGTGATTTTACTCTAGCAATTAGTGTGATTTAATCATATTTGGTCAAGTCGATAACGATGCGTACAATATTTCGTCTTTGCTCTCTACTACTCGCTACTCAAAAACTTAATTAACCAAACACATGTTCATTATAGCACATAATTGTTTATGTCATCATCATCAGCCGGAAGACGTCCACTGCTGAACAAAGGCCTCCCCCCTAGAACGCCACAATGAACGACAACTCGCCAATTGCATCCACCGGGTGCCCGCAACCGTACATAAATTATTTATGTAAACCATTATTATTATTATTTAGGTACAGCGTCCATACTTAAGACAACGGTGCAAAAATACAATAGACTACATATTTCCGTGACCTATATGTTCGGAAGAAATACCATACCATATACCTACCTAACATCCAATAAATACCTTATATTATTTCCCTTTATGTAAGACACTTCACTGCCAATAGGTTCCTACAATCATCCAGACAATAACACTCAAATATTATTCTCTCCTGTCTGCAGAATACGAATTCATCTAAATTTCATCATAACGTAAAACAGGTCTTAATATACGCCCCGTTACATCCATTTAAACGCTCTAAAAACTACGGCAAAGATTATGTGCCTCGCAGAGGCAAAGCTTCACACAACCACACAAATAGTGAGGTACACTACAAACGGTAGCTGTGGGTGATTAAACTCTAGTGGGATTATTCACATACGTCGTCTATGGAGGATACACGATCGCCAGTTGACTGATCTTGTATAGGAAAGAAATATCACGTTCACTTGTAGACAATAATATCCTCCCGACTTAATTTTAATCACGGCAGCTTTTGTTTACGCAGATTAGCAAAATACACTGAAATATTTTCATTGTACCTGTTTACTTTCTATGCCTTTACTCTCTTAGATAAGACCGACAATCGGATAGATAAGTCTTAAATCCAACGGCTTCCTAAGGCAAGTACTTACGATTTTTGGAATGGTTAACTACTCGTATCGCAAACACCAACCGCGATAAGTGTTTTTATAATTTCATAATCAAACAATCGAGATCATCCGCGGCGAAGGTGGTGTGATGATCTAGTCAGCTATGCAGGATGCACGTGGTTAGAAATCGCAAAGGACAGACAGGTTTGGATGACGGAGGAGGAGGCCTTTGCCCTGCGGTGTTATCTGTTCTACGCTATAAAAAAATAAACAATCTGTAGTACTCCTGTAAACAGTTTGTAGAACTCCTAAAATTATAAAGGAGTAGGTTATATGAAACCTATTAGGCAGGTCATGAAACGTTGCCTCTGCGAGGTACCTACTCTTTGACGCAACCCAAAGAGAATATGGCCCACTGATAATTTAGGTCATACAGCGCATCGTTCAAGCCATTATTTATTTGAGGATTATCTCGTGTTTTAGTGTTTTCGCTTTAATATTTTATGGTAATATCGCCATCACGCGAAGGTAATGTTATGTAAAGTTGGCTTCGTTTACGGCGTAATAAGGTATTGATTTTCTGTGTGGATTTTAGTACGGAACAGTTTTATATTGGTAACAGGAAACCTCATATTAATAAATGTAGATAATACGAAAATTACGACCAAAAAAGAGATGGATGGATTGTGTGAAAGATGATATGAGAAAGAAAGGAGTGAATACAGAGATGACAAGTTGTAGAGATGAATGGACGCTGAATATGCATTGCACCGACCCCAAATAATTGGGAACAGGGCAGAGAGATGATGATGATGATGATGATGAATACTGTATTTGTTTACATAATAATATTTTAGTAGATAGAAGTACCTACAATTTCTAGAACTGATATAATTTTAAGAGTATGTACTGTCTAGTTACACAGAAATTTGATCCGTTTATTCACAGTTAAAAATGTATCGTTGTGCTAAGTCTCTAAAACTGATAAACTTTTGTATGAATTTTCAAAAGATCAACAATATAGTTGTTTAGTTAGTCTTGAAAGTATAATTAATTAAATTATTTATTAACATCAAAGGAAAATTATTATTGTAAAGCTATAATTAATTTCACGTACACTGTATTCAAATTGTAATCTGTAATCTTAATAATTAATACAAATTATGTCGTATTTCAATTCAATCACAATTTTAATAACTGTATCGGAGTACAATTATTTTGTATCACCCTGTATAAAGTAGAGACAGCAATTATTCAATCTATAAACTCGTCAGTAATTGGATATCTTGTTACTGAAAGCAACTGGTTGTACGATTAGTTGTACAACTGGTCGACCGATTGATTGTTCTGTTTGGTTCGTACAGTTGACAAAATCATGAGATGTGGAAAATTGTTTTGTTTTTTTACTTGACATGTAATAAGTTAGTGTAAACTATAATCTTCCTTTTCTTTTTCCTATAATGCTGTCTTGGTCACGTCCTAGTAAATATACTTATTTGAATACTATATTAAACCTACATGAATTGTCTTTAAGTGTTTTTGTAGTTAACTAAAAAACAGATCGTAGATGTAATTTCAAACTCCCGCATTATAATATCATGCCTTATATAAGTTTATTTTGTTTATATTTTTTCCTATTTCTAGTGTAAAAAAAATAACGTATCTTATTATTATGTGTGAATGTATCAGCAATATCTAATTAATTATTGCTCTTAACGAAAAATAGCATTGAAAATACTTTTTGTGTTGTTTTGCAGTCTCTACCAAGTTAATTATTGTTCAGTAAACAAGCTTATTGGAATACCAGAGACGTATAGTTATTACTATTTACACGCTTTTAAAAGACTACCAGACAACTTTTATATGTATAATAATATATATTGACACTCGTAAACACATCGTTTTTTCTAATTAATTGTTTTAGATTGATTTAATAAAGTAGTAGAAATATATTGTTAGTGAATATACCTTTGACAGGTTTTATTACAAAATATGGGAGAGCTAATAAATTGTGTTTCAACATTTATTGAATAAATTAAATTCTAATTTTATAATTTATGAAAAATGTTTAAAATTACACATCCACGTAAGTATTGTGATTATTGAACCACTAATTTATAATACGTCTAGTATAAAAAATAAACTTACACATATTAAAAAAAAAAGTACAATATATAGAAAACACAACACAGACAGAAAAAGACACAATCCTTTACAACAAAACAGACAAAAACATAATCAAGCCAATAACAATAAATTTATCTTCCTCTGAAAATTTCACACGAGTGAGCGGGATGGAGCTATACAGATGTATATCTCTGTCCCTTTCTATAACACGACCATGAGGCTACAGTAATGGCGTTGGCGCCAAAGTAATTGCGATCAATCTAAAATGTATTTATAGACCAATAAAGATTGTAGATAGCAATAATGATTTCGATAGCAATTATTATTTATTGCTTTTCCTATTTGTGTTATTTGATGTTTGTCTAGTTCAAGGAACTTGAGTTTCTTGTAGTTAAAAACATAGTACAATAGATAGGTGTGGATTCGTCTGAAATGTATGAAATACACGTTGTTTAAGAAGAAAGTCACTTTGGGTAACACGAATTCTTATTCAATACAGTCAGAAAGTGCTCCATATAAAATACGGTCGGTTTTTTAAACCCGATGCTAAAAGATCGGTGTAATAAGTTTGACGTGTTGGTCTATCCGCTGTTTAAAAACTGACGTAAGAGAGATGTTTCTTAGGTTTCATTTGTGAAGACCCTTTCAAAATAAAATAATAAAAAACGTGAGTTATCGGCATTTTAATAAAATATATAATGGGAGTTTCTTACCCAGTATATACTTAGCTTGGTGAGTAACATATAGTACCTTTTTTTTTTTTTTCTTGCTGGGGGAAACCTTCAAAAGGCTCCCAGCCTTATGGGGATTTATAAGACCGGGGAATGTGGGATTTTTACCGCACTAAAACCACCCCGTTGGTCATCATCAGCACATGAAAAGGGACTTCTGTTACCTCTTAAAGAACAAACCAGAAGCCCCCCTGTGCAACGCCTGTTAGAGCACATCCCTGGAATGACTGTAAAGAGGTCTTCCCTGAGCCTCCCTTATACACAGCAGCATTGACCAGTGCTGCCGTCTTCTCTGAGGACACTTGATGGGCGACAGAGTCCCCTCTCTTAGCACCCGTGGCCTCAAAGGCCCACCTTCGTCAGATGTTGTAGGTGGGTTTTCGGCGTATTAGACGCCTCCGGGGCGAGCACCTCCTCGGCGTCTTCTTCTTCGAGAAGGATCAGACCCTTCTCGATTCCGCTCAACAACATATAGTTCCTACCTAGAGCGTTTAAACCTACAAAAACATACTAATTTCCCTTGCCTTGGAACAGTTAAAGCTTACGTTAACTCGTTGGTTCTTCGCCTAGGCTAAGTCAGATCGTGTCGGACTATAAGATATGCAGGAATAGTAGCACACTGCACTTTGCATACTGGTGCATTAAAATATCTCCAGCACTGAGACAGACACAGTACAGACAGGCTTATGAGTAAAAGACGTCTTAAACACAACATTTCTTTTAACTGACGGCCTGATGGTCCAGTGGTTAGAGACCCTGACTGCTATACCGGAGGTCGTGGGTTCGATTCCCACCCGGCACAAATGATTGTGTCACGATCATTTGTTCGGTGTCTGGGTGTAATTTATCTATAATATGTATTTATTTAGAAATATATAAGTATGTTTATCAGTTGTCTAGTTACCATAACACAAGCTCTGCTTAGCTTGGGATCAGACAACCGTGTGTGAAGATGTCCGGGCACATTATATTATATATTATATTATAACTAGGTGGAAGATTCAATAAGAATTATGTCCAATTTTCGCTTATATTTTCGGAAAGATGATGTAAGATCCATCAAGACTAATTTATGATGCATCAAGCGATTTCATTACGCTATAACTCTATCCTACCTTATTATACCCGAATATATTCTCTGAAATGAGACATAATTAAAATTTAATGTAATGTGGAGGATTTCAACCCCTTTCGGCTCTAATTTAAATGTTCAGCGGTTTCTCTGTAAAGTGGTTTTAGAAAGAGAATTAAAGTTTTTTGTGAGTATATTTGCATGGTCTTAATATATTATACAGGCTGTTGATTGAGGGACAAAATGAATTTAATAGGAATTAAAACAATAGCACGTTATAGAACACAACGTCTAAATGAATAAATTATTAAAATATATTATAATTTTAACAAAATTTATATGATGGCTTTAATATGAGAATTGGATCAAAGAAGAAAAAAATATAAAAACACACATCTCTGTACGTACAAAATTAACAATAGCAAACATATCCCAGATGACTTTTAATTGTTGCTGTCTACTAAACACCCTGTACACCAAACCACCCTGTACACCAAACCACCCTGTATACGAAACCACCCTGTATACCAAACCACCCTGTATACCCTTCAGACAAAATACCAGTAAAACAGACTTAAAAACATCAGGTTTAAGACCAAACAAAGTCTTACTGTTACCAGTAAAACCCACGCAGAGAAAGCTTAAAAAATATCCAAAAACGATAATAATATATTTTTAAGGCTTGGTTGGAAATAAATAGAATAAAGACTATCTAAAAAATCTTGGCGTTTGAAATTCTTTTGTAAACATTTAATACAAAAATTTGTTTAACACAAATATAATATTTCTAATAGAATAAATTTTACAGTAGTCAAAAGACTTGATGAAAATATTTTTAACATAAATATTTTATCGTTATAAGTTGACGTAAGATCAACGGGTGGCCTATTGAGGGAATAAGTTTTCTTTTTACAAAATAGATTTCTGGGAAAAAACTATTTATCGTCCCGAACTCGATCCGACTAAATCAAAAGTTGGAATAACATCACCACATGCAAAAGGAATCTAACGTTATAAAGTATAAGAGAGAAAAAAAAGACGCAGAAAAAAATATAACATTACATCTTCTATTCATCTGAAACCAAATAAGGCAGAGCCTGTAATATGACAACCAGGTAACTGATAAACATACTTATATATTTCTAAATACTCACATCATATTCCAAATAAAATTACGATACAAAACAACATTTCATCATATCCGTTACTTATAAGAAGCCTAAACCTTCTTAATCTTAGAAAAAGGGCTGTAATATTTGAAAGGGTTTATAATTAATTATATCCCGCTCGAGAGATCCATATTACGAAACAACCCCCATCTGTGTTTTACTGCCTCGATATTTTATGCCACGACACCAATACATGTACCTTAAGAGGTTTACACATGTCACGGTTACCGGATAGACGGTGATGTGAAACTGGACGACCGGATGACCGGATGACTGGTAGAATATAGTGCTCTATGAGATAATTCCTCCAATAGTTTCCACCCAGAAATATACCAGACGAATGTTTGGGTAAATGAATAAATTACTTTAACTATCGTTATATTCAAAATACTATATATTACTCTCATGGCAAGAGCATGTAACTAGCACATCGGAACAGTTAACACAGGCCTCCAGGATCGCAAGTCTGCTTGCGACCACGGCCTGTGTAACGCGGTCGAATTTTCAAGCCCTAAAGATATTTAAGCATACTCTCGCTAATTCCCGTGGCATAAACAGCATATCGGAAGACCTCACGCAAGGAAACAAAGTATTGGTCAGGTACTTACTTGGAATCAATAAAGTGATACAAAACTGGATGTCGCATGCCGGAAATAAGACGTACTGGACTACAAAACGGTTCTTGTGTAAGCTAGGTACAGTGCCATACACGTAGTTTAACTACGTATATTTTTATTAGTATGACAACCATTTAATCTCAAAATTGGCGATAGAAATCAGCAAAATGTGTAGGTATTT
Source organism: Autographa gamma (assembly GCA_905146925.1). NCBI lineage: Eukaryota > Metazoa > Arthropoda > Insecta > Lepidoptera > Noctuidae > Autographa > Autographa gamma. The sequence goes on from LR989875.1 coordinate 2,712,482, forward strand.
TAAACCCCTTCTATTATGCACCTTTATTCACAGACATAAATTGATTGACACTACTAAAACCGATTGTCACTTATCCATTTCCGGTTAACCGGAAACCGGAACGTGTGCAGCGCCCTTAAGGGTGGCATTGCTATTCCTCCCTCGCCTTGCCAAGGACAAAATTTTTAAAGGACATCTACGTGATCTGGCGTTTAAGATACGTTAAAAAAGTATTTGTAAAAAAATTCTTGACTGTTTTTGAGATGACAAATTAAACTTATTTATTATTAAGACGGATACTTTTGTTTTTGTTGTACGTTTGTTATTAGGTCTAAGTATTTTTGGCAGATATGTTTCTTTTTTGTTTCTTGTGGCATAATGCACTAGGAAACAGTTTTTATGGTTATGAATGTTAGTGTGTATACATTTGAGTATAATTAGGATATCAGAGCCGTGTTACCTTTAAATTACATTTTTTATGGCAGCACTTAAAGTATTTGTAAACCATAAATAAAGCACATTAAAAGATAAATATTAAACCTAAATCTATCAATACACTGACCCACAACGAAAATTAATCCAAAAATATCCAATCAACTTTAAATAGAAATACTTAAATAAACACGTCGGAACCAGATCCATTGTAAACTCAGTTAATTTCACTTGACGTTACTTTGATCAGAGAAATTAATATCCATTTCATGTTATTTTATTCGCGAAACATCATAAGATGACCACAGAACAAATTACTATCGACTCAGACTGTTTTCATATGATCCGACACGATACCGATATTGGACTCCGATACGATATTGGAGCAAGCAAATGTATGAAAAATATACCTACTCGTACCTGTCTTTGAAATAAAACTACTTTTTACGGATTATGTCGTAGTTTCCCCACCTCTGCAGGTATCCGCGATATAATCCGTTAACATTAGTTTTATTTTAATTTCTAACATTTGCGTAAAGCAATACCTGTCTTTCACATAATCCGGTCCGATATCGGATATTGGATTCAACATTTTCATACATTTACCTGCCTACATCGTGGTGGCATATCCTGGTGGCCTATCGGTTTGTATGCAAAAGATTGCAAGTTCTAACCTAGGCAAGTAGCAATTCGCCGTTTTCAAAGTTATATAGACAAACACAAAAACATCGTAAGGAAACCTGGATTCCAAAATTTGGGATCTGAAATCGCCAATCCGCAGAGAGCGAGCGTGGTGATCAATGCTCGTGCCTTCTCTATATGGGGAGAGGCCTGTGTCCAGTGGGACGTTTATAGGCTGGTAATATTATTTGCCGATATCGTGTCGGATGATATGAAAAGTCTTATTGGTTTCCCGTCAAAGGGAATCAGTGTTGTTTTGACAGCTCACTGAGCTATGAACTTGTGTTCAAGTATTGTAAATTACAGGTGTTTGTTGCTTTTATTCGTTGTAGAAAGATGTCGGTGTAAACAAAGACAAGTTCTTATTTTGCTATTTGTGTTGGAGGTTGTCTATTAATATTGGAAACCACAACATCGTGTTCATAGTTATTTGATTGACTGCGGCGAAGCTTAAGGATTTTGCTATTTTGAAAATGTATTTGAAAATTTTACTTACTATTGCCTCTGAGAAGAACGTCTGAGTAAATAGTTGGGAAATGTCCTGCCCGGGCGCAGATCTACCCGAGCAACGTTCTTCTCAGAGGCAGTGGGACGAGCCGCTTTGCAGTTTGATACGGAAAGAATTGATCAATACGTCAATCAACACTGCAGAGCGTGCGCGTCTCCTGGCTGTGGGAGAATGGGAATCGGGCCTCTGGTTACAGGCACTTCCATCATCCACTCTTGGTACCATATTGGATAATAATACTTTTCGGCTCGCCATGAGTTTACGTTTAGGTATACCCTGTGTCGCATGTCATCGTTGTCAATGCGGTGAGACAGTCGACAACCTCGGTCACCATGGCCTGTCCTGCAGCAGGAGCGCAGGGCGTATATCTCGCCACTCAAATTTGAATGACATAATTCGTCGTGCTCTTGTCACCGCCGGTGTACCAGCTGTTTTGGAACCCAATGGTTTGGTGCGCGGCGATGGCAAGAGACCTGACGGTATGTCATTGCTGCCTTGGAAATTGGGTCGGCCTTTGGTGTGGGACGCAACGTGCGTCGACACCCTTGCGCCGTCCCACGTTCTAAGTTCAGCAGCCTCTCCTGGCGCTGCTGCTGGAGCTGCGGAGACCCTTAAGCGGCGGAAGTATAATAACATTGTGGGTGATTATATTTTCGAGCCGTTTGGGGTTGAAACGCTCGGGTCATGGGGTCCGAGCGCACGAAATCTATTCAAAGAACTTTCCAAACGTTTGGTAGAATCTACTCGTGATCAGAGGGCTGGTTTGTTCCTTGCACAGAGAATCGGCATAGCCATTCAACGTGGCAATGCTGCCAGCCTTCTGGGCACGTTCCCCGCCATTGACAAGGATGACGATGAGTTCTTTGACGCCTGTTAGTTTTTATTTATGTAAGTTTTAATTTTAGTATAGTTAGAGTTTGTTTTTATATTTTTGATGCATAATTATTATAAGCATCTTACTATTATTATGAGAAATTCAACATTCGAACAAAATTTCAATACTAAATTTAGTCCGCGAATAATTTGAGTTTACGGCACTAATACTAAAAATCTAGATGTTTTGTTTGTATGTTAAATTTTTTAAACCAGTCTTTTTCATACAAAAATAGAAGGACCAATTCACGTTTGTAAATCCATAACAAAATCACCTTTCATATTATTTCTCGTTTTATATAACAAAAAATCTATTTGGGTCACACAAAATATTATGTCTCACTTATACTTAGTTTCTGGGTCAATAACGGTCTATAGAGGGATCCAAGACAGTTTACCCGGTTTTACCCAGTTTACCCGGTTACTAAATAAACAACCTGACAGACGTGACAGGAGATTATTTCAATTAATATCTAAACAAAGGAACCCGGAATAGATCAAATCCAAGCTAATATCGCCAAACTTAAATATTATGGTATACAGGATAGAGCCCTTAACTTAATGGAGTCTTATTTAAAGCAGCGCCTTCAATGTGTAGATGTAAATGGCGTAAAATCTAGGCCACTTGCGGTTAAATTGGGTGTGCCCCAGGGTTCTATACTGGGTCCTTTCTTGTTCCTGGTATATATAAATGACTTTCCGTTTTATTTAGAAGGTATCTGTAATACTGTACTTTTCGCTGACGATACGTCACTCATATTTAAAGTAAATAGAAATAGTGATAGTTTTGATCACATTAACAGTGCACTTTTACAAGCAACAAATTGGTTTACTGTTAATAACTTAGTATTGAATGCAAAGAAAACGAAGTGCATTAAATTTGCAATTCCAAACGTTAAAAATCTAGGTCCAAATATAATTGTTAATAATGAAATGCTGGAGACTGTAGAATCAACCGTCTTTTTAGGTATTACAATAGATGCTAAACTTAAATGGGCAGCTCATATTTCATATCTCGCAAACAAACTGAGTTCAGCAGCATATGCAGTTAGGAAAGTTAGGCAGCTAACGGACGTGGATACAGCTCGATTAGTATACTTTAGTTACTTTCACAGCGTTATGTCCTATGGCATTCTGTTGTGGGGTAAGGCTGCAGACATTGAAACTATATTTATTCTGCAAAAACGAGCTGTTAGGTCTATTTACCAGCTAGGCGCTAAGGTCTCACTTAGGGAGCGTTTTAAAGAAATTGAGATTCTAACTGTTGCCTCACAATTTATTCTAGCCAATATATTATACATTAGACAAAACATTCACCTATACATTAAAAACAGTGACATACACAATATTAATACTAGAAATAAGCATAAGTTATGCACTACATCCCACCGGCTGCACAAGGTGCATAACTCATTTATAGGACTTAGCATTCGTATCTACAATAAACTGCCTCCTAGTATGTTAGAATTACCATTAAATTCATTTAAATCAGTAGTTAAAACAAGGCTCTGTAAGAAAGCCTACTATACATTAAATGACTATTTGAATGATAAAAACTGTTGGTCGCCTTGAAAGACACAAGACGGTTCTGAATTGAATTACTGGGATATACCTTTTTCCATTTTTTATATTCCTTTTTCTTTATTTTTGACTGCCATACAGATAGTATGTTATTATACCCTGACACAATTATACTATTGTATAATTATTATTTATTATATTATTATCTTTGCTAACTTGACATGTAAGTTTACCGAATCTTATTGTTCGAAATTGATTGGCATACACTCTGTATGCAACATTATATTGTTTAGTTTGTTTTATTATGAATGCAGTTATACGCATGTACATTGGTGTACTATTTTAATACCGCTTTGATAAGGGACTGTGCAGTGAATCAGTGCTTGGGGTTTTGTTTTTTTTTTTCTAATTTGTAAATGTAATTCCTTTTTATTTTTTTTAAACCGACAGCAGTTTCGTCATGCTCCCTTAGTTGTCATTGCCTGCGGTGGCGTCTTGGGTCGGGTCTCCTCCTTCCCTCTAATATGGCGAGGGAGGGGATGGCTGATCCTTGCGTCATACTCGTGAACGGGTGCCGCTTGCGGTGACTGGTCGTTCTGCTGACCTTGGTCACCACGTAGATTATAATATTTTTTTTTACTCTTTTATAGTATGATACCTATCTACCTTAACTACTTGTTCACTTTGCGCGGTTCCTTATTTATTATTTGATATTATTTTTATCGTAATGACAGCATGCTACTGGGGAGTTTGTTGCGCCGTTTCTTCTCCTCAGCCAGAGCACTTAGGAAGCGGTGAAGGGTGGGCGTTTTGGGGTCGGTTCATATCTGGCGGTGGTGGCGTGTTGTCGGCCGCGTGGCGCTGGGGCGGGCGGGCGCATGGCGGAGCGTTCGGCCTTTCACACTGACCTGACGACGCTTTGGTGCGTCAGGTGTGAGAGGTTGGATGTTTTGTTGTGTGCTTGTTCGTTCTGGCGTTGCGCGGCCGATGTTGCGCGCTACCTTTTCCGCCGGATATGAACCGACCCCTAGGGTGCTGTCTTTTGTAAAAAAAAAATGACGTTTAATAAGTGCTACTTTGTAGCCTAAGTTAAATAAAAGATTTTTGATTTTGATTTTGATTTTGATATTATAAATCCGGAAGTTACTTTGTTACGCTTTGACGAGTAAACCACACTATCGATTTTAATGAATTTTGGAATGGAAGTAGCTCAGGTAAATTTTAATACAGAGCGAAGGCTATTTTTCGTTAACATCCACATGGACGAGGCCATAATTAAAAACAAAGGATACGTCACACAACCGCTTACTGGTAGATACATTCCTTAAGTAATCTATATTTTTTATATTTTTTATTTTGAGGTTATCTTTTTCTAAATTATATTTTTATCGAAACAAGACTACTTTTTACGGATAATATCGCGGTTTATTTTAGAATTAAGAACCCGACGTTTCAACACCTTTGCCCTTTACACGTTAGGCGCAGACCAGACAGAAGAGACGTAAGACGCAGACGGGGCGCGGACATTTGCCTCTACCCGTCCCTTTCATACAAAATGTAAAGAAGCGTCGCGACGCAAAACATACAGAGGAGACGGGGTACGGGTTTTCACGTACGTACGTCTCTTCTGTCTGGCCTGTGCCCTACATCTTTCATTCGCGTAAACCTAACTGCCATACAAATTCTCTTCGTCTAATTGAGACAAATACCTTACACCATTCTAATGTCCAAACATTATAGTTTTGGTGTGACAATGTACCAAACTCATACCATAAGGATATTAGCGGGACACTATTCGACCCAAAACTGTATAATAAATTATCGGACGAGCATAATAAATTCATCCCACATGTCTGTTTAATGCCACGTAATAAATTATTGGATGGTACACTAATATTTAAGTCCCAGATAATCTCTTCGCGTGGTTACCGTATTATTGGCACAATATTGGGATTTCCCAATTAATTATTGTAATAATTAGGTTTTAAAAAGGATTAAAAACAGTGTTATGTTAATATTGTTTTGTTTTTTTTGGAGTCCATTTTGTAACATCATCATTTCAGCCCGGAATCACCCACTGCTGGGTTAGGCCTCCCCTTTTTTCTGTCTTGCCATTTTGTATGATAAATAATTTTGCAGTTACTTAAAAAAATATTGTTTATTTATCTGTTATGTAGATACATAATTAAAATATTTCTAGGCAAACAAGTAGAATTGAATATGGTGAATAATTTCATTTACGTATGAAATCAATCCTGTAGTCGTCAAAGGACAGCCAATAATTTTATTTATTGTGACTATGTAAACGTTATAATATTATGTTTATTTGTTAATGTTTTAATCGATTTTAAACGTAGTAAATGTTACCTTAATGGTATCAATATTTTGGGGATATATAACTATATTGAAAAATGTTGAGCTAAAAATAAAAATTTCGATGACAGATGTCAGATTGTCCATTGTCTGACTTTTATTCTGCAACGAATTCGTTGCAGTTAAAATATTGATTAAATATATTGATCTGCCAAAATACCATTAATTACATCAATATATATCCCCAAAAATGGCTCCAATATCTAATAACAGAACACATTTATCATTACGACTATTAACAAAAGGGGGCCAGAAACAAATAAAAGTGGCCCCAAACTATTATTGGGGGCCATTAATTAAATTCCGGGGGCCTAATCTTGGGTGTTTGTCTTTCTTTCGCCACGTGCAGAACGTAGAAATGTTGACAGTAATGGGAATGTCTTTAATATTGTTGAAGAATTATAGTTACCCTACAGAAAAAATAGATGACGTTATTTATTTTGATCAATTCAAAAATAGTTTCTTTTGAATTTATGTAGTAAATAAAGTCAGCTGTGAGTGGCAAATTAATTGAATTAGACAAAGACATTGTAATAAGTAGATTTTCGTAGGTTTGCTATTGCAGATTGTAAAAGCAGGGTAGGTTATTAAAAAAAATGCTATCTCTAAAATATTAGTGATTTTACTGAGTATTTTAACACTGACTTTTATAAGTATATTCATTTCAGTATTGCTTAAATAAAGACAGAGAGAGAGGTAGGTATCTTTCACCAAATAGTATCCCGTCTGCTTTAATAATTTCTTAAATCTGCTTAGTTTTTTTACAATAAAAGTAGTTAAATATAAGAGTATTACTAGGAATTAAGTCTAGCGCTTTAAAATATATACAAAGAGAATATAATAGTTAAACATTTTAGCCGTTAATACGATAATAGGTTTTTTAGCTATAGCTGTTTAAATAAAACTCTAGGGATTAGCTATTTTGTACTGTTATTTACACAAAAGCGCTTTTTTGCGATTCGGGGAATTAAATATCGCTTTTATTATGTAATTTTATTTTATTTTCAGTTTTTAAATAAAAATGTTTTGATATTAGGGTTTTATAGTCATGGTACCGACTTTACCCCAGGCCAAGCTTTTCATTATAATTATCAAACTTAATATATTAATTTTTAGTTTTAATTTTGGATTGTACAATATTGTATGTGTTTGAAGTATGAACAATATTTCAACATTGTCTAAAAATAGTGCAAAATTGCTAAAAAACAAAACTGAAAACGTAATGTAAAAAAAAGTACTTAGTATGAATGTAAGTTCTTAATACGATATCTTTATAAAACTTGTTTCTGAAACCCCAATAATAAATAAATAAGGTATCAAAAGTCATACGATTGGTAATTTTGGTCAACCAATCATTTTTGTTGATATTTTTTTGACAAGTCAATCATATTGATCAGCCTTTTGGAAACTTAAATAAATTGAGTTGCATTCTTAAATTTATTTATAGATTCTATCATTTAATTCACTGGTCAGGTAATAATGAGACATTCTCAGAATAATCTTGATACATTGAGACCTATTTTTAGAAGTATCAAAATAATTTCTCCATTCAATTTAATGACGACTGCTACGCTAAAGGTCTTGGGTTCGATTCCCAGGTCGACCAAGGTGTTATTGGGTTTTTCTATGAAATTCTCAGTAGCAGGTCGGAGTCTGGATTTGTGCCCGGTTAGTGGCAATTATTACATGGGACCTAAACATATCGTCGAACTCTGGGTGTACATTGGTACGCCTCTGCCTAACCCTTCGGGGATACAGGCGTGATGATATGTATGTATGTATGTATGTATGTATGTACTATTTTTTACACACAAACCAAATCAATTATTTGATAAATTTTGAATACACATCATGAAAAACATACTACACAATCAAAATCCTTCCTTATCCTTTACAGATAAGGTTGAAATTCGTGTGTACAGTAAATAAGGCTTTAAAATAGTCCCAAAATTCATGTGGATAGAGTAAATAATCAGTAGACAGTTGCATTGAAATATTTCGTGACAGATTTTTAATATTAAAATTTTCAATTTCGTGAAAAGTGAAGGGTGAAATATGAATTTGTTTGTGTTCTGTACATTTTATTAGTTATTGTACAGACTGGGATGTTAGTTTTGACATTTCGTTTATTACAGACCTGAAATATTGACAGGTTTGGTAAACAAATAAGTTGATGACGTTAATAGACAATTTATTTGTGGGCGTTGTTTGTTTTTAATTAAATTGTGTATTTTAGATATTATTTGTTGAATACACAATTAAATTTAATATAAGAACAAACTCTAAATATACTAAAATTAAAACTTACATAAATAAAAACTAACAGGCGTCAAAGAACTCATCGTCATCCTTGTCAATGGCGGGAAACGTGCCCAGAAGGCTGGCAGCATTGCCACGTTGAATGGCTATGCCGATTCTCTGTGCAAAATTCTTGTTTAAAATGTACAAAACAAAGGGGACAAGTTTCCCCATTTAAAGGGACCCAACAAACCCCAGACTTTAAAATCATCCACAATAAATTTAACTAATCATATTTATTACGAAATTTATCTACATTTAGCTCATAATCGAATTATTACAAAGGTTTACCGAATATAAATAAAATTCGTAACACCAGTAATTTAACGTGAATAAATTTAAAAGCAATTACACAGAGACAAGGCGCAATTTTGAAAAACAAATTAGTCATTATAATTAATTTCTTTGTAAATAAAGTCGGACAGTTTTGAGATAAATGTTAATTGTTGGCAACATTTTTGAAGTATGGTCGACTAAAATTGTCTGTTCTCGGTAAAGGTTGATTATAATTTTTATGAGCTTTTGTTCGCGGCTTCACTCGTGTACCTGTCTGTAACAAAAAATATCTCATATTTTTATCTTGGAGTTTATGCTAACTCTAAACCAAAACTGACTGCCTCGTTGGCCTAGTGGTGCTAAGTGCGACTGCTACGCAAGAGGTCTTGGGTTCGATACCCAAGTCGACCAAGGTGTTATTGGGGTTTTCTATCAAATTCTCAGTAGCAGGTCGGAGTTTGGATTTGTGCCCGATTAGTGGCAATAGGCTCGCCCCCTATTACATGGGACCTAAACATATCGGCGAACTGTGGTTGTACATTGGTACACCTCTGCCTAAGCCTTTGGGGATACAGGCGTGATGATATGTTATGCTAAACCAAAAGTTATCTAAATCGGTCCAGCGTTTAAGCAGACTGAGTTAGTTTTATTTAAAGTATTATTACAGATAATTTTGGCAGTGAAAGTGGTTCCCATGTCACTATATAAATATGGAATGGTTGTATTAAGCCCAAAACAACAAACAAAAGTTTAATTTTGTTCTTCTAGTGAAAGAAGAAAAAAAATCTTCACTAGAAGAAAAAATAAAGCTTTTTAGAGACCTGTTCAGGTCTCTTACTTATCTGAAAGAAAAATATAGGCAAAAGAAACCAGCTTTAAGGACTAGTTAATACGATAGATTTGACAGAAATGTCTACTTTGTGCTAAAATGCAAAATTGCTATTTTTTTAGATACGATTTTATAAGTATCTAGCAAAGATACCAGATTACTTCTTAACCCCCTTTGGTAAAATCCAGTAAAGTATATTTTTTTTATCCAAATTTCATCGCGAAATTCGTCGAAATCCGAGCCTTGCTCTACCATCAGTAGAGTGCAGCACCTATTAATGAATGTATTATAATTAAAGAGGAATGTCACGATCAATCAGAGTTAATTGGCTCGCCATACAACGATGTACGGACAGCAAAAACATTTCCTTTTTAATGATGTTCCAGATTTAATTAATTGTTTTTATTGAAGTTGTTTTATTGTTGTTTATAATACAATAAAGTTTTTTAGAGCGTTTTTATAAGTGCTTGTTAGTGGTAGAATGTAATCATTTGGCGAAACAGAGTAAGTTGTGATTGCATTTTTATAACTTTGGTTAAATTATTTATGCAGTCATTAATTGGTATGGTAGTAAACATGAAATCTGACAGATTATTGTTTTTACTATTTATTAGTAAATCTGTCAAAATTACATAAACATGATGACGACATTCTCATGTTTACCACCACCCACTACTGGGCAAAGGTCTCAAAGGTTTTAAAGCACTCAATTTCATTTATTTTTTTGGTTATTAAAACTTACAAATTACTGAAATACTATACTTGTGCTTGCACATTATTTAGTTACTAAAAATATATTCTTTTATTTCCCTACCAACCCTACACCTATTCGTTAATACGAGTCTATACCAGTACCGTTAGCAGAACAATTGAACCATTCCGCTCGTTCAAATCAGTAGCCAGGTGTGGCAATGTGCCAAATAATTGCCACCTATGCCACTGGCATTTATACTGGCAATGACAATAGAAATGAGGTTATGAACTGGCGGTATTTGGTTTAGAAATTATTTCCTTGGCATTGTGTTTTGGCAAAATTCTGGCAAAATATAGAAGCTATAAAATATTAGTCTGACTTTGAAAATAATCTTTTAACGTTAAAATGACAGAAAATTTTATTTCTATTTTATTCGATTACACTATCGTAAATTAATTTTCTGTTTCGACAGAAATATCTTTATTGTGTACACAAATAATACCTTAAAACAACGATTTGGTGGTTACAAATTCATCGACCACTGGGTTTATTGGCATAGGAGAATACGGCTTAGTGCAGTAAACTATTTTATTAAAAAAAAAACACTTTAATATGTTATGGTTGTCATGCTGTCAAAGAAACAAAACATCATCAAAATTGGTTAACCCAGTTGTAAGTATAAAAATATGCGTTCAAATTGAGAACATCCTCCATTTTTGAAGTCGGTTAAAAATAATTCCTACTAAACGACTGCTTTACTAAAATGCTCTCGTGTAACATAGTAGCATAAACGACAATGTGACCAAAAGTCTCTAACCTAATAAAAACTTATATAATTCACGTTTCTAACTTATCGTACCTTTAATTACGAAACTAACGGATCCAATAAAACTCTCAACATTGTACGGACATTTTTAATAAGTAACAATGTGTGACACAGCTAATTGGGAGAGAAATTTAATTACGGAATAAATGTCGCAGATTAAGGGTTACTTTGTTGGCAATTTAGAGTTAGGGAGTAGAACAATACTTTACGTTTAAATAGAACCTAGTTAGTTTTTGAATAAATTGATGTACAATAATATTTAGAAAAGGGTTTTTAGATACAGTTCTGCGGTCATGTATGTTTTGGTAAAAGATTTTACTAAAGATTGACAAGACAAGAAGACATTTTCAAGTATTTTTTTTAACAGGCAAGGAGTAATTGACTTTGTTTAAAAGAAAGATAATTAACTTTTCTTGCAAACCGCACAGAATCAAGAGAAAAGCAAAGGTTTCGTGCGTTTATTCTAGACTTATTTTCAGAGAATTTAAAGTATGAATTAAAAAAAGTACATAATAGTGAATGGAAATGAAGCAAAAGTAAATTATTTTGTGTACTTTTTAGGGTTCCTTATCCAAAGGTTACCAACGGGACACTAATACTAAGCTTACAATGTCTGTCTGTCTGTCACAGGCCTCTACAGACCCAACGGTAAAAGTTATACAGCTGAAATTTACACAAAATACTTGTTGCTATGGCCGCTATCACAACAAATACTAAAGTAAGAGAAAGCAGAAATCTATTGCATTGATATTTTCAAACCGCAAACGAATTGCCTTATAATTTATAACACCTCTTTCTGATGGTGTTACGGAACCCTTAATGCAAGAGACCGACTTGCACTTGGCCAGTTTATAACTACTTAAAATAATAGACGGTTTTTTACCAATATCCATAAAAAAAACATCACATAGTATAAAACAGTGGGGCCCCAAAGTCTGCGAATTTCCCGAACTCTCTGTCAATATATCACAAAGTTACGGACGCAATTAAAGTGCCGCTTGATTGGACGCGCTAAAGTTTAATATTATGATCGGTTGCTATGGCAACGCAGAATTAAAGATATTATAAAATTGGTATGGTAGGATAATATATATTATATTTTGAAAGATAGGCTTATACAAAGTAATTGTTCAAAAATGAGGCCAGGATTATATTTTTTTTGTATATCTTATTTTCTTTACAACCTGTTCCTAACATTAAAAATATTAAATTCAACGATTTTGAACGTAGCCTAGATCTATTAAAATACCTAACATAAAACATTTATACCTTATTGATAATATACATACTATATTCAACAAAAACCAAAGTTTGACAGACAGACACACACTGTAATAATAAATATAACTCACAACTTTGTCACATCAAAGTTAACGTTTGTTTACCAACACATCCCAGATTAACCAATCCTGGTTTGTCACATGTCAAGTTTATTGCTACAATTAAACTGCATACAAAAACACCGTAAACCAACACAAACACGGCATAACATTGTAAATAACTCAATCGTCCCTAACTCAAATCATAACAAATTGCTTTTTATTATTTTTCCCCGCTTTTTTTTACTGCACAGCGTTTTACGCTCATCGCTCGTTTAATGGCCCCACACGATGTACAGTCAAGCTCAACAATGTAAACAAATATTTCATAAAAAAATATTGTATTTTTGTTTTATTTTTATGCGGAAGTAAAGATGATGGGATAAAATATTTCGTCGACGGTCCGCTATTTTGTTTTTCTAAGTAGGAATTTTTGGAATATTTCTCTTGAAATTACTGGAATGGAAACATCGTTTTAAGGAAAAATAGCGGATAAGGAATTTGACGAATAACAACACTGACTTTAGTAATAAATAAAAACAATCTAAAATTTAAATATAGGTCAAAGTCTAAAAATCTTTCTCAAAATAATCTTTACGTCCTAGTTCACATTAACGTCCAATTTGTTTGACAGTTTGAAACTGTCAAACAACTACTGAACAACCAAAGTAAAAAGTTTCCTGTTTTAAATAAATGCTCTATTTGGCTAGAACCTACTATGCAGCCAATTACAAAATGCTAATATTATTTCTATGCTCATTCAACAAATTAATTACCATATTTATTGGTATTCTCAACTGACCGCGTTAATTAATGCCAAACACTTTTGTTTATGTGTGTACAAAATGTCACATTAAATGTGTTATAATTAATTATCGTCGCGTTTTGAATATTGCCGGTTTTTGTATGAATTAAAGATTTTTTTACTGAAATCATGGGGTTTACGATGAAGCAGTTAAGGGTTAAAATTACTATTATGAAACTTTTAAAGTTTATTTTTTTCCTAGCATGAGGTCTTGGGTTCTAATTTGAATTTGACGATAGGTACACAACGGTTTTCAAGGTCTTGCTAGATCTAAGGTCCGCGTTCGATCTCCGGATGGTCAATACAGAAAAAAACACTTGTCTTCATTGTCTCGGGTAGTGTTTGCAGTAACTTCGATGTCTCTGAATTAAAAGCACAAGTTTCTTTAGCTACTTACTTTGGGTTCAAAGCAATGTATGTGATGATTAAATAATAATAAAAAATTATAAATAAATAATCTTCACAAAAGTTTCAGGTAAACATAAAAAACTGAACTGCTTGAATGTAATCCGTATATCCCATATTATTTTTACTTATTTCACTTCATATCGAAGTTTGACACTTACCAAAAGAATTCTATTATTGTCTTATCTTCAATAATAAATCAGTAACAAATAGGTATGTGGGTAGCTAGTAGGTAATACCATCAATAATCAATTCGAAGCGACAGACAGACAAACAAACAGACTTTAATCTGTAACCCGCAGCCATAAGTGTAGGATGACCGTGATTTAGGATTAAGGAGGACAGTAATTTAGACAATGGTAAGAATAAAAAATAAACATTAAAAATGAATGAAATGGATAGTAATTTACTAACAATATATGAGTAAGAACTAGAGATATGCTCTTTATATTTAATTCCATATTTACAGTAACGTATCTATAAATGGTTTTTTTTTTATTCATCGTAATTTATGTAAAGTAGGAACTGTTTCATCTCTCGAGCCAACTATGTTGGGGTCGACTACCAGTCTTACCGGGTTCAACTGAATACCGTATTTTACATGGAGCGACTGCCTATCTGAACTCCACAATCCATTTTACTGGGAAACACAGTATCCCATATTTATTTATTTTATTTATTTATTTTTATTTATTTATAATTATTAAGTACAAAGAATAGACTTATGTTAAACATTGGTCCACAAAACTGTTTTGAACAGTTTGACTGTGGACGCCTGTTGAGTCTCTCAAAGTAACGTAAAAAATATATAGGTTTATAAGTTTATATATATATATATATAGTAAGACTGGTTGTCAGAAATGACTTAAAAACTGCCAAAGGTCTATGTATGACAGCCGGGACCTACTGTTTAACGTGCTTTCCGAATCAAAGTCGGAACTGTTTCACAGCACAGAACTAATTTCAAAAACTTCTCAAAGTTACAAATAGCTAACTAATAATAAAAGCATATCCTGTGATATCCTGACAATATCCTGCTTACATGGCCATCCTACAACTGAGTATTGGAGATTAAATCGCACAAACAAACGGAAATGAGATTTATTTGTGCATGTAATGCTGATTTTGTGTCGGGTGCAGTTGTTGACATTCTATTCGAATTACCTACTAACAAACTGGACTTAACCGACTTCGAACAAAGAGGATATTCAAAATCAAAATCAAATCAAAATATTTTTATTTCAAGTAGGCCTTGTTAAGGCTCTTTTAAAACGTTAAATTTACTGACATTAGAGTCAGTAAATTTAACGTTTCAAAATGCAGGTTCCAAAATGTCATTCCAATGGAGAAGAACCGGCAAGAAACTCCAGAGGTTACTCTGGAGACTTATTATTAATGAGAGACCTTTATCGGACATAGATTAACTGCAAAAACATTAATCTGGATGCAAACAAATACTTGACTATATGCAAAATAAAATCAACAGCTAAAAGCACTGTTCTTCATGTGAAGCTAAAACACAATTTTAAAATAAACGCGCGATAAAAAACCTAGCTATTATACGAAAATTGCATAAATAACTTACATTTGCACGTAACTATAATGAACAGGAAAATTTATTACTTAACTAAGTGGGAAAAAGAAAAATATGACCCTATTTATCACGTAACAGGATCCAAATAATGTTTCTACTATAAATAAACTCGATTCTCTATTCGATTCTAGTAATATTTTATAAATCGATTTCCTGTTTTTTCAATTACCTTTTCTAAGTTATTAATTATTGTAATAACTTAGAAAATCCACAAAAAAGTGTCGCTGTGCTAAACAGTATCATATGCACTACTTTTTTACTAATACTTCCCATCTATCCTTGTGCCAATTTCATCAAATTTATTTCAGTGGTTAATGGCTATTTGGATAACAAACATTCAGACTTTTATATCAAATGTAGTAAGTATTGTAGCTAGCTACAGCATCACAGAACATAAATATTCTTATTCAAAATCCAGACAAATTTCTACCCAACCCTTTATACAAATAACAGCAATTCCATAAATCGAGACGAAAGCAATCGATTTAAAAGTAAACGATAAATCAAATCGATTTAACCGAACAACTTTATTAACACAACAAGTGACAAAATAGAATCGATTCGATTCGATACGCTCGTTATATTTCAAAATCGATTTGGATTCCTTTAAATTGGACTCGATTACAGGTAGTTTGGTGTAATTTAAATAAATAAGGGTTGGAGGGTAGTCGTAAATTTACGTCGTTTTTAATGGTCTCGTTACGATCCGCTACGGGAGTTGCTTACACTTTTTGTAAAGATATGCTTTTTATTAATGTGTTATTTATATTATGAAGTTCTTTTCCTTTTAAGTATTGTTATTTTATTTTTCGTGTGAGGTATTTTTATTGAGATATACGTATAGAATGGGCCCAAGGCACACCAATATATACAATAGATTTATTTTAAACATCACTTTTTGAGAACAGAAATAATTTCTAATTTAATTAATTAGAAATTATTTCTGTACTACTGACTTTACAATTTTATTTAAAAAGTCAGTTTGATAAAAAATATCCTATCTATACTTTGATTTAACGTTACCATATTAACTTTGAATTTTCTTTTATCATTATAAATTGTAATCACAAATAGATACATAACATAAAAAAAATCACAAAAATAAACATCTATTATGCACGAAGCGATGACATCGCATCTTAAGACTGTTGGCATGTGTAACCCGATGGCAACGTGAAGCCCTAAAGGTATTTAAGCAAGTACGCGCTAATTCTCGCTAATATTACTATAAACATGCCATATTATAAAAGTGATTAGATAAATAACATATTAAAACCGACATCCTCATTCTAATCCTTTTGTTCTCAACAAGCACCAATCTTACGAACACCCATATTAATCCCATACCATACATTTATGATATAACTCCCATAAACTTTGCCGGGCCATACTCAATGGGGTTCACAAGATGGCCGGCCGATAACTCTCGATTTTATGGGACAATTCAAGATGTAATTTAATGGGATTTCTGGTGTCTTGTTCAGAAATTAAAGCTTTTGTTTTGTAGTTGTATTTATGACATAATTTTCTGGGTATCGGTTCAAGGATCTTTGAGATATGTTATCGAAATATTATTATGATTATTTTAGTGGTACACAAAAGAGAACTTTATTGCTATGTCATAAAGTTTACTTTCAATCTGAAATATATATTAATATTTTAGAAGGTTCAAGTTTTTATATTTCAATCGTCAAACTTCCTGTACTATTTCTAATAAAAAACAATGCAGTAATTTACCCGCAACAACATAACCTAACCTAACATTATAAATGCGAGAGTTTGTTTGGATGTTTGGATGTTTGTTAATCTTTCACGCAAAAACTACTGAATGGATTTTAATGAAACTTTACAATAACGAAGCTTATACATTTTACTAACACATAGGCTATAATTTATAAAGATAGTGTATGAATTGTCCATAATATAGCGATATGAGTATCGACGCAGGTGAAACCGTGGGGCACAACTAGTAATATAATATTAGCCACCTTAGTTACCTGTCCTAAAGCTATATTTAACAAGAAATTACAATTTAAAACAGTTTTTATACGAAGATCGACCTTAAAATTTAACATAAAACATTAAACTTGAAAATTTAACGAAAGTTAACCCTAACAGAGACAGATAAGTTTCCCAAAATTATGAAATTGAACATTCATTAAAACTTAATATAATAATTAAATAAAAACTTTTGTGAAGCAAAGTTAGGCTTTTGTGATACGGTTGTCAACTTAAGCGTTAAATGTATACAGGCTGTTGTTTTTGAACTAACAAATTATTATTAAATTAATTTTGAGTTAAGGTCTTGAAGTTAGGGAATAAATATTTTAGGCTATGATAATATTGTTTTCTTTAGATTGTTTGAAATTTAAAGTTAGATTTTGAGTTTTCAAACTATGGTCTTTGTAAGTCTATGAATAGCAAAAAATAATCGAAATATATTATAAAGAACAATTAAGAATTAAAATCTGTCTTGGGTTTAAATGTTTCTATTAATTTGTTTGAAAGAACTTTACCTCGTTGGCCTAGTGGTGCTAAGCGCGCCTGCTACGCTAGAGGTCTTGGGTTCGATCCCCAAGTCGACCAAGGTGTTATTGGGTTTTTCTATGAAATTCTCAGTAGCAGGTCGGAGTTTGGATTTGTGCCCGGTTAGTGGCAATAGGCTCGCCCCCTATTACATGGGACCTAAACATATCGGCGAACTGTGGGTTGTACATTGGTACGCCTCTGCCTACCCCTTCGGGGATACAGGCGTGATGATAATAATATGTTATGTAATTTTAAACTTTTGATGAACTTTGAAAATTGATACAAAAATCTTTTTTACCCTTTATTTAACTCTCTCCACATACCCATATTTTCCGCTTTATTTACCATACTTAGTTTGAATTAAGTATCAAAAACAACGCCAAGAGCGAATTAGCAGTATTTCTGGCGCTCTGCCTAGATTGTTTTACGAAATCTAGAAATTAAAACAGTTTTGTAATTCAGGCTTTGTTAAATAGCTAGATATGTACACGACCTAGTTGTCAGCCAAAAATAGTTTGGGTCTGTATTTATTCTAGGATTAATAGAGAGACTGGATTTTCAGACTGAAAGTTTTTAGACTGGACTATCAATCTGCCCGTTTAGTATTAATTAGTCTATATCGGATGTGAGCTATCGATTTATCTAGTTTCAAGCTACGTATTTTAGGATATAGGAATATACATCGAAGTGATTAAATAAAGGTTTATTATTAAAAAAGTACCTAATGTTCTTAATACTACCTCAACATAAAACACAATTAAATCTAATATAAGAACAAACTCTAACTATACTAAAATTAAAACTTACGTAAATAAAAACTAAACGGCGTCAAAGAACTCATCGTCATCCTTGTCAATGGCGGGGAACGTGCCCAGAAGGCTGGCAGCATTTCCACGTTGAATGGCTATGCCGATTCTCTGTGCAAGGAACAAACCAGCCCTCTGATCACGAGTAGATTCTACCAAACGTTTGGAAAGTTCTTTGAAAAGATTTCGTGCGCTCGGACCCCATGACCCGAGCGTTTCAACCCCAAACGGCTCGAAAATATAATCACCCACAATGTTATTATACTTCCGCCGCTTAAGGGTCTCCGCAGCTCCAGCAGCAGCGCCAGGAGAGGCTGCTGAACTTAGAACGTGGGACGGCGCAAGGGTGTCGACGCACGTTGCGTCCCACACCAAAGGCCGACCCAATTTCCAAGGCAGCAATGACATACCGTCAGGTCTCTTGCCATCGCCGCGCACCACACCATTGGGTTCCAAAACAACTCTGTTTTTAATTTTATTTATTTAAGAAACTAAAGTGAAATAAACACTTCTCCTCCTATCTGCCCTTTTCCCACTATATTTATGGAAAATGTTTTTTGTTTTGTCATTAATACTTCTAATCCGGATAAGTTCGTTATAAAAATCACTTAAATACCACTTATTTATACTTGAAATAACATAAAAACCTTTGTACGGCGGCGATGACTTTCAAAGACTCAACTGCCAAACATACCTGAAAAAAGGAGATTACAATTAGTTTGCCATATATTTTTAATTACCAAATATTTTCAATCAAAGCGTATTTTAATATACCTAATATAGGTACTAAGGTACATAAAACCATTTAAA
This sequence comes from Autographa gamma, assembly GCA_905146925.1. Lineage (NCBI taxonomy): Eukaryota > Metazoa > Arthropoda > Insecta > Lepidoptera > Noctuidae > Autographa > Autographa gamma. The sequence goes on from LR989875.1 coordinate 2,732,040, forward strand.
TTGGGACCTACACAAGACCCTACTAGCTACCAAAATAATTTAGTAAAAAAAAACATAACTCCAAACCGCGATAACATAACATTAAAACAACAGTTATAGACACCCATTACAATTGTAATTCCAATAAATCGTGGACTCTAACAATACGAGCACAAAAACTAAAGGGACGAACTAATCGTATTAAAATTCAGTTACTAATGAAATAACCAATAATGTATTCTAACCTTAATAACTAACCCGACGGTCTGCATAAAGTGCTAAAGTTAACACTAGGGTCACTATACAAGGTAGATAGAAGGTTAACTCTGTACAAATTATATTTTTTAGAGTATCATTGTAATTCTATACTGTGGGCCCAAAATCTCCTATGGTATGTTCCATTCTCTTTAATGTAGGTATTGCTTTTATTTAAAAGAAATATTTCGTTAAATTTTTAACTAACCATCTTTATGACAGCGTTATGAATGCACATTGCGAACTCCAATAGCGAAAAAATCGTGACAATCTTCATAGGTGCTAGTATTTTTTATATATGGTTTTGCTTTTGCTTTGCATATGCAATAATTTGTATTCTACCAATGTCGTTGATAATTCACAGTGGTCAGTTACCAATTTTCCACACTAGAAAATCACAATTTTCTAAAGCCACATTTCCTATGTAATTCTTCCATATAAAGTTCAGTTTGAGCCCAAAAGATTTTTTTAAATCCACCAACCAATACAATCTAGTCAATCTAAAATGAACCTTACACACAGTAACTTAAAGTTGATATTTTTTTGTGTTGTAGACTGTAGCACTGGACAGTTTACAAGGACTGGACTTCTGTCCTCACCTGTATAGTGTCGTCTGCATCGAAATGAAGCGACTTCGTTAATTGTGCCATATTTACCCATTTGCTGGTATAAATTTAGCCCACAATTTGCGAATACATTCGGATATGTGAGAATGCCGTTGATATTGGTCGCCATTTTAGGTTCAGTTTATGATACTCGCTTTAGATTACTGTTGAAGTTGTAATGGGATTGTGGTGTTTAGTTTTATGTTTAAGACCTTGTTGTGTGTAAGTTAATCTAGTTTAGATGGTGATCTGTTTGAAGTTCTTGATAAAGCGTTAGAAGTACAGCTTAATAATTACATAATAATATATTGTACAGATAATTTTATAGTAAAACCTCAGATGTGATGTTGAGATGCTATGTCTTTGTTTCCCATTGTTATAATATTTCATAACTGGTTTCTTAGGTTTACGCGAATGTTAGGCATTGAAATAAAATTACTTTTTAGGGATTATATTATATATATAATTATTTTTTCGCATTTATATTTAGATTTTAAGTCCCGACGTTTCGACACCTTTGCAGGTATCATGGTCGCAGGGAGACTGAATTCCGAAAAAATCCGTAAAATTAGTTTTATTTCAATTTCATAACTGTCTCATATTATTATAAATTAAGATGCATTATTTATTTTCTTTGTAATTCACATGAAATGCTTTTATAACCTGCAGCAATGTAAAGAAAATCTCAGCATAAAAAAAATAAAAACAAATAACAAAAAAAAAAATCCTCTGATAATGAATTAATTTGTCAATTGATTAAACAAGTCAGACGGGAGAGACCTTTGCCCAGCAGTGGGACACTTAAAAGGTTACATAAAAAAAAACACATTTTGGTCATGTATCTTGTAAGAGCTTTTTAATTATTGTGTAACCATTGTCCCACTAGGGGCAAAGGCCTCATCCTTCTTTGTTTTAAACCATCTTCTATAAATAATACCCTCACAGTAATGTAAGCCACAGATTGTTGTGAACTTCTGGCAAGCAGCATTGTTTAGCTGGCGACACGCTGCTACAGAATATTTCATAACTTTCTTCCTGTAAAATGTGGGTGACATCTACATGTTGGATAGAAACTAGCTTTATGACAAAAAGCTTAGCTACTGCTAGTCAGTCCATGCATAGTATTTCATAGCATTTAGTTTTGAAATGGCAAAGTTAATTATGTAACTTTTTATCACGGAATTTAATTTTATCCGTGCCTCGAATAGCACGTTAAGCCGTAGGTCCCGACTGACATACGTTGATCTTTGACAGTCGTCAAGACAATTCTGATAACTAGTCTTACTATGGGATCCTGTGTTAGATGCCCAGGAAATTCGGTTGTGAAGATCAGACAGGCAGTAGCTCCATGTATAATACGGTATTCAGCTGAATCCGGTAAGAATGGAAGCCAGCCTTAAAATAGTTGAGAAAAGGCTCGACAGATGATGATCTTCATTATTTAAGGGAATCGTGACAATTCGTTTAAGAGCTACACACACACATACATATTCAGACAGATACGTCAATCTTACAAAAACCCTTTTTTGCGTGGGTGTTATAAAATATAAAACCTTCTGCACTACTAAACTGTGAAACAATCTTTATGCATTTTACACAAACAACTAATAAAGTAACGAAATCTTAGAGTATACATCTGAAACTATAGAGTGAGCCTATCAGAGTTTAAACCGTAAGCACTAGTGTGAACAAGTGTTGTCGTGAATTATGTATGAAGATAGAGCAACAATATCAAAACCATCGATATTTTCTTCTATAAGTTTCTCGTTGCGCAAAAATTAATTAAATGAAGTACGAAATGTACTAGGATCAGACTAAAAACTGCTCTCGCCTGTAGTATAGTATCGCCATAGTAGCAGTGCATATCATACGTCGATGAACGAAATGTTTTCGACATCTGTATAAAACATTAAACTATAACTCTCACACATCCACACAAAACATCTAAATCCCATTCATTCACAAAAATTCAAACAAAAGCACAACGCATTGTCATTACAACAAAAAGAAAAAATATTAAAATCCGACAAAAATCAAGATGGAATCTACAAGAAAACGTTATAAAAGTTACACGCTGCGAAGATTCGAAACAAAATGTATATAAAATGCACATTATCTTCATATAAGTATGGACAATCGGTTTTGAATTTAATTTTAAAGTTACACGGAAGTTGTGCGCAGCGGGAGGGTTAAGTTCGTAACGCTGTTTAAATAACGGTGTGAGCAGAGTGAGGTCTTTTATGAATAACTATATACTATAATATATAACTAAAGGCGAAAAGTGTGTCAAAATATCTTATGTCTAGGATTACAGTCGAATGTAAAGAAAACAATTTTTGTTTATGAGTGACAAACTAAGAAAAGGTTGGTCAAACCTTAGCGAACAGCTAAAAAAATAAATGACACCCGTCTCATATTTCGATTAATATCTAGTCATATGATGAAAGTTTAATATTGATGATGAATTACAAGAAATATTTTTTTATTGAAAGGGTAAGTATTAATTGTAATCAATGAAAAAAAGGTTTCCTATCTCTATACCACAACATAAGCTATCGTCACATAAGACTAAGATTCAGTAGGGTAAGATAATCTACCCAAAAAGACGGTAAAAATGCACGTTATATTAAAATTGTTTTCTTTATGCTTTGTATAGACAATGCGAGAAATATCCAGTATTGTTGTAAATTACGGGGCTGTATAGCAATAGTACTAGAATTGATCGAACATCACCGGCAATGTATCTTAAATAGCGCGATATTCTCACACCATCTAAAACCCCATTAGACGTTACTTAGAGGAAATATAACAATTTACCTTCTAACGTAACATTTTAATTAAATTTTAACATTTCAATAAATTTGGCTCGGGAACAGGGGTATGAATGAAACGCTTTGCTTGTCAGATTTAATTACGTTTGTAGTAATATAGGTAAAGGAAAAAGTAACGAGAATTTATATGTAATTGGTACAGGTACTATGTAGGGAAGGTATGTGAGTCTTAAGGGTATCGTATTAACCAGGATTTGGAGGTTACTATCACCTGTACTATGAGATCTTACAGCAGGATTCGTGTTAGTGTGGAAGCGAGACGGGGCACTTCACTGAGCATAATGGTGTCTTGTTTGGTGCTTCCGCAACAGTAACCGTCCACCTTTAATCGCTTATATCAAGTCTAGTTTTATACTAGTATTTAGCTGTATCTAATGAGACTGAAAGACTAACCAATACAGAAAAGGATTAAGACAGAGACACAAAGACAGCATTACATCATCATACAAGATAAAGATAGGCTAACATAACATCTAAAGCAGTTTCTTCTGAAATAGTAACAAAAAATATACAACCCATTATTTATAAGAACGCTTGGTACGCTTTCATATTAAAGATTAATTTCAAATTAAACATGTGTTTTAATAAATACGAAATTATATCCAATAATTACGTACTACTTAACTCTTCCACAAGCAAAATAACCTACAATTCACTCACCAAACAAAAGACACTTGATTAAAATAAATCCCGTCTTAAAACAATGTTTTATTCATTACATTAAAAACAAAGCAGAGCCTTAATTCCAGCCTCTTTGACATCTCATTTCCCTAAAGGTTGTGACGAAAATCAATAAAATTTCAATTCGATCTAATGAGTCAATAGTGCCCTCTTTATCCCCTTAATTTTCAATAAAAAACCTTGAATTTGCATAAGCCACTTTAGGCCGGTTACAAACTTACGATTGTCGTGAGTCGTAAGTATTTTAAACGTCGTAAATTCAGTCGCATCACATTTGAAATTTAAATCAGTTTGATAATGTGAGTTTGTGATTTAAATTTACCATAGATGCTCTAAATAGTGAGTTCACGTAATTGTATCTTTTTTGGTTTGTTCGTTTTAGAAGTTTTATTTCTTTTAGTATCAACTTAGACAAAAGAAATAAGCATTATTACTTAGACTAGGTACTAAATGAGCTTGAGCGTTAGTTTTATAATGCAAAAGAAAAAAAAACTAAATATGGTAGTGATTAATAATAAAACTAGAATATGTGATTAAAGATAAAAAAACCGTGACTGTTATGTTTTTTTTATAGAGATCTTTGCAGTTAGCCTGAGCGCAGGCTTTGACTGCTTCTACTATTATGTTTTTTCAAGTATTTTTTATTAAACTTAGGTACTTCTTTATTTTTAATGTGGTTAAATATAAGAATATACCTATTACAATTAACACAAAATATTCACTTCAAAGTTCAAAATAAACAAATTAATGTTCAGAAGTAAAGAAATATACTTTACAAGTGCAGTGACGAGACAGTATTTTAACTCTTTATCTGCATAATCATAAGTTTGTAACCAGCCTAATTCCGTAGGAGGCCTTTCAACCAAACTTTACGACTTGTTGCCGCAATAAAGAGAAATATAAAAACGCTAAGTAAATAAAATCATTATTAAAACAAATAAAAGTCGCGTTACTGGTTGGAAAACAAAATAAAGAAGTATTTTGATAGAGCAGGTGGCGTTACGAGATAAAATCTATAGTTAAAAAAAAAACTTTTGATCTTATTGTTCTCATTGAATACATTCTTATTATCTTAATGTGAAACAGCTTGGGTGTATGTTTGTGTGTCATAGATAGTCACATATTAAAGTCTGGTTTTATTTTGATTACATTTTAAGCTTTGATTATTATGTATGTTTACCTTATTGAAGCTATAATTATTATAAAAGTTGAGTTTTAGTTTTAGATAGATTGATATGGCATGTCATACACATTATTATATCAGTCTAAGATATTAGGTTATAGCAAAGTTAATGTAGAATCAATGGTTTCTACTTCATCATTCTTCCTCAGCCGAGGATAGAACAAAGTGGAGAGCCCTATGTCCAGCAGTGGACTGCTATAGATAATGATGATGATTCCTCCTAAAAGAAATATCCTCCTAATAGAAATTCTAAATATAAATTTAAACTTCTTCGGCCTAGGTGCCGTTTGGATATCTACGAGAGGAATGTCTATGTGAAGGCGATGTGTATAATAAACTACCAGATAAATTTAAAGAATTAAATATTAATATGTTTAAGAAAAAACTTACAGCGTGGCTAGCAGAAAAATGTTTTTATACTTTAAAAGAATTTATGGCATTTAAAGAAATTATGTAACTATTTAATATTGAAATTATTTAATCTAACTATTGACATTGCAAACCACTGATTATATTATTTATCTTGCCGATTATATCTTAAAAATTACCCATTGCTTCTATCCATAATTGATGACTTAAATAAAATTACAAATCGACTATATCAAATTAATAACTAATATATAAGTAAAGCTGACATATTTCACGCACCATTGTCATGGTAGAATGTGCTTGTACAACAATATTAACATACCACCACTATGTAACCACATTTCTAGTGAATAAATGATTATTATTATTCCTTTATTCTTCAATAAACATATAAAATACATTTTTAAATATATACAAAAAAAAAAACAATATACAGGTATACATTTAAAAATATAAAATATAGTGTCCAACCGGCCTCGGGACAGGGTCCAAGCTGCCGGTGGTTAGGACTCCAGAGAGAGGAACCTCCTCACAATACGCGCCGTGTCGAGAAGTACCGCTTTCTGGATCAAACCCTTCACCCAGGTGCCTAGCGAGAGCCTCTTAAGGTGTTGGTCGAGGCTCTTGGCTATTATGCCGTTGGCTGTAACGACTATCGGGACAATCATCGCTGAGTCCACCTCCCACATGTCGACAACCTCGTGCGCTAAATCCAAATATTTTAATTGTTTTTCTTTTTCAGCTTTCACGAGGTTCTCGTCATGCGGAATAGTGACATCAACAATGATTGCCCGACGCTCCGATCGATCTATCACCACTATATCAGGCTTATTGGCTACAATAGTCCTGTCAGTGATGATAGATCGGTCCCAGTACAGAGTGACACGACCATTTTCGAGAACTGGGTCGGGCACATACCTGTAGTACGGCACCTCAGATTCCACAAGTTTGTATCTCAAAGCAAGCTGCTGGTGGATAATCCTGGCCACTTGGTTGTGCCTGTGCAAGTATTCGCCGTTAGCAAGACGAGAACAACCCGAAATGATATGTCTCAAGGACTCACCTGGACAGTGACATGCCCGACATATGTCAACTGTACCGTCCTTTATGATATATTTCCGATAGTTATTCGTCATGATAACTTCGTCCATAATTGCACAAACAAACCCTTCGGTTTCTCCAAAAAGATCACCGAAGCGTAGCCAGGCTACGGACGCTAGGAAATCTACATCGGGCCCATGAAGGGTCCGGTAGTAGCGCCCGTGGAGCTCCTTGCTTTGCCATACATCCTCGCGGTCCTTGACGCTCAGTACGACAGGTTTGTGCCAGTTCTCTTTGCCTAAGGAGAGCGGTGTGAAGCCCTTATCCACTACCACCACATCTCGATGCATCCCCACGTCGACTTGGAGAAAATACTCCCTGAGGTTACATACCTCGCGATTATGGAGGGTCTTAGCATTTAGAAAGCCTCGACCCCCGCATTTCCGCGGGATATATAACCTCATTACTGAAGAGCGTGGGTGATGCATTCGATTTGCGGTTAGCAGTGTTCGGACTCTCCTATCCAAGGCGTCTAACTCAGTCTGAGTCCACTTGAGTACACCAAAGGAGTACATCAACACTGGCATGACCCAACCATTAAAGGCACGCACCCTGTTGCCGCCTGACAAAACACTTTTTAGTACTTTGTTCAAGCGGCCAAAGAAACGTGCCTGTAACGATTGCTTCACATCAGCAACGTTGATGCCTAACGCCTCTGACATACCCAAGTATTTGTAGGTATCCGTTGCAGAGAGAGACCTTAGGTTTATGGAATCCGAGAGCTGTATACCCTGGGATTCCACAATCCCACCTCGCTTCACATGCATGACCGCACATTTGTCAACACCAAACTCCATACTGATGGAATTACTGAAGCTTTCAGTGATCTTCAGTAACTCCATCAGCTGAAATCCGCTGGTGGCAAAGAGCTTAAGGTCATCCATGTACAGCAAGTGGGAGATTACCTGGCCCCCTCTCCTCAACGAATAGCCCAGCCCCGAATTCTCAAGCAAAGTGCTTAGAGGATTCAAGGCCAAGCAGAACCACAGGGGACTCAGACTGTCGCCCTGGAATATACCCCGCTCAATCCTAATTGGTTCCCCACCCTGTTGGATATCTCGACATCCTGGATAGTGAAGAACCGTACTCCACTGCCCCATACATGACATCAAGAAAGCGCGTAGAGTTGTATTAATTTTATACAACTCCAGCACCCTCATGAGCCATGTATGCGGCACCGAATCGTAGGCCTTCTTATAGTCTATCCAGCATGTCGACAGATCTTTTTTAGAGCGGCGAACCTGTTGGCAAATAGCCGTGTCAATAAGGAGTAGCTCCTTAGTGCCACGGGATCCACTCCTACATCCATTCTGAGAAGCAGACATAATAGAGAAGTTAACGATATGTTCGTTAATTTTTGCTCTCAGAATGGACGTAAGGAGCTTATAGACCGTCGGTAAACAAGTTATTGGCCTATAGTTTTTTGGATCCGTAGCACTACCAGTTTTGTGGAGCAGATGGGTAGATCCTGTAGTCAAGAACTGTGGGAGCGAAGCCGATTCCACAGCAGACTGGAATTGAGAAGCCAAGCAACTATGTGAACTCCGGAGCCATTTTAACCAAAAATTTTGCAGTCCGTCCGGCCCTGGCGTTTTCCAGTTTGCCATCGGACGGACTGCATTGGCTACGTCTTGGGGGCTGATGGTAATTGCCCCCATCTCTTGTATTGGTTCACATACTTGCTCAACCTCTCGCATCCAGCCGCCTTCGGAATGGGTGACAGGCACCGACCAGATGCTGCGCCAAAACGAATTTGTGGCATCACCATCCGGCAGGCACCCACCATCCATGGCTGACACCGGCCGCTCCCACAGTCTATGTACCCATCTTTGATCTTTTTGGAACATGCGATTCAGGTGAAATCGTTCCGCCCGCCGTTTATAGCGTCGAATACGGCTTGCCCATGCACAAACTCTTTGCTTAAACAGGTCGATGCGCTCTGTAACGCGGGCAATAAATTCACTGGGACTAATATCAGTCCCAGCATATGCACGCCTTACAAAGCGCATCACGCGTGGTCGCGAATTTCCCTGTTTAAACGCTTTTAGTTTTGCAATGAGTGTCCTAGCCTCAGCAACACGCTGCTCGATCCTGCACTGCCAAGCTGGTACGGCTGGTTTCGGTCGTGTAGCTATGTTACTATGACACATTGCAACATTAGCTACACGACATGCCGTAAGAGCTGCGCAGTACAAAATCGAGTGCGTGTCCCTAAGGTCTTCACTGCTCTCAAAGTAAACAGGGAGCAGTGAATCTAGGGCACCCATTATCGCTTTGTTGCGGTTATGCATGGGCAAACGAGGTAATCGAGGCCTCTGGTCGGGCGGCGATCTCCGATAAACCCGAATCGCATCCTCCAATGTACTCCTTATTAACTCATTGCACTGGGTACTTACAGTTATAGCCCCATCCTCCTCTTCCCCATCACTAGGGGCGGTGAGCGGAGCACCAGAAACTGGCGCTGCCACTGGTGGCGAGGTGCTGGTAGCAGGGCTATGCTGTATTTCGGAGCGCAGTCGATCAAGCGTTGAGTCATCCAACCTGTGATTACGCTGGATGACCCGCACTTGATCCGACAGTCGTTGTGCCGATACACTGACACCCGGTTCAAGAGCCTGAAACAGAGACAGCATTCTCGCACGGTACGCAGTGAGGTTAGTTCCCCCCTCTGTCGCCCCGTAGTATGCGCGCATGACATTCTCATTTATACTGAGAGTCCACTTCATGCGCCGCACATCACCACCGGGAGCGGGAGCCCTGTTCGAGGCCGGTTGGCCTGAGGGCGCCAAGCTGCACGGTGGCCGGCGTCTCCCCTGCCGACGCACAGGTGTTGGCGACGTCGGCGGAGAGTAATACTCGTCGCTGGAGCTCGACGCGACTGCAGGTGCCGGGGCTGGAACATGGTCCGGCAGCTGGGAGGCGGAGCTCGGCGACGGGTCCGGGGATGGTGGGCGTGCTGGTTTGCGAGCTCTGCTTCTCGTCAACATTTTATCCGCTCATATTTATTACTTCGTTCTTGTTTAGTAGAGTGACATCCGTCAGCTCATACGTAATTTTATTATGTAAAGAAATATTTACATTTAACAGAATCATTTTTGAACTGGATACTATTTTAGATGATGGATATTACTTTAGTATATTAATAAAAATGTTATTTGTAAATAAAATTTAATTTTAAAATACGGATAAAAAAATTGACGTGTTGACGTTGACAGAAGCGAAGGAGGTTTTATTATTATTATTAAAATAGTAGGTTTCATTCAACTAATAAATAGTGCAATCCAATATATAATAGTGCTATAAAAAAAATAGTCTGGATGAGGCTGGCACAGGACCGGAAAATGGGAGGCCTATGCCCAGCAGTGGGAGGACAAGGGCTGTAGATGATGATGATAGAAAAATGAGGTAGATAATAAACTCAGCAAGTTTAAAAAATTGTATTTGTTTAAGTACTGTATTTGGTATGTAAAGATCTGGATATCTATTAAATTATTAAAAAAACAATGTTTTCTTATTTGCTCATAATAAATTGTGTCATGAAATTTAATGTATGTTTCATTTTACGTCAAGACTTTTTGTTGCTCTAACTAAATGATTTATTAAGTAACATAACATATCATCACACCTTTATCCCCGAAGGAGTAGGCAGAGGTGTACCAATGTACACCCACAGTTCGCCGATGTTTAGGTCCCATGTAATAGGGGGCGAGCCTATTGCCACTTACCGGGCACAAATCCAAACTCCGACCTGCTACTGAGAATTTATAGAAAAACGCAATAACACCTCAGTCGCGCTTAGCACCACTAGGCCAAGGAGGCAGTCCAATGATTTATTGCAATATAATTGACTATTTTTTAGACCGAATGATAAAATTAGAACCTTCCAAGGTCAATTTAATGACACACATACAATAATGAACTAATCTTATTATATATCTCAAGGTTTCACGCCTATAAGCATTTGTTCTTGTTAATTCAAACGACCCCCTGTGAGCAAACTAACAGGGATGGATAGTAATGGACAATGGACCTTATAGTGAAGATATATGATAGCTTTTTGCGTGAATAAATAGGGTGTGCGTTAGTTAACAAAATAAATTCGTTTTGATAGTATTTACTAGTTAAGTAGGTTAAGTTTGACACACATTTTCTTTGATTTTTTTAAGGGTTTTTAGGGTAGGTTCGTCTATCTTTGTACACTGTTACTTAGATTTTTTTTTAATCTTTCACTGAAATATTGAAATATTTAGTTGCTATAGTACATTATTAATGTCTAATACCATTTAAATTATCCAGTCTTGGTCTATTTATTCCTTGAAAAAACACTGAAATAGTATTCTCCGAAAATTTGAATGGTTATCTATAACTAATGCATAAAACAAAATTATAAGTATTACAGCCAGAAATTTAAGTATTAAAGGTCCGTAAAAAGTCATATTAAAACAACTAAAACGTAAATAAAACCTTCTAAAATATACCTTTTTCTTACCTGTAAAATTCAGTACACTAAAAGGTACCTAAAACCTACTTTTAAATGTAAAGAGACAATAAGACTGAAACTAAACACAATACATTTACCCGAAATAGGGTACCTAAAACCATTTAAAGTCTATTTAGGTCACAACAGGTATCCAATTTAATGCCCTAGATCTTAGAACCCTTTAGAAGCTAGGTATTTTCTTTACAAAATTAACGCAGTAATTTGCCAAAGTAAATTGCGCTATGTATCTTAGCTGAATGTAAAGTACGTAAATGTAGGTAGATTCAATAATGAAGGGTCTGGTCTAAGTGTTAAGAGATCGAGTTATAGATACTTCTTGTACTATTTTAGATGTACTATTTTCAAAGTGTAGAACAACTTTTAAAAGGATTGAATATCTAATTTACTGCATTTAAATACTGTTGTAGATTTCAAATTACACAGACTAAAATTGCTTTCTAGAACCGCATCAAAATCGCGGACAAACATACATACATACAGGTCAAACTGAAAACCTCTTTTGGAAGTCGGTTAATGATAGTATTTATCTTTGAATAAGCTTTAACTTATAAAATTAATAATTTAACTTAAAAAGTATACTATCTATATTATTACACTTTTATGTATAGGCAGGTACTCATTTATTTGTGTAATAATAATATTGCCTATCTCAAAAAAAAAATTAAAGTAAAATTTCAGTAACATGTAATTGAGGAAAAAGGACACATAAAAAATTTGTATCAAGATACTGCCATACTTTATAATTCATATTTTTCTAAAAACAAACCGCTTCCTTCCCTAACTTATTCAACACAACACGTGCAAATTGTATACGTTATTAATATAATTAACTTTGTTCCAAGAAATTTTCTACCCATTAGACGGAACTTCTCATTAAACCTATTATATTTATGTATTTAACGCGGGAAACAATGTACCACGGATGCACAAGAATTTAAAGGGAAAATACAGAATAATACTCACGCATGTTTTCACGGGCCTGTTGGTCTAGTGGTTAGAGACTGCTAAACCGGAGGTCGTGGGTTCGAGTCCCACCCGGCACATATGTTTGTGTGATGAGCACGATCATTTGTTCGGTGTCTAGATGTAATTTATCTATAATATGTATGTATTTAGAAATATATAAGTATGTTTATCAGTTGTCTGGTTACCATAACACAAGCTCTGCTTAGCTTGGGATCAGACAACCGTGTGTGAGATGTCCTGGAATATTATTATATTATTATTAAGGGAATTCAGATATTCTTTGAAGTTAAACGTCCATTTTTAGGGTTCCGTACCCAAAAAGTAAAAACGGGACTCTATTACTAAGACTTCGCTATCAGTCCGTCTGTCTATCACCAGACTGAATCTCAAGATTTCGAGTCCGACTCGCACTTGACCAGTTTTTCAGCAAAAACTGTGAAATTTTATTTGATTATACAATTGGTCCAATAATGATATAAATTTGCGAGATTTCAAGAAAGCTCTTAGTATAATGATTGCCAAAACAACAACAGTAGCAATAAAGAAAAATAACTCAATTATTATAGGTAGGTTAACTAAGTTATAATTTAGATTCTTAAGATTTTTAATTTCCAAAATACCCTTTTCAAGGTCTATCAAAATACTTTAAATCTTTAACCAATATTAATTTTGAATGCCAAATCAAAACTCAATTTTTAGATTAAAAAAATATTTCAGCGAAAAAAGTTATTTTTCAACGAGGAGTAGGTACTTTACCGTACTTTTAGTATCCTTCAAACCACTTTAATTACACTAGTGCCAAAAATAAAAACCTCCAATTAGTGAGAAATGTAAATACATTTATTTTTTCAAAAATAAAATGTTCAAATATACCATAATCAAATTAAAAAGAAATTCAAGAGATCCTGTCGCAATTAAAAGAGACCTTTTAAGGTAGGCCTTTTTATAAAAGGAAAATGGAAAATTATGGGCCTTAGTAGGCCAGGCCAGTTCTATGTAGGTACAGAATTTTGTGGACTTAATTCTAGTAAATGAAATTTTGTAGCGAAATAGTTTAATTAAGAACTAGGTACTTAGAAATGTTTAGATAGGTAGTTTGAAGATGTAATTATATACCGTCGTAGTCGTAAGTAGTCGTAGTCGATGTCATCGTGTTCATTGAAGTAGCTGTGAATATTTTCCGATATAATAATAATTATATCTTGGGACAAATTACATCTAGGTACAGAAACAATACCATACTCATTTCACAAACATTAGTCTAAACGTGCATCCACATCTGACGAACGAGCACCGAACGATCATTACTGTAACAGCTTGATCGCACTAGTGTCAATAACGCCACAAATCCAAACTCCGACCTGCTACTGAGAATTTCATAGAAAAACCCAATAACACCTTGGTCGACTCGGGAATCGAACCCAAGACCTCTAGCGTAGCAGTCGCACTTAGCACCACTAGGCCAACGAAACTCTGTCACTAATAGGTAGGCAAAATTAACAGTCATGTTCTCTTTGGGATATAATATCAAGTTTGTTTTAGACAAAAATCTGCTACAAATCTCCCAGCTTATCCATAATTTTCATGCACCAGTTACATTATAATAGAACCAAAAATAAAATCTTTGTGTCAAATAAAAATGGCGGAACAAACAGAATTCACATTACCATATTTTCATACTTTCCACAATTCCAATGCAAAATCGCGTATGTGCATTCAGAGGTTCTATTCAAAAGTTTAACATTGTTTTCTTGTAACTAGGTGGCAATATAAACTTAGATTTTTATTTGTTTTTCTCTTAAAAGTTCAGGTATGTTGTATAGGTAATAATTCAATGCCATCTAAGTAAAAATATATAGATTTGAAAGGGGCTCGTGGCTAGGTGTAAGCCGTACAGTTTGACCGATAACACAGGTGAAGCCGCTAGCCGCGGTTGATCCGTGGATGGGTGAACATTTAAAAAATACTAAGACGCCTCCGTGTTTCAGAAAGAAGGTTAAATAGTAGGTTCCGGCTGCCATACATAGTCATTGTGGAGGTCAGATAGGCAGTCACTGTAAAATACGGTATTCAGCTGAATCCTCGACTCGAGAGATGCTAAGTAAAAAAGATAGTGAACTACCTAAGTATCAATGATTTAAAAATAATAATAAAAGAAATAGTGTCCAGTTTTTGTGTGTCTTGATCAAAAATATAAACAAAGTATTTTTTCTTCAGTAACATATTGACAAACACATCTCTTGTGTTGCATTGATTACCTACTCATCCGCATTTATTGCTTTTCCACTTAAAATGCATTAACTACTAGATACCAGTTATTTATTTATTGTTTTCACACTACGACATTAGCGCCAACACAAAAATAATTATGTAAACATGTAAACTAAAATCAATATTTTATTCATACAAGAAAACAATTGAAAAACACCTACATAACAATAGAAATTCATTATCATTATAAGTGCCTTATTTTCTCAGCAATAAGGTCAAATATGCTTCAACTTAAAGTTATAATATTAAAATTAATCATTACATATTAACCTTAAAATCAATATTTTATTTATACAAGAAAACAATTGAAAAACGCCTACATAACATTAACATTATGTGTCTTATTTTCTTAGCAGTAAGATTGAATATGCTTCAACTTAAAATTATAATTAATCATTAAATATTAACCTTGTTTATAATTTATTTGATTGATTAGTATAATACGTGATCCCATTGTTCTCCTAAACTACAAGTGAAATTATAAAGACTCAGCGGGTATTAATAGCAACATACTTTTTACTTTTTATATTTTACATACTTAAATAGGTTTGTGTTGGGTTTTTTTATGTTTATACTACCTTGTAGTCACACAAAAATATTTATATTCCTTTAGGAAAGCAGTACAAATTGCCATATGTATAAAACAAAAGGGGAAAATCCTGTTAATTTCTACCAAAAATCTTCATTGATTTAGTAGTTCTGGTAATGAGCCTAAACTTATCGTCACTGAAAAGATTGATGTAGTAAAATTCCTGTATTAATATTAGGTTTTGTATTATAGGTATTTTATAGGATACCTACTAATAACAAAACTAGACTTTCGTCTAATAAAAATGTATTAACTTAGCAAAGACAAAATCTGATTCCCAGAAATGTAATTACTGTAATTTAATTCACGCCTGGTTTCCTGTTTCCAATATTAACATATAAATACAATAAATATATAGATACCTACTAAGAAAAGGAAAATTTGGTTTTAGTCGAAATAATTTGCAGAAATGTGACGTTTTGATTTTAACGAGATAACTCAAACATCGAGGCCAATCCTTACTAATATTATAAATGTGAAAGTTTGTGAGAATGGATGTGTGGATGTTTGTTACTCTTTCACGCAAAAACTACTGAATGTATTTTAATGAAGCTTTACAATAATGTAGTTTCCACATCGGAATAACATATAGGCTATAATTTATAAAGATAGTGTATGAATTGTCATTCACGCAGGTGAAACCGCTTGACACAGCTAGTTAAACATAATTTTATGTATCCATATATACCTATATATTACAGATATATTAATTTGAAGATATTCACAGTCGATGATAAACGTTAAACATTAATTTTATACGAGAAACACGAAATTGCGCAGTTTAATTTAAGTGGGTAGTTCCGGAAGAGAAATTTCGTGTTTATTAAATGTATTCACGATCCGCCATGAGTGACAGACATAGGGGTAATAAAGCCAGTTTACTGTATAATTGTATAATAAAAGTTAAGCAACTTTTGACAAGGTTGGTAAATAGATGGGTAACCAACCGACCAGCCTATTTCAAACCCAGACATGTCCATGTATCAGAAATTGTTTTAATCCGTGAACTTTGATACACAAACATATAAAAGATTAACTTCATAAGATAATACAATATGAAATAATGAGCGATATTTATAAATTCAAAGTTTATAACAAATGTTTAATTAAATCTTAACTTGTTACTTTGAAGAAAGGAAACTTAATGATACGCCGCATTTCCTAGAAATGACTTCGGTTCACTTAATTCTATTACACGAAATCAGTTTTGTATGAAAATCAATGAAAAGGTGCTACGCATTAGGGACTTCTGTGTTATAAGTAATTTTTATAGTTAATTTTCTTTTTTCACTCAAAACAAGAGTTGAAATTCTATGTACAAGCGGACTTTTCAGTTTTAAGTGACAAACATATAAAACAAAGCCTGGCTTAAAAAAAAAACCTCAGCTGTTGAGTATTAAAAGCTACTGGCAACATCTTGCATCGACCAGCAATATACTTAAAATAATATAAGGACAACATTAAAAATTCAATTGACTACAGTAAACTAATAGTAGAGATCTACTGCCTCAAGACTTTAATTTCAAAAACCTTTGTAACTACTGGATTACTATTTACCCTATTTGACCGCAGTCTACAACGAATCAAAAAACTTCTTAACAAGTAAATATACAATAACACACGTGGCCACCTATTAACCGCTATAGAAAAGACACACGTGTGCTTTATTCCTTTCTAATAAAACAAATCTCAAACATTTTAATACGTATTCAACTCCCCAATCGAGAAACAAAAGAGACAAAACTCGTTTAACTTTAAAAAAGCCCACTCTCATTAATCAAACTCTGATTTATGTGTCCTATTAACCTCAAAATATGGGAGATGTATCACAGTACGCCTTTTTTTTATATTTAAGGACTTTTGTACACGGAGCAATACAAGTCTCCGGTACCTGGCAACTTTTAGTCTCCAATGTTGCGTGCCTATGTACGAACCTCTGTGAGTTTTTATGTGGGCTTTGGATACGAAAATCGTCGGTTATCGGGGCATAGGGATGATGCCAATTTTTCAAAAACAGAAACATTAGACCCCTATTTAAATTTTCTGTCCGTAACCAAAAAAAAAATATGAGAGATGATAAGATAAAGTTAGTATAATTTTTGTGTGACGTCACGTCTAACAAAATACTGTACTAATCATAAAAGAAAAAATATTTATATTTTTAATATTTAACTGGCAGACTAAATTAATTTTGACTTTTCATACCCAGTCTTATACCCTTTTGCGTTGCCCCGTGTACGAAGGGCCTAAGATATAAATCGGTCAGATTAATATTTGTTTGAAACTGTCGGTTTATTTTTAACTGTCTGTCGAGTTCCATAATGCAATTATGATCGTATTTATAACCTATTTTTGTTAAGTGGTCGGATTGTTTTACTTATTGCATAAGAAGTTTTAAATATTCAAATTGTAATAGGATATCAAATTAAAGTCGTGGATATAAAAATGTGAAAATCCTTAATATAATTAAATATGCATTAGGTTGCAAGCATTATTGTATTTTCTTAAATAAATAATTAAATTATTAACTTATCTGTCTTCTTTTCATAATTTTCTATAAAGGGGCCAGATGTGCAGTTGGTATTTCGAACATACCTGTAAAGAAGAAAAATCAAACAATTAGTACATTGAATACAAAACGAAAAGCCCCAATGAGTTACCTATTTCAGCATTTACGCGCTAATTCCCGTAATTAAATATCTCCCCTATCTTTTTAATAGTCTTTATAATTTAGTATTAAACATACCAAAAACTTCAAAAAATCCCAAAAAAATTCTAGCCCCTTATTATATTTCTTCTACCTATACGAATACGTTCTACGATTGTCGTGGTGGCCTAGCGGTTCAATGAACGGATTTATATGCACGAGGTTGCAGGTTCGAACCCGGGCAAGTACCAATGTAACTTTTCAAAGTTATACGTGCTTTCTTAATTATTCCAAGACACTTCTGAGAAACGGTAAAGGAAAACATCGTGAGGAAACCTGGATTCCAAAATTTGGGATCTGAAATCGCCAATCCGCAGAGAGCAAGCGTGGTGATCAATGCTCATGCCTTCTCTATATGGGAAGAGGCCTGTGCCCAGCAGTGGGACGTTTATAGGCTGGATTATTATTATTATAACCTATACGTTCCTAAAGAGATATCTTTTTTATAAATCGGAGCTCACATAAATATTTAATTCAACAATCGAGTTCAAAAAGTCATTGACCTATTCAATTAGGTTAGAACCACAAAGGTTAGTTAAGGTCAGGCAGTGACCTGTATAGAGTTTAAAGATAATTTGGCAAATAGCCGACTGTTCTGAGAAATCTGAACTGCACTCCAAAATTAGGCTTAACTAATAAATATGTGAATATTTTATTGGAAATAAACATTTTATTATTATTATTATTATGTATTGAAAAGAATTTTAAGTTTTTGTTGTAAAAACATTTGGTATTTAAATTTACCTATACTGTTGTTTGAAGAGCACTCGACTGATTTTTTAGATAAAAATGAGTGATTTTTTAGGACTCTTAATGTTTTCTTATTTTAAAGCTTTATCATGTAGTAGGATGACAGTAAGTTTTAAATAAAAAAAAACTGTGTTTTTCTTTAAAACCGTACGCAATATGTCTTTTGAATTTTTTATGGTGAGAAAAAGTTATTTTAAGGACTGTTGTTCATACAATCCAATCTTTACCAAAGAAAAAATAAGACAGTAGTTAAATATAATTTTTATAAAACGTTTCTTAATACGCCTTTCAGAAAGTGATTATTTCAATAAAAGCACAAACTTAACTAAACTATGTTTTATCGCAAAAGCAATTCCATTTTATCTTCCCTACATTAAAATATGCTCGAATGCCTCCGAACATAATTAAAATAAAGTTCGACTCGACCCTGTATAAATCAATATTGGGACACCCTCAATCTGAACTCAGAACTAAATGGTAATAAATTTTCATAAAATTCATTATTAAATTGGTTTTATTGGCTTAGTAGTTAATACCGGAAGATATAATAAGTGACGGGGGGGCAAATAACGTTTGAAGAGAAAATCTTTTGGTATTTTGGAGATTTAAGAAGAGTCCTTAACTCGTGCTGTCCTTGTCACTTTAAAGTAGAAAGAAGAGACCAGATAGACTTTTTAGAACATCTGATAGTAAGGTACTGTTTGAGTATTCGGGGGTCCAGCTTTTATTTAATAATACTACTACTTAAATCATTATCATCTCCCTGCCCTGTAGCTAATTGTGTCAGGCCATTATACTACTACTAATAATGAGAAATTAAATACTATTAAGTATAAGTAAGTCTAAGTATTATTTTCATAACAAAATGTCTAAAGTAATTTTTGTTTTTTTTTTTAATTCTAGCTTACTTCGTTTGAATATTATTCAATATCGGTTCAGTGGTTAGATATAAAGAATTATATTCAGAAAATTCATGAGCTATGACATATTTTTTTTCAATTTGTTTTAAGTTTCATACAAATCTCTAATGATCATCAATCTATAAAAAAGTAACAAATAAAGTCGAAATTGGATTACCATCCACTAAACCCGAACCTCTCTATTTCAAAGTCGGTTAACTACATGAAGACGTTCCACACCAAGTAATATGTAGCCTAGTTTCCAACTCTCAGAAACTCTACGGAACCATGCGGGTCCGTATAATTTCAACTATAATATTTAGTTAGGAACTACTTATCTGTATTTGTGATCTAGATTCCAGTCTTCGAAGTAAATTGAAATATTATTGAGCTGTCTAAACTTGTTAAGTTTAAGACTAAAAGAGAGAATGTAGTATATGTTTTTTACAAAGGACTATTAGGAATATCAATTTCAACAGTTTCTAGATAAAAAGCAACAATTATATTAAACAATTTAAACTTTTTTTTTGGGAACCCACGATCTTTGGAAAAGAGGAGTCTAACTGTAAAACTAGCTTTTTAATAGGCTTTGAAACTTCTTGATAGAAAATGAAGTGTAGAAGAGATATCACATACCTTTTAAATAACTTCTGTTAACCAAAACTTCCTTTACAGAGATCAAAACGCAATTCTTATGACGTATCCGCCAATGACGTCACAAAGACAGTAAATAACGCGAACTCTAATGTATTAATTATAGCAACACTGCATACCAAAGCCCGTTCAATTAGGCGAGTTAACAAAATGTTAAGTGAGAGGAAATGGGAGAGCATTGAATGGTTTATTGTGGGGTGGCAGTGATAGCGGGGAACTAACATAACATATCATCACGCCTGTATACCCTGAAGGGTTAGGCAGAGGTGTACCAATGTACACCCACAGTTCGCCGATATGTTCAAGTCCCATGTAATAGGGGGCGAGCCTATTGCCACTAACCGGGCACAAATCCAAACACTGCACTGTCCAACTAATGTCAAATGCGACTTCGAGACTTTTACACTGTTTTTTTCCCTAGTCGTTTCTGTCTCATTGCAGGGCAAAGGCCTCTTTACCCTCCTTTCATCTCTCTCTAGCTAGGGCAGTGGTCATCTACTTATCAGCTGCAGGAAGCTGCAAGTTTAATCGTCGTGGTAAACCTCGATGGTAAAAAAAACCTGTCCTTGAATATAAGCAAAATCAGAAGTTTGACCATCGCAATATCTTAAAAATAAACAAAATCCGAAGGTATATAAACTGGTTAAAATACTTCCTAATTAACTACAATTAAACGCAAAAGCACAAAATGTCAAATCCTATTTGCACAATATAAAAATGTACTTTACAAAGTGACTCATGCACAATTATTATTGTACTACTCAACAGTGCACCGAATAAAACAAGGTTTCTATGTAAAAGCAAAATAAAAACATTATTTATTTTATACTATAAACCATTACTTCACCACTCATTGCAGTACTAAGTGAGTTTCCAACTCAATTTATAGTTTTCTAGTTCTGATTTTATTGCAAGCTACTTTAGGAGTGCAAGTCATAGGAGTAAGTTACAAAATACTGATTAAAGTTAAATTTAAAAACTTTTTGGAGAAATTTTAGTTATGTAAGTCCAAAATTAGATTGGGTGTCTGTTCTATCCCGAAAAATGCAAGAAGCTAAATTTACAAGAAGTTTTACAAATTTTGTTAAAAAAAACTTAACTGTAAAAGTGTATAGAATTCGAAAACTCATCATCATTCATCATCCATCATCACAGCATTATCAAATAATTCATTTGATATCGAACAGAAAAAAGACGAATCATTAAATACCTAATAACAGTGGAAATTGTCCACACCTCATTTAAGATATCCAAAAATCTTCATTGCCCAACACAAAATTGTCGCTACACACCAACTTCTGATTACTTTTCGCCAAATAATTTGAACCAGTCAACAAAAAGTCCAGCTAAAAATAACTACCAGACCACACACCAGAAAACATTGCCAGCAACAAATTAAAAGCATCACCATTACCCGGCTATTTCTCTATAAAGCAAATATACGATTAAAACTAAACGACTCCATTCATAATTTTACAACAGCCATGACATATTATATTAATGTATGAAGTTGTATCGCAATGTTTACAGAAGGTTAACTTTGTTCAGCCATTGTAAATGATAAATTGCTTGCATTTTTACATTTAAAAGTTGGAGTTGGATTTTTGACTGTTGTGGGTACGTTTGCAGTTGTATTACTATTGCACTAATTCTTTTATTACGGACAGTGAGTTGCTACAGAATACAGGCGTTAAAAGTTTTAAACTAAACAAATAAATGGTCACTTTGTTTGGGACCGATATTGAATTTCTCCATACTTTTAAACGTAACCTCGATTACCACGACTTCTTTCCACAAAAAATAATTTGATATTTTGAAAGCAGATGCATTTTAGGTTATAAAAGATTATTTATTTAATACTTTAGAAATGCTTCATTTAGATTAATTTCATTTAATCATAAAAACAATAATAACTTTACATTGTTTTTTAAGTTTATAATCACGAAAAACTATAAACTAAGTGTTCACAATCGCACGAAGCAAATGTAATATTTATAACTTTGTAAACAATACCTAATACATTGTATATACCTTCTGTATTTCCTTACATTGTGTACAAACACAACAGTATGAACTTTTAGTACAATTGTTCAACGTACAATTTTAATAAAATTTTATCTTTTTAGCCTCAATTGTGTTGAGTAAAGATACCAGATTTTATGTAAAGAAGTTTATTAACCTAATTTTTATCAGTTAGATTATTCAATTTTGGATTAGGACTTTATGTTTTGATTTATCTGAATAAATACAAATATATTTAGTTGACGAATTGGTATGAGATGATTTGATGCAAAAATAGATGAGTTTAGGTATTTAAAGATTACGAATTTTTGTTATTCGATGCGATGTCTTATTAAATTTGTTGTGTTTACTTTAAGTAACACCCTGTCTCCGACACTTCAAGGTATAATGCATTAATAGATATACTTATAACAACTTTTTTTTTGTTTTGGTAGAGATCTTTGCAGTTAGCCTGAGCGCAGGCTTTGACTGCTTCACCGGACTTAAACAACTTATACCACAGTTTTGTTTGGCAATTCTGGGTGAATAGTCTAAAATATTTATGTAAAATTGGAGTCTAAAATCGCCAATCCGCAATGAGCAAGCGTGGTCATCAATGTTCGTGCCTTCTCTATATGGAGGCCTGTGCCCAGCAGTGGGACATTTATCTGGCTAGTATTACTTATTTATTAAAGTTTAAAATTTCTTTAGTGCATATTAGATGTAAATATTACTCGCTGAACGGATTTGTATGCACAAGGTTGCAGGTTCGAACCTAGGCATGTATCAATGTAGCTTTTTCAAAATCATATGTACTTTCTTAATTATTCTAAGACACTTCTGACAAACGGTGAAGGGAAACATCTGAAATCGCCAATCCGCAGTGAGCAAGCGTGGTGATCTATGCTCGTGCCTTCTCTATATGGGAAGAGGCCTGTGCCCAGCAGTGGGACGTTTATAGGCTGGATTATTATTATTATTACTCGCTTTAATTGGAACCCCACCTTACTTCCTACATTGAAAGTGGAGTCTCAAAGTTTTACGCAAAATGTGTTGTCATCGTATTTTATGAATCAGAAGTATATTGGTATTCTGTATTAAATTATACCTTGTAGGTATACTCACTTAAAGTTTAAAATTTCTTTAGTGCATATTAGATGTAAATATTACTCGCTGAACGGATTTGTATGCACAAGGTTGCAGGTTCGAACCTAGGCATGTATCAATGTAGCTTTTTCAAAATCATATGTACTTTCTTAATTATTCTAAGACACTTCTGACAAACGGTGAAGGGAAACATCTGAAATCGCCAATCCGCAGTGAGCAAGCGTGGTGATCTATGCTCGTGCCTTCTCTATATGGGAAGAGGCCTGTGCCCAGCAGTGGGACGTTTATAGGCTGGATTATTATTATTATTACTCGCTTTAATTGGAACCCCACCTTACTTCCTACATTGAAAGTGGAGTCTCAAAGTTTTACGCAAAATGTGTTGTCATCGTATTTTATGAATCAGAAGTATATTGGTATTCTGTATTAAATTATACCTTGTAGGTATACTCACAAAATAGTAAGTATGTCAGTTTTGGGTTTAAAAATTTATATGAAAGATTGCAATAAGAATCTTTTCCCCGCATGAGACAATTTGTCAGATGCAGAAGCATTTAACAAATATTTGTAAAAGTTTGGGTGCATTTTTTTTAAGTATGTGATTTGAACGTATACTATATTTAAATGACACCTAGGACACCCAGAATTGATGTTTGAACCAAGTATATGCGTTATTTCTCTGTGTAATTTTAAACTGAATTTCTATGTTTACATATTTGTAGTGTACCTATATGAATCCACAAATTTGCTTACCATCCACAAAGCTTACCAATAAGTGTTTTAAAGAATTTACGCTGTTTCGTCTTAAGACTAAAACATAATTGTTCTACCAAATAAAAGCCGGAAATATAAGTAAACTTCCTACCTACTACCTAAACACTTATTTCAGCTGAAAGTCGTTGTCTACCGTAAAACAAAAGAACCACAACGCTACGGAATTTCCTACTACTTCCTGGCTTGAATATCTGTGACTTAGATTGTAGAAGGGTGGATAAGAACTACAGATGTTTTAAGAAGTTCGTCTGAGTGTCAACGCAGAATAAAGTTTTTAAAGGTTATATTTAGTGTCGTTTCGTTTAGAACCAATTTTAAATTTTAGGTATTTTTAGAAGAACAATTTTATTGAGAATTATATGGAGTAAATAGTACTCTTCCATTTTAATCAAATCGATATATTATTATAAACCTTGTAGGTAAGTAAATAATAAAGACCAAATTCAGCTTTAAAATTAAATCAGCTTTTAACTTTCCGAATTCCATGACTCAGATATCATTACAGACAATGCATTACATAGGAACATTATATAACCACTTATAAAAACAAAATCGTACTAATATCAAACCTAAATTATTATTTTTTTTGTACTTCCTTTCCAAGTTTGTATAATCCAAGCGAAGAATGTTTGACGTCGTTTAGCTTAATTAGAAGTTGGATTTAACTGCGCCAAAATGTGTATTTAAAGTAATATACTGCGTTTTGCATAAAAGGATTATATTTCTTGAAGAGAAAACATTGATATCTACGCAAAATTTGCATTTTTATACGTCTAATAAACAAATTACCTACTATGATAAAATAACTTTTAGCTTAAAGAATATCGCGTTGTCTTAGACCAAAACAAATGTATTAAAGGTAAAGCGATAGGTATACATTTAATTATCATACCAACTTTAATTCCCGTAAGACATTTGTACTATAGTATTTTTATCTTCTATCCAAATTATATATACCTAAATCTCAAGAAGAAAAAATACAGACTTATAAAAAAATGTCCATCAAAGTACGTAAAACAGAACTAAACTTGAAAAAACAAACAATACGAAAAGCACTTAACTTATTAGAGACAAACAACAAAACAAATGAAAAAAATAATAATTGAAAATCAAGAGAAACTCTCCCGTCGATCACAAGCGTTGTTATTGTTCATTCATCATTCAACATCATTCACTCATTCACTCTTTCATCGTTCATTCCATTCAATCTTCAGGACAAAGCTATTGGAATTATTCAGTAAATATTAATTGCTGCTGAAAGATTTCCCTAAGGTTCGATAAAGCTTGTAAGGTATTATCGTTAGTATATTCATCTACATTCATATTATGAAACGTGGAGTTTGTGTGTTTGTGAATTTGGACATAAAACAAAACATATAATCACGCCTGTATCCCCGAAGGGTTAGGCAGAGGTGTACCAATGTACACCCACAGTTCGCCGATATGTTTAGGTCCCATGTAATAGGGGGCGAGCCTATTGCCACTAACCGGGCACAAATCCAAACTCCGACCTGCTACTGAGAATTTCATAGAAAAACCCAATAACACATTGGTCGATTTGGGAATCTAACACAAGACCTCTAGCGTAGCAGTCGCGCTTAGCACCACTAGGCCAACGAGGCAGTTTAAATTTAGAACTACATATTTTTTTTGATAAAAAGATTAGAAATATACATAATTGGATGTCTGTCATCATGTCTTAATAACATTGGTTTTTTTTAGTAATCTCTCTATTTTCTTTTTATGTTGAAAATACAGGTCAAGTTGAGGGAAGCCGGAGACAAAAGCTATGTCTTTCATAGTAAATTAGATGTTTACTGTCAACTAGACTACTTGTCAATTAGAGAAATGACCTAATTAATTCTTGTTACTAGTGTGCAGTACAAACCAATGACAAGAATGAATTAGGTCAAATAATACTTTAAAAACTACGAAAACGAAAGTGATTTATGTACAGTACGGTGCAAACTTAATGGCGGCTCTGAACACGAGGCGAGTCGTTGCGCAGTAACAAACTTATGCGCCAGCGGGGGTGCGGGGCGAGGTACTGCGCTAAGTGTAGCTAACTTCACAGCCGCCATTAACTTTGAATCCAGCTATACTAAAGATAAGATGACTAGTAATGCAATTCCAATGTATGAAAAGAGACGTATTCCTAGTTACAAACTACAACAATTTCATACAGTCAAATAAAATGCACCAAACACACAATTTTGCAACGCCATAAATAAAACTTAAACGTACGGCGAACCATTAAAACAGTGACATTATACTTTGTCCCTACATTGGACAAATGTATCCCACTGTGCAGTACATTTGTTACCCTAATACCATATTTAGTACACTATTGTGTAGCGTCATTTTTTCTTCGTCTACGGTGTACCATTAGTATGATATCTGCCGTATATGGAAATTGGATATCGAAGTATAAGCAGACTTATTTCATAGTTACTTTCGCTCGTGGCCCCGCTCGAGTAGTGGTCTTTTGTTTAATACTTAATTCTTGACGGGCCTGTTGGTCTAGTGGTTAGAGACCCTGACTGCTATACCGGAGGTCGTGGGTTCGATTCCCACCCGGGACAAATGTTTGTGTGATGAGCACGATCATTTGTTCGGTGTCTGGGTGTAATTTATCTATAATATGTATGTATTTAGAAATATATAAGTATGATTATCAGTTGTCTGGTTACCATAACACAAGCTCTGCTTAGCTTGGGATCAGACAACCGTGTGTGAGATGTCCCGGAATATTATATTATTATATTATAAACTCATATACTACAGTTTCGATCAATTCATAAACACTTCATAAACACTTCATTCTTTCTATAGATATAATTAGCAATTTAAACAGTCATACACTGCGGTGACTCGGTTCGCCGTTAAGTATCATGCTGTCTCTATCATTTTAAGCTTCATTAAGCTGACAGATAAACGTTCAAGAATTTTAAAGTTGCGCTTTAGTATTCGGGGGTTAGCTTATGTAATTTTTCTTACACATTTCTTCAGTCACAACTATTAAAATATATTTAAAAGTTTTTCTTGCACCTTCTAAGGCCATAGAGGGATTGCTCTCACAGTTCGTCAGTGACCACCGACCGCTCTCGCGCGTCACATGCGCCTCCCGCCCGAGCGCTTTTTGTTTTGACGAACGCTAGAAGCAGTCCTTTTTGTTCACAGTTATGTAATTAAAGCTAGAAGCAGTCAACGTCTGATTTTCCTATAGGTTTACAAGAAGGTAAACTTCATTCAAAGAAAAGTGTCTAGTCTAAGCGAAGTTTCAAGAAAAAAACATCCATCAAAGTATTTTAAAAATAATTTTACTAATAGAGTTAAAAGGAAACAAGCCGTCGGTCTTAAAACGTGGGACGACCGCTTTTTCGAAGAATCCTTTTAACTAAATTTAGAACAATGCATGTTACTAAATAGATTTATTTTTAGGATACGCTTTGCAAGATTAAAAGATCTTAGAAAAAGATTTCTTAAGAAAATATTTTCTTGTATACCTTTTCTGAAGCAATTTCTTAAGCAAAACGTTGTACTTAGGTAGTTTGGTATCCTTGTATGTTAAATATCTACATTTTACTGAATAGGTACCTAAACCTTTGCTAAATAACTTTTGGTAAGAAGTTTTATGTAGGTATACATATTTGCTTTATAACTAAAGCTATATTATAAAGCCTTGTAAAAACATAAAGATAGAGCCGCTGAAAAAAAAGTATATTTATATTTTTTTTAATTAAAATGGTAGCTATTTACTCAAATGAAATATTTTTCGTTATGTTCTGAACCTTTGTGTCGCTTTTATTTTTAAATGTTTTTCTAATTCTACATTGTTCTACCTACTTTATCTATTAGTTCTTGTTTCTTCTTATAAGTTGTTTAAAAACAAATCTATTTTCGCGATCTTTGTTTTAACACAGATGTGTTATCTTAGCGTTAAATCTCTTTAAATCCGATAACGATGACGTCACTGGCTCTCAAACATTTAAGCTCGCTTTTAGGGTTCCGTAATGCTGACTAAAATTAGTGTCGTGATTTGGAAGAAATTCATTGGTATTTTTATATTCGAAATTAATTACAAATACTAATTTACTAAACGGTCTAATTGCAGTTTCTTTTTTATTTGAACGTGATGCAAACTGTAATTTTACTCGACTTGGTGTGTTCTAATCTAATTAGTGATTAATATCTAATATTAAAAGTACCTAGCTTGTATAACATTAAATCTTATTTAATAGAACGTCACTGGTAACAACGAATGAAATAAAATTTAATGTACCTTTTGCAATAAAAGTTATGTAAAAGTATTTATTATGGGTACAAAACTAAAAAAATCAAAAGGAGAGTAAACCACTGCCGTATTGGTTTCCTGACGTAACCGGTTTCAAAACAACCCATAACTCGGTAAAAAACACAGGTTTAAAAATAAATAGAGCAACCAAACACCAAATAACGTTGGTTTTGAACTACGCCCTACATTTTAATATAAAACCACCACACAATCAAATTTATATTGTTCACAAAAACAGAACAGATGTAAGCCTTTACCCCATAGTAGTTTGTTATGACAATGTAAAGTGAAAGACAGAAGATCCATTCCGAATAACTGTGGAAAAAAACATATTTTGCTTATGGTACTTTGATGTACCCAAGGGAAAGTATTGTTTAAATATTTTTTTTTTTAAATAACTTTAAGGTGAAGTATAGGATATTTTACCTCAAAGTTACAGAGGCGATATGATACTAAAAAAGGCAAATTTTAAGTAACGTTTCATTGTTCGGCTTCATGTAACATCAGATAAACTAATGAGCGATTACCTAGTTACTAAAATATTTTGTACCTTATTTGAGTAACTTTAGGATTAAAATTTAACTTTACCTTCTCACGATAACGAAAATAAATAGTTCTTTTTAATAATATTTAATTTTATGGAAAATATCTTCCGTATAAAAGTCAAAGTAAAATCATTTCATCACCTTTATTGTCCTTTTTAACAGCAATTTAAAACCGTCTACCTTTTTGGTTATAACAGAACATGCTTAAAACACATTCTTAATATCACAATGACAGCTATCAAAATGTCATATTGACAACTCAACTATCCGCCATCTTATTTTTGTTGAACAATACTTCTGCAAAAACCTTTAATGGTTGCACCACAAAATCGTTCCGAGCTCGCCACCGCGGGCGGTCTACCAATGCCCTAATGTAAGGTTATCTCAAAAAACGCGGGAAAGAACAATGAGGTTTTATACCTTCTGCATTTCGTGTAGGTGTTGATTTATATTGAGAACAATATTTTTTATAGATTTTGGGTAGCCTTTTGTGAGTTTGAATTTATGTGAAGTGCTTTTTAATATCTGCGATTATGTTAAGCAAGAAGATTATGACGTAAGAATGGTTTTCCGTTATGGGTGTGTGACTAAAACATTGCAAGTATAAGGCGCTTGACACACTGTCGTAGATTTTAAGATTTTGCGCCGACGCGCTATGAGTCGAATTTGGTCTGAGAAGTGGTTTCTGCAAAAAAATAGATGTAAAAAAAAGATCGTTATTAGTAAATCAGCTGTAGGTATGGTATATGGTATGCCTTACCTACTAAAATGAATTTTACTACCTACTATTACCTACAACTAGAGAAAATAATTTAAAATTTAGTTTACATTTATATTTTAGTTTTTTATTTTTTATTTTGTATTTTATAGTTAGTAATTATGTTAAATTGAACATAAATAAATAACAAATTCTATAGATCTATTTTGAATAGTGGGCGTTATCGTCATACATTTCGATTCGAAATATTTATGTATGAGCGATATCTCAAAAAGGTAAAAGATTTCAACCCTCAAATAGGGGTCCCAAAAGTCTTCATACAAGTCACGGTTATAGAGATATATAGGATGCTCCTTTTTACAGTGTTGTTCCGTACATGGAAAGTTACTTCCATAAAATGTCCCATTAGGACCACCCTATATATTATGGTTGATATCTCTTTACGTTTCTTTTTGAAGAATACTCGCTTGGGGATGATAGATGGTGTTTTGTTTTTTCTTCTATATTAAAAAACTATAGTATTTTTAATAGGCACCTAATATATGGAAATATTATAGGTAGCTAAGATACGAAGCTATTTGATACATTACTAATATTCGAATTTTTTGGGCACATTTTTTTTCCTTGCCGTTTCTGTCCCAATCTCCCACTGCAGGGCAAAGGCCTCTCTACCCTCCTTCCATTTGGGCAGATGGATTTAGGTTATTAAAAAAAATGTTTGTGTGTATGTCTTGTTAGTGCTTGTGTTAAGGGCTAAAAGATAAAAGATTAAATTTTCGAGTGCGGAAATAGATTTAATTTTACAAAAAGAAAACAAGAAATAATTACTTGCGTTGTAGGTAGAACGAAAAAGGTTAATCATACTATATTATGACGCAATTCATGTCTGCGTTCCTCAGATACAATACAAAAATATCAGAATTTATTTAGTGAACTAAAAATAAACCTATTTGCTTTCACATCAGACCAATAAAAAGTTCATTGTGTTTCAGTTTTTCATTGTAAAATAATTTCCACTTTGTGTAACCAATGAAACGAACGAACTAAGAGGCGTGTCCATTCAATCAGTCTACCGATATTAACAGGGTATAAAAATATTGAAAAACATTTAAAATTATTATTTCTATTCCCTTTTATCTAGAAGAAAAATATATGGACTTACTCTCTGAATAAAATAGACAAAAGGTGTGTAGTACCTATTTCTAATAAGGTTATATTTTAAGTACGGTTTGTTCTACTTTTCTAATAAAATTAGACTAGTTGTAGATTTAGAACTGTAAATTACTGAAACTTTCACGTACAATTATGGTACATGAGTACCAGTCAACCTTTGGGTCAAAGAGAGAAGCATGACATTATGTTGAATATAACATTATTGATATAAAAGATATTTATAATTGTATTAATTCAGAGACTCTGTATTCACACTACTGGGCATAGGCTTCTCAATGTACCATACCAGGAAAAGTAAACTCAAAATGGCAACGCGCACCCATCTAATTCCACACCGCAACAACTCCACAAATAAATCAATTCTCACAACCAACCCTTATTTACTCCAACCCAAAATATACTTAAAGAAATTTGAATAATAAGGAAAAACTCCATTTATATAAACAGGCATTATTTATTACTACCAAGTATCAAGATATTATATTTTTGTATTACATTTGACGCAAAACATTTTAGCTTTTATACGGACCAAAACTTGTTAGGTTTGACCTTGTAACACAATTGAAGGACCAGGACAATTCTGTTAATCAAATTTGTTCAGAAGAAACTCTTATTTTTTTTGTTTGATATAGTCTTCTGTTGTTTAGTTTTTTGCCGCGACTTTGCTTGTTTTGAATTATTTTGCAACTACAACTAAATCTATATGTAACAACAATTGTGAAAACGTAATGTATCTGTGAGTCAAAGTATT
The DNA here is from genome assembly GCA_905146925.1 of Autographa gamma. Lineage (NCBI taxonomy): Eukaryota > Metazoa > Arthropoda > Insecta > Lepidoptera > Noctuidae > Autographa > Autographa gamma. The sequence goes on from LR989875.1 coordinate 2,763,744, forward strand.
TGTGAAATTGGATAAGCATGACTGATTTTGTATTTGTTTTGTTAATGACTGTACTCAGTCACAGACTGTATTCCAACAGCAAAAATCTGAATTTATACATTTAATCTAATCACGCCTCTTTCCCGTAGTGGTAGGCAGAGACCACTTCTTACCACTTCCTACGATCCTTACTTGTTTCGCTTCGTCCACTTTCATTATTCTCTTCATATTACATTATCTTCAAATATTATTTTACATAGCGAAATCGTATTTTTTGCTTGACTTAGGTACTTACATACATACATCACGCCTGTAAGCCCTAAGGGTTAGGCAGAGGTGTACCAATGTACAACCACAGTTCACCGGTATTTTTAGGTACCATGTAATAGGGGGCGAGCCTATTGCCACTAACCGGGCACAAATCGAAACTCCGACCTGCTACTGAGAATTTCATAGAAAAACCCAATAACACCTTAGTCGACTCGGGAATCGAACCCAAGACCTCTAGCGTAGCAGGCGCACTTAGCACCACTAGGCCAACGAGGCTGTTAACTTACAAAGACAAAAAATACATATTTTTGCTCATCATTGTACCAACTTTACTCTTTATAATATTTTGAAGAAAAAAGCAATATAATTAACCATCAGCCTCGGAAAGTCGATACAGTACTTATTAAATTTACAAAATAATTATCGAAAGCCTTGAAGAAGTATATTGAATATTTTTCTTACAAACTTAAGTCGAAAAGCAAATTGACAATTTAGGAAAGGGAAAATACTGAACGTAACAAGATTACTTATTACCTTTGTCTTTACTTATTGAAATGAAAGGAAAAAGTTCTAAAAATAGCACCCTTTTATTTAGTCTTTTAGAAAGCTATATTTTTTTTAACCGACTAGTAACAAGAGGTATTTGTTCAGCTGTACTATTGTCAAAACACAATTTTCGTAAATATTTTTTTATGTGTGGATAATGTGCGAAATATTTCACTAACTTCAATGTTAATTAAATATAGCACACAATATGTGTAGTACAATAAATTAAAAAAATCAGCCATGCTGTTTATAATTTTAACTGGCCTGTTGGTCTAGTGGATATAGTAGGTGTCTAGTGTTCTGTTTATAATTTAATAGATTGAAATTGTGTATCCTTTTAATTAATTCCCACAAATAAAGAGGCATAGTCAGTAACAGATGAACATGTATTAATTGACGTAACCGTACACTGTTTGCTAATATATTATTTAACATTAGTGAACAAATAAGCACTTGAGAAGAAGTGAACAAGATAAAGTTTTAGATATTAGTTTAAAGATGCATTTGGATTTTCTATTCCGAATGTGTTAAACATCGTTCATGTAGGTAAACGAAGTATGTTTGTATATTATTAAACATCCAAAATATAACCAACTATTTTAGATCCTAACAGCACTGAATTATAGTTAGCAAACAGTTGTAACATAACTACAAAGATATCAAATTGTCTTAACTGTTGTTTTTCGTGGTCGGTTGAACTTGAAGACTCTAGGATTATTTACTTAATGGTCTATCGAGGTTATAATGTCTGTAAGGAATGGAGAGAGAGAAATCCCTATTTCTCTTTGGTGTACTCTGGGATACTTGGTTTTAGTAGATATTTCAATTAGCATCATTTTTACAATTGAAATTAAGATAGAGAAAATATTTTGTAGTGGATTCATTTACCAATTTAGACATACAGCAAATATTGGATTTTTGATTACTTAACCGACTTTAAAAAACGGAGGAGATACTCATGACAACTGTATTTTTTTGTTAGTTACCATATAAGTTTCGACTGGGAGAACAGATTTTGATAATTCTTTCTTTTATTCTGGTTTGTTCCGGTTCCATTTCAATTTGATCCATAAGAAAGAAATAAGACTTATTTTGAAGCCGTTTTTTTGGAAGTATTATTACCTACATATTCAAATAAGCCCTAAAACTACCATTTACTAAAATAAAGTCAAGTTATCACTCAAACGCGTAATTAACATAGTGTTAGTAACATCGTTATAAACAATGGCATTTAAACTGTCAGTCAAATCACTTTCACTAACAAAGAAATCAAAGAAAGTTAATTAAACGCAGCTGAAATTACACCAAAAATAACACAACACAAAGAGTCATTGACCTCAATTCAAGCTAACTTTTAACTCCCGAAAGCATTCCTTGAATCTCACACTTGGTAGTTTTCGAGATATCCTTACTCATGCCATCTCCTTCTATCACACAATACACCAATATGTGTAAAAGAGAGAGGACACAGTATCTAGTGTTGTTCGTCGGTCCGTATTTGTAATCCGATATCCGTGTGCGGGCAACGGGTGACGGATTATAGTGACGCGCAATATCGATTTATCGATAGTCGATAGGATTAATTAGTTGCGGGTTAGGTGACTTAGTTTGAGGCTGTTGTTTCCGGAAAATTGGCTGTTTTAGTGTAAATGGCGGTGCTTGGTTCTAGTTTCGCCAATGTTTGGAGTTGTGTGCCAACTTGGTTAATATTGGCGCCGGATTAAAATATATTGATTGGCATCTAATTTATGGCAAATGCGGTAGGCGATAATGCGTTTATGTATTGCGAACGTTTGAATAGTTTATGTAGATAACACTCGCGGAGTAAATCAGTAAATTATTATTACCGCCTTCTTGAAACTATAATATTTACTCTAATATGATCTTTTTGACAAAAAGACATATTAATGACAAAAACAATAAAAAAAAATTACGAAAATTGCCCATATTGTTTTTATTTACTTTGATGCTAAACCTAGTTCTTATCAAAAGAAAAAATAACCAATGTAAGTATTTCTATTCATAGCACAATTTTTTTATAATACAGCTTTTATACAGAAAGTTGGCAATACATGTAATAATAACTTTTAAACTATCGCGCTGCATGTTTATATTAATATTATAGAACGGGAATTAGCGCGAACATGCATAAATACCTTTAGGGCTTGACGTTTCGTCCACCACATCTCACACCGCATCTCCAGTCTGCTTGCGACCACGGCCGGTGTAACCTGGACGAAACGTCAAGCCCTAAAGGTATTTATGCATGTTTGCGCTAATCCCCGTTCTATAATATTAATATAATCCATGTAAGTCATAAATTATCAAACTACTTGTGCCGCTTCATTAATAATCACGAAAAACTCGCTAAATGTTACATTCAGAAAATAACATATTCATATCTAAGTTAAATGACAAGAAAAACAGACTACCCTAATAAATAACACCGACAAACTAAACACTAATTATACAACTTGTTCGTAATCAAGTACAAAACAACACGAACAACTTTCAAAAACATTAATCTTTCAAATTACACCAATCAGATAGCGAGCAAAACCAGTGTGTAAACTACAATTATGTTAAGCCGTTATCGATAAGCGTTGACAAGTTATGACGGGTATCGTCGCTTACGAAATATCGATAAGTGAACCCAATTACTGTACATCACTAGTGACAGTTCCGTTAATTCAACGTACTTGTCAATTGTGTTTTTGACACATGTAATGTTGGGGCGACAGATTTAGCTGGCTTTGTGTATGCTAGCCTTTGCCGACTTTGTTGTAATGGAGAAATTCGCGGAATTTTGGATACAGTGTACTTATCTTATCTGTAAACAGAGGACAAGCAGGGAAACAGATAGGAATCTTGTTTAATTATAACTTAATTACCTATAATTCTTCTTAAATCATAATATTTTTATAGCTGCATTGTGTAGTTGTCATTACATAGATCTGTTATAACTATTTCAATAAGCACTCGAGTTTGTCATTTATTAGTAGGGATAATAATTGGTAATAAAAATACTTTTAAGGCTTTTTGGGCTGCAAACCTTACACGTTTTAGTAGCAAAATTTAAGAATTACAGAATACTACATATCAAAAGTTACATAAATCGATAGTGTCTCTATCCAAATATCGATATTTCTAGAACATCTCTACCCTTTAACATCACTTAAGTAAGCAAAGATATCGATAAACCATGTCCAATCATATCGAAGAATAGTGGTTACTCTGTCACGTGTGATCCGAACATCTGAATATTGAATCCGTGTTAATATGACAAATATATTCAAGTAATATCTGTAACTATTGGATAACTTGATATATTCACGACGTAAGTTTAAACTGGTATATGCAGATACTTTACGATACGACCAAACTTTGGTATGGTATAATAAGGATTATGTACTGTTTAAGAACGTGGTTTTATGGTGATATTATATTTACAGGTTTATCACTGATAGTTTATTTTTAATGACTTACATAGAGAAATTGAGTCAAAATCTAAAAGAAAAAAATTGGTAATAAGTTCTAAAAAATAGGAAATAGTCCAGTCGTAATTCTAACACTTCTACGACTAAACAACTGCATTATTTTTTATTGAATCTTTTGAAGAAATATGACAGGTGATTAAGATTTAAGATATAACTAAATGATAACATTTTTACAAGTAAATTCAAATTAATCGACAATCGATACTGTAAATTATAACGCAGTCTAAACACTAAACAAAACATCAAAACCATAAAATAACATCAAAACTCAAAAGTAGCAGAAACCAATAACATAAAATTTTATACACAAAAATGAATCACGAAACTATGTACATTTCATCAAAATTTGGATCACTCGAGAAACTTGTAAGTCCTTCAGTAACCCAATACGTACACCATTTTGGTACAAACCAAATATGGGACGGATTGAATGACAGTAACCTTTTGAAGTGACAGAACCATAGACTAAACATATACATTGACTGCTACTATCGCTAGTTCCCCCTTGTGCCAAGCGAGAACAGTTTTTAGTCTGTATCTAGTACCTTCGCTTACTGATTTAAGCTCTTCTAAATTTTCTCGCAACGAGAAACTTATATACGAAAATATCGATGGTTTTGACATTGTTAGGATAATATTAGTGTTTTAGATAGATTTTTTAAAACGGCAAGCTCCATCTTCTTACATAATTCACGACAAAACTAGTTCACACTAGTGCTTACGGTTCAAACACTGATAAGCTCACTCTTTAGTTTCTTATGTATACTCTAAGGTACAAACCAAATATGGGACGGATTGGATGACAGTAACCTTTTGAAGTGACAGAATTGTATTAGAGGGTGTAACGTTCGGGATTAAGTTTAAACAACACTGTTAAGTAGGGTATTTAATCAAATACTGGCAGCTGGGGATTTTGAGCCAATTTTTTTCTTTGTGTACACATTAAACATGGAGCAACGTAAGTTGTCAACGTACCTACAAAAACATTGAATTTAAAAAGAGAGATAGTTTTGCCATCGCTTTTCATGCCATTGGCAATTTTTGTACTACTTCAAAAAGAGGAGTTTATTTATTTATTCGATTTCAATCAATTCGATTTCTTTCATTTATTACGCTATAACCCCAGCAACAATGGGTAGATGTCAAAACTAGATTTTGTCTTTGAGCAGCACGTCAGAGCTAGTCCTATAAAAATCCACTGTTTGGGTTCTTGTATTACATTATGTGTTTCGTTTATGTACCAAATAATATTTCGAATTAATTTGTATCATATTTACAAGCATTTACCCGTAACTCGTTAATGTCGTTTAAAGAACCTATATTCTTTTTAAATGTAGTATCCCATAGTATTTACATACCTAGCAAAATCGGCTTGTGGTTTTGCCATGAAAACATAACAGACAAGTTACTATCGTATTTCTCATTTTAGTATGAATATGGAAACCAGTTTTCTTCGCAATTTTCTGAAACGTCTTGGACCCAGAAATCGTCCTTAATTATGAGCTGACGAAGCAGGGTCGGTAGCCAAACTCTGTGGAATATGTTTATGAGAAGATTTCCGTAATCTATTCCCACATGGCCTGGCCAATGAAAAACCTTATGTACGTGTACTAGTAATCTTTTCCGATGTAATATATTATGCTGTCACGTGGAAACTGTTTATGAAGTTTGAAGAAAACCTCATAACATACCATCACGCCTGTATCCCCGAAGGGTTCGGCAGAGGTGTACCAATGTACACCCGCAGTTTGCCGATATGTTTAGGTCCCATGTAATAGGGGACGAGCCTATTGCCATTAACGGGGGAAAGGCTCATTGTCTGTTAAAATTCAGCACCGAATTTTTCATTCGCAGCGCCTTTTTTTCGATTTTTGATTTCTTTCATCTCTATTAAAGTAACTTATTTATAATTACGAAAGCGTAAACAAGTTTCATAAAACTGCTGATAAATTATAGCGAAAAATCATTTCTATCACTTTCTTCATTCATTAATTTTTTTGTTTGAAAGTCAACTTTCAAACAAAAAAATCGCATCACAATCAGTCCAGTCATTCAGGAGCTACGATAGCCACACTGACACTTCAAACTTATAGCACTCCGAGGTTATTTTTTTACCAAGGAACACACAGTACATTTATAATTCCAGGGAAGACTCCTTGAATTATTTATGATAGTTTCTATAAGAGGACGCAATCAAAAGAACCTACATTTTATGTAAGCAATTGAATACATGTATTTAAGCTTTTCAGAACAAAAAGTATACAACAAAATTTTGGCTACTCAGGTCTAGAACAAAAAGACAGCAAAATCTATTTACTCGAAGGCACAAAAACTGTGTATTTAATAGAGATTACTTACGACCCAAGAAAATCTATTTTAAGCTTAGAACCTTATTTTTCCAGTCTGAGTGCCATATTGTTATAGGATAGGACCCTTTGATAAAGAAACGTGGGAGGCGTTCATTCAAAGTGTTTTAGGTCGAACTAGTTAAGTCTTAAGACCTATTTTGAAACCTAGGTACTACACAAAAACTTCAACAAACGGTCTTAGACTGTTTTTCGAAACGACACGATATTGGTATGGGATGGGACTCTGAAACGATATCGGGGCAAATAAATGTATGGAACAAGCACTTGTCTTTCACATTTTATGATCGGATATCACATAAGTAAATTGCTGAGGAAGACCAAAAAAAAGATGTATAGATAGTGTGAAAGGTGATAAGAGAAAAAAAGGAGGGAATGCTGAGATGACGAGTTATAGAGGTGAATGGAAGCTGAATCCGCATTGCGCCGATACCAGATAATTGGGAACAGGGCAGGGAGATGATGATGATCAACTAAGTAAACGTCTTACATATTATATTATTATTATATCGGATAATTTCGGTGTGAAAAAGTTTTAAGGAGTCGGTTAGTAATTGCTTAAATTTTTTTGGATAAAAACCGACATTAAAAAAGGAAATACATGAATCAAGGATTATTCGCTGTGCTGCAAAGGTGGAAAGGTTGAAAAGCGTCAATTAAATGGTTCTCGTCAAAGTGCAGTGGGTTTTACTCCCGCATGTGACAAAAAGTGTGATCCTCAAATATTGATTTCAAGTTTCGGTTTGTTTTGGGAATGCCAATTGAATGCATGTAACAGCCTCTTTGATACATGATATTTTTTTGATACAAGATAATAATATGAGGAGTCAAATACTTTGGTAAAATATCTAGGCAAATATAAGAGAAATCTAAAAATAGATAACCATACACTAGTACACTACCAAGTAAAATAATTGTGTTCATCGGAATCCGGTAAGACTGGAACGACCACAACATACCTCAAGAAATAATTAGTAAGAAGAAAAGGAAACATCCAAATTGATAATAAAATTTCAAAAGCTTCTTAGAAAACGGGGTTTCAAGAATCATTGTGTTTTCGAAAAACACTGGCTTTAAATCTTGGCACAGCTATTGTCTAAGAATCGGTTCTAGGAATACTGTAACATGTATTTTTCCTGAAATCTGTAGGTTGGTGCCAAAACATAATTTAAACCAGTATTTGGCATTACCTTCCTTTTTGGGATACTTACGGTGTGGGATTTAAGATTATTGGGTCGTAAGTATCGACTGGTAAAGTTTATGCCCAGCAGTGGATGGAGAGGAGAAGATAAAGTTGGGATAAGTATGGACAAGTATTTTAAATTCGATACATTTTTGTACATATAAGAGTAATGTTGTTAATAAGAGTAATAATAATATCCTGGAACATCTCACACACGGTTATCTGATCCCAAGCTAAGCAGAGCTTGTGGTATGGTAACCAGACATCTGATAAACATACTTATATATTTCTAAATAAATACATGTTATAGATGAATTACACCCAGACACAGAACAAATGATCGTGCTCATCACAGAAACATTTGTCCAGAGTGGGAATCGAACCCACGACCTCCGGTATAGCAGTCAGGGCCACTAACCACTAGAACAACAGGCCCGTCGAAAATCTCTATTTCTATTCCTGTTTACAAAAACACATTCACTCCAACATGGCGCAATTTGCACGAACACAACTTCCTCCAATCCCAAAGAATTCAAACCGGAACGGAAATCTAAACGCAATCGTTTTTAATTAACACATTAGTATAGAATCGAAACAAAACAAAACATGGACGCAGTAAAAGCAATTTCTAAGTAGATGAAAGGAAGCATTCTGGCTTCTACAGAAACCGTGCTTGTGTTTGCGGGGATTGAATTCTGTTTTAATTATTAAGGGGTATGTTAGGCTTACCTACATACATTACTTAGTTTTGATAACGTGATAAATAACAATTTAAAAAGGGGTACATTCTTCTTTTTTTTGTGTGGGATACGCTTGCTGACATACGTTGATCTTTGGCCGTCGTTAAGTCGATTCTGACAGCCAGTCTTATGATGGTATACTGTTTTACTCAGTTAAATGGGTTGAGATGGTCAGAAAAGCACACGCTTTATATAAAAAAAAAAAACGATATTCAGCTGAATCCGGTAAGACTGGAAGGTGACCCTAACTTAGCTTGGAAAAGGCTAGGCAGATGATGCATACGTATCCTGTAAACCAGGATCTATAATAATAAACAAATAGTACCACGATTAATTAAATCATGTATGTTAGTGCATATCTAAATTGAGAATATTATTACATGGACAATTACAAAAAGAAAAAAAATAGATATGGCTATACCCCACAGCAGAAAAGCTCAAACGGATGGTTATTAGAGTTTTCCAATCACTTTTAGTTTATTCCGTAAGTTTTTTTGAAAGGCATCCAAGTCTTCTGTCATACGTTGGTAGTTAGTTTTAATTAAACAGCAATTGGCAGAACACCAAGTAGGTAAACAGCCTTCAATAAATTTGGCGGGTAAAAAATACTCCTGATGTAGTACTATCGTTTCTGGGAGAAATTGCAAGTTTTATTTATTTTAATGATCAGTTTAAATACACAAAAAAGTGTTTGTAGTCCACATGATATAGGCAGCCAAATGAATACTTAATGTAATTTGCAAAAGAGTGTCAGTAAAGATAAAAAAAGAATGTACAAAAAAATATCGAAAAATAAGGGACACTTTCATCTAGTAGAAAGATATGACGTGGGCTTGTACATATTATATCCTACTAATATTATAAATGTGAAAGTTTGTGAGTATGGATGTGTGGATGTTTGTTACTGTTTCACGCAAAAATTACTGAATAGATTTTAATGAAACTTTACAAAAATGTAGCTGATACATCGGAATAACACATAAGCTAAATTTTATAGAGATAGTGTATGTATTGTCATTCACGCGGGTGAAACCGCGAGGCACAGCTAGTATACTTATAAATATTATAAGTGCCAAAGTAATTACGTCTGTCTGTTACTTTTTAACAACTAAACCACCCGACCGATATAGATAAAATTCCAAAAAAGAACAAACCACTTTTTGCCTCAATCAGACATCCACGTGGAAAAAGCACTGAACGAGACCTAGTTAAAATTAAATAGTAAAACGAACAGCAACGATACAGACAATTTTACTTCTCCTGATTAAAGTTTAATAGAATTGAGATTACAATAAAGGTAATTGAATTTCAATTCTGTTTCCACATTTTGGTATTTCCAAGTATTGAGAATATTTTAGTGAAGCAAGGTTTATTTATTAGATAGTTCGAAGGCTTTGGAATACTACTGAAAATTATGAAAGCATATTTCCGGGAAATAGGCCTGGAAATGGGATATTGTTGGTAGTAAAGTACCACAGGGGACAGGAGAAATGCTTTGGCAAATGGCCTGAAATCCACAACTCAAAAGCAACGATTGAACAAATGATTTCTAAGGACAATGACAAATGAACAAATGATTTCTAAGAAATGACAAGAATAAATATATATGGATGGGTAAATAAAAACAATAATTCTAACAAAAAAAATGACTTTATAATAAGTCTTACCTTTATTTATTTCTTATGAATCCCCGTGTCTAACAGATAACAGTGACCAAAATTGGACCATACGAGAAGCACTAGCTTTTAAATAAAAAAAGCCTCATCAATCATCAAAAAAATACATTCGAATTGAGTACCCCTCCTTTATGAAGTCGGTTAAAAAAAATTACAACACTTCGCCTGAAGTAAATATGTAGTAAGTATGTAGTATTTGTGTATTTATATACGTAGTTTTTATAAATTGAGTCGCACACTGACTGCCAATATTGACGACATCTCCTTTCTGCTGGCAGAAATTTCGTAAGAAATAAGCGGTACCTTTGTACATCATTTGTAATCATCTGACATCTTTTTCTATAAACTACATAAATTATAAAAAAAATAAATAAAAAAAAATAATATTCCCGATCACCCAACATGACCTCAATCAAAAACCAATCATATACCTATGTCATTAAAGTTCATAATTGTTTGGCATCAACTGTCGGTGTTAATCAAAGGCAGTGTACAGTTAAAGATTAGAATGTCTATTACTGTGTCACGATCTTAGCAATAAGGAAACGTGAAACAATACGAACGGTACATGTATGAATATTTATTATTGAATAAATAATAAAATTGTTATTAGATTTTGTATTATGAATGACAATAAACAATTTTATTCAACAGATCTTTTGTCAGTGCAGGTAAACGTTGTTCTTGCAATAAAATGCAAACTTTTGTAAATATAATAACTAATAAAAACACATAGGAATTTATCATTTTTGATGTTTTATTTGGACTAAAAAATCTCACTTTTTTTTTCAAGCAAAAGCAAGTGCTGGTTAATAATATGGTCAGTTAAATAAAAACAAAAAGAAGAAACTTTTTAGCAAAACCAAAGCTTGTACATTTCTGAATCCGGATACATTAAAGATCTTACAAACCTCCGCAAAATTTAAACCGACAGCATCGAAAACAATTGAATAAACCCACAGTTTAAATATTCCCACCCTTTATTTGACCGAACAATCTTAAACTTGCATAAACATGGCTCTCAAACGGAAGCCGACTTGTATCCGAATTCAATCCAAAAATATATACCAAAACCCAAAGGTTCCCACGATAAAAATCTTAAACAAAAATCTTAAGAGACTACTTTTGACAAGCATCTGAATAGTAAATCTGCATTGTAAATCTTTATATATATAATTCTTCTGTGAGTGTGTATGTCACTGAACTTCTCTCAAACGACTGGACCGATTTTGATGAAATTTTTTGTGTGTGTTCAAGGGGATCTGGAAATGGTTTAGATTCACAATTTTGTCCGCTGGAAAATGTTTTTTTTAATTAATTTTTAATTTAATAGTAGTTGTTGATTTTGCAATGTTTTACATTGGATCCGACAGACGGCGCTACCATCGCAGTGTCAAATTTTAAATAATATTCGAATTTTAATTTTAGTCTGTCCCGACAATTAGCGCTGCGATCAAATTAAAAAAAAGTTTTGTTATCATTGTGTTATTGTAAACCATGTAGACAGGACAACGTCTGTCGGTTCCGCTAGTCTATATATATAAAACAAAGACGGGCTTGTAACAACACTTATAACTCGAGATTGGTTAGATCAATTTTCATGGTTTTTGTTCCGTTGGATTTGTCTCCGCCCTGAATAGCAGAATACATTTAAAAAACAATGAAAACTTGTCGAATACCTAATTATGAAAATTAATCATTTTCAATTTAATTGTGTTCCTGTGTTTCGTACCTGTCAAACTTTTGTTTTCCTCCTGTCATCCTGTCAAATACTGTGATTGACATTTATGCATGCGTTCAGAAAAGAAACTAATGACGTAACGGGGTTAAAGAGGTAGTACATTCATAACTCAAGAACGGGTAGACCGATTATGATAATTTTTTGTTTTTTTTTTCCGCCCCGTATAACAAAGTAACTATAAAGACATCGGGAACGGTATATAGGTATTAACGCGGGTGAAACCGCGGGGCACAGCTAGTTTACTAATAAAATGTTAAGCAAACGTATGTAAATTCGACGGAAATGCAAAGATAGGACGGCCAATAAATATTGGACTTTATTGTTCTGATAATAAAGCTGTAAATGCTAAGGTGTCTGAATTTAAGTGTGTTGTAAAACAGTTTGAGTGATTTTATCTATAGAAGTAGCATCATTAAATGGAAAAACAATGGTGTTAATGTATGGTAATAAACGTGGAACAATCAAATACCATATCCTTATAACATGCTATTCTCAAAACAATGAGATTTTAGCGTGACATCAATTTGGTGTCGAAATGTACTTAAGTCATTTTTTGCTGAAAGTTCTCATATGAAATTATTATTATTAGGAGCCTGAAATGTCCCACTGCTGGGTAAAGGCCTACCCACTCTTCCTCCATTTGACTCTCACTAGAGCCGCGATTGACCAAACTGGTCATATAAAATATTTACTGATATTAATTGATGATTCCGCGAATTTTTTTTTCTGAAATTACGACACATTGCCTTTCAGAATTCAGTCACCCTGGTATTCTAGGTTTTTTTATCGTAGTATTTTGATTACTTTAATATTCTTTAGCTTATGGCATTAGATACGGAGTAGGTACCTTTAAACATATTTTTATGAGTAGGTCTGTTTGTATGCGTAAATAAATAAAAAAGAAATTCGCGAAATACAGAACTAGATAACATATCTAAACCAAATCAAAATCAGTGGCAATCATGTGATTTTCACAAAAATACCTAGAAGGTAATTCTTGTTATCAAAGGGATGGACAAAACAAGGCTCATCCCTTACATAGCAATGCTAATATTGACTCGGGAAGGTCCAACCGACCCTTACAAACAGGGATTGTCAACCTTTTTGATTTTGATGCATCGTTTAGCAATTTTTTGTATTTGGTCAATACTTTTTGAGGCAGATGTTTTTATAGAGAGCTTATTTTTGTCGAAACGGAATGGTTAGTTGGAAAGTTACGTAAAAGAAAGATACATAATCAAATTAGGAAAAATACTGACATTTAGTTCGACTTATTAATGCTATCTGTGAGTGTACAGAAATACAAAGTATAACAATAATAGATTTAAGAAAATTTTAATTCTATTCATTTAGGATTGATCTCATTATTGTATAGAAATACCTACAGCAGACTACTAAGTCACAGCAAAATAGTTTGTATTCTGAAAATAATCATAAATACTTTTAAAATTAGGTATAAAAATAAAGCTTACCAAATGTTGAGAACCACTGTTATATAGGGTTTTCTAAAGAGGAATATTCGATAAAAGGAGAAAGGACATCGGGAAGGCCAAGGATATTTGTTTTAGATATTTTTTGTTTCAAGTCTTTCGATACCAGAGTGGTACATTTTCAAGATTTTCCTTCAATGAAAGGTTAAGGCGAAATTCTATGGAAATTTTTCGTGAATTTCAGTTCAGATGAGGTTCATAGTAAGTGGTTTTTTGATGAAGGTTTGTTGTATTTATATTATAAAAAATATCGGATTAGATGTAGAACGGAACGAGTGTTTAGATTCTGATTACAAATCATTTGTTAGAATCCAATATAAATTAAAGTAACTGTCTCTGCCCCGAACAGCAGAATAATAACACTGTAACGCTAAGACTTTTGCATTTTACTTTTAGTAACTAAGCAAAGTACATACAATAATAGATTCTAAACCAACACTAGTGATTTTACGTATTCTTGTACACATAAACAAAATAGAAAACAGCTGAATCATGAAATAAAACATGTAAACAAAATACTCATCTCCAATTTTAATAGTCATGGTGGTTACAATAGGACCCCATAAGGTCCGCCAAGGTCTGACGGACTCCGAAACAAGGATGTGGGTCACTAAAGGGATAAGTCTGTGGACCCTTAATGTTACACTTTAAATTAAAGGGATTTTGAGGCAGGAATTCTAATTAAGAAACCTTATTTGGTGTGGTTATCTGTTTTTCCTATGTTTGAAGGTATTTTCCGTGTTTTTTATATGTGTATGTGAGAGAAAATGATTCCTGCTTAATTATATTTGGTTGAAGAAATCATGTTTTTCTCATAATGTTTTGGAAATATGTCATGATGAACTTTAAAAGTAATAAGAAACTACGATCGTTTTGAATATGAAAGCCATTCAAGAAGAAACGTGAATATACGCACAAATCAAAAACTGATTTAACAGCAACAAAGCTGATTGTTTGGAAAACATTTGTGTTTTATTACAAACTAAAAAATGATCAAATACAATGATAGACCAATATAAAACGGCCGACTTACGAATAAAAAAGCATTTAATTACAAAGACGTACAATGCGTTTTTACTCTTAATTCGACACATAAAAATTATAATACAAATAACAAATTCAAGAAGATCCTATAACATTGTGAGTAATACTAATCACAAGCGCGCAAAACGGCTATCACTAAGCATGTTCTAAAATCTAAGACAATTAAGTAGTAATTTTGATTACATCCCAATCAAATAGATATCAGAACCAACGGTTATAACTTGTTATCAACTATCTCCAATACATCAATAATAAAGTTACATTACCATATCCTTGGGAACCAAACCCGAAACTTTCAAGGATGTCAAAATAAGGCTCAAATCTCAACGAGTAAAGTTAGACTTTACAAACTATTGACCCAGACCTCCGTGTGGTCAAGTATGGAAAGGCCCTAAAATAATTATCCGACTAAGTCGGGTAAAGCTGGGAATAAAGCTGTATTATATCATGTTACGGAACTATTGTGAAATTTTTCAGTTTTTGATATGTTTCGGGATAATTAGAATTGACTAAATTAATTGAGGATTTCATTTTT
This sequence comes from Autographa gamma, assembly GCA_905146925.1. Taxonomy (NCBI): domain Eukaryota; kingdom Metazoa; phylum Arthropoda; class Insecta; order Lepidoptera; family Noctuidae; genus Autographa; species Autographa gamma. The sequence goes on from LR989875.1 coordinate 2,778,811, forward strand.
TTACTAGCTTTTATTGAACATAAATTATATTATACCATATATTTGTGAGGTAATATTATCATCATCATCATCATTGTTTCAGACCGAAATCACCCACTAGTGGATACAAGGCTTCCCTTTGTTACCATTGTTCTCTGTTCTCTCAAATAAATTAGTCAAATCTTGCAAATTAAATAAGATATTTTTATATCCGATTAAATTAAATTTTGCATGATTACAAGATGGTGGCAATAAAATATAATTGTACTTTCGAGTTGGACTGATGATGGAGCTAGAAGGTGGCCATAGGAACTCTGTAGCGAAACGACTTAATCCCATCGTGGGTTTGTTTCATTTGTCTTAACTGTTTGACAAAAACTGCGAGAGATTTTGCACCTACTTAGTGTTAAGTTGCGTTTGAGTATTAAGCTGGAATAATTCTTATGGATCCCACTGTCAAAAGCGGACCATCGGACCACACTGAAATCACCAGCTTTCAAAAAAACAAAAGAATCATCAAAATCTGTTCATCCCGTCGAAAGTTCTGAGTCAACATAAAAAAAAAAAACAATTGTATTGCGTACCTCTTTTTTTGAAGTTGGTTAAAAATAATTAATTTCTGACAGTTTATAATCTTACTAGTATAATTATACTAAACTCTTCACAGTCATTCGGCGACATAAATGGTAGGTCCAAGACTGAGTATAAATTAATTTCTAAACTAATGGCTGTGACAAGCGTTTAGTTTCACGAATTAACTGTTTGTTAGTTAGATTTATAATTGTTTCTTGTTTTAATTGTTAGTTCAACTTATAGTTATGTGGTTGAACTGTGAACTGTTTGGTAGTTTAGATTGTGTTTCTAATGATAATTTTGGTGTTAGAACTAAACGTTTGACAGATTTAATTAAATTTATGTCAGTTACTTTTTTCAAGTTTAGCTGGGCCTCGATTTAGTTATTTTAAATTCATGTCAGAGGTGTACTTGTCATTGTGCCTAATTTTCGTATTCAGATAAGCCTACATTAAAATCTCATTGAACTCTCGAGGAGAATGATCGTAACGACCAATTAATGATCGTAATGACAGTTAGCAGACTGCTGATTATTGTAAAAATTACCAAAATAAGCAGGTCATTGGGTCAATTCAAGCATCTCTTAAATAGCTGTATCGAGGCCCTGGTTTATTGTATATTGTTACCTCGTATCGAGTCAATCCTTAAACAGATTATGATTTAATTTAACGCATATATAGTTTTTATCGTGAAACACCATATATAAATAACTTTAAGTAGTTTGTTCTTCTAAAAAAATGTAGGTTTATTCATAATTTACATGGAAAATGCCGCTGAAGAAAAACTAGTGCTACAAAATTGCTTCAGTAATGTATTTACTTACTTGAACGATTATTGAACATTATGGACAACCAAAATATAAAACATTTTGAGGGTAACCTCTTATAAATCAAAGTATAGTCAACATAATAATCTAAAAAGGTCAGATTGAGTAAATAAAACTATATTTTGATTCATAATGGGAACTGAAGCGTAATGTCGATCAATATCTTGTGGAAATATCTACTAATACACGTTAAGTACATAATATATTATTTATGTATAAACTTAATGCTGACGTCATTGCACGATATTTAACGATTATAGGTTGTAGGTTTTTGGAGTTTTCCCTCTGTTATTCGGTTCTTAATAATAAGTATGTTTTATACGAGCTGTGCCCCGCGGTTTCACCCACGTTAATACCTATATCCTATGGATCCTTAACTTTTTTGAAAATTTCACATAGCCTATGTTAACCGCAGATAGTGTAGCTGTATCCCAAAAATGAAAGAATTTTTCAAATCGGTTAAGTAGCTTCGGAGCCTATTCAATTCAAACAAACAATCAAATCTTTCCTCTTTATAATATTAGTATAGATGTAAGTTGTTAGTATAAGTATTGATTTGGTAACGTTTTTTTTCGTAAGTACTTTTTGCTCTGTAGTTGTTATGTAACTTAAGCGGTGTCTACAAAATTGTTCTTTGATTTAGATTTAGATCGACACCCTTTTGGGTTCAGGCTTTGTCTACTGGCATCATCATCATCATCATTCCCGAGCCTTTTCCCAACCACAAAATTAGGTTGATATGACTGTAGTGATTCGCATAGTGATAGAGGCAAAGTACAATATCAAGTGCAAAAACATCTTAAGATCCAAAATGATTGTTTAATATCGTAATCTAATCTATAATATAAAAAGTAACAAGCGTTATTTTTACTAACATTCTATGTGCAATATTATAGATAGATAAATAGCCAACGATTAAAAGCGATCTAGCGAAGCTTGAACCTCACTTTAATGGATACATTACCAAGTCGGGCAAACTAGTTGCGAAGGAGCCTAACTTTTGAAGAACGCTTACTCCCGATCTTAATACTCATGCAAGGTTTTGTAGATATATATTTAGATACCTATAGTAAAGGGATGGGTAATGTAATATTAAGACTCTTTGATTGAAAATTTTTTCAATAGATCGTAATAATAAGCTAAGTTCAAGGCAGAGGGCGCCACATGCAGAAATTGAAATAAAACTACTTTTTACGGATTTTGTCGCGGTTTAATTTTAGATTTTAGGTCCTGATGTTTCGACACCTTTGCATGTATCATAGTCACTACAAAGTAGTTTTAATTTAATGTCTAAAATTCGCGTAAACCTAAGAAACCAATAAACTGACAAAGGCGTAGTTTCATTTTCTTTTTGCTTTTGGATAAAAAGTTTTCCTATTTCCTCCATACAAATATCACTGATACGTAAATAATTGTATGACGGTTAAAGTAATATAATAATAATAATAATCCAGCCTACAAACGTCCCACTGCTGGGCACAGGCCTCTTCCCATATAGAGAAGGCGCGAGCATTGATCACCACGCTTGCTCTCTGCGGGCTGGCGATTTCAGATCCCAAATTTTGGAATCCAGGTTTCCTTAAAGTAATAAAAAATATAAATTATATTAGTAAATCACAACTTGAATTTTCATCAAGCTTTACACGACTTGTCAAGTCACGATTCACTGTGCGTTTCTGCTACACTTTGGCGAAAGAAAATAAAGGTATAATGTATTTTTTGTTTTATAGCTTTACCTTATTCATGTAACAAACTTTTTAATCATACATTAAGCCTTTATTTACTTTATTTTTTAATAACATACTACAAAACTGTGGACTGTCAAAATTACATCTTTCATGTCGTAGTTTTATCTTATTTTTTCTGACACGGTTACTCAGTGACCTTAAATAAATAACTAAGAATTTACATGAAAATACATCAAAAGAATTTAACCTTGGTTTCTAACCTTGAGAAAGAAATAAGATTTCAGTGTTCCCTCAAGAATTCAATAAGCCAAATTAAATGTGACTAAAAAAACATGAAAGATCTTACATGTAAAAGAAAACGATTTCGGATCCTTTGACACAAAAAGATAAAAGATAACTTGGTCGTGTCACGTAAGACATACAATATTTTGGATATACCAATACTTTTTTAGGATATCGGATAGGATAAAAGCTGTATCTTGTTTGTATGGAATTTTCTCAAATATAGGATTACTTTTTTTTTGGTTACGTTAAGTGGAAAATTTATAGTTGGCTTTTACTTCCGTGACTTATAGAAGAACGTAACTTGGTTGTGTGAAAAGAAACATTAAAATAATAAAAAAAAAATAACAACTTTTACTTATTCTTATAGTGAATATTTTACATCAAAGTTAAACCTATAACTGAAATCCAGTGCAAAGAAATTTGTAGAAATTATTACTTAATGTAATATCTAGTCTGTATGTATGTTTGTCTTTAAAGGCTAAATCGCTGAACCGATTTCGTTGAATTATATTATGGGATAAATTCCCAGGAAATAGGCTTATGATAGAGGCAACTATTTACCGCGATTATCGAAAATACGCGAGTAAAACCTACTAATCAAAAATCAAAATCAAAATATTTTTATTTCTTGTAAACCAAAAAAAAAGGCGCTTAAGAAACGTTACGTTAAAACTACTGACTCTAGTTGCTCGGTTCCAAAGTGTCATTCCTATAGAGAAGAGCCGGCAAGAAACTCCATAGGTTACTCTTTTAAAAAAAGGTTAACATCGTTGTTAAGATTACATTGCTTTAAAATATGCTACAACAAAGTAAACAGCAGAATGTTTAGATTAATGTAAACTAAGACATCCAAAATGGAGGAGGAAATAGAATCGAACATTCAACTAAATTTACATTGTCGTCACATTAACAAGGGATGAACATATTAAAAATATAAAAATATAGAAAGAAAAAAATATAAAAGTATACTTTACATACAATCCATATGCAGTCCTACTAAAATCCCTAACAGAAATGTCAAGGCATGTCAAGAGCCTTCTTTGAATAGAGGCTATGGGGGCAGCTAACTGAAGTAAATAAGCTAAAACAAATATTATTAGCAGACCGCCAGGGAGGCCACATATGCAGATGATCTAATTCCACGCGCGCTTATCCTCTACGTAGTCCTTGACCGTATAATACGCCTTCTCTATTAGTTTAGATTTAATGCACGTCTTAAACTTTTTATTAGACAAACTCGTTATTTCTTCCGGTAATTTATTGTAAAATCGAATTGAATTTCCTAGAAAAGATTTAGTATTTGTTTTAGTTAGTCTAAATCTTGGGACTACTAGTTTATTTTTGTTCCTAGTATTTAAATTGTGGTGATCACTATTAACACTAAAACTCTGTAAATTTTTACGAATGTACATTATATTTTCTAATACTAAATCATAATTTTCGTATTTCCTTTAATTTTTGCTCTGAACAAGAACTTCTTCAGCTTTATTTCAAGACCAGGTATTCAAAGGATTTAGGACTCTAAAACAATACTTAAACAGTCTAAAATAAGTTAACAATATTCTCACCTCTAAACCAGAAATCCATAGGCCACATTTTAATAATTCGTCCAATGATTTATTGCTACCCACATTCGTAATATATGGCTTTACTTTTATGTGAGCCGTTAGTGCTTAATAAATCAGTTATATACGTTTTCCGGTCTCAATGTGTTACCCCTTATATAGAGTAAAGATTAAAATAAAGGAAAAAGGTGTAACCTATAATAATTGCGTTGGAGAAAAACCCATTGATCTTGAGATAAGGTCGATTTAAGGTTTAAGTATATCTTAATGTGTGAGTCAAATAATCCAAGATTTAGGTAATTAGACTCTCAGTAAATGTTAAGGGTTTAATAACTACCTGTAAATTAAAAAAAATGTTAATAGTTTCTTGGGAATATGTCGCAATTAAGGAACTATTGTTTTTTTTTCAATCCACTCTCAAAAGACGTTTACAAAAGTCAACCTACTATTAAACATTCAATTCTATAAATACAGTTCAATAGACAACTAATTAGTTCAAGCTTTTTACCAAATCAAAGTCATTAAACTTACATCATATAAAAGGCTATTTTCACTTAAATAACGAAAACAGTTCAACTTAAAATGTGTATTCATTTGAGCGGCAATTTGGTGACACATAACAGTGAAACATAGAAGGCTAGCTACGAAAATATTCGTTTACCTTTCGTCTTCTTATCTCACCAAGACGACAATAATAATACATACCAGTGTTGGTATGTATCTAAATTTTGTAAGGCAGCTAAAATATGACAATAATATGATAAAAAGTGACAATAGGCTCGCCTCCTATTACATGTGACCTAAACATATCGGCGAACTGTGGGTGTACATTGGTACACCTCTGCCTAACCCTTCGGGGATACAGGCGTGATGATGTGTGTATGTAAAAACCGAAAAATAAAGGTAAGTTTCTACTTCTGTCCTCAAAACTTCGATAAAGTTAATAGTAACGTTTTCTGTACTGAAATTGACTACAACGTCATTTGAATCCAATACAGTCTTTACATTATTTATATATTCTCCCAATTATAAACAAAGGCCTCTTTACCTCAATCCATTACTAAATGAACAGTGAAAAATAACTTTTACTAGAACTTATCAAAATGAACCTTCTGCTTTTTATTATAATTGGTGCCAGGAATAAAAAGTTTAAGTGCAGTCGCTCTAACCGACGTCAGACAATGAGGTTAATGCACTAATTACTGTCGGCCATAATTATAGAAACTTCATCGGTGATTTAAACTTTTAATAGTTTTCGATTTTGTGGTTAAATTGTATTTCAGAAGCTTTTTGCTTAAGAAATTGTTAACTCAGTTTTAAAAGAGTATATGTCTATTGAAAGGAGACAGTTAGCATTCCCCTTGACAAGAATGGAACACACAAAATGGTTAAGGCACAATTAACCACATTTTTTATCGCGATAGTTCATACTGCTTTCCCGCCTGGTCTCCAGCATAAGGGAAGGGTGAAGCACTCCGGTGGTTTTAGCCGGTCTGGCATACCCCTTCGCCTTTCCCAAGGTGGAGGAAGTCCATAAGGATTTCCCCGGGTTAAAAAAAAGTTTTAAAAGAGTATTCATTATTTTTAATATGTTGTATGAAATGTTTTTTATTGCTTTATAAATATGTATAACGAGTATAAATATTAGTGATTAAACGTTTTAGTATTGGTTATATTTCGTTTGTTTGTACAAAAAAAAGAGTAATATTAAGCAAGGTTTGTTTTTAAAAACTAAGTCATGTAGTTAATTTTACCTATTATACAGTGAATTTATAAATAAAAATGGTTTTATAAATAGGCCCAACGTAAGAGCAAAATAGGGCGAAAAATATACAAAATATGTACAAGCTAAAATTAAATTAAATTACAAATACAAAACAGTCAGTAACTCATATTCAAATAGTGTATAACTTAACATGTACAAAGCTTCTAACACTAGCCATAAAAACACATAAGAATGGACAAAGTTCGCTGAAAATTGTGAATTAAATTAAAACTTAAGGTCAAACTACACAGAAACTTAAATTTAATCAAAGTTAGTTAGACTAAGTTCAATTTCCTTTAACGTACTTGACGCACGACTTTCTAAAGATGAGTCTAAGAGAAAACTATAAAACAAAGACAATTTAAGATTTATTTTTCTATTGTTTTACGCTATTACAATATTATAAACTGCCTCGTTAGCCTAGTGGTGCTAAGCGCGCCTGCTACGCTAGAGGTCTTGGGTTCGATTCCCGAGTCGACCAAGGTGTTATTGGGTTTTTCTATGAAATTCTCAGTAGCAGGTCGGAGTTTGGATTTGCCCGGTGCCCGGTTAGTGGCAATAGGCTCGCCCCCTATTACATGGGACCTAAACATATCGGCGAACTGTGGGTGTACATTGATACGCCTCTGTCTACCCTTTCGGGGATACAGGCGTGATGATATGTATGTATGTATGTATTACAATATTTCTCTATGAATTTTAGGATATTAAAAAAACCTTAATTTTTTCTTGATAAATGATAAACAGGATTTTTTTTTATATATAATTTATCTAAATCATTCAGGTATGTATGATAAAATTACACTCCTATGTTATTTAAAATTATTCAGATCCATCTTTTTATAAACGTAAGTATAAAACAAAGAATGCTCATTGTGAAGTTCATTAATTTACAAAATAAATATATCAATTATATTTTTCATTACATTTCCCGTTCATATCCAAAAGTAAAACAAAACAGTAACGTACCTATTCTATTTGACAAAACTATAATTCCATTAAAAGTTTCAACAAAAATTTCATATTCCATTCAACAGTTTTCAAATTATTAAACTATTCTATTATCTGACCAAAGCACAATAGGTCACGAAAAACTAATTTATATAGAAAAATCTGGTCTAGTGCTAGTCAAAGTTATATCCAAAAGGTTCCGTACCATAAAACTTAAAAAACGTTTTGTTTAAATGTCAGCCATTTTGTCTTCCGCCATATTATTATTTTATCTTGGCGTCGTGAAAAGTTTTACATGTTACATAAAATGAACACTAAATATCTATCATTACATTAACAGCATAATATAAAATACTAGGTATTTACAGTAACATATTTACTTATGACTTTGTATTGTCAAAATGATTGCCTGTGAAATTCCGTAAGTCATTATAATGACATGTATTTTCAATTATAGATTACAATATTAGACATTACAGATCATAAAAATATGGAGCCTGATGACAGATAGACAGTCCGACAGAGCAGTGGGTTTAGTACTCGGGTACGGAACCCTAAAAATGACACCGCTAACGAACCAAACTTTTAAACGAAACGTTTTTGTGTCTATTGTGGGAAAGCTGTCAGACTGACAGACGATAGGGCAATCCTATTGGCGGGAATTGTTGTCTGTCGATTAAAAAAAGCAAAGTTTATTTATTGGTCCGAGAAGAAATAACGGGTCACACAACTGGTGCGTCCAGCCGTTAAAATGTCAAAAGTGAAAATTAATGTATTTTAAATTTTCTTTTTCATGTTGGTTTTTGTATAAAGGATGGGTATAACGTAATTGTTTACTTAATGTGGCAAAGTGCGATACTTTAAATAATGTTACTTGTTATTTGTATCGTTTTTATAACAACCTGTATATTTTGACTAAGTAGAGTTGTCACTATCAAACAAGCAATGATTATCTTGCTTATTTAAAATATAACTAGCAAACACAGCGAACTCCGTTTCGCCACCAGAGGCTTCGTTTTATGTAACATTTCGTTTGGTGATTAAAAGATGAAGATTTTTTTTTGTTTTCCTGAATTTTCTTTACTATAAACCTCACGGAGCCCGACACCTTTCCAACGAATGCAAAACCGTGGAAATCGGTTCGTACGTTCTGGAGTTATAGCGTCAGGAAGGAAAACCCGACTTATATTTATATAGTAGATAATATAATACCCTGGTACTATTTATTGCTTACCGTCTACAAAGCAAGGTTCTGTATTTTTCTTAAGGTTTGTTAAAGCTAGATTAACTTCTCCTTATAATAAAGACTCAGAGCTGACCAAATAATAAATACCTATTGAGTGCTGTAAACACGTTAATTAACCAATGATTTTAATTCCTTTACACAGATCCAAATGAACACTGAATAAGTAAATATGTTTCTCTTTGATAATCATAAAAAAACATTCACTTTTCGACGAAAAATCGTCACTGCAAAATCAACAACCATACAGGGTGATCAAATTAAATTGAAAAATTACAAATGTTGAAAGAACGGAATTGTAGAAATCGGGTCGCAAATTGATTCGACGTTTTTTCACAAAATAATTATTTTATGTTTTGACCGTTTCCGTCCGAGTTTTTTGTCAGATTTTCGATTTGGCATTACCTTTTTTTTTACTCAATAGCTTCGTTCATTCGTTCATTGAACTGAACCTATTAATTTATTGATACAAAGAAAGATCTTTTTATCTTTGCTTCGTAATTGAATTAAATTGGATCGTTTTGTATTTTTGAGTTTGTTTTCCGTTTCCTAGATGAATTGAAATTTATCTGTTGATGTCTAGATTTCATAAGAAACATTCAGATAATCTCATCCGTTTATTGAATCTTGTTCTTAAAATTAATAAACGATGTTTTCAAGAATCGTTTTGTTGTTATTTAAAAACTACAAGAAATGTAAAAAAAAAAACATGAAATTAACTAATTTATAATACTCCAACTTCAAAGTAATCTTTAAGAAAGAACTACAGTAATTTCCCCAAAATTATCCCAACTTTAGTTTCCAACAAAAAATAATTGAAAACATTAATTAAAGTAAAAAAATAATCAGAGGAAAAGTTTTTATCAATCAATTTATAGTTTCCCAACATGAATATTCGACTGAAAAATTACCTTGAAATCTTTCAAATATTTCTGTCAAAGGAAAATCAACCTTACGTTCTCTTATCAAGGTTTATTACAGTTGTAAATTAGTTGGTAATATGTTTAATCCGTTGGATCTCCGCCAGAGGTCGCTGTGCCAAAATGTATGATTATTATTTATTATTGCTGATTGTCGTTCCGTTTGTAATGTCATGTTATAGCGCAGGATCTGTGTGTTTGGTATTACCGTATTGTTCGAATATTGCTCAGTATTATTAATGAGTGTTGGAAATAAAGGAACCACCCCATGTTATGATGTTTAAAAAAAGTTATTCCAGTTAAAAATAAACTCTTAAAATTTATTATCTCTAGAAAGGTAGGATAAGTGCAATAACAGCCTATAAACGTTCCAATGCTGGGTATAGGTTTATTCCCATAGAAAAGGCACGAATTGGCGGTTTCAGATCCCAAACTTGGGAATCCAGGTTTCCGCACGATATTTTTCTTGATTGTTTGTTAGAAGTGTCTTTGACTAATTGCCTGGGTTCGAAGCTGCATACAAATGCGTTCAATGAACCGCTAAGCAGGACCAAAACCTAATAATAGTTTTCTAGTAATGCTTATTACTAGAAAAAAAAACACCCTATAAAAGTTCCACTGCTGGGCACAGGCCTCTTCGCATATCGAAAAGGAACAAGCATTGATCACAACGCTTCCTTATTAGTGATTGGCTTTTCAGACCCTTTTAAATCTAAGTTTCCTCACTATGTTATTCTATACCGTTACTAGAAACTAATTTACCTAAATATAGCTCTTATTCCGTCAAAATAATTGCCTTTTGATATTCCGTAAGTAATTATTTTAAAATAAGGATTTCAAGGCCCAAATTACGAAACTGAACGAAATAATATTAGTTTAGAAGCAATATTTTGTAATACTAACATAAAATTATTAACTACTAGCTGTGTCCCGCAGTTTTGCCCACGTGAATGACAATTCATACACTATCTTTATAAATTATAGTCTATGTGTTATTCCGATGTATAAGCTACATTATTGTAAAGTTTCATTAAAATCCATTCAGTAGTTTTTGCGTGAAAGAGTAACAAACATCCATTCTCACAAACTTTCACATTTATAATATTAGTAAGGAAAGATTATTTACTAAATTTAAATGAGAAATTTAATTGGGTTGCGAGAATGATTATGATTTATGAATTAAATAGCAATAAATTGTAGGAAAACTAACTTAATCATGTCTTATTTACTGCAATATTATTTTGATTCTAATTTCCTAAGCAGGAGTTTGATTTTAATTTACAACTGTGTTTACTTCACTATTTTAGAAAATCTAGGAGATTTATTTAAGACCTACGACAGTAATATACAGGTAGAATTGTGTAATACATCCAAGCCTAACAAAATGTCGACAAACCTCAGTCCTTTTTATATACCTACAACATAATACAAAATCATTTTTAAAGACACTTAGCTAGATTTCGTTTCACTCATTATTAAAAAATATCACTTATAATTATTAACCTTCTCTAAACCTCAAATTTGTAAAACAAAAAAACTTTATTATTACATATATCTTACAAAAACACGATCTCACCAACACCAAAAGTAAGTAAACACTACATTTACTCCACTAGGTTTAATTTAATAGGAATTGATATTATAGCGGCCGGAGTACTAAGAATCAATTACTAGGATCTAGGTCACCGTTGTTTCTAGTATAAAACCAGTTAGCGCCATTCAGTTGCCAAATGAGCGAAAACCCATTATCACTGAAACACCATAATATATGAAAATGGGGTAAAAAAGATAGCTTTTGTTTTTACCGGGAAATGTTACGTGGAATTTTGGTTTGAAATTCAGAAACATAAATTTACATTACAATTGTGTGTAACCAACGAGGTTGCATTTGAAACTATAGAGTGAGCCTATCAGAGTTTAAACCGTAAGCACTAGTGTGAACAAGTGTTGTCGTGAATTATGTATGAAGATGGAGCTTGCCGTTTTAAAAAATCTATCTAAAACACTAATATTATCCTAACAATGTCAAAACCATACATATTTTCTTATATAAGTTTCTCGTTGCGCGAAAATTAACTGAAATGAAAAACGAAATGTACTAAGATCAGACTAAAAACTGCTCTCGCTTGGCACAAGGGGAACCTAGCGATAGTAGCAGTCTGTGCATATCATACGTCTATATCATATCACAACTATTTCGCTTTTGTCTAATCCATGGATGTGTTTGTTAGTACTTTTAAAGATGTCTCTTATAGTGATGTAGAAATGGACGCGGGATTAGATTTTATCTTCGAATTATGGGACATAGAGTAAAAAGATAGGTTCTGTTTGTACCTACGGGGAAACTTTACGTTGGGAAATTTACAACGTGTAATTATATTTACATGTTCAGTGACTATTTACCTTTTGTCTAATCCATTGATGTCATAGTTAGTACTTTCAAAAACTGTTTCTTATAGTGACGGAGAAATGGACACTGTTTAAGATTTTATCGTCGAATTATTGTTGTCTCATTAACCTGCTATACAAAAATGAATTAATCACTTTATTTATGTTTAATAACATAATTACCTTCAACAAATACCTCAGATTTAATCAAGCTACATATAGAAAGAAACGTAATAAATTGACAATAAAAAAACAACAAAAAAACTTCGTCAAAACACCACATATTTTCATCCAATTCCGTACAAAATAACTCTGAAACCAAATCCTATGGGATCAACGATCTGACATACAATCGGACGCGCCATAACAGACACAAAGCAATACAGAAAATGGACCTTATGTCTATGTAATAAGAGTGGTTTTAAGAGGTAATGTTGTCTATATATGTGAGATGTAATGTACCTAAAGTTACGAGATATTATATAAATTATACAGGGTGTTACAAAACCCCTGTCCGACCCGAAAGGGGGATATAGGGTTCACCATCACATGCCCAAATAAAGTGTTAAATTTGGAATATTTATGATAATAACAATAATAATGAACTTTGAAGTAGCCGCCAAATTCCCTAAATTTGAAGATAAATCAAAACCTACACCACCGTTTTCGTCGGTGTTAATGGTGGCCTTTTGTGATCATTTGGCACAACCTGTGACGATGCCGTCACTCTCATTTATTTTCTACATTAATGTAATCATACATCGATGCCCCCATCGAACCCCTTAACAGATTGGACAGGGGTTTTGTAACACCCTATATAGTGATTAGATGACGCTTGTCACAGCCTGTTTTATCTTCAGAACAGAAAGGACATGTCTGATCCCTCCATAGAATCATTTTGTGATTAATTTGAAAGCCGTGACTAAGCTATAAATATTGGTTTATTAGACCTTTATATTAAATCTTGAGAAAAGCATTGTGGGGTAATGATGCGTAGTTTTGACTTAAGTTGGTTCGACATTGTTATTACAGAATAAGGCTTATAACAAACAGACTTAATGTAATTCATAAAAAAAACCGACATCAAAATAGGTCTTATATGATTTTCTTATGGATCCCACTGTCATAACTGGACCAAATTAAAATAGCACCATCATTCAAATAAAAAAAAATCATCAAAATCTTTTCACCCAGTCGAAAGTTCCGAGGTTACAAATGTAAACAAAAAACGTTAGCTTTCTTCTTAAAATTCAATTTAATGAATATGTTAAAATTATTTTTCAAATTTACCTTCCAATTAAACATTAAAAATTTAAAATCCAGACGAAACTAAAAGTTCTCAATATTATTTTGACCTTTAAAAACTTCTACTTAGTAGCTTAATTTCCATAATTGATTTTATATAACTATCTGACCTTTTCAAAAAGTTATAAATGGTATAATTTTCCCGTGTAGCTTAATTTACTGAGACAAGACTGGCTAGTGATTAGGAAAATTCTTGATAAAAATAAAATTGATAAAAGTATTGTCAATCGAGCATAGTCGTCAAATTGTATTGTTAAACAGAAGAATTGGCATTATTTAAGCAATTTATTTTTTTGACATAACGATACACATTTGGCTTAAATACACAGACTAAAAATCTATTATAACCATTTAAAAAGCAATGTCATACATCGATCATTGCTCTTGCCTTCTATATGAGAAGAGGCTTGTGCCCTGCATTGAGCCCTTTATAGGCTGATATTATTTATTACTTGCTGTGTCCCGCGGTTTTACCCACGTGAATGACAATTCATACACTATCTTTAAAAATGATAGCCTATGTGTTATTTCCATGTATAAGCTACATTCTTGTAAAGTTTCATTAAAATCCATTCAGTAATTTTTGCGTGAAAGAGTAACAAACATCCACACATCCATTCTCACAAACTTTCACATTTATAATATTAGTAAGGATTATAAAATAATACTTTAGACCATAACTTATTATGTAAACCTATGTAAAATAACATTTGACAAACACACCATTCTAATTTTATGCCTAACCTAACATATTTTGCACAGAACACATAAAATCATGCAATTTCATCTTCAAAATTAACTAAATATGATTTGCCTTATAACAATACCCTTTTATATTATTACGAGAAAAACAAAAGTATTTTCGGGTCTTTTCCTTAGTCCCTGAAAATGTATGTTGTGGTCAGAGTAATATAATCATTCAATTTGCCGAGGCTTGACGGAATTTGCCGAATGTATACGAATGGTTGGGTGACGTCACAAGAAGTACAAATGACGCAGCGAATTGGTAGGTTAGAAATAAATATGTAATTTTAGGTTTTATTTAAATTTCTGTTATGTAATGATTTTTTATTCATCATACCAAAAACTTACGAATATTGTTTCAAATAAATATAGTGTAGGTTCCACGCAAAAAAAAAAGGAAAATAGATTAGCTACGACAAACCTAAAAAATATGTTTTAATAGTTTTTGTTACTTTTGTTATAGTCTATTATAGTTAGATTAAGCCATATTTGTACGCCGAAAAGGCAAAACATGACCGGACTTTATTACATATTTTATTTTTATTACATAATGTAACATCTTGCATGCCCTGTGTATGTTAACTCATGTTTTGAACAAATAAATGCTCTTGTATCTTGAAATAGATTTATAATATGTAGTTAAAAATCTCACTTTAGAATCCACTACAAGTGTCTAAGAATTCATACTATAAATGTTTCGTATACCTACTTAGGTAAAATAGTTTTAGTACAAAATAATTGAAAGCTAAACATACTAAAAAGTCATAAATTAACCGTTCAAGTCTAACTAAAATATTTCCTATTCCAACAATATTATCTACAAATAAGTTACAACTTTCAAATTGTAAACCCAAAATTGCCTGATAACGAAATAACTAAATTTGCTCGTAAAAAGCTGAAATATCGGGCGAAGTGATCTATCGTTATATTATTCGGGATCACTATCCCACATGTATACTTTGGGTCCTGTCCAACTAGTTTCGGACCCAAATAGACCCTTATTCATGAGTTAATCACACGGTGGTCAATGCTAACAGAAATTACTGTTTAACCAACGAGAAAAAAGGAGGAGATTCGTAGAAATATTATTGTGCGATTTTCTTAATTTCTTTTAAAGGTTAAATTTTGGGAACAATAGTCACTCAAATTTGTAATATAATAATAATAATCCAGCCTATAAACGTCCCACTGCTGGGCACAGGCCTCTTCCTATATAGAGAAGGCGTGAGCATTGATCCCCACGCTTGCTCACTGCGGATTGGCGATTTCAGATCTCAAATTTTGGAATCCAGGTTTCCTCACGATGTTTTCACGGAGTACTAATATGCGTTTTTTTTAATCTAGATTAATAACTAACCACTTAGTCTTCTTTGATATCTTTTGGCATATGGCACTACTCTGAAGTATATCGACAACTACGTTATTGTGTCTTTGATCGACATTTAACGGAGATATCTCAGAACAAACATACATATACCACCTCTTTTTTAGTCAGATTGCTAGTGAACTTAAAAAACAAATGCCTGGCTATTGCCCGGTACCTTTAAATGGCCTTAATGAATAAAAACTTTTCAATTTCCCTCTCAAAATGATTTCCTCGATCGCCCAAGTGTTCCAAAAACCGTTTTAAAACTGTTGGCAAATTAATTCTTGGCCAAAACTGTTACTGCCAAGCCCATTTATTATTGAGATGGCCAATTCAAAAATTTATGGGTACCAAAAAAGCCGAAAACACTCCCAAACGTAAATCTTTTGAAGTCGTTAAACTTTTTCTAGCCGTTTCTGCTCCATTCCTTTTTGTTCCTAACTTTTGGCCTAATTTTGAGGAACTCTTAACTAGTTTATAAAAACATAAATCAAGTATTAAGAAATTGTTTTGGAACTTTTTCCATATTTTGAGAGTTTGGTAGATTTATTGGAAATTCGATTTCATTTCTGTTTTTAAATTAGATTTTTCTGATGTCATGAGATTTTTGGAACACATCTATTTAAGGATTTTTTAACGTGTGCTTCTAGTGTACTATAACCATGATGTATAAACCAATAAAAAAAAAGAATTTTGAAGTACTAAATAATCATTTACAATGCCTTTTCCCAATCTATGTTGGGGTCGGCTACCAGTCTCACCGGATTTAGCTGAATACCGTATTTTACATGGAGCGACTGCCTATCTGACCTCCACAACACACTTTACTGAGTAACACAGTATCCCATAGTAAGACTGGTTGTCAGAATTACAAAATATTAATAAAAGAGTATCATTTAGAAAACTGGGTAAACATCTCTATATTAAATATTTGCCGTCAAAAACATAATTAAATTGGATATTAACATGATAATGTCAAAATTCATTAAACACCAGCTTTTCGTAATTAGGGACTATGCGGGTGTTATATTTCGTGGTATTTTCAATCTTACACTCATATGAATAGGGTTTAATTTAGATTGGAGATTGTATTAATTATTTATTTTATGATGTAATGAGGGTAGTGTGAGGTAATTTGTGGGATCGGTCTAGTGTCTAATTGAACACGTGTCGTTTATATTTTTATGTCGTAAATCTTTAATTTTTATCATCTATGAAAAGTGTACTTAATCGCATTTAAAAGAAAATTCAGATATATCAGAGCTTGTTGTTACTTTATGAACCGGAAGGAACAATTTAATTATTGATTATTTTTAATTTAATAGTAATTTTCTTTACATTTTAAGTTTTTGTTAGTTTTATAGTTATCTATAAAATAAAGTTTAAGGTAACTACGTTGTCTATTAAAATTTCACAACAGCATTTTTTGCCTAAGTCAAGTTTTAGTCATTTTTTATTTCAGCGAGCGGAGAAAAAATCTCCACATAAATAAAAGCACGAAAACGACAGAAAATAAATAAGTGCATTTTTATTTAACAAATTGTTGTCCAACAATAAAAAATAAGTAGAACCAATTTAAAAAGAAAAAAGGTTTAAAGAATACCTGTCGCAGGTCATAGGGGCCCCATTCCGAGGGTCACTCTTAAGGGACTTACATTGACCTAATTAGTAGCCCTTAAAAAGATAAGGTCAAACTCGAGGAAAATGCACAGGGTCTCAAATTATGCTTAAGGGTAGGTAAGGGTTGATTCTAAGTAGATATTGATTGGGCTGAGTAAGATGGTAAACAGATAAATGTATATACACATTCATTTGAGTTTTTTTTTATATACACTACAGATGATTAAAAAAAAAGGGAATTCTTTTGTAATTTTCAGCAGCTGATGATAATTTTGTGTCGTATGGCCAAATTTTTTGGGGATTGGTTATTCTTTTCTTAAAGAAGGTTAGACATACCCATAGGCAGTAAGTAGCAGTATTTTAAATATATAACCTGAAGGGCAAAGTTCATCATTACATTGTATTATTCAGTAATATGTGTCGTGACGGCCAGATAAGCAGTTGCTCCATGTTTTGACATGTATTCAGCTGAATCCGGTGCGACTAGCAGCCGACCCCAACAAAGCTTGAAAAAGGCTACACAGAAGAATACCTCCCATTTCTATAACACTTCACATATGACCTTTGTTTTCCAAACACCTTAATTCCCAAACCCAACAAACCTTCTTTATTTACACTTTGATTTAAAGTCGTTCCAAGTCGGTCAGACTAAGAAGGCTGGGTCGAAGCCAAATCACGTTCCGTTACACTTAGACGTAACTCTAGTCCCATTACAGATAACTATCGACTTCAAATATTGACTGGTTTACCGATCAAGGTCTAGGAATAGTGCCAAGGTGTTGGAGGAAAGAGTAAATTATAGTATGTTTAGTACTTTATTTAGGGGTTAAGTTGGTAATCTTTGTAAACAGAATGGCCTTTTCTAACCGACTTTAAAAAAAAGGAGGAGGTCCTCAATTCAGATGTTTGTATCTTTTTAGGGTTTAGGTTATTTTTTCGTGTACAGCAATGTTTTTCTTTTTTAACTTATGATCTAATATTTGTTAATTAAAATTTTTGTTTTTGTTACATAACACATGTTAATTAAGTTCCCCGTTTCAGTTCAACATAAGATAAACCCAAGAGCAGCGCTGCAAGATATCAAGACAAAATGAGCTCATATTGCGTAGGACGGAACTCAATAATAAATTAAAATATGAAGGTAGAACGAGCAACATCTTCTGTCAAGACGAACGCCATCTCAGTCTGATACCCCGTGACCATGATACCTGCAAAGGTGTCGAAACGTCGGGACCTAAATCTAAAATTAAAACCGCGAAAAAATCCGGAAAAAGTAGTTTTATTCAATAAGATTAGTCTCAAAAATAAAGTAAGTTTAGCTCAACAACTTAAGTATCCAGTAGACACAGTAGTTAAGTAATGAGAATGTTCATATGTATATTTCTTTCTTTATTTCTTTCTTTCTATATGTGACTCACTAAAGGTACAAGGAAGTGGTTTAATATATTAAATCGTTGTTTATTTTAGCAATTATTTATAAGTACTATTACCTAGAAAACTAGTAATATTATCATCACTACATAGTATAAAACAAAGTCGCTTCCCGCTGTCTGTCTCTATGTAGGTATGCTTAGATCTTTAAAACTACGCAACGGATTTTGTTACCTTTTTTGATTATTTATTGATTTTTACAGAACTTTATTATTGTGTAGTTATACCTATTTGGTATCAGCGTTGCACCCGAGCAAAGCCGGGGCGGGTCGCTAGTATATCATATAATAATGAGTAACTTACAAGTTTGCGGTTACCGTGGTATGTAGAAAAAAGAATATTTAGTTTTTTAACTCAAACCTTTAAAAATATCTCCTCAGTATAATATAATATAATAATAATAATATTCCAGGACATTTCACACACGGTTGTCTGATCCCAAGCTAAGCAGAGCTTGTGTTATGGTAACCAGACAACTGATAAACATACTTATATATTTCTAAATAAATACATATTATAGATAAATTACACCCAGACACCGAACAAATGATCGTGCTCATCACACAAACATTTGTGCCGGGTGGGAATCGAACCCACGACCTCCGGTATAGCAGTCAGGGTCTCTAACCACTAGACCAACAGGCCCGTCAAAAGTCAGTAAAGTGCTGAACAAAAACAATTCTTAATTAAACATTAATAAAGTGCGTTAAACACATAATATTGTCCTCATTAGTTAGTTAACTATGTGCTTCAACAAAAGTTAGTACTTTTGAACCGCAAGTTAATGTTTTAACCGTTAGTTCTGAACTGTGGTGAAGTTAATTGCAAAATGCGGGCTAATTCATGTTAGAAAATAATATATATGGGATATATACCAGTTGATGTATGTATGTCATATTGTACGGGATAAAAGTTTAATGAAACAAATAAAGCTAGTTGGTAAGTTAAGTTATCGGTATATTCCACTCTGTTTTCCTGTCCACTTTTGTGTCTCCTCATTTCACCTCGGACTCATATCACCCAGGTGATATAAATAAATAATAAATAAATGCGGACAACATCACATACATTGCTCTGAACCCAAAGTAAGTAGCTAAAGCGCTTGTGTTATGGAATTCATAAACAACGAAGGTACCACAAGCACCCAGACCCGAGACAATGTAGAAAAGTCACTTTCTACATTGACCCGACCGGGGATCGAACCCGGGACCTCAGAGCTAACGAAACCTTGAAAACCGGTGTGTACGCCACTCGACCACGGAGGTCGTCATAATAGAGATCTCACCTCAGATATCACCTGGGTGAAATTAGTTGATTTCTTCTGTGTAGTTCGTGCACCTGGGAATTGTATCACCCAGGTGAACAAACGCGACTTTTTGAATTATTCTAGTCGACTTACATCACCCGCATACAAAATGGCAAGAAGTTCATTAAATTATATTAAAACTATCTTTTTATATTACTGATTGTTGTTTTAATGGAAACAAAGTGGAATATACCAGGTTATTTAGTAGAGTTGGGTGACTATATTCAAAGATGTAGAAATAGCAGTAATTTTCAGAGTTAACTTGCGTTACCTGGGTGTAATTTACAAGAGCAGTATGCACCGGTTTTCAAAGTGAAGGTCCCGGGTTCGACCCTCGGATGGGTGAATGTAGAAAACTACTTCTATAAATTGCCCCGTGTCTAGATTTTCTGGTACATTTCTTGAAAGATTACATAACATAAGTGCTTTAGCAACATGTTTTGGATTTAGAGCAATGTATGTGATATTTGTCCACATTTAATATTTATAAATAAATAAATAATACGTCTTCGGTTAGTTCATACAAAGGTGAAATAAGTGAAATATGAATAGAAAAAATAATTAATATAGAAGTTTGTTCAGAGAAAACGTAAAGCCCACAAAAATATGGTTTCCGAAAAACCAAAAAAACTCGAGTGAAAAACGTGCCACAGACAAATATTTGTGAGACCCGTACGTTTTTATTCTTTAAAATCTTTGTGTACGGCGTTTGTTTTATTTAAAAAGAATAGGAGAATATATTGAATGCGTCGAAAACTCACTCCTTTACCTGTTTCGTTTATTTTTGATTTTTTGTTGTGTCTCACTAGATTTTCAATTCTTCTGAACCTATCTCTTAAATAATATTGAATAAACATATTTTACCGCATATGAAAGTTACCTAAAGCACATAAAATGAAGACTTTCTCACAGTCGATTACAGAAAATCATCTTCATTTCTATATAGGTAAGGACTAAATAACCTTCCCTGCTTCCGACAAAACAGTTACAGGAAAATCACGCTAATTCATATGACAGTAAAGACTAAATTAGCTTACCTGCTTCCTCAATAAGGTTCTCCTGCTGGCTCTCAACGCAGTACTGCAGCAGGATGCTGAACAGCACTCCGGAGATGACGTGGGACCTCGAGAACGACATGGTCACAACACTACCGGCATCTATCGATATGACGCACTGGGTGGCACATCACTAGCACTTAGTTACACTCGTTGTTCACTTTAGGATGAGAGTTTTCTGTAACAAAGAAAATGTGTGTTAAATATTATAATAATTTATAATTTTTTAAGCTATATAAATCTATTAAAATAATATAATATGGGTGCAAAATTTCATCTTAAACGTTTATATAGTATTCTGTGAAGAGGTAAAAAACACACTTTTACACAGAACAAGTTTCTAAAATAGATTCATAATTGTCAGAAATATCGCGTAACAAACAAACAAACATACAGACTAATTTAGAACCTGACCTTTTTGATAAAAATAGAAGTTACAGCGAAACTGCAACATTTTATTGTTACCCTCAAATACCTTTAAAAACTTTAATACTACCGTCATTTCACGGAATTCTAAAAGGATGCATGAATACAAAACACCTCAGTTTTTTATGACGTCACATAAAAACTTGCTGTACCGTAATCCGTTTAATTTTTCATATGAATAAGCTCGCATGAGGATTTGTAAAGCTTAGTGTTCACTTTTATTTTTTATGGAAGCGAAACAGGGTTTATAATGGTTTATACAAGTTAGGATCACAGAATATTATACCTATTTGTTCTATTTCTTTATATGTATATATTCTTTATGTTTAGTATAATCTACTGTCAAAAAACTAAGTTTATATTTGGAGCAAACCAACTTCGCTTACATAATCTTACAATTTATGCAGTGAAAAATAAACGTATGTACAACGACAACATAATTAGACACTTACACGTACGTTAAAAAGCTAATTTATATATTTAATTGCGGCCTATAACTGTCCCACAGCTGGGCACAGTCCTCTTCCCATACAGAGAAGACACGAGCATTGATCACCCTTACTCATTGCGGATTGGCGATATCAGACTCCAATTAGCAGGTACTTGTACTATAAGAATAATACCGGCCTGTAACTGCACCACTGCTGGGCACAGTCCTCTTCCCATACAGAGAAGACACGAGCATTGATCACCCTTACTCATTGCGGATTGGCGATATCAGACTCCAATTAGCAGGTACTTGTACTATAAGAATAATACCGGCCTGTAACTGCACCACTGCTGGGCACAGTCCTCTTCCCATAGAGAGAAGACACGAGAATTGATCACCCTTACTCATTGCGGATTGGCGATATCAGACTCCAATTAGCAGGTACTTGCATTGTAAGAATAATACCGGCCTATAACTGTCCCACTGCTGGGCACAGGCCTCTTCCCATATAGAGAAGGCACGAGCATTACCCTAACTCATTGCGGATTGGCGATATCAGACTCCAATTAGCAGGTACTTGTACTATAAGAATAATACCGGCCTACTGTCCCATTGCTGGGCACCGGCCTCTTCCCGTACAGAGAAGGCACGAGCATTGATCACCCTTACTCATTGCGGATTGGCAATATTACAGTTCAATTTTCAGAATCCAGGTTAAAAACCCTAAAAATACATTTTGTAATTTAAACACAATTCTCAGGCTACCAATTGAAACCTACCTATTTAGCTCACAACTATAAAGGTAGTTTTTACCCAACAATTTTCCGATACCAATAAAAACGTCTGATTGACGACTTAATGCCCTGCAAATTAAACCTTCATGTCGAGTGCTCGTTAATGACAACGCATTGTACACTACATTGCCTATTTAAAAATTAACGCCGCCTTTGACAGTGTTTGTCGGGTAGTCGGGTACTCTGTAAATAATTGTTCGATTTAATTGTGGAATTGCCTTTGTTGTGACAATTGCTTTTGGATTGACTTTTAACCGACTTCAAAAGGTGGTTATTTATTACATTTTTGATATATTGTAATTCATTATAACAAAAATATATCCGGCAAGTGAGATGACGAGTAGTGAGGTGGATGGAGGCTGAATACGCATTGCGCCGACCACAAATAATTGGGAGCAGGGCAGGGAGATGATTATGATAATATTCGGCAAGTGTGGATGGATTTAGAAAATAATTATGTTTAGAGGTGGTCATGAGAATAGAAATCGATTCAGTCGTCTTGTTATTTGTAATTTTACTCATTTGTTCATATTGTGGTTATCCATTGATACTACATATACATGTACTAGTCAAAAAAGTAAGAATAAACATAGTATCGAATACAAAGTCCGCAATCAGAATACTGAGCACCCAGTAATATCGACTTGCCCTAAAATTACTTTTTTCTGTAATTATGTTTTAAGTGTAACTAAAGTACTACCATTATTTACAAATCCAGGTCTTTTTATCCCTGGATAAACGAGTTTATTGGATTGGAAATAACTTTAAATTACATTTAAATAAGTAAGTATTTTTTGTTTAATTTTAAACGACACTTTGGAAACGGCAAAACCGTAAAAATAGTGTGTAATAATAATAAATATTGGCATAGCTACGGTCAAATATACACAGCACCCCTCTTTTCGTCGTCGGTAAAAATACTTAATTATATTACTTCGTACATAACAGATTAGTAATACTATATCATAATAAGATCTTGTATGTCATCTCGTTCAAGACATATTATTACTAGTCGAAGATAATTGTGATTTGAACAAGCTTGTAATTAATACATTATATTGATTTGCACAATCAAGGCCAAATCTGATTGGATAAGATGGTGATAAAAGGAAATTATGTTCGTATTGGGAAATTATATCAAAGCTATTCTTGTCATTGGCTATTTCATGATTTTATTATTTAAAGGTTTAAATTAAAAACACAACATAGATTTTAGAGATTTTTCAGTATAAAATTTATTCTTTATCTAACCTATGTTAGGTTAAAATATCTATGAGTACACTACCTATCTCGAAAAAGCGTAACCTTAGTTTGTAAGAGAATGATATTAAATTAATCCAATTGTTCTAAATTAATTACCAGTATGTATTAATTTGAGTGAACGGATAGTGTGTTAATTGGAAATAAAATAAGTTGTATGATTTGAAACTTAAAGATTACACACAAATGATGAAGAGACAAATGTTAATAACTATGGATTAAAAACAAACCGAAACATTCAGGAAAATTACACAGACAGGCACGATACAATTAAAAAAACCCTGTAGTTTTTGCGTAAGGGTTATAAAATACGTTAATAAAAATTAACAACAGAATTGATTTCCATAAAATTTATTTGCGACTGCTAAGGTATACCCGATCGACCACAAACTTTTTTACATCTAGGACCTACCAAAAATTATAAAGTTATCGTGTAACAAGCATATTAATTTTCCACATACGAGTTTAGATTTAGTAGTGATTAAGAGCATCTCCTTCACACAAATCCATTAAAATTATTCTAGTAGTTACGGCTTCATATACGAATGTTTAGAAAAATATGGATGGGGTGGCTTTTCCATGAAATTTCATATAAAGTTTGTTGGGCGAAACATCACAAAAATATTGTGCTACTGCTTCGCAATATTGAGTTTTATCGGAAGAATATTTGAAAAACTATCTACCTACAGTTTTCACTAGTTTCTGTTTTAGAGTCTAGATTATTTCAGTAACTAAAAATAGTCTTCTAACGCCTGTTATTAAAAGCAAGTTAAAGTGTTTGTGTCTTCAATGTCAGTGTTATAATTATTTTACTCATAATATAAGGCAATCTTTAAAGGTGCGTTTACATTGAAATTGTTGACAAAATTTGGTACCAACATTGTGTCGAGAACTCAAATAAAGGTATTTATTCTATGTTGACGACATAGCAAACAGAAACTTTTATCAGCAACACCTGTTCATAGCACATAATAAGTATTTATTTCAAAGCAATACCTTATTACAGACCAGAACAGAAAAAATAAAGTGCACGAAGCGAAACAAGTGTGTAAGAATCGTAGCAAGTGGAAAGAAGTGGTCTCATGTTGTGGTACAAGGGAAAGAGGCGTGATTATATGTATGTACAGAACATAACAAATCAAACGTTAAAATTTCAAATATCGACCACATTCCAAATACAATCACAAAAATGAAGTGTCAAATCATAAAAAACGGAACCGCTTTCCTTACTATCGATTGGCCACACAACGTCAGGACATATCGATTGTAATCGATTCGAGTATCGAATACCGCATACCTAACTCGAGTAACAATTAGTTAGTGCCCGAGGAATCGAATTGGACCCGATTATGTGTTTTATTTGCAGTCTTTGTTAACTGAGTTTTATGTATCTGCGCTGTAGGGTGGTCCTTGTGTCGATGGAAATAGACTACTGCATTATACTTATATCAAGGTCACTATTTAAAGTTTAATAAACTTTTAATTACGATATTCATCATGACCAGGCTGTGGTTATTGAACTGTGAAGCAATAGCATCATTTTCATCATCATCATCAAATCATCCTGTTGCAGTCCACTGCTGGACATAGGCCTCCCCCAAGAAACGCCACAGCGCACGATCTTCTACCCTTTGCATCCAGTCACTACCAGCTTCCTTCTTCAGGTCATCGGTACTTCTAGCATTATTTTAATAAATAAATATTCTAATATCTGAGTGTACCATTTGACTATAAGGCTTTCTAGACGAAGCTAGCATAATCATTAAATTAAATCATCTCTGTTTTCTAAGATAATACCTAAATTAACTATGTACTCGATGTTCACTGCTTTGAGCAGTCAAGAAAACATTAAGGAAGCACGAGAGAGGTCGACAGCTCGCGCAGTCCGTGTGCGGTGATCATTAACTAACTATGAGAGCATTTCGTGTAAAAGTATCCTAAGGGTAAGTACACAAGCGGCTCGCGAGCTGCTCGGGTAATGCTCGTCAGATGTGGATGCACCCTAAGACACATCGCTCGTTAATAGTTTAGCAGGATACGGTCACTAATCCAATTGGTCACTACATTCAATTAGATCGACCAAATAGTAAATGCCTTAATTAATTCTATCAATCCACAATAAAACCGAAGAAACTCCCCAATTCCAATCAACGGCATTCCAATTACAATAACCCTTAAATAAATACTCTAACACTTCATTATCAGTAAAACCTTTACCATGAAACCTTAAAACACGACAATCATCATCGTTAAAGCGAGACACCGCTATAGGCATTATAGAGCGCCATCTCGCTCCCACACGATAACTTGCTTTGAGTTTATGTATACAGTGGAAGTTATCAGGGTTATAAGGCAAGATGGTTTTAGGCCAAGGCTGTACGTGTCTGGTATACAAATTGTATTATAATGATATTAGTTTTCCGTAACTAGAACCTCATTTGAATGCAAGGAGAAAGCATCTGTGTTAAGATTGGTTTTAATATAGTCTTTATTAAACTAGTTTGTGGCTGCGACTACGCCTATAGCTCCATTAAATAACTAGCGAACCCGGCGAACTCCGTTTCGCCACCAGATGAATTCGTTTTATGTAACATTTCGTTTGGGGATTAAAAGATGTTTTTTTTTTGTTTTCCTGAATTTTCGTTACTATAAACCTCACGGAGCCCGAGACCTTTCCAACGAATGCAAAACCGTGGAAATCGGTTCGTGCGTTCTGGAGTTAAAGCGTCAGGAAGGAAAACCCGACTTATTTTATGTAGTAGAAGATTTGCAGTTTAATTATAAGACAATTCTAACAAAAAAAAACGTCAAAATCGGATCACCCAAACAAAAATTTCTGTAGTAACAAACATAAAAAATACAGTTGAATTAAGTACCTCCTTCTTTTTTAAAGTCGGATAAAAACTAGTCTTCATTAATCATTCAAGAAGAACGTTTCCTGTTCATAGCTAAGAAATTTTACCAGAATCAGAGCAGTCGTTTTTGAGATGACAAATTATAAGCAAAGTAACAATTTAACTGCGTTGATACTTAAGGAACAATAAATGGAATTTTAGGTGAAGTTATTTAGATTTAAAGGCTCGGTTCATATTGCCAGTAATTTCCGTATAATGAGCACTTAACATCTAATTATGACTAATTAATGTTCCTGTAATGGCCATTTCAGTACTTTATGAGTCTGATTGGCTAAGACTGAATGATTGGAATTCTAGGTCATTGGGCGCAGTTATTATATTCAGAAACAGTTAGATAACACAAATTATAAATTAGACACGATTAGTCACATGGAATCACAAAAAACTAGACAAGAGTACTATGCATACAAAACAGTGAAATATTTGAATCTTCAGACATGAAACAGTTGAACAATGAATAATTGAAATAAAAATTAAAGAAATAACGCGGTGACGTAACTTTTGATTGTTTGAAATCATCTGTATTAAAAATTACGTATAAGTTGAATAAAACTTTTATTTGACTTAAAACTTAGATTACGCAGAGGCACAGTAATACTATCCAAATAATACACTTTATCACATCATTTATCCATATTCAAGCATTAATTTCCTCTAAAGACCAACTGACCAATTTTTCTCGCCCTACTTAAGGCTCAAAGGAACCATAAGACCAAATACCAATAACACGACCTCCATTGTTGTTATAAGGCCTCCTCAATGGCCTACCAAATACAATATAGCCTACATATCACTGCAGTCACAAACGCATACCGTCACCACGACTTTTGAAATCGAGAGCAATATCGAAAAAATGGGCCGAATCCATTCTCAATTCGGAAAGCAAATATGTCACTGAATAAGGCCCATTGTTATACGAACATTGACGGATCTGTCTGATGGAGGAGCCTAATGAAGCCTTTTTGTTGAACACTTTTATATACAGGGTGATACTATGTTAAAAATTATATTATACAGCTTCAGTGTAAAGAAATGAGCAACTTTCTTCAAGAAAAAGATACTATATTAAATAAAAAAAAAGCACTTAGCATACGTACATTTCCAAAAAATAGGCATTTACATCAATATTATTATCAGCAGATGAAAAAAAAATCCGGGATATCTAAGATCATTTTCTTGGAGAAAGTTGTGGCAGAGGCCTTATTACAAACATGACAAAGTATTTCTGTACCACCCTGTATAACTTTAGGATTTTTTAAGTAAGCCAAGTCTATTGAAATCTTGAAGATGCGGTGAAAGTTTGAAGCCTAAATCTGGCTTTTATCGCGAAAGTGCTTTATATAAAGTTTTTAAAATACAATGGGTGGCTTTATTTAGCTTTGAACGACAATAGATAAAGGCTCCGATCAGGTCTAGTCATGTATTTAAAGAGAGACCTTGAATTTTCGTGAGCCCTTTTTTTAAACAGCCTTTTCAATACCTTAAATATTGCTTAAATATTTTTTGTTATTTGACCTAAATCTGTAAAAGATGTCTTTAAAAATACATTTCTTTATAAAGATTTTATATTTATATTCTAAATGCGTAGTAACAATTTTCGGAAAAACAACAGAATTACGTGATTTTCCCAGAAAATGCTTTCCCATGAG
This sequence comes from Autographa gamma, assembly GCA_905146925.1. NCBI lineage: Eukaryota > Metazoa > Arthropoda > Insecta > Lepidoptera > Noctuidae > Autographa > Autographa gamma. Next base: position 2,807,295 of record LR989875.1, read on the forward strand.
TTGTATCAATTCCCATGGCAAATTTCAAAACTTACCAAACGATGTTATTTTCGTATTTATGGCATATGTATGGATTGCCTCGTTTTCGTATGAGGAAATGAATGATGGGGAAATAAAAAGCCACTTAGGTTGTTATGTAATAGAAAATTGTAAGACCATTCTGATGTCGCGTTGGCCTAGCAGTTCAATGAACGAATTTGAATGCACGAGGTTGCAGGTTCGAACCCAGGCAAGTATTAATGTAACTTTTTAAAGTCATATATGTACTTTCTTGATTATTCTAAGACACTTCTGACAAGCAGTGAAGGAAAACATCGTGAGGAAACCTGGATACCAAAATTGGGATCAAAAATCCCTAATCCGCAGAGAGCAAGCGTGGTGATCAATGCTCGTGCTTCTCTATATGGGAAGAAGCCTGTGCCCAACAGTGGAACGTTTTTAGGCTGGAATAATAAGAACATTCTGGAAAATACAAGGTTTATGATGCACTGATGCAATACTTATTACTATTGAATTATAAATCTTGAATTTTAAGAACGCTAATACACTAATATTTTTTATGTGCGGAAGGCTTATGTTGCGGTATTATTCATAAAACACTTTATATACGGTAGTCAAACATATGTCTCTCCCAATCTACTCTCAGAATCTAGTACGACTCGATTTACTTTTTCAGGTCAAACTATCTTCATAAAACATAGAACGTATTTTTTGTCTCTACGTCTAACTTTGTGTAATAATTCAAACTAGATAACATTGGCAACAACAATGCTAAGGTTATTTTAAAAATACAAACACTAAGTATACAAACTGACCTAAATGTTATATTTGACGACCTCCGTGGTCGAGTGGCGTACGCACCGGTTTCAGGGTGTCGCTAGCTCTGAGGTCACGGATTCCATCACCGGTCGGGTCAATGTAGAAATCAACTTTTCTACATTGTCTCGGGGCTGGATGTTTGTGGTACTTTTGTTTCTGAATTCCATAACACAAGCGCTTTAGCTACTTACTTTGGGTTCAGAGCAATGTATGTGATGTTGTCCGTATTTATTTATATTGTAGGATAAGATATATTGTAAATCATTCAGAAAATAAAGTATAAAGGTTTCAAACCAATTTATTTTACATTAACCCAACCTTGCGTAGTTCTAGTCTTCATAACATCAAAAGTAGTAATAATAATATATAATAATATAATATAATATTCCAGGACATCTCACACACGGTTGTCTGATCGAAAGCTAAGCAGAGCTTGTGTTATGGTAACCAGACAACTGATAAACATACTTATATATTTCTAAATACATACATATTATAGATAAATAATACAATACTGTTGATTGCTTATTATACTCTCATATCCTTAGGGACAAAATGCGATATAAAACAAATGATATCCAATCAGAATAAATTCCCATAATAAAGGAAACCTGCAATAGTCGTGACTATTCATGACACATTATAGAAAAAGGGTTATTCCATAGACTAAACATATACATAGACTGCTACTATCGCTAGTTACCCCTTAAGCCAAGCGACAGCAGTTTTTAGTCTGTATCTAGTACATAAGCATACTGATTTAAGTTAATTTTCGCGCAACGAGAAACTTATATACGAAAATAACGATGGTTTTGACATTGTTCGGATAATATAAGTGTTTTTGATAGATTTTTTAAAACGGCAAGCTCCATCTTCATACATAATTCACGACAAAACTAGTTCACACTAGTGCTTACGGTTCAAACTCTGATAGGCTCACTCTATAGTTTCTTATGTATACTCTAAGGGTTATTCAGGCCATAAAAGGCTAGATTAAGTATTATTACTATCTAAGACAGAAACGTGCCTTTAATATGTTTTATGTTATTATACCCGATAATAATAAGAAATAATATATGCATGGAATTAATATGAATAGTACTGTTATAAGGCCTGTTAGAAAGGCTGTGCCAGAATGTGATTTTAGAAATCTAGATGCTAATGGTTATTCAAGAAATTTGTTTAAAGATTTTAATGTAGATGAATGAAATGATAATTTTAGTCGAAAATTTTGTAGACTTTTATTCTTTTTTGAGAATATTTAATGATTATTGCATGATTTACTCCTAAATAGCCCTTCTCCAAGTTATTTTGGTGCCGGGTTGAGCAGAAAGGAATATGGTTAAAATGGTTTTTCTTTTCGATTCTGATTAGTTTCCTTAATCCCATTATAAATGCCAGGAATTTCACTAACGTTTTAAAAAACCATTTCATGAAAAAGCAAATAAAGCAAATAATTATGATAGACAAGGATAGAAAGTAAAACAAATATTTTGAAACTTCATAAATAAGTGTATTTTGGTACTTGTCAAATTGCTTGAAAAACAATACTAAGTTTCTAAAGATCTCTTGCAACATAATAAATTAATATACTATCTGCTAATGAATGAATGGGAAAATATTTAACGTATTTAAATACAAAGAAAGCGTTTACTAAGTATGTAGGTTTCGTAACACGCTGTATAAGATTTATTTGTGTAAAACTAATGAACTTGGTTCCGATTTTATCGCTGCATTCTATTGCGACTAGGTTAAGTGATAAGCGCGAGCGATTTTACTGATGATTTTGACCTAAACTCCATACTATAGGAACTCTATTTATTCCTCCCACAAGACACAGTGTAATTAGATGGAAAGTTTTACCAAGTTTGGATTACAAAAAGTAGGAGATATAATAATAGTCATGATCGTTTAGGATCGCTATTACATATGGAGAGACTATCTAATATGGAAAAACTGAAAAAAAGTAAATAAATTATCAAATGCTAAACACTGATGAAAATACGCGGACGAGAGCTTTCTGAGATTTTCGCGAATTTTAACGTTGAAATAACACAACTTGTGAACCGCAAACGTGTCGAAACGTCGGGAACTAAAAGCTAAATAAACCGCGATAGCATCTGTTCAAAAGTAGTTTTATTTAATAAAAACTTTGTGTTTCTTGGATTAATATATAATATTGAAAAAAAAAACAAATCTCTATTAGCTTATAGCTTAGCCCAATCCCAACGATTTGTCCGATATTTTCTTCATTTGTTCTTCTAATTATAAAACACTTGGAATTAATAATACAAGCCTACGCAATAAAAGTGTATTTCATTAATTAATCGTAGTTTTAGATCATTCCTCGACTTTAAGTTATTTCGCCGCAGGCATCTAATTAGTGTGAGATTTTATATATTGTGAATTGAAATTTTATGTTCTATGTTGTAATAAAAGCTGTGAATAAAGTAGTTAATATTATTTATAATCGTGTTAGATTGACTTGTTATTTATTTGGATTGCAGTGACATAAGTTTAAAGACAGTTAACAGAAAACACCTATAAATAGAACATTTAAAATACTCCCGACATATAAAGTTCCTATTTTAAAAGTGCTGATTCAATCTTCCTAAATTATGCTCAGAACCACCACAAAAACGACCACACTCGAACAATAAACGCAACATAATCGGCCCGCTTGTTAAACAGATACAATGCCATAGACAGACATACAAACGTACATAAACAGACGGATAGACACGTGAAACTAATAAAACTCTTGTTTTTTTTTTCGTCAGGGGTAAAAAGTAGCACACATTTTACTAGAAGTTTAAAAAGAGCTTATTATTTTATTCTGAATACATATTTTTATCATTCAATAAATTCTCGACTAAATACAGACACTTTTATCTCCACTGTACCTAGATTTTTCTAAAGAGAACAGCTGAAAGCAATACGTATCGCGTAACATTTGTCATATAAGATCTATTATCGATAAGACCGTAACAAAACGGGTGAAAAGGATCAGATATAAAAGTAATTGATTGATCGCAGCATTAGAAGCGTAAATAATTGTATAGTAAACCACAAGAAAAAGTAATAAATGGTAAGCAAAAATAAACCTTAACACTTTGCAATAGAGACTATGGTATTGTTCAAGTTGTAATACTTCATGTGCGGTTGACTGTATCTACTATATTTTTTTCTGAGTCTTTTTGGTATAATATGAAATTGTTCACAGTTTATTTACTGTGTTATATTATACTTAAAGATTAAACATACTCGTAATACGTTGTAGTTGTTTGATAATCGTAGGGTTTCGGTTTGTCATAAATAGAGAAGATAAATGTCTTAACATAACATAACATATCATCACGCCTGTTTCCCCGAAGGGTTAGGCAGAGGTGTACTAATGTACACCCACAGTTCGCCGATATGTTTAGGTCCCATGTAATAGGGGGCGAGCCTATTACCACTAACCGGGCACATATCCAAACTCCGACCTGCTGGTGAGAAATTCATAGAAAAACCCAATAACACCTTGGTCGACTCGGGAATCGAACCCAAGACCTCTAGCTTAGCGGTCGCGCTTTACAACCACTAGGCCAACGAGGCAGTTACACTTAATTACACGAAAATAAATATATCACCTAATAATATTTAGCTTATTATGTCCCACACATAATATAAATCAGTCTCTTGATTTCCACAGCCTATTTCAAACTGAGAATCGCAAACCACAGTATTACCGGATCTAAATACCAATATTACTCAAAACGACAGCTTACAATACCCATGTAACATACTTAATTTAAAGCCAAAATCTTAATCCAACATCAATCGCAAATCTACCAAGCCGCAAGAAACTTCTACAACAATAAAAACCGTGTTAAATACATAAAAAGATTTATTTGACAACCTATTAGCTTTTGACTAAAATGATTGGCTAAGCGCGGCCATTTTGCACAGTCACGCGCGAATTACCTGACAAAAGAAACATTAAAAAAAGAACATTTTTGAATTTAGAACGGCCGGTAAAATGGACGTGCATAATCCGAGTTTACGTCGTTTTGGCGGGAATTGCCGCTAAAGAGATTATTAACAGTAGGTTTACGAATATGAGAAACTTTTGTATTTTTACACGGTGCATAAAAAGGAAGGTAATATGTTTAGAGTTAAAATATAAGGTGCTACATGTATTTGGCAATGGTAGGTTTTGTAAATCATCACAAATGACATTGACTACTTTATTTTTTCTTTTTTGTTCTACATAGCGTTTTTTTGTCTGCTGTTGTAAAAAGTAAATTACATTATTATATACTGACCGAGATGTCACAGTAGCTTCTCTCAACAAATATTTTAATTAACCATTACACTCTCTATTCCTTCTCACGCAAAGAGCTAAAACATTGGTAACAAAGAAAACATTAATAAACAAAAAAAAACGGCAAGTTGCACTCCAGAAGTGCCGGCAGAAGCGAAAACTAAAATATTAACGTTGTGCATTTTGATATTTTTGAATGCTGTCTACTTTCCATCCGTCTTACGAATTTTCGATCAGGTCACGTGACCTGACGCAAGCATAACACTTTTTACCCATTATTTTCGTTTCAAATACTATTCAGTAGTCGTACATCAATAAATCATTAACATTACATTATACACAACTATTCAAGTCTTACATAAAATGAGACACGCAACAATATCTAATTTATTTGCTTTGAATTAATATAAATGTTAACAAGAATATAAGTTGTTTGGCGTCGCCTCATTAAAATACCGTGTGGAATCCGTGTTCGCGCTGTTGTCATGTTTTGTCAACATATTGTACGATAATGCCAGTAGGTCAACTAAAGACAAATAAGTAAGCCTACTGATTTTTAATAACGTGGCAATAGGCTCGGCCATTACATAGGACCTAAACATACCGGCGAACTGTTGGTGTACATTGGTACACCTCTGCCTAACCCTTCGGAGTTACAGGCTTGATGGTATGTAATGTAGGTTATAAGACAAAAAAAAACAATGATCCAGCTTATAAGTGTCCCACTGCTGGGCACAGGCCCCTTCTCATATAGAGAAGGCACGAGTATTGATCACCACGCTTGCTAATTTCCTACTTATAGATTAATAAATATTCCTTATGTAATGAAGTAGTAGTTTAAGTTAGAGTAAGTACCGATCGTGCACAATATTAATAATTTCATGATTTTTCTTTAAAGCAAATAATTACATGTATGCTGCTATTAGCAATTTTCACACGTCTTAAAAACTATATCTTAGTTTTGGTTTTCAGTTCGTAGTTATAATGGTGTCTTGTCCGGATTTGTCCTTCTATTTTACCTCTACAACGACACGAATTATGTCAGGAATTCTGTTAATTCTTATACGGAATGAGTATAATATTTTTTTGCGGTAGAAATTCATGAGAATACGGTCTTTTTGATGTTATTATATGGGGGCCTGATTTACAGTTGTTTTATAGGTTATAAAGATGGGGCTGTTTTTAAAAGGGATTAAAGGTGTTTTTCCTTGTGACTCAGGTTTTTTTGGAGTTTATGGTGTTGCGTTGTATGGGGGATAACACTTGGCTTATGTTATGTTTACGTCTAAATTTATAATTAGTTATAAAAATCTTTATATGCATTCTAAATCGTCTACATTCGGGGCTTCGTCTTGTATGATATGTTGCAGTTTTAAATGTTTTCTTATTTTCTTAGCAAACAACAAAATGTTGTTTAACTTTTATTGCCATTGTAATACACATAAATACCTGTCAGATACAGTTATAAAATAAAACAACTTATTTTACTACTATCCATAATTCTAAAAGTCGTTTCATTTTCATTTAGTACTTCATATTTATATCTAATACCAAACCCTTTAAGAATCATGATTTAAATATAGACTAAAAGCTATTTCCAAAACTCAAACTCATCTCAAAATTTCTTCAACCAAAAACATCACAACTCAACCATTCCTTAACTAGCAAAAAGGTCAAACCAAACATCTAATACCAACATAATATAAATACAAATATTCTGAAATACAACCAGAAACAAATTCAAGCGAATTATAAGCGGGAAAGTAATTATTTCATTTTAATTGCTTTTCACGCGTCGCGGCTTCTACCGCTGACATTTTGATTGTGGCTTGCTATCACGGCTTTTGCCAATATAAATTAAGTTTCTAAAAGGATATTTTGTTTTGATGGATAGAAAGGGCTGAATTTATTTTTGTATCGGTACCGCGTAGGTAATTAGGATAGGGTATGAAAAGATGATATTTATCTGTTTCGTACGACAGTCGTATACAAATATTTAGGAAGATTTCCCTTTTATTTTTCTGCTCACTGCCTCGTTGGAGTAGTGGTGCTAAACGCGACTGCTCCGCTAGAGGTCTTGGGTTCGATTGCCAAGTCGACCAAGGTGTTATATGAAATTCTCAGTAGCAGGTCGGAGTTTGGATTTGTGTCCGGTTAGTGGCAATAGGCTCGCCCCCTATTACGTAAGACCTAAACATACCGGCGGACTCTGAGTGTACAGTACACCTCAACCTTACCCTTCGGGGATACAGGCGTGATGGTATGTTATGTTATTTTTCAAGATATATAAAGAACTAAGTAGTTTTATAAAACGAATCATAGTACAGGAGAACGCTAATTACGTCATGCTTTTGAAAACAATGTACAAAATAGTTATGTCATGCGAATCAATGAAGTCACGAGTTTTATGTTACATGAAAGAAAAACGTGTCCAATAATTTTATATAGGTGTAGACGAATCGAAATAATATCAATCGTTAGAAATGTAGATAATTCAATACAAAGCATTGTGTAATTTACACATTTCCACTTATCCAAATCAAAGGTAAATAATTGTTTATTTATTACTCATAAATAATTTGTTTGTTGAACTTACCTACCCAAATTACTTTTCAAACTAATTATATTGAATCCAAAAGGAATAAATTTTAAAAGATTGTAAAGGAACTGGGAAAGGTACTTTAACTTTAATAATTTTCAATCTTTTAGTTTCTTTTAAATCAAAGTCCTCAGAAAAAGAAACTTCAAAGTATTTAACGATTGAATATTTACGTCTTATATTTTGTTTGTACCTTTTCAAGTAAATAATAATAATTACACAAACAATTAAATAATAATTATTATTTAATTGAAAAGGTAATTTATCCAAAATATTTATCTATTTAAAAATATATAAGTATGTTTATCAGTTGTCTGGTTACCATAACACAAGCTCTGCTTAGCTTGCGATCAGATAACCGTATGTGAGATGTCCCGGAATTTTATAATAATTTTTCGTAGCCCACAAAAGATCCCACTAATGCAAATGCCTCCCCCTCCGTCCTCCAAACCTGTCTGTCTTTTGCGATATGTGGCCACGTGTGTCTCGCATAACTGACTAGATCATCACACCACCTTCGCTACAAACTATACTTTGATACTTTGACCTGACCATAAGACTCGATAAGAGTCAAAACATTAAAAAGTAAAACCTAAATATATACCAATAGCAATAGAATTCGTAAAAAAATTAAAGTTACCTTCTTTTTAATTGAAGTAGGTTAAATAGCTGAAAGACTGTGCGTTGCGGTCTTCAGACTATGTTAGGGTCGGTTGTCTTGTCGGAATGTCGTAGTGGCCTAACGGTTCAATGAACGGATTTGTATGCACAAGGTTGAAGGTTCGAACCCGGGCAAGTACCAATGTGGCTTTTTCAAAGTTGTATGTACTTTCTTAATTATTCTAAGACACTACTGACCAACGGTGAAGGAAAACATCGTGATTCCAAAATTGGGATCTGAAATCGCCAATCCGCAATTGGCGATTTCAGTGAGCAAGCGTGGTGATCAATGCTCGTGCTTTTCTATATGAAAAGAGGCCTGTGCCCAGCAGTGGGACGCTTATGGGCTGAATTATAAGGTCGGTTTAGTTTCACCGGATTCCTACTGAACATTACACATAGAACTACCTATTTGACCTTCACCGTCCATTTTCGACCTAAATTAAAAACATATGTTTTAATCCCCTGGGAGATATAAGTTTGACGTGTCGATATAATTATAACTCTTAAATTAAGCGACCGATTATGACGCCCACAGAAATATTCAGGGATATCTGAAATTATTTGTTTAGGTTTATTTACAAGTTGTTTTAAACAGCTGGTTTTTAAGGCAGCATTTTGCGTTTTGCGGGCATAGTGCCATACCATATATGTAAAATACTTCTATATTGTCTACCTCATGAACAGTGGATCAATACTAGTTAACATTTATGGGGCATTACATAACTAGGTACATATTACCATTCAAATAATCGTTGCTAACTAAGAAACCACAGTATTAGTTTATACATATTTCAGGGACGTCCCTGAAACGTGTTAATTACAAGACAGTTTCGTTCCACTAAATGTAATTAATGTTTCTCAGAATACACTCCCAACGAAATAATTTGAATTAGTTTAAATACGTTTGAAGAGAATCGGTAAACGTCGGAGGTAAATGAATTTCGTTTTCTGTATTTATTAGTTTCTGAATTCTAGAATTTCTTTTGAGATGTAATTACTCTATTGGAAAGGAAACTTGTTTAAATTGGTTGGTGGTGATTTCTATAGCTAAATAATATAAAACAACGTGCCCTAGAAATAAAACTACTTTTACGGATTTTATCGCGGTTTGTATTTGAATTTTAGTTCCCGAGGTTGCGACAGTTTTGCAGGTATCATGGTTCTGTTTGACTTTCAAAAATATGAAGGTCCTACATTCTCTAGTTTTGATGCAGTAAAAAGCGATGTACCGCGGGTTCACTTGCGTAAGTAGTCCCTCTCCTGTATTTTTTTTTACCATTTTTTCCCATTTTTTCACATATTTTCTGCTGTTCTGTATAGAGAAAAATCAAACTAGTCAAAGTTTACAAAAATTTATGGACCTGTTCTTCAGTTATAGGTACTAAGGTGTACTAAGATTTTACCTATCTATAAACAAAATAAATTTAAAGCCATTTCTACCACTCTCCTTTCTATTTAATGTCTCAACACATTATATAACAAACTCTAACATCCTACTTTTAATAAAAATTAAGGCATCATAAATTCTTGCTCACTTTATGGTGTACTCGACGGTATTCTATAGAAAACGGCTTATAAACATAAACCTCCCATACAATGACATATTAAAACCGTTATTTATTTGTGTCGCACTAAATGCCACAAATGTACTATTAAATCAATTTTGTTGTAATGTTGTGTCATTAAAGAAAGTTTTATTTGATGTCTCTATTAAAAAGTGAGACGAATTGAGAACCTCCACATTTTTTGATGTTGGTAAAAAGTAGATGAATTTTTGAGTTCTGTATTGGTTTCTAGTTTTGCGATGGTGTAGGTACTGGGTTATCCACTAAGTAACTTTGTTTTTTACCTCTCTGCCTGTTCCCCTTTTACGATTTTGATTAAATTTTACATACTGTAAGCATAGAATGATGTCGTGGTGGCCTAGCGGTTCAATGAACGGATTTGTATGCACGAGGTTGCAGGTTCGAACCCGGGCAAGTACCAATGCAACTTTTCAAAGTTATATGTACTTTCTTAATTATTCTAAGACACTTCTGACATACGGTGAAGGAAAACATCGTGAGGAAATCTGGATTCCAAAATTTGGGATCTGAAATCGCCAATCCGCAGTGAGCAAGCGTGGTGATCAATGCTCGTGCCTTCTCTATATGGGAAGAGGCCTGTGCCCAGCAGTGGGACGTTTATAGGCTGGATTATTATTATTATTATTATTAAGCATAGAATCCAAGAAAGGATTTAACCTACTTTTTGCCTGCAACACCCACGCGGGCGATGCCGGGGTCTAATCATAGCGTACAAATCCTTCATGATACTGATTATATGTATGTATTTTCACATACATACATATAATCACGCCTCTTTCCCTTGTAGGGGTAGGCAGATACCACTTCTTTTCACTTGCTACGATCCTTATTTCGCTTTGTCCACTTTCATTATTTCCTTCATACATTTTTATTTTTCAATTATTATATAACAAATTTTATAAACAAAACGTTTATATCACATAATTCAATTGTCTTGCTAAACAGCCTCATAAACGGCAGCACTTAGATACAGCCTATTGTAGTATTTGTGTGGCTAAGTTTTAATGTACAGCACTTGACAACACAAGTACAAGTTGAAGTCGGGATGAATAGACTTGTAAACCTATTGTCTTGACAACTTTAGTTGATGGACTTGTGCTAAGATAGTTGTTGGGTTTTTGTGGTAGGTATATGAAAGTTTATATTTAAGAGTCATCGTAAGACATTTTTGATGGATGGTTTATAATTTAGCGTCTCAACTATTTAATAAAGTTACTCAGGTTTTTTTTTATTAACCTATTACGTGTCCCACTGCTAGGCAAAGGTCTTCCCAGTCTGACTCAGCCACATGACACCAATCGCAATCAAGCGATCGTTGTCATGCCGTCACCGTCTCCTCGGCCTGCCTCGTCTGCGAGTTCCTTCGTTAGGAACCCAGTCAGTAGTTACAGAGTTTATACCAAATTAATTTACCAAGTAAATAATACTAGTCAAAATAATTGGTTACACAGAAATATCGAGGAGAACAGACTTCTAAGAAATTTATGAGACGAATAAGGTATCCGCTATCCATGACAATGGTATTGGAAATCGATCCATTATTTAAAGAGTTTTCGTGTAGCACACACACTCAAATTGGAAACATCCTCTTTTGGCCTATGGTAAATAAAGTATTTTATCAAACACAACTATTAATATAATTTTCAATCGATCAATAACAGTGAATTATTAGCTTAATTACTCAATAACACCTAGTTCTGTATCAAAATCGATCCATTATTTAAGGAGATATCGTGTAACACACATACACTCGAATTGGGTCATCCTTTTGAAGTGGAAGGTAAATAAAATAACAAAAAACAACTATTGATTCAATTTTCATTCGATCAATAACAGTGAATTAGTCGCTTAATTATTCATTATCTCGTTTTAATAATGACTGCTAAAATAACACCTAGTTCTGTTAAAGAAAGAAAGAGATCTTCTGCAAAAGAAAGATAAACTTCTATTTTAACTATTGTAAGCAACACCTAAACAGAACCTTTCAACAAAAATTCTTAACAAAAACTACCAAACTAGTTTTAAAAAATACTCTAATAAATTACAAGTTATTACCGATATATCTTTTATTATTAAGACATCTCAATTTATTGTGGGCTACAATAGATAGTAGCACCTACGCTTCAAATAAAATTGGCTTATCTTACTATTAAATGGGTGAGCTATGGTTTGGGAGTAACTGGTTGAAAAGAGGTCAGATGTTTTGGCGAAGTAGTGTGTTGGCTGTTAACATGTTTTGAGGTTTTTAAGTCAGAATGTTTGTAAAGAAACAGGATAAAAGTAAGTTTGTATTATAGTTTGGATGATATAATAGTCATCTAAGTTTATGTAAAAGTTAGATTTTCGGAAAGTAGTTAGGTAGTAAGCAGTGTCCTTTCTCCTTTTCCAAGTTGTAGAAAGTCAGTATTGATTTTTATGTATATCCATATCAACAACAACACACCGAATACTAACACGCCAATTAGCTTTATATCCACGGTATTTAATCTTATCATCAAGAGTACCATAAACGTAAAATCATGTAAAATGAGAATAATGAAAATGGACAAAGCGAAACAAGTATGTAGGGATCATAGCAAGTGGAAAGAAGTATTCTCTGTCTACCCCTACAGGGAAAGAGGCGTGATTATATGTTTGTATGTCTGATTGTATTTTATCTTAAAATTACTATAAAACATAACATACATAACATATCATCACGCCTGTATCCCCGAAGGGTTAGGCAGAGGTGTACCAATATACACCCACAGTTCGCCGATATGTTTAAGTCCCATTGAATAGAGGGCGAGCCTATTGCCACTTACCGGGCACAAATCCGAACTCCGACCTGCTACTGAGAATTTCATAGAAAAACCCAATATCATCTTGGTCGACTTGGGAATCGAACCCAAGACCTCTAGCATAGCAGTCGCGCTTAGCGCCACTAGGCCAACGAGGCAGTAAAATTACTATACCACTGAACTTTCTTCCTATAATATCTACTCTTCATTTATATCCTTAATTATATACACAATTATAATAATATCTTAAAGACGAGTCACGCGATATATCATCATAACTTCAGCCGAAGAAAACACGTCATCATCATTACGCATCAGTGACGTCATTAAGTAATAATCATTAGTGTGTGAAACATTTAATTGTTCTTGTTTTGTTGTGGAGATTATATATTAGTATGTGGGTTAGTAGGGTAGGTAGATTTATTGAAATAAGAGTCTATTTTTGAGGATTTAGGAGGTTTTATAATCATGAATCATGTCTTTACCCTGTTCCCAATTATTTGGGGTCGGCGTTAGCTACTAATTATTTCTACTACTCGTCATATCAACATTTACTTTAGAGGTTTTATTAATACTAACGATATTTTAACGGTGTAAACACCAATTTTCAAGGTTTCGCTAGTTCTGAGGTCCCGGGTTCGATTCCCGGACGAGTAGATGCGGAAAAACACTTTGCGAGGTTTTTCTGGTACGTTGTCTCTGATTTAAGAACACAAGTCCTTTAGCTAGTTACTTTGGGTTCAAAATAAAGTACGTGATGACGTCGTCCTTTATTTATTGTTCAGGCTTCATAAAACATACTGTAAGACACGATTTTCCTCTTTACCATTTAAATTTTCATTTATTTGAGCTTATATACTACATTCAAAAGCACATGCTATCTCTCTCATTTTATGATATAAAGTAGCGACAGAAAACATTTAAAAACTCATTGATGTTGTGTTTGGGTATTCGAGAGAGAGACACCACGGCGACTTTACTGAAATTAGTTTGATAATTTTGATCATAAGATTTCTAGAATTATAATACAGACAAGCAATAAAGCTAAGGTCAAATCCTTCATAAAATTTGTATGCTGGATGCGGATTGGTCGTGCATAGCGACCTTATACCACTTTGATATGCATTTCCAAGATATTGAGTCATCTTTATGCATGTTTTATTTGAGAAGCTATGAAAAATGAGTGGAGAATACTAAACAAAATGCTTGAAAGCTACGGTCTAGTATGTACAGCGTTTGGAAAGTACGTGGTTAATATTATTTAGCAGCCAGTTAAAGGAATAGAGAAACAGTCAGTTTAGGCACCATGAATTTGTTGCCTTTATGTAGATATTTTGTTTTTTAAAAGGAAGTGTAAAGATCTTTTTTCGCTTAAAAAATATTTATTTAATTAAGAGTTAATATTGAATACGTTTAATTTAATAATATTTAAGTACTTTTTATTAATTACTATTGACTTACTATTGACCATCAGGGTTTTTTTAAGAATATAATAAGCGCTTGTCGATTGAACTATAATAATGATTAAAATTGGTACATACGTTATTGACAATATAGTGAACGTACATAAAAAAGTCACACAAACAGTAGAACACAGATCTTCCTCCTTTTTAGATGTCGGTTAAAGATATGAAATTCACCATCTAAAGTCTTGGCGAGCTTTTCACACAACTCATACAAGCGTAGTGATAAATAACTCGGTTTTCCTTGACTTTTCACTCGACATAAAGTAATATATGTGTACATTTCTTCATAATAATAATAATAATAATAATAATAATAGCTGTTTATTTCACGAAAGATACACTTTTATACAATTCTTAACTTAATCTTAAACATGGATAGAAAAGATTTTACAGTTAAGGAGTTGCTGTTCCATTACAATTCATTAAATATCGCTTGAATATGTTATATTTCTGCCTTTGATTTTTATTTTCCAGTTTACAAACCATGTGTTTCGGCAACTTGTTTAGTATTCGGGCAAGACTGACATTCCATACTCTCTCACCATAATGGTTATGACAATTTGGTATTTCAAAGGTCGGGAGATAGTCTAGTTTACGTAATGTGTTTAACCTTTTTATCCTATTCAATTTACACATGTCACTACTGTACTGAGTTACAATTGCTAAATCTCTCTTATCAAATATACTCAAAACTTTACAATAATGAAACAAGTTGTGATAATTATCTTTGTTCTTGAATTTAACTTTTAGAGGAACAATTGTTTTTAAAATTCTAAGCTGCAAATTATATATATCATTTAAATACGTTTTATACGTTCTTCCATAGCTAGTTAAGCCATAACTTATGACCGAATCCACTAAAGACAAATATATAAGTCTCAGTGTTCTATATGGCACTTTATGTTTGAGCACAGAAAGTTTTGATAAAATAGCTCTTAGCTTGTTACATATTAGGTTAACATGCGATCCCCAATTAAACTTATTATCTATTATTAGGCCAAGGTAGGTGTGCTCTTTAACGATTTCGAGTTGTTTACATGTACAAGCGTTATTGTTTAGATGCATGCAACTGTGCTCATGGGCGATGATCATCGGCAACGAAACTGCTTTTTTGTAAGGCGAGTGTATGTACATTAATTTAGTTTTGCTATAATTAATTGACAGTCCCAGATCATGAGCCCATTTGCATAATGTATCAAAGTCTTCCTGCATCATACTTTGCACCTTAACAATGTCTTTATTTGCAGAAATTAAACACGTATCATCAGCAAACTGGTACACCGAGGCATGTTGGAATATGTTACACATATCATTTACGTACAATAAATATTCTGTCGGTCCCAAAACCGAACCTTGGGCCGTGCCATATTGTGTTCGTATTTGGTCACTCTGCTCCCCAGCTATGCTTACAGCATTATATCTATTTGTGTGATAATTTTTGAGCAGTTCCAACATTGGTCCCTGTATACCATTTTGTTCCATTTTTTGGTACAGTGTTTCAAAATTCAATGTGTCAAATGCCTTGCTAAAATCAACCATAACAACCAAAACATGGTTCCTATTATCTAAATGCTTATTTATTTCATCTGAAAAAGTTGCCAGTAACTGAGAAGTACTTTTATTTCTTTGAAATCCGTACTGTTTTTCATGCAGAATGTTGTTACTTGTAAGAAAATTATTTATTAATTGCCCAAAATATTTTTCAATTATTTTATTTATACATGATAGTATTGTTATCGGTCTATAATTATTTGTATCGTCATATTTACCTTTTTTATGTATCGGCCTAATAAGACCTATTTTTAGCCTATCTGGATATATTGATCGAGTTATACATGTGTTAATTAAATGAGTGAGCACTGGGGTCAATTTGTCTGATATATATTTAATGTCTGCAGCCCTTATTTTGTCGTGCCCTGGACTTTTTTTTTCATTTAAATTTTTGACTATTTTATGTAAAATTTCATCATTGATTTTCTTAAGTCTTAACGACATCATCGGTGTATTTATGTATGTTTTCTCATTCAATAATGGTACATTACAAGTGTTAATTACATTCTTAACATTGTTATCAAAATCACGAGCAAACACATTTGACAATATTTTTGCGGGTAGCTTGAAATATTTAAGAAGCAAGTCATCAATCGATTTAACAATTCTACCGGTCAAGTTATTAATAATATTCCATAACTGTCTTGGGTTCTTAAAATTATCACATATTTCCTTTTTGATCGAGTTATTTCTAGCCTTGCTTATCATCCTATTAGTCTTATTTCTATATCTTTTGTATACTAGTTCGTTTTGTTTATTATTCGTGTCGCTTAAGTATATTTTAAACAGTTCTTTTTTTTTATTACACATTGAAATTAATTTCTCGGTTATCCATTTACATTCGTGTTTCTTTACATTTAATATTTTGGATTGATAGTTACACTTTTTATAGACTGACTGTATTTTATTTACAATAAAATCAATTATTTCATTCGGTTCGCCGCAGCCGAGCGCAGGTTCCCAATCAATATTACTTAGTTGGTTTTTTACTTCGTCATTATTTAATCTATTCACAACTTTAAAATTATATTTGCGTCTCGAACTAATTACCGTTAAGCCTGTTATGAAATGATCGGCTAGTGAGTCACACACAACCGCAGCTTGTATTAAGTGACCACGCGCACTTCGGCTGCACACGTCACGAATGAATAAATGATCTATACATGATTTAGATGTGGCATTTATATTCGTCTCGATTCTGGTAAACTGTGTTATACAGCTTTCAAAACCAAGTCCGTTTAGATTGTTTAGGTATGACTTGACAGTATTGTTTGTACAACTTATATCTATGTTAGTATCGCCTGCTAAGATACAATTCACGTTTGTAGGATACGCAGATAAGATCTGTGTTAGTTCATTAACAAAATTATTTTTATTTAGGTTAGGTGGTCTGTAAATAGAACACAGGTTAGTTTTATAGCCATAAGAAGTTGTTACCTCACCCCACAAACACTCGAAGTTTACCGTATTCACTGGTTTTTGCATGAATGAAATACTCTTGTGAGCATAAACAATAATGCCGCCTCCTTTCCTTCTGTTTCGTAGTTCTGTGTACATAACATACTCCTTTATTTCGAATAAACTTGACATTGCTTCGGTGATGTTTGCCTCTGTTATAATAAGCAGGTGTATAATAGTCGGGCTCCCTGCTATAATGTAATCTAATTTTTGGTTATTTTTGATCAGAGAACGAATGTTGACATGTAGTAAAATAAGTTTATTTTGTTCGTCGGGTAATGCAGAAACATATTCATTCCATGAGTAATGCGTACTCTCGGTTATGTTTGTATTGAAACAATCCATGCATTACGTAAACATGTTGCCTTAACTTATCTATGGATAGATTATCTAGCGTTTATTTGTTTATTTATCATTTGCTTTCCGTAGTTCTTTGCCAATTCGATCGATGTCTTTTTCGGTTCTTACGTAATATATTTTCTTATCGCCTTCTTTTTTACGGACCATTATCTGTCCGTTTCTACACCAGACATACTTGCAGAGTGCTTTTTCTTTAAGATTTGTTTTAGTTTTCCATAGTAAGTAAGATATAGTCGGTGATAATGCCTCACGTAGATACACTTTATTATCACTTTCTCCACCCAGGTCCTTAGTTGTTACGTTTACTGTTCGCGCGGCTTCATACCATTGTTCTCGGCTACCTTCACGTAAAGATATTATAATTGGTGAATCAAGCTTTAACCGTTCTGCCTGCGCCGGTCCCGGGCGAATAGGTTTCTTTTTTCTAAAAGCTCTGATGACATCATCTGGATTTTGTTTCAGCAACTGACAATAAGTTGTCGTAATGTTTCGGATATCTTCATTTTGTTGTTCTTCTACACCACAAATTTCTAATTCGTTGTAAGATTGCGCTTGTTCAAGTTTACTAAGTTTTTGCTCCAAAACTTCATTTTTTAGGGTTAGATTGGTGCAGATATCGTTTAAGTTCTTACATTGGTTCTCCATTATTTTTACACGCATGTCATAGCTTTTTATTTTCTCTTCGTATTCATCAATTTTGTTAGAATAAAATTTGAGGGTATTCTGTAGCTCATCGCGTATAATATCTTTAACGTTCTGACGTAATTGTCTAACTTCTTGGTGGATTTCAAATAAAGTTTTGTCTTGTTGGTTAGCGATTTCTTCAGCATCAGACTCTTCATCTTCGGGGTCAGGGAGTATGACCGATATACGCCTGCCTTTCCCACCGACTGTTTTAGAGCATACACGACACTTCCAGTCAACCGATTCCATTGATGACAATGCAGTTAGTTGTTCCGCTGTAAGCGATGCACATGAGCCATGATACCACTTGCTACACTTATTGCACTGCACACCGGGACTTTTTTTGGTTACTGTCTTACTACACTTCGCACATTTGGCCATATTCGTAATGAAACGCGGCGCACGATTCTACCGATTCGCTTTGGACTGTCACACGAGCTTACGCGACGACAGCGCTGCCGCAACTAAGAAGTTATGTCACAGGAATAATACTAAAACGTGTATAATTCAAAGTGATATTATATTAAAATGTCGGCTGCATCTGCTAGTTCATATTATTATTCATTTGCAGCGCATACCATTTGCTTAGTACATAATTTGGAATGTACGGGGAAAGAAAATGGGCGTTGCGTTTTTGGGTAAAAAACATTTTTATAGTTAAAGTTACGTAAAGACTTTTGAGGAACTGATAGTCGAGGGATCATTCATGACAACTTTGTTTTATCTATGTTTATTTCGACTACTTTGCGTTGCGTTCAATTGATTTTTTTTTGTGTTTTACTCATGCTTTCAAAGTCTGAATGAATCCAACAAAACAATAAATAACGAAAAAGCAAGTCTCAATTGACCTGTCGTTTACTCAAAAAACATACACTTAGAAGTATTAAAAACTAAGGTATTTTAAACCAAGTAAATACACTAAATTCCGGTGCTAACAACTATTTACCGACATTCAAAATAATTAATCATTTAAAAAAAAAAAAATGTTCAAATACAAAAACTCGAAAAAAAAAAAACGCTAACACATTTATTTTAATCCGACCCAACGTATCTTTCACACTTACACAAACGATAAATCTTTACAAAATGCGAGCGTTCGAACACGAAACATTCGCACGTATGTTTTCAATTTCAGCAAGTCACTTGCATTTGCGATTGTCTTGGCGTTTTGAACTTACAAGATATATGGCTGAGTGCAACATAGCTTGCATAAATAAGGTGCAGACAGAGTAATGTATGGAGAACTGTGTGATCGTGTGTGTCTAGATTTAATGTGGAAATGTATAGTTTTTTGTATCTTGGTGAGAGGATAAAAATTTGAGTAGTTTTCTTTATGGCATGCGATGTGTACAGTGCAACTGAAAATTCTGAGTGGCTAAATAAATAACAGTCAAGATAAAATTGTCATTTTGGGGGCAGTTTGCAAGGCTAAATTATTAGGACATACAAAAAGATTTGGAAGTAGAAAAGCGGGTTTCACAACAACAAATAACCAAATTTTCAGTTTTTTGTTAGATTACTTACGACAAGACTGTGTCGCTTGCAAAAGTATGAAAAAAATGGGTAAAGAGAAAGACTTATGATGTCCTTCAAAAAAGATTAGTACAGAAAACCCCTGCCTCAGAAGAAAAACAAATTCGTTGTAGACTGCACAATATTTGGACACTGGAAACAGCAGAATATTATAAACCGTATTTTATGTAACACCTATTGTAACTTCTTCCAAATTTATTATTATTAATATATCTATTATTAAACACTAGGTTTATATAAATTACATGCAACCTATTCTAGTACTAACATAATGTTAAACAAGTCAATTAGGTACGTCATTCTACCCTCCAAAATGCAGCAACAAAAACAAAACGCAATCATAGCAACAATTATATGTAGATTCTCATGACTAATGTAGCATATGCAGCACATGCAGTACTGCATCATGCAGCTTAATTGTGTACAGCAGTATTTTATGCTAACTTAGCTTCTGGCGCCATGTTTAATTGAATGTCATGATATTATGTATGTTGGGTTGTTCGTCTTTCTGTGTGTTTGATTAAGTGGGTCATACAAGATGTTGTTATATATGTACTGGTTTTTGTTAGTATGTAATGAAATTAATGTACTCTAAAGAATATAATATAGGTTGTTGAAAAAACAAGTTCGAACACTTTAGCACTAAAACTCTAGAAGATTTAACAGTATTGGTGCATAAACAAAAAAACAGTATCGTAGAAGAGCGAGAATTTTGCTAGATAAAAGAATAAATTAATACATGAAGAATAAGATAAGAGTCAATGCGACAAAACAGTTTTAAAACCTTGTTAGTGGAATTACACAGTGCGTGGTGGAAAATCTCCAAAAACTGTATCATGAAATCCAAATAAAAAAGAGCTCTAAAGAAAGGCTTCGGAAAATTTTGAGTGAAATACGAAATAAAAACCTTACAATGAATCCCAACAACTACAGGCATTTTACAAAGAATATCAAAACAGCAAAATACAACCAAAAATATTTCGTCGGCAATTCACAGACTGTCTCCTAAACAGTCTAACTATTGAAACCCATACGAATATCTGAGACAAGCATTGTCAAAAACATATAAGCGAAATTGGACCTTATGTATGGTAAACAGAATTCATATTGAATCGATCATAACATACATAAAACATTAAGTTAATAGTCCGATATTTTCTGGTTGTTTTCCTTGTAGTACAGGAGTCGGTGAGTATTTAGTATTAGTTTTGTTTGATACTAGCTTTTTTGGTGATTTGTTTGATTTTCAACATTAAATATATTTGAAAGAATTAAAAAAGTAAATAAGATAAATACCGGCCCACAAATGCCTCACTGCTGGGCACAGGCTTCTTCCCGTATAGAAAAAGAACGAGTGTTGATCAGCAGGCTTGCTCATTGGGGGGATTAGCGATTCCGGAATCAGTTTTTTTTAATTATAAACCAGATATGTTTAAGACAAAAATTCTTAAGACGCATTCCCTTTAAATGTGTGATAAGACTTAAATTAGTTTTCGTGATACATAAAATGTACCTAAGACAATTTAAAATGGCGAAAATAATGTAGGTGCAATTCTTCTATTTAATTAAAGTAACGAGGTTTTCTATTTCACCACACATTTAAACGCTATTGGTTAATTTATAGTTTATTTATAGAAACGTAACTAACTATCCAATCAGGCCATTAATAGCATATATACACTTATATGAAGCAAAGTCTAAGTAAGCAACATAAGTCTACTGTTGATTTAAACCTTTTACGGATTTTTTTTCCCTTTTTATGTTTAGTTGGTGACGAACCTAAATCTAAATAGTAACCGAAAAAAAAGGAAAAATAGAAAAAAAAGTATATAGTTTTATTTCAATGTCTAACATTCGCGTTAACCTCAGAAGTCAATCCGTTATTAGAAGTAAACTGTGTTATGACAATTACATCTAAGTAAGCGACATAAGCAAATATCTATTATGTTATGACAAACACACAAACAAACATTCCAATTCATAATCTCTTGGCAACGGTGCAGCTATCATACGTCTGTTATTTATAGAATCGGTAATAATAATAATAAAATAAATCTTTGATCCGCTGGCTAAGGATGATCTTAGCATATAAGCTTAAGAGGTCATTTGTGAAAACAAAAGAAACTTGAAGAAAGTCAATATGTTGAGTGACTTTGTTTTGTTTAGTTTTGCGTATTGTACTCGTATGTAGTTGATTTTATGATTTATAGTGAATGCAACTATTCATTTTTGAGAAATCGCGATTGCTATATTTAAGGACATCTTTTAACTTACTTGTTATAGTAAAATTACTTTCTAAAACTTCCAAAGTAAAAATATGGCGTAGTTTTCTTAGCGTGTTAATGTAGTTTGTACCTGCAACAAAATGTAATAAAATATTAGCAAAATTAAAAAAAATAAGGTAATTATCATTAATACCAATGTCTAATTAATCTTTATTTCCTAGGACAAGTAAATTTCTTTCACATAATACTTATTTCTCACAAAAAAATCGCAAAAATGTGATGTTTTCGAGAAGTAAAATTGTTGCATTTACTATAACACATCCAAATCTAGATACAAGTGAAACTTTAAGAAATAAATAAAACAGATTATTATGCTCTACTTATTTGACCTAAACAAAACAAGAACTTTTTAAACTTTAAAAGTTGTCAAGATAAAGTACTTCCCTACAACTCTGACTCCTAGACTATTATGTTATGTCATTCGCAGTTCTGTCCTACATTTATATGTAAATGTGCGTCTATAGAACACCCTTGCGTAAACTTCAGATAGTGTTGTGATACCTATCGATATTTTTAAGAACTTTCGACATTTGTTTTCCGTGTCGGAAGTTTGAGTTCGGAAATTATGGGGTTGGATGAAATATGAATTCGGTACTTTTATAATATTTTCTTGGTATGTCAGAAGTTTGTCGGTTTTAAGTTTTTGTTCGATTGAAAATTATTGGTTTAGATAAAATTTCGATTTTCAAAACCACCGTGCATGATTTATTAATTTTATTGAGAACTTTCAAACTCTGTTTTAACTTCTCAAACAAAATAATACGTATTAATTTATCTAACATACATACTGTATTACATAAAGAAATAAAAAAAATACAACTTGCTAAACAAATTTTTCAAAAATCTTCTTTATTTATCTTTTTATCGATATAAAAATGGCACAACACTAAAACTGTAGGGCGAATTACGTTGCAAAAGGCGAGCGGAGTCCAACGGCAAACGCTGCCTATAAAAAGGGCGGCCATAAAACAAAGATTCCTGAATTTCATGGTGTGAGGTCACATATTACACTTTTGGTACCATGTCGAGGCAATTTAGTGACAAATGGTACTATAATTTAGTGGCAGGTGACTTTATTCATGGGTTTTATGGTTAGACCCATTTTTAAGGACAGTTTTCAGTGCATCATTTATTACGGTTTTGAGTCATTAAAAGGTTTATTTTGGAACTAAGTAGTGTGTGTTTGTGACTCATGTTTGGTACTATTTTGATAGTTATTCTCAAAAGTGTGTCGTAGTTAAATAGATGGCTTTAGTAAAGATTTCGAATACTTAAAAGTGTGATTTAATGATTTAGGATGAAAGCTTAAAAATCTCTAATATTCCGTTATTTATATTCTTAATTATGTTTAGATGGAAATCTTCAAATATTATGTTTTTTTTTTGTAATCAAAAACATAGTTAGTGTCATAAAGAACCTTACTTAAGATATAAAAATCTTCTCGACATCTTAATATATTAAAAAAGATAATTCGGGCTGTGTATATTTTTAATAAAGTTATGAATTATTTAATGTAATGATTTACAATACTTTTCCCACATAAACCAAACAAACATTACACCTAACTTCAAAATCCCATACATTCCATACAAAGTTTTGTATGAGCCATACATAAGCTTTACAAGTACACTCGAGCCCAGTTTCAAACAGTCAGCGTCATTAGTACAGTCAGGGTCTGATTCTGTACCTGAATATCGCAATTAAGATCTGAAAGCGAGGCCGAAAGTCTAGATTTTTTCGTACCTAGACTATTTTCTGAGCCTATGTGAGGTCGCTAGGTTAGTTTTTAGGTGTGTATATGATTAATAAATGCGGACAACATCGGATACATTGCTCCGAACCCAAAGTAAGTAGCTATTAAGCACTTGTGTTATGGAATTCAGAAACAACGAAGGTACCACAAACACCCAGACCCAAGACAATGTAGATGAGTTTCCGGGTATCGAACCCGGGAACTCAGAGCTAGGGACATCTTGAAAACCGGTAGGCATGCCAGTCGACCACGGAGGTCGTCAAAAATGATTGAACTGTGTGATGACTTAGTACTTTGTTCTCGCGTTGTACGGCCGGTATGGCGCGCTGCCTCTTCCGCCACAAAAGATTTTGAATTTTGTTTGAGGTTAAGTAAAAATAGACCTCAAGGTACTCCTCAAATAACTTAAATTATTAAAATGTATAATATTAGGTTAGGTTTAAATCCTTAATAGATCTAAATAAGATCAGAAGTTTAGTAACTCAATTTTACTGAGTGTTCATTTAATTAAAATATATAGTTTAAGTAGTTTGTAAATATAATTTTTCAGTGACTTAATATTTTCAAAATTAATATTTCCGAGATTTTATTTTAAACAAACTTTTCCACTAGTTTAACCTACAGTTAAAATATTGAAGGCGACAAAACTTTTAGTTTGGAAACCGTTAGTAAAATAAGTACCTATTTCTGCTAAATATAACCTTAAGAAATAGAATAAAGAGGGATGTTGTATGTGGAATGTATTTATCTGTGCGAATCTGTGGTGCATATTATAGGTCTAAAATAAATGAGCTGTTATTGATATAGCTATTTTTTACTTTTCCTGATTGAAAAAGATGTGATCGAAATGGTTCTCAACGAAAAGTTTTAAAGCAGCTCATTTTAGCAGCTTATTCATATGAGTTAGTTTAAAAAAATACATCTTTTATAGCAGTATATTTTTACAGAACAACTTCGCCTATCTACGAGTATGTGTAAACAAACGAGCGTAAATATCACACACACCACAAGTATGTAATAAATCAGTAACCGCCAAATATCTCAACAACCGTAATATTGACACAAAAACTGCTATCAAATGCATTGTCATTCTCAGCAGAACTCATCATAATGTGTGCAGTAACAATGCTTTATGCGAACCATAGACTATACTCGTAAAACCGCTGACTCATTCCATAGATTGATTTGAAAACATAGAGGTTGGCAGAAACCGCTGAAATTAAATTTTGTTTTTGGAATTAGAACAAAAACTGTTTATAAAATATCTGTGGAATGCTTTGATTAAATTTTAAATTATAGTTTATTTTGGGATTCATTGAAATTGGGATTTTTTTAATAACCAAATTCGTGGTAATATTATTTAATCAAAATTTTTCTGAAAATTGTTATTTAATTAGAATGCAAAAAATATTATATTTATTTTATTTTAGATATCTGGTAGGTAATTGAATACTGGTATTTATAAAATTAAGAATCACCGTTCAATAAATTGAACAAAAAACGCTTTGAACACTAGGCTTTAGTAACTAACCTTTTTGCTCACATTAACTCAAACAAAAAAAATAATTCCATTGTTCACAGTCATAAGGCAAATAACCGAGTGAGCAGTTATTTCGCTTTATTACATAGAATGGCAAACATTAAACTTTTCAACTTTCATTCGAAATAAAATATCTACAATAGATGTTATAATATTTAGGAAATACAAAATTTTCATTCAATTGCACTAGCCATTTGTCAAATAACTATGTTTGGGTTGTCTTCCAGTCTTACTGGTTCAGCTGAAGACCATTTAACAAAAATATACTAATTACTTCCCTACGAGTGTCTTGGTGGCCTAGCGGTTCAATGAACGGATTTGTATGAACAAGGTTGCAGGCTCTAACCCAGGCAAGTACCAATGTGGCTTATTCAAAGTTATACGTACTTTCTTAATTATTCTAAGACATTTCTGACACACGGTGGAGAAAAACATTGTGAGGAAACCTGAATTCCAAAACTTAGGATCTGACATCGCCAATCCGCAAATGAGCAAGCGTGGTGATCAATGCTTGTGCCTTCTCTATATGGGAAGAGGCCTGTGCCCAGCAGTGGGACGTTTATAGGCTGGATTATCATTATTATGTTCCCCTATGCCTATCTGTTCCACAACTTATTTACCTGAAAGGTATCTTAAGAACTAGCTTTAAGTTATAATTTCATAGACAGTTAACGACTGACAAATATTATCGCATGAGTTTCTAGATCAGTCACTAAATTGGTCACCCATCTATGTAAAAACCTGACGCAAGCATGGGTTAACTTTTATGATGCATTTGCTTTTTAAATACGAAAAATTAATTACCAGAAATAGCACCACAATTCAACTACATTTTTCATGTATATCACAAAACAGAAAATATAAAAATCTTGAAAACATAAACTTAAAAGAATACTAACGCCCTAGTTTTATGTTTGTACAATAAAATTTATCTGTTTCCTACACTACCGTCGCGTGTGTATACGCAATATAAAACCGTATATTGTCATGAGAGATAAAATCTTTGCGGGTAGACGCGTTTTATTGAATTTGTGTTTCTAAGTATTCTGGCGTTTTATCAAAAATCACGTAAGGCTTAAGTGACAACTGATGGTAGATATGTGGAAAGCTAAAAAAGGATGAAAGTACCCAATGTTGGTAGGAAAAAATGGGGTGTAAGACGTTTTGCTTGAATATAAGATGTGAAAGTCAGATATACCTACGTAGATTTGGTTTTAAACTAGATGAAGCACTGTGTGATGTAAAGATTATTTATTTTAATACCAAGGGCTTTGTATTCTCAGCCAGTACAAATACACAAATCTGTCCCCCCTTTTTTTTAAGACATATTTGTTGAGGCTTTTTGCGCTGGTGGTCCACCCTTTTGGGGACTATAATGCTGCATATGGATACAGAGATTTTAAGTTCAATATATAGGTTAAAATAACACTCCCCTTTTTTCGTTGCGTGTTTAAACAATATAAATATTACTTTTACTATAAGTTAAGAATGCTGTTAACTTTTTTTTTTTAGTGTTTAATTAAATAACACTTTTAACTGCTACTGTAATCTAATTACTAAAAGCCCACCGCTGGACAAAACTGGACAATAAAAAAAGACAGAACTCTTTCAAGAAAAATTAAGTTTATACAATTGTATATCTACCTACATTCTCACTACCTCTAGTAAACAGAAACGTCAATACACAACGTAGGTAGGCACTGCTCTATATCACAACAAATAGTGTTGCGCAGCTGACAGCTCTAATTTAATACGTAAAATATATCGATGTTATTCAATGGCCAGTGTTGCTATTAACACGAAGAAATATTATTACTGGTTTGAATATGAATAGAGTTAGTTTAGTTGAAATGTAGATTTCGAGAAGCCAGTATTGAGATGTTATTTTATTACTTCATTTTATACCTTAGTGCTGAATTGAGTAATAAATAGTTTACACGTGTAATGTTGAGCAAGTTTATGTTTTTTAGTTTTACCCGACTTTACCCGGAGGGTAAGAAATAGAACGAATAACTGTGAGTGGTACTGTTTTTCCTTGAATTTATTTCTGCTTATGAAAACAGAGTAAGTTTTATTAAAATCGGTTCAGTAGTTGTTGTGATATAGAAGGTCAAGAGAATCAAAGTTTGTTGGATGAAATTGGATAATGCATTGTACCTATTATCTAACGCACTTTATGGATACAAAATAAAGTAATTCTTTAATTAATTACACGTAAAAGAATTGTCGACTAGTTGATTCCTCTTACAGTTTTCCTTAACCAAAAGCCCACTTAACGAAATCGACGGACCAAAACATAAGAACGTTTCATACATACATACATTCACATACAACAATGATTCCTAACAATTCCCAATTCTCTCCAATCCTTAAATAACGGACCGACGGACAGACGGATTTTTTGTTAAGATTCATCCCGAAA
Source organism: Autographa gamma (assembly GCA_905146925.1). Taxonomy (NCBI): domain Eukaryota; kingdom Metazoa; phylum Arthropoda; class Insecta; order Lepidoptera; family Noctuidae; genus Autographa; species Autographa gamma. The sequence goes on from LR989875.1 coordinate 2,835,100, forward strand.
TTCAGTGAGTCATTAAGAGGTACAAAAAACTGGGTCAAAGTGTACTAACTTTACACGTCAGGCCAAAAAAACTGGTAAACTTTCAACATTACGTTTATGTATGATCTTCCCGTGTAGTGGCGAGCAAAATAAGTGGGCAACTGTTCAAGTGTTTTTGACTTCCCAAGGGGAACTTAACAGATAGAAAAGTTGGGATGTGGCCTAATTTATTGCACGTTTCGTACGGGATTTCTCTCTTGGATATTTTTTGTTTTATGTTATGATTTTGAGCAAATAAGGTTTTTAATGCTTGTTATGGTTTTATGGAATGTTTTACCTGTACTTTGGGGAAATCAGTTTTCTAGTTTACCAGAAGATTATGTCACTTTTTATGTGTCATAATTTATCTTTTTAACATTTTTTTTTATAGCCTACATCAGATCCCACTGCTGGGCAAAAGCCTCCCCCTCCGTCCTCCAAACTTGTCTGTCCTTTGCGATTTCTGGCCACGTGCGTCCTGCATAACTGACTAGATCATCACACCACCTGCGTCGCGGACGACCGCGACGGCGATGTCCTTCCGGCGTCCAGTGGGTGACGATCTTTACCCATCGGTCAGGCTGCATTCGCGCGACGTGACCAGCCCACTCCCACTTAAGCTTGGCTGTTTTGACTCCCACATCCGCCACTTGAGTTATAGAACGCAGCGTGGTTTTTAACATTAAATAAAGTTAGTAGTAGCCTTGATCTTCTTCGAATCTCCTGTTTTTTTAAACAAACACAAATATATTAAAATACCAAGTCATGTTCGCGATCTCGTCAGTATTTTTTTTAAAAAGAATATAGATAATTTGAATGAGAACTCGATTGTTCCAACAGCATTACTTTAGTAAAAATTTGGCTCAATATCCTGCCTCTATTGTTATTATTTATTCAAAGTGGCCCCTTTATTTTGCTCGGCAGTACAATAGTGAAGGGTATCATAAAACTACATGACTGTGCTACGACGATACGTATTTACGACAGACATACAGTTATATAAGTTGTAACACGCTTGTTGTATAAAGGGTGGGCAGAGTTAGTAAAAAGTAATGAAGAAATAAAACTTTTGTGGGGGAAATGTTGGTTTTTTTTTTTTTAAATTGTCCCTCTACGATTTGATACTTTTTGAACACATTAAGAATTTCACACGTCGGAGCAAAAGTACGATACCTTCAGAAGCTTAAAAAAAACAAAACATATTTAAGTACGTTTCTTGTAGTAAATAAGTTCGTTTATATTGTTCTGTTGTTGCAAAAATGACGAAACGATTACATACTAAATTATACCCCACATACTAAATAATACCATTGCAATAATTACAAGAATATTGGCCGTTCTTTTGCCTTAATCTTAGTATTTAAATTGAAAAAAAAAAATTCTTAAAAGCAGAAGTTGTTTTGAAAATAGGTGTAAAAAGTTCTTTCTTTCACATTTTAAATCAATTATTGCTGATGAATAACTTTAAGGCTTTATATAGAAATAAGTTACTTATAACAACTACGACTTGTGTTAAATACTTGCGATACATGGCTGTCGGCGAACAGTTTTCAGCTAAACAGTTTCTGAAGTTGAAGACAGAGGGTGATCTCGTACATTGTTACCCTCGTTCTGTAGGGTGGGTAGGAATTGAGGTATATTGTGGATATACCTGTGTATGTGATAAAAATATTTCAGATAAAATCTGAATTTAAGATTAAAATTGAAATATAAAATCAATTTAACGTCATAATATGAAATAATCATTTCGTGAAATTGCATGTCATTTAAAATATGTATTAAAGCTCTGTTTCTTATTTGTAACCTAATATCTAATATTACACATATTTGGAATAAATAAATATTGTATTTATATTTTAAGTTATACCATTAGTACAACTTTATAAAATGCCACTGTCACTAAAATTATCAAACGACGTAAAAAGATTAAAATCGTTTTTTTTTTTCATTTTTATCAGCCATTTTAAATACCAACAATAAAACAATTCTCTCTCTCAAGAAAGGATGTAATAAACTCCAAAGCATTAAAGGCTATAACAGAATTTGTAACACCAATAATACAAGAAACATGTTGACAGAAATCTCGGAAATGCATTGTGCATTGCGAATGCCCAAGAGCTTGCAACGTAGACAATTGAAACTGCACGTACAGGGTGCTGCGGAACAGATTATGTTGCAATATTGATGGGGGAATGGCCACGTGATTTATTTTATTTCGTAAAACTTATTTATTTGTTTATTTACAATTAAATAGTTACATCTAATACAACAAACACTTATAACTGTACTAACATTAAATCTCATGTAAATAAATAAAACTAACACGCGTCAAAAAATGTATCGTAATTTTTGTCAAATATAAATAATTAATACACTATGTTGTTACTACAACAAATCTGATTTAAAAAAAAAAAATGTTGCATCATATTTAGTCGTGTTTAATGTTTTACTAATTTTGAAAATTGTTCTGTTAAATAATTATTAAAAAAATTAACACAAAAATTACGTTGCGATTCATAGCCCGGACATAATTAAGTCTGTAACACTTTTTTAACAATTATCTTAATTATAATTGTCTTTTTAACGTAATTCAAATCTATCTCTTCAATTATTTCAACAGACTAGTTTGTCTCAGACATACCTAATACAAAGTTTTTGCTAAAATACTCATACTAAATACAACTGAATTTCTTGCAACAGTAAGTAACAGTTGGCCTTAAGACGAAGCAAGTAAACACCCTGTATATTCAAGCCAGTAAGAACCTGTGAACACGCTGTATACAATACTTAAGTGCAGCCAACGTCTACAGTCACCTTGTTAGCGATAAGATTTCCATTATACAACTATAATTATATTGTAACTGATAAATATGCTGATAGTATACTAATTTATTTGATCCTGATCAGAATTTGTACAAGACAATTATGGGTTTTGTCGATAATCATTACCCAAATTCAACAAAGAATAATATGAAACTGTTTTCTTATGTTTCTTACAATATTTGTTCAAAATAAGGGAGTTTGAACGATGAGTTTGGTCATAGTTTCGAGATACAGTAAGCAAAAAAAGCGATTTAAACCATATCCTATTTGCCAACCAGTGGTCATTAAGTGTATAAGGGCCTAAAAACTTTGACTGAATTTTTAAAGCTTTGACATAATTTACACCTATTTTACTATTTTGCTTGTATATGTAATAGTAATTAATATTTAGAAATTATGGTAAAAAATTAAATTATATATTTTTATTTAATTCAGAGTGAGACATATCCCCCTAAAACACAAACCCTATATCCACTCCACAAGCAAGTTTGTCCGTACAATCCACAGAGGACTTTCCTAAAAGCTTACCTACATTTCCTAAGAAATCCTTCCACTATACTACTAGCATACCCTTGCTTCGTTCGAGACGCCAAGAGAAGTTATTTCTTTAAATTCTTTGGTTTTAGCCAAAAATTTTAGTTTAGTCTTCTAGTTTAGCTTGTTTTCTAGGTTGAAACATTTTAGTATTTGGTAAAGGTTGCTAAATGTGTGTGGAATTTACGACTTGTTTGTAACGTGTTTTCTTGAGTTTTAGGTGAGAATTTTCCTATTTCGGTAAGTGATTGAGAAATGAGGTGAAATGTTTGACATGAAAGATTTTATTTCAACAAATAATGTAAATACTATTCACATTATTTTAACTAGTTCAATGCTAAAACAAAGAACGTAATTAAAACTGGAAACTGGCATGTATGGAATATCTTTGAAAACGTTACACTCCTTCTTTTGGGCAGTCGTCTTCATAAACGCAGGAAAAATCAGGAGAAAAAACTACTTTATTAATAACTGATTCCCTTTAAGTGTAGAAAGCAACCGACTCTTATATAACAACATGGGATACAAATTTATATGGGACCACCTCTAAATTTTATCCTGTCATGAACAAAATCATGTTTGAAAATGATCCATTTTCTCTGGACACATCGCGTAAAAATCATACATCAAAAAAAACAATCAAATAGAGAACCTGCACCTTTTGAAGTCGGTTAAAAACAATAATATGAAGGTCTTTTTGAACGAACGTAAAGCTCTTCAACGAAGTGGTTTTACTGCTTACACCTGTACATTGTAAAGGTAAAGTTAATCGGATTTTAAGGTCGACTGCGGATCGGACAAACTTGTAACTTTGATACAACGTATGTTAACCCTGCTTATTTAACCCCCAGTGATTTATTAATAAATATAAACAAAGACTTTGTTTTAAAATTGTTTCACCATGCTTGTTTTGTGGTTTGTTTGAAGGATTATTTTGTAGAGATTTTTAAATCTGGCTTTGTATACAGGTGACATTTTTAAGTGTAGAAAAATATATAATAAAACTAGAAATTTTGCACTAGGGCTTCATATCTGACGTTCAAAGATAAGGGGATCAGTGTATTTTCATCTATTTCTATCTCTTTCCGTCTCGTTCATTCTACATTATTTGTTTCATTCACTTACATAATAGCAGACATGTTAATAGGAAAAGATCCATATTGAGGCGTCACTTATATCAAAACATTATTAGATAAAAATAAATCAACATTTAAATCAAACTTCCACTGTAGGTAAATAGCCTAAATACTTCCTAACAAATATAAAGCTATAAAAATCATAATTCTAAAATGACGGAACGAAACCTTAGAACATTTTTATAGCTCAAACTTTAGGCAAACCTAAATTATAATCTAGGTATAGGCATCTTAAAAAAGTTTACGAAGAGCTTACGGTTAAATTTTGTTGTTATAAAAAGTGTAAGAGTAAAGATTACGAATATAATTCCCTTGTGTCTTATGACAAACTCTGTTGTTATCATAAGCCGTGGAAGGATGGATTAAGAATACCTAAGTATAATTCCTACTAGTAGCCCGGAATTAAGTCGTAAGAGACCCTGAACCCTAGAGTATACATAAGAAACTAGAGTGAGCCTATCAGAGTTTGAACATAAGCACTAGTGTGAAATGGTTTTGTCGTGAATAATGTATAAAGATGGAGCTTGCCGTTTTAAAAAATCTATCTAATACACTAATATTATCCTAACAATTTCAAAATCATCGATATTTTCGTATATAAGTTTCTCGTTGCGCGAAAATTAACTTAAATCAGTAAACGAATGTACTAGATTTAGACTAAAAACTGCTCTCGCTTGGCACAAGGGGAAACTAGCGATAGTAGCAGTCTATGTATATGTTTAGTCTATGCCATGAATTAAATTTTGACATTTTATTAGTTTTTAAATGTCAAAACTTTATTTATCGATATCGAATAGAGCGTCTTTTTGTTATCGATAAACAATATTGAGTAAGCAGACACGAATTTTTGCTTTTGCCGAAGTGAACCAGATTGGGATATAATCAATGAAAACGCTATTAATTATAATTAACATAAAGTATATCAAGGAACTATATTGTAAACAAGTATTGGCCTTTTATTAAATATTTTTGCCAAAAAGGGAATAAGCAGATAACTGTAGGTATCATACGAGCAAAAATGAAAAATAGTTTTACAAATATCTACATGATTTAATTTCGCTTTTGATGTGTTCTGTAAGCATGTAGATAAAACTATATACAGGGTGTCACCGAAAGGTTATATCTATCCAAAAGGGGTGAAGAGTACATCTGGTATAGAGTCAGTTTTCAAAATCTCAGTCCAAACTAAGTTAATTAGAGTGATTTTTGGTTTCCAATTTTATTAACTGATTTAGAACTGCGGTTTTTCGATAGCAAATAATACTCTTCACGCCTTTTGGATAAAAAAACCGTTCAATAACACCCTGTATATAGCTGTGATAAACGAACTTTCAATTAATCTCTGTCACCAAAGGGATTGTGTAAAAACGAAAATGGATATTTTAAATCAATTTTTTAATCTAGATGCGAAATGCAACACCAATGCATTTTCAACTTTAACTCTTTTGTATAGAGTTCAGTTTACACTGTGGCATGTAATTAAAATCATTATGGCTTTTCTGAGTGTCTAGTAAGAGATTTAATGACTACGATAATAAATAATTTTAATTTACTTTTTGTTTTATTACATCTACAGTACTGATACCTTATTATTACAAGCTTTTGTATATGTATGTGTGTAACTTCTACGTATGTTGGTTAAGATCTCACTAAGCAAGCTAAATTGAAACTATACTAACTTAAAAGCATAGAAAAAAATTGCCATTGAAGAAAAGAAGAATGCATAAAAAGAAAACATAAAAATATATATTGAGTTCTGAGGTTTACGCGAATGTAAGACATTAAATAAAACTACTTTTACGGATTTTATCGCGGTTTTTATTAGATTTTAGTTTCCGACTTTTCGACACCTTTGGATACCTCCAAAGGTCATGGTCACAGGCATACTAGTATATATTATTTGGTATTAGTAAATACTCATAAGGTCATACCAAGTATAATTAAATCTTCTCAAGTAACTAAGTTACATACACTTCTAATCGTATAAGGGTCAAATAATATGGTTAACTTTATCTAATTAAGATAATCTTTATAAGGGGCTTGCACCCTATACGTTGCTCTTTCCACCCTTAATAAGGCTTAATGGGGATGAAATAAGGTTATATCTTATAATGGCATGAAATTGAAGTGTTAAGTTGTAAAGGAGGTTTAGCTGCATATAACATGTTAGTATATCTTCCATCTTCTATCTTATATTCATTTTCGCTTAAATAAGCGGTAAGTAGACTAAATTATATGCTACTAGCTGTGTCCCGCGGTTTTACCCGCGTGAATGACAATACATACACTATCTTTATACATTATAGCCTATGTGTTATTCCGATGTATAAGCTACATTATTGTAAAGTTTCATTAAAATCCATTCAGTAGTTTTTGCGTGAAAGAGTAACAAACATCCACACATCCATTCTCACAAACTTTCACATTTATAAAATTAGTAGGATAGACGTTTTTTCGTTTTATTTCTTCATGTTATTATTATTTCGTAGGTATTCGTATGTTTTATATTACTAGTATAGTCAAGCTTACAAAGAAAATTGAGCTATATTATATCTAATTTAGAATAAAAAAAAAGTCTGTCAGGCACTGCAAGCAAGCAATCGTGTTATGATTTTTGAATTGCAATTTTATCGATTTATTTACTTAGTACCTACATAAAAAAAAATATAATCAATTACTAGTTCAAAAGAATAAACTTAAGCAATATTATAACAAACACACCAACACACTCAATTACAAGTATTTTATAACAAGCAGAGGCATAAAACTATTTAGTAAAATCGCACAGGTAAAATTAGAGGCAACCCTAGTCCAAAATATTCAAAGATAAAGTTATGCAAAGACATGTAACCATATCCTACTAATTGGACAAGATAATGTCAGGTAAAACGAAACGTAACCTTGTAGGTTGTCCTTGAGAAACATCCCTTAGGCAACCCTTACACGAACTGCTTGTGTTAGTCAGTGATCTCCGCACACGGACTGCGCGAGCTGTCGACCGCTTTTTGTTTTGTCGATCGCTTGAATAGTCTGAGCACTCGTTTAAATGACGTCATAGTGGTTCAGTCTTTTTTTATCTAGCGGTTACTCATCACTGTTTATAGTACATTTATGCAAATAAATAAATTAATGTCAATCACAATCATGTAATTTTTAATTTCAAATTACATGACAGTTTTTGACTTATTGCATAAATATTTATGGTTCTTATATGAAAACAATTTTGAAAAAGACTCTCTGTTTTTTCGGGCTATCCTCTGAAAAGGCTTGACCGATTTTGACGGATCTTTCACTCACAGATAACTAATGTTCTAAGGAGTAAAACTACTTACTTACATTTTAGGAATTTTATCTATTTTATAAGCCTATTAGATAACAACGAGGCTTATGCCGCGTGGCTACTAGTTGGTAGCTTTGTTCGTTAGCTTTAACCAATAACAAAATCAAAAAGACATGACTGTATGTTGTCTGATCAAGCACGAACTGTTTCAAGCACTCCGTGTATGTTGACCTTAAGAGTACAGAGCGTAGGTGAGACCAATTTGATCCATTACTTACAAGGTAAAGTATTTCAGGTAATGTCAAGTTAATGACAAAACAGGATAATCATGATGGATAGAAAATTAGGAGAGTAATTCATATACTCATACAAAAATAACTGTCTGAATTGGACGAGATATGAGACTCAATTTTTCTCGTAGATTTATTACATGTTGCCTCTGTCACTATAAGTCTTAAAATGGCGATAGATATAATCATTTTACTTTTATTTATATTCACGATTTATCGCGATAATTATATCGGACATAACAAAAAACCTTCAAAACTACAAGATGATACATTATTTACATGAATAATTATTCGATTGGATGACAAAATAAATGCGAATCAATTTTCAGACGTACCTCATACTGTCTCTCTCATTTTGAGTTATAATATGACGTCAACAGATAAATTATTCAAAACATCATTTACATAGGTTTATCTTTAGTTTAAAAGGGGCCATATGTACCCCTAATAAATGTATGCAAACAAAAATAAACAATAGTACAGTAACTATTTAACATAAATACATTTTTCATTGCCTGAAACGCAAAACTACGAAATTTTTATTTTCCATTTAATTAAAACCACGATGCTTATTACAACCACCCAAATAGACATTTTAGATAACGTTTGATATACAACCTCTGTGGTATACATGTGTATGTGTGTATTCAAATTCTGCTGACAATATACAGTTCCGTATAAGGCTGTGTTTCCACCTAATATGAGCGAGGTAACCGAGAAAAATATGCACTAAATTATTTTATTATGTTTTAGACAATTAGCGGGTCTCAATAAGAATAGCGATTTTAAAGTGAAGGTTTAACTTACACTTTAAAATTTGATAGTTTTTAATCATCTGAGCAAGTCTTTATATATTGAAGTTGGTAAGCAACAATGTCACATTTATTTGAAATAAAAAAATAACATCAGAATCGGTCTATCCGTTTGGGTGGTACATACAGCCACGGATAAATACATAGGCACATACAATATTAAACTAATGAATTCAGTTGTTTTTCATCCACATATGTAGATTTGTGACTTTATCACAAATCTACATAATATCTGGTGAATACACAGCCTAACCCTAAAACACATACATTAAAATGAGAAATGTGTAATTTACGCTGAATGTGCTGAAAAGCTCGGTTTCAGCATTGACGGGTTAGATTTATTTGACTATGTCAGCCCCTCGGGCGCGACTGTAATGTGGAAATTATGATCCACAAATGTAGCTATCTCTGTTAGCCCACGTTTTTGTTTTAGGGAAAAATATCAAGGCTTTTTGGTACTAATATTTTGTAAATGAACAAAATATTAGGACTGGAAAGTCTGTGATTTTAAATGACAGGTAGAATTTTTTAATACATTAAACGGCATATTTTTTCATTACATAAATACGTATCAGTCATTTCATATCAGTATTTTTAATTAAGTGAAGAAAAATATATAATCTGTTAACTAAAAATTAACAAACAATCAGATTGAAGAGAAACAATGAGATTTGTCGGACGATTTACTGATCTTTTGTTAACCGGGGGTTACTATAGTAAACAAATTATCATATACTGTTACCTAATATACAGTACAGAATATCACAATTTCACGTACACAATATAATATGATCTCTCATCCCTTCACAGCCAAAATACTGTGAAACCGACCACCGTAGCCAAATTGTAGCTATTATCCTAAACTACCACAAAATAGGGCGAGTCCTAATGACCATATTTCTGATGCCACAAATCTTAAGGAAAATAGGTTAAAATGACGTGTGCAAAAACGAGCTAAGTGCGATTCGGACTCGCGTACGGAGGGTTCCGTACCATTACTTTATTCAAAATCATTATAATGTTGTAGCAACAGTAATATATCACCTCAATGTGATTAATGTAATTTTAAGAATTGTTATTTGAAAAATTATTTGTTATTTTTTCGTGTGTGTATTCATAATAATAATTAGTGTGCAACTTATTTCACAGTTATTTCGATATTGTGCGCTACAGTCGAAATAAATAAATTAATCATCTGTGAAAATTTCAACTAACTTTCATCACGTTACATGAGAGAGCCTAGTGAAAGACGGACAGACAGATCCCGTTTTACCCTGTAGGTACGGAACCCTAAAAATGAACATTAGGTTTAGCAAGTTAATAAGCGATACAAGGCAATCATCCCTGAAATTAGCTCATTACTGCCATATCCTGAAATAGGCCTCTTGCAGATGATCAAAAGATTGTTGAAATACTTGGTGAGTTTGATCAGTACATTATTTTAGTAATAAAGCTTATATATTTAGCAATTAGGTAGACTCAGTAAGTGACTGAGTATGAATAGTAGAAAATATATTTAAGCTGTTTAAAATACATGTTTTGCTATTTCAAAATATGAGAAAAAGGACCTGTTTTAGATGTAAATTTTATTTTATTTAAATATAAAAAAAGTAATTAGAAGTGATTAAAAGTTCTTGCCTTCTTTCCCAATTAAGTTGGGGTCGGCTACCAGTCTTACCGGATTCAGCTACCGTGTTTTACATGGAGCGTCAGCCTGTATGACCTTCACAAGCCATTTTACTGAGAAACACAGTATCAGTATTAAAAGTTCATGAGTGTGAGACAATAAATGGACTTTAAGTATTTCTAAATTTAATGCACTTTGCGACGTCTAAAACAATTTTGGACAAGATTTTGTCCGTGTGTACAATAATTATTTACATCTTTGGCTTTCATTCAATAAGGTAACACCAAATCCCAATATAGAAAAATGTATCTATATTGCAACAATAATAATACAAATCTTCGTTAATAATAATAACAATACTTTGATCACTTGCAATCCGCCTAAAGGGTTACATAAGTAATCAATCAACCGTGTCAAACTAAACCATGGGTTTAGTTTGTTTCCGTAACACCATTCATACAAAATACAGAACATTAACGATATTATTTAGGAGTATTTATGTTAGGTATATACGAACTTGATTTTAATATTGCATTTCATATATTTGACTGCCTCGTTGGCCTAGTGGTGCTAAGCGCGACTGCTACGCTAGAGGTCATGGGTTCGATTCCCAAGTCAACCAAGGTGTTATTGGGTTTTTCTATGAAATTCTAAGTAGCAGGGCGGAGTTAAGATTATAGGCTCCCATGTAATAGGCTCGCCCCTAAACGGGACCTAAACATATCGGCGAACTGTGGATTGGTACACCTCTGCCTACACCTTCGGGGATACAGGCGTGATGATATGTTATGTTTAGTCCATATATTTGAACTAGTGTTTTAAATAACTAAGTAGACACATGGTAATTTAGGACGACACTTTAAAGGCACTTTTTTTTCTAGCACTTTTTGTGCCACTGTTGAGCGAAGGCGTCTCTACCATTTTTCCATTTTACTCTAGTTAGGGCAGTGGTGAACTACTCCAAATGAGTTTAAGCTCGTCATGCCATCGTCTTAAAGTCTTCATCTTGTCTCTTCCCTTCTAACCTTATCACATTTATTTCGCGTATAATTTTGAAAATGGTGGTTGAAAAAATAAATTGCAAGAAAACACAAAAATGTATTTCCTCTAATCTTCTCGTTTTATTCCTCACAATTATTTTCAAGAACCCCTCATGTCAATGACAAAATTACCACCATCTTATCCCAAAAATTCGTGTCAAAAATTAACTAAATTCAAAACGAGGTAACTCTTAAAGATTCTTACCTTTTAAAAGTACTTTTCTTTGTAAACAAGGCTTAATAACGCTTTTACCTTTTGGAATTATTACGGGCTTTTAGTACCCTTTCGAGGCACGGATTATAACGTTGAAAGGTAATCACGTAGGTCGGGTTCCGTATAATTATGTAAAAACAGCCTTCAAAAATGTCCGTTGAAAAGGCAGTACTTCTGTCGTTTTAATTTATGATTCTGGGGCGAAGGGTTGTAAATTGAGATTTTGACGTTTGTTGGTATTGAAAGTGTTGTTTTATGGTCAAATTTATTCTCTTTCTGTATTTTGAAGGGTGGATATCATATTCTCTTTAGGAGTTTTCTATGATTTTTACGTGAAACCAGAAGCTACTTCAAAAAAAGGAAAATTTTACTTTCATGTCCGGCAATTGTGGATTGATTTCAAAACGAATTTTTGTCATCGATGGTATAGATACTTGTCGTGGCCCGATATAAATTTCAAAAAAGGCAAGTTCCATTTTATATTTATGCCTAATAAATTAAAACATTCCTTGTTGAGAAACATCTACAAGCAAAGCATATCTAAAGAAAAATCTTGTCTTAATATAAGGTCAGGCTTTAGTTTCCTTGACACATTTTCTTGGCCTCAAAAACTCAATATAATGAACAAACTACATAAAACTACAGCTTAATTATCTGTTACTAAAAGTTCATTAATCACAATTACTTTAACAAAATCACTACCTTCCGATCTTTAGTTACTAAACTTTTGGAGTCAAGCCAAATATACTTAAAACCTCTTTTCACAGCACTATTTAGCAGTGCTTATAAAGATTTTATTGTTCCCATTGAAAAAAGAAGAAAAACTGTTTAAACAATGGTGACGATGTCTTGAAACATCTTGCAGGTGTTAAGTTGTTTCTTCATGATTTTTAACCAACTTGAAAAAGAGGAGATTGTGTATTCAGTAGAGGAATGATCTAAAAAAAAAAGATCTCTGGGGCTCTAAAATTGTCAAAAAGTAGAGTTTTTCTATGGCTTTAAATTAGAAGTTATATTCATCTAATATTTAAAATTATATTTCAATTCTCGCACTAAGTAGTTGGGCGATTTAGAAAATGGACAAGCAGTGCGTTTTACACAATATGTAAGAGTTATATAGGTTAAATTTACTATGAATAGAGGTTTAATACCTTACCTTAAGCAATCTCTATCATAGCAATAATGTCATAACATCATAAAAGTGTTAACATGTAGTATCGTAAATAAAAAAAAAAACTCCAAATAGATATGTTGAATCAAGCTAGAGTTATACCGTTAGAATGATCACTGGATACGTGTATTTTTCAAGCATTTCCATACAAAATTTACAAAAACATTCTAAAAGAAAAATAACAGACATCATCTACAGGCTTCCAAAAAAGCACCATGACACATACGTTAAACGTTAAACGCACTCATTCGTTAAGTTATTTGTGTTTGTCACTCAAATCATTTAACAAAAATGTTGCGCTTGTATTTTTACAGCCCCGATTTAGGTTATATCATCGTTTGCCAACAGAGGTAGCGATGTGTATCTATAGGGATGGGAAATACGGGAATTTAGTAGGAAAACCGGGATTATTTTTTTTGTTTAATCCGACTAACTTTGGTATAGATACTGCGGGCTTATTGGCTATCTCTTTCGAACAGTTTTTTGAGATTTTTGAATGAAGTGATTATCACTTAGTTGTCTTTACAGGGTAAATTTTTAATGGCCGTCCAAATTTTCACAGCTGGTTCAATATTTATATGAGTTTCGATATTAGAAAAATAAGGAAATCTCTCAACCGATTACGGACCCAAGTGGGTCGCTGCAAAACAAACCTGCAAGTGGGGCATCGTCGACCCAACACCAGTCGCATGTGATTGCCCCATCGCAGGGCATGGCCCACCTTTTGTCCTGCCCGTCCTACACTACCACCTGCACTCTCGAGGACGTGATGGAGGCCAGCGACCGAGCCATCCAGGTTGCATCTTTTTGGTCAGAGAGAATTTGTAAGTTGGATTTTTGACTCGAGAAGAAGAAGAAGAAGAAAAATATGATAATTTTTCATTATTTAAAGACAGTTTTAGAAACTTGTAGTTAACCAAGTAGTAGCAGCTTGAGTTCTTTTCGAGCACTTAAGCATACTCGAGATATACCGATTATATTTACCTTGTCTTGAAGATTTGACTGTGACCAAAGCCCTGACAAACACACACACCACGACAAAAACAAAATTGCGATTGCTTATTGTTTCATGTGGGGGCCATATTAATTGTTCTAGAACATTCGAAATTGATTATAATCTTTGGGCATGTTAGTAATACCAATGCAAGATTGAGATTGAAATTAGATTAAATCGCGCCGTTTGTATGTAGGTACCGTTTAGATTAATTGCAATCAAGAGAATTAATTGCTTGAGTGTTAGTGAACTAGAAATTGAATTTGAATGTTTTCTATACATTGCTTGTTATGTTATTTAATTGTGGATTTAGGTTACTTAGAATAATTATTTTCTGATATTACTCAGAAATATTTTTAAGGTTTTGGATTACATATTAATTTAGGTAGGTAAATAATATTCCATAATTGTTCAATTGTTAAATTGATCAAAATTGGTTAATCTAAAAAACTAATTAATAGTAGTTAATTATTAATGACATTTCAATTAATAATTTAACCCACTTTCATAGAAGAAATATTTTTCAGATTTTTCCATTATAAATTTCCCATTCAAATTTGATAAATTTGAATGGGAAATGCGGAACACCGATCCCGCATTCTTGTAGATACGTTCCCGGGACTCGAGAATCCCGGACATCTGCCAACACTAGCTGTGGTTGATTTATTCGTAGCAGCCGAGAATTTAAATTAAAGCCCATTTACAGTTTATATTTGCTATTGCTGTTTTTAATGCGCTTAATGTTGTATACATTTTTTGTATGCGTTTACATTTTTGGTTGTTTATCCAAGTAAGGAAATGTTTGTAAGAGTTAATTAAAAGTCTACAGCTTTTTGTATGCAATTATTGAACTTCGGATATTGAATAAGACTGACTGGATTTCGTTCTAGTATTTATACAACGTCAGTTTTTCTCAATTTTGTTAGATATAAGGCAGAAAAAATTACAATTTATTCTGAATGAAACGATGATTGAATTACGATGGCAGAGAAAAAGGGTTAATGAAATAACAATAAGATAAGCGACTGATAAAAGAACATTTTTCGTATCGATAGAAGTAAGAAAACAATTGAAGAAAACCTTTTGATTTCTTCTAAATCTAACATGTGTGGTTACGTCACAAGCCACTACCAAACTGGTCACATGAATTTGACATAGATTAAAAAACAAAACTGTCAAACATTTTTCAGTTCAAACAACAGCTCATTAGATACTAAAAACAAAAGAACGAACGCTAACGAACGAGAATGATTCGACATTCAAAAATAGCTCAAAACATAGAGCAAACATTTCGATGGTCGCTGACAATGCACCCGGATTGGCGAGTTTGTTCGGCGAACGGCGTGTCGGCGAACAGTTTTGCCGACACCGCTGTCGGCGAAAGCCATTAACCGACACATTTCGCCGACGCGCAATTCACACGTTCAAATGGCACTTGGAATGGGCATTTTATTTAGTGAGTATGCGCGAATATTTTCATGTCTATTCGCTTGATATGAGAAAAACTGCAAGCTTAGCAGGCTGCGTCATTAGTCATGCCAGCTAAGGAAATAATCGCTGTTGGTGCTGCATTGTAATGTTCTTACGGTATCTCAGCGCCCATGTTTTTGCATTATGCAAACGCTCTACTTGAAATTATTGTTACTGCTTCTGAGAACGGTTTTAATAAGATTTCCACGGTTATTAACCTAGATAACTTCCGACGTGTGCTTTTGGATATTTTTATGTAACTGCATATTTATAGCTGCAACTCTAATTATTTGAAACTTTAACTACATAACACCAAATACCACCGCCATTTTTTATGTAACACTTTTAGTTAGTGCCCCACTAACGTATTGTCCCACTGCTGGGCAAAGGTATCCCTCGTATTAGTCCAGTCTTTTTGTTCTGAAACACTTTACCAAAATTAAAAAATAAAACTTTACCAACAAAACCTAAAATTTCTAGGTCTTCACTTAAAATGCAAGCGTTTTAAAGCATTCTACAATGCAATTAGATTAGACCGTTTGTTCGACATGTCGGCGAAGTCCTCGTTCGCCGACATTGCTGACGGCGTCCGTCAACCATTAGCCGACACATTACGCCGACAAATGACTAGCTGGATATGTTTGAATCCATTTTGAATCTGTACGAGTGCGGATTATATTCAGTATACCGCGAATTCGTTTGTTAGAGAGATTTTGCTGCGAGTGAAGTTTGTTTGCTCATTATGTAAGCTAGTTAGTGGAATAGTCGAGTTGTCAGTTGTTAGACTATAATATGGATATCACCATTATTCTGGGAATAAAGTCAGTGTTACTGCTATTTTGTCCACTTTTTATTTCCTTCATACATGCTCCTCGGTTTAGGGTACTCTTGGCCACCTAGTGGACGAAGCGAAAGAAGTGTGTAAGGATCGCAGCAAGTGGAAAGAAGTGCTCTGCCTACCCCTACGGGAAAGAGGCGTGATTATATGTATGTATGTTTATAGTGCTATTTAGAAGACAGCGGAGCAGTAAAAGTCGTAGTCTGGGAGTGCTTAAACAACAGCAATGAATCATTAGCTCTGCTTAGCTTGGAATCAGACAACCGTATGTGAGATGTCCCGATATATTATTATTACTTAAGAGACAGTTTCAGTTATCACTCTTCATATATCAAAGTCACTTTCGTTAATACTTTTTAACTATAAAACAAAATACTTATTTATTTATTATTTTCATTAGATAAATAATAAAAAAATTGGCAATTGAAATTTCAAACCTCCACATAGGTCTGCATATTTCCTGATCGTAGGTTCAAATAATTACATCAGTTTCCTTAATATCAAAGAACTCACTTAAGTAGAACCTCTTTTAGTAATATATTCCTGCTACCATATACGTATTTGTACATTATCTTTTTATGAATATAAATACTTTTATCGTAGTATTTGCAACAGCCTTAGGCGAAAGGGAAACTGTCTTTTGTTCCATAGCCAATCGCCCAAAGCAATATTGACAAAAATCTTTAATAAGGTGTATTTGAGCCCCCGGCAGTAAGGTCAAGTCATATGATATAGAATATTGAGTATTTTGTTTTATGGAGAAAAAATAAGTACAATAAAGAGAGACGATGACTCTTGGAAATTTTAAGGAACATTGTAGCTTCATCGAAAGTCTGTTCATCATTATTTCAGACCGGAGTCACCCACTGGGTAAAGGCGTCCCCTTTTTTCTGCTATTGATGTCTGACTTGCGCGTCCCTCATCCAGGTGGTTCCTATTACCTTGGCTATGTCGTCAACCCAACGTGCTCTCGGTCGTCCCTGACTTCTTCATCCTGTCGAAACTTCCATATTTACACTGTTTCCGTCTCGTTAATATGAAACTTCGCAAGAAAAAAAATATCAAAGAAATGCTGTATTTGCAAATCGGTCAGAAAAGTCTGTGTGCCTCCTGAAAAACCACAATCTAGGTATTTACTACCGTCTATAACTTTATATAGGAAAAAAAAATTGAAACCTTTAAAAAAAAAACTTGTCTGTATTATTAGTAAGGGATCCTTAAAAAGGAACCACATTTTAATTTATTACATCGAAAGCCGATATCACTGTCAAAGGTTAAAATATAAAGCGACTCATAAAAAAACCACAATTCAAAACGACAGTTTAAGCACTACATTTTCGTTACGTCATAAATCGTAAATGAACAGGCACGTATACATTACGTGAATCCACCAAAAACATCGAGAATGTTTTATAATAATAATAATAATATTCCGGGACATCTCACACACGGTTGTCTGATCCCAAGCTAAGCAGAGCTTGTGTTATGGTAACCAGACAACTGATAAACATACTTATATATTTTCTACATAAATACATACCATAGATAAATTACACCCAGACACCGAACAAATGATCGTGCTCATCACACAAACATTTGAGCCGGGTGGGAATCGAACCCACGACCTCCGGTATAGCAGTCAGGGTCTCTAACCACTAGACCAACAGGCCCGTCAATTCTATCAGGCATTCACTATCGCATAAAACCGTATATTTCCAACAAAATATTGGTTTTTCGCCATTCATGCTTTTCTATGTGTGATTTATAGTTAGAATTTAGGTCAGTGCAAGGGGAAATTTTCGAAGAAATGTAACCTAGCACGCTCTACCCCCGGTTACCCGTTTTCAGAAAATTGTTAATTCTGTCAACGGTTGGACATCTTATGGATTTATACACGGAAAGATAAGTGCTTTTACTGCGGATATGTATTATTTAAGGACTGGGTTTCGGAATGTAAGGTTTCCTGTTTTATTTCCTTTTGAAAATGGCGTGCTTGAGGTTGTTTTTCGGAGTCATGGAGAATGGGAACTGTGGGAATAAATAATCATTATTATGTGGTTAGCATTTTTCAAAGGAGAGATTGGTTGAGAGGTTCGGTTATATCTAAACTAGGCTGGGCTCTTG
Organism: Autographa gamma; assembly: GCA_905146925.1. Taxonomy (NCBI): domain Eukaryota; kingdom Metazoa; phylum Arthropoda; class Insecta; order Lepidoptera; family Noctuidae; genus Autographa; species Autographa gamma. Next base: position 2,853,471 of record LR989875.1, read on the forward strand.
AAATGATATTATTTCTTATGGAAATTGTGGTAAGAAGTCCTAAATACCCAAGATATTTTAATGAAACAATATCTTAGCGAGGGTCGCTGAATGCCGAGACAACTTGAGTATATTACTCCCAAATTATTTAAGAATATTTTACAGCGAGTTAACTCCTGATAAAAGTCTCACTACAAAACCATATTTAAATTAAAATGTTGTAAAATATCTCGAAAATACATCGATATTTGCAACCCTCTTTCTCCGAAAACCTCCAACGTTACATGTTACATGACCTAAAAATCCTGCACTATAGCAATACAATCTGCAATACAATTTGACGTCATCGCTTTCCAGTGCAGCTGACAAAGGCATTTGTCACCACAAATCATTCAGCTGATATTGCGTATCCATATATCTGTGACGTACTATTTGATACCAAAACATGGTAATGTGTGTGGAAATGTGGCTTTTACAAATAGTATTTTTTTGCTAACTAACTCTCTGGCCAAGTGACATTTCTAGATATCGAAGAATATGCAAGTTGAAGTGGCAATGGGCGGGCCATATCGCTCGAAGAACCGATAACCGCTGGGGAAGAAACGTTCTCGAGTGGCGACCACGAACCGGAAGACGCAGCGTTGGCAGGCCTCCCACAAGGTGGACTGACGATATCGTCAAAGTGGCGGGCACCCGGTGGATGCAATTGGCGAGTTGTCGTGCATTGTGGCGTTCTAGGGGGGAGGCCTTTGTTCAGCAGTGGACGTCTTCCGGCTGATGATGATGATAGAAATGACAAGTTTCAGTAACGTGAATAATCAAAATTGTTAAAATGTCATTTGGCTCATGGGACTTTTAGTCTTTCCAGTCAAGAAAATTTAAGTATAATTGACACATCATGGTGAAGGAGCAGTTATACTCACAAATTCAGGTATGTAAGCCGCACTACAGGTCAACACCAACTTTACCTGCAAAAGAAAAACAAATGATTAAGAAAACAAGCGATATGCCAAAACTATAAGTAGGTATTAGTTTAAATGTAACTGCACTTTACAGGCTTTAATAATACACCACCTACTCATCTCTACACTATCTGCAAGGAAAATATATTTAACACACATTATCAGTACATAGAAACTTGGATGTACTTTGAAATAACTATCTTGCCGCAGGTAAGGATAGATGTAAGCTTGATGAACGTTAGATGTAAGGATGGGTCACAATGAGAGCGATTAGCGATTTGAATAATACGCTGTAATAACAAGTAAACGTTGAGAACGCAACATATTTCTTACAGATAAAATGATTGTCATACATATCTATCTATATTTATATTAAAAACTTTAAAAGCTCCTTCCTCTGTATGTCTGTCAGTTTGTTACGCTTTCACTGCTGAACCACCACTCATTTATATAATTTTTGGTATTTAGTAGGCTTTAACTCCATGAAAGGAGGCTACATTAATAAAAAGGCTACATTTTGTTCTAATATCTATAATAAAAAGTCGCAGGAGAAACTTAACCTTAAAATACTGCAGTCAACCCCAAGCTTTATAAATAAATAGCTCGATTCTAGGTCACAGCGCTTAAACTCTGACCAACAATTGGTATTCAAGAGAACCTTATAAAAGGCTCTTTTGTATGACAATCGTCATAATGGAAATACCATGGCGGGAGGTCAGCAGAAAGTCGGTACCTAGGGAATTATCCCTTTTGCCCTCTATGCAAACCACTCACGTTTTGTTGTATTACATTTTAAGGAAATATACATATCGGCAGAATAAAGGGTACAGAAAAAAAATACAAAATAAAGCAGGATTAATAAATGTATTTCAAAAACAAACAAAAGTTCTCAGTTTGATCTGTATGTATTTATGTTTGTTTGTTCGCGATTATCTCGCGTTTGGCTGAACCGATTTTGATGCGATTTTCAGAAAATAATCTGTCATGCTCTTTAATTCGTTGGAGACGTTTTTGCCGCGAATAGTGTAATACGTATAAAAATTAAGGAAATACTAGAAACTAACGCGAGTGAAACCGAGTGGCACAAATCGTTAAAAAAAACCCTAGTGAAATCAATTTTAAAATATTTCAATCGGTGTATTACATAACTGAATTATTTTATTAATATTTACTTTGGTAGTTTATAAACATTCCTTAACTTTGTTTTTCGTAAATTTAACGCCATATATAAGTTACAACATCTAAAGTAACCCTTTCAGAAAAATTCCGGATATTACATAACTCTTTTAAACGTAAAAATGTTAACTTATTCCCTCTGTTTTCCATCCATTACGACACTGAATAATATTGACAGACATGACAAATGAGAATGAAATATTCATGAAAACCTAAACAGAATTCATATTGGAATTTTAAAATATTAATAGGATTAAGAGTTACGTAGCTTTTAGTATAAAACCTTTATTAAATGTAAATTTATCGACCTATACCTGTACTATGAACACTAAAAGCAAGACTGTGGTGGGAGCGAGATGGCGCGCTACAATTCATATAGCGGTGTCTCGCTCGCACGACGGTAACAATTTAAGATTATAGGTTCTATAGGTGAGATACATCGAATTTGCACTACCTGCAAAACGGGATAGGCAACGCGATCTTTCACATTCAAGATTTATTTTTGTAAATTTTGTATTAAATTCCCTGTATTTATACACAAGAACAAATATAAGCGATTTTACTGTTTAAGTTTCAACGTCTTTGTAGTCTGATGCTTTTTCATTTTGCTTTATAACGCATCGATAGGACATATTCTGTTAGATCCAGTATTATTAAAATCACCAACTTTATCTCGCTGGATGTGCAATTCCAAAGTATCATTCTAGACTGATCCAAAGACCATGATAAAAAGTTACAAAAACCTCCGTCTTTCAACCATTAATACCTTTCAGACTTATATCCAGTCTTGCAATTAAGCCTCCAAAAACACCATCCTTTTGTCCCAGGTCAAACTAAGTAACATGAAATTTGTCTCAGACAAAGAAATTGGGATACATCGGGTCATTTTAAGTGATAAGTTGGCAGAATGCCACACAAAACGTTGCGTCTTAAGCAAGAAGTATAGCTTATCTCTTAGTATGATTGGAACAAAAACATGCTGTATCTAGTGTCATATTTATATGTAAAACTAGCTGTGTCCCGCGGTTTCACACGCGTGAATGACAATTCATACACTATCTTTATAAATTACAGCCTATGTTTTATTCCCTTAGAGTATACATCTGAAACTATAGAGTGAGCCTATCAGAGTTTAAACCGTAAGCACTAGTGTGAACAAGTGTTGTCGTGAATTATGTATGAACAAGGAGCTTGCCGTTTTAAAAAAATCTATCTGAAAAACTAATATTATCCTAACAATGTCAAAACCATCGATATTTTCTTATACAAGTTTCTCGTTTATAGTAATATTATAACGGGAATTAGCGCGTACATGCATAAATACCTTTAGGGCTTGACGTTTCGACCGGGTTACACCGGCCGTGGTCGCAAGCAGACTCTGTATGTACGCGCTAATTCCCGTTATAATATTACTATAAACATGCAGTGCGATAGTTTAAAAGTTTATAAGTTTCTCGTTGCCCGAAAATTAACTTAAATGTAAAACGAAATGTACTAGGATCAGACTAAAAACTGCTCTCGCTTAGCACAAGGGGAACCTAGCGATAGTAGCAGTCTATGCATATCATACGTCGATGGTTATTCCGATGTCTAAGCTACATTATTGTAAAGTTTCATTAAAATACATTCAGTAGTTTTTGCGTGAAAGAGTAACAAACATCCACACATCCATTCTCACAAACTTTCACATTTATAATATTAGTAAGGATGTAAGTTACTTTATGTTAAAACCTTAAGAAGGACCTTTAATAAGGTTGTAGTTACGTAACCCAATTACAAACTCTGAAATATTAGTATTCCTGAACCTTCCATGGTTAAAAGTATTTTTGGCTTAAATAATTCAAGGATGCAAGAGGAATAATAATAATTCATGACCATGACTCAGGTTATTTTGAGGCAGTTGTTATGACGAAATGTTTGAATTAGCTTGATTGTTGAACCCACGCATTTCCCTCCCAAAATATTTAGTCGTTTGCTAGAAATAATATCGTTTGTTAACTCTTTTTTAGGAAATTAAAATTATTTATTTTTGTAAAAGAATTAGGAAACATCACGTATGTACCTATTAAGATCTGTTTTATATAACTTTTCATAACTGACACACAGAAGGATCAAGGGTCTCTTTTGCAAAAGCCAGGTTAAATCACTAAACTACATAATCTCAACACATTTTGTGTGTAATTCGTCAGATTGATGATCCTCCCAGACGTCCGTCGACGGCGACACCCTGTCAATATCCGGCAATTCGTCAGATTCCTCAGATAGTTTCAACTTCAAAACCTTGCTCCATACACAAAACTAATAATATCCAAAATATACTACATCATCCACCCGCTAGCAATCAGACCACGCTTTACCCAAACAATGATGAAATCCCTGTACATTAAGGGATAGGCCACTTCCTTCATTCGTCCATATGAGGGTTGGTATGACTTATGGCATCAATCGAAGTTGTAAGAGGTTACCATCCTCTTTCGTTATAGACAAGGTTATATGGATCGTACCTTAACAAAAAAAAAATTTGTGCATCTTTTGTAACTGTAATATAAAGGATACTGAATTATCTGTGATAATTTTGTTTTATGATTTCGTTTGTGTATTATATGACAGAATTATGTTCGAAATGACCACCTCTTTATTGTCGATTAGAGTTTTAATGACATATTAATACATAAAAATGTGTTTTTTTTTCGGTGCATGTATTTAAGACTGAATCATTCCTTGTATTGAAAAGGTACTAAAAACAAAGGACAAAAATATAACTGTTGTTAGGATAATAACAAGCATTTCTAAAAATACTATTTATGCCGAATTAATTACATAAACCTAAGTAAAAGCTCTGACCTAAAACAATATTGAATAAAAGTAGGGTAGTTTCCAAGAATTGGGGCATTCAAGATAATAATATAATTAAAACTTAAACAATTGACTAATGAACAAACGAATATGTAAAACAGCCAATTAAGAGCCCTTTGACAGAATTAAGATGACAGTTAGATAAAACTCGAAAGATTTTCGGAATAAACCCTCAAATGCGAAGGAAATTCTCGAAATACCCGCAAAAGGTATGGAAATGACACTTTGCAACTTTTTGCGCGCTTTCTCGAGTTTCAAAACAGTTTTAACCCTCTCCGGTCGGTGAGTGTGGGAAACAGGGCAATGGGTCTTTTATACCCTTTCAAGACGATTCAAGTATCAAATTGTTTTCTAAAGTTTCGAGTTTATTTGATGAGCGGTTGCTGTGGTGAGTTTTTTAATAAACAATGTGCGATGTTTGATAGAATAACGATTTTCGATGGTAAATTTTTTTTAGAGTAATTAAAAAAAGTGTATTTTTAAAAGGAAAATATATGAAAATGACAACTAAAAATATTCTTGAAACGATGCAGACGTTCATGTCTTAGAAAATTACAACCTAAACAGCTTACATATTTTCCCCATTTTCCCTATTTCTAAAGGCTAGGCTACATCCATTTTAAAATCGATATCTTTTCCACACTATTGAACCTCTATCCAACGAGTAATAACCACTTTAATATTCCTAAAACTTACTGATCCTACTGAACTCAAAACATTTTAGGACCAAATTGGAGAGAAGCCAAGAGCTCAACATATACTGTTTTATTTCACGTTTCCATGACTACCAGAATAACTTGACCTTCCCCAAAGTTTCACAGCCTATTTCAGAGTTAGTCTAAAACTTCTCTTTGACCTACACTGATCCTAAATTCCTGAAAGTTTCTGTACAACAGATGTATGTTGCTTTATATGAAATGATAGGAAATTTTGAGGCTCGAGGCTCGTTTATAAGCTAGGCAAAACCTGAGATTTAATATCAAAAAGCAGAAGGAACGCAAAGGCAAAGGCGATAGGAAGGAAAAATCCAGGATATTTACTATTCAAGTAGCAAAAGCTATCAAAATCTGTGACTTAATTTTGCAGTTATGTATTGTTGTATTAGATTTATTTTACACAGATATCAAAAGAACCAACCTAAATTTATTTTATATGAAACGACCTCTAAGTATATTATAAAACTTATCGAAAAAAAAAAAAATATTTCCTCAATCTAATTACCGGAAATATCAGGTTATAAGCATTAAAAAAAACTTCTGTGAGAACCTCCACCTTTTGGTGTCGGTTAAAATTACGTATATTTTCCTTTTAGAAATCCTCTTTTCAGATTTGCTTTGTTGCAACATTGTAACTGAACAAACCTTTGTTAACACAAGTTTACAAAATAACAGGGTTGTGTGAACACACAGCCTTCAGACATTTCTGCTAAATGGGTAAGTAGAAATCAAGGTATGTGCATCGCTTAAGGCATAATTGTGGCTTAATTAGAGAGTTCAGACGTACTACACTAAATTGACATTAATTTTAGCATTCAAATTCTGATTGAATTAATCACGACTGTATTACTTAGTCTAATAGAGAACTGGAAATAGATTGTCTAGCAATAATAAGTCAAAGTCAAAAGTTTTATTGCATACTAAGTGTACATTAGATGTTATAAAAATATGTGGGACTTATTACTTAGTTGCCTTTTACAAGCATAGCAATATAATTAATACCTATTATAAAAATCTAACACTCATTCTAAAAGAATTACCATCTGATAAATAGCGTATACCTGTAGAATATCAAAAACTATACCTAAATTGATAAACTAGTTATAAATCCTTATAATGTAACTGTTTGCTGTTCCTCAAAATAAAATAAATATTGTGATAAGTAGTTTACAATTTCACGGCAGTTTATAATAACCCTAAAATACGTTTACCAATGTTCACAAAAATCCAGTGCCATATACGTGACCTAATTATACCAAGAATCAATTGTTTTTTTATCCACAACAAAACGAAAACAAACGAAATCGAAGCCAAACTTACATTTATATGACTTCCGTATCCCATTTCCATCGCTATTAAAAAACATTACACATACAGACCAAAGCAAGAATCAAATATCCCTAATCGAAATACCGTAGAGAATAGTCATATCATGAATGTAAAAAAAGTTCTGACGCAGCAAAAACATAACGTAATCTTATCCAGAAGTCTGTGACGTAGATTCGACATTCTCAAGTTGGATTGTCACAAAATGACATTCGTCACTGTCGGAAAGTATCTAAGGAAAGCACTTCGAACATCGATCATAGCGGTCTTAGATCCAAATGGTTGTTCGATCCGAGACCGCATTTGGAGGTAACATCTCGCGGTCCATAACTTGATAGAGAATTGAGCGATAGGATTCTCGTCCAATGTTGGCTGTGACTGATGTTGGGTTTGGCAAATGTTTGATGAGATATTTTTGGGCGACTTTGTAGGTGTCATGATATCTTTTTATTACTGTCAATGATTTTTGAGTGTAAGATTTTTTTTTATTTTCGTAAATCTTTTAATATAGTATTCTCGTTCAATGTTGGCTTTGACTGATGTTAGGTTTGGCAAATGTTTGATGAGACGTTTTGTGGACGACTTTGTAGGTAATGTTCCATATCTTATTATTGCCGTCATTGTTGAGTAAAAGATTTTTCTGTTATTTTCGTAAATCTTTTAATGTATGTAATAAGCTGTGCTTTTTTTCCTGTTATACATTTTTTTATGATGTTAAAATTTATAATAATTATTAAAAAAAAAAAATTGTTTAATTATATTAAAAAATAAGTGTAATTTATACCTTAGATGGAGGCTTATGGTAAAAATTATAACTATTGGCTTAGACTTACCTCTACCATTACCAATTAGAACCTAAATCTAGGTAAATACGTCAATATTTAACACAACTTACCTACCATTGCAGAAAACTTGTACATGACTTTATAAAGCATGTTTTGCCTACTCGTAAAGATACAAAAGAAAAGCCTAGTAATTGTTCCAACGAAACTTCTGCCTCTCATAATGAATACATCTAATGTTTATAAAAGCATTTGGCAGAGTCAGCCAGCGTACAACACAAATCAACCTATTTTTGGTGTCATGCCAATACACATTTACAGTACTGTTAATATTTTCCAGGCAGTTTTTTTGTGTAGCAACCAAACCAGTTAGTGTTGACCTTTCTGTTAGATCGTTGGTTAAGGTGAGGATACATGGCACTGTGTCCGTCGGTATTCGGTTTTTGAAAGTGGCGATCATGCACTAAGATAATCTAGTCTCTAAATAATATATGTGTACTTAGATTATTTTGATTTTTAAATTTTATTTACTAAAATAAAAATGAAAAACGAACATAGTGTGATCATGATCATAATTATTGATTGAATCCATGTAAGATATCGTAACTTACATATCAAGGACACGCTTTTCAAGCAACAATTTAACCTTTATAGTAGAAATTCGTTAAACGTTACATCAAGCTTGGCCTTCAACATATATACCATCATCTCACGATGTTTGGCTCGGGCGAGCCGTGTACCTCCACCTTAACAATTCAAAGGTCTGAGCCAACTGGACCGTGTTGGTGACTAATTGGGAAAGGTTGAGGAAAACTGTTTAGCTTTGCCGTGATTGCTGGAGCTTTCGACCTTTACTATTCCGTGTTTTCCAGATTAAGATTTAAAGCTTTGACTTACATAACTCGAGTATTTTGTATGGCAAGAAAAATATGTGATTTTCGGATAAAACTGTTAAATAGGTAAATTTTTATGTAGTGATAAGCAGTCTCTCTCCTGTTAAAATTCTTGGAGAAAAGCAGCCATGACCCTAAATAAGTCAGGAGCTTTTTTCAATTATTTTCTCCAGAAATTCCCTTATGTGTTACTTATATATTAATAAATTAAGCTCCACCGACATTTTTGTCGTCTGATACCTTACAACAAATATTTGTACATTAAATATTAAGACATTTATCTCAAAAACTATATTTCTAGTCTATTTACTAATAACCAAATTACCTATATCCACAAGGGATTTACAAGTCTTTCTCCTATAACAGGTAAATTCTTAGAAAAACCTATACTATGTAAACATAATAGCCAAAATTAAGAACAGACTATCCCCTTTGACTTGAAACCAAATACTTTGACTGTAGTAAATAGAATATTTAATATATATTCAGTCTTTATCTTTGATAGAAGAATTTTTACATTTATATTGCTTTGGTTTAAGTAAAAGATTTTTAGGAGATTTTTTTATTCAAATGTACCTTAAATCTAGGATTCAATGATACTAACTTTCAAAACTTTTTCCTTAAGTACACTATTCCTTGAAATAAAACTATTTGACAGGTAACAGGTAGTTAAAATAAAATAAAAAATAAATATGTGTCTGTCCGTGACCATAATACCTGCAAAAGTGACGAAACGTCAGGACCTCCAATCTAAATACAACCCACGATAAAATCCGTAAAAGTAGTTTTATTTCAATGTCTAACATTCGCGAAAACCTCAGAACTCAATATATCATTTCCTTTCCCAAATATTACATAGGTTTTGGAGGACAATACTTGGAAAAATGATGAGCAAAAGACGAACTATTACTTTGTATATACCAACCATATATCATAGATATGTTAATATACATACTTTAGGTAAGTAACTATATTTTAGTTTGTTTTCATTCTCACGACTTTATACTTAAGGATATTACGTAAAATGAGCGATGCAATTTATATCACGACTCACCTACCACACAGTAAGAAAACTTAATACAAAACGCTTTTATAAACTACTTAAAATTCAGAAAGATAATATCTTAATTTGAGATGCACTCCGCGATTCGTTACAGCTCAACTCAGCATTAAAACTACGTCTAAAAGCTATTATAAATATCTAAATATTCAACATTTTATGAGAGTAACCCTCCAAGGGATAATTTAATAATTTGCTAACAAAAAAATATAGACGAAAAAAACATATGCAAATTCGCAATAACCTTATCTTACTGAAGTACAGCATAAACGTAATAGCCACATGCTAAAGAAAACAAAACAAAAACATGAATATATAAACAGTACGACAAGCATTGTTTTACGACTTTTGTTATACTGTGACATATTTACTATAAATACTACATTTCTCATTTACGCTAATAAATTTATTGTGACAGAAACACGACTACTTGCACTAGAATATGAGACACGGTATTTTTTTTACCGACTTTCAAAAAGAAGGAGTTGGCCAACCAGATAGTCAGATATGGAATTTTTGCTAATTATTTTTTAAGTTTTTATAACAGTTTTTTTATTATATTGCCTTATTTCAATAGAATTTGATTAAAAGTTGCTTGACGACACAATATCGCATGTTTTGTGACCGCCTGTCCTGAAATTTGAGTCGCTTGATTTCCTTATATTCAATTATAATAAAACTTCAATACATTTGTACTTTTCATATCCAGTCAAAGTCCCGATAATACCACACTTGGAACACTAGTTACAAGTGAGGTACCGATTGTTTTAGTGTCTTAAATGTACATTTTCAATTAAAATAATATATTTGCACCAATTTGTAATATCGTGTTTACACAACGCGATCTATGTATGAGTAATGGCATTTGTTTAGTGACATAAATTCACGACATGTATTTATGTTACAAAGGATTATTTATTACATCGAATGAAGAAAATGTATGCTAAAAGTAATTTTTGAACATCAAAAATATTATACTTGTAGTATAATATGTAAGACACGAGCGAGCTTCATACAATATTTTTTTGACGAAAAATATGTGACACGTCAAATGAACATAATAATTATAATAACTTTTTTTCTTATTTCTAGTGTAGGCTTAGTTTTTATATTATTATACATATATTATTCTAAATATAAGTTTCATTCATAATAAATAATTGAATATAATAGAGAGAAAAAAAATGAGAATCAATTAATTTGAGGTCATCATCAAAAGTACTACCTACGATAAAAATACTTTTTTTCTTTTCAAATTGGACTCACACACAAAACCGCAATTTCCAACTAGCAGCAAATAAAATACGTCTCACCACCATTCCCAAACATTTCCATTACCCCCAAAAACTACATAAAACTACTAAAACTATAACATTACAAAAGTACTACAATCGAAGGAAAGGCGCCGAAACTTTTAACAATGCAGTAATTCGGCGACAGGGTGACAACACTAATGTGTCCCCTTCTGAACAAGACATTATACTAACTTACGAGTAGGGATGTTGCTAACCGAAAGTATCGGATATCCGAAATAAATATATCCGAAAATGTTTTTCTTAAGTTTAGTAGAATTTAAGTAAAGGGCAGTCTAAAATATTCAAACTAAACTAATGCATGTCGCTCGAAAAAATAACTTACTAGTAGGTACTTAGAAATTCAACAGATGCCTAAGCATTCCACACAAGCAAATCTGCATCAAAGTTGGAAGCAGCCAAATACATAGATAAAGATAAAGATATATTTACTTGCAAATATATGTACAAAATACATGGTGGTACAGAGAAATTTCTTTGGTTCAGCCATATTTTGCCACGAGGGCATACAAATCTTAATAATTATACTAATAATCATAAGTATACTACCAGAAACTTCTCCCTATTGTCTTTCAGTTTGAAAAAGCCTTACAAGTCTGTCTAACTAACAAAACAGCCTAAACTCTTTCTTATCCGAAACTGTTACCAGTGTAATATTTATTTATCCGAATACATGTGTCCCATCCCTTTTTCTAAGACTAATTTCAAGTGTATGTACCGTAAAATTTGTTCGAAACTTCAGCCAATGAAGATTTCCGTGCAACTTGTTCAATAATTGCTAAACTTTTTTAATGACACCTTTGTTAATTAACTCATTATCGCGTTCAGCTACTTGCAGTTGTGTTTAACTTTTCAGACATGTTTTTGTGTTTTATTGGGGTTTCTTGTTAAGGTTTTCTAGGTTTTTTATTGGTCTAGACTTAGTATTTTAACTTTTAAGACCTAGAGGATTGTACAGTAGTTTTATTGTTCTTTTTTAATATACGTTAAATTGAGTTTTTGGTATTACCGTTTTTTTTTTTTTAATGGTGGTAATATACCTCATATAATAAGAATTAAAATAGAAAAACATATATCATACAGGCTTTCTGCTTTTTGCGATAGTGGAATATGTGGCTTACAATACGAAATAAATATAGTTTTATGTATTAAAATAATTTTATTACTTAAAGATACAACTTACTTATGAGATATTTCTAGCAATATAACAAAAATCGTGTACGAAAACTTCCCCAAAATTTTTCTTACCATCATTACATCAAAAACGTTATAGTCAAGGAGCCAGGCATCTTGATGGCGACCGCATTCACAATGAGATATCGAATCCATTACTGTTACGGCGAGGCTTGCAAAGTGCCCGCGGGTACTATTAGACAGGAAGGTAATGGTTTAGACAAAGAGCTGCAGATTCATCCTAAAAATGTATGTTGTGTGTTCAATGATTCGATTTGTAGGGATGTATTGGATTTTGTTCGACTTGTTTCTAAAATTATTTAAAGAGTATTTTAGAACAATTAAAAAAAAAGAAAGCCTGATAATTATTACTCAGATTAAGGTCCAATGCTCAAAACTTTACTCAAATTTGGGTTGTTCTTAATGCCTTTTCCGAGCACTAAAGATTTTTAAGAACGCCTTAAAGCTAACTTGCAGTCTAGTATTAAGATGTTATTTACTATACCCTTCATATTATTTAATGTAGAGCCAGTAATTTGAATCCTTATTAAAAAAAAATTAGTACATTTAAATATCTAAGATTCACAAATCGCAGCCATTTAAAATCAAAACAGCAAGATTAATTAAAGAAAGAAAACCCTTACGTGTAAGTCTTGTATATAATCAGGAGACCACAACAAAAAAGTACAAAAATAGTTACAAGTAACAAACTAACGAAGACAAATACCAAGCTACACAAAATATTTCAAGAAAATCCCTTTTTCTTTTATAATCCGAAATAACAAGTGCCCGTAATAAATGGCCGCGTTATTCATTTAGCTAGGGAAAGATCAATAGTTTCACAAGTGGGTATTAGATGCTAGGTCATCGCCTGTATACCTAGATGTATACATTCCTAAATAAGACATGGAGTATGAATAAGACAATGTTTAAGTACTGTTTATAATTACAAAAAATCTTGATTTTCATCACATAATCAACATTTTTTTTGTTGACTATCAAGCCACGAACTTTTTTACGAAATTATTGAAAATAAACGTGTTTTTTCATTCATTTAATTAGGCTTTTTTGAATGACATTAATTCAAAATCAAAATCATGATCAAAATATTTTTATTTCTCATAAACCAAAAAAAAAGGCGCTTAAGAAACGTTACGTTAAAAACTACTGACTCTAGTTGCTCGGTTCCAAAGTGTCATTCCTATAGAGAAGAGCCGGCAAGAAACTCCATAGGTTACTCTTTTAAAAAAAGGTTAAAATTAATTTATTATTATTACTTCATGCACGAATTAATGAATAGTGCATGGGTGGACAATTAAATATTTGTTTTATTGTGTTTCGTTTGATGAGAATACTATAAAATTTGTTTGTGACAACTATATCCTATTTTTTTATCCGATTATCAAATGAGCACAAATTTTTCATAACATAAAAGGAATGTGGCGTTGGTAGTTTTCTTTTTAGATGCAAAACAACTTTGATTTCTAATATATTCCATACTATATTACCACGATATTTCTACTCACCACAAAGTCCAAATAATTTAGGTATAGTTTAAAATAAAATACCGAACAGTAGCGATTACGCACGAATGCGTACTCGAAAGGCGTTGCTAATATTTTCGTGATCAAACTCAGATATACCACGGTCAAGCGTGACACGCGATTCATGCTTGCCAGTAAAATAAGTGTTGGTAGTTGGAAAATTAGGTCAGGTATTTATGTGGTTCACAAAGTTTAAGGTTATTGTAATTTTAGTTGCTTCTAAACTACTTAAAAACTTTTTTTTCTATATTTATTTATTTATTTAAAAGGCTCGCCATCAGCTTTCGTGTACATGAGATAAAAACACGAATAGTATTACACGACTTGGACTTACACAGTTGTCAATAATAGGTTAGCCATCATTTACAATATGATATTGAAAACAATTTAAATTGAAATATACCTACGTAAAAGTAGAGCAATAAAACCAAAACTTAAATTAAGGGTGTACACAATAGTAGAAAAAGAACACTTAACATATTCATGAATTCATTAATCAGAACAACTATATCATAACTTGTGTAATCGAGCTATGAGTCCGGTTGAATAAGACATCCGAGGATACAGTAATTCGCAACCAGCTGCAAGTTGGTAGGAACACTTTAATATATTAAATCAAAAAGTCCGTATTGATCCTAAAATTCGATTTTTTTCACGGTGCCGAATGTCATAATGACACGATTTTTGCAAAACAGCAAAAAGGTAGGTTTGATCTTAAAATTATTTCAGATTAATTTTAATTTAATTATTAATTATAAATTTTCGGATTTAATATTTTTTTTTATTATTTCAGAAAATTGTAGATCAGATAACTATTTATAAAAATGTCTTAATACCTTTTTTCCTACTTTTTATTATTACTAGACTTAATTCTATCATCGTTTTCAAAGTATATACTCGTAAGAGCACTCTTTTAATAATTCATACTCTACCACCAGTTCTTAATACTTGCGTAGAATTACAATCAGAGAATACTCGTTGTTCTTTTAATCATACTTAATGAACTATATTATCTTTTATATTTTATGATAGCCCGTTAATATTTTTGGCATTCGAAATTCATTACATATATTATTATTAATATCAGATCAAAATAACATTTATGAAAATGTGTGTTTACGTGTACCTAGTGTGTGTGATTGATAAGTAAAAAATAAAAAATATAAAACAAGTTTTTTTTTACGTTTTCAAAAACATGCAACCATACATTTGATTCGAAACGTATCATGACGTCACAATTTCGGAAATTTTGCGAATAAGCATGACGTCATTGAGCCTCACCCCAAACTTTAATTATTTTTATTTCGTCACGACATATTATACCTATAGTATGGACTCTGAAAATATTACACTCCTTTTAAGACGTTCTTAAAATAAGGAAAAGCATTGAAAAATACATAATTGTTGTTGTTTTCTTTTTATGCTTATTTTGAGTGTACTGTTTGTGTGTTAATGTAGTTGATCTACGAACCGTGAAAACAAATAAATAAAAATATTTATTTCCAATGTACATTCACCTTTTCCTCCACTAAGAAATTAACAAACTAATATTACGGAGACATTTACTAGCGAAAAACTAATTATCTTTTAGAGCTTAAACTGTAAAACTAGTAATCTGTCTAGGGAAATCTAAATAAACGTAGATAGTGTGAAGTTGAAATTATTTATTCGTGACGTAGGTACACTAAGTTTTAGTTTGTGTCATATTTTTGCAGTTCATAATTAAATTTTTAATTAAAACTATATTTATGTATAAATCACCTGACTTTAATTATTAGAAATTTAAGTTAATTTATTTTGAGAATGAAATTTTGCATTTGTCAACCTAATATTATATATATATTTTTTTTCCAAATTTCCTGGATTCCAAAATTGGGATCTGAAATCGCCAATCCGCAGAGAGCAAGCGTGATGATCAATGCTCGTGCCTTCTCTATATGGGAAGAGGCCTGTGCCCAGCAGTGGGACGTTTATAGGCCAAAGGCTCACCTAAAACATAATGTAACAGATCTCAATCTATGATCATAAGCCGATCCCAACATAACTCAAGCAGAAAAAAATATTTTTATCTTTTGATAACAACTTTATTGAGCCTTCTCGCAAAGAAGGTTTAAGGTATTTCCCCTCAAACCAATAAAATCGAAAACTCAAAAAAATATCTTAAAAATCTCTAACAAACCATATTTAACGAGAATCGAATCGCTAACAGATCGGGATATTTGTTATCATTGCGTCACGCCCCGTGACGTCATCAATCACGGCCTACCGTCATTAATATTAGAATATTTGTTTGAACGATCGTACGAAGTTTGCTCGTTAAGTAACTATATAGCTATATTTATATGGATGTTAGTAAGAATGAGAAACATAACATAACATATCATCCCGCCTGTATCCCCGAAGGGTTAGGCAGTGGTGTACCAATGTACACCCACAGTTCGCCGACATGTTTAGGTCCCATGTAATAGGGGACGAGCCTATTGCCACTAACCGGGCACAAATCCAAACTCCGACGCTACTGAGAATTTCATAGAAATCCCCAATAAACCCTTGTCGACTTGGGAATCGAACTCTCTAGCGTAGAAGGCGCGTTTAGCACCACTAGGCCAATAAGGCAGTAAGAATAAGATGATAAAAAATATACCTAATTATGTAATGATGATACAGTTTTGTTTTGTTTGAACTCAACGTCGGTTGAGTAAAGTTGAGCAACTGTTATCGAGGTTTGGAAATGGATGGGTGACCATCTTAACTATTTGCGTATGTCAGGAAGCTATGTTATAATATGTATTATTGACAAGTAAATATTGATAATAGTGGCAAGAGTTAGGCCATGATTGATGATAAGTAAAAGGGCGATAAAAGTTAGGCAACTGTTGGCGTAATCAATAAATGGATGGGTGGTCATTATAAATAAGTACTTAACGTGTAGTATGTAGGAAAGTATTAATAAAACTAAAGGAATCCAAAAAAAGGACTTACCAAGTATTTTCAAGTTCTAAAAAAGTAACAGCGCTAAAGAGTTTCGAAAGACTTTATTAAAACTATTTCAGAGCTTTTCATCCCTTTTTACAGCCTTTAAAAACATTACTTAAGTTTACGACCCTAAACGGAACAACCTTTAAAGATTTAAATTATACTTTGAAATATTCATTCAATTTGGGCGAAAATCTATTTTAGAAAACCTAATAATCGCCTTAGGCCTTTAGGGACGAAAGAAAACGATTTCTAGCAAATTATATTAAGAGGTCTAAAACGTTTTTTATTTAGTTCCCAACTTAATTTAAGACATGACTGTAGAATTCTTTACAATATTAGCTAATAGTTTGTGGGTTCGGGCAATTAACTAAACGGTTTACTGAAACGTACAATTTATATTTTCTTCTAATTTAGGTGTGATAGGTGTTTTAAAGTAATCTAAAAAATTACTGCGAACTTTGATATCTCATAGTTAAATCACTTTTAATGTATTTTTAAACATTGTATAGTATAACCGTTTTTGTCAAAGAGTAGGTAAACTATACATTTTTTTGCCGATTTTTCTCCATAGGATTGGCCTTTTTCGAAACATTATACATAACCAGTCATTTAACATTTTAAAAGTGTCTGAGAAGGCCTCTATAGTCTAAAAGTTCTTAAAAGTATAACGCGTTTTGCATCCTATTTTATTTTTGCTTGATTTTTTAGTCGACTAAAATAAGTAACAAAACAAGTATGTAAGGATCGTAGCAAGTGGAAAGAAGTGGTCTCTGCCTACCCCTACGGGAAACAGGCGTGATTATATGTATGTATGTATGTATGTACTAAAATTAAATAAATGTTGTATGAATGCTTGTAAGTTGGTGAGAAATGAATGTAAATATGGTTTGATTGTGGCTACATCTATGTTTCCTGATAACACATACATTAATAAATAGTAAAACGTCCTTTCGCTAAGTATATTGCATTTATTAATACCTTATTCTATTCAGACTAGTTCATTACAGCGGTCTAGACGGGAAGCGTATGAATATGGATCCCGTATAGTGGACGGGCTAGAATATAAAAAATAAACGTTCAATAGCTTATGTGTGTATAATACAAGAAAATGCAGAAAAGCTAGTCCAAAAAGCACTTGAATAATCAATGTTTGTATTTAATAATCCAGCCTATAAACGTCCCACGGCTGGGCACAGGCCTCTTCCCATATAGAGAAGGCATGAGCATTGATCACCACGCTTGCTCTCTGCGGATTGGCAATTTCAGATCCCAAATTTTGGAATCCAGGTTTCCTCACGATGTTTTCCTTCACCGTTTGTCAGAAGTATCTTAGAATAATTAAGTGTTTGTATTTTTCAAGTTTGAATTTAAATTTACCGAGAGTTTGAATTTAAGAATTGGTAACAAAATATTATTTTTTATGTGGTATTTCTCAGACATTAAGCGTTGATTGAGTACTTACCATTGCTACTCTAAAAAGATTTATTATTTAAGTTCTTAAAACACTTGAAAATATATTGTCAATATTAATAAAAATATTTATATTTACTAAGCTTTTACCCCTCACGTACGTACTGTAGGTGTGTTGTTAAAACCAGAAAAAGTGTAATAAGTTTTTTAACGAATTACAAAATAACTTTGTCAAATCTAGGTATGTTGGGGTGTAAATCTAGGTGTGTATGTACTACAGTTTTTTACTTATATGTATAATTTGACGGGCCTGTTGGTCTAGTGGTTAGTGACCCTGACTGCTATACGGTCGTGGGTTCGATTCCCTGTCAGGATAAATATTTGTGTGATGAGCACGATCATTTGTTCTGGTCTGGTTGTAATTTATCTATAAGTATGTATTTAGAAATATATAAGTATGTATATCTGTTGTCTGGTTACCATAACACAAGCTCGCTTAGAGCTTAGCTTGGGATCAGATAACCGTGTGTGAATTTAAAAAAAAAAACATACCTTAACAGTTAAACACATGTAGTGGACCTTCTGTATACCCTATATATTGGTAAGTTCTTCACAATGTTTATGTAGGTCACGCTAGAGAAGTGGGACCTCGTTCACAGCCACTTACTATAGATACTGGGCCTTGAGGTTCCCGGGTCTTTATACATTGACGGTTTTGAAGGGATTTCATAAATAGTTTTGAAATAGACTCGTGTATAGCTAGCAATGGATTGAAAAAGGCTCTTAATTTTACATCCATACCTGGAGTTACATAAATAGTATATTAACTAAACCCAACCCAAATAAAATAAAGATAAAATAAAACTATTTTAAACTGTGCAAAAAAAAACATCCTCAGAAATTAACTTAGTCACATTTTTCGTGCGTACATACAGGTTTATGCATACGAAATGTTTAATAACTTACATAAAAAAAATCATGGCATCAACCAGAATAATATAATAATTTCCAAAAATCGGTTAATAATAAATACGTCACACTAAATTTTTAATTTATTTGCAACACGCTTCATCATTACCTTAAAACATTTACTCCGATGTTCCAAAGAATATAAATTGAAGGACCTATATAACAAATGATCTCTGTTTGCACCTTACGGAACAAGATTGAATATACAAAGGGAACACAACAAAGGTCTGTCTTTATCTCACGGAGAAACTGTCATTCAGTTACTGCTAAACGATTTTCAACCTTAACACCTGGTGTTTGAATTCACTTTGCTGTTATCTCACTTAGTAACTGTCACTGGAATACTGTTACGCGATTTTGAATCTTAAGACTAGGTGTTAGAGTTGATTTTATTGTTAGATCGTTTAGAAATTATCACTTAAATATTGTTAGACGATTTTGAATCTTAAACACTGGTGTTTGAGTTGATATTGCTTTGTGTTAAGTCTAATGATGCTAGGAATGTATCAGGATTCAATACGTATGTAGTCCTTGTGAAAACGATTGCTGAAGTTGTGACGTTTCAGTGTTTAGTCATTAACATTGTTCATCTTTACTGTCAAAAGATGAATAAATAGAATAGTTGATTTAATCAGAATTAAGTTACATAAAATTTTAAACCGGTCAAAAAATAAGCAGTTCGCTGTGATAACTTGTTCCTAGGTTCTGTCGGGTAATTTTGTTATTTATAACCAAGAAGGAAAAAAAATAATGTTTCACTTGACTGTGTACCTATGTTTCTGTCTTTTTTCTAAGTTGGAGTTTCTGCCAGCCTTTGCAAATAGATTCATATGACTTATGAAGACTTTAATCGACTTTAACATAATTTGGGCAAAGGGTAAGTAGAAGAGGTAAATAAAAATATTTATCTCTTTTTTATTTATAAGAAAAAAACCCTTCTGTTTACAAAAAATATTTATCGGAACAAGATCCACTTTTCCACTTACATTCGTCTTACTATTCATCACTCATATCATTCATCTTCAGTCACTGCCTACCCCCAAAATGTTCGCGACCCAATTATAACAACAGTAGCGAAGCGGATTTCCATTTAAATTGAAATACTCGAAGCAAATGAGCCAGTTTTAACTGACTTCCGAACTTTATGTTACGTGTTGTGTATAATCCTGAGTGTAGTATGTATGTAGGCAGTGCTTTGTATGTTAAATTGTTATTTTTAAAAGGCTGCTATTAGCTTCCTATGTAAAAAAATCTTGGATGTTTATGTCCTAATTCCTGGTATCTGATATTGAAATGGTGTCATACACGAAAATGCATGGTTAGTTAAGTTATAATTGTTTATAATGAAATAACTGTATTAGTAATTTTTTTATCAATAAAATCTTTTTAATTTGTTACAATTGGCAATAGTCTAAGATAACTTTCTTTTTTTGTATACCTATGAATACTGAAAATTGGCCATAAAAAAATGCAGGTGTAGATATTTGCTAGGAGGCTTGAAAGTAAAGCTTCACTTACTTTCCAATAAACAAATAATACCTACTTATATAAAGCTAAATAAAAAATAGTTTTTCTATTAATAGTGCTTAACTCTGTTGAAGTAACGAATCGACGTCACATTTATCATTACAAAAAATGCAATAAATAAATATAATATATAAAACCTTTCCGGACGACGCCGCCGAGGCCAGCCCAGGAAGAGATGGCAGGACGATCTACAGTCATACTGCAAGGGTTGGTTCGAGGTGGCACAAGATAGAGACATGTGGAAGGAATTGGGGGAGGCCTTTGCCCAGCAGTGGGACACTATAGGCTAAAAAAAAAAAAAAAGAAACCTTTCATCGCAAAAAGTTGATTGAAACTGAATATTACATCGAGGGGCAATTACTCATTAATGCATATATAAATGAATACCTGCATGATGTCATAACGCATTTGGAATTCAGTATTATGAAGGATTTCCTGAATGCGGTGAATAGCTGATATCATGACGCGTAATGATATGTATTGCAATAAAATATATTTTCGAACTTAAGCTTTTAAATCGACACAGGTCAAAGTACTAGTAAAGATAAATCAAACAAGCCCAAAAATTAGGGGATAAATTATTTTTATTAACTTTTCCTTCATCAGACTAGCTCGATAGTAAGTTTTTTTATCATTTAATTAATTAAGCTTTTTGCGCTGGTGTGCCAGGACAGCCTCGTTAAGTAACACACATAGTAAATTAACAAAAGTAAAAAACATAATCTTATCCTATTATATAAGTATACAAAATTATAGTTTCTTATTATTTGTTAATAGTTGAAAAAAATAAAATAATAATAATGTTTCTTTATTTTTCCACACAATAACAGTACTTATGAATAAGATACCTACATCTATTTAAAAATTAAGTAATATATTATTTACTTATGTCCGTGATCATTGCGTGTATTGGATTCTCTAGGTTGAACATCACCAAACATCAAATAGTCTTCAGTTTATACATTCTTTGACATACAAACCCCAACATTTGACTTTTCCGTGACCCTAAACAACTACAGCCACTTACGTAAAAAATATTGTACACATTTGTATCAATTCAACTTTCTTACCAAAAAAGGACCCCACTTCCGGTACAAATACACCCCAACCCTCTTCCGACCCCAAAAGCCTTCGTGTACCCCAGAAAGCCATTGTACTCAAGATAATTGCCCTCCTGTTAACTTTGCCTTTTGTCGAAACAATTTATTATAGAAATGTACAAGAAAATTGAGAATTTTGTCAAATACCAAAAACTTGGTAAAGCAGCATCTTTGTTCATAAAAAACATGTTTTGATGACCTCATCAAAAAACAGTTTCTTATCATCATCATCATCTCCCTGCCCTGTTCCCAATTTTTTTGTGGTCTGCGCTATAAGTATTCAGCTTCCATTCATCTCTACTACTCGTCATCTCAGCATTCACTCCTTTCTTTCTCATAATATATCATCTTTCACAAAATCCATCCATCTCTTTTCTCCCAATATGAAAAAAAACATCATAAGGGACTACGCATTTAGTACATAAGAATAAAAAACCACTTCAAATTAACGTAGAAATGGCGTAACAAACATACAAAATCACACGGTCGAATTGAGACCCTCTTCTTTTTGAAATCGGTAAAAAATGCATTTACAAAATTCAACGCTCGGTTTTCGATATTTCGCAAACTCTACAATGAAAATCCATTTTGTGAAATTGTTTATGCTTTTAATTATTTCCTTTGTGTTGCTAATTAGTTTGCGGACATTTTAATTTTATTAATAATTAATATATAATGTCATACCGAATATTACCTAAAGGGTCATTAAACTTGCTTTTGTTTTAACTTTAACGATTTATGTTATTTACTTTTTTGAAAAATACGTAAAACATTAACTTATACAAGGATGACGATGAGTTCTTTGACGCCGTTTAGTTTTTTATTTATGTAAGTTTTAATTTTAGTATAGTTAGAGTTTGTTCTTATATTAGATTTAATTGTGTATTAACAGATGAATTATGAAAATAATATAAAAAAAAAACCATAAGTAGGTATAAACTTTTACAAAACATTAACTCACACAAATTGCTTTACAAAAAAATATTGTTTTCAATTTTTGTCTAGGAAAGAAACGTAGCCTAAGCATTGATTTAAAAGGTTTTCTTAAGAAAAAAAAACTTACTTATGAATGGTGCCAAAAATAATGAACTTATGCAATGCAACACTAGAGGAAAAATAAAAAAATATACACTAATGTTTATATAGTCCATAAACGTTTATTTATTAGCAAAAGATATGAATATTTTTCATATCAAATAGGACTCTACCAGTCTTTTTTACACTATCAGACAATGTCCTCTTAAAAACAAATAGCCCTAAAACTTTATATTCACAAAACATTCATCCGACAATTTGTCGTACTCAAAGAAAAAATATTGCTTTGTGACGTCATCTAGACCTTTAAGCTACATTTACACTACGCAACTATTTTCATCAAAAAAGTTTTATACAAAAATAAAATCCTGGAAAAAACTAATACACTTTCAACAAAACCCAACGTAGGCAGAGTTTGCACTATGGTAACGAGACAACTGGTGAAAATACTATATTTCAAATACCACAATACAATAAAACCATAGAAAATAAATACCAAACCAGACACAGAAAATAGTCATCATCAATCACAGAGATTTGTCTTGGATGAGAGTGAAACCCACGACCTGCTTTTGCAGACTGGTTCACTAACCACTACACCAACAAGCCAGGCTTAATAAACTTTAAGATGTTTTTGTTGATCTGTCGCTAAGTTTCATCTTGAAATGAGTGGAACATAATGAAAACCGGTGTCTTTGCTATTTGACCACAGAGCACGTCAAATAAGTAGGTATTTACGATTTTTAAATTCGAGACATTCCAAATGAAAACATATTTATTTACCTTAGGCTACAAAATAGCACTTATCAAGCGTCAAAAATTATTACAAAAGGACAGCACCCTAGGGGTCGGTTCATATTCGGCGGAAAAGGCAGCACGCAACATCGGCCGCGCAACGCCAGAACGAGAAAACACACAACAAACCATCCAGCCTCTCACATCTGACGCACCAACGCGTCGTCAGGTCAGTCTGAAAGGCCGAATGCTCCATCATGTGCTGCCCGCCCCGGCGCCACGCGACCGAGAACACGCCAACACCGCCAGATATGATCCGACCCCAAATCGCCCACCATTCACCGCTTCCTAAGTACTTTGGCTGAGGAGAAAAAACGGCGCAACAAACTCCCCAGTAGCACGCTGTCTGTTTTAGTGACCATAAGTGTAGTAGTGTAAAAGCAACCTTACACGAGTCAATATATTCGGGCATTTCATGGTTATAACTCAAACATTACGGTCGGTAGGAACAAATGACGTCATCAATCGTGGCCAGCCTTAAGGTTATTGTCTCGTAACGTGACGTCACTGATCAGGTTTGATGGGTTTCTGTCAGTTATGGCATTTGAGGCTTGAGTTTAGTATAGTTAGGAAATATAGAGATTTATGAGTACTTTTTTTTGCCGAGTGTAGATGAAGTTTAGTTTGATTTAAAGAGAATGTTTATTGTTAGGATTTACAAAAAAAACGACGTATTTAAGGTTTAAAATTTTGAGTTTTTACTTTAACTTTTAAGTAAAAATTTAAATAAGAGTTTCTCGTAACTAACGTTCCCATTTTACTTTCCTTTTAGCGTGTTCTGTAAAAAATATTTATCTCCTAAAATAATTACTAGAATATATTAATAGAATTTGTATGCAACGATAAAATTTAATTAAGTCTTCTAAACAAATTCGTATTTTATTTTCTTAAGTTCTTACACTTTTCGACGTGACTGTAATCACAAGTGTTGTCCTTTCTTTAAATTCATCAAAATATATGCAAAACAACAAACTTTGTTTATTCCTTTTTTTATAGTTATTGCAAATATAATACAGGAATAATTATTTATTTAAACACGAAAAATATTGAGTCAATTCTTTAAATGCTTGTAGTTTATGTTGGAATTTTCCGCATTCATCAGCAATCGCTAAATGTGTTGGTAAGCGCATAACTCAATAACGCCTGGACCGATTTCGCTACTTCTTTTTTTGTTGTGTTAGTTATTATCAGGAGAAGGTTCTTATGAAAGAAAATAAATTTGAAAACTGCGCGGGACAAAAATTGCTAAAATTAAGTTATCCTGACCTTTGTTACGATAGTGATTTGTTGGATTCATCTGCGCCCTAAATAACATAAAGGCACCGGGAACGCGACCTAGGTATTCATGCGGGAGAAACCGCAGGGCACAGCTATTAATTAATAAAAGGAATTATCTTTTTATTTCTTTAATTTCTTTTTATACCACGTTTATGAAGTGGTTCGGTGAAAGCGTAACAAACATGCGTAATAATATATTGTAAGTACAGATAATCAAATATTACGTCATTATTATTTACAAATGTACAAATGAAGACAAAAACATCATAATAAATAGATGGAACTAAACTCTAACAAAATAATCAACTTTGTAAACAACTAAAATATCTAACTAATTAATGGACACTAGCTCTCTATTATAAAATACAACTTTATACTACATTAGAACATACATTTTATCTAAATTGCTTTAAATACTTTTGCTCATAAATGATGGCTTTGTTATGTATTTTGAGCAAATAGTCGGCCATTTTTTTTCTATTATTTCTGTTACTTTTACTTAAAAGTAAGTGTAAAGTAAGCGTCATCATTTCTTGTATCTTCTTTAAATGTCTTGAAGAGTCTTTTGGAAAGCAGTGGGTCAACTACAGGCTGATATTTTATCCTTACTAACATTATAAATGCGAAAGTTTGTTTGGATGTATGGATGTTTGTTACTCTTTCACGCAAAAACTACTGAATGGATTTTAATGAAACTTTATAATAATGTAGATTATACATCGGAATAACACATAGGCTTTAATTTTTTTAAACAATTACACACTAAAGTATTACACACTTCCTTATTGATTTCAACAAGAAAAAAACTAACACGATGAACCAAATCAAACTTCAGTCTGATTGATCTGATGATTGATGAAATCTGGATGACGTCGCGCCTTTAGTTATCTACACTCATTGCACATTTCGCTATCGCTTATCAAGATACGTAATAAAGGTCACTACTGATAATAATATTCTGATGCTGGTTATCCGGGCAAGTTGGAAAGCTATTAAATAGTTTTAATGGCGTACTGTTATGGTGCCCATAGAATTATATCGGTCTATTGATTACTGAAGTTTGGTGAGATCAACGTTATGACGTCATAGTCATTTGTACTGATTATGATTAGTGAACGATAATACAATTATTGAGGGGTATAAAACAATTATACCATACAACTATACCAATATAATAAAGATAAAGGGTTTTCTTGTTTGAACGGGATAATCTCTGTAACTTGTGATGAAAGAAAGAAGGAAAGAAGTGGAAGAAAGTCTTTTCATTTGAAAGCTTTATTCTCGATGAAGGCTTTAGCGTCAAGGTACTTGAAACTTCAGGTAAAGATAATGAAAACATAAAAAATACTAATTGAAAAAATTAACAAAATTCCAAAATTACACGAATATTTCATGTTTAGGAATTAAGAAAAATATGTAGGTACCTTAAAAGGAAACTCAAAAGAGCTTATAAATAATCTTAGGACAATCTAAAATAATTACTCAACCAAGAAACCACTACAATAAAATACAACTCAGTTTCCGAAACAATAAAAATCTCCGCCCAAACGTTCCACTCACTAACTCTGAGACTAAAGAATTACCTTTCTTAGAAACCTTACTAAAATACTAAATACATTTCCCTGCTAAAATAGCAAAACTTTCTTATATAAGAAACAAAAAACGCAATATATATCGGAGGTTTTCCGACATATTTTCTTGAGAATCGAACCGTAAAGCGTAGCGCCGTAGCCTCGTAGACCCGTAGCCGCGTAGCTTGTAGCCAGCTCGTAGCAAGTAAAATATTCCTTTTCATATTACGTATACGTTGATATTCTTGAACGTAGATAGATTTAAACTATGATTTAGGTAAGTTCGTGGGGTATTTGGAGAATCTAGGTTCTATTGAAAGGTTTTTGAATTCCTTAGATCTTTAAGGCTTTTGTGAGTACTGTATATTTGGCAAAATATCTAATATAAAAAATCTGCATTACTGAGTCAAAATGAATTACGTAATTTTAAAAACTATACTCATATTACACCTACATAGAAAAATGTATCATATAAGCAATTTATAGATACTTTATTTGGTGATCTGAATCACAAATTATTTAATTGTTTTTCTTTCTTTTTTTTTTTCTTTACAGAAAACACTATATTTGGGTCTATTATATAATAATATATACTCTTTGAGTAGTCCTTGCTGTCAGTGTCAAATATTTTAATTTAAAAATGAATTCTCGAGGGTAATTAGAACCTCCTTTTTTGAAGTCGGTTAAAAATCGCAAGTTATTCTTACCCATACAGTCACAAGGAAAAATTACTTGAATATAAGTTTGGAACAACGATAAAAGTATTTTACAACTCTCTTATATTTGTAACAAGTGTTGAGTTTTGAAGTTCCGTGTGAAAAGCTTTGGCTATAAAATGGAATAACTGCTTCGGAAAGTCCTTTATGGTATGTAAGGCGACTACAGGAAGGTAAGAAAATATGTTAGGGTAACCCCATGGAAACTGGGGTATTCAAAAGCCTTGCAAGCTTGGTTACAGCAATTTTACTATGAAAATGGTTGTGGAGTTCAGATAGGCAGTTGCTTCTTGTATAATACTGTATTGAGCTGAATTTGGCTTTCTAAAATTATGTTAATATTTTGGTGTTGCTTTTCATCTTGTTTCAGATAAACTTTGTTAAATGAAAGTACAGAAATGACAAAACTTGTTCATGGTAAATAACCTATCTGATTTAAATAAAACTACTTTTACGGACTTTTCTCGGTTAATTTTATTTTTTATTTATTTAAATATTACACTATCCTTACAGGTATACAATGTGTAATACCCAATGCGAAAATGTTGGCATACATAGTAAAATTAGAATTAAAATTGCTACACAACTTAAAATTGAAAATAAAAATATACCTACACTTAAAAAATAAAATCAAATACACATCTATAACTTTTATACTATAAGTTATACACAACTTATATTTTGATTGTAAGTCCCGACGTTTGGTCGAGGGCAGACTCAACTACTGAATATCTGATAATCAAAAGTTAGAGACTAAGCTACCCAGTAACCGTCAAAATAACTGAGGAATTACACATTAAAGACAGAAAATCCTGTAACACTTCTAGAAATATCTTTCCCCATTATAAAACATTACACAAAAATAAAGCATAAATAACGCAAAAAAATCTTAAATCTTCTAAACATCTTTCCCCATTATATAACATTTAAAGTTATCTCGTCTATAACATTTGATTCTCATATTTTTCTCACAAGTAACATGAATTCTGAGTTAAATCTAACGCGGCAAGGTAACAAGGCGTCGTAACTACACTTAAGGCTTCACGCTTTGAATTTCATGCTGAAATTTAAAATGGAGGTAAAATGTTGGGTTTCATGTTATCATTGCTTTAACGTATTAATGTTAGGTTTATGTCTGATTGTTGTGAGTTTTTATTGGGTAGCTGAAGAATTGGTTTTGTTGAGATATCTTTTTGATTGATGAAATTTTTCTATAATAATAATAATAATATCCTGGGACATCTTCACACACGGTTATCTGATCCCGAACTAAGTAGAGCATGTGTTTTAGTAACCAGACAAGTGATAAACATACTTATATTTCTAAATACATACATATCATAGATGAATTACACCCAGACACAGATCAAATGATCGTGCTCATCACACAAACATTATGTTTATGTATTGAATAATTATGTTTTTTTACTGTCGGACTAAAGATTTAATTCATCTGGGTTACGTTGTTAACTGTTGCATATAATATACAAGTAGGTACCAGAAATGTATAAGATGTTTCAATGAAGGCACGTTGATATTTTTTTTTATTCGAGCCCTAATAATATTTTTGTAAATTGGTGAAAGCTAGAAAAAACGAAAAGTGATTACAAAAACTTTTCAAGCGTACCTAATCGTCGTATGACCTTTAGAATAACATAATCGTAACCCTCAAACAAAACAAACTTCCCAATAACTATATTAGCTCAAATGTCTTATTCAGGCTAATCTTAAATATCTCACAACTTCTCGGCCTAACTTACAATCTAGATCCAAACTTGTGGTCGCTAAATATTAACTTATTTACTTTATCTTGTTTATACTGGGATTTGCAATCAAGTAATTTGAAATAATAATACGAATATCTAAGAGAAGACTAAATAATAGACAGGATAGTTTGGTCTAGATCTAATTTTAGATGTAGTTAAAGGAGGAATCAGAACTGCACTATATTAGTTGTTTGTTTACTCTAAATTTATAAATCTAATATAAGAACAAACTCTAACTCAACTAAAATTAAAACTTACATAAATAAAAACTAAACGGCGTCAAAGAACTCATCGTCATCCTTGTCAATGGCGGGGAACGTGCCCAGAAGGCTGGCAGCATTGCCACGTTGAATGGCTATGCCGATTCTCTGTGCAAGGAACAAACCAGCCCTCTGATTATTATTAGTTGTTTGCAAATACTATTATAATAATAATATAATATTCTGGGACAACTCACACACCGTCATCTGATCCCAAACTAAGCAGAGTTTGTACTATGGAAACCAGACAACTAAAATACATACATACATATTATAGATAAATTACACCCAGACACAGAACAAATGGTCGTGCTCATACACAAAGATTTGCCCTGGATGGGAATCAAACCCACAACCTCCATAGCAGTCAGGTTCATTAACCACTAGACCTACTCTACGCTAGACTAAAACTATTGAATAATTCCAAGATTTTTTTCATCGATAGCATTTACTCAGAGGTTGTCATTAAAGTCAGTTCCTTTATACATTTACGTTTTAAATAAATGCCATGTTGTGTACATATTTACATAATTATTATCTACTTTATTTTCCCCCATAGTTAATCAGTAAACAATGCACCAAAACCGCAGAAACCAATCGCATAATGCAATCACATTACCTGAGCCCATAGCACTAATTAATTTATTAATTTATATGCAATTAACAGCACGATTAAAGCATAGTATAAGCTTTAGATAAAGATATTAATACGTTTATAAAGATTTTTATTAAAGCTTATTTTTAGTTATCTTATGTGCCAGTTTCTTATTATTTATAATTTTAAGATTCTATTATATTAATCCTATAAATGTTTTTTTAACCGACTTAAAAAATGAGAAGTAACTGAAATTCGACTATTTTTTTTTATGTTTGTTACCTCATAACTTTCGACTGGGTGAACCGATTTTGATATTTTTCTCATTCGAAAGCTGGTGTTTCCAGTGTGGACAGTAGGACCCATAAGAAATTAATCTAAAAAAATCTAAAAACTTACTTTAAAGTAGTTTTTTTTTGTAAGAATAACTTATTTTAGGATATCCAATTATTAAATTTCGTAAAATGTAATTCATTTCATTTCGATACTAGTTTAGTTATGTAACCGACAGCGAATCTTAAATACTAAGTACCTTTTAGTTCAATATTTTAAATCTTATAAAACAAAAACGTAATAACAAGTGACGTCATCGTATGAACACATTTAATACACCCGTATATACCCGTAAATAATAATTAAATTGATGAATAAATAATGTGTGATTAATTATTGTAATTATATGTTTGTCCGTGTTTTAATAATTCATATTTAATTTACGAGCGAAATAATTTAATATTTATCATTTTGGATTTACTTTAAGCTTTAATCTATTATTAAGTAGTATTAAGCAGTGGTTTTTGTTAACCTATATAATATAAGTTTTTCATCAAAAATATATAGTTGGATTCAAACTTAATGGCGGCTCTCAAGTTAGCTACACGCTGCGCAGTACCTCGCCCCGCACCCCCGCTGGCGCATAAGTTTGTTTTAAAGGAACATTACATACCTATAAGACTCATAAACCAAAAAGGACCAAAACAATCTAAAATAAATAACAAACTTCCACTCAAAATACCTCCATTTTCCTAAAATATACACATCATATCAGATTCGCAAATTTGGGATCTGAAATCACCCAACCCGCAGAGCCAGCGTGGTGATCAATGCTCGTGCCTTCTCTATATGGGAAGAGGCCTGTGCCCAGCAGTGGGACGTTTATAGGCTGGATTATTATTATTATTATTTATTTTGTTGTTTTACATAATTTTCTACCATTGCTGGCGAATAAATCAATTCCGCGGGCTTGTGGCCAAAACGAAATTGACGTTACTAAATCTAGACTAAGTACTAATACACACTAAGTTTGTATGGATAAAAATTTACGGACTAATCTACATTATTATTATACATATCAGGACAAAAGAAATGTTAGCTTCAGACTATTTTAGTACCAAACTAAAATATCCTTTTAAGTTAGATATATCTTTCATTCATAGATAATGTCGGTTTCATAAAGGTTTTACAAAACGTACTAATTAAGCTTAATTTCATGTTACATTTGAGCTTTCATTAGTCTTTAGAAATGAGAGGAAATAGATTTTAGACGTAATTTTGTGTTTCATTCAAGTATAATAAGTTTATCTTGAAGCTATAAATTATAAATAAGGTTTTGAAAATATATGTTTATTTGCGCACCTTTTTGACAAACGGAGTGTTAGCCTAAAAATACATTTTGTTTAGGTGAGGTATCTAATTAATTATTTTAGGTGCCAAACTGCTACATAATAATAAAAATACTAACAAGCCTTATTACGATTTGATGACCTCCGTGGCCGAGTGGCGTACGCACCGGTTTTAAAGGTGCTAGCTCTGAGGTCCCGGGTTCGATCCCCGGACGATTCAATAGTAGAAAGTAATTTTTCTACATTGTCTTGGTTCTAGGTGTTTGTGGTACCTTCTTTCTTTCTGAATTCCATAACACAAGTGATAAATAGCTACTTACGTTGGGTTCAGAGCAATGTATGTGATGTTGTCCATTTATTAAGAAATACATATAAATCTAAATGCTTTGACACAGTGTATCAACATTTTTTAAATTAGTACATCGTTGTTTCGAATAGTCACATAGTTTTTAAAGAAAATCTTTATAGACACATACATGCACATACATATAAGGATTTTTAATGCATGTAAACCAAAAATAATCTCTTATCGCATCTACCTATATAATACTTTTTTCTTATTCAACAACAACAATTCAAGAGCTGTAAAAAGTTACCAAATCTAGAAATACACAACTTTAAGAAAAACCAAATTACCTTCGTATCTTACTAAACATTACCGTACTCGAATACTTTCCTTATATTAATTTGACCCTTACGAGACCTTTACCTAACGCGATAAATCACAATCACTGAGGCCTACCGTATATTTCATGAAAGGAATATATATACAGGAACCTAGAAATAGACATAAAATATGTAGCCTTGCGTTAATTCGCATAGATTTGTAAATAGATAAAAAGGCTTTACAAATCTTTTTTAAGTCACCAAAGAAAACTCCTTTTTTATTATGACTACGATACACTTATCCTTTTTCCCTACCAAATATTTTCTTAATCAGGTTTGTTACACCATTTATAACTCAAAAAGAGGCCGATCGATTTTCAGGAACTATAATAATTTTTTGTCTTCGCCCCAGATAACGGAATAACTATAAAAAAAATCGGGAACAGAAACTGGCTATTTACACACGTGAAACAGTGGGGCAAATTTTATAACATAAACAATGACAATGACATTTTGAATACAAAGATTTCTTAATCACATAAAGTAACAAAAAAAAACAACCAATTTAATCCTCCATTTCGTGTTAATTCTTCATCGTTAATTAAGCGTAGCCATTTTAAATGGTGCCTGTGATCTAGGCAGTCTATTTGTTGTCCTAATTGGTAGCACTAGTTGACACTGTAAGCTACGCTACACGCATAAGACTTGCCGCACATTCACGATTGCAAGAATATTTGTCTTAACTGACTTCAAAAAAAGCGGATGTTTGTCATGTAGCTACGTATTGTAATCTTATTGAAACTAAATTGTTTTGTAGATCTCCAGTATATTATTTGTAATTTCCAAATAAAGAAACAAATATATGTTTATTTTTATATTTCTCCGAAAATACCTAACCTATCGCTGGTTTCCAAGTTACCAAGCTCTGTTTCTATCGAGCCTTTTAGCGATACTTTTTTGACCTGACCTAAAGAAAACTGTTCTTACTGGGTAAAACTGACATATCCATGAAAAGACTATATGCCTTGAGCCACTTGATTCGAGGTCGGTAAATAATCTTAAGATCACAGTCAACGAAGTAATTACAACTGTCAGCTCTAAGTAGACTACTTTAACCCCACGATTTTACATGTTTTCTCTTCAATCCAATCAATGTTAATACAGGCATCAACCAAAAAAATCCAAATAAAAATTAGTCGAAAACACGCACCATTCCTTACCACGATTGACCGTACCTGGTCCCAACGATTAATGGTCACAGCCCAATTTGAAATTCAAATCAAAGTCCGCAGTTGTGTTAAAAGATTCAGTGGCACCCCTATTCCGTAGGGCCGACACGTCGACACAATTACAGGGTGCCAGAATGTACGGAATTTGGGACTGAATTTGATTTGGTGTGTAAGTACTTTAGGTTTGAGTTAGGTATTTAAACCGACTGCAAAAAGAGGAGGTTGTTTATTTGGGTGCTTGATGTTTTTTTTTTTATTGTGAATCATTTAAAGACCTATTTTCGTGATTGGTGCATATAATTCAGAGCTTCAAAATCGATTCAGTACTTAGTATAAACATAACATAACATATCATCACGCCTGTATCCCCGAAGGGTTAGGCAGAGGTGTACCAATGTAAACCCACAGTTCGCCGATATGTTTTTAGGTCCCATGTAATAGGGGGCGAGCCTATTGCCACTAACCGGGCACAAATCCAAACTCCGAACTGCTACTGAGAATTTCATAGAAAAACCCAATAACACCTTGGTCGACCTGGGAATCGAACCCAAGACCTCTAGCGTAGCAGTCGCGCTTAGCGCCACTAGGCCAACGAGGCAGTACTTAGTTTAGGTTTTATTAAATTTTAAATTTAAATCATTTTGTACATTATGTGCAATCAATCCCAGTGGAAGGAACTCTTTAAAAGTATCATAAGCCTGTAATAATCCATTGCAGTGAAACTACTCGTAGGTAGAAAAATAACGAGCATAAATCGCTTTGTATAAATTCGAGCTTAAAATATTTAAACAAAAATATTTTGGTATTTTATAAAGGCAAATATCCTCTTTGTTACATAATGGTGAATTTACCAGAAATATGTAACTACTTTCAATAAAATATTTCTAATATATTTACATTTTCTATTCCAGGAAACGTCGGTGAAATATTAAATAATAAATGGCATTGAATCCTATTACATTTTATAATATGCAATATTTATAAACAAAACATTATGTAATATAAATTTTATACATTCATATAATCACGCCTCTTCCCCGTAGGGGTAGGCAGAGACCACTTATTTCCACTTGCTACGATCCTTACATACTTGTTTCGTTTCGTGAACTTCCATATTAATTTTAAATATTAAACTATTTTCTGCCCTAGATTTCTTGCGTGGGTGTCCTTTATAGCCCTAAAGTAACCTAACCATTCTGTGGATCCAAGCCTACCCAAACTAAGTTTCAGCCAAATTGGTTTAGCGGTTAAGCCTTAAAAGCGTAACAGGAGGACAGGAAAACAGACATAGTTAAAAAGGTATGGGATTTCGCAATAGACTAAACTAGCCGTTCTGGTATGTCAAGCGGCGACCGACGCAACACTGACACTGCACTAAAATAAGAAGCAAATATCAAAAATAAGGCAGGCAGTGTTCTTGCATTGATTTTTGTTTTTATTCATTCCATTTCATAAAAAGTTAATTCAGTAACATGTAGTAACGAACAAAGATTATTATATTGGTATTTTATTTCAATAAGAAAAATATGTAGGTACTTGAAGGAACTGTTTTCAATCATTACTTCTAAGCGTTTATAATATCAATCTAGGATTGAAGACAAACTCAATTAAAAATTGCACACTGTATCAATATTTTTAATCGTGACTGTTCATTTTTACGGGACCTCTATTTAAATACAAAAAATAATTTAAAGGTAAAAAAATATTAGTGCATATTTAGGTTTAAATTAGTGACAACCCTAGATATAACGAAGGGACAACACGGCTGTTATAACGAAGGCGGCCGTCTGTCTCAGTCTATTGGCTAGGGCTGTGAAGCACCGGCATTAATCATAGAGGGGAATTTGTGAGGTATTGTCCCTGGTCGGTGGATACTAGTTTTGGTACTAAAAGATATTTGTAGACAAGAGTAATAATGGTTCTTTGACTATTTTCAGTAACAGTTTTTCATAAAGAGTAATACATATTTAAAGAATAATAAATGTCTTTTTGACAATATGTGGCATGCAGTACTTTTATTAAAACTTGCAAAATGCTTTTAGTAGTAGGTATATGCCTATTTATTCGTAACAATAATTAACTTTTAGGCATAATTATATTATTTTGGTACGGTAAAAAAATACGATAAAATAAGTCATTTAAAGCACGTAAAAAGAAATCTTTTTTTTTACATGATATATCTCAGTTTATTTTATGTAAATATAAGAAAGCAAAATAAAAATAAAAGTTTGTAAGATCTACTTTTCCGTCCCAAACTACCGAAAAGTACTCTTAACCAATTAAAATTCCTTATAACCCCTACACGGAATTTAGTTAAATTAACGTCAGTCTTACTCCAACGTGAAGCTATTATCAAATTCAATTGTCGACGGAGCGAGGCGAGACTGATTTAATAAGTTAAGTAGTACAAGCGAAGTCGTGTGTAGCGTGTATGTGCTAAAATGTATAGTGACGTCAGAGCCTGAATCGCGCAAGCGAAATTCGCGAAGGTCGAACGAAATGGGTCGAGTTTAAAGGGCATTAAACTTTTATTTGTTTTTTTTTTTTAATATTGTTTTCTGATGTCAAACTAAGCAGAGATTTTGCATGATGTATGCTCTCCTAAAAAGATGTAACTTGTACATTAACTTTTGTAACCTGACAACTGAACAAAATAAATGTTTCAAAATACATACATTATAAGGATAAACTACACCCAGACACAGACCAAAGGTTGATGTTCATCACACAAAGATTAGTACTGGACGGGAGTCGAACCCAGGATCTCAAGTCGAGCAGTCAGGGTCAGGGCCAGTCAAAAATAAGGGAATTGAACTTTCATTTGTTTTATTTGAAGACTTATTTCTTATTTTTTCTTATTGTTCGGGGATTAATGTTTAAGCTAAATATGGTTCTATGAAGTCATGATCGGATAAGACAGACTAAAAACATTTTTAGATTTTTTTGTTTATTCTCAAAGTGGGCGGAAAGAAGGAAAATAATAATATTGATGCGACCTTTTCTTTAAATCGAATCACAATGTAGGCTTTTGTTTTTAGTTATTTTAAGACAATCGTCACAATTGGCCTTTGTGTCAATTTATAGACGGTAAATAATTATGTTTGTAGAGGCAGTTTTCCTTCACGCCCTAAGATGATAGTACATAATTTATCAAGTTTTATTATTTAAAAAAAATCTGTATCGTTTATATGGGTCTATAGGGTTTATAGGGTCTTGTGGTAGTCTTATATAAATTTCATTAAAGTCATTTGACATTCATTAAGAAAAATATTTTTTTTTTAAATCGATCATCCTTTACAAAATATGCACTATAATAGAAACACTTTTACATCACATTTCAATATCGGTTTCTTAGGTTCACGCGAATGTTAGACATTGAAATAAAACTTTTTTTAAGGATCATGTCGCGGGCAGGCATGAAAAACCTGCAAAAGTGTCGAAACCTCGGGACCTAAAATAAGAATAATTTTATTAATTATTAAAATTGTTAGACAGTGCGAAACAGTGGTCTCCAAACTAAGCCAAAGCTAAACTAAGTAAATTAAGCCGCTACATAATCCGTAAAAAATAGTTTTATTTCAATGTCAACATTTTAATTTAAAAATAACAACGTAAACACATCACGACGTTAAACCAACAGGCCACCAGTTAACTTATACACACAATGAAGTAATTCTAGTTTCTGTACTGAATAGTTAAACATGACTACAGTTAGTTGCATGCGAGGAAACACTTAGACTGTTTAGTTAACGTTTTATGTCTTGACGTAGTTAACCTTCGTGTAATGCTAGTGCTTCAGGATGTATAAGGCTTTATGTTGTAGATAAAGAAGTAAGATAAAAGAAGAGTCGCATGACATGTTTTGAGAATTGAAAAAGACGTTTAGCCGTGTCGATCTGATAGAAATCTTGAGAGTTGATAAGTTTGCTACAATATTGAAAATGATAATGCCTTTAAAAGGTTGTGGTGTGATGCGAAGGGAAAAGTCTGAAGATTTTATTTGGAATCAAAACTAAAATTATTTATTTAACTTAGGCTACAAAGTAGCACTTATCAAACGTCCAAATTATTACAAAAAGGACAGCACCCTAGGGATCGGTTCATATCCGACGGAAAAGGCAGCTCGCACATCGCCCACGCAATGTCAGAACGAACAAACACACAACAAAATATCTATTACACTCAATGCAAGTAAACCTTTAAATTAGACCAACATTTACCGTTGAAAACGAAACAGGCAATGCGGCTCCTCTAATCGTTAAATAGTATTGATTACAGAAGAAAGAATTGAGGTTGATCAAAAAGCATTCGATTAATACAATACTAATAGGTACAAACCCAAGACTGAAAGCCGACCTCAACATTAGCTTACTCAAAAACTAGGCAGTAGAAAAAAAACCTTTTAAAATAAATCCAAGAACATTTACGATAGTTCATCCAACAAATAAATAGTAGACATCAAAAAAACATTCTCCCACAATTACACACCAAGAACAATTAACCTTTACCATCCAAAAAGAACAAAAAACTTCCACAGAATTCAATCTTCATTGACGAAACTGAAGAAAAGTGGAAACGGTTCAACTTTTTCTACTGCCAACCAATCCAGGCTGATTGGCTGAAAAAAGAAAATAATTAAGAGCAACGCCAAGCAAAAACTCGTAGGAAATAAATAGATTTTCTGTAACGAAGCGAATAAAATGTTTCAGGACGGATCGCCCTTCGGTTAGATTAATAAGCTCAGTTTATTACTTTGGAAAACCTTCGAGGTTTCTTACGTGGCTTTGTCTTGTCTACTAGCTTTTTCTGGTCAATTTTCACACTATACTAATACTTAGAAACTTTTGTGTTACCATTTTACTTACTTGTATAAATGCAAAATGAACTCGGGACTTTTTGTTTACCTGAATAGCTATAGGCTACTTTTTGCCAAAAATTAATAAACGACACCACTCTTTCAAAGCCGTGGAAAAAGCTAGTGATTTTTAAATATATAAGTAAAATTAGCCCAGCTGTGTAAATTTTGACTTAAAATGCTGAAAAGAACAAACTTTTGAATACCTTTCAGTAGCTACCTAAAAAGTATGTTAAAAGAACCAACTTTAAAGAAATTCTCTACACCCTAAACATAACCACAAGATTTTTTTTACTATATTTTCAATTGCCGAAGATATAGCTTACAACATCCTCCTTTTTCGAAATCGGTTGAAAATATATCACACTTTAGTAGAACCTTCGTTATTAGAAGCCCGCTTCGTTACTCGAGACACGTAAACCAATATTTATTTTGTTCCCAAATATTTGTATTGGGCGCGATTTATTTTGTAAACCATGTATTACACAAACAAAATAAATTGTGGCATCTCAAGTTGGTTTTGTTCAGTTTCAAGCTGTGTTGAAGGATAACTTTTTCATTGATAAGTTTCTTGCAATCTTATGATAAATACAAAATACTTGTCTGTTTGTTAGTTGCATTTTCAGTCGAACACAATTATTGGTACCTATCCAAATATATTTTTTATGAGGCTTTTTACGCTATTGCGAGAAATAAGTCTCGTGAAGTAACACAATTTATAAAAAAAAAACAAGTCATAAGTTATTTGCTCAAAACATAAGATTGTCCAACAGCTGGGCAAACCTTCCAATACCTAGATCTAAGCTAGTCCTGACAGGTCCTAAGTAAATTCTAATATCTACTGGACAAAAATTGCGATCATAGTATCCCCGAAATACCTATTTTACTCTTTTATCCTTAATATTGCTCTGGGGCAGTAAAGGATCTACATTGGTTTTTATTTACATCTGTATTTTACTATGCCTGAACCGATTTCGCCCAAACAACTCTAAATTCACCACAAAGTAACCTTTTCTTCAATAAGGATCTTTTCAGGAAACTGGTCCTCTATCCGTGGAACGAATCCTTGAAGGATTTCCTTTAAAGCCAATTCCATTTTAAATTTAAATTCGCTCGTAAATATAGAAAACAAATTGGCGTCTACCACAGAGTAGATACCTTAGAGTATACATAAGGAACTAGAGTGAGCCTATCAGAGTTTGAACGTAAGCACGAGTGTGAAATGGTTTTGTCATGAATTATGTATGAAGATGGAGCTTGCCGTTTTAAAAGATCTATCTAAAACACTAATATTATCCTTACAATGTCAAAACCATCGATATTTTCGTATATAAGTTTCTCGTTGCGCGAAAATTAACTTATCTGAAAAACGAAATGTACTAGGTTCAGACTAAAAACTGCTCTCGCTTGGCACAAGGGGAAACTACCGATAGTAGCAGTCTATGTATATAGTACGTCAATGCTAGGTACATTGATTCAGTGTGACAAGTTGTGTTGCTGCTCTGTGACTTATGGCCAGAATAATTGTATATGGGACCGTTCATTTGTTTTATGGTTATAGTGGTTGCAGTTTTCTTTGTTTTGAGAGGGTGGGCAAGGAATTGTTCAGGGTAGAGAAAATTTACAAAATAAAATCCTTCTTTGGCAGTCTTTTCAAATTATCTCATCACATAGTTTAATAATCCAGTCAATAATCGTCCCACTGCTGGGCACAGGCCTCTTGACATATGGAGCGAGCATTGATCACCACGCTTGCTCCCTTTCGCGGTTTGGGTAGGCGATTTCAGATCCCACAGTTTTCTTCACGATGTTTTTCCTTCACCGTTTGTAAGAAGTGTCTTAGAATAATTATCAAATAGTTGACTTGAAACAATACGATGAACAAGAAGATACGAACAGTGCGATTACAAAATAAAGAAAAATTACATAATTTTTCTGCATCACTACTGATGCATCTACAAGCATCTACATGCTTATTGAAATATTAAACTAACTAAAGTATACTATTTAGCCACCCTTGTAAAACAAGTCAAGAAAACTCATATACAACGCACGTAAAATTATTAACCTTGCTGTAAACAGTAGGTAAAGTAGAAAATATAGCAAAAAAACTTAATGTATCGACTTGTATAATGATCGTGCATGTTTTCTCTTTGCAAACATTACTGACAACCGATACAAGAGAGAAACATTCAAACGACGTCATTTGCTTCTCAAGTGCTTTGCAATGTGATATGATGGTGGGGAAATATGGGACAGGTTTTATTTACTTTAAAAAATGTCTTGTATGTCGACACAAAGTAATGGAAACGAGTAGCGTAGTATTTTGAATGGGAAAAATAAAGTTGTGTGTGGAAACTTTATTTTATGTATTATACATTAAACATTTATGTACAAATACATATAATAGATAAAAAAACAATACATTTTTAAAAATTGTGTACAAAAGTGCCGCTTATTGCTTAAGAAATCTCTGTCAGCAGACCTGAAAGGTAGAAGTCGTGAATATTGGCAGTCATTGTGTGCGACTCAATTAACAACAACGAATTTATGTTTAAAAAAAACACATATTTTGTTTTAAATCAGTTCAAATAGTAATTACGTGCATTGAACTATTTAATTATTTTTTTCTGAAAAATACTCATAGCTTTTTCTAAACGTTAGGGACGTATGTATTTTAATTACGTAGTCCTGGACAAATAATAAACATTGCTGATGTGCTTTAAATTGATTTACTATTTTATTTGTAAATATTTTTATTTACTTTCAATTTATTTACATTTTATAATATTACGAGTATTTGTGAAAAGAACACCACAAATAAAACTGCATAAATTCAGTATTTTAAATTGTGTGTTTTGTAACGCATTTTTTTTTTGTCGCTGGTAGTATAATTTACTGCTTTATTTTATAAAAATATATACCATTAGTGTCGTATATGTTTTGAATGGAAACATCTTAAACGCCCATCACTTTACCATTAAATTTCCTTACCACAAAGATCTTACAAAACTACTTAAACCCATTTTTCGTCTATGATGTTACAAACAGCAAATTGCATAGTGCATTGTAACCTGCACTATGCAGTAACGCACTAGCAACGGTTCAACTCGTTCTACTTGACAAGATGCATGCAGTGCGATCGTTTCGACGTAACCACTTGTAACCTGAAGTGTAGTAAGAGCTAGGGTTGGCAAACACAAGTTGTATATTTTTTATGAAAGCTAAATCTTTCATAAAAAATAAGCCTGATTTTATAACGTGAGTTATATGGCAGGTAACACAGGAATAAAATATCCCTTGCGGGAATTTAAAGCCATGGTAGATTATAATATAGAAAACTTATTGTTTTCGAAACATGAAAATATTTGGGTTGTATTCTTATACACATACAATTATCGTAATAACAAGTTTGTCTTGTTGTGCTTTTCGGTAACAACCTATAAAATAATATTTACTATTAAAAAAAAAACATATCAATAAACGCTACAAGAAAATAGAACGTATCTTCAGCTAGTAAATTTGTATTTGTTTATTATATTATGAATCGATTAAGTAAGAGACAACCCTAGCTAATCTAGTTTGTTGCTACGTCACAATTTATCTTCACCCCAGTTTAGTAACGGGGTGGGCACTGTGAGGTAGGTTATTGCTAGTATTAATACAGAAATTATATTGTTTTGGAAATAAGGAACTTCGAGTGAATATAGTTCTGCTAAGCTTTGTTAATAGAATATTCTTTTAATAATAAAATTACTGTTGGTATACGACTAATTTAATAGAAAGAATTAAACTTAGGGCCTTAGTACTACAGTTTAATAATAAGAATATGTGCATTATAGAAACATAAATATTATTATTGACTATAGTGTACTTGTGAGTTGTGACAGATTATCACAAGTCCGAGTAGGTACGTTATACGTGTAACAGTATTTTTTTAGACAAAGAGAAAACTTAAACATTTTTAACATATAAGAAAATATCTCTAAAACCTAATAGTTCCTACAAGCAATATCCACCATTTAAAGATAAACAGCTGTGATAGTAAATATATTTTATTTTCACAAAAGAAACCTAATCTACGAAATAAATGTACAATTAGACACAAAATGGACATACCTAAATCTAGGGTCAACTCCTGCGGTCAATATAGACGCCATTTTATTAGGTTTATTTAAGAATATTGTCCTGCAATTGGGATTAAGGTTAGACTGGGTAGATGACCGCATGATAGTGTTAATAATGATATACGAATATGTACTTTATGACCTTGAGATACAAGTGATTTTGAGTTGAAAGTGCTATGTGTTAGGTTTATTTTAAAAGTATAAAATGGATGCATACAAAATATGTTTATAATCATAGCTTTGGATATTATTTCAACCTCAGTCAAATCAAAAAGTATTAATTTCTAATAAACCTCAAAATCTCTTTGATATATAAAATTAATATATATGAATGTATCTGTACTCCTCATGGGTAGTGTCAAGTGATAAAATGTCTCTCATAAGAAAACCCCGAAAAAATTACAAGTTTTCATTTAATAAATAATCAAGACGTAAACATTTACTAAGTACTTAAATAATCCGAAAATTAGAGCTGTTTTGTAAATTCGATAATTAAAATAATCTACACCGATTTATATTAGTCCAAGCAGTTGACAGATCAAACACCAAATTTTACGTTTACATCACACCCTATCTCAAAACACCTACAAAAAAACACCAACACAAAAGAAAAAAGAAAAAAAGATAGAATGTCTCCAATAAAAAGGAAAACAGTGAAACTCGCTGACTCAGTCATCTGGCTACAGATCAATATAAGTTGGCAGGTGCGCCCAAGTACTTCCGAACTTTGTCGCAGATATAGTGACACTGGATGTGATGTTAAAAAGGAGATTTTGAAATAGGTTAGATTTGAGGAATGATATTTAGAGTAGGTAAGAGATTTTTAAGGGGTAAAGAACGGTGTGTTTGTTAGTATAAATGAAAAGTGTTGTGGTAGTTTGATGTTGAAAGAGTTTTTAATTAATGTAAGAAGAGGTCCTAAATTTAATATGTATGAATGAAACGGCAATAGTTCACATTTTATAATTTGTTAGGGATTATTAACCATAATATACACAATTACGTATGTGTTTGTCAACAAATATCTCCAATTTTTTTTTAATCTAGTTATTTGTTGTGTTCAATATTTGTTTCAATTTAAAGAACAGTGTCAGATTCATCAAAATGTCTATTGTGTAATTTATATGTGTTTTTATATGCACACAAAATTGCATACAAAACATTTACGAACTAAACGCATTACGTTCTAAGTTTAAGTTAGATGTGAGAGGCACATCCAGTAAAGCTTATATTTTCAAAATCTTAATCCGGATCCCGCAATATTGCCTTCACAATAGAAATACAAACGAAAATATGATTTATTTCTTTGTGTTAAAACACAGAATGCATTGATACAGAATATTTACTTACTTCGGCAAATTTATTTAAGGCTCTGCAAACATTTATTTATTACCTTTCATTTTTCTTAATTAATCTTAAGTCGGTAAGCTTTGAAAGGTGCAAAACCGACGATATTATTTTTGAGATTAAATTGTTATTTACTTTGGTTAAGAAAATCTTAGGACTTATTTAAAGACGGTATTTAAAAATCATAATCAATTAGTCTTGTATCCTCA
Source organism: Autographa gamma (assembly GCA_905146925.1). Lineage (NCBI taxonomy): Eukaryota > Metazoa > Arthropoda > Insecta > Lepidoptera > Noctuidae > Autographa > Autographa gamma. The sequence continues at coordinate 2,897,247 of LR989875.1, forward strand.
AATCTTCTTTCACTTTTCGATACTACAGAAAAGATTACAATTTCACGACCTTCATGGTCGTACGCATCGGTTTTAAGGTGTCGGTTTTCTGAGTTCCCGAGTTCGATCCCCGGACGGGTCAATGTAGAAACCAACTTTTCTACATTGTCCCGGGTCTAGGTGTTTGTGGTAACTTCGTTGTTTCCGAATTCCATAACACAAGTGCTTTGGCTACTTACTTTGGGTTCAGAACAATCTATGTGATGTTCTCTGTCTTAATTATTTATCGACATCGCCTTAAACCTACATTAAATTTAAAACCTATTTTTTACCATTTTCAACAAGAAACAAAGACCAAATCCATTAAACAAAGCGACATAAGTTAACCGATACATAAAACAAAGACTTGTCGAAGTATCGATAAATATGTCCCATCCCTAACGCGAGTCAAAGCCACGATTTTACACGTCACTAGCTTTCAATCAACTCGTTCGATTTTCTTCGTTACGTCATATCTTGTATTTTAGCAATGTAGTAACTTTGACTTGTTTTCCTTTTTAACCGACTTCACAAAAGAAGGAGGTTCTTTTTCGTCGGCACGTATTTTTTGATTAAGAGCTTTTTTTAATTAGATCTTTATTCCTGGCATCAAAAACTAACAAAGTAGTGTTTAATCAAAATATAACTAACTTTATGTTTTTTACTAAACAAAACTTTTAGATAGTAAACAATATTTAAGAAGGTGAAATCAAATAATATTAATAACAAAAGGCAATTTACCCTAAATACCTTAAAGATCAAATCTTAAGTAACAATTACTTTTAATTACACTCTCAAGGAAAACGTGACTTTTTCTAACAAAAAATTAAGTACAATTAAATTATAACGACGGTTTAATTATAATTATTTAATTACTTACAACTTGTTAAGTCGTGCTCGTTATATTTACCTGAAAACAGAAATATAAGTTTAGTAAATAAAGTGAAAATTAATTGTTTCTTAATTAGTTAAATACAGGAAAAGTTTTCTAATTAATGTTGGTATAATGAAATTACACATCGAAATTAACAACTTTTTTCAAGGTCTTGTCCAGAACAAATATTGGTATACATTAAATAATTCTAACAAAAATGTCTAAATAAGACTTATCCGGTTTCTATTTGATTCATAAAAAAAGCGAAGCAACAAAGGAAGCACCAGCTTTCAATTAAAAAAATAATCTTCAATATCAAGTGGTCTTAGCTCCAATACTGAATGGTGACATGAGTCGCACCCAATGATATTTTAATAAACAGATATGTTATACACATACAAAACAATCGAAAAAAGTGTTCCGCGCAGCGCGGCAGCTACCTAGCGAAAGAGATAGCGCGATAAACCCCATAAGAAAAAAAGAGACAAATAGTGTTGTTGTTAATGGCAATACGTCCCAATTAGGACGTTTTCGAGTCTTCACGATTGCACGCTTATAACATATCTGTTTATTAGAATATCATTGGTCGCACCCATATTCGTTGGTTGTCGTGAGTACAAAGCGAAAGGGGTCAAGGACCACACGGAAAGCGCCAATTTTCAAGTAAAAAAAACTTCAAAATCGGTTTAACCAGTAAAAAAAACTGAGGGAACAAAAAATAGTAAAAAATCATCCTCTTTTTTTGAAGTCGGAAAGAGAAATTAAAATATATTAATTATGTCATTTTATCATGTGTAATTAATAAATACAATTTATAATCTTTTAAAAATATATCAATAATAGTATGGAAAGACCAAAACTTTTTCGGTAAAGTCTTTTAATTTATTTTAAGACAGTTTACCACAAGACCACATTTACGTAACACACTGTATATTGGTACTTTAAAATCGAATAAGTAACCTAGTCTGACTCGAGAATTCTACATATGAGTTCAATTTAAATCTGATATAAGGATCTTCTATCAATATGAAACGCCTAACCTTTGACAATACTGCAATTTGAGTGCATCGCACTGGGTCATTGTAAGTGCAGAATTTATTTCAGTTGTGATGAAAATGTGAGGGAAACTTGTTAAGTTCGAGTCGCGTTTGGATACGATGGTTCCGTACCTACTGTTGGGTGATATATAAAACTGTTTTAGTTTTCAATATTTTTGGGAAAGAATTTGAAGGTTAAATCTCTTTTTTTTCATTTCCCATTTATCTATTACATAAAGCATGCAAGTATATTGGCTTAGTATGTATAGTGAACTAACTTTTTCCATGTTTGTAGTATGACGACCATTTTGGAATTCGCCATCTTGGTTTTTATTATGTATTCTTACAGTGCAGTGGTCCAAAAACACACTGTTAAAAATTTTACCGTACTTATTACGGTTCAAGAGCTTACAGCAAGCTGTCGAACAAAGGAATGAAGGAACGGCTAGACGGACAGACAGACTGACATACAGATGAACAAACAGGTAGATGAGAAATAGAATCTCGCTCCTCCCGCCCCTAGAACAAGCTAGCCGAAGTCAGTCGAGTCAGCCAAAATAGCAATAAAAATACGTCCTTAAATAATAAAAACTTAGATCCAGCCATCCCTTGTTGTTTTGCCCTATTAAGATTAACGCAACGCACTAAGTCGAGGTCCGAACCCCGCAGGTGGTGCCCTTAGAAGACGTTGCTGACGTAGTTAGTTATTTCTATTGCTCTGGCTGGAGGCCTTAAGATCCTCGCCAAAAGTGCGGGGAAGCAGTCAAAGCCTGCGCTCAGGCAAAGATCTCGACCAAAAAAAAAAGAATCTCGTTTGGAAAAAAATGTTACGGATCCCTAAAAAAGATGAAAATATCGGTTCAGCTCAAATGTTTTCATCCTAGATTGATGTATTGTTAGCGTTCGATTTTAAATGAAAATGGTTTTGTTGTCTTTCTGTTTGTTTCACGCATTTGAAGAGTAATTGTCCGAGTAGACTTTGTTCTGACAAATGTTTTTGGATTTGTTTTGATAATTTTTGTGTTGTAATCTGAATGGAAATATAGAAATGATTACCGAAATTGATTTGAAAGACAAAAGAAATATTTTGATGTTTTTAAACTGTAAAGAAGAATAAATGGGGCGAGTCTTATTTAGCGTACAAAAGGTATTTATTGCTTTTTTTTTTTAACAATTTGCCTTTTTAAATGTTTTATTGTTTTATAGACAAATTTAAAAGAGATAATTAAGAATATAAGTTTGGAAGTAAGTGATATTTATGGCATTTTTTTAATAGCCTACATGTGATCCCACTGCTGGGCGAAGGCCAAATCTTATTTACTTTACTATATAAATAAATAAATAATTACATCATCACTGTAGTAAACAATTTGCCGAATACAACATCCTTAAAGTATAAACTAACAATATTTCTTATCATCAAGTTACGTCAAAATTGTAAACAAGAATTCATTTTCAGAGACTGTTTGTATTTCAATACTACCTGTACTATGATATCTTAAAGCTAGAACAGTCGCCAAAGTCGAAGCGAGACGCCGCTATATGCATTGTAGAGCGCCATCTCTCTCCCACAACGACAATAGTTCTTCTTTAAGGTCTCGTTGTAGAGGTACTGATCTATTTTCTACAAGTTTCCGATAAAGATATTGGATCTCAAAACATCAAAGTTCAGAGCAATGTTAATCATGACAAGAGCACTTCTGCTGGAATTTATAAACTTTCTAGGTAGAGTTATTTTGCAAGACTTGTACCTAATCAATCTGGACAGGGATGCTATGATGATACAAGATTAGTTTCTGAAGTCAAAATATACGTAGTCTAGGTTATCAATCTTGTTTTCTCTCACTGAAGTATACATCTATAAGATACCTAGGTACGCCTATTGTTTTTTTTTTTTTTCGTATAATAAACCCATTTTTATTTTCAAACAGATTGTATAGTTTAATTATTCACTTAGTCTTTAGCAGACGAGTCCTAGAATGGAAACCGCGGCTCGGCAACCGTAAGGTTCGCTGGAAAAAGTTCGCTGGAGGGGACTGGATGCGGAAGGCGGAGGACCGGGTGTTGTGGCACAAATTGGGAGAGGCCTATGTCCAGCAGTGGACAACTGTGGGCAGTGGCAATGATTGATGATTGATATTCTTTTTTAATAAAGATGGAAATGATCCAATATAATAGTTATTTTTGACGATTGATAAAATCTGGCGACCATACTCGTTATACAAGTGAATAGCAAACAGCTTATTTTCTGAAGGACTTTAAGATCCAGTTATGTTTTTGTAAAATTGTAAACTCTGTTCTAAATCCTAACCGAAAACCAGGGTTTTTTTCCTATGGGCATACCATCTACGAATTGATCATATCAACCAGAAATACTTGACATAAAACTTCTAACATTTCCCTAAACATTACAAACTTAATAACATAATAATATAACATATCATCACGCCTGTATCCCCGAAGGGGTAGGCAGAGGTGTACCAATGTACACCCATAGTTCGCCGATATGTTTAGGTCCCATGTAATAGGGGGCCTATTGCCACTAACCGGGCACAAATCCAAACTCTGACCTGCTACTGAGAATTTCATAGAAAAACCCAATAACACCTTGGTCGACTCGGAAATCGAACCCAAGACCTCTAGCGTAGCAGGCGCGCTTAGCACCACTAGGCCAACGAGGCAGTTACAAACTTACCTTCCATAATCCACGTTCACAACACTCACTAAATGTCTTAAAACCTTAAAACTAACTAAACATGCAAAAACACTTGACTGTACACTAAACAGGCACTAAAAATACCATTTCTTCCGTCCCCGAGGCTTACTATTTGTCGAACAAAGGCTTGACCCGGCTTCTGCTATGGAACGTAAGCGAACTACATTTTTTCAAGCCGTATTTGAATGAGGCTTTTTATTACTATTTTTTAGATTGGTGCCTATTTTTAGAAGTCTTGAAGTTATAGTAGATCTTAACCGACTTTAGAAGAAGGTTCTTTATTGGACTGTAGTTTGATTTTTGTATGTTTGCTACGCAATAGGCGGCACTTATATTTTATGTTCTTTTTACATTTATGTGTAATTATTTCTCTATACTTGCTGACAAAATACCAATTGTAAAGGCCGATTTCATTGTTGTATAATAGTTAAATATGTTATTCATCTATTTACCATGCAAAATGTGAGTAAGAGTCGATGTCGAAATTACTTAAAAAAAAACTAAAAAGAGGTTATCTAGCATTAGTGGTTTAAACTTAGGTGACTAATGTAGGACCTTACTCACAGTAAAAGATATAGTTTTAACAGTTAACATCAAAACTATTCAACAGTTTAGCGGAAAAAAAGGTCGACCAAGAGACATATACACAGAATTAAAGTTTCGTGTAGAAGTAAATACCTTTTTCGCAGTTAACTGCGGTAGACCTTTACCCTAACTATTGCATTATTTGTGCGGGTCGGGTTCAAATTAATTCCCTTTCTAATAAAGGTAAATATTAACCTTTGCTAACTCCCATTGTGAAGTTAAAAGTAAACGAGTAGGAAAACAAAACTCTTCTTGTTTGAAAAGTATTTTTATAAAACAAAATAAATAGGAGTTGACGGAATGATGTAGAAAAGGTTGATACAATGTTTATGTTCCGTACATGTTGTCAATTTTATTGTTATTGCACATCGATATTTGATTGATACTGAACGTTTATAATATAGATACTAGTCCCTACATACGTGTAAGTTCCACGTAGATGTATGTATTTGAGATGTATGCATTCCATGTAGAAAACCTATGCATTTCTAATGCATAGGTTTTGTTTTTAGTTGTTTTGAGCATTTTGATACCGTGGTTGTAGAAATATTTGATTGTCACCTGTGGAATGACTGCTAAGCTGTTTAAATAAATATTTATTTGTAATGACTCTTACAACAATTTAACTGTTTTAAGGACATATAAATAAACTTTCTTATAGAGGTTTGTTAAATAATATAAATATTAAAGTCATCTCTTAAAGACACACAAACAAATTTTTGGTTGTTTTACGAACAAACACTAAAATAAGTTCTAAAATTTCGCACAATCCGCGTTTCACAATTCACATACGGTACACTAAAAATTAGAATCATATATGAGTTCCCAACTTTTCTACTCCAAACAAAAGTTGACCTAACTCTGAATGCTATTGAACAAATGCTAGAATATTTATATTTTAAACTTTGTCTGGACAAAAGGCCTGAAACCAATCGCCATGTTTTTTCAGTGAAAATATAACAAAGGGACTTTTGAAGCCAAATGGCGTGTTCGTATTACTTTTTATGCTTGATTTTGAATTTAGGTTAAGATAATAACGGTATTTGATTGCGTAGTTAAAGATTGAACCTAATTTATTCAAATATAAGAACAAACTCTAACTATACTAAAATTAAAACTTACATAAATAAAAACTAAACGGCGTCAAAGAACTCATCGTCATCCTTGTCAATGGCGGAGAACGTGCCCAGAAGGCTGGCAGCATTGCCACGTTGAATGGCTATGCCGATTCTCTGTGCAAGGAACAAACCAGCCCTCTGATCACGAGTAGATTCTACCAAACAATATATTATATTTGTGATTTAAGCTAAAAACGACCTTCAAACCGCGTTTCATAAGTAGTAGTAGTAGTGGTCCTAGTGGTGGTGGTCCGCTAGTTCAGAGGGCCCCAACAAGTTTTTCCCAAGCCGGCCGGTCCCGCGCGATTCTTCGAGCGTCTTCCCAATTCATTTCTTCCTGAGCTCCATGTCCACCGATCTCCTCGTTTCATATGTAGTGGCAATTAATTTTGTTATTAGCATTTCCATAAATTAGATAAAATTTGACTTAGGATAGTCTTTGAATTTTACTTTACAAAAATACGATTCAACATCACTTAAAATATAAGTACTAACTCTTAAAACTAACTATATAATAACTGAAACTATACTAAACCAAAAACATAATTATAAACAAATGTATCCTAAAGTTGAGTTTCAATGCAAAACTTTTCACAGCAAAAAACCAACTAAATTGACAGCCTCCCTCTTCGATAAAAAAAAAACATCTTGACCACAACAAAAAACGGCGATCCATCACAAAAACTAAAGAAAAACTGCGGGAAAAGGGAGAAGCATTATTTATATCTTCTCTCCCACAAATACAAGAACATTGAATAAGATAAAACATGTCAAACTTGTGGCGAGTATTTATCATCATTGATGACGTCATTTGTCTAACTGACCCTTCGGTGGTCGACGCTACGGGAATGCATACAGGGGGGTGAACTAAGTTATAAGCGGTGAGCGGAAATATTCTTTGATGTAAATACACCTACTAAATGCTTTCGTGACTTACTACCATACTCAGAGACAAAGGTTTGTCAAAAGATTTCTTATTAATCAACGATTTCAATTAATCAACTTTTACACTCGTGAGAAAGCTTTATTAAATCGACACAAAAAAATCTCTTAAGGAATTATCAACGTCTTTAAGTAAATATCGGAAAGTTTTCAAGATCGGAGATTAATGATTTTCGATTGGTCTTCTCGATTTCTGATCTTCAGCCTTGTGTTGTCAACACTTAAGGATTTTGGAAGATTATAGATACGAAATTTGCATTATTTTGCCCAAGAAATACCAAGGTTTGCCAACATATTACCGTGAGGTAGAAAGCCTGTTCGTAAACAACTCAGTAAAAAAGCTCGCCTTTGAATTTTGGGATGTCTGATCAACCTATTAAATATATCTGAGCAGAATATTCTGGTCCTAATAAATAGAAACAAACTCGCTTCCGCTTATCGCTTGTACTTCACGACCGCCTCACGTTTCAATGTTTACGGCGAGGGATGGTTCAAGTGGCCTATTTTCATAAGTAAATCTCACCACACTTACTGTATCCTATCTTGTAAGATAAGGGATGAATGCCATTTTGATTTGGATCCATCTAACAAAACATGATTATATTTGGGTTTTGAAGATTAAAGAAATTACAATTGAGGATAGAATATAAACCGAGTGGATTAAAAAGAAGTGGGTTGAGGTGTTCAGACATACAGACGCTTTGTTAGTGTAGGTATTATATCAACAATCAAAATCAACTCTTTTTCTATCGTTTTCACGACTTGTTTCTGAAATGAAAATTTAAATGTAACTTTGTATGGTATGCTTCGACCCCAAGAAAGGACTTATGCTACTATTTGCCGCGAACAATTATATTAACCAGAATTCAGCTTTATCATCATCATCATCAACATCATCAGCCGGAAGACGTCCACTGCTGAACAAAAGCCTCCCCCCTAGAACGCCACAATGAACGACAACTCGCCAATTGCATCCACCGGGTGCCCGCCACTTTATTCAGCTGTATAAAGAGTACTAATAAGGCAACCCCAAATTAATTAGGAAAAGGCTAGACCGAAAAATAACAGCTTATGCCTGGTTGACTTTTGGAAGGAAGCGTATTAGTAATGTCTCGCCAACTTAGTCCGGTAAAGCAGTAAAAGCCTCCATGAGGTTAACTGCGGAAGCTCTAAAAAAAAAACCTGTCTGACAGGACAAAAACCTAAGTCTAAGCATAAACGAATATTGATCAAACTCTCCACGTGTACTAAAAAAGCGGTATTCAAAATGTCCAATGAATTAATTTCGCTGCCAAAGATACCTTTGAATCCTCACGTACCAAAAGGATCAAATTCTAATCAAAAATTTTGTGCGAAAAAAGATTGAATTGCGAATTAGCATATACCTTTCATCCCGGATATTCTTGGGTTTTCCAAAATCCAGGATCATCCATTTTGTCATAAGTTCATCCCAAAATCTATACTATGAGATAATGAAAGCCTCGTTTTATGGAGAATTGGTTAGCTTAAGAATTTCCTTTATTTATTTTTGTTGCCATATCTACTAATTTAGACGATCAGAAGGTCAGTATAAAAAATAAATTTATTTAGCAGCATAAAAAAAATAACATTAGAAATCGCCCAAAAAAGCTCAAGAAGACCAAGAGTGAAGTTTCTAAAAGAATAATTATTGATTATGTATACATAAATGTATATGTAATTAAAAAAAAAAAAAAAAAACAGGCTATCCCTATCTTTGACATAGTGATAAGACATATAACATTGTAAAAAGCTCACAGACGAATTGATAACCTCCACTTTTTGAAGTCGGTTAAAAGTGTTCGGTAAAACTACTTAGAAACAAAGTATTGTAACTACCTTTATAGCAGTTATTAAATACTCTTAGAGGCCTGTGCCTTTTTGACATGACCTTTAACTCATGATTATAAGTAGGTAGGTATATTCATTCATGTTTATCTTAGTGCCTCGTTAAATACCTCGTTGGCCTAGTGGCGCTAAGCGCAACTACTACGCTAGAGGTCTTGGGTTCGATTCCCAAGTCGACCAAGGTGTTCTTGGATTTTTATATGAAATTCTCAGTAGCAGGTCGGAGTTTGGATTTGTGCCCGGTTAGTGGCAGTAGGTTCGCCCCTATTACATGGGACCTAAGCATACCGGCGAACTGTGAGTGTACATTGGTCTCTGCCTAACCCGTCGGGGATACAGGCGTGATGATATGTTATGTATGTTATGTTATGTTATCTTAGTTCTATTAAGGGATGAAATCGATCCTTTTGATTGTATAGACATTTTCCTTATTGTAGTGGTCGAAGATTATCCCACATTTGTAGAAGTTATTTATTCAATAGGTATACTCTATTCATGTTGTATATTATGAATAATTCATATAAGCAGTTTTGTCTCGACGTTTGATTCCCTATATGTTATCAAGTACCTACCTATTGTAATATTAAAATGTAGTATTGCATTTTTTTACATTTTACGACCACTAGGCATATGGTCCGTAGTAGTTGGCAACAAAAATAACATTTATTTTATATTCATATTTTACTTGGTGACCGACAGTCGTTGTCTCTTTAATCTTTACAATTACAAAACCCGATCACTTTTTATATATAAAATTCCATAAAAAAAATTCAACGTTTCCTCGAATAGTCCACATATTTATCTTTTCACAAACCTTTTTCCGATCATTAAAATCACAGCAAAAAACAACACTCAATTCATTCGCCGTTCTTGAGTGATGCTCTGTAAAATATCTGGCCATCATTTTTATTTATTTATATTTTACTTATTTTAATAACGTAGCATATTTTTTCTACAGGCACCTACTGATATAATCAAATCTAATCACAAAGACCGGGTGCGGGTGTGGGGACTGGATGCGGAAGGCGGAGGACCGGGTGTTGTGGCGCAAATTGGGAGAGGCCTATGTCCAGCAGTGGACTATGATTGGCAGAATGATTGATAATCACAAAGATGTCAATTTATTTTTATTTACATAAATTCCCATATTTGTTTTTTATGTAATCGTATTTATAAAATGTTTTTCATAAACATAAATAGGTCACAAGACCCTTCATAACATCATTTCACTCGTCAAATTCTCAATCATCAAAAACCTTGCAAAACACAAATTTGAACGGTTCTACAAAACTTCAGTGACCTAAATCGGTGACCTAAAGACTGTTATCGTGGCCTGAGTTATAACTACGGAACTGTCACAGACAGACTTCTGAAGCTAGATACACGAATAATGAGTGGCGAGGTAGAGGCATTTAAACTGACTAACAAGCTTATACAGGGTGTTAATAAAGGTATATCTATCCAAACGTGTGAAGTGAAGTGTACTTCTGATATAGAGTCGGTTTAACGCAATTATTTTAAAGTATAAGAATTTATTATAAACTAACTGTGCCCGCGACTTCGTTCGCATGGATGACGAAACGTATCAATGAGTTTTTTTTTGTAGAAAGTGCTATTTGTATAGAACGTTATATGACATTACTTTTTTATTTATGAACCGATTGAAATGAAATAAACACTAAATGTTAAGTGAAGACTATCTATGTAGAATCTACTCGTGATCAGAGGGCTGGTTTGTACCTTGCACAGAGAATCGGCATAGCCATTCAACGTGGCAATGCTGCCAGCCTTCTAGGCACGTTCCCCGCCATTGACAAGATGACGATGAGTTCTTTGACGCCGTTTAGTTTTTATTTATGTAAGTTTTAATTTTAGTATAGTTAGAGTTTTAGTTAATTGCGAATTAGTAAATATTAAATAACAATTAAAATATATACTAAAGTTACATAACAATCGTAATTGATTTCAATAATAAATATATACTTTAGCAAGAAAGGTTGTAACAGTTAAAACAGTATAACTATTTAATTGATTTAGTTGCTTACTTGCAACAATAGGTTATTATATTTCTAAACAATTTTACAAAACAATGCATAAAATAAATATGTAGTTAAAGTGAATGTAAGACATTAAAGATATATTGGTTTATGCATTGCAGAATAGTAATAACATAACAATGAATCCATAAATATAAAATGTTATTTGATAGTGCAGAAGTGTTTTTAATTATCATCTGTATTTAATAAATGAATTTATTTAATATCAAGAGAAGAAAAGTAGCCTATCTGGGACATGTATTGAGACATGAGCGTTATCATCTTCTCCAGACAATAATGATGGGCAAGATTGAGGGGAAAAGACGCGTCGGAAGAAGGAAAATGTCTTGGCTCCGAAACGTTAGACAATGGACCGGTATCGCCAACGTAGAAGAACTTGTCCGTCTGGCGAGGAACAAGGAGAGATATGCGGAGTTGACGGCCAACCTCCAGTAGTGGAGAGGCACCGCAAGAAGAAGAAGAATAAATGACGCTTATGGTTATGTACTTTATAGATCAAATATTGAGATGTCTAAAGGCTTGGTAAAAGTTAACTTAAATTCTTGTATCAAAACAAGAACATATTGAATAATTATTATACTTTCGCAGTTTTTTACATTTTCATATCAAAGTCCGATTTCCAAATTTTAAAATTAGTTTATTTAGTGCATTTCGTAAACTTACTAGAACACTTAATTCACACCACTACATTATTCTTTAATTAGGCCATCAATGTACAAATAACTGTAGTTGTAATCTTCATTAAATAATCGTATATTTAAGGAAACTTTATAAAAACAAAGACACAAAAATTACCAACACTTTTCCGACGAAAAGATCCGTCGTCAAATTTAAATACAGTAATTAAAAATGTTAACACAACTCTTTTCGATTATAATCGCCTGGTACCTACCTAAGACGAGAGGGGGTTTTGCGCACGAATTAACTAAAATCCCCCCCAACCACCCACTAATTACCATTCATAATTTCTTCCACAATTACAAGAAAACTCGAATTTTGAAGATAAGCCTAGATTACTAAATAAAACTTTGTGTTCTAAATATTTGACGTCACGTACCAGGTGTAAAAGATATCGCTTGTTTATTACTTTGAAATTAATTGAGTGGAATATTAATATACAATATTATTTTATTTATAAATAAACAATAGTGTATATTTTAGTTCTTTGTTATAATAGTATATAGTTTTTAATTGTTTACCAAAAGCAAATGGATAAAGTGATGACGCTTCCGCTGTCTGTTCGCTTCAACGAGGTTGCATTTGAAACTATAGAGTGAGCCTATCAGAGTTTAAACCGTAAGCACTAGTGTAAACAAGTGTTGTCGTGAATTATGTATGAAGATGGAGCTTGCCGTTTTAAAAAAACTATCTAAAACACTAATAATATCCTAACAATGTCAAAACCATCGATATTTTCTTATATAAGTTTCTCGTTGCGCGAAAATTAACTTAAATGAAAAACGAAATGTACTAGGATCAGACTAAAAACTGCTCTCGCTTGGCACAAGGGAACCTAGCGATAGTAGCAGTCTATGTATATCATACGTCGATGGTTCGCTTAGATCTTTTGAACTCCTCGACAGAATTGAATGCAGGTTTCAACAATAGATACAGTGATTTGAAAGGAATGTTTATATGTATTATACATAATGTACCTAGTATAGAAATAGCTTGCGAAGCCGGACCTTAGTAGCGTAAAAATTCCACTCTGAATTCACACTTACGCTTATTTTCTTCATTATTATTATCATCAAAATTTCATCGGAATTCAGGCAAAACCGAGGGGCGTGCCCATGCTTAAAAATATTTAAACAATTTCTGTTTTTGATAATTATGTTATTATATTCACATTTTCACATAAAACCTCATCCTGATAATTATACATTACAATTGCCAATTAATTTCATTTCCAATGAGTATCCTAAACCAAAAAGTCTACGATATAACTTAACCAAGAACCAGAATGGTTTCCTAGAATAATATAATAATATGGTTGCAGAACCGGGACATAATCTCATTATACAATAAACTTTACCCGGATTCCGACAAGAAACCGGGACTTATGACAGTTTTGTTATACTTGTATTAAACTTGGGGAAGTGTGTTGATCCGTGTAGAAAATTACGTTATTAAAGACTTAGGTGGGGTTGTATGATATTGTTATCTATATTAATTAGGATTTACGAGGACCTTAACTAGTTATATTCGACTAGAATTTATTACAATATTTTGCATAATTTGAGAAAAGATTAAACAAGGATTTTAAAAATAATAAGAACTATATGAATCACAACGGTTATAAAAATCTTTGGCAACTAGCAATAAAATGACTTGAACTTGACTTGACTTGAAATCGATTTTCATTTGCCGGAGATATCGCGTAACAAACATGCAAATACAATGGAAACGGCCTATAAATGTCCCACAGCTGGGCACAGGTCTCTTCTCATATAAAACTAACACAATCAAAGAACTTACAAACAAAAACAAAGTGGAATTGACAACCTCCTCCTTTAGAAGTCGATTAAAAATAAAATAATACAAAAATAAAACAAAAGTTAATGCAGTGTAATTAAAGTAAAATAAATTAATACAATGTTAATCTCAAGATTTTATACAAAGCAGAAAATAGATCACTATTTAGGCAAGGAATCAGCATAAACCAAGTTTTTGGAAAATGTAAATCGTGGAAACTTTAGAACGATCACATAATGCTAGGAAGAAGAAAGTTTTTACTAATCAATGTAAAATCTTTCTTGAAGTTTAATAACCCACTCTATTCTCCATTCTTGTCTGGTCAGCAGTAATTATAAGTTTTTGATGGCTCCAGCAGTTTTTTTTTTATTACATGTGTTCTTGTGGTTTCAGTTTTTAGATTTAACATGTCAATTACTAATGATTTGTATAATGTAACGATTTAATAACTTAATGTAAAAATTAACAATAGCACTGAGTCATAATTTAAATGAATAGTCAATATGCGTTTCAAACTTCTTATAGAGCTTATAGGATTTTTTAACAAAAAAATATCTTATCTACTCGCTATTCCTATTCGCTACATATTAGGTCTAACTATTATTAGACATAACTCTGCGTGAAGTGTCAATTAAAAACACAAACCCTAAAAATCATACACACACACACATACACACAGTCTCTCACCTTTAACCCACACAGTCATATTTAAAAAAGAAAGAAACAACATAAAACATTACCAAAACTACTCCACTCTAGAACTCTAAAAATTAATTATACATTTCGGCACTTACTTTAATATAGGAGCCAAAGTTGGTCCACAAGTGTGTAACAAATGCAAAATGAACTGAATTGTCCAACAGTGCTTTGTTTGTGACACACGACTGTGAAGGAAGGCGAACTATTTTGTTGGTATTATTATTAATGGAACTGTGTTACATTGTTGAGAATGTTTAAAGTTGCTTACGATTTTAGTGTATTTTAAGTGTTTTGTGTTTTTGTTGAGTAAGATTTTGTTGTTTTAAATACGGATATAGAAAAATACTAAATAGGTATGGAGTCGTTTTAATCCTTGATAAAAATGAAGTGATGATTCTTAATAGTGTAACGTAGGACAGTTGTTTAGACTTATCAAAGAACTCATTAATCTAAATGTATTATTTAGCTCGAAAGTTAATTTATTACATTATTTATTCTTTCTGTACTACTTAAATAAAAATGATTACATAATAATATAACGATTATAAGGCGTGTTGAGTCCATCAATGCAATACTATGATTATTATTCATTATACAGGGAGTTACCGAAAGGGTATATCTATCCAAAAGGGGTGAAGAGTACTCTTGGTATAGCCCAAAAGTAAATAAAAAATAAAGTAGTTGTTAAAAATTTTCGCTGCAATTATTTCACACTTATATTAACAAAATATTCAACTTTAAAGCATTTCCTATAGATAATCTCAAAAGCCTGTGTGTCAAACACTCGTATGAGTCGCTATCTACAAAGCTGAAAGTTATGCAAACATCAACTTTAAGTTAAATTGACTTTCGAGTTACACGAACAGAATTCTCCCCTTTGAAGGCTTTCGAGTTTAAATTATACGGTGTTGGATGATATTCCTTTAGGCGCAGGCCAGACAGAAGAGACGTGAGACGCAGACGGGGCGCGGACATTTGTCTCTTTCATACAAAATGTATAGCAGCGTCGCGACGCAAAACATACAGAAGAGACGGGGCGCGGGCGCTACGCTTCTATACATTTTGTATGAAAGGGACGCGGTAGAGACAAATGTCCGCGCCCCGTCTGCGTCTTACGTCCCTTCTGTCTGGCCTGCGCCTTAGGATTGGATGCTACTAGATTAAGGAATAATGATTTGATGAAACTGTCTGGTCATCCAGAGTTTGAAGAGATTGGAATTGAGTTGTAACTGTTTTGTGGAGTAAGCGGTTTGATAGATATTCGGGTGCATTTATGTGTTAAATATCTATATTTATCTGATGTATACTCTATGTATTAACTATATTAGTGCATTGCATAAAGAAAAATACCGACTAAATGCGAGTCGGGCTAGCGCATGTCGCATTTCGTACGCTTTTAGTTTTTTTTTTCTGCAAAATTAACAATGGTAACTAAAACCACCCTTACTTCCACTTGACGTTAAATAAAATGTACGTAAATAATTAAATTAAACTAAACATACCTAGGGAATACATACGCTTACCTATTGCTGAATAAATTCAAAATTGCAGTCAAAATGCAGTTCAAATGCAGTCCGTCTAAAGCCTCAGATCTTACACCTACCTACCACCATATCCATAACGAGCATCGAACCCATTCCGAGCCATTGCAACCCATCTCGCTACTCGTAACGACTGCGGCGGTCCCTGATCGCCCCTTTGTCCAACTTGCTTCAAGCTCAAAGCTAATAAAATAAAAGGACTACATTGTTTTGTATTGATAGACAGTTTTAAATAGGACAGAGTTTTTACTTCAGGTGTTCAAGAATAATGTTGTACTGAGATACGACACCTTACTACAAAAAAAAAAAAACTAAATTGAAATCGCTTCATCCGTTCGGGAGCTATGATGCCACAGACAGACACACACACACAGACAGACACGTCAAACTCATAACACCCCTCTTTTTGCGTTGGGGGTTGAAAAGTTGACTGACTGTAGGCACATAGTCCACATATTTAGGATGATAAACTAAGAATAAATAGCAACAAACTAGATTTATGCCATTATTGATGAAACTACAATAAAAATAGGAAGACACTAAAAACTTAACAACCTACTTTAGAACCCAGACAGAAAAAAGCAGTTATCGACGAAATAAAATCACATTTCAGTAAAAATATACAATAAAAAAAACAAGTTTATAGTCCCCTTGTAAAAGCCTTTATAGGAACATTAACCGGTATTACAAAACATTTTATTGGAGGGTAGGCAACAAAATTTCAATAATCGTTGTACCCGCAAACAGTTACGTCACACGGATTGTGTCACTTTCATGTGAGCTGCCGAGCTGAGTAGACGTGTTTTGTTTTGTCAACGATAAGCTTTTATTAAATTTTTATAAATACATATCATCACGCCTATGTTCCCCGAAGGGTTAGGCAGAGGTGTACCAATTTACACCCTCAGTTGGCTGGTATGTTAAGGTCCCATGTAATAGGGGGCGAGCCTATTGCCACTAACCGGGCACAAATCCAAATTCCGACCTGCTACTGAGAATTTCAAAGAAAAACCCAAATGCCCCTTGGTCGACTTGGGAATCGAACCCAAGACCTTAGAGGCTTAGAACCACTAGGCCAACGAGGCTAGAAATTTTATTTTTCACAAGCTTTCAGGTTTCTTCGTTTTTTCATAGAATATCTGAATTAAATATCAGATATTCTATGAAATATCGAACATTTTTTATTCTGGTTTTATGACAGTACAGTCAAATAAATAGATTATTAACTCACAGCTGCATAGAAAGTGTGATAGAGAATAAATAATCTTAACTATTTAATAATGTTTTTAGATAATTACAACACACAATAATCATTAAGATATGTAGTACAACTTTAAATACTGCCCATTTCATGTTATAAATCGTATTTTTTCAGCAGCTGACACTATAAAAGGTGCTTAGATTGGCGATTGAACTGATATGAATCTATTACAGCTAAATATCACGCTATTAGCCTGAAGATAAATAGTAATAGCTAGCTTTGGTTTGAATTTACTTGAAAACTGAAAAAACCTAGTGTTTTTTTTTCGTATACCATATAATTTGTTTTTCAATTGCCTGCGGTACTTTTAATTAATTACATAAAAAATAACGTGTAAAAAATACTTTTCATGTAGTTTACATTTTAATATAAGTCTATTTGAGCGTAGGATTGGATAAAATCCGCAATTGTTTTCTATAAATTGCTTATCAGAATATAAAACAGTAACAATTGAAACAAACATTTTGAAATACATTATTGCGAAAACAAAATCACAACGCTCGAATCACCCTGTATATGCACATTTAAAAACACAATTAAAAAGAATCGAAAACATATCGAATCGAATTCTATTACCGATTTCGTAAAATTCAATTCTAAATTGAAATTCAGATTTCGTTGCAATAAAATGGTAAATTTAAATCGTGAATTAATTTTGATTCGATTTTTTCGGTTGCTATGTTTTATAATAATCCAGCCTGTATACTTCCCACTGCTGGGCACAGGCCTGTTCCCATATAGAGAAGGCCCGAGCATTGATCACCACGCTTGCTCTGCGGGCGATTTCAGATTCCAATTTCGGAATCCAGGTTTCCTCACGATGTTTTCCTTCACCGTTTGCCAGAAATGTCTTAGAATCATTAAGAAAGTACATATAACTTTGAAAAAGCCACATTGGTACTTGCCTGGGTTCGAACTTGCAACCTTGTGCATAAAAATCCGTTCATAGAACCGCTAGGCCACCACGACAACGATTGTTTTATTCGATAAAAATTGGAATTCATTTGAAACGTGATAATTAAATTCGGTACAGTTTGTTTTTTCGTCATTAAATTTTGGCGGAACGTTAGCCTAGAATTGTGTACTTTTTGTTTGAAAGCAATTAATTGGAAATAAAAACGGTTTTCGGTAGTTTAGTTACGCAGACAATTAATTTACTAAATAACTAGTAAACGACTGTTTTTGTTAGCCATGCTAGTTTTTATGGTGGTATTTATTTTACAGTGTAACTAATTCTGAAATTGTATATACTCTATATATTTGGTAGTATTCGTAAATTAATCAAAAAAAATAACATAGGATCATAAAGGTGGCATATCAGTTTGAATCAGTCAAGCGTATAATTATATCAAAAGATATTTTATACGTAAAGAAAACGTTTTTTACAATGTAAATTATAGTCATAATAAATATGGAGAAATTCTTACGTTTTTATCTCGTTAACGTTAATATATGCTCTGAACTTGAATTACCTGAAAATAAAATAAAAATAAATTAGTTTTTTTTTTTTCTTTTCTTTTATAAAGTATTTTACTTTGAAGAACAATTGTCTTTACAAAGTTCGATAATCTATTATTTCATGGAATTTAATTTCAAATTAACAATCAACTAGACTTTTGAAGCAATAAATAACTTAAATGTGTTCTTAGAGTAATCTAAATAATTAATAATTCTAATTAACTATTAATGAAGTTCAAATAAATGGTATTAAAATATGTATGCAATGTAATATAAGCTTATAATCATCTTATCAAAACAATTATTTTTGGTTTACTAATTAGAATTAAAGTGTTAAGTTTGATGTGTCTATAGGTACCTCAGTAGGTACAGTCAAGCTAAAACTAGATTACAAATTGTTTATGTTTCAACGCACCTTTTTAAGAAGATTCAATTAAAATTGGAAAACATCGTTTTGTATTAGAGAGCCCAATTTTCTGAGAAGGTTAAAAACTATTGTTCAACACTAATGATCTGTCTCCAGAATTGAACTATCAAATACAAAAAGGTTTTATTCAAATCAGACTACTAATTTCAGAGACAGCGAGTTCAAACAAACTCCATCTTTAAAAAATAAGTACTTATCTAAAAATTGCCTGAATACGAAAGTCAAGTCAGGATTTGGCCCTTAGATAACTATTGTGACCCACAAGGGATGCGATAGGGCGCCCTTGAACTAACTCAGACCTATTTCATGTATTGAAAAGACCTTACAAAAACATGTCGGTCTTTATCGGCAGGTATACAAAAATATGGCTTGGTTACGTAAAAGATGAGAATTTACTCTTCTTTGTAAATTGTGTAGAAGTATTTTAGTTAAATAGGTAAGATGGTTATAAGATAGTAGAATAAAATTGTAAGCTAGAAAGATGGTAAGATAAAAGACTTACAGACAGTTTTCTTTTTCTAAGATAGGTATTATTTCTGTAAAAAATAAACTTTAGAATAAAAATTATTTTCGAAATATAAAAATCTAGATACTACAATCAAGGAATAAATGGTAGATAATATTTTGGTACAATAAATAATTATTTCAAGCAGAACACATTACCTACTAAAATTGAAATTTCCTTACATTTTCACATTTTATCTGTATCCTTGTTTCCTAGGTATATAGACTCAGAACAATAATATAGAGCCTTCTTTAAGTCAGTTAGAAACTACTTGTTTCTATTCCGCAACTAGTAAGAAAGTTAAAACATTAAGAGAAACCAAATGGTTTTCTGTAATTAAAACTTTAAACAACAGTGTTATAAAGGTCATGATTTAAAAATATAAGCGGAAAAAATATGTAACACAATATAGAAATATGGCAGAAGTATAAGTCTGTACAGTTATGTTCATTTACCTACATTTTCTATTCGCGATATCTGTGTTCAAATATGTAGTCATTAGAAGGCATACTTATTTACCAAATGAAGTGGATTTTATTTATAAATAAATATTTGTGAAACACATGTGACTCGAAGCAACGGAGCTTTTCTTTATTTAGAAAACAATGAAATGATTTTTACTTACGACCAAAGAAACAGAAGTTTTCACCGAATAATAGTATTTTCATTGATACCTTTAGCCTAGGCTTTATCTAATAAGAGTCTACACTTGAAATGTTTTTAAACATAAAAAAAAAAAACATTTTATTTTGTATTTTACACTATTCGAAACAGAACAGTTTTAATGCGAGAAGCAAATCTTAACACAAGTCAGTTTACCTTCTGCATATAACCTGTCTACTGGTCTTAGGGCGAGACCTGTTGGCAATTTAATTTGAAGAAAAATAAGGCCTTGGAAATAGAGTTTCCAACTTTCCTGACACGGCCATAATAAGGTAAGGTTATACCCAAGAGACTAAATAATATACACGTATTTCGCGAAAATTCTCAACTTTATATTGACATTGAAGTTTGATTAGTTTTCTAGTGTTTAAAAGGCAATTTAAATTATTTTGTAAATGCGAAAATAAGGTTGGCTGTGGAAGTTTTGTTTGAAAGGTCGTTACTAGTCGTAAGGTTTTATACTTGTGTTCTTTGCCGGGTTTTGAAGTCAAGAAATTTTATAATAGTAGGTTAAATATTCGCCCGTGGCTTAACCTTCGTGGATTTCAGTTACAGAGGCAAAAAGTAGCTTATGTCCTTTTTTTGAGATTGAAGCTTACTCTTGGCACGGTTTCATCAAAATCGGCTCACCGCTTTACCCGTAAAAGCGTAGCAAATAGCTCTCTGTTTGCTCTTTTTTTTATTTACGCATTTATTATATGCGGGATGATAAAGAAATTCTAGAATAGTCCGTTTATTTATTATTATTAGTACATATTTACTTAGCTCACGTGGATATCGATTTTAACAGACAAAGGTAACTTATCTCCTTTTTTGAAATTCAAGCTCAATCACAGTTTCATCAAAACGGGGCTTAGCGTTTAAATCGTATAACCCTAACAGGTAGACTTTCGCATTTGTAACTTACAATAGTTAAAACATATGTTAGAAATCATTAAATGGCTGACTAAGTTGGTATTTTATATCATTATGCAGATTATACTCACATATTTTTCACCTCTCGTCGTAACCACATAAGTCTCATGTAATAGAATAAATAGGTGTCTTTTTTTATTAGCATACGTAAGATCCCACAGCTGGGCAAAGGCCTCCTCTTTCTTCTTCCAAAAAACTCTTTTTCGCGATTTCTAACCACGTGCGTTTAGTGAAAGACAAAAATATTTTTATAATCATGCCGATTATACTCGCATATTATCATAAGTTCTTAATAATATTTTTTCTAGTTTCTTTATTTTATCTTTCTAGTTCTCCTAAAAATTTCTTAATAATAAAATAAGGTCCCATGTAATAGGTGTTAGACCCAAATACATCAGTCCCACACAAGGTCCGTTGCGTTTTACCCTTGTAACAAAAGAGGATCGCATTGTTAATCCCAGGAAGATATTAATAAAAATAATTGTCGACCGTAAGGGTTGACTACCAGTGATGCGGCAAAGTTTTTTGGAGAAAATTACAAGGCAATTTGAATCTTAGCTAGTATAGAACAAAGATTAAATTGATTTGTGAAAGTTAATGAGTTAAGCCTTTTTATTAGTAGCTGTCGCATGTTTCTTTCTGTGCTAGTATTTTCTTAAGCAAGGGTTACAAGCCTCACCCATAGATAAATATAATTCTAAATCTTAGTTTCATTACTAAGATTTAGAATTATTATTAAGATTACTCATCTACAACTTTTTTATTTAAGTCGTTTAAAAGGCAAGATTTCGCCTAGAGCCTTGCAAAATATTTCTATAAATCAGAAAAGTATGTATATTGTTTACTTTCAGAGCTTAATAAGAACTTTTATGTCATATTCTAAGCTTAGCTCGTTGAGTGTCTTAGGTACACCTAATTAATATTTTTAATGTGTAGCAGATACTTAGGTTTTGTCCAATTACTCCATAATACACACAAACCAGTTTAATTCAACTTCAACATATTTCTTCCATAACTTTATTTAATAGAACATGGATTGTTTTATTTTAATCGTCATAGTTAGTTATCTTGGTGGTAGGTCTTAACCGGCTTTGTATAAAAAAGGTGCGAATTCAATTCAGGGAAGCACTAATGAGATCTTTTTATGTTATAATCATTACGGATAGTTGTTTGACTAGTAAAATACTATAATACTTTAATTATGGTCAAGGAGTCTTTTTTTGTAGGTCTTTACGTATGTTAAAGTATAGCGCCTAAATTACTGAACCGATTTTGATGAGGTGTCAATTTATTTGATTGGTAGGCTAGGTGAATTTGGCCGCATAAATTCATAAAGAAAAATATTTTATTTTTCTTTTTTTATTTGCCTTTTCTCAAGTGTGATCATAATTTACGTAGGATAGAGGATAAAATTCTCTGTACTTAGAAATTTTACTGTAACTACTAGTAATTATGTGTCTCTTGAACAAAAAATAAAGACCTCTGTCTACCCCATCTGAAAACCAGCTTAATGGTATTAAAATTACAAATGGCGGCAGTAAAAACGGTCTCAAGCAATTAACTTAAGGAAATAATAAATTAAGGGCCATACAAAAGGTCCAAGTGTTGGAAATTAAAAATTTAATATTATCTTCGGGCTCATAATATTATTCTTGTTATAAGAAAATTTGAACAGAGCTTTAAATATAAAGCAATTTAATGTGCCGATATATTTTAAATTATATAGTCATCGTTTCCCGAGCCTTTTTCCCAACTATGTTGGGGTCGGCTACCAGTCTTACCGGATTCAGCTGAATACCGTATTTAACTATATAATGTGTTTTGAAAATCATAGCAAAAAACATCTGACTTTTATAGGTCACGCCTGTATCCCCGAAGGAGTAGGCAGAGGCGTACCGATGTACACCCACAGTTCGCCGATATGTTTTGGTCCCATGTAATAGGGGGCGAGCCTATTGCCACTAACCGGGCACAAATCCAAACTCCGACCTGCTACTGAGAATTTCATAGAAAAACCCAATAACACCTTGGTCGACTCGGGAATCGAACCCAAGACCTGTAGCGACTTTTGGTCAAAAGAAAAAAAACATTGATTGAATAATATGGTAGATATCCAAGTAAAATGTCGTAGATCTATATTTTTTTCCCGCAATTGGTTCAATTCTCCTGTATTACGAAAATTTTTAGTATTTATTACAAGATTAAATAATAAATTAATTTGTCCGTTAAAACTGCCAATACTTTAGATATTAATATTTATTTGATTTATGTGGGCGACAATTTACACACCTCTTCGGTGTGATTGTATAGTTGTCTGAATAAAATTTTAAAATAAAATATAAATTTCCTCATTTACAGCGAAAATCTTGAATCGTCATTTAATTGGCATTTCCTAGAATTTAAATATCGTTATAACAGTCAAAATGAATCGAGATATCATTGCATTTTCCTGGAATCCAAGCAATTGTCGCAAACAGTTCAAATTACATTGCAACGAAAATAAGCAATTCTTACAAAATGCAACGATGAAATTGTGTTTGCTATAAATTAATATTGTTGTACGTATTTATTTTAAGGCCTTTATTTTGAACTTTAAAGATGGATTTTCCTTTATATGTTACTATAGTAAGACGGCCTATATACGTACCACTGCTGGGCACAGGCCGTATAAAGAAGGTTTTTATAAGTTATCCAAGATACAATTGTCTTTATTAATAAAACACATTGTACTGTCTTGCTATATATTTTAACAGGAACTACCACGCTAAAGAAAAAAGTATTTTCTTTTTTTTTTCGAAATTTTCTTTTATCTCGATACATGTTGTCTCGTTAATGTTAACGTATTTTTTTGAACTTGCAATTTGTCCTTTACAGTGAAACGTCGATCACAAAAATAATTGTTGAATCGACTTTCAATTTTCGGAACATCACGTAACTACAATACAAAAAAGCGAAACAATGGAATTGAGAACCTCCTTTTTAAGTTGGTTAAATTACATAATACCGCAGCTGAAACCAACAGAAAGGCTTTCAACAAAAAAGGAATTATATTCTAAATCCCCATACATAAGTCTTTCAAACAAAACAATTGGTGTCAAATAGAATGACCGAATTAATTAAATGAGTACCGATCCCATGGCAACGTGTCACGTTATGGCATTATGTTACACGTTTGTTTACATACGGTGCTAATTATGGCTTACAAACAGGCAAACCCACAGGGAATAGTATGTAGTTCATGCCATAATAATGAATGTGCAATATTCCTTATTTAATAAATGTGTGTTTTTCGTCGTAACTACATTGTATTTAAGAAACCCTCAACTTTTCTAAAAAAAATCGTGACCTTAAATAATGACCCGATCTTTGAAATCTAAGTTATGGCTAAGAATCATCTCGATTATGTAAGCTTTCAAACTAAGAGAAACCGCATCATATTCAGGCAACTCGCTTAGGAGCCAGCGTTTAACACCCTGTCGGTTTTGCGTCGGAGATCAAAAACACATTATTAAAATTTGTCTCTGAATCAGATTTCAGTGAATTCTAAAATCTACAGTACTTTTTAACAGTCATAAAAAACATCCAAATATTATTTATTCAAAAAACTCAACGAACGATAAAAAAATGGCGTCTTATAAAACACTTTTCAACATGCTTATATTTAATGAACGGTAATGCTTCGTAATTTCTAAGGTAAAGCAAAGACATTTCTACTTCATAGGATAAATATTTGATGCAAACATTATGTTATGAAATGGATATTATGTTGAATTATATGTCACATATAAAGAGAAGGACGTATATGAAAATTAGCATATATATTTTTATGTTTTAAATGACTCTTGCATTACGGAATTTATTCCTTATGTCGCGTTTAACATACATACATATAATCACACCTCTTTCCCTTGTAGGGGTAGGCAGAGACTCCTTCTTTCCACTTGCTACGATCCTTACACACTTGTTTCGCTTTGTCTACTTTAATTATTCCCTTCATACATGCTGTTCGGTTTCGTTTAACAAACATTGAAATCAAATGCACTAAAAATACCTATACTTGAAACAAGTATTTGTGGATCACATAAATGCTAGTCCAATGCTTGTTCTTACAATTTTGGACTAAAGTATGCATGTGGTATATTTAGTAAATAAAACCCGATGAAAGAGGAAACAAGGAAGAAAGACAGAATAAACACCAGAGAGGCTTTTGCCATGCAATAGGTCAGGTATGAATTGTAATACTCATATTTACATGGCAACCCTCAAAGACTAATCCAGTACCTAGCAGGTGGTGGAAAAATTATTAAAATCATTCTTCTTCTTTTCGTGTCGATGGTAGATTTACATTATATTGCATTGCCTCGCTTTAAATCATCCAAAGTGCAGGTGTACGGACAACTTGGGCAGTTTAATAAATGGGACATAGAATAGAATAGTATAAGTATTGTTATATTGAATATATGTATATTTGTATTTTCTATGGGCCCTAGTTGGCTAAGGCAAATAAAAAAAAAAAAAAAAAATAACTTCACATGGCAACACCAAAAAGGAGACCTATATTAGCATTGGCTGGATAAAAGATGATCATAACTCCACATGGCAACATCATTCCTTCATTCATTAATCAGTCACCAAAACGCGTTACCAAACCAAGATTGGTTGCTCTAAGCCTAGGGCTTCAGATCCGACACGAGGCATTCGACTAATAACTTTTTCCCCGAAATTTAATCCGAAACGTCGAGTTTCCTTACCGAAGCTTACAACCATTAGTACTTGTTAAGAAAGGAAAACGCTGAATTTTCTTTAAGGCTGCAATTTTTTTTTTGTGTCACTTGTTGAATTTTCGTTATATGTTAGGTTGATTTTAATTTTGCAGCTGTTTTTAAAAATAGTTGAATTTTTAACTTCTTTTTTTTTGTATTACAGAAATTGATATGCTTGTTTGATTTAATTATCGAACTCACAAGTCTTAGTTATCTAAGAAATCATAACAAAATAACAAGTTATAAACAAGTTTATTAAAATAAAATATTTACTGTTTGGAAAACTTCGTTAGGAAATTTCATTCCAAAAATTGGTATCTTAAATTGCCAATCCGCAAATGCGCAAGTGTTATAAATTCTCGTGCTTTCTCTATATGAGAAGAGGCATGCACCTAAAAGTGGGGGGCTTATAGGCCTTTGTTTGTTCTATGTTTTGTAGCCCTTCCTTCGACTCTAAATGCCCGATAAGATAACCTCAAAAAATCTAAAGTCAAAACTCCAAAATCGATTAATCACAATACTACAGATCCATTAACATACCATCCTACTTCACACATTACAAAGCACAAAATCACTCCCTTTCATCCAAAAGTACCTTTGAAAAGTCGGCTATCCCTTAACGGTCAGCACGCTTACCATGAGCTCTTAAAGCAATACTGTTGTATTGAGTAAGAGAGACAGCGCTATACGAATTGTAGAGCGCCGTCTCTCTTCCACAACCGCAACAGTGCTGCGTTAATAGATCATGGTAAAGGTGCTGAATACATTGGCGTTAAACGTTTTGAAGGCTTCCCATAAAATCCTATAGATTCCCGTAAATAATCATGCCGGTAAGGGTATATGCTTATATACGCCCATTTCTTATTAGTTCGATTGAGAAAAGAAAATGGTCTGAGGTACGTAAGTGTAAATATGTACGAGTACCTTCTGTATGTGTTTTCGTAGATATAATAGTAAATGGATATTCTCTATGTGCGTAAACGTAGGTAAAATAATGTGGTATTTTATTGAATCATCACATTTTGTGGCTGACTTCATAGGGCATTCAAAGCAAAATTATGCTCCCTTATTTATTCTTAGGTAAGGTACTATTTGAGATTAAGAACCGACGAAAGACTTTAAACTTAAAGACAATTTTTCAAAAGTAAACTGTTAGAATAAGATATGACTTATAGACTACGGGCCCATAAACAAAATGGATGGGTCATATGAACCACCAGGTGACGTATATAGGACGATAGAAGAGCATAAAATAATAAGATTCAGCACTATGCCGTCACTTGTGATCAGTCCAACTGAGTGCTGGTGAGAATTCAAAAGTGCAGCTAGAGTGAGTACATTTTGGTCATTTATTTCTGTACGGCATTGTTACCATCGAATAGATCCATGAAAATAATAAGAAAGCGCGCAGAGCCGTACAAAAATGGTGGTCCAAAAAGTTGGTATTTTAGTTTTACTTTCTGTCAATTTCCAGGGTAAATTTGGTCATTTGATTCTGTACGGCATCAGTTTCATTGAATACTGTTTCAATACAGCTTCTTATCCATTATTCCGCAACGCCGTACAAAAATCTTTGAACAAGGGGAAAAAATCGATGGTTACAACCCGCGCCTTCATTCCGTGGTCCGAGGCGTGATTTGAACAACATAAAATTATTTATTTTGAAAGTATTTCATGCATAGATAATATTTTTTTGATAATGGATTAGAAACTGTATTGAAACAGTATGAAACTGACGCTTACAGAATCAAATGACCAAATTTACCCTGGAAATTGACAGAAAGTAAAACTAAAATACCAACTTTTTGGACCACCATTTTTGTACGGCACTGCGCGCTTTCTTATTATTTTTCATGGATCTATTCGATGGTAACAATGCCGTACAGAAATAAATGACCAAAATGTACTTATTCTAGCTGCACTTTTGAATGCTCACCAGCACCCAGTTGGACTGATCACAAGTGACGGCATAGTGCTGAATCTTATTATTTTATGCTCTTCTATCGTCCTATATACGTCACCTGGTGGTTCATATGACCCATTCATTTTGTTCATGGGCCCGTAGTCTATTAAGTATTTTAAGAACTACAATCTGCACTGCAAATAGTTTTAAAATGCGTTTAAAACTCAAAAACTTATCGACACACAACAGTACATATCCGAAAAATAGTTAACATCCAAAATCACTTGAAAACATAATCCTTCTTCATTAGCGAACCTTTGTAACTGAATACTTACATTTCAGGAAGGCAGACCACTTACCATGAAACTCTCAAAACCAGACTTCAACTCTTAAAGCAGGACTGTTAACGTCGAGTGAGCGAGACGCCGCTATACGCAGTATAGAGCGCCATCTCTCTCCCACAACGACAGAAGATCTTTTAAAGATTTCGAGGTACAGGTTTTGATCCCTTTCACATGAAAATCAATCACGTGTGTAACTGCTGAAACCCTTCAGTTGTTTCAATGCCTATTGTAGGCTACTTGTGTGCTCGAGTACCTCGTCCAGCCAAATATCGTAAAACGTTACGCGGGAAAACGGAGTGGAAATATTAGATGGCTTCCCAACCGTTGTGAGATCGTATTGGGTGAATATTTATAGATTACTGATGTTCGTACTTCGTTACCTCTTAAGGAGAGTGAAATCATTAGAATAGATAGGGTTTCACTAAATTACGCTATTTGCAAACCAACGAAGTTACTTGGATTGTAAACATATTTTGGTTTGCAAAAAGAAGTTTAGTTTAAATTACATTTTCCATTAAATAGTAGGTGCAGAAAAACTGACTATATTATTTTTCGAATGAATTCCGTTAATTTCAATTAGCTTATTATTTTCACTTATAATTTCAAAAATAAACACCCCTTCAGTCCATTTTGTGTTTGACCGACTTCAAAAAGAGGAAGTTCTCTATTTAAGTGAATATTTCTGTTTTTATTTTTTATTTTATGTATAGACTGCTTCCAGTGGTCAGCAAAACAAAAAGCGCTCGGGCGGGAGACGCACGTGACGCGCAAGAGCGGTCGACAGCTCGCGCAGTCTTGTATGGCCTTAGTGCATACATACATACATACATATCATCACGCCTGTATCCCCGAAGGGGTAGGCAGAGGTGTACCAATGTACACCCACAGTTCGCCGATATGTTTAGGTCCCATGTAATAGGGGGCGAGCCTATTGCCAGTTACCGGGCACATAGCCAAACTCCGACCTGCTACTGAGAATTTCATAGAAAAACCCAATAACATCCTGGTCGACTCGGGAATCGAACCCAAGACCTCTAGCGTAGCAGGCGCGCTTAACACCACTAGGCCAACGAGGCAGTTGGCCTTAGTACCGTACACACAATCAATATATTATCTTCCCCCATTCTCGTTAACTAAAACTATATTAATCAAATTCTCGTTCCACTTTCCTAGAAGAAGCCAAAAAGGGTTCTATTAATTAAGTAGAGAACTTTGAAGTTTCCTTGTCGCTCCCTTCTCATAGAAATGAGTTGAAATCGTATAACTACAGGGAAAGCACCCTCTCATTTAATAAGTACACAGATGTGCTGTTTTATTCCAGTTTCTTCGGTACATCCATAACAGCCGAGCTAGATTTAAAGCAATGATGTTTAAGATTTCTGGCATTGGAGAAGCCTATGAGCAGCTTTAAGTCACCATTATTTATTTATTATTACACCATCCGGTGTATAGTAAACATTATTTAGTTATTTAATTCTTCAAATAAAACTTATTTCTTCGGACGAATTAGTTTTATGTCAAAGTCTAACATTCGCAAAAACCTTAGAAAGAGATTATATCATTCGCTTAAATTTATTAATAAAACAATACACTACAATACTGCCTTAAAGAAAATTAATACTGGAGACAAAGGCAAAATACAATAAAAAGAAAACATTATTTTGCAAAAAATACTGCATGCACATATTTGTGAAAATATACTTGCTACCCCTGGAATCGTGAGGGTTAAAATCCGAAAAATGTACACCTTATAATATATGGATTTATTAATCATTATCTTTTAACCATAACTTAGGTCTGTCACCTCAATCAAAACGATGTCAGAACGACATTACTAAAATTGTTTTTAAGATAAAATACTATCTTTTTACATCATCAAAATTCCTTTTTCCTTAAACCAACTAGACAATGAAATTATTCAAGCGCGAAACTCAATGTAGTAGCAATATTCTAAAGGATAATTCAACATTAATTCTAATCGCCTGGTTTAAAAGCGATGGAAGATTTCCTCTCGTTTACTTGAAGAACTGTGAATAAATTTTCTTGTAGTAAAAGGCTTAGCGGTTTAGAACGTTTGTAGGAGTTTAAGGCTGCTTTCACATTTAACGTAGAGTATGAATAAGCAAACTATAGAGTGAATAGCGGAGTATGAACTGTGAGTTTTAGTGTGAACAAACGCCATCGTCAGTTTGATGACAAAACAATGTACGCTGATTCATTATTTATTACTATTTTCTTTCATTATCGTCCCATTGCAAGGAATAGGTATTTCCTTCTAATTCTACAGGCTATTGATGTTTGTAATATTGACTTCTATAGTCAAGTCACTACTGTATCGATTTATTGATATTGTATCGAAATCCAATTTTATTCTTAAAACATCGGAACCATCAATACTTTATTTGCCATGCTACGACGGACCTTTACATTCTATCGAAAATCAGGACAAACGGGTCAAAACCAATAAAAAATTAAGCAAAATGCTGGCTATTAACGCGCACAACGTCCTATGAGTGATGCGCGCACTCTAAGCTTGCTTATATACTCTAAGAAAGACTGAAGTCGGCTGGAGCCATGCAGAGGATGGGTAAGTGATCCCGCGGCTCCAGCAAAGGCGAGGACGGGACCGGAGTTGTTTTAAGTCGGTGCAAGTTCTACATATCCCCACGGATTTTAAAGAAGTGTTTATACCAAAAATAACCTAAAATTATAAAAGATTTAAATATCATTTCTTTTGAGACAAGATTTATATGGCTATTTTATTCACAGAGTTCTTTCTTTATTCGAACTATAATTAGGTAATATTTGATGTAGTCTCGGCTACTTACATTTACAATCAAATTCCAAATAACATATCCGAATTTATTGTTTTTTTAGGTTTACGTGAATGTTAGACATTGAAATGAAACTACTTTTTACGGATTTTGTCGCGTTTTATTTCCATTTTAGGTCCCGACGTTTCACACCTTTGCAGGTATCATGGTCACAGGCAGACTGATATCCAAATTTTGTACGACGTTTCATATTTACTAAAAACCACAATAATATAACGCTCACGTCACCATTTCTCAGAACGACAGTGTGAACACAGCCTTAGCTTTAGAGTATGCTAAGAGACCGCGTTAAATGTGACCTAGAAAAATAAGCGTCGGAAATATGTGACGGGATAACTTGAATCCAGCTAGTTTGTAACTTAGACTGTTTTGCAATATTTGCTGCTGTTTACTAAAAACTTCAGTACAAGTTTTATCTGCTATGCAAGTTATGTTCTACACTTTTAGGTCAATAAGATAAACAAAAATATGTGACGTCATTGCAAAAAGTATTTTCTCATGCATTGAGACATTAATATTATAATTTCTCAGTAATATTAACAGCTAGTTCTTCTGTATTGTAATCTGTGGATAACGTTGTGATTGGCATATTTGTTAATTTTACAGATAAGACGCTAACTATGTTATAATATATACTGCTGTTTGTTATCCCTATCTAAATAAATAAATAAATTAATATTATAATTTTTCAGTAACAAAATTTTGGTCACTTTGTTGGTAATTTTAAGCAAATACTATTATTTGTATAATTGATGACTAATAAAAGCTAACAAACAAAGAACATAATTTACATTAGAATAGAAATAAAGTAAATAGCACATTGAAATACAATTTTATATTCAAATTTATGTCCATTATATTCATTTATTATGCGTATGAAAACGATTATTCAACCCCTACGAAAAATATACAAAAACGAAATTAAGCAAATGTGTGAATCAGACTATAAAATGCTGAAACAAATAAATTCATATAAATTTCAGAACAATTCGAAAAAAGTCGGATGGGTAAATTACTACAACACGCATTTTAATTATCTATGTAAAGGCTATTTTTATTTATCCAAGTAACTTGAATTATAAAAGTAATTTAAATATTAGTCTGAAAGCTTTTTCATAATATAGATCAAGCAACGTTTTTTTTTTCTTTTTTTTGGAAATACACACGATACATAGAAAAGGTATGGACTTTCTTAATTTTTCTAAGACACCACTGACAAAAGGACGGAAAACATCAGGCAACCTGGATTCTAAATACAAGAATCTGAAATCACCAACCCCCAAATGTGCAAGCGTGGTGATCAATGCTCGTTCCATCCTATCAAGAGGACTGGGTCCAGCTTTGGGCCATTAAAAAAAAGAATCTGAAATCACCAACCCGCAAACGAGCAACCATGGTGATCAATGCTCGTTCCTTCTCGATCAAGAGATCTGGGTCCAGCTTTGGGCCACTTAAAATAAAATATCATCTCTCCTATTGCATATTTTTTTTGTTTTAAATAAATACACAAAACGTTTCAAGATTTTATTTGATCTGCACAAATTTTAAGTCTGTATTTTTGTTTCGAAAACGACCCTTTGTGCATTTGATGCCCCATAATCTGTCAAACGCATAGACACACATTTAATATTGTACTGAAGTTTATTTTTATTTAATGATTAGCAGAGTACTGTTTAGCTGACTAAATGTTTGCTTGGCTGTGCTAAGGCTAAACCTTTTTTAAACTATTTATCGGATTTTCATAAATTATAGCTAAGAACCATGTCAATCAAGCCATCTTTCAAACAATAAAAATCGCTTCAAAATCGGTCCATTTGTTTAGGAGCTACGGTGCTACAGACAGACACATAAACGAACGGACAGACACGTCAGATTGATACTTAGTGGTTTGTGGTTACGACAAAATAAACGTTTATTGCTTTAGAAAAAGGTGGCAAGAAAATAATAAAAACATGTTGCTTACAGAATGTTTCTTTTTTCCATTGCACGCCCGCAGGTGTAGCAATGAGCTTAACGCTACTAACAGTATTTTTTTTTCTTTTAAAACACATTAAATAATATCATATTTTATCACTCGTGTGAAATATGAATATTTCTATTTTAATGTCGACGTACTGGCTAAGTTTGACGATAAGATTTTTATCATCTCCCTGCCCTGTTCCAAATTATCGGCGGCGCAATGCGTATTCAGCTTCCATTCATCTCTATTATTCGTCATTTTAGCAGTAAGACTTTTTATTCAAATAAATTATTCCAAATAATTATTAAAATCAATTTCGAATAATATTCAAATTCCTTTTTCATTTCTATTATTATTGTAACTAGAATCTAGAATGGACCTACTTTAGGTCACCCTCAGACTTACCTCCATTTAAACTGTTTGACATTTCAAATGAGGTCAGACAGGCCGAAAATGGCCCGAATGAATTCTAAGGCTTTTCTGGTTAATAGACTGGAATATTACTAGACGTTCTGTAAACACCGACAGACCGATTAAAGTTTCATGAATTTCGGTAGAACGTATTTCAATTTGGTATGTCGGTTAAACATTGCTTGGGGGTGCGACTGAATTGTTCTATAGATGGACAAGGGATTATATGGGCGTTTGGTAATAAATAATATAAAACTGTCCATAACATGTCTCAGAGCTGGACTAGAGATCTTCATATAGAGAAGGAATGAGTATTTATCTTCAGCTCCTACTGACAAGACGTTCAGTTTTCTAGGAATATTTGTTATAACAGTGTTAAGCAAATATATTTTAATAACGCCATAAAATAAGCGTTTGACGTACACATGTTTTTAATGCAATGGAATCATAGGGGTCAAAATGCTTACTGCCATTGCAAAACCAACGGTGATTTTGATGAACACGACAAAATCTGTTCAGGTGTTGATATGTTTGGGGATCCCCCCAAG
The DNA here is from genome assembly GCA_905146925.1 of Autographa gamma. Taxonomy (NCBI): domain Eukaryota; kingdom Metazoa; phylum Arthropoda; class Insecta; order Lepidoptera; family Noctuidae; genus Autographa; species Autographa gamma. The sequence goes on from LR989875.1 coordinate 2,931,167, forward strand.
CGCTTACGTCCACGTTCGTGATCCCTGGAAACGCCGTCCTCTGACACTTCGGTAACGCAGAAGCAGAGGACGCGCGGCTAAAGTGCGCTTGAACTTTTTGGAAAATCGAATCTGATTACGATGAGATCTTTAGATGTCGGAAAAGGTCCTTCTCAGGACCGGGGGGAGGGTCCCACCTCCCAGCCCGTTGAGCGGTTTGCTCCGGGTCTGGTAAGGGGGGGCACTCGCCCGGAGGAGGTTGGCGATGCGAAGAGGTTGTCCGGCTCCCTTTTGGTTGAGCGTGACGCCTCGGAGGATCGCAGTGTTGAGGGTGCGGGTCTTACACCCGGTACAACCCTGGTTGGTGAAGGGCGGAGGACGTCGGTTCGCCTCGCGCGTTCAGACGCCGAGGTGTTCAAGCGTCCTTCGAGTCGCAACTCTTGCTTCTCAATCTCGGGGAGCAAATTTTTCAACCCGTCCCCAGGATGTTTGTCCTCGGACGAGGAGGGTACGCTTACCGACGCGTCGATAGCAAGCTCGGCGGGAGGCTTGTGTGAAACACGTAAACTCTTTACAAAAGAGTCGCGCAAGCGCTCCCGCAAATCAGCGGGTGCCGAGGGGTCCAGTTCGGACGCCCCCTCGGTTAAAAGCACCAAGTCGGCCTCCAGCAAACGTGGCCGCCCCCGGAAGTCGCAATCGTCAACGGAGCACTATGTTGGTCTGGCAGAGGATCAGCGAGAGGCCAATAGGCTGGAAAGAGAGGCGCTCGCTCAAGAGCTCGAGGCGAAGGTTGCAGCGCAGGAGCGCCAGGCTAACCTCGCCCGGGCTAAACATGGTTATGGCACCTCTGTCTGGATTGACTATTCGGACAAGACGGTGGCTGAGTTGCAGTCCCTTCACGATGCTGAGATGGGCAGCATCGTGGAAATAGCTAGGAAATCTAGCAATATGAAGGGGACCCTGCAGAAAGCCCTACGGGACCACGCGGAAAACGCTAAGAACATCTTGGCATCGATGACAACGCGATCGGCCCCGGAGGAGGTGCAGCGTCTCCAGGCAACAGTGAATCGCCTGGAGGAGGAGAAGCTGCAGCAGCACCGGCGCATTGAGGCCTTAGAGGCCAAAATCGCTATGCTGGAAGGCGCTGTTACGCCCCAACAAGCCGAAGTGGAAGCAATGGACGTGGCCTCCGCCATGACCATGACTACTGATCCCGCAGCCTCTCTCCGCGGAGTACTAGAGGAAATGCTCCTCAAACACGCCGCGGAGACAAAGGTTTTTGTGCGATCATGTTTCGCGGGGATTGAGGATCGCCTCAATCCCCCCAAGGTTGTTCGCCCGTCTTTAGCAGGGGACAAACTAAAAACGGTGGTTTCTGAGAACGTGCCCCCTAAACCCGTAAAGGGAAAGGGTGTCGGCAAGAAGTCGGCCCCTAAGGGTTCTGCATCTTTGGCGGATTCCGAGGCCCCGATTTCTTATGCGTCGGTGGCCTCCACTGCTGCACACACCAAGAAGGTAAATCCTGGACCTTCGAAGGGAACATTAGTCTCCCAAAAAGGCACTCGTCAAAAGGCGATCGTTTCCAGCCCCCATGTGGCTGCGAATCCGGGACCATCAAGGCCCCGGGCGCCTGAAATTTCAGCTGCAGTAGGCAGCATGCTTCCCGCAACTACAGCTGCTAACGAGTGGCAGGTGGTCGGTGGCACGAAAAAATGGGAGACCGTGGGAGAGAAAAACAAAAGGCAGAAGGCAAAGGCAAAAGCCAGAAAGAAGGCCGAAAAGGAAACAGCTAAAGAAAAAGCAAGGTTAAAGGCGCCAAATACAACGGCGGTTGTGCTCACCTTGCAGCCAGACGCAATTAAGAGAGGAATGACCTACACGGAGGTCATGCAAAAGGCCAAGCAGAGAATAAACTTAGAAGAGCTAGGTATCGCGGCAGTTCGACCAAAAATAACAGTTACGGGCGCTCGCATGCTGCAGATACCAGGGGTTACCAGCGGAGATAAGGCGGACGCTTTAGCTGAGAAGCTCAGAGCTAATTTGGAGGCAGAGGACGTCCGTGTCTCGAGGCCTTACAAATGTGCCGCAATAAGACTTCTAGAGCTAGACGACTCCGCTACCAAGGAGGAAGTCATCTCTGCCGTCGCCCAAAAAGGAGGCTGCTCTCCCAGCGAAGTTCGCACAGGGGAAATAAGAAGGGACCGCACTGGATTAGGAACAGTCGTAGTAACCTGCCCGGTAGCAGCAGTCCAGAAGTTGGTGGTCGCGCAAGGACAAGAGCGGAGGCTTAGGATCGGCTGGTCTTCTGCCCAAGTAAGGCTCATGAAGGCGAGGCCCATACGTTGTTTCCGGTGCCAGTTAAATGGACACGTAGGGGTTGCATGCTTGTCTGCAGTAGACTGCTCGCAGCGTTGTTTTCGTTGTGGCCAAGACGGCCACAAGATCGAGGAATGCTCGGCTTCGGCACACTGCCCAGCATGTGAAGCACTAGGCAAACCAGCTGACCACATTGTTGGTAGTCGTTCCTGCAAGGCCAACAAAGTGCCTCCGAAGAAGCGGGCGCCAGTCTCAGTACCGGTACCAGTCAGGGAAGGAGCGATGGAGACGGACATTCATTAATGGCCTATAAAGTCCTCCAGGCGAATATTAACCACTCTGCCAGAGCTCAAGACCTGCTATTGCAGAGTATGGCAGAGTGGTCAATTGATGTTGTCATTGCTTCCGAGCCATACTACGTCCCATCTAGAAATAACTGGGTAGGGGATGAGGGTGGTTTGGTGGCAATAATATCATCGATGGCATCCGGATGCCCCACCCTGGAAAATACAACGAGGGCAAGGGGATTTGTCGCAGCACACATCGGAGAGCTGATTTTCATAGGTGTTTACTTCTCGCCTAATCGACAAATAGCAGAGTTCGAAGATTTTATGTCCCGACTCGGTTCATTTGTAGCCCAAAACCAGTCTCGACCTATCGTAGTCGCCGGAGACTTTAATGCAAAATCTACCGCATGGGGCTCTCCGGCAAAAAATGCGCGGGGAAGATTGGTCGAGGAATTTGCCCTTGCACTTGGCTTAGTTCTGTTAAACCGGGGCGGAATTAACACCTGTGTGCGACATAACGGCGGTTCTATTGTAGATCTCTCATTCGCGAGTCCTTCCGTCGCAGGCAGGACAAGTGATTGGAGGGTCCTCGAAGGGGTGGAGACGCTATCGGATCATCTTTATATCCGCTTTAGTGTCTCTACCCAATCCTCCGATAGGACAGCGGGGAGACGGGCGAACGTGGACCTGGGCCCCCGTTGGGCTTTGAAAAAGCTCAACAGGGAGCTCCTGGAGGAGACCGCCACTGTCCTAAGTTGGGGATCACTAACGCCAGAAGGGCCGATTAACGTTGACGAGGAGGCCATACAGTTTCGGCAGCACCTCACTGAGCTTTGTGATGCGGCGATGCCTCGCATTCGCAACGGCGACAGGCAAAGGAGGAAGCAAGTGTACTGGTGGTCACAAGAACTCACACTATTGCGCTGGGAGTGTGTGGCCAAGCGCCGTCAGTATACCAGGTTCCGCCGGATTCGTCGTCGCCCGGAAAACGCTGAAGCACGGGAGGCTGAACTGTATCACTTATATCGGACTGCAAAGAAGACCCTGCAGCTGGCTATTAAAGCTGCCAAAGAAACCGCTCGCATAGAGTTACTGGCTGAGCTGGACAGAGATCCGTGGGGGAGACCGTACCGCCTAGTGAGGGGAAAACTTCGCCCGTGGGCACCACCACTGACCCAAGTCCTCAGGCCAGAATTCCTGCGGGAAGTGGTGGCCGCTTTGTTCCCTGAACAAGAACCCAACTTCGCCCCACCACCGATGGCAAGTAATTCGTTCGGCATGTCTGGCGAAGTCACCCCGGCGGTAACAGAGCAGGAACTCCAGACGGCTACTGAGCGGTTCAGAGTTAGGAATACAGCACCAGGACCGGACGGCGTCCCTGGTCGAGCACTCGTTCTGGCCCTAAAATATATGGGCCCACGACTCATGAGGCTCCTTAGTATGTGCTTACAGCAGGGGCATTTCCCGGCAATCTGGAAGTCGGGAAAGATGGTCCTGCTTAGAAAGGAGGGGCGCCCCGCTGATTCCCCATCGGCCTACCGCCCTATCGTGTTGCTGGATGAGGTGGGCAAGATTTTTGAAAAGATAATTGCAGACCGCCTCGTCCATCATCTGACGCTCGTGGGGCCGGACCTAGCGGCAAACCAATACGGTTTTCGGCGGGGACGTTCCACTATCGACGCGATTTCACAACTAAGGAACCTAGCCCAGGACGCCATAAGGCGTCGGGAGGTGGTACTAGCGGTGTCTCTTGACATCGCTAACGCCTTTAACTCCATTCCCTGGTCCTGTATTCGAGAGGCGCTCGTGCACCACGGGGTGCCAGTGTACCTTAGGCAGATATTGGGCAACTATCTATCGGACAGAGTTGTTGTGTTTCCAAGTCAAGGGGGTCTAGGAAGACATGAGGTGTCGCGCGGTGTTCCACAGGGATCGGTTCTGGGTCCGGTCTTGTGGAACATCGGCTACAACTGGGTTTTGCGCGGAGAGTTCTTACGGGGTGTCAACTGCATATGCTATGCTGACGACACCCTCGTCACTGCGCAGGCCAAAAATTACGAAAGTGCGGCAGTCCTGGCAACGGCAGGGGTCGCCCAGGTTGTGGATAGGATTAGAAGGCTAGGGCTTCAAGTGGCCCTCCACAAATCTGAAGCCATTTGTTTTTACGGGCGACGGAACGCACCACCTGAGAACGCTCATATTTTGGTTGGTGGAGTCCAGATTAGCATCAGGCCGACCCTGAAATATTTAGGGTTGGTCCTGGACAGCCGATGGAACTTTGGACCTCACCTCCAGCAGCTGACGCCCAAACTGATGAAGACAGCGGGGGCTCTTTCTTCTTTGCTCCCCAACCTAGGAGGCCCCAATGCCGTGTGCAGGCGACTCTACACCGGGATCGTGAGGTCCATGGCCCTATACGGTGCTCCAATATGGGGGAATAGCCTGACGGCTCGCAAAGCGGCGCTGCTTAATAAATCGCAGCGCGCCATAGCCATCAGAGTAATAAGGGGCTATCGCACGATCTCCGGTGAAGCGGCGATGTTGCTAGCACAGACGCTGCCTTGGAAATTCGACGCCAAAGTCCTGGCGCTATTGTACATTTGGCGCAACCAGGCACATAGTCAGGGCAGCGCTCTGTCACTAAAAGAGAAAAGAGAGGACCTGCAAGTGTCAGCTAAGGAGGAGTGGCGGTTAGAGTTACTAAATCCCTCTGCTGGGCAAGACATCATAGCCGCAATCTCGCCTGTTTTCTGGGAATGGGTGGAGAGGCGGCACGGAGACCTCACGTACCGACTGACACAGGTGCTTACCGGTCATGGCTGTTTCGGGAAGTACCTGTGCCGAATCGGACGTGAAATCACGAAGGCGTGCCACCATTGCGCGGCCCCAGAAGACAGTGCTCTGCACACTTTGCTGGACTGCCCAGCTTGGGATTCGGAGAGGCGCGAGTTGGTCACGCAAATAGGAGGGCAGACGCTCTCGCTCCGGGCTGTGATATCATCCATGGTCGGGAGCGAGAGCGTCTGGCAGGCGGTGGTCGCTTTCTGCGACACTGTCATGACCGCCAAAGAGGCAGCAGAAAGACTAAGGGAGGCGACGAGCCAGCTCCCTTCTCGCCGCAGACGCCATCGCCGCCGCAACACTGTGGTGCCCTTGGCACGCAACGACCTCAGACCACCTTGAGGTCGGGCCTGCGGGTGACCGGGAGGGCACCCTGTCACCCGATCAGCTGACAGGCCAAGAAGGATACGGACGCCAGGTCCCACGCGTCCGTCCTCGGAAGGAACGAGGGTTGGGCACTTCACACCCACCCTCCGGATGGGGTCCAGTCAGGACCGAAGCCTGCCGGAGCCGCGCAGAGATTGCGCAAGCGACCCCGTGGCTCTGACCAAGGCTAAGACGGGACCGGGGTGTTTTTAGTCGGTGCAAGTCCGACATATCCCTACGCTGTGCCCTCAGCGTGGGTTGAAATCATTAGAGTTTCACCCCGACAAAAAAAAAAAAAAAAAAAAAAAAAAAAGGTGTTGATATGTTTAGGTGATATTTATTTATGCACTTGCTACTGTTTGCCTTTGACTTTTTGAAGTAGAGTATTATTGCAAATCTAGGTTGTAACCCGTGCTAGTCAGATAATTTCACTTAAATCCGTTCAGTAGTTGCCACGCGAAATAATAAAAAGACTTTTCACTATCCATCGTCACAAACTATCGCATAAATATTAGTAAGATAACTAAAATAAATAAGCAAAAAATCATAACCCTACCAAACGTAGGTAAAAAATAGGTCTCCGAAGAGTCATTCATCATTCATTCCGACCGAATGAACTATTGTTGAGCACAAAAAACGCTAAATGGAACGAGTGAAAGGAACGAACGATTATCGGGAAAAAAAACGTCGCGTAAGGTTAGGAAAACTCCTAATTACGAGGATATTTTTTACTTTTACTGGCTTATTCAGTATTTTTTTGGTAGGAAAAGGAATTTCTGAGTTTATTGACTGCTTACCGATCGGTTAGGGGACATTAAAAAGGGATGAGGAAGGGAAGATTATTATCTGGTGAGGTCAAGGTCACGCTTAGTTCAGTAAAACAGTTGCGCGAATTTGTTGAAGAAAAATATTTTCAGTTAAGTTATAGTAAAACAAAAACGTACACGAATTTGCTTTACGTACCACATAAAAACCCACAATTTACTATTGAAAAGATTTTCAATTAGATTGGATATCTGAGTAACAATATATAATTACTAGCTGTGCCCCGCGGTTTCACCCGCGTTAATACCTATATCGTATGGAACTTTTTTGAAAATTTAATATAGCCTATGTTAACGGCAGATAGTGTAGCTTCCCAACAGTGAAAGATTTTTTCAAATTGGTCAAGTAGTTTCGGAGCCTATTCAATTCAAACAAACGATCAAATCTTTCCTCTTTATAACATTAGTATAGATTGATCTATTTGTTTATTAACTAGATAATCAAGTATTTAAAAACTAACCGTACTTATCTCTTAAAGCACTACTATTGGGGTTGTGGAAGCGAGACGTCGCACTACACTGCGTATAGCGCTGTCTCGCTTATTCACCCGCAACAGTTCTGCTTTAAGAGATCATGGTAGGTGTGCTGGTTTTGTTCATTCCGCTTCTCATAAAAAGTCATGACAGTTATTTCGTTTTCTATGTTATGATAATTCAATTGTCATGTTTGTATTTTAAAATAAATTACAATCAACCAGCCATCAGTTGATTTTATTTCCATCTCCCAGATTTCCTCACACCTGAACAATTCCAATTCGAGTACAACCTCAATTTTCGATGCCTAATAAAAACAGCTTTTATTTCGATGTTATATAAAACCATTAGTATTCAAGGGTAATACATTTAAATGAGCCTGTTCTACCAAATCAGGCGAAACGTAGACCGAAAACAGCGTAATTGGATTGAAATAAATAAGTTTAGAGGTTTTTTTTGTAAGTTCTTTTACCAGATGTTTAAGACTTGTTTTTTGTACAGGTATTTAGTGGGATACCTACTTTATTACTGAACGGTAGAATTAAATTGTGGGGTTGTTTGTGAAAATGTATAGTTTTTAACCAACTTCAAAAGGAGGAGGTTCTCAATTTGATTGTATTTGTTTCTTTTTATTATTTTTTTTCTTTATTTCTGTAAATAGAATAGAATAGAATAGAAGGAATATGTACAAAAGGCGGCCTTATTGCACCACCATTTTATGAATTTGTTATGCGATATCTCCGGCAATGGGGGACCGCTTACAAAACTATGTTTTTGAACGTAAGGGCAACCTAGATATCGTCTCATATCAATTTCAATGAAGGCAATTTTTGTAATTTACATAAAATCAATTATTTACATTGTGGTTATAACATTTTACTATTAATTCATCTGATTTACAGAGTTTATTAAAAAAAAAAATGTTTACTGTTCGTCAACATACAAATGTAATTTTAAAAAGAAAAAACATTATTTTCGCAATCACTTTCTTAATAATAGATAGAAACTAATAATAATAATCCAGCCTTTAAACGTCCCACAGCTGGGCACAGGCCTCTTCCCATATAGAGAAGGCACGAGCATTGATCACCACGCTTGCTCTCTGCGGGTTGGCGATTTCAGATCCCAAATTTTGGAATCCAGGTTTCCTCACGATGTTTTTCTTCACCGTTTGTCAGAAGTTTCTTAGAATAGAAACTAAGTAACAAAATACTGTCACCAAAATTAACAGCACTAAATCCTATAATTTCTTCGCAATAAATTCTCAAACCAAATAAAGGACTGTTAATATTCTCTTTAATTCACAGAAAACGGCACGTTTAGTAAATATCCTTAATTCAAGTAGATAGAAAAAAGGTCTTTATGTAATAAGGAAAAGAGGGAAAGTGGGTGTACCATCGGAATTCTGATTAGGTGTAGGAAGGTTTGATGCCGGGTTGGTATTCTAACGGCATTATTATTGGGTATTGAGATAATAGATTAGCTTGAGTTATAAAAATACTGACCAATATATAATAAACTAGTTTAGGCCCCCTTCGGCACCGTGAATGTCCGAAATCTAGAAAAGGTCTATTTTACCCAACGGCCTCGATGCCAAAAGAGGTGAGTTATGTTTTTGACCAGTATTATTTACCTATAGTATTACGATGTTGATAAATACGTCTTTATACATTTTAGTTACTTTCACTAGAATATTAATTTTCTTGAGAATCAGGCCAATAACAAGATTCAAAATCTCAGTCTGTTTAGCTTTTCGGGTAAACCGCTGACTCGATTTTGATGCAACTTGTGACATCGAGTTTCAATCATCATCGTCATCGTACGTTACAATTTGCTAAGATAGCGTACTGCAACGTGGGTGGAGCTAAGGCAAAAGTAAGTATCACTTATTTTCAGTTCTTTTCAAGAAGGTTTACAAAATAGAAAATATCATTAGACCAACATCGAACCTACATAACGTATCATCCACTATTTTCCCAACATTTCCACATCAAAAATAATAGAAATACCCCCAGCCATTGCATTCCCCACCTTATCTCTAAGACAATAAAGATGAAATTCACCCAAGCATTATTTATTGACAGTCGATATTTTCCATTTATTTTCATTACATTGTTCTTTTCATTTTGTGCATTGCTTCATTGGAGTGTCACTTGTTTCCTTGACAGTACAACAGATACAATTATATTTGTTTTGTCAGCGATTGTACCTATTGACGGGCCTTTATTAATGTTACTCTTTTCGTGTTTAGTCAACCGACTTGGAAAGGGAGGTCATGCTTTTGGACTGATATTTTTACTTGTTGTAAGATTTTCATTCGGTTCTGAATTATTTTGGTCTTATATTTTTGAGTTAAATTTAAGATGGGGTGATAATAATATAATCGAGAATCTACATTTCTCAGTGATAGTATGCATGTAATTTTGTAGAATATGTCTGTATGACTGTTACACCTATTCGCGAAAACGAGTCAACGTAATTTGGCAAAACTTTTTTATATTTATTTATACAGTAAGTATATAAATGGGTTCTATAATGGAAAAATATATACAATTACATGGTTTTTTTTTTTTCAATTGTATTTTCTCGTGAAAACTTAAAGCTAGTTAACAAAGATATTAACAAATAATTTAGTTATTTCTGAACACACTAATGGACCTTTGTTTATTATTATACTAACGAAACTCAATGAACTAAATAATGTTTTAGTGTAAATAAGTACTTAGAAATTAATGTAAGTCTAGATGTACTAGTGCTAATGTATTGTGCTAATTATTTGTACTAAGAGGTCTAATTAAATTTATTATTATGTAAAAGACATTCTAAGAGTATTAATTAGCAGGTTAATAGTAAAAACTAATGCATCTAAATATTAATAATTTATTATAAACTAATTTAGTTGTATTTAATTTAAGTTAAAATCACTAAGTTTGGCCCGATGAATTTATATAAATTAGTTATCTTTACTTATCGTAAAACGTTTGGACGAGCAGCGCGGACAGTTCAAAAGATATTTCAGTCAAATATTAACACCTACTTTTAATGCCAGAAATCAATTCAGAATCCTATACTGAACTAACTTATTAAAGGAATTGCGTTTATTCTGTTACATGTTATGTAAAGGTCTATTTAAAAACAAATACCTTCCCAAACTAACAGCCTCGTTGGCCTAGTGGCGCTAAGTGCGACTGCTACGCTAGAGGTCTTGGGTCCGATTCCCAGGTAGACCAAGGTGTTATTGGGTTTTTCGATGAAATTCTCAGTGGCAGGTCGGAGTTTGGATTTGTGCCCGGGTAGTGGCAATAGGCTCGCCCCCTATTACATGGGACTTAAACATATCGGCGAACTGTGGGTGTACATTGGTACACCTCTGCCTACCCCTTCGGGGATACAGGCGTGATGATATGTTATGTTATGTTATGTAACTTCCCAAACAATACGCTACACTTTACAATTCTCTGAAAAGACTAAATCTAGCTCTGAACAGACTAGGATCCCGTACAACAAACAAGATATGATGCTATAACGCAAAACAAGCTGTTATTAACCCTAGCTCGCCGGAAATTAAGCTTTCCGAGCGAAACCAGCTAGTTTCTTTCTATCACTTGCAATAGTCATAACTTTGAAAGAGCTAAGAAAATGGTAATAAATGTGTTTCAGTTTCAAATTGAAAATGTATATTGCTTTCTGAGGTTTCAGGGAATGGGCATTGAAATGAAAACACTTTTATTTCAAGTGACATGTGAAAAGGCGTCGAAACGTCGGGAATTTTAACCTAAATTTGTACCGCCATAAAATCCGGTATAAGTTTAATTAAACATATTACAATTAGTGTTTATTTTTTAGGTAAAAATGAGGATTAATTAGTACAGGGCGCAAAATGATTCTTATGATTTAAATAAAATAATTAAAGCATTTAATAAACCAATGTACCAATGTAACTTTTCTAAGTTATAAGTACTTTCTTAATCATTCTTAGACACTTCTGACTAACGGTGAAGGAAAACATCGTGAGGAAACCTGGATTCCAAAATTGGGATCTGAAATCGCCAATCCGCAGAGAGCAGGCGTGGTGATCAATGCTCGTGCCTTCTCTATATGAGAAGAGGCCTGTGCCCAGCAGTGGGACGTTTATAGGCTGGAATTATTATTATTATATTTAATAAACATAGTACCGCTCGTTTTCTGTTTTTTCGACCGCTTGAAGTCATGTTTTAAGCAAGTCATATAGGAGTATACATAAATAATTCAAATGATGTAATAATTACAAATCAAATACTATAATTCATATTTATCAAAATCATCAATGTCATCAATAAACCAATTTAATTCACAATTAGCGAATGAAATGAAATATGCCTAAACTAAATGTAATTTAATACGTAAAACCATAGATTTCTGGTCTAAATACCATCGACATATGATATGCATAGACTGCTGCTATCGCTAGGTTCCCCTTATGCCAAGCGAGAGCAGTTTTTAGTCTGATCCTAGTACATTTCGTTTTTCATTTAAGTTAATTTTCGCGTAACGAGAAACTTATATAAGAAAATATCGATGGTTTTGACATTGTTAGGATAATATTAGTGTTTTAGATAGATTTTTTAAAACGGCAAGCTCCATCTTCATACATAATTCACGACAACACTTGTTCACACTAGTGCTTACGGTTTAAACTCTGATAGGCTCACTCTATAGTTTCAAATGCAACCTCGTTGCTAAATACTAATTAGAATTCACCAATCAGTACCCACAATAAATAGATAATTAAAGTGTCCAGTTTTCAATTGTTTACAAATAGCTAATGACAGGCAACATGCAGTAAAACCGCAGTGAAACCGAATTAATTAATTTTGGTTTTAACTAAATTTAAACATCGTTGTGCTGTAACCGATTATCCGTATTTTGATTTAGTTGAATAGTTTTGGGTTACAAATTTTGTGGAATAGGGATTTTAATTTGTTACGGTGTGCGGTTTCAGGCGAATTTTTTTGTGCATTAAAATATTGAAGCTGGTAGTGATTATTACTGTTTAACCAATCCTTAATAGAAAAGTTTCACATTGATGTGAGAAAAAAATATAAATTAAACACCATTATCTTTTTGATTTATTGATTTCTATTTAAGTACCTGAATTTTACAGTTCATTTTAACCGACGAATGTGAATGTTTTATTTTTCTTTAGATAGCTAAAAGGTTATTTATATTAAGAGCTGATATAATCAAGACGGTTAGATTTACCAAAGGGTTTCTCATTCTTTTTCTTTGGGTATAAATAGCTTTTAGACGACACTTTTTTCTCATTATTATCACTGGTTTTTCATAGGAGTGACAATGATTTTCAACTACAAGGTTTGGCTAAGTGTCACTAATACATACATACATACATATAATCACGCCTGTTTCCCGTAGGGGTAGGCAGAGACCACTTCTTTCCACTTGCTACGAGTGTCACTAATTGTATTACATTTACCTACATTCTGTCAACATCTATCTATCCATAAACTTAAGATCAGACCCTAGTACTTGTACTAGAACCTAGATAGCGATACACACTGCGGCTTCAGAACTTTGTTGTATAGTTCATACTCAAGTAGGTTTAGTGTAGGATGTTCATACTATACAAGTTATAGCCGCACTGATGCTATTTGATGTAACAGTTCATGAGAACTATAGATATTATTTAATAGATATGGTTATGTGTTATAGGGTTAATGAGTTTGGAGTGAATTTGACTTCAGGTTAAGAAAATACAAAGATTAAAATCAATTAAACATAGTGCATCATTACATTATTACAATTAGAAATTAAACTTAAGATATTTACAATAATAAAAAAAAAGTAAGCCTACACAGTAAATAAGAAAAAATATAAACTAAAATACTACATCAAAAAATTCATCCACATCGCTGTCGACTGGGAGTGTGCCCAAAAGACTGGCAGCATTGCCACGTTGAATGGCAATGCTTATGGGCTGACTTAGGTATAAGCCTTTGGGTCACGTGAAGTGTCAACCAGGCATTTGGACAAAACTTTAAAACAACTATGTGCACTCGGACCCCACGGACCAAGGGTCTCAACCCCAAACGGCTCGAATATATAACTACCAACTAGGTTGGTATATTTCCGCCGCTTGAGGTTCTCAGCAGCCGCAGCAGCAGCGCCAGCACAGCACGACGTACTGGGAAGGTGGGATGGCGCAAGAGTATGACATATAGTTATATTGCGGTCTCTATTTTCTTTGTCTAATTATACGCTTTAGAAATACCTAGTTAGTAGTTATGATTACATTATATCCAACTTACATTTTTGATAACCTATTTTCCATTAATTTGCCTTTGCAATCATGTTATACCTATATATCATTGCATCAGTATTATTACACCAAAACCAATGTTATTGCTTATCATTTTTATTTTTCAGAACAAAATAAGTACCACTAAAAACTTTTTCTAGCCACAAACATGTTTATATTTTACTTCATTATTTGGTTAAGTTCAATTAATTTCTCTTAATCAAATTTTTGTACATAATCCATCTTAATCCATACAAATGGCATACATCTTTCCAAAATAAGGGCCTCATTTTAGGTCTAGACATTTAGGATTTAGAAAGCCTATTTATCACTCCTTTATCTTAGGTCTTAACCAGGTAATTAGTTTACTAGTAAAAAGGTATACTTAAGTTGTTTTTCCATGACCTAATGCGAGAAAACATTTATTTTTCAACTTATAAGCTGACCGAAAAATAAAAAAATAAATAAAAAAGTTTTTTCTTCAATAGCCACAATGAATTTCATAAATCTATTCTTTATTTTTGATATCATTATTTTTTAATTTGAAAGCGATATACAATCAATTTGATACAACACTTTTCAAACCTCTTATTTCGTTTACTCTCTTGACCTACATCAAAAGTATTTTCTAACCCAGACGTACCTAATCTTATTTAGTGCTCCAAAAAATCTAGATCTAAGACGGACGTCACATCAAGACAAATAAATACATATGAAAATAAGCTCTATTGTCTTGACATAAAGGTCATACAAGGTGTTACTAAGGAGGATAGACTAAAACAATGACCTTCAGTTAATAAACTAGGTCTTTTCTCAATAAAAATAAGTAAAATATTAGATAATGAATAAAATATATTTTGGTCTAGACTGCCCACACTTACTTAGAAATAAGTACAGAAAAACAACTCTGTTTTTATCCACCTTTGGCCTATCTGTTTGTATGTATGCTACGCTTTTACAGCTAAACTGTTAAACCAATTTTGATAAAACTTGACATAAGAAAAGAAAGGATATAGGTCTTTATATCGCGATAACTGACAGCCGTGCCTGAGGAGTCGCTAGCAAAAGCTAGTATTAACTTTTTTACACAATTACTAAAAAAGTAATTACTTATGTGCACAAACTTCCAACTAATTATTGGAGAGAGAGATTCATATATCAGATTTAATGGAGTTTATTTTTTACACTAAAATAAAATCGACCTTAAAGTAACAAATTCATCTTTATCTAAAACAAACGAATACTTTTAAAAACAAAACAGAAACAGGTGAATAGAAAATACATCAAAAGAGTATCGTTTTAAAAATCTCGTTTGACAACACAATCCGATCAAGTGACAGCATGGATTGGGCATCGAGTTGAAATGACACTCAGCCTCCAATCGATTAACGATTCGAAATAGAATCGAGTTATCGAGTTCTCGATTTAATTTGATGCGTTTAATCGATACGATTTACGTTGGTGACAGTTACTTACAATGTTTTGTGTTCGAATTACGGAGAAAAGGGGATAATTGGTGTTGGGAAATTAATATTGTATTCGTGAAAATTTTACATTAATTTAATAACATTGAAACCTACTTCGATCAGTTTTCTTTATTTCCGTCTCGATAGTTACTATTGCATTCATAATATTGGTAATAAGATTACCAGAAACCTTCACTTATTTTATGTGCTTACTACCATCTGGCAGTAAGCACATAAAATCTAGCCAAAGGTGATTAATGTTGAGTTGACAAGGGCTTAGTTACTAATAAATACTACTCGTCACACTTCTTGTCGATTATTAAATAAGATGGGCTTCTATTCACGCGCACTGGCAGTGTCCTTTCTACTAAGCAATTATTCTAGTTTACATAGTGGTATAAGTGTTAAGTGACGATTAATAAGCATTAGCTACTCAGTTCATGTTAACTTAGCAGTCAGTTCATCTACGCTAGCAAATCTTTTGGCAACACATTACTGACCAGTTGGTCTAGTGGTTCGTGACCCTGAATGGTATACCGAAGGTCGTGGGTTCGATGCCCATCCAGGGCAAATCTTAGTGTGTGAAAATGATCATTTATTCCGTCCACCGTGTAATTTATCTACAATATGTATGTACAATTTTCAGTAATCTCACATTCTTATTTAATTGACCTTCTCGCTACACTTTTGTAATGACATCTAAGAACAGACGTCTTTCTATCAAATACCCTTTTTCCATTACATCCATTGTTTATTTTGTTTGTCCTTAATAGAATTTTGTCCAGAAACCTTGTTGTAGGAGTTTCTCTCATAATTTGACGTAACGAGACACGATTGACACACTTAGATAGATAGATTGCCTTGAAGGGGAGTACAAAATAATAGAAGATCGGAAAGAATAGATACATTAAATGTGTTTGTAAGAGACATATAGGCTATGTTATTTTTAGTGATTGGTAGTTATGTAACAATATAGCCTTTAGCTGCTACTTTTTTCTTATTTTTGTCAAGAGTGGATCTTCAGTCTGTCTGAACGCGATGAAGTCTAATACTACTGAGCGATATTTATATGGTTTGTACCAAAAGATAGTGCTTCAAGGGAAGGTATGTGTGTATAATTAATTAATGTTTTGTCATCCTGTACGAAGCTGGGGTATGAAACCTTTTTTTTTAATTTTACTTTTCATTTCAATTTAATTCAGGATGTACTTTTAGCAAGACTAGAATATATACTGTTTGACTTATTTTCATAAAAATAACATAATAACTAAGTTTATCAGCCACACCACATCATCTCATAAGGACTGCACATAATATCAACACTCTGATGACCAAGATATTGCTCGTAATATGCAAAAGTGTTCATAAAAATACCATTTGTCACTACAATGTAATATGCGGTAACGTCTGCAATTTTAGCTGTCTTTTATGACACACAGAACTTTATTAAGTTCTGCAGAGAAGAAGGTGTTAGGGCATGGCATCCACCAAAACTGGGACGAGAAAAAGTTTTTTAAATAACCAATAGGAATTCGTTATTGTGTCGACAGGCCTGAATAATGAATTCCTAATAATAATGTAAAAATAATAGCAGCCTAAAAACAGCCTATTGCTGGGCACAGGCTTCTTCTCATATAGAAAAGGCATGAGCATTGATCACTTCGCCTGCTCACGAGCGCATTAGAGATTTCACAACCCAACTTTTTAAAATTCAGATTTCCTCACGATGTACCTATTTCCTTCACCGTCAGAAATGTCTTAGAATTATTACATAAGTACATACCTAATTATAACTTTCAAAAAAGTCATATTGCACTTGGTATCGAACCTGCAACCTTGTCTATAGAAATCCGTTCATAGAACCGTTAAGCCACCACGACATTCTTCGGATTCCAAATGGTTATTTAAAAAAAAGACTCTATCGTTTACACTTTGGTGGAGTCCTGGTCTTATGCTAGGTTGTAAAAGGAGGTATAATATGTTAAGTTCTGACGACAGTCCTGTAAGGATGTTTGTTATATGCAGAAGTGCATGATAATGTGCAATGAAACTTTTTGGTCATAAAGTTGATAAATGTGTGGAGTGTTTTCTTTGTAAAGGACGAATATAAAGGTGGCCTCATGTTTTTACTTCCTGTGACACGATACTCCAAGATGAATGTTTGTAAGCGTTCTATTCTTAATTAATTGATTATATGCAATATGGGAACCGCCTAGGATGAAGGACACGCGAAATAGACTGCACTGGCAGAAAAAAAGGGGAAGCCTAGCTTACCCAGCAGTGGCTGAGTAGCGGGTTATACAGGGCTGAAGATGACAATAATAATATTCCGGGACAACTCACACACGGTTATCTGATCCCTAGCTGAGCAGAGCTTGTGTTATGGTAATGGTCATGGTAATGGTAGCGTTTTTGTTGATGATAATGAACTGTATGAAAGAATCTCACTCCTAAAGAATAAAACATCCCCAAACACAGTTCTGAAAAGCTTTTCCACAATGTCAATATCCTCAAACAGCTTTCCCATAAACAAAAATCCCATACAAAAAAGGACGGTACATAAAAATACTCCAACCAAATGTGTTGTTTATAGCTATTCAGTTAAACGTGTATGATTGATGGGAATCCCATTTGCTTTTTATATTATTTGCTTTCGATTAAGTCCCTGACATTACGGGATGAAAACAAGGGCTTTCGACTTGTTAATATTTTATTTATGCATTGGGTTTTCGCGGAAATATTGGGACTGTGAGCGGTTTTCGGGGTTTTTGTTTGTTAAGATTTAATTTTGCTTCGACTTTAATCTCTATCATATAAACGTGATATTTTTTTCATACTTTTTGTAGTACATCTGTTTTGTAACCTTTTATGCACTAAATGTACCCAGTAGTAGTGTACGCATTTAAGACTGTCATGTCATGGCAGTATTTAGCTCTCTTTATAAACGAAGTTGCTGCAAATTTTTTTATCAACATTTAGTCTTACCTAAAACTCAAATCTCAAGATTGACAGTTATTTTTTTTTTTCTCTAACATCGTGATTATCATTGCAAAAAACTTTTCAGTTATACATATAAGGAATGACCACATCTACATAAACTTTCACAAACCTTACCTACAAAGCCTTTCTCCCAATTCCCTGTACACGGCACTTTAGCCCATAAAGTAGGGAAGTGTGAGAATACGAGCCACTCGGGAATTATAACTCGCACTGGACTTGAGCGTATATCATTTGTGATTTTAAGTTAGACGCTAAAATGGTGGTTTTGCGGAGTCATATTGTGATTCATAGAAATAGAATTTCATAGAAATAAAATTCATAGAATGAAAAGAGTAGACTGTGTATAAAAAAAACCAAAACGGCAGTTAGACAATAAAAAAATAAAAGATTTTTTCTGGTTAAAATAAGGAAACGTCTAGTAGATCAAGTGAAATTGAAGTTAAGGAGTAGAGGCTAATCACGTCATGCAACATTACAAATCATTGTGTATTCAAAAGCTTGTTTTTGTTACGGAAAATATACTTGAAACACAATTTTTTTTATGTATCTATTACACGTAATTAAAAAACTTATATTACACGAAAAAAAAAAAACAAAACTTGAATGGCTTGCAATGAAATCAAAATCAAAAAATCAAAATATTTTTAATTCTCATAAACCAAAAAAAAAAGCGCTTAAGAAACGTTACGTTACAAACTACTGACTCTAGTTGCTCGGTTCCAAAGTGTCATTCCTATAGAGAAGAGCCGGCAAGAAACTCCATAGGTTACTCTTTTAAAAAAAAGGTTAATATCGATGTTACGATTACAATAATTTTAAAATATGCGACAACAACGTAAACAGCAGAATGTTTAGATTAATGTAAAGTAGACACAAAAACATTGATTCTCCTAACTCGCACGCATGTTTCGATAACATTTGACGCTCAGTTTTGATCAAAACTCAGATGAAACCAACGGATATACCATTCATAATATGATGCTGCAAAACCACCATTTTAGGTGCCCTGAATTGCAAGTTTACCTGCAGATAAGACATGAACGGAACGTTTCAGGATAGTTTAACACGAAAATATATTACAAGGACATTAGATTTCAGCTCACAAAGAGCGGTTTGTCGCAAAAACGGTATTTAGTATAATAGTATAATACTGGACTTTGCATTCGAGTTAAAATAGTAGTTAGTATTACTACAGTGAATAAATTGTATGTAAATTTTAGTGTCCTGTTAGCCAAATCATGAAAATGCGTCGAGTTATTTTCCAGTTAGACAAAGTCGGGCTAGTTACTTTATTTGAAGACACTGGCTCCTGTAACACAGGCTTCAAGCCTAGCACAGGTGCCAGGGTTACATTTATACTGTACTGTATTTTTTTGTCAAAAAAAACTTTTTTTTTATTATTATTTAATTTTTATTTATAAAATCAAGAACACCGTCCAATTTCATAATGTTTGATATGTTGGACTCATCTCCGGCTTGTATACCAAACACATAGGTATAAAAACATGGGGAAATGGATGAAACCGCGAAGCGCAGCCAGTTTGAAATAAAAATACTTCAGGTACCTAATTATCGTTTGTTTACTTACATTCAAATAGTCTTACTAAACACAGCAGTTATACTATTCAACCATATTTTGTATTTCTGAGAAAATACTGAAAACTAGCAGAAAACTAAGTACACGCGTCGTTAAAAAGAAATAACTATCTAGTAGTTTTGCAAAGCTGGCAAAGGCTAGTCAGTAACTAAAAAAGTATAAAATAGAGTTGGGATACGCTTTTTTTTTTTTTTGTAACTTTTCCTTATTGTTATTTTTAAAGCTGACATATTAGCATAACTATAGAGTAAACATTACAAATTATTAACTGATTGGTAAATTAATCGGTTATATAATACAAAATACTGATAATTTTAATACGTCTGCACATTATTTACCTGCTGCTATGTATAGACAAAATAGTCCCAATTTTATCTAAAGTCCTTTACGTCTAAAATATGTAACTTAACCCTCAAAAACTCACTTCATACTCTTATCACCGAACCCAGTTTAAAACTCGATACAAAGCAAACACCTCCGAAATTGGGAGGGTTAAATAAACGGAAGGGTTACCTTTAATACGGGTAGCAACGAACACTCAATAGGCTATTTATAACGTACCTGAAAAAGAAAAAGATAAGTTAGACAGGTAAGAGGTAAATGTGAGAGAAAATGTCTTAAAAGATAAAAATAAAAGTTTCTTCTTTAGGATATTAAATAACCTATTTATTTTGTAAAGGGACTTGTTGCTAACCGTAAGCTGGAATACGCGTATGACTGATGTTAGAGGTTCAGCTTCGCTTGCCGCGGTTGGTCCCTGGATGGGGGACCAATTGTAATCATACCTTACCGTGCCTAGGAAAGCCTTTGGTACCGACTATCATACGTTGATCTTTGACAGTCGTTAAGTCAATTCTGACAACCAATCTTACCATGGGATACTGTGTTGCCCAGTAAATTAAGTTGTGGAGGTCAGTCGCTTTTTATAAAATTCTGTATTCAGCTGAATCCGGTAAGAATGCCGACCGAACCATGGGTTTAAAAAAAAAGTTAGGTACTAAACACAGTTTTGTTTTGGACTATAGGATGAATAGTTTTTATACACTTTGTGTATGATTCAAAACTGTTTAAAACAAGAGTCTTGGGAAAATGCCCCAAGTAGTATTTTAATTTCTCATAAACATACATTTTACTGTAAGCAATCTTACAAAATTACAAAAATAAATAGCAAAAATGAATACAAAATCTATATAAGGTTTGTAATAAGGAAACCTTATTTAATTTCAAAAAGATTCCCGCCTAGTCATTATCGTTACTTTAAAATCGGCTTCTGCCCGCCATTTTGTAATCACATAAGTACTATTCAGTCTGACAAGGAAGTGTCAAGAACTAAAGTATCAAGCTAAATTTCTCAGAAAAAAAAACCCTTACAATTATTGGTAGTGAATTAACCATCAAAAAGGAAAAATGGACTTTTTGTGTGTAAAATTAAAGTTCAAATTGCATTGTCATGTATCCTTACAATTATTGAATGAATTAGTGTGAAACGGAAAATGGACCTTTTAGGTTTGCAGTTAAAGTTCGAATTGCAGTGCAATTTGTTTGATGTGTTGTAAATGTGTTTACTTAGTTGTATTGTTAAGTAATTCTTAACTAGATGCCCGAGGCTTACGTTTATTGGAAATTGTTTAGTTTTAAAAGTTCTGCTAAGTAAATACTTTTTCTTACTTTTTTTGCATTTTATCGTCTGTATGATAAATGTCTCTGCTATTATATATATTTTAATAATTGTAGATATAGTTATGGCCAATGAAAATAAAAACAATCAGTCTAGATCATTTTGCAGAACGATCAGTATTAATTTACCTACATTATTAATTTACCTAATTGCAGACTTATAAACAAAACTGACAATGTTATAGAGAACTATAACAAAAACAGTTGTGTTGCAAAACTAATGCATTCAGTGCACGAGTTTTTGTACCTATATGTCCTCGGACAAACTAACTTTTAGAACAAATTAGTTAGAACTAGGCCAAACCTGCTGAAAGCCCATTCAGGATATTCTAGTTAGTTTTAAATCTAGTTTTTTATCTAACTTAGCTTTTACGCACTGGAGGATAAACTGAATTTAATTGTGGTATAACCACTGGTGTAAAACAATTAATAGCCAGCCATGTGATGCGGTTAACCACTAGTGCCTTAAAGTCAAGAACCCATCCTTAAAAGGTTTTATATTTATAAGCTTTTCTTTAACTTGCAATATACCTAAATTTTGAAAGCTAAATTAGATACAATTCTAGACAACCGATTGGGATGGCATTATGCACGAATAAAAAGTGTGGTGATAATACAACATTATGGTACTTTCGAGCTAGTCTGATAATGAAGCCAGTGCAATCTTATCGTATTTGGGCTTGTTTGATTTGTTTTTTCTACTTTCATCCCTGTTTTAAAAGCTTGTGTTTGATTATATATTACTAAATACACATGTAATAAAAAAAATCTGTCTCATTAAAACTTGTACAGTATCAACTCTGAAGTACACCCAGTCAACGATAAAATAATTTTGTTAATCGATCCTGTATCACTGGAGACGATGCGTAAAAAAATACAAAGCAAAAAACGTCGAATTGTGAACCTCTTTTGGAGTCGATTTTAAATACATTTCAACACAAACTTATTTCGACAACCAGGCACATAGCCTGTGTCATCTCGTTAAATACCCAAACAGTTATATCAAATGAACATCGGAGCATAATCCTCAAAAGTTTAGAACCTTAAGGCGCAGGGTAGACGGAAGAGACGTAAGACGCAGACGGGGCGCGGACATTTGTCTCTACCGCGTCCCTTTCATACAAAATGTATAGAAGCGTCGCGACGCAAAACATACAGAAGAGACGGGGCGCGGGCGCAACCCTTCTATACATTTTGTATGAAAGAGACAAATTTCCGCGCCCCGTCTGCGTCTTACGTCTCTTCTGTCTGGCCTGCGCCTAACAGTGGGCGACGTCATTCGGAAATCGCTTGATTAATTAAATTACGTGACGTCACTTGATGTGGCTAATTAGGTTTAAATTCGCGTTTACATGTTTTGATGTCGCATTTAGTTGGGAACAAGCTTCGTGAAGTTATGTATATCTTGTTATACAACTGTTTACGTAACGTGTTACAAGCACCTTTAATTATATGTTCGCGAAATTATATGGGACCAACTTTGAGGTAAAGATGAAAAAAGGAGTCGATTCACAATGGTCATAAAATCGCTTAAAGTAAGTAAGTCGGTTTAAAATGAAAGGCTTTTTATTAGGTCTATTAGTTGTTCTTCGCCAGAAAAAGGCAACTTTTGGAGATGACTTTTTAAAACAGAGGAGAAAAAAAAATGGTGGTTAGTATGATATTTAGGAACAAAGAAAGTATTTTGACTGCTTCCTTTGCCTGGTGGTTCTAAGCGTGACTGCTCACAGGTCTTGGGTTCGATTCCTAACTCGACCAAGGTGTTATTGGGTTTTCTATGAATATTCTCAGTGGCAGCTCCGAGTTTGGATTTGTGCCCGGTTTGTGGCAATAGGCTCGCCCCCTATTACATGGGACCCAAACATACCTGCGAACTGTGGGTATACATACACCTCTGCCTAACCCTTTGGGGTATACATGCGTGATGGGGTGTAAAAAGTATTTTGTAGAGGTACTAGGTAAGACTCAACATATTATGTTTTATGTTAAATATAGTTCTTACGTCATAGTCACAAAGGCGCACCCGTTCACAAGTTAGTCTTCCGCCGTACAAACAGAATCCATGACGTCACAGCCCAAGCCATGACAAATCCAATTAATTACCAGTTTCAGAACACGTCGCCTGTTTCCTTCAGTTAATTAATATAATTGTTAGTTATATACTGAATTTCACTTAAATTACATATTATATTGATTAAGTTTTTTGAATCATCATCACATTGAAATAAAGTAAAGCCTGATACTGGTGTCTATAATATAAAATGTAAGCTTACTACAAAATTTAAGGTCTGACTGATTTTTATAAATCGGTAAGTAGGTATCCATATTAAAATTTTGAAACCTGCTTTACCTAAGAAAGCAAGTTTAAAAGAAAAAATTGTAACACAAAAAAATACTCCAAAATAAACCTTTTTTAAACGAGTTAGTAAAATATTTTTTAAGTTTTCTTTTTTTAATCTGAAGCCCTTATTCCCGTTTTTCACACAGTTCTTGTTTATTTACGAACTATGCAATTATAGGTGCTATTAAATTTTATCTCGAATTTGTTAGTAATTGACTGAATGTAAATTACCCTTTATTTTGGTATTAGAGGTAATTTGTCTACGTAATCTCCTTGCGTGAACTACATATGTTATTTTAGACTACGTGGGTTTATTAATACATATTAATTAGTGTTATTTTAGAGAGATCAATGTCAGCAATTGATGAGGTATTATTGAAGCGAAAATAGCGTTTTGGTGGCAAAATATATATAGAAATGAAAGGTTAATTATAGGTAGCATTTTAAACCTTTATTTATAAAACTGTCCCACTATTGGGCGAATTACGGATAAAACACTGACAAATATAAGAGAAAATTTTCACCAATCTACAATCTAACCTTCGGCAGTCGTTTCTTAATGTTTCTTAACCTGTAACAAGTCGCATATTTTAGTTTTTTTTTATAGTATGTACTTGACATAGAAGTTACGTTTAAACACCGACACTCAAAAAAAGGGAACCCATCGAAAATCCAACCTCAAGAACAGTTGCTTAACCTTCACCAATCAATCCCTCTCGACCAATTACAGAGCAAACATTTAAAGTTAAACACTACAGAAGCGACAACGGCCTATCAATCAGCTGATTACATGTTATCAATCGGCGTGAAGATGATTGCTTGGCCAGACACGCAAGGTATACAAAATTATATGGTGAGGTATGATGGACAAAAAAGGTTACTATAAACTGAGTAGAAAAAGAAGCTGTGACAGGAAGTGTCTGGGGAAGCGTTACAAAGTTTTTTTTTAATAGGGTTATGGAATATAAAAACTAATAAAAACCTTTATTGCTTAAAAATTATGTTAAGATTAGAAACACCGCACAATATAAACTATTTTTACATAAAGTGGACGGAATAAGAAGGGAGCATATTTGTTTTTATGTAGGTATCATTGACAAACGTTTCCTAAGGGTACGTCCACATCAGATGTGTGAAACGAGAATTACACGACCGACTCGCGAGCGCCGCGCGAACGTAGAAGTGTCAATGACGCCGTCTGTCAGACGTGCGCGAGCAGCTCGCGAGCTGTTCGTGTAATGCTCGTTCGTTGCACGTTCGTCAGATTCAGACGCACCCTAAGATCTTACAGTATAAGTTAGCCTTCTAAAATGTAGCTGTCTCACTATTAGACTACGGGCCCATGAACAAAATGGATGGGTCATATGAACCACCAGGTGACGTATATAGGACGATAGAAGAGCATAAAATAATAAGATTCAGCACTATGCCGTCACTTGTGATCAGTCCAACTGGGTGCTGGTGAGCATTCAAAAGTGCAGCTAGAGTAAGTACATTTTGGTCATTTATTTCTGTACGGCATTGTTACCATCGAATAGATCCATGAAAAATAATAAGAAAGCGCGCAGTGCCGTACAAAAATGGTGGTCCAAAAAGTTAGTATTTTAGTTTTACTTTCTGTCAATTTCCAGGGTAAATTTGGTCATTTGATTCTGTACGGCGTCAGTTTCATACTGTTTCAATACAGCTACACCCATTCATTTTGTTCATGGGCCCGTAGTCTATATAAAACAAATGCATTTTCTTGATTTTTTACATAGAAATAACAAATCCCTTCAATTTATTTACTACAATTCAAGACCTCCTCAATTAGCACAACAGATCCTACAAATAACTTTCTTATATTTTGGTATCCAACGGTACATAAAACAGAAACATTTCAAGGAAACCAGAAACAATGTGTGGAAGGTAGCCGGCGGCCGCGCCTAATCACAGTAATCAAACAAATAAGAGGTCTGTAGGACCACTGTGGCTACGGACTTGATACATTTCGTTGTTAGGAATTTATTTGGCAGGAACTTAAATGTGCAATTTTTTGTATTTTTTTATAAAGGTATTTGTTGTATTCATACACAATTAAATCTAATACAAGAACAAACTCTAACGATACTAAAATTTTAATCTTACATAAATAAATCAAACTAACACGCGTCAAAAAACTCATCGTCATCCTTTTCTGTATCTTTTTTGTATTCTAAAGTTGAAAATTAATTAGATATTAAATTGTAAAATATTAACAAAACTTACAACCATACCAAAATTAAATAATATTAATATTATTTAAATTAAAAATTTTTATTCACTAAATGTGTAGAAATAACCCTACCTCTTTTTACATATATTGAAGCCAGCAGTACCCATTTCAAAACACCAAAGAGAAAATGTGTTACTAACCACACTTAGTAACATAAAATTCGTTAACCTACTTCACATATTTAAAGGATAAAAATCTACCATTTTAATTAACATTGACATGTAAAAGCACTCGAAATAAAACGAGAAAAACTCCAAAAGTATAAAAATTTAATTCATTTATTTTTATCGTAGATCCTACTTAGCAAACATGGTTTATTAAGATACATAAGGAAAATGAACGAAATGTAAAGTAAACGTATTTTCCATCAATTTATTACCGTAAGATATTTTTTTAATGTCCCATTTTCTTCACATACGTTTGTATATAAATAAAGATTTCAAACGATAATAATATCAAGTCCTCATAATATATCATAATATCTCATACGGATCAATTCGAGTATTGAAAAATATTTTTATGACCTGTAAATATTGATTATATTTTGAATTTATTTTCAACTTTTCAATACGTCTGACGATTACAAAAATATTTTTTTAATGATCCATGATTCGCTGTATCTCGTTACAAGCAAACGAAAGAAACATTTAGTCGAATTGAGAAGCTCCTCCTTTTGAAGTAGGTTAAAATATTATATTCAAGTACGACTTGCACACTTTGATGTAACTACTTTACAAATTGTACATTATAAATAAATCCGCTATCTTTTTGACCTTTTATTACGATTTTATACTTTTTTTTACCTCATTTGTCAAATTTTGTGTTTAAAGTCTATTATTTGTAGGACTAGCTATTAAGACATAGTTTTTTTTTGGAACTTAAACATTAACATAATCGAAAATTTGTGACGCCCTAGCAAAATCCAGCTATTCAGTATTATAAACTTAAAACATTGCTATTATATCCAAAAAACTTGAGGATCAGGACAAACGATCAAACTGTCAAAACTCTTCATTAATCAACAGAGAATTTAATAAATCTTGACTCATAAGAAAACAAGAGATTAATCGCTCAAGACTAAAATAGCTAAAATTCTTCAAGTATCAAGTTTGTTCACATAATAATGTCTAACTAAGGCCGAATACTTAAGGCCAACTCAATGTTAAGACGCCGTTAAAACCATGCTATCTCTTTCTAACTTTTACGTGTAAATAAATTAATGTGGACAACATCACTTACATTGTTCTGAACCCAAAGTAAGTAGCTAAAGCACTTGTGTTATGCAATCAGAGACAACGAAGGTACCACAAACACCGAGACCCGGGACAATGTAAAAAGGTTTTCTAAGTTGATCCATCCGGGGATACAACCCGGGACCTCAGAGGAGACACCTTATAAACCAGTGTATAGGTATGACACACTACCACAGAGGTCGTCACAGAAAGTAGTGAAAAAAAGTATTTTTAAGCATGTAACTGTTCTTTGTCCCTAACAATAAACTAATAAATAATGATACACATTTATGAATGTCTTGAAGAATTTTTGTGTGACTATTTGGCCTAAGGTCCAAAGTGTTCGTGGTCGTCCCAATTACTTAAGAACCAAGCTTGCTAGTTTAGTGGTAGCAAATAAGAGCAACTCAAACTCGAGTTATCTTTCCAAGAAATGGTTTATTATAGTTCTGCTTAACCCCTCGTTAGATACGAAAAAGAAAAGAAATGGCTGATGTTTTTATTCTTTTAAGCGGATAGGGATTTCGGAATTCGGCGCTCGGCTAAGATAATAACAGATACTTAAGAATGTTTAGGATTTATTCTTCTCAAATTATTCGAATATAGTTTAGTTATTTATTACTCGAGTTATTTTCACGCTCGTTGAACAAGAGCACAAGGCTTGGTTATTTATTTTTTTTATTTATAGGGTAAATTGTAATGTTTAATTACAAGTATTTTAGTTTCTAATTCTCTATGTGCAATTTCTGTGCTTACTGTTATTTAGATTGTGCCCGGTTAGTGGCAATAGGCTCGCCTCCTATTACATGGGACCTAAACATATCGGCGAACTGTGGGTGTACATTGGTACACCTCTGCCTACCCCTTCGGGGATACAGGCGTGATGATATGTTACGTAAAAACAATGTTGGACTAGTAACACGATTTAAAAATAAAGCACTAATGGACAATGGCACAGGCGTGATGATATGTTATGTTTTGTAATTTAGATTTACTTCATCTATTGAATTAGATTTACTTGTAATATAGATGGATGGTGTATGATAAATATGGTTTTTTTTATATACCTTTTGGCGAAGTGCACTTTATAAATGTTTATATCATACAAACATGTTTGCATACGTTTTATACAGCTTTTATGATATAAAAATTTGCATGTTGTAAACAAAAAGTTAAATAATAATAAATAAACCTATTTTTATATTTCAATAAATAGAAGCCTGAATTATTGCGAATTTTAATCACGGGCTTACTAAAAAAGTCCTCTTTTATTGGAAAGTAAATATTAAACGATTCTATTCACGCCTATATAATACTAGGTATCGACTATTTGTTGGTAAAAAAGTTTTTAATATCTAGTTTCTATTTACGCTTTTTTTACACGAATCCATACTGATTTATGAGTAGTTTTCAATTTAACGGGAATTTATATGTATGTTGATTTCCATAAATTCAAAAATGATGGATCCTTTAATTTTTGCAGTATGTTTTTACATTTACGTAAAATCAATTGTTTTATCCAAATTTCTTTGTAAACCACCAATCTATGTTCTAATATTAATAAAACTTTTCTTACTTTTCCTACAATAATTATATGGTATCAGTGTTTTATTTTTTTAATAAAATGAGCAAACAAGCCTTGTTTGTTTTTATTTGGCATTTTTAAGGAAATGTCAACTCGAAACTTAATGTGTCGCCATGACAGGAAAAAAATAGAAAACAAAAATGGCAAACAAATTATAATTTTGATGGATTTGATTGTTTTGAAAACCCGGAAACTGGGAGGCTTATTGCTGAAAGATACCTTGAAATTGAGTTCTATTTTTGGTGTAGTAACTCGGTGTTTGTATCTTAATAATATATTCAAAAGGTAGGGATTATTTTTAATGAATAAAAAAGGTCATGGAGTTAAAAGACTTTTTTTGGAATTCCTGTGTCTTTGCAGGAAAAAAGGGAGCAATTTCTTAAAAGGATGTAATTTGTTGTGTGTGCTGTGGGTTGTTCCTGCTCTCGGATTTCAGGGTTAGGTGCCAAGCCTAGTATTAACTGTCATGGAGTCGTCTTGATATCTGGCTGGATATAGCTATTTCACACGACTGCCGATGCTCTAAGTCTTACCTTGGGATACTGTCAACTGTTTTACCAAGTAAAATGTGTTGTGGAGTTTCAGTAAAAATATAGTGAGACTGGAAGCCAATAGGCCCGAATATGGCGGGACGAGCTGGTTTCTTTAAAACCCGACAGAAATGGAATGAGCTTTTGAGACAGAAAAAGATAATGCTTACAAAAAAATCCGACTTCAGACTAAGTCTTAGGGTGTTACCACACCAATCGATTGATGGTCGATCGATGCCGTCGATCGATGGAGGAATGGATTGGTCGACGTAAATGGTATGGTAGAAACTGTCGATCGACGTCGACTAGTCCATTCTGCCGTCGATCGATGGCATCAATCGACTGTCGATCGATTGGTGTGGTAACACCCTTAGATGGTTTTCTTATAGATCCCGCAGTCAAAACAGGACCAACTAAAAAATAATCATCAAAATCGGTTCACCCAATCGAGCAGTTCAGAGGTAACAAATACTGCCGAATTGAGTGACTCCTCCTTTTTTGAAGTCGGTTAAAAATCTTGAAGCCACACAATTTGCAATTTATTCATAATTAGTTCCAACACCTTGATGATCATGATTAAGACTTGTATCATTTATATATAAAACTAATCAATACTACAGTTATCTCGATAATTATAATGAAGCAGTTTGCTATACACATAGATGTTGACATTCCTAAGTTTATTACACCGTAAATAAGACGAACGAGGTCATGAAAGGCTGACAAGCTAGCAAATGGGAGCAAAAACATTGTATCATCTAATTACCTTCCGCGCAAGTTTGTAAGAGTCAATGAGGGTAGTGTAGGACGACCATGAGTTATGGTGGAAGGAGGATAAATAATAAATAAAAGTGGATAATATCACAGACGTTGCTTTGAACTCCAAGAATTATGCTAAAGTATTTCTGTTATGGAAACAGATACAACGGAGATACGGAAAACCAGACACGAAATAATGTAGGAATACAGTTTTTTACAATGACATGTCTAGGAATTGAACCTGGGACCTTGCTTGATAGATACATAAAAAAATCCGATGTGTACTTACGATACTCGAAAACAAAGAAGGTCATAATAAATATAATCATTTTAGATTTTAGTCCCAAAAAGGAATATGACTTAATGGTTGACAAGAGTAGGTTGGATGCACGACTGGCAAGACTCAGAGAAGAATAGCAAAACAAAGGGAGGCCAGATTAACTAAATGCTAATAAAAAAGACGACTATGAGAGTCGACTTTTCAGACAAATTCAAAATATGAAGACAGAGATACAAAATGATATAATAATATTATAGAACGGGGATTAGCGCGTACATGCATAAATACTTTAAGGGCTTGACGTTTCGACCAGGTTACACCGGCCGTGGTCGCAAGCGGACTCAAACGTCAAGCCCTTAAGGTATTTATGTTCTATAACATTACTATAAACATGCAGCGCGATAGTTTAAAAGTTTATATTATAAAATGATAATCAGTCATCTTAAGGGTACTTACATATTAAGTAAATCTGTAATAAATTTGCTAACTTAAAATTGCTAGTTCACTTACTTAAATATATCTCCTTAATGCACAAACCATGGCCACCCTACCAAAGGTAAGTTAATGGCCTCTCCGTAGTTAGTTGTCCTGTCTTATTTTTATTAGTTAACTGTTGTGCTCGTGTTATGGTTTACTTAACTAGGACTCATTACTCAGGCGCGTTCATTATGATGTATGACTCTTTGTGATATAATTACCACATTGTAGAAGATAAAGTGTAAGTGAATATACAGATTTTATCATTAAAATTCCATTATGTAATATTTTATTTACTGTTTGAAAAGTTTTTTCCAGAAAACTCTAGTAGTATAATAACATAATTGACAACACTTATAAATGTTATAAACAATCGACTACAATGTGTTTATGAGACATCTGAGGTAAACCCTATCGATTATCAAAACTATCGTTTGAAATCGATCCACAATTGCCGTAGACAGAAGTGAAAAATATAATCAATAATTGAGACGCCCGTTTTTCTGAAGTTGATAAAATACATGCCAGACTTTGCAATTTACGTTTGATTAAATTGAGTTATTAATATTTAGAGTTTTAAATATCGCACTTACAAACTAGTTATTCACTGTGCATATAAAAAATATAATTTTGTCCATTTCGCTCAAGTAGCAAGGACGAACTTACTCAAGCTTGCTCCAATGTCGCGAGCAATAATTTTAATTAATAAGATAAATAATAATTTAGACATATTTTTACTTACCCTCCCAAAATTTACAGAAAGCGCACAGAGACTTACAGAAAATAAAATATAAATAGATATTTGATTTTTAATAGAAGTTTGTTGTTTTTGTTTGTCTCATAGTTTATATATAGAATAGTTTATTTTATAAGGTTTTTTTTTTAAATATGTATGGCATCGCATTAGATTTTATGGATCTGTAATGGTGTTAAATGTGTCAAATAAATAAATATTATCACATGAAAAACAAAAGTCACTTATCCTAAAATTAATAACAGCTTCAATACTTCAAAAGTACTAGAACAAAGTAACTGCAATAAACTTTAACTCCAACTTTCTATCTAGACTCAATATCGTACCAATTCTCTTTGATCTCACATCTAGTAATTAATATTGCTGTATCAATTAGACAAGTAATAACGTATATTGGCACTTGTTTTCATTTTACAGAGTTTAATATTGGTAAGTCTTTTGTGATGTTAGATTTATATTTATAATTTTATGTTGAACTAGTTTTTGTGAGCGACTTTGCTCGGATATGGTAGATTATTAATACAAGTATTTAGATTATTATTTTGGTGTAATTTATTATTTAAACTCTAATACGTAATGCATTTTTAAAGACACCAATTTCAATAAATTTAAAGTAGTATTTTTAGGTATCACGCTCGCTCGCTATGACGCAGAATTTACTAAACATGATATAATTTATCTGTCCTATAAACGAATAAAATCACTGAAAACTATTCATTATGCTAGGTTACAATGAATAATATAACACGTTACACGGTATTTTTTCCCCATACAAATCAAGACTTTCAAAACATTTGGCAGAATCTACTCGTGATCGGAGGGCTGGTTTGTTCCTTGCACAGAGAATCGGCATAGCCATTCAACGTGGCAATGCTGCCAGCCTTCTGGGCACGTTCCCCGCCATTGACAAGGATGACGATGAGTTATTTTACGCCGTTTAGTTTTTATTTATGTAAGTTTTAATTTTAGTACAGTTAGAATTTGTTCTTATATTAGATTTAATTGTGTATTAATAAATAGTCAAGACCAACTGACATGTGTCAGAAACGCATTCTCTCGCGGTCGAATTATAATAACTAGGAAAGTAGTAAACTAACTAAATACTATAAATTATAATATCAATTAATTTTTATTTCCTGTGACACGATAAGTAAACTTAATGTGTATAACACACGGTATTCAATGTAGTAATTTATAATGTTATTCATATTAGGTTTACGATTCTCTAAAGATATTAGGGATCAACAGATGATGTAAGAAAACCATTCATTAATGCATTAGGATAATTAGTCTTAAATTAAACTCCTGAATGGAAGTTTTTTTAATATAATTTTTAAAAGAGTTACCTATGGAGCTTCTTGCCGGCTCTTCTTCATTAGAAGGACATTTTGGAACCGTGCAACTTAAGTCAGTAGATTTTAAAATAAACTTTTTCTAAGCGCCTTTTTTGTTTAAGAAAGTTACTTCAAAATTTGTTTATAAAAGGTCCCATAATATACTAGGCGAATAGGGCGATTTGAATAAAATAAGCAAAAACACATTTTCAAATTCAAAATAAGTAACTATGTACGAAACCCAAACATTTAGTTTTATGACATTCCATATTACTGTACTAATGTAAAACAATAATTACAACATTATTACAAGCAATAAACTAATGTAAAGCCTTTAAATTTAGTTATTGGGCACTCAAATCATATAAAACTCATCGGTATAATTAAATAGTATTTAATGTTCGATGGACATGACTATGAAATTAATTCAGAAGAACAACTTTACTTATCAACGAATACAAAAATAATTCAACTACGCCTTATGAGCTCAAGTATACAAAACTTAGGTATATGTTTAATACTGAAAATAACGTTAAAAGTGTAAAAAAAATCTTTAATAATATAATCCAATATCGTCCTACTGCAAGGCACAGGACTCCCTCTAGTTTTTTTTAGAATAAAGTAATATTTATAAATTTTCAGAGTAAAAGTTATTATTTTAAAGAATCGTAGTTCTGGTGGCACAAGTAATAAAGTAACCTCAAATTAAACACGAACTAAATAAATACTAAACTATTTATTTTATTGTATTAGAGACACCACAAGAAACAACATATCAATAAATAGATTCCAAATAAAACTAAAGTCTTGCATCGAGTTGACCTTCTGTTTTATATTTTTATTGTGGCAAGCTACTAAATATCGTGCAGCGCTTTCCCGCTGTGTAAATAAATAAAATGTTAACTTAACTTTAAACTGTATTTTACTAGTTATCATAAAATGCTAGAACAATAAGGAAGTCTTATTTAATAAATAGTTGCAGTTTTTAACTTAAGTACTTTTAACTTTTATTTATAGGGAAGAGTTTATGGCTAACTTTTTAATTAAAAGCAAGTAGACGAATTATTAATTGGAAATACTTTATAAAAAAAAATATACAACCGAGTTAAATATAAAATAACCTAAATAAATGTAATAATAATTGTAAACGGCACATTTGGCAAAGATCACTTATCATATAACAATCAATCAATAATTTCACATAAAAACCTCCTTGACAACCTCCTTTTATGAAGTCGGGTAGAATGCTCAAATTCAATTCAATAGTCTAGCGAAGAAAATCTTTATATCCATTTCTACAGAGTGTTCAGAATATAATACACTTATAGTTGGTATCCCAATTACTATAGAATTAGTTCTCAATGCATTACCATAAGCACTAAACGTAAACACCCGTGAGTTAGTGTTCAGGGGCCGCCAACATAATGGTTTAAGCTATTTGTAGTTGCCTAATATAGGGAACTATAGGGGATATATTATTTTAACAAGGATAATATAAATATGTGTAACACCTATAAAGTTTGATAGTTTGTTGGTATTGATAATATTTATTTACGTATTTTACGTATTTACGGAGCACCATGGCATAGTAAGCATAGTTATGTAAGATACTGTTTTGTTGAAAAAAATACAGTTCTCTGATTTTATATAAAAAAATGTATCTAATCCAACTCGATGAAAACTACTACTACAAAATTAAATTTATCAAACAACACATTTATTCCAGAAAAAAATATATTTCTAAATCATTCCAAACGTTTACCACCCCTGACTCAGTCAGTAAGCGCTAACTCCGAAGCACCTAGTTAGCAGTTCCGACGTACCTTTTTGATTTCATACTTAGCCGACGTTAGTACCAATCAGAGGATTATGCGGTTACTGGCAACTTTAAACAAGCGAGAATTTAGATATAAAAATAATTAATTAAAACATGAAGGTACAACGAGCAACATCTACTGTCAAGACGAATGCCATCACAGTCTGCCCGTGACCATGATACCTGCAAAGGTGTCGACACATCGTGATCTACAATCCTAAAATAAAACGCGACAAAATTTTTCATCCGTAGTTTTATTGCAAGGGAATTTTATGCTAGATATGTTTTTGCGAAATTTATTTTAAATTATGTTTTTTTTTTAATCTTTCCATCACAAAGTAAAAAAATTTTTTAGTCCCTCCAAACGTTTGCCACCCCTGACTAAGACTAGCACCTAGTTAGCAGTTCCGATGTACCTTTGTGATTTCATTCCTAGCCGACGTTAGTACCAATCAGGGAAATATGCGGTTACTGGCAACTTTAAACAACGGAGAATTTAGGTACAAAAATAATTAATTAAAATGAGGTAGTACGAGCAACATCTACTGTCAAGACGAACGCCATCTCAGTCTGCCCGTGACCATGATACCTGCAAAGGTGTCGAAACGTCGTGATCTACAATCCTAAAATAAAACCCGACAAAATTTTTCATCCGTAGTTTTATTGCAAGGGAATTTTATGCTTGATATTTTTATGTGAATTATATTTTAAATTAAGTTTTTTTTAAGTTTTTACTTTAATCACAAAAGTAACATCATTTTTTAGTCCTTCCAAACGTTCGCCACCCCTGACTAAGACTAGCACATAGTTAGCAGTTCCGATGTACCTTTGTGATTTCATACCTAGCCGACGCGAGTACCAATCAGGGAAATATGCGGTTACTGGCAACTTTAAACAAGGGAGAATTAATGTTGCCAGCAAGGAATTTAATAGGTATGATAGGATTACTGTGTGCATTGAATGAGAGGGAATTCTGTGCTTGATATTTTTTTTTGTGAAACATGTTTTTACATTTAAGACAACAACTAAGAAATACATAAGACAAGTACATTTACCATTTCATAATAGACCTGTATTGTATTTTTATTTTTAGGATTAGATGTTCAGAAAAAACGTGTTAAGAAGTAGATTCAAATTAAAAATAAAATTGTAATTTAAAAAATGACCCAGGCAGAAAACGGGTTAATACTTACTGATCTGTAATCTTGTCAAGTCGGGTTAATACTAATCTATATTTCAGTTGGAACTGTTGAAAGGTATAAAAAATTAATATTTAAGATCATAATAATTAGTAACCTTAATACTTATCTAACCACCCGTTTATCCATACAATCAAACCCAACAAAACGCTTAACCGTCATAACAGAGCCCAACCAGTTATTTATAGCATGGAAAACGTTATTTTAACTAGTTCAGTAATTCGCAACTCTAAAATAGCAGTTACACAAGAGACATTTACTATGATGTATGTTTTGTGGTTAAAGGCAGACACATACTTACGTGTCGTGGCGTGGCGTGACGCGCCATAAGCAAATCGGTTTCATACATTTTATGTGGTTAGCAACATACTTAAGTGTCGTGTCCTGTCGACATGAGCAAATAAAATACGCAAATAAAATCCTTGTTACACTTCCAATCCCACTCCACTGACTTCTATTCCTACTCCTTTACCGTTCACGCGGTAAGACTTTGGAACTCGCTTCCGCCTAACATCCGTGATTCTAAATCTCTTCACATATTTAAAAAACGCATTAAAGAGCATTATCTCTCCTTGTGATTGAGTTATTAAATATATATATATATGTAGGATCAGGAGTGCCGAGAGGTATATCGTCAGGGTTTGGAGTACCCATTTTATTGGGATAAACAAGACTATATAATCAATGAAAGTTTTATTACACAATTAAATAAACACACAATACAAAACAATATAGATTAAAAACATAAATCAGGTAAAATAGGCGAACAGACTTTTTAAAGGTCACAGTTCGTACAGTGGCCAAGCCACCCTTACAAAGTGTATTAGTGAAATACAGCTATGTAAAAATATACAGCAGCGCTGTACCAGTAAACCGACAGTTTTGTCGGGAGCAGGAGAGCTCTTAATCAAGTCGAATCCGAAGACCGACTGACTAGCTAACGAATGCACGCTCTTTTATAAGGCGATGCCCCCACTTTGCAATCCCTCCACGACAACTCTGTCCGATAACGCACGGAAGTACGTCACGTGTTTACTCGATACAAAATGTGCAAAATCTAACAAGATTCACATTACATTACATTGAAACATAAAGTAATCAAATAATACAAGATTAATTGTCTGATTGTCGCAAATAAACAATGGCAAATTCACAAAGTAAATCATTAAAGCAACATATTATCATCAATTGTTTTGAACAAAAATATCGGTCACACTTATCGAAATAAGTTGCCAAAAATCATGTAGTAGGACTTAATAAATCACGTTTTGATTTATTAGACAGTAATTGGTACTTAAAATCACTTAAATCAACAATAAGAAAATTAACGCATAACAAAAGGTATCTACCCACAATTGTAATTGACAACCAACTCCGACATATATATTTAGTTTATAATATGTAGTATTTGTGTATATGTATGTATTTATATGTTTGTTTTATTATTTGTAGCTTTATAAATTGAGTCGCACACTTTGACTGCCAATATTGACGACTTCTCCTTTCGCGGGTCTGCTGGCAGAAATTTCTTGAAGAAATAAGCAGCACCTTTGTACATAATTTTTAAATACGAAATATTCCTGTGTTGTGTGTACATAAATGATTAAATAAATAAATAAATATGTCTCTAATTAAAAGTATGAAACCAATATGCTTCTGGCGCGTCACGCCACGCCACGACACGTAAGTATGTTTCTGCCTTTAGCCATACTTTACATTTATGTTGTACATTTATCTTTTAGGCAGTAGGAGATATAAGTAACTAGTATGTTGGAGTATAAAGATTTTGTTGTACATTTTTAGTAGTGTTTGGATTGGAAATTCAAAGTTTCTTTCGGGTTAGTAGTACATGGGAGATTTTGTAAAGTAGAAATAAATATTGAGGGTAAGGGTAAAAAAATTATGACGTTGCTTCTCTTAATGCCGATACGGCATTAAGAGAAGCAATTAAAGTAACTTCCTTTATAAAACCATCTATTTTGCAGTACCTAATAATAAGCGCAACTGTTGTTTCAAAAGTCCTTTTTATAAAAATTATATAGTTAAAACCAGTCTATACCCATCCCACTGCTGGACACAGGGCTCTTCTCATATCGAGAAGGGAAAACAGATCACAAAAAAAAAATCTTATAATTATTTTATTCAGACAAATAACATAAATAAACCATTTACATCTTAAGTTTTTAGTTCATCTAGAGCCTGAAAAACAAAACTTTTTCTCACATGCTCCGGCTAGAGATTAACATCGACATCTAATTATTATCAAATATTTTTATCCCGCCATTCTAAGTGTGATCTTTCTAGGTCAGATTAACATATTATACACCCTTTATACAGGGTGTTAGCCAAACAAGCCAATGAATTAACAAGTGTGTGGAAATGAATTTTTAATAATTCATGTCAACGACTTCGGATTGGCCTCAAAGTTGGCCTTGTGTGAATGGCCTTTGAAGTTGGCCTTTGATTTGGCCTGAAGTGTGGCCTTTGATCTGAAGTCTATCCTTTGAGGCCTTGCTTTGACATATTTACATTAAGGAGACTAACTTTGATATTATGTTTTATTTATGTAAGTTTGATAACTATCTATTATTCCAGGATTTTGACATAATAGTGTGGTGTACTCAGAAGAAGTCTACCATAAGAATATGATAATTATTAAGTGCATTATGGCCCTGATGGCAGAACAAATGACAGAGACAAAAATTTTCATCCCTTTTTGGCACACAAGATTTCTAACCGACTTCCAAAGGTGAATTCAGCGGCATATTTATTTATGTTTGTTACGCAAGATCATCGAGGATCGATAAAAAAATAGTAAGTAATCTCATTTCTACAGTCAAAGTTTGGTGGTTTCGCCAGACCACATTTTCCTTAGCAACTAGAAACAATCGATACCACAGTTAACAGAAAACCAGTAAACAAACACTAACATAACCTAACAATTATCTCCGCTTCAAACATTAACCGACCAACTAAAATAGGAGAACTCTGTACCACGATCTCAACCAATTATCTTGTGAGAGAGAGACGGCGCTTTACAAGCCACATAGCGGCGTCCCTCTCACACAGTAACAACTGCTTTTCATGTGACTTTAATAGGCAGTTCCCAAGATGATTCTATGGGAGTTTATTACGCAGATCTTGGCGTAACTGGAATATTATTACGCCAATTACTGTTAACTTGGTGCCTTGTAGGCTGTTAAACTGTAACGTTGTAGGCAAAAGGTTTACTTTTCAAGGCTTTTGTAACTTAGTGTTGGTATTTTTTTTTAGTTTTGCAAATTATTTAGCACGTTATTTATTGGTCATATATTATTTTTAGATTCCTATAGTAAAATATAAAAAAGAGGTATGTCACTCTAGAGAGTGACATACATACAGAGTTTTGAGTGTTTGGTCTACAAAACAAAAAAAAAAAAACTCTGTATACAGTTTTTTTTTTCGGCTCGTGGACTTGACAAGGTTTGTACGGAAATAAGAAAAACTCATTCCAATACAAGAAATGAAATATATGCCTTGTCTAGTCTACATTACTATAAGCATAAATTGCATCCATCATATTAAATGGCCATAGGTACTATAAGAGGTCTTTATCCCGTATAAATAAATGATAACCATATTTTTTACATGAAATGTTTTTGTCAACTTGTTTCCCTATGTCTCAATACTTTATTGTGTACAAGGTAATTTATCGTATAATATATATTAGTTCTTCTGCAGTTCCTTATAATGCGGTTAAGCTGTGTGAGTGCTTATTACATGCCGGAAACCTATTTCTCAAGCAAAAATGCGGATTATGCTAGGATAAAACCGCTGAGTTATTTTAGTTTTTAGCTTGTCATATTTTTCACAAGATTTAATATGTAAAGTATGACATTGTTTAATTATATATAGGTTTAAGTATTGCTTTCTAACAACAGTATTCTGCTGTAAATGTATTTCCTTTTATATTTTAGCAATAAAATTACTGAAAAAAATATGTTTGACAAAAGGCATCCCTCAGCCTAGGGCTTTTGAACAGTTGTACAATAATTGAAATTATTGCTTTATTTTGAGAAGGTACATACAACATTTTCAAGGCACGTGCATAGAATAAACACAAGAGAATCAACACTGAAAATGCACTAATTAAACCATGCGCTTTTGGCACCTTAGTCAATTTTCATTGCTCTATCGTCGTTTTGATGACGTTGGTACCCTATGTCATTAATGGTGTTGCGCGTGTTCACTATACTTTATAATAATTAACGGACACTTGACTTCGATGAAATAAATGTCTTTAATTCTGATTCCAGGGCGGCCGGATTCAGGCCAGGGCAATGTGACGTAGGCGACTGGCGAGCCGATCGCCCGCGCTATTATAGTTCATCAAGAATAATAATAATAATCCAGCCTATAAACGTCCCACTGCTGGGCACAGGCCTCTTCGCATATAGAGAAGGCAGGAGCATTGATCACCACGCTTGCTCACTGCGGATTGGCGATTTCAGATCCCAAATTTTGGAATCCAGGTTTCCTCACGATGTTTTCTTCACCGTTTGTCAGAAGTGTCTTAGAATAATTAAGAAAGTACATATAACTTTGAAAAGTTACATTGGTACTTGCCCGGGTTCAAACCTGCAACATTGTGCATACAAATCCGTTCATTGAACCGCTGTGCCACCACGACTCATCAAGAATGCAACTCAGCAAAGCGCGGTTACTAAGCCACCACAATTGTATAAAAAAGCTTCATTAACTTGTATTTGATATTAACGCTTTGCTAGTTTTTGTATAAACCCACATAAGATAGGCTCATTAGCATCATTGATTGATCTCAATGACTCACCAGAAACCTTTTTACAGAGCTCATTAACCCTGCAAATATCTATTGGCATAATGAAGTAAAGAAAAAACAATAACCCCTTGTTCGCGAGAAACTAATTACTGTCTGAAGGTTAATGTTTTCGGAAACTAATCAATACTGACCTTGAAATAACTGGAGTTTCTAGTGAAGTACTTTTAACTAATGTTTAGTTAAAACTGGGAGGAAGAGTTTTGTAGTTCCGTACCTGAAAAAAGAGAGGAAAATGCGTTAGTGCTTTGTTTTATAAATTGTATTTTGTGTCTATAATAAAAAAAGTTAGAGTATATGGGCAAAATTTAGGGGACTATAATAGAGAATCGAAAAAATAATGTTGTGAATTTTTACGTTTATGTTTTATTAGGTATGACTGTGTGCATGTAACAGACATGACATCACAGAAAAAAAAAAGTAGATTATGTCCTTTCTTGGGATCTTATTTCGTCAAAATCGGTCTAGCGGTTTAGCCGTCAAAGCATTACACACACACACACACACACACACAGAGTGACACAGAAGAGCTCAGAAGAAGAGAGCAGAATAAACACAGAGGAGCTTTCGCATTTATGATAGGAATATGGATTAGTACTACATCGATCAAAAAACCAGTTTATCCCAATCTTTTATACAAAGCAATTTCACTGTTTGTCGTGTAAACAAAAAATCGGGTTTCAAAGTTTTCCGTTGCGTTCGCATATACCCTCTTCGCACTGGATAAAATTACATGCTATTGATGAAACTTTTTCAATTTATTGGACGCGAAGCTTAAGTTTTAATTACTTATTCTTTACTTGAAGATGGGAAAAATGGTGATGTGGACGAA
This sequence comes from Autographa gamma, assembly GCA_905146925.1. NCBI lineage: Eukaryota > Metazoa > Arthropoda > Insecta > Lepidoptera > Noctuidae > Autographa > Autographa gamma. The sequence goes on from LR989875.1 coordinate 2,972,516, forward strand.
AAAGGTGACATTGTATCCAAAAGACGAAAAGTAAATTAATTGAATTCAACGCTCGACTACTTTTCGTGAATTTTTGATGGCTTTTATAATGGGAATTTCTGCGATCTAAATGGACATTTTCGATAGCCAACGAACTGTGATTTTCATTAATGGGTTTAATTTTTAATTAAAGTTTAGTAGCTTGAGAATTAGGTGGAATTCTTTTAAATTGAAGTTCGTACTCTTTTGGTAGAATACCGCTTTCGTAAAATGCTTTATTTAGGTTTACTGTGAATCGACATTGATGGAAATTGGTTTTTGTTAGGCCGCGAGCACACAGACTGATTAAAACAGTATCGACTGTTTTAGGATGAGACAGCATGATAAGAATAATAATAATATTCCGGGACATCTCACACACGGTTATCTGATCCCAAGCTAAGCAGAGCTTGTGTTATGGCAACCAGGCAACTGATAAACATACTTATATATTTCTAAATACAAACATATTGGACATAAATTACACCCAGACACAGAATAAGTGATCGTGCTCATCACACAAACATTTGTCCTGGGTGGAAATCCAACCCTCGGCCTCCGGTATAGCAGTCAGGGTCACTAACCACTAGACCAGCAAGTAACTGCATAAAACAGTTGACTAATTCAAGCTGTTGACAAAACAAAAAGCGCTCGGGCGGGAAGCGCTCGTGACGCGCGAGGGCGGTCGACAGCTCGCGCAGTCCGTGTGCGGTGATCACTGACTAACTCGAGCAGTACCTATGTCTATTCTGTAAATAATTTCGACATCGTTCTTCACCTGAGTGACAATAAAACTCATTTCAAACGTGAACCCAATTGGCCTTGATATAGAATTCAAATTTGAGAATACGTATTTGACAACTCACCGCATTCCGCCGTCGAGATATGAAAATAATGTTACAGAATAGCACTACTGTTCGTGTAAACGGCCTTAGTACTTCGTTTTAGGTTTTACGTTTAGCACTAGAAATGAATCTTAGGAATACTAATCTTACGCAGCTCCTCTCAGGATTCGTTTAATCAAATTTCTGAATAGATTATCTGGTAACACAGAATCGAGTCTTCATGAGACTTTGACTCAAGATTGAAATGTAAAGGTTACTTTAAAAGAAAATTACATATAAGTCGCGTCAGGTAAAAAGAACACTGGCGGAAGGTGGGGAGGGTACGTTTGCGCATGAGTATACAATTCGGCAGGCGAAGGTCATCCTACGAACCAATAGCGCACCGGCAAACATGCGGCTCGTGCCCCCCCCACTTCATACCACCAAACAGACCGATAAATCGCGTTCTGCGCATCTTGACAGCTAGCGTTCTTTTTACGTGACGCGACCTATACTTATCTTAACTTTCATAGTGCTTCAAATAATTTGGAGGGCTTTAGATACGTAAAAAAAGACAACCTGTAATATAATTCACGGAAGTGGCTGGCAGCATTGCCATACAACGTGGCAATGCTGCCAGTCTTTTGGGCACACTCCCAGTCGACAGCGACGTGGGTGAATTTTTTTACGCCTTATTTTAGTTCGTAGTTTTATTTAGTATATAATTTTTCTTATTTAATATGTAGGCTTAGTTTTTATAATAATTTAAACATACTTATATATTTCTAAATACATACATATTATTCACGGAAATAAGCGCGAACACGCATAAATACTTTTTTGGGCTTGACTTTTCGACCGGGTTGCACAGGCCAGGTAACGCCAGGTATTTATGTACGCGCTTATTCCCGTGAATTAGATTACTAGAAACATGCTGCGCGATAGTTTTAAAGCTAGTAAAGACAAGCCAGACTAACTAACTTAGTACATTTTATACTAATACTGTACTTTTTGTAGCAAAACCCAACATATTTCATCAATATATTTTAATGAATCCTTTGAACATGATAATACAATTAACAAACGAAGTATAAAGTATTGGAATTGTAACCCTACAAATGGATGGTAATTTATGCTAGAGATTGCAGAAAAAGGAATGGTGGGTATATTGGACCTTACATCAGTATTTAAATGTTAGATAGAAATAGAGCCTGTATTAACCTACTTCAAAAAAGGAGGTTGTCAATGTTATATACGTATGTTAATCAGTTGTCTGGTTACCATAACACAAGCTCTGCTTAGCTTGGGATCAGACAACCGTGTGTGAGATGTCCCGGAATATTATTTTATAATTATTATATTATATTATTAGAACTGAAAAATACTAAGATATGTAAATTGCAGACTCTAAAGTAGGTACTAATTAAATCGTAAGTAAATAATATTTAAAAGATAGAGTTTCTTTTTACTTAAGAATTTAAATAGAAAATTGTTGCTTCTGTACATACTTGTGTACAAATTATATTGCTTTTAAGCAGATATTAGCATGTTTTTAATAAAACATCAATTAAATTACTATTAATTTATCTCACATATAAGTTTACATTGCTACCTACAGGAAACAAGTATTTTGATTTTATCAATTTCCGTTTGAAAAACGATTAATTACAACAACATCTTGTTGACAAGAATCAATGTATGTACAAACAAATTACGCTATTTATAACCTACTAATTACTTTAATTAACACTTAATAAATCATTCCTTGAAACGTAATAAATCTTCATTTAATCTTAGCAACACTTACATGTGAAAAATCATGTTTTATCTCATCTTTCAGAACAAGATAAGTTCTTTACATTAAAAAATAAAATACTACCTGAATATTTAATCCTTTTGATGATATTAACATGCAAATTGTACAGTACATCAATGATTAAATTAATAGTCTTTATGTCAATGCGTTAAGGTATATTTTTGTATGTATTAATTACGACTGACGAGCGGCAATCACTAATTATTGTACATGCATAAATAGTCTGTATCCCGAACAGTTAAGGTATATTTTTGTATATCATTGATTGCATTATCATCCAATGCTTCCGTCATTATAACAAACAGAATTAGCCTCTATTTTCAAGCAGTTAACATTTATTTTTGTATGCCGTTGTATTCATTTCAATCAAGTTTGCTCAGTGCTAAATAGTCATTGACAGTCTTTATTTCAGTTACTTAAGGTTGATTTTCGCTTGACACATTTAAAACATGTCTTTACATGCAGAATTTCCTGTGATCCTGATAAGCAATATTAATATTCACATACATTTAGGTTTTACATTCTAAAGACTTATCAGGTTATATCTTAAGACATATCTTTGGTTTTATATTGCAAGTATTGATTGGTATTTGAACATTGTAGCAACATGTAGTACCATTAAATTGCAAATTTATTTAGCAATTATTATTTACCTATTTAATTTCATTAGTAAGACGTTTTATTATCCCATAATTTGGGAATACTTAAGTATTTTGTTATGTGTGAAAAGGCTCGCCCCCTATGACATGGGACCTAAACATACAGGCGAACTGTTGGTGTACATTGGTACTCCTCTGCCTAACTCTTCGGGGAATACAGGCGTGATGGGATGTTATGTTATTTGTGAACATTATTTTGGATAAAAGTGTGGTGTAATGTATTTACATAGTTAATAACAAAACAAAGTGACGCAAACAAATAAAATAAAGCAATGAAATCTGTCAGTCATAAAATAAAAAATCGAGATATTATTTTTACCTACAACTACATTTACATTTGCTTACTCATAATATAAGATAATAAAATGACGTCATGGTTTCGAAAATAGGGTACAAAATTGTGACGACAGCATAATCGTTAATAAGCATCGTCGTTAGTTGCTACGTAAACGGTAAATCACTAAATGACGGAATGTTTTCAAAAGTCTTCGCATTTCGCATGACTAAATACAAATATACATAGAATAAACTTTATCCGTATCTACAGAATCTTATCAGAGAATGTTCTACTATACAGAAAAGCCCTTAAACCGAGGCCTTTGTCTTGGAAATAGGCCAAGACAATACAATGCAGATATTATTTAACGGCACGCCCGGGAAAAACTTTGATACAACCATTTTTTGTAATTGCTCACAATTCGTACTAAACTTCTGTGCTTGATTGTACCTGTGTTGTTTTAAAGGGTGCTCCCAAATTAGAAAAATAAGTGGTGTATTATTTTATAAACACATAGTTAATAGTTAAATTAAATAATGACAAGCGATGTTAAAGGATAAGTCAGGTAAGTAAGGTAAGTTAAAGGGTATGTAGTTTTACCTAAAGGTAAAATAATCGACTTATTCTTTAACATCATATAATACCTATCACATATGAATATGATAAACTAACTATTGCTCTTGGATTTACCCGCATGAGTGTCGTTTTTCGCGGTAAAAATCTTAGGATTAGAATTTACTTCGTTCCAAGTTTCATCAAAATCGGGTCAGCGGTTTAGCCATAAGCCAAAGTGTAACAAACAGGGGCGTTATACAAGCACTGATAGAACAAAATTAAACATGAATTGCTGAGCATCTCATCTATAAAACTAAACTGTGAGAAATTTTACCTCTTGGGAGGTTATAAATAAATGAATCAATCAAGCAATAAATATAATCAGGTAGTACTGACGGTGTGGTCTACAGCCTGTAATAAGCTAGGTACTTAATACCTAGCCTAAGTCTGAATATAAAGTGCCTAATTAGATTTACTTCGTGATTGGATAACCTGTGCATTTTACTTTAAATGGATTAGAATTTTTTTATGAAATTTCTGTTAATTACATAAGCACAGGCTTTTTCCGCATAGAGAAGGACCGATCATAGCTCACCCAATTACATTATGATAAAATAATTTATATGTATGTTATGGTAAGCAAAGGGTTTAAATAATACATAATAAAAATTATTTAAATATAGGCTACTTCTTTTTTGCCGATTAACCACGGTCAACGAGACAAGACCGTCGATAGATTCTTCAACCAACTTTAAATAGAGAAGGTTCTCAATTCGTTACAATATAATTTTCTTTTTTTTTTTTTAATTGTATGTGATTGTTTTATTATAGATTTTTTGACATCCACTTCAACTAAGTTCTAATAAATATTCATAATTTACAAATACAAATACAAAATTCTTTTCTTTACTCTAGAAAACTTTTACTAAAACTCCTAAAATCTTAACCACCCCCCCACAAGGTACCATAAGATTATAAATAACACCATAAGAATGACTTTCATTTATAAAGAAGTCAACGCAACCCCGCTTAATGGGGGCTCGACTGTCATAAGTAATGGTTCCCCATAGAATATACCCATGACTATACAGGGTGTTAAGAAAACCCTGTCCGATCTGGAAGGTGTTGTTAGATATCTGATTCCAAAGAGGTTTCATTTCTCATAAAATTCTTACAAAAAAAAACAACTTAAAATAAATCTGTAGTTTTCTTATGGAGTGGGATCCATAAGAAAACTACAGATTTATTTTATGTCATAACTGGACCAAATTACAATGGGACCCCACTGGAAGCAACAGCTTTCAAGCTATGAGTTAACAAACATAAAATAAATTCAGTCGACTAGAATACCTCCTTTTTTTTAAATTGGTAAAAAAAAAAAAAAAGTTATTTTCTCTAATTTTGTGAGAAAGATTAGGCATCATCACAGGGGCTAGCGAAATTATCATAAAAAGCGCCCCCCAATAATACTGTCAAAAATGCAGTTACAATTTTTTTTTAGGAAATTTTGCGGCCTAGAATCGTTATTTCAAAATTCATTATTATTGTTAATATTTAGAATATTCCAATATTTATTTAGGCATGAGCTTGTAATACCCTTTTCGGGTCAGCCAGGGTTTTCTTAACACCCTGTACATGGCTATATTTCGGCCTAACTTGACATTAACAACTTAGGTTGTATTATGCGCTTATTTTTTATATTATTCTCCTGCATGATGTATTTTTACAGGGGATGTCTTGGCTTGTTAAACCGGCTATTTATGTGTGTATATTTATCAACGAATACGCAATATTGCTATGTGTAATAAACATATCATTTTATAACAGCAGAGTATATCGTTACGATGAATGGATAAGAATACATGTGTGGGCTAGGATTATATGTTTGAATTTTTTGACGACCTCCGTGGTTGAGTGGCGTACGCATCAGTTTTCAAGATGTCGCTGGCTCTGAGGTCCCGGGTTCGGTCCCCGGACGGGTCAATGTAGAAAGACTCTTTTCTACATTGTCTCGGGTCTGGGTGTCTGTGGTACCTTGGTTGTTTCTGAATTCCATAACACAAGTGCTAAATAGCTACTTTCTTTGTGTTCAGAGCAATGTAGGTGATGTTTTCGGCAGTAATTTAAAAAAAAATCTTTAGTCAAGAAATTAAGTAGTTAGGTTATTATTTACTAAACCCTTTTGATAAAAAAATTATGGTTTCATTACAACTTGTAGTTACATATAATCTAAGTAACTGAGAAGATCTTTTCTTTTAAACGTGTTACGAGGTTAATTGAAGGTTACATTTAGGTAAACAATAGAAATTATAAGGACTGTAGGTATTCTCTAAGTTTTAAACCTTAGAATGTTTCTGTTCTGTTAAAAAGTTTAATTCATTATTTTAGTATTTTCAAACAAATATCTACAAGTATAAGCTTTCTTAGTACGAGTTAACAAATGCGGAAATATTCAAGTTTTCTTGTATTGCGGTTACGGAATCTGAGTATTTGCTATGTGGGATATTCAATGAACTAAGATAGATACGATGATTTTATGGTGTGGGAAAATATATTTTAGTGATATATCTTAATTATCACAATATCCACCCAATTTGAAAAATATTTATTGATCAATTCATTTATGAAACATTCTTCTTAATCCCTGCACAATATAAATTAAATGCAGCCAACATTAAATTAAATTAAGCTAAATTTTATAAGTTGTATTGATATAAAATCATAGAAATAAAATCATTTATTTATTCATAATCTAATTCTTAGTCAAAAAACCAGGCTATTCTAAGAATCCTCCCTTTTTATACCTACGAAAGCTAACCTAATTTTTGGGAACTCTCACATAATTTAAGATTAAAATGACTTTCAGATACTTTGCTAAATACCTTCCAAGCTTCTTGAAGGCTTTCGAGGAAAGTTTGCACGTAATAGAATTTACATGAGTAATATAACGGCATTTCTGTTTAAGAGTATAGGAAGGTTTATGTAGAGCCTTTAAGCTTACTATGTAGCTACCTATAACATGAAACTAAAAAGACTCCCTATTAACTTATTAAAGTATTAAAATTAAATAAAAATTAATATAAAATTCCAAATGTATTCCGAAAAGGTAAATATTTTTCTATAAAATATAAACATTTAACTAGATGGTGGAACGGTGTCGAAATGAAGGGACCTAAAATATAAAATAAACCGCGACATAATCCGTAAAAATGTCTAACATTCACATAAACTTAAGAAACAAATAACAATCTACAGGTCAAGAAAGACTAATCTTTAAAACGAACTGAAAACTCAGAAAAGAAAATTAAATTAGGTCAAAACCTTGGATTAAAATATATTCTAAATAAACAAGTTTTTAGTAGAACACTTACTGTTCTACTCAGAGACTATAATGCTTTCTTAACGGATTTCTTACTATTGATATAATAAATATGGGATTACTTAGTATAGATTTAAGTTGACTCTCTGAAATCTGTGGGATTTCTTATCATCTTAGCCGATACTAAAGAATCCCTTATATTAATCCGTTTTAGCTAGAAAACGAAGTTAATATTGAATTAATATGAACATAGGATTCGGTTTACCTAAATACAAAGAAAAATATTGAATGTAGGTAAACCGGAATGTATGTCACTGTATATTATCTATCACATACCAACGCATCGATACAAAATAAGTTTAAACCAATTATAAAAAGCTACATTCATAGACAAATTATATACATAGACTGCTACTATCGCTAGTTTCCCCTTGTGCCACGTGAGAGCAGTTTTTACTCTGAACCTAGTACATTTCGTTTTTCATTTAAGTTAATTTTCGCGCAACGAGAAACTTATATACGAAAATATCGATGGTTTTGACATTTTTAGGATAATATTAGTGTTTTAGGTAGATTTTTTAAAACGGCAAGCTCCATTTTCAACCATAATTCACGACAAAACCATTTCACACTAGTGCTTACGTTCAAAATCTGATAGGCTCACTCTGGTTCCTTATGTATACTCTAAGCTGCCAGCCTTCTGGGCACGTTTGCCGCCATTGACATGGATGACTATAAGTTTTTTTGACGCCTATTAGTTTTATTTATTTATGTAAGATTAATTTTAGTATAGTTAGAGTTTGTTCTTATACCTATTAGATTTAATTGTGTATAAATATATAAAAACTTTTATTATTATAAACTTACATTCAGAAGACATAAAAAGGCTTACAATCATTTAGTCAACCGTTCACAAACAGCCTAATTTTCATTGAATTCGAGAACAGCCTATAATAATGCACCCCTCGTCTCAACAGACCATTTAGTTAAGTATCCTAAATAGAGCCTTCCTTAACAGAATAACAATTATTGATTTTTCGCTTTCGTTACACAATTAATCTCTTTTTCTTTTGCAGAAGTTAATTTTAGGTTGTATATATAGCTTTAGGTAATAGTTTAATTAATTTTGCGGAGTTTTTTAATTATTTCGTGTTGTTTTAAGGATGAAATATTGTATGTTTTATAGAGTTTTATGTAATGATTTTCAAGGTTACAAACGATGATTCTTTAACTTGTTTTTAGCTTAACATTGAATTTAAAATGTTCTAACATCCATTTATAAGTTGTGTAGTCAAAAATTTTACCCTTTGACTGAAGTTTAAAATGTGAATTATAATTTTTAAGTCCTGTAGTAAAAAATATAAGTCTTGTTTAAATATCCTTTTTTGCTCTTAGCACTCAGCCACGACAAAACAAACCTAAATTTTAACAAGTAATAACAAAGACTGAAAATGTTTGACCTTTGAAAAAACTACACGAGAAAAATACCTTTCAGGCAACCCAAAATTTAAAACAATAACCTCGAAAATTAACTCGAAAATTGTCGAAAACTTGCCGAAAAGGCACTCGCAAACAAAATGTTTTGCTACTATAAGATGTTTTAATAAACAAATGTGAGTACCATAACAACACTTACTCTGTTATTAAACTTAACACTAGAAAACAACGATCTACCAAGTGCGAACATTTTAATTTGCTCCCCAACAATCTATTTTGAACTTTATTACGGTAGGATAGAGTTTGTAATACGGCGGTTGGAGTTATGTATTAATTAGTACAATTGTAAGTCCTAATTGTTTTTATTGAGTGTTGGCTGTTATTAGCGTTTGTTTAAGTATCGAGAGTTTCTTTTAATTGTGGTATTAGTTAGATCAGTTGTTTTAATAAAGGAAATGCAGCTTTGTTGAGGTAAGGCTTTTTTTATTTGTAGATTTTTTGTTCGAAGAATAAAGTAATGTTTGTCTACGATACATCATAGGTTTACATTATATTGTTATACAATATGAAGAAATATCTCCTAATTATTGGTATGTTCCTTCTCTACACGAAAAGAGGCCTACCCCAGCAGTGGGATATTGGTAGATCGGTATTATTATTAGGTAACGTATGTCCATTTACCGCCGGATATGAACCGACCCTTACGGTGCTGTCGTTTTTGCATTGATATTGACGTTGATAAGCGTTACTTTGTAGCCCAAGTCAAATTTTAAAATGTATTATAGTTTTTTTTTTAATAATATAAGTTTTCGTCTTGACCTAACTAAATGAAAGCTTCCTCTATCAACGCGTATTATAAACTTATGTTTACAGCATCGAAGTAAATGTTTTTGGTTTTCTTGGCGATGTTTCTCAAGCATTACGCCATTAAGCATCTAGAATACACATAAAAGGCTTTGATTGATTCTTTCAAGTAGGTCACTACAACTCGGCACAAAAAACATGGCGTCTGAAGGCAAAACATATTGCCAATAAACAGACATCTGCAAAACGACTTATATTAAGATGGTTAGTCACTGGTCAAGTATAAGAATAATTTAAATTCTTGTGCCAATTGGTGGTGTAGCCACTTAATCAAAAATCAACCTTATAGTAGGGTAAATAAGTTAATTTTAGAATGACTAGTGAAGTTAAAAAGGTGGTAAGGTTTAAAGTAGTTGTAACGCAAACTGAACTTTATGCGTAAGCAGTAACAGTTGTTTTTCCAGATACCTACTCATGTTTTGTATATAAACACGAAAGCACACTAGCATTTTCATTGGTCTTTAGTTCGTTCCCCGTATGCGAGATGCGGGAGATTTAGTTAAAGCATCAACTGATGATTTTCATTGGTTGCCAATTCGGGGGCATTTCATTCGTTGCTTGGTTATCGGTTGTCAGACCGCTTGCGGAGTCCGCATGCGGTATAACGACTGAGATATCGATGGCACACTTTCATTAGTTTTGACGGGCCTGTTGGTCTAGTGGTTAGAGACCCTGACTGCTATACCGGAGGTCGGTTCGATTCTCACCCGGGACAAATGATTGTGTGATGAGCACGATCATTTGTTCTGCGTCTGGGTGTAATTTATCTATAATATTTATGTATTTAGAATTATATAAGTATGTTTATCAGTTGTCTGGTTACCATAACACAAGCTCTGCTTAGCTTGGGATCAGACAACCGTGTGTGAGATTTCCCAGAATATTATTATTAGTTGTTATCCCGTATTTGGAGTCTCCGTCTGGTAAAACGACCGAAGAAAAGAACTATATTTATTTTATCAAAAGCATATAACCAATAAATTCGGCCAGTACCACACCACCCTCGATTCAAGTTCCAGTCATTCATTAGAGATAAACCGTGGAGGTTTATTACCGAACTGTATGGCCTCTTTATTGAAACGGACCGATAAATCGCAGGCCACATTAACTGTTACTAACGTTTGCCAGCTATGCTCTTCAGATACTTAGATTTATATGAATTAAGACGGGAGTTGGAATGACATATTTTATTTATTAGATACTAGCTACTCGCCCCGGTTTCGCACGGGTAGCACAGCAATTAATCAAAATAAAAATCGTTTTTTTTTTTATTTATTATAAACCAAAAACAAGGCGCTTAAAAACATCACATTATAAACTACTGAGCTGACTCTAGTTGCACGATGTCAAAGTGTCCTTCCTATGGAGAAGAATCGGCAAAAAACTCCATAGGTTACTCTTTTAAATACATCCTATGTTTCTCTGCGAAGGACAGACAGATTTAGGGGATAACCTTTGCCCAGCAGTGGGATCTTTTGTATGCCGATAAAAAATAATAAAGCTACAATTACATAACCATACCAGATGGTTATGAAGCTTTAGTATTCAGGAACTATGTAAATAAAGTGTCTAACCTCATTGGTCACAAAGATATGTGTGTTTTACCGAAAAAAATATTAATATGTATATACAAGCTTTTGGAAAGTTTCTTCAGTCCAGTAGTGGACGTCTTAATATATTATTATATTAATATATTAATATTCCCGGACATCTTCACACACGGTTGTCTGATCCCAAGCTAAGCAGAGCTTGTGTTATGGTAACCAGACAACTGATAAACATACTTAGGTATATATTTCTAAATAAATACATATTATAGATAAATTACACCCAGACACCGAACAGATGATCGTGCTCATCACACAAACATTTGTGCCGGGTGGGAATCGAACCCACGACCTCCGGTGTAGCAGTCAGGGTCTCTAACCACTAGACCAACAGGAAATTGAAAACAACATCTTTTACATGAGATAATAATTTTGATGAAACAAATATAGATTCTATCTTTGTTTACAGTACTATAACTTTACTAACAAAGGCAGTGTTGCTAAATAACAATTAAACAGTACCTACTACAATATTGCAGGTTGCAATTACAATTTCTGAAAGCACACACCGACCTTCAACAAATCGATTTTCCTTTAAGCAAATTACTACGAATCGATCCGAAGTTAGCAATAATAAATAATGAAGTCAATTTAAGTGCATTCTTTTTATACTTATACACAATGCTTGGGAAAAGCTTTGTGAGTTGACAAATCATTGTATAGCCCTTTGATTCTTTGTGCACGTCAATTTGTTTAATTATTTTAACGACGATAATAGAGTTCTTTGTTGGTCCTATTATTTTGATTTTGGTTTGGTTTTGCTTGTGTTTTGTTTTATAAAGTTAGGATATTTCTAAGATTGTGGTATTATAATATGGCAGTTATGAATTACCTTTTTACCCGACTGTGTGGCAGGAGGAGGCAATGAGTTTTGCTGTCTATGTATATTTTGTTTTTCGTTTTTTTTTTCTTATGGACCTAGTTAGTTTACATATTTTATGTATATTCATACTGTTACGTGCACTTTTTAGAGTATAGTAATTTTTGACGGACTTTTAAGCCTGCGTGATGCGAGTAATGTGTGTTGCTGTCTATGTATGTATGTTTTTATGGTTGATTCGTGTTTTTTCTGTAAAAATAATTTATGTAAATTTATAGGTGTGCTATATTTAGCTACATGTATAGCGAAAATTACACTATCATGTCATCAAAAAAATATAGCTTGCTACAAGTTCTCATTCAAATAAGAAGCCCAATAATACCTTTAACATATACCAAATCAAAAAAGAAAAAGGACCAATATTGCGAAAAAAGAAACTTGAATGTAAAACAGTCTCATCAACCACGTCCTGTATTCAGGTGGCGAAAGAATAAACAGAGAAAGTTTACCTTTTATCTTTTCTTTCTGTCCAATTGAAAAAGATTTAATCCAAACTTCATTTGGTTCCGCGTCCTTTTTATATAAACTTTGAAGTTTAAAGCCGGTTTATTTTTACAGGCCTTTTTTAACTAACTGAAAAGTTTTTTGAAGTTTCAGCGTGAAATGGTTTTGAATTAGCCTTTTTTGGTTTCGTATTTTGGTATCAGGCTCGAAAGTTTTTACAAATTGATTTTTGTTTCCCTCTTTTATGTAGATTCGTAAAACATTTTTTATTGTTGTTTATTATCTTTATATATAAAATTCTTGTGTCACAATGTTAGTTACCATACTCCTCCGAAAGGGCTTGACCGATTTTTATGAAATTTTTATGCATTTTCAGTAGGTCCGAGAATTTTCTACTATTTTTTTTTCATACCCCTAAGTGGTAGTAGGTAGGTAGTTGGCAGGTGCTAGATAGAAAAAAATGCATTGCATCGCAACCGCAACCGGTTACATCTAGGCAACTATATAATACTTACAGGGCTATAATAAGTTTAAAAACATTTCTACAGGAAATAACAAACAAGAAACTCCACAAATTAGCACGTACTACATACTTGGTCTTTAATTAAAAAGTAAATTAAGATTAAGAAATCAACTGCAACACCAGTAAACGTCTCTTAAAAAACATCTACATACAATCGAATATGCAAAGCACAATTGGTCAACATAATAATAACAAAGTATTTAAAATAAAAAGATAAAACAGACCAAGAATCACAAAATTTTCTTCAAACAAAATATTTAATTCAAATAATCAGATCAGTAGTTCAAAATGAACATCCAATATGAATTCACTGGAGATAGCGTCTTAAATTTAAGTAGAAATCAAATTACAAATGTAATCAACTCGAAAACTATTGAATCGGAAACATTTTATCTTTAATACGAACAAAAGGTTTTCCATAAATTCATTTCAATGCTTTTTAAGGAACTTTCCAAACGTTTGGTAGAATCTACTCGTGATCAGAGGGCTGGTTTGTTCCTTGCACAGAGAATCAGCATAGCCATTCAACGTGGCAATGCTGCCAGCCTTCTGGGCACGTTCCCCGCCATTGACAAGGATGACGATGAGTTATTTGACGCCTGTTAGTTTTTATTTATGTAATTTTTAATTTTAGTATAGTTTTTTAATAGATTTTGTTCTTGTATTGGTTTTATTTGAATCAGATAATAAAGAAAAGACAAACTTTCAATGCTCGTTTAGATCTATATTTATCTTTCTTTTCATAATAAAAGTACTGAGGTTTTAGTTTTTGTTTGTAAGTGCTAATGTGTGAAACTACTAGTCAGATTACTACGAATCTTTGGCATTTGATAGTCCAATTCTCAAGGAAGGTTATAAGGTTAGAACATCATGTTATTTGCATTGGGATAAGAGCAAGGCGAGTGAAACCGGGGACACAGCTAGTTGTATATAAAGCACATTTGCGGGAAATAAGAGCTAATAAAAACTCACTCAGTGTAAAATTTAAATAAAATGCGAGGAATATTTGCTTTTATGTATGAAAACATGTATTCACTTATTTGTGCAATATGTACTTTTTATTTATGCTAAATAAAATGCTGTTTACTTCTAGTTTGTTGTAATATACATTTCATTTAGATTATTTTCTAATATGTGTGTTTGTCATTAAGTAGTAACTAAAACAACGATCTTTGATAACTTTATTTTTAGGTTATACGAAAACCTATTTGTTTAGTTTTGTTATCTTCTTAGTTACTGACATTTGAAATCTTATCATGCATATTTCAAAACATAAATAAAAGAAATGGCCATGATTAGACCATGGCTAGGAAATTCGTTACTAAATGGCTCATCATTACTACAAGTATGCACGAGGAAGGCGGCCATCAGAGAAGAGTGGTGACGTGTTGGGAAGCTTGCCACCAACACCTGAAGTGATGACCACGACCACTCTGTCAAGAGTGACCCCGACTAGGAAGAAGAGGATATTCGGACGTTTTCAATTTCTCAATTGTCCCCGGTATCCCCGATTGACTACTTACGTATCTATAATAATTTCATCATGTAGTTAATCCTCGATGTTAAAAAGCTCGTTATAAAAATATCTTTATTTCAAAACGGTATTGCTAATCATTCTTTAACATACTAACCTGTTTTGTTCAGCAGTTTCTTCTCAATCAACACATGCCAATCAATTATCGCGATCCCATCGTCTTAATGGTGTAATCTTAGTTTTGCAAACCACCTGATGCTTTGAAATGTTTCTATTAAATGTATTTATATCTATTGGGAAAGCTTTTAAAATTTTTGATGTAAGTGTTCTTGTAATAGGTTTATTTTTGTGTGATTTCAAATG
Source organism: Autographa gamma (assembly GCA_905146925.1). Taxonomy (NCBI): domain Eukaryota; kingdom Metazoa; phylum Arthropoda; class Insecta; order Lepidoptera; family Noctuidae; genus Autographa; species Autographa gamma. Next base: position 2,987,576 of record LR989875.1, read on the forward strand.
TGTTTGTTTTTAGGTATACAATCAATCAAGATCAAAAGCGACTATTGAAAAAACATGAATTTCTAAACTGCTAAAGTACCTAGCAACACAAGATGACATAAATTACTTAACAACGGATATTCATTAGAATTGAATTAGACTAAATAAAAACTACAACGGAAAACTGTGGCTGAGTTCAAAATTTTCATATGTCGATTCGGTTTTGAAACGTAATAAACATTAGGTATGTTTATTACGTTTCAAAACCGAATCGAAAATACTTTCAAAAATACTTCATCGTAACACCCTTAATTAAAAAGCCCAAGATTAAAACCCTACTACCACTAGATACAAACAAAGTCTCCTAAAATCGAGCCACAATCTAAAGTAGCCAACATCAAACCCATCCCAGCTTCATTTGCAACATCCCGAAAATGATAGGACTGCATCGACTCCGATAGGGATACAGCCGAGCCAACATGCGTCTAATCAAGCCAATACCCGCATTTTAGAGCTACCCGAAATCTAAGTATCAGAAATTGGAAGCCACTCGACGCAATAAGCATAACCGATTTTGGACTGGAATTAAACTCGATGTTGAAGTATGGCTTATAATTTGGACTGGAAGTTTAATTGTTGGATTAATATGGCAATAAAGCTTGATGTACTGAAATATCTCTGGATATCAATGCTTGATCTATTTCCGTTGTGTACATTTGGATATCCTTACTAGTAGTATAAATGCGAAATTTTGCGATGTTTGTTACTCCTTCATGCAAAAATTACTGAATGGATTTTAATTAAACTTTGCAATAATGTAGCTTATACATCGGAGTAAAACATAGGCTATAATTTATAAAGGTAGTTTGCGAATTGTCATTCATGCGAGTGAAACTGCGGGGCACAGCTAGTAAGTTATAAAAGGGAGATGTCATTATATACTTTCTAGATATCAATATTAATATATAATATAATATCTATAACAAATCTAATGTAAGCAAGTTAGATGCGTAAAATAAACAAGCTAAAGCTTTTTTGATTCTTACTTTGTTCATTTTATTTATTAGTTTGATTTACAACTCGTAAGCTCTTACACACAAAACTATAAACTAGAAAAAAATGGTAACACACATTTGTCCTACAGTATCAATTTACAACATTCAAATCACTTTACCATTGCACCGATGGGATAGACCTTCAAATATTTATACATGATACGTTAGCTAGCATTTCAACGCTAACCGTTCGGAGATGACGGGTTGCTTTCATTTCCTGCAGCCAAATTTAACAGGTCGAGAGCCGATCTGCTAATTAATCGGATACTCTTGTATCTATTCGTTGACCTTAATTTGCAGTAGGTATATTGTGGATGCAGATTTTCGTTCTTTGATTAGGACATTCTCACATTTTCAATCAGTTTGGGATTGAGTTGAGTGGCAGTAACGTTTAATTTCTTTTTGTATTAATAAATGGCCTTCCTTTTACCATTTTCTGCCTGAAACATGAAAATACCGTTTACAGCTACTCCGGCAGGCCAAGTTGTTCTTCCCTAAGAATTAGTTTCTACATTTTTTTTAATTTCAAGAAAAACCATTAAATAGACATGTAGTTTTTTTTAAAAGAAGAAGTTAACTTTATTAACTACATTACAGAGCGATGACGTCATTTAATGTTGTAAATTTATTGCTTAATTTTTTTCAATCAAATTAATTTCAATCTCATCCTTCTTCAAATACATATTATTATCGACTACGGACAGGCCTCAAAAACACATAAGTATAGTACTCAAAATTCCGGGTAAAGGTCCGTCCGGTCAAAATGTATCCCAGGATGTTAGTCCACTTTGATATAAAAGATTCCGAAACAGTAGTTAATTTCGGACCACTGGTCTTAACATCTAAAGCAGATTCACTCGTAAATTTAATGGTAACAAAGGGACTATTTTTAGGTACCAATATTAACGAGTCAATAGTTAATTTTAGGTGTGTTTTAAGTGACTAAGTTATTGTTTCCTGCGTGAAATTGTTTGGTTAATATTTGAGATATAAGGAAGATGTTTCTTAGTAAGTTATGTGGTAACATTTAGCTTATATGGACCTATTCATAAGTTGCCAGTGTAGATAATATTAACTGAAGTATTCTGACAATAATTAGTGGATATTGCTTCCGTGCTTATTGTTTTGCAAGTTGGATTGTTTTTGCAGTAATTTATTTTTATATATTGCTTAGTTTAATATGAGTATTAATGCAAATTTTTAAATGAAGTTCTTAGTACTTTAAAACTGTAAAATATTTTTCTTTGGAACCCAAAGAATCATTTTTTAAATACCTTTGTTTAAGCCAAATGTTTACTTAATAAAAAATATAGTATCCACTGAAAAGTAAAAATGAAGATTTTAATCAGTTAAAAAGGGATCCCTTATTTCAAAATGAACCTTAGTAAAATCTAACGCAATAAGATTACTCTTAGAATCTGCAGAACAGCTTGAAAATACCATAAGTTGAATTTCCAAGTTAATGAACCTTAGTAGTAAAAAATAAATATTTCTTAACACTACTAGGTGTTGAAATTAACTCTAACCTTAGAACTTTAGGTCACAACCTCAGGCAATAAATCTAGCATGTTTTATTAGAACACGATAAGATTTAAGCAGCCTTGCTAAAATTAGCAAGTCGTACTTGTTTGATTAATTGCGAACTTTACCTGGAAAACAAATTGGCTTGCTATCGCTGAGTAATAATTACTAGGATTAAAATCTAGCGGTGTCAGTAATTAAAGTTACTAAATATAACCTTGCTAAGTCAACGCACAATTTTTATTTTATAGCCTATGGATGATAGATTCTTAATTAGTCATTAATTATACTACTTACTACTAACATAACGATATATTTAAATTTTATAGAACACCTAATTAAAAAATGATACGAGAGCTTTCTATGTGATGAAAAAAATCTTATAACTACCACCTGAATCACGGCAGCTTTCAAACAAAAATAACTGCATCATAATCAGTCCATGCAATTAGGACCTACAACGCTACAAACGCACAGAAGCAAAGACGGACATTTCAAACTTTTAACATCCCTCTTTTTGCGTAGACGGGCAAAAAGTAGCACCACAAATAAAATATCTGGCATACAAAGTTATTTGTCACTCAGTGCGTTGATGGATAAATTTGGAAAATCCCGTAAAAATATATACCAGGTTGTGGGCCCATTAGAAGCCATATCTGAACGCTATAAAGATTTCAATCTAACGCCCGCGATACCAATAATGTTACGCCATGATTTTGTATACAAAAATATACGCATATTATAGTACTGAGTCATATTTGTTAGAAATGTCGATGTTTTTTCATCATTTCAAAATTATGCTGGCTAGGTGTATGCAATAATGTATTTTTTTTTTATAAAACTATGAAACTTTATAAAATTATTAAAATATACAAATAAAATGATAAATTTATTGCACAACAGTGTTAAAAAATAAATATCTATGAAAAAAGTAGTGGATCGATTTTGATAAAATTATATGGGCTCACTTCTGAGCCGGCCCTGACCACCTATCGTAAAAAAATAGTTTTTTGAAATTGGTTAAAATTACTGTAAACATCGCGTTACGTCGAAAACATGTACATTAATTGAGAATCTCCTCTTTTTAAAAGTCGGTTTACTAGAAATATACAAGGTCAGTTTTTTAAATAGATTCCAAACTATTCTTTCTTGTAAAAAGCTTCTTAGACCTTATCTTAATTATTCACTGTTTTCGAGTATTTTAATTTAAACGAATTAACACGAACAAAGGTATTTAACATCGTCTAATTTAAAAAAGGTTAATTACTACAAAGCAATAGATATGTAAATACAACGGAACTTATTCATGTTTTCATTGGTAATGTATTAGTCGAAATGTATTCAATGATTACGCGGTGTTTTTGAAACACACGCGAGCTTAATGGTGTCATGTAGTAATGAGTCAAGAATAGTTATAAATAAATAAATAAAATAAATGCGGACAACATCACATACATTGCTCCGAACCCAAAGTAAGTAGTTATTCAGCACTTGTGTTATGGAATTCAGAAACAACGAAGGTACCACAAACACCCAGACCCGAGGCAATGTAGAAAAGATGATTTCTACATTGACCCGACCGGGGATCGAACCCGGGACCTCAGAGCTAGCGACACCTTGGAACCGGTGCGTACGCCACTCGACCACGGAGGTCGTCAAATAGTTAAAATAATATAGAAATTAATTAGTTTTATTTTAGAGTGAACTAAGAACTACAGTTATCATTTTGGGGATTTATTCCATTGAACAAACAATTTGGATATTTAAATGATAAGAACACAACTGACTCAAATTTTTAAAATAATTTAAAATTTTGATGAGCTAGTCAGTAAATAAATTATATCACTGCTAGCAGAAGGAAATACATAAGCCATTTTTTGAAAAAAATAAACACTACACCAAGACTTGAAAACTACGGTATAATATATTGAGTTATGAGGTTTACGCGAATGTTGGACATAAAACTAAAACTACTAAAAAATAAAACTACTTTTACGGATTTTAACGAACGTCGGGAACTAAAATTCAAATACAAACCGCGATAAAATCCGTAAAAGTAGCTTTATTTCAATACAGTATTATAGTTTAAATAATACTTTAAATAGTCTATGTGCTTAATTACATCATTATTTGTCGAGTCGTTTTCTTAAAAAGATGAAGTGTAAATTTACTACATTAGTAAAATTCACCACCAATATACATTTCAACAAGAACAGCTAAGAAAGTGCTTGAAAATCTTATCCGGTTTCCAGCACTTGATATAAAAGCTGCTGAAAGCGCTTTATTGATTTCCAAGTAGACGTTTGTTATTTGATTTGCGCTGAAGAAATTCCAGCTAGATTACAAGACTGCTGAAATGCTAAGCTAACCCTTTTTCCATTAGTTATAAGTGACACTTAAGAATAGTTGAGAAAAAGTTTCTTAGTAAAGTAGAATAGAAAGTAACTTTTTTTGTGGGATATTTAATGTTAGAAAATTGGTTCTGAGATATTTTTTGTTATTATCTTTTTGATTTTAAATTAAACTGGCTATGCTTGAATTTTTTAGATAGGTTCTCTTGATTTGTATATCCGCCACAAATATTGATTACATACAAAAATATGAAGACTATTGTGTTCAAATAAATAAATCAAACTAAACTATGCTTACATGAGTTTTTTTTTCCTTTAATCATCTCTATTAATAGCCACCCTAAAACATCACACATTTTCACGCATAAAAATACACGAACCCCTAAAATAACACAACACACGGAAACACGCTTTCCTTTATTTAATAAAAAGGTTATAAAATTCCTACGTATTACATAACACCATCCACAAAACGTAAGCATTCAAAATGAGCAGCGCGCACGCGAAACTAACATTCGATAAAACAAAATAGACCGCCATACTTATACAGGATATAGTAGTTTTAGGGTTCCGTATTAAAAGGGTGTTATGACAGACAGACGAACGAAGAACTATTAGGTAAAGATGATCAGAAGAACGTACAGAATCGTAATAAATGCAAAATTGAAATTATTTATGTATCTGTTTATATTGCCGCTAATTTTAATAAAACCTATTGCCGTCATAAAAAATACAGTTATGCAAATTATAATATTGGGAGAGAAGCATTAGCCCAACAGTGACGAGTGAGACAGTTACAGGCTTAATATTGACCATCCGCAATTTAAATTCGTACTAGTATTTACGGAAGCGAAGTCTTCCTTTCCCTGCAAAAGTGATTGTGATGAAACTAGGTATGTGGTTTTAGAAAGAACATAGGCAATAACCGACGTTCACGCGAGCGATGCCGCGGGCAACAGCTAGTAATGTTGGTACTATTAAGTATGTAAATAGGACCTGCAATAGGACCTATAGAACAGTTTCTATCTGCTACGGAATTATGTAATGCTAGTATTACAAAGTATTTAATATGACCTAGGTACATATACTGTTTTATCTTGTACGGAACCCTTTTAAATTCCGACTCGCGCTTCCCCGTTTTATAATTTATTTCACTTTCTAAGGAATAATGGAATATTAAGTATATCTACTGCATTTCATCTTATGACGGGATTATGTAAAACATGACCAAGTTTCCACTGAATGGAATTTCAATTTTCATGTTAATGTTTCTCGTAATGCTTTCGTATTTGTTTGTTTGCATTTAATTAAGGTTTTATACTGTAATATAATGTAACGACTTAGTGAATAAATGGTATGGTTTATGCATTAGTGGTTTAAATGCGGAAAATGCATAAGGTACTTACCTACGGTTTCTGGAAGACTGATAAACTTAATCTGTTGTCAAATTAAATTATCACGACTGTGAGATGTTGACTAAGAGACTAACAACCAATCACACCGCTTTAAATTATATTTCCCAAGTGTTTAATTAATTTTGTGCCGATAAACGTTTTAGAAACTTAATATCCTTTTTTACAAATCTTCCGCCCTAGGGAAGGCGGAGGGGTATGACTTTTACCGGCTAAAACCACCGGAGTGCTTCACTCTTCCCTTATGCTGGAGACCAGGTGGGAAAGCAATGCAAACTACCGCGATAGTATCCTGGGACAACTGACAGACGGTCACCTGATCCGAAACTAAGCAGTGTACTATGGTAACCAAACAACTGATAAACATTCTTATAATTTAAAAACCAGGATTTTTTTTTGTCTTGACATTGGTTTTAAAGATCCTAAACATAAATAAGTAAATTACATCTAGTAAATAGTAAATACTAAAAGGAACCTTCTAGAAAACTGGGTCGCGCTCCCGATCCTTAGCAAACAATTCAGAAGAACTCAATCAATACTTGTCGAGCATTGTAATTACTTAACTAGAGTATATTGTAAACAGTTCTTAGTTTCTAGCTACTGTTATCTATCTTGCGCGTCAACTAACTTGGCTGGTATAAGGTATAAACTGTTTGAATTTGAGAAATGCTACTCAATAATTATTGCACATGAATGTAAAAAACCTATTTCAATTGAAATAATACTACTGGATTTTGATGAAATTGATCTGGGACCGCCTTTGAGAGACCCATTTATAGATCTAAACAATCACTTTTTTGAAATAGGTGTAGAATTTCCTTAGAGATCGAATGAGAAGCTTGAAACGAGAGCATCCTCTTTTTGAAGTAGGTTAGGGTTCTATGTAACCATACCAAGAGTTCTCTCTCAGTTTTCAAGTTAGCTGTTGGTCCCGACTGTTATACGTTGATCTTTGACAATCATTAAGACAACCAGCCTTAATAAAGGTGCAGTCTATGCTAAAGCCACAGAAAAACATTATTACAGAAACTAAAATGAATTACAATACATTTTACCCTAGGTTTTATAAAAACAAAATAATATCAAATCAGAGTAGTAAATTGTCAAAATATCCTGTACTAAAAATAACTCCCCCATCCATCTTATAAATCAATTTAAAGGCAACATGGCCGAAAATTGTGTATACCATCAGTCATGTCAAAACCAACGAACTTGTGGCATGCGACACCAAATGACAGCTTATCACGGTATCAGGTCAAAGACAAGACAAACTCAACTAAATCTTAATAAAAATCGACGTTAACTGCTTGCTGTATATCAAAGAGGTCTGAATTGTCTTTGGTTTGGTTTAGGCCTGGTGGCTTTAGTGGTAAATTGATTTGAGCTGAACATTTGTGAAGAGAATAATGACAGTGTATGAAGCGAAACAAGTATTAGGATTGTAGCAAGTGGAAAGTAGTGGTCTCTGCCCACCCCTACGAGAAACAGGCGTGATTATAATATGTATTTGTGTAGGTTTTTAGTGAATAGTAAAATATACGATGCACAGGCTTATATTAAAGCCTCTCATAACTTCTCAAAACAAATTAGGTACATACATTGAGCAACATAATATCTGTAACTAGTACACAACTGTCAAACGAAAACAATAAATTAACGGAAATAAGTCAAGGTCCACTAACGAAAATACTAGACATTGCAGAAAAAACAACAAGAAGTTACGAATAACCTAAGCTTAACTAGCTCTACCAAGGCGGCTACCTTTCCTAGGACAAAATTTGGACTTGAGCTATAGGAATTAGCGAACAAAACCTAGTTACTATATAGAAGAAAATATTTAGTACTAGCTACATTTGCCCAGCTTATACATAAAACCTTAAAATTTGACATTAACACTCAGCAATGAACATAAAAATATCAAGTTTAAATCAGAAATTATCGAAAGAATCCTCTCAAAAATGAAGCGAACCCATCAACAGCCAATGGCACTCCAAAGGAAATTAATTACTGTACCCTTTTAAATTAAATTCCGATTTTGGACCCGCTTCAAACATCGGATATGGTAAGAATGTCAATAACAACCTACAATGGATGTTGACGGGTGACACTTGTAATCAATTTTCTTTTGATTGTATGGATCTGTGATAAGAGGCAGCGGATTATTGGCCGGTTTGGCTAACAATGGGATTAAATGAAATAAATTTATTTTGTTCTGGATGGGATTTTTTGGTGGGTTTTGGAATTTATATTACAAGCAGATAATGTATTTTTTATATGCTAAACTGTACGCTAAAATGGTGCCTACTATACTACCGATGTATATGTACATTGTACCTACCTACCTAAATGCTATTTGCATACCTAAATGTCTCAATGTCTTCTGTCGAACGATCAAAAGAATAAAATGTTCACAAGTACGTAATTATGCTCCTTAAAAGGATCTAATTTCTTGTTCAAATCTCGTGTTTAAAAGAGAAATTTTATAACAGTCGACAACAAAACTTATTTAGCGACAATATCACGTCCAAATATGACGATTTATTTACAGTATATAATTGTGATAAAAGCAGTATATTTTTTAAGTGAAGCACTCAAAATCAAACAACCAAAAATAGTCTCTAGAGCAAAATCAATCGAACAACGCTCATTACAGAACTTTTTCTCCAAAAAACTTTTCCTTCAATTCGCCGATCCTGTCAAAGATCAACAATGTTCAAAGTTGTTCAGTCGTTTAGTTCCTCGATCATTTCATTAGTTCATTCATCGGCCGTCAATCATTCTTAAGGATGTTTCGCTGCGTAAATATTTGGGCCATAGAGTTGAGGAAAATTTAAACGAATAGAGTGTGCGTGTCGCTAAAAGCCCTTTGCACTGAGCACATTTTTGGCTGTATGTAGTACATCCGTTTACTGAATTAAGTTATTTCTGTGTAACGACAGTCGTTGATGCAATAGTACCGATGGTTCCGATATTATTAGGGTTTAAAATAGTTACATTAGAACGGCGCGCTCCGTTTCGATTCTATTTTTGTAAAGAAACTAGTTCACACTAGTGCTTGCGGTTCGTACTCTGATATGCGCACTCTGTAGTATCTTCTCTATCCTCTAAGATTTGGGCATTTGCTTGAGTGGTAATTATGAAAGCTATTGGATCACGGATAATGAAGTGTTATGGCTCTGATGGCTGAATATTGCCAGACGCCATTGTTGGCATCGGATTTTTACTAGCAAGTTTATTAGACGAAAATTTGTATTTTTAAAGCCGTAAAATTAAATTGTCAACTACGGATTAAAATTGGAAATAAGTGTAGAAAAATAATATATGAGCGGAAACTACGATTATAGTTGAAAACTTAAGAGCTAGAAATAAGAAACAGCAAAACAACCAACAGGTTATTTGAATGAAAGAAAAAACGAAACGTAAATAAGTCTCACAAACTAAACTCATGCAACACCACTAAAGAGATAGCATGCATTGTTACTTAAACATGCAACAAAACAAGCAAGATACAGGAACGCAACAAATGAAAATACATGTACTCCACTCCAGGCAAACGTAATCGCATGCATGTTATCCACATAAAATGCAAATCTATAAGCATCCAAAGAATGCAGGATCAGATTACAAAAGAACAAACGTGCTTCTATTTCGCAAAGATATCAGATCTATATTGAAAACCGTATTGGAGGTGAAAAGGTCTTACATTTGACACCAAAGTCGATTTATCTGGTATGCTTTGGGAACAAAAAAGAGGACGCCTCAAAGGAACCCGACATTTTTGAAGCACAAACGGGTTTTTAGTTCACTAAAGTTAGCTTTGACTTATGGTCTAAGATATGCACAGATATTTTCTGAATCTGAAGAACTATTCAGTTTTGTAAATGGTGGAAACGTTTGAAAGTTTAAGGTAAAATAAAAAGCTGTACGGATACAAAACTTGACTAGTCGACGTGGTATAGTAGAGATCTATTTATTATAAGAAACTTTAGTGTCAAAAGCACTTTGCTCTGATCTATTGAGTGTCGTTTTTTAAGAAATTTTACATTCAGGTTTAGGCTTTTTGCCTGCAGAGGGTTACACAGGGCTGATGATGATGATGATGATGATGATGATGATGATAATAATGATCATTAAATTATAGAAGTCATCCAAATGCGGTCGGTTTCTATGGAAAAAGATTTTCCTTTTTCGAAGAAATCACTAAGACCTAACATGTAGAAACCAGTTCTTGGTGACTATAATACAGGCACATCGAATTCTCAGTCACAGAAAGTTAAAGTTAACCCCCAAATTGTAATGGAAAATTCAAGGTACTTTAAATTGCCCGTAACGAAGATAACCAAAAGGAAAAGTCAAGAATTGACCTCCAAATTAATCCAAGCCTGAGACTCTCGTTATTTATGAGATCGCGTGTTACACAGGGTTAACTGTGCGTACCCTTTTTATGGTAAGAAACCCCATAAAGGAGAGTGGACGGTAAGAAGATTACGGTAAAAATGAAGGGATAATGGTAAATAGTTTCCAACAAGATTTAGAAGTGTCGTAATTTTGATGGTAAAGACGAAGTTTGAGGGTTGCTTGTGGGTTTATATCAACCCTTCCTTTGGTAATCAATGATGCATTCTTCAGGTTATTTTGTTTTTTTTTTTTAATATTTTCTACTTTAAGTTTACTGAGTTTATGTGCATGTGTAATTGGAATTTAGGACTCAAATATCTAATGTGTGATTTATGATAATTTAAGCATCATTATTAGTCATTTATTGTGAAGACCAATAATTTATATTTGTGCGCTACAAATAAAACGCTTAAAACATGCACAAAAAGGGTTTTAAACTTATCAAAAATATACATTACTTAAAAGAAAATCTAATACCAAACTTCAGTTGAGATACTCCAAAAGAAATACCAGAATTGAGTTCTACAAAAACCATGTTACGAACCATATTGTAAGAGCAAAAAAAAAACATATTTGAATAGAACTTCGAGAAATAGTGTCGGGAACTAAAATCGAACATCTTGAACGAATAAAATGTTAAATAAAGTCCAATATCCTAGTTTCATTCCCACGGATAATCATTTTTAAAGGAATGGAGCTGTATTATCCCATCTTATTTTGTAGAGTAGATTTTTCAAGATCTTATTTAGTTTAAAAATTCTGTGTGCTGGTAGAAAGATGATTATTGAGATGTTTTAGTGCTTTTAGTTAAGATTTGATTATTGAGCCTTTTAGTGATTTAGTTAGGTTTTGAGTGAAATCTTCTATGATTAAAGTAGTTGTTTGGTTTTGCTTTGTTACTTACGATGCTAAAATTAGAGTCTCGTCTAGAATATAAAACCTTAACATATAACATAAGCTTTGGATCGGAAGGAATAAGTTTTACTAAAAAATTCAGCGATTGACTGAAAGAAATAATAACGTTACGCATATTATATAAAAATATCTCATGTTAGAAATTTTAAAAGCAGCCTTTTTGTCTCCAACTGCTAGTCTATGTTGCCGAAAAAGGTTAAAACAAAGCCTTAAATTTTTAATAAAAAAAAAACATTCCCAGTTTTTTCGAAAACCTAGAACTTACCCTACACGACCTTGAAATAAATTATTTGAAATAGAATAAACACCTCAACCCACTTAATAATTGTCAGGCACTTAAAACATAAATAAATTAAAACTATCGAACAGTTTATAACTTATTCCATACACCAGCCGACACACCCAAATTTAAGGTAATTTAGTAGCATTGTGTTAATTAAATTATTAAGTAAATTGCCGAACACCGTGGCTTATTCACAGTTGATTAAAATGCCTTGCTTGACAGCGAATTACGTATTCAAAACACCTAGAATAGCTAGGTTTTAGCATAATGTTTGACCTTAAATACCTAGGTATAAGGCTTTAGAATTCTGACTAACAGTAAGGAAATATAACATCTTGAGGAATATTAATCGACTTCTAAAAGAGAAGGTTCTCAATTTTGTTGTGAGTTCTTTTTTTATGTGTGTTAAGTGATATCTACTTACATTGTGGACGGATTTACAAAAATCCTTGATATTTTTTTTTCCCATCCATCGAAATATGAAAATCAATCCAGTAGTTTTATTCTTTTAATTGATATGTTGTTTCTTTTTATATGCAATCAATTTATCCATATCAATATCATAAATGCGAAAATTACTCTGTCTGTTACTTATTCGATTTTGATAAAATTTGGTATAACTTTAGTTTGGACTCTAATAAAGAACAGAGGCTACTATTATCGTGACAAACAGATTCACGGATAAAGCTATCCTATATAAATTAAAACATCACGAAATAAAAAAAAAATGTTTAGTAGTTTAGTAACCTCATTTAAATAACAATTGACCTTTCATGCGACAATAATTCATTGATTCAAATTATTTATTTATAGTTGAACGTGGCAATAATTAACAAACCTTTGTTTTTATTTATTCATTAGTCCATGTGTTAATAACCATGACAGTTTCATGTCATTGCGATTATAATCTGTTTAATTATGTGTATTTAAATAATAGACAACTTTTCGTCCCTGCAGTCTATTTATTCAGTCATTATCTTTTTATCTCCAATTCACAAGTTTAAAAATAAATATACGTACAAATAATAACATTAAGTACTTTTCTATTTTTATAGCGACTAATAATATTCTATTGGAGGTTTGTTACTTCTTCAGGCTTAAACGGCTCAACAAATTTTGATAAATTTGGTATGGAGGTAGCTGACACCCTGGATTAACATAACATAACATATCATCACGCCTGTATCCCCGAAGGGGTAGGCAGAGGTGTACCAATGTACATCCAGTAGTTCGCCGATATGTTTAGGTCCCATGTAATAGGGGGCGAGCCTATTGCCACTAACCGGGCACAAATCCAAACTCCGACCTGCTACTGAGAATTTAATAGAAAAACCCAATAACACCTTGATCGACAAGGGAATCGAACCCAAGACCTCTAGCGTAGAAGTCGCGGTTAGCACCACTAGGCCAAGGAGGCAGATTGGATTGGACAGAGAGCTGGATTAACACATACTATAAATTACACACAAGCGGGCAAAGTCGCGGGAAGCAATTAGTCCCTTAACATCTAAAATTAAACTTTCAATGGTCACACTAATTTCTAAACATAGGTATCTTACATTAAACATTCGGCACAGTTATAAATGCAATAACAGACTATCATTCATATAAGATGCTCTCAAATTGATAAATGCATCCAGATATGATGCACCAATAAGTGGGTGCAGAGTGGGTGCAAATTAGTCAGATATTACAGCTCTGACTGACTAATGGAACGGTGTGAGATGCACTTTATAATGCAATTATACAGGGTGTTACCGAAAGGGTATTAATTGTATACACCTAGATATCTATCCGAAAGAGGTGAAGAGTACTTCTGGTATAGAGCTATATTACAAAATTTCAGATAAAAATGAGTGACTTCAATTATTGATATCTACCTAATTTTTTGTATTAATTAACGAATTCATTTTGTATACTGACTCGATATCAAGAGTACTCTTCAACCTTTTGGACTGATATACCCTTTTAGTAATTGTTTCAATTATTTTGTATTAATAGTATATGATAGTGCGTGATCGTATTAGCCTCATAGATACATAAAGTAATATCTTGAATATTGCAAAGCAAAAAATATGTTAAGCCGATTAGTCGATATTAATTTCACAAGTCGAGGAATTAATATGCAATAAAAAGAGGTCAGTTTTATTCATTATTGATTAAATACTATAATCTGTAAGTATCAGTTTGTTCGGTTAGTTTTTATTTTATTCATCATTGCATTAGTTATTCTGATGAATACCTACACCGGAAAATAAATAACATTATTTTCATTAAATAGTTAATTTTAAAACGGGGCCAGATATCGTATAGGACAGACAGGTTTGGAGGACGGTGGCGAGGTGGATACCTTTGCCCAGCCGTGGGACCTGATGTAGAATAGAACACAAATATGTTTATGTGTTTTAAATGGAGTCTCCATAAAAAAAAGGATTCCATTGACTCAAACCTACGCATATCACGTATTTTTTAGCATATTTTAGCATTTTTCATAGTTATGATTTTTTAAACATTTGACTGAAATATTAATATAGTATTTTACCATAAACCTTGAATAAATATTTTTCAGCTTCCGCAGCCTTCCGCATTGGCTTCCACAAAATATTCGCCACTCGAGACCACTTGACCAATTTTGCGGCCGCTTTCCGTCTCAAGGCCAATAAAGACTTTAAGCTGGTCAAAATAACAACAAACAGATGCTTCTAATTATTTTAAAATGTTTGTTAAGACGTGTGTTTGGTACTGTGTTGCTCAAAAACTGCTGGACGGATTGTGGTGAAACATAGACAGAAGACTACAAACCGAGTAGTTATTTTTGACTGCCGAACAGACAAATGAGTAATCGTGAACAATATATTAAATAAATAAATTATAAGCATTTAAAATTCAAAATTTCTTAATTATAAAAAAATATATTTTCCGAAACGACACCTAAAAGTTTACAAATAAAGTAAAAACTAACGCAAACAAACCCACGGGATAAAACTACTGGGACAAATATAAATCATGTTCTAAAACCATATTTACGATATCGCATATAAACTTGGCATTTATATTTTTATGACTACCCTACAATTCAACCATTGTTGTAGTTGTAAAAGTTTCGTAACTTCGTAAGTGATAAACCGTAAAAAATCTATTACCTATCGCATCTGGGTTAACCGTAGTCTTGTAACTAGTGTTGTAACTTCCAAGTATCGATAAAATAGTTTGCGAACATCGATACTTGGGATTCTCTATCGGTCTTAAATCTGTTTTATAAGAACTTTTTGTCAATAATTTTTAAGTTTATGATAAAAACATTTTCTTATTTAAAGACACTTTTTTAGCCCTGAACGAAAGTAAAAAAAATATCCTGAAGATTTCAATAAAAAAACGGCTTTACGGTAAGATCATAAGATTATTTTTTTACTAAAAGGTTAACGAAATACAGAAAATTGAGTTTTTTTTTTTTCGACTTAATCTTCTAAGCCGTAATACAATAATATTATCAAACCTAAAAATAAATAATCAAACAAAAGTTGTGATTAATTTTCAAACTTTTATTCCATTTCTCAACCTACCCTCTTTTCTCTTTAATAATAGAAGTCAACATTTATAATTATTCATGGACATAACAAACTTATAATTGCAATGGAATAAACAAAGGATTTACAATCAGAATTATTAATTTCGTTAAGCCGAATCGTAAAGGGGATATTTCAATGGGCATGGTAAGCCGCCATTTTAAATACTTAAACATAATCACATTAAAATTGTCCCACTGTGCATGCAAATACTCTCATACCTATAAATAAATAAATAATTGCAGACAACATCACATACATTTTTGTTTTGGAACTCAGAAATAACGAAGGAACCAAAAAAACACCCAGACCCGGGACAATGTAGAAAAGTTGGTTTCTACATTGACCCGTTAGGGGATCGAAACCGGGACCTCAGAGCTAGCGACACCTTGCAACCGGTGCGTACGCCACTTGACCACGAAGGTCATATAAAGAAGGAACAGCAAACAGAACGACCTAATACGCTTAAAAAAATTAAAATTATGAGCAACTATTTTAAAATGACAGTTCAAAATCATAATTCGAAAATCTGTCACCAATTTTCAAAATGGCTGGCTTTTCAAATGTGACAGTGACAGATAGCCGCCATAATGATTTTGAAACTCCAAATTCTAAATTTGATATCTTATCCTATTATTTGCAACATTTTAAATCCAATTTAACAATGGAACACTTTCTTTTTCTATAATTGTTTCAAACTGTTTGCACAATTCACAAAGGCCAGTATCCCGCAAATTTTGAAACAGGCTTTATTCGAATCAATATTTACTCTACAGGGTATTAATATTTAAACGTTATATTTCGTTTCGGATTATAAAGGGTTGGAATACGGATGAAATCGTTGTCTGTTTGTCCCGTAGGATTAGGAAGGTTCTTTTAGGTTGGCTTATTGCAATTCTACCTTTAGTTATTTTTATGGGTTGGATATAGGCCATGAAAGGAAGTTGAGAACACTTTTAAGGCCTTTACTTTGCACTTAGAAGGCAGATATAGCAATAAAAATAACTATAGTAGGTAGGTACTAATACATACGTACCTTTTTCTCTTCCCTGGTGATAAGTATAGAGGATAACATTGAGAAAAAACTGCGATTACCTGTAACAAAAAAATAACAATTATTATGAGATGTCGTAGCTAGATATATTAAACTGGATGAAAAAGGCAATCATATTAACTACTTAAAATGTATATCCAGCGGACATATAAAAGCCTTAGGGAAAGAATTACCCAATAAGATATATTTTTTTTCATTATTAAGTTATCCACATTTATAAAAATTTTAAGTGTGCTACAATATCGCATTGGGCTTAGCCTGTAAGGATATTTGTATGTAAAGATTGAAAATAAATGAATAAAAAATTAACTCCTAAATTTTTGTAGTCAGCTGAAATAAACCATATACCTACCTATAGTAGCCAAACTATTACCTTACAAGTACAAGATATATACAATTTTTGATTAAACTATTCTATACAACATTTATTTCTCAATGACAAAAAAAAATACAGACCCGGTAACAGTTATCATATCCAATTTCAACATAAAATAAACACAATATCTAAGATCAGATCAATAACCTCAAATAGGGTTCAGAAAATCTAGGTTTAACCTCTAGAGATTTAGTTCAATTACCTTGTGCCAACAAAACTATCGCTTTTGTTTATTGTGAACTATAGATTATTTACCAATAGCTCGAGTACTCAGTAGTATTAAGAATCAATACATTGTTAATCGTTTTTAAATATTAGATTTATTTATTAGATGTTTTGTATAAGTCTAATATAAAATGAAAATGAAACTGTACACAATGTTTTATGATTACTTGGCTTATTTTCATGAATACTTTGAAATCCCTCTGATTTCAAACTATCAATTTCAATAAGCCCACTCTCAGAACGTTTACAGGTTACTTGTGAACTTAAATCAACAATAATTCAAAATGAGTTTTATATGGGTTTAGGATTACCTATGAATCCCACGGTCATGAGTGTAAATGAAACAAAAACCATGCCACCAGTGGCCTACACAGGTAAGACCTTTCAAATAAATAAGAATCATTAAAATCGTTTCACCCAGTCCAAAGTTCTGAGGTAAAAAACATAAAATAAAAATACAGTCGAATTGAACATATCGTCCTTTTCCAAAGTCGGTTGAAAAGGAATCCTCTAAGTAGCCATAATATCTCTGTACGGCTATTATAAATTAGACATTCAAAAACATACCGGATATAAGACTTAAATATAAACTTCTCATCGCTTTTCCAAAAACCTTGAAGAAATCCAAAATTCTTTGACTGGATCTTAAGAAACCAACATTATCTCAAAAAAGTTATAAAAGATAAAAACTGACGTTCAAGTTACTTAAGTAAACGTAAGTTAAGTTAGGTATCTTTTTTGTGACTAGACAGATAACAAAAGATATTAATCTTTTTAGTATACTTATATTCTTAGACATTCAAGGTTGAAGGAGATGACAAGTTATAAAAAACTCTTAACCTAGTCTCCTAAAAGTTTTTGTTTTTATGTTCTTAATGTTTGTCAGTCGTTAACGATATCATTAATGTCCCTAGGCAGTCTGAACTAAGTGCCTAGTATGATTAAAAGTTCAGCATAAACATAACATTTGTGGAACGTAAATACAAAGGAATATCTTTAAAAAGGCGATACATAAAACTAACACACATATGAGTACTAAAAAAGCCTATTTCTTCAATTTTCCATTTAATATTCTTACCACAAAAACGCCATAATTTGCACTAACTAAAGCAAAAATTAGAGTTTTCTTTAAATGATTAAAATTTTCTTAATCATAGCTATGACGGTCAAATAGACAGTCGCTCCATGTATAGCTAGCTCCTGCTAAATCTAGTGTGACTGGAAGAAACCCGCAACATGGTACAGCAAAAAGGCTAAGAAAAAGTAATTTATCACCGCTTCATGTATTCCGCTGAATTTATTAAGACTAATAGAATAACCCAAAAATATATAGACAAAAACTAGAAAAAAGGCAGTTATGACCAGGATTCATACACCCCATTCCTGGTCATAAGACTCCACCCTAAACGCAAATTAACATCTACTTTGAGGCTACTTCTGTTCACGTCTGTACAAAAAAACCCGTTCATACAGTGAAAAGGTTTCATACCAATTAGAACCAGATTTCAAATGTAGCATGCGAGGGTTAACTCACGTAAAAGAACAAAGATAGCTCAACTTAAAGAATCGTGTCGTACGTGATGCGGTAGTTACCCGCAGTCGGAGGGTTGAGTGACGTCACTGTGCCAAATAAGGCTATCTACAGACCGACCTTATTTGATGAATAATACAGTAAAACGCTAACACTTTGTTTTTAGTAAAACGAAAATAAAATTGTCAAATGATGAAGAACCGTACTAATTTGTAAGACTTGTAAAGACCATATTTCAAGCAAATAAATTTTATAAATTCTATTACATTTTCGTACTACCAGGCTCCGTGATCTGAATGACTGTTTTTAGTGATTAAAAGTCCGCTTTTTTTGATAGTTTGCCATGTCTATTTACCAGCTTGTCTCGAAATTGTCGTTATTTGTGTTAATACTAATAAACAGAGTTTTTCTAGAGTGTCTACTAAACGCGACCATATTTTTTTTTCTGTAAACTGCTACATAACGTGTTCAACCAAAAGCGGGATAATCGCTTACAAACATACATACAAACATACATACAGGTCAAACCGAGAACGTCCTCCTTTTTTTAAATCGGTTAAAAAGACAGCACACAATTAATATGAACTTAGGCGAAATCTATCTAGTTTCTAGTTTCATGTGTAGACGGCCTAAAGGTAAGTATTAAGACATGACAGGATTGCGTGACGTCATAGTACACGCTTTGTACAAGATCCTCGGTTATAGTCTTGTGAAGATGTGGACGGACTAGTTTCCACATTATACAGGGTGTTACCGAAAGGTTATATCTATCAAATACAGCTCAACTGTCTATCTTGTACCCTTATTGTTTTCGGTGTCGAATATTGGATATCAATAAGTTATGAACGAATTTTGAGATGAAATTTTGTAAATTTTATTAGTTTGTTGTTTTGTCTTCCTTTTATGTTAGAATAAATGGTTCTTCCTTCTTTCTTCTTTCTAAATTGACTCTATACCAGATGTACTCTTCACCCCTTTTGGATAGATATAACCTTTCGGTAACACGCTGTATAAGGAGTTGAGCTTTTGAAACAATACACCGCCATTTTAAAATCCAAACTAGGTAAAATGCGTGTGTGTATGATAATGTTAAAAATATCGTAAAATTATCATACAAAAGAGGTATTGGGAGCACATTGTCAACGTACGCCCACGGTTTAATATCGATACTAGGTAAATATTTACTGAAGTATCATATTTTATTTAAATTTATGAGGTTTGGTCTTTGACCGGATAAAGATGAACTTTTAGCTAAATTAAGGCCAAAATCATTGGTAAATACCACGAAAATTGGTTTAGAAAGATGTTTTATTTAGGTTACTATTTTTTAGCTGTTTTCGGTGAATTTGGAAGCTTACTACAACACAATTTTGGAAAATACAAGAAAACAGTTATAGAGCAGAAAAACAGGAACCTACTACAAAATGAATTAAAAATATTGATTTCTGAGGTTCACATATGATACATTAAAAAAAAAACTTCTTATAAAGATTTAATCGCATTTTATTTTTGTTTGTACCTCACAACGTGTCATTTAGAATTTGTTCAACTTTAATTATAAGCGAAAAGAATTGACACTAATCACCTTAAAAAGTAAACATTTTAATTGACATTAACATCACAATCAATCCAAACAAACCACTAATTGGAATAAAAATGGCGTCAAAACCAAAATTTGTCGCGTGACTCTTGCAAACTTAGAATAACAATTCTAACACAGCAATTTCCGAGAATCGGGATACACAAACAAACACACGTTTTCTTTATAATTAGAGGTGTTTGGGCTAGCACGATAGTAGGAAAATGTTTCCTGGTTTTCAGGAATTTGTTTTGTAAAAATATTGTTATTATTATGCTGCTTAAACTAAGGTTGAATTGCTGCAGCGGCTTTCCTTAAATGAGGTTTACTTGTGTAACCCCTACTTTTTCTTTTATTGTTCACTAGCCGTGCCCCGCGTTTTCACCCGCGTGAATGACAATTCATACACTATCTTCATAAATTATAGCCTATGTGTAAACTTCATTATTCGAAAGTTTCATTAAAATCTATTCAGTAGTTTTTGCGTGAAAGAGTTCCAAACATCCATTCTCACAAACTTTCACATTTATAATATTAGTAGGATTTGGGTGATCAAATAGATCAACGTGTTTAATATCTAAATATATTTTTAACAGCATTCGGAAGGAGGATATTTTCTTATTATTCAATTATATTTGATTGTGAAGTGTTTTCTCCGTCAATTGTGAATCGTAATATTTTTTAAATAATCTTTTCTTCTCTAAACTTACTACTCTTAATCAAAATAATAAGTTACGTGGATTAGATTTAAAACGTAGACAATTTATCAAAATTTACATCATCTTTCTATTTCTGTATTACTTAATAAACATTACCTACAACAAGTAAAACTTATTATACAAAATACATTAACAAATGGTGCAAACAAAAAAGTACATTTGCGTGACAATTCCATTCGCCATTGATAACCTGAATTCGCGATCCAATCACAACAAAAAGTATTTTATTATACAAAATGGCGGATATATCGGCAAGTATTAGATATTATTATACTATAGGGCAATTCAATATTCTTGGCGCCTGTTAACTAAGCGCACTACCTCGCCTTAGAGGATAGATAAGAAAGTGCAGAGCGTATTTAGGGTATGAACTGTGCAGCACAAGTGTGAACAAGGTACATTCCTCAAAAAAATAGCATCAAAACAGAGTATCCTAAACATAATCCGAAAACCATCGATATTTTCGCGTTGTTGCACGGAAAATAACGTATACGAAATTGTTCTACCTACAGCCAAAAATGTGCATAAGTTCGGCGCAATAGGATTTTAGCGTTACTCGCACTCTATAGTTTTCTGTTTAACTCGCCAATCAATGTGGTGATCAATGCTCGTGCCTTCTCTATATGGGAAGAGGCCTGTGCCCAGCAGTGGGACGTTTGAATTATTACTATTATTATAAACTCTATGTTTTTCTCGTGTTTAGAGGCGCCATCAAGTTTTTATCCCACTATACGTACGTACAATCTTGTATATCAGATATACTTTATCAGTATATTGATAACGACACTTTACCAGTGAAACTTACAAGTTCAAACTAACTTTATTTATTTTGTCACTACATTTTGTAAGACGCAGAAGGTTGGATTCGATTTGTTCTAGTTTGAGTTATTTAACGATACTTAAGCACTAATAAAAATATGTTTTCGCTGTATTCACTTTACTTTTTTAAGTTGTACTTAGTTGTGCTAGTTTTATTCGACATGTATTAAGAAAATAACTATTGGCTACTAGAAGGATACTTTTTGTTTTTAATAAAACGATGTTTAAATGTTATTTACAATGTTAAATGATTTTTGGTAAATCAAAGGTTTAAAAAAGATTATGAAAATTGCGACAAATTATTTTTTTTTGACAATCCTTTTATTTATACACGGAAATATTAAAGCTGGTAAACAAGATAATTTTAAATACAATGTACCTACTGCATTAACTGTATAATGACATAACAAATAACGCATCAAGAAGTATCAATTGTAATACAGATAGAGGTCGTAAAAGCGATTGTAAACTTTAATGTCGTCGTAATAAAGTTTAAAGTGGAGTGGCTTAATGGCGTGCTCATC
Source organism: Autographa gamma (assembly GCA_905146925.1). Lineage (NCBI taxonomy): Eukaryota > Metazoa > Arthropoda > Insecta > Lepidoptera > Noctuidae > Autographa > Autographa gamma. The sequence continues at coordinate 3,009,883 of LR989875.1, forward strand.
TACTGCAATCTGATGTCTTGCTCTGTGTACAGAGTAAACTAGTTAGGGCGTTGTCATGGTAACGAGGATGGCGGAAAAGTTACATAAGTAAGAAAAAATATATACCTATTTAAACAGTGTTAGCTAACCTAAAAAAATATAATTTTGTTCAAAAGACGGTAACAAAAACCGTTTATGATAAAAATAAACCACTGTATATAAAAAAAAGTTCTTGAAGCAAACAAACTTAACTTTTTTTATTATTTATTGACCACTTGAATTGCCTGCCTACTATTTCTTATACCTATGACAAAATTATAATTAAAGACCACACACTTAATTGATGAGAAACGTTTTAAGTTTGAAGGATCTTTTTAGCCAAAACTAATCTTAACTGGAATGTAGGTCATTTAAAATACAAAAGTCAACAGAAATAAAAAGATGTATGTACCTATGTCACATACACTTGCACACATAACAATACACAAACAAAATTAAAGGTAGTGGAAGCCATGAATTACACGCAGGTAGCCAAACCCAGTTTTTTTGTTAAATCTAACAATAATAGTCCAAACACAATGAACAAATGTATTATTGAAACCCATTGATGATTTAGTCACTTTTGGCGGGCATTTTGTGGTTCGAATTAAATTCCAATGTCAATGCGCCTGCGCACATTTTGCTATAGAATTTTGTATTGAAAGGAATGTTCGTGTGTTTGGTTACTGTGATTAAAAGTAAATTGATTTGCGAGATTCAATACTAACATAAAATGTGCAGAGTATGTGTGTCTTGAAATTACTGATGTAAAAAAATCAGATTTTAAAATAGTCTGGCTAGAGGCGAATTAGGAATTTCTCGCCAACTTTATCCGGTAAAGCAGTAAAAGCCTCCACGAGGTAAATTGCAGCGGTAGTCCAAAAAATATATCTATATTTATTGCTTTTGATAATACACTGGCTAATTATTTCATTCTAAAATACCTAAATACCTAACATCAATATAAAAACGCACAGCTATTACTTATGTACCTAAATGCAAAAAAAGCAACACAAAATTGATAATTTCTTTGTATATGAAGACAAAAAAATGCATAAGGAAAAAAGATAAAGATTAAATCACCCAAATTAATTCGTTTCATCCTAATAAAAACCTTCCCAAAACGCTTTAATTTCCAAATCTCACACACAATTACCTTAAAAAATCTTTATTTAAGAAACGGAATCACAATGTTTACCCGCTCACGCAAGTAACGTAAACATGGCCTAATAACGTCACGGGAAATAGGCCTTTAGTTATAAGAGGTTAAGGGATAAATTCCTTTGATATTTGTTAAGGATGGGAGATAACGACAGGAAACGATGGCAGATGTCTGATAACGAAGTATGTCTTAAAGTAAATAAGCTTAAGAATTGGAATTAAGGTTTTAGCGAACATACTTGATTGGTTTAGTATTATTGCAGCTATTTTTAACGCGAAAAGGGGTTACTAAGTTTCGATGTGTCTGTCTGTGACATCGTAGCTACTTAACGAATGGGCACAATGTGATGCGGTTATTTTCTGTGACTGCTTTTTCGCTATTCACCTGTTTTTTTTGACGGGCCTGTTGGTCTAGTGGTTAGTGACCCTGACTGCTATAGCGGAGGTCGTGGGTTCGATTCCCACCCAGGACAAATGTGTTGTGTGATGAGCACGATCATTTGTACTGCGTCTGGGTGTAATTTTTCTATAATATGTATGTATTTAGAAATATAAGTATGTTTATCAGTTGTCTGGTTACCATAACACAAGCTCTGCTTAGCTCGGGAACAGATAACCGTGTGTATATATATTGTCCCGGAATATTACCTATTATTATTTGTTGCGTTTTTACTTTCTAGGCATGTAGTTTAAGTATTATTTATCCCTTACTTATTCAATTTACGGATACTATAAACGATTTAACGATGACGCCCGTTTTACTAGTAAGAAAATAAACAGAGAGAATCACAAATATCTCTTCCTGTCGGCTTTGTTGAACAAATAAATATAAATAGACATTACAACACCTGTCTTTAAACTGTTTATTGTACTATAAAAGGGTTATTTTTAAAGGGATTTTAGTTTCCGTAGTCCTTTTGTGATATACAGCGTTTTTTCTAAGCCTTTAGTAGATAAAATTAAATTGGTAATCTGTGGGTACATTAGATGAAAATTATGATTTACCAAATTGATTATGTCGTTTTTATATTGGTTTTCTAGATACCACAGTTGTATTGATATTGTTATTATAACAGTCTTTTATTATTTGGTGTATCATAATGTAAAAGTGAATGGTGGTAAGTTCGATTCGAAAACCTTTTCTGACATTTACCATTAAGAATTGGTAAATCTTAGGTTTTACTGGTAAATCTTAGGATTTATTGGAGTTTGGGCTTTCACAGTAACATAATATAGGTAGGTACATAATTATAAATGTGGACAACATCACGTACATTGCTCTGAACCCAAAGTAAGTTGCTAAAGCACTTGTGTTATGGAATTCAGAAATAACGAAGGTACCACAAACACCCAGACCCGGGACAATGTAGAAAAGTGACTTTCTACATTGACCCGCCGGGGATCGAACCCGGGACCTCAGAGCTAGCGACACCTTGAAAACCTGTGCGTACGCCACTCGACCACGGAGGTCGTCGATACATACATAATTATTTTAGGCCAACCAACTATTTGCAAAAGTAAACCCTACTGTATACAAAATCAATACTTGTACCTACCTACCTACCACATAAACAATTTTACAACTTACTTGTTTTAAAATAAACAAACTTTTTGCGAAACCATCTAGTTAAAATTTCAACAGTTTCTCTTACCATCAGAAAAGTAGTTTAAGACTTCCGCCAAACGAAAAATGAGGACAGACTTTCTGTTTGTCTATCTGTCTGTCTGTCTGCTTTGACATGTTTTGACTACCATAGATAATAGATAGAATTTTAACTACGATGCCAATTAAAACCCAATCTATATTTGAATACGTCTAAAGCAATATGTCAGTTGCGATATTCTGAATTCAAATACGAATTCGATTTTCAAAAACCGATACGTCACTGTCACTTTTAAAAACGTTCCATTCCTCGCCTTTTTTCTTTTTTAAATTATTACGTAAGTTACTAAAGTGATGCTTAATTGTTAAATTTTGACAATAGCAGTCACCCATCTAGAAACTGACCGCGGTAAGCGAAGTTTGACCTAACAAATTTAACCACTTTAGAACTTTCTTAAACAGGTGATCGTTACCAATTCAAATACTTCCTAAGTAACATATTCTCAACAAGCTACCACATGGCACTAAGTACTGTAGTCCGTCAATATCTATCAAAGTTAATCGCGAAATGAATCTTATTCCTTTGTAATAAAGGTCTTGCGGTATTAAAGTTTAGACTAGTATTGTGCGGTCGAGTATACCAGTAAAAGCAATTTGTTAGTAACTGCGCCAGTCCATTAAGACAGACATTTGCAAGCCGATACAGAATTAACATTAATAGAACTCTTGGACTAATAGTCCAGGAACTTTGAGTTTAAGTGCATATTCATTCTGAGATTACTTTGCAAAGCAATCAAACTGTATAAAGAGTATTAGGTATAGGTATTTAATTGTAGACAGATTTTTGTAGTAATAAGCAAACAAATGATAAAATAATAAAGTTTCTTAAGGGTAAAAATGTATTGATTTCGGATTCGATGACTATTAGTCATTCGAAATTAATTAGAATAATAATAAATACAGTTAGTACCTACTACATTAAAAAGGCTATAGAAAGGTTTTCCTTTAGTTACATTTATCATATTGAGAAGGTAAAAAAGGGTAAGAAAAAACCTGATTGACACAAACATGTTCCCTGACATGTACCTAACTTACTTTCATTTAGGTGAAAGATCTACAATCGTGAAACATCCTCAAAAAAACAAAAACAAATCAATTTATTTAACAATCCAAAACTGAATTATCTTTTCCCTCAGGTATAATGAGGACCAACGATTAACTTAAAAGTTTTTCTTAAATATAAATTGACACATTTATTCCCTAACTCCTGGAGCACGATTTGACAAAAGTTTATGTATTTACGAAAGTGGGTCAAACTCGGACCTTATTAAAAATATTTTGGACTCTCAAAAGGAGTGTTTGGGATTCAATTTGAGCAGTTAATTTTGTTTGTGGTCTGATCTAATTGTTCATTTCAAGAGATTTAGGGATATAATTGTGTTGTTGTTATAAACGTTTTAAGTCGAAATTATTAGGCTAAAGATCTACAAAAATAATCTCTGTAACGGGATTTATTCTTAAAACTGGCCTAATGAGAACTTTTTTAATGGAATACCATTTAATAGATATGTTTTTTTTATACGTATACTGTTATTCACTGCTGGGCAAAGGTGTCCCCCGTCTGACTCCAGACTTATCTCGAGCCAACTGACTGTTTCTAAGTGATTAAAAACATATGATTGAAAACATTAAATATACCTACTAAACAGTACTTAAACATATCTCAAATGAAATTCATAAAAATACACAATAGAGTCACGAAAAAGGAAAGGCCTAAGTAAAAAGAAGTGTAAAATAAAATATGTTTTATTCAAGAACAGCACTAATAAAACAGAAATATCTCGAAGCATGAGGTAAGGGGTAAAAATAAACTTTATCCGATGTCCCCAAAAAGGATAGTCATAAAATCAATCTGTGGATCATATTGGATCTAAAATGAAGTTTTTTTTTTATATTATCTATTAGGTACAGATATGTCGCTATAGAGTTAAATATTAGAAGGTTAAGTCGGGTCAAGTACTAGTAAAAATTAATTAAGAACTTTGTGGAATATTTATGCAACGGAACCTATTTTGATTTAAATATTGTATTTTTATTACGGTATTTTTTTTATATTGTCAGACTCAAAAATAAACCAGTGGTAAGAAGAAAGCAAGGTCTTTGCCCTGCAGTGGGATACACAGAGCAAAGTAATAAGACTCGACTCTAAATAAAAATAAAATAACTAAATAAATATTGAAATGCTTTTCTTTATTGTTAAGTTAACAATCTTTGAGAAAATTTGGTATTAGGATTATGATGGACAGTTGACAAAAGTAGTAACGAAATCGAGTAAATAGGTTACACTTGCAAGAGTTTTCTGTTTTTTAATAGATAAGCATATTATATAAACAAACTACAGACTAACTAAATTATTGTTCAAAAAATACATTTTAGTATTTTACTTTTAGTCCTGGCATAGTGGATTAGTAAATTCAGCGAAAAAGTTCTCGTGCAAAACAAAATAAGCTGTTACTGGTAGAAAATAACATAGAATTAAAAAGATTACGGTAATGGTTAACACTACACGACGCTTTCTTCGTTAAACGTGCAAAAAACATTTGACACAATTACACAAACAACAAGGAAAAAAGTTGCTTTTTACCGACTTAAAAGGGAGGTGGTCCTTTCTTCAACTATGTTTGTTTGTTTGTCTGTTTGACACTTTTTTTTTTCTGGGACATCCCACACACGGCTGTTTGATCCCAAGCTAAGCAGAGCTTGTGTTAAGGTAACCAGACAACTTATTTATAAATTGCACCCAGACACAGAACAAATGATCGTGCTCATCAGACAAAGATTTATCCTGGGTGGGAATCGAACCCAAGACCCTGGAGGTCGTGTAGCAGTTAGGATCACTAACCACTAGACCAAGAGGCTATTATTATCTTCGAAAAAAATCATTATACAATCCGATATTATCCCGAAATGAAAAATTATACCAAAAAAGCAAGTAAAGTATTTTCTCAAATGACAAAGACCTACAATATCTAAGACACCAATTCATCTTCAGTCTTCACATTCAAAGAATCAATTGCATAGCTAAGAAAACGTTGAAATGAAGAAAATATCCCGACCTAGAAAGTCAAGCTAGATATTTTCACTAAACAAATATTTGAACGGCCTACAAATAGCCGAAGCGTCTGATTTCTGTAAGTAATAGCTCCGCACTGCAGTTCCAAGATTCATTTATTTACTTGTTTAAATGGAAGATCGTAGAAGATAGTATCTATATACATTTATGTACACAGCTAAGTACTTAAACCACCACCAGTCCTCGTATACAAGAGATATCAACAAGCGTTAACGATGATAAAAATCGCATAAATGACATTAAATGTATGGAAATGACATTTCTTTTCGATAAGTCACGTGACTTAGACTTGTCATGTCCATAAAATTGAGCGATCTCATAAGAATTAACGCTTATTAAAATGTTATTTTCTATGTGGCTGGATAAATATCCATCTTATGTACTATACAGAATCAAAGCTGTCTTTTTCGATTATTTCCACGATCCATTTAACTAGTGTATGTGAATATAAAATTAGACACATGCAGACAAGTAAAACTTTTACAATTATATAATAGTAAAGACAAAGATAAATTTAATCTAGTTTCAAATAGCCTGAAATCTAAAGTTCATAATTCTCCAATAGTCTAAGATATTACGTAACTCGTATAAAACTAAGTACCTATTAAGATTAATGTGTGATTCTGGAGCACATACGAGTTGCATTTATAGCAGTTCTGCAAACTGAGGTTAAAGACATTTAAACTGAAGATTTTATCCAGTTCAACGTGATGTAGATCGTTGCGAATTTATGTGTTTTTGCAATTGTTTGCTATGCGTGTATATGAAATATGGTATTTAGCTGAGTCTGGTGAGACTGAAAGCCGACCCCACATTGCTGGGTAGCAGAAGTAGATACATGTGCACTTGCTCTCTTTCAGCGTACACCTTTTTTTTACAGGTGAAACTCATTTATGAGCCAGTCTTGCATCTCGGGGGGGGGGGGGGGGGGGGACATGCAAGAGTTTGGGCTTCCAGAGCCTTGACATAGGCTCGACTACTCCGATAATATCCTTCCTATGTTGACCCACAGCTCTATAAATAACTACTTTGATTCTTTCTACTCCTGCCTGGTTACCCGGACGCCACGAAGTGGGGAAAAATATCTAGCCATCTTCGTCTCATTTTTGGTTTTATTAAAAGTCCTCTGTAACGTTACAGCCTAACAAACCATTGATCTTTTATGGTACTATTAACATTGGAAAACAAGTAGCAAAATGTCTAAGCACCCTTCAGATTCCTTCTGCTTTTTATGGAATCCACTCTGATCTTATTTTGGTCCTCATTGGGCAACTTAAATGGATTGCAGTTCAAACTAACCTCCCTAACCTATAAAAAATATTAAACACCAACTCCTAAATCAATCCAAAACAATGGAAAGTCCAAGCTCAGCACAACTATCAAAGCTGAAAAGGCAGAGAATTTATATAACCTTTCAGACAGAGCTAGGCCAGTTATCGTACAGTTACTAACGAATGACCATCGAAGCGTACCATCGTTACTGCATACAGACAGTAGTCGGCCAATGAGCGATCCGTGTTTTGTTTCTGTACCCTTTGACTTTGATGCTAGGATGTATGGAAAGTTGATCTGATAGTTTGTGAACTGTTATATAGAATAACTTTTATTGGTTGGTTGTTAAGTGTAGGTATTTTCTGTTATATTAAAAATCTCTAAGCTATTGTGCATAAATTGTTAAATAAATAAATGAAATAGATAATTTTGAGATGGTATTGTATGATCGGTTTACACTAAATTGTAATATAAATATATACGGTAGGTAAGTCTCACAGGGTAGTGCAAATTCGCCTCACGGCCACGCCATTTTAGTTAATGACTGTTTGGACAAGGTACTACTGACCTGGTGATAGGGCAGGGTCTCTTCTATATTCTTGAAATTTATGTTGAATAGCATTAATTTGTACGATTCGGCGTACTCTTCAAAAACTACTGACGAGAGCTAACGGTCGTCCTCACTCGCGGCACGCGTCGCGCGGGAACCGTCTTTTCCCTTATAAACTTATAGATGGCGCGCTCGACCGCCCGTCAAATCGATGACGTAACGTTTCGAGACCGCACTAATAGATGGCGTTGCTTGTCCAAACATACTGGCCGCCTTGGAAGACTCGTCTTCCAACTGAACAGGAACATCGCCTTCGTTTGTGGAGACTGGTAGCGGGCAGATTTTCGACGAAGCACGCTTAATTGTCCCTGTAGCTGTCCTGATTTCTGCAACTCTCGAGACTCCATCCTTCCCTGGGAACAGCTTAATAATTCTACCCATTTTCCACTTGAAGGGTGGCAGGTTGTCTTCTTTGATGACGACGAGACTGTCTTGAGCGATGTCATCTTTCTTATGTGCCCACTTCGTTCTGCGTTGTAGTTCAGAGATATATTCTTTGGACCATCTTTCCCAAAAATGTTGTCGAAGCTGTTCTAATCGCCGGTAACGACTGGTAGGCGTAGAAGTCCTCATGATATCATCACCGGCAGGCGCAGTCAACGGCCGGCCGATTAAGAAGTGAGCTGGTGTGAGTGGAAGGTAATCATTTGGATCTGCGGACATAGGTGACATAGGACGGGAGTTCAGGACTGCCTCAACCTGTGTCAAAACCGTACCAAACTCCTCGTAAGTTAATCTAGCACTACCAACGATACGTCTCAAATGATACTTACACGACTTCACTCCCGCTTCCCATAAACCACCAAAATGAGGAGCATAAGGCGGAATGAAACTAAATTTTATTTTATGATTACTCGCAAAGTCAATGATTTCGTTGGAATTTTCAAATATATTTATAAGCTCTCTTTCAGCGCCTACAAAATTCCTTCCATTATCGGAATAAACCTGGCATGGTTTGCCGCGTCGTGATATGAATCGTTTAAATGCCAATAAATAGTCCTGAGTAGACAATGAACCAACTAATTCTAAATGCACAGCTCTGGTAGCAAAACAAACAAATAAACAAATATATCCTTTAATTAATTGTGAACCTCTGCCTTTGCGATTCAATATAGATATTGGTCCAGCATAATCAACACCACATCGCATGAATGGAAATCCCGCCTCTAAACGTTCGCTAGGGAGATCACCCATGTATGGAGTTAACGTATTTCCCCTCATGCGAGTGCAGGTCACACATGCATGAACTACTTGCCTTGCTAAATTACGTGCTCTCAGCACCCACCACCTATCACGCACGGTAGCTACGAGAAGCTGAGGTGCGGCATGAAGCAAACGTTTGTGTTCATATACAAACAACAACTTTGTAAACCGATGCTTATGACACAACAACACTGGATGTTTCTTATCAAAATCAAAATTTGAATTACTAAGTCTACCACCAACACGAATTATATCATCCTTATCTAAAAATATACCTAAACCTAAAGTTTTATTGCTACACTTATTATTCAAAGGTGACTTTTCTTTAAGACTATGATACTCCCTACTAAACGATTGTGATTGAACTATACGTGTCAATACAACTAACGAATTATTAATCTCGTTCACGGTCAATGACCCGGTTTCGCGACCTTGACCGACGCGCGATGCACGTATATTAGAAATGAAACGCAAAACGTACGCACCTGCTCTTTTTAAACGATTAAAGCAGGAAAACCTTTCAAAATCAACAAAAATATTATTATTACAACTTTCTACATTTAGTAAGTTTGTGGTTGTAGAAGATTTCAATTCCGGTAACTTTATTAAATCAATTTCATTATGATTTTCTGTCAACCAACGTGAAGTTGGTTCACGAAGGAAGGTCGGACCACACCACCACAAACTAGAGTTGTCCGCCTTTAATGAATCAAAGAGAACGCCTCGTGATAGGATATCAGCAGGATTCTCCTTACCTTTTACATGTAACCAAGTAGTGTTGCTTGTCAATTCGTTGATTTGCACAACCCTATTTTGAACAAATGTTTTTAACAAATGCGGTGATGTCCGAACCCATCCCTGAACTATAGTTGAGTCCGTCCAGAAATAAACCTTATCGAATTGTAGTCTAAGGGAATTTGTTATTTTATTATATAATTTAGCTCCTATTAAAGCTCCGCAGAGTTCGAGCCTTGGAATACTTAACGACTTAATTGGTGCGATCCTACTCTTGGCACATAATAATCGGCTAGTAACTTGCGACTCGTCTGTGTTATTATGTGAACGTATATATGCACACGCGCCGTATGCAGACTGAGAAGCATCGGTAAATATATGTAACTCTTTATTTACAGCATTAGTGCACATGACACAACGCGGCACTAATATTTCGGATAAATGTTTTAATGAATTTATAAAATTATACCAAACACATGCAATTTCACTTGGGATTTCATCATCCCAACTGATTTTTGCAAGCCATAATTTTTGTAATAAAACCTTAGCTGTGGTAATAGCTGGTGCTAACAATCCTAATGGGTCATAAATCTGTGCAATAACTGACATAATTAAACGTTTGGTTATTTTTGTAGTCATATTTTTATCTACGCAAGTTGAAAAATTAATTAAATCATTTTTGTTAGACCAACCAACACCCAGAGTTTTAGACTGACAATATTCACCAATACATAAATCTTTATTACTTTCTGAAGTTACATCAAAATTAAAAGTCCATTTCCTTAAGGGAAAACAACCGGTTTGTAAAATGGCAGACGTTTTATTACAAATCTCTAACAGCATTTCACGCTGATCGTGACCCGTCAAAAGGTCATCGACATAAAAATCGTCATTGATAACGCGAGCGATGACGTCATCCGTACATTCTCTTGCCAATTGTTTCAAGCAACGGTTGCTAAGGTACGGTGCCGATGCTGTTCCATATGTCACTGTGTTTAGCCTATAAACTTGTATTGGCATGCTGTTATCAGTTCGCCATAATATTAATTGTAGGTTACGTTGTTCAGGATTAATTAAAGTTTGTCTAAAGAATTTTTCAATGTCAGCGCAAGCGACATATTGATATTGCCGAAAACGAAGCAATATTGAAAAGATATCATTTTGTAACCTAGGTCCTACGTGTTGAATATCATTTAACGAATTATTATTAGAAGTGGTCGCGCTTGCGTCGAACACGACACGTAATTTGGTTGTCGCACTACTTTCGCGATATACCCCATGGTGTGGTATTATATAATATGGCTTTTCAATATTATTAAAATCCTTAACAGGTGTCATGTGACCTAACTGCTCGTATTCTTGCATAAACTCACAATACATTTGTTTATATATCGGCGAGCGATCTAATTTCGTCTCTAAAGATAAAAGACGCCGCTTTGCAGAATTATACGATTCACCTAAACAATTAGGTGATTGTTTAAATGGTATTGCCACAGAGAACCTACCATGCTGATCGCGTTTCGTAGTCTGCAGGAATAACTTCTCACAAAAACGATCATCCTCGGTAATAACGGGAGGGATAATAACCTCTTCGATTTCCCAGAATTTACGTAGTTGCGAATCAACTAAAGTCAAGTTGCACTGGACATCTGTCATGCTAGCCACTAATGAACAATTATTATTATTATAAACAGGACCGGATATTATCCAACCTACCAAAGTGTCTTGTAGGTACGGACCGGTGGGAAGTTTAATTTTATTTCCTTTGAGTAAATCCCAGAAGACATCGGCCCCTATTAATAAATCTATGTCACTAGGTACATAAAATGTGGGGTCGGCCAGTAAAATATTGTTAGGTATATCTAAAGTATGACTACTAATGAGCGTCGAAGGTAACTTCGAGATTATACTGGGCAACACTAAACAATGTAAGGTTGTATCAAAATCATACACCTTAGAACGCATATTAATATTGCATTTGTGACTGGACTGGGAAACGGTTTGTCCAACGCCACAAACGCGTATAGTGGACTGTATAATAGGTATTTTTAACCGTTTACATAGGCTTTGAGTAATAAAACAATTTTGACTGCCGCTGTCAAGCAAAATGCGGACTGTGTGATAATAGTTATCATTGTCAGCAATATCAACTAACGCCGTAGACAGCAAAACAGTTTGTAACGATTTAGCGTTATCCGTAAATCCGTTCCCGCCGTTATCAATATTGTCAGCTGTTTTACTAACGCAGTGCAATACAGAAGACTGTGGTAACGTATTATTGATAACAGAACGTTGTGGTGACGCATTCGGAATACCGCTATTTTCAAGATGAATTAATGCATTATGTTTTTGTTGACATAATTTGCAAGGACCAAAATTACAACTTTCAACTGTGTGAGTGTTTGTACGCAAACAGTTTTGACAAACACCTTTCGACTGAACTAGAGTTAACCTATCTTTTACTATCATATTTAAAAACGAAACACATGAATATAAGGCATGTTTACCACTACAAAGCGGGCATGACAAGTTATGCTTGTTTGGTTTAGGCTTATTACTCGATGAGCCCTTATTATTATTACTCGTGCTCGCGTAACTAAGTGTCGTTTGAGAATTAGTCTGCCTTTTATGATCAGCTGATCTAACCTCATGTTTGATTTGTGAATGTGACTGAATATTTTTACTGTTACTTGAATTAATCATGTCTAACATGTCAGATCTACTATTTAAAAACGATAATAAGTCTTCCAATTTTAAAGGTTTAGAAGTTTTATTAGAATCAGAGATAAGTGAGCTTCTATAGTTTTCCCATTCGCGTCCAGTAGCAGAATCAAGCTTACTAACGACTAAATAAATGATAAGCATATCCTCAAGTGAAGATTCCGGTTCTTTAAGAGAATATAGGGCTCTCAAATTACGTAAAACGCAATCTACTAACGTTCTAATCTGTGTAGGACATTCCTTACCCAGCGAAGGTGCCGCAAACAAGGCCTTCACGTGGTTGTGCACTAATAACCTATTATTTTGGTACCTAGCCTCTAGCAGGTCCCACGCGTTACTATAGTTGGCTGCCGTAAACTCTAAAGAACTAATCACGTGAAGCGCAGATCCACTGAGCGACGACTTTAGGTATTGAAACTTCTGAATTGGATCTAAGTCGTCGCGATCGTGTATCATTGATAAATAAGAGTTCCTAAACTCGAGCCATTTGTCGAAAGAACCATCAAAGGCAGGTAATTTAATTTGCGGTAATTTAATAGATACGGATTTCCCGGAAACACGTGTCGAATTATTTAAACCGTTTTGTTCACAGTCGCCTATCATGTGCTTTGCTAAAGCCACTAAGGAATAATACTGGCACTCAAACGATTCTCTGTATTCTATCTCTAACTCTAATTCTTTTTCATTCACAAACACTACACTTTCAATTTTCGATTGTACGTCGTTAAACTCGGCAAAGAAAATGGCTGCCGAATTTATTCGTAATTGCACTTGAGTTTTAACAACAGAATCCAAACCCGACCTGTCTAACTTATTTATGTAATTCGCAAACAATGTTAATCTACACTTAATTACACCACGATGTTTTTTAAGATCTTTTAGAGAATTATCTACGCGAGAAGTTTCGTCCTCCATTTTGGTGGCTTATAAAAGTAGGTACTCACGATTTTGCGTGTTCAGTCGTGTTTTCTCACATGAAGACGCCCCCAGCAATGCCAGCAGTTAAAACTGATATCGATCAGTTCTGAAAAACGTTTAGGTACGATATTAACACAAGGCGAAGACACAGGGGATGGAGGGAAAAGGGTAACTGGATAACCTGACCGTTGCTGGCTGCTGCGATGCGTTGTTGCTACTCATCAGCAGACCACGTGGTTGGGCTCCAGGAATCTCCTCAACGTACTTCTATTTCGAAGTTCCACTCGCTTCCACCCTTCTTCAGCCCGGCTCGTATCTTGACTGGTATCGTCAATTATTTGGCTCGGAAGGTCCAATGTTTGGACAAGGTACTACTGACCTGGTGATAGGGCAGGGTCTCTTCTATATTCTTGAAATTTATGTTGAATAGCATTAATTTGTACGATTCGGCGTACTCTTCAAAAACTACTGACGAGAGCTAACGGTCGTCCTCACTCGCGGCACGCGTCGCGCGGGAACCGTCTTTTCCCTTATAAACTTATAGATGGCGCGCTCGACCGCCCGTCAAATCGATGACGTAACGTTTCGAGACCGCACTAATAGATGGCGTTGCTTGTCCAAACAATGACATAGGAATTGTATGATCCCCACAAAAAAAATAAGGAGGGCAGTTAGGCAAAAATATATCAAGTACCAAAATATTTTTATTTCAAAAAGATAAATTGACTGACTCTTTTCAACTCTTTCTGACTGAGATTTTCAACAACTCTTGAACTGACTTGCAGATTCCTAAATGTATTATTAATATATCGGTGGCGGTCAAATGGATAAAAAAAAAAATTCTCGACTAGAAAAACAAAAACAATGTGGGTACTTCAAAATAACGTGCATCTCTCTGACATAAAATACAGCTATCCTCAAGATTCCAATTTGTCCTGTCAAAAATATCGTCGCTCCCACAAATCATGAACTTTTCATTTAACCAAACAAATATGAAGAAAAACAAAAACATCTCAAGAGATGCAATAATGGGGTCACTAATATACAGGTTGTTTAGAAAACTCTGGCCGAATCTCATGTAAAAATGACACATTACATATTGAACATTCATGATACGATAAATAAATATTTCTTGTCGCTAATTTGAGGTTAAAGGAATATTTAAAGCACCATTTTCGTCGGTATTATTGGCGGCCTTTTGTCTAATCATTTGACAGCACTTGTGACGATGGCGACTCTCTTTCTCGCCTTTTGACTTTTTTTTTCCAATGTATCTTTTTGCATAACGGTATCAGTTGTCGATACCTAACAACACCTTAACGTATCGGATCTATACACATAATCACGCCTTCTTCCCTTGTAGGGATAGGCAGAGACCACTTCTTTCCACTTTCTCTTCCGTCTACTTTCATGTTCCTTCATACATGCTCCTCGGTCTAGGGTACTCTAACCAGGCCTCCCTTCATTCTTACTCGCCATGCACATTTCTTAACCCCCTATATTTTTTTCTTTTGTTTTACTGTTTAACCTTTACAGTGGCCTAAAAAGTCAGGGGTGAAGAATGGCTCCTTCAGTTGAATGTTTTTGTAGGACGTAGGGTCTTTTCGACACCTATTGTTTTAAGGGTTGGCTTTTTAGGATGAGGGGGTTGATTTGTGAGAACCATAAGCGGAAGTTAAATTTAATGGGAATAAAATTGTGAGTTTCTTCTGAATATTAATTTAAAAGGGTTTCGTTTTGTCTTGTTTTAGTGCTTTCTTTGTTTTTGTTTGAGGAGTTTCTTTTGAATTTACTTTGGTTGATATTATATTTCTTTTTGAGTTTTGTTTCTACTTCTTTCTTTGCGTATTTTACCTTTGAAAAGCGCACCGCCCGACAAAGGTTATTATCACCGCTCATAGTTCCTATTTTTTATCTGATTCATCAATCACTTACGTTCCACTTATTTATCTATTGTTTCGGAAGTTTAAGTGGCCTAGGTACTATTAAATTAACAATAACCCTATCATTTAAGTTTCTTAATACGATCCGCTTCATTTCATTATTAATAATGATTTACAAAAATCTACATTAAGTATTACCTACTTACTATGTTATCGATTCGCTTAAACTACTATATTTTTTAAATAAAACTACTTTTACGGATTTATTCGCGGATTAATTTTATATTTAGGTCCCGACGTTTCGACACCTTTGCAGGTATCATGATCACGGGCAGACTGAGATGGCGTTCGTATTGACAGAAGATGTTGCTCGTTCTACCTTCATATTTTAATTTATTATTGAGTTCCGACTTACGCAATATGAGCTTACTGTGTCTTGATATCTATGTCTAACATTCGCATAAACCTAAGAAACCAAAAATATATTTTTAACAGTAACATACGAATAAATTTCCAGATCTTTTAGTATTTCTCCTCAGTCTAGACTTCAGCCAAACCTAAGTATTATTCGCACTTGAAACTGAGTTCAACTTTAAAAGAAGCACTAACAAGCTTGTTAAATAGTTCGGAACCTTTTGGTAAAAAACTTGTGGAAAAGTTAGGTCCAACCCGCGTTAGCTACTCTAAGTTCTAACTATCCTACGCTTGGTAAGTATTCGGAAAGAACCAGAATATGTCTTGATAAATAAACCCTTTTAATTTAGTTAAGCTAATGAAATAACTACAAACAAATACATGAAAAGAAATGATCTCGCTTTCTTATGTAAAGTCCGTATATTTACAATACACTTATTATTTAAAAACTTATGGAAAAACAGACACAAAAAAAATATCAAGATAATTATTTTCACTTATTAAATAATTATTTTGATAATAATCCGATAATTATCCATTCACGTAAATAATTTATATTATGTATTTAATTTCTTGTAAAATCAAATAAAAATTATAATAATGTGTATTTCTCGATGGCGGAGCCTAGCCGCCACTTGTAAACACACGTCCCTTATTATCAATGATAATTATCAATACGTAATTATCTTGATAATTATCCAGTGCAACTTCGCTCCATATTTCATTACACTCTTCAAATCTCAGCTCCATATAACATAAATAAGCATCAATATTTTACTGTTAAATAAAACCATACTACATTCTAAAGAAAACAGGAAAGCTGGGATAAATATAAGCAAAGATTAACCAAACCAACTCGACCGGTCTCTGCACTTGATCTTAATCTCTCTTGATGATATAAATACGCAAAATAAATACATTTAGAATGCACATTATTTCATCTAAAGCTACACTAAAAACTTCTTATATTAAATTTTTTGTTTCCTTTAGAATTAATGGGATATAAAAAGCCACTAAAGTTCTAAATTGTGTTTTGTTTAGTATGAACTAGGTAATAAAATCAAAAAAATACCTATTTAGAAAGAACGAATGTGCAATTTGCGTTTTGTGCAATTCTCAGTTTAATAACTTTAAAATATACCTAAATTGTTTAAAATTTTAATAAAACACTGCAACACTGTAGTGCAAAGGTATAATGAAGAAAGTCCGCCTTATGTACCACAATTGTACATGAAAGTTTAAATAAATAAATACCTATTTTTTTTTTCTATTCTAATGCATTTATAATATACAAATAAACACTAACTTCTGTATTATATTTAAAAATAAACACAAAATAAAGCCACATTCGTTTCTAAAATTCAAACTACAAATTCTATTCTTCATTTCATTCACAGAGCGAATGAACAAAAGGACCGGGAATGAGCGGACATTCATTACTAAGTTTTATGAAATAGCTAAATGTAGCCGTGTAGCACAAAACACGGACTTACCACTACTTACCGTAAAACTAGCTTTTAGAAATGTATTCCAAATACAAAATTTTGCTTCATTCAATGACCGAAGGAACGAATATTAAAATATAAATTCTTATTATCTTATTTTAGTGGTTTATTTGAAGTTAGTAATGTAGACATTTTAATGTTTTTTTTTTTTGTTTTATGCTGCTGTAAAACCTTTGTCCAGCATTGGAATAATAAAAGACATATACCTATACCTACTTATAATTAGCAAGAATGTCTATTTTTGTGATTGTGCTGTTCTATAAACAAAATAAACGTTTTATGATAATAATTGCTGAAATATAATCACAAAACCTAATCAAGCATTTACGCATACCTAAATACAAATTGTCTACGACTATATTTAACCCTGAAATAATTTGAATGCGCACGTAAAAATAATATTTTCTATAATAAAGACCTTAGTCACGAATCCTAGACCTAAATTATTCTAGTTTAGTTTTAGCTATATTTTTTCGCTGAATTTAGCGCTAAATTCCTTCGTGGTTTTCAGACACATTATCGCGTTCCATAAAACTTAGTATGTATTCTTTCTACGCTATTGCCTATCTAGGGCATCGGGGTTAGGTCTTATCTAGACTGAAAGATAGGCATTGTTGTTTTAAGTTAGTATAAAACTCATTGCAACTACAAAAATAAAAAGTAAATAGGTATACTAGAATTGTGTTTAAATTGAATACTTTTAAGTAAGGTTTTAACTAAAAGCATAATTATTTTAAAGTAGTTAACAAGGTTGTTTAAAAAAAATAGCTAATAAAAATGAATAAATGCGGATAATATCACATGGGTACATTGCTCTGTACCCAAGGTAAGTAGCTATGGAGAACTTGTGTTAAGGAATTCAGAAACAACGAAGGTACCAAAAACATCCATACCAGAGACAATATAGAAGAGTGATATTCTACAGTGACCCGTCCAGGGATCAAACACGGGACTTCAGAGCTGGCGACACCTCGAAACCCGGTGTGCCACTCGACCACGGAGGTCGTCAAATAAAAATATTCACTAGGAAAAAAGCGTCGACAATAAACAACCAGTAAAATAAACCTAACAACTAAACCAACTAACTGTTCGTATAGTTATAAGTTTATAGTATAGTACAGTACGGTGCAAACTTAATGGCGGCTCTGAACACAAGGCGAGTCGCTGCGCAGTAACAAACTTATGCGCCAGCGGGGGTGCGGGACGAGGTATTGCGCAGCGTGTAGCTAACTTCAGAGCCGCCATTAACTCCGAATCCAACTAGGTATATTTAACCTTCCTAATATTGGTCCTTCGAGACTAAAACTTGTAAATATAGATAAAAGGATAAAACTTGCTTTCCTTTGTGCAAGGAACTGCCGAACGGATATCCTTACGGAACAAATATTAAGAATCTTGGAACAAGGCAAAAATCTGTTGTAGGTATTTTTGTAAAATAGTTTCATAACTTTTAAGTTATTTTAAGAAACTAGAATGATGAAGAAAAGTTGATAGTATTGATTTAATATCTAAAGTATAAATAGGTAAAGTTGGATTCAAAGTTAATGGCGGCTGTGAAGTTAGCCACACGCTGCGCAGTACCTCGCCCCGCACCCCCGCTGGCGCATAAGTTTGTTACTGCGCAGCGACTCGCCTCGTGTTCTGAGCCGCCATTAAGTTTGCACCTAGGTATATTATAAAGCAAGGTTAATTAGGTAAGTCTGTTTGTCTAAAAGCGATAAACTCATGAACTACGGAACTGATTTTGATATAGGGTAGTTCTCACCATTGAATAGATTAAAAAGTATGGTTTGTGTGTGATCATAAATGTTTTGTCTACCCATGCGTAGTTATTTTAGAATTAGGTATTATAGTAAGTTCTTAATTAGTTAATTAGGCGCTGGTTTTAGTCGAAATAAGTGCAGAATAGGGATCAAGAGATATTTGCCCAGATGTGGGCATCGAACTCTAAAGCAGCATTATTAATTGAATGCTAGCTAATGACAATATCAGTTTGATCTTCATATCTTTTAAAAAAATATTTTTACGAAAATAAAATTGGCAAAAGTTAAAAAGATTTTACAAGAGGATTTCTTAAATCACTAATAAAGATAAATGAGTACCCAAGGGGAGGTCCCAATAAATTCGAGGGGAATTATGGATTGACCTCTAGTTCGATAAAATTTACGAAGAGGAAAAATGTGGTGTTGAAGGATAACGAGATAACACCCCTCTTTTTACGACGGCGGTTAAAAAATGGACCTATGAAGTAGTGACAGGTTGACAGTAAAAGCATTTTCTGTCAGAGTAGGTATCTAAGGTTTGAATACTTGTAGAATGTGGAACTTCGAAATCTTACTCGGTAATAATCTTAATGTTTTCATGGTTGCAACTAATTTTGAATGCAGAGAAGTAAAATTAATTTAAACCATAATTCAATATATCCTTTAAAATTAAGTAGCTAAGCACTTACTAGTTCTTTCCAGAAAATAATAGAGGTACCTATTACTTTTATTCTAAAATCAGTAGTAGTAGTAGTAGTAGCTTTGGCATAGAGGCTTAACTGCACAACCGATATTGATAAAATTAGATCATTTATTTAATTATGGAGTTAGCAGCTCGAATCTTAAAAACGTGTAGGTTTAATATTCCGCGATTATCGACATATACGCGGACAGAAATCTAAAACCTAATATACAAGCAATAACCACAAGCATTACCAACAGTTCATAAAATACTACTTTTTATAGCCCCGGTTAACCACATGTTATTAGTAACGAAATAGAACGAAAGTTTGACAAATACCAATCAGTAGTTACAAAAATAAACCATACTACATCATAATAAGGACGCTTTTATTATAAAACAATTGCCAGTTGCTACTAATGTGTGGTCTTTCGTATTATGAACTTTGAACTCGTAAAATGTGCATAAATTATGAATAGACACTCAACAGGAGAAACTCAAGAAAGTCTCAGTACATGAAGAAAACAATAACTATGAAACAAAAGAATTCATTAAACAAAGGGTAATGAATAAACGGTAGATTGGATTTTAAGTGTTTATGCATAAAGTTTTCAATTGCACACTGCTATAAATTTGTTGTGAAAATGTTTCAAATAAAAACAATATGAAAAATTAGGTAGCTAATTATATTTTTCAATACCAAAAAAAAATATGCCTATATGCGAAAATTAATTTTATTTTATTATCCTTTTAAATATTAAATAATACATCAAAAAATAATAAAGTAATCCAAATAAATAACAATACCATAGGTACTGAAAATTCGGAAGCAACACTGTATGTCTATCTGTTACGCTCTCACGGCTAAACCGCTGTACCGATTTTGTTGAAACATGGTATCGAGAAATGCTAGGATTGAAAGAAAGGATATTTGACAAGGACGGATTTTTGCCTTGATACCCACGTGTAAACGTAGTAGTTTATAATTCTTACAAAAAAAAAAACGACTTCAAAACAAGTACCTATTATATGGGTTTCTTATGGATACCGTTGTCAGAATTAAATCAAATTAAAATGGGACCACATAGGAAGCACCACATTTCAAATAAAAAAAATCATCAAATCGTTTCACACAGTCAAAAGGTATGAGGTAACAAACCTTTAAAAAAATGCCTACTCCTTTTTGAAGTCAGTAAAAATTAGACAAATCTAAAATCAAGTGCTAATGACGACCTCCGTGGTCGAGTGGCGTACGCACTGGTTTCAAGGTGTCGCTAGCTCTGAGGTCCCGGGTTCGATCCCCGGACGGGACAATGTAGAAAGTCATTTTCTACATTGTCCTGGGTCTGGGTTTTTGTGCTACCTTCGTTGTTTCTGAATTCCATAACACAAGTGCTTTAGCTACTTACTTTGGGTTCAGAGCAATGTGTGTGATGTTGTCCGCATTTATTTATTTATTTATAAGTGCTGTGATTGGTCGCCAGTATTTTAGTCAACCAATCATAACTCGACATTCATTTTCAGACATTAAATTGAGTTCATAGCCAGAGGGTGAAATATCTACCTGTAGTAATTGGAATTATATGATAATAATACAATACCTAGACAATGTTATGTCTAGAAGTTATGTAACCTAACTCAAAATCGACCTTTTTGTTCAAACTAGACCTTACAAGGTTTGTTTCAGACAAGTTTCATCTGTATTTGACGTAAGATGTTCTAGGGCTATTTGTACTTGGTATCAAAGAAAATTTCGTTCTCAAAAGAATATCTTTTATGAAATGAGATAGGTACAAAAAAAATGTAAAAAAGGTTTATCTAATACTAAACAGGGAAGAACGAGCATTGATCAAAACGCTTGCTTATTGTAAACAAATATATTTTATGTACACGAGAATGTAGTTTTTGTAGGTACTAATAGGTAAAATAATTATCACTAAAATATAAAATTTTACACGTTTTCACGCTCAACAAAAAAAACTGATAAAATGTATACTATTATTTAGGTATACGTTAAAACTATACATCCGCTAATTAACATAAGTACCTATTTGCACAGAAACTAGTCACTAAACAAATAAACTACTCACAGCTCCTAAAGCTAATTAAGCACTCACAATACCAATATAATATCTAAAAAAGTGATATAATATTTAAAGTATCAACACTAACAAGTTAACTACACTTAACATCTCAATCTTCATTAGCAGTGCAAAACAATGGGGTATCGGATGCCATACTTTAATTATACGCAATACGATACTAACTACATACCTAGTATGTACATACCTAGCGAGAAATGTACCATGATATTATTATAGATATTAGAGAAAACCCTAGTGAGGTATGTTATGTAACGGTATTCGATACGAGTATATATCGGTATGATATATCATATTATGTAACGATATTAGATATATTCTAAACTTCAGACGTTCAAACCGTGTTCAAATGGAAATGGTTATGTAAGGTTGAACATTTAACATAATATTACTGAGTGACGATAGGATAATATGTACCTAGCTACATAATATTAAAATGTAAAGGTACCTATTTATGTCCAAATTGCAAATATACCTACCATTTTAATTGTCTAACCAGATTTAATGATTTAAGTTGGATTACTAAATATTTCTAAAGACTGCCTCGTTGCCCTAGTGGTGCTAAGCGCGACTGCTACGCTAGAGGTCTTGGGTTCGATTCCCGAGTCTACCAAGGAGTTATTGGGTTTTTCTATGAAATTCTCAGTAGCAGGTCGGAGTTTGGATTTGTGCCCGGTTAGTGGCAATAGTCTCGCCCCCTATTACATGGGACCTAAACATATCGGCGAACTGTGGGTGTAAATTGGTACACCTCTGCCTACCCCTTTTATGGTACTACCTAAATATTTAAACTGTGAATATCAATTGTTTTACTTACAAGTACCTATTAAGTCATTAAAAAAATAAACTAACGTTATGCGTTATTATTGTATTATTCATCGTATTCATTCCCAAGATTTAAAAGCTTGAATCAACGAAATCTCTATCCAAATCGGATAATAGCTATAAATATCGCAGACATACACATACATAAGTCGAATACCTACACAACTTTCTTATTCAATATATAGATACAAAATACAATAAAAAAAAAAAACAGTATTGTCTACATAATGATTCTTTAATATTTCCACGATTATACAAAACAAAAAAACGTTCCTAAAATAACAGTAATATCACAATAATAGATACCAATCGAAACAAATTACCTATCTAATATGTTATTTATCGATACTTTTACCTTAGCATTCAGTATTTCCTGAAAGGGTGCTGTTTCGCCCACGTTTCCCACAGAATTATTTATAAACGCCATGTAATAAGGGGGCGAGACCCATTTATAAGCTTCGATGCTAATCAAAATCAATTTCTAAAAATAACTGAAATGATAATTTCCATAGACTAAACATATACATAGACTGCTACTATCGCTAGTTTCCCCTTGTGCCACGCGAGAGCAGTCTTAGTCTGAACCTAGTACATTCGTTTATTGATTTAAGTTAATTTTCGCGCAACGAGAAACTTATATACGAAAATATCGATGGTTTTGACATTGTTAAGATAATATTAGTGTTTTAGATAGATTTTTTAAAATGGAAACCATTTCACACTAGTGCTTACGTTCAAACTCTGATAGGCTCAGTCTAGTTTCTTATGTATACTCTAAGATAATTTCTGATATCGATACGTAATCATAACTCACACAAATCAATCAAGTAGGTTGTATTACATACGCCTACTTACTATAAATAGTAGGTACACCCACTGTTCAGCTATTTTAAATGCATGTCAGTGGTCGGTCAATGTACTTGTCATTATGCCCAATTTTCGTATTCAGATATGCCTACAATAAAATATCATTGAACTCACGGAGAGAATGACCGTAGTGACCAGTTATTGATCGTAATGACAGTTAGCAGAATGCCAATTGTCGTAAATATTACCAAATGAAGCAGGGTATTCAGACAATTCAAGCAATTCTTAAATAACTGAATCGAGGGTCAGGCCTAAAATTGACTTATTGTGAAACAAAATACTCTTCTCATATAGAGAAGACACGAGCATTGATCACCACGCTTGCTCACTGCAGATTGGCAATATCAGGTCCCAATTTAGAATCCAGGTTTCCTCACGATGTTTTCCTTCACCGCTTGTCGTGTGTCTTTGAATAAGTAAGAAAGAACAAATAACTTTGAAAACCTGCGCTCAAACCTTCAAAGTTGGTGATTTTGGATTTCAATTTTGGAAATTAATAATGTTTCCTAATGATATTTTTTCTTAGAATCACTAAAAAAATATTTGAATAAGAAAGTCCGATATGTACAAGCCTAGGATCGCACTTGTAATCTTGTTTATACAAATCTGGTGATTTAATAGCTATGCCATAACAGTAAATAATATTTAATAAACATTACAAATACCACTGTTAACTTTATATAATGAAGATTTTTGTTAGTCTTTTCTTAATAAAATATGATAAACGCACAAAAATGCGATATACATGTTATGAAGATAATATTTAGTAATAAAATAATATGAAAAACATTTAAGCTGAAGGTTATGAGGTATTTATTTAGAAATGACAGGCCTGCTGGTCTAGTGGTTAGTGACCCTGACTGCTATACCGGAGGTCGTAGGTTCGATTTCCACTCAGGACAAATGTTCTATGATGAGCACGATCATTTGTTCTGTGTCTGGGTGTAATTTATCTATAATATATAGGTATTTATATATACCTATATAAGTATGTTTATCAGTTGTCTGGTTACCATAACACAAGCTCTGCTTAGCTTGGGATCAGATAACCGTGTGTGAGACGTCCCGGAATATTATTATTATTAAATAAACTGAAGATAACCAGCTTTTATCTAAACATACAAGAACCGTAATTACAAGTTATAGGTAGGTACTTATTAGAAATTCTTCTTAACATTAAATTTATTATCATATATAGGTACTTACTATAAGGGAATAAATAAATTAATTAATTACATTTAAACGAAACATTAATTCAACAAATAAATTCAGGAATTCGTTTGAATTTTCGATTAATATCGATAAACACTATTATCCGATTAATCGGATAGGCTGTTTTCGTTAATCGATTTAAGTTTCCGATTTAAATATTTGCGTAGGCCTATTTATTGGGCGTATAACATTGTCGAATGTAACACCCAATTAGCGTTAATTAATTCATTTATATGGCATGTTATTTATCATTGGATAATCTGTATTTTGATATAGGTACTTTAATTTTTACCCAGTTTTCAACCAAAATTGCAACAAAATATAACTTAACTAGCTGTGCCCCGCGGAATAACCCGCGCGAATGAAAATTCATACACTATCTTAATAAATTATACCCTATGTGTTATTCCGATTTATTAGCTACATTATTGTAAAGTTCCATTATAATACATTCAGTAGTTTTTGCGTGAAAGAGTAACAAACATCCATCCAAACAAACTTTCGTATTTATAATAGAAGATCTCATAGGATACCTTGGTAGGTACCAGTATTTTACAGGGACGACTGCGTATCTGACCTCCACAACCCATTTACTGGGTAATACGGCATCCCTACTGATACTGGTTGTCAGAATTGTAAGGGACTAACGACTATCTAAGATTAAATGGTACAACTACCAAGCTAGAAATAATAAAAATAAGATGTGGTTTATACCTAGAAGACCCCTTTCCAAGACTAGGTTCAATAAGAAACTTAGGTATTCTTTCATTTTCTTTACTTAAAATTCAATTCCTAGTTCTAATAGAACAACAAACACTTTCAACGATACTAAAATTAAAACTCATATAAATAAATAAATACATCGAAAACGTGTCCAGAAGACTGGCAGCACTGCCACGTTGAATGGCGAATGCTACACGCTCGATATGTATCGCGATATTTGGATCGTACTCGTAATCCAGGATCACGATTTTTATCGAGTCTATAGTAGGTATAGGTGATACTCTATACTACAAATTTTGGATTACGATCCAAAAATCGCGATACACATCGAGCGTGTATCATTCGCCAATGACTATGCCGATTCTCTGTAGGTACCTACTTATCTATTTGTATGAAATTTTAAATAAGTTATTTACTTACCGGAAACCTACCTACCTACATAATGAAATGGAGAATGTTACGCGGGACACTATTTCTTTGTTTAGCAATTTAGTAGGTAGGTACCTACGTAGGTATTTTCCAAAAATACTGGCGAGTATTTCATTCTTTTGACGAAAGCTTATTTTGTAAACCTTTTTGAATTATACTTTTGAATTCGAAAAATTAAATTTAAAACAAAAGATTTAAGCGGCATAATGGTAGCAAGGTCCTAAGGTTTTATTTAAATTCAGTAGATTTTTGCTATTTTGTGTCAAATTTAAGTTTTATAACAAGTTTTCAGTTATTTTGTAAGAGAAGGTTTAATTTACAATTTTGTAGTGTCGACAAAAAGTACCGACTAGGTACCTATGTGGTAGGTAGAAACAGAAAAGTAATTACAGGGATAAAGGGAATTCTATGACTTTAACCCACTAACTACCTACCTAGGTAAAATAACAGTATTTTAGTTATAAGGAAGTAAGAACTCAAGTTTAACTTGGAATTCAATTTACCTAGGTAGGTACCTACCTAGGTTTTCTTTAGCTCACGGATGTGCGTGTACCTATATTAGTAATTGCGACTAAAAATAGCCAACTAGGTAGGGTAGGTACGGCCGCCATTGTCTCAAAATTTCATATTTTACGCAATAGGTAGGTAGGTAGGTATATAGGTATGCATCATTGCTCATTTTTCAATATTTTAACGGTTAATTCTTAGGTTAAACTCATCAAATTCACGGAAATGACACATTTTCTGATCTGTTTGCAAATCTGTCTGCTTGTGGATAAGCCATGAAAAATACTACTATCACTAAGCACCATTGCTGATAGGTAGGAATCGTTCCGTAGGAACTAGCAAACAATAAAGTGAGAAAAGTAATTAAAACGTAGGTGAAGTATCTAATAAGTTAAACACTAAGGACCTTATTAATAAAAATCTTGATGTAGATTAGCAACGGATTAGCAGATTCTAATTTCAATTTTTCTATAGAGAATTTGAATTTAGAATCTATTAATCCGTGGCTAATCTATATCGACATTTTTATTAATAAGGGTGTGATTGACACGCAAAGAGGTACGAATAAAAACTAAAAACCTATTTGTATTTCACTTTTAATTCATACCTAAACAATAATCCGTTACTTCACAAAAATCGCGACATTCGTTATTTCGTACGCGTTAGATTATAATAAGGCATAGATAGGTATTATGGTTTCCCGTCTACCCTTGAGATTATTTTATTTATGAAGGTATGTGAATTTCACATAATAATAATTAATTCACATTTTAATGTATAATAATATTTAGGAAGCTAGGTTATAGTGGTGGCTCTCATTTTTTTTTCTACTAGATACCTATACATATAACCGAAACAATTAGGTTTCTTAAGCCAGGGATTAGTCTTTGCAATTTATAATTGCTAGGTACCTATTTACTATAGATTTTATATGAGGGCAAGAATGAAGAATTCCTAATAAATACCTACGCGTTTCAAACTCCCTATTACGCAAACGGTTTTTATGCCTATATTATTAAAAATCACAACAGAAATCGAAATTAAAATTTAACGGGTGAAAATAAAAAATAAATCGAAGTGTATAAATTGGAATAGGTACAGTTTTGATTTATTTAAACCTAAATAAACGTAACACCTACAATCTTCCAGTTTCTTATCGGCTACACAAACAGATAGGCTATTTCTCGATCATGGCCGCAATGACGACTCGGACAGGTTTATCCATTTACATGCCTAGCCCTACAACTTCAATCTAGTATAATCAAATAAACTATTAACTAACCTGTTATATGCAGACACTAAATTCCTAGTATTCTAAAACGGACAAGTCAAACACAAAACACACCACTATCAATCGTATTTCACATAATCCCGTCACAATAAAACATTTTAATCACACACCAAACTCTATAAAAATGCCCCACTTGTGAGCTAAAACTTCACTAGTTCAACATTGCACTGAAATCCATCTGTTTAACATCAATTTTACGAGCGACGTAATTCGCGAGAGAAAGCGCGCGCAGCGTTCCCTTACATCCGCACGCCACGAGCGAAGAAGCTCGACTGACGCGCGCCGCAGCGAAATCGTGTAAGCTCGTACAAAAAAATAGAGCGGCGTTTATCGATATTCCAAATTCGAATTTTTAATTAGGGTGTAACCAACTGTTGGTTACAAGATGAATACTGGCTGCAAATGTTTTAATTAATGACTGTTTATAGTTATGTTACAATTTGTTAAGTTTTCTTATGAAATAAATTACTGAGTTATTTATTTTTTATATGCGGTTGTAAGATAATGTTTAGCTGTATCGCTTAGATAAAAGTTTTCTGCATTACGCTAACTTTATTTAAGTAAGCAAAGAATGTAAGGCAGAGAGGGACACCTTTGCCCAGCTGCGGGACAGATATAGGCCGTAAATAATAAATAATAAAAAGAAGTCGGTACACGTCAAGTTCTAAATAGCTACTGTGACATAACATAATGGAATACCTAGAATGACGACATAAATCAACCTTGTTTTCCTAACTTGATAAAAATAAGCTAGGGCATGGGCTATTCAAGGACGAGGTGGTCACTTTTATAACCAACCGTGTTAAAATTGTAATAATTACCTGTAGTTCGTCCTAGTCCTACGAATAAATTTAATAATGAAAAAAATATATATATTCTTAAACTATCAAAATGGTAACATTTTATGAACCTAATGTTTTAGTAGTACTTCCTCATAAATCGCAAATTCCATCTTCAAGTTTTAACGAACATGCAAACACAGTCAACTGCATTTCTCTTCGGAGTTTCAAACTGAATTCCATGAATAGTGTATCTGAATTACATTTCCAATATTAATACTGAAATGTATGTAATAACCGTTCCTTGTAGACAGAATTCAATATTAATTCTTAGAAATATTGATTGAATTGCAAAACGTTAGCTTCAAATGGATACAAATGTTTGGACCAATGCAAATGCAGCAATGTTTGTGTTGCCAATAGCCAATAGCCAATGTTTTAACCAAAGGTTTGTGTTAGCAGATTTTTAATATTTTAATGTAGGTACTTGACATATAATATAATGGTTTTCATCGTTTTTAACCTTCAAAAAAGGAGGTGGTACTCGATTCGACTGTATTTTTTTACGTTACCACAGAACTTTTGACTGGGAGAACCGATTTTGATGATTCTTTTTTTATTTGAAAGCTGGTGCTTCCCGTGGACCCATTTTGATAATTTTTTTAACAGTAGGGTCCATAGGTACAAAATAAATGTGAGACTTTTTTTTTTTAATATCTCGACCGTTATTATTTAAAACCTAGAAACTTTATCCTAACGGTAATATTCTTTTCTTTATTAAATTACAAATTATCTGTAACTTTACTACAGATAGGTATTTACAGCACAATAATAGGACTACATTATTTTATAGAGGTGTTCCATTCCCAGTTATCGAAAAAAAAAATCTTGTGGTTTTATCTAACAACAACAAAAAATTCCCGTCTTAGCTAATAATCTCGGTTTCTTTAGAAAACAAATCCTTATTTGTATAAAACCATTACAAAAGTTCTTAATGGATTTTACGCTTAGATTTGCGACTAAGCTGCCTTAATAACTTAAACGTGTTTTCGTTTCAAAACTTACCTAACTTTAGGTGCTAAAATTGATAGCTCTAACATTTGATATTTCAAGATTTATCTAAGTCTTCTAAGTATTGAACTTACCTATACAAGCACTGGATAGAGTGAATTAGTGATATTTGCTTTTAAAGACAATTATTTTATTTCTATAATATATCGTCTTACAGTTGGGGAAACCGCCACTTATTATTTTTTTGTCTATCAAGTAAAATAACTTTAATTCTTCATATTTATCCAACCAACATTCAGATTTCTGCGACTTGGCTTACTTATATCGATAATCGTACTGCTTGAAGCACCTGCTTTGAGCGCTCAAAACTAGTCAAAACAAAAGGCGCGCGCGCGGGAGGCGCACGTGACGCGCGAGAGCGGTCGACGGCTCGCGCAGTCCGTGTGCGGAAGAGTAAAAACGAATGTTATAGTACGATGCAAACTTAATGGCGGCTCTGAACACGAGGCGAGTCGCTGCGCAGTAACAAACTTATGCGCCAGCGGGGGTGCGGGGCGAGGTACTGCGCAGCGTGTAGCTAGCTTCAGAGCCGCCATTAACTTTGAATCCAACTATACAAAGACTGCTATTAGGCCTACAAATATTTTTCTATCTTCCTAATACACAAATGTTATATTATGAAATTAAAAATTAAGCAGCTGGGCAGTATAACAGCGTTATATTTTTGTAACATTATCTATGTAACATAAACATAATAGTTAATGTTTGTTTTATTCTTGCTAACGTGGCCAGTTAGAGTAAAGCCGGAACCGCGGTGCAAACTTAATGGCGGCTCTGAACACGAGGCGAGTCGCTGCGCAGTAACAAACTTATGCGCCAGCGGGGGTGCGGGGCGAGGTACTGCGCAGCGTGTAGCTAACTTCAGAGCCGCCATTAACTTTGAATCCAACTATACAAAGACTGCTATTAGGCCTACACATATTTTTCTATCTTCCTAATACACAAGTGTAATATTATGAAATTTCAAATAAAACAGCGTTATATTTTTGTAACATAAACATAATAGTTAATGTTTGTTTTATTCTTGCTAACGTGGCCAGTTGTAGTAATTATTTATATAAACGGTTTGAATTTGTTATGCTATTTAATTATGCATGTTATTTTATTTTAACTAGTCTTATATTCCACTAGGTTTTGCTCTTGGCTTGCCTTGCGTGAATTTCGATCATTATGGTTAAATATCAAAGATATACATTTGAAGCTAACTTATAGCTAAAAACAATTTCGACCACTTTAGCCTTCAAACATGAACACAATATCAGAATAGGTTCATTTGTTTAGGAGCTACGATAACCTAATTGCTTTTTATTAATATAGTATTTTTTAGTATAATCAACTCTTTCAATCAAAATTACAAAAGTTACAATAAAATAACTTCATAAATGAAGAGTTCAATTTAATAAAGTTTAAGTAACGTGTTTAATCGTTTTAACTTGAACCCAAATTAAATAACCTCGGGAAGGTTAATCCGTATTCCGTATATTAATTAATTAAACAAATAACATGTCCGGCAAAACGTTTATTTTAGTTGGACCTTTAGCTATCTCCGTATTTAACTTTATTTATTTTTCTTTTTAAAACCTGTGTAGAGAGAACCATTCATAGGATTTCTGTTGGTATAACCAAACAGACTTTTAAATTAAGACTTTTGGTTTTTAAATACCACAAGATAATAAATAATAAAAACACAATTACACTATTCTTTAGTGTAATTGTATTTTTATTATTTACTAGCTGCGCCCTGCGGCTTCACCCGCGTGAATACCTAGGTACTGTTCCCGGTGCCTTTATGTTATTCAGGGCGCAGATGAATCCAACAAATCACTATCGTAACAAAGTGAGGATTACTTATTCAGTTTTTCAGCGCAATTTTCAATTTTTTTTCTTTCATAAGAAAGGTTCTTATAATAACTAACTCCTGATAATAACTAACACAACAAAAAAATAATTAGCGAAATCGGTCCAGGCGTTATTGATTTATGCGCTAGCCAACACATTTAGCGATTTATTTTTATATAATAAGATATATTATATAGCCACACGTTTCTCATCATCAAGTAAACTACTTGCCCGTTCATTCCACAACATATTTTGAAAGACACAAGAAATTTAAATTTTTTTTTGAAGCCACTTCAGAAATAATCTGTTATTTGCTTTTATTTATTTATAAATTATTATACACACACAACAGACAAGCACAAGTATTTAACACATACAGAACAAAAAGGTACAAAGGTACTGCTTATTTCATATGAAATTTCTTCCAGCAGCCCTGCGAAAGAATACAGTAAAAGAGACGTAGACACAGTGTGTAAGAATATAAAATAAATAAACAATAATTAACTAATAAATTCATGTATATCCGTCCGTGGCATTGCAGCTTCCATTCGATTGAAAGTATTCTTAAGCAATTATTACACTACGCGATCGTTAGTTTTTCGTACTAAATAAAAGGTTTATACCGTTCCCATATATTTTTTTAAACAATTTTCTTTTCATCCTGCCAACTTATTTTTATATTTCCTTAACAAAGCCCCCACGTTTTACAAGCACGTGTTATCAGAGATGCAGGTGAAGCGCATTACGGGTGCATCTACCAATCGTGACGTATTGAGGTGCATTCAAATAGCATACGACGGTAAATCGAGCGTGAATATCAGTAATGGGTGAAGTATTTGGTGTCTTGTCTTTATGTGTTAAGATGGAATTATAGCCTTGTTCCTGGTGATAGTATGGGGAAATATAATATAGTGTGTGCTATGGATTATAGGTGGTTTGTATTGTGGTTTGGGACTGGCAAGGCGAGGGTAGTTGGATTGTCAGGGTTCGTGGGTATGCATTTGATCGTCCTACTTTTTTCCTATTATGTAGTAATGGTATAAAAAAGGCAAGTGGTATTGGCAACGGATAGGAGAACTGGCGCTAAAAAAAGCGAAATCATAAAGATCTGTAGGAAATAAATGATTAAGTAAATAGTGTACATTAAGAACTTCAGCTTATCGTCTTTTTTTTGGGGTCGTTTATAAAGGTCAGCTATGGATGAAGACGATGTTGATGATTTTGGTAAACCTGACGATTTTGACAAATACTCTGAAAGAAATAGTCATCATCAATCTATTGTTCATAATCTTCCACACCGATTTCGGTAACGGCGACCACTTCGACTCTATTGGCGTGCGTGTGCTCTCATGTGGCTGGAGTACCCACTTTTGTGCGTAAAAGTCCGCGCACACTGCGGACATGTCAGAGTACCAGCCACAAAGTTGTAGTTGATAGCACCGGGTGGTCGAGCTTTCAACTCATCTCGTTTGGCATCCAGCTCAGAAAGCCGGCGTGCTTCAAAGTCATACACTTTGTCTTTTACGCGGCTTCTCCAGTCTCTGCGGTTGGATGCCAGATTCTCCCACTGGGATGGATCTATGGAACAGTTTTTCATGTGGCGCTTCAGCACATCCTTGTATCGTAGCAGCTGTCCGCCACATTTTCGTTTGCCCTCCTGCAACTCGGAGTAGAGAATGCGCTTGGCCACTCTAGTATCCGGCATGCGCAATACATGTCCGCACCAACGCAGCTGTCTCCTCATGAGGTATGCCTCAATGCCACCTACATTGGCTCTCCTCAACACTTCTGTGTTACGCACACGGTCAGACCAACGTATATTTAATATTCTGCGCAGACATTTGAGGTGGAAGCGGTCTAGTTGCCTGATGTGGCGTCGGTACGGCGTCCATGTTTCCGCTGAGTAAAGTATACAGGGCAATACAACTGCCATATACACAGAGACCTTCGTGGACAGCTTTATGTCATGGCAGCTG
This sequence comes from Autographa gamma, assembly GCA_905146925.1. Classification (NCBI taxonomy): domain Eukaryota; kingdom Metazoa; phylum Arthropoda; class Insecta; order Lepidoptera; family Noctuidae; genus Autographa; species Autographa gamma. The sequence continues at coordinate 3,043,125 of LR989875.1, forward strand.
AAGACCTTCTTGTCGAATTTGCCGAAAGCAGCAGCTGCAGCACCAATTCTGCTATTAATTTCGGCGTCAAGGTCGCACTTTGATGTTATAGTGCTCCCCAAATATCGAAATTTATCGACCTGCTTCAGCACATCCTCACCAAGCATGATGGCCAGTTCTTCACGCCCGTGACTATCTAGTGACATCACTTCTGTCTTTTTTACGCAGATCTTTAAGCCAAATGTACAGCACTGCTTGTGAAGGTTCGTGACTAGCTGTTGCAGGACTTCAGGGGATTCAGCCACGAAACAAAGGTCATCTGCATACATAATGTCCTCTATATGTGCATAGGACACCTTTGTGGTCGCCTTGAGTCTATTCAGGTTGAAAAGTCTGCCGTCAGTCCGATAACGAATACGAACTCCTTCAGGAGAACAAGTCAATGCTTCTCGGACTACAACTGCGAAATATAATGCAAACAATGTGGGAGCCAAGACACAACCTTGCTTCACTCCACAAGTGACGGAAAAGAAGCTTGATTGGTCATCTTCAACCGCTACACAGCATTGCATGTCATCGTGCAGGAGTCGCAGGAGTCTTATGAACTTGTCTTTACACCCCAACTTTCTCAGTATCTTCCAGAGTGCCTCGCGAGGGACGGAGTCAAAGGCTTTTTCCAGATCAATAAAGCAGAGATACAAGTGCTGTCCCTGCTCTCTACTTTTTTCCTGGAGTTGACGGACTGCGAATATTGCCTCACAGGTACCTCTGTCTGGTCTGAAGCCAAATTGGGTTTCCGGCAGAATCTTTTCAGACAAATTCCTAAGGCGGTTTAATAGTACTCTGGCGAAGACTTTTCCAGGGACAGAGAGCAATGAAATACCGCGGTAAGAACCACAATCCGACCGGTCGCCTTTGTTCTTATAGAGAGCCCTGATGCGTGATAACTTAAAAGTTTCAGGAACTTGTTCTTTCTCCCACATAAGCACAAACATTTCCCAGACGCGCGAATTCAGTTCCCCGCCGCCGTATTTCAGAAGTTCACCTGGTATAAGGTCTAGGCCAACCGCACGGTGATTTTGCTGTTTTTTGATGGCAAAAAGCACTTCGTGTATAGACAGTGTATCATCCAGTTCTTCCGCTATTTGAAGTTGAGGCAAACTATCTATAAAGCGTAGATCGGCTGTTCGATCTACATTAAGCAGATTATTGAAATGCTCTGCCCAACGATCTAGAACTTCATTTTTGCTCTTCAGCAGACTGTTACCATCCAGCGACTTCAGTGGTACCTTTATGAAGTTGGTGGTACCCATGAGACTGCGAATTTCGCTATAGAAATCCCCGAGCTGATTACTATCAGCAAGCCCCTGGATGTATTCAGCCTTGGCTTGCCACCATTTATCTTTGGTACATCTCGTGAGTTTACGCAACTCACGGTCACTCTCTCTTATTAGTGCGCTGTTATTATTGCGCTTGAGAAGATCTCGGTGTCTGGCAATAGCATTAGTAAGAACTTGGTCGTTCTCATCAAACCAGTCTTGCTTGCGTCTATTTTTTAGGCCTAGGGTTTTCATGGCTACGTCAAGAATGGACGACGACAAGGCGTTCCAGTCAGCATCAATTTCACCGGTATTTTGATGAGAGTGTATTTCACATGCCAGCGTTTCTGCGTATTTGCTTCTGGGTGCCGGATATTTGAGTTCCTCAATGTTTATGCTCTGAGGCTTTTTCCTGCTAGCTCTAAATGGTCGCTGAAGACAAAGTCGCAGTTTGGTGACAATTAGTCTATGGTCCGTCCAACAATGAGCACCGCGCATAACACGAGTGACTAGGACCTGAGAGATGTCTCGCTGCCTCGTAATGGCATAGTCAATGAGGTGCCAGTGATTAGATCTGGGATGCATCCACGTAGTTTTGTGCTTAGCAGCAAGGCGGAACATGGTGTTTGTGATTGCCAGTTGGAATTGAGCACATAAACTAAGCAGCAACTGGCCATTAGAGTTGACGTTGCCTACCCAACCCATGTCTACCCAAGACTTTAGGCCACGCTTCATAATCTCGACCAACTCTGGCATTAAAGTCACCCAACAAGAGTATCTTTTCTCTGTTCGGTATTTTATGAAGACATTGTGTAAGTTCTTCATAAAATTTATCCTTGGTATCGTCAGAACTATCTAACGTCGGTGCATAGACACTGATGACATTAAGAAAATTGTCACAGTCTAGGTGAAGGCGCAAAGTGGTAATACGGTCCGAGATGTGGATTGGACATTCTTGTAGTGTCTTCACAAGATTATTCTTGATCACAAAACCAACTCCCGACCTTCTTGGTTCTGTTGCAGCAGTGCCTTTCCAGTAAAAAGTGTAGCCACCGCCATGCTCGACTAACTCGCCCTCTTCGGCAAGGTGGGTTTCGCTTAAAGCAGCTATATCGATGTTGTAGCGGCGGAGTTCCCGAGCAACTATGGCAGTTTTTCGTTCTGGGCAGGCGTTTGTATCACGGTCGAGAAGGGTGCGAACATTCCATGCACCAAAAGTCAGTACAGGTGCTTTAAGTTTATTAATATTGTTGCGTCGACCACGAATAAAAAGATGCGGAAGCAGCCGTGGTTACTGCTATCCAAAAAGTGTTTGGGGTGAGCATTTTTTTGGGGCACCTTTTCTAGCCCCCTCCCAGGCTGAGCAGGGAAAGCAGTGCTCCCCTAAAAAGGGCTGCTTTGTCGCCCTGGGTGCTGCCGGAATCCCTCTGTCCCCCCAGCTCAAAGAGAAAACGACCACGGCGTGTACTCACACCCCCAGAGCCGGTAGTGTGCAGGTCTCAGACAAAGCTCAGGTTGCATCAGCCCGAACCTCTCTACCTCAACCCATCGCCACCAGTCTTTGCCAAATCGGAGTCCATTGTTCGGAAGCAGTCAGATGCGCAGGATATATTATAGTGCTCAAACATACGCGCAAACGCAAGAGCACTCTCTCGTCTAACATCTCTTTGTCCGATGGAACGGTGAACCGTTACGATCGGAGAGAAGTCCGATGCAGCAGTTTGACATACGATAACACGATCCCTAGCGCTAACTTTGCGCAGAGGCAATGTAATTTTTTCGGATAGCAAAAGCGCACTCCAGCATATCGCTCGATGTGCCTCTGGCTACAGCAGAGGTACATCGATAGCGTATGATATTTTAAAACTTATAAATATACTTAAAAATAATAATATAGAATGTAGATTGCAATGGGTTCCAGCGCATATTGGACTAAGCGGTAACGAGGAGGCTGACCGTATATCCAAATCAGCGGTAGTGGACGGATGTATAATTAATTATATACCTGATTACTGGGAATATATAACAAAATTTAAATTGGCATGCTTTAATTCCTGGAAAAATCATTTTTTCAAAATTTCTGTGGATAAAGGCATCTGGTACAAAAGCATTCAAGGTCAGCCATCTCAGGTTCCCTGGTTTGAGAACACAAAATTGGACAGGAACTATGTTAAATTGATATTAAGACTCCGATCTGGGCACTATCCTTCAGCAAAATACGCATTTCTTATGAAAAAGGCTAACTCTCCTAATTGCACAATTTGCGGTCAAATCGAAGACGTTCAACATTTGCTGATGGAGTGTGCTCGGAACAGAGCGGAGCGTGAGTTATTCGAGAAGGATTTTGAAATAAATAAATTTGATGTAGGCATAATCCAATCTATATTATCTAGACCATCTTCAGTGATTATTAAAAAGTTGTGCCATTTAGTTTTAGTCCTCCGCGAATAACTACTAAGTAATATTAAAATATATAGTTTGTAATATAGAGACTTATATCTTTAAGTAGTAAATTTATGTAAAAGGGTACGATGGGGCTGACATATCTGTGATAAAAGCCCCTAAATAAAAAGAGATTAAAAAAAAAAAAAAAAAAAAAAAGATCCCTATCGCTGCCTCTAGGCCTTCCTGCGATTGCCTCGGTGTCTTGCCACCGGCGGTGATCTGCTATTTAGCCAAGACACAATTTCGGGGGATTTCCGATCAGGCTTGGGAGATGGTGTTACCAAGCCCCCTTCTCTAGGTTTAGCCCACGAGCCAACGTGGTTACCAGGGTGTGGCCGCTGCGAACAGCTTCTAGGAGCCACTAGAGAAGAGCTGTAGACTACCGACGGATTATTTGTTCCTTGTCACCTATACGGGTTGGCTAACAAGACACAACGCAGGCAGTCCACTACACCCCAATTGTTCATATCACAAGTTTAAAAGTTGTAGAGGTTACACATACCTAAATGTTCATCTCCTCCTAATTCAATGCTCAGTTCATTGACTGGGAATGAACCACAAAAACCAAATGCTCGATCCTTGACTCTTTACGCACATACTTACTCAACTCTGCGGGTTGTGGCTAAATGTTCTGAGTATTGTTGAGCATTTGCACTCGATGAACATTTAGATGATTTGTTGGTAAAATCAAAGGCATATACTATAATGTAATATGTTTTTTATTTTTCATTAAATAAAATAAGGTAAAATATTACATTCAAAATCAGGTGAGGCGGGAATCCGGCATAGTTTGGGAAAGGCTGTGCAGAAGTTTTGTATGTGACAAGTAAGTCTATTGTTCAAATCTGCGTCCCTAGATACAAATTAAATGTAGAAATACAGAAGTAAAAAATTTTATGGTCATTTAAGGGTGCGTCCACATCTGACGAACAAGCATTACGCAAGCAGCTCGCGAGCTGCTCGCGAGCCGTTCGAGAACCACTCGTGGCATGATCGCGAGCGACTCGAAAATAGTCGAGTTTTACACATATCAGAGCTAATCGCGTAGCAGGTACAATACAATACATGTATAAATAATTATAATAGATACACACAACTACCTCTACATGCGCATTACTACTAGTGCAGTAATTTGCCAACCGCGGATGTGGCCAGAAGGCTGGCAGCATTGCCACGTTGAATGGCTTTGCCGATTCTCTGTGCAAGGAACCAACCAGCCCTCTGATCATTTTTCCTAATTGTTTATATAATTTCAGAAAAAAAAGCTGTGCACTACAGGGTCCACGATTGTACTTAGATCTAAGCCATTTTGTAACACCTTTGTTACAAAATGGATTGTGCAACGCAAATAGTTAATATGGATATTCAATGAAATACTTTAAACCATAACTTCTAAACAATTTCGAGAAAATATTGAGCTTAAAGTAACTGAATATCAGTCAACCGTATCCCAAAGGATAGAGTAACAGATATGAATGTATAAGTCCACAGTTATTTATAAAAGTCGTTGCGGAGTTACATTTATCTTTTGTCAACTATTTACTTAGAGTGCTCGCTTAGAAGGTTTTTATGGAATTTATTATTAAGGAAACTATTAATGGAAGGCGAGTAAGTGTTTTGGTAGAGGTTAGATGAAGTACATATTTTGTTTAAGTATTTATTAATGCATATTGTACTGAAAAGATAGAATTAGTAACTTAGATGTACCTACTGGATTTCTAGAAAGCTAATAAGCTAAGCTAATAAATGATTATTTAAGTAAATTAGACATGCCACATGTGTTAGTGTGTGTGTACAAAAAAAAAATTTTAATCACTGTCTTTCTCGGCCGATGGTGCTTGGTGGGTTTTCCGTCGGCTATGAACTGACCCTTAGAGTGCTGTCCATTAAAAGAAATGATTTTTAATTGGATATTTTTGGTCGAGTCTGGATGAGGCTGGCACAGGACCCTAGAAAATGGCACGAAAAATGGGAGGCCCAGCAGTGGGAGACAAGGGCTGTGAATGATGATGATTTTTGCCCATTTTTCAAGGTTTTCATGCAATCTTGAACATTCAAATCACCTACAATAATCCTACATTCCCAGTTATACTTAAACACAAATCTAATAAGGACCTAACATTACAACATTAATCATAATCTGACAAGCGAAGGTTTCCGGGACCGTGACTGACAACTGTAGCTTACGTATCCGTCGGAAACTTTACATCGCATTTGCATGTTACGTCACTAGTCACGTAGACAATCGATACTAGAGATGGGAGGGAGGTATCGATAGTTTTAAAACGATTGTTTGTTGTTTTGAATCATACATAAATATGTTTGAAGTTTTTAAAATAACCGTTGTATTGTTAAGTGTCTTGAGAGGGTAATTGTCTTCGTACCGTTTAATAGTAATTAGTAAATATCATGTAATTTTTTGGCATTATTTCTAACGCAAAACACGCTGAACTGTTTGTAGGCCACATTTAAGATCAACAACCCTATAAAAAGATATTACTATAGGTAAGTGAAAACGCTGATCTAATCGCTCAGGTTAATGGAAGTGACAAGTATAATATAAGTCATATTACTTATCGAAAACACTTTTTTTAAATAATCTTGAAAGAAGCAGAATTTCTAATATGTGCAGATATTATGTATTTCGTGGCACGTTGTACAACTAATAATGCTCTGAATTCCTGAACGTCAATAATCAAATCATTGTTATGAATTATCGATACAATTTAATTACTCTAGTACCAAATCGATACTAGTGAAGAGATATTAGTTATCGATATTACAATTATCAGGTGTGAAAACCATTTAATGTTGGAATGTAGATTAATGTTTTATTAGGTATGTGGGAATTTAATATGTAGTAACAACTGTTTTTGGTGCAATGACGCAAACTTAATTATTACGATAGAGATTAGTATAAACAAAGCGAGATATTATGTCCAACAGTGCATATAAAGTTGCAATTTTATTTTTTGATCCCTAATAAAAAATAATAATACTGGTGTTATACACGAATTGAAAGAAGAGTATATTTCTATAAAGTATTATGTGACTTACCATACACAATAGAAAGATAATAAGTTCTTTGTAAGAAAGGACCAGTGACCCGAGTCTGCTATTGACAATTGTTTGAATCGTTTGAGTGGGTGGCGTTAGTAGGTACATTTTAGGATAATTAGCATTGTACTAAATGTACGGACGTCAAAATTGGCCGTCCCAATGGCCAATTTTGACGTTAAAATGACGTTTTACCTACGTAATTACCTTAAAATGGACCTACTAACGCCACCCACTGAGACGATTCAAACAATTGTCAATAGCAGACTCGGGCCCCTGTTTTATAAGATAGTAGAAGCATGAGAAATTTTATAAAGGGTTTTCAAACTTTTCGGTCAAAAAAGTTAAGTATTAAACTCATTGAGAGATTCAAAGAAAGTATTTAAGAGTGCCGCTAAGCAGTGTTCTAGAATGTTATAAAATATTTCGAGGAATAGAGAATTTTAGTCAAAGTAAACAGTAACACAGCCAGACACGTGCCAAATAAAAACCTTAAAAATAGATTTAAATATACATTTCTCGATAAAACCAGAGCCATATTTATCCAGAATTTTGTCCATTTCAAGCTAATACTATAGGTAATATGTTTGGCTTACTTTGTATCAAATAAAAGTTTAATATTTTTACTCTTTTCAAAATATTATAATATTTTTTTGTACCTAATTCTTAGAAAAAAAAAAACGATTACAAAATAAGTCTTATGTGGTTTTCTTATGGATCCCACTGTCATAACTGGACCAGATTGAAATGGGACCACGCTGGAAAGCACCAGCTTTCTAATAAAAAAAGAATCATCAAAAACAGTTCACCCAGTCGAAAGGCTCAGACACCTTTACTGTAACAAACAAAAAGAATACAGTCAAATTAAGTACCACCCCCTTTTTTAAGTCGGTTAAGACGAAAACCTTCACTTCTTCTGATAATTTTCCACTTTTCTGCACGCTCCGTATATTTTTTATTTTCTATATAAACAAATAATAAATCTAAAGATCGAAATCTACATAATATCCTGTATTATTTACTACAGTCAATTTATTAACAAACCTAAACTATATTTAACCGACTGGTTAGAAACTAACTGCAGTTTTAACTGAGATTTTATTATTCATAGATGCAACTCAATTACATTTTGCTCCCAAGATTTAATATTAAAGCGATATTATATTAACTAGTGCAGAAAATATTGTTATTGCTTGTTTATTTAAAACGTTGTTATTTTATGCAGAATTTATGTGTGTTGTTCTGATTCAGTCGACCAAGGTGTTATTGGGTTTTTCTATGAAATTCTCAGTAGCAGGTCGGAGTTTGGATTTGTGCCCGGTAAGTGGCAATAGGCTCGCCCCCTATTATATGGGACCTAAACATATCGGCGAACCGTGGGTGTATATTGGTACACCTCTGCCTAACCCTTCGGGGATACAGGCGTGATGATATGTTAGATGTTATGTTCTGATTCCAATAAATGACGGACTTTTCGAAGCGTATGTGGAAAGAGAAATTCAGGATATTTCAAGGGATTTCAGAAAGAGGTTGTATATTTTTTTGTATGTATGTTACACGATTTCTATGGCAATTTTGGATGGGTTTAGAAATCATTTTTTTTCATCTTTTTGGTCTCGTCGGTAGTCCTATTTATCAAAATCGATGTAGTAGTTTTGTCTTTTTTAATCGAAATCGTTTTCATTACATGCAATCAATTAAACGTAGATCGTATCGCTCAAATGTATAGAAGTGACAAGTCCAAGTCACATGACATTTCTTTTCGACAAAGAAATTTGTTTTTTCCTTACATTTTAGCGAATTTAGAATATACCTATCACTTGTACATTAAGACAGAATCGAAAGATGCATAAAAATTTTTCGCCCTTACTATCGTTTTTCCAAGTTACATAATACTACTACCAGTTACGTATATGAAATATTCTTATACGGAACCCATGTAAATCGTAAACTGGGATCCTCAATACGGTTGTAATCCACAAAGAGTTAGTCCGGCGAGGCATAAAAGCCTTAACTGTGGTTTTTGGTAAATCCTAGTTCTTCCTCGTATGACACGTTCATTGACCTATATATGGTGGGTTCATTGACTTATGTGCATACATGGTGTTTGAGAATTTAAATGCATAGAAATTAAAGTTAGAGGCGTAAACAAAAGTGTGGAAAAGGCTCTGGTTTATATAAAAAGTTAAACGGATATTCTAGATTCGTTATCGTTTTATAAACGAAAGCAATAACCTTCATACTGGAAAAAAAACTATGTGAACTAGAAATTACAAAAAAAATGAAAACGTTTGGTATTTCAATGCTTTAATTAATAACCGTAAGAGCTTTAAGAACATTGAAATCTAAAAAAAGTCACATCCCGATTTTCTTTTGTTTTCCGGTCAATATTAAAATCTTTTATGACAGTAATAACATCCTTAAAATGCATTATATATTTATGAAGTAAGTGCATTCATGAAAGTATGAATATAATTTAAAATGGAGAAAATAAAATACGGATTTAGATCTTTTTTGGTATGACATCAAATTGAGGAAAATGGATGGCTTTCTTATTTTTCTTTTTCTTTGATAATCAAAGGGAATATTGTAGTTTTATGTGATATATGATCGCGCCTCCGTGAAAAGGGTTTGGCAGAGGTATTTCAAACGGTACTACCTTATTTGATAAAGAATTATTTTAAAAACTTTTTTTATTATTATGATTGTTTAATATTTTTATGGATTTAACGGTTTAATATTAGTACTGGCAACAGAAAAAATAATTTGAATCTTTGAAAAATCATTCGATCGTCGTTCGTTTTTTATTTCATTTTTATTGTATTTTTGATCTTTTAAGGGTGCTAATTATTTGTGTGACACAGGCGAAATCATAGAGCCATACTTATTGTGTTTTTTTTTTTCAAGTAGGTATATAATTGTTATACAAAGGTTTAATCTAAAGTGTTATTAATCTGCCTGTGTAGATGACAAACAAAAAGTGTTCATTTATAAGAGGTTTTGTAAACAGCTTATGAATAAAGTGCTTACTTTATTCCAAGCTAGATTAAGTTGGTTGTCACTTTTCTTGGCATTGTACCAATTTAGGTAAAATATCCAATAACTTTCATTGTATGTGAATAATTTTCTTTGTGACTTTAAAAGCTTTGGTCGACGCTTTCTTACAGTTGGTTCTCGATTTTAATAAATGAAAAACTAATCTAGATTTCTTCATAATGTTTTTTGTCTTAGAAAAAGATTTAAAAGTTTTTTATAAGTAATAAGTTTTATATTGGTCTCTTAGGTTTACGTGAATGTTAGACATAAACAAAAAATTAAAAAATTAAAAAAAAATAATTACTATTTATGTTATGTAATAAGAAAAATAATTAACTTAAGATAAAGTGTTCTGTTTTTAAAAGATTTTTTTTTTTCTTACATTATAAGTAATATTTTATGCTCTGTTTTGTGTTTTTAATTTTATTGTGTTATAATTTATTAATTTTGTAAGTTTTGTTTTTCTAATTTAGTTATTGTAAGTTTAATATCGTTTATTTTAGTATAAGTTTAATTTCTGACCTATTGCATTAGGACAAACTGCCCTGTAATGATAGGTTAAAGTGATGAATAAATAAATAAATAAATAAATAAAATAAAATAAAATAAAAATAAAACAAATTTTACGGATTTTTTCGCGGTTTTAATTTTAGATTTATGTCCCGACGTTTCGGCACCTTTGCAGGTATCATGGTCACAGACAGACAGACTGAGTCTGCCCGTTTAAAACCACGAAAAAATCCGTAAAAAGTAGTCAAGTCAGATTATTTAAGTAATAAGTTTTGTTTGAACTTGCAACCTTGTGCATTCAAATCCGTTTACTACACTCACCACAAGTTTAGAATTGGACCACAAGAATATAAATATTCTGAGTAGAATTTTTGTGAGTTTCAGCTAAATTAGCGGTCATTCTTGATCTTGAATCTGACCCTAATTATAATAATTAGGTAACTTAGTAACTTGATGTAAATTGTGGCTTTTTGTTCAACGTAAGTAATCTTAGGACAAAAGGATTATTTATAATTGGAAAGACCGTTTAGGAGGTGACATTGAGTATTTTTACAAAAATATGGTTAGTAAAACCAATGAAAAATATACCTACAATAAAATTATTGATAAACATATTACTGAAAAGAAAAAAAAAAAAAAAAAAGCGAATGCAATGTCTTCTTTTGCCTAGCCTTTTCCCAAGCTACGTTCATTCGGTAAGTAATAATAATATAATAATAATATTCCGGGACATCTCACACACGGTTGTCTGATCCCAAGCTAAGCAGAGCTTGTGTTATGGTAAACAGACAACTGATAAACATACTTATATATTTCTAAATACATACATATTATAGATAAATTACACCCAGACACCGAACAAATGATCGTGTTCATCACACAAACATTTGTGCCGGGTGGGAATCGAACCCACGCCCTCCGGTATAGCAGTCAGGGTCTCTAACCACTAGACCAACAGGCCTGTCAATTACTTCCAGTCCAAGCAGATTCCGCTAAATACCATATTTTATATAAAGCGACTGCTTATCTGACATACACACATCCACAACATCAATTATAATATAAATATCGTAATTTACTTTTTAATTCACAAATTCCTATCTCGCACCACCACTCATTAATTCCATATTGTTTAAATAAACAAACAAAATACATTGAAATTCTACTGTATACACAGTCTACAATACAATTTCAGTATGTCAATCGAATTCATCACTCGTTACAAACTTGTCACACTGTTTCCGTTACTCTGTGTCAATACAAAAGCATTTCGTGGTTTTTGTTCCAGCAGCTAACCGCTTCAATTAAAACTCTACCAATTTTTCAGCTACAATTCAGTCTCTCTAACGAACGAAAAACTAGACTGGATCATTACTTATTCTGAGAATATTACACTTTTATCAAAAACTGGTATTATCTAGCCAAAATGGCCGGTCCATTCTACTAAATTAAAGCTCGCGAACATTTTTAGGCTAAAAAAGAAAGATTGTGGGTAAAGTTCTAGTTTCAGCCTAGATTTTCCTGTGCTAACACTAATCGGGCTGACGCTGTGTAAGGTGAAGTCGCCTATTATTGGATATTCGTTGTATGCAACTTTGAAGCTAGTTGCTCAAAAAAGAGATTACATAGTGGGAAGGTAAATCGAAGAGTAACTGAATAAAAGTATCTTATGACAATCTTGTATGGTATCTTTTAATTTCGTTATTTGGTACTAACGTATTATACAAATGGAAGAAAAAAATACCTACACTTTATAAAATACAAGTACTGAAAAATAGCTATAGATAGGAGGAGAAAAGGATCGATGTCAGATAAAAGTCGTGTTTGGATACAAGTATATTTGTTACATATATTTTTACTGCCTCGTTGGCCTAGTGGCGCTAAGCGCGACTGCTACGCTAGAGGTCTTGGGTTCGATTCCCGAGTCGACCAAGGTGTTATTGGGTTTTTCTGTGAAATTCTCAGTAGCAGATCGAAGTTTGGATTTGTGCCTGGTTAGTGGCAATAGGCTCGCCCCCTATTACATGGGACCTAAACATATCGGCGATCTGTGGGTGTACATTGGTACACCTCTGCCTACCCATTCGGGGATACAGGCGTGATGATATGTTATGTTATGTGTTATGTTATATTTTTAAACATGTATACAGGAATGGTGAAACGTATCCGACACATATTATCTTCACACACTAAAACAAAAATATTCAAAATAATCAACTACCAATAACAGTGTAACTCACCCTACTAGAGCCATATCTCTTCAGTCAACACAGTTTGAACTCGCCTCAAACCTGAGCGAGTTTGTGAACTCTGATTCATACATTTTAATGAGATTATACTATACTGCACGAGTTTTTCCGGAAAATCTAGGTAAAAACCAAAATTTAATTTAAAAACTATTTGCACAACGGTAATTAACAGGTGTGTTTACCTTACGCTGGCAAGTGCTTTTTTTGACAATTGTGTGCTTACCATTGCTTTTTAGAAAGCGTACACTTTATCTTAAAACATTTAAAGAGAGCAATGGATACATAAAGGCAAAATGAAATTAGCGGTTAATTTATGTTAAACCTAGAAGGTGTAGTTTTATCTCATAGCTATTAAAAGGCGATGTTAACAATAACATTGGTTGAAAAGAAATAAAAAATTTCTAACTTTCTAATTTCTTTAATTTCTTTTTCTTTCTTTAATTTTGTTTAATTCATTCAGTGGACATGCTTTTGAAAACTATCATACTTGTTTATTTTTATGGCCATACGTCATCAAATTCTTTAATAAACTAATAAAAATACAAACAATACAATAAACAACTGAATCAACATCTAGCTTGAAACAGACAATACTAGACAAACGTCTCTATTTTCTAAACATTTATAAATTGAAGTACAAACGATCATTTGTTACTGTCTGCCTTTTTTTAAGTCTAACTATAAAAGGTCAATGACATAGACTATTACTTGAGTTCGGGACACTATAAAAACAGCAGATTTTTCTATTTATTTAGCCTAACCGTATCAATTTAAATGCCTAGCATTGATCTATCAGTCAGGGTATCAAATATTATTTTTTTGTTCCGGTGACCAACATGAAGCTCAAATAATAAAATATTATCAATACTAATTAAATAATAGATCAATTAATTAACTTTATTAGGGTAATTTACACTAAACAACAAAAGATAAGACATAAGACATAAACTTATCATCACGTCTGTATCCCCGAAGGGTTAGGTAGTGGTGTACCAATGTACACCCACAGTTCGCCGATATGTTTAGGTCCCATGTAATAGGGGGCGACCCTATTGCCACTAACCGGGCACAAATCAAACTCCGGTCTGCTACTGAGAATTTCATAGAAATACCCAATAACACCTTGGTCGACTTGGGAATCGAACCCAAGACCCCTAGCGTAGCAGTCGCGCTTCGCACCCAGGCCAACGAGGCAGTCTTCAAAACAAAAATTCTGGTGTGTATAAGACAGATAGCTAGAATTCTTAGGTACATCAGACAGAATACTTACTACCACAGTAATTAAAATACTGGTGTTAGTTCAACGTTTAAGTAATTATGATATAAACTTGAGATAATGAGAACAGACGAATATTCTACCTTAGGTATATATATATATATATACTAATACCTTAAGTTTTAGCTCTAAACTTTACGTTTATATACTGTCTTTAGTTTTATTATACGAGATGTAGATTTAGAAGTAGTGCTCTTCTCTCTTTATAGAGATGAATCTACTAACGCAGACATATACATATTATCACGCCTTGTTCCTTTTAGGGGTAAGCAGAGAGTACTTCTTTTCATTTGCTATGATCCTCATACACTTGTTTCGCTTTGTCCACTTTCATTATTCTTTTTATACATGCTGTTCGGTTTATGGTACTCTTGACTTGGCCTCTTTTCATTCATACTAGCCTGATACACTTTTTTCCATATTGATCCATACTGATATTATGAATGCGGAAGTTACTTTGTTTAATATGTTATTACTATTCTGACAACCAGTAGTTAAATGAATTGCAAAGGTCAGATAAGCAGTCGCTTAACGTCAACTACGTGAATCCGTTGAGCGTTGATGTGATGCCAAGCAACACAAGCGATTTTGTTGAAAGAAATGTTTTTAATCGTTTACAGTCATTTTTATTTTCATAGAAGACAAGACAGAAGTGCGTGGAGAAGAGAGAGGGGGGCATGTGGCCTGCAGTGGAACAAAAGATTCTTAATAGTTACATAGATAGATAGATTTTTGATGAGATTGATTATATATTATGATAATCCTTTATATAACTCGCTTTTCATCGATTACACATACAATAATTTAAATAAAAAAAAAACTTTACCTATAACATGCACCTATCACAGACTTCTCCCGATTTCTACAGATTTAAACTTTCCCATTTCGGCTTAGAATTCTATCTACGCAGCAAAACCTAGATAGAATTTCTCTAATCCCAAATAAATGTGGTTTCTTACCGTACTATAGATCTTCAAAGGTATATTTAAATGTATTTAAATGTCAAATAGAGTTGAATTTAAAGTTGAAATCATATGATAAATAACGCTTTGAAAGAACACTTTTTTTTTCACGGCGCACGCCGATATTACTAACATAAACAGCCATTAATATTGCCCGTATGTATATTTATTTCTATTTGTTCAGGCTTATTATTTAGTTTAGAATTACTTTCCTGAAAAGCTGAAGAATGTCCTGATAAATTTTGACGTCTTGATTTGAAACCGGGCAACTACGATCACTTATATGCATTCTGTCAATTGAAAAAAAAGCAATTTTAATTTTTCAAATAGAATAGTTTTTCAATCCTGTCTCCTCTCCAAGGGACTGTGTAAACGGACCCTTAAGGTCTACCAGCACATTTTACCTGCACCTAACTTGTTATTAATAGCGGGATTGCTGCATAGCTGGGTTCGAACCTAATGTAGCCACTTCGTCAGCCATCCAATCTTTAGTCCCAACAAATGTCTCCGTTCAAACGTAAGTGAGTGCAGTAAAGAAATGTGCACTTACTGCTTGCGGTTGAATTCAATTTGAAATACCTTTTCGTAGTAGAAATTTGAAAAATGTTAAGAAATACTTCTCTTAAGGTTTTTATAGGCGAGGGGATTCGTTTTAACCGATATTAAAAGAAGGAGGTTCTTAATTCGGTTGTGTTTTTTAAGCGATAGATTAAGTATTTTTGGATCAATTTCAAATAACGTTATTGTTATCGATAGAAAATACTTTGGAGGTGGTCCAATATAAGTAAGTAAAAAGCAATATTTGCCTTTTGTATCAGGGGCAGTCCTTTACTTCCTTTACATTTACATGATCTTGACAACCTCCGTAGTCGAGTGGCGTAAACACTGTTTTTAAAAAGTGTCATGTTCATGTCATATCATGTTCGATCCCTGGACCAAAATCACTTTTCTACACAGGTCTGGGTGTCGTTACCTTCTTTATCTCTGATTCTACTTGCTTGCTTTAGCTACTATTTTTAGGTTCGATGTAAGTAAAGTTGTCTGTATTAAAAAACGCGGGTATTGGTACGTTCTTTATCTGTAATTGCATGACACAACCATTTTAGCTACTTACAAAAGGTTCGGATCAATTTACGTGATATTGTTCTTTAAAAAACTGTTTTTCAGTAAAGCCCACTTCAGGCAAAGCTCCCCGCCATTCCGTCGCCTCGTGATGGACTGGTCAGATCATTCGGATTACACTTGTTTACTTCAACCACATCAAATGTTAATAAATACGGATTCCCTATGTCTGCAGTGTCAGGAAATAAATGGACACTTTGCCAAATTAAAGGAGAGTGTTAGTGTTTGGTCGGTGGACAAGCTTTTTTCAGTAAGTATGTGGTATAGAATTGGACTGAATTGTTTTGAAGACTAAAATATTTTCTGCCCATATTAAAGTAGGTCTAAATTGCGGCTTATATTATTTGTTTATATGTGTGGATAAGATTAACTACGGTCAAAGGATTTTTTTTGTTTGTTTTTTTTTCTTCTGGTTCAAAGATACCTACAGCTGGACTCGGTTTTCTAAGTAACCAATGAAAGGCTAAGTTATCCAAATGTTTCTGAAACTGGATAGATAGATGGATGTTTTTTCTCATTTACGCCAAACCACTAAACGGATTCTGACGAAATTTGACACAAAAATAGCTTATTATCTAAATTAACACTAAGAATATTTTTTATCCCAATAAGTCCGAGATTTCCAACTATACGGTTAAAACCGCGTTTTAAATCAAGTAACAAACATGGATATCCATAATACTGCTGTAATTTCGTAACAAGTTACATAGTTAAGTACATAAGTGTTACTAGAGCGTGACAATTGGGAGGCATCGGACCGTGGTACTGTCACAAGGATGTGACCTTTACAATGTGACTGTGAACAGCTGATGTGGATTGAATGGGGAATCGAGGTTATATGGTATTTAGACTGGTAATGCGTGTGGTCATTGCAGATTGCATTCGAATATTTTATATATCAATATACAAATCGCCATTTTGGCAGTGTTTTTGTTTCATTTGGCATTAAAAGATCAATTATTCGAATTGATAGCTGTTAAAAAGCGCTTCTTACAACTATTATAGCAACTTTTATCATAATCGGTGTAAATTATGTGTGCGGAAAAAACAATTACATATATATTGGAGCTAAAGTTTGTATATGAATATAACAAATTTAATATTAACATCTATGCTAGCGGCATCTACTCGTAGATGTCTTTTTTTAAGTATTCTAATATAGGTATAAAACACCATACACAATTCTGTTTCTTCCTGTCTATCTTTACACTAGCTATGCCCGCGGTTTCATTCGCCGCTTTTTTTTCTTCCAAGGTCAGTAACGCGACATTTTAAATATCCTAGAATTCCGCCAAAAATACAAAAATATTGATTGCTATAGATATCGATACAGATGATATGCTTATTGAAGTATATCATCTATATATCTATTTATACGAATATACTTAAGCTAAACGGTAGCACGTAATTATCGGCTATTGATCCAAGCTTTGATGTTTTGTTTTGTATAACGTTATTTATTACAGACGTAATTTTAAAACAATTTGAAAAATGCAGCCGCGCCTACTACCGGTAGGAAATAGTCCATAAAATATAGTAATTTATTCTTCCTTCACAAGTGTTTAGAAAACACCGACAATGTGTATTAAAATATCTATGAAGTAAGATTTGTTTAATTATTTATTTTCATTAAAACATAAAGTATTGTTACTAAAAATATGCTAAAATAGACCTAAATATCACAAACATCTAACAAATCAAGCTTGCACTGAAACAAAAATATTTTTATCGCGTGAATATGGATTAAGAATTTTTTCATCAACTTTTTTCATTGACAGTCTCTTAATTAATTACCGAATAGAATAATAGATGTTGACTAGTGGGACATCAGAAGCAAAATCTATAAAAAAAAAAATCTTTATAAATCGGCCCACAATAGAGGAAATTAAAGATTAAATTCTATGCTAAAAACAGACGTAACTAAAAATGTCACATTCTGGCCTTTTTCGTTTAACCGCCACGAAGTCAGAAAAGTATATTCAAATCGATCTACCTACCAAAACCGTTGAGCAGTTTCCAAATTAGATTTTTTCCAGACAATTTTAATTTAGAATCCGCTAAGCCGTTGCCAACCAACATCATCATCAACTCCCTAGCCTTTTCCCAAGTATATTGGGGTCGGCTACCAGTTTTACCGGATTCAGCTGAATACCGTATTTTACATGGAGCGACTGCCTATCTGATCTCCACATCCCATTTTACTGAGAAACACCGTATCCCAAAGCAAGACTTGTTGTCAGGATTGACTTAACGACTGCCAAAGATCTATGTATGACAGCCGGGACCTACTGTTTAACGTGCTTTCCGAAACACGGAGGGGTCTCGGTATGTTATAGATGGTCACACATCCACGGACCAACCGCAGCGAGCGCGGCTGGTCCGTGGATGGGTCACTTAACCACGAGCTTCTCTATTAAAGTATACACAAAATATATACTTAATCCTATACTATACTATCTGTATCTTATAGTATATTGAACATACTATATCAAACAGGTATGGACGTAATTATTATCCCATTGATTTTGACTTACGATGCATGAATACCATTGAGCTTGCCGCTTCCAAGTTATGCGGGTTATAGTGTTGGGAAATGTATCGATAAATTTGTGTAGTAAACGAGTTTAAGACAGGTGCGGTTTAAATAACGATCAAAGTGACTTATTTAATAGCAATTTGTTGTGAATGGGTTGTTGAATGTGATTATGATGTTATCTGAATACGAAATAGTTAATAGTTATAGAGAGCAGAACATATTTAAGAGTATTAGTAAATAGCCATGTTTTTTAATGTTTTCTGAGTTCACATAGTTCAGTATGTATGTTAGTAATTATTTATATTTTATATGTTTCATAATTTTTAATACAAAGCTGCCTCTTATTACAACATGTACCGAAAACATAATATTTTTCCTAACTTTACATTGTTATAGCAATATCTATAGATTATTCTAAAAAGGTAGATTAGAATCTCAACTACTCCCTTGTATAATTTACAAGATTCGACAGTCGATGAATGCCACCTAAACATCGACAACAATTCCATCGACATTCCCCCCTCACTAAACGGGCGTGAGCTAGAGTGACCACAACGTTTCCTCGTGGACTATTCCGAGCACCGATTATAAATTGCGGGCCCTTTATAGTCCTTAAATAGTGCTGTGCTATGTGGTTACCGTGACAGTGGTGGGAGGACTTTAGTGTTGTAGATGGGTAGTATTTTTACGTGTTAGGTTTTTTGAGGTAGATATTTTGGATGTGAGTTTTTAACTTTTTAGTGACGTGAAAAATATATACAGTGTGTTAAAAGAACGCTGTCTGACCCGAGGTGTCACCATCACATACCCATATACAAAAATAAGTTAGGAATGCTATGATAGTCACAATAATTGATTTTGAACTACCTTCTGTCGCGAAATTCCTTAAATTTAGGATTAAAACAAAAGTTACAAGACTATTTTGGTCGGTATTTTTAGAAGCCTTTTGTTTCATCTTTGACAGCACCTGTGATGACGCCGACACTTTCTCGGCTTTTAAGAATTTTCTTTTCAGTATCGATACCTAACAACGAATCGGATAGGATTCCCTTAACGACCTGTATTTGAGATAATAAACATACCATCACGCCTGTATCCCCGAAGGGTCAGGCAGAGGTGTACCAATTTACACTCACAGTTCGCCGATATGTTTAGGTCCCATGTAACAGGGGGAGAGCCTATTGCCACTAACCCGGCACAAATCCAAACTCGGACCTGCTGTTGAGATTTTCATAGGAAATTCCAATAACACCTTGGTCGACTTGGGAATCGGACCCAAGACCTCTAGCGTAGCAGTCGCGCTTAGAAACCACTAGGTCTACGAGGCAGTTATTATTTGAGATTCTGAACTGACGTATCTCGAACTGATGGATAGCTCCATACATTTCTGGTAATATTAGGTTTATGTGAAGAGGTAGTGCTATTAAATGACCATATGCAGACAGCCAGCATTTCTCAGAACATGTATCTAATAGTATTTCTATGACTATACCGCTTCCCTATACTGCATATAGACCATTATGCTTTCCAGATTAATCTTGATTAATCTGACTACCACTTTCAGGTCTGCAGTACCTATATACCTATAGTTGATACGACAGAGAGGCTTTTCTTTAAACTGCCTTCACTAGATACCATTTTAAAGCTATATTAATATTATAGAACGGGGATAAGCAGACTCTGCTTGCGACCACGGCCGGTGTAACCTGGTCGAAACGGCAAGCCCTAAAGGTATTTATGCATGTTCGCGCTAATCCCCGTTCTATAATATTAATATAAACATGCAGCGCGATAGTTTAAAAGTTAGTATTTTAAAGCTCTGTACCAAAAATCAATTAAATAGGAGCAGCAGTTTAGTCGCATTTTTTTTTTAAGGTTTTGCACCGTTTCAACATTATGTATCTTTCCTAACAGCTGATTATGTCAAAGCATTGACGCATGTCACAAGTTTAGTAAGTCAGTCAAAATTTACACAGGGTGGTTGTGTTTTATTCTAATTTGTTAGCTATTTAGTTTGTTTGAAAAAAATGTTTTCTTATTTTTTTCGCTTTTTATACTGTATCGAATTAATACTAAACACGTATATGTAGTGTAATTTAATGCCCATCTGTCATATCAACTCTGTATAAATTTAAATATTCTTTGAAATACTAAAATAATGGCTTATATTCGAACCTGCGCCGTTACAAACACAATCAGAACCATGCCGACTACTAAGTCATAACATCTTAAGTACCCCATAGCAATTGATTTACACCGTAATCCCCCAAAAAGCGTCTATAAAACGAAATAACTTAATAAATCTATTTAACACGAAGTTTAACGACTTAATTATAAAGTGTGGTCATATTGTGGTGGGTTGGAGTTGTGGTCGGGTCGTGGTCACTACTGAGTTCATCTTAAGTGTAACTGGGGGAGTCGTTAGAATAGTTAAGTGGGGGTAATGCACATTAAGTTACAGTAAGAGGTTCTAGAAAGGATTTGCATTAATGGATAGTTTTCGTTGAGTTTTTGTTTCATTTGAAAACTATATTTTACAAGTAGAGGGAATTGGATGATCTTTTGAGCTGAATTGATCTTGACCTGAATATTAAATCTTTTCCCGTTTTCGGAAACCTGAGGAAATTAGTTTTAAATCTTTGTTGTAACATTTCTTTTGCTATTTATATTCCTTACTTTTACGTTACTTTTATTGCAAATTAAAAGAAAAAAAAATTACATCTTATAAACACTTTTTAACTTTAATTTTTTACCGTAGTAAATAATGTAGTATTATTATTTTTCATGATGAGCAGAAATAAAAAAGGACAAAAAATAAAATCATTTAACGTCACTATCCACACAAAGGAAATAAAAACATTATCAAGTTTCAGTAAAAACCATTTATTATTGAAGTTTTAATTATATTACCAGCATTTATTACTTCTTTATTGACTTTTAATTACTACAAGCTTTCCCCTTTATATAAGCTTTATGAAATCAATTAAAATACTATTAAAAATGAATTATGGGTATTTAAACACCTATGCTACCGTTTTTATGGAGTATTTTTTATTTAATTAATGTGTTTAATAGATTAAAACCACATGAAGGTTTTAAATAAAAGACGGGCCTGTTGGTCTAGTGGTTAGGGACCCTGACTGCTATACCGGTCGTGGGTTCGATTCCCACCCGAGACAAATGTTTGTGTGATGAGCACGGTCATATGTTCGGTGTCTGGGTGTAATTTATCTATAATATGTATGTATTTAGAAATATATAAGTATGTTTATCAGTTGTCTGGTTACCATAACACAAGCTCTGCTTAGCTTGGGATCAGACAACCGTGTGTGAGATGTCTCGGAATATTATAAAAATAAGTAAAAATGTTTCTGTTTACGATGTGAAGTTATTATTAAGCCTACAATCATGCTACGCGTTTTATAATAGCGTATGTGCTAATCCAAAGTACAAGCTATACGTTAATAATAATCGGTCATATATTTTAAGCATCAAAGAAGAATAAAGTAAAAAAAAAAAAAAACATTCACACAATAAATATTAAAATAAAGACGTAATAAGACATATCTAAAAAACAAAATAGCAACAACGGTGAAGATTCAAGATCAGTCTCTACATACAATTTCTCAAAACAATACAAAATATGTATATGTATATTTGTAGCAACAAAACAAACCGCGCGAAACAGTAAAAACCCCAAATTACAAAACTAAAAACATCAATAGTATCAAAAATACCTTAACACAAACCGGTTCCAAATAAAACTATAACAGTTAACCCCAGTTAACTGCCTAATTTATAACTGTACTACAAAGGGTTAAGATTGATATACGACTAGTTAATCTCGGTTAACTACGGAATGAATGGTATGTTCCACTTTGTCCAGCTGGGTGATATCACCCACCTGGGTAGGACGAAGAGAAACAAACCTACTGTATTCGCCTGACGATTTTTGTGTCTCCTTATTACACCTTGGACACAATTCACCCAAGTGATTACTCATCTTACAGTTAACTTTTTAACCGACTTCAAAAAAAGAGAAGATTCTCAATAGAACTGTATTTTTTGTTTGTTATCACAGAACTTTTCACTGGCTGAACAGATTTTGATGATATAAACTTTTAAACTATCGCGCTGCATGTTTATAGTACTATTATAGAACGGGGATTAGCGAGATTTTGATGATTCTAGATTTTTATTTGAAAGTTGGTGCTTCTGGTGTGGTCCCATTTTGGTCTAGTTTTGACAGTGGGATCCATAACAAATAATTTTTATTATTGCCGTTCTGTAAGCGGGTGATAACATGCCACGTGAATAAAAAAAAAAACAGTCGTATTTCTTCACCTGGGTGAATTGTGTCCGAAGTGAATTGAAGAGACACCAGAATCCACTTTATTCCCCTGGGTGATATCACCAAGCCCAAAGTGGAACACACCAACTGAACGCGGTCAAGACTTTAACGTAAATATTTACATTTCGCTATTATGGGAGTTTTCAGAGATGGTTCAAATATGGTATGAGTTATGGGGCGTTCTGTTGATACCATATACGGGTTTGGGGTTCCGTACTCAAAGGGTTTAATGGAAGCGTTTTAGTAAGTCATTGTGGTTTTCACTGTGGTTGTAATTTTGTGGGTATGTTTTGAGTTAGAGGTTTTTGATTATTTAAGGACATGTGATATTATTTTAGCAGGTAATAATAATCCCTAAACTAGATAATTTTCTTAAAATTAATGTTCTTTAAAAAAATATGCTTGTACCTTCAAAGATAAAAGCATATGTAAGTAGACAAATGTAGTAGTGTAGAGTAAGCAAATGTATGTAGTTAGTAAGTTATGAATAGGTAATCTGATTTGATTTATTAAAAAAAGCTCTATTCCTCTCCCACAGACTTTGGCTTGTTCCAGGATGAACCAGTTTCTTAAGTAGAAATCCAGTTAGTCTCTCCACCTTTTCCTGGTGTGTTAGTAAGATAACTAACCTGTAAATGTGCACTGCTGGGCAAAGCCTCTTCGTATGTAGAGAAGGCACGAGAGTTAAAAATATGTTAAGAGAATACAAGCAAATAGAAATACTAAAAACATTGGCTAATATTAGTACGGAACCGTCAATGCGAAAGTGTTTCTAACTGGCACTTGGCACATTATTTTTACATTGTAGTTTCTAATGCAATATTATGCCATTAAAACAATTTGGTTATGAGTAACTTGTCTTAAAACTACTGAAAATCATTAATCGTTATTTTGATGAAATAATTATGTATGTAATTCAAAGTAATGTATTTTATTATTACTATTTTCGAAGAGTAATTTTCACTTGCATTTAATTGAATTCTTAATGATTTAGACGTAAAAAGTCTTGTGAAAGCATTTTTGAAGACATGATCTTCAGTTATCTGATATTCTGATTCTATTAAGTTGGTTTATTTATTTAGTACCTTAACCCAATAACTAAAAAAAAAAAAAAATTATATTTGGGTTTCTCAATAAAATAATTTTCGATACAAAAATAAAAATACGAACTACTACCATGCGGTCAAAGTACAGGAACCTATTATGCACAGGCCATTTTAACACTGTATTGCTAAAAAAAAAACATTGTTGGGATGGCACCTATTATATTTAATAAAATACCGAAATGTATAAAGGATCAGCCCTTGAGAAAATTTAAGCACCTCCTGTCTTCACTCCTTGCTAAGAAGTGTTATTATTCTATTACAGATTTTTTAAATGATGCATTTTAACCCTTTTTTTCTCAATTTTTATTATTTTTGTCATGGTGTCATTTAGAGATAAGTTATGTTTAGAATTATAAGCCATAGCCTTTAACTTTGTATGCCAACAGGCAAAATGTACTGGAGCTATATTTTTTAAGTTAAGACCATTATTGTACCTACATTTTATACAAATAAAGAAATTATTATAATTATTATTAAAAAAACTAATACTAAAAGCACTACAGCTACAATAAAACAAACAATGCCATATTTCCATGTAACTAAAGTTCAAATTAACTTATATACTAATTAGTGAATAATAAACCTTGTAAGCTTGCAACACGCATGCGCTGTTCAGTCTATCGTAGAGTTTGATGAACCGTGAAGTAAAGATGGAACCAGACAAGCACAGCGAATTTTATTTTAATTTTATTTATTTTACTTTATTTAGGAAACAAACAGATATAAATTAAAAACATAAATATAAAAAATAGCTACTACAGTATCCAAAGAATGTTCGGGTGTTTAGTTAAAGTTACGTATGGAAAGGCTTTCAAATAGCGGAAAACATATTAAGTTGTTTGTGTTTAGGGTTTAGTTTATTGTTATTTTAATATTATTTGTTAGAAACTGTGAATTATTATAGGAAGTATTTTTTTTAATACGGACTTATATTCGTTTTTTTTGTGTATCACCTGTTATGATAATTTTTCTATAACTTATCCACTTTAATAATATTTCTCGTCATTGTTTTAGTTTTTCTTTATAACAACCTCTTTGAAATCTATTTTGTAGTCGGCTTCCAATTTCACCGGATTTAGCTAAATAATAATAATAATAGAGCGTTCAACACAAAATTAATTCCAGTGACAGGTATAAGGTTTTATTAAACGTTTCAACGGATAGCCCTAATAATAACTTATAAATTATTTCGCCAATAATTATGAAAACGCACGCAAAAGCTTACTACGTCTGGTCCCACCTTAACATTAACAGGATGATTCACGCAGATTACCTGCGGTATTATACAGGATGAGATATTGTTATAATATTAAGATAATGGATAAGTCTTACTTCAAACAGAAGCCGTTTTTACGTAAGACACGGATTAACTAAACTCTAATATTGCTGTCTTTGTTAACATTGAAATATTGTCGTTACGAAATATTTAATAGTTAATTACGATAAATTTTAAAGCCGGTCTAAGGACGGTCTTTAACTACCATACTCACGTTAGTGGTTAGTTAAGGGATTCCTTAGCATTGATTAAAGTAAGTCAACTTTTAGAAGTCTATGTGTTTGCCTACCTATAGTCCAGCCACTTTAATGAGGCGTAGAATTTGCTGAACATGAAGAAAATATCACTTACTTGACCTAAAAAAAAAATATCATCCAAAACGATTAATTTTATTTGTCAGGTTACAAACAAAAATATAAAGCTTTTTGCCATACAAATGAAGACCAACTGACATGTGTTAGAAACGCTTACTTTCAGCGGCCGGACCATAGTCTCATTCTGCCAAATCTTTGCACAAGCCTTAATATCTTAACTGCCAGTCACATTAGAATGTTGAATAAGAGTATTTCATGACTATATTTAATCTATATATAAAAATGAATCGCTAAATGTGTTGGTAAGCGCATAACTCAATAACGCTTGGACCAATTTGGCCAATTCTTTTTTGATGTATTTGTTATTGTCAAGAGAAGGCTCTTATGATTATGAAATTGCGCGAAAAATTCGAGCATTTAAGAATACTTAACCACTAATTAAGTAATCCTGACTTTTCTTAAGATAGTGATCGTTGAATTCATCTCCGCCCTCAATAATATAAAGACACCTGGAACGGGGCCAAGGTATTCACGCGGGTGAAACCGCGGGGCTCAGCTAGTAAACTATAAAAGTAACTCCTTTCTATTATTTTAAGTCAATTTATTTTACCCAAAGGAGCAATATGGCTGCCTATTTATTTTATCTATGAATTCGTTTATTTGCAACCAGCACATGTTTCAAATAATTTGAATTTAGAATAGAGAATGGCCGTTTGGAAATGAAGGATGGGAGTAGACTGAATACAAATATTGTTATAAAAATAAGAAATAGTCGACTGTATAATAATGACTTATTAGGAACTATTATTATATACTTTTTTAAGAAATGTGTTTTTGTGCTTTTGAATACAATAAGTAAATGTTTGAAAAGTACCTACATTTTTCCTTGTTGTTTCTTTAAAAACAATATCCAATCAATTGAGTTTCTCATTTTAAATTATAAGATATCTATATTTATAAGATTTTAAACTGGTTAGTATATCAACGTTAATGTAACCACTTTTCGAATTATTTTTTTATTTAATGAACATACTGGGCCTCGTCAGACATTTTAGGTCGGTCATTGTGCCTTATTTTCGTATTCAGATAAGCCTACAATGAAATCTCATTGAACTCTCACGAATGATCTTAATGACAGTTAGGAGAATGCCAACTATCGTAAAAATTACCAAATGAAGCAGCAACACTTAAATAGCTGAATCAAGGCCCTGGGCCCATGTATTATAAAAATTATAACATATTAAATTACCACGGACACGAAAATAAAAAGCTTTATGCCATTTTAGAAATTAGATGTGACGCAGAAAATATAAATGATACAGGGGGGGGGGGGGGGGGAAAAAGCCGCGAAACGCTTCGAGAAAAGTATGTTACGGCTGTGCCCGTTTTTTTTTTACCTCGAGACTTGGCAGGAGCTCTGCCGTGCCCCCAGATACGGTCAACTAGTAAACACAGTTGTAGAATAAATTAATTACACTTAATGACTAGTCTAAGTGTAATCCAGGCATAAATTTAATGGTCTTTAAGTCTAGGCTATAAATTCAGGCATTGTTTAGAGACCTAGACGGTATTGTGGCTGTTTATTTATTGTTTTACAATATATTTAATCGTTTAATAAGTTTATATTTATGATTTACCTACTTAGATAAGTTAGTTTAAGTTTACTCAAACTTTGTAAATTATTTATGGAATGTGATAAAAAAAAATATAATTTGTATATTTTCACCTCTGTTACACATATCACTACCCTAGCTATATTTCGGTAGCATATTTTCATAATCAGGCGAGTATTTTTAAGAGCTTTCACGCACAGGCATAAATGAGCTGTTACTGTTGTAGACAAATAATAATTTTCTAATTAAGATCAATTGTAAGCATTGATGGTCAGCCAATTTTTACATTGCCCTATGACTTCAAAAACATACAATATAACTTAGTTCTTAGTAGCATTTGTACCTAGAAAAGTGCGAACCTGATGACATTAATTAATTAATTCATGGCATTAATTCATTTGACAGACCTGTCGGTCTAGCGGTTAGTGACCCTGACTGCTATACCGGAGGTCGTGGGTTCGATTCCCACTCTGGACAAATGTTGTGTGATGAGCACGATCATTTGTTCTGTGTCTGGGTGTTATTTATCTATAATATGTATTTGGAAATATATAAGTATGTTTATCAGTTGTCTGGTTACCATAACACAAGCTCTCTTAGAGCTTAGCTTGGGATCAGATTACCGTGTGTGAATTGTCCAGGAATATTATTATTATTTATTATTATTCATCTCCGGAGATGGAGGGATGAACTGGACGCATACGGGAGGGAGTGGCAACAATTAGCAAACAATAGAGACTTGTGGAAGGAGGAAAGGGAGGCCTTTGCCCTGCAGTGGGACAGTTCAGGCTTTAAATAATAATAATTAATATTATTATTATTATTCAATCATTCATTCATCAATCATTAATTAATTCATTTATTCATGCCCATCACTGGGCCAGACATTGCGTTCAACATACAACTTCAAATAACTATAAACCTACAGAAAATCCTATATTCCTACTCCTACATTACGCAATAACTGACCTACTTATGTTACTACGTAAGAAACTGACAATACGTCTTTAATTAAAACCACATGAAAGGGGAAAACTTATTGTTCTGTCTTCACGTAATATCGAACAAGCTATATTAGCAAATGATTTTGAAGTAGAAATGTGTAGAATAATAGATTTTTGTGTATTATTTGTATGTAACTGGATTTAAAAGATATTCAAAGTGAATATCTATTTGATTGGTGGTACATAAGATAGATAATAAAAAAATGCTGGACACGAATTTATACATACATGTAATCACGCCTGTATATTCAATATGGGGTAGGTAGAGACTTCATCATTGCAAGCACAAACACGCGTCAGGATGATAATTATGACTATGATGTTTTTTTTTATTTTTAACGTAAAAACGTAAGGACATAAAGCTTATCAAAGTGGCTAATGACGTCACGATCTGGTACATAGCAACATCGTGACGTCATGCGATATTACACATTACACATCGTCAGTCAAAATGAACTAATACGATGCTCTTATTCTTGTGCGTATTTAGAATTTTTCGATTGTAACTATCACAGATTCTTTTGAAATCTAATGTCATACGGATATCAATAATGGCCTGAACTAAAACGCCTGACCGTCTTTTGAATCGCATCAACCGCAAATCACTTAATTTAAAAAATATTTAATACCAATTTATTTAGGTGAAGAAACTACGATTGAAAGTTTTTTTTTGTTTCTACGAATAATATATATATGGAACGTTTTTTTTTTTCAATCTACAAATAGCCAATTACATACAAACATAATAAATATATTTGTACACAGTCAATTATTAACAACCTATGTGTAAATCTGTCAACAATTTACTACTCCAACAAATAAGTCAGTCAATATGTTCATAAATTAAGTAACTATTGGACCACCAACTTACACGTATAAAACATAAAATACAATTAATACGACCGTTGTTATAATACCTAGTACATTTGCATTAACATTCTATTCAACTAATACTGAAATAAAATTTTATGATGCTATATAAATGATATTTATTATTTTGACCTAACCTTTCTGCCTAGCTTGGCTTGTGATAAAATATTATATAATTATTTTGTTATTTTAGTTTTGAAATCGGTTACAATAAGTTGTTAATTTATTGTTATGTTAGATTATCCTTTAGTTCTTAAAGCTACTAGTCTGCTATAATAAGCGTCGGCGTCGGTTCTTGTAATAAGCGTCGGCGTCGGTTTTTATAAAAAGCGTCGGCATCGGTTTTTATCAAAAACGTCGGCGTCGCTTTTCAAAAATAAGCGTCGGTGTCGGTTTTTTACTAAAGGCGTCGTCATCGGTTTTTATCATAAGCGTCGGCGTCGGTTTTTATAAAAGGCGTCGGTGTCTGTTTTTATAAAAGGCGTTGGTTTCGGTTTTCATACAAGGCGTTGACGTGAGTTTTTTTCATAAGCGTCGGCGTCGGTTTTTATAAAAGGCGTCGGTATCGGTTTTTATAGAAGGCGTCAGGTTCGGTTTTTATAAAAGGCGTCGGTTTCGGTTTTTTTAAAAGGCGTCGACGTTGGTTTTTATCATAAGCGTCGGCGTCGGTTTTTTTAAAAGGCGTCTGTGTCGGTTTTTATAAAAGACGTCAGGTTCGGTTTTTATAAAAAGCGTCGGTTTCGGTTTTTTTACAAGGCGTCGACGTCGGTTTTTACAAATAAGCTTCAGCGTCGGTTACTATAAAAGGCGTCGGTTTCGGTTTTTGCAAAAGGCGTCGGTTTCGGTTTTTATAATAGGCGTCGACGTCGGTTTTTATCATAAGCGTCGGCGCTGGTTTTTATAAAAGGCGTCGACGTCGGGTTTTATCAAAAACGTCGGCGTCGCTTTTCAAAAATAAGCGTCGGTGTCGGTTTTTTATTAAAGCCGTCGGCATCGGTTTTAACAATAAGCTTCAGCGTCGGTTTTTATAAAAGGCGTCGGTTTGGGTTTTAATAAAAGGCGTCGGTTTAGGTTTTTATAAAGGCGTCGGTTTCGTTTTAAATAAAAGGCGTCGGTTTCGTTTTAAATAAAAGGCGTCGGTTTCGGTTTCAATGAAAGGCGTCGACGTCGGTTTTTATCATAAGCGTCTGCGTCGGTTTTTTAAAGGGCATCGGTGTCGGTTACTATAAAAGGCGTCGGTTTCGGTTTTTGCAAAAGGCGTCGGTTTCGGTTTTTATAATAGGCGTCGACGTCGGTTTTTATCATAAGTTTCGGCGTCGGTTTTTATAAAAGGCGTCGACGTCGGTTTTTATCATAAGCGTCGGCGTCGGTTTTTATAAAAGGCGTCGGTGTCGGTTTTTATAAAAGGCGTCGGTTTCGGTTTTCATACAAGGCGTTAACGTGAGTTTTTATAATAGGCGTCGACATCGGTTTTTATCATAAGCGTCGGCGTCGGTTTTTATAAAAGGCGTCGGTGTCGGTTTTTATAAAAGACGTCAGGTTCGGTTTTTATAAAAAGCGTCGGTTTCGGTTTTTTTACAAGGCGTCGACGTCGGTTTTTACAAATAAGCTTCAGCGTCGGTTACTATAAAAGGCGTCGGTTACGGTTTTTGCAAAAGGCGTCGGTTTCGGTTTTTATAATAGGCGTCGACATCGGTTTTTATCATAAGCGTCGGCGTCGGTTTTTATAAAAGGCGTCGGTGTCGGTTTTTATAAAAGGCGTCGGTTTCGGTTTTTTTAAAAGGCGTTGACGTCGGTTTTTATCATAAGCGTCGGCGTCGGTTTTTATAAAAGGCGTCGGTGTCGGTTTTTATAAAAGGCGTCGGCGTCGGTTTTTGTCATAAGCGTCGGCGTCGGTTTTTATAAAAGGCTTCGGCGTCGGTTTTTTTTAAATAAGTTTCGGCGTCGGTTTTTATTAAAGGCGTCGGTTTCTGTTTTTCGGTTTTTCGGTTTTTTTGTCGGTTTTTTATACAAGGTTTATAGAAAAGCCGTCGGCGTCGGTTTTTAAATGTAAGTTTCGGCTTCGGTTTTTATAAAAGGCATCGCTTTCGGTTTTTGTAAAAGGCGTCGACGTCGATTTTTAGTTTTGTCTAACGCTCGAAGCAGTCAAACTGCTTTTCTGAAGTGTTTTTAATGATCGCCTACCTAACTTTTTCAGAAATAATTTTAATTAGGACTAGGTTTTTTTATGACTCATGATTCAAATAGCTTTGGCTATTCCAATTTAAAACTTCAATTGAAAATATTCACACCAATGATATTCTAATAAACAGATATGTTATAAGCGTGCAATCGTGAAGACTCGAAAACGTCCTAATTGGGACGTATTGCCTTTCAACAACAACACTATTTGTCTCTTATTTTCTTATGGCTTTAATCGCGCTATCTCTTTTGTATAATTTTGACTTATAGTGACATGTATGTCAGCTGCCGCTGCTGCGCGGAACACGTTTTTCGATTGTTTTGTATGTGTATAACATATCTGTTTATTAGAATATCATTGATTCACACATAAAAACTTAACTAGATTTCAGGTTAACAGTCGATCTTTTTTTGTCCTTTGTTAATCTGTTATCCGTATCTGTACCCATTGAATAAAATAAAATAATAAACCGGATCCTAAGGCAAATGGTATTGCAAACAAACCCTTATACACATACTTAAGACTTAAGACTAGGGTACTTAGTAACCACGTTACGACGCACGCCTTTAAGTCTAGAACCTAGGTACCTTAGGATAAACACTTGTGCACTTCTCAGGGTATTCAGAGCGTGTAATTAACGAGAATTTCCAGTTACACCCAGTTTATATTTAACTGCCTCGTTGGCCTAGTGGTGCAAAGCGCGACTGCTACGCTAGAGGTCTTGGGTTCGATTCCCGAGTCGACCAAGGTGATTTTGGGTTTTTCTATGAAATTCTCAGTAGCAGGTCGGAGTTTGGATTTGTGCCCGGTAAGTGGCAATAGGCTCGCCCCCTATTACATGGGACCTAAACATATCGGCGAACTGTGGGTGTACATTGGTACAAGTCTGCATACCCCTTCGGGGATACAGGCGTGATGATATGTTATGTGATGTTATGTTTTATCCAGTTTATTTGAAGCTATCAATTAGAATATCTTTGAAGAAAACGCAAATAATGTAGAACTGTTTTAACGGTAGCT
Source organism: Autographa gamma (assembly GCA_905146925.1). Classification (NCBI taxonomy): domain Eukaryota; kingdom Metazoa; phylum Arthropoda; class Insecta; order Lepidoptera; family Noctuidae; genus Autographa; species Autographa gamma. Next base: position 3,075,352 of record LR989875.1, read on the forward strand.
TGGATTTCTTTTGATTATGAATACTATGTAATTGCTTGGATACAAAGGCCTCTTCTCGGAAAATTGTTTTCGTTGATATTCTTTTGTTTTTTATTGATGAATTGTTGTTCTAGAAGGTTTATATTTTGTTTCTTATAAAATAAAAGTAATTATGTGCACTAAATATCAGCGTATCATTAGCATATAAGGGCGCAAACAAGCTTTTATGAACAATCACCATCTACAGTCTACAATATGAGAGCATTTTTTGAAGTAGATGAAAATAATCAAAACTGTCGGGAAATAAACTGAAATAATTGATAGAAAATAAATAAAAGGCGATCAATTCTTCAGCAGCAAATAATTCCACCATTTTGATGTCAGTAGTCAGTAGTTGTCAATAGTCAGTTAAACAATAACTTTTAAACTATCGCGCTGCATGTTTATAAGGTGGTCGCAAGCAGACTTGTTGCAACCACGGCCTGGGTAACTCGGTCAAAACTTACAAGTTACAAGCCCTAAAGGTATTTATGCATGTACGCGCTAATCCCTGTTCTATAATATTACTAAAGGCAGTTGAAAAACACTTTATAAAAAACTAGCTGTGCCCCGCGGTTTCACCCGCGTTAATACCTAATTCCTATGGATCCCTAACTTTTTTGCTAATATAGCCTATATTAACCGCAGATAGTGTAGCTTCCCAACAGTTAAAGAATTTTTCAAATCGGTCAAGTAGTTTCAGTGCCTATTCAATTCAAACAAACAATCAAATCTTTCCTCTTTATAATATTAGTATAGATGATAACTCCTTGGTAAAATTATCTATCACTATAAAACAAAGACTGCAAGTAAAATGAAGTGCTATAGAACCTTTTCTAAACAAGGGTCCGTAAATAAAGTATGACCCTGATATTAGTATAGGCCTGTTGGAAAAAAGGATTTTTGGAGGTTTACCCCTAGTTTTAAATAACAATACCTGTATTGGTTTTCTGAAGAGAGATTGGACAATAAGTTATAGAAACAATGTGGCAATATACAGGTATATAGCAGAAGACCAAGTCTGTACAAGGTACTTGTATTTTAAAGTTAATCTGTGATGGTTTAGAAGATAATATATAAAGAGATGAATTGGACTGTTTATTTTAAGATTTTCTTTAATATGTATGAACAGGGTTTAATCAAATCTTCGAATTGATAATTTCATGATTCTCATGAATAGTAGTATTGCTCTTTACATGAAATAGAGTCATTTCATGATATGGTTGTATAAGACACTTTCTGATGGCCGATTGAGATGAAATTTTGCAATTCTAGTAAGTAAATAAATAAGTAACTGGTAAGTTCAGTGTCGATTCTTTGAAATTATAAAAACAAGGAGCAGAATTCTTTGTCATGGAAGTTTTATTTAAATTCATAAGAATACTTGGAATATAATAAGCTTTTACAATGAATATTATTTTTTAAACTTCTGGATAACATGAAGGTTTCTTAAAATTGGAATATTTGAGATTACTGTAATATATCTGTATAGCGACATCGCTTTCAGAAATGAAGTTTTTTATGGATATGGCTTGGAACGTAAATATTTTTAGCTCAAAAGAAATTGCTCATGTTATATATTATTATGAACACTTATAAATGTGGTTTAGGTTGCTCGTGTGACTTTATCTTTTTTCGTGTTTATGTAATTTTGCGAAGGTCGTCTGAAAGACATTTCGTTGGTAAAGCTACTTCAGTACTTATTGTGGATTAGAAAAAAAATCCCATTGTAATAGTAAAAGTTAAGTCATTACAATTCTAACAACGAGTCTTATTATCGGATATTATTACCCAGTAAAATGTGTACTGAAGGTCAGATAGACAATCGCTACATGTAAACTACGGTATTCAGCTGTATCTGCTATGACTGGTAGCCGACCCCAACATAGTTTGAAAAATGGCTGACATACTATATTCACAAATATAAAATATTTTCTTTTATGTTAATTATCACATCGGTCCACACCTTCCTAAATAAAGCGCATATTTAAATACCCTTTGTACTTTAAACCGAATGAAAATGTTCAGTAAATATTAAATAATCAACGAAATTACGTACAATAGTGACCTGACGCCGTACCATGAGCTCTTAAAGCAGTATTGTTGCGGTTGTGGGAGCGAGACGGCGCACTACACTGCGCATAGCGCTGTCCCGCTTACTCAACCGCAATATACCTACTTTAAGCCTTCATGGTACGGCCCCTGTCATTGCGATAATAAGCTTTACATAAGTTATTTAACGTCAGAAATGGCGTCAAAGAGAAATTCGTTTTATTCCTGATAAATTAAATGCAAGGAATTTTGACAGCGATCGACTCCCTTTTGTTTGTTAAAGCTTTTATTTAAATTGAAATGTATGAAATAAATTAATGCGGACAACATCACAGTCATAGTTCTGAACTCAAAGTAAGTACCGAAAGCACTTGTATTATGGAATTCAGAGACAACAATGACGGTACCAAAAGCGGCCAGATCAGGGAAAATGTAGCAAAGTGATTGACACTGACTCGACGGGGAATCGAATCCGCGACATAACGACCTGGCAATGAGTAAGTCACTCTGTGTGTCGTATGTACGTAAAATGTATGTTTACTTAGATAAAATCTATTTTTTTAATGTTTTATTATTATGATACTTTTGATCCATTCTGATAATGGAACTAGGAGTTTGCCATAGGAACTCTGTAACGAAACAACGCAATCCAACTGTGTTTGGGCTTGTTTGATATGTCAAAACCTGGACTCTGATCCTAACTGATTTAAACCCCCAGTTCGCTTTATAGAAAACGTATTGATTGGATAAATATTGACCAGTTCGTTATTACGCCAATCGAATACCTATTTGACTACCACAACACATTATACTAGGCAATACAGTATCCTACAGAGATTCTCATCAATATGGTGACATTTATATAATCTGGTATTTAAAACATGATCAAATCTCGTCCTATTTGAGACCTTTGACTTAGACTAGTATTTAGTATTACTATTACATAAATTTGCGACATAGCATCATAGTTGCGTATCCCACGACCTGCATTGATCCGGCGTGGGTAGAGCCGTTTAATATATATGTTAATCCCTTTTATACTATTTTATGTTTACATTTAGTCACGGCTCATTATTTAAGATCAAGCTTCCTCAAATACGTGTTGCGAGGTAGTTGTATTATTCCCTATAAGTATAATAATAATAATATAAAAGTATATACATAATATGAGTACCTAAGCGCTCGTTGTCATTATTATTGGGTTATATTTTTAATAACTATAGCATCTTAAACAACATCCAGAACGAGATGTCGGGACGAACTTGACTCCTTTTCAGCATTATGGACAACAGCTCAGATCCGGGAGAATTGGAAGAATGAAAGGGAGGCCTTTGACCTCAAAAGGCATCAAAGACCACTACAGACAGAAAACAAATTCATGACTTACATTTTGCTCTTGTAGAAGAAGATCTGCTGGCCCGAGGTGGCGCAGGACTAGGTTGTAGAAAAGAATTTGAGACAGCTCTTTGCCCAGCAGTGAGACAGTAGGCTAGAATAAAAACCACATGTTACCTTGTAATACAGAATACTAAGCTTTGAAACAAAGTTGAGAAAATTATATAATTATCATAAATCTGTAATCGTTTGAGCTCTGTGAGTAAGCCTGGTTAATAATTATTATACCTTCTCTGTAATTAAGAGACCTTTACAGAAGTGAGACGATTACATATAGCTCCTATTACATATATATGATTACCGTATGTATGTAATACGAGCCATGCTAAGCGCGTCTGCTGCGCTAGAGGTCTTGGGTTCGATTCCCAAGTCGATCAAGGTGTTACTGGGTTTTTCTATGAACTTCTCAGTAGCAGGCCGGAGTTTGGATTTGTGTCCGGTTAGTGGCAATAGGCTCGCCCCCCATTACGTGGGACCTAAACATATCGGCGAACTGTGGGTGTACATTGGTACACCTCTGCCTAACCCTTCGGGGATACAGGCGTGATGATATGTTATGTAATGTTTATGGTTACCATACAGATTTGTTTACAAAACATCATCCAATATCAAGTCATAAGTACTTCACTAATTAAGTAAAGACAATTAATGTCTATTGCTGATAGCAAGTCAATTTCCTTCAAATCCAGACCAGAGGCTATCTAGCACAATCTGAATACATTCATCAAATGTTTACAAACAATAACACAGACAATTTTGAACTCTAATCCGTTGGGATAAGACTGTTATTACACGTTGATAACTTTGTTTTCCTTAAGGCTTTGCGAACACCTACGTGATGTCAAAGTTCCTATCATTTGCGTGAAATTAATAAAGACCTTGGTTCTTGTTAAAGGATTTTCAACTGTTTTCGTGTGGGAATAAGGTATAGTTTCCTTTGGTTTGTGTATTTAAGCGTAGGTGTTAGTTTTAGGTTATTCGTAATACCTAGATAAGATTGTTTATAGATTTAATATCTTGTTTCGATGTTAATTGAATCGTGTTCTGCTAATGGTGGTCGTATGTTTACATTTTGCTATGAGAATATTTGTTTAGGGAATAGAAATATGAATATTATCTAGATGTTAATATTAAAGACTGCCGGCAGTGGTTTTATTAAGTAGTAAGACTGAAATTCGCAATAAAGTAATTTTGCGATCGACAAACAAACATTCGTAGTTATATATTTAATTGACTTTTATAGAAAAGGGATTTTCTGATTTCCAATACAAAATGGAAATATATTTTTGCCTGTGGTAGAAATTAGAAGTAATTGTCTATTTTTTTAAAGACGTACGTTTTAACGCAAGTATCCTATTGTATCTTCCTGAAGTGGTAATTTTGTTTAGTTATAAAAAGGAACAAGACAGACAGACATTCAGAAGCTCCTTTCATAATATTAGTATGAGTATTATGAGTCAGAGGCAATATCAGTAGCCATTTACAAAACAAATTAATTTCCCCAATAATAAATAACTATAATCTCTAAACAAACATAACATGCTGTAGACAATATGAAGTCATGACATTGTCACAATGTGTCTTAACTGAGATAAAGTTAGTTAATAAATAACTTCAAGTTAGTCACGTTTTAGATTAGAACTGGATTTGTTAGATAAGCAACACGGGTAGCTTGATACGGCCTTGATGATTTAGTTAGACAGAACTGTGGTAAACAAGACCTAGTATATACCGTAGCTATATATACTTACCTATAGGCTAAACCGCAAATTATACTATGTTGGTGAGAGAATCTTTATACCAACGAGGTTGCATTTGAAACTATAGAGTGAGCCTATCAGAGTTTAAACCGTAAGCACTAGTGTGAACAAGTTTTGTCGCGAATTATGTATGAAGATGGAGCTTGCCGTTTTAAAAAATCTATCTGAAACACTAATATTATCCTAACAATGTCAAAACCATCGATATTTTCTTATATAAGTTTCTCGTTGCGATAAAATTAACTTAAATGAAAAACGAAATGTACTAGGTTCAGACTAAAAACTGCTCTCGCTTGGCACAAGGGGAACCTAACGATAGTAGCAGTCTATGCATATCATACGTCGATGCTTTATACCAATATCTATAAGTTTAATTGATTGGACCAAGATATGAAAAACATTAAAGAAAAACATACCCATTCTGATGTATACCTCAAAGATCAAGAAGAAAATATTCGGTCCACAAGTGAATATAATGTCGCATAACATACATACCAAAAACTACCGATTTGAGAACCTAACTTTTTTGAAGTCGGTTCAAAACAGAGTCTTAAAACTTATCAAGTTACACCATTTATAATTCAAGAACAGTCGGATATATTTTTTTTATATTCGATTTTTGGTATTCGTCTTTGCCTCGAATAACATAATAATTATAAAAAAAAAAAACACGGGAACGAGCTATTATTTCATAATTTGACAAATTATTATAATTTCCTTTTAAAACCTAATGTATTGATCCAGTGACATAATATGCAAAAATAACGATACGATGAAAATGTATCGGGAATGAACCCAAAAAAGTTTAAATACTTAGTATAAAATACTGCGATAAGTAAGATACTTTTATAAGCAGTATCTTAACAAAATAGATACTTTACCAGAAGTGTGTTTACATATCAAGCCGACTGTGTAAACATAATGTATTCCGAAGTACTTAGTTTTTACGAACAACAATATACTTTTTGTACAGCGACATATTTTTTTGGGGTTCCCTAGGTAAGCATAGAAAATGCACATTGTTATACATGTGTACCCATCTCACACTATTTATACCTATATTAAAAAAATATAACAACATTGTTTTAAAGAGGTAATACAGAGGTTGTTTCTGTAGCTTTAACAATGTAACTACTTCGGAATTAAAATATAAAAATAATCTAACCTGGTGTGCTATTTCGTGGACCACAATTTAAGCAACCCACAAACATTCGGTTTTGTCCATATTATCATCGTCTAAATCCAATTTGTGTGTTGTTCTACTCAAGACATAATAAAAATGTATCACGTACCAATATAAAGCGTTCAAAGAACCGTATTTAAAACCACTTCCTTGACTCACTTCATTATAATTTCATATACAATGTACGGAACCCCTTGCCTGCAAGCGACTCGCACTTGTCAAGTTTTTACGACGTTTCCAACCCTTGATATATTGTCTGCTGTATCGCCTGTCATGGTTTTAGACCTGTGACGTCACGTGCGACAACGGTGCGGTTACGCTGCGGTAGCGGTGCGGTAGCGCTGCGTGTGTATAGCGTCAGCTAAATAGATAGTGCGAGAAAACATATAACGAACATGTTTTTGTTTCAAAAAGAAAATGATTTGAATGGATTTTTAATTTAAAATACTTGTTTTTTTAAATAATCTATCATTGATTTTATTTGGACGAAGCTACTTATAAGCTCAGTGGGAATATTCAAATAAGAGCTAAAGTAAATAAGTTGAAGAATGTATTATTTGTTTGAACTTATCTCTGAAACTGATTAACGGATTAAAAAACGATCGTATACAATTTACTTAACATACAGGTAGGCTATTTGCTTAACATCACTTTAATCGCCTCACTTTAATTCCCGAGTCGACCAAGGTGTTATTGGGTTTTTCATTGAAATTCTCAGTAGCAGGTCGGAGTTTGAATTTGTGCCCGGTTAGTGGCAATAGGCTCGCCCCCTATTATATGGGACTTAAACATATCAGCGAACTGTGGGTGTACATTGGTACGCCTCTGCTTACCCCATCGGGGATACAGGCGTGATGATATGTATGTATGTATGTAAGTTTATTAACAAATCTGGTTAAGTAAAACAATTTCTAGATGTTTTAAGTCTTCTAAAATGTATATTTTGTTCATCTTCAAATCTGTTTCAAGTAAAATACTCATACAGAGTAGATAACCAAACAAAATGTTTACTAAAAGCTTCTCAGTTGGCTTTTTATTCATACACTGCTTAACTCAAACTCCTTGATTTATATAGTAAAATACATTGCTTAAGATACTAAGAACGAATAAAATTGAAGAAAGTGGTTTCTCTACGGAATCCAGATTAATTCTTGAAGATATACATGTTTTAGGGTTCTAAGGGTGTGCTCTTACATGTAAAAACATACATTTATTTGTTATTTAGATAGGGATAACAAACAGCAGTATATTAAATATTATGACATAGCATATCAGTAAAATTAACAAATAATAATATTCCGGGACATCTCACACACGGTTGTCTGATCCCAAGCTAAGCAGAGCTTGTGTTATGGTAACCAGACAACTGATAAACATACTTAGATATTTCTAAATACATACATATTATAGATAAATTACACACAGACACACATTACAAATATCCTAATCACGAGGTTATCCACAGATTACAATACAGAAGAACTAGCTATTAAATAACTATCTTAAAAGAGCTTAACCATAAAACTAGCTATTAACGTTAAGTTATTATCCACTGTCAAGACGAACGCCATCTCAGTCTGCCCGTGACCATGATACCTGCAAAGGTGTCGAAACGTCGGGACCTAAAATCTAAATACAAACCGCGAAAAAATCCGTAAAAAGTAGTTTTATTTCACTAGCTATTAATTCAAACATCGGAGTCCAGGCTTTTTAATGTATTAGTGATTTCTATATTAAATTTCGTTTTGCTGAGAAACATAAATATTTGACACATACTTATTGCAATTATTTACCAATTTTCATACTACAGAGTTTGAATTCAACTACAGTGTTCATAATTTTTGTGAACATAGATTTTTTAATATCAACTGGACCAAAGAAAAAAATAGGAACGTAAGAGAGGCTATTAAAGAAAGAAAATAAACCAATCCACAACATTCGAAGTAACTAAAATGACGAAAATATTTTAAGCGGGATTTTTACAAATTTCCCAAAAGATGTCATTGATACCCTCTTCTACCCATTTCAATTATTTCCAGTTAAATTTACTAAAATCATCATCATCTCCCACGCCTTTTCCCAACTATGTTGGGGTCGGCTACTAGTCTTACCGGATTCAACTGAAAACTGTATTTTACATGGAGCCTACCTGACCACAACCCATTTTACTGGGAAACACAGTATCCCATGGTAACACTGGTTGTCAGAATTAACGTAACGACTGCCAAAGATCTCTTTTTGAAATGTAACAACGTGTACATTCCTATTCACAAGTAAGCACCTATGATACAAGTGATTTCACCTTACTTCCAAAATCTCCCGAAATGTAAGCAAAAAGGCCTATATTCTTATTCCTCACACAAAATAAAGGCTCGGCTTAAACCGTCAATGTGTTCTCGTCTTTACTTTCGGCTTACATTGACAGATCCTCGAAGACAGCCTATATCGTAGGCTTCACGCTAATACTGTGAGGGCAGACTCCACCAAAGCGGAGATGAGCTGAGCGGAGCGGAGCTGTGGGCCTGAATAACGAATACTATAATATGTATCCCGAGACTGCCTCGTTGGCCTAGCGGTGGTAAGCGCGACTGCTACGCTAGAGGTCTTGGGTTCAATTCCTAAGTCGACCAAGGTGTTATCGGGTTTTTCTATGAAATTCTCAGTAGCAGGTAGGAGTTTGGATTTGTACCCGGACCTAAACATACCGGCGAACTGTAGGTGTACATTTGTACACTTCTGCCTAACCCTTTGGGGATACAGGCGTGATGGTATGTATGTGTGTTTTGATACTATTATTACGACACAACTAGTTCATACTAGTGCTTACGATTCAGACCCTAATAGACACTGTAGTTTCTTATCTTTTCTTTAAGGGCGTAAATAACGAACTCCTATAGGTAATTTAAGAAACTTCTCCGCAACGCTCTGCTCGTCTTCGCTTTGGTGGAGTCCACCCCTAATACCCTTTCCTCGTTTCTCCATTGTTTTATATTGGCGACAATCCGTGTAAGGCCAATTACGATAAATTACCTCGTGTGTAGATTTTCAGGGAATTCTCTTGGTTAAATATTTGATGAAGTTTATAAGGAAGATGAATGTTTGACAGAGTTGTAGAAGGCTTTTGACTATTGGATGTGTATTGAATTTTAGGAAATCCTAATTTTCAAAATTTTCCGGTTAAGTTTTTGACTTGTTTTGAGAATCTCATTGAGAATCTTAAGTCTTGTCTGACAGAGACCACTTAGGGACAACTTAAAAATGTGTGACTTTTGAGCTATAATATTTATTTCTCATGAACCTACCACTAACATTACAGGTACAAATCTAATTCGTTAATGTTAAAAAGTGGACACATCCAACGTGATTTACACAAGTGTTTATACCTTTATAAGACTACCGTTATATAAAAACAAACGCATTTGTCTTATAACTAGAAAATCCACAAGTAGAAAGTACAGACACGTTTTGTTGGAAATCTGAGCTACGATCGTAGAGCAGGGACGCTCAACACTTTTATAAATCGAAACAACATATATTTTTATTATTTATTGCGCGTTAATGCAAGGAAAACGAATAATTGTGATGAAATACAAATATTGCTATAATATAAAAAAAAAAAATGTAATACACAGGCAGGACCTGAGAGTAAATATTTAAAAAAATATCAGTTTGTTTTTAGCTATATACTTAGAGATCGTAAATTATAACTATTTTAAAAGTACGTTTTAACGGTCACAAAACAAAGTATATGTTTGTGACAGTTATGTGCATTAAAGAAAGTTTATTGATTAAGTTTAAAGAATAAAAGAAAATAAAGGTATACCTAATGTTTATTAACGATCCATCGCTATACCGTAAAAGCAAACTCAATTTAGTTTTTATTTTCTTTTAGTCTCAGCATCAACAAAAGGTTGACAACAGCTGATCTAGACAAGCCACTCATCCTTACATAGTGCTGACCTAAATATTTACAGTTTCTTGTTATATCGCGCTCCTTATACCATACGGGTCAGTAGAAGTGGCAGCTTTATAAATATGAGTTATTTGTTAATTGGATTACTAAAGTCTTGAATGTTGTCTATTGCATAAACTTTGAGATATAAGGTAATTAAGAGAAGGAAGATATTTGTAGGTACAAATTAGTTCTTAGTTTAAAAAGGGGACTGTCTTACTACACTTTCTATGTTCATCCGTCTGTCTGTCACTAGGCTGATTCTCAAGAACTGCGATAGGTAGACAACTGATTTTTTTACTACTTATGTTATGTTATGTTATTGCCGCTATAACAACAAATAAAATTAAAATATAATAAAACCAGGGAGTCTCTCATATAAGGTGGTACGGAACCTTACGTGCATGAGACTGATTCGCACTTTGGCGGTTTTTAATAACGAGACGTGCACTGCGTTTACTGGTCTTGCTTGCATCTCAAGCCCTAAATAGCTTATAACCGTCCTGAGAAGTGGACTAAATTTTTCATATCTGACCGGTGTTAGTTTTGGAGATTAGAAAACAAAACACTATTTAGATTAAAACGTACTAACTGAGTTTATAACAATGCCAATTCATTAGATGCTATTTATTATAATACGTATGTTACGTAGACATTATCTAAAACCTTTTTTGAACACAAAATAAATAATATTTGACCTTATCACTAAATAAGTGTCGTGTCTCAATCTGACACATCTTACATAAAATATCTGATGAAGACACCTACCATGAACTCAAAATAACTAAACTTGTAACTATATTTAAAATATGTTCAGTAACCATTGCGTACTTCAACAGGATATGCCTACGTTCATAACGGTTCTAGCCAGCTATGTATAACAAATAAAAGTTGAAGAAATATTTCACGTATATTTTTGTAGTTCCATAGTAGGGGATGGATTTTGTCACGTTCCTTTTAGTATGAGAATGTATTCTATTTCTTCATATACTTATTTCTAGCTAGTCTATTTGTGACCTAGAATCTGGTTACTGAAGAAATGGTTTGCGATTTATGGTACTATCTAATATAATTGACCATCAAAAAGGTCTACCTAGCCCATCTTTACATGCTGTAAAATTAAATCACTTCCTGTATCTGTTTGCTTAGATCTTTTAAACTACTCTACAGATTTGAATGCATACAAACCATCACGCCTGTATCCCCGAAGGGTTTGGGAGAGGTGTACCAATGCAAACCCACAGTTCGCCGATATGTTTCGGTCCAATGTAATAGGGGGCGAGCCTATTGCCACTAAACGGGCACAAATCCCAATTCTGACTGCTACTGAGAATTTCATAGATAAATGCATTTTTCAGCAATAAATAAATAAAATTATTCAAGGGTAGTTTTATAATGTATAATTCATGCATATTTTAATCAAGAAAAATTGAGAAATTCCGTGTACTGTGCGAAGCTGGTGTAGGTCGCTAGTTTTAATACAATATAGTGATTTTTTGTTTTTAACCCTGAAATTCAAGTTACGATTCTATGTATCTCTGTGTTAATTTAATTATCCTACAAGAGAAACATTTTTTTTTACTTACATATTTATTTATCTATATTTGTATTTATGATTATAAGTGTTTTTGTAACCAACCCATAACCCTCTGTGGTCTGATAAATAAATTTTGAATTATTATTATTTTCTTTTTTAACAAATAATTACTTTACTGCAAAACTAGGGATATTTAAATTAATGCCTTCCCATTACACTATAAGCCTCATTCTGAAACCTTAAAGGTCAAAGCCAATCGGAATAATTTAAACCGGGAAGGGATTTCTCGGTTTATATATAATTGATGGGTTTCTGAAGGTTTGTTTATAGGAAATATTATTATTAAATGATTTAGTTTGAACCGTATTTTGGTCAAAGGTTAACTACACAGTTGGTGTTATGCATTGTTAGTTTATCTATTGATATTATATTAAAATGAAGCTATCGTAAAATATGCTGAAGTGGTAATTAATAGAAATTAAGTGATACTCTATGCTAATATTTTTGTAAGAATTTAAAAAATGTAGCGCAAAATGTTTTCACCCGTAACCTTTTTACATAAAAGTTATCGAAACGACAAATATTAAATAAATTATATTTAATAAAACTTTTATAAAACCCCTGATTTAAAAGCCCTTAGAAATCCTCATTATATTGCAAAATATAAAAAACATACATATGTTGAAATTTAAATAACTTACTTACTTTAAATCCATTTCATTAAACTTGCACATTTTATATTCACTCACAATTCCTGTATAAAAATTTACATCACTAATTCCTAAGCTAATTCTAGCTACCCTAACTAAAGATACAAGAAATACATGTGTTCTAAGCTTAATGGCTGCATTGAAAACATCCTTGGATTACAGAGACACTGTATTTTGTTACCATAACGAGAAAAGTCAATATCCTTGTGTAGTATACAAAGCTTTGCGATTATAAGCTATGTTTTATAGCTAGTCGCATATAGGATATTGTGTTATCCAGTGAAATGGGTTGTGGAGGCAATCGCTTCATGGAAAATAAAGTATACTGTAAGAAAAGGTGGGAATCATAAGCTGTGTTTTAATTGAAGATATTTTTTGAAATGTTTTTCTTGTTTGTGTGTATTCAAGCTATTTATAGTTCTGGGCTTTTAAATAATAAATAAATAATAATTATTATCACTCTCAAAATTGAGAGGAATGTAATTATACACTCAATCTAAACTACATCTTAAGGCTTTGGTGGTGTGGTATAGGTGAAGCGTACCTACATACATATACTCAAAAAACATAGCTCTCTTCTTTCTTGACCTTTTTTTTGTTGGTAGAGATCTTTGCAGTTAGCCTGAGCGCAGGCTTTGACTGCTTCACCGGACTTCTCTTTCTTGACCTACTTTAAATTAAAACACTTGACTGTTTGACTACTATAACTGATCTTTAACAAATGTATGTCTCAGTAGGAAATGTATTTCATAGAAGGAATTGTACCTTTGTCTTAGGAATATATGCCTTAACCCCAACATACAGGGTAATCTTCCCTTTGTTTATACACCGTGAAAATTGAATGGTTGTTTTCGCGCGGCAGGACGATTACCCATCAGTAGTACTATCGAAATACAAAGTTTAACTTAAAAAACATAATGTTTTTTTTTTCAAATCATTAAAAAAGTATTCATAAACTCGAAAGAGCGATAATCAATAGTAGTTCACTCACTAGAGATCACGTAGGCACCTGTAGGTAACACGAAACGCACACGCCGCCGCCACGTGTTGTCGGCAAACTTACAAAGAAAGAATCAATAATAAATGTTCAGAGGAAAATAAGCTCTCGGTCATGGTGATACGGTATAAATTAGCTTGCATGCACGCGGCAAGCGCCGAAACACAATATAATGCCGCCAAATGTTGCGCTCTGTGCCTACGGCTTAGTACCTATTACTTATTAGTTAGTGTTCTGTGCGCGAGAGTCGATGACGTCAAGTGATGAATGTGCGATGAAAGTGCTCAACACAGAAGGACTGCATCCTTATCATTTTATTTTCGTGGCGGGCCACAGCCTTGGCCTCCGAGGAGCCCGGCCTTGACTCCCTTGGACTTTTATTTGTGGCTTGAGCTCAAGAACTTGGTGTATCGTGAGGAACACCAAACACGCGACTCTTTGCGATAAGTGCGATAGTGGACGCTTTTAATATCGTGAGACGTGACAGAGACACTTTAATGAAACTGAAAGACAATCAGTTAAAACGTGTTCGTTTGTGCATTGAACGTAGTGGTTTACATTTCGAACAATTACTCCGCTACCGTTAAGTGTAAGTACTCGTACTTTGTAAATAAACATTTAAAAGTAGGTTAGGTAATCAAAATCATTGTAAATAAGTTGATTCCATTTTTAAATACCTACGCCTTAAATACTTAATTATCAAATTCCGACTTTTTTTAAAGATACCTATTTTGATTTTTTAAGTATTTATGACGATCCTAAGCCCGTAAAAGTTTGAAGCGAAAATTTGAATTACTTATTGGTTTTGTGTTTTATTAAATCACGAGTAGCGATCAGCTGATATACACGCGAAGTGCAACGACCGCGCGGCGTTCGGGGTAACCGCGCGCCCGCCCGCGTAGGTATAGCGCGATGTATTACTACTTGTTGAAGTCACTTTCGAGTTTTGTTTATAACAATTGTTAATCCGCCATTTATTGAGTCTAATTTTTTTTATATATATTAATCGATTGTATGACCGATACAAACTCATTTCGCTTCGGAAAAACAACGACCTAATATTCACGCTGTATATTGTATCCTACTTCTCAGTCTAGATTTGTGCTAGCTTAGGCAGGCACAGTTAGTGTTTGTGATGACAATGCGATTTAAGATGTACGTTATACGTGCTTGACTGTTATTATAGTCAAGTTTAATACTAATAAAAGACCTGGGCATGAGAATCACGGATACATTCAGAGCTGTTATTTTTTGAAAATTGAAACAAGCTGGCGTTGGAAATAAGGATCATAAAGTCGAAATACCTTTAAAGCCCAACGCACTATGTTCATCATACAATAAATAAACTTATATTATGTAAAAACATGGAAAAAGCTACAACGAACATTACATGAAAAAACAGTACTGTTTTAAACAATACTTCATTGTACCTTCTTATTTACATGAATACTTCTTTTAATCTATCGAGTGGATGATGATCGGTCAGAATAAAATGTATTAAATAGCAATTTGTACACAGTGTGAAATACCGACACACAAATAAAGACAAACAATATCTCTCACATACATTTTCACTCAAAAATAAACCTATTTTTAGACCTTCTATTTTAAAACTAGGTAAAGTCCGTTCGTAAACGCCTGTAAATGGTTTAACGTGAACAAAAAACTTTTCTCTTTGACTTAAAGGAACTCAACGCGCTTGTCCGTTTAGTCAATAGTCTTTTTACATAGCTGACGGAAAAACTATTCTGCACTTAAATTAGTGCATACTGACATACGAAGCGATGGTTTTTTTTTTTGTTTAATTTTTAATCATTTTCTTTGTATTTGTTCTGTATGTGTTAAATATTTTTTGTCTGTTGTGTGTCTAAAACTTATAAATAACTGCAAGAGGCTTAAAAACTGATCCGATTTTCATGCCTGTCAACATGTGAATGAAAAAACAGATGATATAGAATTTGCGAGACGAAAAGGGATAGAAATAGATGAAAATAATTGAGGCAGCGCGGGATAAGGTACTATGGAAGGAATTGGGGTAGGCGTTTGCCGGACTTTGCCCAGCAGTGGGACAGTATTGACTAAGAAAAAAAAAAGACAGTTGAGGGTAGGTATTTAATGCCTCATTTTTTACGACCTATTGCGATATCTTCCTCATTTTTTGCATATACATGTCATAGACTGTAAGATACTTGTATAGCGTCATTTAAATAGCAAGCTTTAAAATATCATAGCTTACCATACTCCACTGGCTTTAGTATTACCATGTAACATTCTAGTTTAGCCATTTGGCCCAAATTCTATTTCCTGTTAGAATCCCTAGTTTATTGGCAATAATATCGGCCTAATGGCCTATTCCGATGATAGGATATAATCTCACTGGCCTGGACCTGATTATAGTGCCTTCGTTCAATTGGGAGTGAACAAAAGAGTATTGATTAAAGTCATTCGTTCAATGTAATGAAGCTGTGTTTGTGTGAACCGGTTTTGTATGAATGTTTATCTTGTTTCATTCATAATTCACGAGCACGAGGTTGCAGGTTCGAACCCGGGCAAGTACCAATGTAATTTTTCAAAGTTATATGTACTTTCTTAATTATTCTAAGGCACTTCTGACTAACGGTGAAGGAAAACATCGTGAGAAACCTGGATTCCAAAATTGGGATCTTAAACCGAGAATCCGCAGAGAGCAAGCGTGGTGATCAATGCTCGCGCCTTCTCTATATGGGAAGAGGCCCAGCAGTGGGACATTTAAAGGCTGGGATTATTTTATTCATAATTCGTGTTATTATTTAGTTTAGTTATAAAAGCCTTCAAAGGAGTTAACTCTCACCTTTCCCACGCGAAACAAAGTAGTTTTTTTTAACCTTTTTTTTGCTATAAATAAATAAACAAAAAATTAAGCTTAAAATAAAAATTTTGACTTCAATTTGATATGACTATTAATGTAAATAAATATCGCAAAAAGGCAATTTAGTAAATTTTGTGAATATATTTTATCCCGTTTGCATAAAATTTGTAATCAATTATACACCTATATTTATTATTAAAGCATCAATTTTCGTTAGCATATATATTGTGGGTGTACATAGGTACACCTCTGCCTACCCCTTTGGGGATACAGGCGTGATGATATGTATGTTATAAATACTCTCATGGAGTATTTATAAGTGAGGCCTCATTTTTTGCAAGTTTAATATAAATCACGCGAAATCAATAAGAATATCCAACTAGGTCTTTAAATGTCACCTAGTGGCCCTCATAAAAATATTGGTAGAAAATAAATCAGAATTTTCTATTGAATTACTTTAAGGGTGCTAAGGTCAGAAAATATTGACGTCTTATGAATTTTATAAGATGAAAATATTATATCAAAATTATTGATTTTGGACTTTGACGGGGTTAAATATTTTATTAAGTGTTTACTTTTTTATTGACAGTTTTGTAGACTGATGAATACTTTACTAGAAAGAAAAAAATGCTGTGATATTACATTTTTGTTTAGAAATGATAAAAATTATGTTATTTTTACTTAATTATTTACAATTGGCCAACGAAAACGCAGTCAATGAGGCCAATTACTGGTGTCGATGGTTTTCTATAATTACTCTGTTAAGTAGCACCTTCTTTATGCAGAACTAAATATAGATAGTGCACAATTATTGCCCCGTATAATAGAAAAATTCTACCTCAAATAATCTCCATATAATTAAAAACACAATATTTCAACATTAAATAATAACACAATGTTATTATATCTGAACATAGATTTAAGTGTATTTATAATGTTTCAACTCATCCTTTAATGTCTGTATGGCTTTGAACAATTAATTATTATTATTATTATTGTTTATTATTATTAACGACTAATAAGCTACCACATCATGTAAACACAAACAAACAAGAATAATTAAATATTGGCATTAGCTTGCAATGGCCACCAAAACTAAATGTAACAATATCATGAAAACTCAAACAAACATTATTTAATTTATATTCATAGTTATGAAAGCAACATAAAATTAAATTTTATGGACGTCAAGCTTGTAGTATGCTAAAATTAAACTAATTTTAGACTACATTTAGGTTGCCTACGTAATAATAGAAGTCTAGATTTATAGTTAGGTTCCTACGCGTTTTAATTTAGATTTCGGTTGAAATTTGCGTTATAAGTAAGTTGTTATTCAATGGTAATTAATTCTCGTCTGGGCTGAAGAAGATGGCGGGATGAGCTAGACTCTTTACATAATATAATAATTGATTCAAGACAGAACTAACCTTGCTGCGATCAGAAACGTCAAAAGTGGTTTTATTATAGTTTTTGTATAGTAAACCCCGAATATCGAAAATCAATTTCTGAAATGCCTATCCATCTCTAATTTACATATAAAGAGACGGAGACAGTTTCAGAAATAAAGAGAATACCTGAAAACAGGGAAGTTCTTAAGTATTAATTAGTATTTAATATATATATAAAAATATTTTGACAGGCCTGTTGGTCTAGTGGTTAGAGACCCTGACTGCTATACCGGAGGTCGTGGGTTCGATTCCCACCCGGGACAAATGTTTGTGTGATGACAAGATCATTAGTGTGTCTGGGTGTAATCTATCTATAATATGTATGTATTAAGAAATATATAAGTATGTTTATCAGTTGTCTGGTTACCATAACACAAGCTCTGCTTAGCTTGGGATCAGACAACCGTGTGTGAGATGTCCCGGAATATTATTATTATTTAACCACACAGATTCTGAAAGGTTGATAAAAACTAAAATGTTAAATGCTGAGATTGGTTGTTAAGAATTAGCTAAACTTATCACAGTCATGATCAGTAGATTCCACAATACGCCTTTCGAAACCGGAGGTTAGTGATAGATAGTGATTTGCTCTGGCTGGAGGCCTTAAGGTCCTCGCTATAAGTCCGGTGAAGCAGTCAAAGCCTGCGCTCAGGCTAACTGCAAAGATCTCTACCAAAAAAAATATGTTTTTAAGATTAAATGGTGATAATCACCTTTTTTTTCCTTTTCCCTTTTCTTGTTACTTTGCCCAGTTTAAAGGTACCGTAACGTTTCAGTTACCCCACATTTTATGAACGAAATAACTAACCAGTCTCACTCAATTTTATTACTGCCGATAAATAATGCCATAATAAATGTACAAAACAGAAATATAAAACATAAAAATACATCAATAATTGCGGCTTTAAGTACGAGATGATAATTTATAAGCACCTTTAGGTAGTTATATTAATTGAAAGTCTTGAAGCGGACTTTATTAAACTGCTATTACTGATAACCCTGTGGGCTTTAGGCTGGTGGTACGCTTACGACTTTTTATTGCGATTATTTTTTTTTTCGTGTCTCGCTATGTTCTTGATTTTAATTAGGATTTTTTAATTTTAATGTTCATTAAAGCGTAGGTATCCTTACTTAATATAGGTAGCTATTAAATTGGTATTTTAAACGACCTTTTCGCAAATCTTACTTGCTTAAGGTCTCAGCAGATTTAGCTGAATAGTACATTTAAATATATTATTTGTTATAATCTTGATTTGGAATAATAGTTTTTATTGAAATTAAAGCCATCAAATTGCTATATCATTATTATTATTAGCCATAATCGTCACACTGCAGCCTTCTACCAATTCTCCCGGTCCTGTGCTATATCATAATTCAACAAATGGTACAGCAAAAATAGATACAATTTTTTTTTTAATAACCTTTTATGTGTCCCACTGCTGGGCAAAGTTCTCCCCCAATTTGCTCCAAGCTGTTCTGTCTGTAAAATAAAAATTTTAATTATTTTATTATATGGGACAGTTCGGTACAAAACACGAAACGTGAATTACAAAACTATTCTCGACCATATTTTGCATTGTCCCAGGTAATAGTTATTGACAATATTCCGCTGTGTCTCATACAAACTAGCTATTTAAGCGACCAGTCAATAAATTACATCAATTTTGTATGACTAACTTAAACAGAACGAAACAATTATGTCCTATTACCATCTTTTTACCATTTATTATTTTAACTTATGTTCAATATCTACCTACGCCTATTGTTTATGATTTTAAATTAGACAGGTTCGATTCCCAACTAGGGCAAATGTCACTATATTTTTTATTAATTTACTCTTAGGCCTACATAATTACTGAGTTATAAATTCTTGTAACTGTTTGAATAAGCTTTATTTTAACTGTGATTTTGTCTTCTTTAGGTTCAGTCTAAATAGGGATGATGACATGTTTTTTTTATTTTTGTTCGTCTTTTCAATAATATAAAAAATATTTAACACGCATTTTTTAATTTGTTCCGTAACATAAAAAATTGAAGATACAGTGTGGCTTTCAGTCACCTTGCATGACGTCACGTCGAAGCAAAAATTGTTCCAAGGCGTGACGTCACAAGCCCCCACTTCTGATCTTTGAAGAGGTGTATCTTCGTATTTTGTAATTATAACGATAAAAGAAAAAATACATGTCTATTATATTTTGATAATTTTAATGGTGGACTAAATTGCCAACATACCCTATTCAACTGAAGACGCAAATAAAACATTGTTTTCCAAGTCTTAAGCTACCTCTTTGCGAATGTTTACTATAATGGGGTCACTGGTTTAGCTGTATTGAGACAGACACACAAACAATGTCACTTTGACATCTGTGAATGGCTAGATTATGATTTACATTATTTATACATTTGCAAACGTTGTTCAATTTGTGTTGACAAATATATAATGTCAATTTATGTGATTGGCTCATTATAAGACTAACGACCAATCACAACACTTGTCATAAGCTCTGACAGATAGCTACTTACTATTTTAGTAGTTGTTGGCCTTGTAGAATTCAACGTTTATCAATAATAATACTTATACATATATTTATATTATACACTTCTCATCAAAAAAATCGAAACACCTCGCAGTTTATGATTTGACAAGGATTATCAGAAAAATGTGCATCTTTAGGAATAAATATAAAATGTTATTTAATAGTGAGTAGTATGAGGTTTTTAAATCCTAATGTTAATGTTCTAAATTCAAATTAAGTCTTCATAGGTTTCGTATTTTGTATAAGGAGTAATTTTTACCCTGTATGGAATTTGAAGGAAATGGGTAAAAAAACACGCGTAAATGAAAAAAAAAGTAATAAACGTTTATTTAATAACTTGTATTCCCTCCGCGAGCTCTTATTACTGCTTCCATACGGTTCTTCATCGATCGGATGAGAGTCACGATCACATGTTGTGGTATATTATCCCATTCCTCTTGGATTGCATTTTGCAGCTGGCTAAGTGTTTCTGGGGCTGGATCTCTTGCTCGAATTCGTCTCTTTAATTCATCCCATAGATGTTCCATGGGATTCATGTCCGGGCTTCTTGCTGGCCATACCATAATGGAGATACCGACTTCGGTAAGATAATCTGGTACGACGCCCGCGGTGTGAGCTCTAGCATTGTCGTGCATGAATATGAAGTCGTTGCCAATAAAATGTGCATAGGGCATCACATGAGGTTCAAGACACTGTTCGATGTACCGATGAGAGTTTAGTGCAGGCAGCCGTGGCCCAGATACAAAGGCAAGTTCTGTCTTACCGTCGGCGCTGATTCCTCCCCAAACCGTCCACGAACCGCCACCATAGCTGATCTTTTCTTCAATGCAGCATTGTGCAAAGCGTTCTCCATCTCTTCTGTAGACCTTGTTCCTTCCGTCGTTACCATACAGCATAATTTTACACTCATCAGAAAACAGTACTTTGCTCCACTGAAGGTATGACAAAGTTAGGTGCTCGCGTGCAAAGTTAAGGCGCGCTCTTCGATGGTCTGCAGTTAATTTCAGCCCATTCGCTGGCTTATGCGGTGCCAATCCGCGTTCCTTCAACCTTCTTCTTATTGTAGAGTCACTTACAGCTACTCTTAGTACAACGCGAAGCTGCTGCTGCAGTTGAAAAGCGTTAAGGCGTCGATTTCGTAAAGAAGTTGTTGCAATAAATCGATCATCTCGCTCAGAAGTGACCCGATTCCTGCCAGATCCTGAACGGCGCGTGAACGAACCAGTCTCCCGATAGCGTTTGTAGACTCTATGAACAGATGATAAGCTTAGATGCAATCTTGCAGCCACAACACGCTGACTAAGTCCAGAATCAAGCAATGCCACCACTTGGGCGGCTTCTGCGGGCGAAGTATCCATATGTTTTAGAAAAAAAAGTTTTTCAGACGTCCCAAAGTCACAGTAAATGAAATAAGAAACAAAAAGTTTAAAGACAAGCGCTAATTTTTAGTTTTTAAACGAGAAACGTACTCCAACCCTAAATACACATTTGTCTCAAAACAGTGATTAATTTCATTTATAGGATAAACAAATGAAATTCTAATTTCGAATTTTGATTTTTTTCTTCTTTCTGTATGACTAAACTGCCAGCTACACAATAATGTTTTTTTTTCATGGAATAAATTCTCTTTTGTAAAAAATTAGGACAAAAACAATAAAAACGAAAGTGTTTCGATTTTTTTGATGAGAAGTGTATTAAGTCACGTAACTAGACGAGTTATGAGTATGAATGTGGATGGGTACACATGCAGAGAAAGACCAAAAAAGAGATGGATGGATTGTGTGAAAGATGATGAGAAAGAAAGGAGTGAATACTGAGATGACAAGTTGTAGAGATGAATGGAAGCTGAATACGCCTTGCGCCGACCCCAAATTATTGGAAACAGGGCAGGAAGATGATGATGATACTTATACTATAGACGCTAAAGTACTGTCTGTGTATTTTACACTTTCATGGTCAAACTGCTGAACCGATTTTCACTTTTTATTGGGTAAGAGAAATATGGAAAGACTTTGGAGAGGCCTTTTCCCAACAATAGGACAGTGAAGGCTAATTAAAAAAAATGGTTACCTGTGACAAGCGGTGAAGGAAAACGTTGCGTGAGGAAAGCTGAATTCCAAAAAATTAGGTCTGATATCGACAATCGATAATAAGCAAGCTCAATGATATTACGTTCTCTATATGGGAAGAGGACTGTGCCCAGCAGTGGGACGATTATAGGCTAGTATAGCTATTTTAAAAAAAAATTAAATTATTTATTAAAAATATAAATATATTAAAATTATGTTGGGTAAGTTTGGATGCCTAGAAATAACATAAAGTTATTTATGACCGACACCAACGCGGACCGATCCGAGGTAAAAACCACGTTCAATATAAACCTAAATTTAATGTAATTTCTTAATTACATTAAAAAAAATGTCATGCTAACAAAAACATAAAAGTTTACGTAAAATTATTAGTTCGTAAAAATATTATGAGACTATAAATTTTATTTAAAACCTTTATAGGAACAAGTAAAATACTAAACTTGTATTTGTGTTTGTTGAGTTTGATATTTATGTAATTAGTAATTAATAAGCTTATTACTGGATAATTTATTGGACCCAGTTTTTACGGGCAAATTTTACAAACGAAGGTTTGTAAAATTTGCCCGTTTAAGAAAAAATATTTATTTGTCATCTTACTGTACCCATATTTTGCAAAATAAATATCTTTGTCTTTGTCTAAGTATTACGATTAAACAATATAGTAAATCTTTTAATTGTTATTTTAGAATCTATTTTAACCTTATCCATCAAAAAATCGGAAAAATCTTTTATATTTCTAAAAAACCTATTTGGACCTATAAAGTATTTGATTTGTAAATTAAGGAACGTACAATTATTTACAATTGAGTAATTCCAATGTCGAATAATCCACGACGTTACAATTTGTTATATATAAACACTCATATTTTATGCAGTCCAATTATCTGACTAGTCAAATAACAAATGTAACTCACACTTCACAAAGAAAAATATAATGATTTATTTTTTAAGTTAAACCCAATAAATACTTCAAACATATTATAAACGTTACTAAACCAACCATTTACAACAATTAATCACACTTGATACGTAACACGCACATATCTGTATTATAACATATATCAATAACAGACAACACTAAATTGACAAATAGTCGATAATAACTCAATAAATTTTACTCGATCAAGAATAAATCTACGCTCGACACCGATTGAGATTAAAAAAATGATGGATTACGATACGTTTTAAATGACAACCCTATAACTTTAAGGTCATAGCACACCTACACGATTCCGTCGATCATGTAATACGCACTAAATAGGGTGTTCCGAACAATGACAATGTTCCAGGGTCTCGATTCAGCTATCGAGTTGCTTGAATTGACCGAATGACCTGATTCATCTGGTAATTTTTTACGATAATTGGCATTCTGCTAACTGTCATTACGATCATTCTCTTCGAGAGTTTAATGAGATTATTGTAAGGTTATCTGAATACGAAAATAAGCACATTGACAAGTACAATCGTTAAACATTAAACCTTACATTACCTTAGCGTTGGGAATAAAACGCGAAACCATTTTGAAACTCTCGTCACATACGACGTTTTGCTTCCGAGAAAAGTTCACTCTTCGAGCGACCTGCCGCTGCATATACTCGTTTTATTAGACGATATAACGCTTTTTTAGACGCTGCAGCGAAACTTTTTGGAAGACAGGGTCAAGAACACAGCAAAGCTGGCGGTAAGCTCACTGACAGCGAGCTGTCTGCTAATTTAAATTGCCAAGCTAAAATATATCTAAAGAGATAGAACTAAAGCCTATATTTGAATGATATTTTATTTCTAGGGTGGAAGCGGAGTTGTATAAGTGAGCTACAACCTTAAGAATCGATATGATTGCGATCGATATTGCTGAAATCGTTAATCGGTTATCGATTAGCCGTGTATCATGAGTTGTATAAAAAGTAGAATAAATGCCCTTCAGGTTTTTTTGTGTTTTGATTTGTATCTCCAGCTTGATATACACTTAATTATGCAAGATTATAATGGCTGAATCAAGTTGAAAGAGGGAAGAGGGTAGCCCAGCAGTGGACTGCGATTGACTAAGTTGATCTTATGAGTTAATGTTTCTGTAATTTTAGAATCATGTTCATTTTTTCTATGTTTCCACAATACGTGTTTGATCAATGTGTAATGCACAATTCCTACAAAATTCTGTCGATTTCACATATTTGCATACTAAACTTTTAATTGTTAGTTTGAATTTACTCAATAAGTGCTTTTTTACTTTTTTAAATATTCTAACAATGGATTGTATTCTGTTAACGTTTCTAATAAATAAATTTAAGCCTTTAAAATATACCCATAACATATTATAAAAATAAATCAAAATAATAGTCCTGAACAGAACAGACTTATATAAAACTATAATAGTATAATCACTCAAAAGAGGATTTAGGTATTACAACTAACAAATAAATATTAAAATAGCTACAATTCAAAACATTCATTTTACGGCTTAGTTCAATTGTATCAGATATTGTAAACAATTTTATTTAATCTCTTGTATTATGATAAATAACATTTAAAGTACTTTTAAGCTATTTTTTAACCATTATTTGTGAATCTATTTTGTCGCAAATAAATGCGGACAACATCACACACATTGCTCTGAACCCAAAGAAAGTAGCTATGAAGCACTTGTGTTATGGAATTTAGAAACAACGAAAGTACTACAAACCCGAGATAATATAGAAAAGTACTTTTTTTTATTAACCCATCCGGGGATCGAAACCAGGACCTCAGAGCTAGCGATTCCTTGAAAACCGGTGTGTACGGCACTCGACCACGGAGGTCGTCAAAATGTCATATTATAAATTGTATGTGGTTTTCATATTTCTTTGAGCAGATGGTCAATAATATAAAAATATTATCTCGGTCCCCAGAAGATAAATAAGATCTAGCTTACATATTTATAGCCTAGGCCCATATTTAGGTTCAAGCCTTTATAAATAATGTCAAAAGTAATACTATAGCAATTAAACAAAGCAAATATACCTGTCTTATCAAAATCAAAGATCTTTAAGAAATATTATCTTTGCCAAAACCATAAAAGGTATTACCGGTCACCTTAAAAGGAATAGTAATTAAAAAAATCAGGAGAAGTCAAGTTTCTTTTTAGGGTTCCTTGAGGGTGATAACGGAACCCTGTTATTAGGTATCCGCTGTCTGTTTGTTTGTCTGACAGTTCGCTATATATCTTATGTACCGTAATAGGTAGGGAGTTCAAATTTCAAATACCTACCAGTGTGATTTTTCCTGAATATATGTACTTTCTTAACGAGAAACTAAGCCACGTGTGACAAACGGTGGCGGAAAATATCATGATTAATCCTGGATTCCAAAAAACGGGATCGGAAGTGTCCAATCTTCAAATGTGCAAGCGTGGCCTGGTGAGCAATGCTCGTGCCTTCTCTATTAAGGCTGGGATTATTATTATTATTATTATAGCCAAAATCCCAGATACTAAATTTCAAAACGATTTCCATATTTAAAAATATTTCTTTTAATATATATACATGGTGTTTTAATTATCTTTTATTGGTACGGAACCCTTCGCGTGCGAGTCCGACTCACCCTTAACCAGTATTAATTTAAACATAAAAGTCCCACAGTTACCTGGGTATTTAATTACAACGAGAGAACTAATTATTTACACACCGGTCACAATAAGTTATGGTGGCTTTAATATTTTTCTTAATGGCGTTTTTAAATCCATGTCATTGTGGATTACTGTTTGAGTGTGTGAATGAAATAAATGTATGATATTGGAAAGACATTTTTTTTATATCCTTAGGGTAATATTTGTGATAATAAGGGTGATATTTGTATTTATATTGATTTGTAAAGTGCTTCAGCTACTTACTTTGGGTTCAGAGCAATGTATGTGATGTTGTCCGCATTTATTTATTTATTTATTTATTATTGTAAATGAAACATGAATAGAATATTGTTCACACAACAAAATATGTTTATTAGAGAAACCTGTAACAATTATATAGGAACACTTACTTTAATAATGGCTCTTTCAATGAATTTATTGTCACTGTTTTTTAACAAGCCTTTAGATCAACCATGTAATCTTATCATTTAGTTGTATTAAAATTTCTAATTGTCTAATTTTCAGGTATTACTTAACAAAACTAGTGCATAACTGCGAATCTACCTTATGGATAGAAATAATGCAATTATCCTTTGTTTAAAATCATAATGTACCTATAATACCTTTAGCGTCTACGTAAACAAAAAAAAATAAGAAATATCAAGCCTAGCCTACAAGCAGCATAAAAATATTGAAAACTTGTATCATAACAAGACATACCTTCAATCCCGTTTTAAATGCGCCTGAGCATACGATCTCTTTCACACGACCGTTATTAAATATTTAAAAACAGAAGCCTTGAACAGAAGTCCAATCATCTTTAATTCAATTTAAGTAAAACGGTACCTCCCACAAAAATATCAAAAAGCCATAACCACCTTACACAGATTCACGCAAAATTCACCCTTATTGCAAGTCAATTATTCAAAAAACGAGCGAAAATTGATTGTATTGTTTTGTAAAAAGAATTCTGTACTTGAGTTGTACCTACGTCTGATCTCTTTTCATTATCTTACAGATTTTTGATGTGCGATTTTGATCCTTAGGATTATTGGCATAGGGTTTAATATTAATTGGGGTTGTATGGCATCTTTATTGTTTCCTCGGGTATAATACCACCCATTTTCTCGTCAATGAACAGGCGCCAACAACCAGTTTGAGTGGCCTCGTACATCACTTTGATTAAAGCAATGTGGATATGTAATTTATTTTTAGTCCCTAATTGACATTTATCTTTGCTTATCTATAAAAGGACTTCTTATCCATCGAGTTCTAAGACGGAGGGTGTATTTTTCTGTTTCACTTTTTTTTTGTTTTCAACCTATTTTACACATTATTGCGTTTTTTGAACGATTGTTATTAATTTTGGGACTTTTAAGTTTCAAATAACTATAATTTATTTTTCGTTACTGTCTGTTATGATGAGAGTAAAAACATATGGAACTCACATAGAAGAAATATAAAAAACAAAGAAGACCAGTAAATTGCAAGGGATTGGTAAAATATTGGAAATAAGTGTCAAAGACAGTGCGGGCCAATCTCTCATTGTTCACACGTTGGGGCATATAATGTTTATACAGGGTGACTGTTTTTACACCTAAAAGTGTAGAACCGAGTTTATATTTACTTAAAAAAATCCTTTGCGTGTAATATTTCAAACTGTAGGATGATATGCTAAAATGTGACTAGCTTAGATTGATCCTATTACAAACGATTTTGTTTTTGTATGATTCGATTTTGAATGGTTACAACAAGAGCTATATGATTTATACGACAAGAAATAAAAAAAATACATTTTAGTCACAATAAAGTGTAATCCAGACAACCAACCACATTACTAAATTTAACGGATTTACTCTTCTTGACACTATATTTAAAATCGCATATTTAAAACCACCCTGTACAAAACCCCGTAAGTTTTATAAACCTTATATTCTTCCTTTCGCATTTACCATTTGCCCTGAGACCCTATGCTGCTATTTTAAGTCAGTGAGTGGCGTGGTTAATAAACGTTCTTGAGTAATTGTTTTTGTGCCTCATTTTCGAATTTTAAGAACAATCACACTTGCAATCCTACAATGACAGCAGTGGCAAGTAAGTGTACTTAGGTCTAAATCTAAGAAAATATTTGCATGCCTATGTTATGGCGGAATGTACCGAACCATGTGTTAATATTACCACCAATATTGTAAATCATGTTTCAAGCACAGATTCTTATATGTCATTAAACTAAAATTATCCGATGACAATAATTAGGCACAATAACGAGTACACTGGAATGTTTATCAACCCGCCACTCACTGACTTAAAATAGCGGAATCGAGGCCCTGGCATATTCTTCCTTTCGCATTTACCATTTGCCCTGAAGGTATGGCTGACATGTTTTTGTCGTAAACTTTCAAAATGGCGCCCGCGTCATGTCTCGCTCACGATAAACAAGAATGTTTGTAGTTTTACATCATCCTGTTGTGTTTAGATTTAAGGTTTTAAGGGATAAGGTGTACTGTGTGCCTACTGAGGTTATTTTTGGTATGTAATTTTTAGATGCTTTGAAAAGATTTTTAATGATTAGTCACAATACTCTAGTTAAATTACTTTAATGTGAAATTTCGTGCACAACAAGCGACTAAAACTAAAAGTTTTTTTGCTAACGCTATTGCTAAGTGTACGAAGTATTTTTTATTATTTTTTTAGATTTTAGCTTATATAATTAGAGGTTCAGGATTATTAATAAAGAGGGATTTGGCATATTTTTGTAACAAAAATAGGTGAAAAAAAATGTGTGTCACATAATTTCGGTACTTTTTACAAAACAATCAATAAAAAACAATAAAAATTATTATCGAAACAATTATCTTATTTTAATTTACCAAAAAACCCGATCCAATTAACAAAAAATATCAAAACCATATCCTCCTCAACGAATCTAAGAAGTAAAGCGCTAATGATATCTTACCTCACATCTGCCGGTGCCTGTAATTAACGTATTAATAAGCCGATCTGATTGCCTTCCGTTTATTATTCAAAACTGAAGGAAAGCACCTGATTATAACATGATTTATATAGAATTAACATTTTAGAATGAGCTTGTGTTATTTTTGGGTACTAGAATAATTGGTAGATTTTTGTAAATTATTTTTGTGTTGGTGAATAATATTTACAAACTTAAATTCTGGAAAGATCTTTTTATCAAAGAACCGTCTCGATCAAGTCACCTTACAAACAAAAAACCGCTTCATAATCGGTTCATTCGTTTAGAGAGATACGATGCCGCAGGCAGAAGGACAAACTTACGGAAAGACTGACAGATAGACCAATAGACAGACAGAAAAATATTCAACAGGCAATATAACAACAATATTTTTGCTTCACTCAAAAATATGTATAGGAAAATAGATAATATTATTTTTAGCAAAATAATGCTTTCCTTTACCTATTAACAAAAATGCTTCAGCAACATACACTTGTTGTCTCCCACGATCTTTATTTACTAAAAACTTTTCCATATTTTTTCATTACAAGCAATATTTTATCATACAAGTATTAATTAAATGTTATCCCTACTTTATGTTCACTATTTTCTTTTCAAATATATAATGTATAGAGATTAATTTGGACTTACGTAATTAAGAATTTATCTTATATTAGAATTACATATTTGGAATATTGTAAAAATCTAAAAGACTTTTTGTCTAAGGTCTTTTACGTGTTCAGGAAGAATATAGACAAAAACATCTCAGAATACCGTATTTTTGTTTAATAAATATTGTAAAATAATAATAATACCGGCCCATAAACGTCAAACTGCTGTGCACAGGCCTCTTCCCATATAGAGAAGGCACGAGTATTGATCACCACGTTAACTCACTGCAGATTGGCGATTTCAGATCCCAAATTTGAATCCAAGTTTCCTCACGATGTTTTCTGTCACCGTTTGTCAGAAGTAAACATAAACATATCATCACGTCTGTTTCCCCGAAGGGTTAGGCACAGGTGTACTAATGTACACCCACAGTCCGCCGACATGTTTAGGTTCCATGTAATAGGGGCAGAAATCCAAACTCCGACCTGCTACTGAGCATTTCATAGAAAAACCCACTAACACCTTGGTCGACTTGGGAATCGAACCCAAGACCTCTAGCGTAGCAGTCGCGCTTAGCGCCACTAGGCCAACGACGCAGTTTCATTATTCTAAGGTACTTTTCTTAGAAGTACCTGAGAATAATTTTGAATGTACAATGAACATGTAACTTTGAAAACCTGGGATCGAACCTTCAATCTTGTGCATACAAATCCGTTCATTGAACAGCTACGCCTTAAAAATTGTATAAATGTTAAATATTTTTTGTCCACAATCGTACACGTGTCCGAGAATCAAGGGACGCGTGTCAAGCCCGCTCGTGCCCATTTTTTCCCTTTATTAAACAGGAATCATGTGGCTTTAATCAATTCTGCGTACACCCAATCAATTGTGACATCTGCACTTCATGTCCGTAAAGTCAATATAACCAATCACGAGCCTTTCATATTCCAATTTTAAGTAAATAATTAAAATCTAAACTTTTGATGCTTTAATTAGTTACTCTAAAACTAATTCATCACTAGCTGAATTTTTGCTACAATTATAAGTAAATTACGATTTTGTTTGTTGCATCTTATTTCTAAAAACTTAAGCAAGATAAAATAAGCGAAAAGCTAGGGACTGTATTTTTATATTTTTTTAAATTTTGAATTCTTTTACTTTTAATTGATTTAAAATCATTTTTGAAGTGAAAACTTCTTCAGCGGCGTGTACACTTTTTTGTAATTCGTAAGAAGGATTATATGTTTGTGTACGATAGCGCAATAAATCAATCTTGTATTGTAAGTACCACAGAATTATTATTCATTCGTTATGTTATACTGAAAATTAAAGCAATTCGTGCAAAATTATTCCCTAACCATTCCTAAATATCAAAAATGATATCGTTTACTATAGTTTTTTTTGTTATTGATGCAAAAATCTTAGTTTATTATTGATCTGGACATGACATCTCTACTTAGCCTTTATTAAAATTAAGAAAAATAAGAACCAGAAAAACCTAAATGTAATAAAATATATGCCTTAATAAGCAAAACCCAATATAAAATAGGACCTTAGAATTAATATATGGAAATATAAAAAGGAAAGTCGGTCAAAAAAACTAATATAAATGGCTCGGGGGTCGCCAAGCAAAGGGACTGAAATTCACACCTTTGGTAATATACCAGGGGTAAATCACCTTTGATATACAGGGTGTGATATTAAGTTAGGTAATTGCGGTAGTGTGGCAAGGGAAAATATTTGAGAATTTAATTTTGGTTCATTAATTTTGGAATAGTTAAAGTTTGGGTTTTATTGGGGGTGAAAATTATTACTGATGGTAATTAAAGAGGTTTGGAATTATGTGTTTGTAACTTAGACTGTAGGTTCAAAAGGATATTTCTTTTTAGTGTGTTTTGAAGAATTTTGAAACGGCCGTGCGCTGTTTAAGTAAGTTTTAAACTATCAAAATATTGTTCCTTATCTAGTTTTTTGAAGGACTGCTATTATTAAATCCTATAGAACACAAAACAAGAATCAGCTATCTTATATGTAAAAGAATAACGAAAGCGTAGAAATAATCAGCGAATCATACAAATTCTTTAAGCATGTTAATTGAATCTTTGTGAAACCTAATTTAAATCGAATAAGAAAATAACAAATTACGTAGCAGCAGAATTGTAAAAAAAACTGAAATATTTTGTACTAATTAGTACTAACTAGGAACTACACTATTGTTGCTACAATTAGTAATTTCTAGAAATTCATTCACAAACCTATAAAAATATAAACAAACTATTTCAAAGAATTTCGTCCTCGTAACTTAAATAAATATATACATTCTCCTAATAAATTTTCCTAGATAGTTTCCTAGTAGTAATACATAAAGTAAACATCCTGTATATTGAAATGTAAGTCAACATTGACATAAGCACACTTGCCTGGCCTAGATGTTTAGGTAAATGTGGCTTTTAATGTAAGTAGAATTTCTTGGTTTCTTGTTAAGGTAAGGAAACCTTATTTATAAAACTTGCCTATAATTAACACTTTGAAGGATCTATTCGAAAATTTACTATTTGATACGGAATCAAATATAATTGACTTTACATAAATGTGAAAAACGAAGATACCTCAAAGCCAAACTATTTACTTTACTAAAAAATAATATGATTTTTTTGGAATCAATACAGAACACATATCGAGTACTGAGGACCTCCTCCTTTTGAAGTTGATCAAATAAGTACTTAGTTTTAAGGATGACGATGAGGTTTTTTGACGAGTTTTTATTTATGTAAGTTTTAATTTTAGTGTAGTTAGAGTTTGTTCTTATATTAGATTTAATTGTGTATTCATAAAAAATGCCAAGTTTAGTTTTATATAGATGGTTCATTACACTCTTTATTGTTATTGCTATATGGATCAATAAGACAATTTGATACCAAAGATTTACTATAAAGGAAGCAAAAAAACTACAAACATCGACAAAATATGTGGCCAATTTAATCAAGTTTAATTTACTTTCTTATCAATCAATTACTTTCTTAAACAAGTCCAAATCCTAAATAAAACGTTTAATGATAAGTTTCTTTAAAGATACAATAAATTATCATACAAAAGTACCTTAATGATCCCTGAATGTTTTTGTTAACTTTCAATAAATGTTTATTTACAAACTCAGATCAATCTGTTGTCAAACAGGTGGGTTGGAAACTCGTTTTTGGGTTTACTAA
This sequence comes from Autographa gamma, assembly GCA_905146925.1. Classification (NCBI taxonomy): domain Eukaryota; kingdom Metazoa; phylum Arthropoda; class Insecta; order Lepidoptera; family Noctuidae; genus Autographa; species Autographa gamma. Next base: position 3,108,272 of record LR989875.1, read on the forward strand.
TTAATTAGATGATTAAAAAGTTGATAATATGACGTCAGAGATATATCTGGTTCAATGACCGAATTTGCATATATGAAATTGCATTGCTTTGAGTAGCATTGGTTTGAGGTTGCAATCTGACTTTTTTAAATAGTTGTATGTCACTTTTAGTTATTACCTTTTATTTACCGTTAGAAAATAAATATCGATAAAATTGGAGTCTGAATTTCCCAATCTACAATGAGCAAGCGTGGTGATCAATGCTGTGCCTTCTCGAAATGGGAAGAGGCCTGTGTCCAGCAGTGGGACGCTTATAGGCTGGTATTACTATTATTAAATCTATTTCAAAGGGATGTGTACTTTATGACAAAAATCAAGTCCTCTATCAAATATCACGTATTTGTCTGACAGCGTTCCGATAGATACTTGTAATAGTCAATTTAAATACAAAATACTGGGCACAAAAGATATTATTTTTTTAAGGAATGTCCTATTTAAAGACCATTTACACTTCCGTTCCAGTTGGTCCTCAAACACTTCTCACGTATCTTACATCTAAGAATTATTCATATTATTGGTACTAATTTACTAAACACAAAACAAGCAATATCCAACTCTATGCCAAAGCACTAAGGTGTATTTTAAATTGAAGTTGTTGTCAAGAAAATTCAAGTCGCAACTATGTGTGTGGTCCCTTACTTCGTTAATACAATGGCGTGCAAAAAAATTCGTGCAATTTTCTGAATATTTGCTAGCGAACGGTATTTGATTTTAATCTGTTTATCCAAGATTTTCCAGATTGTTGAGATATTTAATTAAGTTATGTTAATTTTGCGAATATTTTTGTGCATACGGATATTGGAAGACTTGTATGTTAAGAAATTTTGAGTGGAAGAAGATTTTATTTTATACATGCAGTCGTTTTAAAAAAGTGAATAAAAGTGTAGCGTAGGTACTAAATAATATACTCGCAATTTTAAGCTTAATGTGACAGTTTCCTGTGCATATTTAGACAGCTTTTTTTTGTTATTTCATACTTGTAGTTACTTATATATGTAGTTAAACTACCTCTTTAAATAAAGATTAGCAAAACTAAAGACAACGCAAAATATTTGGAGTTTTTTTAAGTTAAGTGAAAGTAATAGAATAAAAATTCTCCTAAGTTTGTTTCATAACAAATTATTTAGAAACTAAGCTAATATTTCTGCAATAATTTGTAAAAACAAAGATAAAAGCGGCCCGTTTTGTGAACGCTCGGGAACGGTAGGACGCGCGAAGACAATTTATCATAATCAAGATTTGAACCAAACTGACTGAAAGATACTGAGAATCAAGAGTGGATGTCACACTACAAGTGTGGGAAAAAGGTTTATAAGAAGTAAATTATTATTATTTTTGCAATTTTGGTAGAAAAAAAAGGGTTGACCAATTTTTTTGGTCGAATGTGTATTTTGATTAAAGGTAATTTCTTATATGATTTTCTATTGTAAACTGTCTTAGCTATTTTTGAAATAAACTTCAGTTTATTTTATTTAGAACTTTCTGATGATAATAATATGTGCAATATACAATGCAAAGATTTCTCAGAATAAGACATATTTATACTACATTTGATATTAGATATTCCTTTGATCCTAAAAGTATCTTAAAATAAAAATGGCTTAGATTTACTAAACATTAAAAAAATGCCTTGTTCATTAATTCTTAAAAAAGGTCACATATATTTCTAATTATTTTTTGCGTTATTATCCAGATTTATAGTAAATTATAACAACCCTTGCTACTTTTTTTGTTTATATTTCCATTGTACAGACACCACTTTTCTACAATTTTATTATATGTATAGATTTCAGAACAACATTTTTTTACATCACTCTTTGTATCAGTTTTACGTACCAATACTACTGCATATACTTAGCACATGGCATAACATTTCAAGTACGCCAGCCGCCAGCCGCCAGGGTAAGTACCCAGCACCCTTCGTTCCAAGGGATGAACACGTCATTTGTCTTCCATTATCAAAGTTCTGATAAGGCTCGTCCTATATAATAATACCTACCTAGTTAATAAGTTTAGTATTGTTTTTGTAAGGTCGTTGATCTGCGAAAGATTTTTAATTGATGACACGGTTAAAACATTTTCCAAAGTGTTTATTTGTAGTATTTTTTGATTTATTTTTGGCTTCTATGTTTTGATATATTTATGCTTCTAATACTTTTCTTTAAATGAGTGTGAATACTAGCTATGTGCAGAGCTTTTACCTACTCCCTTACTTTTCTACTAAAAAAATTACGTAATGTTAAATTAAATACCCAACAAACCTTCTTCTCGACAATTTTCAGCCGAAAGGCCAAATATAAAATGTCTTTTCAGAAATTTAGCGATCAGAGAGAAAGCGCGTTCAATAAAAAGATATTTTAAATCAAAAATATTATGAGCATGGTAAGCATTTAGTAAAAGTAAATATATACTCTATTTTATACCATTAAAACTTCACATATTATCACAAAACAGCCAACTGATATTTTTATTTTCCATCTTTGATACTTTCACCGAATCCAAAACTTAACCCTTTAAGTCCACCGCTATCGGATAAAAATCAACCTGTCGAACGTCGCTTACTTAAAGCAGGAGTACACTAATAACTATAAATGTATAAATGTATGTATAATGTATACATTGTGTTTAAAGGATACGGTCGCTGTTCGAATAGCAGATAAGAGAGATACTCAATTCTTTATAGTCTCGCAGGCAATAGATGGTTTGGTGACGTGAAATGTTATTTGTATAAGGAGATAATGGGCATTGTTGGGCAAGTCAGAGATATTATCTTTTACGTGTTAGAATAAATAAATGTTTAGTTTTAAGTGACGGTCAGTTTTTTTTTGTTATTTCCTTTAGTCATTGTTAACGGTTATTACAGTTTAGACAGAGCAATGTAGGTTTATGACAATCTATCTCAGTTAATTTCTCACTCTATTTCTTTCATTTTCTTTAATCGGATGTAGGATTTATTGGGATTGATTAGGCAAATAAACATGCGCGTATAGAAATGGAAATAACTACAAGTATGTCAATTTTAGAACAAAGAACTATCATTCTGCTTAATAAGCTAGTCAAACTTGATGAATGTAAAACATATTCTAAAACAATTATACTATTATAATACCTGTTTTACATACTTATGTAAAGCAACTTATACCAACCCATCTTACATCTAATTAAATAAAAAATAACAAACATTCTCAAACCATCTTTGTGGATGGTAGACTAATTCAATTCCGCCGCATCTGAGTCGCGTGGCCACACTTTTTGCTTGTTAAAATACCTGCCCGCTTGAATGAAGTAACGAATGAATGGGAGAATGAATGGTAGAGTGAATGGTTGAGTGAATGAGTCTCGGCGGGACATCGGTGCAATTATCTTTTTTACTTGGACGTGTCGTGCGGAAATGAAACGACTTTATAAGTGGTGTACGACTTTGTTTTGGTATTTTAAGGGTTAAGTTATGAGTTTGTGTAGGTAACTAGATTAATTTGTCTTGTGTTGAATTCTTATTATGTTATGTGTCAATTGTTTATAAGGTTCATATTGGCAGGATGTCACTAATTGAAGCATACTTCCTTTTTATGTATGGATAATTTAGTAGTAAATAATGTTTGCCAATTTTATAGGTGAGCATTCCTTACCTTACAAATTGCTCGATGTATTTTATAGTTGTCGAATTACCTAAATTATGTAGTTTCCTATGTAATTCAAGGGCTTGTATTATTAAAAGACCTCTGCATGATAATAAATGAAAAAAAAACATAGTTATTCAAGGTTTCTTTGTTCTTTTCAGATTTAAGTAGCCTAAAAAAATTATCTTTTAAGTAGTCTGCTGTGGCAGTAAATGTAATTTCCCATACATTTTAGTACTTTCTCTACCAATTCCAAATCAATCAAACCAACAATTCTAAGATGAAAGTTTTCTACAGTTGTTCCTGTAATTGAGTGTTCAACTCTTTGGATCTAGCAATCTAGGTAATAAATGGTGACCCATCTGTTTCCAGACCTTTCTTTCCAGACATGTTACTTAGACTGGATTGGTCACTGTCTAGATAAGAACAGGTGGGATAGTCTATTTTTGGAATATTGGAGTATTTTGCAATCTCTGTGGACCTGATCCTTAAGATTTGTAAGATACTAATGAAACGCAGTAGAGCGTATAATAAATTCTATTACATACAAGGCACGAAATATTATTAAATAAGTAAGCTTTCTTCCAAATATGAAGCATTTCATTCAGAAAATATTAAAATGTTTTAAACAACTGATATTTTTTTCACAAACATTTTAATTCCATTGCAAATTGGAAACTTTCTAAAACTGACACTACTAGGCGTAAATACGATTCTTAATTACAGATTTATGTTCAATTAAAGGCTTATTGAAAATCATAGACAAAAATCCGAAAAAAAAACCTCCAGACGTAAATGCCAAGTCTAAAATTCAAAACATTGACACCAAAACATTTAAAAACAGAATCCTCATTCTGAAAATTAAAAATGAAATTGCCTAGTTCTTACAAAGTGTACAAGAAAAATACTGGCCGGAATTAAACCGTTCACGGTACAGCGTGCGATGCACGTGCTATCCCAAACCAATTACTGTGAATGATACCTATCTATGTGAAGTAGAGCTTGTGTCTAGTTTCAATTGGTTCATTTTGAAATAAGTTTTCAGGGTAGAAGAGTGTTTTTTTGAAGAGATTTTTTGGAATGAAGGTGTTTTGGTAAATATATTGCAACAATACAGCAACTAAATGAAAAACTTGTACAATACTTGACATTACGTTAGGAGGCAATGCTTTAAAAAGCAATAAAGGCAAATTTACTATCTAAGAAGCGCTATAATGTAACGAATTTTAAAAGGACAAGAAAAAGGTTCTTAAAAAATTTTCATTGTGTATACTTAATTTACTCACACCTTTTTCGTATTACACGTATACTCAAAAACTACAACATTTATACACTATGGTATATTAAATATTCAGCAGTAAGAAAAGAAATTACAATTTAACTGCGTGTTACAGGTCTTTATATTTCCGTAGCTGCATGACATTTGTTTATAATAAAATATCAGTACCTTGGCTCCCCCACTACCGTGCCCCCAGTGATGTATAGAGGTAAAGGGTGTTAATTAGTGTTTTGTATTCGCGTGTTAGCGACGATTAATTACGAAACGTATACGATTTGGGCGTATCCGAGGCTTTAGAGAACAGTATGCCTGTTTGTGAGCTCTTAAAGGTAATGTATGGCTATGTATTTAATTTAGGTAGTTTAAATGGTGGCTTAGTTGACATACAAGATTAACCCTAAAATAGAAATCGACTGTATTTTATTTCTAAAGACGTGATGATTCGAAAATACATAAATAACGGAATTTTTGAGTTTGAGCTAAAATCTCTTTCGTTGAGTAAATTTTCGAAGTAAAAATATTATTTATTGGTTTAGGTACTAATTATTGCTAGCTATGATGCCACAAACAATTAAACTCGATAGACACTCCAAAACACAAATAGACACCTACTTATAACACCCCTTCGCTATGAGGTAATGACTCAGATATTACCTTTCTAAATATAATACACAATACCTAGGTGAATATATACCTTAGAACCTAAACTTTCGCAAAACCTAAAATGAACTTACTTAGTCATACACTTACAAAATTAATATTAATTAATTCAGCCAGCTGGTACAATAGCATTCAATTTACTTATTCTTAAAAGGAGACTCAATAATTAAATGTACAATCATGAACGGAATATGAATCAGAATAGGTTTTTTTGGACTTGGCTATAAATCACCGTTTAACGTATGGGTAAGAGAAATGTTATAGAAATATCGTGTTATAGCATAAAGGTTGGTAGCACCCACTACTTTTATTATTCTCTGCCTCGTTGGCCTAGTGGTGCTAAGCGTGACTGTTACGCTAGAGGTCTTATGTTCGATTCCCAAGTCGACCAAGGTGTTATTGGGTTTTTCTATTAAATTCTCAGTGGCTGGTCGGAGTTTGGGGATTTGTGCCCGGTTAGTGACAATAGGCTCGCCCCCTATAACATGGGACCTAAACATATCGGCGAACTGTGGGTGTACATTGTACACCTCTGCCTAACCCTTCGGGGATACAGGCGTGATGATATGTTATGTTTATGTTTTATTATTCCCTGTTTAATACTTTTCACTTTTGTTAATGATAGATTGTTTTTAGATGTGTAGGAGACAAGGTAAAGTGAACATCTGATGGTTTGTATTTAACACTAGTGACTCATATATGAAAATTTTCATTGTTTAACTATTGTGTCTAATGGCGGGCCAGTTAAGTTGTCGAGTCAAAAAATAAATTAAATTTTTGTCTCTTTTTGCTATGTAACTTTCACTTACTGAAAAATGCCTATACATAACACAATACTGATTTCCTATCCTTCATATCCAGTGCGACCCAGTATTCTAAATAAGTAACAACAAAAGAAAAACGTCAAAACAAACCAAACCTTAACACGCGAAAATCGACTTTATGTTAATACATATACGGCGTAAACATGAATCTGTCATAAACACACATCCTTTTCCATACAAAATAGACTTCTTTTGTTTCCCAGTCGGATTTCTAGCCTTAATCAAAAACCTAACGAGCTCCATCTCAAACAGAAACAGAATAAATTACAAGACAATATTATTTCGAAAACAACAAGGAATGATAGCTTTGATGTAAATAACTTTAATTTTATTCCTTTTACATCAAACGATGATAAACAAGGATTACTATTATCTGTTTATTAAATGTTAAACAGAGCAAAATGAACTTAATTACGTAGATTATTACTACTGGTTCTGAAATAGATTGTTTTTGTCGAGACCTTGAATTTTTGTTACTATTTATGATGACAAAATAATTACCGTCACCAGGCAATTGCGGTCACCAGACCGCACTTGCCTAGTGGAATTAAGTCTAAGTGTGACCATCACACTTATAATAATAATGCGGACAACATCACATACATTGCTCTGAACACGAAGTAAGTGCCTATTAAGCACTTGTGTTATGGAATTCAGAAACAACGAAGGTACCACAAACACCCAGACCCGAGACAATGTAGAAAAATGACTTTCTACATTGTCCCGTCCGGGGATCGAACCCGGGAGCTCAGAGCTAGCGACACCTTGGAAACCGGTGCGTATGCCACTCGACCACGGAGGTCGTCGGTTTATACTATTACTTTACTACTTATAGAAATTGAATGTGTAATTTGGCCAATATAATTGTAGATCCGAAAATTAATTGAGTCTTCGCAATATTAAATACAATATTCACTATGGCTGGAGAATGAAAACTTAAAAAACTAAGGAGATAATTCCATTTCAAAAACTAATTCTTGAGTAATCAAATTCAAAATCGGTTAACCCAAATAAAAGCTACAATTCCTGGGCTATACACAAAACCAATCCTTTTATAGGTTTGTGTGTATCTATATACCTTTTGTATTTTGTATATGTACTAAAAATAAAACTGCGCAATGATTGGACAATCACAAAACGATTTCCTTACTACCAAATACATGATATCCCCATATAAACAGCTCAGATCAAACGAAACTTATTCACCATTTCAAAATGTCACAAATTATTTCGCCTTATAGGCAACTTATAATTGACTCTTTTGTTTAACTAACAATACTGCCTATTTGGCTCGACTATTTGAATTGCCCAATGACTTTCGATTGCCTAATCTATAATACTGTATCGAATTTCCCCTTTGTCCCTTTCTGAATTGGTTTCCGTGATTTTGTTATGCGACTTTTTTGGCATTTGAAATTGATTTCAAAATGGCTGAGTTTGTTTTGACGTTCAGGGTTTTCTTTATTGATGTTTTCGGCAACAATACTGAAAAGTAAAATGGTAAAGTAGCGCTTCGAAAATATTAATTCAGATATGGGCAATCACCGACCATTGCTTGGCCAATATGAGTATCACCTTATACATTACTTTCATAGTTTATGTTTTCACATACTCGCAGATCCATATTATTTTTTCGCGAGAATGCGTTCCAGAGCCTGACAGGTGGTGGTAAATAGAAATATATAACCTTAATGCGGCGAAGAATTAACTTAACGTAAATTAATATTGTCCTACAAACGTATACTATCATTTGAAACTATTAATCTTTAAAATGTGACCAACTGACATGTGACACGCATTTTCTCAACGGCTGGACCATAATATTATAATTTATAATTCTATAAACAAAATGGTTTTACGATGACAAATACAATCCAAATCTGCATAAAATACTTCCGGACAATGAAAGGTGATTATGAACCAATATTTCAACATTATCCGACTGTTAGGTCCAAGCCTATTTCCCATATTAGTAAATTATAATTAGCCGATACATTACTGTTCCTGTTTACCCCTATTTGGTTTATACAATACTGATTGTTCAATGTATCTTGTGTGTTTGCGAATGTGTCTCTAACTCTCTATGTTAACTATAGAATATAGTAAATGGTGCAATTTTCTTAGTAGTTATTAATGGGTGTGACTGTTATTATTATAATAATCATAATCTAGCACATAATATAACATACCATCCCGCCTATATTCCCCGAAGGGTTAGGCAGAGGTGTACCAATGTACACCTACAGTTCGCCGGTATGTTTAGGGCCCATGTAAAAGGGGGCGAGCCTATTGCCACTAACCGGGCACTAATCCAAACTCTGACCTGCTACTAAAAATTCCAAGGAAAAACCTAATAACACCTTGGTCGTGTGGGAATCGAACCCAAGACCTCTAGCGTAGCAGTCGCGCTTGGAACCACAAGACCAACGAGGCAGTCCTTTTTTGAGTCTCCCAAATCATATAAATAACAGTTGCTATGGTATTATTATCAATATTGGAAGAGGAGGCGCTATAGCCCAGCAGTGGGACATTAACATGCCGAGCCTAGTTAATTATTATCATAAATGCACTGGTAAAAGAAACATAACTTAAAAAAATACTAAAAGTTTCAGTTTCCAATTTTAGGAATGAAGAAGGCTTCTTTGCCTCGTTATTCAAATAATTTAGATATGGAAATATCTCTTTTACATCAAACTAGTTTTAAGAAACTTAACCTCATAATGAAGTTTTCTATCAACAGTAAAAACAACAAATTAAACCTCTCTTAATAAAGTTATTTTTAAGATCAATAACACGCCTTTATCTATTCAAGTATTTCAAGTAGTTGATATCTTTATAACATCAATTTTAATGCTAGTTGTTATCAAAAACTGGTTAAACCCGGTTAAAACGAATAATTAATTGAAGTAAACATCTTATTTAGCTTTGATAGTTTACTTTAACTATGATAAAAAATAAGCTTGTTAAGCCGGGTATTGATTGAGCTTATGGATGTTTACAAAGTAAAAAAATGTCTCAATTATTTCTTTATGTAAACTGAGCAAGCAAAATATGCAGTTAAATACCGTATTTTTAGGTTAACGGGTAATTACATAATATTCATTTAAGTATGGTAAATAGGTAAAATTAAATTCACAAAATATTTTTTGTAAAACTTTCAGTGCAAGTTTTTATTAATATTGATCGTAAAGTAAAAAAAATACGATTCTCAAGTAACCTTTAAAAATCAAATAACTCATTAAAATCAAAATCTTCACAATTAACTTAACCTACACCATTATAACTTATAAGGCTTATACAGGGTGAATATCAAGTCGTTGTTTTCCCGAAGCGAAATGAGTTTGTATCGGTCATACAATCGATTAATATATGTAAAAAAAATTAGACTCAATAAATGGCGGATTAACAATTGTTATAAACAAAACTCGAAAGTGACTTGACCCAGTAGTAATACATCGCGCTATACCTACGCGGGCGGGCGCGCGGTTACCCCGAACGCCGCGCGGTCGTTGCACTTCGCGTGTAAATCAGCTGATCGCTACTCGTGATTTAATAAAACACAAAACCAATAAGTAATTCAAATTTTCGCTTCAAACTTTTACGGGCTTAGGATCGTCATAAATACTTAAAAAATCAAAATAGGTATCTTTAAAAAAAGTCGGAATTTGATAATTAAGTATTTAAGGCGTAGGTATTTAAAAATGGAATCGACTTATTTACAATGATTTTGATTACCTAACCTACTTTTAAATGTTTATTTACAAAGTACGAGTACTTACACTTAACGGTAGCGGAGTAATTGTTCGAAATGTAAACCACTACGTTCAATGCACAAACGAGCACGTTTTAACTGATTGTCTTTCAGTTTCATTAAAGTGTCTCTGTCACGTCTCACGATATTAAAAGCGTCCACTATCGCACTTATCAAAGAGTCGCGTGTTTGGTGTTCCTCACGATACACCAAGTTCTTGAGCTCAGACTCTACCACAAATAAAAGTCCAAGGGAGTCAAGGCCGGGCTCCTCGATGGCCAAGGGTGTGGCCCGCCACGAAAAAAAAATGATAAGGATGCAGTCCTTCTGTGTTGAGCACTTTCATCGCACATTCATCACTTGACGTCATCGACGTTCGCGCACAGAACACTAACTAAGCCGTAGGCACAGAGCGCAACATTTGGCGGCATTCTATTGTGTTTCGGCGCTTGCCGCGTGCATGCAAGCTAATTTATACCGTATCACCATGACCGAGAGCTTATTTTCCTCTGAACATTTATTATTGATTCTTTCTTTGTAAGTTTGCCGACAACACGTGGCGGCGGCGTGTGCGTTTCGTGTTACCTACAGGTGCCTACGTGATCTCTAGTGAGTGAACTACTATTGATTATCGCTCTTTCGAGTTTATGAATACTTTTTTAATGATGTGAAAAAAAAACCATTATGTTTTTTAAGTTAAACTTTGTATTTCGATAGTACTACTGATGGGTAATCGTCCTGCCGCGGGAAAACAACGATTCAATTTTCACGGTGTATATAACTTATAATCATGTTTTGAACTAAATCAAAGTTAATAAAATCTAATCGATAGAAATCTTCGTGTGTGGTCTTCAATCAATAATAAATATAGTTTCAATGGACTATTATGACAATTAATAATTGCTACTGCCTTTTAAACACACAATTAAACCTTAAAAAAATCGAGCCCAATATTAATAAAAAATAATCAATAAAGTGTAGATATAAAAGCCTAAATTAAAAACAGCGAAATTCGTCTTCAAATATTATTTGAAAGTATGTAAGTATGTATGTTTGTCACTCAATCACGCAAAAACGACTTTACGTATTCTAACAAAAGTTAGCATATATACAGGGTGAATATTAGGTCGTTGTTTTCCCGAAGCGAAATGAGTTTGTATCGGTCATACAATCGATTAATATATATAAAAAAAATTAGACTCAATAAATGGCGGATTAACAATTGTTATAAACAAAACTCGAAAGTGACTTCAACCAGTAGTAATACATCGCGCTATACCTACGCGGGCGGGCGCGCGGTTACCCCGAACGCCGCGCGGTCATTTCACTTCGCGTGTAAATCAGCTGATCGCTACTCGTGATTTAATAAAACACAAAACCAATAAGTAATTCAAATTTTCGCTTCAAACTTTTACGGGCTTAGGATCGTCATAAATACTTAAAAAATCAAAATAGGTATCTATAAAAAAAATCGGAATTTGATAATTAAGTATTTAAGGCGTAGGTATTTAAAAATGGAATCAACTTATTTACAATGATTTTGATTACCTAACCTACTTTTAAATGTTTATTTACAAAGTACGAGTACTTACACTTAACGGTAGCGGAGTAATTGTTCGAAATGTAAACCACTACGTTCAATGCACAAACGAACACGTTTTAACTGATTGTCTTTCAGTTTCATTAAAGTGTCTCTGTCACGTCTCACGATATTAAAAGCGTTCACTATCGCACTTATCAAAGAGTCGCGTGTTTGGTGTTCCTCACGATACACCAAGTTCTTGAGCTCAAGCCACAAATAAAAGTCCAAGGGAGTCAAGGCCGGGCTCCTCGGAGGTCAAGGGTGTGGCCCGCCACGAAAATACAATGATAAGGATGCAGTCCTTCTGTGTTGAGCACTTTCATCGCACATTCATCACTTGACGTCATCGACGTTCGCGCACAGAACACTAACTAATAAGTAATAGGTACTAAGCCGTAGGCATAGAGCGCAACATTTGGCGGCATTCTATTGTGTTTCGGCGCTTGCCGCGTGCATGCAAGCTAATTTATACCGTATCACCATGACCGAGAGCTTATTTTCCTCTGAACATTTATTATTGATTCTTTCTTTGTAAGTTTGCCGACAACATGTGGCGGCGGCGTGTGCGTTTCGTGTTACCTACAGGTGCCTACGTGATCTCTAGTGAGTGAACTACTATTGATTATCGCTCTTTCGAGTTTATGAATACTTTTTTAATGATTTGAAAAAAAAAACATTATGTTTTTTAAGTTAAACTTTGTATTTCGATAGTACTACTGATGGGTAATCGTCCTGCCGCGGGAAAACAACCATTCAATTTTCACGGTGTATAGTTTGTAGCATTAATTAACACATAGGATACTTTATATCCCTATAAATCTACAGAAACAGGAACTAAACAGGTAAAACCGCGGGACGTTGCTAGTTGTATCTAATTTACGTTCATCGTTATGAAAACGTCTCATCTAATCGATTCGCTTGATTAATCGGCTGAAGTTAATCGATAGAATTAATCGATTCGACTTGTGTGGCCGGTATAACTCGTCTAATTATAATAATGTTTAGACTAGTTAATTAACACAAGAAATGCTTGGTATAGTTGAGAACATAAAAAGGGTAACACTGACATGACAAAAGCCGCCGCTAAAGATAATTTAAATAAATAAAATATTGCCATTATTTCAATATTCTACTGAAATACACACAAAATGAGAATTTATAATATTTCACTTATCATATTTAATACAGCATTAATAAGAAAATAGTGATTTATTAATATAACGGAATAAATCCCTTTGATAAGATCTCATTATAACCACACAGAATATTATAAATAATAATTGCAAAACATATTATTTAAAAATTCGCAACAGTATTGTAATGAAATTAAGTTACATAACATATCATCTCACCTGTATCCCCGAAGGGGTAGGCAGAGGTGTACCAATGTACATCCACAGTTCGCCGATATGTTTAGGTCCCATGTAATATTGGGCGAGCCTATTGCCACTAAACGGACACAAATCCAAACTCCGACCTGCTACTGAGAATTTCATAGAAAAACCCAATAACACCTTGGTCGACTCGGGTATCGAACCCAAGACCTCTAGCGTAGCAGTCGCGCTTAGCGCCACTAGGCCAACGAGGCAGTTTTAAATGTGAAATTAAGTTTATCTTCATAAATGTGAAGTAAATGTGAAGCGTAAGCGTTACTCACATTTTACCTCAAAAACCGATAATACCAACTAAACCGCCATCGAATTAACTAAGCTTTTCTCTATTTCTTCGTTCACCATTCAAGTGAACAAGCTCTAAAAAACCTACCTGAAATAGCACCGTTTTTATCACGGAAACCTAGAATTTTCTCCTACAACTTGACCTACTTTTATATAAGAAATACATAAAAAAGGCGCAATATCGCCGCCATATTGCACTATATTCATTCTCAGAACATTTTTGTCTGAAATTGAAAACTGTCAACCATGGGTGACGTTTTAAAAGCAAACAGCATTCAAATTTCGAACTCAATCAGAAAGTTCGAATGTGGAATGACGGTTTACGGACGTTTGATCAATATGTACAATGTTATATGAAAAATACAGCAAAAAAACAAAAGTTTATTAATAAAAAAATACAATTGTCGATTTCCCTTTAAATCAAGAATTTGAATAATAATGCAACCTCCTCCTGATCTGATCAAAATTCTCATATTATCTTCTTTTGTCCGCCTATGTCTGATGTCGCGGTAATAGCACCTAGGGATTGAAGCTAATTTTTGACTAAGATTCATATAAATCGGTTTAGCGGTTGACCCGCCATATCGTGACAAAACAGACTGAAAGACTTCATTTCTCATTTTTTTATTAAAAGTTATTAAAGTATCTATTTATTAATCATGCACTATAATAATTAAAATGGATGTATACTATTAATTTTATTCATTAATAAATAATAATTCTTCTTCACTCATCATTTGAATTCCATCTCTAAATATCCGAACCCAGTGAAATGGTTCAACCTACCTACGTATTTTTCGCCTGCAAGATTTGAGGCAAGGTTTGAAAACAAAACGTTTGCAAGCAACGCCTTCAAAAGATATTTATCAGTGAACCATAAAAATAAAGACCCTTAAACGATTATTGTAGATCCGTACGGAACAGAAAACCCGTCGGTATCGATAAAAACCAGTAAAAGGTCGGTAAAGACGTAAAATGAAGTAATTTTGGCCTCCTTTTATAAGCGGTATACATCTTTAAAGGAATACTACTGATTACTCGTGAGTTTGTTTATTGTATTTCTTTAATAAAACGATTCTTTCCATATTTTAGATATTCTTTTAATCTGATGCATATTTTCACTACCCCATATTCTATTTATCATCTTCTATCTTATTCCTTAGTAAAGGCTTTTTCAAAATGCTTCCTGTGACTGGCAAACTCTGTTCAATGGCTATCCCTATTGCGCTCACCAGTTGACGCCACTGGTGCCAAAGCTGTCAGCTGTCAAATAAATACATGGTATGTTTAGGTCCCATGTAATAGGGGGCGAGTATATTGCCACTAACTGGGCACAAATCCAAACTCCGACCTGCTACTGAGAATTTCATAGAAAAAACTAATAGACAAAGCCCACTAAAATCTATGGAATTTAACATTTTGGATTCAGGTGCGATAAGCGCCTCTGATGGCGAAATTTCTGATGGAAACCGTTACTTTTAAATCAGTAATTGTCTCTCTGTCTCCGCTTTAAGAAAAAAAAATTCTGATTATTCCTTTATAATTTACGTCTAATATCTAAAGCTCAGCTGCACGCCTACTTTTAGATTCGGTTCAACAGTCAAACAGACAGATTTACAAACTTATAAGAGATCCATGTCTCGGATGTATTCAAACGTTTTAGTACCCCCTCTATATGGGAAGTGTTTTTCTAAATGTAAATTAATTTCGTCCGTATGCGATTCGAATACTAAAGGGCTTTTGGACTCCATTCCACTTTCTTTGTTACTTTGAAAGAATGGAGGTAGAAAAGATATAAAAACAAACTTTATTAAACGAATTTAGGTGAACAAAAGATTTTTCCCTGTGTGTAATAAAATTTCATGTCTATAAGGTTGAATTTGCTACGTCGTTTGTTAAGAAACGTGACCATTTTTAATGCTTATGAGTTTGGCAATTTATTTAATTTACACTTGTTGAAAGTTGTCGTTTTCAATGTTTTTAAGAACTACCTTTTTAGTTTTTATGACACAAATAACATGAGTTTTTGCCAATTGAAGGTCTGTTTCATGCATGATTGCGCCGGATTTCTCTTTTTACCCGACTTTTAAAAAGCGAAGTTCCCACTACGATCCTACTGTGGCTGTACTTTGGTACACCTCTGCTTACCCCTTCGGGGATACAGGCGTGATGATATGTTGTATGTGTGAAATATAAATTTCATTGAAGTCAGTTCCTCATTCTAATTTTGGGTTTCTTTTTATCGACATCCATCTATTGACTCTTAGTTGTAGTACTTAATTTACTCAATTATCTACTAACTCAAAGACTCAGACCAATAAATATAATTCACACCAATATTTAAAACATATTTCAGAAATCTTGTATATTAACATGGTACGTGAGAATAATATTTTCCTAAGACGATCATGAATTATGTAATGTTTGTCACGAGGTTTACGTGATGTTGTTATAAATAACATGCGTGTTAAACCAATGCTGTTTAACATGAAAATGGAAGTGTATTGGAGTTTTAACCGACTTTAAAAAAAAGGAGGAGATTCTCAATTCGGATGTTTGTATGTTTTTTTGTCTGTTCGCGCGTAGTTCCATTGCTTTTTGGCTAAATGTTTTGGTGTGATAGCAAGTCTGATCGTTTATATTTTAATCCGGTAAAGCAGAACAAAAGCTTACCTTTACTCTAAAAAGACTTAGGTTGTTTTAATGAATAAGGTTTGAAATCTATTGACAACTCACTCATTAAAATCGGTTCAGTAGTTTAAGCGCTACGGCAGAACATACAAACAGACAAGTTTTCATGTTGCAAATGTAATAAATTAATACCTATAGCTATATCTCTGCCTACATAAATATGGTTTGCGTATATTTAAACTTTAGTATAAAATCTAAGTGAAAACTTGAACTTTATGTCAATAACTCATGCCAAGAAAACAATGTTGTATTTTTTCAATTAAGTCTAGCTTTCCACTGAACTTTTCAGTCTTGTCGCTTGTCATACAAAGAACCTTCATTTTACAGCTATGAAAAATTATGACCCATCCATCTCTTTTCCTCGCTAAAGATAGAAAGAGAGAGACTCCAAAATATTACTTGACTTAATACAGACTAAAAACATTGTCATGTTTCTTAAATATTTTATTTTCAACGCTTGGAAATTTGATATAATATTATGCGAGGGGCTTTGACATGCAAAAATAAGTGAAAATTGTGAATTAAAGGATGCCAATTTGTTCTGCGCCTTCGTCTGTTTATACAAGATTCGAGACAAAAGGCGTCTGACTATACCTTAAGGTGCGTTCACATTGATATCTTTCTTAAGCAAATTATAGAAATATTCGCATTAATTATTGAGCAATTATTTAAAAATTGCTTACCGATTGGTGGGAGTATCAATTTTGAAGTATTCTATACTTTTTTATTTATTTACTTTGATTCATATCGCTCAAGATTTCGGCTTTGGATTACTACATGACTGATACACGTAACGGATTTCATATTTTGTTTATAATTAAATGTTCTGACGATTTTTAAATCCGAAGTTGCTGTAATAAAATGCTTGCTCTTATAAATAAAATAATTGACTAATAATATAATACATAAATTGTAGGTAATTAGGTACAAAACAAAATGTAGGTATAGCATGAAATTGTTTAATGAACTGTCGAAATAATGATCACAATCATTGTTCAAAATTTTTATTAACCAATATTAGTGAGCCATGTTAACGCACCTTTTCTTCAACAAATGTTTGACTTACGGCACGGGCTTGAGTTTGGCTGTTAATTTATTCTATGACTTTTTCAGAGGCAGGTGTTGATATCTCAGTCGTCACTTAAATGTGAAGTTTTATATAAAAACTAATCGAGTTTTAATGATTTAGGCTGCATTTAAACAATAGCTAATACGTATTGTTTAAGGATATTTAGCGAGTTTGGTTTCTTTTGTCTGATTCTTTTTTGACGCATAGCATCCGTGAAATATCTGAAGGCTGTGATCGACAGGCAAGCCACGAGCTCACTGTATCACGCGTCGATTTAACTCGCGGCCCTTCGTGCCTTATTCGCGAATGAACAAAACTGTTTGCAATATGCCGCGCAATATTTCAAACATGCGTGATGAACCACGAGCTTGGCTTGTCACTAAATAAAACCATGATTTGAGGTGTTCGACAACTGAGCTTCACCGAGCCAACAAAACCGAGGTATTGCTCGGTCGTCGATCACCTTAAGATTAACTGTTGTATCGATATAAGTTTTAAGTAAAATTCAAAATCATTTATTTAACTAAGGCTCCAGAGCAGCTCTTATTAAACGTCAGAAATACAAGCTCTACGATCGATGCCATCTCTCACCTAAGGACTCTGACACGGGAGGCAACGGCTTGTGGCGAAGTGGTGTTGGCGGTGTCCCTCGACATCGCCAATGCCTTTAACAGCATCCCAATGAGTTGCATTCTAGAGGCACTCGTACACCACCGGGTTCCGATCTATTTGCGGCGGCTTTTGACTGCATATCTGTCGGACAGAGTCATTGTATTCTCCAACCAGGAGGGCTTGGGACGCCACGAAGTCGGACGCGGTGTTCCGCAGGGCTCAGTTCTGGGCCCGGTGCTGTGGAACATTGGATACAATTGGGTCCTACGCGGTGAGTTTCTGCAAGGTGTCTCGTGTATTTGTTATGCCGATGATACGCTTGTCACCTCGCGGGCCGAGAACTATAGGTGTGCTGCCGTCCTAGCCACTGCTGGTGTGGCACAGGTGGTTGCGCGCATTCGGAGGTTGGGGCTGGAGGTGGCGCTACACAAGTCCGAAGCCATTTGTTTTCATGGTCCCCGGAATGCGCCACCTGCTAACTCTCACATCGTTGTTGGCGGTGTTCAAATCGGCATCAGACCAACACTCAAGTATCTGGGCTTGGTTCTTGATAGCCGGTGGGACTTCGGGCCCCACCTTCGGCAGTTGACACCGAAGTTGATACGGACGGCCGGGGCATTGTCCCAACTGCTGCCAAACCTCGGAGGTCCAAACGCCTCGTGCAGAAGGCTCTATACCGGGATAGTCCGGTCCATGGCCCTCTATGGCGCCCCAATCTGGGGAGGCAACCTGACGGCCCGCAAAGCTGCGTTGTTGCAGAAACCGCAACGAGCGCTGGCTGTCAGAGTCATCAGGGGGTATCGGACGATCTCCGGTGACGCTGCCACCTTGCTCGCGCAGTCGCTGCCCTGGAAGTATGAAGCTCACGTCTTAGCACAGCTGCATACTTGGCGCAGGCAGGCAACCCAGATCTGGAGGACAGATGCGTCACCTATCGGGGACGTGACGGTGCTCGTCGGCACTTCATGTCGTGCGGTGTTCCACAGGGATCGGTCTTAGGACCGCTCCTGTGGAACATCGGCTACGACTGGGTGCTGAGAGGTGAGCTCCCGTCGGGCGCAGACTTGACGTGTTATGCGGACGACACGCTTGTCACTGCCCGGGGGAGCTCGCTCAGGGAAGCGACGTTGATGGCCACGGCTGCGGTGTCACAGGTGGTGAACCGCATCCGGCGCCTGGGCCTGGAGGTGGCCCTAAACAAGTCGGAGGCCATAGTGTTTCATGGCCCCCGACGGGCGCCGGCGCCGGGATCACACATTGTGGTCGGTGGGGCTCGGATAGCTGTCGGGTACACCATGAAGTACCTGGGATTGGTGCTCGACAGCCGGTGGGAATTCGGGCCTCACTTCCGGCGGCTAGCGCCCAAGCTGATGGGCGCGGCGGGCGCGCTTTTAACGTTGCTTCCCAACATGGGGGGCCCGAGCGCCGCCTGTAGGCGGTTGTACGTGGGAATCGTGCGGTCCATAGCCCTTTACGGGGCTCCTGTGTGGGCGCTGGACATGACGGCCAGCACTCTCGCCATTCTGCGCAAGCCGCAGAGGGCGATGGCCGTCAGAGTCGCCCGCGGGTACCGCACGATTTCCTACGAGGCAGCTTGTGTCCTGGCCGGATCCCCGCCCTGGGACCTGGAGGCGAAAGTACTCGCGTCATTATACCGATGGCGCGAGGAAGAGCGGGCGCGGGGCTCGACGCCGGTGCAGCGACAGATCGAGCTGCGCCGAGGAGAGCTCCGTCAGGTCCTGGTGGCGGAATGGCGGCAAAGGCTTCTGCGCCCTGCCGCCGGCCTCGCTACCGTCGAGGCGATCCGGCCAGTACTCGACGACTGGCTCGGGAGAAGGCAGGGAACCGCCCTGTCGTTTAGGGTGACGCAGGTGCTGTCGGGGCATGGGTGCTTCGGCAAGTACCTGTGTCGCATGGGCAGGGAGCCGGACGCTCGGTGCCACCACTGCGTCCATTGCGGGGAGGACACGGCGCAACACACGCTCGCTGAGTGTGTAGCTTGGGAGGAGCAGCGCCGTGTCCTCACAAATGAAGTAGGAGGCGATCTGTCGCTGCCGGCCGTAGTGCAGAGTATGGTCGGTAGCGCAGAGTCGTGGGACGCGGTGGTGTCCTTCTGCGAGGACGTGATGTCGCAGAAGGAGACTGCGGAACGGGAGAGGGAGATCTCGTCTCTCTTCCCCGGCCGCAGAAGGCGCACCGGGCGCAGGAGAAGGGCGGACAACGCCCTTTTCCGCCCCCCATGAATGGGTCCAGGGGCGAGGGACTTGGGGAAGTCCCCGCCCCCTAACCGCTGGACCCGAGGCGTAGGCGCGCGCGGGTGTCGGCGCGCGCCTCCGAGGCGGAGCACGGGGTAGTCTTACACCTCACTACCCCGTGCACGAGAGGAGGCCCGGACAACCGGGCCAGCACCAGCGTGGGGCTGCGGAAGAATTTGGATTCCCGCGGCCCCACGTGCACGTGCGAGGAGGAGACACCGGGGGGTTTTAGCCGGTAAGAGTCCGGCATGCCCCTCCGCCTCTCCCCAGGCGGAGGAAGTCCATGAGGATTTCCCCCCGAAAAAAAAAAAAAAAAAAAAAAAGGCAGGCAACCCAGGACAGCGAACTCTCGCTGAGCGAGAAAAGGGAGGAGCTGCGAACAGCAGCCCACACGACCTGGCTCGAACGTCTCGGCGACCCCACTGCTGGGCATAACACCATTGCGGCCATCCGACCTGTCTTCTGGGACTGGCTGGAACGGCGTCACGGAGACCTCACTTTCCGGTTGACGCAGGTGCTTACCGGACACGGCTGTTTCGGGACGTACCTGTGTCGAATCGGACGTGAGCAGTCGAAGGCGTGCCATCACTGCACGGCCCCAGAGGACAGCGCTGCACATACGTTGCAGGCCTGCCCAGCGTGGGATGGTGAAAGACGCGACTTGGTCGCAGAGATTGGAGGGCAGGACCCCTCACTACCGGCTGTGATATTGGCCATGGTCCGGAGTGAGAGCGCCTGGCGGGCGATGGTCACCTTCTGTGACCTCGTAGTCGCAGCAAAGGAAGCCGCCGAGCGACAGAGGGAGGCAAGCGCTGTGCTCCCTTCGCGCCGCAGGCGTCCAGGGCGCCGCAACAGGGCACTTCATGACCTGAGACCACCATGAGGTGGGGCCTGCGGGTGACGGGGAGGGCACCTCGTCACCCGATCAGCTGACAGGCCCCGGAGGAACGGACGCGATGTTCCACGCGTCCGTTTTCAGAAGGAATGAGGGGTGGGCACTTTACACCCACCCCTCTAGAAGGAGTCCTTATAGGACCGACGCCTGCCGGAGCTGCGGTGAGAATGCTTAGCGATCCCGCGGCTCCAGCAAAGGCGAGAAGGGGACCGGGGTGTTTTTGGTCGGTGCAAGTCCGACATATCCCCATGTCGTGCCCTCGACGTGGGTCGAAATCATTAGATTTTCACCCCGAGAAAAAAAAAAAAAAAAAGGGTTCGGTTCATATCCGGCGGAAGAGGCGCCATTCCGGCCGCGCAACGCCATAACGAACGAACACACGATACAACATCCGACCTCCCACACCAGACGTACCCATCAGTTCAGTGTGAAAGGTCGTACGCTCCACCATGCGCAAGACCGACGACACGCGCCACCAAAACCGCCAGACATGAACCGACCCCTAGTAACTTCAACAAGTTTCTTTTAGAATGTCTAGGAGTCTTGTTATCCAAACAATCGCCATTTTTCTTTACCGATAGTAGACGATCATGTAAATACTTCTTTGTGAAGGCACAATACATTAAATGGGACTTTTTATACGAATGTATACGGGGAATAAATTCAGCGAATGAATTATTCAGCATTCTTTTATAAAGGAGAATAGCTGCGGCTGATATTTGACATTTAATTTTAAGATTTCCCTTTTAGTATTTGTAGAGAACCTAATATTTTGTGGGCGTAGTTTCCAGGATTTTGATAATTAAGTGCTTGGGTTTATTTACATTTTTATGGAAATTAGGTTAGGAATAATATTTTTTGGGATAAAACAAAGCTGTGTAGGAGAATCCTGTTATGTGATTTTGTCTTATAATATTTATTCAGAAGATATTTTTTGTTATTTTGATGATCTGAAAGATAAAAGTTAACTTAAATATTTTATCACAAGAAAACTTATGCATGTTTTATTATGATTTGGTTCAGAAGAAAAAATACATATAATATATACCAAAGTTATCATCATCTTCTGTCCGTCCTGTTCCCAATTATTTGGGGCTGGTGCAATGCGTATTCAGCTTCCATTCATATACCAAGGTATGTGTGATTTATTAAAAATTGATGTGTATCTGTTTATAATTAATAAAAGGTTCTAGATAATGTATAATATTAATGAATGAATAATCATGATAATTATTAATTATAAACAATTTTTTTACATTATCTGCCTATCTATCACCTTTTGTCCCAATAAGATAGTTACAATGACACACTGAAATGCGAAACAATAAATTTAACATATCATAAACGCCACTATTGCGCGAAACATCCATTTATATCATCCCTATAAAATAAACACAATAAAATAATCGTAAATCCATACAATTTTGCATAATAAATCCCATTTCATTCCGTTTATGTTACAAATCAAATCAGATCCATATTGCAACATTAAATATTTTAAGGGATTGTAAACCATCAAATTTTCTTCCTTATACCTCGGGAATGCACTTAAATGTACTATAAAAGATTATTATATCGTGATGAACCGACATTACTCTTCCCCGTATACAGATCGTTTTCTAACGCAGAAACCTCTCATTAAATGGGACTTTTAAACAAAGATCCTTACATCCAAGTAAAGTACTTAAATACGGGGTTTAACTTACAATGGTTAATTCAAAACAATAACCAACAACTCTTGACCTTTAAGGCCGACTACAGAAGGACTGTTTGAAGCAGTCAGTATCAATCCCTTCAAGCTACTACATGACAATTAATTAAGCACTCTTATGTGCACACATACAAAGACTGCTTGCAATAAAAATATGTCCCTAAATAATTAAAACTTAGATCCAGCCATCCTTAGTTGTTTTGCCATTACGATTGTTAGCAACGCACTAAGTCGAGATCTGAACCCCGTAGGGTGCCCTTAGTGGACGTCTGACGTAGTTAGTTTTTCCTATTCCTCTGGCTGGAGGCCTTAAGGTCCTCACGAAAAGTTCCGTGAAACAGTCTAAGCCTGCACTCAACTCAACAAAGATCTCTAATAAAAAAAAATACAGAGTCGTGCATTCAGAGTTTTTTTTTTATATTTTTCTAGCCCACTGCTTAGCAAAGGCATCTTTCACGTCCTACCATTCAACCTTCCGTGTATGAGGCCTTATATTTTCCTCAGTTGCAAGCAAATATTTGAACCGCGAGGGACCATATAATACTGGTTTTTAATAAAACGCTATCGTTGATCGACCATTTAATTTATATCCGTTGTAAAACACGAATAATATTGCTCTGTATTGACAAGAGATATGAGTTTTGGTTACCCTTGTTTTATTAGATGGCACAGAGTAAAAAATATATTACTTTTTACAAACAAAATTGCAGTAGGTTGAATTTGTTTGCGTGCATGTCGACGCTCTGTGACAAAATTTATTGGTTTTAGCCATAGTCTAGAAAAATGTGGTGTTTCACGTCTGGTTGGATTACCTAGGTTATAGAATGGTGGGAGAATAATTGCTTTAGGGGTCGTCCATAACAAAAAATACATTTGAAATATTGTTCAGAATATTTACGGTTTAAAATAGACAATTTGAAAAACACGGCTTTTATACTTGAAACCACATGAACAGCACTTATCAGTAGAAAATAGCTGAAATATTTGTACGTACGTTTAAAAAATTCTGAATTACCTAATAACAAACGTAAGACATTTTTTTAATAAATAAAATACTTATTGATATTACAAAGGTATAATTTTAAATACTCTTCCAATTTCTGTCTTCAAGTATGACCTAATTTGGAATGAAACTCGACACATTTTCATCCGCTGAATCATAAACAACTACTCAACTAATAGGGCTTCCACACAAACAGCTAAACCAAAAGAAAAAACATCTTTGAAGACAATCAGATAGGAAAATTATGAGAACGTTGGAAAACACTATTTCCCTGTCAAGATCATACTCATTTTCCGAAGAAAATCGGCCATAAAGATAACTCTATCATCGGTACTTATCGAGTATTGAATCGATACGACACTAGTCCCGTTTTAGTGCCAAATTATGCGAACATCGACGTTAGCTAGTGATGAGATTACAACCAAAGATCGGAGATTAGTTAGTTTTTCGAACAGGGAAAATTGTTGGTAAAAATTGTTTAGGACTGATATAGATTTAGAGAGTATTTTCAAATAAGTAATAAATACAAGTAGATTTAAGTTGAACTGAAAAAAAATTGAAGTCCCCGTTCCCTTAAGACATTCGCTTTTTTCGAAGTTTTTTAGTTTGCTTTGATTTTTGTTGGTAAATAATTACATACATACATATAACCACTCCTGTTTCTCGTAGGGGTAGGCAGCGACCACTTCTTTTCACTTGATCCAGTACGATCGTTATATACTTTTTCTTTTCGATTCGTCCACTTTCATTATTTAATAGTATAATAATAATAATATTATCATTTATTTTCTCTACACCAGTTACTTACACTAGGCTTAACATTAGGTAAAATACGAACGAGGAGCTTTCCTTCTTATATGCTCTTCGGTTTAGAGTACTTCAATAATTGATACGAATAATTGGATATCAAATATTAAATTAACTAATTCTGAGCTGAAACTTTACAAACTGACTCTAACCCAAATTTAGTCTTTAACTATTTTGGATAGATATTCCCTTAAGGTAAAATTCTTTACTGTATATTGTCAACAAATCAAAGATCATGGAAATTGGTTCACGCGTTCCAGAGTTATAAATGGCGTAAGTGACCTCAATTTGTTTTACATAAAACATATATTAATAGCCAAAATTACCTATGCACATTGTTGCAATATTTAGTACAAATTAGCCTTTATTATTATTAGTCAGGTTTTCACTAAAATATTCAAACATTATGTATAAAATTACAAGTATTTGTTGTTAAAATGTTGTTTAGAATGTGATTTTCAGGTCAATTACCTTGTTTTCTATGTAATTAATGTTGTACGCGTCAATTAGCAGATGTGAGGTAACAGAGCTATTTAATCATTAATATACTATAAAAGGTTTGTTAAGTTGTTGTAGAGGAAAAAACAAAGATATTATAGTAATTTAGTAGTTTGCGTAATTATATGTAAAATTTAGCTTTTAATCAACACATTATTTTTTGTATTTAATCATCATTGTTAGACGTTAGTATTGGTTTTTAATTACGGTATATTTTCAAAACAAGTGGTTAATCCAATTTTGACGTGCCTGTTTGTGTCATCTTACCTCCAAAGCGAATGGACTGATTTACACAGGTTTTCTTTATTTTACAGCTGACGTCATTTTTTGTCAGAACATGTGGAAGATCTATTCAGACATATAAAAACAATTAAGAAAATTCTTAAACTTGTATTACTAATACTTATTGTAGGCTATGAAATACTTACATATAAGTAAAGTAAGGTCCTATAAATGGTTTTACATATAAAAATTTTGGCTTGTGTACTTTGCTAAATAAAACAAAGATCTGCTTTTAAAAAGCCTCGTAACGAAAGCAAAAATATTTAAAGCCTTTAAAACCGAACCCAATTCTTTCGAGTATTCACCAGACGTGATCAAATTGTGAATATGGCACCCAATATTATTAGATGTGACTTGGAGGGCTGCCAGAACTAATGTGAACACTGCTTAGATCCTTAGAGAAATTCCAGCATGAAGTTCAGAGTAGTAGACTAAGAATATTGGATCCGTGGTTAGTTTTCAAGGTGTCAGCTGTGAGGTCCCAAGTTTGAGCTCCGGACGGGTCAATGTAGATGAGTTTTCTATATTGTCTCGGGTCTGGGTGTTTGTGGTACCTTCGCTGTCTGATTTCATTACAAGTTTTTGAGCTACTTACTGTGGGCTTAGAGCAATGTATCTGATGTTTTTCTCATTTATTTTAGCTGTTATTATTTATTTATAAGCAGCTCATTTTATGCTAAAATTGTAAACTGACTCTATACCAGAAGTACTCTTCACCCCTTTCCTATAGATATACGCTTTTGGTATCACCCTGTACATCAACCTAAATTAAAAGCAATTTTTTTTTCAACACGCTATATTCATAGGTAATTAAAAATGTAAAACAAATGATTTTATTATAAAAGAAACCCGCACACGTGCGTTACCATTTTTACTTCCGGTACAAATCATAAGGGTTGTTATAGCCCATATTATTATGCCCTCCGGAGAACAATTATTATTATTAATTATAGGGGTGCCTAACAAAACAATTAAGGAAACTAGGAGCACGATAGTTGACCCGCCAAGACCAATAGTTGTTCGAAATTCGTAGAATGGGTAAAATATATACAAGCACAAAAAATTATATTACATCTTGAGGAATTTCTAAAAATCGATTATAACAGCAACATTATAACTTTTCACCATATTTTTTAGTATATTTTTGCAACTAGGACTAGAAAAGAATGTTGTGAAAAGCAGCAAAAATTTGAGCATTGCTACAAACCTAAACTTTTACACAGTTTTTTCTTTAAAGATAAAAGACGTTTTTTTATTGAACTTGGCGACCTCCACAAAAATTTTGGGTACGACACAATTGTTTTCAACCAAAAACTTTTTGTATGTAGCATTTATGACTAAAAGCCTACCGGAAGTCGGCTAGGGAGGCTTTCATAGGCATCCGGCACGCCATCGGAAGTACAATACACATGAGTAAGAGACCGGAAATGACGGTGGTTTGTCGTACACGGTTTTATGAATAAAAATGTATCAAGTGTGCTGGGGTTTAAAATTTGACACTATTTACTGAGCATTGTGAGTTCAACGACCAAATTTCTCAGCCCCTAAAACAAATTTATAAATATCAGATAGGTATATTGCATCATAAGTTAATTTGTCAGGTAGACTTTCTTAGTTACTACTAAAAACCAACTGTAAGTAAATATTTTATATTAACTCCACATATTAAACATAATTTTGTATTTAAATGCGAAACTGAACGTCATTAAAGGAAATAATTGCTAACTATCTTTCAATACATTTATTTTGCATGTTTTTATGAGAATTTATGTCTTTTAATAATGTATCTGGTGCATAAAATTTATGTCTGCTTTCCATAAAAACTACATAGGCACCTACAGAGACACGTATGACATCACACGCCACCGATACCAAATCTTATCAAGATAAAACTGACTTATATCTTACAATTGTAAGAAAATATATTATTAAATCCTACATGCTCATATTCTGATGTACGGAACCAAATCAAAGACTTACAACAACACTTGTGGCGGTAACTCGTTGAAAAGCATTCCGATACAAAATTAGTAGGGGTTGTCAGGCAACCCTCTTGTGTGTGTGGTACTTGATACAAGATGGCCGCTACTACTGGTAGTCGAAGGAGATATGGCAGTGAGTTTAGGGTTAGATGCCAGAAATAAAAAGAAACGGTAGGACTGCAAAATGTATTTGTAAACGATAAAGTACTCGTACAATTAACTTTTTTCTCAGCCCGATAAAATTCTATGGAATAGAGAGAGAGAGGCCTGTGCAGTGCTACTATACGGGTTTATTACGATTAGCCTCAATTTAGTATATTTTCCTGGATTTTTTATAATTTATTTTAATTTCAGGCCACAAGGAAAGATATCAGATGAAAAATTAACTCTGTTATGTTTACACACCTGAACCTGAAATGTAACATAAGGTATAGCCACACCTAGATTTCTGCAAAAAATACAAAAGTCAGTAGGAATATGGGTTATCGAAAGCTACCATAAATAACTGAATATTTAGATTCGTAACAAATGGTAACGTCGGGAGTAAGTGTGACCAGACCCAAACTTGTGTGAAGGGGTCTCCAGTCTCGCATAATCTTATGTAACATATAATATGATGTATATACTACATATATGTAGGTGTGTACTTCAGAATTTGAGGTGCAAGGAGGTCTTCACTATGACGTCACAGACGATGAGATGTGATGGCGTAATGATGTACGGTGGTTGTTTCGTTTGGTTCTCTTGATCTTAGTACCAAATTGTTTTAATAATGTGTGTTTATTGGGAAAATCTAGCTGAAATCAAAGCCTAAATTGACTACACATTTTTCAAGAATAAATGTTCATAATATGTGTGTATAAAAAATTAGAGGAAGAATTCTGAAAGTATGTTTTACTACTTGGAAAAAATATACGTTAATTTAATGTCACATTTAATTGTATACAGTAAAGATTGCGAACAGTAATGAGCTTTTCTGTGTAAAGGAATAAGCCCGAACTTAAATAACAAAAAACTTTAGCATGTAAACTGAATTAGATCAGAATTTTACCCCACTCTCCACAATACTTATGAATAAGCCCATTTTCTACTGAACATGAAATAATCGTATTCTCTACAAAAAAAAGTGACATCGCTTGTCACACACATAAGTCAATAGTATAGTGAACTGTGACGTCATACCTTTGTAGCGGACTTCCGAAGAATATAATAAAACACGTGGCTTGGTATGTTACTTGTATTGTATGAATTTAGTGCTCTTTCAAACTGTCTACGTTTTGGAAGCTTAGGCTGACGTTTAAAGACGTAATGTTAAAACTTTAATCATATTCTATGTAAGGTGAAAAATAGACTTACTTGAGGTTACTAGGAGCAGTAGGTAACACTTATGATTAAAATGGTTTTGGGCAAATTTTATATGCGATAATAAATATGAATTTGCTTAACTTTTAAGATCCCACGTACAAGGTTGGTTAAATAATTATTAATGAGGTATATAAATAAATCAGATCTATTCATAAGAATTTTACTCTCGTCTTTTGAGGTCTTTTGTAAAAACAAACATCTTTAATATTCTAAACAATATCGGCTCCCCTTATCTGATTGCACACCTTACACGAATATCCGTTAAAAGCACACAACTCAACTAAAAAAACCACTACCGCCATTCACAAATCCACGTTGATTACAAAACAAACATCAGCAAAACAAAAGCAAACAAAAATTACAAAGGCAGACATTTAACAAAAAACCCGACGTTTGTATTTGCACTGCGACACGTGCGTTAAGGAAAAAAATAAAGGAAAACGTCCTGTGAGCTGAGATAACGTCAATTAGTAAGATGTATGGCTGTTTCGTAAAGTGTGGCCTGACCACAATAAAATGGAGATTCAGAAGATTAACTTAATATGACACTGAATAAATACGAGCACTTTACCAATCGACAAATATTTAAAACACACAGGTTTGTAACACTATTTTAACTCAAATACAGGTAGATACATTTTTATGACTTGAATTGAATTTTTTAGGTGGGATTCATCTCCACCCCGATAGCTAAAAAAAATTGATATCTTATGAGAAATAGGAATACTTACGCGGGTGAAATCGAGGTGCAGGTTTATTCATGTAGTACCTGTAGAAAAAGATAAATAGCTTGAACATCATAAACATAGGTGTAGCAATTTGATTTTCTAGGCTATTGTCATACGCAAGCACTACTACTCTAAAATAAAGTAATCCTATGTCCATATTTAACAATACTGCCTCTACCCAAGGCTGAAAGATCTTCGTTCATAATGTCATATCAGCCTGTTGCAGTCCACTGCTGGATATAGGCCTCCCTCAAGAAGCGCCACGGCGCACGATCTCCCACCGGTCCATCTAGCCGGGGGGCGTCCTACACTACGTTTGCCTTGAGAGATATTTTGTAAAGGATATTATATAGAAGTTTCCTTTTAAACGAGTAATACTTCTGTTATTTTCCTCTATATTGATAGAGATATAATAATGTATGAGATGATTATACGATCTCATTGTGGGCAGTGACCAGTGGAATTAGCGCGCGTTATATCTTTCTCCAGTTAGGCTTGGAGAAAAGGGTAAGTGCAATTTAGATGTGAAACGTGGATTGAATTTGGTGGTTTCATATTTTACTTAAGAGCAGATATAAGAGAATTCTGCAGGAGAGTATTGCTAAGATCTTTTCGTTTTTTCATTCATTCGTCTGATATTTTTGTCTAATATTTAAGATATCCAAAGTGAGTAGCTAAAGTCGGTACTTGTGTTATGGAATTAAAGACAACCACAAACGCAATTACCTAAGACAGTGTGGAAAATTGTGTTTTTTCTACATTAGTCCGGGGCTCAATGACTCGTGTTAGTATTGTTGATGTTCATACCATCACGCCTGTATCCCCGAAGGGTTAGGCAGAGCTGTATCAATGTACACCCACAGTTCGCCAGTATGTTTAGATCCCATGTAATAGGGGGCGAGCCTATTACCACTAATCGGGCGCAAAACCAAACTCCGACCTACTACTGAGAATTTCATAGAAAAACCCAATAACACCTTGGTCGACTTGGGCATCGAACCGAAGACCTCTGGCATAGCAGTCGCGCTAAGTACCACTAGGCCATCGAGGCAGTATTGTTTATGTTAAGCAAATTATATATAAAATTGATCATCGCTGGCTGGTTATAGTACTTAGTACTTAAATTGTTTTCAAATATCTCTAGTACAAGATAAGTAGATATTTAAATGTTGCTAGGTATTCTTAAATTAAAATAAAAGGGATTTTTAACCACTTTCTGGCTTTATTCACCATATGGTTATTATTTTTTGGTATTTAACCAATTTGATCTCGTTTCCTCAGCCTAGATATTTCACTTAACATTTATCCTAACCTCACGCCCTACCCATAAGCTAAACCCTCAACATTTCTCCTACAAAAATAACAAAGAAATAAAGTAACAATAAATCTAATCCACATAGCCACCGTAAATATGTCAGAGAGACATCTTTATCATCCAATAGAAATGTTATGCGCATAGAGTAAAGAAAGGAAGAACTGTAGAGTGCGTGTATGACTAAGAACCTTTTGTGCCGAACGTAAGCAAATTTTTATGCGCTTGGCGAAATAAGATGGAAAAGCATATTCGTTTACTAATTTACGTTCGAAAGTTATCTGAAATCGCCGATCCATAAATGGGCCATTGTGGTGTTCTATGATCGTGCCTTCTCTATATGGGAAGATACCTGTGCCCAGTACTGGGACGTTTGTAGGCTGGAATTGTGAATTATATAATTATTATCTTTGATTTAAGTTATTTTCCCTGCAACGAAAGACGTTTATGCGATATATCGGTGGTTCCAACGTGATTAGTATAATATTAGGGTTTGAGGTAGTTCTATGAAAACGGCGCGCTCTCTTCTGACGCTATTTTTACGTTGAAACTAATTCTGCTTGCGACCAGAGCCGGTGTAATCCGGTCGAAACGTCAAGCCCAAAAAAGGTTTTTATGCACACTCGCGCGAATTATATTACTAGAAACTAGTTCACACTAGTGCCCACAGTTCATACCTTGTCATGCGCACTCTGTAGTTTCTCATCTATCATCTGTGTTATATACCATACTACTGATAATATCTAACCCGAATTCTTATGTTTATAGATTTCCTGTGATGAGAAATGATGCTGAAAATAGTTACCTACAAGAGATTTTATCAAGATTCCATATTAATAATCTTTCAGGGAATAGAAAGATGGTTTTGTTTATTTTGGATGCTGTAAAGGAAGGGTTCTATGATCTGTGTTAAAGCTTTTTTGGGCAATCGTTCTAGTTAATTATTATTGTATATTTAGTGTTAGTGAGACCCTGTTAACTATGTTGTGTTTATTTAGGGAATACAATCAATAGCAAATATATTTACTTTTAAATAGAAAGTTAGCGTTAAAGCTGGTATTTTAAAGGTAGAAGCAGAACTTTCGTAACGCCCTGTAGGCAAATAATAATAATTCCAGCCTATAAACGTCCTACTGCCGGGCACAGGTCTCTTCTCATATAGAGAAGGCACAACCGTTCATCACCGCGCTTGCTCAATTGCGGATTGGCGAAGCAAAGCAGTTTAAAAAAAAGTCATCATTCACCCATAATGTTCAGCTTTAATATTTGTAGTCACATAAAAATACTCAATTGACAAAGAAAACAATAAATCACCATCGCTATAATAAACAGAACTTACATTGTACGGTACAGCAGTTTCCGAGTTAACAGCTCATAAAGTAACAGTCATTCTAGATTAGCCAAGGGAGTTAACAATACAAGTCTGGCTTTAACTTAAATATGCTTTACTTTGCACAGAAATATAATAAAATACAATGTTAAGAAAAACCTTGGGCTCGGAAAGGCACGGTACATTTTTTCTAAATTATGACTTGCACTAACTAATGTATGGATAATTTCACGCTTGTTTAAAAATACTTATAATAAGTAAGTTTGTTATTATTTACTTTAATGTGTTTGGTTCCAGTTAGTTTTCTCATAACTCAAAGAAAAATGCGCTTTTTCTCTTGTTAGCCGACTTTAAAAACGGATAAGGTTATCAGTTTGGATATATTTTTATAGAATAGTATGTTACTTTTACTTTTTATGTAAGTAATGAAAAAAATCCTTTAAGTAAAATTAAGATCTTGAAGTTATTTTTGTTTGACTGTCAGGAATGGAATTTTTATGTAGGTAACGAAAAAAATCCTTTAAGTAAAATTAAGATCTTGAAGTTATTTTTGTTTGACTGTCAGGAATGGAATCCAAATTAATTCAATTCTTGTGCCTGCTATGTATCTATAGTTAAAATATTTGTTTCATTTCTCTTCAGTACGTCATGTCATCTTTTATTTTACTATTTACTCACGATTCACGAACCATCATAACCATATAAGCAACACCCACTAAATCTTTCAAAGACAATAATTATATTCGTGCAAACTAAAATCATGAAACGACTTATTTTACGACTTTCTCGGTAATAATGAAGATATACTCAATTTTATTACTTCGCTGACAAACGCCTCAATAAATTATAGTCTAGTGTTTATTAAAATTTAATTTGACATAAGTAGGTCAATTACTGCAGCCTGCCTCGTTGGCCTAGTGGCGCTAAGCGCGACTGCTACGCTAGAGGTCTTGGGTTCGATTCCCGAGTCGACCAAGGTGTTATTGGGTTTTTCTATGAAATTCTCAGTAGCAGGTCGGAGTTTGGATTTGTGCCCGGTTAGTGGCAATAGGCTCGCCCCCTATTACATGGGACCAAAACATAACGGCGAACTGTGGGTGTACATTGGTACACCTCTGCCTACCCCTTCGGGGATACAGGCGTGATGATATGATGATGATGAGGTCAATTACTTTACTGCTTAGAAGTTTGATTTATGATTTCGACGACCTCCGTGGTCGAGTGGCGTACGCACCGGTTTCAACGGGTCGCTAGCTCTGAGGTCCCGGGTTCGATCCCCGGACGGGTGAATGTAGAAACCAACTTTTCTACATTGTCTCGGGTTTGGGTGTTAGTGGTACCTTCGTTGTTTCTGAATTCCATAACACAAGTGCTTCAGCTACTTACTTTGGGTTCAGAGCAATGTATGTGACGTTGTAAAAAAAATGATGCGTTATTACATATTTTCAGTAGCAAAAACACAGCATTTTTTTTTACAATTATACAATTTAAAAACCATTTTATTATGTTATGGATAGGCATTTATTTATCGTAATATAACAATGATAAGTTATCTTAAAATGAAGTAAGTTAAGTATTGATAACCGAAATTAGAATCGACTAGAAGATCGTGAAGAACAACACTACAGAGTGATATTTCATATCTACATTAAGGTGGTCTTTAAAAGGATTTTTGTAATGGTAACGTTGAATCCAGTCTTATGATAATATTTTATATTATTGATATATTGTAAAGTTTAAAGAATCAGGGGTTTTCCTTTTACCATTATTCAAGTTACACTTACCTTTTAAACTCGATTTAAAAACACACAATTTAAAATCTACGTTTAAAACATAACATAAAAAAGTTATTTAAAAACAAACTCACCATAAATAAGCATAAAATTTCCCGCGGAAATTTCCTTAAACCGTTAAAACCATAGACTCAAGCAGTTTGCTTTGTTCCCTCTTCCAATATCTGTATGCAAATTCGATCTATTTTTAAAAAGGTCGGAGTAGTAACGGCCAGGTATAGATAGAAAAAGGGTTGCGATGACGTCACAGGGTACCTTTAAAAAGATATTAATTTTGAATAGAATGATTGCCTCGTTGGCCTAGTGGTGCTAAGCGCGACTGCTACGCTGGGGGTCTTGGGTTCGATTCAAAGACCAAGGTGATATTGGGTTTTTCTATAAAATTCTCAGTAGCAGGTCGGAGTTTGGATTTGTGCCAGGTAAGTGGCAATAGGCTCGCCCCCATTACATGGGACTTAAACATATCGGCGAACTGTGGGTGTACATTGGTACACCTCTGCCTACCTAACCTGCCTTCGGAGATACAGTCGTGATGATATCTTCATGTTCAATAAAATGATTGGTGTTTTGTTTTCTTTTTGATTTTCTTTTATTCAGTAGTTCAAAGCTTTGAGTTGTTATTGCATTAAAACCTTCAATATTATGTTAGTATTATAAAATAAATAGTTTTTTTAGTCTTCTTTTGTCATAAATACGAAAAACAATTACGTTCAAATATTAAAATGTTACGTAATAAACATTTTGTTCACTCAGTGACAGAGTTAATCGCTTTGCCAATTGTGCCATCATTTAAATTTGGTTTTCATAGCAATCATAAATACGAGAATAACTTTATAAGTCTATACCCATTACGACGATAATGAAATCGCAATCAGGCCAACCATAAAGTCTTGGCAATTAAAAAATATAATATTAAAAGAAACCGACCTCATTTCTAGAAACGGCTTCAAGCCATAGACAATGAATTCTAAATTTAAATTACGGTTGGCGGGAATGTTGATGTTTGAGATGTAAAATGGCGGCGTTATTATGTAATTGGTAAGTAGGTTGTATTTTTTTCAAGTAATTGACGTAGCTGTAATACCTTTTTGAGTTTTTCGCTTCAGGTTTGGGTTTTTTTTTTGTGGCAAGATGATACCTACTTATCTTAATAATAAATTGAAAATAATAAAAAAAGGATCAGGTCAAAGTCATATTTTATGTCATTTTATTATCTTTACGATAGATAAAGTTAAAAAATATGACTTTGATTGGTTACTTGAAATAGTTTTTAGAGAGGTAAACCATTGCTGTGTACTTGTATATAAAATTCTCAGCAAAATTCATCCTCTCTAATTAAACTAATTACCTAGAAGGACTAACTATCATAACTTGATTACTCGGAATATTTGCCAATTTAAATAATCATAGAACACGCAGAAACAACATACCAACCTTCTAAAAATAAATCTATGTTAGGATACCTAACAAAATCTAGGAATAACAAAAACCATACTAGCTGTGTCAGCTAGTTTCAGATTATTATAGTTTTTGCGGATCTACGTTGTGCCTGTCACAAATCTTTTGTAACAGTTCTGCTGAACATAACTTTTTTCATGACATATCTTCTTTTGATATTGTTCTATAGTTTTAGAAGATTGGACTACGTTAGTTTAGGATACAATGCATAGGTTTTTATATGTAACAAATCTATATGATGTGGTTTTAGTAATGAAAGCAGTTCTAAACATAACTTTTGCAATGAAGAAAAAAAGGGTAAGTATGTTTATGCAACTACATCTATTAAAATGTCCAATATTTTTTCAATAGCAACATCTGTTTAAATTATGAAACTGATTAGGAATTAGGGTATAAAGACTAAAAGGAAATCAATTGATAAGATTATTATCCGTGGCCCGTAATTTAAATCAATTAAACACTTCAAAATAAAGCCATAATTTTTAACTACCATAAAGATAACAATTAAACGGTCAATCCCAAAAACAAAAGACTTAAAACCAATAAAAGAACCAAAAACGATTAAATAAACGACACTGTATTTAAAGTTCCTCATAAATTAAGTCATACCGACCTTAAAAATTACGCAAATAACATGAAAATTGAGTTATAAACTCGCCTGTTGCAAAAAAGATTTAAAATGTGCACTTTAGTAATAATTCGAGATTTATGGGCGATGCGGCCATTCATTGTCTGTATGTTTGCATACCGGTATCGGGCGGATGAGTTGATGTATAACCTTATAACAGGCTTTCGAAATATTAATATTAAACTTCTAGAATATTTAGCAAGCTGGCGAGTTAGAAGTCTAAGAAAGTAATGTTTGGTAACTTTTGAAGGTTTTCGGAAGTTTTCGTCCTTATTTTCTAACCGAAAAGTGCCTATAGTAGGGATGTTCTTAAATTAATTTGTTTCTTACATGAATGTTTGCTTGTCTGCGACCATTTTTTGTTAAAACCTACAGGTACGCTATTGCCTATGTTATTTTTTTCATTTCGCAGGTATTCTGAAAAAGATTTCTGTACTGCACCTGTGTATAATGTCCTGTGTACCTGTGTATACTTTAAGTGTCGTGTCGTCCTTCATGAATAGGCAAATAAATATCTAAATAAACTAAAAATATATTCATCGTTTATTTAAAATAATCTCTACTGTTTTTCTTAAAAAATCCTGATCCTGTATGTAAGACATAAGATACAATCCGGTTTCAATGTAATCGGCATTCGAAGATGGAATTTAGCATAAGATTTTTATCTTTGATTACGTTAAAGATTCGTATAATACATGGGGTGGCATTTGTGACTTGCCAGAGGCCTTCGATTGCGTATCATTAAGTTTTGATAAATATTGTTGTTTAAACAGTGATTAACCGATTACAATTTATTGTTCGGTACTTTTGTTCTTTAAATCTCTGTAAAACAGATATATAAATATTTTTGTCATTTATATTATGCAAGTTGTGCAGCCTCTTTTAAAGGGGTTCCACAAGGTTGTTTTCTAGGTCCAAACCTTTTATAATTTATGAAAGGTTAAATATTTTATTTATATCTAGCTGAACCCACGACCTTGTAATGTGTGTTTGTAACTATTTTTTTTTATTTGTTATCACTAATATTTATGTGAGCGCCACTCAACAAAAAGAAATTCTAATAAATATAACACATTTTCTTGTAATCATAATCTTATATAGTATTTAATTTAAACTACAATTAAGAAAGTTAGCGGGTTTAGTCTCTAGGCGCTTGTAACAAAATCGTTTGTTTGAATATTTAAAACATGGCTGTCTTTTTCTATGATGAGGAAAGTTTTAATGACAGTGCCGGTAAAGCGTTATTCTGTTTTAAGGAAACTGCTGTTAAAATAAAGATAATCGATAGAATTAGGGTTACCTCGTCTACTTTAATGTTGCTGATACACGAAAACATGAACCAAATTAAGTAATTTTTGTACTTTAAATCAATTTTCAAACAAATTCAAATTTGGTTTTCTACCACATAACTATTTATTTCATCTATCTAAATACAATTGACATTTAAACATATATAGACAATTACTTGCTACTATGATCCGGCTAAAAGAATGCGTTCCGGTTGTGATCTTATAATATAAGCGAATAATATCATTCTAAACTATTCGTTATAATGCCAGGTAATAATGAATAATATAGCAAAGTGTTTTTATTTCCCATACGAACCCAGACTACCTATTCAGGAATGCATTCTCTCAGCCGGTCCATGACGAAAAACAGTGACCTAGTATACTTTTCCAAACGTATTAAGTATAAATCTACTATCGACTATATTATTTCGAATATATAAATCAATAGCAAGTCCTCTAGCTAAAATACCATCAGGAAAATAACCGTCATTAGTTCGTACATCATCAGTTACGTCAATCCAATCACTTCCCATACATTTCACAGTTGATTTGTGTCCACACAATTACGACGGTTGAGTATTATCTGTCAGCCATATTGATTTATAAGTCAACTGTTTCGATATGTATATCCATCATGTGTTCTGTTGAAGTACTGTGGATTACCGGGTTTTGAAGTAATTTGGGTTTTGGTCTAATTATTATAATTGGCACGGATGAGGAAGTGAAATAATGGTTTTTTTATGCATAATCTCCACATGAGATAAATTACTAATGTAACATTTGATTGTGATTTTAACATTACGAAAAATCATCAATTTATTGATATCATGAAAATTTTACGTCGCATTTTTCTAAAGAGATTTTAAAACCTGTGTTTGAGTACTTATTTAGCAATAAGACACTCATCAATGTTGGAATACAATAGAACGTGCTAATTCATTTAAGAACCAATATTATAATACCGAAATAAAGAAACCACAAAAGTCATGTATCGTCGGAAAACCGATCAAAAGACGATTTGAACTAGCTCAAATACGGCTTTGTGAGGTATTGGAAACTATAACTTCACGAAAACTGACAAACTAGGCGAAGCCGCAAAGCCCTAATACTGAGCAAGACAATAATTGCTTTGAATACTATATTTCATGTAACATGCGATGACATATTAATAAATCCCATATAGAAATAATAATATTTAAATAGTCTGGGCTTAGCTTTTATTTAAGTATAACAGTTTATGTAATAACGTTCTCCTAAGAAATCTGAAAACTTCTCTTCTCTAAAATTCGACTACAGACGACAGACATTCTCTAAAAACATAAACGTCAAATAAAAATTTGAAATAGGTCAACAGATGAAGAATTAATAAAAAAAGAAAACTTTATAACGAAAACATAATTATATTATACCTAGCAATGCCTAGGTATTAAGAAGCTAAACCTAACTTTAAGACATTCTAACTTCTTTAACTGCCAGAGTAAAAAAAATTCTTAAAATTGATTTACGTTTAACAGTCCAAAAATCAAAAAACAAACCTTTTTCGCATAAAACCATCCAGACCCAACAAGAAACCGATCGTACATCGAATCAACTTTATTTTCACATTCGCCGCCATATTAACAAAACGACAAAAACCTAACAATTTCCATGAAAGCTAACAAAAAGTTTTATACTTTTAATGGAAGCAAACTGATTGTCCTATTTCCATGATAAATTGCAAATAGCGAAATTGAATATTTCAATAGTGTATGGAATAGGGAATGATATTAATTGGTTTAGGGAATGGAAACTAGTTGTTTTATTATTACATTTATTATGCATCGATGTTCAATAATATTTGATATAATTTGTAATTTATGTGGTTTAGACAATCAATGGAGATTAAGCAGCGGTTGATGTTGGGACAACAATTAAAACTAACACCATATTTGCACACTTACCTACATTATTAGCAAATAAATGATTTCTATTTCTCTTCTATTCTATTGATGAGGTAGGTAAACGAATGGATGACCATTAATTTATTTTTAGCTATCATGGTTTTTACTTTCAGCCGTCTATCTGACTAAAACTGCAATTTAAGCCTATTTTAAAGTCATAAAGAGACACATTTAGTAGGTTTAGTAGATAAAGGCTACATTTAATAGATAAAAAAAAACATGCTATCGAAATGCACAGACCATTTTGAGTTTAAAGTTTCAGCGTTTAATTTCACAAACGGTTCCAAACCTAAAAATGTGATCCCACGAATATCTATAAAGCTAGATCAAATGAAAAACAATTGAAACTCTGCTTTTACTAAAAACAATTTCAAAAAACGTTATTCTAAAAATAGAAAGTCACAGCGAAAACAATACATATTTTATTTAGAAAACCAATTTGAAAGTGCAAAAAAATAATAACCTGACCGTCTACAGTGCTCTAGAAAGTCAAAGTCCCGATTAGACTGCATATGAACGTCGGATAAAACGGCATTTCTCAAACTTTATCCGTCAGCGCCGTCTTTAGCCCCCACTTCTGAACTTTGATTCGCGGTATCTACGTCGTTGTTCGTATTGCGAAAGAAAAACTGTTGTGGCATACCCAGTCACTTAACCATGTCATAAAAAAATTGCATAAAATTTAAAACATTTTTTAGTATACAAAATAAAGAAATGCCGAAAGTGGTGTTGTATTTTGCAATTCCAATGGAACACAATTGGAGTTTGTTTTCGTATTTTTATTCAAAATGTATTTATGTAAATAATAGCAGAACTTGCCTTTTCAGATGTATGTTATTGAAGATGGTTTATTTTGACTCCTACACATAATAATATGGCCTTTAACCCCCAGGGGTCTAAGAAGCAAGGTTGAGAAACACTGGTATAGAATATGTTACGTGACTACTTTCGCTCCAGACTTCTCTTGCAATTTCGTTTAATTAAAATGTTCTGTATCTGGATTTGCTGTTTCGCGTTTTAGTCGAAACGTGTTTAAGTTAAATGTAAATAGGAAAGGAATACTAATAAGAATGTATGGTTCCATACTTTGATTTATGTAAGGTATGTTTTATGTAGAAATTATTTGTTTAGAATTTTTGTCTAGGTTTAAATAAATAAAATTAAAATAAGGCAACATGGTCGCTTACATAAAGACATAGGTGCACAAAAAGCATATTTGTAAATGACGTACAAAGGAGCCGCTTATTTCTTAAGAAATGTCTGTCAGCAGACCCGCGAAAGATGAATTCGTGAATATTGGCAGTCAGTGTGTATCTTCGCTGTTATTCGGACACGGCTGAATCAAAGGAAATAAATATGTTTTAGTCAGAAAGACTATACTTATCAAGTGGTTCTATGTTGATCAGTTCATGTAAAACAGTCAGGATCGACAGCTTTAACTAGGAGTCAAATAATCGTATAATACTGAACCCAAATCATTAATAACTTCTGATTTTAGCGATAACTATTTATTTGCCCGTTTGTATAAAGCTAACATTGATTTATTATGTAACTTCAAAGATTTTCTACAAGGTATGCTAACATTAAATAGTACATGCAAATAAATTCTAAGCAAATATTAAAATAGATAATTCCTAGATAACTATAATTATATTTGTTTCCACGAAGCTCTTAGCAAATGAAATAGATGTTTGGTTTTTCTTATTTTATATTAAGTATGTTAAGTAATCCTGTTTACTCTTAAGTGAATATATAATATGTTGTAATAATGTCTATGATATACTAGCTGTGCCACGCGGTTTCATCTCCGAGAGTACCTATTCAATGTACTCCATGATTTTATAGATATTTTACTATTCGGGGAGGAAAATAATCCAAGAAATCAAAGAGCACAATTCTATACTTCAGTTATAATTATAGTAACTAACCCGAATTTGTTTTTTTATTTCGTTATCACTTTAAAAGTTCAAGATAGTTTAAGTTCTAAACGTCGGAAACTACTGACCATGTTAAAAAAAGAATCTCGATGAGTGTCTTTACAACTGTTAAATTATACAAGCATAATTTTATATTCCCAAAAAATGCCTCTAAACTAAGTTGTCAAATATTTACACACAGACAAATTGTTTTCCAGTTTTATTGTAATATGGTAGTAAAGACTAATACATATTCTGCATTCTGCGAGCGTCTACAATTTTGATATAAAGATGATATCTAAAGATATCAGCATCTTATTATCTCTCGTCGGCTCATCAGACCTTAAGATCATGTTGCAGGTAGTGTTTAAATTCAGACATTATGAGACCATCCTGAGAAACCTTATTAATGGCTATTATTTTAGTGGGTAACAGCGTAAGCAGTAAAGATAAATACTCTTTTTTATGTATTTTCAAAGTTTATAGAATAAATTTAATAATGTTACACATAAAACCACAAAATAATATATATTTTTTTAGATAGATACAGGTAAAAAATAGATAGGAATTATGAATTGAAAATTACTTACGCATTCATGCTTTAAATAACTTCTGCTTGATGATTCATGTTTTACAGATGAGTGCACATATTATTTCAAATGAATACATATTAAGTTTATCGATATCCAATACCCAGTTATTAATATTATGAATGAATATCAAATGTCCACATACCCCAATATTAGTTAAAACTAAATTGCATGTTTGATTAGTGCTAGAAATATTTGCAATATATATTATAATTCAAACACGGAATTAATTAACTCGTTGCATAGGTTTAATTAACAAACTATTTAATTAAACTGGTAAAATTTTGACCAATTCTGAACTCCTGAAATTCAATGCTAATCAATTTAAACTTTTGAATGAGTGTCAAATGCATGAACCACAATTTTATTAATTATAGGCATCTCAAAAATCAGTATTAGCCAAATGCACTGAAATTCCACCATAAAATTGACTATTTGTGGTTTTTCAACCATTATATTGTGTTGAAATAGGAGAAAACAATGTTTTTAATTTATTCAGTCATCAGTTTGTTTTCTTATATATTTGTTGAGCTGTATGAGCACATATAATACTCTTATCCTACTTTGAAATAAATATCAGTTTTTTCTTAGCAGTCAGACAAAGTCAGCTTCATTTTTGCGATGTTACATAATATTAGACGTTTTTATGTATTCCTCAATTTCATAAACTGCCTGCCACATAGCGCTCCAGGCTGTAATGATAATGAATATTTGCTATAATAACCTACAACATCGGAATATGATATCAATGTTTAATATACTTTAAGGTAAAATAACTTATTTTTTTATATTAACTTGTCCTTTCCCTCGCCATAATTTTGGGCTGATTCGATTGCGATTTGATTGGGATCGGTTAATTGCAGCCAAAGAAACGAATAATTAGGATCCGTCTGTATTTAATGGTAGCAGGTTTTTGGTGTAAAAATCCAATTTTATTGTCAATGTGACCTTTTCAATGTCGAATTTCGTTAAGGTTTTTATTAGTGTAAGATATTGCGAATTTATGCGAAATTAATACCAAGCTCGATTTTTATTGTATTGGATAAAGACACTTAGTATGTGTCTTGATTATTGTGGCCATCTTTTTTGACGCAGTCGGGTAAAATTAAAACAACTTAGGCACATGTAAGCCGAAGCGTTGATACTAAAAATAAATGTTTTTCAGACATTTTAGAATTTGTTAACGTTACTTTAAATATATAATGTTATTAAATAAGTATCTATAGCGAGTTAGTTATTAGTCATACATAAATATGTTCCTAGTAGTATTAAGTGATTTGGAAAATTATAATTATTAGTAGTTAAGTTTATTTAGTATACTTTAATGTTAAAATAAATGTCTACTCTATCGTATTGGGATTAGATTCTTGTAAAGGTAGTAAGTGTTTTGAAATAAATTAATAAATTATAATTATGTATTATAATGTTTGCAGTCCTATTCTTTATCTATTTTACGCTAAAAGATTATACTGTTGAACTGTGATGAACAATGCTTATAATGACAATAACATTTTAGGTATGATAGTTGATAAATACATTCCTCATAATAGTTTGACATTTGAATCAATATCTCACATTCTAAAATCAGATATCGATTTAATCCAAACCCAAAACTTATTAGCTCAGACTCCAAACTTTCGCAGTATACGACAGCCAAACATAAATAGGGTCCGAAAAAATAAAAAAAAAGCACAGCTTATTGACGTTCGAACGCTGCCACACTCGACCATTTTGTTTTGGCGGGACGCCGCCGCCATTTTACTTTTTCTTTTTTTTTCTCGTTTAAAGCGGGCACAGTAATTGACAGATGCGGTCTTCGATTTGTGATCTCTTTGCTCATATCTTTCGAGTAAATTATTCGGAATTTAATTTTAAGTGGCAACCGGAAAGCCTTTTTGTTATTTATGAAGGGATTAAAGCTATATTTTTGGTTCCCATTGCATATCTTTATGCGAATTAAATGTGATTATGTCTTTGTGTTTTAATGAATTTACCTTTTTGTTAGTGTCCAATACTTTGGTTATAATTAAAAGGGTTCGTTAAGCGTGTGATGTGGATCGAATTGACATGACACTGGATTTAAGTTTTCGATGTTGTTCTTATTTATGTAGATGCCTTTTAAAGAGGAATCAATAGCAGATTCTGACTGACAGTGAGTTAAGGGTAATTGCCATTGGGTCAGTTAAAAGGCGTCAGTCGGTTGTTATTTAATCGGGAATAATTAAAGCACTGACGCGAGTAATTTACGAGATAGTAATATTGGGTCAGTAGGTATTTTGTAAAAAGAGATTTATAACATGCCAGTTTTAAACATGGTTGACACTTTTGTATAGACTATAATAGGTAGGAGGTTCTGTACATTATAAGGATCAACACACTTTACGGCATTGTTGATACATCAAACCATTTCTAAATATTGGGGTAAGAGGTAATACCTACTTTTGCACGTCGAATAATACGAGTATTTACAACACCCAGACTTTTTATTCCTATACTAAGCATAACATATCATCACGCCTGTATCCCCGAAGGGTTAGGCAGAGGTGTACCAATGTACACCCACAGTTCGCCGA
This sequence comes from Autographa gamma, assembly GCA_905146925.1. Classification (NCBI taxonomy): domain Eukaryota; kingdom Metazoa; phylum Arthropoda; class Insecta; order Lepidoptera; family Noctuidae; genus Autographa; species Autographa gamma. The sequence goes on from LR989875.1 coordinate 3,152,430, forward strand.
TAGGTTTAGGTCCCATGTAATAATGGGCGAGCCTATTGCCACTTACCGGGCACAAATCCAAACTCCTGCTACTGAGAATTTCATAGAACAACCCAGTAACACCTTGGTCGACTTGGGAATCGAACCCAAGACCTCTAGCGTAGCTGTCGCGCTTAACACCACTAGGCCTACAAGGCAGATGCATGTCCTATACTAAGCCTCTTTTAAAATATTACAAAATAAGTTGGAATCCACATTATTAGTCGGATGAAAATTTCTTTATAAGCACAACAAATATCAAATTCTATTCGTAGCTGCTTAAACTTTAAATTCTTGACTTATTTCAGTTGAAAAACTCTGAAAACTTGTTCATTTTTCGTTTCTTTTGCTATTTGACTTATTGAAACTTTGATATTTTGAAATATTAAAGCGACCCATTTCTTTTCAATTTCGCACTTTTAAAACAGTTTTTGATCCATACTAGCTGTTGCTTTATGATTTTGTTGAGTTTTGTCGGTTATTGCAAAAAGAAGTCTATATCTTTCCTGAGGCTCCAAGCTTAGCCCATACATTAAACGAAAAAAAATATAGTTTTAACGAATATTGAGACTTTTGTTTATCCTTAGAAATGTTGTATAATCTATACAATGTAGGAACAGATTATTTTGTTAACGGATTTTATACTATTGCTTACATGCAATAGTACTGCCCCTTATAATGGTTACACCATCGTAACAGACATAAATACCTCGTATTTATTATTATTTTTTAAACACCAAATATAATCTTTTCACATAAAACAAACAATCGAACATCAAAAAGCAACGTTTGTTTACATTACTTGCATTGCACTTAAAAACAAAAACATACAAACATACAGATGCTTTACATCTTATTATAATTAGCAAAGATTACTACACACTGAAAGTTCTAGAACATTTACTACGAAGTTGAGCGTATCACTGAATGGGAGCGTGTCTCTGAATTAAGATGCTCTTAACTCTGTCTGCAGTATACTCTGTAGAAATTCATACGATTTGATAGTTATAGTAACATACTGGGTTAGATAAGAAGATTTGTAGATATAACATTAATTCAAATTACATATTTTATGTTAAAATTATAGAAACTGTGGATCTTCTTTTGATGGTAAAATATTTGTACATCAAAATGTTTTTTGACTTTCATTTGTCAATGTTTAACTTCGCTAGGACAACACCAAATGACATAATTATTTTATGTGATATTTTTTCATGGAAGGACAAGATTTTTGTTTAAAAAAGTAAAGGAGGAAACATACAGACATGAAAAAATGGAATCAGAAATCCGTAGGTAACAAAAATTTTCAATGTTTGTGACTTCTCTATATGGGAAATAATCTTCGTTACCCTGCAGTTGGTATATTCAAAGGCCGGTGTACATAAAATACAAAGTACAGAAAACTTCGTTGTCCTGTCTAGATAAAGATAAGACCAAAAAACTTTTTTGACCAGTTTTGAATAGCAGCAAAAACGAACCTAAGCAAAGTACTACAGGAGCCCGAACGAGAAGTACACGTAACTTGTATCGGTTTTTCTTACAAAGGAAACTTTGTTCTATGTTATACTGGCACACACTGGCTTACTGAAAGTACAGCTAATAATGACCTAACAAAAGTAGACCATAATTTATTAAGATTAATAAAGAAATTACGATGTTTAATGTCACTGGATGTGGATTGCGGTTTAAAAATTTGTAAGGAACTCTTGCCTGAAAATGCAATAAATAAACATTGTATAGTATGAAACTATATTAAGAAAACTTTGTAAATATGATGATCAAATCACGGTTTCATAATAAACGGAGTTTATACTTTAGACCATCTACTATATGCGCTGTAATATATTGTCAATAATAATTTTGTAGCAATACAATATAGTGGTAGCATTAATTGACTTTCATAGAAAGTCGACTGTGAAAATACTATGAAAATATGAAAATGTGAGTAAATATTTTTACAAAATAATGAAACTGTACACCACAGCCTTAGCCTAATCTCTTAGGAGAGTCACAATGATACATAAAAACAGAATCATCACAAAGAACAAACTACGAGAACATCGATTGCAAAACAACTTACAAGAGATACAATAAATCCAACGCCCGCAGAAAATCCCTAAGAAGTAGGAAGACCATTTTCCCCTTCAATACGCTTAACAATCCAACATGCTTGATAAACTTTCCACACATACATAAAAACCTGTGATCCATCGGAAGATACCAAACGAAAAAAATAAAAGCATCAATGATACACTCGAAGTTCGTATCCAAAACAAACTAAGTCTTAAAAGTTCCAGGTTAGAGTAGGAATTCGCTTGGGAGCTGTTAATAGTTTGGGTTAGCCCGTGAGTGCAGCGGAGCGAGTGTGTGGATTGACACACGAATATCTAAGTTCATAGGAATTTCGAAGCTCTGCAGAAATTTGACAGGTAAGAAATATTGGATGTCAGGCGCTGATAAGAGTAGTTTATTTATGGATTCAGAGGGGCAAGTTAGTGAATGTGGGAAGCGATTATGACTGAGTATACTCGTAGCTACTGGGTTTGATTTTATAGAGCATTTTCTTTTGTATTTTGAAAGTTGAAGAAAAAGATTGAAGAATTAGATTTGTACCTCTGCTATCTTTTCGTTAAGTCTAGGTATGTACTTTTCTGTAGTGTGTAGAGTGACCATTTTGAGAGGTAAACCTTGATCATTTATTTTTATATGTGGCATATCCGAACAACTTATGTTATCTGTACTAGATTTAGATGTAATCTAATACGGCCTTAACTTAAAATATTGTTATTCATACTAAATTAAGATGGTTTTGTAGTCGCCTAATCAACCATATGCTAAACTGACCTCCTTATTAGTAACGACGAAATCCTTTACTATTAGCTTATGATTTTCTATAATTATCTGCTAAGTAGCCCTTTTGGGGATCACAATCATCATCCACATCCATTGTCATTCCATTGTTGACTTAAGCCATATCACTATACCAATCTAATTTGAACTCAAAGCGCCTTTACTTAAACTCCAGTTTCACAACTCTTCGCTCCAAATCGCTATCGCTTATATCCTGACCCTAGCCCTACAGTTACTTGCGCGGCAAACTCCGAAGCACGCGTAGTTTTTACCCTGTCGAAACTTGCTCAGCTTTGATGTAGGATGTCTTATGGAAATATTATATTCGTCCTTCTTAGTTTAGATCGATGGATCTTGTGCTAAAGGTAGATGATTATTTAGATTATGTAATACTAGCTATGCCCCTCAATTTCAACCGCGTGAAAGACAATTCATACACTATGTTTATAAATTATAGCCTATTTGTTTTTCCGATGTATAAGCTACATTATTGTAAAGTTTCATTAAAATCCATTCAGTGGTATTTGCGTGAAAGAGTGACAAACATAAATACATCAAAGCAAAGTTTCGCATTTCTAATAATAATAATAATAATAATAATAATATTCATTTATTTCAGGCAATATAAAACAATGCTAAACAAAGCTTACAGAGGCCCATATTATATATACCTTACAGACTAACATACATACAATAATATAAACTTATAACTAAGTCACTTTTTCGCGAAGTGTGACGCAAGCATTGTGACATCCGGAGGACGCCGGCGGCCGCGGAATTTTCTAAATACTACCCCTTTCGGCCATAGCTCCTCTTTCAGCAAATTTCGACATCAGCGTTCGCTACCATATTGTTTCCTGAAATAAAATTCTACTAAATTATTTTGTGTAAGTCAAGTCTCAAAGTAACCTAAAATTGATTGACTGAAAAGGACGCGTAGACAATATAAACAAAGAATTTTGACCAATTATTATATATATTTTTTTTATGTTGTATATTTAGGTGTTTATGTATAGTGTGCGATTGTGTATAATATATGTGTGTGTCAGGGAATAAATAAAAAAAAACATTAAGTCGTCGCTTTACTCATCATCTGAATAAACATGGTCGACATAGCCCTTTTTCTGGGGAGTGTTTGCCATCAAGGCCCTATTTGCCTCTGTATTAAAACGGCCTAGATCTAGGCTATCTAAAGAACTGGGAGAATTGGGGGCGGTATCCAAATCTGGCGTACCGATACGCTGGATGTCTTCAGCCTCTCCTTGTCCCCCAGCTTCTAGCTCCTCTGCAACAAACAGCATTAAGTTAACTTTTGAAGTACTAGATTATTTATAGATCTTGTAAAGCATTTACTTACGGATGTCGACTTCTGGTATAATAATACCTTCATCTTGCCTAGGGGGCACCAATTGAATATTCTCTAAAACAAATAATTTCCATTCAAATATTACAAAACATATAACAAAAAAATAACTTTCGGTTTATAAAATTAATCATTACCTAGAATTATAATTCGACTGGCTTGCGGTTGCGGTTGCGGCTCTTCAAAAATACATGCCTCGCGCTCCGGAGAAGGTAATCTACAAAAAAAAAACATTACCAAGGCGTGATGCAACGTTAAATTGTTGTAAATATATAATAAATAAACTTACCGGGCGCGTCTTTTGCGCGGTGGTGCGTCAGGCAATATACATCGCGAGGTTTCGGCTTCGCGCTTCCGAGACAAAAGCTCCTGCCTAACCTCTACAGGCAGCGCTGCAGCGCGCCTCTGCGTTATTTGTCGCTGGGCGCGGACGATGTCTAGTTCACTGTTAGAAATAAATACTATAGCATTAAGAATAAAAGCCATACAATAAATCCGTGCAAAATTTACTTGCCTCTCTATTTGAGAGGGCAGACTATCGTGTCCGCGCCCTCTGCGGCCTCCCCGGCTGCCACGGCCTCCCCGGCTGCCAGGGCCTCCCCGGCTGCCAGGGCCTCCCCGGCTGCCAGGGCCTCCCCGGCTGCCAGAGCCTCCCCGGCTGCCCGGACCGCCACGGCTCCCGCGTGTCTGACCACTTCCACGACTGCCACGGTCACCGCGACTGCCATGGCCTATCCGACCCCCACGTCCCCTGTTTCCCCCGCGCCCCTCAACACTTCCATAAACTACATTAAAGCTTTCGTTTGGTGATCTGGAATTTATGTATGAATTAAATTAAAACATAAGTAAAGGAGTCAAATAAAATTTGGCGACCAAGCATTAAAAATATATGCAGCCATGAAACACGTGCAAGTGCAACAGTAAAAAAGAAAGGTAGTCAAACTCATAAGTTTTTTTTTACATTTAGCGCAAATTAACCAACACAAACAAACATGTAATTAATATTTCAAAACAAAAAAAAAACATCAGAACAGTATACATATCCAACGGAAACCAAGCAAAAATAAATGAAGAAAATTAGTCCAAAACCAAAAAGTGCATTTTATATTCAATATTAGTATCATCTCAAGCAATATAATATACCACCATTAGCAGAACAAAAATATTGCAAACATATTTTGCCGTGTATAGCGAACCTTATTTATCACGTTTCATGTAACGTCCATGGATACCAACTAGTCCACAACAAAAAACCTGAGGAACACATTGACATTATTATGGAATCTTCAATGAATATAGTATATTTCTCTTTGAAAAATGTATTATTTTGCTTATTACGAATTGTATTTCGATATTCGATATACTATTATAATGCAAAGTATGTAAAATATGTATAAAACAAAACTAAAATTGGCAGACACCATACGACCGGCCATTTTTTTCAAAACAACAATACTTTGAAGTTAAAATTAGACTAGATTTATCACGTAAAACTGTAATGTGTAAACATCATCGTAAAGCACAAATCTTCTAGTTTATTTTGATGTATAACACTTGTAAGATAAATAAATTAAAACTGTAGTACTTACGACATAATTGTTGACACTTATAACAGCACTTCACGACACGAACGACAAACAAGTCAACTGAACTTAAAAAAATATATTTTTGTTGTCTAAGCTCATTACACTGCCATCTCTTATTTTTTCGTCGAAGTATTTCATCAGCTGTATAGATTACCTGTCAAAACTCACCAAACGATACCATATTTTGAACTAGATGGAGTTAAAAACAACTCGTCGCTTTGGATACTACAGTATCCGTGGACGTATGACGCTACTTTTTTTTTGGATATCATACTATCCATAGACGTTTGAGTGGATAAATGTAATCTGAAAGTCACGTTTTGCTTAAAAATATTTTTTTTTTCTCATTTAAGTTGAACTGCCTAAATTCCTTAAATAAACCTTAGTCTGTAATATTGTAACTTTACCCCTTTTTGTCTTTACAGACAGCGATACAAAACCGTCTCATATTAAGACGAATCGGTAAGAACTTGCTAGACTTAAGAAACTTTGAACAAGTTAAGTTGATGTTAATATCCAAAATATAGCCTAAATAAAGGCTACGAGTTAGGAACTAACTTTGTGTCGCGACATTACCAATTTGGTTTTAGTACTTATAAAGGTTAGATATATTGGGTGAATTTTAAATTTGTAGGTATAGTTGGATTCAAAGTTAATGGCGGTTCTGAACACGAGGCGAGTCGCTGCGCAGTAACAAACTTATGCGCCAGCGGGGGTGCGGGGCGAGGTACTGCGCAGCGTGTAGCTAACTTCAGAGCCGCCATTAAGTTTGAATCGTACTATAACAGTTAAGGTTCGCTGCTCTATATGGAACGAGGCCTGCGTTTATAGGCCAGTATATTATTACAAATAATAGATAACGATAAAAAAGTTATCATCTTTAATTTGTAGAAATAATCTTCGCGAATAGTGAAAAAAACTAACTAAAACTTATTAGAATCAAAATATTTTTGTTTCAAGTAGGCCTTTTCAAGCCCTTTAAAAACTTTAAATCACTGACTTTAATTGCCAAAAACTAATACGGTGAAAAAAAAATGTTTAAAGTTATTTACGCGGTTAAAACCGTGGGGCAAAGCTAGTAATATTACATTAACACCAAAATTCTCGTACTTTCAAGTATCCAATTTTAATATGAGTAGGATATAATTACAGAGCGGCATTAATTTGGTGTTTCTGTCATTTTCGGGGAAAATTAGTCAATTAGTCAGGATTTGTCGCGCTAATATTAATATAGATGTTTAATCACGCATTTATTCCCTGAAAGAGTGATAATTATTTAGGTATGGGAATTAATACCGTCATTAGGCCTTTGATAATATTTTGTGGTGATATTTATGTATTATCTATGATTAATAACCGGTTGATACCTTTACATAAATTTTTCATTTTGTTTTTCGGGGTTTAGACCCCGTTCAATTAGTTGAACATTGTTGACTTATTTGGATTTCGGGACATGTTGCAGACCACAATTTACACAGTTTTAACTTTTTATTTCTTAATTCTAACATTTCAATGTAACGGTAACCCGACACGACAGGAAAAAGATCAGGTGCAGGACATATAAATTTTTCTACGTGCATCCACTAACCACGATTAAATTCGTCAATCTAATTATGTTAATACATTCAAAATAATCGTGTGTCCCTGATACAAAATGTGGTTTCGAAGTGTTTGAAGTGTCGATCAGTGTGTCTATCTGTGTCATTGTAGCTTTTAAACGAATACGATTGTGATAATGTGTACTGCTGCTTGAAATTCGACATTATCGTGATGCTTCTTAGCTAAAAGCTTAGTGAAGATCTATTAAGCATTTAACAGATACCATCAACTTAACTCTTTTTTCGAAAGTTTATAATTTTTTAATTCATATTTTATATAAGGTTTATCAATTATTATATAAATCTGTTCATCAGTACATTTAACATACCTACACAGCCTCAATAGTACCTAAACACACTACAATCGACATCCAAATCTCCTTGACTCGAACTAAGTAAATGATTTAGTAATTGAAACCAATTTGATTCAGGATATCAAAGGGAACACCTATTGAGGGAAGTTTCGGGGCCCTTGTAAGGGACACCTTTGGAACTATGTAGCAACATTAATTAGTTCTAGGTGTCTTGTCTTAGTACTAGTACTTTGAATTGATAGACTGTCTTATTTGGTGTCTGGCTTTGTATTTTAACGCTTAAAAATCAACACAATCTTTTGGCCATTTTACACCTCTGAAAATTGCTGGAGATTTCACATAAGAAATATTACTTATTCTTACAAAAAGCCGTCAAAGTAAGTCTTATATGGTTTTCTTATGGACTCTTCTGTCATAAAAAAAAGCTTTATCATGTAAAATCCTGATAATTATTTAGCTTAATCCAGTGAGCACAAAATTCGACCCCAAAATAACTTATAAAAATCATACACCATCCATAAACTAAAAATGTCAGCGTATTATCACATCACCTTGTTCCAAAGTCGGTTAAACATCTACTAAGCCTGTAGACCCTTCTAGAAATATCTTTGTTCCAACATTCAGGAGCATTTAACGTTAATAGTCGACGTAAGATTTTGTTAGCAAAAGATAAGCCACTGAATGGCTGGTTTTAGTGTACGAATGATAACAATACTTATTTATTGTGAACATACAGAAAATAACGCAGAAATACCATTTCTTCTTTCCATTGAAAAAGAAAACATGAAATTATTTATTTATTTATTTAAGGGTCCCCAACAAGGGATATACACAATTATTAAAATTACATGTTATTACATTTATAAAAGGTTAGTTAGGTACTTTTGAGAGAGATAAATGAAAATAGAGTGGGGAGGCCTTTGCCCAGCAGTGGGACATTACAGGCTCTTAATAATAAAAATAATAGTTAGGTACTTAGACTACTTGACAACATAAAACATTTTATGGATTTTGACCTCTGTGGTCGTGTAGCGTAGGTACACATTGGTTTAAGGACCAGCATTGAGGTCTCAGTTTCAATCCCCGGACGTGTCAATGCAGGAAACCACTTTTTTACATTATCTCGGGTCTGGGTGTTTGTCGTACCGTCGTTGTGTCTAAATTCCATCGTACAAGGGCTTCAGCTACTTACTTTGGGTTCAGAGGAATTTATGTAATGATTTATACAATTATTAATCATAAAAGATAAGCCCTGTAATATCCAGTATAACCAATTTAAAAAATATATTCAATCCATCCATTCAGGAGTTTTATAAACCTTATTATGTTACTAACTTTTAACTGCAAGTGTGGAGGTATAGTGTTTGTTTGTACTTATATATCATAGTTGCGGCTACAATTAACACGCAAATGAGAAGATATGTGTTTCATTCGGAGAATAATACCCGCTTAGCCACTGAGCCAATTACCCGAAATTGGGCATCAGGAATACGAAACAGCTTTTGTTTGTGTTTATTTCTGTATATTTAGTTAGGTACTACTTAATGTATTCAAGAAATTTTGTTTGAGTTCGCATTTTTTTAAATTATAATAGGTCATTATAACGTTCAAATATAATATAAAGATTTCAATTCGCGTAGCTGAGTACTGGGTCCGGGAAAATCTAATATCGCCATATATCGACACGCGAAAGATTATGAGTGTACTTATAAAAAAGCGCATCCACAGACAATCAATCTTGTGATGCGTCATAAATTAGTATTTTAATATTTAATCTTATCCAATTCTAAATTTCATCGAAATCAGTTCAGCGGTTCAGCTCTCAAAGCGTTACTGACAGACAGATATAATCTTCCAAACTACTGACCCGATTTTAGTAACTATTTAATCACCAGATAGCTAGTTTATTCCTGAAGTCTCAAAAGACTGCCTTTAAATAGAAAATAAATGAATCTAATTGCAATCTTAGCCTGGCTTAGGGTAAAAGCAAGTTCAACAGATTTTAACTGCCTCCTGCCTATTGCGACTGCTACGCTAGAGGTCTTGGGTTCGATTCCCAAGTCAACCAAGGTGTTGGTGGGTTTTTCTATGAAATTCTCAGTAGCAGTTCGGAGTTTGGATTTGTGCCCGGTTAGTGGCAATAGGCTCGCCCCCTATTACATGGGACCTAAACATATCGGCGAACTGTGGGTGTACTTTGGTACAACTCTGCCTATCCCTTCGGGGATACAGGCGTGCTGATATGGATTTATGTAATATGTATATAACAGATTTTAAATTTGTCTACACAAACGAAGATGAGTGAACCTTTTGTTATCTTTCTGTATAGTGACATCCTTGAGGACATTTCAGTGGGACTGGGAATTGTTTTTAGTATTATCTTTTGATCTTTACGTTGTAATTCTTGTTAAATAACTTCTTCTCTTTAACCACTGACATAGCTTTGACATTTAGCTTGAACGGTGACGTCATCTAATGGATACTTTTTATGAAAATTAAGGGCTGTGACATAGTAAATAAAAAAAATTGGGACTACTTTCCCAAGGTCATTTGATCCCAAACTAGGCAGAGCTTGAGATATGGTAACCAGATAACAAAATTACATACTTATTTTGTTCAAAATAGGAACATACAATCATGCTCATCACTCAAAGATTTCTTCTAGATTGGAAACGAACATACGACCTCCGATTTAGAAGTCAGCATCACTAACCACTAGACTAAAGGTACTGTTACTTAACGCCAAAAATAAATAAAATATGGCCTAGTAATGTGATTATAAATTAAAGCTATGCTATTTATATTCACTTTGAAAGACACAAACAATTCAATTTCCTTACATTGTACCATTGTATCTTTCACGATTTTTTCTCGTCAGGGCATCGATTCAGCTATTTAAGAGTAGCTTGAATTGACCGAATGACCTACTTCATTTGGTCATTTTTACTATAATTGGCATTCTGCTAACTGTCATTACGATCATTAATTAGTCATTACGATCATTCTCTTCGAGAGTTCAATGAGATTTTACCGTAGGCTTATCTCAATAGGAAAATTATGCACAATGACAAGTACACTGACCACTGACATGCATTTAAATAGCTGAATCGGGTCCTAATTGATATACACATCAAATTAACCCTTCATACCACATTGCAAAACCACTGAACAAGCTTACGTCAGCCTAAACACATCATAAATTATTCTCCTAACCCTAAAACGAACAGTGTACAGAGCAAATCGGTCGAATAGACCCGGAACATTAAATATTTGTGACGCCATAATTGGTTACCAGGTATGTGACAGGTTAAATGTGTACAGTCATAGCAAAAATGTGTACGGCCCGCGCCAAACTTTGTGACCGCCTTGAATATAGTCGCGAGTCCGAACTTGCGCATGATACAGTCGAGTGGACAATACGTAAATCAACCTAACAACTTTCGCTTTGAAATAAAACTACTTTTTACGGGATTTTTTCGCGGTTAATATTTAGATTTTCCATAATATATTTCCATATAAATCTGTAAAAAGTAGTTTTATTTTAATGTCTAACATTCGCGTAAACCTAAGAAACCAATTTTCGCTTTCTCACATTTTAAATACTTATGAAAAATTACTAATACCTGATTTTGTGTACTCGCAATGCGATGAGCCTAGATTCGGGGCGGTCACAAAGTTTGGCGCGGCCTGTATACGCATAGCGAAATTGTAAAACAGATTTAGCAAAACTGTTGTATTAATCCTAAAAAAGATATACAGATATGATTACGCAACTGTTTTACAAAATCAATAAAATCACGTGCTACAAAATTAATCTAGTATTAAAGAAGAAATTGATAAAAAATTGGAGAGTGTAAACATATTTTTCTCGTGACTGTACCTAATATTAATATTTTAGTAAAGCGACTGATTTCATTGTGTTGTTATGTCAATCTTACTGTGAACTGATAAATTTTGTGTGTTACAGTGTTGTTTGTTAAATAATTGAATTTTAGGATATATTGAAAACTATACCTGATGGTTTCTTAGGTTTACGCGAATGTTAGACATTGAAATAAAACTACTTTTTACGGATTTTTTCGCGGTTTATATTAATATTGGTCACGACCATGATACCTGCAAAGGTGTCGAAACGTCGGGACTTAAAATCTTAATATAAACCGCGAAAAAATCCGTAAAAAGTAGTTTTATTTCAATATACCTGATGGCTTATTGCTATATATACTATATATCTATTGGGAATTTAGGTATTGAGCTATTGGAATAGCAGCTCGATTTACTGACTCAAATGCCTTCCAAAAACAGCCTACCTAATTACTTACCTGCCTAAGTAAGTCTGGCGATAAATACAATTAAAATAAACAAAATGTTACTTTTGAATCCGTCAGTTTTCTATGATTTTTCATTGTATGTATTTTCTCATATTGGTGGCAAAACAATATAAAAAATATTTTTAAAGTGGCTATGGATAGAAATGCGATTTTTTAATGGTTTTTTATCTAGCCTATATATTTAGGCTATGTATCTGACCTATCTGGTAATAACAAGTTGTACAAAAAATAACAATTGATTAGTCTGACTGCGAATGGTTTACATGCAAAGGAAAACCGAAAAAGCGATGAATGGATTGTGTAAAAGAAAATATAAGAAAGAAAGTAGTGAATGCTGATGACGAGTAGTAGAGATGAATGGAAGCTGAATACTATAATATATACTAATAAAGATTTGAGTATTGAGTATTGAGTATATAATGGGAACAGGGCAGAGAGATGATGATGTTTGGTCTATATATCTGTATGTTAGTTATTTCATTACCTTGCATGTGTTATTAAAGTTCATGCATCGAGTTTATATGTTTAATAAATGAACAGAACTGCAGTTTCTGTGTTAATATGTACTAAACAATGAAGGCTTGTTAGCGTTTCAGAAGTTACCTTGTAGCTGCAGTTTGGAGTTACTTATTTGTTTATTAATAGTGGATAACAGAGGTACGAGTGCTGAGCTATACGTTTGAATAGAAATTTACAGGCTGTAATATTTTTTTTGTTCTCAAAGATATTGATGAATCTATACTAATATTATAAAGTTGAAGAGTTTGTTTGTTTGAACGCGCTCATCTCGGGAACTACTAGATCCAATTGAAAAAATATTTTTGTGTTGGATATTCCATTTATCGAGTAAGGCTTTAAGCTATATAAAATCACGTTGCGACTAATAGGAGCGAAGCATCAGTGAAAAATGTGACAAAAACGGGGAAAGATATACATGTTGATGGCTTCCGTTGCGTACGCCGCGTAAACGGTTTACGTAAACTAACTAACACCTGAATATTCACTTTTTAAAAGAAGCTAAATCAAAACAGGTTCATGCGTTCGGGAGATCACCACCACACAAACATTTATACACATAGAGACAGACAAACAGACAGTCAAACTTATATCACCTGCATAATAAAAGAAAACTACTTTTATTGCTTTTAATTGCATTAAATTTTGAAACATGCAAAATAAATAGAAAGCCAAGTACAAAGCAATGTTAGCAATTTAAACTAAACAGAATACTAACTAAGATCGTGTTTGCTAAACATTAGGAAAAGCCGCGAATTGCCTTTGTCTATCTAGTTGGAAAGTGGGCTGCGGTCCCACTGTGAGCGGAGCGGACGAATTTCCAGGTGTATAGATGTTAGTACATTGAAATAAAAATACTTATTACGGATTTTGTCGCTACACATTTACTCGCTTTGCTTTTTGATGGCTTATCGTTAACTCGTTCATCGTTCTAATCGCTACTCGCTCTTCACCCGCAATCGGCAATCCGACCAGTGCCTTAACCGCGTACAGATTTTGTGGCATGCTTTGAAAAATTTCTCGCACCAAACGACCAATGTAAATAAGCCGTGGGTCATATTTATTTACACAGGATGCAAGTAAAGCAATCCGCTATCAATGAAACCTCACCTTACATCTCAGTTTGCGCTAACAATGCAACAAAATTGCCACAAATTGCACTAAAACATTGCAGCTCCGTTATTGTTTAGTCTTGTTCTTAAGACGTATAAACGTAATTATTTTAGTAGACTACTTAATTTAGAATAGTTGTGTACCAGTCAGACTAAATAACAATTAAACTGCATAGAGAGTGTTAAGAAAACTCCGAACCAAAAGGGTGATTTAGATTTCACAATTACATGCCCTAATAAATGTTTAAGGAATATTCTTGATAGTATCAATAATTACTCTCGTCTTTGAGTTTTTTTTAATCTTCCAATATTTTCGTACTTAAACGCGCAGGTATGTAAAAATAAAAGTGTCATAAAATCAATCAATGTCTTTTTAGTAACTTAGTTGGAAAATTAATCTATACTCTATATAAATATATAAACGTTTAAAAAACAAACAAACAAAAATAAAGCAACAGTAAATTAAAATTTTCAAACTCAAACTAAGTTGTATTTCTTCGTTTAAAAGCTATACAAACAATTAAATTCATCACTTAATGCCTAACAATAGCAAACAGAGACAATCCTCCATTACTAGTATTAAAAACAACAAAACATTATCAACAATTGAAAACCGAAAGCAAAAACTGAACAATGACATGTATTTCAATAACATTGTTATAACAAAAACTTCAATTTTCAGTATTGAAATATCAGGCTAGAGCGTCTAGCATTGTAAGAAAAGTGTTCACTTACGTAATATATGAAAAAGCAAATAGACTTTATTGGCCTAGAAACAGCCTGAATTCACAATTAAGATTTGTCCAATTTTGAAAAAAAAAATACTGAAGTATTGTACCTTCCCAAAATCACCAATATCCAAGTAAGTTTTTAGGATTCAAAAAAATCCCTCTTCTTCTTCTTCTTCTTGCGGTGCCTCTCCACTACTGGAGGTTGGCCGTCAACTCCGCATATCTCTCCTTGTTCCTCGCCAGACGAAAAAGTTCTTCTACGTTGGCGATACCGGTAAAACTCCCTCATACATTTATTTTTATTATATTAAAGCGTAGAATAACTATTCGAGATTAATCTGATGTAAAAGAGTGTTAACAATCCTATTTTTCAGCCAGAAAAATGGAAAAGTCGCAAGCAAGATAGTAATTCTGAAATTTCCAATAATCGTTTGTAAATCGAACCCCGTAACTTATAGCGGAACATATTATGTTGGGTTAATTTGGTGTAGTCCTAAACTGAGGTACTACTAGTCGTTTAATTTTGACGGGCCTGTTGGTCTAGTGGTTAGTGAAGTCGGGTTCGATTCCCACCCAGGATAAATGTTTGTGTGGTGAGCACGATCATTTGCTCTGTGTCTGAGTGTATAACATATATGTATTTAGAAATATATAAGTATGTTTATCAGTTGTCTGGTTACCATAACACAAGCTCTGCTTAGCTTGGGATTAGGTAACCGTGTGTGAGTTATCCTGGAATATTTATTTATTTATTTTAAGCCAAATAACTTCGGGCCGTTATTTGACACCGGACATCCACAGCACATCGTGAAAAGGAAAACTATTAACGAGAAACTTCGTGAGGCCAAATAATAACGGAAATAACGGAGCAAAACAACGACAAATAACGGAGGTTCCTTATTTATATCGCAAACATCTAAAATGCATTCTTTTAAGGAACGAATAACGGAGATTTATGTTGTTTTCCATTTACATTTTGTATGAGATTTCATGTAATGGATTAGGCACTTAAAATTATAGGAAACAATATAATAATAGATAATTTTAAAAAAAATACGACCCATCGCACATTTCTTTTTATTTTCTCATTTTACAATATAATGTTTTATTGAGATTTGGATTTTTTTGCACGTAGTTTACACCTATGTAAGTCCCAACTCATAAGGCTGTTTTCTTTTCAATTTAACGCGTATTTATTTATATTTATAACTATGTAACAAGTCAGAAGGCGGCCAAGGAAGAGAAGCGGCTAGTTGTAAAGCTTGCCACCAACACCTGAAGTGATGACCACGACCACTCTGTCAAGAGTGATCCCGACAAGGAAGAACACGTCAGAAATACCTCCTCTTTGGTAATAATTTATTCAGATATACTTTTGACAATACACATACTATATTAAGATAATAGTAGTACAATGTTTAGTAATGGTAACATTGTCCAGAAGAGGTGGTTGAGGTTCGTAAAAGAGCCTTCTAACGATACACGATTATACAAAAATACCCCTTTCCGAATCCCCACATAACTCACAAACAAAAAGTATTAAAACAGGACTTAGTATAACTATTATTGTATAAAGTATCGGAAATAATTAAGCTAAAAGGTTCCGTACTTACTTATTTCGGGGTTCCTTAACGCGTTACGTTAAATGGTCATAAATATGCCATCCTTACTTTTTAAATACTTCCCTGTTTTCCCGCCTATATTAGGGGAAAAAACAATAAGCTAATGAAATTCTTTAAGTGATTATGTAATTATTTTAAGTACCTATTGGTTTTTGTAAAAGTTTGATTTCTATTTTTTTGTTATTCTTTGATATTTGAGCCATATACTGAAAGGTGTTTTTATAAACTGTGTTTAAGTATAAAAACTAAAATATATTAAAACAGACTAATTAAAAAATCAACCAACAAATAAGTTAATACCAAATGCGGACAACATCACATTGCTCTGAACCCAAAGTAATTAGCTATTAAGCACTTGAGATATGGAATTCAGAAACAACGAAGGTACCACAAACACACATCCGAGACAATGTACAAAAGTGAGTTTCTGCATTGACCCGTTCGGGGATCAAACCCGGGACCTCAGAGCTAGCGGTACCTTGAAAAGCGTAGGCCACTCTACCACGGAGGTCGTCACACCACAAGCTCTCACTCTTT
The DNA here is from genome assembly GCA_905146925.1 of Autographa gamma. NCBI lineage: Eukaryota > Metazoa > Arthropoda > Insecta > Lepidoptera > Noctuidae > Autographa > Autographa gamma. The sequence goes on from LR989875.1 coordinate 3,169,008, forward strand.
TGTTTCCTGTTTGAGAAAAGGCCTTTGCCTAACCATAATATGTATATATAATATATACACAAAACTTACATAAAACAGAAATGCTCCACCTGAAAAACAGCAGCAATATTCAGTTCTCATTTCCACTCTACCATGTATTTGGTAGTTATACGTTCCCGCCAAAATGCGATTCCAAATGAGCGGATTGTATCTGTAATTTATGGAACTGGAACACATGTGTTTTGACCCGGCTTTACCCGCATTTAAGTTAGCACAATTATAATAGAGACATTAAACATAACATCTGCACGGAAGCACTGGATTAATAAAGTTTTGGTATCCATTAAACAAGCATTTAGTTTATTAGATTTTTAACCGCAGACGCAAAAAAGAGGGTGTTATAATTTTGATATATCTAGGCCCCGATTCAGCTATTTTGAAAGCACGTCAGTGGTCGATCAGGTACTTGTCATTGTGCCTAATTTTCGTATTCAGATAAGTCTACAATTAAGTCTCATTGAACTCTCGAACATAATTATCGTAATGACCAATTAAAGATCTTAATGACAAATTATCATCAAAAATGAACGAGTAGTTGTCTAGCGACGTTGCTCCTAAACTAATAGACTGATTTTCATGCGGTTTTTTTTGTTGGAATGCTGATGTGATGGAAATGTTTCCTGCTTATAATTTGTACAATTTTGTTTACCAATAGTAGGTATTGCAATAAGTGTTAACATTTATTAAGTCTTGAATTCCCAGGTATATATTTTATACATCAAACCGACGTCACGGTTTTGGCGACAAATCGACGAGTGCTGAAATGTGGCAAAAATGTTATCTAGGTCATACGAATATTTATCAAAGATTTTATGTAAAAATCTGGTTATTTGTACACATATTACAACTCGTAAAGTGATAGATCAAGATGTACCTATATAACTTATGAAAATTTTATGTTATTTTTCATTATTAACAGAATTGTGATTTATTTGAACAATCATATGTTCTGCTGTAATTCAAATGTTAAGAATTTGGGTAATGAAACCATTGACAAAAGGTTTGAGTGTGTGCTTGTCTGTTATAAATTCGGTCGCTTGTCGGTTTATAAATCTTGGCAATAATGAAGCTTGTTCAAGTACATTTAAATAATAGCAATGGACTATGATTTTTACAAGTCCTATATTTGACATAACTCTTGTGGTCCGTGGTCACTGCTTAGGTCATAAACCAGTCATCATTTAGGTAAGAAAATCCGTGAAGAATAATCTATTATATCTGTTAGAGGCCAATTAAATGTAATAAGGCCAATTCTAAAAGCCCAAATTAAAAAGGACCTCCCACATAAAACACGTATTTTTATAAATATTAATTACGCAATTACTATCAGGGACAAAATCTTTGTAATTCCAGTTATTTGCAAGTTAAAACTAATAAGATATACATCGATAGTATTAATTAATAATGGTTGTGGAGCTAGTTCACTGATTTTTCAATTTTCTTATCAAGGAGCGTCACTTAGTGTTAAGTCTTAACGAGTACAGTCGCACAATAAAGTTAAAAGTGATGTTATAATTTTTTATACACATGAAGATGATTTTTTTTTAACAGAAGAATTTAATGAAATGATTGCAGTGAATAAATGTAAATTTAAATCTTAAAGATAGGTATTATCTCTATCTATATTAGGACATCATTGAGCTCGACGACCTCCGTGGTCGAGTGGCGTACGCACCGGTTTCAAGGTGTCGCTAGCTCTGAGGTCCCACTTTTCTACATTGTCTCGGGTCTGAGTCTTTGTGGTACCTTCGTTGTTTCTGAATTCCATAACACAAGTGCTTAATAGCTACTTACTTTGGGTACAGAGCAATGTATGTGATGTTGTCCGCATTTATTATTATTATTTATAGCTTTAACCCAGTGTTCCATGGTTTAGAAACGTCATGGATGACAACAAATCATAGTTTAGTAAATGCCAATCCGAATTTGTCTACGTTTTATTCCCAATGCAGCAAGATAAAATATTACTTTTATAAAATTACATGCTTTTTATGTATTCCAACGAAATGACATACGAAAGTAGTTATGATTCGAAACAAAAGCTTTTCAATTAATTAACTGAGACCGTCATCTAAGATATCACCTGAAGAGCTACATTAATTAACTAAACATTAAACAAACAAACACTAAGTAAAGATCTTATAAGTTGTGTTAAAGTTTATGTATTTCGTTAGTAATTTTGTTGACGATTGTACAAGACAAGCTAAGTGCATGGGTGTCACTCAACTTGAATAAGTGTGATGGATGTAAGACAAGTTGTAAGCGTAAAGCGATTTATATAACTACTACAGTGATAAAAAAAGACACTAGAATTATCGAAAAGTGAATAGGTATACTAATTAATCAACTAGTAGTACAATTTAATCTCTAAACAAAATACACGGTAAATGTGTTGAATAGGATATCTCATTAAAAATATTTTATAGAAAACAGCTTGAGAAATAGTACAAAATATAAATACGAGTAGCTGCATGCCTTGTTTTTTCCCAAATAAAAAATATAGCTATTCATATACTTTATTGCTTAACACAGCAACGAAGTTGGGTTACTTGGATATATTCATATAATTATTTACATTCATTTATGAATAAAAATTTAATGAAAATAAAATGTAACCAAAAAGGTGACAATGAGAATTTCGAAACACAATTCTAAAGAAATATACTACCTAATCTTATCAAAGTAGCCTTATTTATAACGCTATAAACTCGTAACTTGGAGCAACCTCATCTCAATTAAACTACCCCACGATACGGAGAGTTTTATCAGACCATCTTAATACGTCAAGTAACTAACAGTTCAGAGACTCGCTCCACTACAACATATTATTTACTTTATTTCTCCTTTCAATGGAAAAAAAAGTCCGCACTTGATTTTTCTCACGGTTTTTTGACATCACTAGAATGAAGTGTAAAACGGACTTAATAATGTATAATTTACTCAATACTTTATTTCGCTCCACAATGTGTAAAGGTCTTAAATATTGCAAGTAGCAATTGTGGTCCCTGTCGAGCACGAAAATATTATGAAATAGGAGGAAAGCTAGTCGTCAACTCTGTCCGACATTATAATAATCTACATATTTTTGGTATCAGTTTTATTTGATTATAATTTTATTTGATTATTTCAAGTGCGTAAAAACTATATTATTATCATTTCGATAACCTTTTCCCAAGCTACGAGTATGTCTGCCGTTTACCAGTCTTAACAGATCCAACTGTATACCGTATTTAACAGAGCGACTGCCTGTCAGACCTCAACAAACCATTTTACAGGGTAACACGTTATCCTATAGTAGATAGAGAGATACAATATTCTTTATTGTACACAATTCAAGTAAGATTGTTTGTCAAAATTGTATGAAAATATCGATCACACAAATATGCATGCATGGCCTAAGGGCCGGCTTTTCTAATGTTAGATGATTTTATCCGCGGATGACTTTGAATTTCTTACAGTTCTTCAATATAAAATATGACAAACATGATTTTTATCTCATAAATAAAAAAATCTGCTATTGAAAAAACCGGTCTTAATTCTATTTATTACGTAGGGTGTCAGAAAACATGTTCAGAATATAAAGGCCTCATTAGAAATGTATTAAATGAAGCTTTTCTAATAGAAGTGGAAATGAAAGATAAATAGCGTCTCGTTCAGAACTTTAGATTATTTTTATAGACGAAGGCGTTTAAAGGTAATAGTTAGTTATTCTGTTTTGCTAGACAAGATCAAATGGCACAGCGTAGGTGAAAACTTTAAATTTTTGTTGCACTTAAATGAGTTCAATAACTAAGAAGGATATATTAATAACAAGCAACAAATAAGAAACCCTTGACAAATAGCTAAGTGTTGATGATTTTTAACACCCTGAAAATTTAAATAATAATTATAATCAATGAGATTCTGATTTGAAAGGTTTAACTTTTGACGAATACATCCTTGGAAAAATATAAAAAATAAAATGTTTTCCAGTCATACAAAAAGCTTCTCTCAAAATTCCTGTCCATTCTAAAAACTACAAAACAGTGTACAATTCTAACCAAGCTACTGGTTTAGAATTGATTATTCAAATCTACCTCAGGCCACCTAAAACAAACCTAGGGGGTAAATTCTAGAAGTTTCGAAACATAGTTACTTTAGACTTATTACTTATTCCTGAATGCACAATCCTAAGTGCAATAGCTGCATCAATTGGGAAACTGCACTGCGACAATAGTAGTATTTTTTGTTAAAAGGAATTTCGGTAAATTATTGTGTTTGCTTGCAAAGTAAATATTTAAAACATAGTGAAAACAGAAGATATGCTTTAAAATGTGTTATATTATTGTAGTTTACTTTTACTATGTATAACTGTGCCAAAGATAAAGCTACCACTAAATAAAAGACAGGATAATTAATAAAGACACCTAATAGATGGACAATCTTCGACAAAAACGTATTTTGGGCAAAATTGTTTCCCTCAAAGTACTGGACAGTGTTATTTTCTTAGTGTCGGGCCCTAAAGACAAAGCTCCTAACTACTGAAACATAGAATAACTAATAGACACGTAACTTTTTTTAACAGCTATTTGATGCAGGCAAAAGAATAGTTTTTGAGTTAAAAAAAAAAACCTTTCCTACAACATCGCTTGAACAGAGAGCTCATAAGGCCCCAAATCATTTTTAATTATCAGTAAAAATAGAAGTCAATTACACGCTTTTCCGAAAATTCAAATTCCAAATCAAAAATTCCGGAACAATAATGAAATGCATGTGGATCCTATCACATACATTTTCATTAAACCCTAGGGATGGGAATGTAGTAGGGTTGGACTACAATTATCGATGTGTCATATCATATATTGGTCATAGATCTCTGGCGCGGTGCCCGGTACACTCATGATTTATACCCGTTGAATATTTATATTTCGAATGCGGCGAAATGTTCGAATTTTAAAACGAATATGTTTGTGTTTATTTATAGAGTTATTTATTTGTGGTTTTATTTGAATTTCGAGGTTTGCATTTTGAATTTAGATTTTTATTTTTTTGTATTCGTGAGCGTTGGAATTAAATGCGATTTAACGGGGCAGAAAAATGGCTGAGCTTTCGCAAATATCAGCGTTCAATAGCATTTAGCTAACATTTTATTCTGCTATATTTGATTTTTTTATTATTCTTCTATATTTTTATATGTTGAAAAATATATATTTCTATACCACTTGTGTGTTCGACAGTACCCATCTCATACGGAAGTGGTTGACATGATTTGGGATGACAACTGTGAAAGGTTTTCAGGAACAGATAACAGAATGACATTCAACAATAACTAACGAAAATCGACCTTATTGCCTTGGTATAAAGGTGTTGTTATTGTTATTGTGACCACTGATTTGCGATAGTTTCATTTTAAGTTAAGGTAGATTAATTTTCAAAGGGAAGTCAGTATGACAATATAAAATTACTTTAACAATACATAGACGTCAATAATAATAATCCAGCTTATAAGCGTCCCACTGCTGGGCATAGGCCTCTTCCCATATAGAGAAGGCACGAGCATTGATCACCACGCTTGCTCTCGGATTGGCAATTTCAGATATTAAATTACGATAATAATATATAGACGTAAATAATAACAATATATTTATATAAGCTTAATTTGTTCTGTAGAATTAAAACAACGATCTATTTTTATCTATGCAAGAGATTTACAGACGAAAGGATTTTTACTTGTAATATTCGTGTCAGGTAACCTTGTTTTGGCTTTATCAAATGATTTTAATAAAAAGAGTAGCAATGAACGGCTGTCAACAAAAACGGCCCAGAGCCTCGATATAGCTATTTAAGAGTTGCTTGAGTTGAACAAATGATCTGCTTTACTTGGTCATTTTAACGATAATTGGCATTCTGCTACCTAACATTATGATCATTAATTGATCATTACGATCATTCTCCTTAAGAGCTCAATGAGATTTTATAGTAGGCTTGTCTGAATATGAAAATTAGGCACAATGACAAGTACACTGAACAACCACGGTCATGCATTTAAAATAGCTGAATCGACGCCCAGCAGTGGGACAGTTCAGGCTTAAAATCATTACAAAATATTTTTTTTTGTTTAACAAGATTACTGTGAAAACGGTTATAAATAAAAAAGTTTATTGAATAAGACTTAACTTATCGAAAAGCCAACTCCACAAACTGACTCAATTTATCCAGCCGATAACGTTGGAAACAAAATTTCAATGAAAATGTACAAAAATACAACAAAACCATTTTCAATAACAGGCTTTCAATATCACGTAACGTTCGTACATTTATTGTAAAACCTTTTATGCATATGACAATATCTGCAGAATACACTAAAAATATAAAATGTGAACAAAACTGCTATTTTTTCAATTCGTAGATTTATTTACTTCAGTCATTTTGTTACTGAAGTTTTACTGTGGGTATGTTACCCAGGACAATGGATTGTGGAGATCAGGTTTGCACTCAATCCATGTAAAATACGGTATTCAGCTGAATCCGGTAAGACTGGAAACCGACCACCAGCTTAGCTTATAGGGAAAAGGCTAGACAGAATTCGTTTTATTCACAGGACTTTTCTTCAAATTGCAATTTCACGTTCCGTTGCTAATTGTATACATTTTTCATGCAGAAAAGTATACAAAACATTAAACCTTATTTTAAAGGTTCGGCTGTAATACCGAATAAACTAAATTACTCATGGCTGAAAAAATCAATTGCAGTACCTTTGTAATTTACTTTCGTCATGCTGTGTCGTATAAAACTCATATACCTATGTGTAATGTATGCCAATTAAATAAAACTATTTCTACAAATAAAAAAGTTAGAGCATATTTGTAAATCATTAAAACTATTAAGTAGACCAAGGCGGACGTTTCTAGACCAAATCGAAGAAGTCTTGAAAAAAGGCCAGGTCGAGAGTTCCCTAAACCGAAGAGGATGTATGAAGGGAATTATGACAGTGGATGAAGCGAAACAAGTATGTAAGGATCGTAGCAACTGGAAGGAAGTGGTCTCTGCCTACCCCTACGGGAAACAGGCGTGATTACATGTATGTAAGTATTAAAACTATCCCCACTTGTATCAATAAACTTGATTGCCTTTATAAATACCAATTCTAAATCAAAAGCAAACTATTATTACAGGCTTATTCTTAACAAATAAACAAAGATATGTCCTTTAGTGCTCGTGTAATTATCCTATATCTTATCTCTCATCTGTATTGAATCCCGACGGACTAACTATAAATATTGACTCTTAGTATTTAGGTATGAAAGTTGAGTAAAGCTCTGGTCACGAATGTCGGTTTTATTGGTCGAAATGTTAAAGAGAAATTAGAGACCGTTTTATACTAAACTTAGGCATTTGCTGTCATTTACCAACGAAATTGACAATAGTTAAGTTGGAAATGTCAAAATAGTTTTAAATAGCACCGTAGCTTTAGTGGAGTGCTCGAAACTTAGTTTTTTTCACCGCAATTTCTTATTTAGAACTGCCTCGATGGCCTAGTGGTGCTAAGAGCGACTGCTACGCTAGAGGTCTTGGGTTCGATTCCCGAGTCGACCAAGGTGTTATTGGGGTTTTCTATGAAATTCTCAGTAGCAGGTCGGAGTTTGGATTTGAGCCCGGCAAGTGGCAATAGGCTCGCCCCCTATTACATGGTACCTAAAACATATCGGCGAACTGTGGGTGAACATTGGTACACCTCTGCCTACCCCTTCGGGGATACAGGCGTGATGATATGTTTTTTTTTATGCAATTTCTTATTTACACTGTTTTCTGGGGCATAGTTCCATACAACAGATATCTTAATAAAGGTTTCTGTAAAACTACACTTCTCATCAAAAAAATCGAAACACCTCGCAGTTTATGATTTGATAAGGATTATCAGAAAAATGTGTATATTTAGGAATAAATGTAAAATGTCATTTAATGGTGAGTAGTATGAGGTATTAAAATCCTAATGTTAATGTTCTAAATTCAAATTAAGTCTTCATAGGTTTCGTATTTTGTATAATGAGTAATTTTTACCCTATGTGGAATATGAAGGAAATGGGTAAAAAACACGCGTAAATGAAAAAAAAATGTAAGAAACGTTTATTTAATAACTTGTATTCCCTCCGCGAGCTCTTATTACTGCTTCCATACGGTTCTTCATCGATCGGATGAGAGTCACGATCACATGTTGTGGTATATTATCCCATTCCTCTTGGATTGCATTTTGCAGCTGGCTAAGTGTTTCTGGGGCTGGATCTCTTGCTCGAATTCGTCTCTTTAATTCATCCCATAGATGTTCAATGGGATTCATGTCCGGGCTTCTTGCTGGCCATACCATAATGGAGATACCGACTTCGGTAAGATAATCTCGTACGAAGCCCGCGGTGTGAGCTCTGTCAATTCATGCATTGTCGTGCATGAATATGAAGTCGTTGCCAATAAAATGTGCATAGGGCATCACATGAGGTTCAAGACACTGTTCGATGTACCGATGAGAGTTTAGTGCAGGCAGCCGTGGCCCAGACACAAAGGCAAGTTCTGTCTTACCGTCGGCGCTGATTCCTCCCCAAACCGTCCACGAACCGCCACAATAGCTGATCTTTTCTTCAATGCAGCATTGTGCAAAGCGTTCTCCATCTCTTCTGTAGACCTTGTTCCTTCCGTCGTTACCATACATCATAATTTTACACTCATCAGAAAACAGTACTTTGCTCCACTGAAGGTATGACCAAGTTAGGTGCTCGCGTGCAAAGTTAAGGCGCGCTCTTCGATGGTCTGCAGTTAATTTCGGCCCATTCGCTGGCTTATGGGGTGCCAATCCGCGTTCCTTCAACCTTCTTCTTATTGTAGAGTCACTTACAGCTACTCTTCGTACAACGCGAAGCTGCGGCTGCAGTTGAAAAGCGTTAAGGCGTCGATTTCGTAAAGAAGTTGTTACAATAAATCGATCATCTCGCTCAGAAGTGACCCGATTCCTGCCAGATCCTGAACGGCGCGTGAACGAACCAGTCTCCCGATAGCTTTTGTAGACTCTATGAACAGATGATAAGCTTAGATGCAATCTTGCAGCCACAACACGCTGACTAAGTCCAGAATCCAGCAATGCCACCACTTGGGCGGCTTCTGCGGGCGAAGTATCCATATGTTATAGAAAAAAAAGTTTTTTCAGACGTCCCAAAGTCACAGTAAATGAAATAAGAAACAAAAAGTTTAAAGACAAGCGCTAATTTTTAGTTTTTAAACGAGAAACGTACTCCAACCCTAAATACACATTTGTCTCAAAACAGTAATTAATTTCATTTATAGGACAAACAAATGAAATTCTAACTTCGAATTTTGTTTTTTTTTTTCTTACTGTAATGACCAAACTGCCAGCTACACAATAATGATTTTTTTTCATGGAATTAATTCTCTTTTGTAAAAAATTAGGACAAAAACAATAAAAACGAAAGTGTTTCGATTTTTTTGATGAGAAGTGTATTTAATAAATTAATGAATACTATGAGTTTATTTTTAACAGCTAATTAAGAATATATTTTTCTTACTATTTGATCACAGAACAACAAAAACTGTAGTTTATAATTTTTTTTTAGTTCGAGCTCATTTCATATTAACATAACATTATTAACTAAAATACTGGCAATCGATAACCGCAGTTCTGATTCAAAATAGTTCTCAATATGAATACTCATTCAAATTAAGAACGACGCTGTCTACCATTTCAAATATAGAACGCTGGTCAATATACATTGTGGTTGTTTTCAGAAAATGCATTTGCTGAATAAACTTGAATACATTTTGTTCTTTGAATAAAGATGAATATATTGAAAGATATACCTATTGGTAAAGAATTTGTTAAACTTAGACGACGAGTAATGTAAGAAAATCTAGTGGTTAGAATGCATAAGTTTTTTTTATGATAATGCGATACTACGTAATATGTACACACCGGTTTTCAATGTGTTAGCTTTGAGGTCCTGGGTTCGATCCCCGGACGTGTCAAAATACTAAATCACTTTTCTACATTGTCTTTGATCTGCTTCGTACATTAGTTGACTCTAATATCATAACTCAGTTGTTTTAGCAAATCTTTGAGTTTAGGCCTATGCATGTGATTTGGTATACATTAATTACCACCTAATCTATGTAACATGGTATATGTTTTGTTTGTAATCCCCTATTTTTTAACCAGAATAAGGCAGACCCAGACGAAGATGGCGGGATGACCTACATTCGTTTTTACCAAACTGGTCAATCGCGGCTCTTGAGAGAGATAAATGGAGGGAGATTGGGGAGACCTTTGCCCAGCAGTGGGACATTGCAGGCTCTTAATAATAATAATTTTTAACCACAAGTAAACATATGCCAAGAATGATTTGAAACGTAACTTTTGAAGGATGATGAAAATAAACAACATATCTATACATATATAGTTGTCATGTCTGGCTGGGGTTGACAAGGCGTGAGTCAGCATAATCAGATGTTACTGTATATATACTTAGTATGTGTTATATGTTATATATTATGATGAGATCCTTGCTGGCTTCGTCACGCTGTCATATGTCTAGCTCTTTGTAAATAATTTCCACAAATAGATATTCATTATATACATTTAAAGGATCTTGGGTTTCACATTTAAAGACTGGAAATTAAAATATTGTCAAATTCAAAAAGTAGCAGTCGATGCATAGTTAGATATTTTTCGGAACCTAGTTTAGTCTAGTAAAATCCTAAATTAAATAAATAAATATTCCTGGACAATTCACACACGGTAATCTGATCCCAAGCTAAGCTCTAAGAGAGCTTGTGTTATGGTAACCAGACAACTGATATACATACTTCTATATTTCTAAATACAGACATATTATAGATAAATGACAATCAGACCAGAACAAATGATCGTGCTCATCACACAAACATTTGTCCTGAGTGGGAATCGAACCCACGACCTCCGGTATAGTCAGGGTCACTTACCACTAGACCAACAGGCCCGTCAACAAAAATGATCCTGTTCTGTTTAAATCTTTATCTAAAAATATTTACGTATTGAAAGAAAAACAATATATGTTGTTTTAAAAAAATCTACCTGTCCGTATTCAAAACAATAGCCAATCAAAAAGCATGACATGAATTGAGCACTGTAAGTACAAATACTTCATTCAGAAGCAAAATCACCAAATTGCCCGAAATAACATAATTACCTACTACCAAAGACCAACAATATAGACAGTCCTACTTAGTTGGCTTTCGAAAAGTTTCAAAACAAGCTAGCCAAAATGTAAGCGAAATACTTTGTTTCGAATCTATATTTAACTAGCTTCACTCCGCGATTCCGTTATACTATGTAGTAGATTTTTAGTACATAACATAGTAAATAGCAACAATAGTTTCTGTGCATGACTGAGGCAGTAAATAGTTGGGAAATGTCCTGCCCGGGCACAGATCTACCCGAGCAACGTTCTTCTCAGAGGCAGTGGGACGAGCCGCTTTGCAGTTTGATACGGAAAGAATTGATCAATACGTCAATCAACACTGCAGAGCGTGCACGTCTCCTGGCTGTGGGAGAATGGGAATCGGGCCTCTGGTTACAGGCACTTCCATCATCCACTCTTGGTACCATTTTGGATAATAATACTTTTCGGCTCGCCATGAGTTTACGTTTAGGTATACCCTGTGTTGCATGTCATCGTTGTCAATGCGGTGAGACAGTCGACAACCTCGGTCACCATGGCCTGTCCTGCAGCAAGAGCGCAGGGCGAATATCTCGCCACTCAAATTTGAATGACATAATTCGTCGTGCTCTTGTCACCGCCGGTGTACCAGCTGTTTTGGAACCCAATGGTTTGGTGCGCGGCGATGGCAAGAGACCTGACGGTATGTCATTGCTGCCTTGGAAATTGGGTCGGCCTTTGGTGTGGGACGCAACGTGCGTCGACACCCTTGCGCCGTCCCACGTTCTAAGTTCAGCAGCCTCTCCTGGCGCTGCTGCTGGAGCTGCGGAGACCCTTAAGCGGCGGAAGTATAATAACATTGTGGGTGATTATATTTTCGAGCCGTTTGGGGTTGAAACGCTCGGGTCATGGGGTCCGAGCGCACGAAATCTTTTCAAAGAACTTTCCAAACGTTTGGTCTACCAAACGTTTGGAAAGTTCTTTGAAAAGATCTACTCGTGATCAGAGGGCTGGTTTGTTCCTTGCACAGAGAATCGGCATAGCCATTCAACGTGGCAATGCAGCCAGCCTTCTGGGCACGTTCCCCGCCATTGACAAGGATGACGATGAGTTCTTTGGCGCCATTTAGTTTTTATTTATGTAAGTTTTAATTTTAGTATAGTTAGAGTTTGTTCTTATATTAGATTTAATTGTGTATTAAAAATATAGTTTCTTAAATAAATAACCAAATTACAAATTGTGCATGTGTTAACCTTTAAGTAATTGTTACACTTGTCCTAAATGGTTTATTATTATAGTAGTTTTTACAGAGACAAGACAACAACGAGCGTAATAAGATATCAAAAAACATAATCAAAACGATTCCTAAATTATATTCATACAGTAAATAACTTTGGTAAAAAAAAAATATTCACAGAATACCTTAAAATATTTACAATACTATAAAAACTAAGCCTACACATTGAATACATTGTTACACTTATAAATGAAATATTGATTGAAATTGTAAACGTACTGTGTAAGCCATTGTTGCTTAATCAAACAAATAAATAAATAAAGTATGTCCTTACCTTGAAGTGCAAGTTAGCTCTGTACAAATTCTATAAATCACATTGCCAATATTAGGACGGATTTAATATTTATTGAACTTCAAACATATACAATTGTAATTAGTTACAAATTTTGTTTACAGTGTCACGAGACTTTTGTTAGTTTTTTCTACCTCTTTTTCAGTTCTATGGATTAACAAATGTTTTATAGGATAAGCCATAGGTTCGACCGTGCCCTTACAATTTCTATTCACGATATAGGCGACGTAATCATAGGGTTATGTCGCATTTGTTAACTCAATTACCCGCTGGTTGTACTTGTACAGTCAGCAATAAAAGTTAATAAATATAAATACTGTCAAAAAGTATGAGGTATTTTTGTGACAATTTAAAAATTACAATGAAAAATATGGCTAAACGATTAATCGCAAATTGAAGAATATACGCTAGTCAGTCGCCATACACATATTACAGTACGATGCAAACTTAATGGCGGCTCTGAACACGAGGCGATTCGCTGCGCAGTAACAAACTTATGCGCCAGCGGGGGTGCGGGGCGAGGTACTGCGCAACGTGTAGCTAACTTCAGAGCCGCCATTAAGTTTGAATCCAACTGTACCTTTATAATTAACTTAAACTAAATATTCGTTATCTTGAATGGTTCTAATAGTAGTCCATACGGTACGTATTAAGTTTACAAGTATACGAATACAAACATAAAAACTATGTTTTGTCAAAACTAGATAAAAAACAGTCTAAATATTATTTGACACATTGGGAGAGAAAACCAAATGATTTTGTTTTTGACTTTTGTTGTTAACTGTACGTAATGCTTATAGTAATTCAATAGAATAATTTGCAGCGTCACGAGTAATTATTCATCGCGACAGTAGCTAGTAATGGTAATTATAGAATAGTATAGAAATTCCAATTAATTTATGTTTATTTAGTGTTGAGGGCGTTTCGAAGCTAATATTGATGTTTATTACAAACCATCTACTACAATAGTTCTTATAAAACATCGTGGTGGCCTAGTGGTTTAATGAACGGATTTGTTTGCATCAAGTTGCAAGTTCGAACGCATGCAAGTCCAATTTACCAATGCAACTTAAAGTTATTTGCACTTTCTTAATTATTCTAAGACACTTCTGACAAACGGTGAAGGAAACATCGTGACGAATTTTGGATTCCAAAATTGGAATCTGAAATCGCAAATTGAGCAAGCGTGGTGATCAATGCTCGTACCTTCTCTATATGGGAAGAGGCATGTGCCCAGCAGTGGGACGTTTATAGGCTGGAATTATTATTACAATAGTTTTTCAAATAAAGATGGCTACAAAATTCTATTCTCAAATTAGTAATAGATGATACTAATATTGTAAATGAGTTTTGTCCGTCTGTCTGTCTGTGTGTCATGATTACACGGCTATTACAAATCTATCTGTTTAGGTATATCTAAGAACACTAATTAATTTACGGTTCATTATGTAATTCTTGGAATTATAAAGCGTTTGATCAAATGTCCAATTTAGGAATTATAGGCTCGATTTACCAGAACATAATTGATACCTATGCAATTATATACGTGAACTAAGTATTGTTTACTTTTAGAGAGGTTTTAGATACTGGTTTTAAAACTGCTTCTTCAATACATCTACCAAAAAATCTAGACCAAATCTAAAAAAACTTACTAAACGCTGAATATAAAAACAAACATAAAATTCATTAAAAACATTTACCACCGTCTAATTTCAACTGCAAAAATAAAGCAAAGTGAAACAAATAAAATAAAAATATTTCTGTAGAAACAAACAAGTAAGAAACACGGGTTCAACGGTACGAAACCATTTAAAAAACATAAAAAGCTACGGATCCTAATTAACCCTCAAAAGTACTGGTATTGTGGAGGAGACATGAATTTGCAATTTTGAGGTCCAGCCTTCTTAAAAAAAGAATATTTTGTGGGGTACAGAGGTTAAGACTGCGGCGATCTGCTATATTTTCTATTTAGAAACGTCTTGAATTGTAAATAAATAATACATTGTAAATTGTTTTACGGTGAAGGAAAACATCGTGAGGAAACCTGGATTCCAAAAATTGGACTCTGTAATCGCCAAGTCGCAATTGAGCAAGCCTTCCGTATATGGGAAGAGGTCTGTGCCCTGAAAAACTATGAAAATGTATGGAGTTATCTTCTGTTCGTTCGATTTATACCGTCGAGATTGTCAGGTAACACTAAAATATTATTTTTTGTACTATGATATTTAACAGAATTCTATCGTACAATCTACAATAAAACAACAATTTCAATAATTTGAAGCAAAATACATGGTCAATAGTTAAGGACTAATATTATGATATTGTGTACCTATCTGCTAATAATAACAGATTGTATATAAACGAAAAGCGATCGCTCGTAAATTGTACCACACAAATTGTTCATCTCTGAAGATAATAAAAAATATCCAGCGCCTGTAACTTAGGTTTTATTTACTCAGTATTAGGTTTAACTAGCACAAACCTGGTTTACTGCTCCTATTTATAATTTAAAATTAAATTTAATTGAAAATAAAAACTTACTTTAGACTTCTGCAGTAAGTTTTTATATCTGAGTTACTGGCAAAAAAATGCTCATCTTCAGATATTAACGAATTGCGAAATTGTAAGAAAATAGCATTTAAACTAATGCTAGTTTTTGTCACTAACTAGACTATGAACAACCTACATATTAATTAAGAGGCTAATGTTATTAGAAAATGTATAAGTTTCTTATGAAGATAATTATCTAAGTATTAACTAAAATTAAACTGTTCTTTAGCCTTTTATCCTATATAAGACTCGCCCCCTATTACATGGAACCTAAACATATCGGCGAACTGTGGGTGTACATTGGTACGCCTCTGCCTACCCCTTCGGGGATACAGGCGTGATGATATTTTATGTTATGTAAGACTAAAGAACAGTGTTAAAAAAACAAGAATGTGTTGAAATCAATACTAAGTAATTATTCTTGATATCGTTTATTGTTTATAAACAACATTTTTGCACATTCTTCTTCTTGAGGTGCCTCTCCACTACTGGAGGTTGGCCGTCAACTCCGCATATCTCTCCTTGTTCCTCGCCAGACGGACAAGTTCTTCTACGTTGGCGATACCGGTCCATTGTCTAACGTTTCGGAGCCAAGACATTTTCCTTCTTCCGACGCGTCTTTTTCCCTCAATCTTGCCCATCATTATTGTCTGGAGATGATAACGCTCATGTCTCAATACATGTCCACATAAATATATGTTGCACATAAATAAGTATAAAATCGGACTAGCCTTAGGCTTATACCAACTAAGAATATTCCAATAACACACAGGTGCAAAATACAAGACCATAAACCAAAATTAATCAGAAGGTATTTTAAAACATGTCTTAACTAAGTTACATCTCAATTCCAATTAAACTAAATCACTCAGTTTACTTTATTGAAGTGTCGAGACACACAGGCCAGGGCATCGATTCTGCTATTTAAGAATTGCTTGAATTGACCGAATGACCTGCTTCATTTGGTCATTTTTACCATTGACGTACTATATAGATAGAGACTAAAGACTGCTACTATCGCTAGTTTCCCCTAGTGCCAAGCGAGAGCAGTTTTTAGTCTGAACCTAGTACATTTCGTTTTTCATTTAAGTTATTTTCGCGCAACAAGAAACTAATACACGAAAACATCGATGGTTTTGACATTGTTAGGATAATATTAGTGTTTAGATAGATTTTTAAAACTGCAAGCTCCATCTTCATAAATAATTCACGACAAAACCATTTCACACTAGTGCTTACGTTCAAACTCTGATAGGCTCACTCAATACTCAATACTCAATACTCAAATACTTTATTGCATTCCATAATATGTACATATAGTTGGTATGTGAAAACATCGAATCAATTATTATGTATACTCTAAGATTTTTACTTTAATTGGCATTCTGCTAACTGTCATTACGATCATTAATTGGCCATTACGATCATGCTCTTCAAGAGTTCAATGAGATTTATTGTAAGCTTGTCTGATTACGAAAATTATTCACAATGACAAGTACACTGACCGACCACTGACATGCATTTAAAATAGCTGAATCGAGGCCCTGGTCACGTAACCGCAAACCTGTGACCAGTCGAGTAAATGTATTTCAGGTAACCGCAAGGCGATAAACATATGTTAGGTATATACTACAATCTAGTTAGTATATAGTATGATAGATTTAGAGCAGTGTTGGGTAGCAAGTTGTATGTACTTTCTTAATTATTCTTAAACACTTCAGCTGTCAAACGATGAAGGAAAACATCGTGTGGGAATCTGGATTTCAATATTTGGGATCTGAAATCACCAATCCGCGTGGTGAACAATGCTCGTGCCTTCTGTATATGGGAAGAGGCCTATGCCCAACAGTTGGACGTCAATAGGCTGGAATTATTATTATTATATTATTATTATTATGTTTGAGCTGTGCGTGTGTTAAAACTATATCCGCTTATTACTACTTAATGACAAAATCAATTTTGAAAAATGATACATCATTAGATTTGTGTAAAAGGCGACAATAGTTTAAGCGCTTATATGTAAATGCTAAATTTCTATTTCAAGCAGATTAAAAAACATAAAATATAACAAAATACAATCACAAAGACTTTAAGGTTTTAGTAACATACATATACCATCCGTGAATATATATATTTTTGGTATTTCTATATTTTTCGGAGGGTACTTAGCCTGGTGATCTGTGACTCAGGTTTCACCTATCACAGACACCAGTCTCTATTTAAGAACCTGATTACTAACTGTAATATGATGTGATGATGAGAAAATAAGCATTATTATTATTTATTTTTGTAGATGGGCCTGTTGGTCTAGTGGTTAGTGACCCTGACTGCTATACCGGAGGTCGTGGGTTCGATTCCCGCCCGGCACAAATGTTTGTGTGATGAGCACGATCATTTATTCGGTGTCTGGGTGTAATTTATCTATAATATGTATGTTTTAAGAAATATATAAGTATGTTTATCAGTTGTCTGGTTACCATAACACAAGCTCTGCTTAGCTTGGGATCAGACAACCGTGTGTGAGATGTCCCGGAATATTATTATATTATTATTATTTATATTTATTTCTAGTATTTTCGGTCTTAATACAATTCCCAACTGCTCCCAATTCCTAATTCCGAGTAATATTTCCGCACACCTGTTTTCGAACACATGATCTTATTTAGTTAAATTAACTACATATACTAATGCTCCAATTCTCTCCGGGAGTTTAAACAGAATTCTGGCAATTAACGTTAAGCAGTCGCTTTCAGCTGAATGTACTGTAAATACTATGGGAACTTAATATTTGTTTGCTTAATAGTTATACTGAATTATAATTTCGACTTGCAACAGAGATATTGACAGGATAAAAAGTAAAGATCTTTTTGACCGACTTCAAAAAAGAGGTACTCAATGCGACTGTATTTTTTTTATCTTCGTTACCTCAGAATTTTCGACTGGGTGAACTGATTTCGATGATTCTTTTTTATTTGAAAGGTTTTGCTTTCCATATGGTCCCACTTTAATTTGGGTGCAGTTATGACAGTGAGATCCATAAGAAAACCGTGTAAGACTTATTTTAAAGTCATTTTTTTTTGTAAGAATTATAATTATTAACTTACGAAAAAACGAAGGAGGATCTCAAATAAAAGCCTATTTACATCTTTTTATTTACGACCAACCAAAACTTTGTACAGAACCTTTTGGATTATCGTGTTTTGATTTGATATACTTTGAATATAATATAAACGACAAGAACTAAAAAACAATTTATGATAACTAGACCTACCCATTACATTATTGCATACTAAGAGGTGTTGAAACACAATATAATCCATGATTCAAATTTTCCGAAACAAGGAAAAGCATGCAAGATGCATGCTTTTCCTTATGTGACGTCACACAATCTGACGATATGATGTCACACAGGTGGTATCCGAATACAGTTTCTGAAGCTACAAAGTTGTGTTAGATTGTGTGAAAATATTCAAGAGGTATGTCTTCGTAAACTTTGGTTTAGTAACTTGTTTTTTATGCTATAACTGATAAAAGTGGCTTAATAATTGTTGGGTGAATTAGGAGTTGCTATTTGCTAAGGCTACTTGGGTTAATAACTTCTTACTTGGGTTTCCTTATACTACTGACTAGCAATGAATGAAAAACATCAAAAGAAAACTGGATTTTCATATTAGTATCTGAGTTCTTCAGATCTCAAGCAAACCATTAACTGGAGCATTCTCAATTCTTACACAAAAATAAGTAAGTTTTTATCAATAGGTACATGATCGGTTCCCTACATACTAGACATATAAAACCATTTAAACTAATCCCACAAACTTTACTCCCACAAAAACAGCTAAACATGTAACTATCACAAATAAATCAACGTCAGCCATTTTATTGCGAATAGCGCCATCTAGCGAGCGCCCCCGTAAACAGAGAGCAATAAAAATACCTTGCATTCCGCTTTAGCACCGAAACTTAAAATGGCGGGATTCCGTCTACAACTAAATGTAATTATGAACTGAATTGCTTTTAGACGTAAATTAAGTTATTTATCCAATGTGGATAGTTTGAACAGTTAATTTAAATGGATTGAGTGAATTCTAAACGTAAAATATAAACCAAAGATTTCAATTTTTTCCATGAAAAAGGAAAACAGTTTTTGAAAGCGAATCCAAATGTGTTAGATACGTTTTTTTTTTCTTGAAAATATGTGTAAAAAATAAATAAAATTTATTCCAGACATAATTTTTCAAAACATAACTTGTTCTCATAACGATTCGATACCCGCCTTAAAAAAAGTTGTAGATTCTTAAAAACCCCGTCCAATGCTTAACCTTAGTTCTCGTTAGTCCAAATTGCCTCTTTTGTAAGTTTGATATCAGACTGACACAGCATTAATTGAAAATAAATTACAACATAAATAATTTAAAATTAAAATCAACCACAATTCATAAAATATTCAACATCAGCTGAACAATATAAAGTAGAACATGAATTCAATTAACATTTTTCATTATTACACAAAAGACTTGCAGTTAATTCAATAATTAAAATTTAATAACAGATAATAATGTTCTCTCAATAAATTTATTTGTTTTCATGAAAAGAGTAATAAAAGTGTATTAATTGCTTGCTTTTTGTCGCAGGATATTGTGTACAAAGATATCGCTTTGTTTGTCAGTTCCCTTTGTTAATTAAAGTAACGCAAACAGCGGGATCGGAAAAATATAAATCAACTTTCAACTTTTATTTTTATTTTAGTTGATATTTTTATTTTGCAAAAAGAAAGCTTGCGAATGGTTTCAGGATATTTTTAGCTAACTAAATGGTTTTGGACAGGTGATCAGGTAGACCAAAGCTACTTCTATGTTTGTTCAATAATAATCAAGAACTATAAAATGTGATTTCGTTGTTAGTCTAAAGTTATCAGTTTTCTAACTCGGAAAGCACTAGAGAGATACTTTACTAAGAGTGAAAAAAAAAAAAATTACATGTGCGATTACTACTCTTGTTTTCTTAAATAGTTACGACGATTTCTTGTTGGTTTCTACATAGTCGGCATTAAAATTCTCTTCTATGTATCTATATATAGAGGTTCAATAATTAGCACAGGACTGAGACATATGGAAAGAACTGCACTGACAAGAGAGAGAGTCAAGAACCTAGACCCTACCAATTATTATTACAAACACAACAAAAATCATTGTCTGTCTTACATGTAGCTATTCTTTTCTATTTATATTAAGATAAGTAATAAGTAATAAGCCATTAACACTTAATAAAACACCCCGAATCCTAGTTGACCTCGACAACGCAATTCAAAAGGACATTATTTTCCTTCAATTAACCGCCCTGCCCTTATCTCTTTTATTGGCCATTCACTCCAAGCCTTGTATTGTCAAATAATCCAATCAAATAGACAATTGCCGTTGAAAAACTTAATACAACTTTTCACATTACAGGACCATTTAGATGGCGAAGGAAATTCGTTTTTTCCCCTCGTTTGATGGTATCCAGTCTTATACTTTTTATAGTAAAGTGAAACACGCTCAAACTTTATAAACGTATTGAATTATAAAGGCCGTTTCTTCATGGAGTTTCTGAATTAGTTATAATGTTATTTATTAATTCAATGATAAGAAACTTTCTTTAATTTGCATTTTATAACGGATTGAAAACAGCTGATTGTGAATTGACATTGTAGTTGTGTATTTATACTTCTTGTTGTTTATAGTTCGTTTCTCAGCAATTGACCTCCTTACTTATGGACAAATAAGTAGACAAGAATACAGAGATCTGTAGATAAATATTGTGGTAACCTGATCTTTAAATGTTAAAAATTATACTTTGTCTCACGGTCCGAGCATGTATGACGGAAGTAATGAAAGTGGACGAAGAGAAATAAGTGTGTGAGTATCGTAGCAAGTGGAAAAAAGTGGTCTCTGCCTACAAGGGCGTGATTATATGTATGTAGTGACTCACAACTGCGACGTAAATACGAAAATCGTACAAATGAAAATGTTGGTTTCCTAAACTTATCACTTAGTTTCGGTTCACCAATAATCTAAAAAAACTATAATCGTAACGACATACTTATCTCAAGAACATGTGTAAATGTAAAAAAAAATAAGGTGCTGAAAAGTGTACAAAACTCACGTACATTACAAAACAACTACATAATTGTAGTAAACTAACTTTCAACTCTAAATTTAGTTCAAAATACTAAAGTATCATTACGTAACATCATTTAGTACAGGCTGAACGCACGCACCAGCTGACACAATCTATCTTATTTCTTTCATTCAACACAAATTCGCCTTTCAGACTCACTAAATCTTCATTAAAAAGCGATTTCAAAGAACACAGATTTTTTTCTTAATTTCACGGCTTTTCTCTCTTCCGGTTCAGGATAGGTAAAGTAATTAATTTTTAACTAAATTCGGCTTTTGAAGGTTTTAGATAATGGTTTATGAGGTAAATAATCATTTATATTTAGGTCAGTATTATAGTTGCAGTGTATTTACTAGATATCTACTATATAAAAATAAGTCGGGTTTTCCTTTCTGACGCTATAACTCCAGAACGCACGAACCGATTTCCACGGTTTTGCATTCGTTGGAAAGGTCTTGGGCTCCGTGAGGTTTATAGCAAAGAAAATTTACTAAAAATTTCAACGGGGAATTTTTTTTTTTATTATGATGGTGAAACGGAGTTCGCCGGGTTTGCTAGTTTAATATAATAATAATAAATACCGTGGCCTATAGTAGAGCCTGAGGGAAGAGAAATAGACTTACGATATTTTTTTGACAACATCACATACATTGCTCTGAACCCAAAGTAAGTAGCTATTAAGCACTTTTGTTAAGGAATTCAAAACCAACGAAGGTACCACAAACACCCACCTGGGACGATGTAGAAAAGTTAGTTTCTACGTTGACCCGTCCGGGGATCGAACCCGGGACCTCAGAGCTAGCGAGCCACGGAGGTCGTCATAAGATTTGAGGGTACTGCTGTGTTTAATTACCCATTTTGTTATATTATGAATTAGACTATAGCATAACAACTGTAACATCTTGATATTTTGAACCTATCCTATTATATTTTGTGTTTTGAGTTTTGTTTTTTGTTTTGATATGTCATCTTAATACCTAATAATTCTAAGAAATGATTTAATGCTATCAAAATGTTAGACTTAACACTGATTGACAAAATCGTAATGACTTTAAGGCGCTGTGTATAGTAAAAATGGTCTTTTTCAAACAGTTTTTTAGCAAACTGTATAAATGTCAGAGCAGCTAAAAAAATATATGTTAATCTTCATCATTTTTGTGAGATAACCTTTATTTCCAAAACACGATATCATTAATTTTTCTCGATAAAAAAAATTCGTAAACATACCTCTAAAATGGATTTTCAAAAAAGTTTTCCGGCATTACTGACGAACCAATGTTGATAAATTTTTCAACAGAAACGTAATAACTAATAATGAAGATAACCTTTATTTTAGTTTTTCAATTTAGGTAGTATTTTTCCAAATATTCAGATATTTAATGAAAAATAACACATTCCTGACAAACTAAATATGGCGTTTTGTTCGCTTCTCTTTCATTCCTACGCGGACAGACAGTGTGCGCTGAGGCGCGGTGCTAGACGGACCTGTGTCACTTTTTTTCTGATTGACAGATCTAAAATACATGACAAATCGAAAATAATTTAATGAAATCTGTCAAACAATGACACATAATGGAATTTGTAAAATAATTACTTCCTGCTTTTTGCACATCTGATCTCTTTTCTATTGATCCTCTATAGAAGCGTAATTTGAAAACTTACGATGAAGCTACGTTGGTCTAGCGGTCGCGTGCTTATAAAAATTTGCGATGCGTTAGCTGACCGCAGGTTCGAACCTAGCAATAGAAATTTAATATTTTGCTTTCATGTTTTTTTCAATGATGTATTTTTTGTTACCTTTTGGGTAATTTTTAATAAATTGTTCAATTTTGATAAAAAAAAGCAATTAGTAATTATTGATTTCTAATAAGATGCATATTTTTTTCATTTTCATTCATGACTAAGCTTATACATGGTGTACAATATTGAAGTAACTAGTAATACCAAAAGATGTAATTGAACGCAATAACGTTTGTAATAATTACAATAATGAAGTAAACTGCTGTTTTTTAATTAATGTAAGATATTTGTGAGGAGTCATTTATATAATTAATAATATTTCGGATCTGACAAATTCAGCATATGTATGGCGTCTTGTGGAAAGACGACGAAAAGTGTGCACGCACACAGAGCAAAGTATTATTATTTTTTTGGTAGAGATCTTTACCGTTAGACTGAGCGTTAACTTTGACTGCTTCACCGGACTTTTGGCGAGGACCTTAAGGCCTCCAGCCAGAGCAATAGGAAAAAACTAATTACGTCAGCAACGTCCACTAAGGGCACCCCCTGCGGGGTTCGGGCCTCGACTTAGTGCGTTGCTAACAATCTTAATAAAGCAAAACAACAAGGGATGGCTGGATCTAAGTTTTTATTATTAAGGGACATATTTTTATTGCTAGTTTGGAAGGCTCGGGCCAGCTTGGTCTAGGGACAGGAGGATAACATTTACATTACTATTATTAATAATACGCGATGGGCCTCGCCGGCGAGGACGTAGTATATGGCGGTTGTGTTTTGTAATGCTGCTGCTAGCTAAATCGAATGCTTCTTGGAGAAGCGTTCTTTTATCGTCGAGGTAGGAGAGAGTAAGTCTGGGGCGTTTAGTTTTAGATATTACGGAAGGTACGTATCGTGCGGCCGCTACGATTAGCGGGTTACGGTGGGTTTCGAAGGAGTCGAAAAATCGAATCGCGGCGACTTTTATGAACTGCTTGATTTTTGGCAGCTCACAGTGCAACTGCAAGTTACGGACGTAACCTGGAGCGCCTGTGGCTCTACGCATGAAACGGTTTTGGAGAGTTTGCATTCGTTTGAGTCGATAATCGGGTACGTGAGAGAATACGTAGCTGCCGTAAGTCATGATAGGTGTCACGCACGCAATGTAGATTCTCTTCTTATAAGTAAAGTAAGAGTAAGAGTTTACTGCGCTTGCTCAACATACAATTAAGTCGGCCGAGAGCGAAGGCGGATCGCTCGCGTGCCGCTTTAATATAAGCTTCCCATCAAGGATTACACCCAGGTTTGCTGCTCCCAAGGAATAGGCTTGCCGAAGAGGGTGATAGATGGAGGGGTAGCGGGAGGCTGCCGTTTCTAGCTGAAGACCACGGCTGCGCTCTTGGTAGGGTTGACTTCGATTCTCCATTACGTGAACCACTTCCCGAGGTTCGTGACCGCGGTCTGGAGAGTTCGACCTATCGCTAAGGGGCTGGTGCCTGAATAATAGATGGCCGTATCGTCGGCGTACATTTGGGGTTTGCCACCGCGAGGAATGTCGCTAAAGTTAGTGTGAAGAGAAGTGGAGAGAGTGCGGAGCCCTGAGGGACTGCGGCGCGGATCGGGTGAGGGTCAACGCGATAGCGAAATGACCGATTCAACAAAAAGTTTTGGAAGATGAGCACGAGACGATCTGGCACCTCGAGTTGGTAAAGCTTGAAGATCAAGCCATTGTGCCAGACCTTGTCGAAAGCCTTTGCTATATCGAAGAAGAGCACGCCAGTGAGATTTCCACGCTGAAAACCAGCGCTTATATGCTCGACTATGCGGCGGACTTGTTGGACGCATGAGTGTTGGGTTCTAAAACCGAACTGCTCGTCTGGTACGAGACTCCTGGACTCGGCACAATCCATAAGACGGGAATAAATTATTCGCTCGTATAGCTTCCCAAGAACCTTGAGTAAGCTAATGGGGCAATAACTAGTGGGCTCAGACTTCGGTTTACCGGGTTTGTGGATGAAGATGACTATCGCCTTTATGCACATACGTGGGAAGAGATTGTTGTTCAAGAGGAGTACGCCGTAGGCTCTCGGCGTGAAAGCATGTCACTTTTTTTTTTTAAATGTTATTTACAATTTCAAATTCTAACAACTGTCAAAATCCTCATTCAACTATGAGAGAGATAGCTGCCGAACTTTCTGTATCTCACGAGTCTATCAGTACCATTTTAACTAATCATTTGGGGACGCCACATGTTACCGGTCGGCTAGTCCCAAAAGACCTGAATTTACTCCAACAACTCAATCGCACGAGAGTCGCTGAGGACATGCTATTAGAATGAATCAATTCCGACCCGACCGACTGTTGACATTATGGCAGGACCCTCTCCCACGACCCTCTCCAAACTCCCTTCCCCTGACATCTTTGGAAAGGGGCTCGGCTTTGTTGCTGCCGCTTAGAGGGATAATGCCCTGTTAGGAGTGTACTTCTCTTCTAATCGCACACCGTTAGAATTCGAGCGATTTCTGGCTGCCCTCTCGGGGGTCTTGTTGCATTTAGCGCAGAAGCATGTGGTCGTCCTCGGTAATTTTAATGCAAAGTCACTGGCGTGTTGTAATCCATCAAACGAAGCACAAGGCCATGCTTTGGAGGCGTGGGTGGTTTCACCTACCTCTCCCTCCTTAATAGAGGGACGACGCATATGTGTGGGTGGCTGCACGGAGGGTCCGTGGTTGATTTAACCTTCACCACCCCAGCACTTGCCACCACCGTTGCGTATAGGCAGGTCGAGCTCGTGGAGAACCTATCCGATCACCGATACATACGGATAGGGTTCTCCTCTCAGTTAGCACAGGGTACGCAAGGGTGCTCACCGTTCTCGAGGTGGTCCATTACCTACTTGGACCTCCAGCTAGGAAGGCGGTTCACTGCTTTTCTGCAGAGCTGACCGATCTATGACGTGCCTGCTCGGCTGCTAGAATAAGCTATGAGTGGCTTCGTCGACGTCGCCAGAACCGGGATCTTTAGGGTTCAACCTGGTTCCACGTGCAATAGCAAGAGGCGAAGAAGCCGCTGACAGTCGCCATTTGAGAGGGAGAGGGAGGCGATGTTGGAGGGTCTCAACGCCAATCCCTGGGTCAGACCTTACAAAATGTTGCGCAACAATCTGCACCTCATTAGTCTTCCACTGGCGGAGACCCTTCAGACTGATCTCATTGGTTCAGGCGTTTTTCCCGAGAGCCGTCAACGTTACCCTGCCCAGGTTGAATTCAACCTACGGGATGAGCTCATCGGAGGACATTTCCCCGGAAGAGTTTGGGGACGCGGTGTCCTGTCTAAGTGCAAGAGGACGGCCCCCAAATGCTTGCCACACGCCTTCTAAAAGCAGCTAATGAACCCCAATATAGGGCTCTCTTTATCTTTACACAAAAAAAACCTATAAATATACAAGTTTTACAGGTGAGTGTTGGGACTATCTGCAGTGTGAGGATTTCATGCCACAAAAGTTATTTACAAAAAAATAATAATTTTCGTTACTATTCGAAACACGCTGTATCTCCAGACTCAACTATCAAGCGTAGTGTACTTTTTTTTTTAATATTTTACTCTTGATACTGAAGAAAAATATAGATTGTCATTAAACATATTGTTCAGGTTTTCAATTATTGTATTTTTTTTTTTTTTTATAAAATCAGAATAGTGTTTTGAAAAACATTAAATGCTTGTTTTAAAAGTAAAAACACGATAATCTGCAGTAGGTGCATAATACTTTAAAAAAATAATCCAAAAATTTATGATTTTATCGGGATTCGAACCTACTGTTCGCCGCGAGAGCGCAGCTCAAAAGTAAACATAGTCAAGCAGGGCTAAACTTACATCTAAACAATCAGCGAAATAAAGCTTCAATATTATAACACCGTTCCGCATCGGACGAATTCGGAAAAAACGAGTAGCAGGGTCGGGGCTACTCCGTCCCGCACCTGCCTGCTTCACCCCTTCAATAACATCAATGCTGGCTATACACAGCGCCTTAAGACCATAAAAACTAACATAACTCGCTAAGTTATTAATCCCATGATTTCATTTTCCCCAGTCACAGCTTGTTACATTAATAGATGTTAATAACCCATATAAAGACAAACCTCGACTGCTTAACGTACGTAGTTTAATTGTACGTCTTAAGGGTTCGTTTCTGTCCAGTAATTTACAACATCTATTTATAAAATAACAATACGAATAGCGAACAACGAAAATAAAACTATTTCCTCACCCAACTCTTACCGTTTCTATTTGGGTATTAATTCATTAGAACACAACAGGAACCCTTCTTAAGGCGGTAAGGGTTCCGTACAATGTGGGATTCCTTCTTTTTTTCGTAGAAAAGAAAACCCGTCAAATAAAATGTACTCTACAAGTGTGGAGTAGTACTACGAATGGAATTGTCTGAATTTGTTGAAGTTATTTTGGAGTTTCATATTGGTTTCTTAGGTTTACGCGAATGTTAGACATTGAAATAAAACTACTTTTTACGGATTTTTTCGCGGTTTATATTTAGATTTTAAGTCCCGACGTTTCGACACCTTTGCAGGTATCATGGTCACGGGCAGACTATGTCTGCCGCGCTATATAAATCGCAAAAAAACCGTAAAAGTAGTTTTATTTAATTATTTTGCAGTTAACAAAGTCAGTGATAAAAATAATGTACTATATTAAATTTCAGATTCCTCTATTGTATAGCAAAGACGTATAGGTATATTTAGCGATCATTTTAAAAAAGTTTTTTTTTTAATTTGGCAATTTTGCTTTTGTCTATCCTTAAGTTAGTCACAGATATTATGATTTTTGTTTACTTCTTTCTTCTCAGTCAAATACATGATACATGATGTACTGTTTGTTAAAATAAAACAGCTTGATTAGTAAAAATATATTTAATTACCAACAAAAAATAAATCAATAAAAGAAAACCCCTAAAAAACTAATACAGTTGATTGCTTACTGAAATTAGGTTAAAAAGTAGTTTAAAAGGATTGTCTCTTAAAAACACGTAATTACCTCTTAAATAACAGTTATAATTTTTAAATAAAAATAAAGCCCATAATTAAGAATATCAATTAATTAACACATCATCAATTCATGCATATCACATTACACAAATTAATTCAGTGAACTTTCGCTCAATCATACGTTCAATGGTTCATTCAATCATTAATTCAATTAACTCAATATTCGTGAATGATAATTTTAGTGTATTGTTACTAAATATTACTATTTGATTTGCTATTTAGAATAAATTATTATTTATTTATGTTGCATAGTATTGTAAAGCTGGTTTATGAATTGTTTTAACGCTCATATGTTTGAAACTGAAAGCCCGATTTTAATAAATCTTTTTCCTTTTGATAGCGCAGTCCTTGGAGAATTTTATAAGCTATTAATATAGCGTCGGTTGAACCTAAAGACAGCGAAGGCTAGAATTAAAGTAGTAGAATGTGAATATATCATATACATACATTGTAATACAAAACAAAAAAAAAGCGTCTGTCTGTCTGAACGCATAAAAATAACAAACGAACGGATTTTGCAATGGTTTTCACCAATCGATAGAGGGATTTATTAATGTTTTGTCTACCCGTAAAAATAACGGGCGAGTGAGAAGAATATAACAATGCACCACAGCAAGACTCAACATACCTAAACCACACGTAGAAAAAAAAAAGGTTCACTTATATCACTACCACAGGCAGATCCATATATTACATAAAAATATATTCCGAAAAATCTCACAAACCAAACCAGCTCCACGGTTTTCCCACGTCTTGTCCCCCGACATTAGATAAGACTCGTCGCCAAGTGTGGGGTTGAGAAAGGTGTGCTGGTCCGCAACAGCCTGATTAGGACCTGAATCTATTCCCCAAGATATATTGCCTTTATACCCCTATACAGCCCCCTTTCTTTATTATTCCACCCTCTAAAAACATCTGTTTGACTTTTATTGCAATTTACTTACTGTACCTTTCTTTTATGTAGTTCGGTTTGGTCTTTGAGTATGGAAAAGTAGAAAGAATAGTGCGTAGGTACTGCTAATAGCCCATTGTGAAAGGCTGTATGTAGTACATAGGCTTACTGTTTTCAGTTATTTTCCGTGCCAGGAGGAGGCGATTATGCGAAAATATTGATGTCTGCGTTCATCATCATCATCCACAGCACTTGCCCTCCCACTGCTGGGCATAGGCCTCCCCTTTTTCGTGCCACTTTCTACAGTCCTATGCCAGCCTCATCCAGACTCGACCCGAGACTTTAACTATGTCGTCGACCCATCGTGCTCCCGGACGACCGACGCTTTTTTTGACTTACTTGGCTAAGTTACCATTACGAAGACACTATTTTTACAACAAAACAAGTCGATACTTGTGCTCACAGTTCATACTCTTATATGAGCACTCTATAGTTATTACTTTTCTATACTCTAAGGGTTCGGTTTGCGGTGAATGAATGAACGAAAAGTGAATGGTTAGGATTGACGTGTTGAAAGATTGAGTAGTTCCCGTGACTTGGGGTTGAATGAATAGATTTATGTGTGAATGTATGAATGTTTGTATCTTTCGCTCGTTTACTGTGAGTGAAGATTTGATTGATGTTTTTATTTTTTTCGTTTATATTTTATTGTATCTCGGCGTATAATTTTCAAAGGAGTAAGCAGTAGTATATTTAAATTTAAATAATGATAAGGTTTTCCTCGTGGTTTATTTTTATTTTAGTTCCTTACGTTTACAGTACACTTAGAGTTGTAAAAGCTAATTATTGAATGTCTTTGTTAGATGTTGCGAAATAATCTGAGACGTGTATTTTAATACAAAGTAGAACTACCTTTCAGGCACTAACCTCTCTAAAAATGAAATAATTATATTGACATGTGGACTAATACATAACATACTTATAATCACGCCTCTTTCCCGTAGGGGTAGGCTGAGACCACTTCTTTCCGCTTGTTACGATCCTTACATACTTCTGTCGCCACGTCCACTTTCGTTATTCCCTTCATACATGCTCCTTGGTTTAGGGTACTCTTGAAATGGCCTTTTTTCGCTAATTACTTCAGGATAAACATAACATACCATGACGTCTGTATTCCCCGAAGGGTTAGGCAGATGTACCAATGTACACCCACAGTTCGCCGGCACGTTTAGGTCCCATGTCACAGGGGCGAGAATATTGCCACTAACCGGGCATAAATCCAAACTCCGACCTGCTACTGAGAATTTCATAGGAAAACCCAATAATACCTTGGTCAACTTCGGAATCGAACCCAAGACGTGTAGGGCAGCAGTCGCGCTTAGAACCAATAATAAAAAAACACGTAATTTCATACACCCCTGAATAAAGTTACTCATATGTTAAGTAAAGTTCAAGGTGAAATATAACTTTTCAACATACACCGCCGTTAGTGTTTAGAAATTATTGTTTCATTACTGTTTTAAGCGGTAAATGTAATTTAATGAGGATTCTGAACCGTTTCAACAGTAAGGGCCGCAAGTGTCTCGATTAAACTAAAATTATGGAAACTTACTCTTTAATAGCTTATAAATTTTGCTTCAAATATATACGAGTATTATTTAGTGAATCTTTATGTAAAAATATTGTTCACGTAAAGTAAGGCTAAGAGGTTTTTAAAAAAAATGCCTTCAGAAGAAATCTTGTATGTTGCATCATCATCATCATCAATGTAAGAGCCATGCTCTTGTCGGTGCAGCTCTTTCCATTGATATCTGTTCTGTGCTAATTCTAATAATGCTAAAAAAAACGATTTATTAAAAAAGACACTAAATTATTGGACGATTTTGTAAAACGTCGTATATGTCTAAGCAATCATTAATACTACTCAAACTCAATCAGCAATTATCACAAACAGCTCTAATTGTCCCACAATAAATGTTCTCGGAAACCCATCCAATTACCGTCCTCGTTTATCGCCGCTTGACATCGCGACAGGAGCTATTAAGTCGCCCCCTAGTGGCAACACTATTAATCATACTCGTATCAACGTTAACTACATAAAGATACCTAGATAATATAGATCTATATACATAGCTGAGATGGTGGCTATGTCGAGAGAATGTACGAAAAACGATTGACGAATAAACTGTTGGCGAGTTTGAATGAAAAATGGCCAAGTCAAGTAAAATATACCGAAGAGTATGTATGAAGGGAATAATGAAAGTGGACAAAGCGAAACAAGTGTGTAAGGATCGTAGCAGGTGGAAAAAAAATATCTCTGCCTACCCCTACAGGGAAAGGCGTAATTATATCTATGTATGCATACCAAGATCAAAATACTTTTCAAAAAAGCGACTTGTACAAAAGTTACGATGCAGTGTTTATTTTTCTGCCAAATATCCTACATTTCCTAATTTACTTAATTTTTTCTCATATATTATTGCAGTCAATAAACGTGACCAATCACGTTCCTACTTAGTCATAATATGATACGTTGTGGGCAGACTGAAAGCCTTATAAATCTAATACACAAACAAGAAACCTGACAAATTCAATTCATACAATATTTAGGGAAATCACTTTTGGGGTCGCCAGCAAAACAACGGGACCATGTCAAGGTAAGCTTGTATTGTTTGTTTTTAAGTTTTTGTTTCAAATCTTTTTGTTCTTTTGTTTGCTTTTATTGTTTTTGTTTACATTATTTTTAGGACTACGTGATTTTTGGACGCAATTTAAGTTAGGAAGGGAACATTCTTATTAACGTAAAAATAAGTAGGTACTACAGTACAGTCGCTGAAAGAATTCGTGCCTGAAAGGTCGTAGAGTAAGGTCTGAAGTCTTAGAGTATAGGTAAGAAACTAAAGAGTGAGCTTATCAGGGTATGAATCGTAAGCACTAGTATGAACTAGTTTTGTCGTAAATATTGTATCAAGAAAGAGTGCGCCGTTTTAATGAAACTATATTAAACCGCAAAGCAATGTAGAAAACATCGATATTTTCGCAAATAAGTCTGTCGTGAGCGAAAAATAACTTAAAATCAGTAAACGAATGTACTAGATACAGCTGAAGAAATGCTCTCGCGGCACACAGAGAAACTAGCGATAATAGCGGTCTATAGTAGCTATATCAAAATTCTATGGGCGAAGTATGTACTACAAATAAACAACTATCAGTTATTCATCCTATAAACGAGTAATATCACTCAAAACTGTCTCATTATGCCAGTTTAAAATTTACAATAAAACACAGTTTTTATTTCCCCGTACAAATCAAGACCAACTGGCGTATATCAGCAACGCATTCTCTTATTTTATTAATGAGAATTTTTATTTAAGAAGAATTATAGTTTAGTTGCGTGATGGCGACAATTTATAGACATCCAAGAACGGTTCATAATATTCTAAAAGGCAAAGGTATAGCTTTACAGCCACCGCCCACAGATAAAAATAAAATGACGGGAAAGAGTGAGACCTAAAAAGGTCATACATTATTTTTTATCAAGTGACAACCAGGCACTGTTACTTTTGACGAGAAAATTTAAAAAACCTACTTGACAAAAAGAAACCCTTTTTGGATAAAACGCCACCAGTTATAATTTTAAAAAGGAAATTTCATTTTTTATACTATGTTAAGTTAAAAATTAAAGGAAAACCGAGTTTCTAAATATTGGGTTAGTAACGTTATTTGAATTTCGAAGAACTTATCGGTAACAATTCGTAAAAAATAAGGCACTATACTTTTCTTCCTTTTGTAAATCAACATAACGGAACGCAAAAAAATATAATTCGTGGGTAAAAAAAAACATACGGTCGTTTGTTTTGCGCGGGCAAGAATTTATTTAAACTATTGGTATATACGTAAACTAAGTATTTGATATGATAGTTTATTTTTAATAGATTAACTATTAAAACATAATTTAAATGTAGAGGAAAATATTGCGTATCAGGGGAGGGTATTATTTGTCACTATTGTTAGGTTTAAAGAACTTTATTTTTATCTCAAGAACATTACAGTTCACTTATTTATAAGTTTTATCTATTTGCAGTACATAACTGAACAAAAAACCGGTCATTGGTAAGTCAAACTCGCACACAAAGGGTTCCGTCTTATATTTGAATAAAAAGTTTCAGTAGCTCCGATATTTATAATATTTATAAAAACATTTTGGTGCTTTATTCATAGACCTAAGTATCTAGTTAATATTTCTCGTCATCATTATTATTTAATTGCATTTTAGAGTAAAAGGCTGTTGATAAGAAAAAATTGGTATGAATTTGACAAACAGTCTTTTACTAAAAACAAATTGAAATATAATTATTCAAGGTCAGTTTACATATTTGCATTAAATCACTAAAACACTTAAGCTTTATTTTCACTATGTTTAAATAGGAAAGCTACTTATAGGATTTTTGTACATCGAAAGTTCCATTGTGGTGATAATCTTATTTTGTAATAACTTTTGTAAACCGATTTTTGGCAAATAAATAATTTGTTTTTCAATTTGTTTATTGCAAACAAAATCGCGGTGACCAGCGTGTCTTTTTAACCGCTGCGTTTTTTCTCCAAACTTATACCATTATGTTTCGATGAATTCAATACCGTTTTGATATCGATACTTTGGCACTTGTTTGAGCACGAAAGCTTCTGTTTCCTACCTCAAATTATATTAAGAACATTCCTTCACACAAAGTTGAGTAAACTCAAAGGTTTTTACTAAGCGAAAATATTTTCTTTGTAGTGTTTTGCTAATACCTGTGTAGGTAATGCATGTTATCCTAGATTTATAGAGATAACAAATATTTTATGTACTAAAAAGATAAACATATCATCACGCCTGTATTCCCGAAGGGTAAGGTAGAGGTCTACCAATGTACACCCACAGTTTGCCGGTATGGTTAGGTCCCATGTAATAGGGGACAAGCCTGTTAACACTAACGGGGCACAAATCCAAACTCCGACCTGCTACTGAGAATTTCATAGAGAAACCCCATAACACCTTGGTCGACTTGGGAATCGAACCCAAGACCTCTAGTGTAGCAGTCGCGCTTAGCACCACTAGGCCAACGAGGCAGTCTATGTAATAATCCAGGTAATTACCTATCTGTGTTCAAAATTTCGTCGAATTCAGGTAAGTCGTTTTTGCATGAAATTATAACAGACATTATGTTCTATCAGCCTTTAACTGTTTCATTTATATATTGGTAGGATTAAATAGTTTTTTTATACTATTACACTGGTTAATAAAAAGTAC
Organism: Autographa gamma; assembly: GCA_905146925.1. Classification (NCBI taxonomy): domain Eukaryota; kingdom Metazoa; phylum Arthropoda; class Insecta; order Lepidoptera; family Noctuidae; genus Autographa; species Autographa gamma. The sequence continues at coordinate 3,203,480 of LR989875.1, forward strand.
CTAGTCCAGGTAACTCAAATAAAATAGGTATAACTCATAAGCGAAGCGCCGAAAAATGCGAAAACGAGGGTACCGGAAGTCAAACATTGACAAAAACTATTACTTTATGTACCCTACGTTTTCAATAAAAGTCTATTTTTTATTAATAGTAACTTTACCTTTGTATTTCATGTTGAATTGTGTAGAAAAAAATAAAAATATGTAGAAGTTATTTTACGTGCTACAATTGATTAATCATAAATTTAAAAAACACAGTTCAATAAAAAAATCTACATCCAGTTGGTTGGATGACGGGCCTGTTGGTCTAGTGGTTAGTGACCCTGACTGCTATACCGGAGGTCGTGGGTTCGATTCCCACCCGGGACAAATGTTTGTGTGATGAGCACGATCATTTGTTCGGTGTCTGGGTGTAATTTATCTATAATATGTATGTATTTAGAGATATATATAAGTATGTTTATCAGTTGTCTGGTTACCATAACACAAGCTCTGCTTAGCTTGGGATCAGACAACCGTGTGTGAGATGTCCGGGAACATTATTACATTATTATTATTAAACCTACAAGAGAAACAAAATGAATATCTAAATATCAAATATCAAATTCCAATTATTAGGTATGTAAACTATTAATTATTGAAATACAATATCAATTAGTTTTGTAACCAAATACGAATTGATGATTCAAACTATATTGAGTGGATTTTCATAGGCCTAGATAGGTACTTGTATTAAATTATATTTATTCGGGGAATATCTTGTTATAATGAAATTAAATACTAGATATGTTATTTTAATATATGCAGATTTAAACTATGATAATCCTTTTAATAAATATTTAAATAATCATACTCTACGTCGAGTATGACTGAAATCTGTATAAAAAAAAAACTAAATACAATTCAAAAGTGCAAGCGTGGTGATCAATGCTCACGTCGTGCCTTCTCGTCTCTATATGGGAAGAGGCCTGTGCCCAGCAGTGGGACGATTATAGGCTGGATTATTATTTATTATTAATTCAGAATTCTTTAAATAAGGCCATATATATAAAGATATAAACCGAAGAGCAAGTATGAAGGGAATAATGAAAGTGGACGAAGCGAACCAAGTGTGTAAGGATCGTAGGAAATGAAAAGAAGTGGTCTCTGCCTACACCAACGCAAAGCCCCTTTGATTATATGTATGTATGTGTAATTTAAAACCACAAATAATGAAAGCCTAGTACTTCCGAAAAACTTTCTCCTTAGTTAAAAACCCAAACACACGTTGTCCGCCAACAAGCAAAAACAAAGATTTCTATTACCAAAAAAACAAAACACAAATAGAAAGGGGCAAACCGAAGTTATTAAGCCAACTCAATATCATACTTCCTATATTAGTATCAAAGTATTTATATAACGAAAGGGACTCGCGAAAAGTCTGAAACTTTTGCACTAACGATCCAAGTTTCTCTTTGAGATGAGCACAGCATCCCTATTAAGACTAACTTGTAACCATCGACGTATGATATGCATAGACTGCTACTATCGCTAGGTTCCCCTTGTGCCAAGCGAGAGCAGTTTTTAGTCTGATCCTAGTACATTTCGTTTTTCATTTAAGTTAATTTTCGCGCAACGAGAAACTTATATAAGAAAATATCGATGGTTTTGACATTATTAGGATAATATTAGTGTTTTAGATAGATTTTTTAAAACGGCCAACTCCATCTTCATACATAATTCACGACAACACTTGTTCACACTAGTGCTTACGGTTTAAACTCTGATATGCTCACTCTATAGTTTCAAATGCAACCTCGTTGCTTGTAACTTACGTACATTTCATTATGGAAGTGTTACGGTCGAAGAAAACTGCATTTATTTTGACGCTGTTAATTATAAACTAGTTGAAACTGTCGCTTAGTAGAGGAAATAAAGGGGAGTCATTTGTGTAAGAGGGAACTACTTTATTTCATTGTTATTATCGTATATTGAATGGTTGAATAAGCATGAGAAGATTCGGAAAATGTATGACGGAATAGTTGTCAAGCAATTTTGTTGTGTTTTATTTATTAAATGAAAAGTTTTTTTCATATAGTTACGTGCAGAAGCAAAAGCATAAAATAACATAAGTGTTTTTTTTTTCTAATACTGTGTAATACCATGTATGTACTACCTACTTAATAAATTTTAATATGGTACAAAAACTTTATGGTTGAATGCACATTTTGACGTACTTGGATTTGTGTAATGGAATTAACATCTATTTTATACCATAATATGGATAAACAACATAAACCTTGTCATTTAAGCGTTCTTGAAATAATTGTTTAAGGATCAGTGTAAATAAAATATATGGCATGTATTAAAAACAAGTCATCTTGACTCATATCCTTACTAATATTATAAATGCGAAAGTTTGTGAGAATGGATGTGTGGATGTTTGTTACTCTTTCACTCTAATACTACTGAATGGATTTTAATGAAACTTTACAATAATGTAGCTTATACATCGGAATAACACATAGGCTACAATTTATAAAGATAGTGTATGAATTGTCATTCACGCTGGTGAAACCGCGGGACACAGCTAGTATTTCATGAATTTAGATCAAAGACCTAAAACATGACAACCTTAAGCAAAGTACTTAGGTACCCAATATGCATTTAATTCATGCTTGTTATAACTCAAACAATCTACAAACTGATCTTATAATTTACCAACTCAACCAAAATCTAAGCATAGTCCAGAGTATTTGCCCTAAGACCCCTGAAGAGAACCGCTTGCAACATTATTACTATATTATTATAAACGGTGCATTTAACCAAGTAAATTAAAAGCCGCTTATGTCTTATGCACGAGTTAGTTCGTGTGCACTCGGCTGTTTCCGTCAAACTTCGGATGTCGAATGACTACTTACGACTGCAGTATTTCTAGTGAAGTCGTGGTGGCCGAGCGAGTGAAGTCGTGGCGGCCTAGCGGTTCAACGGATTTGTATGCACGCATGGTTGCAGGTTCGAACCCAGGCAAGTACCAATTTGGCTTTTTGAAAGTTATATGTACTTTCTTAATTATTCTAAGACAGTTCTGACAAACGGTGAAGGAAAACATCTTGGGGAAACCTGGATTCCAAAATTTGGGATCTGAAATCGCCAATCCGCAGTGAGCAAGCGTGGTGATCAATGCTCATGCCTTCTCTATATGGGAAGAGGCCTGTGCTCAGCAGTGGGCGTTTATAGGCTGGAGGACTGCAGTATTTTATAAAAAGAATACAAGGTATAATTGATTTTACGCCTACCCTCAGAAACCCAAATTACTATAAAATCAAAATAGTACCTTATTATAATATCAAAATAGGGTCTATAATTTAATTTAGTTTTACCAAACCTAGTTATTTTTCATCAAATAGATGCTTTCCCTGCGAGCGCGTTCACTCGATTGTTCGTCAACTGTTAAGGCAGAAGTTTAAAGCCTACAATCAAATTATAATAATCTCTTTTAAATTCTGTTCACACTTAGATTGATATAATCATGGTAGGTTTATGCCTATCTAAACTAACACCAACTTATGTTATTGATAGTTTTCTAACTAGTAAAATATCTAATAAAGATTTCCTCTTTCAATCAAACTTTTTGGGTAGTCGGATATGTTTAATGTTTTTGCCTAGTAGGTACCTACCTACATATCGTCAACAACGTAACACGGAGGTGTTGGCGCCCGAGTCACCTTATTACACTTGTAGGTAATTAAAGGCGACCTAGAAGGAATTAGAACAAAGTTGTACTTACAGAACTGAACATTGTGTAGAAGCACTAATTTCCTCGTGTTTTCGTCACCTTACAGCAATGGCTCTCCACCGCCTTTTTCGATACACTTTAGGTACTACCCACTTTATCAAGGAAATGTTTTTGTACTTCACTGTTCACTGTCACAAACGCGAGTTTTATTGTACTTTTGAAGTCATCGAAACTTCTTACCTTTAGAGTACCTACACCAGCGATATTATTTGACCCACAAAAATCCTTTGGCGTCACGTCGCCCGGTCAGGAAAGACACTGCACGGGTCTCCCGCGGCCAATCCATCGGGAGCAATACTTCACGTCAAGGTCACAAGTCACAACACAAACAACGAGACAATCATAACACGCTGTCGGCGGATGACTAATCGTCTTTGATGTTAGGCGGGCGGTTGCCGCTCTTGGCGCTGCAGCAGCGCGAGCGGCCGCGGCGCGTGCGGCGCTCATAGGTCCGAAAGTGGCCGAGAAATATTTGCGTCTCACTCTTTTGCATTATGTTTACAAAAGCAAATTAAAAACAATATTTTTTTAGGAATTTCGCGTCTGTTGATACGACTTTGTAAAATGCAGATTACAAATTCGGAAGAACATACATTTAATATTATTAAATATGCTTTATTTTGATGCACTGAGTTCTAAATTTCCTTAAATATTTATTGTTCATTTTTTACCAACTTAAATATTTAAAATATTATATCTGTGCATTGAAGTTGTTTTTATGTGTATAAGAAAAATTGGCGACGTAAGAACGAAATACAAATCGGTCGTGGTTTATGTAAGGCTAACCGCTAAATAATAATTTATGGTGTTAATCAATAAATTTTATAGATACAACTAACCTGAGTTGTAGATATGGTATTACTCCCCAGACGTTGGAACACCTGTTATCTTGTCCTTCGTGATTACACCTGCACGATAGACGATTTAATGCAAGCTACAGACAATACAGTTCTCGTAGCAGAATTTTGTGCAACACAATATAAATAGATTGTCATCGACACGATAAGAAGAATTAATTTCTAACCATACTACGGCTCTTTTCTATGCTACGACTAAAATCCTTATTTCAAACAGTTTTAGACAAAGAACGTATAATCCCACGTAAACGTTATGTTTGTAAAGGCTCCCACAATAACGGAACATCCTAATTTTGGACAAGGATTTATGAAACAATTGTTCGTTAACCTTTGGATAATGACGTAACATATATTATTATAATAAAGGTCTATAAATATCCCACGGCATAGGCATCTTCCCATATAGAGAAGGAATGATCATTGATCACCACACTTTTTTGAGTTGGCGATCTTGGATTTCAATAGTTTAAGGTAGTCAGGTTTTCTCTCTTACTTTTCCTTCACCGCATGTTAGTAGTGCCTTAGAATATATAAGAATATATTAATATAATCATAACATAACATATAACATATCATCACGCCTGTATCCCCGAAGGGGTAGGCAGAGGTGTACCAATGTACACCCACAGTTCGCCGATATGTTTTAGGTCCCATGTAATAGGGGGCGAGCCTATTGCCACTAACCGGGCACAAATCCAAACTCCGACCTGTTACTGAGAATTTCGTAGAAAAACCCAATAACACCTTGGTCGACTTGGGAATCGAACCCAAAACCTCTAGCGTAGCAGTTGCGCTTAGCACCACTAGGCCACCGGGCCAGTCAATAATCTAACATGGTAAAAGGCAGATTGGCGCTAGCCTTGGATTTGATCCTACAGCCAAGTGCATAGTAACACCTTTAATGAACATAAGCCACCACAAAGTAAATATCACGACATAATATTGAAATAAAATATTCAAGGGTAAGTTTCATTACAAAGACAGTAAACACGAAAATAACGACAAAAAATGAATGTTACAACTGGTAGACACAATATTTACTGAAATTTCAGTAAGTAACAATTCCAAGAATTTCACGAACACCGAACAAATCAATTATGTTTGGGACCATGTCAAAAATTCCATTGCCTATCGAGATTCTTTTAAAAAGCTTCCGATACGGTTAAATTCAATTAAATCTAAAAATAAACTTCCTAATTGGTCCGGAATCTTTATTTCCAAGTTTTTTCTTTAATGGTAAGTTTTAGGCGAGGTTTTAAAGGTTAAATTTCAGCACTATTAAGGCTTCGCGACATCTTGAGGCTGTGTCGGCAACCGAGCATAAAGATAACACTACCTTAAATTGGATTTACTGCTGGGAAATGTGACGAGCAAGATGCACTTATGTAATGCAAATAAATGCAGCTCATCATTATTTAAATCAGTAAACGTAGTTTTTTTTGTGTTAGATCTTTGCAGTTAGCCTAAGCGGAGGCTTTAAATACTTTACCGAACTTTCGCAAGTAATCTGTATAAAGCATTTTGTAGGTAATTTTTATGTCGGTTTACTTATTTTTAACTTGTGTTTGATGATGTAAGCAATTAATAAAATAAATCTACGTATCTTGTTAGCATGATAATGTTTGTAATGGATAATCTAGATTCTCTTTATAGATAAATTAACAAATTTGTTCTTTGAATAGAAATGCTTAAAATCCCTACAGCTTAATTCCAATATAGTTATTAAATACGAAACCAAAAATTCAAAAACAAAAATTTGAATTTATTTATTTTTCCCAATAATATTCATTTTGTTTTATGTAATTAGAAAATAGATAATTGAAATAATTAACTGTGATAAATTCTAACGCTAGATAAATCAAGAATGCTTGTCATCGAATAGCTTACAGGAATTTCATACGATTCTATTTGTTTACTGTTTGTTTGTCAGTATGTATCAAAGTTTCAACAATGCAGTCCTGAGCAGCGGAGGCTGGAAGCCGAGAGAACCATTAAATTTTATTGTGCAGCAGAATCACGGTATTTGTTCGCGCGGATCTAAAGCTTTGTTACATTGATTGATGTTGGAAACTTTCGGTTTAGCTTGTCTCACTATTATGAAGTATAACGTGGAGTTTGTTTCTTTCTAAGTTTAGAGGTAGGTAAAATGTTTTGAAGATAAGTTAAGGAGAAAATAATGGAATGTTATAATCAGATAACAAATAACCGTCTATTAGTTACATTGTAAGTCCCACCGCTGGGCTCAGGCATCTAGCTCAGGATTTAAGTTTTTAATTTTCCAAGTTTTTTTAGAATCCAGGTTAACTCACGATGTTTTTTCTTCATCGTTTGTCAGCAGTGTTTTAGAATAATTTTAATAGCCAAGCCTTTTACTTTTTACTTCTAAAGGGCTAGAAGATACATAAAAAAAAATGTTAGGACATAGGTAGTCCCAATTTAATATAATGGTTTATTTTTCATCTACATGCCAACCAATAACATACCTACGAGTAAAAAATGTGAAAATAAACATCAATTTAAACGAAAATCCAAGTATTTCAGTGTCAAAAATACAAAAATAGAAACATTTCTCCTACAAAAAGTACAAATTATTACAGTCAAACCAAGTTTATTTCAACATAAATCAGTCAAATCTTAGATTACCTAACCAACAAAAATAGCTACCAAAATGAAGGTAGCAACGAAAAAGTTTATTTTTAATAAACGAGCGTATCGCATGATTTCTGTCGTTAGAGAAAACTTCACGTAAAACATTTTAATAAAGACTGTAAATAATTACAGGAAGAATCAACTAAATTAGGCCAGTTTAGTGAGAACATGAAAAGTATTTTGTTAAGAGCCATATTTTAATTTTCGTGATATCTTAAAATTTAAGTTTATGGTTTTCAGAAAATAAATGTTTTGGTGCATCCTATGATGTTCAGGTAAGAAATTTTTAATACTAATTGTATCTACATAGTTTTAAAAGATGTCTTTTAATTAGTATTATGCAGACATGTTTTTTTTTCATTTGTTATATCCTGCCTTTACTTCGGGATATAAAATTTTTGATAAACATATTTTTACTTTGTTCATAATTTTGACGGTGGACAAACGTCTGTTTACTGCTCAGTTTAGGTGTATTAGGCATCTATTAAAACATAATAATAATAAATTTAAAACATCAATCTTTTCTTCTGGCTGGCACATACTATACCTGTGTTGGGGGTTGGCTACCCGACACATTCAAATAACATCATTTTACAAGGGATTTTGTCCATTTACTGCAAAGTTCAATAAATAACATATCTGTTGATCGAATATTGATATAAACTAAACTTCAATGTCTAATCACTTTTTAAGAAAATCAATGCTCGTGCCTTCTCTATATGGGAAGATTCCCAGCAGTGGGACGTTTATAGGCTGGATTATCATTATTATATATGTCGGAGAGTGTAAAGAGGAGCGTCAAGGTTTAACCGCCTTGGGCGTATTCGGGATCAGATGTTGGCAGCACCGTGCAAGCAGTCAAATTTGGCAGAGTGTGGTTGGACATCGGTTGGGAATGCACGAGAAGCTAACAGAAGAAACCGACTTCGCCGCGTTCCTTGAATACATTCACGATGAAAGGGAGCTGATCAGAAAGAAAGCTGAGCAACAACGACCGCCCGCCATCCCTATTCGTTATCAGAATTGGGATTACCCGTAACCGCCCAGTATTATTGTCAGAATATTGTTTCTAACCTAAATAGTGAATCTGACAGTTGGAAAAAAAATATTTGAAATGCAACAATTTATCATGATGGAATTAATACGTGCTGTAAAGGACACAAGCACGGCTTAGCACGGTTGACACAAAGCTAGCATTCCCAGAATTCAATCCTGATTCTCGAAACGCCGATGGTCATGGTGTCATACTGTAGACTAGCGTTTACTGAAAAGTTCTTCAGTTTTATGTCGAGAGAAGACGTTATTCACAGCGAGGTCATCGCCATTCGTCAAGGAGCACCTCGACTACATCATCCGGTGATCCACTTTCTTTTGTTTTAAGTAGTTGATAGTAGTGTGTTTGAAAAATGGGGCTGGCCTTAACTGGGTCGATGCCTCTGATCAGATCACGTTTTAACATGGGGTATGTAGCGTAGTTGATTGCTTGGGCTGGCCAGAACCGGGTCGACGCCCACGGTCAGACTGCGAGTTCTTCAGTATGAGTTGGGTGGCATCAGATTGGTATGGGAACGGGCTGTGCGGGTCGGCGTTCCAACTAGTTGATTGCAACAGCTGTGTGTGACTGGTGGAAGGGACGCTGACAGGTAGTCGGGTCTATCGCACCATGCGAGTTGGTGGTTAGTCGAGAACGCCTGGTCAGTAGTCCACCCAGTGCAACAGCGTGTTTCATTCAGATGTGGGGAGTAAAGATAAAAGTCCATGGTGTCATAAATAGGTAGCTAGTCAAGGATGGACGAACGTGCCCAGACGGGTACTACAGACTTGTATTTGGTCTTTGCAGATAAATCTTGGCGAGAACAGTCGTACGAGGACGTGCGAATCAACAAACAAACAGCAAGATACCCAAGGCAACGGTGTACGAAACAAAGCATTGTCGCCTGCGTGCTACTGCTTCGGCGAGCCAGGTCGCATCGCTGCTCGCTGCCTGCAAAGGGACACCAAGATTGGCCGCGGCAACGTAGAGCGCCGGGTGGGTGCTTGTACTATGGGGCCAGCCACTGATCACCTAACAGTTGAATCTGGTGAGAGATTTTAGTGTTTTTTTATCTGATTAGCGAACAGTAGTTAGCAATGGAACATATCACTCGTTGTAGGTGATATGGTTCTCAGTGTTGTGGTTTCGCCACTCGATGGAGGTGGCATGAGTTACGGTCACTCGGTTTAGGTGATCGTAACGAACAATGTGAGATGGTTTACGTCACTCGATGGAGGTGGCATGAGTTACGGTCACTCGATTTAGGTGATCGTAACGAACAATGTGTGGTGGTTTACGTCACTCGATGGAGGTGGCATGAGTTACGGTCACTCGATTTAGGTGATCGTAACGAACAATGTGTGGTGGTTTACGTCACTCGATGGAGGTGGCATGAGTTACGGTCACTCGATTTAGGTGATCTTAACGAACAATGTGTGGTGGTTTACGTCACTCGATGGAGGTGGCATGAGTTACGATCACTCGATTTAGGTGGTCGTAACGAACCATGTGTGATGGGATACTGTATGCTGTATACTGTGTGTTGTACTTTGTTACGTAGTAAGACCCTTAACCAAATGTTGGTCAGGATTGGCCGAGCGAAGGCCTTTGGATATTGCAGTTGGTTTTCTTTCTTACAGGAGCATCACACAGGGACGTGTGACTTGTCAAGATGGCCGTGTCGGAGAGTGTAAAGAGGAGCGTCAAGGTTTAACCGCCTTGGGCGTATTCGGGATCAGATGTTGGCAGCACCGTGCAAGCAGTCAAATTTGGCAGAGTGTGGTTGGACATCGGTTGGGAATGCACGAGAAGCTAACAGAAGAAACCGACTTCGCCGCGTTCCTTGAATACATTCACGATGAAAGGGAGCTGATCAGAAAGAAAGCTGAGCAACAACGACCGCCCGCCATCCCTATTCGTTATATATTAGAAAATCGATCTATGGATATGTTATTTAACTCGGCAGTTGCTGATAATAAAACAATAAACTCTAAGTTAGAACAAAACACAAAATAAGATCTAAATATATAGCTCTTGTATATATTTTAAATTAATTAACCTCAGTCGTGATCATGGTCGGTACAAAGCGCCCAATTTAACAGCATCCCCTTGATTAGAAAGCATGTACAACGAACATTTTACAATACAAATACGAACCAAATGTAAATCTAACGAATAGGCTAAGGCCTCGTGCAGATTTGCGACTTGTGGTAGCTAGACAAAGATGCATGCGACTTTTTAGTAGCAGCGACCGGTTTCGAATAATGTATGCGTCACGATTGTAATGTACAAGTAATTTATATACTTTCAAAGTTTTTCCACCATACTAGATCCTAAATAGTCAATTCGCGAATCCACGATGTCAGCTTATGATTATTTAGACCTACCACGCAGTCTGAAACTAGGATGAAACTGAATAATATGCATTAATATGCCGTTTATAAATACACATGAACTATTAATCTTAATAAATAACTTCACTGTTTCTTTAATTACGTTACTGAGTTCTGAATTTTACGCGAATGTTAAACATTGAAATAAAATCTAAATACAAACCGCGATAAAATCCGTAAAAATAGTTGATTACGTTGTTTTATAGTATGCATTTAAATGTTAAATTAAATTAAAAGGGTTTCTAGTCTTCGTATGGGAAGAGGTATTTACTTTACAGTCACTAGTTATAGTTAACAGGCTAACAGTTTAGAATCTTATAATTCACACTAAGAAGGATATACCTACAACAAATAAAATTCAAAGATGGTTTGATAAGTTTTATACCACTGTCATGTAAAAGTCGATAACCCAGTAAGCCGTCCAAAAGTCGCAAGTAGCGTATGTACAGAGCCTTACCATTGTATCACATACCTCCCGCCCCCGTCCCGCGCCCGTCCCGTCCCCGTCCCGTGCCGTTCCCGTCTCGTTCCCGTGTCGCTACAGTACAAGTCCTGTTAATTTCACCCCACTGAATTAGTAATGGCATGTTTGTAAGAATTGTTCGTTTTCAGCACTCTCTCGAATGGAATACGTTTTGTGTTTGTTTTACAATGACAATGGGAGTGTTTTTTTAACAATTGAATGTAATTGATTTTGTTACTAAATGAATTTTATAAATTGAATAATTAATGGATATTGCAGACATTACTGAAACTATGAGAACTTGAGACGATACTGTAAAAAACAGTAAAAAAAATAGAAAAAAAATATTTCAGTATTTTGAATTATGAACATTCCACGAATTAAACTTAAAATACCATCAAAACAAAGCCTTCACTAGAATAAGGAAAATTACAAAAAAAATAAAGATTGAATTAAATTAGATTAAATATGAGCATTCTACAATGTACTCAAAAAATCCTTCCAAAAAAAAATACAAACACAATTAACTCCAAAACAACAGCCAACCATTTTAATTACCGTTAAACATTTCAAAAGAACCAAAGACAAACTCCTCAGAAAGGAGTTTTGAAAGAAAAAGTTTTCTACCTACGTACAGCGCACTTAAGTACAGTACGCCGCATTGTTTGCTAGTAGACACAATGTAACTGGTTTTGAGGAGTGACAAAGCTTTGGTGCGCCTACGTAAATATAGATGTGGAGAATGTCTAGTCAGGATTTAGGGTGGCTGGAAGTGGCTAGCGTAGTTAGAAAAGTTTATGTAAACATATACTATAGGACAATGGCAATGGGCCCCCTATTACATGGGACCTAAACATATCAGCGAACTGAGGGTGTACATTGGTACACCTATGCCTACCCCTTCGTTCTGTTTTGCTTTATTAAGATTGTTAGCCACGCACTAAGTCGAGGTCCGAACCCCGTAGGGGGTGCCCTTAGTGGACGTTGCTGACGTAGTTAGTTTTTCCTATTGCTCTGGCTGGAGGCCTTAAGGTCCTCGCCAAAAGTCCGGTGAAGCAGTCAAAGCCTGCGCTCAGGCTAACTGCAAAGATCTATATAAAAAAAAAGCCTACCCCTTCGGGGATACAGGCGTGATGATATGTTATGGTATGTTTATACTATAGATTTGGCATTTGGATAATTCATCTGAGAAATTTAAATCGTACAAAACACAAAAATGGGTGAATATTTCGATATCTAATACGTGCAAAACCGCTGGTATAATAAAGTACTTTTCAAGCTTCTTCAAGCTTGGTGTAGCTCAATACAAACATAATTATTAAATATTACACAGCCATTTAAAAATACTTACGTAATATTGGTTTCTTAGGTTTACGCGAATGTTAGACATTAAATAAAACTACTTTTTACGGATTTTTACGCGGTTTTAATTTTAGATTTAGGTCCCGACGTTTCGACACCTTTGCAGGTATCATGGTCACGGGCAGACTGAGATGGCGTTCGTCTTGACAGAAGATGTTGCTCGTTCTACCTGCATATTTTAATTTATTGTTGAGTTCCGACCTACGCTACTTACGTAATGTTTTACTATTTATCAACTACTACATAGATCTAGGTCCTAATGAATCCTGTTCAAAGTCTAAATGACTAAGTCTAAACCTAGACATTCGGGTAACACCTAAATCCCTGGAGTTAATTAGAGCTAGCATCGGTGCTTAGATCTAAGATCGAACTTATTTGCGTTTCACACCTGATTTCTGGAAAAGGTAAATTATAGACATACTCGGCAGCATTTTGATTAGACGTCAATTGATTGGTCTTTTGTATTTAATATGCCGTGTGCTATAGAAATTCTCGGACATATTTAAACATTCTTGGCTAAAAAAAAGCACCTTTGCTTGCAGTAGTTACAAAGATTATGTATTGATAGCTCACCGGCTACCAGAAAACCGTAACTTTTTTCAAAGGAAGGATGAAGAATTTATTTAGAACAATATTTAAAAGATAAGTCACATAGGTACTGATTATAAACGAAATTAAAATCGACTAATACTTCGCGTCACTATTAACTGCATAACAAACAACACTAAAGAGCAATCTTGCATTATTTAAATTATTAATAATCATTATGGCGTCGCTGACCTTTAAAAGTATTGTAATTGTAACGTTGAATGCATTCTTATCATAATATATTATAAAGTTTAAAACATCAATGGTTTTCCTTATACCAGTACGTGTGTGGTTGTTCTTAAAAAGTAAATAACCATAATATGGACGCTACCTTGAATGTTTTCATGAGGATATGAAGCAAACATAATAACAATACCTGCCAAGTTAGATATGATGAGCCGAGCTTAAAGTAAGGTGCACACGAGCGGACATTATGTACTGAAATGATATAAGAAATATCTAATGTAAATGATTTTTAAATACTTATCCTTACGAGTATCTTCTGACAAACGGTGAAGGAAAACATTGTGACGAAACCTGGATTCTAAAAATGGGATCTGTAATCGCCAATCCGTAGAGAGCAAGCGTGGTGATCAATGCTCGTGCCTTCTCTATATGGAAAAAGGCCTGAGCTCAGCAGTGGGACGTTTATAGGCTGGATTATTTTTATTAGTATCCTTATCGTTAACTTCTTGTCTTCTTCTCTAAAACTTTACCAAAAATGTTCCTGTATTAAAATTTAAAATAGGAAGTCAGAATGTAAGGTACATAAAAATATATACCTTCTTATTTTAAAACAAATATATACGCGACTGTTTATAATTTGAAATTGATACTTTTAAGTATTACCAATCATTTTCAGACAAAAAATTGGACCTAGTTAACAGAGAATAAGAGCAAAACTTGTTAGAGGCTTTTTTGCCTTTCAAATATTATTAAAATGAGGCTTCTACAGCCTAAAAAATATTCCTAGAAATCCAAACAACACTATATTTACAAAATATCTTCTACTCGAAACTCGATCCACAAAAAACTCAATTCTTAGAACTTCAAGCAACAATTTTCGTCGCTCGTGTGATCCGCCATTTCACGATCAAGTTGCTTTCCAAGTAATTTCCAAAGTCAAACAAAGTAAAAGTAACTCTTCTTATAACTTTAAGCTGGAGGACAAAATTTTCGTCAGACATAAAGTCGCAAGTATTTAGGCTGAGCGATAGTCAAATCTAAAAATAAACCTCAATGTATTTTGAGTAGGTTATTTTAGGCTGCTATGAAGATCAAGATAATAAAAGAATTATAATCATTATAAGCTCCTGTTGCAGTACATAAACAAGTAGTTTGTTATTTTTGATTCCGAGCTATTGACATTCAAATCGTTTGAACACGTATATCTCAGAAACTACCAGTCGGAACAGAATAACTATTTTCGCATTTTATAGCCCAATTTTTGAGGGCTATTCAACATTACTTAAGTTGCTTTTATTAGAAAGCAAGTGAAACCGCGGGGCTCAGTTATTGATAACATTATTTAATTCATTATTTTTATTTTATTAGAGGGGACATAAAACAGTTACATGCTACAGAAAATACAAGAAAATCCTTAAAACTATGATTTATTATTTTTATATTATCATAACTAACTAGCGACTCGCCCCACGTTCGCACGGGTGCACATACCTCTTAAATGACCCTATCTATTGCTGAAACCTGCATAAAAGCCTGTTGAGTAGTTCAAAAGATCTTAGAAAATCGACGGTGGAAACGACTTCAGGTTCTACTATGTAATACATGTTTTTAAGTTTAAATTTTACTGTTCTAAGCTAATATATATCCTTGTTCGTCTTGCAGTCATAAATGTCTAGTTCCCTGTGTTTCCTAGGCTGTGCGCTCATTGTCTATGCTTGCTTACAGAGATTATTGTGCCAAGACTGCTGCGAACGGTACTTTTCTAATTTATGAGCGCGTTTTACTTACTCTGTGTACAAGTTGTAGATAGTTGTGTGAGGTATGGAGGTATTTGGTTAGATAATGTTACTATTTAGTTAGGAAATAATGAATTAAATTAGTAGATGTAGTAGAGATTATATCGTGAAGAAACCTCTACTTCAAAATTGGGTTCTGAAATCGCCAATCCCCTTCTGTATATGGGAAGAGGCTTGTGCCCAGCAGTGGAACGTTTGGTGGGCTGGCATTATTACAGTAGAGTAAATTATGACATATTTTTTTGTTATTCTCTCTTAATAAACACACTTCCTGCTGTTAGTAATCAATAATTAATTATACAAACTTGTATTTGTAACTTTTTAAATTCTTTGCAAAATACAATAACACGTAATAAAACGCTAAGGGACAGATTTATTCTAAATTTTCGTATTTTCTTCAAAGTTATTTAATCTAGTATCAATGTCTTTAAGCCTCGAAAATTATATCTGCCCAATGATTCATCCTTGGGCAGATATAATTTTTAAGTATTATTTATTATTTTATTTTATTTATTTATTAAACACTTTAAATTATCAAACAAACATATACATAAAAGCATATTTTATAACACATTTTGGAAATTCATTTTATCTTTGTATGCACATATATCAAACTCTGATTGGTCAACTACTTAGAAATAAATCAATTTCTATCAAATTAGTAACTAATGAGTGCCACATAACAAAATAAACATTACGTACTAACTCTTGTGTTTTAAAATATCAAATTATACTCGTATCTTTACCACAGTTCTATCTTAACTAACATTAACCCTTAAAAAAATATACATTTTATTTTAATCTTCTCTCTAACACCACGTTATTTAAAATTACACATGAGGCACGAAAAAGCTCACACATTTCTGTCTACAGCACAGTACACTTAAGGACAACATAATATGCAGCGGTGGCGCCTTAATTGTGCACGACTTGTAACACCGTTGTACGGATTATACACCTGAAATACTTTTACTAAATATTTTTTACTATTTTATTTTTTAGTTCAAGTTTTTTAACTGTCGCGCTAAGTGGAGTATTCAATGTCGTAGTCACTGATATTTTAAACAGAAATAGACAATTATGCAAGTTTATTTCACAACATACCTTTACTAATATTTATTAATACACAATTAAATCTAATATAAGAGCAAACTCGAACTATACTAACATTAAAACTTACATAAATAAAAACTAACAAGCGTCATCGTCATCGTCATCCCTGTCAATGGCGGGAAACGTGCCCAGAAGGCTGGCAGCATTGCCTTTTACTTCATGTGGAATTATATTATTTAATCACATTTAAAGTAAACTTCTAGACTTATAGTATTGCTTAATTAAAGGTAAATAAATTATTATTATTTTTCATTATCTGCCTATCTAAGCATATATGATAAAGTTTCTGAAATTTTTTTCAAGGGTGTGGAAAATATGTTTGATGACGCGTTGAGACTTTTCTGTCATCATCCCTTTTCATAACCAGTCTGGTCAATTTATCTTTTCACCAACATTGTTATATTATCTACGCTTAATACATACAGTGTTAACCCAGTGATATTCATCTGAATTAATGAGGATAGAATAACAAGCGACTAAGCAATTACGCATCGGGTTACCAGTTGATAGCCGGAGGCATTTAATGCCCCTACTGTCATCGTTAGGCAATGCCTCGACTGTCATCGTGAGGCATTTAATGCCTCTACTATCATCTTAAGGTAATGCCTCTGCTGCCAACACTAGGCATTTGACAGGACATTGTAGGTTTTATACCTTAGAGGATAGATAATTTAGAGTGCGAATATCAGAGTATGAACCTTGAGTAGTAGTGTGAACTAGTTTCGTCGTAAAAATCGTTCGGTTTTAATAAAACTATCGTAAACCTTTATATTATCCTAAGCCTGCGAGCGAGCATACCGCAAGCTGCTCGTGTAATACTCGTTTGTCATAAGTGGACGCAACCTAATAGTAACAGAAACATCGATATTTTCGTCTAAACGTCTGTAATTTCACGGCAAATAACTTCACTCAGTAAAAGAATGTACTGTACAACCAAAAATGTGCTCACACTCGGCGCAAAGAGGTTTTAGCGATATTCACTCTATAGTTTTATTTTCTGTTACTCTATGCATTTTATGTGTCTACTGTCATCATAAGGAATTTGACAGGACTATGCAGGTTAAACACGTCCTGCATTTGTGTAGACACTGTTCTGACGTAAGATCTGTAACTGGAAGATAGAGTGGAATTGTTGGTGTGTAATGTTCATAGTAATATAACAAACTGTCGATAAATAGTGAACTCTTATTATTGTTTTGAATAACAATATTCATTATTTGGTTTGGCCCGCGGTTCCGCTCGCGTGGATGTTGGTTAAAGCGGCAAAAAGTAACGTATGTCCTTCTAAAAAGTTTGAATTAACTTAATACCAATTTTCATCCAAATCGGTAGCGTAGTTACGCCGTGAAAGCATAAAAAATAGACTAACTTTCGTATACATATATATAAGTACCGAGAATTATTATTAACTAGCATCGAACAAAAAGCACAGCCACCCCTAATCCATACCATCCAAGCCAATTAAAATCCCACAAAAAATACAAAAAATAATCCTACAATTATACCTTTATAGCGAGGAACAAATAGGAAGGCTCACAAAAACCCGCGAACAAGGTAGAAAAACATGAAAACACACTAGAAAAGCGTCGGAGTGTGCCTGACTAGAGGGCACCTGTGTAGCCCAACGCCTGTCTTTACATAGGACTGGGCGTGTGGCCCAAGGTGTAAGCGGATGCGATTTAATTTGACGCACGAAAATAAGAAAAATAGAAACAGTTTAGTAGATGAAGAAGATAGATAGAAGTTATGTTTTACCAAATTAATTCATATAGAAGAGAGCGAGGAAAATATATGGTTGCAAAGTGAAGCACATGTAAAAATAGATAAAATAAAAAAGAACAAGCTTTCTGTTAGTATACTACCAGAAGTGATAAATGTTTAGAGAGCCGTTAGGTCATTTTGAAAGTCTCTGTTTTGCTTATATGGCATTTGACAAGACAATATAGGTTATATATCATCCGAATTTGAACTTTTCAGATATGCATTTATCACTGGTTGATAGCAAATAGTACGAGTAAGTTAATGAGGCATTGGTGCTGCAAAATATTTATTTTGTTACCTGCATTACTTATTATTTAGTCTACGTGTTTAGTGCTTTATTTTGTTTAACCAAGCAACTTTGTATAAAATATAAATGAGCTTGTTCCTCATAAATCACAGCCACTAAAAGCAGTAACCGTCTTACAAACTTTATTATTTTCTCATTGACGTCATAATCAAAGTGCACGTGAATTAGTAATTAGTTATAAAAAGCTTAATGACATGACGTGATAAAATATAGAAAATGACTCTGTTTAATAGTTGTTAAGTAATTTAATAAATCTTTATATAGTACATGTTTTGGTGGCAAGGGTGTCTTAATTATTGCTGTACCTATACTTATTTATATAAATAATTTTGACTAACCTGTAGAGTAAAATTCTCATGACCATACATGCTATGTATTATTTATTTATTTATTTACATGTTAACACGGTTTTGACAGACCAATTACGTTAACAGCATTAGAAATATAATATGTATACATAGAAAAAATATATTAGAATTATAAAAGATAACAACAACAACAATGTATGTATGATGTATCATATACGACATAATATCTAAGTACTCTTTCAAACAGGAAACTATAACATTGGTGTCTTGAATTGTATACAGGGTCAGGCTTAAGAAATTAAAAATAAAATTACGATTATTTTTATTTCAATTCAGTAATCAAACCCAATTATCACAAAAACCCCTTAAGTTCGTACCAACTTAATACGAGAATTTCAAGGTTGCAGCACAAGCGTTTCCAAAACCGCTCCCGCTGCCGCTTCTACCTTGGACCACCACCAAAAGCAGCCAGACTACGTGAGTGGTGTGCATGAACTATTCAGAACACTTGACGTGTGGCTAATGTATTTCTTCCTGTATTTATGTTTATATTCGCTAGGCAAGCGCCCCGGCGTCGCCTGTCTCATACATTCTGAAGACGCGTACTTAAAAACCTTGACAATGGTGCGAAAATTGAGGAAATGTGGTATTTTTGGTGGTGTTTTGAGGTTTAGGAATTTTGATGTTATATCACAGTAATATTATTATGATTAACCATTTCCCTGTCCCGTGAGTCGCATATGAAAATACAAAAAACAAAAATGTTTTATTTAGTTTCACAATTTTTACATAAACTTAATTTGTGATTGGCTTCTCCCTTTCAGCAAATGATGCCTGTGTTAGGAGACGCCGCTCTTTCTTATCTAAAATCATAGTTATCTAGAATTACTTTTTTCAAAAGTTTCTATTTTTGTTCTGCTTACATATTAATACTGCTTTTACATTTCCTTTTTTACATTTATACATGTAAGTACTTATTACATTTGGTATTTTAACTTGTAGTGTTATATATATATGTATATGTCATGTGTGAGTGTGTGTATGGATGTGGATAGTATGTGGGAGTGATGTGAAGGTGTAAGGTACCTGTGAATAGTGTAGTTAAGTATGTGATGTTATGAACATTTGTCATTTCCATTGTTTAACTATTGTGTCTACTGGCGGGACAGTTAAGTTGTTAAGACTCTGTATGCCTGTATGATGTCTGATTGCAACCAGAGCCGGTGTAACGTAGCCGAAACGTCAAGTCCGAAAAAGGTATTTATACATGTAGGTACTTCATATTACTATAAACGTACAACGGGATAGTTTAAAAGTTAAGTTATAGTGACTTGTTGTTATAATTGAGAAGTTAACGTTATGTATACCGTAACGTATAGTAACATAATTGTAACAAATAATCAATCATTATTTGCAAATATATTTAAAACATAATTAATACTTTGACGACCTCTGTGGTCGAGTGGCGTACGCCCCGGTTTTCAAGGTGTCGCTAGCTCTGAGGTCCCGGGTTCGATCCCCAGACGGGACAATGTAGAAAGTCACTTTTCTACATTTTCTCGGGTCTGGGTGTTTGTGGTACCTTCGTTGTTTCTGAATTCCATAACACAAGTGCTTAATAGCTACTTACTTTGGGTTTAGATCAATGTATGTGATGTTGTCCGCATTTATTATTATAATAAAGATTTTGTAATGGAAGATTATTGACTAACAAAAAAATATATAGTTTCAAAGGTTGGGAACTTTACCTGATTTTTTATGATTGCTGCTAAAAACACAAATAGGTTCGTTTGTACAAAAATAGAAACATTTATTAACGTGTGCAGAAGTATTATTCGAGACTGTGTTACCTAGTAAAATAGGGTGTGTAGGTGAGATAGGCAGTCGCTCCATGTAATATTCAGTATTCAGCTGAATCCGGTAAGACTAGACGTCGATTCCCACATATCTTAGGAAAAGGCTAGGCAGAGGAACTTCTGCAAAGCATACGAATTAAAATAAAATGCAATATAGGTACACATTTATGTGTATATTGTATTTTATTTTTTAGTACTTAATAAAAATATTTAAAAACCCGACTTAAAATAAGTCTTATATTTATTTCTTATAGATGCAAATGTGATGGGGAAGAAAAGCACCAGCTTTCGAACAAAAAAATAAATAATTCTCATCGGATTACAAAGTCGAAAGTTATGAGGTAACAATCTAGAAATAAAAAACCAATACCATCGAATTGAGTACCTCCTCCTTTTTTAAAGCCGGTTTAGAAAGAGATACCTAAGGTAAATACAAGTACGTAAATGAGAGGATATAAAAACCAACTTACCTAGTCCTATGTCTTCATGGGTAAATATCCTCCCATTTTCCCGCCATTTCGCATGACTGCCTGCGACTAGCTGGGATTTTTCTAATTTCGCGCTGAAACGAAAGTTTACTGAAAACTACAGAATATCTTCGCTCGTTTGTAGTTTTTTTCTTTGTATTTTCATACAAGCTGAAAAAGCAAGAAAATAAAACAGTTTCGAAAAGAAATGTAATCTGTATGGCTTGTTATACCATGATTTTAAGCATAACATATTTCACGCCTGTATCCCTGAAGGGTTAGGCAGAGGTGTACCAATGTACACCGACAGTTCGCCGATATGTTTAGGTCCTATGTAATAGGGGGCAAGCCTATTGCCACTAACCGGCCACAAATCCAAACTCCGACCTGCTACTGAGAATTTCATAGAAAAACCCAATAACACCTTTGTCGAATCGAACCCAAGACCTCTAGCGCAGCTGTCGCGCTTAGCCCCACTAAGCCAAGGAGGCAGTTGTAGTATGATTTTAAGGATAGTAGTTTATAGCTTGTATGAAAAAAATTACCTTAATAAATACTACAAATTACACTCCCAATAGGCATATGGTTAAATAGTGAAGTGAAACATTACATAACGTTAAAAAAGTACCACGTTATTTTTAAGCACCGATTTCGTCACTATAAGAATTTAAAAATACACTTTATGTCTATTTTTAACACCAAACGGTAAACACGAAACAATTTCAATTTTCGCCTCCCAAAAACACGGTCAACGCATTGCTAACCAGATTTTTCTAGGTAAATCCGGATGTCATGAGTTGACGAGCCGGTTAAACCCGGGTATCGTGTCAGGGTCGATCACCGTCGAGTTCCGACTTAATCCACGACCCGGGTGATTTTGATAGCGCGTTTTACCTGCATAATAAAATTTTCCGTTGAAATACAGGGTGTTACAAAACCCCTGACCAACCCGACAGGGTTCACAATCACATGCCCAAATAAAATATTAAATTTGGAATATTATATTTATAATAATGAACTTTGAAATAGCCTCCAAAATCCCTAAATTTGAAGATAAATCAAGACCTACACCATTTTCGTCGGTATTAATGGTGGCCTTTTGTATGATCATTTGGCAGAACCTGAGACGATGCCGTCAATCTCACCCGCAATTTACAGAAAAAAAAATTTTTAGGTTATAATTTTGTTTTTTTTTACTTTTTTGTAATTAGATATCGATACCTAACAACCCCTTAACGGATCGGAGAGGGGTTTCGTAACACCCTGTATGTCAGGTATTCCCTGAAGGCAAAGGAAGGTATGCTAATGTGTACCCTTTTCGTTGGAGTTATAAGCCGCATATAAGAGGAAGTTATTTATCTTGTGCAAATATAAAATCTGAATCTTCACTTCAGAGCTCAGGTTAAGGAATTCAGTTTCTGAGTGATATGTCTAAAAACACGAATATATGTCAAGTGGCTTAACGGTTCGGTAGCCGGAATTTTTTGCACATGGTTGCAGGTTTGATCCCGCTCTGGTACCAAAAAACTCTTAACAGCTCCGAACGGGTCCTGATAAATAAGTTGGAATCATTAGTATTTCACCCTAACAAAAAACACATAGGTATTAGAAAAGCATCAAAACTTAACAAATCCAAATAGTCATGTTACTTTTAATGTTATACGTACTTAGTATGCGTAAAGACTGATCTAAAATAAGCCCCCCATAATGAAGGATAAAACACAGAGTATCTCAAAACCTTTACAAAAACAAACCACCGATTACATCCCACACCACTCGATTTAAACATGAAATCGATTACCCAAGCACACCCCTATCACGCGTATCGATAAGTCGACAGCGATTGTGAGGGTTCCGTCAATATAGAGTAGCAACCCTCGTCAGGCAGTGACGTCAGCATCTTATCCAAAAATATACATGATTTAGTGTCCTTAGATTATGTGGAAGGATAGCTGTGATAAATTAGAATTATAGTTCAGTCACATATTTTTATGTCAACCACAGAAACTCGAGTAATTTTTACATTGTACATAAATGTAAAAAGGAAAATACGTCAATTAAGATTCTATAGGACTACATATGGGGAATAACCATACCCGAAACTGATCCACTATTTCTGAAGATATCGTGACAAACATGCAAATAATATCATACCGTCGATTTGAAAACCTCCTTTCGAAGTTGGTTATGAAAACAATAGAAAAATTATGGAACAAGGCATATAGGCAAACAGATAATAGCTGGCAAAGAAAAAGGAAAATTGAAATTTTGTACGGTTTGTAAATCAATGTATGTGTCACTTCGTTGACGTACATACCTACTACATAAATTTATAAAAAGCCTTTTGGACCTTAGAAACATGAAAAAAATGTATCATTTTTTTTTTATATAAATACTACTATATCCATTATTCTAATAGGGACCTAAATTACCTAGAGAACACACCAATTACCGCACTTGTTTATTTTGGTTCCACAAACAGGGTGTACTTATCTAATATATTATTATAAACCTCAATCAAGAACCCCAATATCCAATGATACACCCTGTATATGTTTGCATAGTCTGAACACCTTCGTTATTTGCATTAATTATACCTATACATAATTAATCAGGGGATTAATTGATCTAAACCCCTTTCGGCTGAAACATAGAGTATTAAAAAGATAAAACTATAGAGTGTGAGTATCGCTTCGAGTAAAAGCTTTTTTTTGGTAGAGATCTTTGCAGTTAGCCTGAGGGCAGGCTTTGACTGCTTCACCGTACTTTTACCAAGGACCTTAAGGCCTCCAGCCAGAGCAATAGGAAAAACTAACTACGTCAGTAACGTCCATTTAGTGCACCCCTGGCGGAGTTCGGACCTCGACTTAGTGCGTTAGTAGATCTTAATAAGGCAAAACAATAAGGGATGGCTGGATCTGGATGAAGTTTTAGTTATTTATCGCTTAAAGTTACTAACATTGTGACACGAGAATTTTAAATATAGGATAATGTTAAGGTTTGAGATAGTTTTGTCAAAACGGCGCTCTCTATTTCAACACAATTTTTACGAGAAGACTAGTTCACACTAATGACCTACTCACTGTTCATACCCTGGTATGGGCACTCTGTAGTCTCTTATCTATCCTCTAAGGGCTAAAATCATTGCACCATTCCAATTTCTTGACAATTTCGTATTCAATATAATAATTGATATTATTCTTACCCACTTCCGTGTTATGATTTATTAACGTGGCAAGTTAGAAGAGGATGGAGTTATATAATCATGTACCTAGTACTATCGCTTTTACTCTTGTAAATACACCTCAGGAGTTGATTGACGCGTGTTAAATAAATTTTATTAAATTGTAATTGATGTTTATACTGTGAATGTTAAAGCAGGTGTTTGTTTAGTATTTTACCGAATTCAAAATAAGGTTTCCAATTCGACTGTATATATTTTTTTTAATTTTACTGTCCGACATCTTCGAAAATTGTGGATCGATTTCTGAACTTATTTTTGTGATCAATATTCCAAAAAAACCGTAAAAGTGTATAATCTATCCATTAGTATTTTATCAAAGATACCACAGAGATACAGATACTTCAAACATTACATTATCTTTCATTTTGCGTCTGGGATAAAAAACAACGGGTTGCACACCGGGGGTGCCGGGAGAAGTGAAATCTTGAATATTAACGTTTTTCAATTTTGATAATTTGGAATGGTTAGGGAATAATTTTGCACGAATTGCTTTAATTATCAGTATAAAAGTACTATTATCTATGATGTACAATACAACATTTATTTATTGCACTATCGTACACAAACATGACAACCGTCTTACAAATTTTCGATCAGGTCACGTGTCCTGACGCGAGTTCTACATTTTTACTCATTACAAAAAAAGTGTGCAACGCCGCTAAATAAGTTTTCACTTCAAAAATATCCCATCTTTCTTTCTATAAGCATCTAAGGTAACCTTAAAGGGTTGCGTCATCACAACTCATGTTACCTTATACTGCAGAAATAAAATACGATTTGCTCTGAAATAAAGCTAAACACAAAGGTGAACTCTTTGTCATTTGAGTGCAGAGATACGATGTAGGCTAGGAGTGAGGAATGTTTTATTGAAATCATCTGTAGTTTTGGGGTTGAGTTTTAAAATAGAATCTCATGTTGTAAAAAAACGGGAAATTCTCTACAGCTTTTTTTTAAGTATTAAATTTATTTTAGGTTATATTCAAGTCTTAAGTTCAGTTATTGACATAGTGTATTTTTTTATATAAAAATGAATTGATGAAAAATAATGTAAGTAAGTACCACTAAATATACATTTATGTACTTTAAATAGCATCGTTTAAATATTTTTAACTGGTATCTATCTAGTTTTAGTCATAATTTGTAGGACACAAACACGACACAACTAAAGTTTTATCAAATGATGGAATTATTTCACTAATGGATGGTATGTTACTATTCGTTTATTAAATACATACATACGTACATATATACATACATACATACATACATACTAGCTACACGCCCCGGCGTCACATGGTCAGCTTATACCTGCATTTGTGTACTATCTACAAAAACAAAACAAAATATAAACTAGTACTACAAAATGAAAATCATAAGATTTATGAAATTTATATCAAAATAGAAGTGATCTCAATTGCCTTTGGGAAATTCATCGCAATCTCGAGAGGCACCGAATATAATTAGGTTTCATCTAAATATAATTGGAAAGCAAACTAAGTACATTGTTAGTTGTTATTTTCTTTGTTTTCATAAAAAAAAAGTCTTTTGTTTCGTCACTGGGAAACTTTTTTTCATTAATCGTTTTTTTTTAATTAAATATTAGTTTATATTGTGATAGTTCACAAAAGAGATATTTTTGTTAGTATATTTTAATTAAGTCTAACTAAAACTCTTACTAAGGTCGTTATATTTTTTAATTGTTCTGGGTAAGTTATAAGCTAAACGATTTAAAAAATAAGTTGCTACAGTACAGCTACACGTTACACAACTACAGGTTTGCGTTATAGAGTTTAGATCCTACTTTTAGTAAATAAATTAGAATCCAGAACAAACTGGCAAAAAAAAAACTAATTTAAATAAATTGCAGCAACACTAAGTAGATCATATTAAAATAAATGCAAAAATCGATTAAATACCGACTTAATATAACAATAACGATAAATATTGGAAAACTGGTACCAAATAATAATCCTCTTAAAATAATGTCGAATTAAATCGATCAATCATAAAAATTCAATCAACTCCTGACCTATATTGAAAGCAAATAAAAAAACATAAATATCGTCTTTCTGAAAATTGATTCAAAGGAAATATTCTTTGAACTATGAAGGTTAGAATCTGCGCTTTCTGTTTAAAATATCCTTGATATAACTTACAATATATTTGTGTTCGACATCTGATTTAAATCATTTGCATAGGTCCTTATGTCAGTCCTGTATATCCTAAAGCTGGGGCCCAATTCTGCTATTTACACTCGGTTCAATGTCTTCATAGTGGCGTGCCAGCAGAGCCATTTTCGGAAAATTGGTATTCTACTAAACGTCAAAACGTCAAAATTGCGCATTACAATTTGTACCAAATGTATGAACTATTGGTCACAGTCGTTGAACATTGAACCGAATCGTTCCAATGCGCAATTTTGACGTTTTGACGTTTAGTAGAATACCAATTTTCCGAAAATGGCTCTGCTGGCACGCCACTATGAAGACATTGAACCGAGTGTAAATAGCAGACTTGGGCCCCTGGTCAGATGATTTTACTGTCGCCCGTTTCCTTCAAGTGTCTAAAAGTTAATTTATTCAAAAACTAGCTGTCTGTCCCGTGGCTCTTTCCGTGTATATGTAAGTTACAGCCTTTGTAATTTCTAAAGATACAAAATTACTTCATACAAACCCGTTTAGTATTCTAACCCTGTAAGCAAACAGTCATACAGACAAAAAGTCAAACAGGCGGATTGATAAAAAGATAGATAGACAGTCACTTTCAAATTTATAATATTAGTAACTATATATCAAGAGTGCCCTAAACTGAAGAGCATATATGAAAGGAATAATGACAGTGGATGAAAATAAAAAAGTATGTAGGTAAGGATCGTAGCAGGTGGAAAGTAGTGGTCTCTGTCTACCCTTACGGGAAACAGGCGTGATTATATGGATGTACCTATGTATGTTGTACCTACAGGCAAATATAACTTAACGTTGCGACAGCAATATGAAATACAATCTACAGCTTCACGTCACTTACCCACAGCGAGCAGGGGCCCGATGCCGCTATTTTAAGTCAGTGAGTGGCGGTTTAATAACCGTTCCAGTGCACTTGTTATTGTGCCTAATTATCGTATTCAGATAATTTTAGTTTAATGAAAAATGTACACCTTCTAGCCACAGTTGTCATTGTCACAAGTGACTGTCGTTATCTGAATACGAAAATAAGACACTAACAAGTACACTGAAACATGACTAAGTGTAAGCCGTTTGGTTTGATCGATAATACAGGTTAAGTCGCGCTGCTCGCCGCGGTTGGTCCGTGGATGGAAAGTCCGGTGAAGCAAGTCAAAGCCTGCGCTCAGGCTAACTGCAAAGATCTCTAAAGGCTCAAAGGCTCGGGAATGATGAACAAGTACACTGAAACGTTCAAGCATCTTCCACTCACTGACTTAAACAGCATCGGGCCCCATCCATATTGCCAACATAACGGTGCGAGACGGTTACGTAAGATGTTTGAGTGGAGAATAGCATAATCATAAAACGTCTAGACCAGTTCTGACCACGAGCTCGATCTATTTTATAGAACAGCAAAGTTAGGGAGATTTAAAAACATGCTTGGTAACGAAAATGTGAGTTTTTACTCATTTTTCCTTTGAATCATATTCTTTTTTGATAAGATATTTGATTTAAATTATTTTGTAGGATATAAATATAGAATATAGATCATAGAGAAATATTCAACGGTTACCGTTTTGTAAAACTCTGAAAAAATATTTTCTGGTGTTTTTTTTTTCATTGATTGCGTTATCTCAGAACCACCACCATCAGGAATACATATTTCGATTATTTTTATACCTACTTTGGGAATCGTACATAAATGTATAATCCAGACTAATTTAAAACTAAGTCTATCTGAATAATAAATAAAAATAAAAATTGTTTATTCTTCAACCATTGAACTTTACAGTTAATCTTACGCAGGGCCCTTCTTTTAAGTAATAATGTACTGAATAATCGTTAAATCAAAACTAAAAACATTTCGTACTATTACAATCAAGTCTTACTAAAAATCTTATAGCACGAACCATCAAAACTTAAACAATACAGTTTAAAAACTAAACAAAACTACGATTTACAAAAGTATTTGAAACATTAATTCCACTGAGCCAAGATCATTGAGCACCAATTTAGTAAACTAGAAACTTTTCCTAAGAAGTCTGGCAGAAAGTTTTGTACCTTAAGATGTAACTTAGAATGTACTCATTCTAAACTTAGACAGACTAAAATGTTTTATGAGTCAGTAGATCAGTGTAATTTATTAATTGTTGTGGCCATAAGAACGACGGCCCAAAGTTTTTGAAACAATAACTGCTACATAGGAGTTATTTTTCTACCAAGTGTTTTTAGTTCAACCTTCTTAATCTTAAGCACATCTATTTCTCAGGTAAAAAATAAATGAACAATATAATTTAAAGATTATTCAAACAACATAAAATCTTTGACATAGATATTATTATATATTCAGGACTTCTCTTTTCGCAGTCTGCTGGCAGAGATTTCTTAAGAATGAAGCGGTACCTTTTTCCATTATTTATAAATACGTAATTATTTTTTTCTTCTATGTGTCTTCATACATTATTAAATAAAATAAATCAATAACATAGATTTTATCTTTCAACCATCCATATCATCCAACATCATAAGCCATTGCAGACCGTTAAAATTGTTTGCGTAAATACATTTAACTCTGTCTGTCTGCGTGTTACGCTTATACTAAACTTTGGTTTGGGATAAGCTTGGGGTCCTAGAAACAGAAACAGAAACACGCGACAACCGACAAAAACCGAAGGGATATTTAGATTTAAAAATGAAAACGCGATTATACACTAATCCTTGAAACTGTAATTAACAAAAATTTCAACTTACGCCGTGATCCGGCCGCGTTACAACAAAACATGTCACCCGGTATTATTCTAGATAATTAACTTTCCACGGTATTGTTTGGCGCCATAAATATTAACCCTTTTATGAAACGGAAACAACTGGATAACAAATATTTTGTATTTAAATTATTTTGAGATGAATACAAACAGTTTTTTAACCGACGAAAACAGAGGAGGTTCTCAATTCGACGCGTATATTTTTTTTTTATGTATTATCACGCATATCTTTTTACTGAGTAGTCCGATTTTGATAATTCTTTTTTTATTGGAAAGGGTATACTCCAAAGTTGGTCCCATATAAATTTGAAAAAAGAATTCCCACCCTAAAGGTGGAAAAACAGGGGTTAATTGATTGTTCACGCACTGATCGTAATGTATTACCACGCGTAACTTTTTACAGAGTAGTTCTATTTTGATAATTCTTTTTTTATTGAGTAGGCTATACCTAGAAGTTGGTCCCATATAAATTTGGAAAAAATATTCCAATCCTAAGGGTAGAAAAACAGGTATATATTGATTGTTCACTAACTGATTTTAATATATGACCCCGCGTAACTTATTACAGAACAGTCTGATTTTGATAAATCTTTTTTTATTAGATAGGGGGTTATACCTTGAAGCTGGTCCCATATAATTTTACTCTAAGGTTGGGAAAATAGGGGTGATTTATTGTTCACTCACAGATTTGAATACTAAAATAAGGTAGTTAGCTATTTTAAAAATAATAAATAATTCAGCATGTAGCAATTAGTATATAATAGCCACAAAAAAATATAAAATAAAAAAATTTTAACAAAAAAATTAAACCGCCGAAAAAACTGAAAAGCAAAAAATAAGAAACCTTTTTTTATTTAATCTTAATAACTAAGTTCTTAAACGAATGTGAGTATACCTAAATAATTTTGAGGCGGCGCCAAACTATCAATTAACAAAGATCACAAAATTACCTTAAAAATAAAGAAACAACCAAATCAAAAACGCTATATACTATAATTATATTCTTTACTTACCACCTACTAATTCCACTGTGGAAAGCAAATAAAAGTTTGAGTTTGAATCAACTTAACAATGCAATAAAATCTCCAGCGATAAACATTAAAAATTTAAAAAAAATTAAGTACCTATATATCGTAATTAATTAATTTGCCTGTTTGGCGCCGACTCGAAATTACTTAGGTATACTCACATTCGTTTAAGAACTTAGTTATTAAGATTAAATAAAAAAAGGTTTCTTATTTTTTGCTTTTCAGTTTTTTCGGCGGTTTAATTTTTTTGTTAAAAAGTTTTTTGTTTGGGTAAGAGCTCATTATGTTAAGTATTTATAGGGTAGGTACATTCGCATATTTTTTTAATAGATTTACGGATATACCAACTCTTACATATTATGTGCCATAGTTACCTATGTAGTTAGGTAGTTAATTCTGGCTAACAATAAATGCAGTAATTGGCAGTAGGTAATATAATCACATAAATTGGTTTCAGACTTTTTTTACATCAAGGATCTAAATTGGAAATAAACTATTGATACCAATTGAATTTTGCGTGGCTAATTATTGCATTTAAGTTTATGTGGCGTACATTGAGGTAATTAAGAATTACTAATTACTTAATCAAAATACTTACTAAAATAATTAATCAAAAATTCATAGAAACTCAGAAATAATCTTCTAACCACAAAATGTTCTCCATTTTCGTTCATCTAATAAAGTGCTTAGAACAGTAGCTTGCCGATTAAAACACAGATTGTCGGTACAACAGTTTTGGCACTATGACAAGAGCACAGCACATGCGAACTCATTTACTTGTGTTGGACAAGCCATGGTACCAAGTTACTTGAGTTGTGATTTATAGAGTTCGTTTTTTTGGGAGTTAGATAAGGATTTAAAAAATATATAAACATCAAAATATAAAATGTTACAAGATTAAGGAGAAACATACATACATTGAAAGATTTAAAAGTGATTTTATTCATTGACCAGTCAGGAAATCGTACCCAGGAACTCAGGCTGGCGCCACCTTGAAAACAGTCGTCTACACCGCTAGGTCTTGACCACGGTTATTCTGCTACTGCTACTGCATTCGTATCCACAATCTTGTGGATACGAATGCAGCTATAAAACCGCTTGGCGACCATAGCTGTATTTGACTATAATGCATGGCTTTGTAAATTGGTTTAAAATTGGTTGTAAATTGTAAAGTTAAAAACAAAACTCATCAGACATTAACAAGCCTTTATTATTGCTCTCAGCATTACAAATAAATAATTTAACAATTTTATTAAAATCAACATAATAATACTAATTAATTTATATTTCGAATAATTTACTAAGATCTATTAAAGCTTTGGCCTTATGCTATTGATTTTATCGACGGCACGCCCAGTCGCAGTCGGTCGCGTAGCCGTAGCAGTCGCTTGTACATAAATAGTTTGTTATTCGGAAATGATGTTTTATTGTCTTTTTCCTGGAAAATAAAATAAATATTAATTCATAAAAGTTTATAAATATGTTGATAAACCATATAATAATATTGTTTACGGTTTGCTTAATGTGATTTTCATGTCTGTATCTTCCTAAACATTTTATTTTTCAGATTTCCTTTGTTTTTCTCTTGCCCATTTGTCAGTAATTTTTATTATTATTGAATGAACATAAGTTATCAAATAAAATAAGAGGTAATCTAGTACCAAACAGCTTTGTATTGGAAAAAGTTCTTTTTTTTGTATATATAAATATATGTAGGTACTTACATGAGGAAAGAAATCAATTTCCAGCAGTATAATCTCAAAAAATGTTGCCACAACAATAACAGGGCCACTCTTCCTTTCACAGACATCTAATTGAACAGCAAATTTCCCTTCTGGCAACTCTGCTAGAGTCTCAAAAATAGGTGTAGTTGCCCGTTTCTGACTTGAAAGTCTATACAGTAAGATTTCCCCGGCTCTTGTACCAATCAGAACAAAGTCGCCATAGAAAAACAAGGCTGTGATTGGTGGAAATTCTAAATATAAATGTTTGTATCTATCAGTCTCAATTTTAAATAAATTTCTTGAGTAACAAACAAAGTTTTTATCGTTAAGAGCACAGATATGTTTGATCTGTTTAATCCATTCCGGCGGGATATTTATTGGTTTTTCTGTTATTTTTCCATCTTTGGAAATAGTAACGATTTTTCCGCAGTCAGTAAATATGTAGACTATACCATTATTATGCTGAATTTCTTTGATATCGTAGTCACAATGCAACATCAATTTAGATTCTATATTACCCATTGTTAGGTCACATATGTACACATCTCGGTTATTAAAGAAATATAGTTCCTTTCCATGTAATACAAAGTTGTCGGCTTTAAAAAATGCTTCGGTCATATGTGTAGCGTTTTCAACAGTTCTTTGGAGAAGTATTCCAGATTTTAAAAGCATAACAGTAGCATGGTCATTATTGGCGATTTTTAAACAATTCTTCTCAGGAACTGCCACCGGAATGTGCTTTAAAGTACTAGTATCATATAGGACTATACCTCTAGTGTCTTTCAAAGGTAGAACTCCATAGTCAATGTTTAAAGCATGAGTCTTATCATGTAACGAAAACTTATAAAATTCTCGTACATTCGTCTCAAAAGTGGTCACTTTAGACCACATATTAAGGTTCTTATAAATGTAGTACCATTTACAGTCATGACCAGACTTACTCTTAGCTATAAGAGATGGATATTTGAACTCCTTGGTGCATATTCTTTCCCACAAATGGTCTACACTATCTATGGTTTCCTTCCATCTTTTGCACACCCTTCTGCATTTTCCGAGTGTAAAACCATCAAGCTTAGATAATATTTCCATAAAAGTTTCCAAGGGTAAGCTTTCTATATCCATTATTTTTCAAATTTTAGGTGTCTAGTCGGTTTAAAAGTTTTTAAATTAGCTTTGCTCACATGTCAACTGAATTCACCTGAAATAGTGAAGGCACACACATATTAGAAGTTTTCAAAGTTTATTTTATTAACAAGATCTAATTTAAAGGGCCTTTAATTGAAATTAAATTACCGTGTTTACAATTTTGGCTCTTATCATTGGATTGATAACTCGTGATTTTGACGTTTTGCGCCTTGATGTTGGTATAATAACAGACATTTAGTCTTTTCGTTCAAAAACTGGAAGCAGCTAGAAGATTTATAATATAATTTATTGTTTAGTTTTTTAACTGATCCAAATGTATTCCATGATACAAAAACTACTATTTAAGATTTCAAATATTTCATATAATTAACGATACATCGTAATAAGAAAAAGGCAACAGATCTTTTCGCGCCATAAGTCAATTAAAAAATGTGTTGCGGGCTTAGGCCGTTAAAATAATTGAAGAGTGAGTAACTTCTGTCCTGGGGC
Source organism: Autographa gamma (assembly GCA_905146925.1). Taxonomy (NCBI): domain Eukaryota; kingdom Metazoa; phylum Arthropoda; class Insecta; order Lepidoptera; family Noctuidae; genus Autographa; species Autographa gamma. The sequence goes on from LR989875.1 coordinate 3,236,952, forward strand.
CCAAGTCTGCTATTTACACTCGGTTCAATGTCTTCATAGTGGCGTGCCAGCAGAGCCATTTTCGGAAAATTGGTATTCTACTAAACGTCAAAACGTCAAAATTGCGCATTACAATTTGTACCAAATGTATGAACTATTGGTCACAGTCGTTGAACATTAAACCGAATCGTTCCAATGCGCAATTTTGACGTTTTGACGTTTAGTAGAATACCAATTTTCCGAAAATGGCTCTGCTGGCACGCCACTATGAAGACATTGAACCGAGTGTAAATAGCAGACTTGGGCCCCTGGTAATTTTAGACATGATATATACAACGTGATGCGCATTTTTTTATATGGAATTCGTTATCTAGATGACTTCTATATTATTTTATACTCGCTTCTCATAACATAACACAACATTGTTTATTTTCTGTTATTATTGTTTCTGTTGTATAATAATAATAATATGTATGTATGTATGTATCTAATATAAATACTTACCTCCATAAGACACGACGAAGACGGTAAAAACAGCTGGGTAGATGTTGATGCGGCTTGTTTAAGGCATATGTATTATAAGGCATATATATTTCTATAGGCTTATAGAGGCCAACTGCTGAAAATAGTCTTTAGATCGATTAAGTAATAAATAGATAGGGTTTCTAAATGTTGTCTGACTTTGTGATAGCACTAAAAAATTTCTTCTTCGCTTTAATAAATGAAACACGTAACCCCAAAAAATGCAACATTTAATTACACCATAATAATTGCACATGTTATACATGTTGTTTTACATCAATCATGACATTTAGCATACATCTAGATGACTTAGATCAATAATAAATAAATACCAACATGTACTAACGAACTAAATGCATTATTCAAAGAAATAATTTCTACATGAAGTATGTGTTCACTTGAATAAAAAAAATGTATATGAAGATGAATGTACTCTTTATGAAGAGTTTCTTTTTGTTCAGAATAACATGCATAGGTCGTTTATAGATACACAGTGATGTAAATCATGTACAATAATAAATACAAATTTAAAAGAGACAAATTAGTCTAATAATGGTCCAATTATGCAAATTAAAATGCACATCATAATTAAATCAATCGTAAACAATGATATTCTAATAAACAGATATGTTATAAGCTTGCAATCGTGAAGACTCGAAAACGTCCTAATTGGGACGTATTGCCATTAACAACAACACTATTTGTCTCTTTTTTTCTTATGGGTTTTATCGCGCTATTTCTTTCGCTAGCTGCCGCGCTGCGCGGAACACTTTTTTCGATTGTTTTGTATGAGTATAAAATATCTGTTTATTAAAATATCATGGATCGTAAACCAATCAAATTAAATAAATTACGAAAATATAAAAATACAAAATGTCCAAACAAAGTCTTTTGGTGTCAAAAATTAGATCTTTTCAATATTCTTAGCTGCATTGTGAAGAAAAATACAATCTTAAACTATGGTAAATTTACTAGAATAATTCCTCAATTATGATTTTTTTTGGTCTTTAGTAATATATTGTTTCCTTCACAATGTAACAAAAATATCAAGTCTTGTTTTGTCATTCATGAAACAATAATAAAAGCCTTATAAAATGTTGTTTGATCTCTAACATATAAAGTATCACTCTCAATAAGGCAAAGGTTTAACTTTTCAGGTCAACGATAAATTATTGAAGAAAACATCACATACATTGCTCTGAATCCAAAGCAAGTAGCTAAAGCATTTGTGTTATGGAATCAGAGACAACGAAGGTACCACAAACACCCAGACGTGATACATACATACATACATATAATCACGCCTGTTTCCCGTAGGGGTAGGCAGAGACCACTTCTTTCCACTTGCTACGATCCTTACACACTTGTTTCGCTTCATCCACTGTCATAATTCCCTTCATACATGATCTTCGGTTTAGGGTACTCTTGGACGTGATCCAAAGTAAAAAAAGTGGTTTTCTAAAGTTAAACCTTCACTTTACTAAAAATGCGTTTATTGGAGCTTATTTTAATTGTAAAAAAAACTAACAAAAAATTGTGATATGCAATTATGAGACTTACAGCCAAAATAAGGCAACATAGTAAAAGCCATTTTAAATAATATCGTAGGAAAATGTTAAATCCACTTAAAACTTAACTTTAAGAAAATATTTACTAAATAATGCAGATTTAATATTTCTGAATCTATTTTGTGACGTCATTCGGCTTGTAAAATATTATTTGAGGAACTAATAAATGCTAGAAACTTTTTCCTTATCTATGCACGGTACGTTTATATGATGCAAAGTAAAGAATACACATCACTGATAAAGTTAACATTGAAAGCACCTTATAGCCAAACTTTTAAGGTTGCTTTTCGTTCAATAGTAACTTAGATATTTTGAATTATTTGAACCATTGCAAATGCAACCTTGAGCCTGCGTTATAGAATAGATATTACAATAACAAACAATGACGTGTACCCGTTAGCTGACGCGATTTGTGGCAAGAATGCGATTGGTCGATTATATTTGTGATATCAAAGTCCACCAATCAGAGAAGTCTTTGTTCGTGTTTGTTCGGATCAAACGAGTATTACCGAAGTAGCTATTTGTGATTTAATAACAAATGAATGCTTATAAACTAAACACCTAAAACCAATCCCCATTTCTAATTAATAAATAAATCTTAAAATATAAGTCTTAAAACAATTCAAGGAATGGTTATCTACATTTTAGGATGAGCGCAAAAAAAGGATAGTTTTTCAGAGTATCTACTTTTGTCTCTCAAATATTATAGAAAAGAGATAATTTTAGTCTCTTGCTGTGCATTATATAATAAGTGATTTATTTGAGAAACAAAATAGAAAGCCTGATTTAACCTTTTACGCAATTATTGTTTTCATCATTAAAAAAACTCAAACTAAATTAAAAACACTGGGAATTCAACTTTATCGCCACGCAATAAAGTTCAAAATTGATAACATGCCCGACTTTCAGCCGTTTGAAAGGTTAAACTGATTATTTTTAATTACATAAATAACTGAAAAATATATCTAAAGTATATTCACAACCTACTATTTTAATGTCATATTGAGGTGAATAAGTTGTTCTTAATAAAATATTTCAACAATGAATTAGCTACCTATATTACACAGAATTTTAAAAGAGTAAATATCAAGTTGCTTGATTATTATTATTAAAATATATACTGAGTTACAGTACGGTGCAAACTTAATGGCGGCTCTGAACACGAGGCGAGTCGCTGCGCAGTAACAAACTTATGCGCCAGCGGGGGTGCGGGGCGAGGTACTGCGCTAAGTGTAGCTAACTTCAGAGCCGCCACTAACTTTGAATCCAACTATAAATAAATAGAGTCTTGAGAATTTATAAGCTATTTACATAATTGAATTTAATTTAATAACATTTACACATCATTTTATATATATTTCGGATAAAATTTTATTATATTAATAATAATAAGAAATTCTATTAAAAGGGTCTATTTTGATTTAACAAGATGAGCAATATTAAATATCAATATCATTTCATCATAATTAATGTCATTTTAAATATTTTTCTATTAATTATACAGATTATAAATTGATTACAAGATTATAGATAATTATTGATTTAAAATATTACAATGGGACAGTTATTTGGTATTTTCATTTTTAACATACAATAGTTAAATAGTTATATAAATGCCGATCATAACATATTAATATTATTATTTTATTTTACAGTAGACCACATTTCATTAATAACAATGACTTACAAAAATCAACCTAATTGCTCTTAAAATAAAGACGATAATAGAACAACTATTACAATTGACTTGTGATCGACTGTAAATTGATAGTAGTTGGTATATCTTAAAGCTTTTGTTAAGCTCTTTGGACATAGAAAATGCAACCTTTTGGTCTTTACAATAAAATATAAATTGGAATAGCACAAATATGATGGTAATTTTGAGAATTTGATCTACAGTATTAATTCTTTGAGACAGTATTTCTGTTTTATTAAGATATAAATTTAATTAACTAATTTACCTAGAAATAATATCCATCATAAAGAATTTACACTGAATATAAATAAAATTGTATTCAATAAAAAATCAATTTAATATACATGATACGTTTTACTACTCAAGCGAAATAAATACTTATATTTAAAGGAATAAAGTCGAGTTTAGCTTATCAACTATTTTTGAGCATTTTGGAAACGACTAGCATTGTGAAACTACCTATTATATAAAGAGTTGCTGGAATCGACGCGAGCAGTTTGTATCGTTCCTCTGTAAAAGAAAACAAAAATAATATTAGTATATTTAAAAATAGGAAAAATAAATATAGATTAGATACTATGAATATTTAGTCACGAAATGGTATTTCACCAATTAAGACATTCGGTAAGTCAATGATGTGAAACATAACATATCATCACGCCTCTATCCCCGAAGGGTTAGGCAGAGGTGTTCTGTACACCCACAGTTCGCCGATATGTTGAGGTCCCATGTAATAGGGGGCGAGCCTATTGCCACTCAATGATGTGATTTCATGTGATATGTACTAATTATTAGAGACATCATATAAAGTCATTCCTATTCATTCATATTTATCCGAATTATAAAAATAAAATATTTATCGTGAAATTGTTTAGCCCTTATTTCATAAGGGTAGCATTAAAATTATAGACACAAGTTGCAGTAATTAGGAGTTGATCTTATGGTCATCGCAAATATCAACAATTATTGAAATTAGATTCGTCAACAGAGTTAATAGTGGTCGGGAATCATGTCTTGTTATAATCATGTCGCTATTGCCATTCTCCACCAATGAGGGACAAGCTAGTCCTTTGATTGGTGGAAAATGACAGATAGACCTCATGCGAGACTAGCGATCCTAGCGGAACAAAAGAAGGTTAAAATTATATATTTATAGTGTAAATGCGAAATTTTGTGACTTCAAAACTGATTTAATCTAGTAACTAAGTGAATATAACAAATAAATGTGATTAAAAAAGTAATAAATTATAATGGTACTTATCGTTTGAAATCACAAAATGTCGCAATAACGCCCGGCAGGAAGAAACTGTAGCACTTCACTATTTATCCAATTTATATTATTAAATCACACAAACATACAACCAAACATATAACTATTGCATCAATTTCATAATATTTAATGTCTTCACACTTTTATACATTTATAAATGTGTCTTATTATCGTATGCTTGAGGTCCAAATTCCTTGAGAACCATATCTTGATTCAGGATAGTATTTTTATACTAATTTAATTTCTGTTATCATATTTTTGTGATTTGAAACGGTCTAATCTTGATTACCAAAAGTAATATAAATACAAAATTGAATTAATCAATTTCTTTAGACTTGTTACAAACTCATTGTTCTCAAATATTAGTAAACATAAAAGTTTAGTTGGTTATATTTTAACTTTGTTAATATTCAGTAATGTTATTTATAGGATATTAGTTACGTTAGCTGTTAAGTTAATAATTTAATTCCTTTACAATGTGAATGAATTAGTCTATTTATTTTAACATTTTTTTTATGATATAAATGGAATACATTCTTCAACCAAATATTTATATGTGTATTAATTTTTAACAACAAATGAAATATGAAATCCATAAATAATTTTAGTAGTCATCACAATTTCTATTGTTTCAAAATTACTAGTCATTTCAACATGACGTCAAAATAAATTACTACCATAAAATTTAATAAAACATTTTTTTATGTTTATCATAAACCAATATATTTTTATACTACACTACTAAATATAGGTCTATAAATCGAAATAAAACAATTTAGACTTTATTGCACACACTTTATGGGTTATATTGCCTTATGTTGTATATTATAATTTCATATTGGCTAACGATTATACAGGGTGTTACGGAAATACATAGTCATATTATAAACGTTTCTTCTGCTTCACTGCCTCAGCCAGTGTAAATAAACAAATTTTCATAGAAATAAGCCAATTTAATTTGTATAGTAATTTATTTCTAGAAAAAAAAAGTTGTTAATGTATACGAACCTACATTTTAAATATGACTACGCATTTACGTTACACTCTGTATTGCTACTCTAATCTTTTGTCTCTTATCTATTCTAAACTTATCTGTTATCTAGATTTATCTCAGAGTATATAAGAATACTTTTGTATTAAAAAGTCAGTATTACTACGTTAACAATCAAGGTAACACCTACTTTATTAAAGTTTTGTAACTCTTAAGAATGCATGCAAAGTTTATGCAAAAGAAAATACCTCATGCACAAGTATCATGCAAAAGTCATGCAAGGAATAACCAAAAATAAATTAAAGACCCAAAGGATAAATAAATATTTTTATTCAATATTCAAGTTAATACCAGTCTTATTTATATGTTAGTAAAACAATAACAATAATACGTCACAGTATTCTAGCGAAAGGAACTTACTAAGCACATATTGAAAGAGGTCACAATACTAAAAAGATTTCACTAAAATCGATATTCGAAAGTCATTTGACACTTTTGACAGGTGAAATTCAAAATAGGTTATACAAAAAAGCTTTTATTAAAAAAAGGGAAATGATTTTGGCCTTTGAATTAAACCTATTTCAACCATAATATGCGCTACCTAACACATTTATTTGAGGCGTTTAAAATACTAAAATGTCTTTTATAATACCTTGGTATACATTCTTGAATACTTTGAATACTTCGCATTGAAATTAAATACTTTATTTAGTACTTCATTTAAGTACATCTGTTATCCTAACTAAAGTTTGAATTTTAAACATAATTCAAAAATATCACATAATAATAACAAGTTTAGGAACGATTTAGACTGAACTACATAACAATTAAACTACAATTAATATTCGTTGTATCCTCGCCTTTATCGACGACATTCGATATTAGATACTTGTTTACCTAAAAACTTTATTAAAATTTACTTTTTGTTTAAAGAATGATTGATGCATTTACGTATATTTGAGTTTAGTTTATTCAGCGTATACGCGTATCTCCTAAAGTAAAGATTCATTCATCAATTCGCATTCACGGCTATGTAAGCCTTAATTAAATAGAAATATTTAATGACTACGTATTACTCAAGAGCTCAAACGAAACATTCACGTTGGATTCGAGATTTTATTATAAATAGACTTGAATAACCCAGGGAGCTTATCCAAATTGATCTTTTTGCTCAAATTGGCCGCTCCCGTACTAATCGTAGTGAAAAATATGGGTTCGTTGTCCCTTATCGGTTCAACGACTATAGGATTATCGTCACAATCGAATATAATCTCGGGATCATTCTCGATGATCTCCTCAATCGATTCCCAGTTAGTCTGAATCTTTTTCTCGACGGGACAACACTCGCACATACCATAATCACATTCCTTTTTACTCATAAAATAATCAACATCATCTAAGATGGTGTGTTCCTTTTTACGCGGTTTAGAGGGTACGAAAATGGAGAATTTTCGCGCTGAATACTGTAAGAGTTCTTCGACGTAAGAATTGTATTCTGTGTCGTCGTAGTTTTTGTCTAGTTTAACGTCTAAGAGGTGGTTTTCGAATAGGGAGCTCTTTCGACTGCCGGGCGAGGAAGGCACGTCGAGGCTCTGTTGTGTTACCATGCTACATTTTCGTTTGGCCTGACCTGTCATGGTGAAAGACTTTTTATTCGTCGCCCAGCCGAGCGAACGTTGGACCGCCATCTTCCATTTTGTGTATCTTGCGTCGCGATCTGGAACAATGGAAATATTTTAGAGTCTGCACAGAACAAAATACAATTATTTTATATTCTGCTTGCAGTACTGGTACTGTGTATAAGACTGACTTGAGAATTATGTAGGTAAAAGTTTTAGTCTGTTCTTCTGGTGCTATGATTATTTTTGTGCAACTATACTAGTTGCTCAGGATCCATCTTATTCATACTGTTGACATTAGGATGAGCAAGTATGTAGGTAGCATAGCCCCAAATGTATACTACCTACATACTTACTATACTATATAATAAACTATACAGTTCAATGATCATAATAATGTATGTTTACTTGTTTTGCGTGTGTACGTACAATCGGGGACGTCCATGATTGTATATGCGTGACTGAAAAGTCCGATGAAGAAGTCTTTATACTCCTATTTTTAGTTTTTAAATTAACGATTGAAGTTTTTCCTTTGCGTGCCCGTTTATGAATTCGTGTGCGAATGCGGATATATTCGTCTGTGAATGTGTGTAGTATCCTATGTTGGAATGCGTAAGGGTAATAATTGTAAATATGCGTACCATCATCAGTAGTGGTAGGCAGGAAGGTGTCGGAGTGCGTGGCCCGTGCGGCTTCCGCGCCCCACACGCCGGCCGCGCTGCCCGCCACCAGCGCCACGCCCAGCGTCGACATGTCCCACGCTTGCGCTCGCACTGGGCATACACAATAACATATAAATTATTAAATGGAAATAAAAAAACCTGGGCACTATTCAAGATCATTTTTAAAAGGTCTAAGATCTGATAAAATTAAAAATCAATTCCATATAAAAGAAATATTTAGGCATTTAATTTATTAATGACGATTTATTAATTCCTCCTAGAGTAAAAAAAGGTATCAACACCTTCTTGATTATTAATTTTATCATATTCTTTCCCTGCTGTCAAGGTAACAATTATCTTAAATAAAATCATCTCAAATATCCCGAACAACTTGCCAATCTACGCCTACAAGCAAATGACAACTTTCTTTTTTAATAAATGAATTCACTTTTTATGTAATTGTTAACATATCGGTCCATACACCAAAATTTCAAATCAAACGGGTAAAACCTTTGGCTAGAAGTGGGACACTAAATATGCAAAAAGGTATGTAAGAATACGTTCTTACATACCTTTTTTATGTATATTTAGATATACGTATCATAAAAATAAATACGTTTGTATACTCACACACAGGTATCCCAATGAGATCGGCTTGCAGCTGCATGAGCAGGTCATTGGAGGTCATGCGGCCATCCACGTGCAGTTTGGACAGGGGCATGCCGCAGTCCTTGTTCATCGCTTCTAAAATATCCCTGTTATATACAAAGAGGTAATTATTATTAAATAAACATTATTGTTTGACGTTAGCCTAGTGGTGCTAAGCGCGACTGCTACGCTAAATGTCTTGGGTTCGATTCCCAAGTCGACCAACGTTTTATTGAGTTATCCTATGAAATTCTCAGTAACAGGTTGGAGTTTGGATTTGTGCCCGGTTAGTGGCAATGGGCTCGCCCCCTATTATATGGGACCTAAACATACCGGCGAACTGTGGGTGTATATTGGTACACCTCTGCCTAACTAATGATATATTATGTTGAAGGTGTTAAATATATTGCTTTGTGTAATAATTCTATTCCACAGGTTTTAAGATTTTCACTTTTTATTTGGTTTTTTTTTTTATGTCACAGCTATACAAAATTTTTAATCTTATGTAGAGGAATATCAATAACGCTTGCTCACTTGCTGGTTGGCGATTTCAGTTTCTTTTTTCAAATGTTTCTAAAAACATAAAACGCCTGTTTTTAATCCGACTGAACTAGCTGATTTCAAATCAGAAGAATTGACAACATTTCAAAATTGACACGACCTTTAAACAAAAATACCATTTCTTTATTTTTGTATCCTGAGTTCAAATATATATTTTAAATATTTTTTATTCCTTTATTTCTGAGAAAAAAAATAAAAATCAAAATACACGTGATGACGTCACATAAACGGTCGAATGAAGTAGTTACCTTAGCCTAAGCATTTCAATGTTTTAGATGATGAAAACATCAAATCAAGTGTCAATGTCACTTGTGTGACACGGTCATCGACGTATGATATGCATAGACTGCTACTATCGCTAGGTTCCCCTTGTGCCAAGCGAGAGCAGTTTTTAGTCTGATCCTAGCACATTTCGTTTTTCATTTAAGTTAATTTTCTCGCAACGAGAAACTTATATAAGAAAATATCGATGGTTTTGACATTGTTAGGATAATATTAGTGTTTTAGATAGATTTATTAAAACTGCAAGCTCCATCTTCATACATAATTCACGACAACACTTGTTCACACTAGTGCTTACGGTTTAAACTCTGATAGGCTCACTCTATAGTTTCAAATGCAACCTCGTTGGACACGGTGAAATCGAAATTGATTTGCACAATATTTTCCTATCAACACTGCTTACTATTATTATTCCACCGTATGTATGACGTCATTTGGTGCTTACGTCTTTTTAGAATACACAGAATTTCAATGATGAAATGATGAATGAAAAGTACATAATTTCAAAAAATTGAAAAATATGGGTGCCCTAGTTTTTGATTTACTTTTATATAACGTAATAATATATGCAGGTTAAAAATATGAAATGTTGTCAATTGCTAAGTAAATTGTAAATTCCCCTAAAAGTTGCTTAAACCGCAACAACTGGTCCCAATTCTGTAGTATTTTAAATAAAATCAGGATATTTGATAATTAAACATGGCCTTGCTTATTAAGTCAAGTAGTTTTAAATATGTAATGATATTCTGACTTACCTAGTCTGGAAGCACACAGCCTCCAAAGCTGCTCGAATGATGTGATTCTTAGTTGTAAATGCTGTCAAACCGCAGATTATACTGTAACAAAGAACACTATATTAGAGCAAATAAAAATAGACCTACGAAGCTTGAATCTTTGAAGTTTTAAGATTTATAACAATTCTTTATTCAGCTCGAAATTCTGTTGAGTTTTCAGGAAAAAAATCCACAAGTAGTCGTGCCTACAAAATTACGCATATTTTTGAAATAGCTCTTTTTATGTTCCGAATAGTATGTACTTATCAACATTCGACATTGGTAACAGCTATTCCCATAACCCATTTGTCGAAGTGAAACTATATGTCAACCTTGTTCCTGCTAAAAACATTTCCATTCTGTTTTTGCGTTTACCGTAAACCTTTGAGCTTTGCCAATTTTGATGATGTATATTAACAAAGAGTAAGGAGAGAGTAGCTTACCCCCTGGCATCCTTCCTCCAGTACGGGGCGTAGAGTCCGCTGAAGGCGGGCACGAAGTACACGTCGCCGGTGGAGAAGACCTGGCCCGCGATGTGCTCCGTGTCCTGCACCACGTCCTTGATCAGGTGCAGGTTGTCGCGCAGGAACTTCATCGCGCCGCCTGCTACTGCGATGGATCCTGGGGGATAAGAGAAATGTCAGTAAAATCGCCTTATAAACCCCCGACGCAAAATAAGGGGTATTATTAGTTTGACGTGTCCGTCTGTATGTGTTCCCCCTAAAGCGACGTACTTTTTTACTTTAATATTGAGTTTTTTTTTATTATTCTTTGCATTTTTAAAGGGAAGTTATATTTTGTGTCGGGATTTGTATTTGGATCTTAGATCTTTTAATTTTTTTTTTTGTTTGGTAATATAGTCCTGTTGTGTTATAGTCCAACGGGCACCACCGTTTTCTAATTAGCGAAGGAAATTTATAGGCATTTCTTCCGAAATAAATCTTTTGGATTTTATATTTAGGACCATTTCCGAAAAAAAATGTCTAAGCCTTTCTGATCAAGTTCTCAATATAGCCAAATGCCAGTTGCAACATAAAGTTTTTTTTAGTCAAAATTCATGTTATGTCATTGCCGCATACGTCTTGGCCTGGCCCACCATATAACGTACCTTCCAGAGCGTACACAGCAGGAACATCGGGGCCTAGCTTGTAGGCCACTGTGGTGATGAGGCCGTGCGTGGACTTGACCCGCCTGGTGCCGGTGTTGTACAGCAGGAAGCAGCCGCTGCGGTACGTGTTCTTGGCCTGGCCTGCCTGCATGCAGTTCTGGCCTACTAATGCGGCTTGCTGGTTGCCCAGTATCTAAAAAAAACAAAAAAGGTTTATGATAGGACTTGGTGGCCTTTGCCCAGAATAGGCTAAAACAGCCAACGATCGATAGAGCAGAGCAAAGCAGTTTCGTAACATAAATATTTATCGATGTCGGAGAGAAAACAGCCAAGTTCTAAGTGAGAGCGGGTTTGTCACTGACTGACTGCATCCTGAACGATGGACAAAGATTCTAACTATCAAGGACTTGGCTGTCAACCTCAGCAAAGAAGTGTGATGATCACACATGGTCAGAAATCACGGTACATGGTACGCTCGAGTTACGCTATTGCGCAACAATAGGATCTATATGGCCTCAAAACAAGGTAAGTAAGTAGAAAGCACAGAGTAGCAGTCTGTGCTATTTTAAGTAGATCTTCTAGAGATATACACTCACCCCAGATATCCTAATGCCATCCAATAGAGACCCATCCTTAACTGTGCCGTATATTTCTGAGCTGCTTCGTATTTGAGGTAGAGTTTCTCGGTGTATACCGAATAACCTAAAAATAAAGGCAACCATTTAAAGAATGTCCAACCAGCGTTCATCTTTACTTTTCACATCATATAGAACATTTTACGTGAGGAACATAAATTCTACATTAAAGTATACACTTTGCATATTGAAATCACATTTGCAGATTTTACTTAATTTAAGTTTAGTTCATTTAAAAACTCTTTTTATTTACTAGGAAAATCGTAGCATTCAGAACTAAAAGAAACATTTTAGATTAGGTCCCTATGTCATACATTATTTTATCTAACCAAAATTAAATGTTGAATGAAACGAAACAATGTAAAATGGTTCTTACCTGCACAGAATAGGGTCCCAATTCAAAGTTTCTAGATTCATAAGCAGTGTCCTAGATGCGTTCGAGACATCAGTGATGTGTAAACCTCCTTGTGGTCCACCAGTCAGGTTCTAAGAATAATATAAGTATTGTTGTTATTTAAAACCCGAAATAATATATGCTGAGGTCAAAATGCCAATGGGGTGTGTTAAATTCAATCTAAACATTGCGTTGCGAAAATTATAAATCAGATTGAACTATGTGAACTGACTCGATACCAGATGTACTCTTCACCCCTTTTGGATTTATATACCCTTTCGGTAACACCCTTTATAGAAAATATACTATGCGCTGAAGCTGTAGAGAATATAGCTGTAATGTATATTGCAAGAGGTGTATGTATACACATCACAAAAATAATTAAACTGAAGTATCTTTATGTAATCTCATAAAAGTTGTTCTCTTAATGCATATCTAAGTATACACATGTATGGCAAGTACATCAAGCATTTAATTTTTTTGTTAAATTATCCCTTGTCTATCCGTTTGTTCCGGCTAATCTCGGAAATGGCCAGACCGATTGAGACAGAAATTTCACTTGCAATAAGTTTATGCTATGTAAAATATCTTTGACTTCTTTTATTTTAGATAATTTATAATTTATTTATTATAAAAGGGGACTAATTACTAACTAGTTATTGCTGAAGAAAACGCGCTAAACAATTAGTAAATAAAACATAAATCCAAATATAACTTACCCAAACAATCCAAGTATCGACCGTACCAAACAGCAGCCGCTTATCTCTACTAGCCCGCCTAATGGCCTTGACGTTATCCTTGAGCCAGCGCATCTTGAGCGCGCTGAAGTACGGCGACACGGGCAGGCCGCAGATGTTCTTGAAGTAGTTCTTATTGCGGTCGGGGATCTTCGCGAGGATCGCGTCTACTGTGCTGTCCGTACGGATGTCGTTCCATGCTGCGAATGGAGAGAGAATAATGTATGTTGTATAAATGTTAATGGTGTAGTGATCTTATTTGATTTGGGAAGAAATAATTATCGCTCATTGCAATCATATGGAGATAATACGCGTGTCTAAGATTGACTTATAGAGTAGTTTGGTAGATAATTTTTTGTTTTTGCTTGATACAGGGAATTAAAAAGTTCCGGGGTTACTTAATTAAAGTATCTTTACTATGAATTAAAAAATCCCGTTATCAAATTAATTTGCAAACAGGTAATTTTTCTTGCATTTTCCTTCAAAGGGTTTTAAATAGGCTCTCAAATATTAGTCATTTGTATTACATTTTATTAAAATAGAGGAAAGTATAACTTAAAATAAGTATTTTCCTAGCAAATCTTTAAATAATTAAAATTTTGGTTACATGAATGTAAATAAAAATCAGTAAAATATATCATTTTTTGCCAAACAGATGCTCAATATAAGTTACAAATATGTGATAATTACCTATAGCAGCATGTAGCGGCTCTCCCGTATACTTATCCCAGGCTATTGTTGTCTCTCTCTGGTTTGTGATGCCCAACGTCACTATATCATCCTTTGTGTAACCTGGAACAAAGAAAAACTATAAATAACACTAATAAAGAAACTAATAAAGTTATTTCCTAAAATCATACGAAATGATGTTTAAAAATATTAAACATCTATGTATGTTTGTGTCTCTCTCTAGCGCAAAATCTACTGATTTTAATGAAAAAGTATTTATTATAGATTATACATCAGTACAACATATAGGCCAATATTTTTGTAAGTAGTCTGAAGTCTTTTGGTTTAAGTTATTAGTCAAGTACCAATTTTAGAGAAAAAATTAAGCACACTTTTTTTAAGATAGTTTTTATCTATAATCGTATTTACTGTTCTTTAAAATACATGTTTTTAACTATATTACTATTAATAAAAATTGTAAACGACTTAAAATAAAAACAAAAGTACACTTAATTATTACACAATACAATTAAACAAATACTATTGATAAAAATATCCATTTACGACGTTTCGTGTTATTGTACTTTGTCCTATGTGTTAACTGAAACCTTTAAAACTAAGTAACAATTAAGTAATAGTAAAAGTTCGACTATTAATTTATTGTTATTGCTCGATGCATTTTTAGATCAAAATCCATATATTTGAAATTAGACTACTGTTAAATTCAAAGCAACCTGATTCGCTACGGTGGATTTTTTTATTTTTAATAACTATTTATAATCATTTTTTTAACACCAATATGAATAACTCTATTCTTATTATAATTGTTAGAAAACACGATTCTATTCTTCCAAAAATATTAAAGAATATATTTTTTTAAACCTAAACATTTTTTTTGTATTGATAACCGTGTTACTATCGATACAGTTCAATAAACTATATCAAGAATACATTAATTACCGAACCAATGAATACATAACTTATTAATGAACTTTGGTCGTTTATTTAGTCAGTGACACCGATCCAATGCCAAAACAAAACCATTATTATGGTAAAATTCGAGGAGAACGAAGTATATAGATACATAAATATATCTTAAATGAAAACTTCTATGGTACAGTCAGCTAAAAACGATGATCAATACATTTTGATTTACAAAACATTTTAACTAACAAAAATGTAAAATAGAATTTGACTAATGAGAATATAAAAGCGTAAAACCTTAGTATAATAAGTAATAATAAGGCTATACACTGTATACACATATTGTTTTCTAGTCGCAACTTCAATATATTGAAATAAAACTACTTGTTACGGATTTTTTCGCGGTTTATATTTAGATTTTTAAGTCCCGACGTTTCAACACCTTTGCAGGTATCATGGTCACGGACAGACTGTTCAATTTATTGTTAAGTGATTTGCAAAACCGATTTTCTTCATCGACTTCTGTCGCTGACCATACAAAAGACACTGCATAACGACCTTTTTTTAAAAATCCGATTAAAATAACATATTTAAAATGGTGGCAAAAGAATTATACCTAATCTCGTATCCGTCATAAATGGCCTAAATTCTCCACTGAATGTCAATAGTTCTTGTACGTCAGATGTTTTATCAAGAATATTTCAAAACATAAAATACGTCAAAATTATTATCACTCTTTTTATCAGTTTGGGTACGTAGTATGTATTCAGCTTGACCTTTTTAACTAACCTTAGGAAATCTCCGAAATAATATTTTATGTGATTTGCGCTATTTCTTTTAACCATGCCGCATGCCGCAATAAATAAGACAATAGAATTCAATTGTGTCTCGCGTAGATCTGCGCTTTCGGCATACAACAGGTTAAGTTATGAATTGCATTTGCATTACCCGACAAGGTTTAAACAGTAATACAATATTTTTGTACATTCTTAAATAACGTTGTTTTTTGCTAGTAGTCCATTGTGCCGTCGTAATTTTTGTCTATATTTCCTACGCTGATTTAAGTGCTTTTCCTTACGAACACAAACATTTGTAAGACAATCTCGATATACTTTATATTAGGTTTCGAGATAGCTTTTTTTTATAAACACACGTAACGGCGCACGTTTTGTCCCTATTTTAACAACGCCCCTTGTTCATATTTCCTCACAGTTCATACTATTACGCGCACTCTATAGGTTACTCTACTCCCTTACCTAATTCCGCCAACTGATCGATGGCGTTCTCTGCGCACAACTTGATATGGTGCATGATCTCGTGAGGGTCCTGCTCCGACCAGCCCTCCTGTGGCTGGACCTCTGTCTTGTCCATCTGGTAGGAAACCAGCTCATCTGAGCGTTCGGCTTCATATATCTGTGAAAATAAAGCATATTAAAATACCTTGAGGCATGTATTATGTTTTTAAGGCTTGCGAAAGTTTATTACATACATACATATCATCACGCCTGTATCCCCGAAGGGTTAGGCAGAGGTGTACCAATGTACACCCACAGTTCGCCGATATGTTTTTAGGTCCCATGTAATAGGGGGCGAGCCTATTGCCACTAACCGGGCACAAATCCAAACTCCGACCTGCTACTGAGAATTTCATATAAAAACCCAATAACACCTTGGTCGACGTGGGAATCGAACCCAAGACCTCTAGCGTAGCAGTCGCGCTTAGCGCCACTAGGACAACGAGGCAGTCGAGGCAGAAAGTTTATTCATTACAAAAATAACGCTCTTTTCCTATTTTTCGAAAATACCTGGTTTAGTGGAGCACACAGTGCAAGTGAACTAAAGTTTGTATATACCGTATATGCAAATCAGGCTAAAATAATCAATAAAGACTTGAAAATGAGACTATATAGCTAAGAAAACAGTCAATTATTCAGTTTGCTCATAAAAGAAAGCATGAGTTAAAACGAAAAAGTATATAGGTAATAATGGGTACATTAGGAACCCATTTATTATATAAACGATTAAAAAAAAAAACACTGTACTTTGGACCTAGATAAGAACAATATTTTGTCAACACAGTGTCAGAACAAAAAACCTCCAATACGCAAAAATAAAAAAAAACTCAGCAATCGTATCCCGGATATCTCAATTACAAATAATTACAATTCATAATATTTGATTAAGTTGTGTTAGTAACAGTAAATAAGAGCAAAAGAGCAATAGAGCAAAGAGCAAAGGTCTGTTATCAAAATTATCATTATATTTGGAAGACGTAAGCACCACGCCTTCTGCTTATCAGTTACTTCGTAAATATTTAATTTAAATTTTAAATATATTAAATTTTATCTGTAGACAAAATAATTGTTCTTATCGATGTCTTATTTCGAAATTATACTTTGTAGGAATAGTGCATTGGACCACCCGCAAAATTCGCTATGATTTTTAACTGGAGAAAATGCCTAAGACATAATATTAAGACTAGCCTCAAAAATGACCAACAGTAAGTAAGAATTTGACGGGCCTGTTGGTCTAGTAGTTAGAGACCCTGACTGCTATACCGGAGGTCGTGGGTTCGATTCCCACCCGGGACAAATGTTTGTGTGATGAGCACGATCATTTGTTCGGTGTCTGGGTGTAATTTATCTATAACTAGCTGTGCCCCGCGGTTTCACCCGCGTGAATCCATAGGTCCCGCTCCCGGTGCCTTTATATTATTGGAGGCGTAGATAAATCCAACAAATCACTATCATTTTTTTTTCATAAAAACCTTCTCTTGACAATAACAAATACAACAAAAAAAGAATTAGCGAAATCGGTCCAGGCGTTATTGAGTTATGCGCTTACCAACACATTTAGCGATTCATTTTTATATATAAGGTATGTATGTATTTAGAAATATATAAGTATGTATATCAGTTGTCTGGTTACCATAACACAAGCTCTGCTTAGCTTGGGATCAGACAACCGTGTGTGAGATGTCCCGGGATATTATTATTCTTTAATGTAGACCACTATAATTACATACTAATAAAGTATATTAATAGTGAAGCATTAAACATTAAAGTTTGACTGTTATCTCATCTAGAATGTAGTCAACCTAAAGTAATTAGTTAACTAATCTAATTAACTAATGTGCAAGTTAATCAGTTTTAGTAAATAGCAGGTAAAGGTATTTCTGTCAGGAAATATCACTATTAATATAATTTGTCATTCACACAAAGAATCATGTCCAGTTTTGACCTGAAAATTTTCTAACGAGTCTAGTGATGTAAAATATCGTAAAAAATTGCATTTTTTTTGCTCATTTCGTATTGCCTATTTGAATTTTTAAGTAAAGCCAGGAATAAAAACGATGTTAATATGTTTATCAAACTCAATAGACTTTTATGCACGTTTCGTTTCACGGAATACGAAAAACTGGTTCGTTCGTCATTGTGGTTAATGAATGTTCAAAATAACCAATGTGTTTTTTTACTTATCGTATTAATTTATTTTAGGTTATTTTAGGATTTTTTTTTATAGTTTATAGTTTATATTAAGGTATGGAAAAAAGAGTGTTCAGTTGACAAGTTACGCGTAAAACGAACTGCGCCGTCTGAATGACAGGCTGTCATTTGTTTGACGTTTTGCAGTCGTTCGTTTGCTTTGCTACGTATTGTACTGTGCGATTTTTCATTTTATATTTTCCGATACTCTTACGACTTTTGCATTTTCCACGGACTTCGATACTACTTACGATTACTTTGACCTTTGTTATACGGACATCGATTTGTGCTTTTTTTGTGCGATATTGTGCGCATATTATGACGTTGGTGTGGTACTAAGGTTGGGCCAGGCATGAAACCAACATTGTAGCTCCAGCGGCATTTTTAGATGAAGTGGTTGTACGAGAAGACATTGATTAAATAAATAATAATGAATAAATCCTGTTTTTTCATTTAATTTCCCTGTACTCTTCAAAAACATGTAGGTAGGTAGCTCTTCGTTATCTATTTACTTATGTTGTGATGGCCCAGAGGTTAACACCTTGCCTTTTATGCAAATCCGGGCAAGTACCAATGTGTCTTTTTTTAATGCGTAGGTTTACTTTCTAAGTTTTTATCTTGGACATCAATGAAGCCGACCGATAGTTTAATGAACTATACCTAAATTGCCCAACTTACACAAAGTGTAGTGTGGAATACAAGGATGGCATAACTTCACGCCTAAAATGTTTAAAACTCGGTATCGGCAGAATGTTAGGTACCTACGAAAGATATACTGCTGTTTGCGACCGTGCTTCGATTTTAAGTTGATATTACATTGGAGAGGGATTTATTTCTGAGTGATTGTAACTACTGGCGAATAAAGAAACAATTTGATTTAATTAACGTATAGTTTTTGAAGTTATAATAGTTGTCAAACCTTATCTGACAGCTGTTATAACCTCAAAAACTTATTTACGTTATAGCACTTTTCCTTGGCCTCTAAATGAAAAGGTGATAAGTTATTGTGTTATTATAAACAATAAATGTTTTTATGCAGCACTAGTTGTTGGTAGACGCGGCCTGTAAACCGAATCAAGTGACAGGTCAATTAATGTATAGAAAGTGGGCATGATTCTTTATCATAAATCATTTTATTATTTGTAAAACAAAGGTAGGCGTCAAAAATAAAGATCTTACAAATATAGTGTACAGAGAGCTATCATTCACACAGTTGGTTAACTAATCTAATTAACTAATGTGCAAGATAATCAGTTTTAGTAAATAGCAGGTAAAGGTATTTCTGCCAGGATATATCACTATTAATATAATTTGTGATTCACACTAACTTATCATAAATCATTTTATTATTTGTAAAACAAGTAGGCGTCAAAAATAATGATCTTACAAATATAGTGTACAGAGCGCTATCATTCACACAGTATGAACTATGAAAGTTTGGTCGGACTGGATGCGGAAGCTTGAAATCGGGTGTTGTGGACGCAACTTAGGAGAGGCCTATGCCCAGCAGTGGACTGCGATAGGCTGAGTTGATTGATATTTGATTTTAGGAACAAAATGTTTTAATGAACTTACCACAAATCGAACTGTCTTGGTGCCATCATCAATGACGCCGACCAGTGGCCTCTTAGCGCCTTCCCTGACCGGCATTGTGGGGCCTGAAAATAAACAAAAACAACTATTAATTATATAAATATTAAAAATTAATCAAATTATAATAATACAAAAAGTAATTTCTTACAAATGTATATATTATTTTTCATTACGTCGTGGTTACAAAATCCTACTTTACGGATATTGAAGACCTAACTTAATTGAAGACCTACTTGTTATATAACATATGTAATGCATATGACAACACAGCTCAGAATAACTTATTAACACACGTCTGCAAACCTTATCGATCTAAAGTCGTTAAGGTTAATCAAATCATGTTCACATTCAAATCGGTCATTACTGAACGATTAAAATCTTTATTGGCAAGGAATATCATCATTCCAGAGCCTTTTCCCAACTATATTGGAGTCGGCTACCAGTCATACCGGATTCAGCTGAATACCGTATTTTACATGGAGCGACTGCCTATCTGACCTCCACGACCAATTGTACTGGGAAACACAGTATCCCATAATAAGACAGGTTGTCAGAATTGACTGCCAAAGATCTTTGTATGACAGCCGGGACCTACTGTTTAACGTGCTTTCCGAAACACGGAGGGGTCTCGGTATGTTATAAATGGTCACCCATCCACTGACCAACCGCGGCGAGCGCGGCTTAACCTGTATTATCGGTCAAACCGTACGGCTTACACTTAGCCACGATCCCCTGTACAGCAGTATTTTATTTATTGGCAAGGAATATATCAACACGTATCATGGCGGTACATCTAAGTACATATTTGTAATTAGAAATGTTAAGATCGTGAGTAATCGTGACCTAAGTTTGTTGTTATCTAAATAGGTACAGCAATCAGATGGACTATCTCGCAGGTAAAGATACAAAGAAGTAAGCTTAACTTAAGAGCAAACATGAATCGGTAGAATGTTAAAATATTTCATATTTGGAAATTCACAGACCGCAAAATTACCAAATAAGATACTTTTAATTAACAATAATATCATATTAGCTATATAATTAACAACGAGAAAAAAAATGACTGCCTCGTTGGCCTAGTGGTGCTAAGCACGCCTGCTACGCTAGAGGTCTTGGGTTCGATTCCCAGGTCGACCAAGGTGTTATTGGGTTTTTCTATGAAATTCTCAGTAGCAGGTCGGAGTTTGGATTTGTGCCCGGTTAGTGGCAATAGGCTCGCCCCTATTACATGGGACCTAAAACATATCGGCGAACTGTGGGTGTACATTGGTACGCCTCTGCCTACCCCTTCGGGGATACAGGCGTGATGATATGTTATTAACAACGAGACCTTTTGCGCAGCTCATATTTTTTTTGTAGCTTATGTTCCTAATTCGTCAACAGAATTTTCCATAAACAAAAGATAAAGTTAATTGCTCGTGTTAAAGATAAGCTATTTATCAGAAATCCTTCCATATAAGTTAGTAATATACCAATTAAACTAATCTTAACGTTAATTACTCTATAGTAAGAAGCGAGAGTAGTAAACTTTATTGTATACGAGTATTTATTGTATTATCGCCAACAAACTGTTGTGCAGTTTGGCGATATTTTAGTTTATATAGTAAATAATGTCCATTTTGATAAATAAATAAATAATGTTGTAAACTATTATTGAGTGTAGTTTAATAATAAACGAAAATAAATATTAAATTGTTTGATCTCAAATTCATTAATTAATTATTCCTTATAAAAAAATATTTTGAGAGCTAATAATGGCAATGGATTTAAAGTTCTAGATTTTGAATTTACGACAAGGATGCAATTACAAGTGCTCATTTTCACGGTGGAAAAATGAAAAAAAAGGCAAAAGATTATGAAAATTGTATTCAAAACATAATATATAAAATCTAATCTTATTACTACCGGTAACAATCAAACAGTTCAAGAACCTAAAACCATTACAAAGCACTTGATAAATAATCAACAAAAGTGGTTCGTAATCTAAACCTAAGTTTCCGATAAAATCAAAGTACAGAAAACCCCCTGGAGACAGAACAATATTAAATCTAACTTAAGTGATGAAAAAACTAATACAAAAATATTTATACTAAATGATCTGTTTAAAACTAAAGCTGACGATGAAGTATTCTGAGGCAATAGAGTTCAAAGTTGCGTAACAACAACTTAGAACAGTCACAGTGGAAATAAGTAATATCTTTGATGAAAAACCGAAGCCATATGAAGCTGATTGTATACTAAAACGAAGTAAAGCTAATCAATTGGATACATTCGAAGAACAAACACGATTAATCTATGGAGTATTTACTGTAAGTATACTAGCAAACCGCATGGCTGAGGTTTAGTCGGATAGGAAATGAATAGTACCTATATAGAATTTTAGATAGTTAGATTTGCTTTCTGAGGTTTATGCAAATGTTAGACATTGAAATAAAAGTATTTTTAACCGACTTCAAAAAAGGAGGAGGTATTCAATTCGACTCTTTTTTAATATCTGTCACCTGATTACTAGCCGCTGCGTGAACTGATTTCGATAATTCTTTTTTCATTCGTAAGCTGGTGCATCCTGTGTGGTCCCATTATAATTTGGTCTAGTTTTAGACAGTGGGAGCCATAAGGAATAAATATGGATAAGAGTTATTTTGACGTCAGGTATCTTTTAAGAGATATTACGGAATTTATCGCGACATGTATTTACGCATTTGCAGGTGTTATGTAGTCTGTGACCATAACACCTACAAAGGAGTCGAACCGTCGAGAACTAAACCTAAATAGTAAACCTGAGTAGTTTTATTTCAAGGGTGTGTAAGTAGATAGCTTTATCAAGTGGGGGCGCGCCTCACTCAATCTCGCTACCATCCTTGTTGACACAAGCCAATCAAAGTATAGCATGGCCTACTAATTCTGTGATATAAAAAATAAATCTTACTGGTACAAATAAAAGGAAGAAAATGACTAAAGTTTTGTACAGAGTGTACAAAACTTTACTAAAACTTAACTTTTTAAAATTTGCGTATGTGCAAAATCATGTTAATTGAACCAAAATTCCTTGTCAATTGATCGAGAACATATCAGAAGTTTGAAAACGTTTAGGGCTATAAACATACGCTAGCTAAACGTTTATATGCATATCTAGAAGCACATAAATAATAAACAAAATGGAATGCTAAATACTAATGTCATGTAATCGTGACGTTGTAAATTCGTGTCGCTAATTGCTATGATAAATTGCTTTTACACATCTCAGACGATATAAAACGATCTAGCATTAGCTATAATTTTCACTAATCAAAATGTTTATTGTCGACTGAAGGCAGATTTACATCAAACGGGAAAACGCTCATCCTATCCCCTATCCTATCAAATGCTTTAAGAATTTCAAAATTATTAAATGGGATGGTATAAAATGAGTATTTGCTCGCTTGATTTAAATCGGCTTTTATGTTAGGCGTCATTAACACAATTGCAACAATTAATCGCTGCACTGCTGATAACGGCGTAGACGGAACTAATGACGGTATTTAAGCCTCTGTAATAGAACTAATCTTAGGAATATTAAGATTTATTACTAGTTTCAATTACAATAACATGATACCTACAATGGATGATTAAATCAAGTTGGAATCATATAGACATAGGGAAATAATGCAAATCTTGATTGGTATAACGGACAATTAACTAATTAGCAAGATGCCAAAACAAAAATCTAAAGAATGATAAAGCAAACACAAAGAAAAAAATTGGCTAAGAAACTAAAATAAAAATGACGAATTTGGCAGACTTCAACATTATTTAATGAAGATTTTGTCGTTCGTTCAATAAATAATTTTAGATAAGTTAAAACACATCTCTTATTGTATTAATTATTTCGCTTTGTACCAAATTTCTTGCCCAGCTGCAGTGCCAAGGCCATCTTCCTTTACACAATTTCTTTTTTTTTTTAATAATAAACAATGGGTTAGGTTTTTCATATAGTACAGAAAACCTAGAACAAACTTGTTCTAATCTGATCGGAAAAACGCAGTAAAGCAATTTACACACTACAAGATAACACCTATTAAGGTAATTTGGCCCGATATGGCAATATCCTCCCACGACACTTTATTTAGCTTTTCCTGCACGTGATTGCATAGTTGCATCAGCCTTGACTAGCGGTTAAGGAAAATCTTCAATTGATTGGTGACCGAGTAGATTTAATCCGTAGAGTGGTGAGGGGAATTACTTGCATCCTAGTACCATTAACTACGATTCCATCATACTTGCATTCTGTAAGAACGGCAAAAAACTAAAAACAAGACGGAGTAAACAAGGACGCTGAAAAAGCGCAAAAATAAGCCACTTAAAGGGAAAATATGAACATAATAAAAGCAGTTTGTCTTCCGGAAGTAGAAATTAAGAAATAAACCCCATTTTCCTAATATTGATATCACTGAGCTAGTCAAAAGGGCCAACCGACAAGATTTTATCATAAGTCAATGTGGTGACCCCGGAAAAATGTATTTTGATTGGAACAATATTATTATGTTTTTGTTTACACAAATAACATATTGGCTAATATTATTCAAAGAGATACGAATAGATCAACCAAGTCAACAAGCCAAAAAGTAAATTCAGATTCGCATACATTGATAGATACAATGAATCGACTTTACGTTGATTTGTTACTTTCAATCCCTATTAAAAATACTCATTTTTTAATTCCTTTTACATTCTCAGACAATCTTTTACTTAACCTAGATTTTGCACTCATTCCACCACTCAAAAATAATATCGTAGAACTTAATTCCCCGCTCTTTTTCTTGAAGGGCCCTACAAGTCGTCAAGGCCTTCAAGATTTTATGAAAGAATCGGGTCATTGAAATATTCTCCTCACATAAAAAAAGACATTTCTGTCGACTGATTGTCTCCATACTTTTTAATTGCTGATTCTTTTGCTGTTTACGTTTACATAGGCTACCTAAAAATGAACGCAATGCCAGCTGCGTACTACGTTAAGGACATGCGTACTACTACATACAGTGTACACGAATAGTGCGTAATATTGCCATAATCAACAATCAACAAGTCTGACTAATTTGTTATCTCAATTTGTTGTTTGGGTAGCACTCAAAATATCGATGTTGCCAAGTCCCAAAAATAAATATGTTTTTCGTGATAAGCACTATACAGAGTGCATGGGCATCGCGGAAATAATGAGCACAAAATTACATGGTATGGTGCATTTATGATTTATCGAATTAATTAGTAATTTCTGTTTTTTTTTTTTACATTTTCAAAAATTACGAATTTATCTTTTCGAAAACCTAGCCTTGTGATCTTGAAATTAGTGGCAGTATCGCACAAAAAATTAGGTAGAAAACCAAGGCTGCTAAGTGAATGAACGATAAAACATGTCTGAACTACCAAAAGTTATCACCCATGATTACAAAGGCCCCGCAGAAAATTCATTAAAACCGCACAAAACCCGTTTTGCATGGAAGCTAATGGAACGATGTTATGCAATACTTTACATAAATCAGACACATAACCCATCTTTCATTACTTGATATCTGATATGACTATGTCATTAATGCAGCGATGATAGATTGATGTATAATGCGGCCCTAATGATTTATCGTCATCGAGTATTATGTTGCATTGTTGATGTTTTTACGTTACTTAAATGAGTGAATAGAAAGAGATGAAAAGCGGGGATTTTCTTTAATATTCGATCAGAATGGAGAAATGATTTTGATCAGAAAAAAATGTTTTCAAGACTGGATGTAGTTTGTGTATATATTTTTTTAATAATCTTGGAGAAAAAAACAGTTTTTAAGAGATGCAGGTTGCTAAGTGATTAAATAATGGAAAAGCAGATATTATATTGCTTTCATATAAGTGTGGCCAACTACTGGGCGCAGCGTATATAATTTTTAAATAAACAAGATTACCATCATCTCGAAAAGAAAAAGATGAATTGAACAGAACGAAAAGGTTCTTCAAATTACATGTGAATATTTTGTGCATTTAAATTATAACGTCATTTATAATTCAGTTTCCAACCCAAACTTAAATTTTGAACGCAATTGTAATGTTAATTTATGTACGAGTTGTTATGTATGTTACATAAAGGTTACAATTATTATTCTCATTATTAAATCATTTTACTTCTATGTTGTTTGAAACAGCTACAAAATGATTGTGTCGAATATTTGAAGTTTGGAAATTTATAAATAAATGCGGACAACTTCACATACATTGTTCTGAACCCAAAGTAAGTAGCTCAAGCACTTGTGTTATGGAATTCAGATACATCGAAGGTACCACAAACACCCAGACCCGAGACAATGTAGAAAGGTGATGTTCTACATTGCCCCGTCCGGGAATCGAACCCGGGACCTCAGAGCTAGCGACACCTTGAAACCGGTGCGTACGCCACTCGACCACGGAGGTCGTCAAATTATTTGATTAATATGATTTTTTTCACGCTATTACAGGCAATAATGGGTCATGTAGAATTGAGAGAGATTGGGAACTTAATTTCTGCAAATCCTAAGATTCTATACTTCATAAAGACTTAGTAACGAGTAAAAAATAAAAACAATATAAAGTGGGGCTCGGTGAAAATTTTCTTATCAACACAATTTTTTTACATAAACTAGAAATATGTTCTTAATTTTAATGTTAAATTTATGTTCTTTATTGCATTCCACATGTTACAGAGGTGGTAAAGTTAGGGATACAATATGGGCCCTGTAGGGCACGCAAACAATGACCACTTGTTATTGCTTATTTTAAGTTGAATGGGTATTAACTGTAGTTTTTATGATAGGCATAAAAAAAACAAATTTATGTTCGTTCTTAATGACCCCTGAACATGAAAAAGTCTTATTTAACTGTACTGAAAATCAAGACATTGTTGTTCTTCGTTAGAAAATTTTCTCTTGAATAAATATTCAGCTAGTGAAACATTAAGTTACGCAAATGACAACTATTGAGGAAAATACTAGCACATTGAGGAAAATATGGTAGGAATATAACTAGAAACTGCTACAGACAAAACCTGTACATCAAGTACCGAAGCCAAATATATAATTTGAGTTTGGGAAACACCAATTTCAAAATACAAATTCATGCAGTTGCGGATACATAGATCGAATAATAAACAATTTATATAATAATAATAATATAATAATATTCCGGGACATCTCACACACGGTTGTCTGATCCTAAGCTAAGCAGAGCTTGTATTTTGGTAACCAGAAAACTGATAAACATACTTATATATTTCTAAATACATACCGATTATAGATATATTACACCCAGACACCGAAAAAATGATCGTGCTCATGACACAAACATTTGTGCCGGGTGGGAATCGAACCCACGACCTCCGGTATAGCAATCAGGGTCTCTAACCACTAGACCAACAGGCCAGTCAAATCGTCCCGTCATATATATAGGTGAAAATAGGACAATATAACGCAAAATATGGAGAAATCTTATGGTGAAGTGTTCATCAAGCTCTTTGTAATAGCACTTTAATATAACAGTGGTATATTTTTAGGATCAAATAAATATAGAATAAAACTCCACATGGTGATGATCATCACACAACTCCGTGATCAGCACGAGATGAAAGTAATCAAAATATAATTACATTCTTTGTATAGACAATTACAAATTAAAATCACATGCGAATTACTCTTACATATTCCAATATAAATAATATTTAATGACATATTCTTGGCCCATAGACAAACACCGAAATAATCCGTTTCCTTTTTGTTGTGTCGTATGATTTTCGCGCCAAAATCATGACCATAGACCACACTTCTCAACAGGTGTAATTTATATCTACCCGAAGATTTATATACGTGCGCAAAAATATGGTATTTCCGCTGTATTATTATTATACCTTTATATAATAGATGTATTAGTTTAAGCGTACATTTGTCTTTAGAACTTTCCCCTATTTATTTATCCACAAAATAATCCACATGCTTCAAAAAACTTACGTCATCAAAGTAAAAGTCCCTTTTATTACTAATGACTAGCGATCTTACTGATTATATAAACAATGAGCACATAATTAAGAGTTGTCACATCGCATGTGCAGCGAAATGCAATTAAGTAAAATATGAGGAAGGTAAAAATAAAATGGACACTACATTGCGATATCAAATACTTCATTGTTACTTTGTTTAAATTATTCTTAGCCAAAGATGTTCTTGTTCTACTTGTTTAATCTAAACAAAACATATTTTCCATTTAAAACTGTAGCAAAAAATATGTACCGTAAATTAAGAAGTAGTATAAACCGGTATTTATCGGGAAATAACTGTTTTAAAAACACGCAAAGGTTATCTAACTCAAAGCATTCAAGATTTAACCAAATCTATCTCGTTCGACGGTTGCTCTGTAGGTAATTCATTCAGCCACAACAACATAAAAAAAAAAACTATATTTGTTTTTAAGTCTATATTATTTTTTATATATTTTACACTTTATTGCAAAGTGATTTCCTATTTGACTATTAATTAGACCTACGCTAATTTTTTGAGATATAACAAAACGCGGATATGTAACTAAAGTTTCTGATACAATTGTATCGATATATTTAGGTACCTAAATAAAACGTTTTACTGTCAAGGATCTGTGAAAAAGTATAAATACTTTATTTTTTCTTTCTTGGAGATGAGTAATTTATAACAAAGTCAAGGTAATGGAAATACATAAACAAAGAAGGCGGTAGAAGGAAAACCGCGACGCCATGACACGCGAAAAAAGCGGGAAAATTAGCTGTCAATGTCATTTGGGAATTTTTATGATGCATTTATTTAGGTATAGAACAGAAGATTGAATGTGTTTTTGAACCCCTGATGAGTGGAAAATATTAAAGGTCTTGTTATATGTCTGTCAAGGTACGTCTTGCAACCTATAGCTCCCAAATTATTGCATCGATTGTGTTTGTTATGTAACAAGGGCCTTAGCTTGATACCATTTGAAAACTTTTTTGTACTTACGAAAAATAAAATGGCGCCTGTTTTAATCTGTCATAAATCGTATGTTTAGTTATCTATAATATTAAACAAGGGTAAGGTCGGTGTCATGATATTTTCAAGGGCGTTTATTATCTGACACAAGCTTTACCAAAGATTACAACTCGCCTAAATGGATTAAAAAGTGCTCGATTATTTCATCATTTTATACATATTTTAAAATTATTTATCACTTTATTACCGATATATAGCATTCTCTTATGCAAGTTATTACTCGTCTGCAGAAAAGTTTCAATTTAAAAACATTTCAAGGACCTTGAATGGCTTATAGAGTTGGATGCAGCAGAGAAAGCCGGCGCTCAGGCAAACTTCTGTAGATCTTTCCGAAAAACCGATGACATTCCTTACTAAATTCTATAAGAGTTTACTTTATTTAGCTATAACTAGTGATTTTTCTAAATTTCTACCAAGTTTTACATCTCTTATTTTTTTATTAGTCTTGTGGCACTACTTCGTGACATCATATAACTTATTTGTATAACTATATTACAAAGTTAACAAATCCTAACAGACACGTTTAACACTAAACATTAAGTATTAATAATGGGTATTAAAACTTATCTCTTTCTAGGCAACATTGTAAAGATTATGAACTACAATATCTTGTAAGATTAACAAATGAATATGATAAAATAATCTTCACAAGATATCATTAATAAATTGTTAATTTAAATCCGGTACGCGAGTACACACCTAAATTAAATCGTTAAATATTAGGCAATAGTGTATTTTTTCTTTTTGTCATAATTTTTTCTTTTTAATGTCATTATGACCACGTTTTCCTTCAAAAACATATCACTTTTATTTTTGTTTGTTTTCAGCTAGCTGGACAACATATCCTCCTAACCCTCTACCCTGAGAAGAAATGTCGAAACAAACCCAGTAAAGTGCAAACAATTCAATCGTAAATTGGTGTAAACAAATACAGAGTATTCACTGGACTGGTCTTTAGAGGATAGAACCAGATCGATCTGAGCAAGCCTGTTCCAATTTATCCTGGCAACTCATATTCCAAATATAAATTAACGCTTTCAAAAAGAAAAAAGCTGCAATATAAATAATGTAATCAGTGGAAATCTAAAACAACAAGTCTTGTTATTTCAAATTTCGAAAATCAAAACAACTTTTACTTTTTAAATTAAAATCGTTGATGATCTAATCTTTGTAGGTAAAAAGTGAAGTTTAGACCCGGTTTTATAAATGTTAATTGCTCACTATCTTTACAATGATTACAAATATTGATAATTTTTAGTACAAACGATAACATTATTAATTTATCTAAATTGATTGACTATACCTAATATTCGGTTTTATTGAAAAATTATTATTTTTATATGGAAAGTGAGATTATTCCCTTATATTCAAATTGTTGTTTAAATATTAAGTCAAGATTCATAGTTTTAATAAGTAGGATAGTTACAAGAAACAAGTCCCATAAAAAAAAAATAACTAAAATTTTGTATTTACTTCATGATACAATAACAACGATATATTTGGACAAAGAAAAACATTAACAAACAACAAGTCAGGTCCCAAAATTTTCCTAAACAATGAATGACGTCATTTATTTCTATTGTTCTCACCTAAAGTAAACTTATAAATATTTTTACTTAATTGACTAATTAGTTTTTTTCTAGTAGTTCTTATACTAAAAATTGAACACAAATATAAATATTTATTCCGTAACCAATAAAACCAGTACTTTTTTAACCAACTGTTTAACAACAACACGCTAAGGTACAATGACCTGTTGTTTATTTAACCTTTAAGATTCTATTTGATATAGTAAATAAATCAATTTATAGTACTTTCGGTATGTTTACATCTACCAAACTTAAGTGAAAAGTTGTAGTCCTTGCTCCAATAACTGCGAAATATTAACAAAGCGACAGCTTCGTGATATTATTTTTGTAATTAATTATTAAATTTGCTAAGTGCTAATTGTATTATTTTTAAATAAAGCCGACATTATTGTCCTAACGTACCTTCATCCATTATAAAAAAATACTACAGCACTAGCCGAAAAGAAAAAAATGTTCAAAAATCACTTCACGTAACAACAAAATTTCAGCGGGAAATTCAAGTTCGGAACACTCAAAACGCGGTCATTCCCGCGCAAACCAGCAGTTGTACTGAGGAGGCGCGGCGGCTTACACACCCACGCTACGTGTTATCACTTCGCAGTCCGATGACGTAGAATTTAGGCATAATTACGCGAACATAAAGTCGTATATAATCATTATTGGCGATAGACAACAATTTCGCGGTTTTATCACGACATCATGTCGCTATACGAGCCCTATTATTGATAAAGAACGCAATCGGATAATCGATGTCAAATTTTCCACATCCGTTTAACACTTAATTGCTGCATGTCTAGAACAAATATTCAAACAATCTTACGTAGGATAATCTTGCGCTGGTTCCCAATATGTTTCACATCACTCATTTTGACGATTACCACGATCACAATGACAACCACAACAGTAATTAATTTTGCACGATACATAACGATTTGGTGACCGAACTGACCAATGACAAATAGTATAAGGTAGATCAATTGGAAATAGAACTTCAGGTATGAACACACGAGCCAAACAATTTTAATTGCTATAATAAATTAAGTTACGATGAAACTTTAGCATATGTTTCGACCATCACTATAGCCATATTGTACTGATGATAAATAACAGGTAACACTGAATGAAAGTACGCTAGTACAGTGGCATTGATCCAAAAAGTCTGGACCATTCGTTCTTGTCACACGCCTTATAATTCATTGAACCAAAATAAATCTTTAGGGTAATTAACAGTACTTAATGAGGTATCGATTGATGTGCAAGTTGCGTAAGTAGGAAAATATGTAGAAGATGCAGTTCATCTGTAAGCAGGGCTTAAAATAGAGGTATCACGATACTATCATATAATGATCACGCAATACGTCACATCAAACGTTTTTTCACGTACTGAATTCACGTGATTTCTGTAAACAACGTACATTAAAAAAATAAATCAAAGAAAGCGACGCATAATTGATTAATTTATAATACTAATATTGTTGCATAACGTCCGAACATGTGTCATTGTTTTTCTCTAAGCACTATGGAGAAAATGACACCTACATAATTAGACTGCCAAATACCAATTCTTGGTATGTCAATGCTCCCGTATGGCTTTAGGAAAATACCCTGTCTATTTTGATCCACCTTTGTTTTACCGAACAAAGACCTTACTACTTCCG
Source organism: Autographa gamma (assembly GCA_905146925.1). Lineage (NCBI taxonomy): Eukaryota > Metazoa > Arthropoda > Insecta > Lepidoptera > Noctuidae > Autographa > Autographa gamma. The sequence continues at coordinate 3,269,350 of LR989875.1, forward strand.
GAAGAAACGTTTCAAGAAGATCAACTGAGTAAAGAGTATGTCCATGTATCATAAGAATTGGTTTTAGTAGTCCGAGTCAAAGGTATCTAAATCCTATGATAATGGAATTTGACAAAAAAATGGTTTAGGAAAAGCCTTAAACAGACTAGAGAACAGACAAGGTTTCATTGCAATATTCACATAATCACAATGCACTATGTCTAGCTGGTCATCATGCAAATAACATGTAATTAATGTAAATTATTGTTGAGCGACAAATCTGCTTACACACTCAACATAATTTCATACAATTGCATCATAACAAGTTTCTCACAAACACTCTCATTATGCATTATCCGGTCTATTATCAAGCATATCGCTCGCAAAGAATATTGTATAAACAGCTTTAAACTATACATTTTGCCCTTGATGTACACCACGCCTACGTAGACTTTATTTTTAAAAACAATTGCGCTGCACACGTTGTCACGAGATGTATTTAATTACTTCTGGTCTTTCGTCATCCAAAATATATTTTACTTTCATTCATACCATGCTCATGAGACTGCGAAAATCTATTTCTATGGCGAAAAACACAACATTACTCATTCCGTATTATCTAACTACGTTCGTTCTATTTTTGATATTTTTTGCGTCATGACGTCATCCACATACGGTAGACAAATATTTGGGACGATTGATTCGATATCATGTAAAACCTTTTTGTATTTGGACATGTTTGCCTTGATCTATACGTATGATAATGGCGGCAAAGTCACCTTGACTTTCGTAAACTAGCTGTCGTAAAATTCTGGGGGTGTGTCTGTAGATTGAATATTACGTAAACACTATAAACTGAAGCCGATGACGTTTTTATAGTATGTTACTGAGCTATTTCGGTGTAAAAATAATAGGCAGAATGCGGCGGTACAACGATTCAGATGCCATAACAGCGGAAAAAAAACTCGCGCTATTTAAGACGAGAAAAACAGATGCGAAAGAATCAAAAACACATTCGTGAATTATTTGCGGATCTAAGGACTAGGTGTGTATTCTATATCTAATTTTGTATCTAGCACAATATAGAGACGATTGAAACTTAGATATGTAACAGGAATATTTTGGAAAAATTAGGTAGGACTTTTTTCCATTCGCTTATCAGGGGTTCAGAAAAAGAAGAGTAGTAAAAGTGAGAAAAGTCTTAAAGACTTTATATTGATGATAATAAGAAAATTAGAAAATATCCTATTTTCCAAAAACTCTATTTTCAAGGAAGCCAACTACTGACTTATCGTGGCGTATTAGTTTTTCAAATTAACAGGCCTTTAATTTTTTTCGTCTAGACGTAAAAACAGCCTTGACTTTTGAGTTTGTTTGGCATTGTTATTCAAATGATTCTAGTTGGTTTTGTGTTCATTTTCTTGATAGAAAAAAGCAGTTTTTATTCAATGTTACATAACAACTTTTAGAAGTCGGAAGGACATTCGTAAGTCCAGAAACTCGAAAACTGGTTACATTACATACGATCGCATTGCTTGAATAAATTAATAACTGACTAAGGGATTCCTTTTATTTATCGGCTTAAGTATAACTCAGGAACCATTAGTATCTATTAATAACAAACTGCTAATTAAATATACTATCATTTACTATTTATAAGTAAACATGGATATCTCCACGTTTCGACATTTAGTTGTTATGGCTAATTAGATGATAAATATGTATTTGTTATTCTGGTTTTAGTGTAAAGAAACTGTTTATAATTGTAGTTAATTGAGTCGCACACAATGACTGCCAATATTCAAGACTTCTCCTTTCGCGGGTCTGCTGGCAGAGATTTCTTTAGAAATAAAATTAAGAAACAATTAATTGCATCTTTTCATACGGTCTATGTATACCTACTGTCATTTTACCTTTGGACACTTTGCGGCACCTTTGTACATAATTTATAAATATGTAATTATATTTCTTTTAACTTCTGTGTGTGTACATAAATAAATAAAGAGTATCAGAACCAAATAATTATCGCCACTTTAATTATAAGTTTTAAGAGAAGATTTAGCAAGCAAGAATCAAAATTAACAACCTCTGTGGTCGAGTGGCGTACGCACGAGTTTCAAAGTGTCGCAAGCTGTGAGGTCCCGGGTTCGACCCCCGGAAGGGTCAATGTAGAAACGAACTTTGCTACATTCATCGAGTCTTGGTGTTTGTGGTACCTTCCTTATTTCTGAATTCCATATCACAAGTGCCATAGCTACTTACTTTGGATTCAGAGCAATGTGTGATGTTGTCTGCATTTATTTATAAAATGAAACAAAAAAATAACTAGATAATTGAATTTATATATGTGTGCATATGCATGAGGGATGCATTCTAATGATAAGGGATATTAAGAGAGCTGAGATGACGAGTAGTAGAGATTACTAGAAGCTGAATATGAATTGCGTCAAAATAATCGAAAACAAGGCAGGGAGATGATGTAGAGACAAAGTAATTCAGGTGAAACTGCAAGACAAACAAATTATGGGCCCTATTTTGCCACATAATTGTATAATAGCAATTTCAGCGCATATGAGAGGGCTTTCAAAGAAAAACTACCTTCAAAAGCAAGCATACGAAAAGTTATGTAAATACACAAGTACACACCGTACGGGAAAAGAGGCTCGCGAGGTGCGAAAGCTTTTAGTCTTCTAGTGTTTGACATTCAAAGAGAGGTTTTGTGTTTCAAGTTTGAGTTTGTACCTTGTCACTAAACACTGTCTTTGTTTCCTTAAATCGGATTTAGTAGAAACCAAACCAACATAGTTTAAGATATAGGCAGAAGAAGAACAAAATACTCAGAAAATGTTATCATTAGGTATTCAGAAAATGCTGGCTCATGACCATAGAAAAAAGGGGAGACCAATGCACAGCAGTGGAAGGACAAGGGCTGTTGATGATGGATGATGATGATTCAAAAAGCCTAGAAAATTCGTAACCACTTAATGAAATTCAAAGCAGGTAGATAAAACAATCTCATTCAATGATTAGCTTATATTCTAACACATGATCAGCATGTATCAGCATTCTATACACTGAAACATAGTCAAATTGACTCACATTAAACGTCTAGCTGATAAAATAATAATAAAAATTCCGAAACCAATCATTTTCTTATCTACAACTGGCCGGCTACACATTCTGTCTGATATTTCCTTAATCTGAGTCTAAACAGTCAGCATAAGGTTAAAAGTCAAAGGTCAGAATACAGTGGACATAGTTCCACGAGTAATGAATCATCTTATAATGTTTAGAAATCAATAAATACACTGTACTATGCACATATTAAGATAACTAGCCTTTTGCTTGTGACTTTGTCCGCATTGTTAAGTTTGTATAACTAAAATTGTCATTGGCCATTTATGAAGAAAATTAAATACCATATTACAAGTTAAAGGTTGATGGACACAACTGAAAAAACTGATTCAATTAACTGAAATATTTTTGAGTGACATGCAAATAAAAATGTTAGCATAACATGTTTTTGATATTGCTCTTATAAAGATCCATTGCATTTTTTTCTCATAGATATTTTAAGTTAGATTTATTTGTTTATTAAATATAAATATTTATAATATTAAATTAGATTGAATATTACATGGAAATGAAAACCTTAAAAACTGATGATTAAAAAGTATTATGCTTAAATTTTTAGTTAGCATTAGTTTCTTTCAGATTCTGGAAGTTTTAAATTATATTTAGGTAAAAAGAATTCTTGGTATTAGTTGAATGACCACTTAGTTAAGTAGGTGAGTAAAACATGAACTACTTTCTTTTAAGTCTAATGAGGCAGACATGTTATATTATAAACTTTTCTGAAGCTATAACTAAGTGCTCCATATTGGAGAGCGTAAAAATTTTGCTCTTTATGAATTTTGTTTATTAAAATCAGTCTGCTATCAAATAACACCTCTGTTGGTAGGTAGGATTTTTAAAAGAAATATTTTGTTTGTAGATTACACTAACTTTTTCTCTTAAGGAAGGAGTCTCTAAGGTTTACATATATTAATTTAGAGTAAGTAAGTGATATGTGACTGCAATCCACACCGGTCACATTATATCTAGATCATGTGAACGTAAAACCATTAACATACAATCAAAGGTGGTATGACTATAATAGCTTAATAGTCTACCTTGCAGTGATTGTTGACAACCCTAGTTTTTCAAACACAATTATGTAATTACTCATGCAAGAGCATACCATAATGACCTAATGCACTACATAGCTTGAAGGATAACAAGCTTTATCAAAACAGTATAAAGTTCACATTTGATTGCTAAAACAGTTCTAATTCCACCGTTTCGAAATTAGAACTTCGCATCCGTAGGACCAGCTGAGTTCAACTGCAAGGACTAATAGGTTATGAGGCAATGCTTCAGAAAAAAAAATAACAGAACAGGTATCACTCAAAGAGACCGAAAACTCCTATTGGAATACTGTGATAATCGGTAAAGCAATAATTGTAAATCAATATTGTCTACATCAAAATTTCACGTGAGAAATGAACCGTGAAACCGGACTTCAATATTTATGTAAACAAATTAAATAATATATTAAACTGACCTAATTTTTGTAAACAATCACCGACTTTATGTCAAATCTTAATTTTAATTGTAATTTGAGAGAAAAGTAATAATGCAATTACTTACCTCGAGTATATTAACTTTTGAGAATTAAATAATATACAATTATCACAACACGAGACACGATTTACATGCTTTTGTGAATATTTTTAACTGATAAATAAATGTATCAAAGTATGCGAATGACGTCGGGGTGTGACATAATTTTTCTCTTATTTTATCTGTTACTGTTTTGAATTTAACTTTCTCTGTCCTACAAATAAATAATTGATTTTCTCACATTTATCGACTAACTACTCGGTAAATCAACTAAGAAATTGGCGTCAAGCAAATCTGCAAAACACGCTGTAAGCAATTTGATTAAAATGTTCCTTGATAAAGTTATTAAACAGTTATTAGCAAATAAACTTTTATCACAGGCGATGCATAGTACGAAATGATCAAGACACCACGTTTAACGCTTGGTGTTAAGCCCAATATGTAAGAGCCCCCTGACCTTAGCATATTGTACGATAATTTAAAAATGGAAAAAACTGGGCTTGAGATTACATATAAACATTAATAGTCGATTTGTCAATTTCAGTAAAACATAGTCATGCACTAAGTTAACTAGTCAGCTGTCTTATCAACTCTAGTGTCACTTTGTTTTTATCTGTTCCCTGACTTGTGCGCTGTTTTTCTGTTTATCAAAAATATTGCATTTTAGTTCTTTTTTGTCCTCTTTACATTATTTGAATGCTAAAACTAAAAATATGGCGTCAATTAATTACGCGTTAAGTAGCATTATAAACAGAAGAAACGATTTTTGCTGTTTATGCCTAAATCAATTTCAGGACGACCCAATACGATTGAACGACGAAGTTGTTGTGAATATTAATAACTATGAATATCAAACAGTTATTGAAGAAGTACTAACATTCGTGTTTGACGAACAGGTAACTGGTGTTTTTACTATATTTTAGCACATTAGTTTATTTTAATAACTTCATTAAATTAATTGAATTTATCTAAGATCAGTCTTATCTCTAAGGTTTAACTCTAGTTAAGTTGCCTTAGGTTTTTTCAATTAATTTAGCTAAATATTTTATTTAAGTATTATTACTGGTACAGAGAAAGAATAACTACTTGTTCCACTTCTAAGGCTGCCTCTAGACACACTGCTCTGTCAGCGAGCTAGTGATCAATGTTCATGAACAGCCTAATGAGTCCTAGCATGTGTGTACATTGTTTGTCGTCTACAATTTACCGAGCACTCATAAGCAGTCCAGACAGACCGCTTACAAATATAAAGGAGTATGGCAAACTATTACAATGTTTAAATAGCAACTTTAATAATGTTGTAGGAGAGGTAACAGCAACCCTATTAAAAAAAAAGTATAAATATACACATAGGTACTTATGCTGCCTCATTGGCCTAGTGGTACTGAGCGCGCCTGCTACCCTAGAGGTCTTGGGTTTGATTCCCAAGTTGACCAAGGTGTTATTGGCTTTTCCTACGAAATTCTCAGTAGCAGGTCGGAGTTTGGATTTGTGCCTGGTTAGTGGCAATAGGCTCGCCCCCTATTACATGGGACCTAAACATATCGGCGAACTGTGGGTGTACATTGGTACACCTCTGCCTAACCCTTCGGGGATACAGGCGTGATGATCTGTTATGTTATGTTATACTTATGCTGAGTACTTGAATTTGTTTAAGATGATTTGTTTAATATGTAACCTTAAGAATAATTTTAGTTGTTTTTATGTCCATTATTGTTTACATTTTTGTTTTGTTTTTCTTTCAAACACATTTCTTTGAAAGGTTGCCTGGAAGAGATTGCCAGGTGCAATAAGGCCGCCTTTTGTACATGTTTTTCTTTTATAATTTTTATTGTATTGTATAATTTGCTATGTATAATAGAGAAATAAATAAATAAATAAGATGAAATAGTTAAGTAAAGTCATATATTATTATTTTGTATATCATTTAATAAACAGTATAATGCCAATTTAAAAACAACCCATTGTTCGGCACAGGCCTCTTCCCATCTTTAGAGATGGCATGAGTTTGATCCTGCAACCTTCTGCATACAAAACCAGTCATTGAACTGCTAAGCCACTACCATTACCACTATTGCATAATTATTTATAAGTATGTTTTTTCCTTTTCAGATGTGCAGCTACATCAAATCATTTGAAGCACTTTGTGTAGACTGCACAAGGTCAGCCATAAATTGCTACAAATTCATACATTCATGTCAAAAGAATTCCGAATACCTGACAAATGTGTTTGAAGGGATTACAAACAGTTTTGATTACACTACAGATGAACTCATGGATAGCAAATCTCTCTATGTATCTCTGAACCTTGAAGATTTTACCAGCAAACAGTATTATGACGTAAAACGCACACCTACTAGCAAACAAGCAGCGTTAAGACGTTTCTGTGCGTTAGATGGCACAAATAAAATTAAAGTTGAGGATATTTATCTCCAGAAGATAAAACAAGAAAATGAATCCAATTCAGCTAAGAAGAAACCAAGAAGTAGAATCAGTATTCCCACCAGCAAAATGCTAGATAAAAACCACCCTGAAATAATAAAATGTTGTGAGTGTCATAAAGTTTTCCCGTTAGTTTGGAATTTAAGGAATCATTATATCAGAGTACATGCACCAAAAGCATTCAAATGCTCAGAATGCCCTCGCAGTTATGGGTCTGCATCATTTTTAGATGCTCACAAAAATGAGAGCCATTGCACTGTAGTCTGCAGTGAATGTGGTAAAACATTTTATAACAGACACACTCTGAAAATGCATGAAATGGGCCACCATTTGAGCTTAGTATGCCAAGACTGCGGCAGAGTTTACAAGAATAAATCAACTTTCAAAAAACATGTTGAATTAAATGTGTGTGGGCAAGAGACGAGAGCAGCTCCGTCGGAAGGCAAGTACACCTGCGATTATTGTAATAAAAAATATACACAGAAGGTATCTTTAAGAGTTCATATTCAATATGAACATGGAAACTATAAGGCACACGTTTGTGAATGGTGCGGTAAGAAATTCTGGGCTCAAAGTAGGTTAAAAGCTCATATAGTCAAACACACTCGTGAGAAAAAATTCGACTGTTCGATTTGTGGAGGAAAATTTGTCTCCAAAGAGTCTTTACTGTATCATACAAGGACACACACTGGTGAAAAGCCATATAAATGCCCTCATTGTGAAGCCAGGTTTCTGTCAGCATCTCGTAGATCAGAGCATGTGAAACGTCACCATTTAGGTGCTACTCTCGAATGCGAAACTTGCCATAGCAAATTCAGCTCTAGAACATTCTTACTAAAGCATAAGAAAACTCATGTTAAATGCGAAGATAAAATGAATTACATTAATGATAATAATTCTAAAGCGACAAACGTTATTGAAAGCCAGAGAAGTCTTATTAAAACGGAAGATTCTGATGTAGTGGAATTATGGAAGATGAACAAAGTAGAGGTAGAAGCTATGCCAAGTTTCCAGAAGATAATTGATTGTGAAGTTGATTTACATTTCACTAATAAAGGCTACGGAGAAGACACCCAACATTCTTCGGAGGACGGAAAAGTATATTTAGAAGTTTCTGATGATGCGGATGAGTATATGAAGATATTAGGTTCCTAGCATAACATAACAGGATCCTTACTCTGGGAAGATAGTCCTAGTATGACTGATTTACTAGGCAATAATGCTACTGATATTTAAAATGTGAATGTTTATTTTGTGACGACTGCATGTGAAAATGACTGAACTAATTTTGATGAAATTTGGCTCAAAGTATAGCCTAGTGTAATCTTGATTAACTTGTAGGTATCCTAGATGATTTTTAGATTATTCAATGTTTTGTAGTTTACTGGGACAGTCACTTGTAAAAGTTTAGCTATTATAAAATAATAGTTGATAAATTATGTTTTAACATAATAATATAATAAAATGCTGATATAATATGGAATTTTCCTACAGTGGAAACAGTAATATGTTGATTGTTGGCAATAGATAACTAAGTAATTAATTAATGTTAGCTGGGTCACATTGGAATACTGAATCCTCATTCTGGAAAGACATATTTTTATTCTTAATAACTTTAAAGCAACCTAGTTAGTATTTTTAAATATATTTACTGCTTTTTGTATTCACTCAAGGTTAAGATAAAATAATTTTGTCAAATACTTTTTATTAAAAATAACATTCCAAAATTGTAATTTCTTGATGGTTTCGGTATAATTTTACTTGTAATTTTCATTAGTTAAAGAAAATATTTGTGAATTAACAATAACTAAGCTAGCTAGTTTTAAAATAATAACGCTTTTAGTTGATATTATAATTATAATAATATACTTGATATAATTTATGTTCCTATTTGTACCTAAATAATGACTACTGACTATTTTTGTTATAAACTGTATATTACACTAGCTGTGCTTCAATATCTCAGGCCTTTATGGCCTTATACCTAGGCACGTAATTCGATATAAAATCCCTCGAAAATTAGCCAAAATGCAAAGAGATTTATTCATTTTCGACTGGTTGTTTCAGAGACTAGCATTTTAATACAAACGTTTTTGCTTTACTAATTTAGTATACATTTATGGACTAAGAATTTTTGTTTCTTATCGTTATTGTTTATTTCCATACCTTAGCTATTAAATGTCTATGCATTTGTGTATAAAATGTTAGTATATGTACAATTAATTCATGTTTTGTAAATACATGTTTCTGTTAAATTATGTTATAGCATGCATATTAAGGTTTTATGTACATCGGTTAATAAAATTAAGTGTAATAAATAATGAGTTTAATAAGTACTTTGTTTCATTACCCTAAAGATAAAGGTTTTTTTTTTTTTATTAGCCTACGTCAGATCCCTCTGCTGGGCAAAGGCCTCCCCCTCCGTCCTCCAAACTTGTCTGTCCTTTGCGATTTCTGACCACGTGCGTCCTGCATAACTGACTAGATCATCACACCACCTGCGCCGCGGACGACCTAGGTATTATTTATTTAAATTTATTTTACATCAGAAATTAAACTTAAAATATTTATAATAATTTTTAATCAAATACCTAGGTACTTATACATTTAACATAGGTAGGTATTTGATATTTTAACAGAAACAATTTCATATCTTTTAATTTTTTCCTAAGAACAAAAATACTTAGCAGCTAGTTAAATTCAAATATGTGATGTTTGATGTTGTAGTATCTTTTACCTAAGTTATTTAATTTTGTGTTATGAAGTTCAATTCCCGCGTGTTAGCACTCTCCCCACTGACTCAACCCGCATCTACAAAAATATTTCCTTATGTGTGTGATTTGATAATTTATTCACCGTGCATTAATCACAGAACCATAGTAGGTAACTGGAATATTTAGAGGCAAGTATTGTTAACTATAGCCAATGACTATAGCTAAATAGATATGCCTCGGCCTAGAGGTTCTAAGCGCGACGAGACCTTGGTTTATCGAAATAGAAGAAAAACCCAATAACACCTTGGTCGCCTTGGGTATCGACCCAAGGCGACCAAGGTGTTATTGGGTTTTTCTATGAAATTCCCGTTTCTCAGTAGCAGGTTGTAGTTTGGATTTGTGCCCGGTTGGCAATAGGCTCGCCTCCTATTACATGGGACCTAACCATACCGACGAACTGTGGGTATAAATTGATACACCTCTTCCTAACCCTATGGTAATGTAACTAAATAACCATATTTGCACCATTTAATATCCACAGTAAAAGTCAAATAAACTTTATTTTTAGTTAAATTGTATTTTGAATCGAGAATCGACTAAGAATTTATTTTTTCATATCGTTTACTACCGGACGAGTATTGTCACTTGCCGCGATGCTTGCCGCAAATGACATGACATTGACAAGCCAGCAAGTCGGCGCCTGTCAGTTACTGTACGATGTCGATATTTTCAATTTCAATATTTACCAAAACGTAAAAAGTATTCGAGATTGTAATTCTATTTTATCGGCAACAAAAGCTAATAAAGTTCATTATGACTTTCCTCGAAGACACGTTAATAATTCTAATATCTCAAGTGAGTTGAAATATGTAAACAATGTCGTAGGTTATGTGTTATAAACACATATATATGATGATGTAAAAAACTAAAATAATGATAAAAGTACGATAACATGGATTCCATTTTTTATAATAACAGATTTATTCCGATATATCCTATGATTTTAGTTAGTAATGCATTGTTTTGGTGCAGTAAATTAAATACAAAACCATGAAAAAATTTACAATAACATAGTTTCAGTGCCCTTGATAAGATTTTTTTATGTATTCTTGGCAATGTTATCATGTCATTCTTCTAATATAAAATATTGTAAAAACTCTTTTTAATGGTTGATAATTTCTCTTTCAGACTGTTTTCTTTGTGGGTGGATGGATATTCTTTGTGAAACAACTATTCCGTGATTATGAGGTCCACCATTTACTGGTTCAGCTCATTTTCTCCGTGACTTTTGCATTAAGTTGTACTATGTTTGAGTTGATCATATTTGAAATTATTGGATATCTTGATTCAAGGTGAGAAAGAGTTTTTGATTTATCTATTATAATGAGTAAACATTATTGACTGTAACTACTTGCTATATGTGTTTTGGAATACAATGAAATTTTATAAAATTTTGTTGTATCACAGGTCAAAATTAATGCCATTTGTGATGTTTGATGAACAATGTAACTTGCTAAAATATTTACTTTGACAAGAATAAGATTAGATTTAAAGTATATAACTGTCCCACATATAAGTATTTTAATAATATTTTTTGTATGTAACATTGTTTGTCACACTTTGTTTCTAGCATTTTGTCTTTTTCTTTAATATTTGAACATATTATAATAATGAATGTTTTGTTATTTTCAGTTCCCGCTACTTCCACTGGAACATGGGTCTTTATTCCCTGCTGTTTATGGTCATAGCTCTTATACCATTTTATATAGCTTACTTCTGCATCTGCAATATTAGGTTTGGTAAGTTTTCAGCATATCTTTACTAGTTGACATATTATTATGGAGAAACATTATTTATTTTTCTTTAATTGTATTTTTGGTCTAAAGTGCTAGAAATAATATGATTTATTTAAATTACGAAGATAATGCAAATGAGAGTATACACATTCTAAAGACCTTTTAGCAGTTAATTTTTTTTTTTTTGTATTCAAGCTTTATTTATTTATATTTTTGTTTCAGTTTCACAGAATATGATAAGGCCATTGACAATGTTTGTGTGGTTCATATATTTATACTTCTTCTGGAAGCTTGGAGATCCATTTCCTATATTAAGTCCAAAACAGGTAAGGACAACAAAAACTGAACTGATTTCTTTTATCTATTTTTTGGCAGATTTTTTATTAACAGAACACTGGCCCATTTTAGTATGGTGATAAGGTTTTTTAGAATTAACTTTTTATCTTCAAAAAGAAGAGTTAAATATATGGCAAGCACTAAATAGCTTTACAAATCATTGACTATCATCAATCCCTTTTTTTTACGCCTGGAATTTGTACCCCATAATCAAGATAAAAAATACATCAGATTTTAAGTAACACCCCCACAAAATCACCTGTAAAGACCGCATTCAATTTCGCACAGTAGTTTTTGCGTGATGCGCATACAAGCATACAGACAATCACAAATATTGTCTAGGCCTTTGTGGCTCTTGTAAAGATTCCTCACCCATTTATTTTAATATCCATGCTATGATTTTTATGTACAGATATCAACAAACAATTTAGTTATTTGTATATGGATTTAACCATATTATTTGATTTTGTTTTCAGGGTATATTCTCAATAGAACAAGGTGTATCGCGTATAGGAGTTATCGGCGTTACTGTGATGGCTCTACTCTCTGGGTTTGGTGCTGTTAATTACCCATACACTTCCATGGCTATATTTATAAGGTAATGTTTTTAGTGTAGTTTAAATAACTGGTCTTATATTCAGGTGGTAGTAGTATAGTAACCTTAAATATAATGAAACCTGAGAGAAATGGAAGGAGGGTAGATAGGCCTTTGCCCTGCCATTGGCTTGAAAAGAAAAACATTATTTCGCAGATGTCATGATAATAGCTATAATGATCTGGATGTGGATTTCGTAAGAAAACAAAGTTTTGGAATAAGAAAGGGTAGGCCTTTTCCCAGAAGTGGGATCAATCATGGCTAAAGAAAAATGATCATGGCAAAAAGGTTTCTAACCAATGACTATATGGAGTGATAGGTCTTTTGCCTAAACATTAATTTTATTCCATTATTTATAACTGTGTGGCCGTAAGATTATGTTAAAAAAAACACAGGATTGAACTTTTCATAACATTAAGATTTCCCATGCTGGCAACACTGCATTCAAACGTCAAGAACTAAAATCTAAATACAAACCGCGATAAAATCCGTAAAAGTAGTTTTATTTGAATAGTTTTATGTAACTTTTTTCAGGCCAGTAACACAAGCAGACGTACTATCAATCGAGAAGAAACTCTTACAAACAATGGACATGATACTCGTGAAGAAGAAGAGGATAGCACTAGCGGAAGCCAACAGTGTCGGAGCGAGACAGCAATACATGTTGGACCAGTCGAACATTAAGAATAGGGGCGGGTTCTGGACTAATATATTGTCTAGTGTTGGTAGTATTGCTAATCCGCTGGGACATGGTACTGAGAGTAAGTTAATACATGTTTATGTAAAAAAATAATATAAAAATAAACTAAATAATTTGATGTAGACGCATTGTGGTGAAAAATTATGGACCATAGTAATTTACCGAAAGTTTGCAAAAATATAATGTTTTTTTTAATTAACCTTTTGTGTATTTCCTTGCAATGATTTATGGATCAAGATAAAAAAAGATTTGAAACTAGTTGTCCCCCACGGCTCCGCATGGTATATCAAAAAGTAGCCTAATCTTATTTTTAAGAGCCAAACTTACTCCATACCAAGTTCCATTAAAATCGGTTCAGCGGTTTAGCCGTGAAAGCGTAATAGACAGACATAGTTTTTTTTTCTAATATTAGTAAATATTTTGACCACATATAAATACATAGGTTTATTATAATTTTTCATATGTTAGATTTTCATCACATATAAAATCAAGATATAAATATTTATCAGACCTTCGTTATAACGTTAATTTTTTAATATTAGTATGATTTTTTCATCACAGTGACATAAAGGACCGATATAGCTATACATATTTTTATTGTTATTTTATACCTGAATTGTCCCACTGAAGGGCAAAGGCCTGTCTTTCTTCCTTCCACACGTTTCCATTCTTTTTAAATGTGTGCAGTTCATCCCAAGTTAATATTATATATTTTTTTCTCCCCAGACATAACCCAGCTCCGGCAAGAGATATCAGGTCTAGAGGAGCTATCGCGGCAGCTGTTCTTAGAAGCTCACGACGCGCGCACCATGCGGGAGAAGATAGAGTGGTCGCACACCTTCCAGGGGAAATACTTCAACTGCTTAGGGTACTTCTTCTCGCTGTACTGCGTTTGGAAGATTTTTATTGTGAGTTTTTCTTTATAATTTTTTGAGGATGAGTTTTTTTTTTTGGCGTATAAATTGCGTAAAAATAATATAATACGGGAATTATCGGTATACACTGAGTCAATCGATTAAAAATCATAATATATTTTTTTTTAAGTTTTTGAATAAATTACGAAAATGTGTTAAATCATAATTGTTTCTTGCCCCTTACAATAGTGCAGCCTTATAGCTGGTAAATGGTAACTTATTTCTGATTTTGTTTATTAAATGGAAAAAAATGCAAGTCACCCAAAGTAAGGTTTCTGTCACCAGAATAAAAGATGAGACTTATATGATGTTTTTAACCGCCAAATAATTTACGACTCACAGTTACACTGTTGCCCATTTAATTTGGTTGTTATTCCTTTTCTTACAGTCAACAATAAACATAGTATTCGACCGCGTCGGCAAGAAAGACCCCGTGACCCGTGGCCTAGAGATCGTAGTGCACTGGCTGGGGTGGAACATAGACGTGGCATTCTGGTCGCAGCACGTGTCGTTCATACTCATCGGCTGTATAGTGCTCACCAGCATCAGAGGCCTGTTACTTACACTTACTAAGGTAAAAAGAAATTAAATGATTTTTGTGTTCAGGTAGTTTTTCATCAGTTTTCCTGGTTTCTGTAAACATTAGGTAATGCAGTATTTTTTGATGATTTTTCGATCTCTAACTCTTAATTACCCTTCTTTTTATGATGGTTTTTATTATTTATGTTAGATTTTTTTTAAATATTTTTTATTTGGTATTAGTTTCATGCTATTCTCCAGAGCTTTAGGCACCTATTTTTATCCCCTATAACAATATATTATATGAATGTTATACCTTCACCAAATATCTATGCATATCTACACACATCTAAAACTACCCTCTTTTCTTTCAGTTTTTCTACAAGATCTCCTCATCGAAATCATCAAACATAATAGTTTTAATCCTCGCTCAGATCATGGGTATGTATTTCTGTTCGTCCGTCTTACTGATGCGAATGAATATGCCTTCAGAGTACCGCATTATAATCACGCAGGTGCTAGGCGACTTACAGTTTAACTTCTACCATCGTTGGTTCGACGTTATATTTCTAGTTAGTGCGTTGACTAGTATATTTACTTTGTATTTAGCTCATAAACAACCGTCTGTCAGTTAGGAGATTGATGGCGGTACTGAAACGTCAATGAGACTTGCTGTCTCTCTCGGTTTAAGGTGGAAAGTTGAGATGGATATATATTTATGAGCGTGTGATTGGCGTTTCAGTATTTGGGAGTTTATCGAGTTGATTATATTTGAAACTGGTCATGAATTTATTTAAGCAGTTTTGTTCGTTATCGGGTTTGGAATATAGCTGTATTTTATAATAGTACCTTGCTTAAAAGTGCTATGAGTAATTATAGTTTGAGTTTATAAAGAAAAAATAATGTAATGCAGTATAGGTCGCGTCAGGTAAAAAGAACGCTGGCGGAAGGTGGGGAGGGTACGTTTGCGCATGAGTATACAATTCGGCAGGCGAAGGTCGTCCTACGAACCAATAGCGCACCGGCAAACATGCGGCTCGTGGCCCCCCGCACTTCATACCACCAAACAGACCGATACATCGCGTTCTGCGCATCTTGACAGCTAGCGTTCTTTTTACGTGACGCGACCTATACCAATGAAATACAGACCACTTTAAATTAAAATTGTTATTCAAGACTCAAGCTATCTTAAATGAGGTACTACTATACCAGTGCGAACTTTGCTTAAATATTTTTATGTAGTGTAAATATGTAATGTTAAATGCACTTCTAAGTATCTTTATGTAAACATCGTTGAAGTATATACTTTTCGCCATATTCATTATAAACGTTTTGATATATTAAACCAACATTCACTCTAAACGCGTTGGTTTTCGATAGTTTATAATTTGTGAATGGAAAATCTACGACGTATATTAAAACTTTGTTTCTTATTTGATTGTCATTATCGTAACTATAAGTTATTATATTGTAAAACTAAACCAAAATTCAAAAGTATTTTAATGTTATTTTAAGTATGAATTGTGAAATTGGCTTTTAAAGTTCCATTTATAAATGTGATGCTTCTTAAAAAACTAAGTCTTTGTACATATTTATTATAGTTTTAAATAAGCTTTCTTTCAATCGAAATCATTGAGTCAATGTTGAGAAACTTACCTTTTGTGTCTGAAAGACAGAATACTTGTTTAAATAGTCTATCTAAACTCAAATCAATTTTTGTGACAGGTTGATAGCTTTTTCGGTCAACCTATCACATTATTTGTCATTATATAATGGCCTTTTAGAAAATACAGCACAAGTAAGTCAGCAATGTCAAGTAATATTTTGTAGATAAGGCTAAGGATATCGCACCGGAAAAGATAAAGTTACTTTTGTACATTTTATAAGACCAAACGCACACTAGGGCGGGCTCCAAGCAACGCAAAACCTCAAAAGTAATTCTGGATCAAGTTTCGCGCAGCGGTGCTTTGTGGCCCGCCCAAATGTGCGTATGCCTTAAGAACCATGTTTTCACACCATTGTTACATATATATATTTAAGTATTATTAGTTTTTCTAAGACTGATGAACTTAAAATTAAGGAAAAATAAAACATAAACAAATAAATTAAATAGTTTTATTTAACAATTTTATTTAACTTACATAAACTATATCGAAATAGTTAAAATAGAAAAGTTTACATGGAAAGGCCACCTTAAGTTAAAACTTACTTAAGAAATAGAATCTCTTTTATAATAGAAATCTCGAGAATTTGAACTTTAAGAGACTAATTTATTTAGTAAAGACTCGTTTTATCCACAACCATAATATCTTGAACAATTGAAAAACGGCAGTTTGAAACTCAAGAAAAACACACAAACATAAAAAAATTATAATATCGAATATTTATAACCGATATTAATAATAATTATTTACAAAATCATATTCATACTTCAAACGAGTCTTTACTAAGTCGTGTTCGGATTGGTGTTGTCTTGAGCAATATGTTTGACATTGCTTGAAGCGAGTATAGCTAGAGTTCTCCACTCTTCTCTACTCTTCTCCGTCTATTCTCCCATTAGGTCCTCGTACTGCTTTCTGAAACAGTCTCCTACTGGGAAGAAGTCCCAACATCTTTGTGTGTACATGTTCCATACGTAGGTTTCTTGACCTGGAAAAGAGAAATCGTCATAAGAAACATGTATAGTATAATGTTGTGGTAACTAAAGATCAATATATAATAAAAATATATATAATTATGACTATCGTACATGTTTACAAAAAATAAACACTAAGGTAAATTGTAAAAATCATATCTTGTTTTTTGCTTTGCTATATCATATATATGGCAATAAATGTCATTTTCTTTCCAAAGGTGTTAGGTACGCAATTGGAAAGAAAAATGAGTTTTGAGGGAGATTTTAAACGTAAGATAATAAATATTACTAAGAAATAAATAGTTTATATACCTGTATACTCTGTATCTGGTTTATTAATGAGATGCATAAGGAAGAACATGTAGTTCGCGAGGTTATGCTCTCGCTGCACGTGTGTATCAAACCCGTGCGGCACCTGGAAAATTAAGATAAGTTGTATTATTATTTAAATATGGTAGATAAGCCATTCCTAGTTTGATAGCTACGGAAGAAAAGAACGGGGTGCTACCATTTTTTTGAAATTGCTGATAACTTTAAATACTGCTAAACAGGTCTTATTTTCGATCACTTCACCTTTTAATCAAATAAAAACCGCATCAAAATCGGTCAGACAGAGCAAAACGTCAAACTTTTTGCATTGCAACACCCTTCTTTTTGCATTGTGGTATAAGAAGTCGTCAAAAATATGAATTTATAAGTACCGCAAAATTAACCTTACACGTAATTACAGTTGTTTTTCCTACAACCCGTGTCTATACGTACTTTATCAAAGTAGTCCTGATTGATGTCGTAGACTACCGACTCCAGCTGGTCGTCGCATACTGAACCTTATGTGTACACAATACAGTTGCTTTTCCTATAACTTGTGTTCGTCTATACGTACTTTATCAAAGTAGTCCTTATTGATGTCGTAGACTACCGACTCCAGCTGGTCGTCGCATACTGAACCTTATGTGTACACAATACAGTTGCTTTTCCTATAACTTGTGTTCGTCTATACGTACTTTATCAAAGTAGTCCTTATTGATGTCGTAGACTACCGACTCCAGCTGGTCGTCGCATACTGAACCTTATGTGTACACAATACAGTTGCTTTTCCTATAACTTGTGTTCGTCTATACGTACTTTATCAAAGTAGTCCTTATTGATGTCGTAGACTACCGACTCCAGCTGGTCGTCGCATACTGAACCTTATGTGTACACAATACAGTTGCTTTTCCTATAACTTGTGTTTGTCTATACGTACTTTATCAAAGTAGTCCTTATTGATGCCGCAGATGAAGCAGTTGGACTCCATGTCCTCCTTCACAGACTCCAACTGGTCACGGAGCTCTCCGAACGCGTCGATGATCAAACCTGAAATACAAACAAGTATTACAATTAGAAATATTGGAAATTATCATTAAAAATGAATTTACACAGGCACGAATGCGGATCGTAAGTGTGAATTATTGGATGAAATAAAAGCTTATTGGACTGGATACGTTTAGTCTTAATTCCTTACTCATTTATGTAATTTTTAAATACGTCTATAATATAAAAAAAAAAACGTGGATTGTTATTTCCACAAGTCAACAATAGTTGTCTTTAAAACTGGAAATAGTAATTTTGTTTTGTATTTTAAATTCTCATTTGGGGTTCCCAACAAACTCCTTCGTGGAAGTCAGACAGACAGTTGTTCTAAATAATACAGTATTCTGAATCTGGTAAGAATGGAAGCCGACCAACATATCTTGGCAGAAGGCTGAGGAGAATAAGGAAGAACACACAGACTCACCCTGCAGGATAGCTAGCAGGATGACGATGATGAAGAAGAAGAAGGAGATGTCGAATATGATGCGGTAGACCTCGCTGTCGTCGCCGTCGGGCGGTTCCAACTCGTCTCCGATACCACCACCGGCACGCACGCCCTTGTATAAGTTGAATACGAAGCACTGGAAACAGAAAAATGGTACTTAAGTACAAGGCATACATTTGGTAAACAAGGAGGAGAATTCCCAATACAATTCACTTACTCAAATCACTCCGATATGTTTAACAGACACATGGTAATAAGAAGAAAATAGAAATTAAACTAAAGGTTCTTGTTAAAGGAGCTCAGTGTCATTGAGTACTGAACATTAAAATAGGCGTATTTCATCGTCACCGTCAACATATTTTTTTAGGCAACACTATTATGTGAAATAGTTTAAACCCGATCCCTAAAATCATAATAATGCCAGCCTGTAATTGGCTCACTGCTGGGCAAATACCTCTTCACATATAGGAAAGGAACGAGCGTTGATCACAACGCTCGCGTATTGCAAGACAGAGCTTGAATATTTAAGACAATTTATTTTTGGAATCCACAAATTTTTCTTCCATTATTTTTATTATAAAACACAACTATAAAAGGTTAAAAAAAACTTGTTAAAAACACCATACTATTGAAAAAAGTCTAGAAAACCTGCAACCAGGTCATTAACTACCCTCTTTATATTAGTGTCCTTACCGTGAGCATGTCATGGCAGTTCCTGTTGACCTCGTCGTCCTCCTCTTGCACGTAGAACTTGCGGAAGAAGTTGAAGGCGATCACCGTGTAGATGTACACGATGATGGTGAGCAGCATCACTGTTAATACCAGCTGGAAATATAAGAAAAATTGTAAGAAAAACCTGTAATTTAGATAAACGTACAGTCGATTTAAGAGTCTCATCTTTTTGACGTCGGTTGACAAATTAACGACCTTCTTGGTGGACAAGTGTGCGGCCGATGTAACTTGGCACGTCTTGAAAGATCTACAATATATCGCCGTCCCTGTCACACACACACTGTTCATGTATATTGCATCTCGCTAGAAATACGTTTTATCTCTTTCTTGACGCGCCAAGTTGTAATGATCGTACTATACACATCGATTCGCTAGGTCTTAGGTTTTGCGATCCCCGGTATGGTCTATGTAGACAATCCAATTTTATGATGTTGGCCACATTTATATAATATAGCAACATACAAACAAAGTCTTGAAATAAGATTTTTTTAACCGAAAGTGAATATCTTCTGGACAGATATAACCTTCCAGTAAAACCCTACATATAAGTCATTGACCCATATCGATAAAATGGCTGCTTAATTCTAGACTACAATTTAATTATATGTGTTTGTAGATTCTATACAATCTAATACCTAAAATAATTCAATAAACATACTATTTTGTTTACTTATTTTAGATCTACAAGCTAAAACAAACATACATTCACCAAACAATCCTTTATAAATATTAAAAGTATCAACATACCTGCTTTCCATTATGAGTTACAGACTGCAGAATAGTCCTGAGCGTTTTGAAGCCGACAGCGACATCTAGCAGATGGGCGGCGAAGAAGAAGTTGTTGAAGTTGCCCATCACGGAGAAGGAGAAGTACCATAGAGAGTAGAGGAACGAGTTGTCTGTGATCGTCACGCCCGCCTTCCAGACCTGGTAGCGCCAGTCGATGTTTATGATGCTGTGGGAAGAAAAGATAAAATATAAAAAAATATGTAATATATTATGTTTTTTTCTTTTTTTGAAATTTGATATAAGTTGTAGGTCGATAAATGCATTTTTTGGAAGATACATTTCCTGGAGTTTGAAAACATTATTTCAGAATACTAATGTAAATAACGTTTTGTAACTATAGCATAAAAAGGCCCTATGCATCATGGATTACATTAGTTGAGTCAGTTATTTTTTAGTCTATAAAGTAGATGTCTAGTATATTTTCTTTACTTCTTGTTTTTATATAATGTGTAATTCATAACCACGTCTCTCATTAAAATATATAATATATTCTGTAGTTTAGCTGTAAGATGATGCCCTATGTACTTATAAAAATTGGTAAATATGTGAAAGGCAATGTTTTACATGGGTAAAACAATGTTTAGATAACTCAAACATTTTCTTATTCTACAGACCGGAGTCAGTCTAAAGCGACCTTTATTTACACTACCACAAAGTTGACATTAGTCTGAATGTTACATACTAGTGTACGAGTCCCTTGCTGCCTTCATCCTCCTGTGCTGAGAAGGAAGTTTTCTCCATGCCGAGCATGTTGGAGATGGAGTCGAAGTCGTAGGTCTCCGAGTATTTAGCGCGGACCTTCTTCTTCACAAACTTGTCCCAGTAGTTTACGGGAAACGATCTGGAAGAAATTGATATTTATATTAAAAATATTGATAAAAGGCAAAGTAATATAGGTTTGATACATGCAATATTTTTTGAAGGGCACATACAGTTTGAAAACTCCGGTAACTCAATCTTTACAATCGCGCTAGAGGAAGAGCGCCAGCTAGATGGGTGGACCAACTCAAGGAGGTGACTGGAGGCCAGATACAGGGAGCGGTACATATGGCGCAGAACCGGACCGAATGGAGAAGATTGACATACAGTCACGATCCTCAGCATTGAGGGAACGACCAGAAAGAAGAAGATACAAGGTGTTACCGAAAGGGTATGTCTATCCAAGAGGAGTGAAGAAGACATCTGTCATAGACCCAGTTTACAAAGTTTCAGGTTCAATTGTTGTAATTATAATAATTTATTTATGAGAAAAACTAAAACCGAATTTTCTCAATTTAAAAAATCAGAGCACTGAAGCGATCTCATCATCTCCCTGCCCTGTTCCCAATTATTTGGGGTCGTCGCAATGCGTATTCAGCTTCCGTTCATCTCTACAACTTGTCATCTCAGCACTGAAGCGATCTATCGCTACCATAATAAGACCTTTGCAGTTTCGATACGCTATACCCTTTCAGTTACACCTGTATAACCCGAGAGGAAATTTTAATAACTTAGCCTAAAAATAGTTAACTTACTTGGCAGATATGACTAGTTTATCCCAGTGACTCTTGAAGTCGTCGTCTTCCGGCTGCTCAGCGATGTACAGGCCGTCGAACTCCAGTTTACGAGCGATCTCCTTTTCACGCTTGAAGATAGCTAGAGGCACCTGTAATACATTATATCATAATTATAATATCCTGGGATAACTCAGACAAGGTCATCTTGTCCCAAACTAGGGAGAGCTTGTGGTATGGTTACCAGATAACTGATAAATCAATTTATATAAATACATACATATTATAGACAAATTAGGGCCAGAAGCAGAATCATGATCATCACATATAGATTTTTCGTGGGTGGGAATCAAACCCACAACCTCTGGTTCAGCAATGAGGGGCACTAACCACTAGACCAACAGTACAATTGGTACAATTATTTTGATCCATTATGCATTACTCATCTAAATCTCCGTGTGTTATTCAAGTGTCCCGTGACTTCAATAACACGAATACTCAATTCTACTCTGATCCCCTTAACCAATCTCTTCGTATTTTAATTACCAACACTTCGGTATTTAGAGAGATGGTAATACCCGATGAGTATAGCGAGTGAGACGACAGAGTGCATTGCGGCAGCGACTTTGATCACGTGCTCCATGTAGAAGAAGTCTTCGTCTATATGTACTACTTCTAGAATTACCGGCACTTCAGTATTTACCTTGAGATGGTAATTTTATTTTATTTTATTTTATTTTATTCAATAGGTACAGATACAGATTACAGATTAACATAGTACAAAAAAGATCTTAACTGCTGACTGTAAGTAAACCTGAAATCCAGTTACAACTGTACACAACATTTAAATTATACACTTAATTTGTTACCGAGATTAAGATTCAATGAAAGTGGTTTAAAGTTAGATAATGCAAAAACAAGCAAAATAAAAAGAAAACACAACTTTAACAATTTGGTAGGTCTCTAGATTTGTTTGAAATGGCACAAGAAAAATTTGAATGCATTAAATGTATCATGGAAAATATCCGTTTGCGAGCAAATAGCATTATAGTTAATACCCGATGAGTATAGCGAGTGAGACGACAGAGTGCATTGCGGCAGCGACTTTGATCACGTGCTCCATGTAGAAGAAGTCTTCGTCTATATGTACTACTTCTAGAATTACCGACACTTCAGTATTTACCTTGAGATGGTAATACCCGATGAGTATAGCGAGTGAGACGACAGAGTGCATTGCGGCGGCGACTTTGATCACGTGCTCCATGAAGAAGAAGTCTTCGTCTATATGTACTACTTCTAGAATTACCGACACTTCAGTATTTACCTTGAGATGGTAATACCCGATGAGTATAGCGAGTGAGACGACAGAGTGCATTGCGGCGGCGACTTTGATCACGTGCTCCATGTAGAAGAAGTCTTCGTCTATATGTACTACTTCTAGAATTACCGACACTTCAGTATTTACCTTGAGATGGTAATACCCGATGAGTATAGCGAGTGAGACGACAGAGTGCATTGCGGCGGCGACTTTGATCACGTGCTCCATGTAGAAGAAGTCTTCGTCTATATGTACTACTTCTAGAATTACCGACACTTCAGTATTTACCTTGAGATGGTAATACCCGATGAGTATAGCGAGTGAGACGACAGAGTGCATTGCGGCGGCGACTTTGATCACGTGCTCCATGTAGAAGAAGTCTTCGTCTATATGTACTACTTCTATTGCATCGTCGTCTTCACCGGATTCTCCGCTACCACCTGTTACAAAATATCGTATAATAAATGAATAATTTTATTTTATGAGGTAATCAGTCTTTCGGACCCAGGCTAGTTCCAAAGTGACTGAAACTGACATTCAATGAAGGATTCCTTCAGAAGGAATACAACGTAAGAAAACCTGGTTTCTAAAATGCAATCTGAAATGATTTTCCTGCACGTTACCAATTTTTATTTCAAGAGGTTATCGTTGAGCGATCATCGAGCGACCCAACCCTATTATAAGGGTTTAAGTAATATTTTGAAAACCATTTACTACAGATAATGTAATAACATTTTATACTATTTCGTACTAATACCACTAGATCACACAAGTCAATAAACATAAAACGAGCTCGCAAATAAATCCATCATTCATCAGTCACTGGTGACCGACCATAACCAAGATATAAATTAATGGAAACTATAAGTACCATCTCCACTGCCAGATCCAGAGCCGGAGCCAGAGCCTCCGATGATGTCAGCAAGACCAGACCCTTCAGCACCTTCCACTTCCAACGTTGAAACCTGTAAAATACAAGATACATTTTTTATGTTCTTCGGTTTAATTCAAGTTTGACAAGGATTAGGACAGCTTCGATTCAATGACAATGCCTCAAAATATCTAACACTGCGTGTTTTCTCAGTGTTTCGACCCGTGGATTTTGCTAGTATTGAAATCCCGGGTTCGATCCCCAAAAGGTCCAATGTAGCAAACCCCTTTTCTATTTTGCTGTGGGTTTGATCATGATACGTCCCATTGGCTCTATAATTTAATGACTCGCATACTTTAGCTATTTATTTTCATCACAATTTACTTATTATCTTAATATAAATACGTAGTAGATGAATTTTATTTCTTAATTGTTCTTACTAACCTTATAGAACAGCAGCACGAAGTTGATACAGAAAGCGAGGACAAGCGCGACGTACTTCAGGTTGTAGAAGTTTCGCGCCAAGAAGGACACAGCACGGCGCGTGTACTGCGAGAGGTCCACTTGTGATAACGCTGAGGGAGCTGGGCCTTGTACCGCCTAAAGAGATATAATAACAGGTATAAATATTTATTTGTTATATATGCAGTACGAATAGTTGTTAAAAAAACAGTTGAAGATTGATATTTAAATAGGTAGTAACATTGAAAATAGCACCATCTATCGGTGGTTCTACAGAACTAAAGTAATTTAAACGGAATATACCTCACAGGAATCCTTACCTTAGAAGAAGTGCGAAAAACTATTTATTTATGTGTTTTACAGAAGAAAAGGAAAGAATATCGCTATTAAATATATTACCTTTTTCGGTCTTAAAAAATCTTTTGAGCGTCCAAGCTGCGTTAAATGGTAGAAATGTATGAATTGAATGTTATAGAAGCATGATAGTCTAATGACTCTGTCTATCTTTGTACCTACCTGTCATTAATATTTGTTATTTATCTACTTAAATAATATGAATGCTTCAATGCATGACATTAATTCATGTGCCTGATGAAATGAAATGATGTCAGCTGAGTTTTAAGCCAACTAAATGATATAACTATGTTTCTTACTTTCAGATAGCTATTTAATAGGCCTACGATTTAGTCAAAATTAACAGCAATGGCCTATGGAAAATATGACAAATTACAAAAATGTTTAACTCCTTGTTATCAAGTGTTATATACTTGTAAAGTTCTATTTCTATATTACGAGTAGCTACCTACAGTGCATATATTATGTAGGATATCTTACCTTCTTGCTCTCAGCTTCGATAGCGGACATGGCAGCTTGCTGCGCGGCCTGCGCTTCCATCCTCTCTTGTGCTTGTTTCTTTGCTTGTTCGCCTCTGTTTAAACAAAAGTTATTGACATCATTCCTTAAGGCAACTGACGAATGAGCAAGGAAAATATCGGAGGAAACCTGTATTTCAGATATTGAGATCTGAAATCGTTAACCTGCATTGAGCAAGTGTGGTGATCAATGCTCGTTCCTTCTCTATATGGGAAGAGGACCGTGCCCATTAATTGGAGATTTGAAGCCAGGTATTATTATTTTTTATTTCAATTTACTCACAGTGGGACTAGATGTAGAAGACGTAAGACCGAATGCTACAGCATAAGAACTTTTGGGGGAATAAAAATTCCACTAGGATCGATAGTCTCGACTAAGGTATATCTGTCAGTTGCATCCAATCATAGGCCAGTAGCTTGTCTGTCATTGATGGAGAAAGACGAAGAATGACGAGATATTCACCAGATGCAACGCTAGCGACATAGTTGCATGCAGCTGATGATAATTTTGTGTGTTAAATAAAGCCAATTTCTTTTAAGGGCTTTTTCCATAGTTCCCTTGTTTAATTCTCCGGGCTGGAGTAGGCATATAACATGAGGTATCTTACCCCAGCAGGTCTATTAGAGAAGGCGGCCTCTGTTCCTCGGAGTGGTCGGCGTTCTCGTCGGGGGACACCTCCGCCTCCTCGCCGGAGGACGGCGTCGATGTGCTAGGCGACTCGTGCGGCTTTACTTGTATCCTGAAAATAATTTTCAATGTATTTATCTAAAAATCTAGATACTAAATGGAATAAAAATTCTATATCTTGAACTAGCTTATAACCTAATGTAGCTATTTTTCAAATAAATCACGTGATTTATTAAGCCGTTTTGTATACCCTATCCGACCTCCATAACCCGTTTTACTGGTCCCATGGTGAGACTGGTTGTCAGAATTAAAATGACTCAACGACCACCAAAGGGAAACATTCGGGGCCAACTGGCGTAACGTGTTTTTGTTTGGCACCCATTCACGTAGCAACTGCGGCTTACTCTCCATTATCGGTCAAACCTTACGACTTACACCTCGGTATTCTATATCCCCATTCTCAATTTAGTACATCCTATTTCGAGAAATATTTTTCTATATTTCTATTAATTTTGTATGAAAGTAATACGCACTGTCCATTGTCTTCCTTCGTGATATCCAGTCCGAAAGCGGAGACCTGCATCTGCCCCGTGTCATCCGCCGCCGGCAACGCTGGTAGATGCCGCGAACCTGGTGTTAGTGGTACTATTATATAACAGCACTTAGATTTGATCATCCAAAAGATTTATTCCTTTTTTAGTGCCTACGTGGACCCACTAAATACTAAAAACATCTATCATTTATTTAAAATGAAATAAAGAAGGACTAAGCCCTCTTACGCACTTGCGGTTAACCGCAGGGAAGCTAGCCGCGCGGTTAGCCGTATTTCCAGTTTATTATGCAACCGCTTGTGATTGTACGCACTTAACCGCCAAGCGGTTGCATATTAAACTAGACCGCGCGGCTAGCCGCCCCCGCGGTTAACCGCAAGTGCGTAAGAGGGCTAAAAGTTATTCTTTTTGCATTATGTCTCGTTTTATTTGGGGTCGATGCAAAATGATTTTCTTTTGATTTTTACTTAGCTACATTCACATTTCGTCCATATTATCCCTCACCAAATCAGCGATGCTTTGTTTTTTTAATGTTCGGTGGTTCGATACAAAAAATGCATCGTGTAATTTAAGTTATGATAACAAGTGTTTTACTGAGTATAACTACTATCACGCAGTATATATTTATATTAAATTGAATCGATCTTGATAAATTTCGGCAATGATATTACAGTCTAAACGTTTATTCCAAAGAAAAAAATATTTTTATTTTATAAATAATTAAATTAGTATTAAATATACGACATCGAATGTTTAACAACACAACTTTTAGTTAAAGACATTTATCAAGCATTACATTTCTTTTCCTTTATTTATACAGTCCCTTACTTTTGTATTTTCAGAGAAAATTTGTCCAATTTATACAAAAGTATTATAAGGCATGAAAAGGGGCGGTAAATAATATTAAAAATAAATAAATTGGGAAAATTTGATTGATCTTAAATTTCTTTATGAAAGTACAATAAATATATAGATTATTTCAAGCACTTTCGTATAAAGTAAAGGAATTTTTAATTTTAGTTATATTATAAACTGTGTTGTCAAATAATACTTATGTAAAAATCGTACTTTAATTTCCCACCATTAGCTTACCTGTTACCCAAAAGCAGATTTGTTACACCATCGAATGTTATAATTAATACAATTAATGCCAATAATTAATTAACGAACGATAATTTTGAAACAATTAGGTGTTATTAATAAACCTGCGTTTGGCGATTATGTGTTCTTGTTGTTGTTGCGTTTGGTCACTGTGTGGCGCCACTCTCTATTCTTGGAATGTACACCACTATAATTTTATGAACTGGTAGTGTTGGATTCAAAGTTAATGGCGGCTCTGTAGTTAGCTACACGCTGCGCAGTACCTCGCCCCGCACCCCCGCTGGCACATAAGTTTGTTACTGCGCAGCGACTCGTCCGTGTTCAGACCCGCCATTAAGTTTGCCATTAAGTAGAACATAACTATACCAAAATATGCTTGTGATAAAGTACAAAAAAAACTTTAGTATGGAATGTATTGCGTTATAATTATTAAATATCTTTTGAATACAAAAATATTTTCACTAAAATGTATAGCTACTACAAAACTACAAAGCAGTTTAAATTGAAAATGTGAATATTATTACATGTAATTTTATTATATTAGTCACCTAGAACTTTAAACTAAAAACTCGAATGATATCTTTCATTTCTCGAATGACAATTTAATATATCTATCCACTTTCCCTGTAATATTATCTCTTTGCATACATCTCTCACCAAGTACTGTCCCTAAATCTCTAATTAAGAAGAAATTTAGAAACTTTGTCCAGAGAGGCGACACCTTCTTAAAACTTCCACCTCCTAAAAACACTATTTGATCTACCTACATTACCTGTCTCTTTCCCCCCAGTGACCAAACGCGCGCGTGCAAGCGGCACACGTATATACCTGTGGGCTCCTTACTTTGAGTGGCTAGCAACCTGTGCCTTAACTGACCGATTTTCTCTTCCTCTGACGGCTCTGCGGGCGGCTCCTCGACTTGCGGTCCCCGCATCAAGCCCAGAAGGACGCCGAATATGTACCTGTACAGTGGTTGGTATTTATTTTTATGAGGCAGAAGATTTTGGTGGGACATTTTGAATTTAAAACTCATCTTTTATCAAGGCAAGGCAATCATTACTATACCTATTCGCACTTCAAGAGCAGAAATAAGTAGAGTGAAGAAAAGTTGATTGAATGGAAGATTATTTCTTTTCTGAATACTAGAGAAAATACAATTGAAATAAAATATATATTAATATGTAGCTTTTTAAGGTAATTGGTTAATTCCAATCTAAAATATTAATTTTAAATTTTGATATGGATTTATTGTTTTAATCCCATAATTACAAAAATCCCCTTTTCTTTTAATAATGAGTTTTAAATTCTAATATCCCATCGTTTTGTGCTGTAACACGTAGCTAGTGCTAAGATTTTAGAACTAGTATATTTATAAGTTGGTGTTATCGCAGAAGAGTTCTAAGCGATAGTTATAGTGCTATAGTTTTTTCTACAACAACACAGAATAGGTATATAGTTATACCTACTTAATAGCTTAAACATGTAAGAACTATTTGTTTTAACATTTATTTATTTAGAAATATCAGTGCTAAAGCTTCTACTACTCAGAATGTGCTCTAAAACACATACATTTTTAATATCTAAACATTGATCTTTCAGTATTTGCCATTGCCCTGCAGTGGGACAGTTATAGGCTGGTATTGTTAACCTATTTCGTTCTGATCATGCTATTTACTATTGTATATCTACAATTTACAGACTATTTGGTAAAAAGGTGTATAAATTTAGCAAATACCGATATTTAAACAAATGCGCTAGGTTCACTAGTCTAGAATGTGGTCTATTGCCAGATGCAAATAGTCGAAAATTGTAAGTAAAGCCTCATTATTAAATTATATTATAGGAAGAACAGAATAGACCGAGTAACTTGGTCTATAATTGAGTATGGAAAGGAATACGGAATTTGCTAAATTAATATAGCTTTTTTAAACCTAATTGTAAATTTAAATGTGTGAAACAAATGTGAAGAAAATTAAAAAGCTAAATGTGGATGAAAACATCAAACGGTGTATTTACAAGGTTATAGTTATTATATTAACTTGTGACTATTATTACTATATTTAGTTTCTTTTTAAGTTCGAGTATGCTAGTGTAATTTTCATGAAGGCCAGGACTTTCGTTCTTATTGGTCCAATTTAAAATATCACAAGTTATTAAAATAACGTATACTTAGAACATAAACTAAGAAACGGCAAATAAGTCTCAAAAGTTCACAATTATTTATATCACTCAATAAAATATAATTATCTAATTTAATATTATTTATAGATATTCAATTTTTTATTATAATATAAAAGAACAAATTTGCCGCCTTATCATGTCCAAAACACAATCAAAATAGTGAGGCATTTACCAATGACTGTGCATCAAACGTAGCGTGGAACATAAACGATCCAGTCACTCATGACGCCCGAAAATCAACCGTATCACACACAAAATAAGGTCCAAACTCACCTAACAACTACAAGAACTCCGTATCCCAAATAATAGAATAGATAGAAGAACATTTTGAAGAAGCCGACAGCGAGTTCTGCTGGTGGCATTTGTTGCATGTCTGCGATTTTCGCCTTTATGTTTGATGGGGATAAGGATGAGAATGCCGTGGATATTCCGTCTTTGACTGATTGGAGACCTCGACGGAATGGATCTTTGCCGGCTCTGAAAAAAATAATATTAAAAATTCATCTTACTTTTTTATATAACGGTTTTTGACTGATTTTTAAAAAGTCTACATTTAAATTAATTATTTAATTCTATTGACAGAGCAGTAAATGTCAGCCCAAGGCACTTGTCCCACTGAATGAGAAAAAACGATTAACTATCGACTATTTTCTTATGTTTTTGTATGGTATGATGTAGATCTCATGTAAAGAAAAGGTACAAATACATTAATCTGTCTACACTGCCAGTGAGAAATAAAAAAGAAAATCTTACAGCCGCAAAAGAGCCATGTAAAGTAAGATTTCGTCAAGCGTTCAAAACAATGAAATTAACTTTTACAACTTTACTTAGTCGACTTTCCAAAAGTGTTTTTCTTAAGAGGAACCACATACTTAAGGCGATAAATAAATGATAAAAGTCTCACCTCTCATCATCATCATCTCCCATGTACATGTAACTGGCCTCCCTGTTCTTGGGCCCTCCGGCCGACTCCTCCGACGCCGCCATTAAACCCGACGCGTGCGTCATTTCAAAGATGGCGTCCTCGCAGAAGTTCACGAACGCTTCCAGTTTCTCTTTATCACCGCCCTCTGTTACTATGCTGTAGAAGAACGCGCGTTTTGATTCCTGGGGAAGAAAGAATAATAGGTAAGTGTAATAACAGGTGCATGGTAAACATATAGTAAACATATAGAACATGATTTGATATAAAGAATATGGCCTAAAGGACTTATTGCCTCGTTAGAGGACTTATTAGACCAATTGTTCCTATCGTAAATATGTAATTGCTCTTATAGGTTTAAGTATCCTATTTTCTACTGCTTCTTATGTTATTTCAGTTCATATTTCAGATTCAACAATGTTGGGGTCGGCTTTCAGCCTTACCGGATTCACCTGAATACCATATTTTACAAGAAGCAACTACTTATATGATTTCCACAATCCATTGTACTGTAATTACTAGTTGTAATAAATTAGCATAAACGTGGACTACATATATTATTTTGAACAGTTGGCCTGTTGCTCTACTTGTCATTGACTGGCTACTAGTCCGAAGGGTACGTTTATTACTTGACTGGTTATCACAGTACAAGCTCTGCCTACTTTGGGATCAGATGTCCAGTATTTTCATTACGAAATGTTTTTTTTTAAATCGTCATCCAATGTTACCTTGATCTGCGGCTTCTCCCACTGTTCGATGTTGGACTCCTTGATCTCGAAGTAGACTCTCTCTATCCGCTTGGAGCCGCCCATGATCTCGATGCGGCCGAGGAAAGGCTCGAAGTAGTTCAGCACAGAGCCAGCCGTCTCCAGGAAACGGGCCAGTCTGGGAAATATTTAAAGTTAAATAAGATATATAAAGAAGAAGAATATTTCTTATTCCTTGGAGACCTGCTATCTCCTTTACGTGGATACAGGAAATGTTTTTTTTTTCTAAGAAAGGAATTGAAAGGTACAAGCAAAAATTCTTATTTCTTTTATTTCAAGTATACCTCAAAATTCAGAAATAGTTGAAAGTTTACTTACGATACGAAATAAGACGTGAAATTATTATTAACATGGTCTGTAATATAAAACATAAATACACTTGATTGTAGAAAAAAGCCGACTTCAATGAAACTTATATAGAACCTACGTCTGCGGTATCGATTTCAATAAAAAAATAAAATCGATCCAAAATTGAAGAGGCTTTTGCGTATGAACTCAAAAAGCTCCTCCCCTTTTAAAGTCGGTTTTTATTATTATTATATTTATTTTCAGTCATTGTCGTCCCACTGCAGGGCCTCCCTTTCTTTCTTCCAATTCTCCCGGGCTTGAGCTATTGTGTTCCATAATGTTCAAAAGGAGTCATGTTCGTCCCGCCATCTCCTTCTAGGCCAGCCACGAGGTCTTTGATGTTTTGTGGAAGTCGGTTAAAAATAGAAATACTAACGAAAATGATATTAATATTTATTAGTTCCTACATATTTGAAAACTGACCTCGGTTCATTAGGCATATGCTCGGACAGGTTGGTGAGCAACACAGCGAGGTTGAAGCCGATCTCCTTGGCGGGCTCGTGGAAGCGGTCGCAGAAGCCGACGTAGTCCAGCTTGCCGTCGTGGTTATATACACAATACATTATATAATCTCACCTCGGTTCATTAGGCATATGCTCGGACAGGTTGGTGAGCAACACAGCGAGGTTGAAGCCGATCTCCTTGGCGGGCTCGTGGAAGCGGTCGCAGAAGCCGACGTAGTCCAGCTTGCCGTCGTGGTTCGTCTCACAGCACGCGAGCAGGAACTCTATCTCTTCGCTGTGGAGAAAGAGAGAATATAATGTATGTGTTTGGTTTTGTTGATGACTTTTACTAGACATTAGTAAAATGTCTTCTTTGAGAAAAAGGGATGTTGATAAAAAAAAACTGAACAAGATTTTATAGGGACTGAACTAGTGGAATAAAATTGTTCAGTAAACAGAAGTAAAACATGGTAACATAATAATAAGAAATGTTTAAAACATCAAAGTAATGACGTATTTTTTCCCACTATTTTAGTACACAACGTTTTTCGTAAAATATTTTATAAATAAATCAATCTTAATCGAACATATTCGCAGCCAAATTAAATTCCAAAGAACTAAACAAATAAGATTTCCAGGAACATAAACTGTTATGCTTATACAAAAGTTTCAGTTAAATCTACTTCAGAATTCAAACGACATTTTTAACAGTCAGTCTAAATTGAATTTTATTCACACTACGGTAAAGTTGAGTGTCGTTTAATCTTAAGACCAACTGGAACTAAAATTCAATTCACTACTCACGGCGTATAACTCTTCTGTTGTTCCATCTTCTCCTTAAAGTCTTTGGGTAGCACCCATCCATCATTGTTGGCGTCGATCTCCTGGAAGCTGGCGGACGAGGTCAGGTCCTTCAGCTTCAGGAACATGTCGAAGTACTTGAGGATCAGCTCCACATTGGAGGCGGACTCCACGAGGGTGTCCACCATCTGCTTACCGATTGTACCTGGGGTAAAAAATGGAATAGAATATTTATTGGTTCAAATAGTACAACACCATCCTTACAGGCAAATACCCAATGCGACAATATTTTTTTTTGAATACTATGAAAGTTATTTAGTCAAAATATAATAATATGTGGGTTTGGTTAGTCCGATTTATGTTAGCCTTTGCTTTGGTGAATTAAAAAAAATATCGAATATATAGTTTTTTTTGGGGGGATTTCCTACAGTAAAGTTGGTAAAGCAGTATATGGAATTATTGGAATTTTATATTATAAGTTAAAGTTAGGTTCTCAGAATTTTTTCATCAGCAGAACAGATACCTTAGTCGAATATGTAAAAATAAAATTGATTTATTCGGTAAACATACGGAAATTCAAAGCAACATCTCAATAGTCATCTCATAAGTTTAACTACTCCGCGAAATCTTTCCTCTAACTACAAAAAACAAACAAACAAAAAATAATTAAAAGAAAAGCTTATATCAAGAGGAACAGTATTTCCCCATGGAAAAAGAAAAGTATGCAGTGTTAACTGTCTACTTTTTTTCTCAATTCCTTTTGATTCTTGGAGTGCCACTAAAAATTTATTTTTTTACATTATCTTACCGTTAACAACGTTTCCTTCCAACATGGACAGCATCATGGTGATCATGTCTTTCTGCAGGTTGAGCAGTTCCTTCAGCAGGTCCACCTGCGACGAGTGCTTGGACAGCTTGTCCTGCATGTGCGAGAACAGGAACAGGAAACCGCCGACCGCGTCCCATAATCTGGAGGAATAATAGTAAGTAAATTATCCCACAGTGAGTTGAACGACCCCATTTTCTCCTTTTAAAATTTCGCTTAATGGCTGAAGGACACTACTACTTTTTATATGTATCTAGTTCGTCCCCCTCTCTCTCTATACGTGGGAATAAAAATAAAATACCTATAGCTATTTTATAAAAAGTTGAGTATTGTTCTTCCAAAATTCTAGGAATACAACACTTTTTGTATGCCAGCTGAGTATTTATTTTTTTAAATTGCTAATATATATTCTGTCGTATACATATAATATGTTAATTAAAAAATGGTTCTGTATTTTTACAACATATTTTTTACTACTAACAAAATGATTTATGTTGTAAAAAAAAACAAACACTACAGAAACAAATCAGGTAAAATCGTAGGACACTGGTAGCTTACCTATGGAGTCCTGATTAATAAAAACCTGCTAATAAACTTGAAAATTAAGTTTACCTTGAATGTGCCAACGCCTGTTGGTTCTGAGTACAGGGTCCCTGAATGACTTCAGTGAGCGTGTTGAACACTTGTGACGCCACGCCGATGGCCTTGAAGAAGTTAGCCTTACCCGCGGGGTCGATCAGTTCCTAAGGATTGAGGAAGTTTAAATTGAAAGTCAAAAGGTTCAATCATTTATCAGAAGAGACATCGATAGGTAAAACTTTTTGAGGAGAGATTGAACACTGAAAGACGTTGAACCATCAAGGCATTGAATCAAGGCCAATATTTAGTGGTTTAAGTTACCTTGCTAGAGTAATGCCAGTAGAAGTCCATGATGGACTCCTGCAGCCGCAGCAGGTAGTCCACAGTGCAGATGACCACGTTCACTGTGGTCGTGTTA
Organism: Autographa gamma; assembly: GCA_905146925.1. Classification (NCBI taxonomy): domain Eukaryota; kingdom Metazoa; phylum Arthropoda; class Insecta; order Lepidoptera; family Noctuidae; genus Autographa; species Autographa gamma. The sequence goes on from LR989875.1 coordinate 3,304,542, forward strand.
CCCGCCTGAGTACGGAGGTAGTTCTGCCAGTCTGGGGGTAAATAGTTAGGTGAATAACCATTCTAGATGCGTTTATTGCTTGAATGATTACTATATATCTATTAATTAACGTTCAATGGGATCTTCTTCTATTGTGTATCTTCTTTCCGGGATATTACTGAATTTTTAACGAACATTTAAATGCTTTGATTTGTTTTTGTTGGTTTACCAGAGATTCTGATAGTTTACATTAAAAAATAGTTGTTAATAGTTGATGCTGCAAACGGGTGTTTTTTCAGATGTTAATTGCCTCTGTCTTGGTCCCTATGACAGTATAAATTTCTAATAATCGTTATCAAGTAATTAATAATAGTTTGTCTATATACTGACCCAAGTTGTGTCCTTCACAGGTGAGCTGTATGAACCTGAAGAGCGCGCAGGTGAACTCCGCGTCGTGCATGTTCTTCTCGCCCGCCGCGCCTTCCAAACCCACTCCAAGACCTGATGTAGAAGATAACATAAATATAGTAACGTGCAACATATAAGTATGGTAGGCATTTATCACTTCGAAGAAAATTAATACATAGTTTACACAGTGTTCATAATTTATAAACATATTTGACGTCTAAAGTCTTAAGTTGGCAAGCAAATTGTGACGCAATAAGGCCACCCTTTGTACCACAATTTTATGTCTCTTTTATACTGTTCTATTTTTGTTTGTCAAAGAATTAATAAATAATAGCAGACTAGCAGAAAATAAACAGAGTTTAAGATTTAATCTCCAAGAAAAAACATATATCGAAATATTTACTTGTAATTGCAAATAGTAGAGGAAAAATTAAAACCTTAAACAGGACTCCAACCCGCGACTTCAGTATATAATTAAAAAACACATGTCAAAAAAGTGAATGCAGGAAATGCCCGTTACATGTCCACATTATTTTGAACCTTATCACCTTGAATTAAGGTCCAAAACCAGACATTATCATACAGCCATGCTTGATAAAGGACTAAAGGTCTCTTCTTACCCTCAGCCTTGGTGTTCCTCTCGAAGGCGTCCAGATCGAGCACGGAGCAGGAGTTCATGAGACCGGCTATGGAGGTGAAGAAGCCCACGTCCTTCTTGTCTTTCAAATGGTTCAGCATGCCCTGGGAATAAATACGTTATTAGGTAATTAGTTTTTTTGGAGAATCCAGTGCTTGTCAAAGTAGTTTAAAAGTAAAGTATTTTTATATTGTGGAAAAATTCACATATATTGCTCTAAACCCAAAGTAAGTTGCTAAAGCACTTGTGCTATGGAATTCAGATACAACGAAGGTACCACAAACATCCAGACCCAGACAATGTAGAAAAGTGGCTTGATAAACTGTTATAACACTGGCGCCGTAATTAGTGAAGCTCACTACTAGGCGTAACAAAATTAAATGAAAATATACCATAGATTAGAAAAGAAGAAGAGCCTTATGACTGGTTTAATAAATGCGAAAACTATTGCGCCTTTCAATACATTGCCGTCTTTAATCGCTGCCTTATAACACTATTGCCGCGCAGCCCTCGATGTACTACAACTCGCACTACAATTCTCGCATCTGCACTTCACTCACCATCTGTATATCAATATTGCCTCCCCTCAGTATAGAGATCCCCAGCTGCAGCGTCTTCATCACCATCTCGCTGGGCAGGCCCTTGGAGGCGGAGATGTGCAGCAGCACCATCTCTGCCACCCCGCGGTCTGCGAGGCGAGCCTGGTGGAAGAGCAGCTTCTGTTTCTCCATTTCTTGCTCCTGTAGAGAAAAAAATCAAAGTTTTTAACACTTGCTTGTTAATATTTTCACTACCCCAGTTTAGATTCACAATGTTCTAATCATAAGGCTAAATGCGGAAAAAATCTGTGGGAAGAATTTACTTGTTAATATTTTCACTATAAGTTTACATTCATAATGTTCTAATTAAGAGGCTTAGTTTGGAAAAGCCCAGTGCAAGTAAAACGGCGATTATTAGCTATTTTAAAAGTGTCTAAAATTATAGATTTGAAAGAAAAAGTTCTAAAATCACCTAGGTCACAGTACTATTTAAGTTGAACTAAAGAAGGCCCAACACGATAGGATTGTAGATAGTTCCAAAGGCCTCTTTTTGTCTCCTTGATAAGACCAGCTCATTAGACTAAACTGACTGTTTGTAGACCCTGTTATCTATACTAATATGTTAACAAAATATCGTACATTTACATAATTTATTAAAGTAACTACTATTAAAAACTGGTACTTATTTTTGATATAACAATTGCATACATACCATAAACATATCCATTGTTTTCTGCTTGAAACATATAATTCTAATTCAGCGGAGAATATAATAATACAATTTCACATTCAAACTGCCTATTGCATGACAAAATCAAATCATATTCTAAACAATGCAGTATATTTATTAACCAGTTAAAAATTGATACAGCATTAAATGAAACTATAAACCTCACAAACCCCGAACAGTCTTCAAAACTAAACCCTATCCCCTTAACATAAAGTCTTATATCACTCACATGTATACTGGCTCCGCCTTCGTCTTCGGCCTCGGCTTCCCCTCCCCCCTCCTCTTCTTCTCCCCCGCCCTCCTCCTCCTCTTCCCCGCAGGACTTCGCTATGATGAATGCGTACGACATGTAGAGGGGATCCTCCTAGAAATTAGAATAGAAATAATATTAGATTTTCAACATGAGGAAACCTGGAATATTGGTTTCTTCGGTTTACGCGAATGTTAGACATTGAAATAAAACTACTTTTTATGGATTTTTTCGCGGTTTATGTTTAGATTTTAGGCTCCGACCTTTCGACGCCTTTGCAGTTAACATGGTCACGAGCAGACTGTCCGTGACCACCAAAAAATCCGTAAAAAGTAGTTTTATTTTAAGGAAACCTGGAATCCAATAGAGACCAACTTCAAAAGAGATTCGGCATAATCTCTATTCCAAAACGGTAGTTTTATAACATTAAAGGTGTACCACTAAAGGCAAAGGTCGCCCCAATTTGTTCCAGGTACTTGGTCGACCATTACCAACCAATCCAGCAAATATATCCTTGTCATCTCGCCAGGGTCTGTTCGACATACTGCGTTTTCGAGTTCCGGCTCCAGGTGCAAATTTCTTTGCCAGTTTCGTATATTTATCCGGACTCATGTGGCTAATATGGCCAGCTCCACTTCAACTTACCAGCAAATAAAGGTTTGTGTTTAGAGTATGGCTTTTGGATACCGACATCGCCAATATGTTTTTTTGAGCGCAGTGTGGCCAATATTGTTATATTGGCCGCTCTCCTATTAGTGTACCACCCTACAGGCAATATATATCGTAAAGTAATATCTAACCTGCAAGGCCCCGGAGCGTTCAGTCATGGCGCCCCTGCAGAAGGTGGTGACCAGCTGAGTGAGCGGGTCTGGCTTCTCCCCCTCCTCTACGACGTCACTCTTCTTGAGCTCGGCGTCTTCGAATGATTGCTGGAAGAGTAAGATATACAGGTTATAGTTTGTCATCATCATCTCAGCTAGAGACGTCAACTGATGGACGTGAACCGATGACGTCAGCAAGTACTTCTACAATAATCCCCAGCGCTTCCCTATATTAATTGTTCAATTATTTATAAATTACCAAAACTATGTACTTTTATGATCACTCTATTTATTAATATAAGTTTTTTAGTCATTTACGTTTATTAAGCGTGTAAATCCAGCATTATGTGGGTCGTTAACTTTTTTTTGTCGTCATCATTCCGTTGATGTTTTACATATATGATGTTTTGATGTTTTACCTATAGTCTATACTATAGCCATGTAATTCATTTATACTGTTTCTTATATTTATGGAATTTCATATTAAAGTAGTCTCACCGTCAAGTCTTCGATCATGACTTCCTGTCCCACATTCTCCTCTTCCAGCCACAACTCGTAGTAGGTGCGAGCGAAGATGTTGCAGGCCCGATGTCTGTGTAACATAACTTTATTATATACATGCTTTAGGAATCTGATAGCAATCATCTATCTATCTGGGATGGATGTTTGGGAGCAGTCGTTGTTTTAGTATTCCTTACAATTTTTCGAACACTTTTAATCAGTTTTTTTTTATGGGGATTAATTTCGTTTGAATTCTTCGCGCAATAGGAATACAGCAAAGAATAACCATGCAAATAATATTCAATTAATAATCCAATTACAACAAACATTTAAATCATGATGGGGTCGAACCCGCAGAATGTAGAAGCAAAAAGAATTGATGCAATAAATTGACTACTCAGATTAAGCTGAAATTTTGTAAGCTGTCTCTATACCAGATATACTGTTTACCCCTTTTGGATAGATATACCCTTTCGGTAACAGCTTCTATGTGTTACAATGGGTGTGCTTTGTACAAGCTAACCTTTTTCCCTGGAATCTATTTCCTCATAATCATTTATTCCCCAAACCTACCGACTCATCTTATAAAGATGTATGGATCGCAGGCAAGCCATGGCGGCTCGCTTCCTAGCGGCGCACAGCACTCGCTTCCATACATCCGACCGTTGTCTCGGTTTAGTCGCCTATTTAGTCCAAATGCAGCATGCACAATAACGCACAACATTAAAACAACATGAAAATTATTCTGTTTTGAACGCTCACGAGGAAAAGGTTTAAAAGTTAGTATGGATCATAACATATCATATTAGAATCCTCTTGAAATTAGATTATAATTTAAGCTTCTATGTTAATAATTACAATACCTAGAATAAGCTACTTTCGGTCTTGTTTTATATAAATACATATAAAATGTAGAGGAATAAAACTTGAAAACTTTTTGGTGTGTCAAATTCGATATTCCCTTAAAAATTCTGTCGCTTTCCGTACTAGGGCAAGCATTCGGCCATTATGATACTTTTTAACCGCTGCGGTAAAGTCAGCAAAGGTAAGGATTTTTATTGACAACCGATCTAGTATTTTTACTACCTTTGACGAAAATAACATTTCAAATAAATAGTAATATATGTTATGTGGCACGAGACAGGTAAACCTGGAGTCAAACGTTTAACTTCCACTGCTAGGCAAAGATCTCCCGAGCTTTACCTAGCAAAGAGACATCAAGTACATAGGTTACATGACAAAGCTGCAGCATTCAGTCACACAAACAGTAACTTCTGTTACATATTAGTAAACAACCACACTCTGTAAAGCACACATAACCACCTCGGCAAGGAATGCAGTGACGTCTGCCTGAAACAGGCGATGACGGCGCGCTTCCGCTGAATGGACACCACCGAGCGATACACGTTCTTACTCATTTGTTGGGGGTGGTCGATCTATGTACGTAGGGTAGGTATAAACATAAATAGGAATAAATATGAAGTAAAAAATATGTAGATAAAATGTAGAAGGCTCATTTCAATATAAACCATAAAAGTATGTAGTAGTAGGCTGACTTCAACATAAATCATGAAAATATGCAGTACACTCACTTCTATTTAAATAATAAAAATATAGAAAGAACAGTGGGTAAAACTTGTCGAAGTTAAAAGAAAATGTTGCATTTTATTTTCAGAATGGAAACTGCATCGTAAAATATATCTTCATGTGCAATATTTAAGTTTTTCCGAAATATTTAATTTGCCGAAATCGTTTCATTATTAAAACAATTGGATAATGGGAAACAGAGTCATTCCCAAAATAAATTAAAATGAGGAACCTATACTGAAAATAATCAATACGATAATTAGTCGATAGAAGAACTCTTTCTATCTAATCACAAATAATTAAGTCATCTCCTGTATATTTTATAAAATTCTGGAACAAAAGTTTAAAGGACATAGTCCTGATACACTTACCATATGCAATCCAAACAGTACTTTGCTCATAGCTACAATCCGCTCCACGGTATCATCAATAATCTTAGCCTTATTCTCAGCCGTCTCCACAGTAATATTAGTCTTGCTCTTAGACCCCAGCTTGCTGTACAAATAGTGTTGCCAGGACATTTCATCCGCCGGGTCTATTTTATCCGGAAGAGTGAGCTGTGTCTTCGCAAATTCTGCGACATCTTGCTCAGACATTTTCTGTGAATAAATAACGTATTTTTTTGGTAATATTAATGTTGTAGATAGCAATTTTTATTAGTTGTTTAAATTTCTGTGCGGGGGATAAAAATCTATGTTTTTGAATAAAACCACACGTGTGTGCGTTGGATGTTGGAGCATTCTATGTGACAAAACTCTTGTGACATTAGTTTCATTTCCTTTATTATTCATTATTCATTGAAAATTGATTCATTCAGTGATTGATTGCGGATTGCGGACTAGGTGAATGAAAATGTCAATAAAAAGAAAAATTATAGGGTCGTGAACCACTTCATTCTCGGATTTGTAAGATAGACCGAGATTATATGTATTTAAGCAGGTAAAAACGATTGCAATATGTATAAATATATATAGATATTTTTAAATAATATACAACTTAAAACTATAAAAAGAGGTTAAAACATTCACCTTTAGGGTTCCTACCTTCAGGAACCTATCCTTGCAATGTTGGACTAACTCTTGTTCTCTTCCGGCGAATAGGTTCAACCCTACTGGTAGAAGCCTCTTGAGACAGGCCACCATCAAAGAGGCCTGAACTTCCTTATCCTTGTCTCGCTTCTTATCACGGTGTTTCTTCTTTTTCTGTATTTAACAATTAATATGTCAATTATTTTGTGGTTAAAAACTAAAAATCAAACATCAAAAGCTCAGGGTAAAATGGTGAAATAATCTTGTAATAATAAAGGTATCGATTAAATTTTGAATCAATACATAATATGGGTGTATCAATCAATCAAATACTTAATATTCTCGCTTTATAAGGAAGTTTGGTTTGTGATGTAAATAAAAGGTTTTGTTGTCTACTAAATGGCAAATATGTGACTTAAATAGATTTAAATGAATAAAAATAATATTCAAAAAACATCACAGAGAGGACAATACAAAAAACTCAAAGTAAATATCAAGCGAACAATAAATAAACATAGTAACAGTGTAGAAGTGATTGCTAACAAATACAGAAGTAATAAATATATGCTTACATAAATCGTATCAGGAAAGACATACAAAGAATAACAGTCTGTGTGTCAAAATAAGATCAAAGTCACAGGAAAATCAAACATTTATCAATCGTGAAGTTTATCAATCATTTGTGAATCAATCACAAGGTATAAAAGATACTTGAGTTGAGTTGTAAGGATGAAGAATACACCAATTAATTGTACACTTGATTCAAAACCTGTGTGTTTCCGTCCTTATATTGTTGAATCAATGAGTCTTGAATACTTACGAGGGCTTTCATCTAAAGATAAATCAATTTGCGTTAGTTTTGTGAATCAATTTACATTAATATTACGAAATGTGTACTAAAATTTAAAAGAACAGAAATGTAGTAGTTAGTACATTTTACAGAAAATGTTACATATGTAATTATAACTAGTCATTATCATCATAGTTAACCAATATCATGAAGTTATTTAGTATTCATTGTAAGTATATAAAATGGTGGTTACAGCATCATTTATGCACTACGAAAATACACTTATAATGGTCCTTTATAGTTCACAAACTAATCCTGTCTGTATGAGTATTCGTTTTATAATTGGAAAATTTTGAACTGTTAATTTTTAACCGACTTGAAAGGGCGTTCTCTAGTCGCCCGTATGTTCGTTACGTAAAAAAATCTTTATTTCATCGATATTGTACACCTAAGAGATGGTCCCTTATGAGTTACTATTTACATTAATTTAATCCGTAGTGCATAAACGCAGCTTATTAGAACATTCTTATACAAATGAACATTACATAGATATACAAATGTATTTGTTTGTTACGTACCTTTCCTCCCGCCTGCGGTGTGCCGTCGACCACCGCTGTGACTCGTCTAGTAGCCGTTGGCATGATCAGGACCTGTTGAATAATTTATATTTGAATTGATTGATATATTATAATTATAAGTCATGTATAGAAAGTTTACTATTGTATAACCGACTTCAAAAAGAATAACTTTAAAATAATTTATATTCGAGTGAACTTCTTGCTAAATAGGTGAAACGATTCTTTATACATTTCAAAATATCGTAGTTTTAAATTATATGTCTTAAAGTCGAATATATCATCCAAAATGTGGATAAATAAGACGAATTTCAATTTTTATACATAAATGGTAATTGTATAGGTAATTGTATACAATTACCAATTACCTTAAGATACATTGCAAGAAATGATGACTACATAACACCGATTGGTGCTTAAGTATTCAGGCATGACAGTATTTTTTTAATTCAAACTTACCATGTTATCAATCTCGTTAGCTGAAATGAAGTTCTGTTCCTCCTTCAAGAAGTACTGACTCTTGGACCAGATGTTGAATATCTCAGCTACATGGTTATATAGCTCTTCAGCCTCTGTAAATAAGATATGTTTTTGTTTTAAGTTTTATGGTAAATAATATATTTTCATGCAATATTCGTTTTATTGAAGTATGTTAATTGAAACGGATTGTTTTTAGCTTCATTTACATTTATGTAAATTAATGTTAGTTCATATAACTACAGACTCATTTATCGACTTTTTTACGGTAACGAAGAGAGGAAAGTTCCATACTCATTGGTCTATTTACATTTTTACTGATTCCAAAAGATGTCTGAGAGCGAAATTCATTCGTATTTTACAAATCAAAAGACAAAAAATATCGACTGCATTAATTTTACTTTTATTTATTACGTTACTTTGAGATAAAAATAGTTTAAGTTTTTGTCGTATACATATAACCTATCGTTAAAACCTAACTCTACCTTTAGTCTACATTATTCTCTTACTACTACATACAACAATAAATTCAATTCATCACATACCTGGCACATTATTCCTGAGCCAGTGGTTCCTCTGCAGGTCGACGTACTTGATGAGCAGCGGGTAGAAGGAGTAGATGTCCCTCACCAGCAGCTGCCAGTCCTCTTGGATCTGAGACTCCACTTGCGAGGTGTCGTCCGTTGATGACTGGAATATAAGTTAAGAGGGGTATAAATTTGTGAAAGTTTTGAGATAATAACATGGATATATTCAATTTTCTACAAGAACCTTATTGAAATTAAAGTGTGAATTATTGTTTTTTGTTTTCTAATGTTAAGAAACAACATAAAAGAGTTTAGAAAACTTAAGCAATTGATATGAATATATAAAATAACGTAATTTTATGTATGTTTTAGGTGTATTTTTGATTCCTGTGGTCAAAAGCCTTGACTGTCGTCTTCAAAACCCTTCTTTTTTTCGCAAAATCTGGCAATTTGATAAACCAACAAAAAACTTTGGCTTCGATTTATAGCCAAGTGTTTATGTCCCAAAAATAAATATCTTTGACATAAACAACTTCAGCGCATATCGTCTTTGTGTGTAAACATATGTATTAATACGACATAATCCTATTACTCACCTTAATGAATCCCCGCAAGCTCTCCTCCTTATGGAACATATTGTCGGTCCTCTTGCGGACCCTCTCGGCGAGCGGCAGGAAGGAGTCCCGCAGCAGCTCCTCGGAGCTGTTGATGATGATCTGCTGCGTGTAGGTCGCGATGCGCGTCATCCACGGCGCGTTCTCGTTGCCGATGTTCTTCTTGATCAGCTTTAGCACGTTCTTGAGGAGCTGGTTCATGTGCTCCGCTGTTACCATTGTAACATGGTTTCTGGAAGGAATAGGCATAGATTTTAAATTCTGTACTTTTGAAATAACTCTTCAGACCCTTACTGCGTCCTATGTACATGCGTTGTACATTTTCTATTTATTTACAACTACCTTTGCAGATTGACATGATTAATATGCAGAAATTAAGTCAACTTAAAAAATATATTTCAAGAATTGACATTATATCTTAAGCCTTTCTATTTGACCTACTCTTTTTTATGTTGATTTTAGTTCTGTTATCGGTAGGTGAAAAAACTCAAGACAGGCATTTTAGCAAATATATTTGTCACACATTCTGCATCTGTCAGTTAGTTCTATAAAATTAAACTATCACATATCCTGCAGACGATCTTTTTTGGATTTGCGTCTGTAGTTAAACTAAGCGCAGGGTTAGACTGCTTCACAGGACTTTTTCATTCGTTCTACTTACCCGCCAGTAGGAGTAACATTGTCCGGTCCCTGCGCCCACCAGAAGGGCAAGTACGAGCAGAGTAAAGGCAGCACCACGTCAATTATGTGCGGTGCCTCGTTGTATGTCTTGTCGGACTCAACGAACTGGTCCACCTCGCCTAGGATCGTCTCGAGTGTCGGCATGCTTTGTTCCATTTTCTGCATTATATCTGCAGGAGATAGAGTTTATAATCAGTTTTGTTTTTGTAACTTGACCAGTACTGATATAATATAACTTTGAAGGTTCGTTTTCTTTGCCATGGTTAAACCTACCAGTAAGTACTTCTAAAATTGCGTTTTTTGGGATCTGTTTTTTGCAAAACCTTAGATATTATTTCCTCGCTATTGTTCACATTTTTTGGGGAACTGCATTTGAGAATAAATAAATATGAGTATATCATCAAATATATGCTACTTAATATATTATTTTGTAAGTCGTCAATTTACATTCGATTAATTAAGGTACTCCAAGTAAATTGTGTATGCTCCATAAATATTCTGATGGCATAACATTTTCGAAATGCAGTTTCTCATATTAAACTTATCAATTATGTTTGTAGTTAGATGTATCTTACCTTGGGCTTCGAGCGAGTGGTCAGCGATCCTGTTCAGCAAGGAGAACTGGTTGTGCTTGTTGAGATGCGGCTCCAAGAACGCTACCGGGAAGGTCGAGCTGAACGCCCCGAGACACGAACCCTGGACAAAGAAATCAAAAGTTGGTTGAATTACGGATGAACAGACGGATAACTATAAAAAAAATGAATGTAACCCTCGACAAATTAGAGATGTTATTCTTCAAAATCTCGATTACGTCAGCTTTTAACAGAACAAACCGCCATCATAATTGGTTCATTTGTTTTGGAGCTATGATGCCACAAACATACAGACCGACACGTAAAATTACATACCAATTTTAGGTCGTGGATTTAAAATACTTTACCTCCTCAAATAATTTTTATGTCCTCAAATAAGGCAATCATGGAAAATATTGCCATTAAAAAACAGAGGGTTAAATAATAACCTCTACGTTAATTAATTAGCTCTTACCCAAATAATTTTAAGGATGATTCGATTGCACTTACCAGCGCAGGCTTATGTCTCTCGATTTCAGTCTTGAGGTATTTCCTGTCGTGTGTCAGCGAGGCGTCGGTGCCGAGCGCGTACAATGATCCCAGCATCTTGTATGAGGCCACTTGGATCTCGTCCACTGGAGACAAGATATTATAATTATTTATACCATTACAAAGTAACATGATAAACAGGCTAAGGCCGCAATACGTCTAAACCGCCGCGGATTTTAACCGTCTGATTTGTTGAGTAAGAAAATAATAGAAGCGGCCATATTGGCGGTTATTTTTCGCGACTGATTTTGAGCTGTAGTGATTACCGCTTGCGGAAAAAAACCTGGAATGCGGCCTTAGCCTTATATTGAATAGTTCCTTATAGGGGGGAAAAACCTTCTCCATATTTTTCAAACTTTGTCTGTTGCGAGCGTAACGTCTCCGATTAGGGATATAGAATAACGATACCGTAAATAAAGATAAATAATTAAGAGTAGCTACAGGTCATATTAAGCAAGTGACTGTAAATAAGATATGATCAAATTACAATATGTATGTTAAGTTATGTCTAACGTATTTCAACATTTAAAAATGTATCCTAAGTATAATTTAACAATCAAACGGACCAAACGTTGGGCATCTTAACATATTTATTATATTTATGTAGGTCTGTGCAATGTATAGTTTCACAACAATGTTTAAATTAAGACATAAAAGTTTTAAAGCGGAAACTCTGAAACACATTATTAAGACATACGGCAACAATCAATGTTTTCTAAAAGTGAAGTTAGGTATACAAATACAAAAAAAAAGTTATTTCCGATATAATTTTATTACATGACCATTAAAAAGTTCATAAAAAAATATTTGATGCACGCGAGGAAATGCCATTGGCAAAATGATATATTGCCTAGGGATCAATGGTTGCAATAAATAATGCATAAACTCGAATTGAGAAATAATCGATAAAACGCATGGCAGAGGAAATCGATTTTTTATTGTGAAAAACTTGTTTCTATAATAATTTAAATGTTGTTTTACATTTCCTATTGCTCTGTGTTTTTCTTCGCTATATTGGTAATGTATGGTTTTCAATTAATTTTAATTTGGTCAAATATGTTCGATTTTTACTTTTTATGTGTAATTAATGTTATATGTATCGTCAGCAGGAGCTTTGACGAACTTTAGCTAATTTAAACTGCCACGAATTAATCATAATGAATGACAAAGATAAAAAAAGAGGAGAGTAAAATAATCCATCAGGAGCACAATTAATATAAATATAATATAATTTATATTATGTATGGATCTAATTGAGTAATTATAGTGTAATTTGAATTTCAGGCAGCAAAAACAGATCTAAAAGAAAAAATAACGACAGAAAAATCGGAAGCAATATTCGCTGATGTCATCAAAAACATTTCCCGAGTCAACAACGTATTACAGGAGCTGATCAATAACTATGAACAATTACAGAAGATATACAAATCACAGGAAAACTTCGACGCCCCAGAATACTCAAGCGAAACCGACGACGATCGAAACTTCAATAACAAGAAATCCAAGAGAGACAAAGAAAGGAGTTTCAATAATGACGTACCAGTATCTAAAACTACAGGAAACTTCCTACAAGCAACACAAATGATATTCTCAGAAAACGAAGAGCATGAAAAAGGAGCCGACGGAAAATCCGACACAGCAAATGAAAATGTTTTGAAGATGGATAGAAACCCTAAAGTTGAAAGACTAGAAGTCGTTAAGACAAAACCGACGGTCAATGTTAAGACGACGACGACCACGACGACAACAACTACAACAACAACAACGGAAAAGCCGGACGAATCTTCAGACGTATCAACCACTAGCGAAGAAAGTAAAGACTTGTCGATCGCAGCAACATCAGCCAAGACGACGGCAGCCACGGTTAAACAGAAAACAACAAAAACCACTAGAGATGTTGAAGAAACTACTGATACGGATGCAGAAATTATATTTGTCGATACACACAAGAAAACTCCACAAACGAAAAAACCAAAGATAATGCCTGAAATAGCACTCGATAAGCCAGACGGGGGTAAGAGGTCGAAAGCTAGATATAGTGCTAAGGAATCGCATGGAAGCAAAGTAAAGGAATCTATTTACGGAAGTAAGAGAATCCCAGGACGATTACTAAGGGATGGACTACACAACGTTTCGACTACATCAGAAAAGAGTCACTATTTGCAAATGGAAATTATACCTACACATACAAGCGTTGGTTGGTCACACGATCCTGTTACTAAAAAACTAAAACAGTTAATATTATCTAGTAGAGGCGCTGATGGGAAAAGAATTGAGAAAACACTCGTTAATTTGAGAACTCAAGGTACAAATAAATCGGCGAAAGTTTTTGAACCAAAAGTTAAGGGTAATAAAGTAAGTATAATATTTATTTGTATTATATTCATATAATATATAATTGAACATTAATGAAAAAGGAAAGACTTTTATGGAATGTATGAAGTACCACCTCTGTTGTACTCGATCGATGATATAAAAAAATATATATAGACGAGGAAAGAGAGCACTGGGATGATAATGATGATCACATAACAAACAAACCAAAATCATACGGTCGAGTTGCAAGAACCTCCATTATAGACGCGATTAAAAATGTAATGTTTAAAGAAATCTTATTTGTTTCTAGAAAGGTGAAAACGTAGATTCAACTTCTCAAATGACTGACGATGATGCCGGATTAACAAAGGATTTATTTAAAACCAGTGTGTTGCGACAAGCTTACGGCGACGCTTGTCTGAAACTCGTCGTCAGAAAGTGTTATAAGGTAAGCATATGATTTTCTAAAAACTGTAAATAGTGTATATCTAGAAGAAAATACAGAGTGGAATAGAATGAATTGGCAAAGGCTTAAATGTGCCTCAAATAATACAGGACACGTTTGGAGGATATAATGAGTTACACAAAGAACCTTGTAGAATCGAATTAATCGTGAAAATTTGGTCTTATTTGACAAAACTACAAGGCGATCGCGCAAATTAATTGGAAGTCGCATGCCTAAATCAGTTGATCTTTCTAAATTATTTATCTACATTTTCTGTAAATAAATGATTGCCCGGCTACAGGGCCAGAAATAACTTCAATATTCCCGATTTAATGACAGAGCCTTGGAAAACGAGGCGGGACGCCAATGCCCAGCAGTGGGATACAATATAGGTTAGGTTTTAAGTAAGTTTGATCCCGCTGTATTTAAGAGACCCAATATCTTTACTTGTTTCAAAGGCGTGCAAAGCAGCGTTAACAAATTCATGCCGCAGTGCGAAATGCAAGGGTGATATCAAAGAGTTCTTCGATAGAAGTGCTAGAACCGGCTGCATTCAGGCATTTAACGCCTCCCATGAAAGTAATGTCTACGAGGAGTTGAGAGATAACCGATTTAGTAAGGAATTTATCATAAAAAAATATAATGAAGCTATCCTGTAAAAAAAAACTTTTTTGAATTTTGTGCAAGAGTTTGGGATGGGGAAACTAACTTTTAAACTATCGCCTTTCATGTTCACATTAATATTATTTAACGGGAATTAGCGCGAGACATACCTTTTGGGTTCGTCGTTTCGCGCTAATTCCGGTTAAAATATATTACAGACGGCAAAATCTATCTCGGCTTTTAATGTTTCGGAGAGGAATATGTTCAGTTAGGGACGAAAAATATAAATCCAAAAAGTAACGGAACATTATTTTTGTTCGAAGGCATGCAAAAAGGCGATGACAAGCTCTTGCCTTGTTAGCCGACCCAAATGTGTGAGTGAAATGAAGGCGGCTTACAAAAAGTTTTATCAAGAGAAATGTGACGAGGTCTTTGGGGACGATATCGGTCTTAATTACCGCCGACTTCCTGAGAGTGAGATTATTTATTTTTATATAATCCTTTTTGCATATTGTTGCATAAAGGCGAACTACATGTCTCTATATAGATCAAATATAAACAACATAGAATACATTCACATATAAAAATAAGAGTTTTTTTTAATAATTTTTTGTCCGCATTTAAACATATTCCTCTCTGCACACAGTGTTACATATTTTTGAGAGTGGGTTTGTTTCCCAGTTTGGGGTCGTTTTATGAAATTCAAAGCTATGACTCCGTTGATAACAATAATAAGTGATTTCCTTTGGATAAAAAATAATGATATCCTTAACAAGACGATATCCAAACTGATCTAAAAACATGTCTGATATCGATCATAACTTACCCTTAATACTAATATTTCATCCTTATAATAGTATTTTCTTCTGTATGTATGTTTGCTTTTGTATGTACTAACTTCTGTAGCTAAGTAACATATCTACCACCTTAAAAAATTATGAGGGAAAATGATATTTAATAAATGAAGAAATGTTACTTAGCTAGGGTTTCTAGTAAATAGCGATAGATACTAATAAATTCTTCGGTGGTGTAGTTTTTCTAGCTTCGTTCTACTTGTAAAATATGTAAAAGCTACTGCTCACGCTTGAAAAGTTACTTAAAGTTAAGTGCAATACATTTACCGGGAAATTGTTTATTTCAGTGAAAGGAGCCCCTCAACCTGACATGACTAGAGCAGGATATTTGTCCGTGGCTTGTCTCCAAGAAACTGAGCCTGGGATGGTAAATATTACTTGTATTTATTATATCAGGTCATCATCTGCCTAGCTTTTTCCCAACTATGCTTAGGTCGGCTTCCAGTCTCACCGGATTCAGGTATACCGTATTTGACGTCCCGCCGACAAATATGTTTAAGGCAATAAATGCCTTAATGATCTGGGGGCACGGTAGTGCCCCTGCCAAGTCTCGAGCAAAAAAAAAAAAACGGGCACAGCCGTACCATACTTTTCTCGAAGCGTTTCGCGGCTATTTCACCCCCCCTGTATCATCGAAACGGAAAAAGCTAGGGGTTTAGGTTTTCGATGACCTAGAGAAAGCATTAAAACAAGCTTAGCCTCAAAATTACATGACATTTGAACCAATAGTTTTAGAGTTATGAGCGATCAAAGTTACACCATTTTGTCACTCACTGACTGACCGATCATCAAAAGTCTAAGGTACTTCTAGCAAATTTAGAACCTTCAAATTTGGCACCAAGATAGGTTTTTAGCTACAAGTAAAGGGAAAATTATAAAAACGGTAAGAAATTATATACCTTAGGAAATATTAGGAAACAAATTTACATTTGCGGTTTTGCAAGAACATGGTGTATGAATTTTGACTGCATTGTTAACTTTGTTCTTCGTTTATGTACAAAAAGTAAAACAAATCGATTTAATTTATTAAAAAAACTTGAGAGGTGTCAAGGGACACCCGGATGGAAAGAAATTACTTTAATTTAATATAGTTAATTATTAAATAAAAAAATACTAAACAAATTATTAAATTAAATATATTATGATAAGTTGGAAACGCAAAAAGACAACTGCTTATCGTTAGGATTTGAACGCAAGACCCGCCCCTTGGCACACTCGTCATGTGTCAACACCGCCATCTGAGAAGTTAAGATATCTATCGAAAGTCTTAATCATAAGACTGTTGACTAATGACGTCATTAAAAGTGTCGTTACTACTTTTCGTAAGAATTTCTTCCGCCTAGCCCCCTTTCTCAACGCGCGATGAGGAACTTCATTCCAATGAATTGTAATAATGTATCTAGGGGCACAACAGTGCCGTCTCGAGCAAAACGGGCACGGCCGTACCATACTTTTCTCGAAGCGTTTCGCGGCTATTTCACCCCCCCCCCCTGTATCATCGATACGGACAAAGCTAGGGGTTTAGGTTTTCGATGACCTAGAGTGAGTATTAAAGTAAGCTTAGCCTCAAAATTACATGACATTTGAACCAATAGTTTCAGAGTTATGAGAGATCAAAGTTACACCATTAAATTTTGTCACTCACTGACTGACCGATCATCAAAAATCTAAGGTACTTCTAGCAAACTTAGAAACTTAAAATTTGGCACCAAGATAGGTTTTTAGCTACAAATAAAGGGAAAATTATAAAAACGGTAAGAAATTATACACCTTAGTAAATATTAGGAAACAAATTTACATTTGCGGTTTTAAAAGAACATGGTGTATGAATTTTGACTGCATTGTTAATTTTGTTCTTCGTTTATGTACAAAAAGTAAAACAAATCGATTTATATTATTAAAAAAATCTAAAGAGATGTTAAGAGACACTCGGATGGAACGAAGTTCCTTTTAATTTAAGAAATAATTTGAATAAATGTAATTACCATAATTTAATTTTATGAATTTGATTTAATTAATATAATTTAATTTAATTTATTATTAAATAAAAAAATAAATATAATTAGTTGTAAACGCAAAAAAAAAGCATAGAATTAGGGTTCGAACGCAAGACACGCGGCTTATCAAACTCGTCGTGTGTCAACACCGCCATCTGAGAAGTTAGGATATCAATCAAAAATCTTAATCATAAGACTGTTCACTAATGACGTCATTAAAAAGTTTCGTTACAACTTTTCGTAATAAGATTTTTTTTCATAAGAACTTCGTTCCAATACATTGTAACATATTAATAAACAAAGCTAAGTTAAAATGAAATGAATAAAGCTACAATCTTTCATCCGCATAATGCAATGCTATAAATATTCTATGCTCACTCGAAAGATGGCTGTGTACCTGGTCTTAATCGCGCTATGGTTTCTTTCTCATACAGCTACCGCCGGTACGAAAAAAAAACCTTTTAAAAAACTTTCATCTACTGAAACTAATATGTTGTTAGGTTCCCTCATTGTGCCGAACCTGTGGAATTAACTATTTATATACGATGAACTTACAATTAATTTGCGACAGCTCAATGATTTTGACTTCGTTGCCATGCTCAATAGAATATGTGTTATGCAAACGATATCCATTTGTTCACCATGGTTCAAGATAAATCTTTATTTTAGGTTGCTGAATTTGAGGTTATAAAAGTTAAATTCTTCAAGGTTTATCAACTTCTAAATAGATATTCGTTTACTATTTGATTTGATATTGTGGTAAATGCTAATGGCTCCCACCTTTTACAGACACTTTCATGTTAGTAAAAATCTCATCTTGGTGGCCCAAGTGAATGGGGTTGTCGAATCAAAGTGCCATCCCATTGGGGTGGTTATGCTAAAATCACAATGTATTTTAACTAATCCTAATACACAGGTTTATTAAAACAACAATTTACGCACCGGCGAGACAGTGGTCGGTTTGTCCGATATCCACCCGATGTAGACATTTCTCGTTAAAACTAGAGTCAATTCTCTCACTTAACAACAAAACAAAAGTCCGATATCACACAACAAAACCACTTGAGGAATGTAAATGCTCAACTCGATACAAATAACACGTAATGTAACAAAAGTAAATACGGAGGTCTATTATACAATGTTTGCGAATAACCGGCTAATTATTTGACAGATAAATCTACCCTACTTATTATTTTTCCATGTTTGTAAAAGTACAAATATGCAGGTGTAAGTACTGAGGTTTAAATTAATAAACATTTATTACGTTTTCCAATGCTAGCGTAAAATAAATGCTACTAAACAACGCATATAAAAAAAAGATATGAACTTTGTATAGTATTAAGATGAAACACGGCGCCGCATAGTCAAACAATTTCCTATATGTATCGCTTATGCTATAACCACCCATAAAAACCAGGGGCTAAGTCTAAACCACGCGATGAAGGACATAGGTTCCTCCGTTTTCACCTATAGTCAAGTATACGTGGCTCTTTCAAGAGAGACAAGTCTGGGTGGATTATATTTGGTAAATATCGATTTTAAAAGCATCAAAGTTCAGGAGACAGCAACAGTTGAATATAATCGACTCAGAAATATTTACCGCCCAGACTTGTGTGCCTTAAAAATTACGAAACATCACAATACAGGCAACAGAGTAAGAGACAGGGAATGGACTCTAAGCAAAGCATCTGCTGAAGCACAAGTAATAATTAAAACACCTAAAAATAAAAGAAAGAGACCTACCAAAAATTAATGAGATCCCACCAAAAACATTCAATGTAAAAAAAGCCAAGTCTCTCTATGCAATTCTTCCATCGTAAAAAGTATTGAGATAGCATAGGAGCCAAGCCCTGTTTAATTTTATTTGTAATAATAAATAAATATTTTGTGACTCTATCAATAGTTTTGTTTGCATTGCAATAATAGTGACTTGGCCATGAGCACAATAAGGTACAAATATAAAACGGCATATTTGGAGCAGTTGAAAGTAAATAATAAATAATATCAGGACACCTTAACCGACAGTCTGTATCATCCAAGATCAGTGAACTGCACATGCACTATGGCGCATGTTAAGTGCATAGTGATCTCAAATTCCAATTAGTTACAAAATCATTTTAACGATATTTGCACGTAATTACAAAGAGCAAACGACATTTAACTTGTGCTCATGGCCAAGTCGCTATTATTGCAATGCAAACAAAACTATTGATAGAGTCACAAAATATTTATTTATTATTACAAATAAAATTAAACAGGGCTTGGCTCCTATGCTATCTCAATACTTTTTACGATGGAAGAATTGCATAGAGAGACTTGGCTTTTTTTACATTGAATGTTTTTGGTGGGATTATTATTACATGGAACGACTGAAGTCCACAATTCAATATACTTGGTAACACAGTATATGATTATTAAGACTGGTTGCAATTTATCATTACCTTAATATATATTATCAATATATCATTAAGTAAGTGGTCTAAGTTTAAACAACTGTCCTCATCGGAAGAAATAACAAGAACTAACTACGCATATTTAAGTTTGGACATTTTTGTCTAGATTTTATTCCAAGTTTACACTAATCTTTAAACAATTTTTCTAGCCTATACCAGTCGACAAAGACAGCTCCACAACAAAACCAGGAGTCAACGCGAAACCGGGCCAAAACGACAAAGAACTAAATATACTAAGAGATCGATACGAAAAAGCTTGTCAGAGGTCCTCACAAGAGAAATGCGAGAATGCCTGCACTTACGCTAACAACGCGACTTGCAATAAGTATGAATGCTCTAAACAGCTGAAGAGGAATTTCAGGAAGAATTGTAAGACGCAGTGCAAGAATGCGTACTATGTTAGGAAAGTAAAGGATAGTTCTAGTAGCAGCAGCAGCAGCAGCAGCAGCTCAAGTAGTTCGGATAGTTAAATTCAATTTGATCAGAAAATGGTAGACACAAATAAATGGGATCGGCGTTTAGTAATATTAAGATTTGTAAGAAAATAAAAAGTAGACTTAAAAGGAGAACTTTCACTTAAACGAAAAGAATATCCTTTTCTATAAGAGTGAATAAAAAAAATAAAGTACGATAAGGGAAGCAATAGAATCAAATCAAATCAAAATCAAATCAAAAATCATTTATTTAACTTAGGCTACAAAGTAGCACTTATTAAACGTCAATATTTTTTTTTTTTTACAAAAGACAGCACCCC
The DNA here is from genome assembly GCA_905146925.1 of Autographa gamma. NCBI lineage: Eukaryota > Metazoa > Arthropoda > Insecta > Lepidoptera > Noctuidae > Autographa > Autographa gamma. Next base: position 3,325,229 of record LR989875.1, read on the forward strand.
AGGGTTCGGTTCATATCCGGCGGAAAAGGCAGCGCGCAACATCGGCCGCGCAACGCCAGAACGAGCAAACACACAACAAAACATCCAACCTCTCACACCTGACGCACCAACGCGTCAGGTCAGTGTGAAAGGCCGAACGCTCCATCATGCGCCCGCCCGCCCCAGCGCCACGCGACCGACGACACGCTACCACCGCCAGATATGAACCGACCCCAAAACGCCCACCCTTCACCGCTTCCTAAGTGCTCTGGCTGAGGAGAAGAAACGGCGCAACAAACTCCCCAGTAGCACGCTGTCATTACAATAAAATTTATATAAAATAATAAAAAAAAAATAAAAAATAAGGAACCGTGCAAAGTGAACGAGTAGTTAAGGTAGATGGGTATCATACTATAAAAGAGTAAAAATTATTATATCTACGTGGTGACCAAGGTCAACAGAACGACCAGTCACCGCAAGCGGCACCCGTTCACGAGTATGACGCAAGGGTCAGCCATCCCCTCCCTCGCCATATTAGAGGGAAGGAGGAGACCCGACCCCAGACGCCACCGCAGGCAATGACAACTAAGGGAGCATGACGAAACTGCTGCCGGTTTAAAGAAAACATTTACAAATTAGGAAAAAAAAACCCCAAGCACTGATTCACTGCACAGTCCCTTATCAAAGCGGCATTATAATAGTACACTAATGTACATGCGTATAACTGCATTAATAATAAAATAAATTAAACAATGTAATGTTGCATACAGAGTGTATGCCAATCAATTTGGAACAATAATAAGTTTCGATAAACTAATATGTCAAGTCAGCAAAGATAATAATAATAATAATAAAAGTTAATTATACAATAGTATAATTGTATCAAAATATAGTTACATACTATCAGTATGGCAGTCAAAATAAACAATAAATATAAAATAAGAATAGATATCCCTGAAATTCCGCACGGAACCGTCTTGTGACTATCAAGGCGACCAACAGTTTTTATCGACTAAGTAGTCATTTAATGTATAGTAGGCTTTCGTACAGAGCCTTGTTTTAACTACCGATTTAAATGAATTAAAAGGTAATTCTAAAATACTAGGAGGCAGTTTGTTGTAGATTCGAATACTAAGTCCAATAAACGAGTTATGCACCTTGTGCAGCCGGTGCGATGTAGTGCATAACTTATGCTTATTTCTAGTATTAATGTTGTGTATGTCACTGTTTTTAGTGTACAGGTGAATATTTTGTCTAATATATAGTATGTTGGCTAGAATAAATTGAGAGGCAACAGTTAGAATCTCAATTTCCTTAAAACGCTCCCTAAGTGAGACCTTAGCGCCTAGCTGGTAAATGGACCTAACAGCTCGTTTTTGCAGAATAAATATTGTTTCAATGTCTGCAGCCTTACCCCACAACAGAATGCCATAGGACATAACGCTGTGAAAGTAACTAAAGTACACTAATCGAGCTGTATCCACGTCCGTTAGCTGCCTAACTTTCCTAACTGCATATGCTGCTGAACTTAGTTTGCTTGCAAGGCATGAAATATGAGCTGCCCATTTAAGTTTACTATCTATTGTAATACCTAAAAAGACGGTTGATTCTACAGTCTCCAGCACTTCATTACTAATAATTATATTTGGACCTAGATTTTTAGATATAGATGTATTTACACCAATTGCGAACGAATTCCCTCAACGGATAATAAATACTACCAATGAGATGTATATAGAAAAGTAGGGTAGATATCGCACTAGAGAGTGCGAGTGAGAGAGAGAGAGTCTTAGTTTCATCTCTTTCTATCACTTTTCAGACTTGTAAGTCGGACTTTAATATAAGTCTTCCTATGGATCTTTGACGACCTCCGTGGTCGAGTGGCGTACGCACCGGTGTCAAGGTGTCGCTAGCTCTGAGGTCCCGGGTTCGATCCCCCGACCGGTCAATGTAGAAAGTCACTTTTTTTCATTGTCTCGGGTCTGGGTGTTTGTGGTACCTTCGTTGTTTCTGAATTCCTTAACACAAGTGCTTAATAGCTACTTACTTTGGGTTCAGAGCAATGTATGTGATGTTGTCCGCATTTATTTATTTATTTTATCTCACTGTCAAAACTTGACAAAAATTGGACCACACACTGGATTTTTGAAGTCGGTTAAAAACATAATTGTATAACACTAATAGTGTAGTTACTTACACAGTAGATCGGCGCCGTATTCACAGTTGGCTAGATGGTCGAACTTGGCGGTCAGTATCGGCAGTAAGACACCGTTGATGTAGCCCAGAGATGTCGATGTTTTGAGGTGCGTGCCGCGGAGGTGCGCGTATTTACCCTGGTGAAATAATATGGTATAAACTCATTAGCTACGTAAATATATAAGTAATTACCTGTTATGGTAATATCGCTTAAGTAAATAGATAAAACAAGGTAGAGGCCAAAAAAAAACACATTCAGGGAAGTTTAAGGTTTATGGTTACTTAAGGAAGTACAGCTGTACCTAAGTACTGTTTATAAACCTAAATATCACTTAGTTCTTACATTCATTAATTTGGTAACGAAGAGATTTTAATTAATAAAAGATACAAAAGAAACCTTTCAAACTTTTGTAATGGTGACATTCTAAAAAAAATCGATGGATAAATATGGAGGGTTGGATGGTTAATAAAATCGAATTAACGCAACTTACATCCTGAAGATTCATGATGGTATGCCCAACATCATCAGCCACATTATTGAAGAAGGTCAGCATGGAGGTCCTGATGAACTCGGGGCAGTTCTTCACCAGCGACTTGGCGTCGATACCCTTCACCAAGACTTGGAGACAGCGGACTGTTATGCGGACATCAGGTCCGAAGGCCGCGAGCCTAAGAACCAGAAAATATTGTGAAGGATGTTATTGGTATCATTTATTTAATTATTGTTATTGGTATCGTAATTTTGAGCTTTAATTTTGTAAATTGACTCTAAACCAGATGTAGTATACACCCCTTTTGAGTAGATATACCCTTTTGGTAACACCATGTATTTGAATCGATTCTCTGAATGTAGGAGTGTCACAGGAACATTTTGGGCAACGTATTACAATGATTAGTCTATTTGTCTGTGTTCAAGCCATGTACGAATTTAACGTTGAAATTAATGTCTTTAGGGTAGGCATACATACATACATACATTACATCTATACTTCTGGCTAAGTATATTTAAATTCAAATTATTCCTAATTTTTCAATATCACATATCACTATTTTAACTGAACAAACTTTGACTCAATGACTCAAAATATGTCTTAACTTAGTATAAACCACAAGACACTTAGATACAGCGTAGTCACTTACGTCTTGATTACTTAGCTAACTATATAACTAACCTGGATCTCAGCAAGCTAGCCAGCTTACAGAACAGAGCGGCCACCATCTCCTTCTCCTTAAGACTGGCAGCACCAACATTGTTGGTAGCAGTGGCTACTGCGATGAAGTAGTTGCGGTGCGTCGAGAAATACTTCTCCATTAATGGTAGTACCACCTGCAGGGGAGATTAGACTTTAAATTAAGGGAGTAAGGTTTGATTTGAGTTGGTTTTTGTGAGTGATAGCGGTAGAAAGCTGTTCTGATTGCGAGTGATGTATTTTGTTGACAAATAAACGTGGTATTTCTGTAAATTGGAGTTGTGATTTTGGAAAATTGAAGTTTTTTGTTGAGTAGATATTTTGGGGACACTAAATACTAATCATAATCGATTCATTGGTAAATTTGGCTTGTGGATAATACGTGATTTTCCAGGGAGAATGTGACAAGAGAGAATCAATTTTTTTTGGATATGCATTGGTACATACATAATTCACATATTACATTATGTAGGTGGGTACTTGAGATAAGGACTAGAAACTTATCTACCATTGAATACTTACCATGGGCGCACAAATAAATACCTTTACTATGAATTTTATTCGAGAAATTATACACAATTACTAAAGGCTGCATAAGGTTGCAATGGTAATGAAAAATGCTGCGTAGAACTTTAAACAAAGGATTATACATCCGTGCAAAATAATAGAGGCATATGTTCGCGTTACAACATTTATGAACGCATGTATACAAGTACCTTCTTGAAGTACTTTAGTTCCGATTTGTGTTGCTTGGAAATTAATACAAATTTATTATAAGTGCTTTCTAAATCTAGAATTATTTATGCTACCTAGTTTATTGAAAGAATTGTAAAAAGTCTAAGTGTCAAAAAAATGCACACGACATAAGTTAAATACAATTAAAGAAGAAGTTTACTGTTCTAGTTTTAGAAGTCAAGTTCGATACAAAGTTACTAAAAAAGTATATATATAAATATGAATCTGAAAAAAACATTTTTTTAGTTTCATATTATTATTCAATCAATTAGACAAAATTTATAGTTGAATCATAATTATGAGAGGAAACATTACAATAACTTTACTAGTTACGTGCCAGAAATTAATGTTTTATTTCTAAACCTAACATAATTAAGTACAGTTTAAGGAAGAAAGGCCATAAAAGTGCGATAAAAAAGACAAAAATTGTATTAAACCAACATACCTTAGAGAAAAACTTAATATCCCTGGTACTAGTCTTAAAACTGGTCCTCCTACTAAACGTCGTCGAAGGTTTCAACAGCTTCATATTAATAGTCGCCCTGTCAATATACTGGATCAGTTTCTCCAGCAGCGAGTAAGCGAATCTCAACTCTATTGCTACGCCCGTAGTGGTCTGTTCCGTATCACTCTGCGGCGCCTTGCTGGGCCTGTGGAGTTTGTAGCCCTGGTATTGGAGGTATTTGAGGAACTCTTGTGATCGTTCTCTGTCTTTCTTCTTCTCTTTGTCGGTTAGAAGGTCGTAGGGTACGAGTTGGGGGTGGATGCCGCCTGGATAAAAATGTTATAGTTAATACATACTGATTTAGATTATTATTATTTTTGAGATTTATATTATTACGAAACAGAGGTTTGAAACAGGAAAGGCCAGGAGGCCTTTGCCCAGAAGTGAGATCCAAAATAGGCGAAGAAGAAAATAGGTATATTTTTTACGCGAAAGTGACTTTGATGCTTTCACGGGTAAACCTGAAACCAAATTGCCACCGAACTTGTACAATAAGCAGGAAAAATATCAAATCTCAAGGATCTCAAGATTTTTTAAGGTTTTTCTGGCATTAATCAATCGATTTATAAAAATATTTTGGTCACCTTGGAATGGACTTCTCCTAGTTTTTTAAGTTTACCTGTATTAAAACATTTCCTTTGAAAATTGAGTTTGAGCACCGAATTTCCAGACAATTATGTAAAAAAAAAAGTTAAATCCTCCTATGAAATATCCTCCACATCTTCTACACTCGGTGAAGGAAAACACCCTAAGGAATTTTGGAATCCAGGTTGGATTCCAAAATTTGGAATTTGCAATTGCCAATCCGCAGAGAGCAAGCGTGGTGATCAATGCTCGTGCCTCCTCTATATGGGAAGAGGCCCGTGCACAGCAGTGTGACGTTTATAGGCTGGAATTACTTATTATATTCTATCTTCTCCACTTACCCCCATTAGTAACCAGTTCCTCTTTCTTCTTCTTCGCCCATATATCGTGAGCGTTGTCCGCGAGCCGCTCTGCCATGTTCTGCATCTCTCGCGACAGCGTCAGGTTGGTCATGTCCACTGGGTGGGGGTTGTAGTTGAACGGCGTGGCTGAGTCGGTCTGCTGGAAGTACGAGATTGGACTTAGTTTGTGTGGTGATAAGGTTGGTTTTAGATTGGTTAGTGTACGAGGTTGATTTTACTACGGTATGTAGTACATTTTTTATGTTACAAATGTTAAAGAACGTGAATGAACTAATGAGAATTAGACATAGAATGAATGACATTAGTTTTGAATACGGTGATTATTTTAACAGTATTTCAAAACCGATAAAAGCTATTTGTTTCATAAAAAGCTTTTTATATTTTAGAATATTAGTGATGTGTATGAGATGATAAATTGGCATTTTTTTAGAAGCTACATTACAGTAGCGATATTGACACATAGACACATAGAAGCTTAGCAAAGCGAAGGATTTTGTAGTCAAGAGAGACCAAATTTTAGCCTAAACTATAATTATTTAAATAATTTATTTACGACACTATACTCAACAAAATGTGACCACTTACTAATTATTACTAAATATTTCACATATTTATTATACAACAACGTAAATTACTAATAACTACTTCTACAGTATATTACGCTAAAATACACAAAAACAGATTTTCTTTATAAAATAATTAGTTCTAAAACTCACCATAAGATCGGGAGGGCGCTGTGCGTTGCGGGGATATGAAAACAACACACAAGTCAGGTGGGTGATATACATGCTAAGACTAAGTTCATTCATTCGTTCAATGAACGAGTTCATTCATTCACTCAACGATTTCAGTCGTTAGATGGACGATTTCCTTCATTCAGAAAAGGAAATTATTCATTCAGTGAACGATTTCATCCGTTCAGTGAACTATGTCATTCAATCGTGTTGGAATATTAAAATTCGTGTTCAAGCAAGCTTGTGCAAAAGCATTATTTTAGCTAACAAAAATTAAATAAATCTTAAAACTAGTTAAGTTTATTAATGAAAATAAAATAAACACATTAGCTGTTGTAAAACGTTTTCCCTATTAATTTATCAAAGCAAGAGTCTTATACTAAATTTAAAAATCAATTAAACTTATGCTAAGTGCCAGTTATAGAATTAAGTAAGTAGTAAAATATTCTTAATTACGTAAAAGTAAAATAGCATTAAATTAACCGAATAAATAGGTAGTAATTATGTACCACTGGCTCCTTAACTCGTTCATCCTTTTGCTGGCATGCAAAATATTCAAATCATTGTTTTAACAATAGAAAAAACTGTTAGTCCTCACTCTTTATTTAAATCCTTTGCGGGTATTATAAGCATCTCTGAATTAAGCATTTATACATTTATAGAGGCTGGTTATGTAACCATACCCTTAAATGCCATCAACAAATGAGGTTTTAATACCACCTTCACTTTTAACTTTTTTTTTCAAATATCTTTGCTTCTGTTAATTTGTCTCAAGATATATTATATACTATCCACAAGATTTTTCATGTAACTTTTATAAACATAGTAATATACATCCGATGATAGCATTAGACAAATTGTAAAGAACTTTTCAAAAACCTACCCTGTACAATGAACATCATAATAATATATACACTGAGTAATTTTTTATAGTTTTTTCCCTCAATTCTATATTGATATGGTAAAATGCTTTGATCATATTTGAGAAGTGTTTCCTTGAAAACACTTCTCAAATAGAGTTTCAACAAAATTTTTGCGCTATTTATTTTTAAATTTTGTTCTATTTATACTAAGCTCATGACTGTACAATACCAAAAAACATAATTTAATACAACTTACGCCTCCAGACTTGGACTGCCGTCTCATGGAGCTGCGGTTGGTGCTGGGTATGTCCACCTCCGAGTGTTCTACCGACCACCCGATAGCTAGGAGGGCCTTGAGGGATTCGCGGACTGGCTCCTTGTAGCGCTCTTTCTCCTGTAGTTAGAAATATATAGGGTATAGTACAGAATAAAAACTAGTTTGAATCTATTTTAAAGTAAAATAAATAATTTAAAATAAAACCAAGTGAAATAAGGGGACATTGTTACTGTACTTGAATTTATAATATTAAATGTGATATTTGCAAAGGCAAAAATGGCTGGAAAGAGGGATTAATATTCATAACTATATTTCAACAAATAAAGACCGTAAGTGAATAAAAAGCCAATTTTCAATTAATAAATAGATCGAGGGAAAGAAAATAAGGAGACTTTACCATGTGGGAAAAACATTCCGACGAATTGAAAACCTCATCCTATTTGGAAGTCGGTTAGAATAAAAAAATAATAACTTCAACAATATTAGTAAAGTAACAGGATCCAACAGCAACGTTGGAAACATAAGTTGTAGCCCAAATAAATTCCGAGAAATCCCAATGGCACATTACCTATTATGCTCCAATATCCGACGTTTCCCCACCAAAAACCAAGCAACCACTTACATAATCATTAAGCATATTATACGGCTTGAGCCTAGGATGCGACTTCTGGCTGTCCGACCAGTTCTCGCCGTACACCCAGCCGTTCTCGATCTTCCTGGAAGCCCACGCGTCGTGGTAGTGCTCCGAGAACTTCTGCACGATGGTGTTCAGGTCGTTGTTTAATGCCACCGAGGATGTGTTGATCGGTTGAGGGTCGTATTGGGGGTTGTCGAGGTCTCCTGGAAAATAATAAATTTTTATAAATAGCAATAAATATGGACAATGTCACATACATTCCTTTGAGGAAAAAAGTAGATATAAAGAACTTTTGTTATGGAATTAAGACACAACAAAGACATCACAAACAACCGCCAGAAATGTGGTAATGTGGAAAAGTGATTTTGTATCTAGACTCGCCCGGGGATCGAACCCGGAACCGATATCGGATTATATAAATAGATACCGGAAAAACCGGTTTGTCAGCCACCCAACCAAGGAGGTCGCCATACGGTTATTTAGTCATGTTCTTAAGAAGCTAAAAATATGGCTACCTATATTTAGTGGGCAAGAGATAAATTAAAAGATATGGTAGAAATAAATATGTCTATAATTACCCGTAGTTTGTTCTTTTCCGTAGAACTCATCATCGTAGTTCTTGGAGAGCGAGTAGTCAGGAGGTAACGCACAACCTGGGAAAATAAGTTTACATTAAATATCTTGTCTAGTAGGCTTTATATATAATCTTATGATGCGAATGATGTGAGGCAAATAAAACTCGCAACTTTTTCTGTTGCTTTCTTCCACCTCCTTATTATTTACTCCTTATTCAACACCCTCTTATTTCAGGAAAAAAACATCCAACATTCGTCTAAAATACATGACAAATCTCTCACCGATAGCAATAAGACACGGCAGCGCCTTCCCAAACAGCTCCGGCTCGTAGTCCATCTTGCTCAAGGAGTCGAAGATGTTGGAGAACAGCATCATGGTGAGCCGCTTCTCCTCGTCAGAAGACGCGCCATACACGCCCTGGCCGGCGCCCGTGCTGCCGTAGTACTTGGCGCAGCGCTCGTAGTGGAGGGTTAGAAGCTAGGAGATAAATGGGTTTAAGATGTCAGTTTATTTTAAAACTTTTAGGTTTTCGACTAGGCTAAAAGATATCCTCCAATTTGCTACCGACTCTTCTGTCTGGAATAGCTTCTTACCGATCCCGAAAATATATTTATCTTTGTGATTCTTGGGATCGCCATGCTTTTCTGGATTTTTCTATGAATTTACAATTTATACGATATTTTATTTCATTTTTAGCTAACTTTGGAGAACGTACTTTTCCACATAAAAAATGTATTTTCGAGGCTTGGAACAATGTTTTGTTTCTAGATTCGGTCTTGTTCTATTTATGTTTTTCGAATCTTAGATTACGTAACTGTTCCAGTCGAAAAAAAAAAACACTTCTAAACAATCTAATAAAATGTTTTAAGTTACACGTCAAAAACACAAATAAATTCCACACAACACATTTCCACCCTTATTTACTTTTAACTAAATCTTAGTCAATCGTAAATAAGGTTGAAAAATCCGCTGCATTTAAATAATATTTCTCCCCAACTCACCCTCAAAGCCACAGTAGTATACTCGGACAGCTTGGACACGTCCACCGTGAGTTTTCTCAACAGCTTCAGTAACATGGAGGGCTGCATCGCTGACGTCAGAGCCACCAGGAAGTCGGACACCGCCTCGCGCTGGCCTTTGGTTAGCATGCGGTTCTTTGATAGCCTGGTGGAGAGAATATAGATCAGTAGGTGTAAGCAGTCTGATATTTATCGGAATTAATTAAAGAAGCAATTAATGTGGGCTTTATGAATTTGCCTATGAATGAGATATTACATAATTTTGGACTAAAATAATAACATAAAATCGTTATTTATTCAATATTACAAAAAACGTGATTTTGCATAAAAAACTTTTTTTTGTTTAATCGTAATAGTCTTTCGTTGTTTCTAAAAACTTTATATATTTTTATGCTGCCCCACTGCATGAAAGCCTAAACCTTTGTTGGATATTTCTGACAAATGGTTAAATTAACATTTATTAAACCATTTCCTTACCTATAAACAGTATGTAGTGTAGCATCCAGCAGACTGGCGTAGTTCTCAGCCTCGTTATAGAAGTACGCGTGCTTGATGAGCAGCGGTAAGATGGAGTTGCCGATGTAACGGTTCATGGATAGCGCCATGTCGGATTCGCAGCCGTCGTTCTGGAGGGAGATTACTTTATGTTAAACTGTGTAGGGCTTAAATTAGATTGAAGAGACAAGGATATAAGGAAAATTTTCTTTGATTTCCAATCATACAATGCCAATGTAAAATATGAGGGTCCGAAATGATTGTATTTACTTTGCTAGGGAACTTTTACAAAAGCAACGAAATATTTCAAAAGTTCGATCGTAGAAGGAAATCAATTTAGATAAAAGACATCTTCTACTTAAAGCCATATTTTGGGTAAGCCTACGATGAAATCATCATCTATTAGCAACTTAAAACAACTCGTATAAAGACAGAATAAACAAACACTTCGTAGTAATTTGAACCTTAAAACACTACACTTTAAGGTCCAAATTAACACACTTACCCTGTCCAGCATAGTGGCAGCCCTCAAATCCGGAAGGAAGGCTTCCTCCAGCAGTTTATAGAACAGCTCCTGTGTCTCTATGCCGTACACTCGCTCTAGGAAGAGGCCGACACTCTGCTTGTGTCCCGGGATGAGACCCGATGGCATATCTGTGGATATAGCAGATTATGAGATAAAATGAAAAAAAAAACTGTAAATAAAAAATATAATATACCATACCATCACGACTCTATCCCCAATGGGTTAGGCAGAAGTGTACCAATGTACACCTACAGTTCACTGGTATGTTTAGGTCCCATGTAATAGTGGGCGAGCCAATTGCCACTAACCGGGCACAAATCCAAAGTCTGACCTGCTACTGAGGATTTTATAGAAAAACCTAATAACACCTTGGTCGCTTTGGGAATCGAACCGAAGACCTCTAGCGTAGCAGTAGTGCTTAGCACCACTAGGCCAACAAGGCCAACAAGACCAACAAGTTTTAGTTTCATGTATTTAAAAAAATATAAGTGTATGTTTGTCAGTGCCTGGTTGCCATAGTATATGCTCTGCCTAGTTTGGGATCAGATGGCTGTGTGTGAGGTGTGTATGTTTTATTGCTCTGTCAGTCAAGAGTCAACTCTTGACTCTCAACTTACCAGATTTAGGTCGTTCCTCCCCTGCAGCAGGGTTGTTCAGCGTGAACCGCAGAGACAGCACTCCCTGCAGGTCCTCCAGGGGTACCAAGGAACGCAGGATGGCGCGCGCTCGGAGAGACTCGTTCTTGCCCTGGAAGTGGAACACAGATTGTATATATTTATTCAGCAGTGGCCCTGCCTGTTAAATAGGCACTAAAATTATTTAAGGTCATCGGAATCTTTTGCTCTAGTACATTATTAGATAAGGACAAAAGCTTAGAGCTAACTGAAATTTCGAGCAGATGGAAAGCACTTTTGATTCTGCCCGGCTCATATTATGTGTTATGATAGCCATAAAAAAGGAGACCTAAATGCATTAGGTCATCAATCTAACATTCATCAGTGTATAGAATAAAAGATTTTGCAATTATGATGTCCATTGTATCCAAACCAATACTATGCCTGCGAAAAACTTGAGATTTACGGCTAAACCGCTGAATTAAATTGATTTAATGAAACTTGGTATGAAGTCAGCCTGGATCTGACGAAAGAATATGATCTTCTCTATGAAGGTACTCACCAGGGCAATGACCCCGGCATCGGGCGCACATCTGCCGAGCAAGTCCACCAGTGTACAGTAGAAGTTAAGTATGGCGGCTCCTGTGTCTATGTAGTCTTCGTCTTCATCTGATTCTGGGAGTGGATGGCTGAACTGTTGGCAGAAATTTGGTTATGTTAATTGAATTTGAACTTTATTGCTAGGGGACTAGAGTTCAATGTGTCATGGTGGCATGGTGACAGCTTACTGTGGAAGGCTCACATAAACGTCTTCTAAATATAAGTGGGCTATTTAACTCATAAATGGAGAAAATAAGGTTTCTCCATTGAACCGTCTAGTGTTAGAACCCGGGACCTAAAAGCTGGAGACACCTTGAAAACCAGTGTCAACTCCACTTGAAAACGAACATCTTCAATTGAAACAAATCCCTCTGCGAGGGTAGGTGTCATATGCTTTTAACCCTGATGAAAAAATGGGCTCTAAGTACTGTACAGTAATGACCTTTACCACATCTAAACGTCCACCAACTGATACCGGAACCTATCCAAAAAACCCATATATACTGAGTAAACACTCACATTAACATCCCCCTCCTGCTCCATCTCCCTCAGTTTCCGCCTATCGGCGATCCTCTCGCTCATCTTATTGGCGTCCACGATCGCCTTCAGCAAGCCCTCGCCCTCCCCCCTCAGGGCCGGACCGAGGCACTCCGGCCGACGGATCAGCAGGCGGATGACTAGGTTAGCGTTCTCTTCTACGCTTTCGCCGTTTACCTGGTGAGAAATTAGATTATGTTTATTAAATAGCTTATTTTATGGTATTTTTATTAGGGTACTTTACAGCTTATGAGCCAGTAGTTTTGTCCTAGAAAGTAATTTCTGTGTTTGACCTCTTAATTACATATGAATGCAATGAGTAGGTCGTAGTAGAGCATTTTCAGCCATGTTTAAGGAACTTAAATCAAGTTGCATGTAACCTGTTGGTATTCATCATGCTTGCAAATTCCAGTAGGAAATTAACTCGACTTTCATAAAGTTGTATATGTATATAAAAAAGCATATTTGTAAGTTAGGTAGAAAACTTTTACGTTACGTCAGAAAGAAACAGCGGAAAGAGCCATCTCAATAATATCTGGCCTTTGCCCTGCAGTGGGACGATATTGAAAAATGTCTATGTACATAATCTTCAGCAATAAACTCACCCAGACACAGAACCGCAGGAAGTCAAGGTAGCGCTCGCCTTCGACGGGGTCCCAGCCCAGGTCGGGGTAGCCCTTCTCCACCAGCTCCGAGTTGCTTTGCAGGCCACACCGGGACAGGTATACTGCTATCTTCTCCAGGTAATGTTCCCTAGATATTAAAAAAAGGAACAAATCGGTAAGTAAATAGGAAAATATACATCTTCACATCATCATCATCTCCCTGCTCTCTTCCCAATTATTTGGGGTCGGCGCAATGCGTATTCAGCTTCCATTAATCTCTGCAACTAGTCATCTTAGCATTTACTCCTTTCATTCTCATATCATCTTTCACACGATCCATCCATCTCTTTTTTGGTATTTCTCTGCATGTATATTCATCCACATTCATACTCATAACTAGTCTAGTTACGTGACTTTCAACTCCTCATCACATGTCCATACCACGACAAACGGTGACCTCTTATCTTTTCATTCATCTACACATAATTCACGCATATGTTTAAGAGTAAGCATTCCTTCGACTTTCATTGATGAATCGAATAACCGAATTGATTACCGTGAAATATCATTTTATTATTGGTTACTGCAAATTCCATGTCTTTCTAAATTGTTTGATATAAATTTCAGTTTCTTTAAAGTATAAAATCATTTACTTCACGGAATCCGATTACCGATAAAGTAGTCGGCAGATACCTCACGTTTAAATATTCATATTGAACCTGAAACTAGTCGAATCTTTACCGAAAATGTGCCTAAGTAAACCATTATAACCCATACTCAAGTAGCATAATAATATCTATTTACGTACACAAATTATTTTCCACCTACCTCAAAGCCAAAGCCAGCTCAGTATTCTCCATCAAACTGGAATACGCGACATCGAGCGGCGTGGAGCCCCTTAGCGAGGGTCTGGACAGCAGGATGTTGGAGTTCTCCAGCAGGAAGTCGAAGTGGTCGAACATGGCCTTCTGGTTCTGGCGCCCAGTGCGGCAGAAGTAGCAGAGGAAGCGGCAGCAAGCTACCACCATCTCGTGCGATGTGTCCTAGGGAGGAAAGATTTTAAGTAGAAATAACTTGCTTAATTTTAAATAATCAAATCATTTATTTATGTGTCTACTACACATAAATAAAAGATTTTGGACAAAAAAACGTTGCACTGCTCCCATAGTTGGTGGTTAAAGTGCTTGTGTGAATTAGAGACAACGAAGATACCTCAAACATTTCGATCCAAGACAATGTAGAAAAGTAGTTTTATGTATTGACTTCGACCTGAGCTCAAACCCGAAAATTTTGTGCTAGGGACTTTAAAAAATCGGTGTGGGTGCCACTCGACTACGAAGGTCTTCTAACAACTACTCGGCGGATTACCATGTTAACTACATTAGTTTGATCCACAAAATTTGATCCACCACTTATACATACATACATACATTGATTTATTTTTATTTTGTTTGTAATTGACTATACAAAGACCGTGAAAAAAATACTGACATTAATATTACATGAAAGTAAAAGAATATTTACCTAGTCGTTACCAGGGTAAATAGATATTATTTAAAAACATAATGTTATAAGTTCCTAGTCTATAACTCTTACCTTCTCCTTATCCTCGACGGCGGGCGGCGAGGCGGGCTGGGCGTCGGACTGCGCCTGCGCACGCCGCCCGAGCGTGTTCATCATCACAGCCATCACGTTCTCGTGCACACGGAGCACCCTTTATAACGAATTTATGTTTTAAAAGTGCAAATAAAATACTACTGGGTCCTTGATATACGAAAAAAAATGTAGACTGAAGTTATTTGAAGACATGAAGAAAAGCGAAGAATAATGGAAAGTTAAAATAGCTTTTTTAAAAGAAAACGTAAAGAAAAATTAAAAGGTGCCATATTTGTATGCACATTTGGTGCTTATGTTTATACTAAATTGCTAAATGTCAAGAATTCGTTACGTACCTGATCAAATCTGGATGCTGGAAAAAAGTGTGGTTGTTGACGAGTTTCCTGTGAAAAATAAATTTATATAGTAACAATAACTAGTGTAGCTAATATTTTTAGATAATAACTTGTTTGTATCAACATCACATTTATTTATCTGAACCTAATGTAAGTAGCCTACTTATAAGTTCCTACACTGAGCCGTCTCGGCATCGTAACCGGTACCTCAGAGCTGACAACACATTGAAAATCGATACGCCACTCGTTCATTGTGTATTTCTTAGTTTATTAATAAGTTATTATTATTACATACCAGAGCCTCTTCCTCATGAGCTCCTCTTCCTCCTGGCTCATCTGCACCGGCAGCAGCGCTCGTATCTGGCTGAGCCCCACCCACATCTCAGCTACGTCCAGCTTGGTCTTAGCGTTGATGACATACGTCTTTTCTAGGGCGCGGATCAACTCGCCGACCGCGTCGTATTGGCGGACTAGGAGACTGGCGATAAAAATAAGTATGTGAAAGTTCTGTCTTATTGTGTGGCTGTTAGATTAGATTTTTCAATGAAGAAGGTTTTTAACTTAAAATCAGGCGATTGCCAACCTACATTTAGATGTGAGCCTTAAAGTTATCTGAATTACAAATCATCGTTTAAAATGTAATATAGTTCAGGATTCTATTTTAAAATTTAGCTAATTTTGGCTATGAAATTTCAGTTTTATTGTCATAGTTTTTAAGTACATTCAGGCAATGCTTTACAGAAGAATTATAAAAATAAAATGTCTCCCACTTGACAGTACTGGATAGTATTAGATAGCGTACTGAAAAGTGCTACGTAAAGGAAACCCCAAGAATATGTGCATCCAAATTAAATTCTTAACATTTGGAACATAAGGTAAATTTTCTACATACCTGAACATCTCCCTGACGAGTTTGGGCGTCTCTATCTGCGACTCCTCGGCCCAGCTCACGATGGTCTGGATGAGGACCTTACGGAACTTCTCTTCTGGAGTCTTCTTGGGTGGTTCTTCGATAGCCTACAGATACACAAAGTATTTAAACGACTTAACAAGGCTGTTTGTTAGGTAATATTTAGAGGAATTGAGGAAAGATTACAAAATAAACTTCATTAGTCTAATATACCACAGAAGTTGTACTCTAATTTAAATCTACCATCGACACGAAAAGTGTCGTGCCGTGTAATTGAAATCGATTTGGTAAAAGTTTGGAAAGTTATAGTTGGTTTTTACTTATTTACTCGGGAATACATGGTCTGGTTTTTTTTTTTGCAACCTTACGGTTTAAGTAGATTTTTAAACTTTTATATGACGAGAATATGTAAAGAGTAGAGTACACAGTTCGCGATATTTAACAATCTTATGTCAACTTAATTTATAGGTTTCAGGTTCATTTTGAGGTTCAAATTACCTTGGCTTCTTCCTCCAGCTCCTTGACGGTGTTTATGATGTTGTAGAGCTTGCCAAAAGCACCAGTCTTTGTTTCTGGCTCCGTTGAATCCTATAACAAAAAAGGAATAATAAACCTTCCACAAAATTGAGGGAACTGCTAATACCAAATAATAGGTAAGAATAATCTTGATAATGTCATCTTTAACCACATCTCACATCTTTAAGATTTTTTCTTATTTGTGTAACGATGCCAGTCATGCTACTAGCTAGACAGACACGTGAAGCGTATAAGCCTTTTATTTACGGCGGAGACGAAACTGTTTTGCATATTCCCTATTTCTCCTTCGTATCGGTTGTTTGCATGTTTTATTTGACGGGCCTGACGCTGTCCAGATAAATACTTTCCGTCGTATTAAGTATTGTTTGCTGAGTTAAGCTACATTACCGAGGAGTCAGGCTCCTGCAGCGCGTCGAGCGAGACGTGCGCCATGAGGCTCTCGTGGAACTCGTTCATGCGCGCGATCAGCTCCTCGCCGCACGGACAGTTCTCCTTGTCCTCCTCCTCTAAGTGCTTGAGACCTATACATAATATATTACCGAGGAGTCAGGCTCCTGCAGCGCGTTGAGCGAGACGTGCGCCATGAGGCTCTCGTGGAACTCGTTCATGCGCGCGATCAGCTCCTCGCCGCACGGACAGTTCTCCTTGTCCTCCTCCTCTAAGTGCTTGAGACCTATACATAATATATTACCGAGGAGTCAGGCTCCTGCAGCGCGTTGAGCGAGACGTGCGCCATGAGGCTCTCGTGGAACTCGTTCATGCGCGCGATCAGCTCCTCGCCGCACGGACAGTTCTCCTTGTCCTCCTCCTCTAAGTGCTTGAGACCTATACATAATATATTACCGAGGAGTCAGGCTCCTGCAGCGCGTTGAGCGAGACGTGCGCCATGAGGCTCTCGTGGAACTCGTTCATGCGCGCGATCAGCTCCTCGCCGCACGGACAGTTCTCCTTGTCCTCCTCCTCTAAGTGCTTGAGACCTATACATAATATATTACCGAGGAGTCAGGCTCCTGCAGCGCGTTGAGCGAGACGTGCGCCATGAGGCTCTCGTGGAACTCGTTCATGCGCGCGATCAGCTCCTCGCCGCACGGACAGTTCTCCTTGTCCTCCTCCTCTAAGTGCTTGAAACCTATACATAATATATTACCGAGGAGTCAGGCTCCTGCAGCGCGTTGAGCGAGACGTGCGCCATGAGGCTCTCGTGGAACTCGTTCATGCGCGCGATCAGCTCCTCGCCGCACGGACAGTTCTCCTTGTCCTCCTCCTCTAAGTGCTTGAAACCTATACATAATATATTACCGAGGAGTCAGGCTCCTGCAGCGCGTTGAGCGAGACGTGCGCCATGAGGCTCTCGTGGAACTCGTTCATGCGCGCGATCAGCTCCTCGCCGCACGGACAGTTCTCCTTGTCCTCCTCCTCTAAGTGCTTGAGACCTATACATAATATATTACCGAGGAGTCAGGCTCCTGCAGCGCGTTGAGCGAGACGTGCGCCATGAGGCTCTCGTGGAACTCGTTCATGCGCGCGATCAGCTCCTCGCCGCACGGACAGTTCTCCTTGTCCTCCTCCTCTAAGTGCTTGAAACCTATACATAATATATTACCGAGGAGTCAGGCTCCTGCAGCGCGTTGAGCGAGACGTGCGCCATGAGGCTCTCGTGGAACTCGTTCATGCGCGCGATCAGCTCCTCGCCGCACGGACAGTTCTCCTTGTCCTCCTCCTCTAAGTGCTTGAGACCTATACATAATATATTACCGAGGAGTCAGGCTCCTGCAGCGCGTTGAGCGAGACGTGCGCCATGAGGCTCTCGTGGAACTCGTTCATGCGCGCGATCAGCTCCTCGCCGCACGGACAGTTCTCCTTGTCCTCCTCCTCTAAGTGCTTGAGACCTATACATAATATATTACCGAGGAGTCAGGCTCCTGCAGCGCGTTGAGCGAGACGTGCGCCATGAGGCTCTCGTGGAACTCGTTCATGCGCGCGATCAGCTCCTCGCCGCACGGACAGTTCTCCTTGTCCTCCTCCTCTAAGTGCTTGAGACCTATACATAATATATTACCGAGGAGTCAGGCTCCTGCAGCGCGTTGAGCGAGACGTGCGCCATGAGGCTCTCGTGGAACTCGTTCATGCGCGCGATCAGCTCCTCGCCGCACGGACAGTTCTCCTTGTCCTCCTCCTCTAAGTGCTTGAGACCTATACATAATATATTACCGAGGAGTCAGGCTCCTGCAGCGCGTTGAGCGAGACGTGCGCCATGAGGCTCTCGTGGAACTCGTTCATGCGCGCGATCAGCTCCTCGCCGCACGGACAGTTCTCCTTGTCCTCCTCCTCTAAGTGCTTGAAACCTATACATAATATATTACCGAGGAGTCAGGCTCCTGCAGCGCGTTGAGCGAGACGTGCGCCATGAGGCTCTCGTGGAACTCGTTCATGCGCGCGATCAGCTCCTCGCCGCACGGACAGTTCTCCTTGTCCTCCTCCTCTAAGTGCTTGAGACCTATACATAATATATTACCGAGGAGTCAGGCTCCTGCAGCGCGTTGAGCGAGACGTGCGCCATGAGGCTCTCGTGGAACTCGTTCATGCGCGCGATCAGCTCCTCGCCGCACGGACAGTTCTCCTTGTCCTCCTCCTCTAAGTGCTTGAGACCTATACATAATATATTACCGAGGAGTCAGGCTCCTGCAGCGCGTTGAGCGAGACGTGCGCCATGAGGCTCTCGTGGAACTCGTTCATGCGCGCGATCAGCTCCTCGCCGCACGGACAGTTCTCCTTGTCCTCCTCCTCTAAGTGCTTGAGACCTATACATAATATATTACCGAGGAGTCAGGCTCCTGCAGCGCGTTGAGCGAGACGTGCGCCATGAGGCTCTCGTGGAACTCGTTCATGCGCGCGATCAGCTCCTCGCCGCACGGACAGTTCTCCTTGTCCTCCTCCTCTAAGTGCTTGAGACCTATACATAATATATTACCGAGGAGTCAGGCTCCTGCAGCGCGTTGAGCGAGACGTGCGCCATGAGGCTCTCGTGGAACTCGTTCATGCGCGCGATCAGCTCCTCGCCGCACGGACAGTTCTCCTTGTCCTCCTCCTCTAAGTGCTTGAAACCTGGAAACATGCATAGTTTAAGAAATAAGAAGTACATACATATATGGCTGAATACCAATTTTGGATGGCCATATGTCACATGTCTCTGTCACTTTTAAGGTGCTTCCAGATCTCAAACGCGCACCAAATGCGAAGATCGCGAGCTTTGCATTAGGTGAGCGTTTGGTAAGCATTTGGTGAGCGTTCACCAGATCTTGATCATGCACCTTAGGTAAACCCACAAGTGACAGAGACAATTAAGGAATTAAAGTTAATTTATGTTTCAGTATTCGAAAGTTATCAGTTTTTATACTTTTTGTGTAACAGATTTAGTGTTGCTGCTGGGGCCCAACAGGTCCCCCGTCTAGCTACTTAGCCTTACAAATATTTTTGTCCACAATAGCTTAATAACAAATGAAAAATATTTTTCTCGAAATCTTCATGTTATTTTGTAAAGATTTGGCAAACTGTAGGTGTCACAAAGTGTCACACTACTTTTTTAGTGTGTTTGTGGTAATGACTAAACTTAATCCAACTAAAATTATTTATCCTCAAATAAAATAGAATATAATTAAGTATTAACTCACTGAGTATAGCATTCATCTGTTCTCTGGGCGGACAACGGAACTCCCTGGTCTTCTTGGCAGCCACCGCGCTTGGCAGGTCGGACTGCTTGATCTCTGTGTAACGTCTGTAAGAAAAAATATATTGTAGACAAATATTTTTACAAAAACTAAGAAGTATGCTGGAAATTGGTAGCTAACTGCCGTTTCAGCATATAATTTGAATATACATGCGTTGAAAGGCATCTGCCTAACCGTTTAACGCTAATCATTGTTTCTCAAAGACCTTACTTCATACAAATTAGGTAGAAGATTTAATTTTATTGTTTAACTCGGCATGTCTTGGATAGTAGAATAGGTACCTGAGCTGGTCAGTCTGCAGGTCGCCAACGAAGTCGTGTGCGAAGGCTATGATGGCCTCCACTCTGTGCCGCAGCTGGATGTCGTTGAGGTGCTGCAGGAGGTAGCACATCTGCAGCTTGGCGCCTTCCGCCATCTTCATGTGGAGGAGGCCTTTACGGTGCTCGTCTTTGCCCTCTGTGGGAAAATAATGTAATTATTATGTTGCTGGACGCAAAAGGCACTTTTTCTGGAAGATATCTGCGCGCAGGCTATTACTGGTTTACCGGAATTTGGGAAAATGTTCTTTATAAATTGACTTGTACAAAACTTGAAGGTAATATCTTACAGAGATTTCACTGAAAGGCGCAACGTGCAATATGGTTTTGGACATAACTTAAATCAATTATCAAGTAATAACACACGAATGTTTTAAAGAACATATTTCAAGTACCACCTTTGAGTTATACTCTAACTAATGCAAGTATTTTTTAATCCGATTCAAAAGTGACGCTGGTTTTGCAGCTCTTTCGAATTGAAATCCTTTCGAAAGTCGGTTTAAAATATTCATTTTTTGTAGCCTATAAAATATATGTAAGAGGGGCTCTACATACCCTTTTCAAAGGACGGGTCCCAGGTCTCAGGGTTGGTCATGATGAGCAGCTTCTCCACATCTTCGTCGCGCATCATACCGACCAGCAGGAGACGGTCTACCAGCTTTATAAGAGGCCTATAAAGACATTTTTATGAATTAAATGATATACATAAATTTTTATTTTTTATTTCTTTCTAAACTAAACAAAACAAATAAATAAACTTTCGAAACTAAACAAATAAATGTAGTTAACACACATACATTGCTTTGAACACAAAGTAAATCGCTAAAAACAAGCGCGTGTCATGAAATCAGATATAAAGAAGGTTGTCAAATAAATTTGTATTTGATCTGGGAGTTGCTAGTACCAAAAACACCTACACCAAAAACAACGTTTTCTACAATAACCCGTCCGGGGATCGAAACGGGGTTTTCAGATATTATATCGACATAAAAACCAGTGTGTACTCGATGACGAAGCTCGTCTTAAACCTTGTCACAAATTTCCAAAAACTCTGTAACCACTCTTACGTAGTGTAACAATATCTAATACACAAATATTATAGACCACACTTACAAGAACAGGTTCTCATTGCTGCCCCCCACTGGGTCCCTGTTGTGCACCTGGTTGGTCTCCACGGCCTCCGCCAGCGCTTGCATCACGAACTCCCGCACCACCTCCAGGGGGAAGAACGGCGAGTAGAGGTTGCTGATCTCTGTTATACTTTCACTGGAAGAGAAATGTTTATGTTATATACCTATTATCTGTTTAATTCATATGCCATACAAGGGTTTTATGAAAATGGACTGTTAGCTATATGCGTATAAAGTTCAATTTGCAGTACAACTTCACATTTTGTATGACGCCTTTTAAACTGCATTAGTCAGTCTAAAATGAACTGTATTTGCATTCACATAAAGTTGATAATTGGTTTCTACTCGAGTATTCATGAATCAGTCCACCCATGTTTTTTATTCAGAGTGTTAACGAAAGGTCATATCCATCCAAAAGGGGTGAAGGGTACATCTGGTATAGTCAGTTTACAAAATTTTGAGTCCAAATGGTGTTTACTGAATTGAAATCGTAGTGGTTCAGCGGTCAGGTAACACAAAAAGCAAATACTTTCGTATTTGATAGAACACATTCCGTAGGTTCTTTATACAGTAAAAAAATATCCAATTAGTATTTACAATTTTGAACATAATTATTTAATATACTCACGCGATATCCGTCATCTTCATCTGCGGCCGCACAGACTCGGTCTGTAGCGAGCGCAGGCTGTGGCCCATGTCGGGGTCTTCGTACAAAGACTTCAGTTCTGGTCCTAACGGGATCACAAACTCGTTCTTACACGCCTCCCTGGGAACAAAAGTTATAGATAATACTTGTAAATACATTTCCAAATAGTAGGACAAAAAACTAAATAATCTTCACTTTTCTTTACATAGTATGAGTATCTCTCCCGCTTTTTTTTCGCTTAGATCTTTTAAATACGCTGTAACTTTCAGCAATAGCTCGAGTTATTCGAGTGTAAGTTCGATATTCGTTAGCGTACCATCTACCCTATTAACTTTGATTATAGCAATACAATTTCACGGAAATTTGCGCGATACATGCATAAACCTTTTAGGGTTTGACGTTTCGAACGGGTTACACCGGCTGTGGTCGAAAGCTCGTCTTATTTAAGCATGTTTCGTGATTATTCCAGTGAACATTTTTATATATTTTATAGCTTACGGCTATAAAATATGCAGCGCGATAGTTTAAAGTTAACTTTGATATGTACAATGTGTTTGAATCACAATCCATGGAACATACTTCTTCCATGCTGCCTTACCATTTTAAGCACAACTTACATGGTAGTGGCGTGTGACTCAAGATGCAATGCTATTAGCAGATCGTAGAAGCCTTGCCGCAGCGGGCCCGACATGTACTGCGACTGGATCGCGTACAGCAACTGCTTCTGGTCCACGTGCTGGCATAGCGCGTGGGCCGCTCTGGTGACAAATAGATGAAATATTAATAAACTTAAAATATATCTCTATTTATTTATTTTAATTTTAAACAGTAGAAAAAGATACCTTCAGACAAAACAGTGGCAAAAGGGGCACTACGATTTCTTCCAGGCCGGATTTAAAGATTAATAATAAATGAATAGTTCCTAAAGCACTTTATAATTGAAAAATTGAGGAATCATTCTTCAAGTTTATAAAACAATGCCTTCAGGTATCACCTTCTAGGGCAAAAAGGCATTTTCAAATAGAGCAAGGTTAAAATATGATTAACAGAAATTAAAACACGGAACTGAACCATAATATTTTTACTTTCAACAGCTACTTTCTAAGTTGTGTCGTAGGTGCCACAGGAGGGAAATACATTAAATAAGGTACTAACCCTGATACTGATCTGATGATATTCCTAAAATACTCTTTACCACAAAAACTTACCTATAATTGCTCTGGTAGCAGAGCGCGGCATACAAGGTGAGCGTGTGCGAGTGGAAGCTGAGCAGCTTGTCCATCTCTATCAGCTCCAGAATGTCTATGCAGCGGTCCTCCTCTGTGGATAAAACACATATTAGTAATCTCAGTCTAGGTGTTTATTTTCGAAAATATCTGGTACAAACTGGTTAAAAACATATTCGTTTCATTTCCTATCACAAAGAACAGTATAATTTACATTAAAACATAATCAGAAACGACGAAACATACCTTGCACTATGCTACCTATTTATTTACTTGTTCATTATTTTTTTATATAAAATATCTACTCGTTAAAAAATTAATAGATTTATGTTTAGTAAGTAAGATATAGAAAACTGACAAATTAAATCAGCCTTCCAGGGATCCAAAATTCAAAAAATTCAGAAACGGCAAAAAGTAATGAATGGGCAAAAAAAAGCTGTCTTACAGGATTTTAAGAATTCAGAAAAGCCAATAGTAATGTATAGACAAAAAAAAGTTAATATTTAAATTGTTTTAAAATAATAATTTAAAGAAGCAATCTTACCTGGTATATGTAAAGCCAGCATGGACACTGCGTCTTCACACAGCATGGACCAACCGCGGATGTCAGACAACTTGAGAGCGTGCACTTGTAGGGATTGATTTGGTACCTGGAAATAAAAATATATAACGAAATCATACTCATTTATACAGCTATCCATACTAAGTTCTGCTCCGTTTCCCTGTGGATAAGAAAATCATGATTCTGTGGATCAAAGAACCATCTCAATAGAGTAATTCTAGAATGACGTATAACATAGACGATAATTATTTTTATAATGTTTCTTTCGCGTCGAAGATTTCTTTTTGATTTGACCATCCCAAATCACAGTCAGCCAGTTTGTCAATGGCATAGTATATTTATTTCTTGTAATGGTCTAGTATTAGTACTACTGCAAATCTCACCCTAGCCCACTGGTGCGGCTTGAGACACTGCACTTTGAGTCGTGGCGGGAACTGCGGGATGACGTGCTTGTCGCTGGTCGGCAGTACCGCGGCCGACAGCGGCAGGCTCATCGCTGACCTGCCCAGTTCTATCTGAAGGATCTCCTTGGATGTAGCTTCGACAAATATAGCTGGGAACAGCTTGGTTTCTGGCTCCATCTAGAGAAAAATGGGAGATCAGTATTTTTTTTTACGACTTTCCAAGTTCGTACTGAGAAAAATATAGACCGTGCAAAAGCGACGAACGATTGAAAACCAAACGAATTACATGATTATGTATTAAGATAGAAAACACGGGAAAAAATCTTATAATTTTGAAGATTACTTAGTCTAATCCTATAGCTTTTAGCACCTTCGCTTTGGCTTCGTTTTCCCGATCTGCCTGCCCTACATTATATAGATCCCTAAAGTATATAAATAATGTTACAAACCTTAAACTTAATACTAGTATCCTTCCCCTCGCAGGTAAAGGCGACGGTTCCAGTAGAGGTATCCACGGAGCATCCAATGAACATGCCTTGCGACGCACCCTTAGCGGTGGCTTCAGCCATTACTTCGTTATACAGCTCGTCCGCGCGGACCATGTAGCAAGATTGACGGTTTACGCTGGAATAAAAGTAGAGATGAGATAAAAATAAATGTAAATTCGTAAGCTACGTATCAAACCCTTTATTTTGATACCACACTCGATAGGTTTTGAAGGCATGTAGTATGGCGGAAATTCCACTAGTTTATTTTGTATGATTTTGAAATACCCAGTGTCGCTCTCCAAATTAAAAACAATTAAACTACACCTCACAAGTTAAAATCTATTAAGCTAGTAATATTATAGAACGGGGATTAGCGCGTACATGTATAAATACCTTAAGGGCTTGACGTTTCGACCGGGTTACACCGGCCGTGGTCGCAAGCAGACTCAATACGTACGCTCTAATCCCCATTCTATAATATTACTTACTATATTACACATACAATCAAAAAACATAACTTTTCTTTTGCCGCGATCGCGATCAGGTAATAAATAGCGACCTACGAAAACTAAAATTCTTCCATAAAAAAGTAACTTTGATATCCTCCTAATTTTATTCAATTTTTATGTATTTATTAAAGAAATACTTACTTCTCAACAACCCTATCGTAATCATCAGTGATGATGACGGACGACTTGGTGACCTTGCTCTGGTTGAAGTCCTTGGAGTGCAGGTGGTACTGCGTGGTCACCCAGCCGATGTACACGTGGGTCGGGTCCTGACCAGGGTAGATTCTGGAATGGAACGGGTAGTATGAAGTATATGTTAAAATATACTTAATTTATATCGCATAATGTAAAGAAGAATAAACTTCAATGCAATCTATGATAAGTTACCGGAGATATCACGTAACAAGGATAATAAATAATATGCAGTCCAATTGAGAACCTCCTTCTTTTATTATTTATTAAAACTTACGTCCATTTGTTGGTGAATAGTAAGTAAGCGCTATTTTAAAATCTTAAGTTGTCCCTTGTAACTAGCCACTGTAAATGTAGCTAGATTTTATTTTTAAATCAAATAGGTATCAGTATCTTGCATGAATTAATCGTGTACGAAAAGGCTTTAACTTTAGAGATTTAGCTTGAATCACAGTTGAGTTTATGTTGTGTGGGTCTAAAAATCAATAAAACTACTAACCTGACTCCATAAAAGTATTCATTGATGAGCTTCAGGCACTCAGAATCGAATATCTCATTGCCGACAGTTTCCGTCGCCGACGCCGCAAGTGTACTGGTCGTCATTTGTTTCCGGTCTTGCGTAGGTGTCGCCATCTGGAGGTTCGACTGTGAGTCGTCGTTCGTGAAGGATGATGGAAGAATAGATCTTATTAGTATGATGGTAGGGTCGTTATTACAGTGCGGTGCAGATGGTTTTTAGCACGTTTTCATATTAAGTTACGATACAATGTTTTAAGTACGTTACGATTTGAGATGAGAATGAACTTCTTTTTAGATTTATAGATAGAACTGTTTTCTGTAATTACGATTATTTACTGTAGAAAGAAAGTCACCATATAGAAAGTGACATACAAAATACTAAGATTTGAAATTAGTCTTTAGGTTTTCTCAAAATCTTCTGAAAAGTTCAGAAAGCCACAAAGAGCTCAACAGCAATTTTTGACGTTTACATAATTTTACATATCAATCGATAATATTAAAAGATTGACTTAATGCATGCAATAAGAAAAAAAGCACACAGGACCAGGTAAAAATTAGTATAAAAATGAAATCGATGCGTTGTTAAAAACCCAGGGTTTATGAAGGACTTACGTTAAGTCCAACTTGGCTTCCATACAAGTTGGATCTGCTAGGCCGCGCGTTCATGCCGTTATGTCTTTGATTGGGCTTCGACAAACAGACACCATGATCAATTCATTATGAACAACAAAAATCGATAACAGGCGAGAATGAAAAACAAAAATCGAAAGAGAAACGAAAATTATGGAGTAGTATCGATTACCGAGCAATGTTTTGATCGAGTCCAGAAATCGATGATCAAATCGATACACAAACATCGATGAGGATAAACAATAAAATGAGACAAAAAGGGACTTGTAATGAGATCGCGTGACGTGAGCTTAATTTATTGCTAAACTTAGATATATGCAATGAAAATCATCTCAATTTAGCTTAAATAAAAACTTTGCGTACAATAAAAGGACATAAGGACCAAATATTATTATTATTAAATAGATTGGTTGCCAATAAGAAAAAAATCTTTTAGTAAAAATCGAAAAGGCGTAATACACCATAGC
Organism: Autographa gamma; assembly: GCA_905146925.1. NCBI lineage: Eukaryota > Metazoa > Arthropoda > Insecta > Lepidoptera > Noctuidae > Autographa > Autographa gamma. The sequence goes on from LR989875.1 coordinate 3,352,481, forward strand.
AATAACTTTGGATATCAATTTGCAAAAAAAACCCAAAATGCAAAATAAACTTTAGTTTAAAATGACCAAAATTTCAAAAGAAGCACAATGCAAAATTAACTTTATGTCTGCGGTATAAAGTTGAAATTACCTGTGACACTCTGATCTGAGGGTTTTGTCTTTTGGGACCCCTTTCGGGAGATACTTCTGTATCGCTGAAGGGGTCTGGAGTCTTTGATTTGCGAGACTTGGCGCGGTCGCTGCTTTCGCCACGCTTGCTTCTGAAGAACCTGTAATGGGAGTTATCACATAATATATTATAATGATCATACTGTAAATGAATTCAGCTCCTACAATCATGCGGTTTTCTGGGACACATTTTTAAATATATAATTGAGAAATTATTCTGATAAAGAACATACCATACAATTACCATCCTTACGTGAACGGCGCGCAACTATGTTCTTGCACTGAGCTTTAAATCTTAATTTAAATTAAATCATTTATTTGAATGAATATGTTACAATAGGTCTAACAATATATAGTCACAGTTTCCAACATATTCTGACATAATGACGTACAGACATGTTTTACACATTTTTAGACGATGTAAATTGTCTGGACATAAGTCAAATAAATGAAATATTATCTATCTTGAAAGGTTCTATGTTATCAAAAGGCCAACTAACTTGAAAGGCGATCGTCCTCTCTTATCCTTCTTATCATCTGGCGTCAAGCTCTGTGCTCCCAGGTCGTAGCGGGCCATCTCTGCCTCGCTGGTCGACCGCTGCATGCCGTTTACTTGACCTGTGTAAGTAACATCGTTATTTAACAGATACAAATGAAATGCGGATCAAAGGACCAAAGGAGAGGACGATCAAATAAATGGAGATCAAAATAAATTTGCGATCTATATTTTTTATGTTTATTTTATCACTTAATTTATCACACACAAAATTATGGGAACATTAAATATACATTTGTTTTTTGAAAATTTTGTCCTTTTTAGTATAGATAGTATCAAGAGTGAACAGAAATAGTACATCACAAATAATGTTCCTGAAACCCTGATCTACATATTATTATGACGATGAAGAAAATAACAGCACAGTTATTAAAAGCAACTCAGATAATTTTATTTGCAATGGAAAAGCACATTTAACATTGGTTACTTACCACTGCTTATTATCAGCACTAAAATGTTTTATTAGTTTAAATATCTAACAATCGACAATACACCTAAAGTATAGACCAGAAAAAAGGTAGACGGAGTCAATAAGGAACACAAATAATAAACGAGTATTATTAATAGTTGTAAACATAATTTGAAGTATATTTATAAAGCGTATTTAAACTATCGCGAATTAAACAGGAATTAGCGCGAACATGTATACTTTCGTGCTGGACGTTTTGGCCAATTTACACCACCCAGAAGGTTTTTATGCACGTTTGCGCTAATATCCGTTCATTCATAGAAAAGGCACTCGGCACTCACGATAAAATTTCGGACGTTATTTTTAGACCTTAGCTCTCAATCTACATAATTTTCTAGTCTAACCCAAGCTTAAATTTTAGCGCATGACCTAAGCCACAATATGACATCTAGCCATATGCATGATATAACCTGGTAACAAATTATTGTAACTCTGTAAAGGACCTCGGGGTATGGAGCCTTTCCGCGGAGGTCTGGATGGCTGTCTCTTCATCTTCGAAGTTGGGACCTCGTCTTGACCGTTCTCGTAGTGCAAACCTAGGGTGGTGGGTAAAATAAAGGGTGAAAAGCGTTTGTAGGGTGGGGTGTATGCAATACGTGTGGATGGAAATTTATTGGTCCTTTTTCCCAGTCTTCAAGATAATTAATTTTCTTTAGTCTTTATGAGATAATTCCAAAAAATAAAGTCGAATGTTAAGTATATAGGTGTAGGCTTAACTCACTAACTATAATGTTTTAAAGGTGAAAACATGTCAAATATAGTATCTTTTTTGCATCATATGAGAAAAGGATTTCTGAATAGTAGTAAAAATTACATGTCGTTAAAGATTCACCAAGAGTGCCATCTAAGACCAATCTTTTCGTGCAGGATGTGTTTAAGACAGTACGTATTGCATACACCTAATTGGTAATGGGTAACATAAAAGTGCAAAACAAATATTTAGATACAATTGGATTGGAAACCTAATCTAGAAAATTACAGCAGGGTATTATCAACATAGGTAATACATAATAAGTAATAACTTTTATTAACTCAACATTTATCAAGCCAGAAATTAATAACAATATTATCAATGTATGTGTATTTTGTAATTTATCAAATGTCATCTAAATAATATCGAACATAAAGTTTAAAACAGACATGTTAATCACAAGAAATGAACACTGAATCATGAACTAAAGCTATTTTCCGATTTTCCTATTACTAAAAAGATGCTTGCTAGGATGATATTATTAAAATACAAAGGATGATTTTATCAGTTTACTTTAAGAGAATAATTTTCTAACAAATTTCTGGCTCAACAAACACACGGGGACCAAAAAAAATAATACAAATAACTACAGAACTACACTTAATAATATCCAACACAACATGCCTTTAATATCGTTCATAGTGAACCCACTCCTCATGATCTGGTCGATATGGGCGGGCATCTGGGCCTCCACAGCCTCCTTCATGAGGATCTGTTGGCGGTCCTTGATCTCAACCCAGCGTCTCGCTTTCTCTGATTCACTGGAATTATAATTAATTAGAATTAGAAATAATATATCTTCAGCTTCTTATTCTGCTTAACCTTTTTCCAAGCTGTGTTTGAACACTATCTAGTAATACTACATATTTATGGCACATAATATACAATTTGTATGAGTTTAGTTTATATTATTGTTTGTAATAAAGTAAAGAGACTACATAAATTTGGTTACGCATGTCGTCATTGGAAATAATTCTCATTACCATGCTTGTTCGACTTGCCGTTTTAATTTCAACTAGAAACGACACCTGCGTTTGCTCTTTTCCATGTGAAAATTGGTCAGTAGACAGAAGCTTTTCATATATTCTTTATTGTATGACAGTATAAAAACAACTTTAGCTAAAATACTTACTCAATAAACTCCGAGTGGCATATGACAGGTAGCGATAATCTCAAGAACTCCCAGTTAGCCTTCTCCATTGTTTCAAACGTGTTGTGAGAAATCTTCAGGCATGGTGGAGTATCTAAAACGAAGTTAAATAGTATTATAGCCATAAATTGAAACATAAAAAACAACCGACCATTTATACAACAAAAGGTGATAACTTTCAAAGTAGTAAAGTGATCTTCTTAATATAGCTGAGAATCGGAGTGTTCGTTTAGGAGCCCGATTAAAGGAAAGCTTAACAAATTGTATAGTGTCTATAATCCTTCACAGTAATATTGTCAACGAATTGTGTGAATTTCAGTGCCAGGCAGAAGTTGAGCTACACAAATATATATTACGAGAACTATTTCTTTCAAAAAATTGGAAATTAAAGCTTTATTTAGGACAGGGAATAACCTAAGTCTAAGGTTTTATTTAAGGTCCTTAAATAATAATAATAGCATATTTTAATCTGTCTCACCTGAACCAGCTGGTATCCTAGTAACATCAATCCTTGTGTCAATCATCTCGTCCGTGTTCTCAAAGATAGGCTGGTCCTTCGTGTACCAGTGGGTCACGTCTCTCTTCATATTGCTGTAACGACACACCATCATGAGAAAATGTTTTAACAAATTAACTTTTCGCCAGTAGACACGATAGTTAGACAATGGAAATTGTCATGTTCAATTTCAGTACACAGACTTTTTAACAACGAAATATTGACATAATCAAGTTAAGTAACTTTAATGGTGTACAATAAAGAGTATTCTATTCTATTCTACATTGATGAAGTCACCATTTACTTAAGTGCAGGTAATTATTTTTGCAGAAACTTTCTTTTTCAGTGATCATCTCCTCACATAGCTTTCAAGGAGTCCATCACAGTATACTGCATACGGCATTATTATGCTCACATAAACTAAATCATAATAAAGTAATAATAATACTTACACACAGAACGGCTCATAGCCCTCTTGTAGACCACATGTTGTGAAATACTTCAGTGTGTTTACATCTTGTCCATATGTTAACCTGTGAGAAGAATACATTATTATTTATTAGTTTTAGACTAGCATAAGTAGATATATTGCATTTTATAAGAGGTGCAAGTTTTGTAATTTTTACTCTTAAATTAAAGAATCTATTACTTTAACAGATCTAGACAAAGTCATTATGTATTTTTAATTAAATAATCATCTTTGTTACACCAATTCAAAAGTGCAAGAACATCGGTTTAAAAAAATCTTTTTATGACAACTTAAAGGTCGGCCCATATTAAATAAATTTCACCAAACATAGCAGTGACTTTATAATTCAAATCGTCTTTTTTGTATTTACGTTTTATTAGTCATAATATGCACTGCATACCTTGCTTTCTGCCCGACTCCCAAAGTGCAGGCTGGCACAAAGTTGTCTCCTTGCACGTCTGCGAATGTTGTCTCTCCACCGAGTGCGTCCATCAATAGCTCGCCGTTCAGAGAGAAACCTAGTGCGTAATGGATGTGTTACAAACTGTTTGGAACGCGGATGGAAGGACTATGGTAGAGACTAAACTACAAATTGAACATTTAATTTTATCACAAGTGGCTACACAGTCTAAGGGTTTGTTTGTATATTGGTAAGAAAATAAACAAAAACGGTTTTAAGTTTTTTTTTAACTAGATGCTACAAGGCTATTTAATATAAGAGTGCCCAGCAGTGGGATCTAATAATTAAAGGGAAAAAAAAATGATAACTAAAAACTTAGGTCTTTTTGACTATTAAAATGTTGGGTTTGGTTCCATTTACATAAATTGTTATTGTTAATTAGAAATCTGTTTAAGTCCAGTTTAGGGGCAGGCAGGAAAATTTAATACGGATAAAATTAGTAAAACGTTATATCTAAACTTTTGCATTCAAATAAAGACATTCACAAAATTAAAACAATGAGTTTTATATTTCTAGAGCATAAATAGGGATGTCGACTGAGTATGAAAGTTAAAATCTATTTATTACGTAAATATAATCATCTCAAAGACAATCATCATATAAAACCATTTATCGGTATATGTTTTGTTCAAATCATGGAAGAATGTGTGTCGTCATGCGAATGTTTAATACATACGTATACAGGATAGACATCGAAAAAGAATAGCCAACATCCCTATTAAATAATATTAGTAAATATTGTAGAATATTTCATATACTGATTTCTGTGCAACTCATATTTATTCTACTTTACCCGACTGGTACTAAGGGTTATAATGATTTGAAATTTATACAAATGCCTAAAATCATCTAATTTTGTATCACCCCTGTCACCAAGAATCATTTTGGACAATAAGAAGGAATGGAAGGACTTCTTATTTTTATAATAGACATAATTTCATACAGTTTTTTTTTCCTATAATATTACTATGCAAATTTTTCTTTCAATTCTTTCTTTCTTGTTCTTGACTGATGATAATTATACACAAATGATTAAACTATTGACCTAAAAAACCTATTTCTTATAAAAATGTAACCTAAAGTCAACAATCTTAGTGTGCAAAATTGTTTAAATCACTGACTGGTATAAGGACCAAAACTTGGCAATGAAACTCAAGTGTAGCATTAAAACAAACAGTGCAATCGTGTCATCAATCAAAGATCGTGTGCTTATGATACTCAGAAAAGGGGCGAGTTTGATCAATCCATTTAACCATTCTCGATATTAATTAATTCGTTTGTGCGACTATATCAAGACAAGCGAAGCGGTGGAACTAAGTCGAAATAATCGAAGCATTTAGCGTTTAAGCATCCAAAGTAATTGTACTGGCATTTCATACTGGCAGGAACATTTTTTATTATAAATAAACACATATATACAAAGGGCAGAAATATTTAGTCTATTCTAAAAACATGCATTTTATTTATTAAATTGTAAGATGTTACTAGAGTATTTTAAGGCAGGAATTAAGCGTTTAATAAGAGACTTAAGCTAAGTATTAGGTCTTACAATGAAGTAGTTTTGTAAGACAAGGTACGCGGAAGAAAACTGAAGAGATCGGGAAGATATTCAAGGAAAAATGTTCCTGCCACTAAAAGCCGTAGTTCACTCTGATATTTACTTATCGTCTTATCAATGAGATCTAGGAACACGCCCACTACATCTCCCACAGCCCATTGCTTGCCGAAAGATTCTGTGCTACCGCTGTACACTTTTTCCTCCTTGAAAGTCGGGAAAAATAGTTTTTTACCTTATTGCTTATGGCATAGATATGATTTTGCTGTGACGTTTGATACCAAAAGTTTCATGATTTTACCTTTTGTTGTGATAGTTTTAGATTGCATACGAAGTGCAGTTTTTATAAGTCATCCATTTACTTAAGATTTTAGAGAAACTCTTTGGTAACAGCCAATAGTTTAAAGCTAAAAAGACCTGCAATATTGGGACAATATTCTAGCTCAAACAATGGCGAAAAAAAACTGCACTTTCTAAGCAAAAGAAAGAATAAATCTAGACCTTGCTAAACAGTATACAGTTTAAAAAAAATCAACAACATTTATAGGATATTTTAATAGAGAACCGGGAACATAACATTAAAAGGACGGCGTTGGAGAGGTTTTCACAGATAGTTACCACGAGTTAACCACATAGTTACAGAAGGAGAATACCTGGAAATAGAGGTGCCACCCTGACTTTTAAATAAGAATTTAATTAACTACTCAATTTAGAAAGTTGGTGCCAAATCATTGAGACCTTGAATATATTCTATCTAGGTACAGCGGAACTAATTTTAGATTAGGGCCAAAATGATCTTCATAACACATTTACTGGTTACCAAAGAACCATTAGGTAGATTTTTGGGTCCATGGTTTTCTTAACATCTGACCAGCTTAAAACATAGCCAGATTGAATGCTCGTTTTTAAGTGTTTTTAGGCTTCTGCAGTGAAGCTAAGTTATGAGACCCAGCAGTTTAGCAAGACTTTTCGTTAGATTACATTCAGCAACACACGATTAAATAAACAATTTTAATAAATAGACTTTTAAAGTGTTATTTTTGAAGTATTAGTAACGTGTGTATCTATTTTTTCAGGTTCACAACTATTTGGCACCTATTTCGTAAAAAAACGACCAAAATTTCGTACAAAAGGACCAGAAAAGTCAGCTCAGCACCCCCACCTCCCTATCCGTGGTAACTCACTAATGGTCTGGTCTATGACGTCGAGGAAGCAGCCGACAATATCGCCCACTTTCAGTTGCAGCCCGAATGTGTCGCTCGCACCGCCGTGCACTTTTAGCGACTATAACACCACTTAAATTTGTATTCTATTGCGAGGGGTTTAGAGTTGTTTTTCGGTTGGAGATCTTGATATTTATGTCGTTGTTTCAAATTATTTTTACGTGTATTTAAAAATATTGGGATTGTGAGTGTATGTAGTTGCCCAGAAATAACTTGTCCAGGTTTGTCCGTTATGAGCGGTTCTCCAAGTGCAACAAAAAATACAATCTTGTTGCCCGTCATTATTCAAGTAATAGTGAAGTTATTGTCATAATTTTTATTTAAAATTTTTATTCTGATGAATGTAAAAAAGGAAAAAAAAAACTATAATCAGGCCAAGTTACGTGTCAGAATATAATTTAGATATAATATTTTCGTTCATATTAATCTCAAGATCTCTTTTGACTATTTATAACCGGTAAATTATTTCTAATGACATAATATGAAAAGTAACTTACATTGTATCCGTCAAATGCCCAAGAGTTCTCATCTTGGCCCAGCATCATACCGGGGGCCATATCTGCATGAGCCCAACCAACCTGGATAAAAAGAAAATAACAATAATTTTGTTAGTTTTCACAAAAATAAATAGTTTAAATTGTAATTTAAATAAATACGAAAATATGTAACCTTATTATAGAAAATAAATAAGCAGAAAACATAATCTTGGCTTATGTTTAAAAGCACCACGCTTAAATTAAAAAATATGTTTAGCGAGCATATTTTTTAATTGATTTTATTGATTGATTTGTCATTACATAACAGCAAAACCCTGTAAATTGTAGTAATTCATATTATGTCAATAAATGCGAGAGTCTCGTGGCTAAGTGTAAGCCGGTTTGACTGAAAATTAAAAACCTTTTCTGGACTAGCCTTGACTTAATCCCATCCATATACCAAACATGAAAGATATAATAATGCCTCGGACCTAAGTCCCACATTGAAACTATGACAACATAAAATACTCATAGAAAATATGATGAACTCACCCTCATAGGCCCAGCAGTGAGTATCTCAAACTCGAAGTACCACTTGCCGGAACTGACTGCGTAGTTCTTCTGCGCGCGGTACGTCCTGAAGTCCGCTTGCTTCTGCTTAGAAGCCTCCAGTAGCAACGCTGTGAATGTATAGTTACAGGTAAATAAAATACAGTAATAGTAACAGTGATGTCAAGAGTTAGGTACTATGGATTAGATTATAGATATACAGTATTATTTATAAAAATGGCGAACCACGATCACACGCACCGCCTTTTGTCTTTTTGATGTGTGACGTTGAAGCTTTGTAACTTACAGCCTATAAAGTGGAATATACTTTATTGTGTTAGCTTGTGTTTAATGATTGATTGATGATTTTCATCATTCGTATAAAACCTGATAGAGAAATTCCTATTAATATATAGCTTCTTTGACACATGAAACTTAGAGTAGTCATGTACGTAACTTACATGTTAGAATATAATATTACGTTTTTCAATTGTCTAGAATTTAGGTATTTAAATAAGATTTTAACAGAATTTGCTAAATACTATCTTTCGACATACCAAATTTCCTCTATGTTAATAGGACCTACCTTCATGCTGTTCCCCAGTAGGTGGATCTAGGTTGTACCCGTAGACCAGCAGGGTCCGCACCGTCTCCGAGGCGGTGTCTCTGTTCGCCTTCTTGATGGCGTCGTCCACCTTGGGGTAAGGGACCAGGTGAGGGGAGCGGTGCATGTCGGGGTCCTAGAATATAAAGGATAGTTAATAAAATCCGTATACATGGAGTTCTTTAGGTAGACGTAACTCAAATATGATTGATCATTCAAAAATACATTGGTCCTTGGTGTCGCAAAAGAAGAGCTTTTTACATTAACGTTTTATGTGTATTAAAAGCTAGACGGAAAAAGTTTTAGAAAATTCTTAAATAATTGAACAGTAACATAAATTTGTCGTAGGTGTTGTGACTTGTAATAATTTGTTTGGCAACCGAAGATTGGTAAATTTATGAAAACAAAAATACATTTAGAAGAAACATAATAAAGATCGGCTCTCTAAAAATTCACATATAAAAAATAAAATACACATAAAAAATCATCACTGAAATAAACAAATACCCAAAAATACACAAACAGAGAACGAAGCATCTTCTTTCTTCAGCTGAGAGAGACAGAGATATCTTGCTGTGACCCTCACACCTAATAGGACAGCACGTACTAAGTGTGAAGGTCACAGCAGACAGCACTGGCACTGGTCCTTAGAGGCACGACGACGTATACCAAAACATATTTTATAAGTACATAGACACAATAATTTATTTTAAATTAAAATATAATAGAAAGCAGCTGAAGAATTTGTGTTATGACATCAGAGTCAACGTAAGTACCACAAATACTCAGACCAGAGATATTGATAGTGGTTTTAAAATTTCTGATTTGTCTCAGATGCTTGGACATGGGACATGTAAGGACTAGTACCTCGTTAAGGCCGTAGGTCCAGCCCTGCTGGATCCTCTCCCGCGCCCACAGGTTGTGCGTGTTCTCGGCCAGCTGGTCCACCAGCTCGTCCATCTTGGGTGTCAGGGTGACAGCACTCAGGTCCAGAGGTGCTGGCTTGTAGCCGTTCGACTAAGGAGCGAAAATAGTGGTTCAATAAGTAAAATATTAAGCCTTATGGTAACGTACTAAATCGTCACTTAAGTCAGTCGTGAAATACAGTCAGACAGACTATACAGAATATTATAATAAATAAAATATACAAGATTATGGTACAAGAAAAAAATAAATAAGAAAATGTCAGCGTAACTTACAAAAATAAAAAGCAAAACAATTTACTTCTCCATAAATATTTGTGGGCTATTTAACTTATCTAATGACGTATGAATATGGAGTATCTAACGCCTTTATGTAAGTGTTCAGAATATTATCTATTATAGTTATTTTTAGCTAACATTAGTTCTATAACTTACCTGCATAAACGGTTCGTTGGGCAGACGAACGTTACGTATGCGCGCCGGCGGCTTGTCCAGGCTGATGTAGTAGCCCAGAGCCAGGATTGTCCTACAAACATAGTAATATTGCGTAAGTATATACAGGTCCTTATCCATTCATAGAATATAGAATGTCTAACAATACATAGTTTCTTTTCTTTGGTGTGTTTGTACCGATTAATCTCTGAAAGAGCTGGACCGATTTTGACGGGACTTTCACTAGCCGCTAGCTAATTCTGCAAAGTCTAACTTAGGCACTTTTATCTAATATATATAAAAAAAAGAGAATGGTAATCACAGACCCTGGTGCAACCTGGGGCACAACTACTAAAAATAAATGTTTAGTTTTATTTTTAGCATTTTTTATATATTTACAACACATTTATATCTTAATCCGATATTGTACTTACTTGAGTGTTTGCACAGCAAGTTGTATGTCGTATCGCTTCTCTGCGGGCGGCAGACGCTCGAAGGGCACGAGGCACGGGTGGATCTTGTGCAGGTCCTCACGCTGCTCGCCGTACATCCAGCCCGCTTCGATCTAATCACATCAATACAGGTTATTTAGCTAAACTATTAACTATTTAAATAAATAAAATCTAAAATATGGCATCAAAAAATTAATCCACATTGCTGACGACTGGCGAATGTATTCACAGAGTCTTACTGAAAGGGTATATCAATAAAAAAGGGGTAAAGAACTATTTGACTTTACATTTATTTTTGGCAGAAGATATCTCCGTCAAAAATTAACACCTACTTTTAATGCCAGAAATCGATTCAGAAGCCCATTCTGAACCAACTGCTCTCAGGATTTTCACTTATTTTGTTACACGTTGTACATTTTTTTTTGTAACGTATACGAGTTCTACTCAAAAGAAGATGTACCTACTTATGTCGGAACTAAAAGATTTTTTTTTACTGTTGTATTTCTCACCTTATTCATCGCCCACATCTCGTGAATGTTTTCAGCTAATTTATCTCTGATTTGTTCCACGTAGGATGGCAACGTGATCTGTAATACATAAGATTAACATTAGATTGATTGAGCTTTTAGATGAAGTCCTGTGGAAAAGTCCTTAAGTGGTATTTTTTTCTTTCTTTATTTGGCATCTGTTGATATTTTTGGGACTGATTAGTTCTGAAAGTTTTTGCTAGGGAAAGCTTGACCAGAAGTTAGGCAGTAAAAAGCTACAAAAAAGCTTTCTTATTTTTCTTTTATATTTTATCCAAGGGGTATCTGCAGTGCGGAGTAGCCCTGCACCAACACTCACCTGCAAGGTATCAACAGGCGTGGGCACGAAGGCCGTATCATCCTGCACGAGCGGCGGGCCGGCTAGCGCGCGCTTGGAGAGGTTGCCAAAGTAGAAGCACGGCTCCAGGCTGAGGATCTGCTGCGGGAGCAGGGACTCTACTAGCGGGGAGTAACCCTCGGGAGCTGCGTAGCGGAGACGACCATGTTCTCCGCCCAGCAGGAAACGACAACTAAGGATGATAGAAAGATTAATTCGTCAATGAGCTAGTGATTAACAGAAATACATAAGCAAAAATTAGGTAATGCGTTATTGAATGTCTTCGACGTTGCGAAGTCGAAATCAAAGTCAAACAGCCAAAATCATAAAAACAAGATCGTTTTAGAGGTCAGGTTATGGTTTTTAGTGTCAAATACTTGAATAGTCTCTTCAACAAAAAAATTAAAGCAACTCATTTTTAGCCGATATTTCGGTTCAACTAAATTTAACCCGGAAGTAGTTTTCACCCCTTTTGGATGGATGTACCGTTTCAGTAACATCCTGTTAATTATTTTTTAAACTCATTGCAAATGCTATTCATCTTGTATCTGGCGTTCAGAGCGAAAAATGTGATTTTGTTGACATTTATTTTTGTACTGTTTGTAATGATATTATTATGTTTATATAAAAGTTTTGCTAGTGTACCTGAGCTTGCTAGAACAGCTGATGACCGGGAAGAACATCCCCTCGAGATTGAAGTTAGTGAAGGAGCCGGTGACCCTGATGCCGTTGAACATGAAGTTGATGATCGGCACCGTCAGGTCCAAAGCGCAGCCGATGACGTCACCTGGGGAGGACGGGGTCATTTAACCTATGTAATGTAGTAATTTAGGTTTCTACCTATATGTCTTCTTCAGCTGTCAACTTTGAAAGCAACAAGTACTGAACTTAAAGTTTCCATAGGACCGTTTCCACTTTTAGTAAAGGACCATTAGAATTATTATTTAAATATTTTATTAATTAAATATCTAAATTATTTAGGTTGTTTATTATATTGAAAAATCTTGGTAAGCCCGATGAAGCAGTCAAAGCCTGAGGTCAGACCATCAGCGGTAGACCTCTTACAGACTGACGAATCTTGGCTCCACACATATTACAGACGGCCATACACCAATACTCACCCTTCCTAATATAAGGTTCCTCTGCATGCGTCCTGTTGACTGGCGTCTTGCGGCCTCCCGACCAGAGGAAGGCGCCGTCGAAGCCGTACGAGGAGAGATCGTCGCCCACGCCGTTGCCGCCCCACTTCTCACCACCGCCGGGGTATGGTACGTAGCTATAATATACAAGGGAGAATCAATAAAAAATACCCTCCATTCCTGATGCCAAGGTAATTCTATAAAATAATATCCTATGTTACTTCCGAAAATGTTTGGATAGTCAACATAGTCATCAGCGAAAGAATAAGCTTTAGCTGTATAATTTTGCAATTGTCATCTTATAACGGAAACCATTTTAGATATTTGGTCAATAATATGGCGCTAAGGGTGAAATGGTGTGTTATTATGCAGGTACAAAATGTTGTAATGGAATAAAACGAAATCAAGCATTCTTGATGATCTGGGTCCTAGGTTTTTGAATAGTCAAAAAATCAGTTTGTCTCTTCAATGTTACACAAAACTACATAAGCTTTACATACGAATTACTAACTAATCTCAGCGCAAAGTTAAGACTTTTCGCTGAGATTAGTTCGTAATATCTAACTGTAATTACTCACCCAGTAGTGTTAGCCCATCCTATCCTAAGATGCGGCACCATGTGCGTGGTCTTCTCAATGTGGTCCATGGTCACCTCGAAGTACCACTTGCGGTACACGGCCGAGCCTTCCACACGACCCACGAATATGTTTGGACGGACACTATGGAAAAACATAAGTAACTGTATCTAAATGTGAATTTATCATCATACTATTTTTACAATGACAACCGTTTTTACCATGGGATACTGTGTTTACCCAGTAAAATGGGTCAGATAGGCAGTCATATCAGATTGCAACACCTCATTCTTTATAGACAGCAGGTCTCAAATGACGATAAATAAACAACCTAAATTCGTTCATACAAAGCTCAAATTAACCTATATACGTTACCGATCAATTTTCCGACACAATCTTAAAGCAACCTTAAACTAACTCCACAAGATTCATAATCACCTGGATACATGATCCACCAGCTGTGTCTGCAGCAGTAGATTCTTGCCCGGCAGTAGGTAATCACAGATGTTGTTCTGCGAGGATCTCACAGCCACTCCGTTACCGACGCACAGGGAACATAGTACGTCTAAGACCTTTGGGTCCCGACCGTGCTTTTCGAGCAGTGAGATTATCACTTTGATGTGTTCGTCCTGTTAAGAAAAAAGGCATTAGTACTGTTTTTTTTTTATTATTAAGACATTTTTTATTAAATATCGAGATGGTTAATTGTAAAAAAAAAAATCTTATGTTATCTATCAGTTGTTCTTAGGTTATTTTGTTATTTGTATAAGTACATAGTAGAACATTTTAAGTGAAAGTTTACGAGGACATCCTTCGCTATTGAGAATATCAGGAAACTGGATTCCAAAATATAAAACCTGAAATCCGTGGTTTCCTCTGTCGCCACTCCGTGAGTAAGCAATGTTCGTTCCTTCTGTATATAAGAACAGTTGACAAGAGGCATCACTCACCCTGCTTATTTGACCGCTATATACATGTATAATGGACTCACCCTCATCATATTAAGAGCCTCGGGCGAGTCTATGAGCACGCAATGCAGCACGTCCAGCATGCCCGTGCCCTCGCCGGACGCCTGCGAGCCGAGCCGCGAGAACAGCCAGTTCAGACGGTTCGAGTTCGCGAACTGGGCACAGTTTGTGTGGTTGCCCTTTATAATTGCGGCTAGAAAGTAAGGAATTTGGTTAGAAGTCAGCTTGCACTAGAAATGAGGAAAATTTTCGTCGTTAGTCTTGCAAAGACCCTTTTAAATCTTTGATTTAAGCTCAAATTTTCTACTTATTAAAAGTGTAAATAGAGAAATATATAACAATTTGTGATCAGCTGTTTCACCCGCGTAAGGAGCCCCGTTTCCGTAAGACATGCTTTTACGTGCCTTTTCCGACGTCTGACTAAATATTTACCAATCGAGAAAAATCAAACCCAAATAATCAAAGATCATGAAAACCGGCCCATCCGATCATATTTCGATTACAAAAACATCCCATTTTAAAATTATTCTTTGCTCACTCACCCAGCAACTGATACAGGTACCCCGATATCATCTCCCAGCTCTGCCCCGACTCGTCTCCCGCGAGGAACCCGGCCAGGAAGCCCTGCGAGGTGATGACGTTGATCTTGTCGATGGCTTCGAGGATCAGGTTGAGGATGCCTTCCTCCTGGAACAGGTCCTGACGGTTGCGGAGGGCGCGGAACTTGTTCTGTTTCTCTTCGTGCTCTGGAAGATGAAGAAAAAATGTGAATTATATAATATTCAGAGGCAAAATGCAATTACATTTTTTTTTGGTAGGACACGACACGTATAAATATACAGAGCAATAATAATAACAATCATTCAAGCCGAATTTCAGCTCAGGCAGCCAATCTAAAGTGAGATGTTGTATGTAGACTTATTACTACTTTGTTTTACTTTTAAATGAAAGTATTTTCTGTCGGGTTGCTTTAGACGCTGTTCGCCCACTAGCTATGTATCTGTAATATTATTCAGTTACATCATCATCAGCTTATAGCAGTCCACTGCTGGACAAAGGCTTCTTTGATTGCACGCCAATTAGTTCTAGGCTTCTCGTATCTGATTATATAATGTAAACTATTCAAGATTCTTTCTTTTCATGCGGTATTCCCCAAAAGCTGACCTGTACCACCTGAGTTTACATTGTGGAATGCAATTAACGTATTGAGTGTTGAGCTAGCTATACTATAAAAATCCACCACCGATGTACGCTTAGTATATTCACGAGCACTTTATCTTCTAGCGTGGTATAAAAAACTTCAATAAAACATACCCATATCCTCATCTGGCTGTGCGAAGTAGTTGATGAGATCCTCGAGGCACATCACCATCTCTCCGAGGTTGACGGACGCGAAGAACATGGAGTGGCGGCGGTTCTCCTGCAGGGTCTCCAGGCCACTGGATTGAGGGGTTTGTGTTATTGAAAATGGTATACATAGAAGAAATAAAGGTTTTCTATAGGACTATAAGATCAATCTTGCAGTTCGGTCAAAAATTTGCGCGAAAGCTGCATAGTGCCAAATATGTAGCTACTTGGTTGTTCATAATGCAGCGTCCCCATGTGTAGTTAATTATTTTGCACTATTATTATACAACACATTTTTATTAATTATACGCAAATGGATGTAATGGCCAAATATATACCTATATATATACACATATATAATATATTGAATTCTTGTTTTTTTTCTTAACTAGACCCCATCAATATTGTTTCATAGCATACTAGCCGAACCCCGCGGTTTGACCCGAGTAAATAGTATTTATTTTTCGAATTATTTACAATGCTTTTAGCTCCTGCAATATAGGGTGGAGACAAACCCTCCAAATCAAAGATCTTAAAAACAGTTTCTTGAACAAGTGGTGCAAATAACTTACTTAATAAACTTGGTGAACAGCGAGGAGCACTTCCTGATGACCCTGGCTGTCCTGGACTCCTCCTCCTGCGACCTTGAGAAGTCGAGGCCGTCGTCCATCTTGCCTTCCTCGTGCAGGATCGCCTGCTTCTCCTCCACCTTGCCCACGCCTTTCTTCTTCGTCTCGTATGACTGAGAAGATGAGAACTTGGAATATAGTTGGACAATTATCCAAGAAAATTTTGATTCGATGAACACTTATTTGGTAGGGTGAGATAATGGAAACAATTTGTGAAAACAATTATATACATCTTATGTTATCACAAAAGGATAATATAGGCCACTATATGGAAATCTTAAAAAACTGAATAATTCTTAATAATTTCCGCATCGCAGTCCAAAAACAACTATAGTATTTAGTTGTAACAAATTATGCATTAAAATACACGCAGGGCTTTGTTATCAAAACTATTTCGGGGTAATACAGTACATAGACAAAAAGCAGTGTGAATGAAAAAAGGCCAGGTCAAGAGTACCATAAACCGAACAGCATGTATAAAGGGAATAATGCAAGTGGACAAAGCGAAACAAGTTTATAAAGGTGCTCCCTCACTGAGAGCATTCGCGTGTAATGTGACGTTACAGATTTGAGCATTATATCAGTGAAGGAGGAGAACCGAGCATTACAATGCGCACCTTGTAATAATACAATGTGTAATATCTTGAAAAAACTTGTAACATCAATACATTGAGCTGCTACGAAATACTCAAAGTCGGATCAATGTTTTACATTACACGCAAATGTTCGTTAGTCAGGGAGGTGTTATTGTAATGTAATGCTCAAAGTCGAATCTATAATGTTACAATACACGTGAATGCTCGCGATGAGGGAGCACCTTAAGGATCGTAGCTAGTATAAAGAAGTGATCTATGCCTACCCCTACAAGGGAAAGAGGCGTGATTATATAACATAAATATAACATAACATCACGCCTGTATCCCCAAAGGGTTCGCCGGTATGTTAAGATCACATGTAATAGGAGGCGAGCCTATGGCCACTAACGGGCACAAATCCAAACTCCGACCTGCTACTGAGAACTTCATAGAAAAACCCAATAACACCTTTGTCAACTTGGGAATCGAACCCAAGACCTCTAGCGTAGCAGTCGCGCTTAGAACCACTAGGCCAACGAGGCAGTTATTATATGTATGTATGTATGTGTAGACATTTTCTTAAAAATATTTGTATTCCTCCAAATCCGGTAAGAGTGTTTCCTAGTAAAATAGGTTGTGGAGGTCAGATAGGCAGTCGCTCCATGTAAAATACGGTATTCAGCTGAATCCGGTATGACTGGTAGCCGACTCCAACATAGTTGGGGAAAGGCTCGGGAGACGAAGATGATGATGAGAAGACCCTTACCTTGTAAGATAGCCAGAGCCCAGTTTCCGAGTGCTGCACGATGACAGTGGAGTCTCCGTACTTGATGATGGGCGCGCCGATGACTTCCAGGTCCTTGTCTTCCAGCACCTGCTTCTGGTCATCCTTCTCCTGGCGCAGACAGAAGGCGCAGGATGCTGTGGTAGCTTCTTCCCTGGATTCAGAAGATGTTAAGGTTAGAGCGTTTTGAGATGATGATATATTGTGCCTTTAAGATGACGATTGAAGATGGAATCATGTAACAACTATTTGCTTACCTATGTAACTATAAATAATTTTTTATTTTTATTAATTGTGTACTATAAACAATACATCATTTCATGTTATTCAAATTGAATTTAAAAAGAAAACAATATAAAAAGTTAAATCAGTTATTGGGACCAAATGGAAAAATATTTGTTACAAAATATAAATATGCTATCAGAGATAATATAAGCCCGATTAAAGTGTCTCATACGTTTAAAAAAAATGTTATATGCCGAGTATAACATACCAAACGAAGAAAAATAAACATTTCAATAATTTTGATTGTTAAATGAACAGTGGTTCTTCCATATTTATAGTATGCTAAGGAAACATACCTGCTAACTAAATACAGCTCATTCTGATCGTTGACACCGAGATATCTGCCGGTAGTGATGTGCCGTATCCGCATAGGGTGGTACCAGTTGATGAAGCCGCCCGCCCACTTGGTGCGCGCCAGTTCTAGCCGCCAGAGGGAGCGCGCTTGCGACATCACTGACCCGCCCTCGTAGACCACGATACTGGGAAAAGGTGTAATTTAAAATAAGATAAAAAAAATTACACACAATATTCATGTAGAACATTCAGTGTATAGGTAACCATAGGTATTTTAGCAGATAAGTTCAGAACATGAGTACTGTGTATCTGTGAATCTATGAGTGTACAGAAAGTATGAGATGTTTCGTATATGAAGGTTACTTAATTTTCAATTTATGCAAGTCACAGTTCGCAAATAAATGGAATGAATTAAACCTTATTTATTAACTTATTCATCGAACTCAAGGTTCGAACCTGAGGACGTCCACATCACCGACGTAGCTCTGTCTCTCTCGCTCTCAGCTGTAAGTATATATCGTACTCACTTCTGGCCGCCGTCCTTGGTCCAGGTGCTGGGTATGGTGAGACACTCGTCGCCTCCGTGGAAGAAGCGCAGCACGTCGCCGCCAAAGACGTAGCCGACGTACTTCATGCGGGAGATGCCTGTGCCGTACGGCTGCACCGACCAGTGCGTCACGTGGAACGACGCGTTCACTATCGATACTTCGTTCTCTTTTGTTGTGTGCTGCAATTTGAGGTCGTTTTAGGTTATGGTATAAAATTGAAAATTTGGGAAATGTGTTTCCCGCAAGTGGTGAAAGTTTTCGATGCTTTTGCATCTACTGCAAATGGTACATCCTCCTTTGGTACATTATTAATGTAGTTGTAGACACTTAATTTTCAGTTCTCTGCTTGTTTTATGAAATTTATTTGCAATAATGGAGGACAAGTTAAATACATTACACTATACATTTTCCCATTATGTCCTTAAATGTCCTTCGTATGTTCTCGTATTAGTTAGTACTTCGTCCAA
This sequence comes from Autographa gamma, assembly GCA_905146925.1. Taxonomy (NCBI): domain Eukaryota; kingdom Metazoa; phylum Arthropoda; class Insecta; order Lepidoptera; family Noctuidae; genus Autographa; species Autographa gamma. The sequence goes on from LR989875.1 coordinate 3,371,689, forward strand.
TGTTTATTTACTATTCCATAAATTGACGAAATATTTTCATTGACGAATTATTATCTAATCGACCTTAATTTTGTTTTTATTCTTTTTACCCTATTTCACTATGAAAAACATCGACAACAACAACAAATACTAATGGATCATGTTCACAAAATGAAACAATATGATATTTAGATGAACATAATGTGGTCTTGTTACATCCAATGTTCACAACTACAAAATTAACACTACAACATATTCTACTCGTGAATTAATGACTTTTACATTTACACATTTCTATTTAGTACATTTACTTGATTGTACTTATACACTACTATTTAGATATACAACTATAGGCAGCGATGTCCTATAAAATCACATATACGCACAAATGAAATGTAATAATTAACCTTCATATTTTGAGCTTGAAGAAAGCAATAATGCTTCGCGCTCCGACGATTCCCTTCTTTATAGGAGAAGATTTTTTTGCCCAGCATTAAGAAAGTTACGGACTGATAGTATAACTAACTTACAGTAGAAGATAATTTAGCAAAAATGTAATCTCTAAAACTACTAGACGGATCACATAGCCCAATTCCCGAGAGGGTTTATTTAACATCACGTTACTGGCTTTGAGAGAAATGCAAAGCAAGTGAAGCTGCGGGACAGAGCTAGTATTAAAATATACTTATTGTTTTTAATCTACAGTTGTAGTTCGCCATCGGTCCACATTCTAAGTTAATAAAGTACACCTACTATAATTTCGAAGGACATGATCACAAAATGAGACATATAGACAGACAATGTAACATTTAGGCGTGTGGCCTCACCGATAAGATAAACCTTAGTCCTTTCGTGATGCGTGGAGAATACTCTGACGGCGACAATAGGACCTTGCCCTAAAGTTAAATAAATACGTCATAAATATTAGAAGATTTCTAAAAAAAACGATGACGGCTACTAAGTTTTAATTAAATACTTTGAAGTTTTTCCGCGCTTCCAGAAAACGAATCCTTATTGCATCTAGAAGTGTAATTTCGATGCAAACTAGATTTGCCTGTATATTTATATAATTCTGTATGCATTACTAAATATAGACAGGATATTGCCGAAAGGGTATATCTATCCAAAAGTGGTGAAGAGGGATTCTAGTCTAGAGTAAGTTAAAAAAAAAACAGCTCAAAATTAATAAGGAAATTTGACTCTATACCAGATGAACCCTTCATCCCTTTTGGATAGATCCTTTCGGCAACACTTTGTATACGGCGAAAAACCTCGTTCAGGTTTTGCAATGAAAAAAAGCTTCATTTATTTAAAGGGACTACATTATTTGTATACTTACCAGGTATCTTTCAGTAGCCACGGAGACCAGAATCAAGTCATCTCCGACTCGCACCTTCTCACCCTCAGATCTGTTGAGATCCAAAAACATGATTCAATAATATTATAGTAGGTATGTTTATTACAATGATTTCCAAAATTTGGTGTTTTTTTGCTATAAACTGCTGTAAGCATACAAGAAGATTTTCATTCTTAAAGGTATAGTAATTTTTAGTATAGTAAGTTAGTCCTCTTTTCGAGGGATTATAATAAATAGCGTGATTTTTGAACGATGTGGTCTATACGTAAAATATGTCACATTTACATTTGACTAAAGTTTCGTCAAAGTTTAGTACTAATATTTTGCTGTTTCCCATAAATATTTTATGGATTTAGCTTTGGATTATGCCCCGCGAACAATGCTCGTTCCTAGAAATGGGAAGAGGCCTGTGCCCAGCAGTGGCCGGTATTATTATAACGTCTAACAATAAGCTACATGAAGGCTGCTGACGATCACCATGGCTACATCAAGTATAATGCTGGTCTCACCGTTGTTTGCTGGCAGGGTGCAGGGTCCACCAGCAGGCCTCTCCCTGCGAGTGCTCCTGCAGACCCACGTCGAACGCCAGCTTGTCCTGGGATGAGGAGGTCGACAGGCAGGCCAGGTACTGCAATTTAAATAAGGAGTTTACACAAAGTATTCTTCTTCTTAGCGTATCGATCAATGGCTTTGTGACTAGATGTTTGTGGACCAGTAGTCAGCCACGCGGATAACGATATCAGTAGCGTTGTACACATGTCCTGCGAGGACCTCCTCGCGTGTACAGGTGGGACACACTGGCCAGCTCAACAAGTGAGCCATGGTCTGAGGAAAGGTACCACTTTCATACTGTACACAACTCCTGTTTGTTATATTTGTTGGATGGCTCTACGTAGGGTGGTGATAGAATGGGTATTTAATTTTCTGATTGACAATAAAAAAATGAAACAAGCATTTTATAGGCGCCTCTATCACTGGAGCTGTACTAGTAGAATTTAAAAATTTAAGGGGTCCTGGGACGGGACCTCGGTATCAGATGGATCGCTCATGCTCGTAAAAGTATTAAGAAATTAGCCCAACTGTTGAAGGCGCAGTTGGCTCAACAATATAAAGGGCGGCTAGAAAGTAAATAAAATACAAATTCTTGTTAAAAAATAGCAGTATTATGAAGTAATATCATACCATATCACTGTTGAGATGTCGCAGAAGGATGGCATTGCCGTACAATAGAGTACGGTGCCCAGAGCCCGTGCCTTTACCCTGGAATAGACCAAACACACATTGAACAAGAACAAAAATATTTAGCTATAAGTTAAAATAAGCTGTAGGTACCATTGTAACATGTTAAGAAGTGTGATTACGATATCATAGTAACACGTAAACTAATGTCAATACCTACATATTTGTGCAACTATATTTATCAAATATTTTCTTTTTGTGTTTCTTTCTTTAATTAAATATCTTAGAAATTGCATAAAAATTAAGAACTTGATACTAATTGGCAAGTAAACATATCTACAAAAAGTATTTTAAAACAAACAAACATATATATTCTTTGACTGTATTCAAAAGTCTTCGTGATGATATTAACATTTATTTATATCGATTAAATCATCTTTGACCTCATTCGACCTAGGTACAATCTAAAAATAACACACATTTAGACACATGTCGAAATATCTATTTGTTCACAGTCAATTAATTGTGAAGACTTCAAATAATTAGGTCGAGAACGTTATTGTGGCAGCCATTTTAATTGTTCTTTTATTTATTTTTCTTTTATGAAATAATCTATTTTGGTTACCTATCGAGATTCTAAAAATACTTATAGAGTATAGACGTTATTTTACTCGATGTTTAAGTTTTTTTGTATTTTTGTAATAAACTTTTAGATATGAAATTACATAGGTAAAGTATGGAGAATAATATAACATACACTGCATAATCTTAAGCTATTCATTAAATTTAAGTTGAATTTAAACACTTCTTTTTTTATTTTTTGTTTATGTAATTGTTTACCCCTTCATTAGGTATCTGAATAATGAATTATTGAATTACTATGTTTTTAAATAATAATACTAACATACTTACAATTTAGTTATTATTATTGTTAATGGGACTCAAATACTATATCTACATAGTAAATACTCATGCTAAGGATTAAATTAAGAAAGAGAACACAACTACTATACTATACCATCATATACAGAATGTTTAATATCATACTAATGAAATATACAGGGTGTTCTGAAAACCTGCTCGAATTTAATTGCAGCAAGTATTCTATGAATTGAAGTAAAACTCGAGTGGAGAAGTAGAATAAACGAATTTTATCTTTAATATTTTTAAGTTAATTTAGCTTCTGTTTAATAAAGTATATTAATGATAATGTGTAAAGTTAAGCTTTTATATTAACATTTATAATTATTTACATTCTAATATTGAGAAGAAAATATTTTAAAAGATAAAAATATATTTACAGACAACATTTACTAAAAGATGGTATATTTAATAAACAACAAATTAGTATTTTATAAGCGATCAAATTATGGATTTCGATAGTTAAACAACAAAACGTGTTAGGCGATAAAATTTTGTCAATTTTTTTTTGAAAAACGTCAAAATTAGCCAAATTTTAACCAATTAGCCAAAATGTATGATATAGCATGCATATTTTACCGATAGCCAGAATACTCACTAAATTCTCTTTACCCTGGAAATTTAAACACGTTTGCAGTACGTAAAACGGAATTATTCACAAGAGGGCAAAAATATTTTTCAATATTTTATTTTATGTTAACACAAAATATTTAATATGGAGTGTACAAAATCATACAACAAGATTTGCCTCTTGAAATCTTTATAGGACATCAGGAATTTGTTTCACTATTTCTTTGGCTACAAGAAAAAAATATCTTACTAAAAAAAACATCAACATGTATCGTGAATCTTGACTTGGTTTTTTTGTAAGAAAAAAAAATATACAAAAAAAAAAACCATCATGTACAGTGTAACTTTACGCGGTGACATACATTGCGTTTTTTAAACCAGAACACAGAATTGACTGTGTAATAAAAACAGCAATGTAAGCAAAATTAAACTATTAAGCCATTTATCGTTTAGTGGTACCAAACTATTTGTGTTTGCAAAGTAAATAGTGAAACCAACCCTTATTAGAACAAATTTAAAGTGTAGTTTAGTCAAAATATAATTGAAAATTATTCAAAGGGTGGCATGATTATACTTCGGGAAGGTTTTCAAATGTTAATTTTACAGGTACATATAATTATATATTTGATGTACATTTATATAATATAATGTTTAATACTTACAGTCTCCGAACCGGCTGCGGTCACTAACTCTTGTAAGGCTCGGACGGATAACGCCTGGAAATAGAAATAGTATGTTAATTAAAACACATCTTTAATTACAATTGAATATGATGGGATATATAAAAGATTTGAAAAGGTTTTTGTGCTTCGCAAGCAAGGAGCTTATTCTAAAACTTAAAAAAAAATATATTAACATAACATATCAATACGCCTGTATCCCCGAAGGGTTAGGCAGAGGTGTACCAATGCACACTCACAGTTCGCCGATATGTGTAGGTCCCATGTAATAGGGGGCGAGCCTATTGCCACAACAAAAATAGTCCATATTAAGCCTAAAATTCAGTCTAGTACTATTTTATAACAAAATCATAAATTCTACTCGTTCAATAAAGTAAAATAGTTTTTCAGTAGCTCATAAATCCATTCAAATTATTTATTGCTTTTATGTGTGTTAGGTTACTTTGCTATCTAGCACACCTCTACCTACCCTTTTGTACGGAAAATAAGCGTAAAGGCTTAAAAAAAATATTCCCTATTTTAATTTAAAAACAACAGACAGTCATTCGGCGACTATCAATAATTAACCACGAACCATTGACTATAATAGTCAACTTACAAATCCTACCTCTTTAGATTAGTCGGAAAAGAATTAGTAGATTGGAGCGAGATTTCCTCACCTCTGTAATCCAATCACTTAGAAGTACAGTCAAGAGAATAAACATGTACACAAATAGATGAATTGTAAAAAAGGGAGAGTTTTCGTTGAAATTCCAAAAGAAAATGTAGACATGTTAAGAGAACTGTTTGAAACAATTTGTTTTAATCCCTTCGCTCCCAAATAATAGAGAACGGGTTAAGGAGATGCTGATATGAGAACTAGTTTTATATAATTAGTTTGTCACAATACCAGTGTAGAAATAAAGAGAAAATCAATTAACCGTTGCTGTGTTTATATGTTATTTTGCGGTTGACTGTACATCCAAAGGTCTGATCGGAAATAGCCCGAGATTAAACGATTTACGCAGTCATTTAGTGTAATCTCCCGTAAACTTGGAACCAATAGACTTGGGATGATTATAATTATTTTAGGGACTGCTGAAAGGGAAGGCATTTTCCGAGTATTTTGTCACTCAGAATAGAGTATTTAGCAAAGCAGAAGAACAGTAGTCTTTCGCTTTATACTGCATGTTGACTTGAAAACCAGAGGCCAATATGCAAATTACATGAAACTCCGAATACTTAAATCATTGTTTTTTAATCATTTTTTTAAATGGATAAATAATTATGTTATACTAGCTGTGCCCTGCGGTTTCACCCGCATGAATATCTAGGTCCCGTTCCCGGTGCCTTTGTTTGGCCGGTGATGACTTTTTTTTTTTTCCGCGCAATTTTCCATTTTTTTTTTCATAAGAACCTTCTCCTTATAATAACTAACACAACAAAAAAAGAATTAGTGGAATCGGCCCAGGCGTTATTGAGTTATGCGCTTACCAACACATTTAGCAATTCATTTTTATATATAAGATTTAGTTGTGTGTACTAAGAGTATGACGTAGACATAATTAAACTAAGACACAACAAAAATCTTTAGCGTTGTTTATGCTCAGAAGTTTTTATTAAGGTAATGTTTTGTCAAGGTCAAAACATTAAGAAACATCCAGAAGACATTTACGAAAAGTTAGTTATAGTTTCTTAAAAGAAAAGTCTTACGCTAGATGTAACTAATTTAGATAAAATCACTCAACTTCGTTAGATAAACATAGTCAAGTTCAGGGATAAATAAATATTTATTAAAGTCTATACGGCACTTTGGCCAAGTTTTTTTGTGAAAGTATTATATTCGGTAACTTATATAATGATGGGCTTAGAAGTGAAGAAATATATTTATTTAGGGCCACCAAAAAATCTGAACCCACTATAAAACTAAAAAAATTACAATGTTTTAGCAGTTAAATTTTAAATGGATCAATTTTAATAAATGCTTTGGAGCAACATTTTCAAAAGTTGCTATATTACCCTATATCTTTAGTGTAGTTTTAGCTTCATTAGAATTCATGTGTCACCATTTTTTAATTTGGCATGTAATGTCGATAAGCTATGCAATGCTACTATGCAATGATGATTCCTCTTGTCTCTCGCTCACTTCTATTATTTCCTAAAAAACGTTGATGTTCAAAAATATTCAAGTTGTTACTAACCTGTTCAATAACAAACACGCACTGCGACAAGTCCGGCGGGATGTTCTTGTCGGCAATGTTCTCGAGGAAGCAGTGCCGGTTGCCGAAGCCCTCGGCCGCCAGGCACACGCGCTCGCCTGTGGCCGTGCACGACAGGCACACCATGTCTTCCTGCAAACAATAATAACAAATTAGATATCAGCTTCTATCTAATGGCCCTGATGGAGATGACAGGACGAGTTGGGAGTCTTTTGGCGAAGATTGGTTCACCAATCAGACAGAAAATGTATAGAGAAGACCAGCCGTAAATTACACTTTAGAAAAAAGTAATGGGTGCAGAAGTTGCAATTACACAAAACAATATATATTAATCTACTGATCCACATGGTCGCTGTTTTTCGTTTAATCGAAATTGCAATCTGTTCTCGTGGTTGCAAGTGATAGATCTAGTACACAGACCGACACTAAAAATGTTTTTGAGCCTCAAGATTACGTTCAAAGAGACCTTAGTACAATAGCGGTACCGGTAAATAAAGCTAACCGACAGTAAAGTTAAGTAGTAAGAGATTGCATTAATTTGAGGATTACATTATTGGTCGTTTTCCATTAATCAGCTTTTTAGCGTATATTTTACTAATATAATAAAAATAAACAATTTCTTTTTTCTACTTACTACTAATCTACCAATCTACCAATCTAATTAGACATAATCTCTTTGTATTCGATAGCTCAAGATAGTAAGTTTATAGGCTAGTTCACACCTGTTTTGAAAGACAAGCAAGGCGAGTTAAACCGCAGTGCACAACTAGGTATCTACTTATAAATATAAGATCCAATACAATCTATCTCCGAAACATAAGTAACAAATCTTTTCAGACGTAACTTGTAACCTACGTCTGAGAGCCCGTAACGGATGTATGTTCAGTAGTCCTGAATAAAAGAATTCTCTTTCAGTTTATATTGAACAGAGCTTTGAGCTGAAGCCGTGACGAACTAGGTTTGTACTGTGACTTCTGGGCAATAAATTGTTAAGACTTGGTTAGATTCAACGTTCATGTTAACTTCTTTACATCTTGTACGTAAATTTTATTTAGATTATCTATTGTTTTTTAATGTGTTTTCTCGTAAATTATTTAGCTAAATATAGTAATAATATGAATTGATAGTTTCCCAATATGAGGCTTTTTTTCAACTACACCATAAAAATCTATTAAATTATTAATTTCGGTAAATACTGACAGCAACAGACTAAAGCTTTTTGTTTTTATTAAGCATACCTCTTAATTAAAAAAAAGGGATTTAAAAGCCTAGTTATGAACATTCGGTACTATATTGGATACTTTTTGTCTAATATCTTAGAACAAAATTTATTTGCTTTAGTCTCGCTAAAGCACAAATTTTTGTACAAAAATCTTAGTTTTGTATTTTGCGTGTTTCCATTGCGTGACAGTAAGACAAATTTCCGTTTTTTAAACACGATAGTAAAATTGTTTCCGTGACAATCTAGTTTATTTTGCTTGGCTCATCATAATAATACTTTGCTTAATCATTTTATAACCCATTTTATGCCTTCCTATTAACATTATAAATGGAAAAAAAAAATTATGAAGTGAAAATGGAAAACCTCAAATCGTTCGAATGAATCATGATAAATAAGAAAATCATGTCTTCGATTAATCAGATAAGTGTTTTATCAAAGTAATAATTCGTAATAAATCGTTTTCATGAAGACGTGTATCTCAGATTTAGTTAACTAGGTAGTACATTATATTATGTAATAAATGTTTAACAAGAAATCCAAAGTAATGGAAGTCGACTAAAAGTGTAGTACCTACCTAGCACCTAAAAGTATGTACAAAGCCTACCCATTAAACATATTCACGCTTCATCCGAATTTATTTCATCATAAATATGTATTTTCATTTCCCAATGTTTGAGAAATATTTTCGTAGAATATTTTGTTTTTACAAAACAAGTATCGAACAACTTTTAAGGTAAATACATATTCATAGTGAATATCGTGTTATAACAATAATGTAAAAGTTTTGATGATTTTATCCATATATCAAAATATAATGTAATTTTTCGACGATTAAATTTCGAGTTCCGAGGTTTACGTGAATGTTATGTTACGAGGTTTAGATTGAAATAAACTACTTTTACAGATTTTATCGCGGTTTGTATTTAGATTCTAGGTCCCGAGTTTTCAACACCTTTGCAGGTTACATGGTCACGGGCATACTCTAAGTCTGCCGTATAAGTAGTTTTATTTCAATGACGATTATGTAAATACTTAGTGCAGTGGTATCGACTACTATTTGGTAACTTAGACGTGTATAGGGACACTGTATACTTCTGATCTTGGTTATAGCCAAAAATCAAATAATCCGAATACAAATAAAGACAAGCTCAACCTAGTTAAAAATGCTTAGATACAAAAAGAAAATCGCTTTAAAAGAAATTCTTTCTCAGAAATATCTGATGAAGATTTCCCGACCCCATATTTTACAATTTCAAGGAACTAACATAAACCCGTTTAAAGTAACAGATAGAGTTACAAAACGGGAACAAAACCCAAGCTCAGCTGTTGCCATGTTTTATTCAGAAGCTTGGCCTCAAAACTTGGCACATTAAGAAGCTTGCCAAGGTGTTCACTCTGAACATTGCATTATTAACGGATTGGGAGATGATAAACTAATTTTGGCAGTTAATTCCTTTTGATTATATCACAATGTTTCTTTTGAGGGCTGAAGGAATAGGTAATGTTGTTAATATTTTTGAAGCAGACTTATATTCTTAGCTTTCTTAATTTTTATTAAGGCTGGCAGGTGGTAGTGCAGGACGGGCAGGACAAAAGGTGGTCCGTGTCCTGCGATGGTACACCACACTCACATGCGACTAGCGTTGGGTCTACGTTGCAAAGGTTTGTTTTGCAGCGACCCACTTGGGTCCGTAATCCTGCACTCTCCAGGACGTGATGGAGGCCAGCGACCGAGCCATCCAGGTTGCATCTTTTTAGTCAGAGAGAATTTGAAAGTTGGATTTTTGACTCTAGAAGAAGAAGAATTAAGGTTGGCAAGTAGATATAGACGATTTCACTACCATGTTGATTAACTAACTGATACTCTATAGCATATGATTTTATACCTACGCAGTGAACATTGTCTTATCCTGAAACGATAACGACGAATGAAATTATAATGACTCGTATGTAAAGTGACAATTAGTAAGAAAACAAATATCTTAAGGCATTTCTGAGTATTTAATACTATGACATTTAGTTAGCTACCCCATAAGTACGCTCACTCAAGTACAATAGCTCAGGGAGTAGGAATGGCCGAAAATCAGCGTTGCGACGTTGTCGGAGCAACTTTAGCTGAGCCATTTCCTTTTGCTACTGATTGTTAACATTTTATGTAAAACATTTCTTGTTTGTTTGTTTAGTGGCAATAAATGACATTATTTATTTTTTATTTTTATTGTTTCCTCTTAGTCTTGTAATGTTGAATTTAACTATAGAAGACAGCTTCAATAAAAAAGTAATGTCGTAACAAACGGACAAGTAAATATTTTAGTAAGAATAAGAACTTCATTAAGTTTCCTTCAGAAGCAAGACGTTTTGTGCAAGAAATAAGCTTTGTGTAGCTACAAAGTTGGTACGATTCGGGTCTGGTACGGAACTCTACAATATTATCACGTAATTAATATAGCAAATACTCTTGTTAACTTTAATTTGTGTCCTTGTCACAATTTATTAACTGCCCTGAAATTAATTTCGTTTCATTAGCTTTTAAGAGCGTAGATTTTCTTTTGTTCTTTATGAATAAAGGTAGTGTTCCGATGATTAAATGAATTATTAATTATCTCAGTAACTATAGTAAAAAATAAAAGTAACTGCTGTGAGGTAACCTATGTTTACGAAACTACTTGTTACCTACTTACTTTATATCCCGATTGGACCTCAGGTATAGGAACTACGCTCTTATGAATAAACGACTGTTTACTAGGATGCTGCTAACAAACAATAGCTTATTCAATACATAGGAAAGTTTTCAGATATCCTTATATACAGTCAAAACAGAAACAACCTGTAGAAACCAACTGCCTTTTATAAGCAGATCTTAAGACCCATTAACCATACGCAAAGAAAGCCTAGTCTGCACTTTCCACACAAAAGCAGCGATTAACAGCCTCCAAGGCTTCCATTGTTAATAGGCGTGAAGCATAGAGTATATAAAGTTAGAACTATAGAGTGCAAGTATCAAATTGCAAAGGCCATTGCGCCGAGCGTTTGCACATATTTGGCTGTAGTACATTCGTTTACTGATTTGGTCATTTTCCGTGCAACGATAGACTTTTAGGCCAAACTATTGACGGTTCCTATTCTATTACAATATGTCCCTAAATAAAAAATAAACTTAGATCCAGCCATCTCTTGTTTTGTCTTATTATTAATATTGTTAGCAACGCACTTAGTCGAGGCAAAAACCACGCAGGGGGTGCCCTTAGTGGACGTTGCTGACGTAGTTAGTTTTTCCTATTGCTCTGACTGGAGGCCTTAAGGTCCTCGCCAACAGTTCTGTGAAGCCGTCAAAGCTTGCGCTCAGGCTAACTGCAAAGATCTATATAAAAAAAAAAAGTTTTGATACTATTTTTATGGCGAATTAGTTCATACTAGTGCTCACGGTTCAAACTTTGATATGCACGCTCTGTAGTTTCTTATCTATTCTCTTGGGCGTTAAGCGTGTATAATAGGCCAACATTGGCGCCAACGCGAGCCTATTCACAACAATCATTTTCTTTTCATTACTTAGGGTTGGCACTCTTAATGGATCAAATTGATGTAATAAATGACTGTCATATTTCGTTGGAAATTGAATTTTGTGAGCGACTAAATTGATTGTAATTTTTGGCTGTATTAATAACAGTTAAAAATTACTAATGACTAAAGTATGGATAATGTTTTATGGAATTGGGATATTTATGGCGATACTTGTTTTTGACGAGAATTTCAATTACGAGGGTTTTAGTTTAGTTATTTTCTTACTTGAAGTTTTTTGTAGAACTCTGGATGTATCATATTATTATACTTGTGTGAATTTATTGAAGTGTGAAAAGCCACTCATTTGACGTTAAACATTAAACCGCAATACTTGGCGTGCTCATGAAGACGCCTATACTCGACTATGGGTGACTACAGGCTGAAGAAGAAGAAGATTGAACTGTTTTTAGTTCAAAGCTTCAAAACTGTTTTACCAATACAAAGCTCACGAATGTTTATAAATCCACTTTTAAAGGGTTACTCTAATAAACAATTTTCGTCCAATTCACAGAAGTAGATGAGTATCGTGAAATAGCGTTTCTCTTTCAATTTCGACTGTAATTCGGAACAAAGCGGCCAACGCTCGCGCCTCGTCGAATCCATTTGCAACGATCATTTAGGGCTGTCAGCTGGTAATTGATTTGTGAATATAAACTATTTTTCTTAGTAGGTGTGTCGAATTCTACATAATTTTTTACCAAACTAGTCAATCGCAGCTCTTGAGAGAGATAAATGGAGGGAGAGTGGGGAGTCCTTTGCCCAGCAGTGGGACATTACAGGCTCCTAATAATAATAATAGTTGTGTCGAATTAAAGATTTAATTTCATCATAAAAAGTAGGCTAAACAATGTTTTAAGCAAGAACATATGTGTATCCTATATAAGTGAAATAAATGAATTTGAATTTGACAATTATTTAACAAGCGTGTTCGTGAGGTTATAAAAACAAATAAAAAATATGGCAGATTATAAAATGGCCACTTTAAATAAAAACTGTTTGACATGTTATGAGTAATTGTAATAGCAACATAGAATTTTGAAGAAAAGGCATAAATATCTGAAAAGCTTCGTGTGCGATACTTGCACTTGTCTTGCAAATAATTATTTTAAGTAGTAGGTACTTAAGAAGTATAGCCAGTAATTTCGATAAATCAAATCATAATTTATATTCAAAATTAATTTGAATAACGACAAGGCGTGGGCTGTAAGTTATTTACATAACTAAACAATCTATTTTGATTTAGGACCTCATTACATATTCCACTAATTTGTAATTAACATTAATTAATGTACTACAGCACTTAATACGTGTATATTGGATTCGATACCAAAATTATAGCGCTAGTTTACTGAAGTATAATTTTGGCTCTCTAATTGATAATAATAATAATAATACCAGCCTATAAACGTCCCACTGCTGGGCACAGGCCTCTTCCCATATAGGTAGGGAAGGCATGAGTATGATCACCACGCTTGCTCTCTGCGGATTGGCTCTCTAATTGATGTTAAATATAAATTGTACAACGAAATAAAAATGCTTTTAATTATTATTAATAATATAAATAATAATAAACGTTTATTTTCTCACGACAATACATACACATTACATACATTTCAGCGTAAAACTTACATAAATAAAAACTAACAGGCATTTTATAAACGTTTGGTAGAATCTACTCGTGATCAGAGGGCTGGTTTGTTCCTTGCACAGAGAATCGGCATCATCAGCATCATCATCGGCATCATCGGCATAGCCATCCAACGTGGCAATACTGCCAGCCTTCTGGGCACGTTTCCCGCCATTGACAAGGATGACGATGATTGATTTTAATTGTGTAATTGTAATTGATTACTGTAACGAGAGGTAGTTTAAGGTTGGTTGACTGCATCCAATGGTTTATAAATTTAATTATTTAATAAGTAATGAATCCAGGTAATTAATTCGATCAAAGCATTATGAACAGATAATTTCAAAAATTTTAAAACCGATTTATATTAAAAGCATTGACGGTGTGCATTTTATTGTTTTATAGACAATTTCATTGTTTTTTCACTGGATGTCATTATCAAAGTTTATTTTATACTTTGTTGGATTTTCATATATTGGAGCTTTTAGACAATATTTACCTTCAAGGCAACGTATTTTTTTATTATAATTTGCTTTTTTACTAATTGATTAAGGTTAAGTTACAAAGGACTATGCCCAGCAGTGGGCTAAATAGGGCCAACGATGAACTTCTTTCTTACAAGACCTTTGACAGAGCTATAATTCCCGACTTTACCCTATAAATCAAAACATAAATAAAGTACATTTCCAGATTATTGCTACGTAGTGTTGTCTTTACGTGACCAGAAATCAGATACCGAGACATCGATACCAGTCCGTAAAATAATGAAACGTGTTGTGCCGGGATTTGGGACCTCGACCCTCGAGACATTATATATTGTGCTAGTTTTAATATTTACACCATGACCCGAACATTAAATATTTACCTGTTTATTTTTATTTAAGTTTTAGGGACTTTTTTAACTATTATAAGGAGGGAAATATATTTTAAATATACATATTATTTCGAGGTATAAGTGAAGAAAATTATACCCGTCTCAAACAAATTAAATATAATTACTACGTGGTATAAGTAGAATCTACGATTTAATATTTTGTTAGCCTATATTTAAACCATGACAATTTGTTTATCAATATCTCTTTACAAAGCAATTTTAGTCAGCACATAATTCTATTGTAACGATTGTAAGTACTGAGTTACACTTGTTAAAGCAACCACGAAAATATGGCTAACAAGAATTAAGAATAGTTAAAAAAAGTCCTAAATAAAAAAAAACAACAGGTGTCAACCCTACAAGTCAGTCCAGCGACCAATTACCGGTTTCTTTCCCACAGAATGACGTTTTCATTTACTTCTCTTTTTATAAATTATGAACGTTTAAAAAGCATTAATAACACCTTGAATTTTTTAAAGGAACCTATCTCTACGTAGCTATATTTTTCAAGCCTACATTTTCTAATTCGAAAGTGGCTGTCTATTACATTTTTACGTCTAAACTTAGCAACCAATTTTGTTATTTAATATGGAGTTTCTTTAAACAACGATTGTGCCCGGTCTCTTAACCGACACAACCAAAGATCAAACTTAGATTTGAACCCGGGTCCTTTAACCGGTCAAAGATCAAACCTAGATCGGAACCCATTTTTTTTAAAGAACGCTGCTCGTACATAAAATCTACTTGATCAGGTGTGTGTGTAAATAGTACCCTATTTATGGAATCTGTCATTCTTCACCAATAAGAGACTAACTGCAGGCTTGTGATGGGCGGAAATTGACCAATATAGTTGATGCGAGACTAGTGACCCTAGAAGATTTATGACTCGCTTCAAACTACCACCACACTTTTTGTATCCACCCCTCAAAGAAACTTTCTCTACAACTTTCTACCACAAAACTCTTCCGAGTTCCGAGCCATCATTCTTGCACTAACGACTATAATTTATCAAACTCTTTTTACTTTAGAACAGCGATGGGCTCGCTTCGTTGACATTCTGTCTCCGAATGACGTCTTACCCAGTATATTGCGTTTTAAGTTTTCTCATAAAACATTTGGATGTGAGTTCGCGAGGTTGTATTTGATGTAAGTACTTACATACGAGTATATGCAAAACCTGATATTAAAAAAGGCAAAGATTACGTTTCTAAACTGTGATTGATGTAGGCTAATGTTTTATTACATAGGGATGTAAATATTAATTCTTTACTTTCTCCTATGACCACTGAACACATTTTTAACCATTTAGGTTTAGATAAATAACACGTAGGTGAAATAACAGAGGCTCATAAAAAAAGACCGTTCAAATATTTAAACGCCCTTTTTATTCGAGTAGTCATTTATATATATTAATATTTACGCATAATTTTCACTAGAACAAAGCATTTTCATGAAGATGATTATATGATTAACATCCAACAATTTACCCATTCAGAGACTACATATAAATAAAATAATCCGGCCTATTTATGCCCCACTGCTGGGCACAAGCCTCTTCCCATATAGAGAAGGAACGAGCATTGATCACCACGCTTGCTCAATTGCGGATACTACATGTGAAAAATAAATAATAATGTCCGTATGTATCTGTTGTGTTCAGCCAGAATTTGCACATGCACACATTAGCATCTCTTTCATGTAATGCGGCGGACACTGCAGTCACTCTGATGCTTTTTATTGCGTCAGTACAGTACAGTTTTAACGACAAAATACAATGTGGGTTTATTTCTCAAAACAATGTTTATATCATCTTTATTTCATTCAAAGTTTTTTAAATGAAGAGTTTGTTACATATGCATCGTATTCTTATTTTTAATATGTTCTAAGTTATATTATATCCGATAGAAAATAAACACGTTTCTCTTGTCCGACATAAAAGTAACATGGAGGCTTTCTAATATGTATCAGTTCTCATAGTTTCGCCATCTGTTTCACTCGATATATTAAATTATTCTGCCTAACCTTTTCCCAAGCTATCACTATACCTATATTTTGACAAGCCTGTTGGTCTAGTGGTTAGTGACCCTGACTGCCATACCGGAGGTCGTGGGTTCGATTCCCACTCTGGACTAATGTTTGTGTGATGAGCACGATCATTTGTTCTGGTCAGGGTGTAATTTATCTATAATATGTATGTATTTAGAAATATATAAGTATGTTTATCAGTTGTCTGGTTACCATAACACAAGCTCTGCTTAGCTTGGGATCAGATAACCGTGTGTGAGATGTCCCAGGATATTATTATTATACTACTACTATATTTGATTCAGCTTCCAGTCTCGCCAGATTCAGCTGAATACCGTATTATACATGGAGCGACTGCCTATCTGAACTCCTCCACCTATTTAACTAGGCAATCACATACATTGGTAATTGCACAGTAAATAAACTTTTTATATTTAACTTTCCTTCCGTTTTCATACATTTATGTCATTATCCTTGAACATAATTATACGGAAAAGGTTTGACAGTATATTTATATGAACCACACTCTTGGGAGCCGTTGTAATAATGTTGCCATAAAAAATAATGTTGCCAAGTATGTGTTCAGATGTTTTCGATACAATGGTTTTACGCTTCAATGCAGGCTTTTTACTGTAGGTAAGAAGAATGCAAAAAAGCGTTAAATTTCTATTTTTGTGTCACTGGGACATGTAAATATATGTAGATAAAAAAATATAATATGCAGATTTTGTTAAAAATTTTGACTGGCAGTATTTACCCTTTATAATGTGTATTTTTTGTTTTGATTTTAGTTTTTTTTCTTAGTTTTTTAAAGCACTTAATAGTTAGTAAGAAATATAAAAGAGCGCTTCTCGCCTTTAAATCAAATGTTTGGCGAGGATTTTTAATTATAAGAAGAAAATGTAATGTTAAAAAGTACTTTTTGTTAAATAAATAATTAAAAATACTACTTCTTCTATCAGAGGTCTGCTGGCAGAGAAATAAGTAGCTTCTTCATACTTATCATTTTTACGCTGATTCTTTAGTAGGTATTATGTGTGCTCACTGCTGGACATAGGCCTCGATAGTCACGTGATTGTACGAAATTTTAGACATAAACGTTTTTATTTATATTATAATAAATGCGGATAACATCACATACATTGCTGTGAACCCAAAGTAAGTTGCTAAAGCACTTGTGTTTTAGAATTCAGATACAACGAAGGTACCAAACACCCAGACCCGAGGCAATGTAGAAAATATGGTTCCTTCATTGACCCGTCCGGGGATCGAACCCGGGACCTCAGAGCTAGCGACACCTTGAAACCGGTGCGTAAGCCACTCGACCACGGAGGTCGTCAATACTATGCTCTGTAAAATACAAACCGTTGAAAGTCTCTTTAAGTAGGCATTTAGATCTCATTTACTTTTCAATCATTTTTATAACAATTTCACAATATAAATGTAATGTGTTAAATTAATTAAATCAGAACCAGCTGTGTCTGACTGCTCAACAAACATGGCAGGTACACAATAAATCAGTACAATTAATTCGAGTTGATTTGTGTTACAACTGAGGCAACAAAGAGTATCTAACGCATGAATGTCGAAAGTAACGCCATGTTTTGTTAATAACTTCATTTGAATATAAAACAATATGGTAATGGTATCATTGATCCGAGATCGAATAAATATGTACAACATAACAAGATCGAACCCCGGTCATCCATCGTGTAACTTTTGAAAGTTTTATATACTTTTATAATTTTTAATCATGGATAAAGAATTTTTATTTACTTTTATAAACTTAATCAAGAATAACTAAATTATGGTTCTCAGCTCTCCTAAAACATTTCTACATTTAACTAGAACTTTTTTCCTAAAACCGCTAACAAACGCATTCAAGTGGTGATAAACAAGACTCATTCATTATCCAAATAATTTCAAAATAATTCCAAATTATTTTTCTCTCATTCTCTAAATAATATTCTCATATTATTATCAAATTGCATCCTCTAAACCGCATTTGAACCCATAACTAGCTTACCGCGAATGATCCGCTGTCTCCTATAAATAGCCCTCGTTTTTGACAACAGGCATTCGTCCGGCCGTGCCAAGTCCCGGGTGCTGTACTCACATCAACGTGTATTTATAGATGTAGGGTTCATGACAACTCAATTATAATATCGCTGTTGGATGTGGTGAGAGATTTGTAATTGACATTTACTGTTCCATCTTAGGCTAAGGCCAGACTACGGCTAAACTGCCGCAGATTTTAACCGCCTGGGAAGCGGCCGCACTGCTGGTTATTTTCCGCGACTGATTTTTAACCGTAGTGTGTGCGTCTCCGGCGGTTTTGCGATTTCACAGATTACCGCTTGCGAAAAAATTACCGTAGTGTAGCCTCAGCCTTTTTTTCTGTTTTGGATATCTTGTATTTCTGTATACTTACTGCCTTAATATAGGATGAACAAATAAAATTAACTTGGTCGGTATACTTGGTTTTAAGCCTCAAGATGAGAGTATCTTCAACGGTAGGCACAAAAGCCTTTTACTTTGAATTGGGACAATTATATGCCACCTTTATGTACGATATCTTTGAAATAAAACTATGTTACGGATTCAATCGGGGTTTATTACTTAGTTTTAGGTTCCCGACGTTTTGACGCCTTTGCAAGTATCAAGGTCATTTGAAGACTGAGGTAGTTTGCCGTCACTATACATTTTTTTTTTATATTAAACCTTGAAAGAATCGCTTTATATTCGATAAATATTAGAAGCCTTTAGTTAGTTATCTTTGTTTACATACATAACTGTGGAAACAAATCATAACCTAAGTAATTACCGAGCTATCTTACATTAATTTGAACTGGTTCTTATCTAAAGGAAAGAGGTTAAGTTCTACCATCACCGCTCCGGGCTTCCTGCCTCTGACGTTGAAGATTTCATAATGAGATCGGATTAACTGGATTGAATTAATTCAGTCTTTCTTAAATGTCAAGGGTTTCTAGATTAAATGTTTTATGCTGCAATAGGATTTAAGAAGTGATTTAAGGATGACGATGAGTTTTTTGATGCCTCTTAGTTATTATTTATGTAATTTTTAATTTTAGTACAATTAGAAGTGAGTGAACTGTACGATTACTACTGGGATAAGATATAAGATAAGATAAGACAAGACTAACTTTACTTTTATGTAATAATTTTCAAATTATTTTTATTAATTTTATTGGCACATTTCTAATGAAATATTAGATTATCGCGGACAAGGCATTACCATAAGGTCACATTCTCTGCAAAAATTGGCTACATCAGTCACTTGAGAGCACATCAGCGAAGCTCTCAATAGGTAGATCCAAGTCGCTGTGGCCGAAATCGGTCAGGATAGATGGATAGATAGATAGACTATAGATAGAATATTAGGCCATAAGGTTTTGTTTAAATAATTCATTTTCTTGTTGTTACTTTTAGGCAAAAAATTTCAACTGCATGAGGAAATACATGAATAGCAATAAAACAATATGCAAGTACAACGAATATGTAAAATACTCTTTAGTTTGCCTTTGAACCTTTTTCCAGAAGATTAAAACAATCGTTTAAACTTTAGGGCCTAATACTACAATTACTTAAGAAGTTCCAGTGTAGAAACAAGTATCTCTTTTTTATCATATGTTCCTATATTATAAAAGTACACATTACTATATACTTTATTGGACATTTTCCCTCATATTACAAAAATTTCGTATAATTCGGGCATAACAATTTGTCGACTTTATTTACGTTATAATTAAGGGTTGTTATGACGCAAATTACTTTAAATTGTATGTGATTGGAGTAATTCGTTTTGATGACGAGCTATTGACTAAAATTGTATTTTATATCAGAACTATTCAAGTAAAAACATAAATAAAAAAAATGTAGACGATCAGCCACAATTTATTACATATATCCTTACTTATATGTATTATAAATGCGAAAGTTTGTTTGGATATTTGTTACTCTTTCACGCAAAAACTACTGAATGGATTTTAATGAAACTTTACAATAATGTAGCTTATACATTGGAGTAAAACATAGGCTATAATTTTCAAAAATAATGTATGAATGGTCATTCACGTGGGTGAAACCGCGAGGCACAGCTAGTAAATTTACACATCTACAACTTTTCAAATAAGTATTTACCGTCGACTTGAGAACCACCTTCTTTTGTAGTCGGTTATAAATATAGCTAAACAAAATCACAAACAACTGTTGATTAGGCCTCAAGGTCATACTTTAATATCATAATATTTATAGGGCATGGCGCCATGGCAGGCCCTTTGTTATTAAATCGAACCCTTATTCCGTTAATTACAATAGGGGCGTCGCTTTCGCAATTATACTCGTCATTTTTTGGTCATTTTAATTTGAGGCTCGTCTGACCGAGTTATGAAATAACGTTAATTTAATTATTGTTCGTTTTAATTAAGAGTGTTTTGATTATTTTTTGTAACTAGCGGCACCAAGTGGTTTCACTTGTGTTAGGAGACTACAATCCCGTAAGGCACCTTTTTTAGTGGCTTTCACAATTTTTTCTGCTATTTGGGACGGAGACAACAAATCAGAAATCATCAAAATTGGTTCACCCGCTCTCGAGTTATATGTGTCGTCAAACAAGACTCATGTTTATTAATATAAAAAAATACAGTTATGTTAATTACAGAATTATTATTTACGGAACACTTCAGTTAATAAGCTATGAATACTAAGTTAATATTGCGCTACGGAACCGTCTTGCATTGCAATAAATTACGAACTGCTTAATGGAAGCCTAGCTAGTTTGTGGACCGAAACTGATCGTGAATATTAATGTCATCTAATAATTATTCCAGGAACAATATCTATAGGCTCTCGAGGAATTGTGAAATACCTAAGTATAGGCTAGGCTTTACTATGTGTATTGAAAAACTCACCTAAAAATACAATTTTTAGATACAAGTAAGGTTGTTCCCATTGTGTTAGGTTACTTAAGACCTTATAAGTAGATAAAGAAGCCTGAAAGTCTGATAACAATTTAACAGTAGTTTATAATGTCTGGTAAATTAATAAAACCTACCGGCGTAAGAAGCTAGGCCATTTTTCAAATCTTTTCAAAGTAATTTTGTTATTTGTGGCGGAGAAAAATCCATCAAATCAAAGATCAACAACATCGGTAACATCATTTATAAATTTTAAATGGTGTACCTAATCTGATTTTGTTTTATATATTAAGAAGAATAGCATTATTCTCAATTATCCAGTAACTGTTAACACTATACGTTGGTATATATTTCATTGGGTTTCAAAGCATTACTGGGGATAACGGCGTCCGATAGCAATTCGTTAATTTAAATTAAGGAAAGAGCTATATCGGCTTGATTTAATTAAAGACCGATCGCTATTTCCAATTCATTGCTAGAATTGAACGAACTTTATATGAGTATTATCGTCCCAGTATACTATAGTAGGTCAGACAGGAATGGTGGTAAAATGTGTTCATACAATTCAGGATAAAATCAAATCATTTATTGCAATACATAATGTACACTTAAAGGCGGTAAAAAATTTAAAAGTATGGTAACAGTTTTGGACCCTGTCGAGCAAATCTACATTTAGACTATGAATTAGAGTTTTAAAATATAAAATAGTTGCATGTAATAGGTTCATGTTGGAAAAAAAAATACCTATTTAGAAATGTGGTCTTTATACAGGATGTTTTTGAAAGGGTATATCTATCCAAAAGGGGTGAAGAGAACATCTGGGATAGAGGCAGCTTACAACATTTTAGCCAAAATGAGTTTTAAAAAATTGATATTTACAAATACATCATTTCCCTTTTCTCACTAAGATGCAACTGAAAAAGGCTACTTATATCCATTTCAGGAAAAGCAACCATAACAACATACTGTAAGGTGATACTGTAACTACACTCAAGTATTATTTCTATTAAAACGAACTGTTTAAGGCTTTCCATGACATAAGAGGCACGTAACGGTTACTGCTCGTACCTAAGTGCTTCCGTGTCAAGTGTCACGTTTTGACGTACGAGATTAATAATATTTATTTATATTTATAACACAAACATAACAATATATTCATTTTTTACTGTTTCGAAGTTATGTTAACAAAGATAAGAGGTTTTTTACATGAAATATGCTCTGAAAGGTATCTAAAGTGACAACAGCCATCATTTGAATGCCTCCCATAAATTTCAGGAAAATTGGTGCTATGTTTTAAATGCTGAACAAATTTTCATAAATTATAGCAAAGAACCATCACAGGTTTAAAGATGGTGAACGCTGCTTTATTTGATTACTGTATTTGGTATTAACTGTTGCGTCAAAAACATGCCGTATGTGTTTCGTTGTAATGTATGATTTTAATGTTAAGTTGTTATACGCCACGTCCATTCTTTCTTTGCACAGACTCTACTGCCTTATATTTTAAAATTTTCCATTACATTCGTTTTTATTGGAAACTAGCTGTGCCCTGCGGTTTCACCCGCATGAATATCTAGGTCCCGTTCCCGGTGCCTTTATGTTTGGCCGGTGATGACTTATTTTATTTTCCGCGCAATTTTCCATTTTTTTTTCATAAGAACCTTCTCCTGATAATAACTAACACAACAAAAAAAGAATTAGTGGAATCGGCCCAGGCGTTATTGAGTTATGCGCTTACCAACACATTTAGCAATTCATTTTTATATATAAGACTAGCTGTGTCCCGCGGTTTCACCCGCGTGAATTCCTAGGTCAAGTTCCCGGTGCCTTTATATGGGGGCGGACATGAATCCAACAAATCACTATCGTAGCAAAGGTCAGGATTAAAATTTTTTTTCCACCTCATTTTCCATTTTTTTCATAAAAACCTTCTCCTGGTAATAAGTAACACAACAAAAAAAGAATTAGCGAAATCCATCCAGGCGTTATTGAGTAATGCGCTTACCAACACATTTAGCGATTCATTTTTATATATAAGATAGGTTTTTACTCTCACCGACGAGCTATTTAACCAGCCCACTTTATTGGGTAATCCAGTATCCCTTAGCAAGACTAATTCTAACACCTCACTGCAATAAATCATGAACCACAGCTGCAGGCACCATATACTCACTCATCAATTTACATACATATACCATAGGTAAACGTCACACGGTAGCAGAACTGAACATGATATATGGTAGGAAATTGATAGGTACTGTCATGCTCAATGATTAGTTGTCCTGTGGGACCATTGAGGCTATATAACATAACATAACAACTCACCATCACGCCTGTATCCCCGAAGGGTTAGGCAGAGGTGTACCAATGTACACCCGCAGTTCGCCGGTATGTTTAGGACCCATGTAATAGGGGGCTATTGCCACTAACCGGGCACAAATCCAAACTGCAACCTGCTACTGAGAATTTCATAGAAAAATTCAATAACACCTTGGTCGACTTGGGAATCGAACCCAAGACCTCTAGCGTAGCAGTCGCTCTTAGGATTACTAGGCCAATGAGGCAATTTGAAAACCTCACTAAAACACAGCTGCAGGCACCACATACCTACCTACATACTAGGTAAACGTCACACGGTACCAGTGAACATGATATATGGTAGGATATTGATAGGTACTGTCATGCTCAATGATTAGTTGTCCTGTGGTCCCATTGAGGTATATATCTGAATGTTCTTAGATAGTCTTTTGTTTTAATTTGAGCCCGATCTATTCATGTATATCTGAATAGAAGGATGGGCAGACATCTATCATCACATGGACATCAAAGATTATTTTTTAGGTACCTTTCGTTTCCATCTTTTTCGTTACGTGTATGGGACCGTTACATATAAATTTATATGACGTAAATTATTTTTTATTTAAATATGTACCCATTCCTGCAAGATCAAATCGTTTTCTACGTCTGTTAATTGTGTTTTAAATTATTTTTCAGCTGATCAACTGCATTACATAATTTGCAACAGTATTTATTTAGTTAAGATATCCTTTAAACATTTATGATATTTTAATACCATGATATTTCGAATTAGTTATAGTTACTGGAACTAGCTTTATTTTAAGATGGAATAATTAATATAAATAATAAAGTATCACTCACCGTACGCAAGAATGAGACATCATCTTGCTCGCTCGCTCCTCCTTCAGCCTCCGCCATTTTGTTTTCTCAGTCGACTGTCAGTGCGTTACTGCAACGTTGCCATAACACTCGAAATGCATCACTGTAAGCAAGAGAAACCACAATTAATTACTATTTGAACAGATCTAAAATTAAAGCACAATAAAAATCCAATATAAAAGTTAAGAGAGTAAAGTACATAACTATAAATAAATCGATCAATGTTTTCGCCTTTTATTATAAAGGCCTATTTTGTTTAGGTTAAATAACCAGATAGGTTTCATTTTGACTTAAGCATCGTATACATAAGTTATGATAATTCCTATTGGTTTTAAGCAAAATCATCTGAGAATGAAAGAAAAAGGGGGAAAACAAATACAAAATAATGCCACTAAAATATGCATACAAATTAATAAAATATATACTTAAATTATTTAATTTCTTCAAAAACGATTCTTTTTTTTACATTATTTGTAATCAAATACTCTCTCTATAAATGCTCTTACGAACCTAAACCCATAGCCAGCCAATTTTATGTCACAACCGAATAAAGTAAGTAAGTAAGTCACATAAGACTGAAAAATATACTATAGGTACTACTTTTTAGATACAGCATTACAATTAAGACGCTTCAGACCCGCATCCCCGTACAACTTGTCTTGCCTACTGAGAACCGACACGGATAAGCCGGTTAACCTTATAAGTATACAATTTATATCTTACTCGGTATAATACAATAATACAATGTTTGTTAGCAGTAGGTAATTATGTGTATTTTACGCTTTGCTACATAATTTTGGTATCTCTGTTACAAAATTAGGAGGATTTAGAAATCCGTTGTGGTTTCTGGCGATTCAAATTTCAATATTTTCGGGACAATGGAAACGTTTTTTCTTTCCAAACGTTTGGTAGAATCTACTCGTGATCAGAGGGCTGGTTTGTTCCTTGCACAGAGAATCGGTATAGCCATTCAACGTGGCAATGCTGCCAGCCTTCTGGGCACGTTCCCCGCCATTGACAAGGATGACGATGAGTTCTTTGACGCCGTTTAGTTTTTATTTATGTAAGTTTTAATTTTAGTATAGTTAGAGTTTGTTCTTATATTAGTTTTAATTGTCATTTTAAATAGTATGATGATATATTTTGTATTGTTTGATCATAATTATATAAAATAAAGGACAATGGTATATTTTTATTCAACTTTAATACGTTGTGCCCATTAGTGGCGTATTGACAAGGTTAAGATTCTCCAAAGTGCAGGGGATACTTGTATTTTTTAATAATCTCAAGAGACTTCAAAAATGTCAGCAGGTAAATGAAGTTATTACCCGTATTTAATGAATATTACGCGCGTTAGTTTTATTTATTTATGTAAGATATAATTTTAGTACAGTTATAAGAATTTATTCTTGTATTAAATTTAAGTATGAATAAAATAACGAAATAATCAATATTATAGTATAGTATAATTATATACTAATAAAACTTAAATAACAGTAGATATCTTGCTATAACCATAAAAAACTCGTCATTCACAAATATCCACCCCACTCATAGTATCTATTCTACATTATATAATACTGGCAAGTCATCCTCTACGATGAACAGAATACCAACCTGTTGTACTCCTCGCTCAGATAATTAATACCTCCGTGATACAGCACTTTAGGGCTTATGAGGTCTTAGAGTTTTATCCGGCGCTTACAGGGCTCAGAAACTCAATCGTGTAAGGAATGAAATAAGTCATGATTTTAAATGATAAGGTTTTTGGTTCCCTATAGAAACATAAGTAACTAGTACCTATTTAGAATAAGTAATAATGACAGGGGTAGCTCTAGGCATATTTATAATATAATTTGCGTTCCGAGTTCACGTATAAAAATAAGCGAAACTAACGAGCTTATTTTCTTCTATTTGCAAAGCGGTTCAGTTAGATTGCACTTTTCGTGACCACGGGGACACTGATTTTTAAATTTGTTTCAAACATATGTGCAAAGTGAATTAAATAATTTTCACATATGTCTACAAAATAGAGGTAATACCTATCTGTAAAAACTGTAGAATTAAACCACGCGAACTCAATTTCAGGTGAGCGCAGAGCTCTTAATATTCATGTATTATGAATAGCCAAATCGCCGAGTTTTGCCCACACTGCCACGGAACCCATGTACCACGGTTCGTCAGCGTGACGTCACGATTTCCATGAAATATTTACGTCTACGTGACATTTACGTCATACCTCGTAAACTTTCATCGCTCAACGTAGACTGTGCTTACTAACGAATTTTTTTATTAAGCTTGGTTATGACCAGATTCTTTCGTGTTATTGTTGGCTAAGATATAGTTTGATAAGTATATGCTAGTGTCCATACTTAATATTATAAATGCGAAAGTAACTTTAACTGTATGTCTATCTGTCACACTTTCGCGGCTAAACCGCTAAACCGATGTGGATGAAAGTTGGTATCCTTGAATCCTAAGAAAAACAAAGGCTAGTTATTTGCCTGCCTCGTTGGCCTAGTGGTGCTAAGCGCGCCGGCTACGCTAGAGGTCTTGGGTTCGATTCCCGAGTCGACCAAGGTGTTATTGGGTTTTTTTATGAAATTCTCAGTAGCAGATCGGAGTTTTGATTTGTACCGGTTAGTGGCAATAGGCTCGCCCCCTATTGCATGGGACCTAAACATATCGGCGAACTGTGGGTGTACATTGGTACGCCTCTGCCTACTCCTTCGGGGATACAGGCGTGATAATATGTTATGTTATGTTATTTGCCGAAATAGCTGCCAGTAGCTCATGATATCTAACAATGTATTTTATCTAGACAGATTAAATTTTCAGCTGGTTGTCAGTATACTATATTCCTATTGACTGTTATTAAAGCCTTATGTCGACTGCCTATATTATGTATTTTACTTACAATCATAATAAACGGTCGTTTATTAGTAACATGCTTTCCCCTTAGGATTGAGACCTTGAGTTACTCGCAGCACACATTACAATATTGCACATTACAGAAATACTCGCACATAATGGCTTTTGAATGTCACATAAATATACGTTTTGCCTCCTAAGATAAGCCCATAAGTTTATGTTCATATAAGGTTATAACCCTTATTATTTGTTTTGTCTATGTTGTTCTTACAGTATGTATTTTTTTGCCACATATGCTCCACATTGGAAGCAATTTTAAATTTAGTTTAGTTAAAGTTGTTCGTCTGTACATGTATTCTTTTATCTATTACGCTAAACATTACACGTTTATTTAATTTCATCTTAATTTAATTCTTTTCTCTGTAAGTCCCTACAAACAAGACATGTTATGTAATAAAATATAACACATAAACAGGTCCAAAAATATTTATTTCGAAACCAAATTAATCTATACTAGTGATAGTAACAGATGACTTGTAAAGTTGTGTTAGTAAAAACTAACTTATGGACAAACTTTTAAATCAGAGAATGTTTTTTTTTTTTTTTTTATAAATGCCGACAACTTCACATACATTGTTCTGAACCCAAAGTACGTAGCTCAAGCACTTGTGTTATGGAATTCAGATACAACGAAGGTACCCCAAACACCCAGACCCGAGACAATGTAGAAAAGTGATTTTCTACATTGCCCCGTCCGGGGATCGAACCCGGGACCTCAGAGCTAGCGACACCTTGAAACCGGTCCGTACGCCACTCGACCACGGAGGTCGTTTTTAATACTATATATTGCAGTGTAATGCATATGCAACTAAACTCTAAAACGTAAGTAACCCCGGTGTTTTGACCGTGACGGCTCAGCAGTCTGCCAAACTATGACGGCGCCGATGCCCTGCCCTAACCCTTGCCCACGATAATAATACCCGACCTTCTGCGAATGTGGTTCAATGTCGATTCGCGTTATGTATTAAATGTTTGTATAGTTAGTTTAGTTGTGTGTTAGTTTAGGTTAGGAACTTCTATCAAATGAAAATATGTAGTTTATTTCCTTATGAAAAGAGTTACTACTCTGATAACAGTGTCTGTCAATTATTAAGTAAAAAAAGACACGATCGTTAGAGCACTTTCAGTACAAGTTTGAATTGGTATTGAGAGATAATGTAGATATTGATCTAAAAAATCCAGTATATTTTATACCATTCATTTACAGCATGTATAACATTCCTTGGTTACTCTTGTGTATTTGTGTAATTTTTGTTATGGGTTAATACCTGAAAATAAACTTATTTGAATTTGAATTTGAATTTGAATAGCAACCTATATTCGTTTGTTTTAATATAAGACTAGACTTAACTTAAATACATACTTTAACAGACCAATTAACTTCACTACTAAAGTATTTATAAAACCTAACGTACTAATTAACATACCAACAGGAAACCATAACTTAAATGTGAAGGTAAAGCATATCTAAGGTCAAGCTGCACTCGCGTGCAAAATGTTGCACTATACTGCACTATACTGCATACACAGCGACCTCTGATTTATGTGCAGTCGCTGCACGGGGATTTTATTAGCACTGTACTGGGGTAGGACTGTGTACAAACAGCATACAAAATCATAAATATAAAAAGATACTTTTTTGCAAGACATTTTTGTCACACTGCAAGCCGAATGACTCCCAATCTTCCTTTGTAAAATAATGTATGCAATCGATCTATAATGACTGGTTCCATCGAGTAACAAAGACACAAAAAAGAAACATACCGGCGAATAATAAACTCCACCTTTTCAAGTCGGTGTATAAATGAAGAAATAATGATGGTTGACTGGTAGATAATGCCTTGAGGCATTAAGTCCGCCTTATGTACCACAATTGTACATGAAAGTTTAAACAAATAAATAAATGTTTTCTAAATCCAAGAGACAAGTGGTAAAACTATCACCTTTTTTTTAATATTTAACTTCTAAATATTATTTTTATACATTCCAGTTAGCTGCTCTACCTAAATAGTTGACATTAACTACAAGACTTAAATAATCAGTGTTTTACTATTTTCCTTGCTGACCGTACTCACTGAACGTCGGCTTTATTCAGGTATTTCAGTCCAGTAAATATCTATTTGGGCAGAACAGTAGCATTTAATGTATGGCCAAACATTTAAATGCCACTTCACTTATTCGAAAATGCTTAACAAATAATAAAGTATCTTTACAGAAAAAAAATGACCTTGACCTAGTTATTTATAAAGAAAAACTTAATTAGATAAAAGTACAAATGAAGTGAAACAAGGTATTCAACGGCCTAAAATGTCAATGTTTTTAAGATAATGTTTAATCATCTTTTTCATTCATTTAAAATATTTGATCGTTTAACTTTTAAATAAGTAATATTAGAACATTATTCAAAGTAGAATCCCCAAACGAATTAAATATTTAAAACCCTTTTCCTCCGTTTTTCGTAGCCATAATATTTTGAATTAACGACTGCAAGTGAAAACTTTTACCTAGCTCTGATTTATTCGTTCCAATTTGAATAACTTTGTTCAGGAGTTTAATTCGTTAAGTTGTTTGTACAATTAGGAATATTATTGTGGTCAATACTATTAATCCCTTATTCATTAAAAGCCTGATATCAATAATAATATTTTTATGTCTTCAGATTGGTTATTCTTTCTAGGTCCTCACTAAATGTAAGTAAAAATGTGCTCAATATTACATGCTTTTATTTACTTTAACCGTAAATAAAAAAATGCATTTTATATATTATACATAAAGAGTCCGTTTGCCCAGCAGTGGGACAGTATAGGTTTGTAAAAAAAAGAGTCCGTTACAATAATCATGTTTAGCTGATTAATATATGTATATGCAGTTACGGCTATGCATCGATCGCTTAAGCAATAACGAAATACAACTACAAAAAAAATATGCTTCAAACAATTCCAATAAAAGAAGACCTTTAAAAATAATAGGATATAAAAAAGTATTGGTTTTATCTGCAACGCTCTAAAAAGTGCAGTCATGTAAAATTGAAATACGATATAGCACACATGTTGCAGTCAAACATAAAATATAACAACTATGCAGTATTTCTAGAAATGCTTGTTTCTCTTAATAAAAAATTCAATATTTAAAAATACATCTATTTTTCGCAAGTAAGCCCTTTTATGCTCTTTCAAAATCTTATATTATACTCTAATTGCAGGTTCGAAAATGTCATGTCTTGTTAGTTTATGACCTTAGTTAATATATTGCTTGGCAAGGTGTGTTAATATTGCTAGTTAGTACTGTCAAGGTGGGAAACAATAGCAATCATAATTCATTATGATTTGTGGAACTTGATTATAGCAATGGGAAAAGCTAATGATGATATTTAAGTCCTATTTGCGGTTGGAATGAAGATACTTATATATCTTAGTGAATTAAATTGTTGTACCTATTTACGAAAAAAGCAATTCCTAAAATTTGAAGATAAGGCTTAAAAATAATTTCACTTTCTTCCTTTTTTCCAGAAATACACCATTTGAAGCAATTGCTTTACTGGCAGATTAGAAAATACTGGAATTGGAAAAGTTTAAAAGAACAACCGAATTTAACATTACTTTTATCGAAATCAACTTTGCTCCAAAGTCTAACAAAAATACGCCATTTGCAATACTTTCTACATACATACATATAATCACGCCTGTTTCCCGTAGGGGTAGGCAGAGACCACTTCTTTCCACTTGCTACGATCCTTACATACTTGTTTCGCTTCATCCACTGTCATAATTCCCTTATACTTTCTAATGATCACAATATCATTCTTACTGCAACATTTACATCGAAATACGCACAATATAGTGTAGGCTTTCTGTGTAAAGCCTCCGGCAAACATCCATCATCATCAGACTGTATTCAGGCTCTATGAATAAACCGTTTGTACGTAAAAACGTTTTGTTATTCATTTTTTGCTAAATCATATTTTGTGGATAATTGACGTTGAGGCATTGTTTCAATGAAAAATTTTTCGTTTCGGTAGTTATATTTGAACGTAAGACCCGCGCCTTGACATACTCGATGTGTGTCAACACTGCCATCTGAGTAGTTTCGGTAGTTATATGACTTAACATCATTAAGTTATAATTTTAGACTTAGCTTCATATGTTTAATAGTGATGTTTAAAAAAAAATACACAATTCATCAATAAATATTAATAAGTTTTTAAATAGGGCTTAGGTGTCTGCAAATATAAATCGAATTGTAGAGTTAACATCATCTGCAGAATATATTATTTTTCGTCCCCAATATCCTTAAAACATATGACTACGGTTATATTTTATTTTATGGTATTTTTTCTTGAAACATAAGCTTTTTTATACTCAGACCACATTCTTCAAAGAATTCCACAAAAACTTTCAACAATAGGTCTACCTGCCAACGTGCCTTAAGACCTTCAATATTCAGATTATGGACCATTCTCAGAGAAACGTGAACAAAATTCAAATGCATCAATTTCCATTCCTCACTTACTGTGAAAAGATGAATCGACGAATCCTTATTTACAATATTATAAACGTGAAAGTTTGTTTGTATTTATTTTTGTTGCATTTTCACGAAAAAAATGCTGAATGGATTGTTAATAAATGCGGATAACATCACATACATTGCTCTGAACCCAAAGTAAGTAGCTATTAAGCAATTTTGCTATGGAATTCAGAAACAACAAAGGCAACACAAACACCCAGACCCGAGACAATGTAGAAAAGTGACTTTCTACATTGACCCGTCCGGGGATCGAACCTGGGACCTCAGAGCTTGCGACACCTTGCATACTGGTGCGTACGCCACTCGACCACGAAGGTTGTCATATAATATAGATTATACAACACGCAGGCTACAATTAGTAAAGATAGTGTGTGAATTTTCCAAAATATAGGTTATTCACGCGGGTGAAACCGCGGGGCAGTGCTAGTTTTATAAATATTCAAATTCCTTGGAATAGTTTATCGGAGTCAATACGGTATTGGACTTGAGAGATTGGAAATTCGTTTGTAGACATTCCTTGAAAACAACACATTTCTTTCAACGCTATCCATTTTCTCACTTTATGTTTACTGATCTATTTGATAGTCCCGAATGATTGTTATCGTTATCGAATAATAATATTCCGGGACAACACACACACGGTTTTCTGATCCCAAGCTAAGCAGAGCTTGTGTTATGGTAACCAGACAACTGATTAACATACTTATATATTTCTAAATATTGAGTATTAAATACACCCCATAAATTACACCCAGACGAAGAACAAATGACAATCATTTGTTCATCACACAAACATAAACAACCGTATACTCTGGTCAATTTAATTCCCCACCCAGTACAAGTGCTACTTAGTACGTACAATAGAGTCGGCCTTCTTTGAAAGTGAAGATTTTCTCAATGTCAAAGAGGACAATGGGAAGGTCCTCAGTCCCTCACACTCGAGTAAACAACAGATTTATTCTTATTTCAATGTGTGATGCCTAACTGTGTTTGGATGTATATAAATTGGTTTATATACAAGATTTTGATTCTATTTGTATCTATGCATGGCTCTTAATTTTTCTATTATGCAAACTGAAAATTATGACGTCATAACTGCAAAATGCCAAACTGAAATAAGAGACTCGCAATAGCAGTAAATGACAACTTCCTAAAGCTTGTGGGTTATTCGTCAACTGAACACACTACGCTGGACACAAATTAATAAATTCTTTTTTATAAAAAAAAAAAAAAAAATAATAAATCTTAGAATGATTTTATTGTTAAATATTTGTTTTATTTCAAATGTTTTTAAACCCGACTGTACCTTTTCTTGCGGTGTGTCCAGTTGAAGACAACATAAAAGTGATTTAATTTAACTATCTGAACACGCGAAAATATCTTGGCGTGTCCAGATAACGAAATAATAAATATATTAATTTTGAGTTTCACCAACTGAACACAAGTGTGTCCAGTTGACGAAGAACCCATAATTGTTACTTATCCACACAAATGTTTAAGCCTTAGTACTAAAAAAAAATTACATAGCATTTTTTTTTCTAAGGTACTGTTTAACCGACTTCAAAAGCATGAGGTTCTCAATTCACGGTGTTGGTAAGTCTAAAAAACACATTTGTTGTGCTTTTTTCATTTCTATGTTTCCTTTTAGGGTTTGATATGACCAATTATTGGAATCATCATATCATCAAAACCGATTCAGTATTTTTTTTCACACAAGTCTTTAACTTCCTATATGTGTAATCAATCTTCATCCGAATACTTCACAAAACGTCAACACAAAAATAAAACTATTCCAGAAAAAAAGGCTCCTCCTTAACAAGATCCATAAAGCCTCAATGAGGGTTAAAAAGGAGGTTTAATTTCCGCAACATCTTTGTTAAGCAAAGTTACTGACAGCCCTTTGTTATAATAGAAGTCGGTTCTTTTACTTTTCTTTGCTTTGTGTTGGTATGAATATAAATGGTTAATAAATTGACTTCATTATGAAGGCAATATAATTGCTCTAAAAAGTTTTTTTTTTATTTAAATCTTCAATTGTTGATGCAAATTTTAACATTGATATTTTTATTGTTTTCTTAGATTTACGCGAATGTTTGACATTGAAATAAAACTACTTTTTACGGATTTTGATTGATATTTTTTATCAACCCTTAGGGTATTTATAAATAGAAATATTAATTACACTATGAAAGTAAAATAGAGTATAGAGCAAGATAATATTTTTAAACAAATATTTATAACACATTAATAAACTGTAATGAGGTGTCGCTTATTATTTCAGAGATAAGCCCGTTCAAACAAACAAACAAACTTCATAATATATATTAGATTATAAATAACTCAAAATTCTTAATACAATAGAGCAGTGAACAACGGTCTACGTTCATAAAATAGCATAAAAGTGTGAGCGCTACGAACCATAGATTGGCGTAGCAATCGTAGCACCTGCTACAACTTTCACAATCAAGTTGTTAAAGATATTATATCTCTATTTATTTGAACGGAGTAAGTAAGGATCGTAGCAAGTGGAAAGAAGTGGTCTCGGCCTACCCCTACGGGAAAGAGGCGTGATTATATATATGTATGTATTTAGTATGGTTTTCGTTTAAATGTTTTTTTTTCTATTTTGTAAAGTAATTTTGATAAATATTTAGTAACTAGTGATTTACAGAAACAGTAAATATAGCTTAGTGTTTTTATTGTTGATTGGAGAGTTTATGACGGTATATTTTTAGTTTAATTAGAACATAGTATTATTATAATTTTTATATAGCTGAGAGGTTTTAAACCGTTAATTTTAAATTTTGTGTATCCATTATTGACGGGCCTGTTGGTCTAGCGGTGAGTGACCCTGACTGCTATACCGGACGTCGTGAGTTCGATCCCCACTCAGGACAAATGTTTGTGTGATGTGCACGATCATTTGTTCTGGTCTGGGTGTAATTTATCTTTAATATGTATGTATTTAGAAATATGTAAGTATGTTTATCAGTTGTCTGGTTACCATAACACAAGCTCTGCTTAGCTTGGGATCAGATAACTGTGTGTGAGATGTCCCGCAATATTATTATTATTAATGATTCAATCTAAAAATAAGCATTTTTTTTTTATGAAATGCTGTGCTTTTTTTTAATATACCTACTCTACTATTCCTAAATATAAATACCTATGTGTGTCAAAGAAACACACAAGAAGTTTAAATACGTTACATTTCCATTAGTAACCAATAAAGTCACAATAAACTGTGTAGTACTTAGTTGTTGGGGAACTTAGAAGCTGAACTCGATGTAAGATTGATCGCATCAAGTGAGAGGTTTAATTAATTGATCTAACTTAGGTTAAGGCCACTCACTTAGAAGGTTTACTATAAATATTCAGGATAGTGTTAATACTGTGTTGAGGAAAATAATATGTTATGTGACGTTCAAGCGAAGACTATAGGAAACATTGTAATGAAATTATAAAGAAAATAATTAAATATAGCTTTTTATCGGTTGCACCTAACAGTTCTCAATTATTATAAATGGGATTCCTTACTATTTTTAACCGACTTTAAAAGAGGAGGAGGTACTCAATGCGACTGCATTTTTTTATCTTCTCACATACCACTTTCGACTGGGTGAACCCATTTTGATGATTATTTTTCATTTGAAATCTGGTTCAGTTTTGACAGTGAAAACCATATTATAGAACGGGGATTAGCGCGAACATGCATAAATACCTTTAGGGCTTGACGTTTCGACCGGGTTACACCGGCCGTGGTCGCAAGCAGACTGGAGATGCGGTGTCATTGCTCCGTGCACGAAGTAGATGATTTTTCATCTACCCCCTTTTCTTCAAATACCCTACACACTACACTGACCGTGTCCGTACTATGTTCACTAACCGACTTTGCAGAGAATCGAGGTTGTGCTGCTTGCGACCACGGCCGGTGTAACCTGGTCGAAACGTCAAGCCCTAAAGGTATTTATACATGTACGCGCTAATCCCCGTTCTATAATATTAATATAAACATGCAGCGCGATAGTTTAAAAGTTATTAGTGAAAACCATATTTAAGACTTATTTTTGTCATATAAGTTACGATTCGATTTCTATAACGAGCCGTTTTTTTTATTTTAAATTTGTTTGTTTTTAGGCTAACCATTAAACCAATGTAGGCCTGTTATCACTAACAGAAAAGATGACAAAAAACAAAAATAACAGGAAAATATCTACATTCTACTTACCCCACTTGTAAAATATAATCGCTTTGAATATTACCTAATCTCTCGAAACTTGGAGCATAAATTCCATTGAATTTGCGAACTTACATCCGGCAGTTAGCAGTTTAGCTCGCAGCTAACATTTTCAACACCCATGTATTCAAACCACGATGCTGAATTATTACTCTTAGGGTGATAATAATAAAGTTTCATTTGCAATGCGTCAAGACTTAGCTTTAACTTAGTATTCAGTAATATAGCGAGAAAAAAAAACTCTTATTCAAGAATAAGTCTAGGAAAATATGCCTGGGCAACACTTCAAGAGAAAGTTGAGTTGAAATAAGAGCTATTAATTAATTTATATATGAATTACAGCAATATCAGAAGAATAACCATTTTTGATACATAGTGTAAGTTATTGATATATTTAATAAACAGTCGGGTAAAAAGTTATGTTATATGTTATGCACACACTAAACTCATCTGTTTAACACGTTGTAAACTTATTTCAAGCTAAAGGTATTTTCACTTCTACAAAATTAGAAAAAGAATCATTGTACTACTTCTAGTAATGCTTTAATTTTAAATTAGTTCACCGAACAAAAGAATCTGCCACTATGTACTTTCCAAACCTTTTGTTTTTCGAAGAAAAGGTGTGAGAAAACATTAGCACTATAAAAAGAAAGGCTTACAGCCTTCCCAAGCTTTCTCACAAGTAATTTAGTTAGTAAAGCCTTGGTCATGTTTTATACATATTTAAATAGAAAAGTAACTGCGGTATGTTTCAGCCGCAAAAATATATTCTGCTGAAATTTGCGCCGCAATTTTGACTTTGAAGTAAACCTTAGTTAATTGCGCATATAAAGTGCATTTGCATACACAAGGTTGGTATAATACTTGTGAAATGCAAGCGCTTTAAATTAAAAGGAAAGTATGAAATACTGTTTTATTTAACAAGTGCAATAAATTAAACAAAATCCCAGATAATTAGTATTCTTTAGGACATTTCCAGATATGACCAAAGTAAAATATATTACCTACTTTTGTATATTTATAAAAGCTAATTTGTGTAGGTACTTTATGGCGATTAATCAATCAATATTCTGAAAAAAAAGTGATTTTAAAACAATGAAAAGAAAGTTTGATAAACACAGTATTTCTATTATCCACAACTCAATAAATGAAAAAAAAAAGTATTTTCCCAAAGATTTTGACACAAAACCAATTTTAACTCCTGAACGAAATTGCAAATGTTTTTGATATTTCCCTCGGGACGCCAGCCGGGAAACCGGCTTTCAATGTTATCTCGGGATGTTAGCAAATGTTTTGATATGTGTTTGTCATTGGAAATTGGATTGTTTGTGACAATGCACCATATTTGGGTTTCCCTTTGATTCGGGTCAAGGCCGGGATAAGACCAGGCAGGAGTCTTCAAAGGTACAAGGTATAGTCCGCCGCAAAATTATATAAACACTATTTTTTAATTGATTTTCTCTTCTAAAAAGATTTTAAACAAATTATTTCCAACAGTTCTCAAGCCAGTGGGTTTACATTGGTACAACTCTGCCTAACCCTTCGGGGATACAGGCGTGATTATATTTTATGTTATGTTTAGTTCTCAATTCAACCTCAAACCTTTCGCTCAAATTGTTTTACAATCGCTATGTGTACACATATTACATGCGCGTGCCTATCCATATGTATTGTCAAATATCTGCTGCTGATATTCCAGTCTTAGTTTAACAATATCGTTAAGGCTGTGTATACATTCATGATCGTGACTGTACATTCATATGTTATGCAGTTTCTACATAAGAATATTCACGAAAACGGAGAAGAAATCGGGATTACAATTTCTGTGACGTTGCTGTTATCACTACATAGTATAAAACAAAGTCGCTTTCCGCTGTCTGTCCCTATGTATGCTTAAATCTTTAAAACTACGCAACGGATTTTCATGCGGTTTCTTTTAATAGATAGAGTGATTCAAGAGGAAGGTTTATATGTATAATACATGCATAATATAGTAGAGAAACATGGATAATCTTAGAGATTTTTGAAGTCAGGTCGTAAATCAACACATTTTTTGCGCTTTCATTGCAAACGCTGGCTGAACCCTACTAGATAGATCAAAATAATGTACTACAGTATTGTGCACCTCAAAAAGATCTACAAAAAAGTCCGCGATGGTATATGTCTATCTCTTGAGGGTAACCCACAATAACCATTTTTTATCCTTTATTTATTACTTATTCACGAAAAGACGATTTTAAGCAATACAGCATTTATCCTTATCCAATTAAGTACCTTCAAAAAATTGTGCATGTAATATAGATCAATATTGCCTTTTACAGCATGTAATTATGAATATTTTTGAAGATATTACAGATTTAAAATGCAGGGACATAGCGGTTGCGGCGGTACCGGCCGGGGGGCCGCGCGGGGGCCGGGGGCGCGTGCCTATACCAAAAAATGCTTCTAAGGCTGTGCTTCGACCTACAGAACTTTATGATTGTGTTATATTTGGTATCAGCGTTGCACCCGAGCAAAGCCGGGGCGGGCCGCTAGTTATTGATATAACAGAAGGTTGATCTATAAACTGCCTCGTTGGCCTAGTTGTACTAAGCGCGATTGCTACACTAGAGGTCTTGGGTTCGATTCCCAAGTCAACCAAGGTGTTATTGGGTCTTTCCATGGAATTCTCAGTAGTGGATCGGAGTTTGGATTTGTGCCCGGTTAGTGGCAATAGGCTCGCCTCCTATTACATGGGACCTAAACATAATATCGGCGAACTGTGGGTGTACATTGGTACACCTCTGCCTAACCCTTCGGGGATACAGGCGTGATGATATGTTATGATCTATATTGGCATAGTTAGAGCCGGTGATATAATATTGTTTACTGAAAGATTTAATGTAAACCACCTTATTCAGCAAAAAGATTAGGTAATCAAATCCTTTTTTTACTAACTCTAGGTGTTCAATTGAAACCATTAATAATATTTATAGCTGAGCTACGGAATTGACAAAAACGTAAACGTTTTTTTTACTTTGACCTTGGTGAAGGTCGATTAATTGATTACAATAGATAACATAAGGGCTTTGTCTAGACACAATATGTTATTACATATCGAATGTCACAGACCTTTTCAAGGTCATAAGCAATCAATTTAATATACAAATAAAAAACTTATATTCGATTCATAACGCAGATTGCAAACGTAGAAGAAAATACACATTTATTTACATAATAATGTTTTATTCCAATTTTTTGTAGGAAAACAATAATAAACAAGATACGATGAAAATATTGCGTTCAATCAAACTTATGTATCGTTTAGGAGGACAAAACTATTCTTTTTTATTTGTAATTTTGTTATGCCCGACAGGGCTCACAATGATCCAAAATTTAATGTTTATTTTAATTTACCTACCACCCTAGTTCACATTGTGGAATGAAATAAACGTATTGATTAGTTAAGATGTTTTATTTCAAATGGAACACCAAAACCATAAATTCAAATACAATTAATAACAATTCAATAAACGAATTCTACATTATTCAATTACAATAAAATTACAACAATATTAAAAACACAAATTCTAATCCATTTCACGAATATACAAAATTAATTTAATTCACACCACCAAAATAAATCAACAAAATATACATAAAGAAAAATTCTCAAAGAAACGTGTGACACGAAAAACACTCGTATATTTGTTGGGGGCAACGACCTTTAGATGTGTACCGAAACTTTCTGGAAGCAAATCCCAAACATTTGCGACGTGACTGACATAACATCGTATAATACGAAGAGATGTGGTTTCTCGATTCCCGGTGTATAATTATATGTCACAGACGGATGTTTTTCTGAGTGTGACATTTTGATAAATATATGGAAGTCTATGAAAAGGTAAATATACCAGAATATACCTATTATCTAAAATACACATCAAAATAGAGGAACGCTGCTCAATAATTTCATACCAGTCAGACTCGGCACCTTTTTTTAAATAAATGGACGCAACAACTTATAGCATACTCGTAATAAGGTTAGTTACACAGTTTAGTGATTCATTCTAAACTACTACTAATCTGCGATTTTCTATACCTAGGTACCTTCTCCAAAATAAAAATTAATAATGTTTAAATAAGCTGTATTCTCTCCAGCAGTTTAAACGGACATAGGGATACCAGGGATTCTTCGGGTCAGCGTCCGGTTTAGAAATATGCGGCGTTTAAAGCTCACAGATTTACGAGGATACAGAATGGGTATATAACATTATGCTAAACGGTTTTGTTACACATTTCGTTTTATGATCTTGTTATTAAGGTCTTGTTTTAAACCCTTATTATTTAACGGTTCTGTATGCGGTATTTCGTTGCTCTAGATTTTTTTTATTCAATTATGGACATCGCCGTCGCGGTCGTCCGCGGCGAAGGTGGTGTGATGATCTAGTCAGTTACGTGGGCCGCACGTGGACAGAAATCGACAAGAACAGAGAGGTTTGAAAGAAGAAAGGGGAGGCCTTTGCCTGTGCAGTGGGATCTAAAGCAAGCTAATAAGAAAAAAAAATATGTATATGTAAGTTTTTGTAAGTCCCTGTAATTCAGATCAACATAAGACAATAAGTCTAACTAAGAGATATGGTATTGCTTGAAAATAGGTTGTAGAGGTCAGATAGACAGTCGTTCCGTATATAAAATACTGTTTATTTGTACATTGAGACTAGCGTCGACGTTTACAGATAAAATGTATTTGTTGTTACTTGATCAAAAGAATAAAATTGTACGGTCTATAAGGATATAGTACGATACTGGTTGGTAGGTATTATACAGGCAAAAACATTACGCATTATTTAGTAAAAGGAAAAACCCAAAATCTTAAAAAAATATAAGCTCTTTTATAAAGGTTATCTTCTTATCGGCTTAACATCAAATCTACTACTAACAACTTGGTACTTTAAAAACAAATTCAGTAAAATTCGAACACCCGATAAGATCCGACAGAATCCGTAAACGGAACGTCTAAGGATCCGCCGATGTGTCTTAGATCCGTGCCTTGTACCTACTACCTTAATATACTTTGCAGTTTTATGTGGTAAATATTACGGGGATTATATGGGTGAACTTGGGACTTATAACCTGATATGTAGGCAGTAAAAATATGGATGGATAATCAAATGTATATCAATCATTAGATTGCACGGATAGTCAAGTGGT
This sequence comes from Autographa gamma, assembly GCA_905146925.1. Lineage (NCBI taxonomy): Eukaryota > Metazoa > Arthropoda > Insecta > Lepidoptera > Noctuidae > Autographa > Autographa gamma. Next base: position 3,412,881 of record LR989875.1, read on the forward strand.
TTAGGTCACCACGTCAATTACACTTACACACGCGCAATTCGCTGAGCATCTCCGCATTGGACAAGTATTTATGTGCTCCACAATTATTTAGGTCCTTAAAAAACAATCCTCAAAAAAACAAAGATGTTAGAACAGGGTGTTAACGAAAAGATAGGTATCTATCCAAAAGGGGTGAAAAGTACATCTGGTATACAGTCTGTTTACAAAATTTCAGCACGAAATGAGTTTATTCAATCATTGATATCGAATATTTTGAATATATTAATTATTTGATACAAAAAAGCATATTTACTCTTATGTCCAGGAGTACCTACTTTCCTCCTCTTTTTAGTTGACATACCCTTTCGGTAACAATCTGTCTAAATATACTTATTGAATGACTCTCTGAAAGATATTATACTATTAGCTATAAGGCTGCTGATTTAACATTCAACTGTACCCATGCATTACTCTTCCAGTGTAAAAAAGAGCATCACACTCTATCTCATGAATATTAAAACATTTTTCGTGTAAATGTAATACTAAATATTTAAGATACCAAAATACAAAACGAAGATACAGTTAGAGATGTTTGCGAATGGTCTAATTTGCGTGGTAATGTCCGCGTCTGGCTTTTAGCTTAGTTCAAATATTTATATTTATTTTAATTCCTTTAAATCCTTTTAAGTTTAATGTAGCGGTGAATTAAGATTATGAAAACAGTTTTTTCCTTCTCAATATTAAATTATTTAGTACCTGAAAGTTTTATTTTCATTTTGGATGTACACTGCCACATTTAAATAATAAGTTGTAAAAGGTTTGGCGTTATAATTCTAAAAAAAGGACTTCAATGTATATGGTTTTCTTATGGTTCCCACTGTTAAAACTGGAGCAAAATGGAAGCACAAGGGAAGCATATAAAACAGAATAATTAAAATCGGTTCACCCAGTCGACAGATCTGTGATAATACACAAAAACAAAAATAGTCGAATTAAGTACTTCCTCCTTTTTGAAGTCGGGTAAAAACGACTAATATGTATCAAAAGTATTAGTGAAATAAATCCTACATAGTAGCTTAATATTTTTATCAGATATTTTCCCAATGTATGTAACAAATGTAGGATTAAATCAGATTTATCGACGACCCACATGCTATGGCCCTGTATCGCAGGTGTCCGTACGAGTTCGTAAACATTTGCTGAAAACAAAACCCAAATAAATTCCCTTTTAACAACGATATAATACAAGCCATGCCAATTTATTTAGTATGGTTGTTAACTTATCCACTCTGCACTTGTAAATCATGAAGAGCTTAACTTTACATTTTTAGGTAAGTAATAATTATAACTACTGATCCAATTCGAACATTCTTTCACTATAAAACAAAGTTTTTTATTGGTGCAATAGTGAAAGTTTTAGGTTAAAAAAGATCGAATATATTATTATCATCTAATATTGTAATTGTATTTCGGATCTTAAATCACCAATCTGCAGAGCAGAGAGCAAGCGTGGTGATCAATGCTCGTGCCTTCTCTATAGGGGAAGAGGCCTGTGCCCAGTGGGACGTTTATAGGTTGGATTATGAATATTGTGATCATGTTTAATCATTGGTTAGTCAACGTATTCTATTATTTAGAGCGTATTTTAGCGATTTGTGAAGGAAATTGATTAGCTACCTCGAATGAACGTTAAATAAATGATAGAGTAATATTTCATTCTCGCTAGTGAGCGATAAATCTTCGGTTTTGCACCGGTAACTTATATTATAGGTATATTTTACAGTTATGTGGGTCGAGAGTTATTGGGTTTTAGTGTATATTTATTAGTTTAGGCTGCTTCTGGTTTGAGTTAGGTTTTATATGGAGTTTCACCTCTCAAATGGGTATATACTCAAATGACAATTAACTTTAAGTGAATTTAGTTGCTATCTAGCAAACTTAAACATTTATAGTTAGTTTAGTCTGAGTTTTAGTCTTATGTAGCGGCCAAATTAGTGTAATTATTTTTCTTAATTAGTGTCATTACTTCCTTGGTTTTTGGATGCAAGAGTAACCTCACACACTTGCTTGATTTAAATTTACTTATCAGGAAAAAAGATTAGCTAAACCTACATGTAACTAAAGTAATTTAGTATTCCATTGATAAAACGCTCTAAAATATTACTTTGTCATCTACCACCTATTTAAGACACACACCTCATTTAATTTTGAGATAGTTTCACGACATTTCCTTTCCCCAGCAAGGTATGTAACCCTCATAAATATGGCTGAATGAACGTGCGTCGGCTGAACTTGGGAGAATTGTGTGTTACCTGCTTTGATAGCCGCTATACGTATTTGAATATGAGATTGGGAGGAAAATACGGAAAGTGGTTTAAAATGTAGGCTTATTTTCTGCTGGATTTGCCACTAAAGTAAGGTCAGTTTGTACAATGTTTATTATGCATATAAATTACCAAATGTTTAAGTGATGAATAAATAACTGTCTAATCTTTTTTTTTTTTCTTAAAATCAAGTTCGTTAAGCTTTTTAATAGATTCCGGTTTCCGGCCTATAGCAATTAAGTATTTATTTATATTTAATTGCTAAAGGCCCTACAGGCAAATTGATTACGTTTGAAGCAATTTTAAGCTGTTTCCCTCATATTTTTGATCAGCTACATTTTACCCAAAGATACTTACGAAAACAAAGCTTTTTTTGAGACTTTCTACTATCTATTCTTCCACCGTAGTAATGATAAAATATATGAAGCAATAACAAAGCGTTGTGCACGAATGTTGTTTGTGCAATAAATTCCGGAGAGGTGTAATTAAATGGGTGAATTTCAACAAATGCCATTTTTCTTATCATATCGGTGAACTTTTACAATTATGTATTTTTTGTATATTTTTCAGGTTTTATGTAATCTTTAGGACATCAAATATCCCTAAATTTAATATCATCAACGTATCATTTAAGACTAAGGAGAAAAATCGGTTTGAATTTTGGCTTCCACCGATATGAAAAACCGGCACCGATTATTTTTTCTGTACACCGATATGATAAGGATATCCACCGAAATGATGTACATATCCAGCGATATGATAATCTATCCATCTTTGAACATCAAATAGTAGGTACCTATATATTTTTACAAGGGTAGTCACCCTTGAGAACTGAAGACCAGAACTTAGGGTCTTATGTGGGTAAATCACATCCAAAGATTCTTAGAAATCCAATGAAAATATATTTTTTTTAAATATGTACCTATTTTATTATGTTTACTAGAGGAACTTATTGTTAAAAAAATAATGATTATTTTTATTATCATTGTTTTTTTGATATTTATTATAATGTACCTACTGACTATTTTTTTTTTAACAAAAAAGTTTTTGCATCACAAACCTTTCTTGTGTTCAATTGTTCTACCTCACCATCATTATCTCTGCCTATGGACGTACATTACCGAATACAGACCTTTCTTAACGATACTTTTATACATCGTCTACTACCCAGTGGTATCGTGGTAATGATTTTGGCAGTCTATATAGGTAAGTATGTATGTGTGTATGTATGAATGTTTGTATGTTCAATTGTTTCTTTGTATACTTAACGAAATGACACGGGATCTACCGATATGATAGAACGACTCACCGAGATGATAAAATGATCCACCGATGTGACAAAACTGTCTGTTGATCATGAATCCAGACACCGATATTAGATATAAGACACCGATCGATTTTTTCTTATCATTTCGGTGTAAATGATCACATCGGTGGTAATAAAGACCACCGATTACAGCGATATGAGAACACCGACATGAGAAATAACACACTTTTTAGAAAATTAATAAAAATGCATAATATCTAGGATAAATTTAATGACTGACGATGAAGCTAATTCACTTACTGCGTCTGTTAGAACCAAAAAACAATAATAAAACTACTCATTACACTAGAAAAATGCAACCACCGATCATATAAAATAATTGTCCGGGAGCAACTGAAATGGCGTACTCATGTTTTTGGTGGGCATATCCAGTGATTTAGCCCACTTCTATCCTGACTACCCACTAGCACACACCAACCAGGGAAATACAATTGGGGTGGGGATGCTGTCCGACTCGTCGATGTAAAGTTATGTTTAAATTACTTTTGTCCAGCGATATGAGAACATTTTTCAGGACAAGTACGTTTGAGCCTCTTAATAATAATAGTCGTTAATTATGTAATAAAAAATGCTATATATTAATAACTAAACTAATATCCTATGAAATAGAATAAGTTATATACTTAACTTACTTATTTTTATTAGTGTATAAGCTGTTTTGTTTGTAAAAAAAGTAGTGGGACAGCACCGATTTGAAAAAAAGTAGAGGTTTATGTATTCTTTTTCTACCTTTTTAATAGTCCTAGGCAAATTATATTTTTGCCACAACCCAATGACTACCTATAGAATACTAAAAAAATATATTCTGAACTATATTCCTTTTTTCAAATACTAATTTCACCAAAGACAAAAAAAAAAGTCATTTGGGAAATTCACCCAAATATTAAGTGGGCGGAATGGGTTTTGTGATAACCGGTTATCGGGTTATTCGTTTACTGTGTAAAAGTCCATTTTTTTGGTAGGAATATAGAGTTTCATTCGATCTTTACTATATAGTATATTCAAGTGTATATTGGGAATGTACTAACTGACTAAGATTCTGTAAGGATTGCTATAAATAAATAACTGAATGTTAGGAGGATAAGAAAAAAAAAAAACAGGAAAAAGCTGATGTAAAAATCTGCCAGCTTTCAAACAAAATTCAACCGTTTCATAAGCGGAATACTCATTTAGGAGGTTTATCTGTTTTAGCAATAAACAGCCAAAAGACACGTAAAAATAATTTAAAACTTCATGAAGCAGCGAATTAGATCTTCAATTAGTTGTTTTAGTTCTGAAAATATGAAAAGATTTAAAACAAATGAACAATTAACAAAAAATAACTTTTTAAATTCTTTAATAACTCTTTAAATTTTATGTTTGATATTCACAGTGAATTTTAGAGTATTTTCTACTAGGTAGAAACAAGAGTGTCAACAAAAACTTTCTAGGTAGAACGCATATGAGTATCTTAGTTTATATTTAAATTCTGTATCACATAAGTTTCAGTCTTCGCTAATTACTTAGCCTAGACTAAAACTTATAACTTACAAAGTGTATGTTAAATTAGGTCACAGACTTCTTAGTATTTAAGTTTATAAATGGATGAGATTCCATAAACATAATATTTTATGAGAGATAAATTTTTGATAGAAAAATATGAGGCAACCTTTAATAAGTAATACTATATTTATTTATTTATTCACCAACATAACATCTTGACAGTTTACACCAAAGCGATGCCATGAGTACAAATTCTTATGAACTACATTATAAACTAGAATATAAAAAAACATAACACTTAATCAATATAGCAAACATTACAAAATCTAAAATTTAACAAAAAATAAAAACGCCAGGCTTGCAGAAAAAATATCAATATCCTCGGTATGGAGGACATTAAGTATATTGTTAAAATGAAATTAAAAGTCAGATACCTGTATCTTATACATTTAAAATGTCCACAAATTAAGTTCCACCTTCTATTTATGTCGGTTAAAAGACATGTTAAGACTTGATGTAACTGAATATCAAAGTTAAAAATAATAAGTACAGAGTATTAAATTTTACTCAGTACTTGTAACAAGTAAAGTTGGTACCAAGTTATTTTTCTTTACAAGGACTTAAGATATATCATGCATGCTCCTGAGTAACTTCGCTTGTTTGATATTTTTATTATGAAACATGTGTCGCATGGAACTTATAAAAGTTTTTATCTGTACGAGTTGCCTGTTTTTATTTAGTCAGAAATAAAAGAGATTACCTATTGATAAGACTTAGTTTTTACGGATCTAATTATAGCTTTCATTATTTGTTAATACATAAAATGGGTTAGGTTAGTTAGTTATTTTTTGCAACGCCAGCTATTAAGGAACATAATATTTCTGATACTTGCTTTTGTAGTATAAGATAATACGGTATCTTTAAATAATATCAAACAATAAGACTTTAATTTATTTCAGTGTTTGTACGTGTTATAAGAGAAAGCTCCAGATAATGTAAAAACTACAAGTCTTGAAAAAAGGTATAGGTATCTCTCTTTTCTCTGACAAAAATAAAAAAAGGCAACTCGAGCAGATAAAACTTTTAGTTTTAGTTTAATACCATAAATTCTTGTTTGGATATACAAACATAATAACATATGCAAGCTTTGAATGGATGTTTCTAGGCAGGAAAGGTTAAAACCACAACATAGGATAGTGACCTATGTGTAAATTAATTAGTGTTGACCTCATTAGGCCACTGACCTCAACTGCCACGTAAGCTTTCAGGTGTCTACAAAATAATAGTCAAACACTTTTTATAAAAAAAGTTAATACTTGCCAAGACTCTTTTATTTACGCATAAAGAAATAAAAAAAGAATTTGGTGTTTGTTGTAGTCTCATAGAAATATTTGGTGTCAAGATTTTCTTTTGTTTTTCTAGAATAAAACCTCAAGGCAGCTTCAAAGCAAGACTTAAGCCTATAGATGCGAATTTACATGAAAGAGATGTAAAATTTTGTAGCCAACATTGCCAGGGAAAGCTTAACAACATAAAATATGTCGTAGATACACAATGTTTCTTACAATATAATTATTTTGTTTGTCTCTTTTACTTAAGATCTCCAAGTAGAAATAAAATACTATAACCATAATTCGTCATACCTTAAAGACTTTTGTCACCATGAAAGAAGGAACGCAATTTTTCAAGCCCTGAAATTAAAACCGCAAAAAAAAAACGAAAAAAGTAGTTTTATACTTTTTTCGTTTTTTTTCGCGGTTTTAATTTTAGATTTAGGTCCCGACTCAAGCCCTATTACAAAATGTTACTAGGAAGAATTCACATGAAGCTAAATCTTCAATTATATACCTATACAAAATATAATCTTCGTAAGTCAAGCCTTATAGCCTAAAAGCGTAGTTAGAGAAACAATGGCGGGGTCGAGAGGCGAAACAAATGGTCTAGAGGGACACACTGTAATCAACACGCTTGTCAGATGAATCTCAGGGGAAATGCTGTTGCTAGGCTGCTGTACTGTTATATTCAAATGCGGTTATTTTCAGGAATAAAACCTACAAAGGGACACAAGAAAATTGCAATTAAAGAAATGCTTAAATAACTGTTGCTAGGCTGCTATACAGTAAACTGTTATTTATAATTCAAATTCAGTTATTTTCAGGATTAAAACCAACAAAGGTACACAAGAAAATTGCAGCAAAACGAATACTGAAATAGACTTCATAAACATAAACATATCATCACGCCTGTATCCCCGAAGGGGTAGGCAGAGGTGTACCAATTGACACCCACAGTTCGCCGATATGTTTTAGATCCCATGTAATAGGGGGCGAGCCTATTGCCACTAACCGGGCACAAATCCAAACTCCGACCTGCTACTGAGAATTTCATAGAAAAACCCAATAACACTTTGGTCGACTCGGGAATCGAACCCAAGACCTCTAGCGTAGCAGTCGCACTTAGCACCACTAGGCCCACGAGGCAGTTCTAGAAATAGAGTTAGGTACATTTTATGCCTTAAGTCCACAGTTAGAATTAGCTATTGGCAAAATAATAGACGGTTAAAGTACATGACTAAATGTAAAATGTTACAAAGAAATAAATGTAGAAATGCTAAAATGAAAGTTTTAATCTAAAAAAAAATATTGAAATATTTATTAGCTACAATAATGTTGAGATGAAAGTCACAGATGGAATAAACTAGTACCTATATCTTAAAACTTAATGGAAAAGTATTTTACGATCTAGAATTTAAAAAAACTGGCGACCAGACCTCATGGACCTCAAAATGCAGTTTCTAACTCGCCATGTTCCCCAAAATTAGCTCCTAACTAGTTTCATGAACCGACCACCGAGTTTCAGCAACTGGATTCTGTCTATACGTTACATGAAATTTAATTTAAAACTAAACTGGACTTGTGTGCTGTAAGCTTAATCCGCGAAACTAGATATAAAGAAAGGTATAATAAGAAAAGGTTTAAAGGCAAAGGGCACATTAAGGACTTTACTGAGGATTTTTTTAGTACATACTTATTTTTTCCTTAAAAAAAAACACAGATAGATGAGGAAAGCATAGAATGCTACTAGTACTCAGTCAAAGATTGGGCTTATTCAAAGTATTTTTAAGATCGCTCCGATAGTATAATATGGCTTTCCTGGTCTTTGGAAATTATTTTACAATATCAGCACATTGTAAAGCCAGCGCTATACAAACAGTCTACTGGAATAGTGAGGTTACTGTAATCAACACGCTTCGTAAATCGATCACTACAGCAAACTTAATCATTTACACAGTACAATCGAGCAAGCCTTATTCATTGCCATTTATCGAGTAAAATAGAAAATTGACTCGGCTACCAACACCTACAAAATAACTAAAAGGTTTTCTTGACGTCGTTTGATGTGTTATAAACTAGGGAGTCATTTTTCCTTTTTTTTTCAAACTACAATATGTACACTTTCAGTTACTGATTGGGCCATCCCACTACTGAGCAAAGACCTCTCATTTTACGTGCTATTATCTCTAATCCATTACAATTATACTCATCATCATAATTGGAAGACTGAAGGGAGATATCGATATATATATATATATATATGTCAGTGCAATGCGTATTCAACATATATTCCAATAATACTATGAGACTTTAACTCAAGACACATTAAATACATATTTAGATTTAGGCAGATTTATATGACTTCAACAGTGCATTTGGTTATAATCTAATTTAACAGCACTGTACTTTGAAACCCTAGCCTTGACCCTTTGAAATTATAAAGAAAACAAAAATTATCTTCTTTTTCTGCCCACAAGACTAATAAGACAGTTTACGAAACTTATTAGCCAAACAACAAAGGTAATTCCCCTCATTTCTTTGAGTCGCCCGTAATTTCTCCCCCGGGATTGAAGTGGTTTATTTTATCCCGCAATTCAGGAACGTTTGGCAAACACGTGAGTTATTACTTGACGAGAACGCCTCTAGAGTTACGGGTACGCTGTGGCTTCAAACTTGGCAGACAATTTAACTTGATAAAGTACAACTTGGACCATGATACATGTATTTTTGTAATAGCTGAATATAAGCTTGACGTGCTTTGCCACATATTTGTATTTTATTATAAATAAGACGCCATCAGCTTAAAGTGCAAGACGATATCTGCTATGACGCTAGCACTACTGTTTTAAACAACATTCTAGGTGCCCCACAGTTGGGCAAAGGTCTTGCCCAATACCATGCCGAATATTGGTTTCTTAGGTTTACGCGAATGTTCACGGGCAGACTGACGGACATGCCCGTGACCAAGATACCTGCAAAGGTGTCGAAACGTCGGGAGCTATAAATATAAACCGCGAAAAAAACCGTAAAAAGTAGTTTTATTACTATGCCGAATGTTGAATTTCGATTCAAATGCCGGGGATGGACGAAAATCTTATAGTTAATGAGAGAGCTAGAGTTCATTATAAGTTTATTTTCGTTATTGGACCCCTATATCATAATATACTTCACCACATTCATAATTAACCCTATGAATAGTGTAATACTGCATATTAGGTATTCAAACATACGACATACCTAGATTCAATGCATTTGTAGCTGTGATATCCAATTACTGTCTCTACTATAATTACTATCATTAAAATTGACGCAAATTTATCCGTGACTAACGACTGCACATTTGGATGCAACTGAGAACCAAAATAACTCTATATTTATGTAACTCATCGTAACATTCAAGAGGCCACGCGAGTGCTCTTCCACATATTCTATAAATAACTATTAAAAGCTTGAATGTATAATTGTGAATATTGGTATATGTTTCTTCATTCATTCATTCACAATCACGTAAATACAAATGCTCTCTATGATATTGTTTAGAATTTCCAGGGTATTTACATGGTAAAAGGATTGTCGAATATGTTTTCAGGAAAAGCCTTTAATTTTCCCATTATGGCAAGATTTTAAAGTTTAGATTTACACTCGCAATAACATGATCGATCAAAATAAGAAAAACAATTAACTTAGCTAATTTTCATTCACACTCGCCTTATACACTTTTTTTTGTCAATCGTTCTGCATTCATTCTTTTGGCATGGCCAAACCAACTCAGCATACCTTTCTGAATTATTGTCATCATTTGACATACTTTATCCAACTTACCCTCTATTCCTCCCCTTACATTCAACGTAGCAAAACGGTTCTCCGTGGGCCACTTTTCGGCCCCACCAGAAACGGGACGTGATGGGTGGCGAACTGGCGAACTACATCGCCGCCATTTTGGTTAATTAAATTATTTTTATGATTATCCATTGCATTCGTCCGGGATTTTGCGTCCAAATACTCTATCCCAAAGACAATAACAAAGGGAACTACTGTCTATCTCGATACCAATAAAAACCCGCCAATAATTAAGATGGTTCAGCACCAATAAACAAATGAACGTCATTGGTAAGTCTCCCGCGATCCCTCCGAAAGTAGTTTTATGTTTACGACATCGTCAAAACGAAATGAGAAGACAATCGATACCACACGCTTTATGGTGTTGGCTAACACACGAAAAACATATGTATGTTAAAGAAAATACACGTTTCGTAAGAAAAAATAACTAACTTACTGGAGCTACTTACTGGAGCTGATTTATATTGAGTAAGTAAGAGTTTAAGGCTTACACGAATTTGAGGCAATTCAATTTAAATCCAATCTCACACATTGTAAGGTCCAGTACTGTGTGTACTGTAGTTATCGGAAAAGCTTCATTATTTGCTTGTCTTGTCCAATTTTTAGGATCATTCAAAAAAGAACAAGCTTTGAAGTATTAGATAAAGTTTGAAAAATTTCAAAAGAAAACCATGTAAGAGCATCAGTGTAACCAAAATTCAATTTCCCCATATAAGCGGCAAAAATACAATTGTTTGTTGAAAAATACTAAAACTTCTCCCACCATAATCAATATATTGAACGTTTATCCGACGCACTAGCGACCGCTTGGGAAATAACTTCACTAACGTATCTCATACGGATTATCTACGTGTTTGCGTAATTTGGATGACGTATGGAGATCTAGATAGGGAACCAATATTAGTAGACCAGTAGGCTCCTAACTTTATAAGCCTATTGGTCATAATACATATACACCACTGACCATATAGATCACTGAAGCGATCAATCGATACAAAAAATTTGAAATGAATTTGAAAGAAACCCATTTTGTGCTGAAATTTTCAAATCAAATCAAATCATTTGTTTCTTTGCAAACATGGGTTGTAACATACACAGATGGTCAGAAAAAAAAGATTTTCATATTTTGCCGTCAATGCAAATAAAACTAATAAGTAACAGTTTTTGGATTAATTACAGTTTTAATTAAATGCAAGGTACCACTTCACTCCAAAATTAAATTTACAAGAAAAAGAAAAACTAAACAATAACTATTTTAAATTAAGTAATTTTGTAGACTGACTGTATACCATATATACTCTTCACCCCTTTTGGATAGTATAAACTTTCTGTAACGTCCTGTATACCGACGTAATGCAGCGATGTAAATAAAATGAATCATGATACATAATATTGAAAGCTATTTCCAACATCGCTTACTATCCAAAATAGACTTTACACGCGTCATGAGCCAGTGTATTAGCTATTCCAGACACGAAATTAACATTTATGTACCAAAACGCCTTAGTTTTATAAGCCACCTACACTGCAGTTATTTTTTATGTCCATTGCGTCTTTTCCTCGAGAGGTCAGAGAGAAAATTAACTTTTCCTTAACATTTTGTTTTAAAAAAGTTACTCAGGAAGTCACAAAAAAAATGTTACTGTAGTTTTTTGTCCTGCATTTACTATTGGACTATTTTGTATGGTTTAATAATTACTCTTAAAAAATCCAATATCAATGCACGATGACAATATTTTTAAACATTTGTCACTGAAAGATATTAGTGGGTTATTATTTTTATGTCTAATATTTTCTACAAGCGTTACATGTTTTGTTAGTGGTGTGGAATTATGCCAAATTGCGTCAACTGCGAGCGAGATATTACAGCAAAATTTAATGTTTCTGATGTTCAAGAAACGGATAGACAAATATGTTTAGGAGAAAGTCTTAAATCAGTTATTTAAAGAAGTCAAGCTTCCAAAGGAATTGGATAACCAAATCAACACGCCAAACCGATCGAAAAAAAACTATTTAGCATTCTATTTAATATATTTATTTTGTCCATCTTTATGCGATTTGTATCTCTTCTTATATAAATAACTGGATTGCATAGTGTTATTTTCATATTTACTAAAGTCACTTCAAAAGAAAATCTTCAACCAGAGGGAAATAAAAACAGTCGCGTGGGAAGTATCTTGAAAACAGCATTATACCGGATACATTATAATTTCCAGAAAATTCTATAAGGAAAACAAAAGCATATTTAGGTCAACATTCCCCAGATCCTTTATACCATTAACTTAAGTTTTTTCATAAAACCTAACTTCTTATATTGCTGAATGGCCAAAATTCGTGGAATTTAATAAAACGAAAAACAGGAAGGAATTCCCTTTCGGTCCTGTAAGGATTCGACAATGAATATCTAAATTCGTTTAGGTAGAAATTTTGGATAAACCGCCAAAAGTCTGTGATGTTTTGCATGGATCATGCAACGTTGGACATTTGAGGGTTAACGAAAATTCCCAGGATGTTTTGTTTGAGGTTTAATTAGGTTAATCGTGGGTGGGTGTGGTTTCAACATTTATAAGCCTTGCAGGCTCATATTTGCTCAAACCAGTGGTTACATGAAAACTATTTTTTTTACAGGATACATTTAGGGATAAAAACATTATTCTATTTGTTTCGTTTTGATGACGTTCGTTCATTACTATTCTTTAGGCGCAAACATATAAAAGGAAAACATTTATTAGATGGTTCATAAATATAATTAAACCGGCCTTTACTTTATTTTTTTTTACTTTATTAAACGTCCTTCTGCTAAGCGCAGGCCTCTTCTAATATGGTGAAAAAATTAACTTTGATCACCACGCTTACTCATTGTGATTTTAGACTTCGTTGATTCCAGATTCAGAATTATTTCATTAATAAATTGTTTGATAGGTAAAACATCCTTGTTTGTCATCCTTACTAATATCATACATGCGAGAGTTTGTTTGGATGTGTGGATGTTTGTTTCTCTTTCACGCAAAAACTACTTAATGGATTTTAATGAAACTTTACAATTATGCAGCTTATACATCGGAATAACACATAGGCTATAATTTATAAAGATAGTGCATGAATTGTAATTCGCGTGCGTGAAACCGCGGGGCACAGCTAGTACTTTTATATTTGCTAGCTTGATAAAAGTAAAATCATGTTCTATAACGTGATTTGGAACATTCAATAAAACTTGAGACCTAGTCAATTTGAAGCGACATTCGCGACACGACAAATCGATTCGTATAACACTCGACTTCTACTTTATATCTAGTTGTTCAACATCCAAAACGACATTTAAAACCACTTTTCAATTTAAAATCCGGTTTTATCCGCTTTCGCGATGTTAAAGTCTTTGTTAAAAGTTTTTTCTAGAGCTGTTCGTTTAATCTCGCGCATATAACTGAATGCATTTAGAGGATTTAAAAACAGTTTTTACAGGTTAACTTTAAGTTCATTTATATTTTAACTATTTATCTTATCATACAGCTATGAATTGAATAATGTCTGTGTAAACAAAAATCTGTGTGAAAGATTTTTTTTTTTTGAGTTCGTCATTGCTTATTTTTGGTTGATACTATTATTAAAGAATCTCGTAGCTAAAGAAGAGGAAAATACAAGAAATTACTGAAGCAAAAATAATGAATGGGAAAATACAGTGAATATTTTGATTAAATTCACAGAAACAGAAATATAAAGGTGTAAACTAGAATGTTCCAAAATATTTTCTCACGTTGCAGACTGCACTTACGCCACAAGTCACTGTTATTGACAAAACCATAAACATTTTACTGCAACTCCAGCACTAACATGCACCCAATAAACTTCTGAACTCAAGGAAAGATCTAGAAGCTTCGCTTTAATAATATACTTTGTATTAAAAGGACATAAACGTATTAAATGGATTTCGCGAAATAATTTTGCGGTTAACCGTATATTAAATGTATCCTTTGTCCTTTGTCGGGTTAAAGTTATCGACATATAAATTCCATTAAAATTGCTTTCCCTTGAAAACATACTAAAGTACCCACAGATTTGTATAGGAGACGAATATACTAAGGATAAGGACGAAAACACAAATAAGGCGCTTAGCTAAGAAGTACTTAACGAGTAAAAAACTAAATTGATGTCAACTGTATTAAGAGTAACAAAAACAGAAGATAGAAAATAGAGCTTTTAAACTTAAAATATATCTTGTTTATGAAATTTTCTAGAACTAACTCATGAATATAATTTCACGAACAAATATTATATCAAAGGGTAAATAGCCTTCAAAGTATGTCTACTACATAAATGTCCCACAAGGGAATCATCAAAACAGCCGATATAATTATCCTACATATTGTACCAACAAAGTTCGTTTAAAACACACATTTATTTCGCCACCACACAAAGTGAAACAATTTCACGAATTCCCGCTAAATCCAACTGAAGTATTCCTGAAAGTCCTTTCAGTCTTCACACATGTGTACGGACAAAACGACCTCAAAATGGACGAAAATGATAGGGCAGTCTAATGTTCCGTGTAACAACACGGAAGATTAGACTAGCTTACGTCAAATTGAGATATTGTGATTACTAGTTATTTGACCATAGTTACCTGAGTAATAGAAAAGGAAACATAAGTAAAAGCATGGAAAATTTTATTGTAACCAACTTCACTTACACATTTCAGTATTTAGTCCAGTCATTTGGTGCTCAAAAAGGGGGTTAAGGGGAGTAGAACTATCAAATGACTAAACTCATTAGTTATTTTAGAAAGAAAGATTCTGCATCCAAATCCAGGCATTGAGCTGGTGCCATAATACTATTTACTAGTGAACCTACCAAAGTTATATAATAATTAATCCGGCAAAACAGAATAATACCATCCGACTCTCGGTTCAACCGACAAAACAAGGCAACGAAACCACGAACCCGTAAAAAAGGGCTTATTCTATATTAAATAGGTAGAAGGTAAGAAGGGTAAGGTCCCACCTAAGCCCCTGGTGTGTGTTTACCTGTTCCGTTGCATTGAAATGATTCTCACGTATGTAGGAACAAAGACTGAACAATGAGACAGCTTTGGGGAAAGTTTCAATTTTTTTCAGGAGAAACTTTCGGTGCAAATTTCGATGCACAATTTAGGGCACAATATGTATCTTTATTTCCTGAAAAAATATGCTGATACCTGAAAATGGAACATATATGTTATACTGCTATACTATGCTTCGATAAGAGAGCAAAGTCGTCCAAAAGTTACAAAAAAGAATAAAAATACCATATGAAAAATCTAAATGTTGCAAAAATGGAACAACTTAAATACCCTTTCTCTACCTCATCCAAATAAAGCGATGACTATACCGTTTAAGACTTATTTCCGACCCATATGAGTACCTTAACTTCAGTCGATGCTAAAAGAGCTCATTTTGACCCTCCATGTGGTCCAATATGTCGGTAATGGTCTTCAAGGGATCCTAATGGGACATTAAGGGTCCTGAAAATGTATTAAGGATAACTTCACAGAATGGAGTCTGGCCGAAAAGTGTTTTAAGGGAATGAGGTTTATTATACTTAAATTTCTTATGTATGTTGATGATTGCGATGGGGAAAAATCTGCGAAAAATAATGGAACTCAGAGCTGAGATCAAACTTTAAATTGAAATAACCCTCTTTCTGGTTGATCTGGGGATTCGAGTAAGTAGAAGTAAAAACAATAAGGCGAAAACTTTTAATCCAACAATTTCATCTGTGTATGGAAAATACTTTTTGAACTCAGAACATGTGCTTTGACGATACCGAAGAGGAATGTTTAATTACAAGTAAAATGTGGATTTTTAATTAAAGAGGCATTTTTCCCAAAATCAATGGAATTGAAAAGGTCAGTCCAAAACGTCATGTCAAAACATTTTTGTGGGAAAGGTTCTGTGTCAAAGTTCGAAACAAAAGCCTGGCGTACCAAAAGCGGTTAAATGAAACTTATTTAATTAAATCGATAACATAAGGTGTCAGAAGTTTTTGAAAAAAAAAACATATTAATAAAATTAATTTCTGATCATCTTCTGCTATGTTTGTTAGCTAGCATCTGATAAAGATATAGTTTGAATATTTTAGAATAAACTATTATTTTGAAGTCTTATACCTTACATACAGCCATACTGCAGCAATGCCTTCTCAGCTACACAAAATACCTTATAATTTAATATTTTTACTTTAAAAATCCTATATAAATAAACAAGCAAAGAAAAAATGAGACTTTTAAAATTTCTTTTTGCTTTTAGCCAACAGCAAACTTGTGTACACGCTTAAATGAATAATGTGACGATACTCATGAATTAAAACTTACGCAAGCCTATGAACTGTCAACGACCTTACCTAAGTCCTTTGAAAGTTTACGAATAACACTATACACGCATGTATCTTAAAATACATGTTTATTAGGTATCATATCAAAGAGCTTTCGATAAAAAAGGAAAGTAGTTTTTTTATCGGCCTATTCATATTTTCATCCCCTTGAGTAAACCTTGATATTTTCGTCTGAAAATCAAATTGTGAAAACGTCTTTTTATCATAGGCTCTGAAAGTAATTTATCAGTGATAACGTTTCTCTGTAGTCTAGTAAAATGGAATTGGGGATGTCTGACCACTAAATACGGTTTAGAATTCTGGTCGTGCCCAAAATCAGTCTAACCTATTTAAAAGCTGATGGATGTCCCAATGGGACATAAATACCGACATCGTTATCATTCTATTTTCTATTAATATACAGAAATCTCATGGGGAACATAATCTTTATCACTAGTAAATTAATTTACTTTAAATTATACAGCGGAAAATTCTGAAGTGTACTACGTCATACTTCGTCGATACCTAGTCTATTTTCATGAACTGTTATATCAAACTGGTTTCAAAAAACGCTGAAACCAATCTTTATGGGTTGTCGATGCCTAAGTTGGCGTTGGTTTCAATAGGAATCGATAAAACTAAAAAGCAGCTTTGTCATAATTTTCAGGACAAATCAGCCACAATTTTTTCAAAATCTAAAGTCAAAAGATAATTATTTGTCATTTTATTTTAAGGACTACAACCGGACATAACTTTAACGTAAACCTAATTTCCTATTTCCCAGATAACTAATGAGATTGAGTACTAGAAGAACTCGATCGATAGCATCCATATTTGCTGAACTACTTACTTCCCACCAAAAGTCACGTACACATAGTATATTAAGCCACCTCCAATATCTACCCGTTGAAAACTTCTAGCTCAAAGATCTTCTAGAAAGGTATGCCACGGAATTTCGTGCCCCACATTTACTTACGTCCTTATTTAAAAATAGATGCCTAAAAGTCTATGGACTGACCTTGATCGCTTTATTACTGTTTTCTTAACCTCAAGTTAACGATGTCTTGTTAACAGAATGTGACATTGAAAATTTTATGACGGTATTTCACCAAAGGAGAACACATATTGTGTAACTAATTTTGGCTCGCGACTATAGGTCCCTAAATCATCTCAATAGCAAAAAAAAGTGAAATAAAAAGTTCTTCACGACTAAGAGCATTACATTAGCTGTAGACCTTTAAATCCCTATGATCGCGTAACGAACATAAATACAAGAAAACCAAGACATTTATTATTATAAGAAAATATATGCAAACACGATAATAATTATTATTTTCAGCCGATGCTGTCCCACAGCTGGCCTCCCTCCCTTCCTTTCATACTTCTCTAATGAGGGCAAATGAGGACCAGTCCTTCATATAGGAATCCACCAGGCTAAGCATAGATAATAAAATCAGTTAACTAGCGACCCAACTCCAAACACTTTTACTAACACCATTTTCTGTTAATATTGATTCCCAAAAACCCGTCGTTCTATCCTTGATTTACAACTAAATTCTCATCCATCAGTAAACAACTGAAGCCTCATTAAATATAGTTTTACCATCAAAACACGCTATAAATTTTCTCGACGAAAGACAAGACAAAATGGCCAAGTATTTTACGTCTAAAGAAAGCTGACCTAATTCTATGACTGTTAAAAATAGGAGCGTCGCAGATCGTAAGATATCTGTAACCAATACTCCGATGTGCTTTAAGCTTTTGTTTTTCGTGTAGGTAATATTTTCTTCGGTTTTCTACTTGGCTGGAAAATTCTGTTTGGTTTGTTTTGGCTCCAGTTTACGAAGTCCATATAAAATTGTGTCTACTTAGTATTGGATTAAGACTGCTGACCTTACACTCAACTAGCAAGAAATTTATAATTTGTACCGTGTGTTTTTAGTAAAAATAAACTCTTTATTATTTTTTGGATCGAGCCTTTAATCGCTTTATTGAGCACTGATTGATTTGTCATTCTAAGCGAATGTAGACGCAAAAATAGGTATATATTCCTATTTTCTAGGCATATAAGTTCTCAAATGTTACGTAACAATGACACAGATCTGCAACAGTCACACAATGCTACAAAACACACATTCTAAGTGATGTTGAACTTTGCCTTAATGACGCCCAACGTGGGGCAACAAACGCCTAGTAAAACTGTTAGAGACACGATCATTAATATGTATGAGAACAACAATAGCGTCTAATTAGTCACTCGGACGCTCTACTTGAATATTATACATAATTTAATAAGTACAATCAACTACACAGTAACGGTATTGGTGAAGTGCGATAATCGACCTTATCGTTTTGTAATAAGGGTGGTGTTAATACCAAAGTGTTGGTATTGATGTGATGTCGATGTACGTATTATAACTTACTAAACAATATTATAAAAGTTGAGGTAAGGCTATTATTACGTCAACAGGACATTGCACCAATGTGAAATTTACACCTGTAGCGGGTAAAACAAGAAAGTATCAAATGTACAACAAATTACAATTTCTGTTCTTTGATACAAATTGACAGAAACATGATAGATATACCTATTTATCAATTCTGATTTTTGATCAGTCATTCTTTTAATAAGGTTTTGAGAAGGCGTAGGATATTCATGTTTCTGAAAGTTAATTTAATTATTTATTTAAACTTTCATGTCCCATTGTGGTATATAAGACTTAATGCCGCAAGGCATTATCTACCAGTAAACCTTTGGGTCAAATGGAGAAGCAGCTGGGATGGGTACAACAGTACAATAAGAAAAATAAATAAATCTACTAGGTACATCTAACGACGGCTATATAAATAATATACGTAATATAATAATATCTGATAGATGGTATAGAATTTCAGATAAATAAATACTTAGAGGTATAATTCTTAAAGTTATTTTCATTTTCATATCTCACTTAGACTTTTAATTAAGATTTAATCGCCACACAAATCATATTCTATTGGACAGGTTTTTAATTTCAATCTTTTGACTGTTAGATGCTCAGAACTACCGGCATCTCTTGTAAGTGCATGTAAATACCTAACTTCCTAAATATAGCTGCGTCCATGAACAAACACTACATTAGTCAAATACCCACGCATTCACATTTCACTGGACGCAGGAAATAGCTCTGAATTACAGCCAATAGGCCGATGCACCTTAATAACTATTAATTATTAAAGAAGTTACCTTTAGGTAAGTATATAGTTTATTGTTATTATCATAATACATATTTATAGGGTACTAGCTGTGCCCCGCGGTTTCACCCGCATGAATACCTAGGTCCCGTTCCCTTTATATTATTGGGGCGGAGATGAATCCAACAAATCACTATCGTAACAAAGGATAGGATGCCTGATGCCTAGGAGGATTAGCGAAATCGGTCCAGGCGTTATTGAGTTATGCGCTTACCAACAGATTTAGAGATTCATTTTTATATATAAGATTAATACTGGCAACTGTTTAAATCCTAAATTCAATGTTTTATAGCAGTTTGGTTCATTATAGATCCTTGTTTTTAAACGACTTCAAAAGTGGAGGTTTCCAATTGGGTCGGCCGATCAAATATAAATGTAATACAATATGGAAACTAGAGATCAGGTCAATAAGACTAATCTGATTTAAGAAAAAAGATAGAACTAGTGTTAAAAACAAAACTGAATTTGAAAGCTGTCTACCATTTCATAAATTTTTCATAGACTGTATATTGGATAGGAAATCTAGATTGTAATCCGAAATCCCCAGCTTCCAGTGATCAAAAGTACATCCTACTTGGTCCTATTACCTATACGCAGGTATATTATTTAGTCATCTAACTAACTTAATATAAAGACCAAGCTTTTTATTTATCAAAGAATCTGTAAAGATGAGTTAAAAGTAGGCGGAGATGTCAAGCGTAAACCGCTTAAACCAACAAATTTGCAGGGATAAATACTGAATAAAGTATCTTTTACGATCCGCAACAAACCTGCCAAGGGAATATGACCCTTATTAACAAGTGGCTAGAGTTTAAAACCGGAGTAAGAGTAACGTTTAGCTTATGTAAATTAGTTACCGTCCTTTGTTACAGTATACTGTAATTAATAAATGCAGCACACAAATTCTCCAAGAAAATATTTTGCATCGAAAATTTAAACTAGTTGAATATTGCTAACTTCAAAACAACTTACAACGAACAAAGAAAAAGTTAATAACATAGGCCAAGCCTAGTGACCTGAAACACGGAAAACAACAATTACCTAGTTTAACTCTAAAACAAACAACTTTATATGAAGACAAAAAAAATACCAAACCTTTTTAACATCACTTGTAAGTCACACACTCACACACAAATAACTTTAGAACATAAACACTGCACTGAACTTCGAATAACTTAATATATTAATTGTTTTCACTATCACAAGAATATAACACACGTCTAACCACGGCCGAATGCCGCAGAAAACTGAAATCTGCAAAGCGATAAAGCTTTCGCTGTAATTGGAGATGCCAGGATACGAAATTTCCCTGAATTAGGGGAAACCTTACCCTTTTTACACTAGATAAACAATTTTAAAAAATTATACAAAAGACTATATTTTTAGCACGCATGAGTCCAGTTTTCATTAGGATTATCAAAAAAAAAATGGTATTTAGGGCTGCCTTAACACTAAACATTCCAACAATCTTGGATCGCGACCGCAGCCAAGCCAATTCCAATTTATTAAATAATAAAATATTTTTTTGCAACGTAGAGAAAATTGCAAAAAAAAAAATATTTTATAAATAACTTCAGCGTGATTATTTGATATGATAGTTACAACTTAACCAAATATTTTTTTCGTGACATAGTCAAGAAAACGTGCCGCAAACATCACAAAGTACTGTATATGAATAAACTAGTAGTAAACTTGGTAGTCTCCATTATTTATGATGCATTAGCTAAGCCGACGGGTGACGATATTGTATGTACCGCACCTTGTACCTCGCCCAGCTATCTACCTAGCTATTGCTGAGGTGATAATATTTTTATATCCACAAGATGTGTTACATTCTCTTTCCACACATGCCTCTAAATTTAATTTCTTTTCAATTCTACTTTATTCAGCTTCTAATAGCTAACATTACAAAGTTAAGCAAAGAAATGTATTCTTTGTTAAAATAAAAACACTTATGAATGTTTTGGCACTTTTAAATTTAAAAAAAGGCGTAAACAAAAAGGGTAAACTTAGACTACTATAATAACATCAATAATAAATAATCCGTTTTCCAAATAAACGGCAGGAAATAGATTTAATTCTTAAAAATAGGGTAAATAAATAAACGAAGCTAGCAACCCTTTCTACTCAATTGCACAGTTGCAACCTTTGAACCATTTTGCGCCTACCGTGCTAATGTATTCGGGCCATTTATTCTCTGATTATCTCCGTTATATATGGTTCTCTGTTGAATGTATTGCATGTATTTATATGCTGTATTTATGTGCTGTAACTCAAAACTTTAGTTAACGAGTGCGAGTGGATTTAATAATTTGATTAAATACAGCGATAATCTGATAATCTACTTCGGATGGTTGGACTAAAAGATGGTTCTCGATTAGCCCGTCTTTTTTTTCTATGACATCTTTCGAATAAAATGCTATAAATATATGAACTCTTTTAGTTCCTATGTATTATTTAGTCAGAGCTTTTAAGTAAAAAAAAAGGTAAGGGAAAAAGGCCCTTAAATGGACTAATTTTTCCGCCATTAAGTTACCTCTGTTATTATCCGCTAGTATGTAGGATGTATATAACTCTTGTCGTACTATCATGATAGAAGTTAATATATGGGAACAAAGACAGGGAAATTCCAGTTTCTTCCTGGAATAACCGACACATAACAAGCTAACCCTAGGCGAGGGCATAACAACTAATAATTAATGTCATCGATAGGCTATTGCCTCCATTTTCTGTAAAAGGGCGAGTTCAATGAAGCCTTTTACGAAGTTTAGGTTCATTTTTTTAACAAGTTAACGACAACTTAATTTACTTTAAAAATATCTTCGGCCACATTCTCTTTCACCCAATTTATTCAACATATTAAGAGAAAATAGCATTTTTTAACTAGTTGAGACATTCCTCAACTTACCTATTTTGTTACCTGGGTGAACAGGTGACCAAAATTAATTATGGGCTCAATTTAAGATGTATGACAAAATGCACTGAAAAAATAAATATACCTACTTGAAGTACTATCAAACCAAAAACGATAGAGAAATGAAAGAGGTACAATAAGACAAATACTTTTAAAAGGAAGACACATAACCCAAGAAATAAGAAGTAGAGATTGCTCCAACAACAAACCAAACAAATTATATAAAAGGTGAAGTACATATTCCGGTTAAATCAAAGAGAATCACAGTAACTTATTTACCAACAATCACAAATCAAGAACAACAACGCCTACAGGCCAAATAATCTAGAAACAACTGCCTAATGTGGGAAAAGGTCAATTAAGAGACTTGGCAGACACAAAACCTAACCCGTTTCTGTACAATTGAGAGAAATGGGTCACGGACGTAAACTTAAAGACGTACAATTACGTCAAAAGATTAAAAGATAAAAGATAAGAGACAATTTGTTTCTCTCTGGAATTAAATAATTTTCCTTGTTATCTTGTCTTTGTCAAAACCTCTAAGGTTTTGTGCACTGTCTTTAAATTATATCAGACGTATTTTCCTGGAATGTAACTTGAGGGGTTTGAAATATATCAGTTACGTTTTAAATTGGTTGAGAATTGGAATTGTTACCTTTATCTGAAATTATTAGCCAACCCAAAGATATTTTTCCCAACAGAAATTGGCATAGTATCGTAAACTTTGTATTGATTAAATGCGTATGGTATGGATACATTCATATACTTAATTATTTTGACCATTGGGGTTCACCTCAGGTTTGATCCAACATCAGACCAAAATTTAAGTCATCAATAAAAAGACATAAAACGAAAGCTCATTAGCTTTTATGTTTTTGTTAAGACTACGAACATAGCTTAGCAACAGGATGCCTCTTACACAAAATCCGAATGCCCCAATCAGACAAGTTAATGTGTTCTTTATTTCCAAGCTGTAAGGTTGATTTCCTTTTCTTCTAGACCTGACATTGTCCGGCCAGCCCGAGTGACCACAAGGGGGTTTATCTTATAATCCTAAATGTTTATTTTGCCTTGTTTTGGACGTATCTATGGTCACGGTTACAATCAGTCTTCCCGTGATTCACAAAACAGTAATGTTTATTCTTTACAGTGGAGATAATTAATAAATATATGATTTTGAAGTTAGAAAGATTTTTCAAACGTTTACTATTTAGCATTTTGGGTAAATATCGTTGAAGCTTTTAATCAATTACTTTCTTGATTACCTCAGAGCTTTAATATCTTGAGGATACTCGTATTTGTATTCCGATATTTAATTCTACACTTCATGGAAGTTAGTGGTAGGTATCTTAGGTATTTAAGAAAGTATTTGTAGCTTTTAAAAACCTCTATTGGTAGTCACTAGCTACAGACGGATTTTGAACGTGCAAAGGTATGCATACGAATCCGTTAATTAAGCCAACACAACTATTATTATAATACAAGCCATAACAAAGTCTGCATAATCTCATTGAAATTCTAATTCAATTAGCATATAATTAGTAGCAGATAAAGTTAATGATGATTCAGCCACTCAGCGTAATTGTATAGTTTTCTTAAAGTTTGGCAGTTTGGCTACAATCCATGGCAATTAGCACAATGAATTATTTTATTATCAGCTAACCCAAGCCAAAAGCCGCCGGTGAAAAGTCAAAGTATTCGGTATTTTCAGGTTAAAACACGTGGCTATATCGTGTTTGACAAAACCGTCTGACTGAATACTGTCTACGCGAAATTTTGCTAAATATTGTGCAATATGAACTTTTTTAAAGAAAAGCCCATTCCACCTGGAATATAAACCTAATTAATCAATCACACAATGACATGCAGAGGAAAATGTGTTATAGATATTTCTAGAAATATGACAGTGATTAGTTAAAAGGGTTCCTTGTTTACACTTTCTACTTGTCTGGGTATTAAGACCATTCCAATGGTTTACAAATCAGCCCAGGTCCTGACCCATAAATACCAAAATTAATGCAAATATTTACCACTAATGAAACCTTCTATCAAGGCGTTTGAGAAAACATTTAGCTGGCTACTTGTTGTTTTCGGGGATACAATAGCAGTATATTTATAATTTTATATAGAAATAGACTAATTCACAAACTATTTGTCCTCTGACTAGACGGGAAGCCGGTGTTGGCTGGCGACGCCGCGTTGTTTTCAATGACTAACGGATCTTCAAATATATCATTTTAGCTAGGATACGAGTATTCTATGATATATACTTAACGTATGTACCATGTAGGTATCGTCATAATTCTAAGTCTTGGAATAAGCAGGCTTTACGTAAATTAACAAAATGTTTCTTCGTCGACCGCCGTGGTCGAGTGGCGTACACACCGATGTTCAATGTGTCGCTTGCTCTGAGGTCCCGGGTTCGATCCCTGAACGGGACAATGTTGAAAATCACTTTTCTTTCAGGTCTGGGTGTATGTGGTACCTTCGTTGTCTCTGAATTTCATAACACAAGTGCTTTAGCTACTTTCTTAGGTTCGGAGCAATGTATGTGAATATGTTGTCCATATTTATATTATTTATATTTAACACGAAGAACACCAATTATGAATTATGAGACAGATGTAATGATAAAAGGATGAAGTGCCTAAAAAGACTGGCAAGACAGAAGACAGATAAATGGACCAAATAGATGGCAGTTATCCCTGGTTTCCGGCTTGAAAGGGTGGTCAATTAAATCTGTCATCAAATCTACTGATCACGACGGTGACAAGTTGGCCAAAAGACTATCAACCAATCACAGCGCTTGACATACTGTTTGACACGAGGTTTGACATGATTAACAAACACACATTTTTGTGTATAATCGTCAACATAGCAAATCCCGCCGGACAACGTGCTTCAGTTTTGATCCTCGAATGGGACACACATATGCATGTTTATATGGTCCAAAAGTGAAAGTTTTTAAGCTAGGTTTTTTTTTATGTAAACGATTCACAAATTTCTAGAAACCGCCAAAACTTCTTTTTAATTATCCCATTCAAAAGCATTAGAGTTAATCAATATACATCTATCAGATAATAAAGGAAATAATTCTGTGTCGGTATTAGTTACAATACAAACATATATTTTCACTCATAAACATAAACTCTAAGATAAATCTGTATGGTTACAAAATGAGACTAGAAGTATGACCTCCTGATTAGTTTCCAGCAGAGACTTCTGATTAGTTTCCAGCAGGTATTAAAAGTATTACGTAGAAGCACACCTCAATATCTTTACTGAAAACATGATCAAAATTACAATATCTGATACAATTGTCTTTAAGGTATTTAACACATATTTAACTCAAACACAAACAAAAGCAGAAGACAAATTATAACCCTTCAAAGTTAACTATCCTACATACGATATATCAAAAAAGTTTTTAATGTCATATGGACGGTTCCATGTGACTAGCTGTTACGGAAAATAGATGTGACAGAAGGTAGACAGATTTTTTACAAAACACAATTTTGTTTTGATCATACCGTGCTTTTTTGAACGCAGCAGGACTCAATGAAAAGCTTATTACAGTAATAGGAAGTGACGTAGCAATACGCTCGTACGATCGTAATTTTAACTACAGACATATATCAAGATGTCTAGTCGCTAAGCGAACAAATAACCTATTATCTGAACTAAAGATATAACACCTAGTGGATCAGATGTCACACTTGTACAGAATATCAATGTAACGTCAATTACATGACCTACAGATTGTATTGAAAACCGGCGCTCAGCCAAATCGCCAAATTAAATTAATTGTCTGGGCAACGGATTATTTATAGTTATGTAACGGGGTAATATTCTAGATTTTTAAGAATATTTTTTAGAAGAAAAATTTTGAGAATTTGGACATTTTGACTTTGTTCAACTAGAAATTAGAGTTGTAGAGAGAAAAAAACAAAATGTACTCACCACATGCGTCAAAAACGCACAAAAAAATCCTTTTTGGTGGAATCAACGCTGCACGCACTGTTCACACATTTTTCACAGTTCACAACACTATCGATTCTAAATTCAATTCACACGTTCCTTATAAAATATGTACCAATCACGTGGCCTTTCCAGTCGGAGTCGGGATTGGAATTTCGAAATTTGGATTTAAAATCCGATTTTCAAACGTCCGGGCTGCGCGAGCGCCGGACTATTTGAATTTAGAACAGATCGGGAGCGCGCATGCGTGCCGGTGGCGCGCTATTTATATTTTCGCTGGGCTATATAACTGACCAGTATAAAACGATCCGTTATTCTCTTATTATACAATTTATTCTGAAGTATTCGTATACCTAGTCAGAGCTCGAGTTATAATGGTTGTCTTTATTTTGACTGAGAAACACTTGATCGAACCCGGGAGTTTATGACTTTAATAAAATTTAATGCCAGTGGTCAGGTATATGAATAAGATTGCTCTTTAAACGTACGGCATTACTGGGAACGCGTATTTAAAGAAAGGCCCTTTGAGTACTTTTGCAAACCCACGTTGATCTGTCATTTTGCAGGTACACAAATCACAACATGGTAGATACACATTTAGTACCAACCTATGAGCAATCATATACACACAATATAAGTATATGAGCAATCACATACAGGGATAAGAAAATTTAAGCAATGTTTTCTGCCTATGGTAGCACACAAAAGGTGCAATCTAAGTTTCGTTAGATTAGGATACCTTTGGGTGAATAGTTTGTTAGAGCAAATTGGTGAGGCGATTACTATAAAATTATATATTTAACTAGCGGCCCGCCCCGGCTTTGCTCGGGTGCAACGCTGATACCAAATATAACTACATAATCATAAAGTTCTATAGGGCGAAGCACAGCCTTGGACGCACTATTTGGTATAGGCACGACCCCTGGCCCCCGCGCGGCCCTCCGGCCGGTACCGCCGCAACCGCTATGTCCCTGCATTTTAAATTTGTAATATCTTCGATAATATTCATTTAAATTACATGCTGTAAAGGGCAATATTGATCTATATTACATGCACAATTTATTAAAGGTACTTAATTGGATAAGGATTAATACTGTATGGCTTAAAATCGATTTTTCGTAAATAAGTAATAAATAAACGATAAAAATGGTTATTGTGGGTTATCCTCAAGAGATAGACATATACCATCGCGGACTTTTTTGTAGATCTTTTTAAGGAGCACAATACTGTAGTACATTATTTTGATCTATCTCGTAGGGTTCAGCCAGCGTTCGCAATGAAAGCGCAAAAAAAGTGTTCGTTTACGACCTTACTTTAGAAATCTCTAAGATTATCCGTGTTTCTCTACTTTATTATGCATGTATTATACATATAAACCTTCCCCTTGAATCACTCTATCTATTAAAAAAAACCGCATCAAAATCCGTTGCGTAGTTTTAAAGATTTAAGCATACATAGGGACAGACAGCGGAAAGCGACTTTATTTTATACTATGTAGTGATAAAACAAGACTAAAAGTTCTCGCCACTTTCTGTCTGAAAGAAATAAACTGAAAAACTAAGTAAGGAGGTAGGTTTTCGTGTATAATTCTATGTTATATACCCGTCCAAATCCGGGGATGCTTTGCAAAATTGATTGAAAAATAAAACAATACACTGAGAATCGAAATAAATATTTAATTTTAACAACAGCCGATTATGTAAGACGCAGTACAAGTATTATATCCGATACATATTTACAATTTACATACATTTACATTTTATTATTATTTTAGGCACAACGTACCAGAATTATTATCATTTCATGAACAAGTGACTACAGTGATGTTGCCTTAACACATAAAATCATGCAAAATTTAATATTTTCAAATACTGAAATGCTATTTATTTTTCGTAATTTGTGTCCTGAAGACGAAATGATGTAGAATAAAAGCAAACTTCAGGGAAACTTAAAATAAACATTACAATAATATTTCTTCAAGATATTCTTGAGATATTTGACATGCATAATTATGAAATCACGTTTCACTAAGTCATTTCAAATAGTATTTCGTAACAAACAAAGTAACGAAAAAAAATACTAAGTAGATAGTGACATAAGCAGAAAATAACATCAAATTATATTTACGAAATATTTTTTTTTTCTTTTTACGTGTTAAAGTTCATCACTTGTAGCATAGACGATACAAGTCTAAAAATGGATGATTTTAATGAAACAGTTTAGAAGACAGAACTAACCGACACAACAAAAGGGGTGTTACTGTAAGAAATCTATTCATTGATGATATCTTGCTAAATGTTTAAGGCAATCAATGAATATCATCAGAGTACTAAAGTACCAAGTAACCAGTACCAACTGAAGTACTAGAGTACCAAGATTTCTCTTATATTAAAACTAGTTATATATTGTTTCAAATCGCTACCCAAAACCAGTTCGAATAGTAACTATATGTTGTTTAATTACATAAATATGCAACAAGAAGGTATTACTGTAATTTAGTACATTACTCAAAGGGACTGACTACTATCAAAGGTAAAGTGAAGCTCACCGCGGTTGGTTCGTGGATGGGTGACCATTTGTAGTACTTATACTGAGCACCCTCCATGCCTTGGAAAGTACGTTAGTCCCGACTGTCATACGATGATCTTTGGCAGTTGTTAAGTCAATTTTGACAACCAGGATTCCTATGGGATACTGTGTTACCCAGTAAAAAGGGTTGTGGAGCTTAGACAGACCGTTGCTCCAAGTAAAATACAGTATACAGCTGAATCGGGCTTAAGGTCCTCGCTAAAAGTCCGGCGAAGCTGTCAAAGCCTGCGCTCAGGCTAACTGCAAAGATCTCTACCAAAAAAAAAAGCTGAATCGGGCCACGCAGAAGATTTTAATATTTCCTTGTTTGTCCCTTTATGAGCACTGGGTATTAAATCAAATGAAAATATTGAGCAAAATGGGTATTAGTAAAGTATACATAAACTACATCTAGTTATAAATCACAGAAGGGACAATTATTATCAGTATTATGAAAAGTTACTATTAAACCAAGGATTCTAAAGGCAACTGTTATAATGCTAAAATGTATAAAGAAAAGATTCATTTAGACTATGCGAGATATTCGTGTAAGTTGAAGTACATTGCGGTTTTGCGAAGCTATGATGTCATAAGAGATCATTCATTAACAGCAATGGACTGCAACTTACACGATATTGATCGCCCCGTCTAAATCAGCTTTTAGGATGAGATTGAAAGAAGTATCTTGCTTAAATAATTCTATGAGTGAATTGAGTTATGTATATGCTAATGATTATGCTTTTTACCAACGGTAAATACACGAATAAATTAATAAAACATTATTACACATATCCTAAAAAAAATGTTTTAATTCAAATAAGAACCTTATTTAATAGAACCTAGAGTCGTAAATCAAATATAAATAATAATTCCACTTTAGAACAAAATCTTATCTTATTGGAGAAAAAACTAAAATTCTAGTCACTTCTATCAAAATTTTACCATTTTAGTAGAAAAATCTTTACACAATAATTTATTGTAATATTATTGCATCGGTCTTACCAATATTATATTATGTGGAATAACTTTAAGTATATGAGGTTTTAGATAAATAATTTCATTTTTAAACAATCACATACAAAACCTACCTATTTACATGGCAGCCATTTGTCAAAATTAAAGAATTATTTTTAGTCGATTACTCATTTGCGTTAATCGAGTAACGCATTTAAAACATCTATTACTTGACTTGTAATCCAATCTTGTTAGAACAATATTCCACTAAACATTTTTTTAACTAAAACCTTTTTGAAATGATATACAGATACATAGTAAAAAAAATCTCAAACCAAATCTGTATCTGGGTTCTGTAATTGGTAATTAATATTTTCTACCAACCAATCACATGGAAATTGATATTAATTCATAAAATCATTCACAGCGCGTTTGAAAAGAATATAAGTGTAATGAAATTAGAAAATTCAAGGCTATAATTCCAACTATACCAAACTCTTATCATAAAGTTAAATAACAAAGAGTATTTATTGATCAGCACACTTGCAATTTATATTTTAGCCAAATCCCGATTTTATTTTTGTTTCTCCATTCCTGAGTATTTAAGTGTCTAATGCATCAACAAAGTGTATTGACGGAAAGAAACGCGAATTGTAGACTACATTTTTATAGTTATGATAGTAAAAAACTTCACCAATCAAGAAGTAAATCGATTAATACCACCTATCACCTAATTCTCAATTCCAACAAATGGCAACACCGAAACAACTATTCCTGTTCATCGATATGAACAGCCTGCCCCGTATCGAGTATAGCCTCAGCACTAGGTATAACAATAACATCGACAACTTTAGCACACGTCGCCCCGCACTCTTCATCGCACGCCGTACTTATTTTATTCTCTAAATACTCAGCTATATCTATGTCCTCGACTTTTACACATTCCAAATGCTTAGCTATGTCTAAACCTTCGTGAATATCCGATGAACAGTAATCTTTTATTTCCGAACAGATTTGTTTGACGTTTGCGTCTAGTGATGTGACTTCGTCGTCATTGTTAGTCGATATTCGGACTAGTTTCTCGTTTTCGCCTAAATCGATTTTTGTTTCGTCACCTAAAGTGAAGACTACTTTCGATTGGTTCGGTTCTGGTTCGTTGAGTCTGAGTATTTCTGAGTCAGAGTTGTGAGACTTTAGGCTTTGGCTCTGGTCGGAGTTGTCGACTTGGGTTAGTTTCATGTTGTATATGTTGGGTTCGCTACCCATTATTGATTGTGTTGAGTCTTCGAGAGTTGGTTGTTCCTGTGAAACAAATAAAGTAATCAAGTTTTAATTTACTGGTGGATTTTACATTATCATATAACTACAGCTAACTAACATGCATTCAATATATATGATACGCTAAATTACTGACTTAAACTACATTGTAATAAACTTTACTAAATGACATGAAATCTACGTACAATATCATAAAATATAAGAAAAAAAACTCACATTAAATAAAATTAATGACGGATGGACACAAATAATGCTTTTTTATGTTATTAATAATTTAAAAAAAAACAACATGAAAAAATTTAGACACAAACTACTTTTTGATATTACACAAATAATATATTCTTATTTTAGTATTAGCGTTGCTAACATTATAAGGCATGCATCTTCTACATAGATTTCCATTGATCATAGGATAATCGATTCCCATTGATCATAGGATACAATATGCTTCGATATAGCGGTGTTTCATCATCATTACCATCATCATAGCGGTGTTTATTAGTAATCAAACACATCAACAAAACGGATTATCTTTGAGGCATTAAATTCAACTTTTAATTTGTTTCTTTGCCTTTCAGAATGTATTTTAAAGTGGGAATGTTACCTGGTCATCGTGGTAGCTCCCTACGCTGCGTGAGTGTCGGTGCTTACGAAGATTCATCGCTGTTTGTGGTGATTGGCCGTCTACTGCGTCCTGTTCATAGAAGTAACGTGAAGATAAACATTTTATGTCTATGAAACTATTTAGCTTACATTAGATCCAGCTTGATTTAAATCGAGATACCTACGTCAAAAACTTAGAAGCCGAAAAATTTGAAAACAATACTAAATGTTACTGCGGTTACTGGCCTGTCATTTACTACTTAATACATAACCATATTATAATTATCTTATACATAAGTTCATTACTTTTAATATTTATCGATACAAAGTGTGACGTATTATTCCATAGCCGTAAATTTTTGAAATAAATAAACATCTGCCATTGTAAGGTTGTACTGTTCTTTTATTATGTACCTTTTAACAATGTAACTAAAATAATGAACAATCAATAAGATTCTATTCGATTTTATTCTAGAATCCAGTGTAAAAAGATAAATATGTATAAGTAAACATACCTTAAACCTATTGAAGGGCCTAAACTTGCACCTCTCCGACGCGACCAGACTTCTTAGCGACTGCGTGCGCGGACACTGACTGTCCACCAGCCAGCGGTATGTGCCGTACAACTTTGTGGTGTCCGACCTAGGATATAAGGTTCAAATTAGTTTGGCAAATGTTTGAAAACAGTGCTGTATAGAGCACAGTTTCGTGTTGAATATAAGGTTCAATTTAGTATGGCAAACATTTGGAAATTGTTGTTTGCAATAAACTAGTTAGTTGAGCTTGATTTGAGAATATTTAATTCTGTTACAACGCATATATCTAATATATAAAAATGAATCGCGAAATGTGTTGGTAAGCGAATAACTCAATAACGCCTGGACTGATTTCGCTAATTCTTTTTTTGTTGTGTTAGCTATTATCAGGAGAAGGTTTTTATGAAAAAATAAAATGGAAAATTGTGCTGAAAAAAAATAATTAATCCTGACCTTTGTTACGATAGTGATTTAGTTGGATTAATCTGAGGCACCGGGAAAGGAACCTAGGTATTCACGCGGGTGAAACCGCGAGGCACAGCTAGTAGGAAATAAATTTAAACTGGGATTTACATTAAATGAAAACCATAGAAAAAGTGGAATATCGCGAAAGTCTTTAGCTTTCGTTCACTGTGCGCGAATTATAAACTTAAAGCCATAGAAAACTTGTATTACTTAACTCAAATGAGATCACCTATCAAAAAGATACCAGATTTGGTTGTCAACAAAATTGATTGTCAACAAAATTATCTGTCAAGCTCGAAGAGTTTCAATCTTTATTCCGTTAGTATCACATATTTCTAGATTCTTTTTCACCTCGTGTCAATGACCCTTATAATATTTTGGGACAGAAAGTTACTCCCTGGATAGCTCTAGCGTTCCCCCCCATCACCTGTATGGGTTGATTACAGTTTTTTTTTCCATGTGAACATTTATTTTATAACATTTTACTTACATATTAGGCGGTGCAGTCAACAGTCTCTGTAGGTTGGCGAGCGTGGGTCGGATGTCCGACAGCGGTAGGCCGCGGCCCACAACCAACTGGCCGATACACTTGTTGAGTAGGAAGAGCGCGTATCTGAATAGTGTCGTGTCACCGCCACGAGGAAATAGGGGGATGCTGGAAGATAAGTAATAATTAAAAGATGTAATATAATAAATAAATAATATTATATACCACGAAATTTTAAAATATCCATTTACTTAATATAGAGTAATCTTCAAGAATTGCTTTAAATTAAATTCATTCATATTCACATTCACAATTTACAGATTTGTGGTTTTTGTTTCAAAGTTTCGGTTAATGGCACACAAATTGAATGTTTTTATAAAAATGTACCAAAATAATGCGGGAATAGGAAAACGAAACACGAAAAATATATTTACGTAAACTTAACATCAGCTTTAATTCCAGAAAGCACATATATATAAGATTATTTTCTGTAAGCCTAATTTCATATAGGGTTGGGAAACCTCTCCTTACTGCTTTCAAACCTCCAAAGTTTATTTTCATTTTATACTTTCAAATTACGTCAAAACACACAGGTATAAGAACGTCCCAAACATAAAAACATCTACTCACTTAGGGTCAGGCAAATCCGGCGTAACATCTAATATCTTGCTAGCCGACCCCAACAAGGTGATCTTATACCGCAGCGGCTGGTTGAGTAGCGCGGCGGCGAGACAGGTGGCTTGGGCCACGAAGCCGGCCGCCACAGAGTCCGCTAACGGGTTCGAACCCCGCGGGTACTCGTCCCCGCATACGGGGAGGGGCACGTCAAGGATCGTCCATGTTGTTGCGTCTTTCTGTGTGGGAGAATAAAGTATATTAAAAATGTGTGTTATATAGTAGGCAAAAATGGTAATATAACAGGTGACAGTCAGTCATTGACGGGGTCAAAGTATAAATATGTAAAGTATAGAGTGCGCCAAACGGAGTATGAACTGGGAACATAGTTATGATCATGTGTTGAGTTAAAGATCACGACAAATTAATGTCTCAACAGCTAGCAAATAGCCTTGTAATTACTGTATCAAAATCTTCTCATGAACGTCAGAAAACATACAACGTGCGGGTACATACAGGGACAAAAAATATTACGATTGACGGCATAATGGGTCACTAGCAATGCGCATACTCATGTGCACACGTATGCTTGCTCATGTATACTTTAGACTAGTTTAGACTGACGCGACTCTCGCACTATCTCACTGCGCCGAGATAGAGAGTGGTAGTTCTGCATGAGCTATGTTCCATCTCTGTGTAACATACCGTGTCTATATAAAACAGCTGGTGCAACTGCTTGAGCAGCTCAGTGCGCTGTGCACAGAGCGCGCGGTGCGACGCGGCCGCCAGCTCGCGCACCGCCGCGCACGACTGACGCGACTCTCGCACTATCTCACTGCGCCGAGATAGAGAGTGGTAGTTCTGCATGAGCTATGTTCCATCTCTGTGTAACATACCGTGTCTATATAAAACAGCTGGTGCAACTGCTTGAGCAGCTCAGTGCGCTGTGCACAGAGCGCGCGGTGCGACGCGGCCGCCAGCTCGCGCACCGCCGCGCACGACTGACGCGACTCTCGCACTATCTCACTGCGCCGAGATAGAGAGTGGTAGTTCTGCATGAGCTATGTTCCATCTCTGTGTAACATACCGTGTCTATATAAAACAGCTGGTGCAACTGCTTGAGCAGCTCAGTGCGCTGTGCACAGAGCGCGCGGTGCGACGCGGCCGCCAGCTCGCGCACCGCCGCGCACGACTGACGCGACTCTCGCACTATCTCACTGCGCCGAGATAGAGAGTGGTAGTTCTGCATGAGCTATGTTCCATCTCTGTGTAACATACCGTGTCTATATAAAACAGCTGGTGCAACTGCTTGAGCAGCTCAGTGCGCTGTGCACAGAGCGCGCGGTGCGACGCGGCCGCCAGCTCGCGCACCGCCGCGCACGACTGACGCGACTCTCGCACTATCTCACTGCGCCGAGATAGAGAGTGGTAGTTCTGCATGAGCTATGTTCCATCTCTGTGTAACATACCGTGTCTATATAAAACAGCTGGTGCAACTGCTTGAGCAGCTCAGTGCGCTGTGCACAGAGCGCGCGGTGCGACGCGGCCGCCAGCTCGCGCACCGCCGCGCACGACTGACGCGACTCTCGCACTATCTCACTGCGCCGAGATAGAGAGTGGTAGTTCTGCATGAGCTATGTTCCATCTCTGTGTAACATACCGTGTCTATATAAAACAGCTGGTGCAACTGCTTGAGCAGCTCAGTGCGCTGTGCACAGAGCGCGCGGTGCGACGCGGCCGCCAGCTCGCGCACCGCCGCGCACGACTGACGCGACTCTCGCACTATCTCACTGCGCCGAGATAGAGAGTGGTAGTTCTGCATGAGCTATGTTCCATCTCTGTGTAACATACCGTGTCTATATAAAACAGCTGGTGCAACTGCTTGAGCAGCTCAGTGCGCTGTGCACAGAGCGCGCGGTGCGACGCGGCCGCCAGCTCGCGCACCGCCGCGCACGACTGACGCGACTCTCGCACTATCTCACTGCGCCGAGATAGAGAGTGGTAGTTCTGCATGAGCTATGTTCCATCTCTGTGTAACATACCGTGTCTATATAAAACAGCTGGTGCAACTGCTTGAGCAGCTCAGTGCGCTGTGCACAGAGCGCGCGGTGCGACGCGGCCGCCAGCTCGCGCACCGCCGCGCACGACTGACGCGACTCTCGCACTATCTCACTGCGCCGAGATAGAGAGTGGTAGTTCTGCATCAGCTCCGTGCCTAAACACACAAAAAAACGTTAATTTCAGCCCCTCTAGACTCGTGACTTTTTTCAAGCGCTTTAACACTGATAGAATCGAGTCAACCAACAGAATGGATGAAAGTCACAGATTAAATAGTAAATAAAAAAAAAATTAATGTCACTCGGATACGGCTGTAACACAAAGCTTGATAACCTAAACGTAGTTGTAATGCGCGCGCGGCAAGGCCAAGCAAGACCCTTTGAAGTGACGCGGCCGCAAGAAAAACTCGCGGGTGGAAATAACAGCAGAATTCGAAGCAATAAATGAGAAGGCAAGTGGACACAAACGCGAGCCTTTTTGGCAGATTACTGGCTATTGATTTGTTATTTTGCCGATTGATTTATATTTAATAATTATTTATTGCGCGCAGGGCAGCAAAAGTGAGTTAAGCCTTAAATATTTAAATGTGGCTCATAACGGTAGATATATTACATTGTAAGCTATTTATATACGTAATTAGCAACTTAATCGAAAAAGGAAATATAAATTACCACATCACACAAATTTTATATAGAAATAATATCACCAAAATAAGGAAAAACTAACTACTAAAACTGGTGCTTCAATTTCAATAGCACACTGACTTTCTGAAACTGTACAATACATACATATAAACCTGCATTAATAACCCAAATAAGCTCCAAAACATAGCCAACAAGTCATGCATACACACAGCTTCCCCATGCCATCAAACATTTTACATAAACCCGACATCTATGTGCCACAAACGATACAAAAAAGAAAGAAAAAAAGGTACATATAGCGTATACTAAAGAGTCAAAAATAAAGGCTGTGAGTAATAATAATGAAATACAAGAAACACTTCAAACGAACCCGAAACGTTTTATTCCAAAAAGGTTTCTTCCCAAGCTTACCCAAAAACCTCAAACAAAAAAGGTCATCCTTACACTCACCGACATCTTGATTCTCTTCGAACAGCTTAGCTCGCCTCTCTTTCAGTTTCCTTATATTTGTTAGCTTGCTATCTCTTTCATCCGATAGTATTATGCGCTTAAACCTCAAGATTTCCAGCTGTTTTGTAAGTCTTACATGTTCAGCCCTTTGGAAAGGAGATGGCTTTGCCTGAAAATAGGAATTTAGTTAATTGTGTGGAAATAAAAAAGTTAAGATGGGTCAAGGTCAAGTAAAACCAGCCTAGGACGGACACCCGATGAATGAACCATTTGCCATCCATCAATAACATTTCTTCAAAAAGTCATGTAAATTGTACTTAGTTTAACATAGAAGTACAAAGAAATATGAAATCAGGTACAAAGGTGAAGGTCCTAGCCACATCATTAGGATTATCTGATGAACTGATTATAATTATCAAACGATAAGAAACACATATTTTATCTCTACTAACCTTAAAAGATAAGAGATCATTCAATTTTAAAGTCAACCTTGGTCCATTAGATACGGCGGGCCGTTCCTTAACCCGTCCATTCTTAGCACTCAAATCACTTTGTGACGACGACTTGTCTTTACTTAAACTATCACTATCGTCCGGCGAGAACAAATTCCTTTGAGATCTGCTCTTAAATTTCAATCTAGCATCACCTACATCATCACTTTGAGGCCAGTCATCGTTCGTGACCGCAGACTTTTTGTATATCCTCTCCTTGATTTCCTGAACGGCTTCCTGTCTCTTCTTTATAGAATATTGAAGCAAGTGTAATTGTTGCAGCTTCGTTGCGTTGTAACTAGGCCTAATCTCAGACTTCAAGAAGTTAAGAGCCATGTATCTGTATTTAGGAACGCCGTCGGACTCATTCCTCAAATCATAACTCTCCGCCGTTTCACTTAAATCTACTTTACACGATAAATCTTCTTGTGACGTATTTTTACTTAGTTTATCACAGTTTGCGCTTGTAGTGAACTCTTTAACGTCTAAATTTTCAGGGGAATGCTCGTAAATATGGTTCGGATCGCCTTTGCCGTATTCTGGAGTTGGCTCTTTCCGCCTGTAATAATCTCTTTGACTTTGCCCGATGTTCAGACTAGCTGACGATCGGAGAGTAGGAAAATTCTGCTGAAACCCCCTTTCTACTGGACTATGACTTTTAGAATACTCTTTATCAGACTTTTTCGAATATTTGCTAGGAGATATAGACCTCGATTCTTTAACTAACTTGTTGCTCAATATATGTTTGGCTTCTAAAGTGATTTTAGAGAGATTGGTCCTTTCTGATGAGTCTGAGGATAATGATCCGTGTTCTATTTCGTTTTCTGGAGGGATAACATCAAGTTTCAGGCTTTTGTACGAACAGAAGTATCCTCCATGCATTTGGAACACTAGTGTATTGCTTTTGAAGCAGTCTGACGTGAAATTGGAAGCGAGATTAGCTCCTATGTACCTCAGGCCACTGAAATATACTCCCCAGGTTTGTATGACAGTGTCCTGGGGTAGTTTGGAGGTATCGTCGTTTGGATGTAGCAGATGACACCATATTCGTATGACGACATTCGTTGATGACATGCGATGCGTCGACTCTGCAACAAAATAGTGATTCAGAGCGGTGACGCAATCGAATTTCCTAATAGAAGTGATAACGTGTTTGTAAACAATATAAATGCTTTGTATGATATTACCAAAGTTGATTATGTTTTATCTGAATCCAGTTCAGCGAAAGTTGGCTAATGATAATTTTATTTATTTATTCTTTATGATGTTACGCAATATCTTATATTGATCGAATGTTAATAAAAGAAAGTGTCTTAAGTCTATTAAAATAACATCGTAAAATTTTTAAAAGCTATAATACTTTTGTAATGGGCTTGAAGGTGAGTGACAACTAAAACGCTTTTGTACTTAAAATCGATCGTATAATACATAGGAAGTAGGTAAATTATCAGTAAAATCAATAAGTAGGTATCATTGATTTACAAAGATTGCTTGAGATACGTAGAAAATTGTGAGTGATTGGAAATTATCTTCATACATTAGCCAAGATCCATCGATCGAAAACAAAGCTGTTTAATTTATCAGTCAAGCGAACAGAACAAATATTAAGTAATAACATACATTTGTTTACAAATATAACAATGGTTTGATTAAAATCATTGATATGCAATAATATGCGTGTATCAAAACCGATTTGTTTTGGGAATTTAAACACGTGATTTCAAGGCCGTACGGTAATCCATACTAATACCACAGTATATAAAAGCATTATTTTTCTTTATACTACTGTAATGTTATAAATGTGAAAGTAACTTTTCTGTTTATCTGTTTTCTACATTTTCCCCTAAACGAAACAACCGATTTTGATGAAATTTGATATGCAGCTAGCAAACTTGATTGGAGACAGGACATGGGCTACTTTTTGGCACTATAACCGACACCCACGCGGGCAAACCCGCGGACTTAAGCTAATTTAATTTGAGAAAATGTACTAAACATTATCATTTTATAATATAACCATAGACGGTATAATATTGGTAAATCAAATTTACATAGTGCCCCACGGACGATTATAATCTATCAAACGACTAAAAATATACCTAAAAAGTCTAAATCGTGTATCAAACACGCATTTTTAAGCGAATAAGGTCGTGTGCTAAATGCGAACGTAAATAGAACATTAATTAGGCATGCCACCCGATAAGGACTGACACACATCGACTAGACGTAACAGAAACTGACTCATTGTATCTATAACATGCTTTGTTGTAGATACATGTTTACAAACACTTTTTTGTATAATAATCAAGAATTTCCGGGTTAAATGTTATCTTACGTCCTTTCTCAAATGTGCCAAATAAATTGATAATTAGTTTTGTTTTGGCATTAATGAATGGCCTTCTTACGTGGGAAGAAGAAAATAATAGAATTTGATGAGTTCCCTTGATTTCGCCAAGCTTCCAATATCAGATCCCGACTTGAAGACTATGGGACCATTAGGGAAGGATAGGGTTTTTAAACAAAAAAAAACAAATCTGTTGGCAAGCAAAGGATTTATGCGCGAACCAACACAAAAAACATACAAACATCCGAATTGAAAACCTCCTCCTTTTTTAGAAGTCGGTTAAAAAACTGTTTTATCACATAATAATTTTATCAATAAAACAAGCTACCTACAGTAATAGTGTTAAGTAAGTATAATTAACTGATCCTTCTTTTGTTTTATTAGGTCTATGGTATAAAGTGTATAAACCATTTACTTCACATACCGATGACGACACTACGCCATAACGGGAAGTGTCAGAATTACGCGGGAAAACACCGGAATACGTAACCTTGACGACGGGAGTTTATTGCGAAATGTAAAGTTGATTATTGTGTTGAAAAAGGAAATTATTCATCTCACAATGATGGATTTAGAACATCTAACATTTATATAATTCAACGGGAATAAGAGCGTACATGCATAAATATATTTTTTCATGTTTGCGACCACGGCCGGTGAAGCCCGGTCGAAACGTCAAGCCCAAAATAATAATAATAATATTCCGGGACATCTCACACACGGTTGTCTGATCCCAAGCTAAGCAGAGCTTGTATTATGGTAACCAGACAACTGATAAACATACATATATATTTCTAAATACATACATATTGATATTGTAGATAAATCACACCCAGACGCAGAACAAATGATCGTGCTCATCACACAAAGATTTGTCCTGAGTGGGAATCGAACCCACGACCTCCGGTATAGCAGTCAGGATCACTAACCACTAGATCAACAGGCCCGTCGAAAAAGGTATTTATTCGTGTACGCACTTATTCCCGTTAAATTACATTACTGTAAACATGCAGCGCGATAGTTTAAAAGTTGGAACATCTAACATTGCCCGGCACTATACAGAAATATAAAAGGAAGTCATAATAGACTAATAGACCTGCTATTTGTTGCTAACGCAAGAGCATTGTCCTTGATTATAAAGGTATGTGAGTATCAGAGTAGGTATGTGACTATTGATCAGTTGGTCTAGTACATAGATTATTTAACTGGTTGTCAGAAGATTAAAGGATTGTATGTTGTCTAATGTTAAGTTAAGTGCTAAGTTTTCTATTTTGGTTTTTAATGGAATATCTTTTAACTCCCTGTATTTGTTAAACTGTTAATTTTATCTTGATTATATTAAATGACCATAAATTCGAAAGGTTCAATGTTTTCAATAGCATTAATTATATAACCAATATAAACAGCAAAAGTAGCAAAAATATAGCAGCAAAAAGTAGCCTATAAAAATAAAGATAAACTAATTTTATTATTATGCTAAATTTCATCAAAATCCCATGTTGTTTAAGCCATAAACGTGAGACGGGCAGAGTTACTTTCACATTTAAACATATTATATAAAATACCTGAATCAATATCTTTCCACTTAGGATGTGGCGAGCATATCCTCTCGCTGGTGTAGAACGGAGCCGACATGGTGGTGTGATGGAGTGTTAAGTAGAAACTACACGGAGATGTACACCACTCAGGTGGCCGGATATTGTAGCCGACAATCTGAAAAGGGGTTAATAAAACAATCAATATTTTTTGGTATTTTTTCCTCTTAAAGAAACGTCAACTTTATGCAAGTGTTTATAAGGTTCATTTTAGACTGACCAGTGTTGTTGAAAGTTATTAAAAATAGGAAATTGTAGCATAAACTGAACTATTTACAGGTAATAAGTAGCAAATTTTCTTAAACTTGTGTTTGATATATTTATTTATATATAAATTTGTATGTCAATCTAGTATGAGAAACTGCAGTTTCCTATATACTAGTCTTTTGATTTTACATTAATTATCCATTACAATATGGAGGTGCGACTGAATCTTAAAATTGTAAATAAGAACAAATGCAATATGAAAAACATCATCTATCTATATTGCACTTCTTAATTGCATAGCAATATCTTATCTATAAAATGCATTGTAACCAAAATATTATGTTTTTCAAGAATTACTTAACATGACCTTCAATTGATTAAGTTAGTAATGACATTTTGTTTATATATTCAATCATACAATAATAGTAATGTTTTCTATAAACTACACTATTCAAATTAAGGAGACTGGATGCGGAAGGCGGAGGACCGGGTGTTGTGGTGCAAATTGGGAGAGGCCTATGTCCAGCAGTGGATTATGATTGGCTGAATGATTGATTCAAATTTCAATAAACATATAGAAGAAGACTTTAATGGAAATTATATGGGACCACCTTTGAGGGACATTCTCTCGATAACAATAAGATTTTTGCCATAGCTTTGCAAACATACAAAAGTGAGAACATCCTCCTTTGAATGTTGATTAACACAGTGATATGAAGAAATGTCTCTTAATAAATAACTTAATCAGATCTAATCAAGGATTAAAGGTCTTTTATATGAATCAGGAAAATGTATGCATAACCTAATAGACCTAATTGTAGTCTAATTTAGGTATAAATCCAGGATGAATGTGAAAAAATATGCAATTGAATTGTTTAATTGAATAAATATGTATCCTACTATCATGCAATAAAAACGTGACATTGTAGGCGTTTGTTAGTAAACCATTGTCAAAAGACAACTTATGCCAAACTTTTATCAATATTTTCCTATTATTTACCTGTATTAGACTCCGTAGTCGCAACTGCTGGCTTGCAAGAGGGGTCCATTCCCTGCATCTAGGCCTACCAAACATTATTCAACAAATTATAACGAGAAAAAAAAACAAAGGTACGAAAGTACCCCAACACAACACTGGCACTGTGACGATTCGAAAATGCAATATCAGATTTGCATAATCGAAACGTGAATTAATTATAACTGGATATGGTAAAAGTTTCCTTTTTTAAGATAAATAAATAAAATGCATTGTTCAGCTGACTACTTCAATGTCAAATTAAAAATTTGGTTGTCATTAGAAATCGTTTAAAACTACTGATATGGTAGTTTATCGTGTCGACGCGACTTTATTATTTTTAATAAATCTGAAGACACTATAAATTGTTTTAGTAGCGTACATAACAGTTCTCGTATTATTATTTACACATAAAATGTTAAAGCTATGAAACTTTATTATTTATTTACATTTTGTAAAAACTATTATTTTTCCACACAAATTTTAATTTTAGAGAATGGCAGCACTAACTAAGTTCCAATATACGTAGTCTCACCTACACAGTCCAATACACGTACATGTACAAACTAAATATTTTGTTTGAATTTCTTTTTCTATACTTATCTATCTTACCTAAGTAGTACCTAATCTCACCATTCTCATTTCTTTTGAAATTGCGGTCTGCACTCTGCAGGAATCGTTACGAATTTCTCCTTCCTAGAGGATACAGGGATATGCCTTAGGTACTAAATACAGTGGAAGTATACATTTACTGCAAAATCCTACGGGTTGTTTTATTTTTGGAATTGATTTTGAAGTTAACCTAAGCGCAGGCTTCGACTGCTTCATTAGACTTTTGGCGAGACCACCACCAACGGACTGCATAATCATTTATTTTGGGCCAAGCTCAAAGGTCGGGCCCAACGCCCAAGATATGTTCAACAGAGACACATACGTTTTCATGATCAAAGTATGAACCTAATTCATCTCCATACACACTTATGCATGCCAAAAAGTAGATAAACTTTGACTACCATAAAATTCAACTTTAATTAATATTTTATATCCCAATCTACAGTTGCCATTAAATTGTTAGATTAAACTAACTTTTAAGTTATTTCATTATAAGTACGTGACATGAAGTGTTTGTTTTATATCTTTACTTTTTGTGTTATAGTTCAATTTATTGACGGGGTAAGGAATAGAAACATAACATATCATCACGCCTGTGTCCCCGAAGGGTTAGGCAGAGGTGTAAAAATGTACACCCACAGTTCACCGATAGGTTTAGGTCCCATGTAATAGATAGCCTATTGCCACTAACCGGGCACAAATCCTAACTCCGACCTGCTACTGAGGGAATCAAACCCAATACCTCTAGCGTAGCGTAGCAGTCGCGCTTAGCACCACTAGGCCAACGAGGCAGTTATAGGAGAATATATACAATAATATAGAGATTAGGAACATAACTAATATATATAGTAGGTTTACATACTGAAATATCTTAAGCAGACATAAGGTAATTGCTTAAGTCCCACTAAGACACGATTTTTATAATCTATTAAATGGTTTAAAGGCAAAAGTGAGTGTGTATGTTTCTTACATCTTCAATTTAAAACGGCTGCACCAATTTTAACAAAATTAGGCATGGACGTAGAGTAACTAACCTATGCGGGCGGGGCCGTTGAAAACTG
Organism: Autographa gamma; assembly: GCA_905146925.1. NCBI lineage: Eukaryota > Metazoa > Arthropoda > Insecta > Lepidoptera > Noctuidae > Autographa > Autographa gamma. The sequence goes on from LR989875.1 coordinate 3,457,621, forward strand.
CTATTTTGGGTATAATTATAAAAACATGTACGTAGGTTGGTAAAGAAATGATAGGTATAGAAATGAAGGGTGGTATAATGCCACTAGCCATTTAGTTCCTTAATACTCTGCACCTCTATACCATTCATAAATATTTATTAGCGTGATGAGGTGGAAAGCTTTGACGAAGACATGATAATTCAAGGAGTGGTAAGAGACTCCATGGAATTTGATGAGGACGACAATCAAGATTCATCCAACAATCGAGCGCAGCAGTCAGATTCTGACAGTGAAGAGGCCCAAGCCCTGGCTTTGCCAGGAGGCCAAGGCCAAGGCCAAGACCAAGATCAAAATCAAAACGATGAGGTTAAGAAAAAAGTTTTTCAGGTACGTATTTAAATGGAGGAAATCCTGGACTGTTATGCAATTCATTAGGCATAGATTTGTACACACGGTACTAAAAAAGTTTAGTATCTTGGGACTAGCTAAAACCAAAAGAAAGTGTACCTGCATAACATCGGGTTCACACATTAGCTTAGTTTCGAAATCAAACTAAAAAAATGAGGCATGGAATTTACAAATGGTCTAAGTGCCGAAACTTAGTTCTGTTCTTTCCACATTTGATATGAAATGTCTGTACAACATAGCTCCTATGAAAGGTAAAATTAATAATATAACCCACGGCGGTGCGTCGCTTTTTTTGCTCGAACTTGGCGGACACACTGCCGTGTGTCTAGATTTGCTTTTTTTTTCACTTATTGTAAATGCCATGCCTCAATTAAGGCTAGTAGGTAGGTACCTAGCCAGTAGGTACATTCTTAGTAGCCTCTTAACAGTCCAGGAAAAACGTTAAATATCGTTAGATATATGCTTTCATTAAGATTATGTAATCAGGTTCCTACTTTATTTTCAATCTTTCATTTAACGCTATTCTCTGCATGAAACAGAAAAAGATACGAAATTTAAGTCGATCCAACAAGTCCTTACGTAGTCTCTTATTAATAGGGAATTCACAAATCTCTGTCTACCCTCCTAGGGTTAAAGTCATGATAGAGATTGATTAGTGTTTATTGTTTGATCAGGAAGCAATGCAGCAGTTCGCCAGGGAAATGGCGGCGGGTGACATGGCTGACCTCGTAGGTAGCAATCCGCATATACACCAACCAAAACTGTATAATGATTTGGGTCGCAGATTTGTACCGCAGTATAAATATACTGAAGTAAGTTCATCAGTCATTCCTATATGCTTTTGCGGCTGCAACTAATAATCTATCCATCTTTCAGTAGGAATATAACATAAAGAGGAAACCACTGGTCAAAAATGTGTTAGGATCGCTATTATATTGTGAAATCGATTGGTCTATGTCCACCAATCCAGGCCAGTAGCTTATTCTTCATTGGTGGATAATGCTGAATGAGAGACAGGGCTGATGTAACACCAGCAATCCTGGTAGATTTTGGACAAGTGTAGTGTTAGTCTCCATTTCTTTTAAACTTATGTCAAAGTTCTGTTATGTAGTAGGGAAATAAGCGATGGATAGATTTATTCTTTGCAGCCTTTAGTCAATGTCACCGGCCGTTAATTATAAGTTCCAAAATGTTAGCTTAAAATGTTAGCTAAATGTTAGCTTTCTTAAAAATTGTTCGCCATTTTCTGGTGCATCCATATTATGGACAAAATCGCTAGTCGTCATTTCTTATTAGAAAATGCTTACTATGCTTTGATTTCTCAAATGTCTCTTCTAAATCTCTGACTATTTTTTGTTAACTTTCCTAAGCTGAAATATAGAATAGGAGAAAATTATGATGAGAGATGATGAGTTAGTACATACGGTATAGCCTATACAGCATAAAATCGAAATAGATATAGCTAGCTAATACATTTCTTTTAAAGGCGAAAAGGCAAAAATTTGCAAGCGCACTTAACATATCCTTTTTTGCCCTTGTTTACCGGCTCGATAACACAGCCAGCATATAGGATTAATTTAAGGCTCCGTAGACAATGAAACTGATGTATCTTTAAGAATTCCTCCTTTTTTACTGATCTCTTATGTAATCTTATTCATTGAATCAGGTCCTTAAAAAGGTTCGCGTGGAGCCGGAAGACAACGAACTAATACCGGAAGAGGCGCCTCCAGAACTTGTGTTAGTCGTCGCCAAAGAATCAGCATTGTTACGACCCGAAAAAATGGATGACCTTGGAGATGATGTCGACAGGAAAAAGATCCTTAGATCTGGGGTATGTTATTATATAATAATTATACCACCCTATAAACGTTACACTGTTGGGCGGGCACACGCCTTTTCCCATATAAAGAAGGCACGGACATTGATCACCGTGCTAGATCATTTGCGGTTTGGCAGTTTCAGTTCCATATTTTGGAATCCAGGTTTCCTTCAACGTTAGTCAGGAGCGTCTAAAAATATTTTGAAAGTACATATAACTTTGAAGAAGCCAACTGCCAACCAAGCTGTCTAACCCTTTACCGTCTTTCAGCCGAAGCTCTACAAAAGCAACGGCGCGTATTCCCTTGTACGCAAACTAAATCATAATGAAACCATCGCTGTCTTTTACTAACATATAGCGTAAGAAAAGGACAGCAATATACAACAATTAACGTTTAGTGTGTTTAACGGAGTCGGAGCCAATACATTTTGTAGGTACTATTATGAGATTTTAATTATCTTCATTAATTTTAGGAATACTGGAATGGAGTTTGGAAGGAAGAAGTAGATCCTAAAAGCGCTCTAAGGACCGGTTCACAGAAGAAAGTTTTGGTAAGATTATGATTATCAAAATACAAAAAAAAAAGAAGATTAAACAGTTTGACCAATATTTTGGCAAATGTTTTATGGACATGCAAGTAAAGTTTGATTACAGAAAAAAACAAATAAAAATATTTACTATGTAAAAAATATTCAAATCCTAAAATACGCTTTTACTTTTTCCAGGGCTCAATAAAAGCTAGAATTAAATCAGGTACAGAGTTCTACAAGGTGGTATCACGCATGAAGAAAATATCTCCACGATTACTTTATATTATAAATAAAAAGAAAATTTAATTAATGTGGTTGTTTCTTTTTCTCTGAAAATCCCCTAATAAATATGTACCTATTTACATAGGTACTTAAAATTTAAGATATATTTATTTGTAAGAATATGGTACCTACAATTAAGATGCTAGAAACATTTTGATCCGTAATATTCTGCCGTTCCCGCACAAATATTTGAGATAGATAAAACTCCTCAGACCCCACCTTTTTTGCTAGCATCACACCGGAGCAAAGCTGAAGGATGATTCGCTCTTTGATAACTTTACTAAAATCATGTTAGCAGGTACATGTAAGAGGAAGGAAATATAATCTTCACAGAAAAGGGAAAATAGCGTTGGTAATGAACTAAGTTTGTAAGATGGAATTTATTCTTATATGAACGAAATAATTATTAACTACAGCCGCGTGGAAAGGCCATTTGATGTTAGAGAAAATAAATAAATACCGGTGATTTACTTGATTTAATAAAAACTTTCACAGACATTAAGATGGATAAGAACTAAAAACAATTATCAAAACCAGTTGACAATAATCTACGGGATTCCTTCATTAGGTGTATCTTTGAGGAAGTTCAGAATAAGACTATTCGTCTTATATATCCAGATCTCTCTCGTTTCCTTAGGTTTGAATACTGTGTAGCATTCCATCACGCGTTTTTTAATCCAGCCATGATTTGGATGTTCTAAGTCTGCTGCCATTGTCCTCAACTCGTCCAAAATGACTCGGTCCCTCCTAATTCTTTGGATTTCCTGATATAAGTACAAGGTGGATTGGAAGTGCACGGCCATGTGATTGCCAACCTCCCTGATCCTTCGGGCATGGGCATCTCGGCGGTCCTTCGACCAGGCAGCCATCCCGCTGAGTGTTGTAGACGTCGCCATGAGTCTCTTCGGGTTGGATTGAACGAAAGCTTGCTGTTTAGCATCGGTAGTTAAGGTTTTAAAAACAGTGAAGTCTAAATGTGGTGCAGCGTTTCGAAGTATTTTTTTTTCTGGTTTCGGCGGCACCGTATTTTTCGGTAAGGGTTTTGGATTTTTCGGTAAGGGTTTTGGTTTTTTAGCCTCGATTCGAATTATTTTTTTTTCTGGTTTCGGCGGAACGGGATTTTTCGGTAAGGGTTTCGGTTTTTTAGGCTTTAATATCTCATCAGAATATTCAACCTTTCTGCGAGCATCCAATATAGGAATTCCGTCTTCGTAATCGCTTTCTTCTTCGGTTGCTTTGTCAGCCAAACCTATCACGATCGAGGAATTTGAAGAATCTTCTATTGTTAGACCTTTTACTTTTTCACTGCTTGACTCTTCTATATATTCGGCAGGTTCTTGTGATCTGTTCACAGGTAGAAATATAGTTGCGGCGAACTGCAGCGCATGTGAATACAAAAAAATATTTTATACCGTTTAAAATGTAAAAAGTAACAGTTTTAATCATCTAATGAAAGTAATTTGCAGGATGAGTATGTGTATAAGCGACGAGAAGATTAGACGTAGTTTACCTAATGCCCAGCCCAATCAGATCCTTTGGTCAACTGGAGACGTCTCTCACCAACTCCTGCAGAACCTCAAGAGCCACCTTTAACGAATATTGGCCTAAGCACGACATGTTTATCAAACATGACCTCAGTCTTCTCTAAATTCTTACATACATACATACATATCATCACGCCTGTATCCCCGAAGGGTTAGGTAGAGGTGTACCAATGTACACCCACGGTTCGCCGATATGTTTAGGTCCCATGTAATAGGGGGAGCCTATTGCCACTAACCGGACATAAATCCAAACTCCGACCTGCTACTTAGAATTTCATAGAAAAACCCAATAACACCTTGGTCGACCTGGGAATCGAACCAAAGACCTCTAGCGTAGCAGTCGCGCTTAGTGCCACTAGGCCAACGCGGCAGTCCTTAATTCTTCTTTCGCCAAAAAAGGACCCTAGGACCTAAGTAATCAAGTCTCCCAAATGATCCCTAATTATCAAATCTATACGAAAGAAGGTCACTTACAAATATTTTAAATAAGAGTTTATTCATGGTACACTACGTACGTTTCACATTTTCAATCAGAATATCATTCATGCATGTTAATGGAAAAAGTTAATTAAATTAAACTTAATTATGAGATAAACAGATTAAGAAGGAACAGCGAACGTGAAATTGATTTATAGAATGACCCAGTACTTAATTTGAATCTTGAAATAATGTAGGTATGCTATAGTCCAGCCACTAACAGAATGCGTTTCTGACAGGTGGTGGACAACTAAAGATATAATTTATGTGGCGAAGAATTTACTAAACAAAATTAAGTAACACTTATTTGTCCTAACAAGCAATAAGCAACAAAAATAAGTCTTATATGGTTTTCTTATGGATCCGACTATCATTAACATGGAAAAAATTAAAATCGGACCACACGGGAAGCACCACATAAGAAAATACAGTCGAATTGAGTACCTCTAAAAATTATAATATCAGTAAAACTATAGATTATGCAAGGTTAAAATGAATAATATGAAACAGTTTTTTTTTAATTTCCATACAAATCATGATCAGCTGGGGCCCGATGGCCCGATGCCGCTACTTTGGCTCAGTGAGTGGCGGGTTAATAAACGTTCCAGTGTTGTACTTGTCATTGTGCCTAATTTTCGTATTCACATGTGTCAAAAAGGCATTCTCTCAGTGGGCGGACTTTAAGCGTTCGTGCACATGACGCCGCTGCCGCATGCTATGTTTTGTTTTTATTGCTGAAAATGGCTTCAGAAAAAAAAACATGTTTATATTATTTATTTATTTATTCACTAATATACGCCTTTGCAGTGTACAAAATATTTTCTTTTATTTTTTTTGTTTTGTTTTATCAGAATATCTAAAAACGGCTGAATCGGTTTTGTCGTGACTTTCACTCGCCAATAGCTATCCTAATGTTATAAGGAATAACTTAGGCTAATATTTTATAATGTTTATTTATTTTAAAAGGGGACTAGGTACTATTTCGGGTGTATGTAATGTCTGATTTAAATAACACCATCGTTAGGGTTATCCTTAAGAATATTGATAACGTTTTGATTCGGATGCTTGCCTTTCCAGAAAGACGCACGTACTGCCTGCTCTCTCTTCGCTTGATTGTAACATCCCAAAACCGTATCTTTTAAAGATTTGTGATCTGGCCTTTCTAGAGTTCTAATAATTGTTCTCATTTGATCCATCACTGCTCTAGTTCTTCTGATTCTATCGACTTCACCGTACAGATATAAAGTAGTCCAATAATTAGTTTTCATAGTCTCCAATATTTCTTGGCGCATCCTCTCATTTGAAGCTATTGATCTCTTCTTGTTATTGTCCGAATTAAATTTTATTTGAATTTCCTGTTCTGATATCGTCTTTTTTCGTTTCCTAGTCGGCAGCCATCTTAGAATATTTTGCCTCTCTAAGATTTGTGTTTTGTTATCAGGGTTTAAGAAGGGGTGGAATAGTTTGCTGGTGTTGTCACACTCACAGACGTGTGTCATGTTTATGTCACTGAGTTCATCGACCACAATTGTGGCATCGCTCTTGTCGAGTAGAATCCTTTTCTCAATTAGGCCGGTAAGTTCAGCTATTTTATCCTGTGGCTCGATTGTTGTGTATTCTAACGCTTTTACTTGGAGGCTTACCTAAAAAGCAAAGAAGTCAATTGAAATAAGTATACTAATTTAGTAGTAAAATGGGATAAGTACTCATTTAGTTGAGTATGGTTAGTAAAATATTTAGGGATGTGGTGAGTACACTGTATAAATAAAAGAAAAGATATAAGTATTAGGTAGGTAGCCTAAAAGATAAAAAAAAACTGGGCAGAATAAAAAGCTATACTTTGAATATATATTCCATATTAATTATGTGAGAAACTTACATATAAAATAAAAAATATTTTCAGCAACGATTTTACTATCATTGTAGTTTTCGTTTCGTTTTCATACATTTTATGCATGATTAATAGATTTTAACTACAGTCATTTCCATTTTGTACCATAAAATGCAACAGAGGTATTTTTAGATTAAATATAACGACATAGTAAACGTGACTAGAATGCTGAGGCCTGAGATATTGCCTGTGGAAGGCTAAACTAGTATCTTTTACTAGACGTAACAGTAAATAAACTTAAATCTTTATTAATTTTTTATATGCGACGACTTCAAAAGTCTATTTATCGTCAATAGGGTAGGTAAACTATGACAATTTTGTCCCATGTAAATTTTATTGATCTGGTTTTTTTTCAAGCTGTTCAAGCGGTCAGATTGCTTGAAGCAGTCGACACCAATTGCCAAGTGCTACAGGCAGGCCATGTATGATCGGCCAAAGAGGTTCCATGTACTGGAATTCTATGGCTTGCATGTGCAATAAGGGTATATTCTACTTTAGGTGATATCATCCAGGTCAACAAAGTAGATTTTTGTATCTCATCATTTCACCTCAGACACAATTCCCCCAGGTGAAATGAGTTGACGAAACAAGTGTAATTTTTTCACCTTGGAACTAGTCGCATTTCTTCGCCTTTGCAATAGCAAAGGCGAAGAAATGCGACTTTTTATTATTTAAGTCAACTTTTATCACCCGCATACGAAAAGCCAAAAAGTTAACTACCTAGATTCAAATAAGGCCTCGATTCAGCTATTTTAAATGCATGTAAGTGCCCGGTGTGTGTATTTGTCATGGTGCCTAATTTTCGTATTCAGATACGCCTACAATAAAATCTCATTGAACTCTCGAAGGGAGTGACCAATTAATGATCGTAATGTCATTATGATTGGTTAGCAGAATGCCAATATCGTAAAAATGACCAAATGAAGCAGGTCATTCAGTCAATTCAAGCAACTCATATATAGCTGAATTGAGGTCCTCGTGGACTAGGTGGAATATACCGCTTTTAGACTAACTTAGAACACCGTATGTTTCTTGGATAAATGTAGAACAATTTTAATAAATATCATAACATATTTCAATCGTTATTGAATGTCAATAACAAAATGCAATTTAGTTTGTTACAATAAATGTCAATCATTGATAAACCCAGATATGGTGTAGCTAAAGCGATTTGCTTTTTATATTCACAAACCATGGAATATATGAATTTATTGTTATTTTTAAGTTTAGTTTTTAATTTGTGTTTATTAGAGGTTTTTATAAATTTTCTTTACAATTTTTTATCTTTACAAAGCATTTTTTTCATCATAATAAATTAAACTACACACTTTGTTTATATTTTATAATCTTCCTTATAAAGCCGCTCTTTATACGATTTTTTTTGTGCACAATTCTGGATAAATAATTAAATAGTTATGTAATCATTTTTTTCAGGCAAAACCAATGCGGTACACAGTGTCACCAGAATTCAGATTCATAAACTACCCACAATTGTCAATAGATATGCCTAAAGTTATCAAACCAGTGCGAACCTCGAGAAAGCCTGAACGGAGGAAATTATGAAGATCTAATGCAAACCCTACTGTGGAGAGAATAAAGTTCATTATGTATTAACATGTTTGTCTATTATAATTTCAAATTAATAAAACGTGTTTGAGCGAATTAAATAAATAAAATAAAAATGCCTATTTCTATTCATTGAAATAAAACTACGTTTTACGGATCATATAAAGGTTTATTTTAGATTTTAGGTCCTGACGTTTCAACACCTTTGCAGGCATCAAGGCAAGAAAGACTCGGAAATTAAATATATCTTCTTCTATTTAAAAACTTAATTTAAAAGAGAGTTATGACTTCTATAACATGGTCACATTAACTAGACGCTTGGCCTTGGTGACGTCATTTTCATGATGTCATCAAAACGTAAAAATAATATAACAGCAACAGAAATCTATCCAAATTATCGCCGCGCCTATTGGGAACAAATATGCTGACCATACTGACACCTGCCGGGCGAGCTAAGGGAATGCGGGGGAAATCAGGCGGGGCCTCGCATTCCAGAGATGCGTCTAGTTATTGTGACTGTGTTATAAAATATTTTACATTTTAATAACGCGAAAATTGATTTATGCATGTTTAAAAAATATTTTTTAATAATATCTCATTACCAGTACATAGATATTTACCTTTCAACCCCATTCCTCAATTTTGGCATTAGCAAAATCTTCTAGCTTTATTTTCTTGATACTAGGAGGTAGACTATCTCCATACCTTTCAAGCACAGGGTTATAGGTCCACGGTAAGACATGTGTGATCCCGTTACTGTCGTATATAACTGTGTTTCCATCACTACAGCTCCCCGGTTTGCTTGACTTTTCATTCAACAGTTTATGAAATAATTCTTCAAAGGATGGGAATATTACATCTGTTGGCTTGTTTTTTGTGTCAACTGAAATAAATATATTTTATAATAGTTATTAAGAGATTTCAATTGAGTAAGAATGACTTAATAAAACTGACAAAAGTCTAACAAATTATAAGATTAGCATTTTAATTCCAAAAACGTCTAGGCCACATATTTTTGGGTACCTTAACCATTTCCATGTAAGTCACATGAACATTTCCATTATTTAACTATTGTGTCTACTAGAGGGACAGATATATTTTAATAAAAAGTTTTGATTATATAAGAATATTTCAACTGCCCTAGAAGGAGATGAAAAGATTGTGTGACAAAGTTAAGTAGTATTCAAAAGTATGGCCAACAATGGATCAAGACTGTAGCAATTGGAAGAAAGCCCTGCATATTATTATTTTTAGGAGCCTGAAATGTCCCACTGCTGCAAAGGCCAAGCTAAAATTACCGATGTCAAACAAATAGCTGCTATGTTGAAGTGGAAATGGGCTGGGCATGTGTGTCATATCCAAATACATCAATGGGCTAAAATTAGCCCCTAATGGTTCCCTGCATACATATAAAAATAAATATATATATAAGTGGTAGGCGTACCATAGTGTTGAAATGCATTTAACTGTTCCCTGGAGTAATGGGAGAAACGGCAAATGCTTCCAAACTGACAGTCACCGTTAGCAAACCTTGAACACGGCTTCTTCTTGCTCTCCTCAGCTAATATTGTTTCAGGATCTGAAAGGAAATTTTATATGTACTGCATTCACAATGTGTTTTAGGAAAAACAACTGTACTGCTCAAACATAAGGTTGAGTTTGAACTATATATTTATATGTTTTATGACCTTTTTCAACAGTACTAGTAGTACTAGTCAGTCTGAAATAAAGTTTATGTTATTTGTTTAAGTAATTATGTAAATTGGCTTAATCATTGAAAACAATACCTTCGCCAACAAATTATTGTGCAGTTTGGTGATATTGTGTGTTGTTTTTTCAATAACGTTTGCTTGACAAATAAATAAATAACAAAGCTTATGAAGCCACACAGAAAGTTTGCTTGTATGTATATGATTTTTAAATGTATCATTATATGATCGAAAGATAACTACCTAACCTAGGCGAAAGAAAAGCATAGTAAAATAAAAACACAGGTAAATCCTAAATTATTGCGTATTTACCTTTAAATTGTTGGTAATGTTCTTGAACTATCTTTTGGTGAACCATTCCCATGTTATGCGTTTTAACTATAGCTGGTGCAGCTACCATTGTCTTGTCGCAATAATCACAATGGTATCTTTTACCCATTTTATCACTATTTTGTTTTATAAAAAGTTATATCGCACAAACTTTACTTGTTGTGACAGGGAGCTTTGAGGTTACAAATGTTACAATATCACTATATTGTAGCATTACACCTCCTTACGAGAAAGCAATATTATCGACCTAAGTGTGTAAGGGAAATAGAGAATTGAAATGCTAAAGAAAACTACCTACATGAAATAAAAATTAGTTTGACATTGAACTGTCAATTTGACAGTGTAAATTTCTAACTTTTTTTCTGCGGTTTGATATCTACAAAATCTTATTTAAATAATAATAATAATAATAATAATAATAATATTCCTGGACATCTCACACACGGTTGTCTGATCCCAAGCTAAGCAGAGCTTGTGTTATGGTAACCAGACAACTGATAAACATACTTATATATTTCTAAATACATACATATTATAGATTAATTACACCCAGACACCGAACAAATGATCGTGCTCATCACACAAACATTTGTCCCGGGTGGGAATCGAACCCACGACCTCCGGTATAGCAGTCAGGGTCTCTAACCACTAGACCAACAGACCCGTCAAATCCATCCAACATCATTATAATTATGCCGAAAAAGCTTGGTTTTTAAATTATGTGAAGACATTACACACTAATGAATTATGTGAAATATGTAAAGACTAGAAAGAAGTTTATTTATAAAAGTTATTTTTATGGTTTGTACAGGTTTTAGAACGACGCTAGTTTGTGCTTTCGGTATATTTTGAATAATCTTCCAAAATTAAAACAATAGAATTATTTTGTATTCTTTAATTTTATTTACTAAATATCTGGAAAAGGCAGTTCCCATATGTCCCGTCGTAGTCTTCTAACATCGTATGGCCCATAACTGTCAGTAAACTGTCGCTGAGGATAATAATTACCCGCGAACACGTTATCACTGAACTGTCGCTTAGACAGACTAGGCTGATTAGAAGCCTCAACGAGTTTTTGAAAAACATCAAAATTGTGTGGCGGCAAAACTTGCGTTGGCGGTACCTGTGTAGTTCTTTTCATAGCTGGTGTATATGAATAGGTATTAGCTCCGTAATCATTGTAGTCGTCAATCATTTTGGATTCTGTCTCGTATACATGAGGTGCACTACTGTGAGTACTGCGCTGTCTGGGGTAAACCTCTCTTTCTGGATTGTAGTGGCCCCTATTATTCATCCAGTTGCGAGTTGGTAATCTCTCCATGATTGGTGATGCTGTTTGGACTGTATACAAAGTAGGAGTGTACACAATACCGTTTCTTGTTAACGTAGGACGAAACCGAGGAACCATGATCTCGCTCAAACTTCTCATTGAAACGGCATCTATGAAAGAGAAAGTGGATAATACACATTTATGTAGGTACTTATACTTACGCAAATAAATTAGGTAGAAATACCGCAAATAATCGTAAAATATTTGATCGATATAACTAATAACAGTTTGGGACAGTGGTGGTGCACGTTTAAAGTACATAACGTACTTTCGAAATTGCAAAGTTCCGGTCTTAGAAAATGAGTCTTCCGGTACTTGGTTCTAGAAACCAAGAGAATTTTGCTATACTCAGAAAATTTAACAGTCATTAATTATTTAGAAATTAATTATTAGAATTGTAGATATAATGAATTGAAGACTAAATGTAAGAGTAGAGTAATTATTACCTAGCATACTGCCATCGTCACGAGGCCCATAACGCCTCATATTCATCGGTCTCTTTTCCTTTCTCCTTGGCTCCGGTGTATCCATCCTGCTTTTAACGCTAGTGATCTTTCTATCTCCGTAATCTTCGCCACTTAAGTCTCCTTCATCAGACTCAAACTCTTTATGATGATGAAAATGTTCTCCACTTCTCCAATCATTTTCTTCTTCTTCGTGTAAACCTATGTCTCCTTCTTCAGTAGTATGCGCTTGAGTTATATGTTCGTATACCAATTCTATCGCTTCTTGTTGTTTAGCATAATCATTTTCATTAGCTATACCATCGTTTGGTTCTATTTCTTTGTGTTTAATTTCAAAACTTGTTTTTTGTACAGACTCATCGGAACCACTTAGTACGTCGTCGAAAAATTGTTCGAATTTGGGAACTGTTGAGTTTGAATCCTCGATTCCTCCACTACGATTTTCTTCATCTTGTATATTATCGTAATTTATGGGTTTTTCAGTTTTCTCAATACTGTCATCTTTGGGAACAACTTGTATTGATTCTGAATCATTTTCGATGTGATCGTCTGTAATATTTTCAGTGCTGTCGGCTCTTTCATCTGATTTAGAATCAAATTGTTCCTGAAAATTTCCAAATATATTTTAAAAACTATCAAGGTTCTACTTATAGCAATAAGGGTTTGTTAAGCGGGTTATGTTGGGCTCTTCATACTACATTGTTATTTAAATCATCATTTCTACTTCGACACTATCAATACTTTTTTTCATCGTTCTTTTATTATCATTTTAATTAATTTAAATTAAGTTTTTTATAGCTTCTTATTCTCTTGTTATAATCCAAATCGGAATCCACAGACCAACTGTTTAATGTAGTTTTGTGGACCATACAATAAAATACGATTATAATATGATATTATGTTGTAATAATAAATAAATAAATAATAACAATAGGGTCAAATTACAAAGAACATTTGAAACCACGAATCTAAAACTATGACTCATTTTAAAATTACCTTTTCAGCGAAAGCCGTAAAGAAAAGTATGAACATAAACAAAACAGCATGAAACTTTTTCATCTTATCATAATAATGTACTAACACATTGGTACAACTTATTGAACTAAATGTAAGTACAGAGAATGAGCTGATTATTCACGAACTGTGAAATCGATTTGCAAAGTATGTATTTTTACGAGAACCGTATTCAATCAGACTGCTATTCACACTTACTTACTATTTTAATGGTGATTAATTTTCACGCTTTTTACTGTCGAACATGGACTGGCAAACAGTCTTCAACATCTGCTGAATGTAGACGCAGACACTGGCCACTCCACTCAATTTATATTTCAAGTTCCAACAATTGCAACCTTAGAGCCAACCATTTAATTAAATACTTTAACACACAAAGTGCTTCCAAAGCTCAAAAGCACAATATTTTTATTTTAAGCAATTAAGGCAAAGAACCCGTATCATTAAGAACAATGGAAATGTTCTAATGAAGGCACTTTACATGGCAATAACTTTTTTCACACAGCGACTTGATACATGCCATAAAAAATTGCAGAGCTCGAAAAACTTCAACGACATAGTATCCAAATTGCAGGTGCTGTTTTTGTCAGAGGTGGTTCCATATAGATTTCATTGACACGGTTCTGAATTACACGCTATGTGTAATTAAGGTTATCAGTAAGCTGTAGTAAGTAGCAGTGGTCTATCTGTGATCTAAATCGGCGGGCAAAGGTAGTGACGGTTGCTCTAGTGGCTCCAGCCTGGTGTATGACCAGAGAAATGTAGCTTGAGTGGGTGAGAAAAACGAAAAACACCGACCGAGTGTTGTGACTTGCAAGGCTTTATCCAGCAGTAGATTGGTATAACTCTGCAAAAATAAAATCTAAATCTATTATATTTAACATCTACATAAATATTAGGTAAGTATGAAAAAAGAACGGTTAGAGTGATTTAGGGAGGTCCTTGTCTAAAATTCATAACTTTGTCCATATAAAAATAATTCGAATAAAGAAATTGCTAACACACCTCTTTGAAGAATGACAAAGTAACTGCTCCTTTTTGTAGAAGAATAATACTGACAGCTAATTGTAAAAAGAAGTCGATACAAACGGGAGACAATCAGAGGAAAACGAGTGAACGAGACTTTGTATATTTTATTGTCAATGCGTTTTTTTTAGTTAAAAGATATGGTATGTATTTATTTTAAGTTTTCTAAACTTACTCCACTGATCTTGAATATTTGCTAGCACCAAACATTGACGATCGGGATTTTTTTTTAGTTTAGCGTGATATTTTTTTGTAGCTAGTTGATTAACAGTGAAATGGTGTTGAATTAGTAGTTTTAAGGTTAAATCTTGGAAGCTGGATAGTTTTTGATTATCTTGGAGTCTGGTTTGACGAAGTTAGTGTTGGTTTGACGGCTTTGTGAACAGCTGACGGCTTCATCTGTCGTGTCGATTACTGCTACATCGGGAAGAACAATTAATATCTACAACATTTGTTGATTATCCCTCAAAATCTGGTTCGATCAGTTCTGAGGGTTCAATCATTGAGGTTTATTTAAATTCAGCAACCTTTCCAAGTTCGTTTTAACTGACGTAGACACCTTTAGATTTTCTTTGGTCATTTGGCCTGATGTGCTAGAGATTACTAACCTGTTCTTTTGGATTTAATACTTGCAAGGTGTATGTTTCTTTCAACTGCCATTTTGTATTTGCTAAGTTAGTGTTTATTTTTGAATAAGACTCTTTCTTAGTTGTCTCTTTTCATTAATTTGTGAAGGCGATCGATCACCAATCTGTTACCGACTTGCTATTATTGGCGACCTTAGTTTGTGACTGTATAAGAAGACGCCGCAGATCAGCTTTGAAAGTTTCATGAGAAGTTATTCAATATAGCTATAAATTCCAATGCAACTGGTACAACCCCTACAGTCCACTTTTAACTAAGCTTGAAGTTATTCTACAAATTCCAAAACACTTAATTTATCACGATGTCAATGAATATATAAAATCTGAGTTATTTGGATGTCTGGTACATAACAGGTGAATTATGAATGGACTAGATAATTTGGGACGTATGTTTTTTTTTGTTTGGGAGTTTTTTATTTTAATTTTTTAATCAATAGGCGAGCGTCGTAAGAAGGGCCAGTCGAAACTTTAGGAATCTAGCAACCAGCCAGGCCGATGAAGATGCATACGACTATCTCAAATTCAGGACAAACGTCAAATTTACCAGGTAATATCCTTATTTACTTATCTATTGGAATCATCTAGGTTCACCAGGCAAAAGAAACTTCTTTAAGAAGAGACTTTTTTTCAACCATAACTATCCATACATAGAGGGCCTTTTTTAATTATGATCTTCTGCTATTTGTAATAATATAATTTTCAGTCCTTACCTGGATACATATTTGGCAGGGATAAAAGAAATGTTTTGATCACACTTACATTACCGATCCACCTTTGTAAAAGAACCAAACTTATGACCATTCATCCTTATTGAGATCATTTACAGTCTGGACTCTTAAAAATAAGTTTTTGATGATTTTATCCATTTTATATATAAGTGAAATTGTTTTCTCATGTTTAGTAAGTTTCTTGAATGTTTTAGCGCGTTCGGGTCTGTGGCCCATTTGGTAAAGGGTGCCTTGGGCGGCGGTATTCTCAGTGGACATGTGGGCTACATGAAAGCTGGTGTCTTAGTCTCCGTCCCACTCAACGTGATTTTTGGTCTCTACATGGCGTATTGTCTATATGTAAGTCCATCCATTTTTAAGTTTGAAAGTTGATGCTGTTATAAATACGGTGTCATTCTTCAAAGTTAATCCCGTAATTTTTTGAAATACCTTTTTTTCATGCGCAGCTTGCATGGTTAATTTTTATTTCGCCATTTTTGTACTGACTACTGTTGATTATTGAATTTGTCTATTTCAGCTACTTGTGAACTCAGCTCAAATACTTTACAGACGGACGAAAATACCAAGTATGTCATATTCAGATGTAGGCGAGGCAGCATTTATGACCTGTAGATTTCCAAAAATCGTCAGACTGGCTACACCTTTTAGGTGACATTCCTAATTAATTAATTGTCCATAACGTTCAGCTTATCAGACCCTTGTCTTATTGACCAGAAAATAAGGACCTCTTTAGTAACATCACCTTAAGGATGACTTATTTTTATGTCCATATTTTTATATAATAAAAATGTATGGTGTTGTGGTGTCTGGTATGTGCTAGTTAATGTTCTTAGCTCTAGTTCTGGGAGCACCGTTCATCCACTATACGTACTTACCTGACACTACAATTTGATCACCAAATATTTGCAGCTTTAAATTACATTATCTAATTTGTCCAGTTATTCTTCATGCAAATAACTGATTCTTCATCTAATAATACGTAACATTCTTCTTTTACGCAGATATACTATAGACGCTATTATATGCTTGGATCTGTTTGGTTCGTGTTGCTGTTATCAGATAATTATAGCAAAACAACTGAAACAGCTCGTCGAAGATACCCATGAGACTTCTTTTGAAGGCAGTCACGAAGGTCAGATACCTATACTACATGTATTATACCCACATTGGCGCTAATTCCCTCACAAGCAAACCACATCTTTGGCAGTCGTTTAGTCAATTCTGAAAACCAGCCTTACTTTGGGATGCTGTGGTTCCCAGTAAAATATGTTGTGGAGGTCAGATAGGCAGTCGCTCCATTTGAAATACGGTGTTCAGCTGAATCTGGCAAGACTGGAAGCCAACCCCAACATAGTTAGGAAAAGGTTAAGCAGATGTAATGTCCTATACAGTTTTAAAATTTGATTATTTTATTTCCAGGGTATCCCGGGCTAAGGACGTACATGGCGATTATGATCCCTTTCATTGTGGCCATTTGTTTGATACGACATTTGAAATATTTGGCCCCATTCTCCATAGTGGCAAATATTGTCATAAGTTTGTATATCTTTTTTCTTTTTTAAAGCAGTATTTAAGTGTATCGCTTTTTGTGATGCTGCCTAATTTTTATATAATAATAAAGTAATTGATTTAATGCTGTGCGTATCCCCTTACAATTTATGGACAAAGCAGCGCTATTAACTTTAGTTGTATGTCTGAAACGTTAGACTGGCCTGTTAATCTAGTGGTTGGTGACTCTGACTGTATTCTGGAGGTTGCGGGGTCGATTCATGCCCAGGACATAGCATTGTGCGATGAGCATGATCATTTTTTCTATGTTTGCGTGTAAAAGAA
The DNA here is from genome assembly GCA_905146925.1 of Autographa gamma. Classification (NCBI taxonomy): domain Eukaryota; kingdom Metazoa; phylum Arthropoda; class Insecta; order Lepidoptera; family Noctuidae; genus Autographa; species Autographa gamma. The sequence goes on from LR989875.1 coordinate 3,475,195, forward strand.
ATATAAGCATGTTTATCAGTTAACCATAGGACAAGCTCTGCTTAGTTTAGGATAAGATGACCTTGAGTGGTGTCCCAGGATATTGTTATTATAACTATCTTTTTCTATAATTTAGTATTCTGTATCGGTCTGGCGGTGTACTATGCCTTCGCAATAAACCCTGAGTTCGCAAACATGACACTTGCAACGACACCGTATAACACGTTTGAGATGATTGGGATGTCGGTGTTCAGTATGTCTTGCGCAGGAGTCGTTATTGCTATTGAAAACAACATGAGGGAGCCCCACAGGTTCCCTGAGACTCTGTTCGTCGGTAAGCATTTTTAAATCAGTCATAAAATTAGTTTAAACGTTACTATTTTGAAATAAAAGTACTTTTTACGGATTTTGTAGCGGTTTATATTTAGATTTTAGGTCCCAAAGTTTCGACACCTTTGCAGGTTTCATGGTCAAGGGCAGACTGATACCTGCAAAGGTGTAGTTAGTTTTAGTAGTAGTTTTATTTCAATGTCTAACATTCGCCTAAGCCTAAGGAACCAATACGTTACTGTTTGATAGTTATTTAATTCAGACGTTGTTAAATTACTTAAAATTTAAGTAGGTTTTTGTCTTTCAACCCTACTTGATACAAATAGTGTCATGGGTATATAGTTTATGATTAACTGTTAGGTTAAATTATTATTAAAATGATTGTGTTTTTTGTTCAGGAATGGGATTGATTATCATTTGCACATTTCTCGTTTCGTTCTTCGGCTATGCGGCATTCTTGGAGAAAAGCGAGTCTCCCATCACCATCAACTTCCCCATGAGTATGTAAGTAGCAGTTTATACCTTCCTCCTTCCTCATGCCTGTTACTCTAGCGGTTAGTGACCTGGAAGTCGTGGATTCGATTCCCAGACAACTATTTGTGCCGTAAACGTGAATTAATCTTGATATTAAGTGAAAAAATAAATTATTCTTATTCTTAAGACTCAAAAGCTGATCCAAATATTTAGCTGTAAAGTATCCTTCTGGAAATAGTGTTGAAAAAGTCCTTGGCGGAAAACTTACTGAATGTGACATTTCAGATGGCCAAAAATCCTGAAAGGAGCCATAGCCCTGATGATCTACGTGACGCACGCTCTGAATTTCTGGGTGCCTTTCAATCTGTGCTTCTACTACCTCAAGCAAAGGCACCCTGAGGAGAAGAGGCCCTTTTGGGAGAGGGTCTACCGAGCGATATTCGTAATTGTTATTGGAGTCATTGCGATCGTATTCCCGAACATTAATGCCATCATGGGATTTGTAAGTAATTCAAGCTTTGTAGTCATTGTTCAATCCTCAGAATATAATAACAATACCATATTTAAAAAAACATATTATTTATTATTTATTTATTATTTAAAGCCTGAACTGTCCCACTGCAGGGCAAAGGCCTCCCTTTCCTCCTTCCACAAGTCTCTATTGTTTGCTAATTGTTGCCAGTCCTTCCCGTATGCGTCCAGTTCATCCCTCCATCTCCGCCTGGGTCTTCCACGCGGCCTTCGTCTATTAGGAACCCAAAACATACTTAAAAAAAAAAAAACATTTTGTACATCACTAATAATAGGTCTTACTGAACTTTTCTAAGACAATATTTTTAAAATCATTGAATAAACTCTGCCTATATTGTCCTTCTACCGGCTTTTCCGGAAGCAAATTGCGACACACTTGCTTGATTATCAATATTTTCTGAGCGATTTACAAGGAATGTACAAATTTCAGCTGGGAACCTTCTGTCTGTCAAACATGGCCTTCATTTGGCCAGTCCTCATCAACCTCTTGGTCATCTGGGACAGGCCTGGCCTGGGGCCTATGAAGTGGAAACTCTGGAGAGCGTTGTTGCTCATAGGGATTGGGATCTTCGTGTTTGTCTGCGGCAGTCTCGTCAACTCCATGGAATTGGTCACCGTGTTCATTGATACGAACCTTAGTTAAAAGATTTTGCTGTTTATTATTAGCTAAACAATCGTCAGCTTCTTGGGTCTGCTAACCGCGGATAACGAGGTACGACTGAACACAAACTATATTACTATAATTATATTATTACTCTGAGAAGCGGAGTAAATTAGTACACTAAACAGGCAAAATTTCGAAATTCTCTATAACATTTTGGTGTATATTTTATTGTTTGCATTTCTTTTTCTGCAGGCATTTTAATAGACTCGTTAAAACTCGTTTGAAAAATTGATTGATGATTTGTTATACATTTATTGTTTTTGATATGCTGATAAATAATTTTAAATTTATTATACTGTTTAAATAAATTATTTATATCAATGATTTTTGTTTTGTATTTTAACCTGGAGGAAAAGTTTTACAACTTTTGTTATTCAATAGAGATGTAACATACATACATATAATCACGCCTATTTCCCTTGTAGGGGCAGGCAGAGACCACTTCTTTCCTCTTGTTACGATCCTTATACACTTGTAACGCCTATTAAGTTTTCAAAACTGAGTTGACATCTTTATAGATGGATTATTTGTAACCTTTTTAGCACTTGCAACTTCTTTTAGTACAGTCAATATGCAACGAAAAGAGGCTTGCCCTTCGAAAAATGACCAACCGACATTTGACCTTATAAATCGTTAGGGGGACGTGTCAGGAGCCTACTGTAAAATTATGAAATCATACCATTACCATTCTTCTAAGATCTTTTCAACAAAACTGTACCGTGGCTGGCCAACTGGCCATCTGGCCGCTAGCAAATGAGCCAGTGAGCCCAGTGTAAATTTCTTTTTGCACTACATAAGCCGGCGTAGCACGATTTTTGTCTAATTTCTGGTATTGTTATATTTCGGTAAGTCTTTTATGGTACCAGAGTTTTTCATTAATAAAATTAGTACAGCGTAAGAAGAATCTTTAGTTTTGGAAAAAAGGAATGAAGGATAGAACTTTTACTTATAAAACCACTTAGGTACAGAAAGCAGGAAAGCTAAGATTGAAAAAAAAATAACCTCTTCCCACTGGTTTGTGTCTTGTGCCTCCAGGCAGAAAATTATATAGTCAGGCGGGGAGACCTTGTACCCAGGGGAGGTAGAATACCTATTTTGTTTTATTGTTTTACCGCAAACTTTAGAGTTGGAAGAAAAATAATCCTTAAAAAAATAAAATACTTATATTCATAAGCTTGCTATCAATCCTTTAGCGTTTGAGTACGTGCCGGCAATAAATAACAATACTCCAACGATGAGGACGACGACGTTCTTCCAGAGCCGCCATTTGTATCTCCCCAGGCCGGGAGACTCCCAGACGACGAGCAGCTCTATGATCGCCGGGAAAATGAAGCCCATATTGGATAAACAGAAGGCGCCCAGCTGAAATGGTAAAATGAAAATGAATAAATACGGACAGCATCACATACATTGCTCTGAACCCCAAAGTAAGTAGCTGTAAAGCACGTGATATGGAATTCAGTCTTCTTCACTCAAAGTCAAAAATCCAACTTTCAAATTCTCTCCGACCAAAAAGATGCAACGGATGGCTCGGTCGCCGGCCTCCATCACGTCCTGGAGAGTGCAGGTAATAGTGCAGGACGGGCAGGACAAAAGGTGTGCCATGTCCTGCAATGGGGCACCACACTCACATGCGACTTAGCGTTGGGTCTACGTTGCCCCACTTGCAAAGGTTTGCAAGTGACGCAGAACCTAGACTGACTTATGTCTTCACCACAATGATCCATACTCAAATTCTATGAAATTCAGTGACAACAAAGATACCACAATCGAAACCGGGACCTCTGAGCTGGCGACACCTTGAAAACCGGTGCGAAGGCCACTCGACCACGGAGGTTGTCAAATTTATTTATTTACATTGAAGCTTGCAAAATCCAAATCGCTGTGCAATAATTCACACACAAGAAAGGAGCTAATAATTATGAAATTCAAATCTTAAGGCGCTGCCCCGAGCAAATGACTTTGAGCGTTTGACCTCTAAACCCCCCTCTTTGCCCCTCTACATATACATCGCTACTTTCTACGAAAATACAACGCCATCTGTTGAAATAGCGACGTATTAAGTAGTAAAAACAGTAGACTTATGAATTTATAGACAAAAATATAATCAATCATGTCCGCAAGATTAAAAAAAAGATGAGAGAAATATATTTTATTTGCATCTAAAATTATAACTCAAGTAATTGAAGACTTCTAAGTGAATCATTTAATGATGTAAAGTTATTTAGTCAGAAAGGTATTGAATGTCTATTTACAAAAATTTATTTTCAACCAACTTCGAAAATAGGAGGATATTCTCAATGCGGATGTTTTTTTTTTATGTTTGTTACTCGATTTCTCAAAGACGGCTGGACCGATTTCAAAAATTATTTTTTTAACCATTTATTCAGTGACATGGTTTTAAATGATGAAATTACGATATTTTTGGTGCTAATTTTCAAAATCAGTCGATTTAGTTAGGTTTGTTTATCTCAAAAATATCAATCCACGTATAAAGAGCAAAGGAGGGCGGCGAGACTTTTGAAAATTCGATTCTTGAAGAAAGTATTGCTGTCTCTCTACGGCTTAATTTATGAATGTGTGCGTAAGTTGACAGTGTGTGAGTGTCAAAGCGCGCTCGCATGGAGTAGTACTTACTCTCTTAAAAGAAATACTCTACGCACATAATGAAGGACAATGGCGAAATAATTGTTCATATAATTCTTATGCGTATACAAACGTCTTAAGTACAGATTTACATGAAATATAGCGTCTAAGTCCATGAAAAAAATACATTACATTGGAAAAACAATTGATTGAATTGTACTTTGAGTGTTGCCATATGAACGTTAAATCTAAATTAAGTCATACGAATATCTTTGGCTAGTAAACTATGTATAAAAGCTTGCTTTTAGAATATATTGAATATTTATGAACATGAATAGTCTAGGGACATTATTATTTCTTCCCAACATCACCGAAATTAATAAATGACATCAAAATACTATTATGAAAACTTCAATCTAGCATGGCAGCAACAACGGATACAATCAATGTGAAATTTTGCGTCATGCCAGTGACATTGTCTTGCACGTCACTTTGTTTGTGCGCACCAAAATCTTTGTTTGCGCATTTGTTATTTCTATTATTTTGCTTTTTGACCTGGACTGCTAATAGACTTTCGAGATTTTCCTCTGTGCCTTGTGCTAACCAAAGGACTCCAATGACCCACCACTTACGACGAAATTTTGCTGTGAAGTTTTGACTCCGATTTTAAATTAAATTAGATTTTATTACGTGAAAAAAAAACGATTTATTTTTCACGATGTGAACCGCACCTGCTGGTTTCCTGGATAATATCGCGATAAGGAAGGATGAAAAATAAATGTATTTGAATTAATGCTGTTTCTTTTTTCATGCATGCTTTTGATCATCTATTTTATAGACTATTTTTGTGCACTAAACAATATAACAAGCAAGCCTATAAGAAAACATTAACATATTCTGTCAGGATTATTAAAAAAAACTCTGATTATAATTCTTTACAAGTATTATCCAAGTTATACCAGGGAAAACCTAGATAATTATATCTCTAGAAATAAGTATAAAATAACCGCATTAAATCTTTTGAATAGTATATTTCACAAGGTTTACTTTTTCAGAATCAAAGACTTTTTCAACATATTTCCTATGAATTTCTGTCATATAAATGCAAGGTCGGGCAAAAGTAATTAATTGTTTACGAGAGCCCATTAATTTCACTCATAAATAACTGAATTTAATAAAAACAAAGAACGATTCTATCAATTGTATTTCCAATTTTATATATTTTTTTTCATAGACTTAGACGCTATTTAAATAAAACTTCAAAAAAGTAACATATTATTTCATGTAAAGTAATTAAGACATTTGTAGACGCATAAGAATTATTTCGACCTTTTGATAGTTGGACATATTTAAACAAATATAAATATGTGATGAAATAAAACTACTAATTATAAACCGCGAAAAAATCCGTAAAAAGTAGTTTTATTTCAATGTCAGATTTAAAAAATAAATCTTAAAACATAAATAAAGCTCGCCCCCTATTACTTACATGGGACCTAAACATATCGGCGAATTGTGGGTGTACATTGGTACACCTCTGCCTAACCCTTCGGGGATACCGGCGTGATGATATGTTATGTAAAACATAAATATGTATTCCATGCTATTTGAATTTTATCACCAGTGCCGTGTGTAAAACTACATAGGGCTATCAATGACTTTTTGACAGTTGTCATAATATTAAATTGTAAATGACATTTCAAATAAAAAACCGACGTGCTCTCACGTCGAGAGCCTACGGCTGACTGCTGAATCGCCACCGCGACTGTGTTTATGTTGTGAAATTGACCATTTTTAGGAATAATTCGAATTATAAAATAGATATTTGGTCTTTTTGAAAAACAAAGCAGATGAAAATGTTAAGAATTAAATCCTCTATCAGTTGGTATAAGTTACATTAATAAAATACGTGTACATCGTGAGCCTATCCAAGGAATAAATTTTGATAGACCATTTTTAAAATGAGTACTACTAAATATTCGCTGCATTAAAAAGAAAAAGCTCTGTTGAAATTAAAGACAACATATTAAATAATGATTTGGTATAACAGTGAATTTGATATATGTTTTAAATATCGAGTTTATAGCTTAGTAAAACTCCGCTTTTGCGCATTTTGCTCGGGGGAGCGCCTTAACATTTTAAACCGACTTTAAAAAAGGAGGAGTTTGGTAGTACGTTAGTTTGTTACCACAGAACTTTTGACTGGGTGAACCGATTATGATTATTCTTTTTATTTGAAAGCTTTTGCTTCCTGTCGGGTACCATTTATTTTGGTCCAGTTTTGAAAGTGGATCCATTAGAAATAAATAGGAGATTTAAAGTCTGTTTTTGTTAGGAATGTTAATACAAAATTAGCCTAAAACCACATTTTCTTTCAACCTATCTTACATACTCAAAAAAAGATGCTGATAATAATTACCAGTCCCATCAAGTTTCCTATATTAGGAAAGGCAATAGCTATACATGTGATGGCGACGATAAAACTGGCTCTGTACACTCTCTCCCAGATCCAAAACTTTTGAGGGTTGTGCATCTTGGAGACGTAGTACCACACCAGGTTGAAGGGAGCCCAGAAGTTCAGGGCAAACGTCACGAAGATCATGATTGCCATCAAACACTTCAGGATTGTCGGGAAACTGAAAGAAAAGAAGAATAAGGATAAATTAATCTTCTTCTCCTGTCTTGTCGGAATGTCAGGTTAAATGCATTTCTGGGCCTCGATTCAGCTATTTTAAATGCATGTCAGTGTATTGTGTATGGTGCCGGACATAAGATTTGCACCACCCCATCTCTTCTCTTCCCATGGGTGTCGTGAAAAGCGACTAAGCGATTCACTAGAGAATGGGCAGCAGCGTTCTCTGAGTACTTAAACAACCATACTACGATCGCCAACCCGCCTGCCAAGCGTGGCAATTATGACAAACCCCTTCTTGGGGAAGGCCTGTGTCCAGCAGTGGACGTCTTTCGACTGAATGATGATGATGATGATGATACAATGCTACTTTTATGCGTTAAGTCCTTCGTAACCAACACCTATTTTTGGAAAACTAAGATTGATTTTATTTTGCGCTAATTCAATTAATATTTTGAATAGTTATCAAATGAATACTTACATTTCTGAAGGGAAGTTCAATGTGACTGGTGCTATGGAGCTTTCTCCGAATCCCCAGTAACCAAAGAATCCGACGAGAATCAGGAATGACACCACCACTGACATGCCTGTGGGAGAAATACAGAATGATCCTGAATACTTAATGAAAATTTTAACCAACAAAAATAAATGTGGACAACTCCACATTCATAGGACAAACGGTTATAGACGAACAGAATATTTTGCCTTAATCAGGAACTCGGCGGCAACCTGGTAACTCACTAATCATTGCAAAATTTCTAATCATTGTACCATGTTATAAACAAGGTCTTGTAGTTAAAAACTTGTGTGAGTAGTTGTAAAATATACTGAATATTAATGTCAAAGTTAAAGTCAGACGGGGGAGACCTATGCATAGCAGAGCGATAGCAAGTTATGAAAAAAATATATAGAAATATCTATTTTAAGCACATTTAAGTTTCCGATCGTCGCATTAAGGTATCTCTTGAAGAGCAAGTTTAACTTACCAGCACACAATATCATGGGGAATTGCTTCGGATTCTTCATATTATTCTCAATGGGTAAGGAGACGCCAATCCCCTCCATACTGAAGACTGCGATGCCGCAGAACTCGAAGAAGCCTATGACGCCCTTCCAGGCGGGCACCGTGGAGATCGCCGGGGCCGAGCGCTGGCTGTACACTATTGTGGCTATCACGCATGTCACTGGAATATACAGCAAGCTTATTAGAAATAATTCTTACAAAAACCCGACTTCAAAATAAGTCTTATTTCGGTTTCTTATGGATCCCACTGGACCAAATTATGAGACCACATGGAAAGCAACACCTTTCAAATAAAAAGAATCATCAAATGAAATGAAATAGTTTCATTCAATTGTTCTGCTATGAACCATACTCTCTGGCTGTTTGCTATATATGGTCCATTATTGCTATCATACTTTTTTATTTTGACCACCTTGTAAGTACATTATGGAATGCAATAATCGATTTAATTTGGTAAAGTTTTCATGGATTTTCATGGTGTGAATACCATGGATATAGTTGAAATTGGCCTCAAGGTATTCTTTTGTAATGTGCCTATTCTGGAGAAAAATATAGTAACAAAAAATAAAAAATTTGGAAAAAATTCTTTGTCCATTTATAACTTACCAATAAAGACATCAGCTATCAAAGTGAAGGGCGCTAAATACTTGAGGGTGGTGATCATGCAGAGTAACAGGACTGGCACCAATAGTGCCAGGATGTACAGCCTCAAGTGCGCCTGGTTTTCAAGGTCCTCATCATTCTCCACTAACTGCAGGATCGTCTTCGCTATTATGATCTGGTAGACGCAGCAAGCTCCAAACAGATCGATGCAGATTATTAAGTCTACTGCGTACCTGAAAATAATTTAAGTATAATTATACTGATTGGACATTAATGTAAAAAGCAACCTTCAATTTCTAACAACAAAAAAAAACTTCAAAATCTTCAATAAAAAAACTACTGTATCGATTGTGCTGCAATTCATCTGGGACTACCTCTGAGGTAAAACGAACGAAAAGACACTTTTTTTAATTCAGCCCTCAATTGCCGTTGATTTCAGGTAACAAAACCTCCTTTGTAGTTCAGAATTTTCAATAAGAACACTAATATTGACCAACTACGGAAAAGCAAAAACAATTAGGATTATGAGTTTTTAGATGTGAAAGTGTGGACAGTTTATTCATACGGATAAGGTTCTAAGGCCTTGGGGGGAGGTTTTTTCCCAGCAGTAGGACAGCTTGGGCTAGGAAGAAGAAATTGTCGAACTCACCTAAACCATTTACTGTACTTCCTAAGGCTAGGAAAGGGTCCTACTTCCAGTGAGGCCTCAGCCACGTCGGGGTAGGACATCTGCGGCAGATGCAGCCTTTTGTATAGCAGCTGAGCTGAATTTACTAATATCTGGAACGTAAATAAATAATAAATAAATAAAAAATAGAAAAGTGAGTATCTACTTATTACATTCTTTTTAATCAATCTCGCAACTTTATACTTGGCAATTAAAGTAAATAAGTAACATTGATTTTTTTACTTAGTTATGTTTCTATTAATGTCTGCTGACAAAATATGACTGAAAGAATGTATTTTATTCGGTCACGACGAATAATTACCCATATCTGCACATAAATACTTTATTTCTGTTTTTAAATTGTCTTCTACTCAATAAGCAATTATCAACTTTTTTAGGTGTTTTTTGTTAAAAAAAAGACGTTTATCTCATACTTACATGTACACAATAAGTGATATAAAATCCGAAGACGATGGTGACGACCAGAGAGGTCCAGAGACCACATTTCATGTAAGCCTCGTGGATGCCCAGGATACCGCCTCCCAGGCAGCCCTTTATTAAGTGCCCTGTCGATTCTAACGCACTGAAATGTTCAGGAATTATGCATATATAAATAAATAATAAATGTAATAAATATGCACATAAATGTAACAAAATGACTACAATTAAATAGCAAAACCTTAGGATTGATTTAATAAAAGTATGGGACAATCTCTATGTTAGTCCGTTATTAAATATTTTTTTAAATCGGTCCACAGCTTCTGTAGGTATTGCATAACATACAAAAAAAAACAAAGTATACGAGTAGATACAAAACAATAGACCGTCTATGAACCTTCTGTTTTTGAAGTCGGTTGAACAGAACCTACGCCAAAGACATTATGGGACTAAATCTGGTATTTATTATATTGTAAATAAACTCATATTCTTCAAATCACTGATCAGATTTGTTGCAGGCAAAATGTAGCTTAAAATCATTGATAACATCAACTTTCAAACAGAAGGAAAAAGCATCAGAATCGGTTTATTTATTTAGGAGCTAATATGCTGCATACAGACACACTAAAAACAGATACATATGGTCCGGCCGCTGAGAGAATGGGTTCCTAAATTCTTCGCCATGTTAAAGTTATATCTTTTTATTGACCACCACCTGTCAGGAAAGCATTCTGGAAGCGGCCGAACTATGATATAAGTTTATAACAGCGTCTTTTTTCTATCAATAGCACACACAAAAATCAACTTCAATCACAAGCAATTAAAGTTTTTAATAGCTTGACAATATCTAATGATATTTTAAACAATATTAATGCTTCATAATTCAGTGACGATTTGACGAATTTAGCATGAAGGTTGAATCATTTGAGGTCGATTTTATAGAGGAGAGCAAATAAATTGACGGTAATATTATACGATCAATAGGCGATCGCGTTGCATAGACACGCGTAAGTAATACGTATCTTGAAAAAGCTTTACATACTTTAAAATTGTGCCTTGTAACAATAATAATAATATAATATACCAGGACAACTCACACGGTTATCTGATCCCAAGCGAAGCATACAGCTGGTGTTATTGTAACCAGACAACTGATAAACATACTTATGTATTTCTAAATACACACATATTACAGATAAATTACACTCACACGCCAAACAAATGATCGTGCTCATCACACAAAGATTTGTCCTGGATAGGAATCGAATCCACGACCTCCAGTAAAGCAGTCAGGGTCACTAACCACTAGACCAAAAGCCCGTCAACAATATAAATATATCTATTAATGACACATATCTATATACAAAAATATACTTCAATAAAAAACAAAACTACTGAATCGATTTTGATGAAGTTTATATGGGATCACCTATCGATGAGATAAATACTTTTTGAAATCAGTCTACAGATGCCATAGCAAAAATACATATTGCGAACCTCCTCTTATGGAAGACTTTAGGAAAATAACTCTCATTCTCAAAAAAAAAAAACATTTATAATTTTATAGTATTTCAACTCACTTGGTAGGTTTGGCAATGCACCTGTGTGCAACAAAGTCATAGCTGTCCTTCTCTGAATGCAGCACGTACTTGGGGCCTGGGGGAGGCTGTGGCGGAGGCTTTGTAGAGGCATCCAACTCCTCAACCATCGTGTGGTTCACCTAGAACATATAATCAAAGATGGAAATAAAAATTAATACGTTAGTATGCTGATATGGAACACAAAAAAGGGTAGCACGTTGGTATGATAAATTAGAATAAACTCTCCTCTCTAACCCAACACATAAATAAATTCAAATAAACCGACTGCAACTAAAAAACACAAAAGTACTGAATCGATTTTGATGAAATTGATGCACTACGACTTCAGACAATGACAAATAATATTTCTGAAATCGGTCCGTAACAAACGCGATATCTGGCAAACTAAAAAAAAAACTATATGCAGAAGAATTGAGAACCTCCAATTTTTGAAGTCGGTTGACAAGGTCCGCTTATTTGCAGTTTGCAAGATGACCTATCTCTGTCTAAAGCTGCAAAGCGTTGCATCACACAACTTAGTTCTTTCCTTTAGAATCACGTGACATTACATAAAACCGGTCTTTGTTAGAATGTTAGTAAAACAAGGTAAAACATCATTGTGAGGATATGAATGATAAAAACAATATCTTATTTAAATATTGTTTACATTTTAGTTATGTAGGTGAAAGAACTGTAAAACACATGTTTATTTTATTATCAAACGTGTTAGGAATTGCTTTTTATGATAATGTTCACGGCAAATATTTATTATCTTTACATAGTTTAAAATGAAGTCGCTTTCTCTGTCTATTCGCGAGGTTTTAAACTAACTAGCAGTGATAGAGGGATTAAAAAAGAGTTATAAATGTATAATTAAAAAGTAGAGTGTAATTCCGTGTATCGTGTGAAGTCTACACGGGTCACTAGTATTGTATAAATGTATATTTTTCAAGACGATATACATGTTATACCTAGATCTCTCTCAGTGCTGGGCATAAACCTCTTCTTAAGCAAAGAAGGAACATCCATTTCTCTAGACGCTGCCGCGCTGGGTCAAGTGCCTGACGGCGCTATCAGATTCCAATTTTGTTCCTTTTCCTACCGTCAATGGTCATCATCTACCTAGCCTTTTTCCAAACTATGTTTAGGTCAGCTTCCAGTGTCACTGGATTGCTGAATCGTATTTTATAAAGAGCCAGTGCCTCTCTGACCTCTATAACCCATTTTACTGGGTAACACAGTACGCCATAGTTAGACTGGTTTTTAGAATTGACTTAACGAATACTAAAAATCAAAGTAGGCATGACAGTCGTGCTTTCCGAGTTACGAAGGATAAACACACTTATTGATTTCTTAAGAAACACATGTAACAGATTACACCCAGACACAGAACAAGTGATCATGTTCATCACACAAAGATTTGTCATTGGTGGGAATCGAACCTACCTCCGGTATAGCAGTCAGTCTTTAACCACTACACTAACAGGCCAGTCATATACCTCGGTATATTTACATACATGCATAAATACTATATTCTAATTAAGAATTTATATATATCTATAACACACTTAATTACTATATATACTAACTATTATATACTACTATTTAAATACAAAGGGATCTTTAGAATCAGCTCTGGTTTGATGTTACAATCGATTCATTGACTCCCACTCGAGTATTTATGTCATAATAATTAGGTATATACCAAGTTTGCTTTATTTATGATATCGGTAAGGACTAGGTTCATGACTGCTGAATGGCCTAATAACTGCTAATAAGCTTGAGAGTTTGTCCGTTGTAAAATGACGAACTTCATGAGATTGACGTTCGTCATACAATTTGGCGCAAGTCAATTGTTTTGTTGGTCTCCCAAGTTGAGTATTCAGTGTCCAGAAAAAAAATATAATCGGGTGTCATATGTAGAGGACATTGAAAGATAAAAACGACGGGACCCCCCATGTACATATTTTCCGCGTTTTTTGTCGGTTTAGATTTATTCCACCTAGAGAACTAAGTGGCGTGCAATTGAAGAGGCCTATATCCAGCAGTGGACTGCCATAGGCTGATGATGATGATGATGATGATGATGATGATAGTGATTTTAACCAAATCCTGACTTTCAAAATGTTTCTGCTCACTCAAACGTGGTCGCAATGCATGGAACATTTTTATTTCTAAAGTTGCTTTATAGTGTGCCTATCCCATTTTTGTGCATTTGCTACAAAAAATATATATAATAGAGCTCATTGCTGCTCTATCTTTTGCGTGGAATAGATCTAATCTTTATCTAAGTATATTCATACTCATGAATTATAAAACCAGATGTAGGAATATTTGAAAGCTATAAATCTATAAACATATAAGCAATGGATAGACTTATAAAGAAGGATTGAGTTAACTACATTGCTGTTTGGTCTAACTATAATTCTTATGATGAAATGCAAGTTGTGCAAGTATGGAGCATCTTTTAATTACTTCTAAGCAGTTAGCCAGGGCGCAGGTTTTGACTGTTTCACCGGACTTTTGGCGAAGACCTTAAGGCCTCCAGCCAGAGCAATAGGACAAACGAACTACGTCAGCAACGTCCACTAAGGGCAACCCCTGTGGGGTTAGGACCTCGTCTTAGTGCGTTGCTAACAATCTTATTTACGCCAAACAACAAGGGATGGCTGGATCTAAGTTTTTATTATTTAGGGAATTATTATTATTTATTATTTAAAGCCTGAACTGTCCCACTGCAGGGCAAAGGCCTCCCTTTCCTCCTTCCACAAGTCTCTATTGTTTGCTAATTGTTGCCACTCCTATATATATAGGGAATACGGAACATAATTATATGCATGCATGCAAACTTGGGCACTATGGCCAGTGTCCCTCATGTCAATCTCTACATCACGATATGACCTGTCTAGGCTGAGATTAGCTTGTGCTAACTAAGCAGAAACATAGTGATAATATTTTTAGTAAAAAGATAGTAGTATAATAAAGTATATATAGTGCTAGAGATTTAAATTGAAGTAATAACGCTTCAGCTTTTCTATTTTTTTTAACCTTTCCTACGCATTGCCTAAGCATAAACTTTGTGTTTTTAATGTATCCATGAAAACATTATTTAGTTTTTAATCTCTATCAAAAACTATATAATGAATTCATCGCTATGAATAAGTAATATTTTAAAGTTAAATAATTGGAGCTAAAATGCGCAAAAAATAGGATTCTGTCGTGTTATCAGAACCTTGACAGCCACTTTTATAGCGTAGTACACTTCTGACCACAATAAATAAAAACAACAAACTTACATAATTCGAATTCAGTTCCATTTTCTTTCACAATAATAACACACGGAACACAACCATTTCCTTCTGTAGTAAGATCTTGTGTCAATTAATGTTCATAACAGACGACTTCACCGCGCGGCCTTCTTACGTACACGACAGTGCAGAAAAACTGATACATAAATAAAGTTTTTTTTTTTAAAGGCTGTTGTTAATTTTATTTGGTAACCTGTTTAAATATGACAATTTTCAACATTCGTAAAATATTGTCTTTTAATTTAATAAATAACAGTCACTAGGTTTTTTTTATTATTTTTTAACAACATAAGAATGTGATCAAATACCTCAGCAAGCTAATGAATGCTGAGTTCTTAAGTCACGTGGTAACAACATACAATCGCAATTGATTTGAAACGCTCCGATTGTGATTAACATAAAATATTATGTCTCAAAATCATTGTGGCGATGCACTTAGATTTTCAAGAGGAATCGTTTTTCAAACAATACCCAAGTTTTTTGTATACTTTTAAATATAGTTTTTTTTCTGGAATAAAATAAAAACTGTTTTATTTCTAATAACAGGCCTTAAAACAATAATAATAATAATAATAATAATTTTAACAAGTTTTGGTTATGGATCGCTTGTTGCATTTATTTAAGCTATTTCCGGTTAATATTATACTCTTAGGAACAAGATGTCTAAATTATAATATAAAGTAAATAAATATAAGGGTCTCTAAATTAAACGTTTTAGCATTTATTTGCTCAAATACATAATACACCTTTCACTAAATAAACGAGCTAGATAGTTAAAGCTATTTTTGTCATCGAGATAATTATTCCACACTTCGTCAAAAAGATGTAAAACTGCCTAATTGTCAGTCACACATAAATTCAATACCTATATTAGAATTAGATTTTCCTGTTAAATTAAAGAAGTAACGAAATTAAGGAAAATGTTAACTATTCTATTCAATAGGCTCGCCCCCTATTACATGGGACCTAAACATATCGGCGAACTGCGGGTGTACATTCTTACACCTCTGCCTCACCCTTCGGGGATACAGGCGTGATGATATGTTATGTTTAATTTGATGACATTTCAGACCAATTGAGAGATTTGCTATTTTTAAGGTACAAAAGAATATTTTGTGTTTTGATGTTTAGATTTGCATACATTTAAATGCAGGTAAACTATAAACATGTGACTTTAAACTTTATTAGCACTATCCGAGTAGCGTTACTGTCCAAAATAAATGATAAAGCTGTTTTTTTTTTCTTTTTTGCATTCTAATTTAGAAGGTAAAGGCACCTTCAAAAAACCAGTATGCTTACATTCGCAGTTATTCTGACCAATTTCTGATTTATTAAAATGCAATATTCAAGCAATTCCTTCGGGTGCTACGTATTGATTTGATTAGCCTATTCTTTGATTTCATTAGATCAAATATAATAAATAATAATAATAATATCCAGAGACAACTCACACACGGTCATCTGATCCCAAACTAAGCTGGTGGTAACCAGACAACTGACAAGCATACTTATATATTTCTAAATACACACATATATATACATAAATTACTCGCAGATACAGAACAAATGATCGTGCTCATCACACAAAAATTTGTCCTGGGTGGGAATCGAACCTGGTATAGCAGTCAGGGTCACTAACAACTAGACCAACAAGCCAGTCAAGTCGTTTATTTTTATATTTATAAGACCTAAAAATGTAACATGCCAAAACTAAACTGTCACAATAAAGTATTATAGAATGATAAATGGGGAAATTATTGCAAGTATTGTCGTTATGTATAAATTAAAAACCAATAGGTACTATGTATTTAGCAAAATCCTTGAAGACACCTGCATAATGTTTCGGTATATTTTCTTTTAAATTAGTTCAATGTCAATGAAATAAGATGGCACACTTTTTCTGAACGTATTTGTTCCTAATTATTATTTATTTTTGAAATGTCCTTTACGATTATCAGTACCGGTTTTAAAATATATCCTAATGCAAAAGCATGTATCGTTTCAGTGTACAATATACAAGACAATTGTTAATATTATGTATTTCTGTTTCAGCTATGCTTTTTTTTTCCTAAGCTATGTTGAGGTCGGCTTCCTGTATTACCGGATTCAACTTAATATTACATTTTACATTTTTGTTTTACTAGAGCGACAGTAATTAGATATATTATTTAAAGTAAACATAAGTAGATATGTTTTAAGAATAAAAGGCTTATTTTTTATTTTATGTCATTTATATTATAATATAATTTCAGTAAAATAAAAAGATGTATCAAACACGCAGGTCCATCTCATTACCGAATTACTAATAAATATGCTAGTAAGTGTAATGACAGTAATTAATTTAACTCATTAACGTACGTACTGCAGGTCATAATAAAGTATTATCATCTTATCATCAAACAATTTACATGCGTTATCTAGTCAACAGGTTTATTTGCCTTGCTGAAAACTACCAGACTATCATAAAAATATACTCTCTCATCACAAATAACCTTTATTGTAGGCTGTTAAAATTGTTGTGTTATATGTTTGGGTTTAAATACAAGCCTTATCCATCCAGATCCATTTAATTTTAAAAGTGAAGGACAGGGTGTATTTAAACAAAAAAGGTGGAGAGCATCACATACTTTACTTTTTACCCAAAGGAAGTTGCTAAAGCACTTGTGTTATAGAATTCAGGTACGACGAAGGTAGCAGATACAACCAGAACCGGAAAAGCGTAAAAATAAATTTTCTGCATTGACCCTTCCGGGGTTCGAACCCGGGACGTCAGAGTTAGCGACACCTTGAAAATCGCCGCGTACACCACTTGATCACAGATGTAGTCAAACTGTGTACATCTTTCTCTTTACATAGTATAAAATTACAACTTTTATTTCGGATTTTAATGCAGTTTTCAGCAATAGATAGGGACTAGGGTGGTTCAGGAGAAAATTTAGTTATGTATAGGTAATACATACATATTTTTCCGGCGTTTGTTTGTTATAAACCCAGATACATATAAGGTGGGTCAATGTGTTTGCCGGTCGTACGAATGTCATCTAACATTTAGGTAAAATATGTCCATCATATTAATATCAGCACTCACTCTGGCGCTTGCGTTGTCCAAGCGTACAGACTTATAATCGGGACAGTCATATTTATCTGATTAATAGAGTATGATGAGATTTTTATTTCAATACCAGTTGAATCATTGACAAATTAAAAACATGGGGTTGTTTACCTTTTTAACATCGTACACATTGATTTCTAATATCAACTGTTGCCACAATTTTGTACGCTTAAGGCGAACACGTGATGTCTTTGGCGCCCATCGGAACTTTGAATCGCTTTGTCTAGATATTTTTATTATTTGCAAAGAATAAAAAAATAATATCTAACGATTCTTGCTATAAAATCTACTAAATAAATTTTGCTTTTTCATACCCAGTTTTTTCCTGAATTAATTAATGATACGATACCGGACCTGACCTTGTTGCAACGCATTGCCACCATACACAACCAATAGAATTTGCATTGATATTCCTTCGACCATCGATTGTGAAGATTGTCCCAATAAACTCTAATCATTTGAAGTACTCATGTATAGTACGATCAGCATAACTTAGCACTTCTAAAAAGAGATAGAAGATACGTCTAGCGAGATGCAATATACACGCGCGGTGTGTGAAACAGGGACGGCGATACACTGTAGCTCTTTCCAGATGTGCCAAGTTTGTTCGGACGCACTGTACATAACAATATTCTGCTTAAATATGGACAAACAATTGTGAATGGAAGTTTTTGATTACAGGGTCAGAGTCCTTTAAAAGGAAAGTTTTGTTTAAACTTGTTTTGAGTTTTTTTTACTGTTATGTTGACGAATATTGTTGTTAGTGGGTGTGCAAAAGAATGTGTACGTGTATGTATGCATTAGTGTGCGAAAAGTGCTTAGTTGTTGAGTAGAAAATACGCAGCTTTTTAACATTATTTTATATTTTTATTTTAAATACAAGGGTGAATTTCGACAAATGCCATTATTCTTATCATATCGGTGAACTTTTACAATTTTTATTTTTTTGTACATTTTTTAGGTTTTATGTAATCTTTAGAAGACCAAATATACCCAAAGGACAATGGCAGGTCTCCATACTAAGAATTGTCTGGGATCAAATTGAAGCGTTCCTTAAAGAAAAATATGTTAAAAGATTTGGCGTTAGTTCTAGAATCTATAAATGAGACTATTTTCATTTGGGAAAGCCGGAAAAAAAAGATTTCGGTGTTAGAATTTTATTATTTAGGTTATGAATTAACGTCAATGTCAATTAGCTATATCTATAAAACATAACGCAGATCGAAATTATGTCCTTAAGAAATGATAATGTGGTGTGGTCTAAGTGAGAATAAGAGTATTTACGGATAAATGGGAAAAACCTAAATAAATTCTAACACTCGATGTAGAGTAGTACTCAATTTAAACTTTTAAACTATCGCGCTGCATATTATAGAACGAAACGTCAAGCCCTTAAGGTATTTACGCATGTACGCGCTAATCCCCGTTCTATAATATTACTATAGTACTCAATTATTGAATGTTAAAGAAAGCTGAGCGCGTATTAAAAAAATGCACTTGCCGCGTAAACAATAGAACTATGTTAGGGCAAATAAAAAACATATTTTGTTTAAAATAATTATTTATTTCATTCTTCATCTCATTATCATCATTACACATAAAATGCGCGTGCGACGATGATCTCTATCGTAATCTTCCATAGTTATTGTTATGGGTTTACAACAAAAATCCAATTCACTATATAGGCACAATCGAAGCAAAGTAAGATTAGCTTATGCTCACGCAAAAGCAATATCGTAGTCCTAAGGGCACGCACTAGTCACACAAGGCAGTATCAATCAGTCCATAAACAGTCCAGGTAGGGTAAAAATAAATAGAAAGCCAAATATAATCATAAAACACAACCGACATAGTAAACACGGAAGGATTTTGTAGCATAGAAAAATATAATGGAGGGTAGTTCTGTAGCGTCTTCACTTGACAGACAACCACAGATAACATTCACTGTCCAAAACAAAAGTAGTGCTGCACTTTTGGATTCGTTTTTCTTGAGAATCGATACGACACTGAAACGATCCTCTGATATTTTGATCCATTATTAATTGGATTTAAAAGTAGGAGCATTTCTTCAAACATATCATTGATTAAAGACGAAAGAATATAATTCTAATATTATCTTAAAAACAAAACGAACTCTACACGGGTCGATCGATCGGTCGATTATATCGATCATTCGTTTGATTATACAGCGTCACACCACTATTTTAATGGTAAAATGTCGAATGTAGGTAACCTAATTCGAACATCATTTTATGAGCTTTTAAAAACATAAAAATAACTCCGGCTTTTACAAGAAGAAGTGAATAATTGAAAAATCGTAGAAAATTAATTAAATTTGATTGATATTTATGAAATCTATGGACGCCAAAAAAAGTCCAGACCAAATTCTGCCATTGTTCTTTAATATCATCAACGTATCATTTAAGACTAAGGAGAAAACTCGGTTTGAATTTTGGTTTCCACCGATGTGAAAAACCGGCACCGATTATTTTTTCTGTACACCGATATGATAAGTATATCCACCGAAATGATGTTCATATCCAGCGATATGATAATCTATTCGCCGTTGACCATCAAACAGGAAATAGTTAGTAGGTAACTTCATATTTTTACTAGGGTGACTTAGAACTAAAGACCTGAACTTAGAGTCTTATGTGGGTAGATCACATGTGACTGAGTTCTTATATATCCCATAAAAATGTTTTTTTTTAAATAATGTACCTATTTTTTTACGTTTCCTAGAGGTACTTTGAATTAAATAAATAATGATTATTTTTATTATCATTATCTTTATTAAAATGAAATATAAAACAAAAAAACAAAACTCTCATATGTAAGTCTAACTAAACGTTCTCTGTCAAAAAAATGCTATAGAAACCTTTTATGCGTTCAATTGCTCCATCATCATCTCAGCGCTTAATGATACATTTATTTATACATCTTCCACTACCCAGTGGTATCGTGGTAATGATTTTGGCAGTCTATTATAGGTAAACTTACCTTGTATGTGTGTATGTACGAATGTTTGTATGTAGGTATATATGTATGTGTCTGTATGTATGTTTGTATGTTCCATTGTTTCTTTGGATACTTAACTAAATGACACGCGATCTACCGATATGATATAACGAGTCACCGAGATGATAAAATGATCTACCGATATGATAAAGCAATCCACCGATGTGACAAAACTGTGCGTTGTTCACAAATCAAAACACCGATATTAGATATATGACACCGATTGATTTTTTCTTATCATTTCGGTGTAAATTATCACAACGGTGGTAGAAAAGACCACCGATTACAGCGATATGAGAACAGCGACATGAGAAATAACATACTTTTTAGAGAATTAGAAAAAATGCATAATATCTAGAATAAATTCAATAATAGGCACTGAAGCTAATTTACTTACTGCCTCTGTTAGAACCAAACAACAGTAAAAAACTACTCATTACACTAGAAAAATGCAACCACCGATTATATAAAATAATTGTCCGGGAGCAACTGAAATGACGTACTTACAGTTTTGGTGGGCATATGCGGAGATTTGAAACACTTTCATCCTGACTGCCCACTAGCATACACCAACGAGGGTCATACAATCACACACAGTAATTTAAACATAACTTTACAGATGTAAAGTTATGTTTAAATTACTTTTGTCCAGCGATATAAGAACATTTTTCAGGACAAGCACGTTTGTGCCTCTCAGTAATAATAATCGTTAATTAAGGAATAGAATATGCTATATATTAATAACAAAACTAATATCCTATGAAATAGAATAAGTTATATACTTAACTTACTTATTTTTATTCGTGTATTAGCTGTTTTGTTTGTAAAGAAAGTAGTGGGACAGCACCGATTTGAAAAAAATAGAGGTTTACGTATTTTATTTCTACCTTTGTAATAGTCCTAGACAAATAATATTTTTAACACAACCCAATAACTACCTACTGAATACAAAAAAAAATAATTCAGAATTATATTCCTTTTTTCAAATACTAATTTCACCGAAGACAAAAAAATAAGTCATTTGGGAAATTCACCCACAAACTAATGGCCGGTTGCCAACGTTAGATAATTTTAATTGAGGAATGAATCGAATATTTCACCGTCCTTAGATACAAAAATTGTCAAAGTATAATTTTTTTCTATTGAATATAAATAATCGGGTTCTGGAAAATGGCCCTAAAAGTGCTTGAAAAGAACCACCCAGTATAATTTTCAATTCAGTTGCAGTCCAATCATGCGATTTATTTCTTTCTGCATAATCTCCACAAAATGTTCATTAAGTTCAAGTTAATAAAACAAACGATAAACAATAAACAGTTTTATTAAACAAACAATTATATACATATTTACAACGTCAAATATTCGAGTCACATTAATAAAACTGAAATTTATACAACCATGCAGACTCTATATTAAAAGAGTTTGCAAAATCAGACGTCTATCAAAAGTGGTTCACAAAACAATATTATAAAAAATATACATGTACTCTTTATAATATTGTGGGTAGGACCCAAGACCCAAAACCTAAAAGCACGAGACTATGCCTACGTTAGACATTATCATAACACATCAAAGTTCAGCTCCAAAATAAAATTTCATCAAAGTCCGGTGAAGCAGTCAAAGCCTGCGCTCAGGGTACCTAACTGCAAAGATCACTACCAAAAAGTAGTAAAAATAGTTATTGAAAATAAAATAGTCTTTTATTTGAAAATAGTGTCTTTTGAGTTCATGCGGAAGTCATCCAGATTTAACGTAAAATAATACAGCTATGTAATGTCCTCGCCTACGACAGCGCGTTAAGACGTTTTTCATTTCTTCCGTTCGTTAAAAAGCGTAATTGCTTCATTGAGATTTCAGGTGCTTTTTCGAACGGGAATCGAATTTGCTACTCCACTCTTGTTGTTATGTTAGTTTACCTGCTGCACTCTCAATGTTTCACGGAATAAAAGGCAGAACCGCTAAGGAGTAAGCCAAAAAATATTATGAATAGATCCTTGGAGACTACGACCCTGAAAAAGGGAGATATGTTTATTAAATTTGAATTTGAAAAAAACGACTTGTCTTATATTGGCATTTGAAACCTATATCGCGGGAATACAAAATATTATAGTTTGGGATACGTTGATCTTTGACAGTCGTTTAGTCAATTCTGACAACTAATTTTACTAAGGGATACTGGATTACCCAGTAAAAATGGATTATGTGGTGAGAGCAAATAGGCTCTTCAATATTCGCTCGATGTAAAATACGGTATTCAGCTGAATCTGGTAAGACTGGTAGCCTTGTCCCGACATAGTTGGGAAAAGGCTAGGCAGATGATGACATTAGTTTGGGATGAACATACTCGTAAGTATGTAGATAATACAAAAGATAATGCTGTTTCTGCAGCACTCATTCAAGCTAGGTCCTATTTAATGATTATACTTCTAATCTTAACCATAATGTATTTTGTGTTATATTATGCATTGGTACAATAAAAAACTTACAATCTCCACCTGTTGTCTTCCGGCCAAGTTACAATAAGTTCAATAAAGGCTGGAAACACAAATGCTATGAAGCCTAAGAAGAAATGTCCAAGCTGAAAATATAAATAATTATTGATAACTATAAAATAAATACTATGTGAATACATTTTTTCCAGACTTACAACTAGAAGTTTTTACATTTACACCACTTGAACAAACAAAAACAAGTATTTTTTTTTAAGTTTTGCTTAAAATCCAACATTTTACTGTATAGTTCGCTATTAGGTAGGTATGTCAAAAAAGTTACCTATCTTATTTACTGTCTGTGACTCTTAAGTAAAAGTTTATAAAAGGGTAACAACAAATACTTACAAAAACCATGACAGGAATAAGATTGGGGAACAAAACCGACACCCCTGTTACTATTACCGCCATAAGTATACGATAGAATCTTTCCCACATCATATGTTTACTGAAACATGCAATTTATAACATTAACGCTGATCGAATCGCTCAAACGACAGGTCTAATGGCCCATTAGAATCACCACTATTGAGTATTGGCTTCACCTATTTTCTGCCATTGTTGTCTGTCCTGCTCCTGCAGACAAGTTACATTTATTCAAGACACCGCTTAAATTTTATTACATGTTATTTCATTTGTGACTTATGGCCCATTTTCACTAGTCGACATGGCCCGTATTCTGGGTGCGGGAAATTTCATGTAAGCATGACACGGGGACCAAATGCGGATAACATTGTCACTAGTCGTAAGGGTCCGTTTTTGGAGTGCGGGACATTTTGCGAAAGCTGCAACCGATGACTTTCATTGGATACTAGCTGATGTGCGTATCATTCCTTGCAAAGCCATTGGCTGCAGGTCGCATGTTGGATAATACATACATACATATAATCACGCCTCTTTCCTGTAGGGGCAGGCGCATACCACTTCCTTCGACTTGCTACTAATGAATAATTATGCTGGACAAAGACCGGCGCAATTTCACTAGTCGTAATCCATGGTGAAAATGTACCATAAGTCACGTGAAAAATGAAATTCCATTAATTAACATTTAATAATCCCGGTTTCTTAAATAAATAACTTGGCTACAGCAACAGGACTGACAAGAATGGCAGAAAATAAGTGAAGCCAACGATGGTGATTCTGATGCAGAAAGGATGATGATATCAAATGTACCTTTTATGCCTCCTACCGATGTAAAACCAGACAATTCTGAAGGGTACCCAGAATTGGACAGCAAACGTGGCACTAAGCATCATGATTAAGAGAAACTGAAGAATGGTTGTGAATCTGAAAATTCAAAATTAAAAGTGTGACTTTTGGTTACATTTTACATGTGTAGTTAAAGTACCCCACAAATCTACCTTTTTATTCCTAAATGTTTGGTCTTTTTAAGTTGTTAATTCGTCTCAATTCTAAAAACTTCTATAAGGAAGCAAATAATATTTTAAATTCAGTTACAATCATTAAATTAATAATACATACTCATTAAGTGGCATGTGGACAGTTATGGGGCTCTTACATTCTTCACCCCATCCCCAGTAGCCGAAGAATCCAGTCAGACATATGCATATTATAACTATAAAACTGCCTGGAATAGAAACCAAAATTTACTATAATTATGTTAAAGAAATTACAAATATTTATAACCGAATTCAAAATGGAGTACTCAATTCAATTAGCTATATTTTTTGTCACTGAACTTTTGGCTGGTTGAAGCGATTTTGATGATTATTTTTTTATTTGAAAGCTGGTACTTCCCGGGTGGTCCCATTTTGGTCCAGTTTTGACAGTGGGATCCATAAGAAAACCATATAAGACTTATTTCTGAAATCGTTTTTTTTTTAACTATAGAAAGCTTGTATTATTAACACCAGTCCGAGAGTTCTTACCGCATCGCAAAACTTGTCGATAGTATCTCGGCTTCCTCATATTATTTTCGACGGGCAGAGCCACGGACACACCACTGGTGCAATACAGGCATATCCCACAGAACCTCACGAATCCCCGCATGTCCTTCCAGCCGGGACGACTGTCTATGCTCCCCACTCTACGTATACTGTAGTACAGTGTTGTTAGAACACATAGT
The DNA here is from genome assembly GCA_905146925.1 of Autographa gamma. Lineage (NCBI taxonomy): Eukaryota > Metazoa > Arthropoda > Insecta > Lepidoptera > Noctuidae > Autographa > Autographa gamma. The sequence continues at coordinate 3,500,716 of LR989875.1, forward strand.
GCTGGAAATAAAATAAAATATTACCACGAGCATTGATCACCACGCTTGCTCTCTGCGGATTGGCGATTTCAGATCCCAAATTTTGGAATCCAGGTTTCTTTATGATGTTTCTTTCTCTATATGAGAAGAGGCCTGTGCGCAGCATTGGGAAGTTCATAGGCTGGATAATTATGATTATATTTATTACTATCCGTTATTATTCTAAGACACTTCTGACAAACGGTGAGATATAACATCGTGAGGATACCTGGATAACAAAATTTGGGGTGTGAAATCTTAACAAGTTGTGTAGTTACTAAAACACAGGCTATGCCTCAGAAATGGGCCGTGTGTCTTCTTTTTTATTATGAGAAAGCTTATCGGGACTATTAAGATAAAAACTATGTTACCAACAAACATATCAGCAAGCATGGAAAAGGGGGCCAGGAACTTGAGGCTTCTAATCATACATAACAGCAGAAGGGCCGGAGACGTGATCAGAATATACAGTCTGATGTCATACAGATAGTCCGTCGAGAATTCCGCAGACACACCTTCTAATACCTAAAAATAAAGCTTATTGTTAAGGAAGCAGTTGGTCGTGTAAAAGGCAATTTTGTGATAGTCCTATTGCGACAAAGAAATTGTTAGAAAAGCTTATAGAAAAATATTTATGATGTTAAAGATGTCCCCGACGATTTTTTCAATAACAAATAATTGATATCTCCTTTTTCTATGTAGCCTGTTTAGTGTCCCACTGCTGGGCAACGGTCTCTCCCGTCTGACTCATATCTCCTATATTATAAAAAATACTGAATATACCAGGGGTTTTTTCAAATGCCTTCTAGGTGTGAGACATATTTTTTTTCTCTATTGACAATCTGTTCCATTCTTTATATCCTAAAAATTTAATACAATGGAAAAATTTTAAAAATAGTCCTTTTTGTCCTGTATGCACCCGGCTTACATTTTACGTACATTTTTCAAGGTATGCGCTATCATGATTTGATAAACACAGCATGTTCCGCACATTTCCAAAAATAGGCACGTGTCGACCGTGTATCTGAAACATGCAAAAGATACAACTAAAGATTAAATATTCATCTTGTAGACCATTTTGGTACGATTATATGAGTAACTATTGCGCTGCGTAATATTGCTATATTTTAGCTGATAGGAATTAGTTTGACATATGCGTGCCTAAAAAAAAATTGGTTTTGACTTTTCGACCAGGTTACACCGGCCGTAGTCGCAAGCTGACATCTGTCAACGAAGCGCTATTTCCAGTCTACTAATAAGATTTTATTCGACAAACAATTCAAAATGTACCTGAATGTTTTACTGTGTTTTCTAAACGAATGCCAAGGGCCTGTCGCAACGGATACTTCTGCTAAATCCGGGTATGATAGTTTTGACACCCTCAACCTTTGATACATTGTTTGAGCTGATGTGCCTAACATCTGTAAATAAGTAAAAAACTTGAGGTTCACCAATAATATTGAAAAGAAGATTCAGCAGTTCGACTATAACTAAGTGGTTTTAAATAATATTGATTAAAAGTTTAATTTCTATTGCATCAGTATTGTTCCAGCCATTAGGGATAAATGGATAATGCAAATAGTTTTTTTACGTAACCTATTCATTGTCCTGTTGGTTGTATTCAAGTCTCATCCCATATAGAGAAGGTATGGGCATTCACCTTTCACCACGATTGTTCATTTGCCGATTAGCAATTTTTAGCTTTTTAGTAGTGGTATTAAAAAAAAAAGGAAATAGATATTACAGATTTTTTGAAATTTTACATGAAACTTACAGCCATAGCATAATAAAGAAGGAAGCCAATCACGAAGGTCATTGCTAATGAGGCCCAGAGCCCTCCGTACATGTATGCCTCGTGCATGCTGAGGACTCCGGCGCCAAGACTGCCCTTTATCACGTGCGCCGTTGACTCAATCAGGCTGCAGACATATAAACATAATAATAATAAAATATTAATCCAGCCCATAAACGTCCCACTGCTGGGCACAGACCTCTTCTAATATAGAGGAGTGAGCATTGATCACCGCGCTTACTCTCTGCGGATTGGCGATTTCAGATCCCAGTTTTGGAATCCAGGTTTCCTCACGATGTTTCCCTTCACCGTTTGTCACAAGTGTCTTAGAATAAGAAAGTACATATAACTTTGAAAAAGCCACATTCAGTTCGGAACGCCCAAATTTATACTAACTAGTTGAAAAAGTGATTCAATATTGAAATTGATTTTGTAGATAAAGATTATATTCGATTTTCTATATCTGACTGCTGGGCAAAGGCCTTCCCTTTCTCCTTGCAAACCTCTCTGTTCTTGGCGATTTCAGTCCACGTGCGCCCCGCATAACTGACTAGATCATCGCTCTGGGAAACAAGTAATAGCGCTTTTTATAGACTATAAAAAAGCATTTGATACCTTAGATCATAACATACTCCTACAGGCAATGGATGAATGTGGTATTCGCGGCCCGACTAACAGCTGGTTTAGGAACTACTTAAGTAACAGAACGATACGCACAAAGATAAGCGGAGTGACAGGGGAAGCGGCGCCCGTGAGCCTGAGTGTGCCCACCGGCTCAGTGTTCGGACCCGTGGGCTATGTCATGCATGTAAATAGTGTGTCAAATGTTGTCAATTATTGTAAAGTTTTTATGTACGCAGACGATATGTGTGTGGTGTATGCCTCTAAAGATATATTACAGGTACAAAGATATTTGCAGACAGACTTCGAAAATATTACTAAATGGGCTCACGACAACGGGATAATAATAAACTTCAAAAAAACACAATGTATGCATATTTACTCACCACATAATCAAACTGCAAAAAATACAATTAAGAATAATATTAATTTAATAGGACACACATACGACTGCTTACATAATAACAAACATGGGTGTAAGTGTGATGGCATTCAATATGTCGACAATTTCAAATATTTAGGTTTAAACATAGATAAGAACTTCAACTTTTCAACTCATATAAACGACGTTTGCAATAGGTTACGATCAGTGCTAGGCAAGTTCTTCCAACTGCACAGAGTAGTCAACTCAGACACAATGAGGATGGTTTATTACGCGCTTGCCGACTCTCTGATCAGTTACGGTCTTTTAGTATACGGGCGTACTTTCCAAACTTACTTAAATTATGTTAAAAATTTACAAGTAAGACTTATAAAATACTTAGTGAGTAAGAAAGAGAAAAACAGCAGCAATAATGATTATGATAAACTATTTCCAATGTGTAAAATACTGCCGATAGATAAGAAAGTTGAGTATTTAATAGGATTGGAGTATTACTATAGCAATGAATATAAATGTATAATAGAGAATAAATATAACACCAGAAGGGCTAGAGAACATATGTTAAATAAACCTAGAATAGTAAACTACTATGGTGAGAGAACCAATAAATACATAGTGCCAAAAATATTTAATAAAATAGATATGTTAAGAGAGGAAAATAAAATGAGTATGTATATGTTGAAGAAGAAGTTAAGGGGAGAATTGCTTAAGAGAGCGTAGGCAAGGCATTCTTTAATATTTACCCTTTATAATGTGTATCATTTATGTTTATGTTTTGATTTTAGTTTTTTTTTCTTAGTTTTATATAAAGTACTTAATAGTTAGTAAGAAATAGAAAAGAGCGCCTCTCGCCTTTAAACGAAAAGTTTGGCGAGGATTTTTAATTATAAGAACAAAAAGTAATGATAAAAAGTGTACTTTTGTTAAATAAATAAATAAATCATCACACCTTCGCCGCGGACGACCTCGACGGCGATGTCCTTCCGGCGTCCAGTGGGTGACGATCTTTGCCCATCGGTCAGACTGCATGCGTGCGACTTATAGTCATGGTTAAAGACAATGAAACTTACTTAGTATTATGCAGGTCGTGTCTTTCTTCCATATAGTCATAGTGCAGCACTTCTGTACCAGGGTAGTATTGATACGCGGAGCTGTCCCGCTTTATAATGTACTGGTTGACTTCGTGCGCGTACGATTGGAGAGATGGACTTATCTATAAAGGAATTTATTGTTTTAAAGTGCCCTTACTTATACTTAGAACTTATATTTAGACTTTGATGCTGGGTGGAAATGCAGTATATGGGCAAAAATATGGGCTCTTACCTAAGTAAGGATCTTGTTTCTTAAAAAGACAAGCAGTAAATTCTTAAGATAGCTATTTTTTTAAAGTATTAATTACATACGATATTGTGGTTTCGTAAAAAAATAACCACATTTTACACGAAAAAGTTACAAGGCTCGATTTACCAAAAAAATATCTGGCAACGCTGATTACAAAACATATAATTTTTACTACAGGCATATAGTATTGCAAAACTGCTTGAAGAAATGGTTAGGTTATTAAGTTGAGGATGAGCCAACTAAAATTTCATCACAATTTAATCAGAGGTTCAATACATAATAATCATTTAATTTATATAGAAGATAAATAAATGACAGATATTGTTATATTAGAGGACAATTAAATCTTTCTAATCAGTAATTTTAATCATTTCTCACCGAGCGCGATTTAAATGATTCCTGAGGACAAAAGAAAATTAAATTAAATACGTCTTATGTAAAATAAAATCGATTAACTTACAATGTTTATATATCTTAACAAAGGCATCAACCCCTCTATGCATGTACGCGCTTATTCCCATTCAATTATATTACTGTAAACATGAACCGCGCCAGTTTAAAAGTTAGTGAACACCAAAGTACTTACGTCGGTAATTGTATCTTCTGATTCTGAAGTCGTATTTACTCCGACAGATCTAGACGTACTTTGTCTTTCATCTCTTCCAAACTTCTGAAAGAATTAAGTTTCATCATCATCATCATCATCGTGATAGTAAACAGCCCTTTTCCTCCCACTGCTGGGCCAAAGTACAATTTAGTAGCTTTAAGATGTCCAATGTGGTGAATGATTATGTTCTCAATATAAAGAATAATATTATCTACAATAATTTTCATATTATTAGGTATTTACATATTTTGGATCGGTCATTTTCTTCTATGTATATTGTCAATCTAGATCACAGTGAGGAACATTTTGCTAGAGTCTTGAAAATAACTATGTACAAATCTTTGAAATATAAGTCACTGAGCGTATAAAGATAACTTATAACTGAGCTCTATTAATTGTTATTTAAGATTTCACCACGAATTTTTATTTAAAGCACAAATTTTGGGCGTGTAAAATTATACTCTGTTACTTTATATAAGTCACATTGACATTATTTAGATAGATCTTTTTAAATTAATGTTACTAAAAAGTTTTAAATATTGAGGACCTCTTTTGAATCCTAGTTTTGGTCACAGATATTTTAAAAATAACAGCTTATTAATAATTTAAAGAACTATTTAAGGGCACTTTGATCGAAACCCAAAAGTCTAAACTCGAGGTTCGCCAACGTGGTATTTAGCGTAGCATACTAGGAGTCAAATAAACCGACAGCGCGGCGTTCAAAAAAAAAATGCTGTTCATGCTGGGCCGGAGCTAAATGAGCAATGGCACTTAGAGCTCGCTTTTAGCGCCCAATAACAGCTAAATGCCCTAAACCGTAAAAGGCGTGACGACTAAACGGCTTGGCGGAAAATTGGTAGGAAAATCAAGAGAAAGGGTCTGGGAAGAATAGAAGGAGGTAGCATTAGTTGTAGTTGCCCAGTAGTGAGTCACTCCTCGTTTATCAAATGAGTCCAACTCATTCCGACATCTTCGCCTAAGCCTATTACGGTGTCTACTGCCATCTAGATGGACCCATCGGGTCTTTCATTTGATATATGACGTAATAGGATGAAAAAAAACAACAATTGACCCATTCAAATTAGATTATTTAACATTTATTATCGTATTTCGGTTTATCTTCGTCCGCCAACGGTTCGCCTCTAGTGCTGGGGTTGTCGTTGGTTTTGCCGCCATCATCGTCGCCGCAAGAGCCGCCATCGGACTCGCAAGCATCTTTTTCGTCTTCCTCCTTTGGCTTATCCTTACCATCATTATTATTATTATTATTAGTTACGTCCTTGCTCCATTCACAAGAGTCAGCTGGTTTACCTTGCCTCAAATCGTCTGAAATTCTCAACAGAGTTTTTACTAAAGGTGATTTCAAGAGTTCATTTTCTATTCTGTCTTTCTGTCCCGCCACCCTGTCCTTGTCGCTCCTGTAGCCGTCTAGCCTATTGTCGTCATTTCTGTAATTATTCCTATCATCATTATCGCCCCTATTACCTCTGTTGTAATTATCGCCCCTGTTCCTTCCCCTATTTTCATAGTCTCCTCTATTATTTCCCCTATACTCGTTATCTCCCCTATTGTTTTCTCTAAGGTTGTCCCCTCTGTAGTTGCCTTTGTTTTCGTAATCGCCCCTGTTGTTTCCCCTGTAATTTCCCCTATTACTATTATCCCCCCTGTTGTTGTTGTTGTAGTCGTTGTCTCCCCTGTTGTTGTTATTGTAATCCTTATCATATCTGTTGTTGCTTCTGTAATTTCCCCTTTTGTTATTATCTCCCCTGTTGTTGTTGTTGTAATCATTGTCTCCCCTGTTGTTGTTATTGTAATTATTGTCTCCCCTGTTGTTGTTATTGTAATCCTTATCATATCTGTTGTTGCTTCTGTAATTTCCCCTTTTGTTATTATCTCCTCTGTTATTGTTATTGTAATCATTATCTCCCCTGTTGTTGTTGTAGTCATTGTCACCCCTGTTATTGTTGTTATAGTCATTGTCTCCCCTGTTGTTGTTGTTGTTATTGTAGTCATTGTCTCCCCTGTTGTTGTTGTTGTAATCCTTATCATATCTGTTGTTGCTTCTATAATTTCCCCTTTTATTATTATCTCCCCTATTGTTGTTGTTGTAATCATTGTCTCCCCTTTTGTTGTTGTTGTAGTCATTGTCTCCCCTGTTGTTGCTATTGTAATCCTTATCATATCTGTTGTTGCTCCTGTAATTTCCCCTTTTATTATTATCACCCCTGTTGTTGTTGTTGTAATCATTGTCTCCCCTGTTGTTGTTATTGTAATCCTTATCATATCTGTTGTTGCTCCTGTAATTTCCCCTTTTGTTATTATCTCCTCTGTTATTGTTATTGTAATCATTATCCCCCCTGTTGTTGTTGTAGTCATTGTCACCCCTGTTATTGTTGTTATAGTCATTGTCGCCCCTGTTGTTGTTGTTGTTATTGTAGTCATTGTCTCCCCTGTTGTTGTTATTGTAATCCTTATCATATCTGTTGTTGCTTCTATAATTTCCCCTTTTATTATTATCTCCCCTATTGTTGTTGTTGTTGTAGTCATTATCAACCCTGTTGTTGTTGTTGTAGTCATTGTCTCCCCTGTTGTTGTTATTGTAATCCTTATCATATCTGTTGTTGCTCCTGTAATTTCCCCTTTTATTATTATCTCCCCTGTTGTTGTTGTTGTAGTAATTATCACCCCTGTTGTTGTTGTTGTTGTAGTCATTGTCTCCCCTATTGTTGTTATTGTAATCCTTATCATATCTGTTGTTGCTCCTGTAATTTCCCCTTTTATTATTATCTCCCCTATTGTTGTTGTTGTTGTAGTCATTATCACCCCTGTTGTTGTTGTTGTAGTCATTGTCTCCCCTGTTGTTGTTATTGTAATCCTTATCATATCTGTTGTTGCTTCTATAATTTCCCCTTTTATTATTATCTCCCCTATTGTTGTTGTTGTTGTTGTAGTCATTATCACCCCTGTTGTTGTTGTTGTAGTCATTGTCTCCCCTGTTGTTGTTATTGTAATCCTTATCATATCTGTTGTTGCTCCTGTAATTTCCCCTTTTATTATTATCTCCCCTGTTGTTGTTGTTGTAGTCATTATCACCCCTGTTGTTGTTGTTGTTGTAGTCATTGTCTCCCCTATTGTTGTTATTGTAATCCTTATCATATCTGTTGTTGCTCCTGTAATTTCCCCTTTTATTATTATCTCCCCTATTGTTGTTGTTGTTGTTGTAGTCATTATCACCCCTGTTGTTGTTGTTGTAGTCATTGTCTCCCCTGTTGTTGTTATTGTAATCCTTATCATATCTGTTGTTGCTCCTGTAATTTCCCCTTTTATTATTGTCGCCCCTGTTGTTGTTGTTGTTGTAGTCATTGTCTCCTCTGTTGTTGTTATTGTAATCCTTATCATATCTGTTGTTGCTTCTGTAATTTCCCCTTTTATTATTATCTCCCCTGTTGTTGTTATAGTCATTATCACCCCTGTTGTTGTTGTTATTGTAGTCATTGTCTCCCCTGTTGTTGTTATTGTAATCCTTATCATATCTGTTGTTGCTTCTGTAATTTCCCCTTTTATTATTATCTCCCCTGTTGTTGTTGTTATTGTAATCATTATCTCCCCTGTTGTTGTTGTTGTCATTGTCACCCCTATTGATGTTGTTATTGTAGTCATTGTCTCCCCTGTTGTTGTTATTGTAATCCTTATCATATCTGTTGTTGCTTCTGTAATTTCCCCTTTTATTATTATCTCCCCTGTTGTTGTTGTTATTGTAATCATTATCTCCCCTGTTGTTGTTGTTGTTGTCATTGTCACCCCTGTTGTTATTGTTGTTGTAATAATTGTCTCCCCTGTTGTTGTTGTTGTAATCCTTATCATATCTATTGTTGCTTCTGTAATTTCCCCTATTATTATAATCTCCTCTGTTGCTGCTATTATAATCATTATCTCCCCTATTGTTGCTATAGTAATCATTATCGCCCCTGTTGTTATTATTGTAATTATTGTCTCCTCTGTTGTTGTTGTTGTTGTAATCATTATCTCCTCTGTTGTTGTTATTGTAATCATTATCATATCTGTTGTTGCTCCTGTAATTTCCCCTATTGTTATTGTCTCCCCTGTTGTTGTTGTTGTAGTCATTGTCTCCCCTGTTGTTGTTGTAGTCATTGTCTCCCCTGTTGTTGTTGTTGTAATCATTGTCTCCCCTGTTGTTATTGTTGTTATAGTAATTGTCTCCCCTGTTGTTGTTATTGTAATCCTTATCGTATCTGTTGTTGCTTCTGTAATTTCCCCTATTATTATTATCTCCCCTGTTGTTGTTGTTGTAATCATTATCACCCCTGTTGTTTCCTCTGTTGTTGTTTTTGCTTCTATAATTTCCTCTATAGTCGTCATTTTTACGGTCGTTGGCATTATAGTTGTTATAACGATCGTTATTATAATTGTCTTCTCTGTCGTTGGAGTAGTGTTTGTTGCTTCTTGATTGATACTTGCTTACTGCATTCTTTTTCTGAAAATGAAATAATGAGGTTACTAAAAATTAAAGATTAGAATAATTAAGTCGTGTTATCCTAGTTTCGTATAAAGTGTTAATTATGAGTAATTAAAGCTGAAGCGAATGTGTTGGGAAATATTGCAACAGATCCTTTCGGGGTATATCTAAAATAGTCTTTTTCTTTTAAATACATATTTCTTATCATCTGCATTAGACTGATCACCCGAAGTAGGACGACGCAATGCGTTTAACTAAAGATACCTTTAGAGCTAATTGATAAAGATATAAGAAGGGGTATGGTACATCTTCGTTTCTGTTGTCTTCATAACTGCTCAAATCATTTCGGCCGTAATTCGAATTGTAGTTGTTATTCGACTGGTAATCCGACTTGTAGTAGTCAGATTTGTAGTTGCTTGACTTGTAGTTGGAACGGGATCCGGAATCCTTGCGGTTGGCATTGTTGTCTAGAACGAGAACGAGCGGTCGGTTTTGGTCGGATGCCTTCTTGTAGAGATTGGAGAGGAGGCCAGAGTACTCGCCGGTTGATGACAGTTGGATGTTCTGCAAATAAATGGGGAATTAAGAATCTAATAATTAATGTAATAATTGTTTATTGCTATTAATTCTAATTAAATAAAATATTTTATACTGAGATTGAATTTATATTGAGTTCTGTGGTAGACATTGAAATAAAACTACTTTTAAGAACACTGCATTGGACTCACACCACGTTTTATGACAGACGTGGACTCAGTTTTATATAATTTGGTATAAAATGTCAGTATAGAGGGAAAAGTCGCAGTTATGTCTGTGAGATCGTAAATAAACGTAATAAAAATAAGAGGGCCAAGGTGCGAGCCTTGTGGTACTCCTGATGTGGCATAATATAAAAAGACACGTGACTGGTATCTGAGACAAAGTGCAATCTACCTTCCAAATAAGATTTTAAACAAGACATAAGGTACCCGTGAATGCCGTACGATTCATCCTTTTGTACAAACAATTCATGATTGACATTATCAAAGGCGCTTGAAAAATCCGTATAAATAGTATCTAACTGGTACCCATTGTTGATTCCCGTAGATAAATCATGAATATCTTAAACTTGCCAAATAGTTCGTATACGGCTTAATTATTATATTCTATTCATTTCAAGCAATGGAAAGGTACGCTGCAGGTCAAATTAAGAATAAACAAAAATATTAAACAAATAAGAGTTCATAAGATATGGAATAATAATATAAGGTTTTATAGACGAAGATGCATTTATATTTTATTCAATTGTGGATAGTTATAATTTCGAGTAAGCTAAGATCGAAGTCCAAATTACATTTAATAAACTAGCCTTGCATATAGTCTAGGAACTCATCGAATAAGGTAGGTACAAAATGTAATAAAACCCGTACCAGAAATTCCCTAAAAATACGTGATAACAAATACGAAAAATTTCTACCAATACAAGATAAATGTGTAACAGTATGCACATTTTTATTTTTGTTATAGCAGCATCAAAGGCTCACTATAAATTCTGTCTACCTATATTACTTCATGAGATGCAGCCTCTGAAAGGCAGTCCGACAAAAAGCGGAGGTTAAGTAAAAGAGTGCGTTGGCACCCTCTTTGCACGGAACGATAAAATAGGAAAAACCCTAAAATGGGAAATATTGGTATATGGATGGCACAAAGCCAGCACTTTGAAGTGAATCGTGGAGGATACATCGTTCGGGAAAAGATCAGGCAGATGGAACTAATGATCCCCCAAAAAACCCAGTATTTAAACGAAAATCCTTTGGAATTAGAAGTAATTTTAGCAGAAATCCAGAAAAAAAACGCAGGAAACATTTTAAAAAGGTTCAAAAATTCTTAAAATAAATTTGGAGATACTTACAGTGACCAGTAGTACAAATGCTATATTTAGAAGGATCTTAAGATTGGGTACTGTAGGCGCCATTTCGATTCCTTGACGTCTACTTTCTAAATATACTTTACTTCCCACTATTCTAACTAAGTAAACTCTAGGAACGATATAATTTTAATTAAAAATTTATTGATGATTAGTTTTACTATTTGTTTTGTTACACTTTTCGTTTCTGATTATTTGATTATTATTTGTTGATGATAATTATTTTCGCGATAACCTAAACGGAAATAATTAAGTTTCTGAAACATGTGTAACTTTTTATTTTGATGAAAAATTATTTATTGTGGGTATTACAAAACAATGTTTGCCTCAAAACATCTTATCACTGCAGGCCTTCAAACAATTTAAAAAAATATATCCTAATGTTTCTTTAAAAAAAGAGAATATCATAAAAAAACGAATTCCCTAATATAATAACATTTTCGGTCAAATCGGAATGACCCAAAGAAACTCACGCGATCTTTATAAAAGAATGTCATTTCCATAAATTTAACATCATGTCAGATATTTCTATTACCATTATTAAGTTTTTGCTTAGCGCCTACATGAACACAAATAGCAATGATGCGTATTAGGGCTCTTAAAAAGTAATTTATTTTTCAAGTCGCTTTTACATATTACTCTTTATCAGTTCCTCATATTTCCGTATCATATACTTGGCCTAGCGGTTCAATTAACGCATTTGTATTCACAAGGTTGCAGGTTCGAACCCAGGCAAGTACCAATGTAGGCTTTTTCAAAGTTATATGTTCTTAATTATTCTAAGATATTCTGACAAACAGTGAAGAAAAACATCGTGAATAAACCTGGATTCAAAAATTTTGGATCTGGAATCCCCAATTCGCAGAGGGCAAACGTGGTGATCAATGCTCGTGCCTTCTCTATATGGGAAGAGGCCTGTGCCCAGCAGTGGGACGTTGATAGGCTTAATTATTATTATTATTTATTATTATTACCTACATGTTTTTTAATATACGTTATTAGTGTCGTAGCTACGATAAGTAGATAAAAGCATAGTCGGTTTGAAAACTATAACCAGTTTTAAATGAGTATTAATACCTACTCGATTTCTTCTATGAATACCAATAAACAGGATTACAATCTTAGGATAATTATCAATGGCTGTTTTTTTTTCGTTGGCGCTAAAATCATCGGTGATATTAGTAATTTTCGATTGATACGCCGCTAGTCAAAGATTTCAGGCAGGATGTCACCAAGGTCAGACATATTCATAATTTTCGCTCGCATTAGTGCTATTTTTTTTGATAATATCAAAAGAAATGATAAACTGTAAACAATGATTGTTTAATAGCACCTCAGACAATAGTTAGGATAAAATAGGCAAGGTATTAAATAAGTAATGATATTTCGTTTAAAAACCTTTTTCTTTAGTTACATCGACATCGGGAAACAATGTTATGGTTTCCCTTCAAAGACCAAAACAGAAAAAGTGTGTCCCAAAATTGAGCCTTGTTGTGCGCCAGATTTAACGTTGACTTTAGTAGAACTGGGTCCCTTAATGACTACGCCTGTTAGATCGACTTGTTATTTACGATGCAATCTAACGAAGAAGACCCCTTATATTAATTTATATTGTTGTATGGTATTTTTGGCAAAATAAGCTTAAGGTCAACGAAGTCGAAAGCTTTCCGGAAATCTGTGTATCCACAGATGCGCAGCATGTGCTTGAAGTTGTTTAGTCCATGTAAAGTTTGTTGTTATAGACTTTCTTTAGATTAATCTATGCTGTAGTTGTATTTTAATATTGTAAATACAGTCAATTCAATTCGTATGTCTAACAAATTTCCCATATAATTTAACGATTGACCGACTACAATATGTTTTAGGCCCTTGAGTTAAGATTCTGTGCAGTCTATATATTATATAGTCTCACTCTGCCTAATTTCTCTGTTTCCTGCTCAAGGATCTTTTTTCTCTCTTTCTGTCTATTATTTGGTTTTCCATGCTGATTTCTTTCTAAATCTTTTGTTATGTAAGTGTTTATGGCCTGTGTGCCATATAGATAGCCGTTTTACACTAGGATTTGCCATATGGCTATCGATTATTGCGGCAAGAGCCTTTCAAAGAGTTCGAGCTAGCTCCATACCAAATTTTATCAAATGCAGCAGTGTGGTACAGCAGTGAAAACTTAAGAGATAGACGAGCGGAGCTACTTTCCCATTTATAATATTAAGTAGGTAGACGGAAGCATATTTTTTTACGTTTGCGTTACAGAAGTTGTCCTACACTCTTCTGAACTAGCGTAGTGGCACCAGTAATCGACATGCACCAGTAATCGACACTTTATTTTTTTATTTAATAAATAAAGAGTAGGATACCGATTTATTTATTTGACGACACTGTAACATAGAAAGCACACTTATTACTGGCTCCCATTGACATTTGAGCGATATTTACAGTTTTATTTGAAAGTAGCGGTGTGACAACTGATTGTGGCTCGAGTACCGGCGAGAAAAACAACATTTCTTACTGAAATCGTTAACGAAGGCAGTACATTTCTTTGTTAATTATGCTAATGTATTGTAAGTTATTTGAATTTTATGAGTTTTACGGGTTTTTATAAGAACTAAAGGGTGGAATTTTGTTATAACACAAGTTCAAGATTATTTTAATATTAGTAAAATGTTGGTGTCGATCATTGGTGTTCACAAACTGACTTTCTCCAGTAATCGACACGTGTCGATAGTAATTATTAGAAACATTTTTCATTTGATAAGTGAATATATAGCTCTTCTAACTTTGCTTCTCGGTAGATATTTGAAGTAAACTAATCAAAGTTGACCTACCAGAAATCGACAAGTGACGATTATTGGGAAATAATATGTGTCAATGATTGGTTTTAGAGATGGCTCTGAGAAAAAAATATACTCCCGACTAGTTAGGTTCAGTGGGTCGTCTTAGGGGCGGAGGGTAGGAGTTGGAGCATACGCTTGGGCACCGTGAGCACCAAAGAAAACAAAAACAAAAATAGTAAAAAAATTTGGGAGTCCTTTTTTAGTTTTTTTTTTTTTTATTGAATTCGAGCATTTTTATTGCAGCATCTGATTAAGCTTATCTATAGAAACCATTTATGATCTTGGAAGTATGGCCCTACGACGCACAGTTTCCGACTTATGGGCCGTTTACATTAAAAGGCCGTTCAAGGAAAAGGCTCATAACTCGAAAACGGTACGTCGTGGGGCCATGTTTTTTAGAACTTAAATAGTTGCTACAGGTCAACCTAATACAAGAAAAAAATCGGAAAGATTCCGAAAAAAAAAATTTTAAGTCCTATACAGGACTTATAAAAATTACAGTTTTTTTAACCATACGGTTAGGTAATAATTTTGCACGATTTGCTTTCATTATCAGTATTAAAGTACTATCATACCTGTGGTAGAAATACAATATAAATTTATTGCGCTATCGTACACAAACATTACATCCGTCTTACGAATTTTCGATCAGGTCACGTGTCCTGACGCGGGTTTATCATTTTTACTCATTACAAAAAAAAACTGTACAGCACCGCTTAAGAAGTTTTCGTCATACGAATTTTCGATCAGGTCACGTGTCCAGGGGCCCGATGTTTCTATTTTAAGTCAGTGAGTGGCAGGTATTTTCGTATCCAGATAATTTTAGTTTAATGAAAAATTTAGGTACACCTACTTGCCAATGTTGACCTTGTAAGATTGTAAAGTGCACTGGAACGTTTATTAACCTGACGCGAGTTTATTTTTTTTTACCCATTTCAAAAAGCCGCTAAAGAAGTCTTCAATTCAAAAATTAAAAATTATCAACACAGACAAAATCAGAACCAAAATTAAAATCAAAAATCATTAATTTAAGTTAAGCTACAAAGTAGCACTTATCAAACGTCAAAATTTTAATACAAAAAAGACAGCACCCTAGGGGTCGGTTCATATCCGGCGGAAAAGGCAGCGCGCAACATCGGCCGCGCAACCCCAGAACGAATAGTGTGAACGAAAAACCACAAAATAGTGTGAAAGGCCGAATCTTCCATCATGCGCCCGCCCGCCCCAGCGCCACGCGACTGACAGCACGCCACCACCGTCAGATATGAAACGACCCCAAATCGCCCACCCTTCACCAAGTGCTAGTCAACTTGTCAATATTTTCTGTCTTGTACGAGTATTTACATGATTAATACCCATTAGTACGAGAAATATGGTTATTGTAACAAAATATGCATACTTATTAAACAGGTAATTTTATTTTAAAGACCGACAAATGTGGTCGAGTGGTGTGATTATTTGGCAAATACTCATTATATATAATAGTCGATAACTGGGGTGTCGATAACTGGTAAGTGTCGATAACTGGGGTGTCGATGACTGGGGTGTCGATAACTGGGGTGTCGATTACTGGTAACAGTCAAATGACTAGGTGTCGGTTACTGGAGATTCTTACACTTTTTCATTTTTTTGATTTTTTTTCTTGTCTGTTTATAGCAAATAAAAATAATACATTCTATTCTTATCTCAAGAATATACCTTACCATACTCAAATGTTACTTTTGGTTTAAAAGTGACTAATATACCTTTAATTTAATAAAGAAACCCACTATGATCGATTAAGATCCTTAAAGTGTCGATCATTGGTGCCACTACGCTATCTGTTTTATAGTTCAAAGAAACAGTGCGGCCAAAGTAACTTGGCGCGTCTAAAATTTTTTGATAAAAGATGGGTTTAGCGAGATGCAGTATACATGCGCGGTGTGTAAGACAGGGACGGTGATATGTTATAGCTCTTTTCAGACGTGCCAAGTTACGTCGTCCGCACTGTAGCAACAATGTTTCCTTTTTTCCACTGCTGTAGAAGATACATATGTCTTAAAAGATATTCAAAACGGGAGTAAATAAATACAACAACAGACATTAACATCCATGTTTCCAAGACGGTGGGCAAGTCTTTCCGGTCCGCGGTCTTTTGGTGGTAGTAGTAGGGCCGCAGGAGTCGTTATCGTCACACGAGTCTTTTGGTTTACATGAGTCGTTATCTTCACAGGAATCCTTAGGCTTACACGAGTTGTTGTCTTCACAGGAATCCTTAGGCTTACACGAGTCGTTGTCATCACAGGAGTTCTTCGACTTGCAGGAGTCACTACCGCAAGAATCTTTAGGTGGCGGTGGCGGCGGCTTCTTCGTCTTCCATTCGTTGCCCGGTGGAGGACATTTGACCAGATGATCGAATACCGCTTTGCAACTCTTCTGGCAGTATCTTTTTCTTAACGCAGTGTTTTCCGCTGAACATTTTTCCGTGCAAACTACTCTAGCTTGACATCGATCGCGGATTGCTTTTTCGATTGCTTTTCTTTTTGCTTCTTTTCTATAATAATTGCTGCCATCGTCTGCTATAACATTGCTTGTCTGAAAAACAAAAACTATTGGTCAAAAATGTTTAACCGCCCGAAACAGACCGTCACGTCTTATAACACCACTTTGTTGCGTCGGGGGTTAACTAGTTTGTATAGTACGCTAGAACTAATTAATATTGTGGGACTTACCCTCAAAACGTTATACAAAACTGCATCATAATTTTCTTTTACTTTTTCGTGATCTATGTAGTTGTCTCCATCTTCGAATTCGTTAGCTGCATTGCGATCATCATAATCTTCCAAATCGTCTTCTAAGGCTCTTATCTTTTTGGAAGTGTCGACTACTACAATAAGCGGGTCTCTTGAATCCTTACTCAATAGTTCGGATATTATACCTAAGGAGTTGCGATTGAATACTGATGAATTGAGCCCTTTCTGAAAAAAATAACATAAGCGTAAACAAATCATTTTTAAATATGTAATATTATTTGTTGAACTATTGTGTGTACATACATGATTAAATAAAAATAAATAATACCGAGTACTGAAACATCATTGAACTTCAACATTTAAATGTATATCTATCGCTACTTAACACCTTGGAGTGACAGAGATAGCAAAAGCCTGAACGGCGTTATAAAACTGATTGATATTTCAGTATTTGGTCAATAGATGAAGTCTTAAATTAATCAAATTAAAATAAATAATTAAATAGATTCTATACTTTGATGACAAAATGTTTTGATAAGTTAGGTACTAAATGTCTTAGTAATATAATAATAATGATGATAAAGTTATTAAAATAAAATAAATTACTAAGAAATTGTAATTTAATTAGATAAAGATGTCTTAAAAAACCTTACAATAGCAATAAATATAATAAAATACTGCAGCACAAGTTTCTTTGCCATTTCAGCAACGTATGACACAGTTTTGTTTGGGTTACCGTTGCACTTGGATGCATTTAATAATTCGCTATCACTAAGAAAATATAAACACATTAATTTCGTTCAGATTACAATTACTTTAATTAAATTTAAAAAAATGTATTAAATAAATTAATAAATCAGTGACGTAAATATAAGTACTTATTTACGTTTCACCATTTAATTGTTTTACGATAAAAGTAAAAAAATAAATAATTAAATTATTGTTTACGTAACATTGTTGTTAATGTTTTGAAGCGCTAAAATAAGAATATATTAATTATTGGAACGATAAAATTTGAAATAATGGTATTTTTTGTTATATTTTACTTGATTAAAATCATCAAAGTGTAACTTTTCCTAAACAAAACGTTTTGCATACGGAATCGACATGGCATCGTGGCTCGTCCTGCAGTATTTTATTATATTGCTAGCTATTGTAAGGTTTTTACGTTCACTGCTGCTTTTTCCGTACTTTTAATTTGGCTAAGGAAATCATAGTTGAAATTCTATTTCTGCTTAATATTTAAATCAACTTCTTCACTATTACAAATTGTCTCGTACAAATTTTGGTTTATTTCTTAGTAATCCTAAATACATTTTTGATGTTTGTCACTCAAACTTTAGTAATAAGTGTTTAGATAGAAATGTTTGAAAGAAGTTATGTTTTAAAAAACCATCTTAAGAAAAATAACATGCAGAATGGCCTACAAACGAAGTGCTGTTCAGAATGGTGTCTCATTTCCGCACCTAACGCGTTTTTCTGGGGTCAACATACTAAGTATGTCGAAATAATAAAAGTAATAAGTATTAGAAGAAAATTTTTTTTCGCGACCAATAAAGAATTAGTATTTTCTATTACAATGCAATTTACCACAGGCCATCTTTCCTTTATGCAATCACCAAAAAACATTTTCTGCTTTGAATATTTAACTCTTTGATTTTTCAGAAAGGTTTACACGCATCAAGGTACAAAGATAGATCGTTAGGCGTTTTGTCTGAAATATTTACTGAAGATACGAAAACCCCACTAATCGTGGTAGTACAGAATGCCAACGAGCTCAGAGCCTTCGAAGACGAGCAAAGTGAAGAGTTTAAATCAGTGGTCGCGACTGACGCTAAGGAATATATTAATGAGGCCATCGTTAGAGAAAACTATGAGGATGTCCTGTATAATGTTCTGAGGGTAAGACTTTAAATTATATAGGTATTTTACTGGTACTGCCTTTGAGAAAGAATTGTCACGATATCAGGTTTGCATATGTCAGATCTGTAAGTAGTACATATATAATGTTACCGAAACGGTATAGCTATTCAAATAGCATTTCATATTATTAAGTCACTTACTAACTAACTACGCTACCTTATGGCTTCAGTGGTCTGGTTTAAGTGTCAAATTATTATTGATGCAAAAAATTAGTTATCCATTTTTTTAACGAACTCATTTTAGCTGTAATTGTGAACTCAATACCAGGAGTACTCTTCAGCCTTTTAAGAACACCCTGTAGGGCATGTATTAAGGATCACTTTTTGTTTACAGTGGAACAGTTACTTTCTAACGTTTTCCTTATAATTTTAGACAAATGGAAACTTCGAAGGTAACGAAGAAGAACAGGAAGCCCATAAAAGACTAATAGCGAATGCGCTGAGAAATCGATGTCAAGCTAAAAATGATTGCGAACAGAAATGCAGGAAACCTAAAAAACAGTGTCAGAAGGACTGCAAAAAGGTCTACGATTATCTTGTGAAATGCCCTCCGCCTGGCAACGAATGGAAAAAGAATCAGAATAAAAATAACAATAAGGGATGTAACCAGAACTCGTGTAGTACAAAGCAGAATTCTTGCGGGTCCCAAAAACGCGGCAAGACATGCCCACCGAGTTGGCGACGTTGATGAAATAAAGAAAAGAGTTCAAATTGTTGTATTTATTTATTTTTTAGAGGATAAAAATAACTAATTATATCTATGCATAAGTATTAATTACGACTTTGGTAAAAAAGAACACAGAATCAGGACATAGTAAACTATACACAACTATTATTAGCACAACTATAAAAGCCTTATTATTTTTTGGTATTGGATTTCTATCAAAGCCGACGGCACAACATAGGGAACTAGGCCTACTTATCTCATTTCCACCCATTTACTATGTGGGTACTAGGTACAGTATACCTTGGTAAACTATCTCCTATAAAATAAAACATAATAATAAGCCAGTCGATAAACGTCTCACTGCTGCACATAGTCCTCTTCGTATATAAACAAGGAACAAGCATTGATCCAACACGCTTGCTCATACAACAGGGACCCGATGCCGCTTTTAGGTCAGTGAGTTGCAGTTTAATAAACGTTCCAGTGTACTTGTTGTTGTGCCTAATTTTCGTATTCAGATAAGAACAGTCACTTGCAATACTACAAAGACAACAGTGGCACACAACAAGTAAGTGTTCATTTTTCTTTAAACTAAAATTATCTGAATACGAAAATTAGGCACAATAACAAGTGCACTGGAACGTTTATTAAACCGCCACTCACTAAATTAAAATAGCGGACTCGGGCCCCAGGCCACTTCCCATGTACTGAGGGCCGAGTCTGCTATTTACAATGGCTCCAATCGTCTAAGTGGGTGGCATTAGTAAGTCCATTTTAGGATAATTGGCATTCTACTAAACACCAAAACGTCAACATTGGCCGCCCCAATGGCCAATTTTGACGTTAAAATGATGTTTTATCTACGTAATTATCCTAAAATGGACTTACTAACGCCACCCACTCAGACGATTGGAGCCATTGTAAATAGCAGACTCGGCCCTCTGAAGGAACAAGCATTGATCACCAAGCTTGCTTGCAGCATGACTGAATAAAATCTAAAATGAATAAAATGTCAGTCGTCATATAAGTGTGTTGTGGTACCAACACCAACCTACACTAATTTAGAATAAGTATGATAGCATCAGAACTACTTATTAACTATGAAACTAGGTGCAATTGATTCTAACCGTGAAATAATCATCAACCAGTTAATAGAAAAGTTAATTGGAAAATGTCATGCTTAAAAACTACATGATTTTCTATGTTTAGTCTCTGAAATGGATTTACTTGTAGTTGTATATTTACTATTTTATATTGTAAGTTTGTTTATGTAATTAATTAATGTTTGTTACCTATAATTATTGATAAGTTTCAAGTCAAAAAAGTGACGAAATTTTTGAAATTTTCAATTCGTTTAAAAATCATTGAAGATATTCGTTTTATAATAACCTAAACCGAGTTAAGTTTAATTTACTCGAGTAGATAGGTACTTATTTGTCTATATCAAGGCATTATGTGAAAAGATGGTGGGAACAGAAGATATAACTCTTAAATTCTAATTTCTTTTTCTAATACTAACTTAAGAATAAGCCATATATAGCTCTATAAGTTTTTCACTGGCTAACCAACTTAGCCTTTACAGTTCTACAAGATTTGTCTCAGTGAAACATGTTGTTTATTCCAAATGGGCACGTATCTAGTTATATAACAA
The DNA here is from genome assembly GCA_905146925.1 of Autographa gamma. Lineage (NCBI taxonomy): Eukaryota > Metazoa > Arthropoda > Insecta > Lepidoptera > Noctuidae > Autographa > Autographa gamma. The sequence goes on from LR989875.1 coordinate 3,521,666, forward strand.
ACCTTTGTGTTTTCAGACTATTATAAATGCGAACGACTTCCTGAGAACAGGGAGAGGCGACGATATCCGGATCCCGGATAACTCTGCTGAGAAAGACCCGTCCAAAGTCGTGGCTCTACTCATACTAGAAGTAATTATATTTTCTTACCTTTTAGTTTGGCTTTAACCTTGGTTTCGTTCTACTAAAGTAAATGAAAAAGAAAACCATAAAATGACCATTATTTAAAACGTGGACTAATTATTCTTAAAAGGTAAACTTTGTTACTTATTTTTTTATTTTGTAACACATGTTTTCTTATTACCTATAGGCAAAATTTTGAAATACTTCAAACAGAATGTCACGAGTCCAGCCGGCTTATTCGCTATCGCTTGATGAAAACCCAACCAATGTTCAGTAAATAAATATAATTAAACGGTATAAACGCAAACTTAGCATCGGCTATGGTCGGTGACCAATTACTTAATAGTATATCTCGTTAATAATCAACGTTAGACGATGCGAAATTGGTATTATCATAATTATGTATAGCATTTAAGAAGGAAATTATTGCTTTTGTTGACCACTGCCATAGCGAATACCCCTACTGAGCAAAATTAATTATGTAAAACACAACTAAATATTAAAAAAAAACTTTTACAGCACAACGACAGCTCCGAAGAAACAGAAGACTCAAACTATGATGCAAACGGCTTAAAAGTATGGACGGGGCCTTCAGACTCAACAGAAACCGACTCCTCAGGTGACACAAACTCTGATGAGTACGAAGACTCGCGCTCTTACGACACTGACAGCGAATCCAACTTCTACCATCCTGACGACTATGATCCCGACGATCCTGACGACACAGACGACTCCACCTACGAAAGCCAACCAGTCTTGAGAAAAGCCTGGAGGTCATGCCTGAAAAAAGCCGCGAAAACGTGCAAAAAAGCCTGTGTTGCCACATACAAAACGGCTTGCGAGACAGGCCCGTGCAAGTCGAAATTTAAAAGAACCATGAAGAAAGGTTGCAAGAGGAATTGTAAAGATTTCTTTAATAATTAACTCCGGAATCAAATTATATTGTGGTGTTACAGTAGAACGTAATGTTAGACAGTTTTATTTGTTAAGCTGTCACTATTTCAAGTTTCGTCGCAAACAGACCTCCAACCACAATAACTGGGCCACAATTCAGCTAAATGCATGTCAGTGGTCGGTTAGAGTACTTCCCTTGTGCCTAATTTTCATATTCAGATAAGCCTACAATAAAATCTCATTGAACTCTCGAAGAGAATGATCGTAGTGACAGCAGATTGTCAATTATCGTAAAAATTGCCAAATGAAGCAGGTCATTCAGTCAATTCAAGCAACTCTTAAATAGCTGAATCGAGGCCCTGGTGTTCAACAATATATTATTGTAATGAAGAATTAATTACTTTGCGCCTGTGTCTGAACTTCATAACAGTGGAGACAAATTCATATTTATATTTTTATTCTATTTATGTATGTTCTTCTACTTTTCTGTCGGTTTAAAAGGTTTCCAGTATGCATAAGTTAGGTGTGTACCTATGAATTATTTATTTTATAACCCTTTTAGAATTCATTTTATACATCTACGTTAGATGTTTTAGTAAATAAAACGAACGCCAACATTTTATTCGTATTTATTTATAATACATGGATAAAATACAATATTTATAACTGTAATAAAATAACATGTTAAATTGTAATTGTTCCAAGACTGTTATCATCGACTTCTAATCAACTTTAACAAACATAATGTTAATAAATATTATGGGTCGTATACATAATGGCCCATTTAGGACAAAAATATTTTTTTATTATTAAGTTTTGTTTTCGTTGGCAGAGATACCTTCATAATTTGTGAGTGACTTGTATGTCCAAATTGTAACATAATACAGAAGGAATTTATTATTTAACAATCGAAAAAAAAATGCGTTAATATTAAAATAATACCTAGAAGAAGTTAACCAATACTTAAAACTGTCTGACTATTAAAAAAAATTGTAAGAAAAAAATTGTTCAATCATCTAAAAAAGACCATTATGTAAATGACCCAAAAACTAAACTACGCTTAAAAAAAAAATGGCCCAGAAATATTTGTTTCTGCTATAACCGTTGCGAACTTAATAAGTACTTAAAGTAAACCTATTATATTTTATTGGTAATACTTTCGGACGGAATGTCAAATGGTAATACATACATTTAATTAAACAATAATTATACAATCTCATGATTATTTCATTTGTTTTATTAAACATTAAATTGTGACATAAAATAACATTATTTAAGTATTTATTTATAAAAGTTTAATATATTTTCACAACCTACACTGTCAAAATGAATCATAGACAATTAAACTGTATAGTTTTTTTAAGTTATTAAGGCACATTGGCATTGCAATATTTTTTGAAAAAAGATACTTTTATTTAAAAATATATTATTGTTAGTGTTTCTGGCACTTAATAAGACACATTCGAAGTTTAAACCTAATCTTAATTAATACATCTCTTGTATATATTTATTTTTATTAAAACATATGTATATCAGGATTTAAAACTTATATATTTGCTACATTGGTAGCTTTAAATACATTTACAATAAATGTGATCACTATGTATTGTTTTAAAGATCACCACATTAAATGATCATTGTCTATGGCCAAAGTTTGTTCTTAACAAGTCTATATGATTCTTAATTTGTCTTTATACAAATTGTATCATAATTCGACTTAAGAGGTGTCCGTTTGGTTCAAAAAATGCCATAAATATTACTTATTTTTGGATCAAATCTTGTTCTTAATCGACCATTACTTACTATGTTACTTGAACATATGCAATGATCTAAATATCTTAATCACAAAGTGAAATGATCTTTAAAACTGTTCCGATAAGGTTAGTTTTGCATTAAGTGCTTCACAGTTTCCCGCCACTCGGACTCCTAGAGCTACTCTTTATTGACGTCACAGATATATTTCCTGAACTGCTGAACTGTGGCGGCGGTGACCGGGGCAGAGAGAACTTTGTATCACTCAAATTCTCTTGACTCAACGACTTTTGTGTGGTAAAAACCGGTATTTTGGAAGACACACCCGCTACTGCAGGCTTATTCTTTTCGGCTTTAACCGGTATATTGCTCGGTTTTATTGAAATTGCCGGTTTTGCCAACTGTTCGGGCGACCGTAACTGAAGTTGGTCTAGTTGTGATAATCTTCGGTTTTCTAAGTCTGTGCTCGTCACTATTGTGCCTTTAGGAGATTCGTATGTAGCTGTCCGGAATTTAATGTGACTGTTTCTAGGTAAATCGAAGTCCGAATGGCGTTTCTTTGGTTCGTTCGATTGGTTCGATCTCGTTCGTTTTGACGCATCCGCTTGTTGCTTGGCCGAGTAGTGTCTCTCATTGAGAATGAAATCATTTAGCAGTTCTACGTCCAACTCGTAGGATAATGGAGGTTCTTCGTAAGGAGGGGATCGTTGTCTGCTCGATATTTTGTCTTTACTTTCTTTGTGTTTTTGCATTTGTTCTGTGCGAGGTGTGACTACTTGTATTTCTGTTATGTGTTGATCTTGGCTGTCAAAACCACATTCTTTTCGTTCTTCTGCTATAGTTGGGTTTATGGAGTATCTAGTTTTTGTGAGTTCGACTGTATCGCCGCTCGATGTTTGTACGTCTTCAAGATCCTGGATGATTCTTATTCCCATTTGGGATAATTCTTCTGGAGTTTTCTGTGACATGAAACTCGGATCATTCTTGAGTTTCTCCATCAACGCTTTAGCCTGATCTTCGTCCATTTCTGTCGTGTTTAGAATAATGGTTTCTGTTCTTGTGAATGCTGGTTCGTCTGTCGTGAAATGCATGTTAGGATTTTGCCTTTTGATTTCATCTAGAACTTTCTTATCGATATCTTTGACGTCTCCATCTTCTAGCTGCATTTCATCGATTTCTCCGCCTCTCATTATACCGAAGCTGATCTGTTCGACTTGTAACGGAGCTTCTGCTTTACTTGTGATGTATTTCGTTGAGATTTTCTCAACGTTTTGCGTGATTACTTTGTTTCCGAATTCGTCTTCGTTAACGTTGACTGTTACAGTTTTCTGTACGGGTTCTTGAGTCATAGTAAGAGACACACTAGCTGGCTCCATGTATAATGTCCTTTCTCTTTCATCGTGTCTTCGTCTTATGCCTTCTAGGACATCAGGAGGCATCATACGTATAGTAGTAGGCTCACCAATCTCGATAGATTTAGTATAAGACTTACGATTTTCTTCAACTGGCTGAGGCTTTTCTGTGTTTATTGTAACGACATTGGTATTTGAATCTTTGGGTTCCGTCCACTCTGTAGAGAAGGTTTCTAGTTTCTTATTGTATTTAAGACTGTTGTTGTTTGACCCTACTCTGATATTACTAACGAAATCATCGTAGTCTCTGACTTTTTCTGCCTGTGATGTTTTTAAATCAAAGTTGACGATATCCGGTTGATGCATTGCTGATTTAAAGGCATCAGTTTGTGGGGTTTCTTTGCTTGTACTAGCTTCGGTCTTTTCCTTTTCTGGGCTTTGGTCACTCAATACATTTAGTATCGGGTTTTTGGCGAGCAGTTTCTTCATCATATCGGATTTTGGTCTCTCTAAACTGTTTACGTATGTGTTACGTGACATTTTCAGATCATCAGGGACATTTGTGTCGTACGTCATAGTGAGTTTTTCTTCATATTTCGGAGGCTGTGTCTTTGTTTCCGTGACAACTGGTGTTATTTCTTGCGTGCTTTCTAAAGAACTCATGTTGCTGCCATCTGAAGTAGACTTTGCGAATTCGGACACTAGTTTCAAGTGCACTTTCATGTTTTCGTCCATTATCCGTCTAGCTAGGTGATCGGATGTTTCGTGTTCTGCCTCTTTATACAATTCAAATTCTTTCGGTTTTGTGAAACTCTCTTCATTCTTATCAGAATCTACGGAACTAGAAGATCCCTTTACGATAGCGTCTTCTAGGTTACCGAATTCCGAACCTTTCTTTAGACGATTTCTTTGGAAAGTGTTTAGTCCCTCCATGGCTGATGTTTTAGCGATGTTCAAACTCAATCTAGGTTCTTTATGTTTGATAATAACGCCTTTATCAGTATCTGTCATATCAGGTAGGACGTCAACGTTCCCAGAATCATAGAAGGTAGTCTCAACTACTGACATAGCCTTCCTCTTTTTAGGGGATATAGTGCTTTCTTGTATCTCTGCGTCTTCAGCAGAAATATCGAGGCTTTGAGCCCTTTCTAAAGTCCCAGTTGCAGGCTTACTCGCTTTCGTCCTAAGTTCAAATCTAGACAAGTCACCTAAGGACGCCGCCTTTCGTTCATTCTCATCCAAAATCGACTGATCATCAGACACTGAATGAACCGTTTCATTTATTGGTGAACTGTGAATAGTAATATCACTGTTGTTCAGTTCAATTGTAGTAGAACCTTTCTCACTTTTGTCGCTGTGATTCAAAGACCTTACTGAATGAATATCTTGGTTGGAAGACATGTTAGATTTTGAATCTTCAAAGAAGTTATTCAGAGAATCGCTTTCTCGTTTGAAAGGTTTTGACACAATATCATCGATATCATCTTGACTGAAGTTTATCGATTCTTCAAGACGAGTTGTCTTTGTTTTATTTACTTTAGGTGTCGATGTATTGATCTGTGATACGATAGACGAAGATCTTGATGTGATAGAGTCGTGTAATAAACTTGAGTGTTGTTTCTCGTTGCTCAAGAAATCATTCACGTTTTTTAACTGTTCGATCATGCTGTCATCAGTTTTATTCTTTTCTGGGTCAGGCGGCGAAGGAGCTTTGCCTTTAGATTTCTTAGGTTTAGGTGCTTCTTCTTTCTTATGTTCTATTTTCTCTTTCTCATAGATTAATTCTGTAGAGCTCTTACGATTGGTGCGTGCTGCTTTAGCCGCGTCTAGCATTTGCTGTGGTATTTCTTGAGGGATACCATTCTCGTCTCTTTTGATTCCACTCGAATTCAGATCGTCCCTCGCGAAGCTTGTAACGGATGTAGAAATGGATGTTTCAGATATTTTAGATGATTCGTGACTGACAGTTGTGTCAGATTCGTTGGCTTTGTTCCTAGCATTCGGTATTGGAGGCGCCATCTTTTCCCTGCGTTTCGCAACAACAGGTTTCTTTTGATCTGTCTCGTTTTCGTGTTTGACTTGTGTAGTAGGCGCTGGTCGTTGTGGTTCAGGCTTATCTATTTCGTCGACAGATTTCTTTTCGACGGCAACTACACCATTTTCGACGCTCTTATGTTTTAAGACTCCATCATCAGGTACATTTGGTGGCAGGACTCGGATACCGAATTTCATGCCCCTTTTTGGGTCGTACTCTCTTTTCTGGACCTCTGCTTGTTCCATATTAGTTACACTAGCTATACCATTTTCTGGTTGGATGATTTGAATATCACCGCCAGTTGAATGCCTACCTTTATTCCTCTCTGGTTTGTTAACTTGCGGAGGTATTTCGGAATGACGTGCCTTGTTGGCTAGTTTGCTGTTCTTTTCGTTCTCTCGCTCTAGGGTTGTGTGGCCGTCCTTCTTCTCCTTCTTGTTTCGTTCTAGAGTGGTGGAGGTGATGATCTTGTCGGAGATCATCTTCTTGATGCCGCTCTTACTGTGTTTGGTCTCTAGGGTCGAGTTGTTGGAGTTCGATGTGTTCGGAGATCGCGGTGGGTGGAGTAGCTTCCCTTCCTTTTCAAGCTGAAATAGGAAAGAATAAAGAAAGTTATAAATCTGTTGCTTTTAGTGTCTAGGACTTATTTTATATCCATGTACAATGGGAGAAATGCAGAGAAAAAAATTTATATTGAGGACTACTTAAAAATTAGGACGAACTTAAGTCTCCTTTGGCATTTTAGAAAAGAATAAGGCAAGACTAGAACGAGATTTGAAGAAGCAAAGAGAGACGTGCAGTGGGTCGTTCATAGGTGAAAATAAATAAATAAATCAGTCTCAATAGATGTAATGCCTACTCGTAACTGAAAAACGAAGTAAGTATGTAGTTTCAAATTAGTTAGTTTCACGCAGAAATCGTCCACGGAAGTGTGACAGTAAATGATGACAAGTGAGCATGGACATTTCCCTTGTATCGTGTTTAACATCGATATCCGTTGTGACTGCATATCTGAGGAAATAACTCGCATTCTAATAAACTAGTTAGTTTAAATGTCTATTTCCGTAGCATTGGTATTTCCTGTATTAATGTATGATGTAGTATGGATTAGCTTAATGATGATTTTACGATGATATAATATTATTCTAGATTAATCTTTGAAACTTATTCTCGAACACGGTTCGTGCTACTATGTAGGTATAATATTTATAAAACTATCTAAAATGTTGTAACAAGATATTTTTGAGTGGCCCCTTAGAATTTCTATGAGTCAAAAATGGCTATGTAATTCGTGGTAGACGTTTTCACAGCCATGACTTTAAAAGAAAAAAAATATAGTTATATATAAAGTGTAACCAAACACAGATAAACAAAAATAGAACGCTAAATACTCAAGCAAAATCGCTCAATAAGGTGAAAACTCTAATAATAATAATCTTATTTAAACTGTTTATGAGTAGTTAAAAGTAACCTTGCAGTCATCACAACCTACATAGCACCCATATTTGACATCAGTCAATCAACACAATAAAGTAACGACTTGAAATTATAATAAAATAGCTATCATCTAAAACTATGTACGTCACAATATCTGCGAGACGCCATTGTTTAGCCGTACAATACACAGACATACATTCCAATGCGTACAGATTGTATTCTAAACATTCATTGTGAGTTTCGATAACATAGTTCAACGGCGCAGTCAAACGATAAACTTCCTTAAGGTATTTCGGCAAGATACAATGTACTTTAATTCTTATTATATTTAATCACAAGACAATTATATATATATATATTATATATTATTATATTATATTATTATTATTAATTAAATTACATTTTTTTTTAAGTTAAGAAACTCACGTAGAATTTAAGAAAATCGCTTTAATCTTTCAACATAAATCATGGCTAAGATCTCGATCACTTCAAATTTACAAAAAAAACCATCAAAATCGGTACATTTCTTTTTGAGCTACGATGACACTGACAGAATGATACGTCAAACGTAAAATATATTTTTTTGTCGCGAAATAAAAGCAATATATCATTACAGTCCTAATCAATGTAATCTTGTCATCTATGTTAACCTTTTTTTTTTATGAGTATCCTAGAGTTTCTTGCCGGCTCTTCTCTATAGAAATGGCACTTTGGAACCGAGCGACTAGAGTCAGTAGTTTTTAACGTAACGTTTCTTGAGCGGCTTTTTTTGGTTCATAAGAAATAAAAATATTTAGATTTAGATTTTAAAGATTTCAATGGCCAAACAAAATCAATCAAAACTATTATTGATAACTTAATATTAAAATGGCCACCTTTGCCTACAGTAATTTGTATGCTGTCATAATTCGTTGCGCATGACTGTTTTATTCATGGGTTATAAAAAAGAAATGGCGCTGACTGCCAATAAAGTAGTTTTATTAGCTAGATTTGCGTAGTGCATCGTATATTAGATTTATTGGTTCATTGAATAATCATTAGATATGGAGTTATGCAACCTATTTTGTATTCGGTGCTGTGGATATTACAGGAAGCATTAGACGTTATTTTTTTTCTTAATTCTGGTTACTTATTGACAGTTCAGAGAACGAATATAATCGATTATTTCATTTAATTAAAGGGAAGATACTATACTACTAAAGAAAGGTACCTTAACCTTTCTTTACATAGGACTTTAGATCATAAATCATATTATAAATTAAGAGAAAGGTCAACATCGGACGAATGTAGCAAAACCCAATCTTTTTATAAGATTTATGTATAAATGATCGATGATGTATAAACGGATATTTTTTAATTTTCATAATTAAAAGAAATAAAAGTTTTTTTCTCTGAAATTTTCTAAAACACCATACATGGTTAGTGCAATCAGTCACATAAATGGAAAATGAATATCGTAAAGAAAATATGCATCAGTTGGAACGTGGGAAAGCGCGGGATGCAAGAAAGTGCATTTCGTTCTCTTACTTTCCAATGCACCTGACTATGTTTGGATTATATTCTAAACACTATGCTTGTAGTATTTAAAGTTTAAACAAATGCACTGTGAGATAAAATTTTGACAGATGTTATCATGGGCGTGAATTAAACATGCGCAATAGCCGTAAGATTTAATGTGATATCCTACGAGAATTACTGTAAATATATATGAACCAATGTTAGTATGTAATACGAAAACCTTCAAAACTATCATTGAGATTGTGACCATTTGTTGAATTTGCTCTCATTAACAACGACAAAAGGCAAGTAATATTATTTTTTTTTCATATTGAAACCTGATGAATATGTAAGTCATGAGATGCAAGGGCTTTTTAATAAACTAGTGACATTATTATTATTTTCAGCCATTGTCGTCCCACTGCAGGGCAAAGGCCTCCCTTTCTTTCTTCCAATTCTCCCGGTCTTGAGCTATTGTGTTCCATATTGCTGAACAGGAGTCAAGTTCGTCACGCCATCTCCTTCTGGGCCGGCCATTGACAATACATTTTTTTCTAGGCGATTTCACAATCTGGTCTGTCCAGACAGGTCTATCCAGTTAGGTATTTCCAGGACGTCATGTTTTTCTTAATCATCTGCTTATCTATTGAAGAGTGAAGAGTACTCACCGTGCTAACATCGCCGGTGGAGCCAGCGCGCTGCAGCAGCGGGTGTCTTACGGCGGCGCCCTGCCCGCTGGCGCGCCCGCCCTCAGCCACCTCCAGCTCCACAGGGTATGGAGACGCTAGCGACAGGATCGCCACAGCATCCTCGAGGGGCGTGCCGGAGAACTCGATTTTTATGCTCTTTATTTTGTCACCTGGAAGGTTAAATAGCAAGTTATAAGGAGGATACGACTTGGATCGAATTACATACGACTGGCTCACCTCAACGAAGAGTGCGTGAGGAGTGAGAAGGGGCTCAGCAGTGGGATGACAAAAACGGGATGGCGATATAACTAAATTTTTGGGTCGAATTGGACGGGACTGGCACGAGAGAGCACACAAAAAGAGAGTCTATTGCCCAGCAGTGCGCCCGCCCTCAGTCACCTCCAATTCCACAGGGTATGGAGAAGCTAGAGACAGGATGGCCACAGCATCCTCAAGGTGGGTGCCGGAGAACTCGATTTTTATGCTCTTTATTTCGTCACCTGGAAGGTTAATATAGCCGTCCTGAGACGGTGTAATAATGCTTTTGAATTGAATCTGGAAGTTTTGGGTCGAATCTGGATGGGACTGGCACAGGACTGAATAGTACTTAAAAAGATAGGCCTATACACCAGTGGAATAAGGAAGGCTGTGAGTGATGAAAAAAGTATGTTAATTTAAGGTGGCAAAGGTTAGAAAATTATAAAAGGACTAAGAGGAATCTTTTGACCAGCTATGGCTGGTTAAAAATCCAAAAATATTTTTAAATGAATATTAAATTTAAGCGTTGAAAATTACGAAACAAAGTAGGCAAGGTTATAAAATTAAAGTACTCATTATACAACAAATCTAGTTAAAGAATCACATTAAAGCTAGAAATCTAGAAAGTAACTCTACCCTCTTTATGACCTCACAAATGTCACGTCGTTATAAGCTGACATTACACAAGTTCTGCTACATTACACTCGTGTTAAATGGCCGATAAAAATAAGCTTCTTTCTTTACCTACTACATAAGTATTTAGTAATTATTACATGCGAGTTAAAATCATCAGTGGACAAATAAGCTCATTACTCATTGTTAGAGATTATAATTTTTTAATGAAAACTGATTAAAACGTTAAAAAAATACTTTTATTAACTAATTAGGCTGGAGGGTAATAAATAACTTCATGAACATAAAAGAGTCCCACGTTGTGCGCCATTATGCTTTCCCCAAAAGGGAAGGGGCAACACAAGGACGTCGGACACGGATCCCGTTTAAATAATCTTATATATGTATGTTTGAGATGTTTTTTTGAGGGATGATAATCTTATGAGTTCCAACCATGTCGAGGGCACGACGTGGGGAAATGTCGGACTTGCACCGAACAAAAACAACTCGGTCCCCTTCTCGGCTTTGCTGGAGCCGCGGGATCGCTAAGCTCTCAGCGCAGCTCCGGCAGGTTGACAACATACCTGGTTGTAGCTTGGCAGCTGCAGCCGGGCCGCTCCTCAGCACGGAGTGTATGTGCACGCCGTCCCTCGCGCCGCCCCCGCACCTCAGCCCGAGCCCCGTGAAGTCGCGCGCCCATAGCTTCACTTTACGGATGCGTGCTCGCTGCAACAAATATGGACAATATCACATACATTCCTCTGAAACCAAAGTAGCTAATGCAAGTGCATAACACAAGTGTGTTACAACGAAGGTACTACATACTCCCAGACCCGAGACTATGTAGAAAAGTAATTTTCATCAATGTCCCGTCCGGGGATCGAACCCGAGACCCAGGGGTCTCGGGTTCGAAGCAAGCGACACCTTGAAAACCGGTGTATACGGCACTCAACAACAGATGTCGTCAAATGTAGATCATTAGATATAATATAGGTACAAGTTTATATAAAGATGCAATAGATAGTAAAGAATAGGAGGTGAGTCCTGCAATGGTACAATGGTAAATGATGGAAAACTTTGGTAGTCATTGAGTCATCCACAGATTATTTTTCATATTTTAACTACTGTGCATTTTTAAATTGATTATTAGGGGTATCCAGAACGTAAAAACGGGGGTCCGGTTGGTATCTTATGGATTATTCTAAGACTCGTGAAAAAGCTCGTTTATTATAGGCGAACCCCTTAAAAACTACGAGGTTTTACTAGAGTCCGACGCACTATGCCATTCTTGCCTATGAGTTATTCTGTAATTAATGTTTTTGTGTAAATGTTTTTCTTTATTATTACTATAATAATATTTTATAACCATATGTACTAAATGACCAACAGTCTTCTACAAATTACCAAAATAATTACTTTGAACTCGCTTGTCCGGCATAGAAAAATAGTTGCAAAAACTAAGAATATTTAAAACCAAGTGTTTTTCCAAAATAATTACAAACAGCAAAGGCAATTGGAATCTTAATTGCCAGCTATAAAAACAATATAATATTTTCCATTACTTCGGGGACAGGCAAAGGTCATACCCCATTCTGCCAAGTATTAAGACAATTTTTAAAAGAAATAGGTATAGTGCCTGTGCATTGATGATTTCACTGGCTGTTATAGTCTTGATGTGTCTATTATAAATCATTTGTGTTGATGATGTGACGTCATTGTAAATGACATCATCGGACAAGCAAGGAGTTCGTGCATCCGTTTAGTGTTGCCAGTACTACTTTGTAATGTCATTTATATTCAAAAGCGGTAGAGGTCAGGATAAATGCATTTTATCTAGGAATGTAATCTAGAAAAGAGTCTCTGGTAGTATTACGAAAAAGATAAGTTGATAACTATTTAGAATTATTATTTCACCATTGATTTAGCTTAAGACCTGTTCAGTATTTCAAATACACACCTCGGTAACATAACTAATTGCTAAGCAGACCCTTCTAATAATACGCTTAATGTAGCTAGGTACGGTTTTCGCAATGCATTCCTAAGTCTAAATTATTGATCGTAACTAATAACATGATAATGATGATAAATATATACTCTAACTGATTGAATAATGTATTAAAACATAATTATAAGTATCAACTTACTTCAATCATAAGGTTTTCATAGTATATTCCATATTATTTAAATGCATAAATTAACTAAAAATACTTTTAAATTAACTCTAGTAATTGCACAGTTAATTCAACAAAAAACTCCATTGACCTACAAAAATTACCCCCAAATACGGCATCATCCGACCATATGGCAACACTGGAGCTAAGCTGGCCAAACGACCTTGCATTCAACCTTCGAGTTGCAACCATTAAAATAAAATACTCCATCAAAAGTTAGTTCACATAAGTGTCAGGTTTGACAGATTTGTTTGAAACTAGTTTCTAGGTTATGAAAAAATATGGCGGAAGAATTGTAATTTATTAGTATATTATGTTTCTTGTAGTTCATTCAATGTCAATCATGGTTCATTTTAAACAAAATATGTGTATGCTTTTCTTGTTGAGTCTATTGTTTTAATATCGATGAGGGTAGAACAAAAACTGCATTGTTAGGGTCACATTAATATTCATTTTCCTTTTAGACATTCTTTTTTTACTTAATGAAGACTAGGTTCATATTTTAATTATTATTTAATCTATAGTTACTTAACTCTTCATAAAAACTTCTAAAACGAATGACAATTAAGATTGATGTTTTTAACATGGCCACAAACAAAAACATCTATTACGATAATTTATGTTATAAACGGTTTAACGTTTTTTTTAGTTTATTTGTTAGTTAATTACAATATTATGAAACTTGGAAAACCCATTATAAGATATTCATTTAATTCTATTTGCTACTAAACACGTTCTTCTTATTTACAATGTTTTGTTGTTGTAAAAGTGTTTGTTTGCATACAAACACTTTTATTGTTTACATTTATCTGGTCTCAAGTGTGATAGACTACAACAGTAGATAAGATATCTTTAAGTTGTCAAACCATTGTGTGATAGTTCTAAATCTGGTAGGACATACACTTGACATTCTGAATAACCTGTGATTGTCTCTTTTACCATATCTTTATAGAAAGGATTGTTTCTATTACTAGCCTATTTATACGTAGGTTATATAAAATCACTTAACTTTCTTAATTATTCTAAGACATAATATCTGACTAACGGTGAAGGAAAGCATCGTGAGGAAACCTGGATCCCAACATTGGGAACTGAAATCGCCAACCCGCAGAGAACAAGCGTGGTGATTAATGCTCGTGCCTTCCCTATATGGGAAGAGGCCTGTGCCCAGCAGTGGGACGTTTATAGGCTGGAATTATTATTATTATAACTCCAGGTTCTTTAAGAATATGAATCTAGTTACTTTTATGGTAATAATACGAGTTAGTTCAAATGTCGTTCAAAATGAAAAGACGTAGCACGTAACTGAAAGAATAGTTTTTTAAAAATTACAATTACTTTCAATTACATAAATAAAAATAAATATACATAATAACAGATATAAACTGCACTTAATAATTACAGAACAATGCATATATAACATATTTAATCGTAGACACAGGTTATTATAAGATCACAAAGATTATGTTTTCCACTTTTAATAACCACAGGCAGCTAACACTACATTAATAGGCAAAGGAATCTTCCATACAACTTTATCACTGTTTAAACGATCTGGTCTTAAACCTTGATTTAGGTCAACAAGCGTCATCTTAGTTTCGTCATTAAAAAGTATTAAACTTTAACCGCATTTAACTACGGGTATTAACTATTAAGTTATCTGTGCCATCATTAAACTAATATTTTCTTAATCGTATGTCGGATTAATGAGGTATTAATTGCCTTTTCCACGCATTTACCCGTGAAGTTATTTTACCTGTTTTTAGAAATGATTGCGTTTTTAATATTAGCTTACGTATGTGTAAAATAATTTATGAAATCATTATTAATCTATCAAAGAAACTATAATCAATACAATAGAAAATGTTAATTGATTATTGATTTTAATTATTTAGATTTTTTAAATACTCAAGAGGCCTGCAATATTTTCGCTCTTCATTTTTCTCATATATCATTTGAATTCCGGTTCGAAATAAATGAATTTTATTTTATTGCCTTCCCAAATACTTTTACATAGAGCATTGTCTATACGTAATCAAAAGGTACTATAATTCGGTCGCTGAGAGAATGCCTTCCTGACACATGTCAGTTGGTCTTGAAAGGATAATCATTTAATCCGGGTTTAAGACACTTTATTCTCATAAAGAATCACATTCACTTACATGAGAATTAAATATTAAATAATAACATAGCAATTTGCCGAGTGGCGTACATATTATGCAAATAACTAAGTGGGTAAGTACATATAAATGGCAAATAAATTTTATTAGTGGAGTGACGGTAGATGTGAATACTTTAAAACATGCACGATTTGAACAGACACAAATACACGGATCAACGTAAACTAGATGTGGTACTTGTTATGGTAGTGAGCATAGTTTATCTAAGGTACTTTATTTATATTTGTGACATAACATTTTAGTAATTTTTTAAAAGTTTGCATGGTTTTTGTATCTTTTATATTTTTAGGCAATTTATTGTATATTTTTGCACCGTCGTACATGATATTTTTTTTACCATAGTCAGTACGAGGTTTTGAGAGTTTTATGTCACTAGCATTTCTTAGTTTAATTTTTTGTGTTAGATTTTTTTTATTGAAGTGTATTTGTGTGTGTATAGTTTTATTTAATATCTTTCGTATTAAAATGCAAGTGTAGTAATTATAACTTTGTGATATATTCATTATTTTAGTATTTTTATATATTTTAGCGGTAGGTGTTAGAAAGTCGTAATTAAATAGTACTTTTATAAGTTTGTTTTGCGCTGTTTGTATTAAGGCTAAGTTTGTTGGGGCAGCAGTACCCCATAGTTCTATTAAATAGTCCAAGTGTGGTTTAATTAGGGAATTATATATCAGGTAGCGTATTTGACGTGGGAGACACTTGGTTATATTTTTTAACATACCTGTGAGAGCTGTTAACTTTGATTTAATTTTATTTATATGCGGTTTCCACGACAGGTGCTTATCTAAAATTAGGCCTAGATACTTCTCACTGTCTACTTTAGTTATGATTGTATTATTAATAGTAAGAGGTCTATGATGCAATATTTTTTTATTTTTAGCCGAAAAAATTATATAGTTTGTTTTAGCCGTGTTTATAGTTAGGAGGTTATATTGGAACCAGTCGTTCAGCTTATTTAAATCTGCCTGTGCATCTGCTATTATTGTATCAATTGAGTTACCGAAATAAAATAAACATGTATCATCTGCGTATAGTGTGATGTCACCTTTCAATCCGATTTTATGTATATTATTTACGTAAACAAGGAAAAGTAAAGGTCCTAAAATGGATCCTTGAGGAATACCAAAAGTGACTTTTCTGGGGGTGCTTTCCGTTTTACCGATCTTAACTATTTGAGTCCGGTTGGTAAGATATGATTTAAAAATGTCATGTGCTTCACCGGTAATGCCAATGTCGTACAATTTCTCTAATAGAAGATCATGACTAATTGTATCGAACGCTTTTTTAAGATCGATAAATACGCCTAACGCTATTTGTTTTTTATCGATATTTAGTTTTAGTTTTGTTATAAGATCTGCGGTTGCTGATAGGGTATTGGATTTTGGCCTAAAGCCATATTGTTTGTCATATATGAAATTAAGATTAGTTAAATGGGTTTCTAGACGATTATAAAGTATACGTTCATAGATTTTTGAGAACACAGGAAGTACAGAAATAGGACGATAATTACTTGGGTCTGTTTTACTGCCTGATTTGTATATTGGTGTCACTTTTGCTACTTTGAGACTATCGGGGAAGGTTCCTTCTTCCAAATTCTTATTAATACAGTCTGTGAGCTCCTCAACTATTAACTTTGATACGCATTTTAGTGATTTTACATTTATACCATCTATACCCGAGCTGCTGTTTGCATTTAGACTATGAATGATTTTAGCAACTTCACTATTTTCTACAGGTGTTAGGTAAGTTAGCGTTGTGGTTGTATGAGATGTACATGATCCGGTATAGGATAGATTATTAGTATGATAATGCTTGGGAATCTGGTTTGCTAGAGTCGATCCAATATTAGAAAAGAAGTCATTAAAGTATTCACATATATCTACCTGATCAGTTAAATATCTGTCCCTTAATTGGAGTTTATTGGGTGCTGTGACTTCTTTGGTTTTGTTTTTTGAAAGGCTATTTATCAACGACCACATTTTCTTCGGCTTGTCTTTACACTTACTAAAGGCGGATAAATAGTAGGTACTCTTTGTGCGTTGTATATTTTCTGAGACTTCGTTACGTTTCTTTATAAATATTTCTTTACTTTGTGTATCGTTAGGGTTGCTTTTGTGCAGGGCCCATATAGCATTTCGATTATTAATTTCTGATATTATTTGTCTATTTATCCACTCTTGTCTAGGCGGGTTTGCTATTTTAGTTTTTGTAATTTTACTTTTTTCGATATTCAGTTTTATTTTGTCTTCAAAAATTTGATAGTTACAGTTTTTTGTGATATTTTCATCTTCCACCGTGATTTTATGCAACAACTCATAATTAACAGATTCATAGGTTATTTTCTTTAAACTTTGTGGACGTCTTCTTTTGATTTCGAAATAAATGTGCTTGTGATCTGACATTGGTGTCTCGATTAAAGCAATGTGAAACTTATTTTCTTGCAGGTTTGAGGATATGTGGTCAATTACTGTTCCTGTTGTGGCAGTTTCACGGGTGCAATAATTTTTATCAATCTTGTTTACAATTCTATAGCCGTTTTCTTGTAAGATTTCTTTATACATAGTAGTCAAATTATCTGGATTCAAAAGATTAAAATTAAAGTCGCCAAAGACAACTCCTCTTTTTCTCTGGTGCAGTTGGTGACTATAAATATCAAGAAAATTTTTGGCATTGACTGTTACTGGTTTTCTGTATACAGCTCCTATGTCTAATGAATAGTTTTTAAGGTGGACCCATAGGAAATGGTTGCCATTAGAACATTTTTCTTCAATAAGCCAATGGTTCAAGTCCTTTCGAATGAATATTGAGACTCCACCACCTCGCGTATTGCTTCGGTGATTGTAATAGTGTTCAAATCCAGATATTTGTAGTCTCTTGGCTTCATCGCTAGATTTTATCCAGGTTTCTGTGACGACCACGACGTCCAAGGGGTTTTGAAAAGATTGTACTACACATGCCAGTTCATCTAATTTTCCAGGTTTTAAGATACTGCGAGCATTTGTGTATAAGAATTTAATTGATTTTTTGCTAGAAACAACGTCTTTGTATGAATCGGTTTTTTGGTAAGAAATTGTACTAATTAGAGTAAGTGAGTTGTTGTTGTTGTCGTTGGGATTTGAATTTAGTGATCGTAGTTTTTTGAGTTTGGGTCTGTAATTTTAGGCACTCCTTTGACGTATTTAATTATCAAATTCTTGTTTCCTTCTTCGTGCTCTTGTTTGAGTCGTTCTTGCAGACCTTTGAGGTATTTTTGCTGCTGAGGTGTTTGATCGGAGTAGATTTTTAGATTATCGTATTGCAACGTATTTTTCTTGCGCAACAGAGTTATAGCAGTTTCTTTAGATTTAAAACTTATTTTGATAGGACGGAATTTCATAGGGTTGTATTTACCAAGGCGGATACATTTTTCTGGTTCTGGACATTCAGCAACAATTTTCTTTAATACGTTTACGACTTCGCTTTTGTCTATTTCCAGTCTAGCGTCTTTTTAATAAAACACTTTTTATATTATTCATTGTAACCTGGCATGATTATATAATTTTGATGGATATCATACGTTTATGGGACTAATAAGTGACAATTGGTAGTTTAATTATAGTAAATTATTCGACATATTATAGATATATCTTCCTGTTGACGACGACCTGTCATTCTCTAAGCGGCCGTAGTTTAATAAGTGCTAATTTCACTGTTACATCAGCAAATAAATCATATAAATGGCTACCCAGTTCAAATGCCACTTCCCTAATATCTTAATTTAAAAATAAACTGCAAGTTATATCCAATTAACAAGACCGATAGCCCTTGCGACACTCGAAGCAATTCCAACAATTTACCATTACGAAAACTGACAAACATTACAATAACAAAGTGACAGTTGTTTACAAATATCGCAATATTTAGTTGCATTCCTTTTGCGTGGAACATAGAAACAAGTTCATTCGCATCGCATAGCAAATCCAGACTGGATCGATTTGTAACGAGTCGCGTAGGAATGTTGATCGAAATAGTACAGTAGGGTTGGTACTAGGAGACTTGGATTATCCTGGATACAACAAGGGAGCGAAGAAACAAACAATAAATTGTGATTGTAGCTGTGCCTTTTCTTTCAAACACATCATATACAGATCATAAAAAAAGCTATTCACGCTTGCTCAAAATAGATAAATGTGATTGTGATGACTAGATAGCGATTGTAGATATAGATTTTTGGTTGAAACAGGCAAATATTATTTAAGGAACTTTTTCTTAACTGCACTTCCTTCTTGATAGTTTACCATTTAAAACATTGATTCCATATTACCAACTTTCCGCACTACTTTTTGTATTGGCGTTCAGCGATATCAGAGCGCTTCGATTTCTGATTTTCATAATAAAACTGACACTGGTGTGACTGACATTAAACCAGCAACCTCTTTTTCCAACTGGAAACTAGTATTTATTTCCCATCTACTTACAGTTAGTTTCAACGACACATGATCGTGATCTTCATAATAGCTCTCTAAAAGTCCCCACAGGCGTTAAACCTTATCTACAGTGGATACATGTTTTACTTGTCTTAACTCATTAACATGCTTAGAAAATCTTAAGTATCCTACAATCTATTCACAATGGAATAGATAGATTATGTATCTACCCATTGCACCTGAATTTATTCGTTATCAATTTTTTTATCACCTATTTTACATTTCTCAAGCAAGGCAGTCTATTGTGGTCCACTGCAGGACAAAGGCCTCTCCCAAGTTGCGCCACAACACTCGGTTCTTTGGCTTTTTTTTCATCAGGTGATTTCATTTATGAGCTGGCCTTGCATCTCCATGGGGGGTGGGGATGCAAGAGGCCGGGCTTCCGGAGCCTTGAAACAGTCTCCGACTACTCCGGCAAAACAACTGGTGCTATCATTCGCCTTAGTGGCGGTGTTCGGGTCCAACTGAATTCTTATTACCATAAAACTCGGTACTTTGCTTTCCTCATCCAGTCTGACCCAGCTACTTTTGTCAGGATTGATATTGCTACGATTGTTATTATTTAAAGTATCTTATATATAAAAATGAATAGCTAAATGTGTTGGTAAGCGCATAACTCAATAACGCCTGGGCCGATTTCGCTAATTCTTTTTTTGTTGTGTTAGTTATTATCAGGAGAAAGGTCTTATGAAAGAAAAAAAATGGAAATTGCGCGGAAAAATAAAAAATAAGGTATCAATCACCGGCCAAACATAAAGGCACCGGGAACGGGACCTAGGTATTCATGCGGGTGAAACCGCGGGGCACAGCTAGTTTCAAATATAATTATTTGCAAACTATGTTCGTCTAGAAACAGGTGCATTGTTGGATCTTTAAATTGTATTATTGTCATATTTATCCATTGTACTAGCGTTTGTTTATTCTAATGCTTTCAATCAGTTGCTTTAACATAACAATAGGGTTCACATTACTTTTAGGTTTATTTTGACTTCTGTATCAGATCAGATCAGATGTTTACATATAGTAAACTCTCACTGTTTATACTCATACTACAACGCAATATCCAGTGCAATGCACTTGCAGCGATCGCAAGATCATAACAAAATATACATAATTCTCATATAAACTGTGAAACTTACATTATTTATAAATTATTCAGATAGCGCATATTAGTTGCAACGAATACGGCCATTAGTAACGCTTTCACTGTCGAGAATAAATTCGGTTATATTCGTTCTCTTTTTAAATTGAACCAAAGACAAATTAATCTGCAATTCGTTGTTCATTTGTTTGTGAGTTGGTTAACGATACTTTTTGTAGTTATATGACAGTTCTAGATTGTTGTCTATGGTGATTGATAAATAATTTATTTTGATTATGATATAGTCATTTATTTAAATAGATACCTCTGTAGAGGCTCTGTGAAACTCCTAGCCTTTGTTACAAGCTCAAAAAGTGGCTTTCTATAAGTTTAACGTGTGTTATTACACCAATCTTAACAACATATTGCTGAGGTTTTTTTTTCTTTTTGTTAGAGGTCTTTGCAGTTAGCCTGAGCGCAGGCTTTGACTGCTTCACCGGACTTTTGGCGAGGACCTTAAGGCCTCCAGCCAGAGCAATAGGAAAACCTAACTATGTTAGCAACGTCTACTAAAGGCACCCCCTGCGGGGTTCGGACCTCGACTTAGTTTGTTGGCCGTTGCTAACAATCTTAATAAAGCAAAACAGCAAGGGATGGCTGGATCTAAGTTTTTATTATTAAGGGACATATTTTTATTGCTAGTTTGGCCGGCTCGGGCCAGCTTGGTCTAGGGTCGGGGGATAACATTTACGTTACTATTATTTATAATACGCGACGGGCCTCGTATTGCTGAGGTTGGATTATTCAGATACTTTAAGCTTTTTGTAGTTGTTTTTATACCTTAGCTAGCTTGCAAGCCCTGTTGATATACGTGTAATGATAACTGTTGGGGACGCAATGTATGCATAATAAGAAAGCTAAGTCGAAAGCAAGGCGCGCCAGATAATGGCAGAGTAGTGTTCATATTTACATTGTAATGGTTTAAGACATACGTAAGTTGTATGAAATATGAAAATTATTGACTTGTGACTTTAATCCCTGTTAGGAATATAGGAACATCGAAACGACGGGAATATAATTTTAAATAAAAGCTTGTTGGATTGATTGTACTGCTGGTACAGTGGTAAGTGACCGATTGCTGATGCCGAAGTCGTGGGTTCAATTCCCACCCAGGACAAATATTTGTGTGACGAGCACGACCATTTGTTGTGTCTGGGTGGAATTTATTTATACTATGTATTATAAATATATGTAAGTTTGTTTATCAGTAGTCTGGTGGCCGTAAAATAGACTGCCTAGTTTGGGATCACATAGCTTACGAGGAGTCCCAAAATATTATTATGTATGTAAATAGGCCTCCTCCTAGCAGACAGAGACTTACCGATAACACATTATAGAATCAATTACATCACGACGCCATTACAATCCTAACACATTTGCAGCAAGTCTCAATACTAAGTCATGTAACAACTGTCACGCACCTTACATAACGCAATGGTTGTAATTGAAAGTTATTTCATGTATTGGTACTTATTTCGCCGGTTTTTGGCAGTTTGGTATTATGCTATACGTAATACAGATAATTTTAGAAGTTATGCTCCATTTGGGCAATTTGGAACTATGTTTCTAGATTATTTGTGCTTTTTTGTTTTATAACAAATTGTTTTCGAGTTATAGTCGTTTGTTTTATCGGAACATTTATTCTCAGTTCTCAAAACATTTATTTCTTTTTTTATTAATTTACATTAAATCGTAACCACACGACGTAACCACAGTAGTTTCGAAATTAAAAATCTTCATACAAATAACTATGTTACGATTTATAAATACTCGCAAAACATATTTAGGCACACAAACAAACAAGTATGAATTTATTGCAAAGATAATCCCATCCAATTTGTTGAAACAGAAATAGCTTCAATGGATCTGAATTGGCGATATCAACTCCCTCGATAGAGATAGCGTAATGGGCAATAAACGTCTGTCTTTATTATAGAATAGGTTTAAGGACCCCACTACTTGTAGAATTGAACGGCTCGGTGTACTTATGAATGAATGATTGAATGATGTTTGAGAATTCATTCAATAGAGAATAGTCTGCGCGGGAAATATTTTAGTGCGCCAGAGTGCGTAGACGGAAAGCAATATGAAACTTTTAGAATATTAACCATTAAATAAGAAGAGCCTTATCTGAAACGTTACACAGTTTTCATGCTGTCTCTTGTACTTCAAGGTTTGGTTAAAGTAGCGACAGATAGACAAATCAGAAACACATAAATGTGGACAGCATCACTGTAAACCCAAAGAAACTAGGTAAAACATTGCGTTATAGAACTCGAATATAACGAAGTCGAGTAAAGTCGAAGTATTTTAGAGGTGCACATGTTTAAAAATCGCTAAACGGCAAAAAAACAAAAAAAAAAACCTCTACATAGTAACTAAAATCACAATCCCCAAAGTAGGGCCAGTCGATTTTCACATCCCAATTTTATTGCGTTTATAACCTATGTGGACCCCCATCAGAGAAAAGTGGTGGCGTGTTGTGAAGCTTAGTACCAACATCTGAAGTGATGACCACGACCATTCTGTCAAAGTGAAAGTCTTCCCTGTCGGGGACAAGGAAGAAGAAGAATCCCCATTAAGCAAGACCAAATGACGTCACTTACATGTAAATGCGAGTCATCCTTGCTCTGCTCGGGCTTGGTGAACTCGACATGTAGGCCATGCGTCTTCCCGCCCAGAGGCAGCGTCGGCGCCTCGTGCTGCCACGCCGTGCGCTCCTCCTGTCGGAACCCAGGGTTGTCGAACGCGAACTCGTCTTTCACGGATTCTGGGTCGGTTGAGAAGACTAGGTGTTTGCCTGGAAAAGAGAGGTATGGTTAAATTTTGATGTTTAGAATGGGACTCCTAACTTTTTCTGTATAAGCGGCGTGTATTGCTTGGATAGTAAACATTAACTTAAACTTTTCATGTCTTTTGAAACATTTATAAATCACTTTGATTATGTATTACTGACTTAAAAGCTTTATTTATATATGATAGGTCACCACGACAATTACCACTGGTGGGACCGTAGTGCTGGGGTTTGATCCCAACATTGGACAATCAGTTGTGTGATCCAAAATGTTTGTTTTGGTCTGGATGTTCTTTGTGTAAGTTAAATGACTGTTTGTGAAACCAACAAAAGTAATGCGGGAATTATTTCAAGAAAAATCCTAAACCTGACGGTTCGCGCATTGATGCGAATGTGAGAAACCGACCAGTACCATTTTAGTTGCAAAAGGAAATGGAATTAAATTAAGAGATAACACTATCTCTTTCAAGAAAAAAAAAACTGGTTCTAAAATCCTTCCGAATATAAACATTGTTCTAGCTTTAAATATAGTAATTAACATTTCGTCTAAAGTAATTTGGGAGTAGTCCATCTAGGGCACCCGTTCGAATGGCACCCGCGCGAATGGCACCCAGCCTAGTCCAACAAGAGCACCTATCAATATTTTTGGCTGGTGCTCTTCGTGGATACAAATTATATTTTATTTTTGTGTCCACGAACAGCACCTATGACGTACCATCTAGTGTTGGGATGGATAATCGGTTTTTCAGGACGATACCGAATAAAAGATTTAGGTGAATATTATTATTACGTATAAAAAAATATAAAATAAAAACTTTTTAACAAAAAAATTAAACCGCTGAAAAAACTGAAAAGCAAAGAATAAGAAACCTTTTTTTTATTTAATCTTAATAACTAAGTTCTTAAACGAACGTGAGTACCTATACCTAAAAAATTTCGAGTCGGCGCCAAACAGGCAAATTCATTAATTACAATATATAGGTACTTAACTTTTTAGAAATTGTAATGTTTATCACCGGAGGTT
The DNA here is from genome assembly GCA_905146925.1 of Autographa gamma. Taxonomy (NCBI): domain Eukaryota; kingdom Metazoa; phylum Arthropoda; class Insecta; order Lepidoptera; family Noctuidae; genus Autographa; species Autographa gamma. The sequence continues at coordinate 3,546,092 of LR989875.1, forward strand.
TCATTGCATTTTTAAGTTGATTCAAACTCAAACTCACACTCAAAACTTTTATTTGCTTTCCACAATGGTATTAGTAGGTAGTTAGAATATATAGTACCTACATCGTGTTTTTGATTTGGTTGTTTCTTCAAATTTAAGGTAATTTTGTGGTCTTTGTTCATTGATAGTTTGGCGCCGCCTCAAATTTATTAAGAACATTCGTTTAAGAACTTAGTTATTAAGATTAAATAAAAAAAGGTTTCTTATTGTTTGCTTTTCAGTTTTTTCGGCGGTTTAATATTTTTGCAAAAAAAATATATTTTATATTTTTTTTGCGGCTATAATATACTAATTGCTAATTGCTGAATTATTTATTATTTTTAAAATAGCTAACTACCTTATTTTAGTATTCAAATCTGTGAGTGAACAATACATCAACCCTATTTTCCCACCCTTCGGGAGGGATTGTATGGGACCAATTTCTAGGTATCCCCTATCTAATGAAAAAATAATTATCAAAATCGGACTATTCTGTAATAAGTTACGCGTGGTCATATATTACAATCAGTTAGTGAACAATCAATACCTATATCCCTGTTTTTCTACCCTTAGTATTGGAATATTTTTTCCAAATGTATATGGGACCAACTTCTAGGTATACCTAAAATTATAATAGTCAATGAATAGAAATACCTAAACTTATAATAGTCAATGAAACGCACACCGGTTTTTTTTGCAGTTTCCTTCATTATTTTCATTACTTTTTAATGATGTAACTTGGCAAGTTTTAATAGAAAATTATATACTTGACACATTGCAGTCCAAAGGTGTCGATTCATTGCGTTGCAAAGGTGTGTGGTGTGTGAAAACTTGCTGAGTAACATCATTGAAAAGTACTGAAAATAATGAATGTCAAAATCAAAATCAATCAAAATCAAAATGTTTTTATTTCTTATAAACCAAAAAAAAAAGGCGCTCAAGAAACGTTACGTTAACTCTACTGATTCTAGTTGCTCGGTTCCAAAGTGTCATTCCTATGAAGAAGAGCCGGCAAGAAACTCCATAGGTTACTCTTTTAAAAATAAACTTATTACAATCATTTTACATTATTGGTTAAATATATGCGTCAACACCGAGGTAAAACTACGTTAATAAAAAAAAAACGAAAAAAATAAATTAAAATAATAATAATTTATGGCAATCAAACCGTTATAATGAATAATAAAAACCGCGTTGTTGACGCATTCACAACAAAAAAGTACCAAAATTTAAAAATGAAATTGTATATAAAATGAAATAAAAAGAAAACAGTTTTACATACAATACATATGTAGTCACAGAAAAAAACGAAATACCCTAAAAGGAATGTCAAGGCATGTCAAGTGCCTTCAGGAAATACAGGCGGCTTATGAACTCATTTAAAGTAAACAAGCAAATCTTAAGGACCGCCAGGGAGGCCACATGTGCAGATATTAAACACTCCACGCCCTTTTGTCTTCCACGTAGTCTTTAACTTTATAATACGCTTTCTTTATAAGAATAGATTTGACACAAGATTTGAATTTCTTACCGGGCAGGTTGGTAATGACCTCTGGTAGTTTATTATAAAAACGTATTGAATTCCCTAGAAATGATTTTGAATTGGTTTTAGTAAGCCGAAATTTAGGAACTACTAATTTATTTTTATTTCTGGTATTAATGTCGTGATAATCACTTTTAACTCTAAAACTAGAAAGATTTTTACGCACATACATAATATTCTCGAAAATGTAAAGGGAAGGCAAAGTCAAAATGTTAATTTCTTTAAACTTTTCTCTCAATGACTCTCGAGGGCCCATGCCGTATATTGAGCGAATTGCCCGTTTCTGCGAAATGAAAATGGAATCTACATCGGCCGCGGACCCCCATAATAGAATACCGTAAGACATTAAACTGTGAAAGTAAGCATAATAAACTAATCTAGCAGTGGGTATATCAGTAAGCTGCCGAATTTTCCTAACCGCGAATGCAGCCGAACTTAACCTAGACGACAGTGCCGTGATGTGTGGCCCCCACTGCAACCTAGAGTCAATTGTTATACCAAGAAATACGGTTTCATTAATTAATTCAAGCTGGTCACCATCAAGCATCAAATTTAATTCTGATTGATTATGGGCATTAGAAAGCGAAAACTTTAGACATTTAGTTTTGCTTGCATTGAGAAGCAAGTTATTTGTAGAAAACCACTCGGAAAGAACATTAAGGGCATTATTGAAGGATGATAAATCTGGTAATTTTCTATTAATTTTAAAAATGAGTGAGGTATCGTCCGCGAATAATACCTCCTAATCCTAATGTTATCAGGAAACTGCTAAAAAAAACCGGTGTGCGTTTCTCTGACTATTATAATTTTAGGTATTTCTATGTAACGTGATACTTATTCAAATTGTACCTTAAAAACTGCTGGAAATCAAGTGTGCATTCCTATAACTATTTGTGACTTGAGGTATTTTTATGGAACTTGGTACTTATTCAGATCTCACTTATTTTATTGGCGAAGCATTCCCATAGTATCGAACTTGGCAGCCTTTCACATTTATGTTTTTGATGGGATGGTATTTTACAAGAATTTCTAAGCGGCTCCATATCAATTGGTCACTGCATGGAAAAGTTACGTTTTTAAGATTAATTTTGATGTACATATTATTTTATTTTTAAACGGACTGCCTGCCTTAGTTTTTAGATTAATATATTTGTAAGTACTTTAATATGTTATAGGTTATTTATTTTACTTTTTATTTATTACACGTAATAATAATATTCATCTAAATCTTTTATTCGGTATCGTCCTGAAAAACAAATAATGCATCTCAACACTACTAGGTCTCAGGTGCTCTTCGTGGACACAAAAATAAAATATAATTTGTATCCACGAAGAGCACCAGCCAAAAATATTGATAGGTGCTCTTGTTGGACTAGGCTGGGTGCCATTCGCGCGGGTGCCATTCGAACGGGTGCCCTAGATGGACTACTCCGTAATTTGCACTACACTTCAATTAGGTGAGTTTTGCACATTGTTTCTTTCTTTAAATACTGGCAGCTTATGATAGTTATTGTTTTAAAAGTAAACCATGTTTGTGTTTCAAATGAGGTTCTCATAAATTAGGAGTACAATTTATGAGTACAATGTATTTTTAATTAAATAACAACATTTTTGGTCCTATTACTTCCATTGGTTTTGAAGTTTAATAAGAAAATTGTTTTATATCATGATTTTAAAAATTTAATTACACGTCCAATGAATAATTATTACATGTTTTACATTGATTTCTAATAGGGGTGGTGACCAATTTTGGTTTATTATGGACCATTTTCTTGACTTGAAAAAACTATCCTAATCATCATCATCATCATTCAGCCAATCATAGTCCACAGCTGGACATAGGCCTCTCCCAATTTGCAATTCTAATATGAAACAAATATGGATAGTTCTTAAGATTTACTTTTTATGCCACATATTTTATACATTGTCTTGCCAACAGAATAGTGTATAGAAATAGTTTACCCAGTAACCTAGTTAAATGCGATTGTCATGTCAACTTGCGCAAGACAACGCATTTTTCTGACAAGTGCAGTTAATAGGAATTACTTGTTAAAACTGTTACTGTAAGTGCGTATACTAGTAACGTCCATCTTGTATGTAATGAAGGTCAAGCTCTAGTTTATGGTAATGTTCAGATTTTTTGAGGTTAAGGTTAGTTAGGTTGTGAAAAAGAGGATTTGCCCATGTACCATAGTCATCTTAAGTATTTGAACATAATCTAGGTGAGAATTTATTTATTATTATTTTTTAAACCTACATAATTATTAATTAGACTAAGAATCATTTATTAGCATGAAATATGAGTACAGCTTACAAATATGAGTATAGTTTAGAACTATCAATTACATCAACATTAAATAAAAGCGCATCGTAATCAGTCCATTCCTTTAGGATCTACAAAGCCAGTGCCACAAACAGACAAACAACTCCCCATTTTTCCGTTGAGGTTAAAAACATAGTTGAAAGTACTAATTATAAATACAGACTTATGTACTTAGATTCAATGTTTCTTTCTAAGTAAATCTTTAACAACGTTACTATAAAGTCTAGTTTACACTCAGTGAGTGAAATCATAATGCCGTGTACGCACGAGCGGATAAACGCAGCGATTATCTGTAATTAGTCTAGAGCATGAAGATTGCATGCGATTGCAGATTAAGGTTACTTAGGCTGAATACAGCTGTGGATGTTGGTAATTAAAAATAGATAATTATAGAGTAGCAATCTGTTTTGCTATTTATGGCGTTCGTTTGAAAAAACTTATCCAAAATGTGTTTCATTAATCTTTATTTAGGCATTGATTGTAACTATTTAATTTTCCTAATATTATTGCGTCAATAACTAAATCGATTTTCAATTTAAATTGAACGACTATATTATTGTACATAGCCATATACGTCAAAAGAAAAAAAAAAACAATTGTACAGATTTCATTTCCCACTCATTAATTTAAAAATCGAAGCGACTCGATAGCTTAAAAAAAGTGAAGGCACCGGCAATGTTCTGTTCAGCCATAATCGTACGCAATGACAAGTGACAGGTTGCAGTGACGCGTTTAATTCACACGTAATTATCGACTCTTGCTTTCGATAGACATCGGATGTATGAACTAGGTCGACACTTTCACGACACTAGCGTTTTTATTTCGTTTCTATTTTTGTTTTTAGTTAGCTCGTCTTATTCTGTAAATGAATGGTTTTCTTTTTCGAGATTGTTAAGTAGATAAATAATTTTATGAAGAAATAAATTAGTAACACTAACTTAGTGTTTTAGGCGAAGATTTTTTTTCAATATGTTCTACATTGTTTTCCTTTTAGGTACAGCAAAAGCTACATTATGCTCTCAATGTCAAACAGAGCAATAAAAGCTTTTTGCAAAATAATCGGTCAAAGATGTCACGTTTCTTAATGAATAGCGGAACATACGATTGAAACAAACGTAAAAATATATAGGCCATTCAAAAAAACTAAATTTTTGGACATATATTCATCAATTTGCCGAGAAATTCAAATGTGGGTGACAAGTTAGGTCTCATAATCATTGACCTAGTAACAAAAGAACAACTAACCCCAAATACCTTGTATTTGTTTGTGTACCTGTTGTTTATAAATTAAACATACAATTCACAATTGAATACGGTAGAACTAGTAAACAACAATAAAATAATTATCCACGTGTTGAAGCCCAATCAATTGGAACGGCTTTTTTTGTTTTGTCTCGGTAGCGACATCTGGGGTAATAAGAAACAGTTACAAACACGCAGTAGATTGTTCATGGAAATTATGAACGCTTATAAACTGTTAACGAGATAAAAAGTCCCTACTTGAGTAAATGCGTACTTATTAGCGAGTTATATTGTTTTAAATGACGTAACTTTAGCTATAAATCTTCTATAAATCGGAGTGACATTTGTAACATTGTATTAAATATAATTTTAATATACAGGAAACTTTCAAGATCATCCTTTTTTAACTTTTGTCGGTCTATCGTATCGTTCTATATTACTTTGCGAAGAATGCGTCAAAAAAAGTTTCACAAAAGCTTTGGAATTTGTCATTTAACTTAACCGTCCCTAAGGCACAGCATATTCGACACGCTTCAATTGTTTTTTTTTGGGACCTTCGTGAGGCAGCGGAACAAATCATTATGCCTTGTCTGTCACTTTACCGGGAATTTAAAGACGTTTAACATTCGAACGTTCTAACCGTTGACATAACCTATGACGTTACCTGTCAGTCCTGTCATTTCGCAATACGTATAGGAACGTACCAAGCAATAATTTCACAATGCAGCTTGCATTCAAAGCAGGCGGTAAATGTACCAACTAATTTGCAAGTGCCGTCACTCTTACAATGAAACGTCGTGAATATATTATTAAGAGCTGGTTTCAAGAACTTGAATGTGACAAATGATTCATGAAATTAATTAAATATTTTCGCTGTATAATAAATTCTTTATTTCAGAGAATTATGGTAAATATTTATTGCTTTCCGCACTTTTTATTCCTCATCCTTTTACATTGAATTTTACCATATAAACTGTCATAATATTTTATGATAAATAAAATTAATCACGAAATCATTTTTGTAGTTACTAGAATTGCATGCTAGAATGGACTAAGTTGTAATTAACAACCTACGTAGACAATAAAACAGAAGTTCAAATACATGTCAACGTACCCACTCTAGACAAGTTTCGTCACATTTGACAGCTGACAGCGAGTGTCATCCACCTCGCGTGGGTGTCTCTATAATGGTATGTCTACACGACACTCGGGTTAAGCAACGTTGGTAAATATGCAGACAGTACATAACAGCTAGATATAAATAAGGAATTCAGATAGGCAGCACGGCAAATAAATACTTTACAGAGCAAAATCACATAAAGGACAGAATAAACAAGAAGTTTTTCGAAAATATATAAGGCCTAGTTACATTAAATTAATACATAAAAACAAACATCGTAGGCTTGCCATAATTTCGTGAAAACTCTTACAACTTACATAAATGCTATAAGTACTTTAAGTAAGTAACGATAATATTTAAGTCACATAATTATAATATTAGAATCCAATCGATTAAAACTCTAAAAAACAAACAAACATGATTTAATCTTACAATAAAACTGCACCTTAATTAATGTTTGACATTGAAATGTCAAAACAGTCATTACAAAACGTGACGTTGTTTTTTTTTTTTTTTCTATCAATATGCAGAGGCGTTTAATTATAGAGGCTAACGTTGCGGTTTTTAGAAGTGCAATTCATATTTAAATATGCATAATTGTATGTAATATAGGAGTATTCAAGTCACGAAGTATGGCTATGGAAGGATGCAAGGCATCACGTTTGCCGAAAATTATGGACTCAACGGGTGGTCTGATTCAAACAATTGGCACACGAAATATGTTATTGATCCTTAATTGGCTACTATATTTTCTTTAGGTTCTGTACTCAATAATATTAAATATCCTGGTCAGTAGCTGTATAAACTTAATACAAAAGTAGTGATCAAAATTATTAACGGCATCCAATTTTACATCAATTAAGCTACTATTTATCTCAACGTGTCAGATGCATTTGACAGATGAGCGTTTAAACGTCAGATTTTAATCTTGTCTCTTGTTTTTTTTTTCATTAAAACTTAATAACCTACAAACATTTTATTTTACTTTGGTCTATTGTACCCGACCTTTAGCTGATATTTGGATCAAATAATGCCAACAATGCCACTGAAAGTCAATGACCAGATTGTATTACAAGTTGACATATTATATTATACTGACGAGACATTCGCTATATTTTCGCTGAGATTTGTTTTTAATTCATTTCTAGTTTTTATTTCTATTTGAACTTCACACATGGCTGAGTTTGTTTCTGTATTTTTTTGCGCATCAATGAGATAATGACTCGAACTGAAATATCCGCTTTCAAGATCGTATAGAATTTATTCTTTATCTTTCCATATTTAACGACGATATTTTTAAGTGTCACCCTGCAACCTTGAAATTCGTTCCTCATGTAGAAATACTACTCTTCATATAAACCTCTAAAAACCTAACCTAGTATAATGACTATGGACCTGATTCAATTAATTTGACATCCTCCGTGGTCGAGTGGCGTAGGCACCGGTTTTCAAGGTGTCGGTAGCTCTGAGGTCCCGGGTTCGACTACCGGGCGGGTCAATGTAGAAACTAACTTTTCTACATTGTCTCGGGTCTGGGTGTTTGTGATACCTTCGTTGTTTCTGAATTCCGTAACACAAGTGCTTCGTCATCATCATCACCATATCAGCCTGTTGCAGTCCACTGCTGGACATAGGCCTCCCCCAAGGAACGCCACAGGTCACGATCTCCCGCCCTTTGCATGGCACACATGGCACACAAGTGCTTTATAGCTACTTACTTTGGGTTCAGAGCAATGTATATGATGCTGTCCGCATTTATTTATTTTAATAAGGAGCAAGATAGCTTTGCTATAAACTACGAATACAAATACACGCGTCTATATACTAATATTTCAAGTCTCTGACACAAAACATACAACATATTAAATACACATACACTATAGGTTGTATTCATACATTGCCGATGACTTCACACCATTGTGATGTCAATTTTGAGCATCCTTGTGTGAATCAGTGATGATTGATGCCAACTTGATTCTAATCTACAACACTGAGCATTCTTCTCCATAAGCTCGTAACTTATATTTTGTATGTAGCGAAGTTATTTTATTGTTTTGTTTTATATCCCATTCTTTAGTTGATATTATTTCGTTGAATCTTACATAAATATCCAAGTGAATAACCCACGTGTCTGTAAATCTAATTTACTTTTGTGCAACATAAATGTTTGGGACTGGATGTTTGTTGCTAATCGTTCACTAAAAAACTATTGAATATATAGGAATATTAAGTAAAATAAAATAAAAATATGGCACTCGCAACTTTATTTAGGTGATCTAGTTTATAAACTAGATCACCTAACGTATAGGATTGCAGCCTACTACTACTACTTTCATCTCGATAAGTTTGCCATTTCAACGATTTATATAGTCATAAGTTATTAATTTAGCTAACAATTCATTATCATTTAAACTTAACGTATTTCCAAATTACAGCTTAATTGGAAACTGAGAAGTGGGCCTAAAGCTTAAAACATTAATAACATAGCTACAAGCGAAACTTTTTAAAATCAACACTACTTGCTTTATTAATTCCTTTTTTTTTTACATAGTTTAAATAGCAAATCAACAATAGCTTAGTGTCATAGACAATCATAATGCTTTGTAGCATATTACTAAAACGGTTCCCATACACATATTTATATCCATGAGCAAACTGCACGCGGTGCAACTTGCACCATGGCCGTCTATCAATGGGTCACACTTTCACCAGTATTGTTAGCAAAAACACTTAACGTGCCTTTCACGAGTGAAGAGGATTTTCTATCACAAGCAAAGGTATTTCGAAAATCTAGGCGAACCTATTGGCACAATTTAAACGTCTTGCCTGTGTAGTAAAAGCCAGAAAATCAATGGTGCTGTGTGCTATTTTTGTGTTGCTTTTAACGAATTCTGGTTTATGATTGAGATTTCATCACATGAATTCCTTTGATTTGCTGTCTCCTAAATTTTCTTATAGTTCTCTACATTCTGACTGCCTCGTTGGCCTAGTGGTGCTTAGCGCGACTGCTACGCTAGAGATCTTGGATTCGATTCCCAAGTCGACAAAGGTGTTATTGGGTTTTTCTATGAAATTCTCAGTAGCAGGTCGGAGTTTGGATTTGTGCCCGGTTAGTGGCAATAGGCTCGCCCCCTATTACATGGGACCTTAACATGTCGGCGAACTGTGGGTGTACATTGGCACACCTCTGCCTAACAATTCGGGGATACAGGCGTGATGATATGTTATGTTATGTCTCTACATTCGAATTAGTAAAAATACACATCGTCACAAACTAATTAAAACATTAATCACAAAACCGTACTTCAAAAGTTTTCTAACGAAATAACCGACAGCGCCATCTATCGAGACACAGCGCTGCATCTCACGGACTAGGAAAACTCAATCAAGGTGGTAATTACAAAACAGATGAAGACGTAATTATGGAGATAATAACTAAGGCATCTAAGAATGCGGCTTGCTGACACGAATTACGGATAAACATCTCATACTGACTTAACTGCATGAGATACGTAATTGTAGGTTGGGAAAAAATATAATGTGAAATCCTGAGTGATAGATGTAGTAAAGTTTTGTAGATGTGGCATTTTTTTAGGTTAGGAATTGGCGGGACTATTTTGACTCCTTGAAATGTTAGTGATAAAAGAAGAACTAAAGGTTCTTTTTTTGGCAAATAACCTATAATTTAGTAGGTCGATATATAGTTTAAGGTCTCTAATTAAAATATCTGAAATGGATTTGAAAATTGTTATAGAATTTTGGGTTTGAAAACAATGTCTAATCAAATCATCAGTAAATATGTTATTAATACCATATGCAGCTAAGACAATTGTGTGTCAAATTAGTTTTGATTGCAACTTATAAACAAAAGTACACAATCACGTATTATTAAAACAATTATATTTCAAAATAAAATGTTTTGGACACGGTAAACGCAAATGTCAAAGTAAGATCAAAATAATTTGTTGCCATACAAAAATAATGTCGTCAGTTTGTTTATTCTTTACTTCATGTTACAAAACAACCATAATTTTACATTATGTACTTTATCTTTGGACGTTAAGATTCAAATTGCTGTGATAAAAACTGTAGGAAGCACGGCAACACTAATTGCATAATTGCAATGTTGCAATTTCTGATAAAAATTGTTTGATACAGAAAAACTAAGTTAATTGATAAATTGTGTGAAACTTACAATTATTTTGGTCGTGAATTAGACTACAATGCCGCCATTTTTGTAATAGTGTCATTATAGTTTTGACATTGACGTTTGTTTACGGAAGTCACGAGATATATCTCTCATTGTCTATGCCCGTAACAATTTGATCAAAGGAATTTTCTCATATAGGATATCAACGAAAATTATCACCACGCTTGATCTATGCGGGTTAAAGATTTTAGATATCGTTTTATTACATCCAGGTATTTTATTTGTGTTGTTCCTCAATTTAAATCAGGGTCAGACTAAAGGGATCTAAATATAATTAAATAATTGTTTTCTTTAATTATTATCGACATTTAAAAAGGTAATCATTGAGAATACAATATTGCGAACTTTTATGACGGCTTTTTGCTGACGTGGTATATTATTGATAAAGGCACATTAGTACAAGGTTTGAGGTCAAACCTGCAACAACCCACATGCAAATCCCGTATAAAAACCACTAAGCCTCAATGGCAGGTAAATGAAAGTAGATTCACCATAAAACCTGTTCTTGGCTTCATGAGGCACAGGTTCGCAAACGGCTCGCTTGTTTATTTAAGGAAAACAATGTTATGCGAAACGGTATACCTCGCGTACGGAATATTTTCAACTGTACTGTTTTGTTGTGGATTTTTTTAAACGTTTTTTGTAGCAGTAAACTTCAGTTACTCGAGAGTTATGCTCAACGGGGATTTTGCAAGATTTTGTAGGCCTTCAGTCAGCAGGAAATAACTTAACTGGACGCAATACTTAAACGATATTTATAAGATTAATGTTAGCAGCATATTGTAACTTATACAGTGATATAAATAGGTTTTGTGTAATTTCTTTTCAACATTGACACTTGTGTCTTTTTAATTTCCCTTTAAGTAAAAATAATTAAGTAATAGATTGGTGTTTATGGCTTACTATAAGTCTTTGATACTACGAATTTAGTCTCGTAACACACAAGTCATACGAGAAGTAAAAAACATTGTTGACCCGGTTTCATTGCAACCAGTTCGTAAGCACGACAATACGAACTAGGTATCTGTTAGTAGTGCTAACAAAATAAAATTATAAGAAAGTAGCTAGACCATAGACGAATAATTGAAATTAGAATTACGGTATCTAACTGATATGATTTGTATACAAGAAAGTTACTTGAAGTACCTACTTATACATTATTTTGTTGTTTAGATTTGCTAGCTTTAAAAACTCCGTCGTAAATAATGCAATATATGAATTACCCAGATATTTGTTTTAAGAGAAAACATAGGAAAATTAAGTAATAGGCATTTGCTAAAATTATGTCGTTATTATTTTTTTTTGTGTTTCGCAATGTTTTTTGAAAACACGTGGGTTCGTCATTTAACATAAGGTAGGATTTATTAATTCTCTACTTTACATACTAATCTCGCTATAATCTCAGCCTTTTCCTCAGGATGCTGGGCTGTTTCCCGTGTAACCTGATGCGACAGCAGAACAGGTACAAGATATTTTGTACTAAATTATAGGTCCTGTGAAAGTCTTATGGATTTGTTGCTCTTTCACGCAAAAACCAATAAACGGATTGAAAAGAAATTTAGCAGATAGACAGATTATAAACAATATTAACACTTTGATCATTTTTATGCTGTTAATTCAACGGAAATAAGAAATACGTGTCAACAATTTAACATTTATAACAGACATAGCTAGCTTTTTTTTATGGTAGAGATCTATGCAGTTAGCCTAAGCGCAGGCTTTGACTGCTTCAACGGAGTTTTACATGGAGTCTCTCACAATCGAATAACCTTTGAATGTAAAAAATCATACTTTACATCTCTAATTTATGCTATATGTTGAGATGGGACCACTTTGATAACGAAAAAAATATTATGTTAAATTCTGAAGTTTATAAAGCGTAGCATACTTTATAGAGCTATAACAAAACGTGACTGTACTATTACCTAGACCTTTCACGCGTAAACTGCGTTAAGTCAATCACGATGAATGAATTTGGACCTTAATTTGGAACCGAACTTTTGAGCGAAGTCTAAGCTTTTAGGACCTAGTTTTATAAAGTTAATCACTTTAAGTTAGTCAACTATTTTCAACAGGTTTATTAATCTATTTCGTATCTATTAAGTTCTGTTTATCTATAGTTTCCTGAAGTTAGTAAACAATGACAAAGCGGCTTAGCAAGTGATAAAACGTGATTACAATACTGAAACCTTCCTTTAACAAACATTGTAGAGGAAGTTAGGAAATTGTTGGTTTACTAATACTTTAGCACTCCTAGGAAGTTGATTTCAAAATTGAAATAGTACAGCTTAAGGATTAAGCACATTTCAGGTCTAACACATAAGAACGGAAAATATCATTTAGACTTTTTGATGCATAAAATCATAATTTTACAATAAAGACCTTGCTTAGATATATCAGAATGCTTTACACGATGGATCGAGTTCATCCTTTTATAAGCCACTTATCAGGTCTAATCGAGAGGAGTCTTTCTTTAATATATGGGTCAACTAGTATAAAATCCGCGACACAGAACCTTAACAAGCTACCTATAACTCAACGCGTTACTCATAAAGTACCTAAGTACCCCTCAGGGTGAGTAATTCATTAGTCAGTCAAAATATCTAGTCAAGCCTTTATTTATCACCTACTGGCGGCCTACTTTGATAGTGATTATATCAAAGACTATAGCTCTGTCGTCAAGAATATAGTCGTTAAAACTTTACCTTAACTGTTTGGTCTTAACGGCATAACTGTCATTAAAAGAATAGTAAAGAGATGGCCTTCCACTTGAACAAAGACTGACGTTCATTATTGTCGCGAAATCGACCATAAATGGTTTGAGCTCCGCGAAAATGCTAGTCAAAGAGTAAAGGTATTAAGAAAACCCATAAAATTTTACGATGAAAGCAAAAGTAGCCATGACCTACAGCCGGCACAGCCTACAGTTATCGCGATAACACTATAGGTAATAAAAACATCGAAGAACATAGAAGTACCTATAAAAATTGCATAAAAATCAAACCAATGAACTAAATACTTGAATGTGGTAACAACATCTATTGTAGCCACTAGCCATTCAACTATCAATCGAACTAACCGGTCACCATATCTCACGGTCGCCGCCATCTTGGTTTGACAGCTGACTCGTAATGGCGGGGATGTTAAGTAATTGTCTATGGTTGAGTAATAAATCCGATACGCCAGGTGACGCTGGCTGACTTGAATGATTTCTTTAGTTCTTTAAATTACGATTGCGGTTTACTTTGTGAAAATAGCGCGCTGTATTTTCATTTTATTTGATCATTTCTGGTCTTATAGTTGCCTGTAACTTTTGAACTTTCAACTCAGATTTTAATTCGCAATATTAGTTGATAGCTTGTGTGTACATCCTAATATTAGCAAGTGAGTGGGTCGTGGAGGTCAAATAGGCAGCAGTTCCAAGTAAAATACTGGTTTATTACTATCCGATGAGACTGGAAGCCGACCCATACACAGTTAAGAAAAGTTTATGTAGAAGCAAGAAATAACCTTTTTCTCTAGCTACCTAAAAACGTTGCATTATTATCACATTCAGTTTTAATTCGAACTGAAATTTGCAAAAAGAGTAATGCTTGTCAATACAAAACTAAAACTATTGATATATGAAATGGATATTTTTTTTCCTAACTTAATAATCTTAGTACAATTAAATTTTAATAACAACCTGTTACATCAATTTGAAATATCGAATAAATGCCATTGAAAAATAATTACAGATCTCATAAAAAGGTTATTCAGAATTCAGATCCAATTAACTGCTTATTATACAATTCTCTTTGAATAAATAATCAAGAGTCTGAGAAATAAATCAATTAATATTAATTGTCTTAGTTTATACAAGGTTCTAGTTTAACCTTGACACTTCACGCTAGTTAATCGAGGGCCAAGCAGAACTAACTGTTACTCGACATACAATTAAATAAATAAAACCGACTAGTAACTAAACAGGAAATCGATTATCGAATTTGGAATCGGATCAAATTTAATCGAATTGAACGAAACGATTGAACACTATACCAAATAATCTCGTCTATGGCTTGATATAGAGAGACATGCATAAAGGATATTTATTACTACGAAAAGTGGCGGGAAGTATTCCCACGCGGACGAAGTCGCCGGAAATCACTAGATTATTAAACAAACAATGTCGCGTAGAAGACATGTCGGTTACAAAACTCTCTAGTCAATGTCGTGAGCATCTACTTTCCCCATAGATAAAAACATGGAAACAATACATTCCCGTACTTAGTACATGAATGAGTAACGCGTCGTTGTCACGTTGATTGAAACAATCGCTACTTTTAATTAAAGACGTTTTGTTTGTGTTCGCGCAATCCTCTTTGATGCGCGCCAACTCGTGACTCAAGCGTTTGTTTCTTTTCATATTTGGAATGTACGTTCGCGATTTGAAGTTTGATACCTTGTGCCAAGCGAGAGCAGTTTTTAGTCTGTATCTAGTACATTCGTTTACCGATTTAATTTAATTTTCGCGCAACGAGAAACTTATAGACGAAAATATCGATGGTTTTGACATTGTTAGTGTTTTACATAGATTTTTTTAAACGGCAAGCTCCATCTTCATACGTAATTCACGACAAAGCTAGTTTACACTAGTGCTTACGGTTCAAACTCTGATAGGCTCACTCTTTAGTTTCTTATGTAAACTTTAAGTTTATTATGAGTTTACCGATGTCGACGCCATGTTGGATTAAGGTGACCATAAAAAGTAATCCAATCTAACCTTTTTGGTTAGAATTTCACGATCACTTAAATAAGAGATTGTTGTGAAAGGTTTTTATATATTTACGTGTGTAACAGTTTCTTGTGCCGCTACTTCGTAAGTTAATAATAACCTATAATTTTTAACGGTAAACGTGAGAAATGACAGCTTTGGCCATAACAACACTATAAATGGCGTGGAAGATTGCTGCTTAAATGCTTTAACAGACGTGAAAAACAATTACGTAAGCCAGTCTTTCGATCTCTACCGATCCCTGTTAGGAACGGTTAATACTTAATACTATTAATTTCAGGAGCATCTGTTCGCAAAATATTATTATAGGCCTTTGTGCAAAAATAAGCATAGGCTGTTACAATACTGCCTGTGCCGTTTATAAAAAACAACAACAAACATGAAGTTTAGAAAACCAGTTTCTTTCCGTTTTTAACTTCCCATATTGCGTTCATTGAAGACATTAGACTCACAGTACTGTATTTAATTAATATGTACAGGCTAAGTAGGTATGTCGTGGTAGGCCTAGCAGTTTAACGACCGGATTCGTATGCTCGTGATTACAGGTTCGAACCCAAGCCAACGTTTGTCTGCATTTATTCTACAGACTATTAACAAACGGAAAATATAAACATGGTGAGGAAGCCTCTATTGCAAATAATGGAATTTGACATCGGTAGTCTGCGAGTGGCAAGCGTGGTGATTAATGCTCGTTCCTTCTCTATATGGGACTTTCTCTAAAAACTCTTAAGGATGAGTCTCTTAAGTTAAGAGCCTCTGCCTTTTCCCAGCAATGGGACAATAACAGGCCCGTATTTTTTAATAAGGTCATAATTAATGTGTATCAACGATATAAGTGTGTTAATCAGTTGTCTGGTTACCGGTATACCTGTTTTGCCTAGTTTGGGATCAGCTGTGTGTGAGTTGTCCCAGAATAGTATATTATTATTAACAGCTGTAAGCAAACCGGTCCATAATGCAGGAAGCTAAAGTTACCTGAAACAAAGAATTAAATACGTTAATTGTGAACATTGTTGGGTATCAAGGACGGACGTTTTTATGTTACGGAGGTTAAATATTTTGTTTATGTACGATGAAGTATTTACTCTACATCGCCCAGTCTTGCTATTTAATACTAGATTACCCAGTAGTATGTAAAATACGGTATTCAGCTGAATCCGGTAAGACTGGTAGCCGGTAGCCGACCCCAATATAGTAGGGAAAAGGCTCGGGAGATGATGCTGTATTCACTCTACATAATAAAGTATCTACTCTATGCTTTAGAATAAGTTCTAATTCAAGTTATATTATTTAGGTCAATATTATCATGCATATGTATGTATAATAAAAGTAAAATTATAATAAGAGAGCAATGAACTTTCTCTAAAAATAAACAATCGGCTACGGTAAACAATAATATAATTAAGAAAAATAGGTATACAGTTATTTGAAATTATAATTCATAACTAGGTATTTTTTTTTTACGTTAAAGTAATTTTAAACACAGAACTTATCACGCTCAGATTTGTCCTGGGTGGGAAACGAACCCACGACCTCCGGTATAGCATTCAAGGTCACTAACCACTACACCTGTCAGATGCTTTCTAACTAAAATCATCTAACCACCAAAGATGTTGTTTTACGTTAACGAAGGTTGAATGATAATTATCATAATCATCATAAGTATAATTCCAAATACCACGTACGTTAAGATTTAAGATGATTTAATTTATTAACGGATGCTTACAAGTTGTGGGTTAAGTAATGTTTACTTAGATGAGTTATTTAGATGTTGGTACATAACGTAGCTAATAACTTTAATGATGTTAATCAAGGCAGTCATTTTTATAGTTATTGCCTACATTTTTTACATTGTTTTTTTAAGGATTAGTATAAGGCTGCGTTTCCACCAGAGATTGGCGATGGAAATGTGTAAGCAACTTCTTAGGCTCTATATAAAGTACCTCTATAAAAGACTCTTGAAACATGTAACTAACCAAGTTTTGAAATTCATTTGAAAAACTTCAATAATTGAATCTTAACAGAACTTCGAAATAAAGTCCCATGTGAAATTAAATTAAAATTTCAATTTAATTCAATTAAAATTTCATCGTATACAACTTATACGGAATATTTCTTCCTTTTCACAATTTCATTAAAACAAGTAAGAGAAAATCTGTTATTACACTCAATGTTTACATAACAACAATAATGTTACATTTGTCACTATACAAAGATCAAGATGCAACCACCACATAACAAGAAAGTAACCATTCACTCTCACACATACATACATACATACATACATACATACAGCCATACATACAATATTCAATATGACACGTGTTATGCATGTGTAATCGACTCGGATACTTCGCTTACCTCAAGCACATGACAAGAAAATACAGAAGGATAACAATAATAATCGGATTACTTTAACTTGGTATTGAGAAAAATGTGTAAAATGCTTAAATGCTTTTCAGCCTAGGAAATAAATAATTAATTCCTAATTAGATCAACAAGCTTAAGTAGTTCCTTTAAATTGGGGTATTCCATTTCTTGGTTTTTGGGTAGTTAAGAATAGTAAGGGAATTTTGTCGATATCACAAAATAATAACTTTTTTTAGGTTTGTTCAGCTAAAAACGGCTTACTACATAGTCTACAGTTCAATTGTTACCATTAAATACGTCTTTTCAATGAACCTTCTGAGTTTCATTAGATATGTAGCATTGTGGTGTTAAGAAGCGGCGGACGACGCAGGTGATGTCATTTTAATGCCAACAGAGTCGCAGGCTTTTATACCAACCATATTCACATTTGATGATATGTTAACAACACTACAAACAAACCATTATCAATTCTATCACCAACAGAGAAAGTTTATATTTGCTTGGCAGGGGAGAAAGCTCGGTTGAATGTTTGTTTAACTCTTTTTATACCATAAACACATGAATGATCGCAGATAATGCCACAAACTGGAATCAAGGTGTGGTGGGGTCATGCCCCTTACGATTGGAATTTACTGGCCAGCTAACAGACTACGTTTGACGTTGGTATTCACGTATATGCTTTACAATTTAGTATTAAAAGCTGTTAGATATTTGCCTTGACTTGTATATTCATATAAAATCTTTTAAGTTATAAAACAAATATTATAACGTATTTTACTGCAAATAACTGCAATACATCATACAGATCGTTCAAGACTTCATCAAGGTGACATGAAATACATTTAACAAAATTCTTAAATAAGAGCTACAAGACACAAAACAAGTAAACAAGAATAAACTAAAAATAACAAATAGCAAACATTAAACGGATAGTCACGAAACAGACGATAATTGATACAAAACATTGAAGACAATTCTAAAGGCGACGTAAACATGTACAAGGCTATATAAACCTGAGCTCTGAGCATTAAAGCATGCAAACGGATACATAAAACTGCTAGAAGTAAACTTAATACAATAAACTTAGAGATTTTTTCATTTGAACCAACTAATCTCTGTAACTACCGGTCAGATTTTAATAAATCACACACACTTCGTTGATGATCTAGAGGAGTTTGTTTTATTTAAAAGGGTGAGAAGCGTTCTGTAGTGATATAAATATATTGCAGTTCTATTATCTGTAATTATTATTTAACCGTTTCCCTGTCTTGTGAGTCATAAAAACATCCATTGTTTTAACTACTATGTTTACCGTCGAGCCATCAAAGTAGTTTTATTAAACAAATTGAAATACTTCTATGTATGTGTAACTTAGTGTTAAAGGTGCAACTAATTCACTGACTTCTGCTATTTCAAGTACTCTATGATATCCCATCCTTCACATTTGTCACTGGAAAAGTACCAAAACTTATCGTGACAGGTGATTATTTACTATGTATTCAGAAGTATGTCACTTCACTTGACTTCTGCTTGTAACAACAATGCCATAAAACATGTAAGTTTAAATCAACAGTCGTTAGGTAACATAAATGTTGGGCCAAGCGAATGACCTTGTGAGACACCGCATCAGAAATGCAGCTCGCGATAGCTTTTGGAAGTTTTCCAATATCAAGTGTTATTGAAATGTTGAAGTAGGTACATCTATTAAACTTCATTTTCAATACTTGATTTTCCTTTTAGATCTCATAGATCTAGCTATGAGATCTAACAGTGTCGAATGCCTTTGATAGGTTGTTAGATGACTCAAGTTCAAGTAGTAATTAGTGAGTAATTTCAGTGGAACAGGATATGTTGTTTACGATATAGATAAGAAGATAACATTAGAAACTAGAGGTATTAAATAAACAAAAGATATAGAATATCGCTTTAATCGTACTATACATGCATCATCCGCGATAGTTTCACTAAATTAGAATAGTTAGTCAGAATTGATCTCCGGCAGTTAAAAGCAAATTTCCCTTAATAATAATATATCCAATTATATGTTTTTAGCAATTTGTAATTATACTTACATTGCATAGAAACGTAATTGACAAACAATTAATGTTTGAGTATCAATAAAATATTGAAGGCGGATTTTCCCGAACGATTTTTCCTTCAAACGCTATGAATTATGATCCATTACCTTATGTCGAAATGTCATACAATTCCGAACGAACCAGGAAAAACAGCATATGCCAAGGGTACGGGAAAATTACTTTTTATTAAAACTTAATGGCAAGAATAAGCCTTGATATATTGCACTTTGGTTCGGCAGTTTTTATAAAAGCAATTTGGTTAAATGACAATTTTTCGCCGTAAAGTTATAATCATCAAAAGCAGGTTATTTCATTCAGATTTTAAAAGAAGTATTACTCAGGTATTATGCTTATTGCTATTCAGTTACATAAATTAGTAGTTAGACTACAAATTATAACAAAAAATGTAATATATACGATTTGTCTGAGAAAAAAATTACATGACATTACGAAATAAGATTAATTACTTAACAAGCTAAACATAACATCAGGTTTATTCCGTTAATAACCAGATAATAAATTCTTACACACAAGTCGTTAGCCAAATCACTAGTTAACAGTTTTTCGAGAATTTAATTATTTTATTGCTATAACCTTAATTGATGGAATGTTTTTAATTAACATAAAGGTTTAGGTCCAATGATTTAATAGCGATGATTTAGAAGAGGCAACGGTAAGCTCTAAATGAATAAAGATCCGGTTAGCATAAGTAAATAAGGCAATAGGCTCGCCACCTATTACATGGGACCTAAACATATCGGCGAACTGTGGGTGTACATTGGTACTCCTCTGCCTACCCCTTCGGGGATACAGGCGTGATGATATGTTATGTTATGTAGCATAAGTAATAAAGTAATTTACTTTATTTTTCTATACTTTTATATTTACACAACAATATTTTTAGGAAAAATTATAGCTAATTATAATTTTTCCTAAAAATATTGTTGTGTAGAAAAATAAGAAGGCAATTTGGTCTAACACTGCACCTACTAAGCAACTTAGTGATTAAAAACTTTATAATCCTCATCTACAGCGGGAAATTCAACAAAAACTTTAATACAGAATATGAAACAGCCATAATATTATAATTATTATGCTTGCATTAAAATTGAGATTGTTTAATTTCCGTCTGTTTGTTGCCAAACACTTAAATCTTCAATGGGCATTATTCGTGGGATCGCGGTCGTATTGTATTCAAATTACCATTGGCATGTCCGGCTTGTCTCGAACTTTAGTTTAGATGTGAGAATATGTGATAGGAGGTTTAAGAGGTCATTCATATCTTGTCAAACATCATAAGAGGGAAAAAACAGGTTGGTTTAAAAAAAAAAGGTTATGAATATGCCATTACTGGGTACAGAGACAGGAACAGAAATGATAGACGGGTTGCGTGTAGAATGATATAAGCAAGAAAATGTTATTAAAAAACATTTATAAGGACCTTTCAGTAATTAAGAAATAAAGGAAAGAGAATACTGTGAAGATAAACGATTATACTGCGGGTCGAAGGCCGATTTGAAATAATTCACCATTGAGCAAAAATACTTTATTTGTAAAACAGTAAGTATCTAAAGTAAACAACGTAAAAATTTCTTAACTCTTCGAAGGATATACAAGCGTTAACGATGCTTGTTTAGTCAAAGTTATATTCAAAACCACAATTTTATTGCATACCTATCCCACAAATACATAAACTAAGTAATTTTCAAATCATTTAAGTATTTTGTAATGGTCTCTACATCTTAAAATAATTGATTATTTTGAATTTAATATATCTGCAACACTGTTTATCTGCAAAAACATGATATAAATTGTTGAAATCGCCATAGCAAAAACGTCGGCAGTCAGCCATCTTTTATTACAAGGCTGTGAACATGAAATAAATCGCTACAATTTGTATACACACGGAAGTTACAAGTAGCTGTCAAACTACTATAGTACGACCTTAAGAATACTTCAAGTTTTTACTTGAATTTCCTCTGAAAACGGTTCCTATATCATTATTGTAAGTCAACATTAAAACGTCTTCTCTGTTTCGTAATTTCGTCGCTTAATAGTATTTTTTGTATAATTAAATACTTATTTTACTTTCCGATCATCATTTAGTCACTTAAAATTAAATAATCGAGTTCCTTAATGGATAAAAAGAAAGTATGACATAACACAACAGGATATAAAATTGAAATTCAAATTAGGAACATTCACTAATTCCATTCTGAGATAATATTGAGACGTTAAAACAAGTCATTTAAAAATAAAATATTTTATGAAACATCGTTCGAAACACGAATTGCATGTATTTTAAAAAGAGAAAGTTGTCTATTGATTGCCGCCATTGCAATCCCGATTTCAGATCTCTTCTGTTGTCTATGATACTAACCCCTTAGCTATTGCGTGGTGTAATGCAATAAAAATGAACTTATACGTAACGATTTCATAAATAATGCCAATATTCAGTCTCCAAGCGTGTCTTTATGGACGTTTTTTGCTAGAGTTTAGAAACATTTAGGTACGTAATAGAATAAAAACGTATCAATTTATAATCTATGTGAGAATAAGGAAATATAGTTTGAAGCAATGATATTTTAATAAACAGATATGTTATACACATACAAAACAATCGAAAAAAGTGTTCCGCGCAGCGCGGCAGCTAGCGAAAGAGATAGCGCGATAAACCCATAAGAAAAAAAGAGACAAATAGTGTTGTTGTTAATGGCAATACGTCCCAATTAGGACGTTTTCGAGTCTTCACGATTGCAAGCTTATAACATATCTGTTTATTAGAATATCATTGGTTGAAGCTAGTGGATATAGAAGCAAAAACTTAGTACCGTAATTTTGTTATGAAATTTGATTGGGTTATCAGAAAATTTAGTATGAAGGTACATACAGCCCTCGTTATTCATTTTCTTAATGCCATTCCCAATCTTTATTAGTATAACCCTTTATAGAAGCAGCTTATTATACAGCTTTTAGAATCTTGCAATACGGATTACAAATAACAGGTTAAAATGATGATTCAAGCAGCATTTTTACGTGCGATGCGTATTAAAAATTAAAAATAAAGAATTCTGTATTCAAATCAAGTAAACAAAAGCCACAGATGATATTTTGTTGTTTTTACTTTTGCAACATGTAATTAAGTACAGATAAAACAAGCTCTGTTGTAAAATAATCTTATAGGCAGAATGTAAATGAAGTTTTGTAACCTTTAATGTTTAGATATTCAAGACGCATCTGCACATTACCTTGTGTTATAAAATTTATTTAAGACATAAGACAGGTAAATGGCCGAAGGGCATTACATTCTGTAAATAATGGTATTGTTTTTAAAAAGAATAGGGCTTATTTTGTGACCAGACGGCATATTATATTAGCTAGCAGCTTGCAGTAAGCTTTAGATTAGCTAATAGCTATGTACTACAACTACACTTTAGGACAAAAGTAAAAATTACATAATATATGTATTTTTACTACACATATAATTACCCAAATACCTATTTCATCTATTTATTCTCAATACAATGTTCTACCCACCTTAAGTAGTACCTCAATCTGATTTGTCAACGTACCTACTAAAGTTCGACTTTAACTGGCAGATTCAAGGACATTCTTAACTTAACCTTTTGTTGATCCTGCATAGTGTTGTTCAGGTCAAGGTAACTTGTCAGTGATGTCTCAATGGTGTCGCATGTTCACCACACAATTAGGATTCTGCGGAGAATTTGTGATGTGAATTTAAATTTCTTGCGTCCTAAATTCTGAATTGTGTATATTTTACATAAGTTTTTCGTTAAAACTTAACCATCAATGTTTTTTTTCTGGTATTGAAAAGCTAATCAACACAAAAATATATTGAAATAATTAGTTTTATGTTTAATAATTTTAAATTTAATAGCCCGTTTTGTCCCACTGCAGGGCAAAGGCCTCTGTACCCTCTATCCATTTGTCTCTGGTCTAACCAGTCGTGGTCGTCAACTCCTTATCAAAAGACTCCAGTTCGTCCCGCCATCTCCGTCTGGGCCTACCGCGATGTCTCTTGCCATTTAGAGGGACACATTGGGTCGTTTAACCATTGTATCAATAAAACCTTGTTTGTGTTTTGGAAAAGCGATTGTAGGCAAGTACCTAGTTCATATAAATTATTTATTATTCGAATGTAAGTATGTGTTTTGCGTATCGTGCAATGTGTAATTCAAATGTTAAGATTAAATATTTGATAATTAATTAACCTATAAAGACAACAACATTTGCGATAAAAAGTAATCTTAAACAAACACATTTAACCCGTTTACCTGTACAAGTGCCTCGTTGGCCTAGTGGTGCTAAGCGCTACTGCTACGCTAGAGGTCTTGGGTTCGATTCCCGAGTCGATCAAGGTGTCATTGGGTTTTTCTATGAAATTCTCAGTAGCAGGTCGGAGTTTGGATTTGTGCCCGGTTAGAGGCAATAGGCTCGCCCCCTATTACATGGGACCTAAAAATATCGGCGAACTGTGGGTGTACATTGGTACACCTCTGCCTACCCCTTCGGGGATACAGGCGTGATGATATATGTTATGTTATGTTATATGTACAAGAATAAATATCATTCTTGTGGCTTTCGCTAATAATTATATTTATTTTACCTATTTTTTACCATGATAGTGAAAATGCAATCCTATAATACAATACCTACCAGTGATGGACCGAAGAAGGAAAACAACGTGTTTTGAAAGCTGTGCACTGAAGTTAATTTTATCTGCAAAGGTTTCATTCAAATTTGTGAATTTTCCAGTAAATATCCTGACTCATAATTTGTACCTACATTTGCATTGTTATTATTAGATTATTCATAGATAATTATATGATAATACGCAAATGATCTACCTAGATAAAATACAATTTCACGACGGAATTCCTGAGTACTATTTCTTTGATAGTCGATTTATTGATTAATATCACTAGTATGCCTATAAAATCTATGAAAGCGCTAAATTCAGCAAGTACTTTACCAATTTTACGGCTGTTTTACGAAAGTAAATTATTATCTATAAAATAAAGCTGTATATTGTTTTACATCATACAAAAATCATCTTCTGCTCTCGCGAAATTTACAGTTTCCTTAATGAAAAATCGTTGACAAAACCAAAGGTAGGTAATTCGTTTAACAAACGAAAAAAATATGATACTTACCAGAAAAAAATCCCATTTTATCAACCACTTTGTAAATGAACTATAGTCACAAAATAAATAAGCATACACTATACATCTATATTTTGCGCCATAGTCATGCAAATACGTTATCTGATAGCAGACGATATCATAGTAAACACATTGAGTACAATGTTTGCATACTCAACACTAAATTATCAACTTTGTCTAAGAATTTTTG
The DNA here is from genome assembly GCA_905146925.1 of Autographa gamma. Classification (NCBI taxonomy): domain Eukaryota; kingdom Metazoa; phylum Arthropoda; class Insecta; order Lepidoptera; family Noctuidae; genus Autographa; species Autographa gamma. Next base: position 3,571,143 of record LR989875.1, read on the forward strand.
CAATCTTATCTGTGTATGGAGAAATAGTCACGTAGTTTTTTTGTGTAGTTTTGAGTAAGGAGGTCGAATATATAGGGTGGTGGCCAGGTTACCTGTATATTGGGGCTGCTTATGACATATTTAGGATTGTCTTTTAAGTACGTACCCTTGGAAAAAAGAGGTAATCTTTTCAAGTAGAGACTATGCTGAGTAACAATATCCTTGTTCATTGAGCGCACCCTAAGAAGTCAATATCACTGCCATCCCTGCCGTGAGCTACTGTTTTCATAGGTTCAGTTAAAATTGGTTTATACCTATACGACGACTAAGAAAGAGCCTTTGGTTACTACTGGTTAGCCCAATGTTAAAAAAAAGAAAATCACAACAAAAATATTTCCCGCGAGATACCGCGTAAATTCAATAAATATTTTGAAATTAGAATACGGCAGTGTTGCCAGCGCTCATCTCGTACGCACGGTCGGCCGCAGGTGGGAGCGGCCGGCCGGGTAGCATTCCACGAGTGACCCACATAGCTTGCCTCTAGTACTCCCGCTAAGAATTGGACGTGCCTCCATTAATGGTTTTATCACCTGTTTTTAGGACGAAGACCTTATCGACAATTATTTATTTATGTAAGTACTTTAAGACATTAATGTATTAAATACCAAGGTCCCTTCCCGTCAAAACAGGACTAATCGTAAATTATCGTCAAAAAATATTTTAAAAATGTGTTTTAACTGTACGGGAGTTTGTTATGTTTAAATGAAAACTACTGTAAGTAGAAGTACCATTGTTTCTATTAAATAATATATTTTACCAACATGAAACAATGAAATGTGTTATCGCTTTGTGTAACAATTACTTGCACAATGTTTTACTTTATGCCATGAAAACGCGCAAAATATATTAAGTACCGCACATTTATCATAATCAATGCTAAGATTTTTAGTTTTTTACGCATTGCGCAAGTAGACTATTAAAATCTTATTTTGGAGGCACCTGATTACACACGATTACTGATAAGCATCGTAAGACAATATGATGTCATAGTGCTGGTTTTATATAGGTATGTTTAAGCTAAATAAATATACTCTGTGTGGAGGTCAGATAGGTATATTAAGCGTTTAGATGTATAGGTGAGATTAGAATCTAAATCCAAGTATACCGGAATCTGAGCTTTAAAAAAACCTTCGGCGTCCACACGTGCCATTAAATTACATTTTTTCTGTCTAAATTTTATTTCTATCATATTAGAATTGAGTTAAAGAGTTTATGCGATAACTTTATACTCATATATTGATCCCTGATTATCATTAAAACTAGCATGATTTAAAAACGCCTTCCTTTAAAAACTGTACATATTGCGACTATAATCTTTACTCTTTTACTGATAAGATTTATTTAAATTATTTATTTACATATACTGACTAGAAAACTTTTTTTTTGCCATCTTCATTGACGAGGCCTTTACCTCACACGTCATAAAGTAATAACAAATATAAAATCTTAAATAACAAAAATTAACACTGGTTCAAGACACGTTTTACAGATAAAAGATCAGTTCATACATTATCAACATACATATTAAATTAGACCTTGTTTTATGACCTACATTTTAATATCAAAAATAATTATTATGAAGTAGGTACGTGTTTTAATGTTTCGTTAAATAGTAATATGTTATCTGCGCGCATACTTAAAAAGATATATAGGTATGTTTGTAGCCTTCCGTAACCTTGCCTTTGAAAACCGATTGTTCACGTTTAATGATAAACACATGGACAATATGTAGATACAAGTGTTTCATTCATTATGAAATATGTAGTTTTTCTATACCGTAGGTACTTTTGTATAAATGATTGACTGAACACACGGAGTAAACTTTGTTATTTATGGCAGCTAATTAAAAGCAATTTATTCAGGTTTTATTTCAATTATACATATTTAATAACGATATATTATAGGCATTTTTTTTATATATTATTTTATTTGGTTATCGACGCCAATACGCATCCAGTCCACTACACAATAACTTGAAGTACCTGTATCAGTGACGTCACCGTCCTTCGAATGCCAAAGGAGTTTTTTCCCCGTTCCCACTCCCAAAACAATTAGGCGAGCTTTTGTTTTTGTTGGCAACATTGTTGACGTGCTTCAATTTTGAAATTCGAACTTCGTGACCGAAAAAAATGGTCGGCCAAGGTTCGGGTGCATGTTGTTATGTTTAATCGTTCCACTGACATAAGTAATGGCGGGAAACGAGATCTAGATTATTACGTCATTTGACATTCTTAGAATGTTTTGGTTCCTTGAATATTAAGTAATCTTGGCATAGAACACGTGAATGGATACAGCAGATATTGTTTTAATCGAAATCTGACAGTTTAGTACTCGTATTAACTCGTACCACTAACATACTTAAAATCTAGACACAATTTTATTATGGAATATTCCTAAACAACAGATAAGATATAATCAATGCATCTCTGACAATTTTTCTCTGATTTCAAAGCTAAATTGTATCTTATGTCACTTTACCTGTTTCTGGTATACAATCTTGTCAAGATTTTTCGCAGAGTTCATTGCTTCCACAGATTTTTACGTTATCGATATAGATACGATATTATTATCGATAAAATATCTTCGTGCATCGGATAAGGATAACAAACTTTCTAATGTTTACCAACATGACGCAAAGATGCAACATTACAATCATGAATGTTCGATTTGACTTCGGTAGTTCGATCATTGTATGGAATGCATACAAAAGGAATACAGAGTATGTTTGTTGCGCAAATGACATGCGTTTTTCAATGAAGGTAATAAGCAAATCATTTTGTTGCTTCAGTTAAACCCATACCGCATACGGAAATTAACTCCCGTTTTTTTTTGGTGGGGGTTAAAAACATTGTACATCTTTTACTATATTCTATATTATACATATATCGAATTGTATAAAACTATTTTAAGCTTCTTGTAAATATAAAGGCAAATGGCACACAGTGCGGTAAATTCCTCAAAAAAGTATTTCGATTTGAAGAGTAAGTATTTACAAATTTTTGCGTGTAAGGTATCAAATCAAAAATGTATGTGTGGCCTACAAACCTACTATTACTTGTTCCCGATGTATGTATGTCTGTAATGCACCATGCGACACGCACGCACAGCTAATTGCCCATGCATTTAATTAACATTATAAGAAATGTATAAATTACCGGTAGATAACATTGTTTGAATGAAAAAGTCAAAACAAAACCGACACAATATCGAAAGAACTGTTAATTTATAAAGGATAAATAGATGTTCTTGAATTAAACTAAATCAAGTTCAGCCATTTAGGAGCTACATTGGCGCAGACAGATAAATATAATAAACTTATAACATTCCAGATGGTTGTTTCAATTGTCAGAACTGGTTGTTTTATTTTTAATTAAATCAAATCTTGATTTTTGTGCAAACCAATAAGTTTGCAATTCGTATCTTAAAAAGGTTTTAGTCATTGGTTTAGCAAGCAGCAAAATAACTGTAATACCGGCCAGATAGAATAGGACGTAGCGTAGCCCAATAAGGCAACACGTTTTGACATAACACAGGTGAGGACAGAAGATTAATTAATTACAAAACAAAAAAAAAACACTACCAGACAGTGTACAATGTAAATATTTAAGTACCTAGATATTTATTTATCACGATTTTCACAACAAGTTAATTTCTATAGAGTTTATTACCAGTATTTTACACTGCCATCGGTCAAAATAAAGTGGTAAGTTCACAACGCAATAAAATATAGATGAGAAGCCACACAAAACACAATATTGATAATTAGTATAATTACCCAAAGGTTATATTGTATCTTAAATTATTTCTTCTTAAGACTCTCTCTCTTTCATACTCAACTTTTTGTTGAAAAGTCCCAGAAATATGTTCACACAAGATTTTTCTCCTTGAGGAGCTAATAGGTACATATTTTTTGCGAATTATTTCAATTTGACCTACTGATTATCTCTTTCAATACGAACAAGTTGTCCGGTGAAACTATTTTAGTTTCTTTTTTTTTCTGAAGGATGCGGTGGACGTAAAGTTTTACTTTATTTGGTAGCGTACGGTATTCGAGTACGGTACTTTATTGAAGCGCCGAGGACATTTCGAGATAGTCACCTTTTAGTACGGAATTTGGGTGATGTTGTAAATGAGTTTAAAATTATGTTTATTTTAAGGTACAATATACAACTGCTCCGTGACGCGTGATGATCAATGTTCATGTCTTCTGTAATGAACAAGAACCATGAGCTTTCGCCCAGCAGTGGGACGTCTTCGATCAGACCGATATCTGTTTTAATTTTTCTTTGACGATATTGTAGATCATTCATATCTTTCAGATCCAACTCAAGAATTATTTAGTAGACGATTAAAAATCCAATAATTATCGCATTGTTCCTATATTTCTACTTTGCAAAAATAGTTGACATTTTTTCAAGAGTAAATAAGTAACAAACTCGCTAAAAAGTTGTATTTGTGTCACACTCAATAAGGAAAGGACAGCGCTAAGTTTATTTCTAAACACAACTGTTTATTTACTTCGTGAGGTGTAAAAACGTGAAGCAAATAGGAACGAGGCTGCCATTCAGGTAGATATCAATAATACATAGCTCATCCATTAGTTATTAGCCTATAAAGCGGGGTCCCAGTGAGAACTAGTTAGTTGTCGCTAGTGGAGAACGTTTAACTAGTTGCTAGTGGAGAACTATCAACTAGTCACTTGTGGAAACTATTCACTAGTCGGTTACTAGGAACTATCAAATAGTCGGTAGCTGGAAATTATTTTATAGTGAAAACGTCTAAGCTGCAATTCACCTGGGTTATATTGAGACGTTAAACATCTGATTACCTATGTTTATTTTTTAAGTGACAGCGACTTAATGGAAATTTAAAATTAAGTGTAGTAGGTACCTAGTTTAGCATAGTTTAGACAGAAAGCAATATTACTGTTTACTTCTGTATAGGTCACAATTAATATGCAAAACAGAAATTTCAGATCAGAACTGGCAACAGTGTATCGCGCTTGGTTCTCATTGGGACCGTACCCTAAGTTTGATTATTTATAACTTCGTCTAATACGTTTCACTACTTATGTAGCTAGACCGTCTAGCTGCTAGCTAGTGTAAAAGAGAGTCTACCCATTTGGAAGCTCGTGTTTGTGTCCTTCAGGTGGATTAATACTTAGACACGTATTTCTTAATCTAATCAAAAACAATCGAAGATAAATTAATTCGAAATCTCGTATGACGTTACGTTTGTTGTCAACAGTAAATTGTTTGTAATTTATTTAAGTATGTTACATTAATTTATAGTTTATTAAAATTAATTTTGATATTTATAACTATTGTTTTGACTACTACCGTCTGCGCTCGAGGATGGCACGACAACTCTTTGTTTGGAATGGAGAGATAATGGTGGGAGAAATGTGACGTGATTGTCGTGCCAGTCCTACGAGGGTAGTAGGGTACCGGTCGCTGAGTTGTGTGGACTTCCTTAGATATATACTGTGGGAAGAGGTAATAACCATACTGTGTTGTGTTAAAAAGTGTAAATGCAATAAAAACATACGTAAGTACTTTATGAGTGTCTATTTTTCTGCTCCTTTATTTTACGCTTAAGTTAAGAACCCGAATATCCGCCATATTTAAATATGTAGCACTTTTATTTAACTAGATCTAACATCTCAGAAGTGGGATAAAGGGCCCCGAATTAGGAGTTTTACTAAAAATCTTAATAGACATAATAACTAAATACACTTGTTGTTTGCTGGTGTTTTTATTTTCTCTTTCTTTTTCTCTCTTCTGTGAAAGGAAACTATGGCTATGGTCCAAAACATTATTGTTTTTTCTCTTATTTGACATTATCCGGGTTCTTGGCTAATAAATATTATTTTTACAAGGCCAAAGTACCTACATATAAATAGCTTTTAAAATACAATGTTGTTTTAAATACCGCAATATGCATTTAACGGTTTATAATTTATATTTGACTGTGATTAAATGCGAATTAGCTATATCGTTAGCGATTTGCTTTCCTCTTATATTTCTTATATATTGATACATATAACTACTTTAAATTTTCCTTAAATATGGGACGCTATCTATGTTTCGTTTATACGACAATATGTGATGGTGGCAATATTAATGGATCTAATATTGTATATATGTAGGTACATTATTGACCTGGACACATTTGCCTTATTTAGCTAACAATTAAAAAAAAAAAAAAAAACACGGTTCTTGAATGACGGTTGTAAGCAACCACACAACTGTTTTCTTTCTACCCTTCTATATCCTGAAACATTTTGTGGATGAAAGTGTGGATTGTATATTTACAATTTATATTTAAGACTATCTACAAATGTATGTAAATATTACAATAGGCTACCATTTTTGTCTTTAAGATATAAATAAAATAATAATACTATACACTGTGTTATATACTTATCTTACTTGCATATTCATTTTTTGTTGCTTGCCTATCTATGAAATATTTTTACTTTGTCTATTTATAACACTTTGTCATTTTTTTTTTCAATATACTAGTAGTATAGTTAATGGCTTAATGTCAAAATGTACATACGTATATGTGCGTGATAAGCAAATTCTTTGGGGTATAATTTTATATTCCAGGCCTATACCATGGATGGAGACAAACGAGAACGTGTTGTCTACACCCCAACGGATCCGACTTCACCTGCTGTGAACCATCGGTCACGCAGTTCTACGAGGCGTCAAGCATGTAGCCGGGACGTAAACCGCCCGCACAGCAGATCGAGCCGCCAATCTCGCAGCCGAAGCCGTCGTTCGCACAGCCGTACGAGTCGCCACTCGCGCAAAAGTGTGAGTCGCCGCTCGCGCAAGAGCGCGAGCCGCTGCTCACAAAGGGGCACCGGTCGGCGCTCGCGCAGCCGTGGGAGACACCGCTCGCGCAGCCGTGTGAGACACCGCTCGCGCACCCGTGTGAGTCACCGCTCGCTAAGCCGTGAGAGCCGTCGCTCGCGTAGCCTAGCAAAGCAATCGCAAGTCAGCGCAATGAGTGGGGTGCAAGCTGAGGTATGCTGCCACTCTAGCTCCGCTGCCGCCCCAGACAAGACCACTGGTGAGTCAATTTCTCAATTAGGGGCAACTACCCTAGCTGATCTCGTTACTGTTCTTAAATCAATGTCTAACAATAGTCTAGAAAAGCTAGGATCTCTTAATAACACCATCCCTGAGTTTGACCCATGTAAGCGGGAGCAGACGATGACCATGTGGCTTCATAAAGTCAATGAGTGTGCAACTATTTACGGCTGGTCGGAAAAGCAAAAAATCCATTTTGCGCTACCAAAATTAAAGGGCGTAGCTCAGAGGTGGTATGAAGGTCTGCCGTCAGTTTTATTTACCTGGGCCGAATGGCAGGAAAAACTGTCAGCTACTTTCCCATCGGAAGAAAACTACGGCCAAATGCTTAGCGATATGCTAGCCAAACGGGCTAGGTTTGCAGACTCTTTAGAAGAATACTATTACGACAAGCTAGCACTCGTCAATAGATGTGGGATCTCTGGTAAACGAGCTGTCGAATGTATTTTACATGGCATCGATGATCGCTCAGTTAGATTAGGGGCTGAGGCAGCCCAGTTTGATGATCCTAACAAACTTCTGTCATATTTACGTAATGCTCGAAACATAAAGTTGACCAACGAGCGTAAAGTGACAAAAGGCCAACCTCAAAAATCCCAATTTGGTTCTAACTCGAGGCCTACACGCTGTTCCAATTGCAAAAAGGATGGACATGTCACATCTCAATGCACTCAACCCATCAAGAAGTGTGGTCGATGCAACAGAATAGGTCATGAAACTGAACAGTGTTACGCTAAACTGCCAATGACGGAAGAGAAAAAAGTGATGATAGTGGAGGACAGTTGTGCTATAGGCTCGCCTGACTCTTCGGAAATAACAACTATTGTGTCAGAACCGAATAAGAAATATTTCAAAACTGCTATCGTCAATGGTTTTCCCATTACGGCTTTCATTGACTTTGGAAGTGAATGCTCAATGATTAGACTGTCAGAGTTTAAAAGGATAGGTTCGAAATTTATGGTCGAGAGTCTTCCCGTTTTACGAGGTTTCGGAAATTCTGTTGTTAATTGCATTGGTAAACAACGAGTTCACGTTGTCATAGAAAATGTAGAAGCGGATCTCGAAATATTGATAGTCTCGAATGATGCCATGCATGTGCCGCTTCTAATAGGACAAACGTTCACGGAGCAACCCCACATAGTCATACGTAAAACTAGTGAATCTTTGGAAATATCTGAACTTGAAAACCATGATATTACAATACGTAACAGTAAAATCAACTTATTTTGCAAAAACTGCGTTGAGGTTGTGGGACTTACTATTGTAGACGTTTATACAGATTCATCATACAGAGGTGATATCTTTGTTGATGGAGGTCTCCGTTTTCAAATGGGCATCCGCTATTCAGTACCCGCTGGATTGTTTCAAATAGGAGAAAATGGAGTAGGACAGATCGTCATTAGCAATACCTCCCCGACACCGTTAGTGGTGGCAAAAGATTTTTTGTTAGCTCGTGGTCGTGTAGCTCAGGAGGAGTCTAGTATGCAGGTTTTAAACATTTCTACGAGTATCGGCAGCAATCCCAAGCCAATTACTGAAGAGGATGTAAATTTAGGAAATGGACTTACTCCGGTACATAAAATGCAACTGCTTAATCTACTGAATAAATATCGGTCGTGCTTTGCGTTTAGCTTATCGGAGTTAGGAAATACCACCGCTGGGGAAATGGCTATAACTCTTTATGATAATGCACCAGTCGTCTATAGGCCCTATCGTTTATCGATCAGTGAAAAAGATAAGGTTAGAGACATGGTTTCTGAATTATTGGCAAATGGCATAATTAGACCATCGACGTCATCCTATGCAAGTCCAATTGTGGTGGTAAGAAAGAAATCTGGTGAACTTCGTCTATGCATTGATTACCGTGCCCTTAATAAGAAAACTGTTCGGGAGAACTATCCTATGCCACTGATCGATGATCAGTTAGACGTTCTCTCAGGTAATCGATATTATACCACCTTGGACCTTGCATCTGGTTACTACCAGATACCAGTACGGGAACCTGATCGACATAAGACTGGATTTGTGACACCGGATGGTCACTACGAATTCAATCGTATGCCATTTGGTCTCGCGAATGCACCAGCCACATTTCAACGCATCATGAATCAGGTTCTTGGGTCCTTGCGCCACAAGGAAGCTCTGGCCTATTTGGATGATGTGATCATTCCTTCACAAGATATAGATGAAGGAATGTCAAGGTTAGAGTCAGTGTTGCGTTTATTCGCTGATGCAGGTCTTACATTGAAGCTCCCCAAATGTTATTTTTTCGGTAGTGCAGTTGAGTATCTGGGGTTTGAAGTTTCTGCGTCTGGTATTCGCCCTGGTAAGAAAAAGGTAGAGGCTGTAGAATGCTTCCCAACTCCTCAGAACCAACATAACGTACGCCAGTTTCTTGGATTATCTAGCTTTTTCCGTAGATTCGTCTCAAATTTTTCGGTAATAGCAAAACCCCTCACGCAGCTCTTGAAGAAAGACGCTAAATGGACATGGGGTACTGATCAGGAAACTGCGTTCCGTCGTCTTCAGAAAGAGCTCGTACAACGTCCTACATTAGCCTTATATGATCCAAAAGCTGACACTGAGCTTCATACGGACGCTTGTAAGATTGGAGTAGCAGGCATCTTGTTGCAGAAAAATAAGGATGATGAGCTTAGACCAGTTGCTTACTTTAGTAGGCAGACAACTCCGGAAGAGCAAAATTACTCGTCATACGATTTAGAGACTCTCGCCGTTGTGTCTTCTTTACAAAAATTCCGCGTCTATTTAGTAGGTGTACCCTTCAAAATTGTAACTGACTGCAACTCGCTACGTGCTACTTTCCAAAAAAGAGACATGATCCCTCGAGTAGCTAGGTGGTGGGAGCAGATGCAAGAATTTAATTTTTGCATCGAATATAGGGCTGGTAGTCGCATGGCTCACGTTGATGCGCTCAGTCGGAACCCAGTACAGCAAACTCATGATGTTATGGTAGTCGGTGAATCTGATTGGTTGGCTACAGTTCAAAGTGCAGACGACGAAATCCAAAGAATAGTTGGTATACTAAAAGATCCTCAACTTGATGATGTTGTCGAAATCAAGACTAATTATAAATTGAAGAATGATAGGCTCTATAGAGTGACTTCTGATGGTGACAGGTGGGTCGTGCCGAAGGGGGTACGCTGGCAGATCGTTAAACTAAATCACGATGATATTGGTCACTTTGCACTTGATAAGACTCTGGAACGTATTAAAGCTACATATTGGTTCGCTAAGATGCGCAATTTCGTAAAAAAATACATCAATTCTTGTCTAGAGTGCGCATACTCTAAATCCTCTGGAGGGAAAAAACCCGGTACGTTACACCCAATACAAAAGATTGATATTCCCTTCGATACTGTCCACGCTGATCATGTTGGCCCATTTGTTCGTAGTGCTAGAGGAAATATGTATATTTTAGCTTTGATTGATGCTTTCACTCGGTATATTTATTTAAAACCCGTTAGGAATACAAAAACTTCAACCACTATCAAAGTCTTTTACGAATATTTTGGCTTATTTGGTGTACCAAGAAGGATTATAACTGATAGAGGAAGCTCGTTTACTAGCGAACGCTTTAAAAAGTTTGTAAGTGAGAGGAATATTAAGCACGTATTGAACGCTGTGTCTACCCCAAGGGCAAACGGACAAATAGAGCGCTATAATAGGACACTTGTTGAGGCTTTGACCGCAAAGTGTATTGGCTCTGCCGAAAATAAATGGGATGTACATCTTCCTGATGTACAATGGGGAATAAACAATACGTTCAACAAGGGTATAAATCGAACACCATCAGAGGCTTTGTTCGGTATTAGACCATCTGGTGCTAGTGATTGTAGAATTGTATCCGAGCTCACAGATGATATATCTAGTTCCTCAAACTGTCAGGACTTGACACAAATTAGAGAGGAAATAAACTCTCATGTTAGTTCCTACCAAGCGTCGCAAAAGAAAGCATATGATGCAAAACACTGTCAGACTCCAAAATATAAAGTAGGTGACCTTGTAAGAGTCGAACGCCAGATTCCGGCCACAGGAAATAGTAAAAAACTTGTCCCCAAGTTCCAGGGACCATATAGAATTACAAAAGTGTATGATTTTGATAGGTATCAAATCGAAGATACTCCCCTAACACGAAAATGTAATCGACCTTATTCAACTGTAGTTGCAAGTGACAAAATTAAGGCTTGGCTAAACTTTAATAGGCCACATGATGAGTCCTCCTGCAACGATAGCGAGTAAATAAGTTATCCTTGTGACGAATATCTAATTATTTCACTTGCGATGTGTGATTAATCATTGTGATTTTCAGTGAGTCATCTGTCAAATTGTACAATATTTGGATGATGACTTAAAACACACTACGGTTAATTTTATCAGACCCATGGACCATGAAATAATGTCCACTGAGGTCAATCCAGGCCATGAAATAACGCCTGCTACACAAAATGAGCCATGAAATATTGCCCATGGGCCATGAAATAATGCCCATATATGATTTGTTTGGGCCATGAAATAATGCCCGTTGTAAAATTATTGTAGGCCATGAAATAACGCCCTAAATTGTGATTGTTTGTATAAATTATGCCTCAAAATTGTAGTGATATAATGCTTAGTATTGAGTTAAAATATTATAGAAATATATATCTGTTCCATGTATACTTTGTAATGTGGTTTTTTATATTTATGTATCACATATATACTTAAATATATATCGATAGTATTAGTAGATTTTATTTCAGTGTTTATTCATTAATTATTCTGTTTGCCCGAGGTCGTACAATGTATTTCGGATGGCCGACTGTTGTCAACAGTAAATTGTTTGTAATTTATTTAAGTATGTTACATTAATTTATAGTTTATTAAAATTAATTTTGATATTTATAACTATTGTTTTGACTACTACCGTCTGCGCTCGAGGATGGCACGACAACTCTTTGTTTGGAATGGAGAGATAATGGTGGGAGAAATGTGACGTGATTGTCGTGCCAGTCCTACGAGGGTAGTAGGGTACCGGTCGCTGAGTTGTGTGGACTTCCTTAGATATATACTGTGGGAAGAGGTAATAACCATACTGTGTTGTGTTAAAAAGTGTAAATGCAATAAAAACATACGTAAGTACTTTATGAGTGTCTATTTTTCTGCTCCTTTATTTTACGCTTAAGTTAAGAACCCGAATATCCGCCATATTTAAATATGTAGCACTTTTATTTAACTAGATCTAACACGTTTTATGCGAGATTGTGACATCATTGGAACTCTAAACTTTGATTTGCTTTATCTCCTTAGTTTTTACTTATTTTGAAAAACTAAAACATCGTATATAAAATTAATTTATTATCTTACTAACGGACGATTTGAATTTTACTTTCCATACCCAGTCAACATCCATATAGTCACAATGTGCATCGTCAGTTCAGCGCCACAAGAATCTGATAATTATAATCAGATACCATACTTACCTACTTACATACCTTCATAATATATACCGGTAAGTGTCAACCACTTGTTCAGATGTTCAGAACAAAGACTTAGCTCATCTGACTTTCACTAGTCTTGTTTACATCATAGTGGCGCAACCTTCAAGGGAAAGTACAAATTATATACTTACAGACTTTCTCACAAACGGTATGTTAACTAGATAATTGACAGGTGTTTATAAGTAGGGTTTATAACACCCACTCACATCATATCACAGAGCTGAATAATATTTTCTCTATCCTGTGCTCCAGGTAAATCATTAACGATAGCGCCCGTGGCTCCATGCAGTTTTCAAGGCAAAAAGTTGCTTTATTCTTCTCAAAGAAATTACTAATTTGTTAGCCAACTTTTATAAAGTTCCGTGGTAAAAACGGTACAGTTACAAGTCACTATATGTATGGGATCTGCGGTAGAATTAACAAGTCATATTAAGGAGCTCATCATTGGTAAAACAACACAGACATCACCTTTATTACAAAGGAGTAAGATCGATTATCATTCTCAAATAATTTATTGTAACCACCAATGTTTGATAGATTGTACAAAATTTATCGTCACTCTGGGTGGCACTTTACTGGGCTAATAAAATCTTTTCAGACACCTTAAAAAAGTAATTGTTCGCATAAACTCTACATTATACAATTACAGTAGTAAGTACATATTAACACGGGTGTTGCTTATTCCATATTATAACAGAGAAAGCAGACTCTTCAATAAATTACGTAAACTCAAAACTGACTACTTTTGTGGCAATTAAACGATAAAAACTTACTTTCTTTACGCAATGCGTGTAATGTAACTTTCAAACAGAAAATTTATTTTTCTTTTTTTAATGCGACTATATGACACGTATTTGAATTTAGAAATTAGAAGCTGATTAGCGGACCATCAACAAAGAGTACTTATTTTTTAAACTTCAAAAGAGGTTAGATGTTAAAAAATGTTGCCAACTCTTATCAATATTCTATCAGAAAATCCTAGTTAGTAGATTATGTTCTATCTAAAATTTATTTTATAATTAAAACCTTATCTAAGCATGATAGGTCTAAAAGCTATGAAGTGGTTGAATGATAAGACTAATGTGTCACTGAAAACATAAAACAAACGTTTTTACAAATTGTTATGAAATCCAAGTCCTATTTAAGAAACATGCTCCTTTTTCTTTTTTTTCAGCTTTGAAAACGTTACTTATTACGAAGATCAAACTTACTATGAATGAAATAAACACTTTGTCAATATCAGTGTGACCAGATACAATAATATATTATAAATATGGTAAGGTACTAGCTAGAATTAACATCAGGAAGAAATGATAACAGCAATAATGTAATCTTATCTTGTAGTATTTTGATATTAATGTAATTTTAAATACCTAGCTATTCAGAATTTAGCATAAATAAGGAGTAAAGACAGAAAATGTAGTCTATGATCATACTGTGAGAACGTAAATCTTTAAATTATTGTTTATAAAATAATGGTGGTACATCCACACATAACTGCTTGATCTTATTATAATATTTAAATCCTCACTATTGGCCGATTTTAAAAATGTCATCAGTTTTAAGTAGCCGTTGTCTCATATTGTCTCTTTCACTTCAAAGTAATTAAGAATGACTAAAAGTTTAGTTGCGTTTTAGTATTCAGGAGTCATGTCATAATCTCCCCAGCCTTTTCCCAACTATGTTGTGGTCGGCTACCAGTCTTACCGGATTCAGCTGCATACCGTATTTTACATAGAGCGACTGCCTATCTGACCTCCAAATCCCATTTTACTGGGAAACACAGTATCCCACAGTAAGACTGGTTGTCAGAATTGACCGGCTGTCAAAGATCAACGCATGACAGTCGGGACCTACGCGCTATCCGAGGCATTTCGTGTTCAGGAGTAAGTTTCACATATTAGCATATCTGTGATAACTAGACAGATTAATACTTCTAATATCTAATCATAATAATACTTAGCTATATTGATATCTAGTAACTGTATGTGTTTTATATTCATAATTTAATGCCGACATCATTTATTGAGAACGCGTAACGGTTCACATCTTATAAGAAGTGAAGCAAACGATTGTGGTGGCCATTTTGCGTATCTAAGCAGTAAATAGGTGCAGTTTACTCATATCAATGATAATAGATGGTGGCTTTTAATATTAAATAATATTTTGAAATAAAACAATGTCTGGCAGAACATGGTCTTTATTGATGATACTACCTACTTAGATTCTCACAGTTGCCCTATATCGATCGCTAAGTAATTAAAAACATTCCTTTAATTAAATAAACGTCTTTGACATTCAAAGATTGTTTAATACATTTCTTTGACAAATGAACAAGTTTCGATATTTCCATACAACACGAATAAAGAAAATCAAGATTCACTTGTTTGACGACTTTTATGATTTAAATAAAATTGTTTAGTGGTTTTTACACATCCCTTGCAGCGTTTCAAGGCTGCTAAGAAATTATGAATTAAATCATTTTATTCTGTCTTTATTTAATTATGTAAAGACGTAACTTAGTTCGTGAATACACGAATAGAAATTATATAATCGACTTGAATGCGAGACTATAAATTCTTTTGTATGTGTAAATGAACTTAGATTTTATCTAAAGTACCTACTTGAGAACTGTGTTACGTGTTAAAACCTTGTTAAAACGCATGTTATCTCATAATTTTGGAAGAGTGAAAATTATATGATTCTTACTTAATTATTTAGACAATATTTAAGCCATAATACACTTACAAATAGGTATATGTTTTTTTTTTATATTATATGATAATAATCCAGCCTATAAACGTCCCACTGCTGGGCACAGGCCTCTTCCCATATAGAGAAGGCATGAGCATTGATCACCACGCTTGCTCTCTGCGGGTTGGCGATTTCAGATCCCAAATTTTGGAATCCAGGTTTCCTCACGATGTTTCCCTTCACCGTTTGTCAGAAGTGTCTTAGAATAATTAAGAAAGTACATATAACTTTTGAAAAGTTACATTGGTACTTGCCCGGGTTCGAACCTGCAACCTCGTGCATACAAATCCGTTCATAGAACCGCTAGGCCACCACGACTTTTTTATATTACCTTAATTAATTACCAGCGAACTCAAGATCGAAATTCAAAATAGGTGTCCATTTTAGCTTTTCTTTTGTTTTTTTTTTCTTCTTTCTGAGTAATCTTGTTGGGAGTCTACTAATTCGTCGTACATACGTCATATTATAAGTAGAAAAAGAACAATAAAATAGAGAACATACTTATAAAATGTTAACGACAGATTAGCACGGGACATGTCTTATCTCAAGAATGTTAATACGCAACGTATTAAATAGGTACCTACCAATTGTGAACGTAATCCGATTTACGCACTATTTATAATTTAAACACGACTTCTTGCTACAATTTTGCCGTGAGAATACTGAGATATAATGATATAATTGAGCATAGTTTGTTGCAGTATTGTGTATATCTATCAGAGTAGGGGATTATAGTAGGTACTTACAGCTTACATCATAGTTAAGCTGGTTGGCAGTAGGTTCAATTAGCTAGTACTTAGGTTATATAATTAAGGCCGATTTACATCAAATTTGCGGATTTCAGCGAGTGTCTCGATGTAGCAGAAAGAGATGGTCTCTTTCTGGAAGGCATCGTGTTATTAATATTATCAGTATTAAAAATAAGGAAATCTTTTTTAAGACTATTTTTATAAAATAACCTTAACACCTAGCGCCTTTTTTTTTACCCGGGGAAATCCTCATGCACTTCCTCCGCCCTGGAACACCTAGAGCCTACCTGAACTTGTGTGTAAATAAAGTTCGATATGCCTATATAGATTTACAAAACGAATAATCCCGAGTGGACGTGCTAGAATCATTTAATCATCTCATGACAATAAAACAACTTATAAAACACAAGTTATTACACTAAATCTAAGTTATAAAACATATTTTCAACACAATAGAAGAAGACTAGACAATATATCATTAAAACAACTGTAAAACAAAATCATAGGACATTCAAGACTTCTACAGTGTAATTAGATACACTTATGTAGTAAGTATGTACAGAAATGACAACAGCGAATGTTAAACCAAGGTTGCAAATTGCAATCTTATGTTGACACAAGATCAACTATAAATCATTTTTATATTTGATAAAGAGATAGCATTGTTGCATTTTTGTTATCTTTCGTATTTCGAACAGATTTTGCATTTGTTTTAGACGTTTTAATATATTCAAGGAAACGTTTAAGTCACATTTAGTTTAGCGACACCTTTTAAGTAAGCACCTACCTAGATATTTACAACCTTTAAAAACCTTATCCAATTTACACAATTTTAAATAAGGCGCTTATGTCAAAATTCTATCTCTGGTTAAGTTAAACTATCGATGGATAGCTACTGGAACTAATAATTATTTTCCAGTACGACGACAAGACACAGAAGTATCCTTGACGTAAATAGTGGTTTTGTAATCAGTGGTTTACAAGTGCATTGTAAATAGTTTATGTAGTATCTATTGTTCAGATTTTCCTGTATCTAGCTAGTTGTAAGTCTTATTGTTTAACGTTAACAAATTGAATTGCTATAGTTTTAAAAGTGTACTTCAGTGCTCCTGATTCTAAAGTAATGTCAAAATTATGATAGATTTGTTTTGAGCCCTAACTATGCCACCGCAGAGCGAATTCCTTTTTCCCTTTTTCTTCTATCATTGACTTAAGATCTGTCAAACCATGTCGAAAGCAAAATATTATTTGACATTTCAATGCTGCGTTCGTATTTCGTAGCTAAATGTTTCGGTGCAAACGTGCAATGAGCCATTACTACATAGGTGAATTGACTACCGGCCTTTTTGGAAAGTAACACAAGTTTCCAATCAAATCGTAAGAAACGGATAAATGGGTATAGTGATTGAAAAGCAGATAGTTACATCGGTTGAATGCGTATCGCCATGTATAGCTTGTATGGCGATAGATTTAGTTTAGTAGGGCAAGCGAGGGCTTCTGTGCGCATGTCATAAGTATGTAATCAGAAAGTCTTAGTACATTCTAACTAGCATTACCCACAATTAAGCCTAACATTTAAAAATCTAGTACGGTTTGACAAAGTTTTCTAGAGAATATATATTTTTTGGAATAATTACTTCGGAAATAATCGTACAGATTGTAATCGCTAGACACTCTCGTAGGAATTCATACTTCTGTATGTTTATTACTAAACTAGATTGGATGGCTATCACAAAAATATTTGCTAGAAATACAATAAATCTATTAGTATTCACAAATTGTAACTTATGTTTCCTCTAAGACCATCTTAAAGTGTCATAAACCTCCAGTGCAAGAGCCTTTTAACCTACAATGAAATGCTATAAAATTGAATTACAGGTCTTAATAAAATTGCAGTACTAAAAGTCCCTCTGACCTCTAAAACTACATAACAACCTGTTTAACTAACACACATTCAACGATCAACGCAATCAAATTTGCTGAACCTCAATTAACTTTTATGTGCTTCCCATCAAACGGGCGATTAATCAATGTTTTCTGTCAAACACGTTAAACGCGTAATTTGTTGAAATAAAGACCTACAAGTACAGTCAACCGCTATTGTTAGGTTATAAGGATAATGATAATCAACCTTATGGACAAATTGCAAGAAGTACGATGTCAGTTGTTTGTCAAAATATGTGCGGTTCATTGTAAAGGCTTGATAAAATTGTAGACGGAGCCTTTGGCTTTTAAATTAAGGTCTAAAACTAGAGAAAACCTTATAGTTAGTTATTTATTTTGATAATTATTTTTTTACGCGACTGCGCCACGTATTTGTTGAATATGTTTACTTGTCTATGTATGCAGTATAAGCCTAGTTTCTACCCAACGAGTGAGCCGATTTAAATGATTTCTGTAGCCTGTGATTGTTTTCTGAGTTTTTCCATATATTTGTTTTCACATTATACGCATTTCTAAGAGAATGAGCGGCATCAGAATGTTTTATCTAACTACTTCTCACTTTGGCTAATAAATAATCAAAGGTAGGTACTAATTATGTCTTTAGTGCTTGTGCAATTTAGATTTTGATGTATGACTTACGGGGAAAACCGTTTACAAAAGAGCCGCCTGCCAAGGGCAACACTGATGTCATGTAGATGCCGTTTAGACAGGACGTAAACGATGGGTTAACGGATTACATTGTGAATCATTTAATCAGGCAGCTTTTATGATAATTATTTTCCAGGGTAGCAGAAATAGTGACGAACATAATCAAAAGTTGAACTTACAATGCTTCTTTACAAAAAAAAATAACTAAAAAAAACCCGTGAACCGTAGTTCAGAATTACTAAAAAAAACCCTGTATATCTCCCTTATGATAGCTTGTAGTAAGAACTAAGTAGGTACAGGTATAAATAAAATGATCCTTCTATCAGTGTTAAAATCTGCAAGCCTCAAGCTAAATAATGATTGATTGGTGCTGTTAGCATGTGAAAATCGTGAAAGTGCTTAGTTCGCGCATGCGTCGTGTGACGTGCATCATAGACAATCTTACAAGTTTAAGTATTTTTAATCTGTGCAACTTTAATGACTTTTGTTGCAATTAATTTACGTTTCCCGCTAAGTGAAAGTTTATTGCGATGAATTTGCAGTTTTATTGACGTGCTAAATATTATCCGTGAATATAATTTTTCGATTTTTAAATGTAAATTAGATATAACATAAAGAGAGTGCTTGATGGCTTGATGTCAGACTTCAGACAATCAAACAACTATAACTTTTTCTCATAGAAAAGACGAACTTTTTTGCTGCCAATAATTTAAATGAATAGGTACTGTAAGTTGTACCTACCTATTAAATGTTATTTTTAAGAAGACAGAAACCTATACTTAGGTAGTTTTGGTACCTACAAGTGTGTCAACTAAAACCTACCTATAACTTATTTTATTTGGTGTCAGCTACAAAAACTAGGTAAATACGTTGATGTGACCTTTGTTCCAAGTATCAACGTGTATCTTGAAATACCGGCTTACCTACATCATTAAAGATTATCAAGTTACTAGCTAGGTATTTTATATTAAATCGTTTTTATCTATTACCAACGTCTGACAGGAATCTACCATCCGTGCTTAAAATGTAAACAAATAGGCACTGTTGTAGGAACCTACTGTAATATTATTACGTTCAAACCTATTTAATTGTGTTTATAGTTAAAATTCTAGGTATCCATGTGACAAATACGGACTTACAAGACATTTATCTAAAATCAACGTGATCAATGCAATAGACGACTAGCAGCTGGCTGCAACCTAAGGTTTAAATACCTAGGAATGTAAGCAAAATCGAATCTATTCTATCTCATGGTCACTAACGTGACTTAACCTACCTACTTAGAGCTTTAATCACGACTTCGGCAATTCGGCTATAAATCAAATAGGTAGAGAACTTTCATAAAATTATTATGACACTTTAAAAACCTGTCTATTTTCGTCAAACATTTGCTGGTGGGTCCATAAAAGGTATTATTTAAAACAGGTTTAATGTTAACCGGCTCCTAGTTGGAATATTTCGCAATTAAGTCACGTTAAGCATTAAAGTCAGACATACATATTCAATGAACGTTTAACAGTAACTTGAGAAGTGTTTAAACGGATTTGCTGTTGCGATTTTCTTATTTTACACATAAGTACATTCTGTGTAGTCTGTCTGTGTTATACATAAGACGATGTTTTGCCTACAGTGTCATAAACATATTTTTTACTCACACTTGTCGAAAAAGGCAAAGGTCGTTGAATTATACATTTCCAAGATTCGAGATTCAACTAGATACGTGGGCTGTCGGCTCGTCATTCTACGCCGCAAGCGGTCCGCAAAAAACTTGAAATAACTCACGTACCTTTCCGTGATTTCCAATAAAGTTTCCTCAAGTAATACGCAGCTGTTACCAAAAGGAGTGCAGCTACGAAAGCACCGATAGCTGCGCCAGCAACGCTGCCAGCACCATAGCACGCCGCAGCTTCTTGGCCAAAAACACAAGGCACCAAAACGGTCACAAATAAAACCAAATTTAATAAAACACCCATTTTTAATCCACACTTATTAACATCACTGTATATGGCACATAGATGGTTCGACAACGGACACCGATCACATTCCTAAAATTTGAATTATCGAAATTCGGAATGCGATGTAAACTTTATTTGAGCGCAGTGATAAAGACGTGCGCCGCGTCAGCCTGCGCGGTCGACTGTAGCGTTCGGACTCGTTCGTAGTAGATCGGTCGTTTCGGTTGTGAAAACGCTGTGATTGTGGGACAGAGAGCGTCAAGCGTGTGTGGAGAACGTGTTTGGACAGCAGACGTGCGTCAGAGCAGCGGGATCTAAGTTTAAGTTAAGATTAAGACGATCTTAGTTTCAACGGTATTAAACTCTTAGTTTTGTAGCCTCACTTTTTCGGTTCTATTTTGAGCACCAAAGACACCCGTTATGTAGATAACTGAATGGCATGGCAATTATATTATTTTCGTGGTGTTAAACCAGTCTAGCAAAAGTTCCTAACACATTTTTCAGATCAATTTTATGTCGAGAATAAATTCTATTATCATACGTGATTATAGCAACTAATTATCATAATCTAATCAATACTTAGCGTCGCTCATAGTCATCCAAAATAAGTACGAGTTTCGATATAAATTCCTATATTATTATACACAGATTTAATCACCCAATAACTTCACCACCACTATTAATTTCATTTAGAACCTGTGTGACATTTAAAACAAGTAGGTTACCAAAAACATCAGACATAACACGTAACTTGTAGCTAAGTAAAAAAAAATACCATGTGGATTGTGGTCTTACTATGCTCACGCGCACACCTGTGTGCGATCGGCGCAAGCGCAGGTACAACTCACACATACACGGTTTCACACATACACGGTTTCACACACACAGCCATAAAATCCGTGTCGACGTGTCTGTAGATTGAATATTTTATATTTTGTGCGCGTAGTTTGTTGTGATCATAGATGTGGATACGTAATCACCTTTTTATAGGGATCGAGTTCTTGAATCGAAGCTGGTTTTATGTGTTCACACTGGGGAATATTATTACTGGTATAAGAGGCTTACCGCTTGCGGCAAATCAAAAGGTAATTAAATGATGGTAACCGGGTTGGGGGTTTTGATTAGAAAGTACCTTATTATGTTTTTCCGTATGTTCTGAAATTTTACTAAGCTACTTGTTCTATTAAATTAATCTGTGTCGAAGTTAACGTAAACATAGATAGGTACGCATGGCATTCTCATCAAAATATTCTCAGCTCTTATTAAATATCTAAGTATGCAATAATTTGTTTTAGTTTACGACTTATATACTTACTTCTCTTTTCTAAGTAAAGGTGTATATTTTTATATCATCACATTATACAACCCCATGAACACATTTTTGATGCCTCTACCAAAATCTTCGAAAGACGCGGAGGTCAAAATTACAATTTGGCGTTTCTCAAAAGTATATAAATAACGTTTACAGGTTTTAGAAGTTACTAAACCGGTAAAAATGGAAATAGTGGCATAAAAAAAATACACTTGTTTGGTAGGACAAAGTATGACCAACGACAACTGAGTCGTAGGTATAATAAATAAATAATAATTATAGACTTAATCATAAGTCATTTTAACCTGACTTGGCCACGCGTTAATTTATAGGTATACAACTATTACTTAAATATTGTAAATTACCGGTGCTTTAGAATTATCTTTGATTACAAAATAAATTCGTGCACATTTAATATTGTACTTTAATAATATTGGTATATAAATTATTTTGTATTGGTAAGGAATTACAGGTAACGGATTAAAGTCTCTGAATCAAGTTTATCTTATTAGTTTCGATGCGCAACGCGTCTGAATGTCAGGTAAATTACGTTCAAGTATGCAGCTTGCCTCATATGGGTAAAATGTTTATAAATCAAGACTATATGACCTCAAGGCTTGTAGACAGAGAACCTATACCGCATTTATAAGTGGAACACAACTGGAAACAAAAATACAGCCTTGAAATTATGTCAATTTTTTCAGGCATTTTCCTTAATAGGTCCTTTCCTTAGCTAAGTTAGGGCCAGCTACAGTATTTTAGTCTTGCTGGATTCAGCTGAATAATGTGTTTTAAAGCGACTGTCTGTGTGACAGACTGACCCCCAAAACTTCTTGCTGAAAAAACGTAGAGTATCGGTAGAGTAAAACCAGCGTTGTCTTATTGCTCTTCTTCGTCTTTTCAATTTATTGAACTTTTTATACACTAAGTTTAATTTGATAATTTTAGCGGTATAGACTCCTTATATTCTAGATTAACTTGTAATTATTATAATTATATTGAATTATGTTTAAACTTTTATAGGTATATTAAGGTAAAGTAAAGACTCAATTTTCTAAATACTTTTCTCAAAAGGAAACCTAGCATTTTCTTACAACAAAGATAAAATTCACAGAATCTGACTAATGATTATGAAAACAACAAGAGAAAATCGAGCAATCAGTGCTAGGAACTCCCACAATGTTAACGATTGTGAATGAGTAATGAGTAAAAACAAAACAGTAGATCGTTGCGTTCCATTCATTCCTATGTGATTGACTTGCGAAGTGGGCATGCGTATTATGTAGATAGGATTTTTGTTGACTTCACATTGGAACTTGCAAGGTTAGAGAGAAAACGGATGTATAAATGTGATCAATTCCTGGTAAGGTTATAACCGCCGCACTTCGGAATGATCCCGATGTCATAAGGGCCTTTCAGAAATATTTATTACGAAAAGTTTTTACAATTATGAGCTTTGGCTCCAATATTTTTGGATAAAACGTGCCATGCAAGGATGAAAAAATTACCACAGCGTTTCTTATTTCAAAGCCTTTACTTGCTACGACGGCTTTCCAAAATACAAATAGAAGAATATCTTCAAAATAAAATTAAATAGCCGTAATTAACTAAATGTTATTTTAATGTTGAAAGTTAGTTAATTTGATGCAAATTACCCTCTCGCACTTGGTCTCATTTTTCTCAACGAATCTAATTAATGTTAATATAAATGAAATTCTATTAGTCTACGCATTTACATACATACATATTAATTCTGATAATAGGTGACATAAGAAATAATTGAAAAATGGGCTCTAATTATAATACCTTTTGAATTGGTGTTGGTCTTTTTAACAGACGAAAACAGAGGAGGTTCTCAATTCGACGCGTATTTTTTTTTTATGTATGATCACGCATATCTTTTTACTGAGTAGTCCGATTTTGATAATTCTTTTTTTTATTGGAAAGGGTATACTCCAAAGTTGGCCCCATATAAATTTGGAAAAAGAATTCCCACCCTAAGGGTGAAAAAACAGGGGTTAATTGATTGTTCACGCACTGATCGTAATGTATTACCACGCGTAACTTTTTACAGAGTAGTTCTATTTTGATAATTCTTTTTTTATTGAGTAGGCTATACCTAGAAGTTGGTCCCATATAAATTTGGTAAAAATATTCCAATCCTAAGGGTAGAAAATACTTAGGTATACTCACATTAGGTAGACTCGAAATTACTTAGGTATACTCACATTCGTTTAAGAACTTAGTTATTAAGATTAAATAAAAAAAGGTTTCTTATTTTTTGCTTTTCAGTTTTTTCGGCGGTTTAATTTTTTTGTTAAAAAGTTTTTATTAATAGGCTTGTATTGCGATTCATGTAAGCAGATTTTCCCATTATATCCTTCTTTACAGTTAGGAAATTACTTTCTTCGAATTACTAATAAAGAAATACACATTTAATTGCACCACTTTAACGTAAGTAAGTCAGTCTAGTAATATTTCTGGACTATTCTGGAGATAGGAACTACCTACCTGCTTACAAAGTGTCAACCGACAAAAAACCTAAAAGGCTCTTTCTCGAGTTATTTCAAATGAAAGCGTTTTAATTGTATCTTTTAGGCTAGATAGCTTTGGTAAGTAAATAAATAATTATATTTGTATCGCATGCTAGATAAGCTGTGGGCTAAAACAACCACACAGTGGGTCCCAACAAAATGCGACATCGTGGTAGACCGACAAGGTGGAGAGACTAACTAGATTCCTACCGAATGGACTGGCCCATCCTAGATAAAGACAAGCGCGTGGAGAAGGGAGAGGGGGCCTTGTCCTGCAGTGGGACAACACGGGCTTCTTTGATAGATTTGTCCGACTTTAGTAATTTTTTTGAAATATGTTTTTTTTTGGCAGAGATCTTTGCAGTTAGCCTTTATTATTATTTTAATAGCAAACATAAATTAGAGTCCCCTCATTCCTCGAGTTTTTAAGTCCCTAACCACCACGGAACAGAAAAAACAAGTGGAAGTGCAATACGCCAAAATTACTATAGGAACCGCTGTCGCCAAACTCACACAAATAATCCGATAATAACATATGCACTACAACGAAACAATCCTTGTGATTGGTAGTTTTAAATTTAGACAAAAATAGCCTACATCACAGAAATAAAATAAACCCTGACTTTCTACAAATAAGGTTAAAGGACAATGGCAGGTCTCCATACTAAGAATTGTCTGGGATCAAATTGAAGCGTCCCTTAATGAAAAATATGTTAAAAGATTTGGCGTTAGTTCTAGAATCTATAAATGAGACTATTTTCATTTGGGAAAGCCGGAAAAAAAAGATTTCGGTGTTAGAATTTTATTATTTAGGTTATGAATTAACGTCAATGTCAATTAGCTATATCTATAAAACATAACGCAGATCGAAATTATGTCCTTAAGAAATGATAATGTGGTGTGGTCTAAGTGAGAATAAGAGTATTTACGGATAAATGGGAAAAACCTAAATAAATTCTAACACTCGATGTAGAGTAGTAATCAATTTAAACTTTTAAACTATCACGCTGCATATTATAGAACCAAACGTCAAGCCCTTAAGGTATTTACGCATGTACGCGCTAATCCCCGTTCTATAATATTACTATAGTACTCAATTATTGAATGTTTAAGAAAGCTGAGCGCGTATTAAAAAATGCACTTGCCGCGTAAACAATAGAACTATGTTAGGGCAAATAAAAAACATATTTTGTTTAAAATAATTATTTATTTCATTCTTCATCTCATTATCATCATTACACATAAAATGCGCGTGCGACGATGGTCTCTATCGTAATCTTCCATAGTTATTGTTATGGGTTTACAACAAAAATCCAATTCACTATATAGGCACAATCGAAGCAAAGTAAGATTAGCTTATGCTCACGCAAAAGCAATATCGTAGTCCTAAGGGCACGCACTAGTCACACAAGGCAGTATCAATCAGTCCATAAACAGTCCAGGTAGGGTAAAAATAAATAGAAAGCCAAATATAATCATAAAACACAACGGACATAGTAAACACGGAAGGATTTTGTAGCATAGAAAAATATAATGGAGGGTTCTGTAGCGTCTTCACTTGACAGACAACCACAGATAACATTCACTGTCCAAAACAAAAGTAGTGCTGCACTTTTGGATTAGTTTTTCTTGAGAATCGATACGACACTGAAACGATCCTCTGATATTTTGATCCATTATTAATTGGATTTAAAAGTAGGAGCATTTCTTCAAACATATCATTGATTAAAGACGAAAGAATAGATAATTCTAATATTATGTTAAAAACAAAACGAACTCTACACGGGTCGATCGATCGGTCGATTATATCGATCATTCGTTTGATTATACAGCGTCACACCACTATTTTAATGGTAAAATGTCGAATGTAGGTAACCTAATTCGAACATCATTTTATGAGCTTTTAAAAACATAAAAATAACTCCG
Organism: Autographa gamma; assembly: GCA_905146925.1. Taxonomy (NCBI): domain Eukaryota; kingdom Metazoa; phylum Arthropoda; class Insecta; order Lepidoptera; family Noctuidae; genus Autographa; species Autographa gamma. The sequence continues at coordinate 3,597,602 of LR989875.1, forward strand.
GCTTTTACAAGAAGAAGTGAATAATTGAAAAATCGTAGAAAATTAATTAAATTTGATTGATATTTATGAAATCTATGGACGCCAAAAAAAGTCCAGACCAAATTCTGCCATTGTCCTTTGCATTAGCAACAATACGTATTTACGGTCTACATTCACACTAAATTCGATTGACGAGTTAGTTTTGCTACTTGACCATAGATGGCGATATATAATCAATATAAGCAATTATCAACTTAATTGCTTTAGAAATACGGTTGACAATGGCGTGACTCTAATGCTACTCGGCCAAGGATACACCGCGTATTACATTTAAATTCTTTATCGATATCGATAGATACCCGATTTTTGTTCAAATACGATAAATACGACTCGTTGGGAGTACAATTATTTATTTGTTACACAAACCGCTGTACCTTTTAAACCATTAATTAATAGACACACAAGACTGACAGACAGATAGGTAAAGGGCCATGCACAAGTTTCATAGTGAGTTTGGCCCAAAGTGCACACTTATGATATGATGTCTTAAATTTAATGTAGATTGTCAACATGTTATTAAAGAAGGAATCAGATAAATAAAACTTCGGGTTTTCTAGTAAAAAAACTTTAATATTCCGCATATGTTGAAATTCTCATGATTCTCGTGAATTAAATGGACTTTATGCCGTGAAACTTGAAGAAAGGAAGTGCAGTGTCGATTTCACGAGTTTTCATCTATCCACCGGTGGATGAATCAGGATTTAGCTTGCCGGCCGGCCTCCCACAACGCAAGGACGCACTCTCTATCCATTTCTCTTTCATGCTTGTGACTTTGGGAAACCTGAAACAAATTTTTAATGAAGGTTAAAAAATATATTACCGTAACCGTACACTCTGTGAGTAACGTCTCAGTCATTAATAAATTATAATAAATATGTTACTATTTAAAACATTGATTATATTTTTGCTTTATACCACTTAAACGACCATAAATTTACTTTATATAAATTTCGTGTATGAATTAAGGCGACCTCGTACCTATATTGTAATGCAAAAGGAAATAAATAAAAATAACTGTTTGGGTTAAGATAGTTATTCCTCGTATCGACATCAATCGACAAAATCAATTTTCGACTTGACCACATCACTACATTGAGTAGCGAAGGTCTTTCTAGAATGTTCTATGGAAAAAAACAATCGAAAATAGACTTTGTCTTTACTGCATAAGGTTTATTTTGACTAACCGTTCTAATATTTTTTTGTAAATTGGAAGAAAATAAGATTTTTATTAGAAAACAATAAAAATTGTACTTACCGATGATACGAATACCTCCATTTGTAAGATTTCTTCTCCTACTATCATTTTTGCACGCTAAAACGGAACAATACGGCATAGCTAGGTAAATATTAATTTGTCACGAGACGAGCAACTCGACGCGATGACAGACGCAACTGGGATCGGTTAAGCGCAAGTTAAGCGTAACAACGCTTAATTGTGACACGCGTACCACGCCTACTTAGCACTTCCACCTGTTTTTTCTGTTCCGTGCTAACCACAAACTATGTCTCAAACGTTCACTATTCGATATTCAAAAGTTAAAAATACATTGTACACTATGGTCGCTTACCAAACGGGTTGCTTTACATAAATATGCAATAAAATTAATGTATACCGGCTGTGTTTATGATTCTAATTATTGTGAGATAGTTCGTTTGCATGACAAACAGGTGCGTTCGTAAGACCGAAGACAAGTTATTACTAAGTACTTACTTCACTCTAGGCTGCATGACATCATTTCTCACGACATTGGAAAAACAATAACAAATTATAATAGGTGAAGCCTAAGTACAACTTAATAGGTTCTGAATGAGGGTTATTTACCTGTTATGTATTAGGTATATTATCGTATATCTATAAAAATTACTAGGTAAGTACTGGGTTATTCCCACCTTTGATTATATACATCAAAGATTCCCACTTACCGTTACCGCCTTTGTTGGGCTAAGGAAGCACCAAAATGTATGTATTGTAAAAAGTAAAAAAACGCAAAATTATAAGTAAGAAATACTATTTGAAAATGTTTATTGACATCAAATATAGTCATTCAAAATTTGCGTTGCCGCTGTTAATAGAAATTTTAAATGATCTCTAATTTAACATTCAACAAAAATTAAATAAATAGGCAGTTTGTTTAGTTAGTGTAAAAGTGTGCCGACAGATGGCAGTTAAATGAAAATAGTGATGAGTGTATGCTAAAAGTAGTAGTCAATTGGATAGTCGATTTTTGTATTTTCCGTTAAATCAAGTAAGTGGATTTGATTTTCATATTATCTTTTAAGAATACGGTTATTTTTGCGAATATATTTATTTTCAATACATATTTTGTAAATGTTAAATATGATTTTCACAGGTTAATTGATATTACTAAAAACATTAATCTGTAAATATTTAAACATCTTTGGGTATTCAAGCGACTGTATTCGAAAAATAAAACTGATATGATTTTGGTTTCTTATGAAATGATTTTAATATTAAGATTCTGGAATCTGGATATATTGAGACTTATTAGGAGTCAATTTTACATATTCATGACTCATGTTTTTTAATGTTCGTTTTTTAATATTGATAAATTGATTACTACAATAAGCATGTAAGAAATGAGTAAATAAACTTTTTACGTGAAATCTCTTTTGGAAATTCTAAACTAAATAAATCGACTAAACATAATGACAGCTTCGATTGCCATTCTTATTCATAGCGATTTGCGACCAATAGCGACAATTTACGGCATTTGAGATCTGACATTAGATTTTCTTGGAATAAAAACCGGCCGTGAATAATAAATATAAATTATATTTAGATTATTATAAACCGCGAATGCTGTGTATTGTTTCTTAAAATGGAAAACGATATATTAGATTCGTTGAACGATTTAGGGTAAGTTTGAATTTTAAGGTTAGGGACCTTTTATTAGCTATAGATTTTAGATTATGATGTATATATTTACTAAATTAGTAAGCTTTAGTTGCTTAAATTCCGCATATTGTGCAAAATATTTGTTTTTCTTGTTATACATATTAAAGTGAGGTCAAAACGTGGAGGCTTTAGTTCATAATTCATGAACAATATGCAAACTTATGTACTTGTTGCGTTGGCGATATTTTTATGGAGATATCGCATATAACATAAGCATAATCTATTATTAGTTTTCAACAAAAATGCACGACCTGTTATGAATATTTTAGCTTCTTTTAATTCCTGTAAAATGGTCAAGACTACTGTCATTCACCCTAGTAATTAAATCACTTATAATTTTGTTCAAGATTACTATGATAAAATAATTAAAATCAAGACCAATAATTTATATTATTAGATCACTCATGATGTCAAGTTGTGCAATAGGAAAACCAGACAGATAAAGTAGCATTACAAATCAGATAACATCCTTTTAAGTTCTAATTAGAATAAAATAAATTAAATCATTAATTCTCAGAGTAGGATATTTTATCACTTTTAAAAATAATTTCAAAGTTGTTCTGCCTTCTCGGCCTTTGAATAATGGACCAAATTAATTTTTAATAAATGCAGCAGAATTATATTTTTAACTCTCTTGCAGTAAATTACCCACTTATATTGATAGATAAGAGGTTATCACATACTCATCTAGAAATTAAACAATTTGCACTCTACAAACTGCATATGGGTTTAAAATTAAATACAAGAGTCAATATGGTTTACTATTTGTTATTATTCTATTCAATCAAAACTTGCTCTTATTAATACCGTAATTCTAGGCTAGTTTTCTTGCATACCAAGTGCATATAGATATCCTCTTGCAGCTGCTATTAATTTTATTTCAATTCTTTACATAAATATTATTAATACAAACCAAAACGAATGTAGGTAATTCAGACATATCCAGAAGAAGAAAGAGACATCTAAAATATGATGGCTCTTTACTGCCAAGTCTGGTATTGGCTAGTATTTCTAATTTATTCTTCCTTTCCAGCTATGAAGGCCCTCTCACCGACGAGACGGCCTTCTCCAAAGCCCTGGATGGAGGCCCCAAGTCCCTGGAGTTCACCAAACTCATCCACATCCTGGCGGAAGAGCTCAAAAGACTGTGCAACTTGGAAGAGACAGTTAACATGATGAATGATCCGGATGAATCCAGTTCTTTCCTGTTGGAGCTGAGCTCTTTTTTAAAGGAGCTTGGGTGTCCGTATAAGAAGCTAGTTACAGGTAGGCCTTTGATATAATCTTAGTAATTTAAAGAAGTTTTTTTAATTTAAGAATTGTAGTGTGTCCTGGGTCTATTATTTATTTATGTAATTTCTGATTTTTGTACACAATGAAGGAAATTAATATTTGCTTTACGGATTTAGACTGCTTTCTTCAGAATCTTAATTAACTGTTATTAGTAGCAGTGCTCAGCACTTTTACTCCATATTAGTCCCCACTCTGGCACAACATAACTGTTCTTTTTTTCCATGTATTTAATACATTTCTGCTATTCCAGTAAAGATGTATCTCACAAATCGATAATCATATATGAATCCAGTCTTTCTTGTGTTCTAAATGGTGGTGCTAATTGGATATTATATATTTTTGATATTTATGCATTCCTTTAAACATTAAATAATTTATTTACTAAAAGAAGCCTTAATTCCCAGGTCACATGTCTTCCCGCCTCCAAACCAAAGAGGATATCTTATTACTGCTGGACTACTTAATATCTGAGCTCATGGCAGCTCGGATGGTCAACATAGACTGTCCCAAAGACAAGCAGGCTGCCGGCATGGAGATTGTTATGGTATGTACTTAGTAATTATATCTAGCTGTAGGGGAATTATAAGTCAGCTTGGGGTATGGATGGAACTGACAAAAGATCCGAGATTAAGACAAATAGAAAGAGGACCAGTGAAGCATATTGTGTTTAATCATAAACTAAATAGATAAAACTCTAGATGCACGCTATTGATATTGATATATGTTGCACAAGATATAGTTATGTACTAAATGTATATCTTGTAAAATAATGTGCGACATGCTTGTTGTAAATGGACTACAAGCTACCCCTATTCATTTCTTCTTCATAACATCAGAATCAGGCCATTGCCCATACGTAATTTATTAATGTCTTCCAGTAAACTCTACTACACAATAAGTTTCATTTTTATTGTATTTTTCCAGCAAGAATCACCAACAGCAAAAGACCTGAAAGAGATATTAGTGACATTAAAGTTTAACAAGCCACCTCCCAACATCACTCCGGAAATGTTGTTTGCTAAACTTGAAGCTAAACTTAAGGAGACCATACAGAAAGAAGGTTTGTATTATAAAGACTAACTTACTTAAATATGTTCCAAAACTCAGAACTGAATTCGACAATCCGCTAATTAACAAGCGTGGTGATCAATGTGCGTGCCTTCTCTATATGAGAAGAGGCCTGTGCCCAGCAGTGGGACATATGCAGACTGGTAATATTTTATTGTTATTTTACTAAACAATATTAGCTTACTAATATTTAATATCCTCTTTAAAGCACAAACAATCAAGAATTTTATCTATGTGTCCATGAGACAAGAGTGAGTGTGTTTGTTTACACGAAGGACACCTAAAATGCGTAAAACAAAAATAATTGCTCAGGAATATTATTAATAATTGTACTAAATAAATATATAATCATAATTATATATTTACTTATCTATTTATATAATAAGTATAATTTACTGTTTCACCCACAGGAGACAAGCTAGTAGGTAAGCCATTATACAACAAAGCACTAACAGAGAAAGACTGGAAGCAGCTCGAGAACAACTTCACGGATATGTTTGAGGAGTACCGGTTACGGAGGGAGACGCTCATCACTCGGTTAGAGTGTACTATACAGAGTTTTGAGGTATGGATACTTACTTAATTATTCATATTTCAAGCATATAGAAGTGTGACAAAAAAATCTGTCAGGTAATGTACAAATATAAGACAAAACAACCTAAAAACTAAAAAAGTTCAGAAGTGTATCTTCACAATCGATATTTAAATATTTTTGTCATGATCTCTATTTAGTATTAGCTATAGCCGTTATTATGAAACGTAATTTTAATTGGTACTAATTGATTTAATTAACTAGATTATCCTTAATTTTACACTAAGGTAACAGCATTTTCAAGCTATATTGCTTAGTATGGAAAACGTCTTAAAAGCGGTACAGGTTGTAGTTACATTTATCTTTATAACTTTTTTATTTATATGCAAACAATTAACAAACTTCCACAGTGGTCAGACCGTCTGAAGACAAAGAAGGACATCATCCAGTCCACATACCGTCCAAAGCGAGAAAACCTAAAGGTGAAGCCGGACGTCAAGCTATCAGACTTCCTGGCAGCCAGAACATCTTTGTTACTGGTGGAGAAGACTTCCAGCGCCACTGTCAGGAAGAACACACAGACTGATGTCAATAAAGTTATTATTGGACAGGTGAGATTGAATTAATTTCAGGGTTCTGTACCCAAAGGGTGCCAATAAGACCCTATTGTATATATCTTAAGTAATAGTAAAAGCGCTTGCACATTATCTACATTGCATATTATCCGATACTATATCCGTATCGGATGTTGAAAATTTATCTCCTGTTGCTGCTATAAAATCAAAAACAACAAAAATCAATTGTTTTTTTTTGTCACACTTATACAAGAGACTAACATTATATTTTGGAGTATTTTTGCTCGGTTTTAGTATAAATCTTATACTGTGGTAAGGAAATTTCCATGCTCGAGTCTGACTCGCACTAGGCTGGTTTATTTTAATTTTACAATTATGGTCTTAAATGTTAAGTTTCATGAAAAATTAAGTTATACTTTAAACTGGTTTAAACAAATAGTAAGAATAATTAAACTGTGTTTAATACAGGTTCCGGATCGCGGAGGCCGGCCCAATGAACAGATGATGCCTATGTGGGAAGCCAGGACGCCTGTAAGTTATATGCTGTTTACTTATTTATTATGTAAAGTACTAACGTCTATACAAAAAATTTAGAGCTGAATGGGTGTGAGGGATTTTTGCAATACCGAAAGGAATTATAAACATATTAGTACAAGTAAGTGAATCAACAACCGTTTTTTCAAAAGAGGCAACTAAAAATTAAGTTGCTGTTAAATATGATGCTACATATTTCTTTCAGTTTTACTCCTACACATTTAAGAGTATCTCAAAAATTGTTTACTTTTTAAGGCCAGATAACTCGAAGGTGTTGTTAAGTTCTCCGTATACCGTTGCTTTTGACTGTTTGTATTAAATATTTCGTGTATGTAGGGCCCCGCTGACAGCGGTCGCGGAGGGCGCGGCGGTCGAGGCGGGCGGGGGGCCCCCGGCGGTGGGGGCCCTCCGAGCGCGGGGCCCTCCCGGGGCGAGGGGCCCCCGCGGGGTGCGGGCGGCGGGCGCGGGGGGCGCGGCGGCCGCGTGCAGGGCGGGTACAGCCAGGGCGCGGGGGATCACGGCAGGTATGGAACAAGTGCACATTGATAACGGCTAATGTGGTGAATAGGGACTAATAAGAAAGGCACATTATTAAGAAATAAAAAGTCTATGAAAGCTCTTAACTATTAAAAAAAATATATAATGAGGCGGTTTCAAATAAATGTAAGCGTTTGCGACTCAATGAAAATTTGAAATCCCTTTTCAAAAATTGTTTCAAGGCATCCCTAATCACCACACCTAATCACCACCACATTATACAGAACTTGCCTTATGCTTAGATACATTGTATAACCACTTGTCCAAATGTAATTTCACTCAAATTCACACATTCATAATAATATATTGTTGGTAGTTATCAAGACGTAGCAGAGCAATTTTATTTTAGAAACTGTGTTATACAAATATCTCCATAATACATGATGTGAATGTTATTTGACAATATTATAGCTCACGTCATTCTTCACCGTAGCTTATAGTGTTCAGATTTGTATGTAATTATTTTTTCTTTTGACCATTCCTAAATGATTAGGTACCATGTAAATAAAATTGTGTAATTGAACAAATTTTAGAATTATCTTGTAAGACTGCTTAATGAAAAATTATAATTATAAAATATGATTAGTTAAAGGTAATGCTCCATATTATATTTCTATAATCGAAAAAAATATATTGTACCTAAGGACCAAAAAAATACTGAGTGATGTAAATATATTATATTTTTTTTTATACTGAACAAATAAAATAATATATTTTTTTTTATTTTCTTGTTTTATTTTTCCATGTTCCGTCTATTTATGTCACTCAATGAAATAAAAGAAAAAACAAATCTTAACTAACATCAGCAAACCATTCTAGGCCCCACACCTCACCGGGTTTCAATCAAAACCGAAACTACCAAACATACGAGGTCCCCCCGGGCGGCTATAACAACCAGAGCCAAGGGTACCAGGGCAACCAGAACCAGGGCTATAGCCAGGGGCAGGGCTACAACCAGCAGGGCTATAACCAAGGTTACAGTGGCGGATATAATCAGGGGTACGATAGTATGGGCAGCTTTAATCAAGGATATGGACAAGGTGAGATATTGTTTTTCAATGGATTTTCTTGTGTTACCATTGTTGTAATGTTTATTCTGATATATAGAGAAATGAGAGTTACTTTAAAATGTCCGTAGATTTAGTGGAAACGATCCCTTTTTGCTCGTAAAATGTTCTTTTGACATGTATGAAAAATATTTCTGCAAATAGCTTGCTACCAGAATCTGGTAATGTTACTGTGGTAGACAAGGGGAGAGGGGGAGGAGGGGGGGGGGGGTTGCGAGGGTACTTATCGGGGATCGACCAGTTTATCCTCATTTTTTTTAAAGGCGTCTTATTTTGCATCGATTCTTCATTGTCAGAATTCTAACTTCACAAACCATATTCCAGGCGGCAGTGGCGGCTACAACAAAAGCTACTCCAACCAGGGTTACCAACAGAATCAGGGCTATCAACCCAACCACGGCAACCCCGGTAACCAAGGCCACCAGGGCAACCAGGGCAACCAGGGCTACAACTCGCGGGGCTATCAGAACGAACACGACGACAGAGACAGACGCGGTAGGGGCGGCTATAGGGGCCGCCGTTGACATAGCCCTTTATAGCCGGTGATATTATAAACAATTTTGTAATTTTTTGAAGTTTATGTCGTGTTTCTTGCATCGGTATTGTCCCAAGTATGTTTGATATTATTTTTAGTATATACTGAAACTGGAACACTATAGTGCGTTACGAAAAAAAATGTAGTATTTATTGTCATTAATTGCTTATTGTAATAAGAGCAAAAAAATAACTCGACATTAAACGCAGATTCTGGTTTTGGTTTATTCAAAAAATTTGCTTTACCCTTTAGTCAAAGGAAAAACTATAACTTGGTTAACTTATGTTTGATTATTCGGCCATGTGTTAATACATATTAAAAACAGAAATATCGATTTTCTCTGGGAACTGAGCAAAAATCCGCCAGGGCCGTTAGTTTCGGAGCTAATCTATCTGTCAATCTCCACCAATGAGAGACAAGCTGGCTTGTGATTGGTGGAAATTGACAGATAGACGTCACTTAACATAAGCGACATCTAGCGGATATTCCTCGCAGTAGCCCTCATTGGTCTCATCATCTTTATGTATGATACGTAACATCTTTTTTTTATGAAATATCCTAATTTTGTGCTCCAATTACTCAATTACTATTTGTTAAAAAAAAAACTAGTCTAATTGTTTACCTATATACTATATAGACTGCTGTTCTAATTTTTTATTATGTGTATCTATTAACCAAATGTACTGAATTATATTTAATCTTATTTATGTCTGTTTTGTACGGCTTCTGATACTTAAAGCCAGTGCACACGATGCGTTTTGTCGCAAAACAACGAAGAGCATCAAAAAGTCGTACCGTGTACAATCATCGGCACGGATCTTGAGCGCTGACCTTCACCTGCGCAGAAGTGATTTTTTAGATCCCTTTTGAGGTACGCGTGAGGCGCGGGGTGGGCTAAAGGGCGGTGATTGGCCCGCAGCGCATTGCGTCATGGCTGTCACTCGGGATTCGTTCTTTGCTGCGCTTGCACCTACCTCACGACGACGAGTACACTCCGGCCATAGGTGCACGATGCGCAAAGCGATCCCCACTCTTCGTCCGAGCGCTCAAGATCCGTGGCGGCATCTGTACATTGGCTTAAATCAATTATTCTGCAAATTTGTCTAGTATAAAATTCGTGATTATAAAATGTATGGTACAATAAACCGTGTTGTTTGTTATATAATATAGAGACTATTCGCTAGAAATAAATTATATACAATATGTAGTGCATTTTTTATACTTTTCCTGGTATTATAATATTTGTAATTTACAAATAGTGAAACTTATATAAAAAAATATGTTATGCCATTACTCTTAAAATAGTCTGATTAAAATATAGCAAATTTTGGTTATCTTATTAATGTTTATTGTTATTAATTATTTGTGATTATTGATTACTATAATTATTTATGTAATATATGGCATTTAAATTTAATGATTTGTGAGGTATTGCATCATCTTATGTATAATTATCCAGCCTTTAAACGTCCCACTGCTGGGCACGGGCCTCTTCTCATATAGAGAAGGCACGAGCATTGATCACCACGCTTGCTCTGCGGGTTGGCGATTTGAGATCCCTAATTTTGGAATCCAGGTTTCCTCACGATATTTTCCTTCACTGTTTATCAGAAGATGTAATGTATTTAAGGAAAATTTTCGATAACGTCGTTTAAAAATAAATATCAGATTAGCATATTAATTATTGTATTTCACTTCAGTTTTAAATAGGTTTCAATAAACCTCGCTAGATAGCGTTGTCATTGCAAAAAATTGCATGTCTTTTCTTTGGAATATTTAGGAAATATTAAGTATTTATATTATAAATTAAACCCGGTTGTTAAATATACCTAGATAATGCATTAAATAAGAGCGTGTTCAGTGATTTGTAATAAGCATTAATTGACTCATAGTAATAAATATATTTAGTACATTTTGTTTTACGAATATGTTGGGTGACGTAAATTATAACGGCTGTATCGTGATCATAAATTAATAAAAATAATACTGAAAGATTTAAAAACAATTGTATTATAATAATAATGTTGGATGGACCTGTTGGTCTAGTGGTTAGTGACCCTTACTGCTATACCGGAGGTCGTGGGCTCGATTTCCACTCAGGACAAATCTTTGTGTGATGAGCACGATCATTTGTTCTGTGTCTGGGTGTAATTTGTCTATAATATGTATGTATTTAGAAATATATAAGTATGTTTATCAGTTGTCTGGTTCCCATAACACAAGCGCTGCTTGGCTTGGGATCAGATAACCGTGTGTGAGTTGTCCCGGAATATTATTATTAATATTATCAGTAACTTATATTCTAATTATTATAGACACACGCGGTATATACTTAATACAATAAAAAACTGTTAAAGTTAATATAAAAAACTGAACTTAGCCATATTTGAAATACTGATTGCCAAAATATATAGTGAATTATATACATAAGTATTTATACACAGGCGGCCTTCATAAACAGCAATATATAGCACTGAACTCTAGGTATAATAATATAAGCGAATAGTTATATTATTTATTATAATAATACAGTTGTCTGTAGGTTTCATTTACAAGTTTCTTCTCGAATAAATTATACTCATAATTAATTGTCGTTTTTTTTAACCTTTAAACAAAACAAGTGGTGCCGTGACTAATTTATGCTTTGCAAAACTTATATATTTATTTTATTACCATTTATCTTACGTTATTATTGACAAACGTAATAAATGTTTATTTTATTGAATCTCAGTACCTACATCAAAGTAGGGTAGATTCATCCGTCAAATAATTAGCCGGTTATTCGCATATTGTATTATAGTCCTCCGTATTTACTTAAGTTGCATTACGTGTTATTGGTATCGAGTTTAGCATGAAAGTTCCTCAAGTGGTTTTGTTGTGTGATATCGGAGTTTCGTTTAGTTGTTAAGTGAGCGAATTGACTCTAGTTGTAACGAGAAAATGTCTACACAGGGTCGATATTGGACAAACCGACCACTCTCGGTGCGTAAATTGTTGTTTTAATAAAGTTGTGTATAAGGATTGGTTTAAATGCATTTTAACATAACCACCCCAAGGGGATGGCACTTTGATTTCATGACCCCATGCACTTTGGTGGCGGAGATTTTTAATAACATGAAAATGTCTGTAAAGAGGGGAGCCATTAGCATTAACCACAATATCAATTCAAATAGTAAACGAATATCTATTTAGAAGAGTATAAACCTCGAAGAATTTAGCTTTTATAACCTCGAAATTCTCAACCTAAATAAAAGTTTTCTTTTGAACCTGGGTGAATAAATGGAAATCGTTTGCATAAAATGTATTTGAAAACAAAATGAAAATCACCCTGACACGACTATCTTTTATGGGGGCCTAAACATTCTTAATAAAATGGGCAAATGCCCTTTAAAGCATTTTTATTTTATAACTAGGGACCGGACCCGGCGGACCCGGCTTCGCACGGTATTCGGAGCTTCTCGGATTTTTTGTATAACACGGATGCATTATAATTATACACATTGCTAAAACTGCATTCTAATCTGTTGAGTAGTTTAAAAGATCAAAGCGAACTGAAAGCGGAAGCGACTTCATTTTATACTATGTAAGATAAACCATGTCTACCTAATTTCTTAGAAAGTAAAATACACTTCTCATCAAAAAAATCGAAACACTTTCGTTTTTATTGTTTTTGTCCTATTTTTTTACAAAAGAGTATGAATTCCATGAAAAAAAAACATTATTGTGTAGCTGGGAGTTTGGTCATACAGTAAGAAGAAAAAAATCAATTCGAAATTAGAATTTAATTTGTTTATCCTGTAAATGAAATTAATCACTGTTTTGAGACAAATGTGTATTTAGGGTTGGAGTACGTTTCTCGTTTAAAAACTAAAAATTAGCGCTTGTTTTTAAACTTTTTGTTTCTTATTTCTGTTACTGTGACTTTGGGACGTCTGAAAAAACTTTTTTTTCTAAAACATTTGGATACTTCGCCCGCAGAAGCCGCCCAAGTAGTGGCATTGCTGGATTCTGGACTTAGTCAGCGTGTCGTGGCTACAAGATTGCATCTAAGCTTATCATCTGTTCATAGAGTCTACAAACGCTATCGGGAGACTGGTTCGTTCACGCGCCGTTCAGGATCTGGCAGGAATCGGGTCACTTCTGAGCGAGATGATCGATTTATTGTAACAACTTCTTTATGAAATCGACGCCTTAACGCTTTTCAACTGCAGCAGCAGCTTCGCGTTGTACGAAGAGTAGCTGTAAGTGATTCTACAATAAGAAGAAGGTTGAAGGAACGCGGATTGGTACCGCATAAGCCAGCGAATGGGCCGAAATTAACTGCAGACCATCGAAGAGCGCGCCTTAACTTTGCACGCGAGCACCTAACTTGGTCATACCTTCAGTGGAGCAAAGTACTGTTTTCTGATGAGTGTAAAATTATGCTGTATGGTAACGACGGAAGGAACAAGGTCTACAGAAGAGATGGAGAACGCTTTGCACAATGCTGCATTGAAGAAAAGATCAGCTATGGTGGCGGTTCGTGGACGGTTTGGGGAGGAATCAGCGCCGACGGTAAGACAGAACTTGCCTTTGTGCCTGGGCCACGGCTGCCTGCACTAAACTCTCATCGGTACATCGAACAGTGTCTTGAACCTCATGTGATGCCCTATGCACATTTTATTGGCAACGACTTCATATTCATGACGAAAATGCTAGAGCTCACACCGCGGGCGTCGTACGAGATTATCTTACCGAAGTCGGTATCTCCATTATGGTATGGCCAGCAAGAAGCCTGGACATGAATCCCATTGAACATCTATGGGATGAATTAAAGAGACGAATTCGAGCAAGAGATCCAGCCCCAGAAACACTTAGCCAGCTGCAAAATGCAATCCAAGAGGAATGGGATAATATACCACAACATGTGATCGTGACTCTCATCCGATCGATAAAGAACCGTATGGAAGCAGTAATAAGACCTCGCGGAGGGAATACAAGTTAATAAATAAACGTTTCTTACATTTTTTTTTCATTTACGCGTGTTTTTTTACCCATTTCCTTCTTATTCCATACAGGGTAAAAATTACTCATTATACAAAATACGAAACCTATGAAGACTTAATTTGAATTTAGAACATTAACATTAGGATTTAAAAACCTCATACTACTCACTATTAAATGACATTTTACATTTATCCTAAATATAAACATTTTTCTGATAATCCTTATCAAATCATAAACTGCGAGGTGTTTCGATTTTTTTGATGAGAAGTGTATAATAAAAACCAAAACCTTCCTTAAAATCTTTATTCCTACAAAAATATGTACAACATACATAATTACGTAATCACATTTCATAAGTTTGTCATTCTAAATTCATCTTTAATCCCTACCAATACGGTACAAATTACAAGTCCTCGATGCTCCACTTATAAGCTTGTTCTTGGGCCTAGCGTTTACTTTGTTGGTCGAAAGTACTTGTAAGTTTGTCATTCTAAATTCACCTTTATTCTGCACCAATACGGTACAAATTACAAGTCCTCGATACTCCACTTGTAAGCCTCTTCCTCTTGGGCCTTCCGTTTACTTTGTTGGTCGAAATACTTCTTTTCGTAGCCATTGGACCGGTCCACGCCGTCCCAGCGGTATCCCGGACGGATACCGAAACGATTTATTGGGTATTGGCCTTTGTACATTGGTTTTTCTGGAATATAATAAATACATATAAAATACCTAACAACATGATTGTGTTTTTCAATTCAATTATAACTAAAATCTATCAGTAGCTGGACTCGGGTATAAGTGATTATTTTTGAAGTATTATGTACATAAATATTTTGAAGTCCACAAGCCACTTAAATTGTCCATGGTGAAAAGGAGAAGGGGATTTCTGGGCCAAATTGTAATAAGTTAAGACATGGCTGAAAAAAAAGGCTATATTTTTCTATTTCAAAGTGTGAAAAATCAACTCAATTTACAATCTGGAAAATGAAATATCTAATAATTAAGTTTGGGTTACGAAGTAAATAGTCTAAGTAAATACTCTGTTGATGATGACATTTTAATGTCATCTTCAACAGAGTTCAAACTATTTACGAAAATGCTTTCACTAGATGATACATTTTATTAAAATAATTAAATCCATTAGAATTAGAGTATTAAGAGATTAAGTTTTACATAATTAAGATAAATCGATTCACATTTACTAATCGATTATTGTATTCTTTAATCTGTGGTAACTCTGACTGGACATGCATGACATTGACATCGATCGACATTCGACACTAAACGAGTGTCGAATTATCTACCTTAGAGTATATATTATACAAGAAGAAGTGTGTGACTAAAGAGTGAGCCTATCTGGGTATGAATCGTAAGCACTAGTATGAACTAGTTATGTCGTGATTTTTTTATAAAGATGGAACGCGCCGTTTTAATCAATCTATCTAAAACACTAATATTATCCTTACAATGTCAAAACCATGGATATTTTCGTATATACGTCGGTCGTAGGGAAGCAATATTAAAATATTATTTTAACTGCATCGTAGGCAAACGGACTGTGGCCACTGTGGGCTGCTGCGCCCATGTGATGTCAATAATATGGTACCTTAGTTAGGCTAAGTACCTCTACTAGATAACATAGTACCACCTGCACAATTCTTAGATGAAGTTCTTGTAATAATAGAAGATGAATAAACATACTAATAAAATTCGATTTTCATTTTTGTACATCATGTCCTTCCCACTCAAAAGAAATATTAAAAATCCTGTCTAAATAATAATAAAAAAAAACAAAACCATCATAAACATTGACTGCTAAGCGGACTAAACAAACCATGATAAATTCACTCTTTAGTTTCTTACCTATACTCTAAGGCAGTTAAGTATAGTTTTTTACTTAAACTTAATCTCTTTTATCTCAGCTCTCAGATTGCCAAAATCTGCCATATTTTCAGTGATTGTTTGTTAATATAGTAGCTATCAATTGACACCAATTTCATCCTTTTACATTCTGGCCCAAAATTGTATGAAAGCGTATCTGTCTCCTTTTACTAATTAGTACTATAACCCAATCTATGACTAAAATAATTTCAATATGTGATTCTTGAACTTTCAACTTACACTGTATAATATTGGACTGTATAATAGTAGACCACAAAGAAAACTAGGAAACCACCATTCTTAACCTTTTCGCCGCCAACAACTTCTATAGAAGTTCAGGATTTTCGTGCCGTCCACGCCACTACTTCTATAGAAGTTCATTGTATCTACCTACTATAAAAAATACATTTACGATACATAAAACATTTGTTTCTTTGTAATTTTGTAATATGGACACGACGAACTATTTTTTCTCATGCAAAACAGACTATTTTCTGTTTTAAAAAGGTAAAACATAAAAGGTTTCAAATAATTTTATATCCCGCACGCCAACGACTTCATATCAAGTAGGCCAGTGATGTGACGCGAAAGTTGCATTCATTAGAATCTTTATTTACTATAATATTTGTTTTCTTTTCCATCCAATAGTTTTTTGAATTCTATGAATAAAAAGAAATTCCGGTCAGTAAATAACGTATTACAATGCGTTTCAAAATTAATGTACATCTACCTATCAAATCATTTCATTAAAATTAATTATTATGTACTGAGGGTTTTCGATATTGCTAGACCCATCTCTACGTAATGGCAAGATGTCGAGTGACACTAGCGCCGTCAACTTCAATAGAAGTAAACCTGTGACGTCGTAAGCGCTTAGGCAACTCTATTCCTTACGAAATGTATCGTGCTATGAACGCCAATGACTTGATATGAAGTAAACAGACTACGTTATGAAATGAATAGTGAAGTGGCTAATGTTACGAATTATTATTATTATCTCTAGCAACTCTATGCACGTATCTTCATCTCCGATAACGGATACCCATTTTTCTTAGTATAAATGTTCATAAAATAAAACAAATTACCATTATAATTTAACAGTTTGTATTTTTAATTGTAAATTTGAGTACCAATTTAAATTTGCACATATTTTTTTTCATTATCGACATGATGTTACCGCCATCCCTACTTTCGTACTATACATTTATACGTTGGCGTACGGCGACACATCGTGTTTAGTATAGCTGGGCGGCGAAAAGGTTAATATCCAACAAAAATCTTAACAGATCTTCAAAGGTATTTAAGAAACATCTCAATCAAGTCAACTATCTAACAAATAACCATATCAAAATAGATCTCTTAGTTTACGACCTCCATACCACAGAAGAAACTTATAACACTACTATTTCGTATCAGGGTTTTAATTATCAACTCACCAGGTCCCAACTCCCCTCTCTCCCTTTTCCTGTCCCTGATATACTTGAGCATGGGGTCGCCGGCCCTCTCGATCTGCTTGAGGTTGTCCTCCAAGTCGCGGTCGTCCTTGTGCCGCGCTAGAGGCTTCGACGACTCGTGGAGGAACTCCTGGACCCTGCTTTCCTGGTCTTCTAACTGTTTTATACTGGAATTGGAGATATATTAAGAATTGAGAATAAAAACTTGCACTATACAACAATTAAATCTTATATACATAAATAAAACTAACACGCGTCAAAAAAATCATCGTCATCCTTGTCAATGGCAGAGAAACCTAGATAGGATCGGGTGTATCAGCAAATTAAACTAAATAAAACAGTTTAGAATATCTTAGATGACATAGTTATTGGGTTGTGTAAAGATTCCAATAAACATGATTGGTGAAGTTTCCTTTTTTTTAATTAATTTATGCCCCTTTATAGCCAACCTAGTAAGGAAACCCATGGAAAAATTAACTAGCCTATCTGTATCGAAATATAAATCATTAAATTCCTAGCATCTTAAATGAAATTTACAAGTTTACACCTGTGAAATAGCAGTCTATATCACAGGCATATAACAATAATTCTTTAGTATATCTTTAAAATAAATCTTACCCTTTACTCCATTTCTTGTATTTTTCATCCAGCATCTTTTGTATTTCAGCCTTCTGTTGCTGTTTCTGTCTGTCCTCCGATGTTTCTCTTTTACCTACAAAACAATATAATTTAGAATAAATTTAAAACTGCCTCGTTGGCCTAGTGGTGCTAAGCGCGACTGCTACGCTAGAGGTCTTTTATTCTATTCCTGAGTCAACCAAGGTGTTATTGGGTTTTTCTATGAAATTCTCAGTAGCAGGTCGGAGTTTGGAATTGTGCCGGTTAGTGGCAATAGGCTCGCCCCCTATTACACGGGACCTAAACATATCGGCGAACCGTGGGTGTACATTGGTACACCTCTGCCTACCCTTTCAGAGATACAGGCGTGATGATATGTTATGTTATGTGTTATATTTAAAATGGTCATTATGTTGTCGCCACAACACTACTAATCATACACAAACACGAAATCTATATATAAAAATGAATTGCTAAATGTGTTGGTAAGCGCATAACTCAATAACGCCTGGACAGATTTCGCTAATTCTAGAAAAAAGAAAAATTTTGGAAAATTGCGCCGAAATTTATAATAAAATTAAGGAATCCTGACCTTTGTTATGAGAGTGATTCGTCATCTGCGCCCTGAATAACATAAAGGCACCGTGAATAGGACTGAGGTATTCATGCGGGTGAAACCGCAGGGCACAGCTAGTATGATTATAAAAAAGTTGTTACTTACTTTTCCGTGAAACTGCTTGAGCATTCCTTCCAGAGACATCATCAGTCATCTTTTTAAACACTTCTTCCTCTCTTTTCCTGAACTGTTCTGTTTCCTGCCTCAATGACTTAGCGTCTTGCAGTCCTGCCGTCATACCAGTTAAAGTTTTAGCCATTTTCTTGTTAGACGGAGGCGGACTATAATTATTTCGCCTATTCCTATCGTTAGATCTATCCTTATCCCTCCTTGGAGGTGATTGGTCAGAATCACTGTTATATTTCCTTTTATTATCATACTTATTTCTTCGATTAGGAGATATAGATATCTGTCTTTTATTCTTTCTAGGTGGGGACATATCGGAATCAGAGGAATGTTTGTATTTTCTTGATTTATCTTGTCTTGTATTAGAATATTTATCGGTTCTATCCTTATTTTGTTTATCGGGAGAATACCTTCGTTTTTTCGTTGGGGAGAATGGTCCTGTTCTTTTCCCATCGCTTTTTGTTCTCCTGGGCGGTGAAATGTCAGAATCATAGTTCTTTTTTGATTTTCTAGTGGGTGAGTCATGATTCTTTCTCGAATCGTGATTTCTTTTCGGTTTACGGGGCGGAGACTCGTCCGAATCATAGTTTTTCCTTGATTTCCGAGGCGGGGATGCATCTGAATCATTAATTCTAGATTTCCTAGGTGGAGATTGATCTGAACTTGGCGATCTTCGTTTGGACGAATCTTTTCTCGATTTTCTGTGAGGAGAGTTTCTGTCATCTCTTCTGCTAGGTGAATGATCTGTGGATACTGTTTCTGGTCCAAAATCTCCCCAGCGACTGGGTTTTCGCTGTCTTTCTCTTTTGGAACCACTTGGCGATCTTTTAGGGGACCTGTCATTCTTTTTTGGGGACCTATCATTCCTCCTTGGGGATCTATCATTCTTTCTTGGGGACCTATCATTCTTTCTTGGGGACCTATCATTCTTTTTAGGGGACCTATCGTTCTTTCTTGGGGGACTAAAGTCACTATCACTATTGTGCTTTTTGGAAGGTTTAGAAGTAGCTTGGTTATCATTGTTGGGTTTCCTTGGTGGTGAGACATCGGAATCGTTTTTCTTTTCATCCTCAGAGTCACTGTACATTTTACCAAATATAAGTTCATTCTCTTTTTCCACTTGTTTCACATCACTTTGTATTTCTTCGATTTCTAATTTACTGTTGAATCCATCATCCTGAAACAGATATTATAACTTGTAAACAACATTCATTCCAATAAAGGAAATATTTACAATTAGAAATAAAAACTTTACACTCAGCCCTCTTTAGTGTTTTTAACCTAACCTAAACTTAAATACCTAAATTATTTATGGTTAAGTACTAATGGGGAATTAGAAATCCACAAACCTGTTTATTTTTTAACTTTTCATAAGATATGTTTTAAACTTTATATGCAAGAAATCTTTAAAAACAACAAATACTTGACTTCATTTGATACAATAAAAGCCTACTGGTTAGCTTCAATTATTCAACTTATTTAGGGTGTGCAACCACAAGCATTATTACATAATTTATTTAAGTAGTAAATAACAACAACTTAATAACTATATACCAATCATAAGTTTATTTTTACCTGATTAACAACCTTCCACTTTGAGCTAATACTGAACTGCTCCGCCTTCTTAACATCCTCGGGCCTCTCATCAATGATCCCGGCTATTTGTGGAGCGTCCTCACCCTGATCCAATATGTCTAGCTCATCACCATCTAACGGACGGAGCTTGGATAGGTCT
Organism: Autographa gamma; assembly: GCA_905146925.1. NCBI lineage: Eukaryota > Metazoa > Arthropoda > Insecta > Lepidoptera > Noctuidae > Autographa > Autographa gamma. The sequence continues at coordinate 3,618,115 of LR989875.1, forward strand.
ATGTCATCATCTATTATCCTTAACCTGAAAATAAATGTGTAAGTTATAATTCAAGTTTGTTAATATACATGGGGTATTGTAATGAGATGTGATTGTATCAAGGAGTTTTTTAAGTGCAATTGTAGTAATAGATTCAATATTTAGCAGAATCATGAACATACATACTTGTTTTTATAGTGTAGTCATCAATTTATCTGTAATATGTAGGTATTTAGATATACATGAGTATGTTTATCAGGTGCATGGTTATCATAGCACAGGCTCTTCCTAGTTTGGGATTAGATGATCATGTGAGTTGTCCCAGTAAGTACAATTTATATAATGTAAAGAACATTGCGAGATGTTAGAATCCTACAATATTTACTTAAACTTTAACTAACAACTGCTTCAAGCATTCGATGACAAGAAAAGAATCGTTACGTTGAGAAAAAACATTATACCGCCGGAGTTTTAAGGTTAAGATTATATATTAACGTAGTCTTACGTTCCAAAACATTTATTACGTAGTATGCAATGGTTTGTATAGAAAATTACTGTGAATTTTGGAGTAAACACCTAAGAAACAATATTACGCTTACCCCGTGCCTTTGACAGCCTTTTTCTTCTTCTTCTTTTTGTCTCCCGACGGACCCTTTAGATACTTTTGCAAATATGCTTTCTGGTTAATATTTGTAGCCATTTTGTTTCAATAATTTATTTATTACTTATTATAAATTCAATAAGTATGTACGACAGGTTAACAAAATAACCAAAACTCAAACAGCCAAACAGGCTTCTTGACAGTAATGTGACGTTTCAATGCGATAGTAAACTTCTTATAATGTTTAGCTTGGCATAGTTCTGTCTTCTCTTTCTTTTATTGGGTATTAAACGAAACAATCATGCTGTTACATCTTTGACATAAATTGCTAGTGTAATACAGCTCTGTCTGTGGTTGTTCGGTGGATACCGATAATTACGGTTTTTATTTTGATAATTTTATAGAAATAACCTAATGTAAAACATATTGCTGGCGATATTATTTTTAGTTGGTAAAAAGGTAGTGAAACAAAATTGTTCTTGCTGCAGCTATGCTCTTTAATAATAAATTGATGCGTTAATGTTTTAACAAAAATAAACATATTTCCATATCGTGTCCGTCTTTGAGTAGCAAGCGGTCGTATAAATTACATTTATCAAGATTATCGAAAGATTTATTTCTTTTGATCATTGTCACCTTCACGGAGATACCGGGGTTGTCTCTGAAAAGAGAAACAAATGTAATAAGAAATTGTTTTTTATACAAATTAATGGTATAGTTGGTATATGTGTAGCATTTTAGACGAGAACCATTATTACAGGATTTCGAGTAAAGCAATAGTGTCATGTTATCTCTGTTTTTGAAAGAACGAAAGGAAACGTTAAATTAAGAAAAAAAAAGGTATAGGATCAAAATAACTCCAGATTTTTGTACGATTTACACTAGAAGTCGGACTAGTAAAGATTGCGAAAGTTGTATAGAAAAACCTTTACCAGAATAGGAAAATAATACGTTTTTGTCTACTATGGATGTGTACTCACGATCCTTTTCAGGTATAAAGGGGATAAATACTAAAAAAAAAAACATAAAATGGCATTAAGATAAGTCTATAAATAGCCCTGTTTCCATTACATTTTCCTTCCTTCTACCTTCCTTTTCAACTGACGGCTAAAAGAGGAGGTTTATGTTTTTCATTTTGAGGTTCAACGAATCTTAAGCATTTTTGTATAATGCTGTGATGTGCAATATGAGTTTGAGATGATTTTTGAGTGTTTTTTTTAAAACGAGATGACTGTCTTGTTATCTACAAATTATTCTTGGTCAAGTAGGGAAGTAATTTATTGAAAACTTACGTTGTTTGGTGCTGCGTTGTATCTATTCGCCGATCGTTGAAGCTAAATAAGAAAAATATAAATTTAATTTTACGTGTAAACTTGGGTAAACGTTTATTGTAATTAAAGATTTAAATAGCGAAAGTTTGACATTCATTGCTCCATTCGTATACAAGACAAACAATAAAATAGAATAATCAATAAATGTCAAATATGCGCGAAAAAATGCCTTCAGAAAAACTGTTCAAGTATGTGTTGTAAAGTTATCGTGTAACGAATGCTAGGTGAGCTTATAAAATTATTTATGTAAGGTTGAAAATTAGCTATTCTTGATCATTTCGAATAGCAGACTTATTTATTTTCTTCTCAATCATTCTTGCTTTTCTTTTATCATTCGTAGTTCGCACCATCCATCCGTCTTAATTAACTAAAAGGTTTCTTTGGTATTTCGTTACGATACGTAACATGACGTAGAAAATGTTTCTACCACGGTTTGCAGTTTTTAGTTTATTACATTAATTCAGGTATTATGAATGTTTATATGACGTTGACCCTGCTTTTTAATAAGATTAATTTAGAAAAAAAAAATGCTATAAAATTAATATTAAACACTCAAAACCAATTAGAAATTTTATGAATAACTATGAGCAAATTAAAAACTTTTGTCCTGTTGTCATAAAAATAACGAATTATCGACAATTGGACAACAGTTGACGAGCAGATTATCTAAACATAGTAATTTTATATTAAGATGAAGACATTTGTGATTAATGTTTATATTACTTACATTATTGTCGCTGCTATGTACTTGTTGCTGATGAAAATCAAATTACTTAAATAATGTTTTATCTTAGCCACAAAAACCGTTATCATTACCCGTACCCGTACCCCTTGCTGTTATTCATGATGCAGCTTAAGTAAAAATGGGTACCATACAAAAGTGATTTTATTAAGCTCAATTACGTATTAACTTTTAATTAATTTGAAAGTAGTGTGCTGGGTTTAGACCTTTGTGTTGCAAACTTCAAACTTAAATGTCTGAACCTTATGTTATTTAATTATTCGTCTTCAAAAAATTTGATTCAGTTTATCGTGAAGTGAACAAAATGTAAAAAAAAAACCATAAAAGCCGTTGCTACAAGGCAATTAAAATTAAGAGCTAGTAAACACATTTTTGGCAAAAACATAAAATAAAAAAGGTTTCTATTTAGCTCTTCATTGGAAGAGAGAACTACATATAGTTTTTATATACTTCCATCCTTTTTTCTTATTTCACTTATCGCGTCTTGGTCAGCAAGTTCCCAGCCGAAAAATAATACAATTTATTTTACCTCTCTGTAATTCTGCAGTGAATTCAGATACGGTGCAATCTAAATAAAAATAAAATTAAAATATAAAACAAAATATAAAATAAAAATTTACGGGTGTTTTTGATGTTGCGGTGTATTGTTTCGAACGAGAACATGTGGTTTCTTATTTACTGGGTTAGCGTTGTTGTTATTCATTCCGCCTATTCGATGAACATGGTTATGAGGTATGTGGGGTCCAACGTTATTTTGATTACTTACATATTTGAAGTTAAGGTCCTGAAATTAAAATATTATGGTACATTTTTTATTATTAAGTTACACTGATTTTTTTTGGCATCCAGCAAAAGAATAGATGTTTAGTAATATTATCAAACTCTTTTTTTATTTAAATTCCATCGAACACAGGTATTTCAATATTTTTGGAGGTACATGAACCGACCCTAAAATGACTGGGTATATTTTTTGTTACTTTTAAAATCGGCAAAATAACAATGAAATTGTTAAGTGCAGCTTGGCCATTGATTAATTACCAACCTGCTGATTGGATATGTTTTCACTGCAAAAGCTATCAGAATTGCATTGTTCTTGTAAATGCAGTGGATAAGAAGGTTTTATAAGTGTAATTTCGTTTTATTTCACAGTCCGGACCCGTTTTACGTATAATTAGTTCGTTGACTTACGCCTAAATCATGTACTCCTGAAGTTCTCTGAAAATATTAATATATTAATCGTATAGAAATGATTTAATTTATAAAAAAGTACCAGAAAGTGCAAACGATAATGAAAACGATAAAAGAAATTTGTTTATGAATACGTACTGTTAAACTGGTCGGTGGCACCTAGAAAAAGAAATATAATTATTTAATGAAATTTTACAGGTTTTACTAATTATGGAAAAGAATTAAAAGACAAAGTCATGCTTACATAAGATACTTTAAGAGTCTGAAAATAAGACAGTTCAAAATAATATTAAACATCTGGTGGTATTTGACATTTTATGTTTATGATATTTATAACGTACCTATATTGTTTTTAAATATTTTTATTATTATCAAATATTTTCACGCAGACATTTACTTACGCCCAATCCTCCGTATTTCTAAATCGAACAAAAATACAATAAAATTATTATTAAACTATTTAATCCCGACCTCCTTTTAACCTTTATATTAACAGAAACGTTGTTAATTTATTTATTAAAAATCACCAATGAGAAGATGGCGGGACGAGCTGGACTCCTTTGTTAAGAAGTGGTTCACCACCATAAAGATAACAAAGGAGCCCTAACAGCCCTAACTAGAAAGAATGGAAGGAGGTTAGAGAGACCTTTACGACGAAAACGAGCAAAATGCTTGTTTTTTGTTCAATAACGTACTTAGAAATCGAAACACTCAGATATTTTGCTAATCGGTCACATTTCGCACAACACCGATTATATCAGTAGTAAAAACGAAAACTTATTTTATACACATAATAATTAAAAAAAGAAGAAACTGCGGCAAAAATCTTTATTCAAAAAGCACCATAAACAATAGTCAATCGTATTTTTTATGTGTGAAGAGTACAAAAGCACAGGCAGTAAGAATATACAGTAAGAATATAAGGAATAACGGTTAAATAAGACAGACAAAACAGAAGTCGAGACATAATTAAACAATATTTTTACTAACGGATGATAGTTCGTCCACATGTCTGGCGAGGATGTCCAACTGTGAACTCTGTAAGCCAAAACTCTAGGTTCTATTTTATCAAATACGATTTTTATAAAATTTACGGTTTTTGTTACGCACTAACTTAAAGATAAAACATTACGTTATCTGTGCTGAATTTTGTACACAATGGCGCGCACTTTTCAACATACATTGATGGTTATGTTTTTATAAAATTAGCGTCTTGTATACGAATGGAGCATTGGACATTGAAAAGTTTTGTACCATTGTGCACAGTTTGTCTGTGGAGTATACATTTATATTATTTTTTCCAGGCAGGCAAGGCAATTGAATACAAAGGAGACGTCCAGGGTGTTCTTAATATATTTACCCTTAATGCGTTGTTGCCGTCATCGTCATCGTCCTCGCGATTTTCGTTTCGCTATAAAAAAATATACATATTTTGTAAGAACTATGAACTTAGATTAGAGCTGGGATTTAAATGATTCCAGATATCGATTCTACTCACGTTCTCACGCCGGTCTCGCCTGTTATCCTGTGAATATTTTGCGTTTATAATTTATGTATTACAATATACTTATTATTCCAGTTTTTTTTTTCAAATTTAAATATCTTCAGGCTAAACCTGTATATTCGTTTTTTTATTATCAAATACCACCAGATGTTGGCTGAATACTAAGGTCTCCTTCGTGCCAAGTTGCTGTAATTTTAAAACAACATTTTTTTTGCAATGTCTTTAACTTTTATTTATTTAAATTTTAAAATATTTTAAGTTTAACAAAAATTGATAGAAGTAGAAATAAGTTTGAAGAGAAAAGATGCAAATAGACTAATTCAAAATGGTGTCGGCAAGTAAATGTCAGAGTCACCTTGTGCGCGGGTAAGTAAGTATAATATTTTATGTGAAATTTTTGTTTTTATTTTTTTGATAACGAATCGGTTTTGTTTCGATATTGTAACAAAAGGCCTTTGGCAATAGTCTGCTCGCCCACGTCCGATAACAGGTGACCGATTTTTTGAAGAAGAAAAATAGAACAGAATGATAGAAATAGTATAACGCATTCGTCCTACAAAAAGTGGGTAAGAATTCGGTACTAAGAATCGGCTGAAAAATCGGCCTGATTATCTGACCTACAAAAAGGCTGACGTGGGCGGGCAGCGATAAGCGGGGGAATAAGGGGCTTAGTGAAACATTTTCATTGAATGAGTCTGTAAATTAATGTAAAGGTTGTATGTAATTAACTCACATCTCGTCTGTTCTCTTCATATCGGTCCCTCCTATCATTATCATTGTCCCTCCTGTCATCGTCTCGTCTATTCCTTCTATCTAGGTCTAGTCGTTCACGTTTCGCTTGCCTTTCCCTTCTAGCTCGCCTGTTAGCATTGCGCCTGTTGTTATCATCACGCCTATCATCATTGCGTCTGTTGTTATTATCCCGCCTATCATCATCATTACGATCATCATCATTCCGATCATCATCATTACGGTCATCATCATTTCTGTCATCGTTTCGTCTGTCATCGTTTCGTCTATCATCGTCTCGTCGATCGTCATCACGTCTATCATCATCTGCCCTATCATCATTTCTGTCAACATCTCGTCGGTTATTGTTTCTGTTTCGTCGGTCTCGCCTGTCGTTGTCATATCTGTTGCGTCTATCGTTGTCGCGCCTATCATCGTCTAGTCTGTCATCGTCGTTCCGGTCGTTGTCGTTCCGGTCATTATCGTATCTATTGCGTCTATCGTTGTCACGCCTATCATCGTCTTGCCTGTCGTTATCATTTCTATCAGCGTCGTATCGATTGCGTCTATCGTTGTCTCGTCTGTCGTCATCTCGTCTGTCGTCATCATATCTATTGCGTCTATCAGCGTCCGTTCGGTCATCATCTGCCCGGTCGTCGTATCGATTGTTGTTGTATCTGTTACGCCTGTCGTTGGTACGTCTATCGTTGTTACGTCTATCGTCATCGCGCCGGTCGTCATCACGCCTATCGTCGTCCTGTCTGTCGTCATCACGCCTGTCGTCATCGTTCCTATCGTCGTCCCTTCTGTCATCATCTCGTCGATCATCATCGTTCCTGTCGTTATCATTATCGTATCGGTTTTGGTCTCGCCTGTCGTCATCTGCACGGTCAGTGTCTCGTCTATCGTCATTATTGTCGTATCTGTTCCTATTTCTTCTGTCGTTGTCGTTTCTGGTGCGTGCTGCTCTAGTTCTATCTCGCCGGTCACCGTCTAGCCTATCGTCATTCCTGTCACGCCTTTGCCTTGCAATACCGCAACCGCGACGGCAAAGCCTGTCACCATCATTTCGGTCGTCATCGTATCTGTTATTGTCAGCGCGAGTACGTTGAGTTTGTCGTTCCCTTCGGTCGTCGTCACGTCGGTCGTCATCAGCTCGATCGTCATCACGTCGGTCATCATCCCGTCTATCATCATCCCTCCGATCATCATCTCTCCGGTCGTCATTCCGTCGATTATCGTCCCTTCGGTTTCTGTTATATCGGTCATTGTCTCGTCGATCATCATCCCGTCGGTTTCCGTTACGTCGATCACGTCCGTTCCGTTTGTCTCGCTTTTCTAGACGGTTCTGTTTTTCACGACGATCTCTTCTGTCATCGTCATCATCATCGTCGTCATAACGGTTTCGTCTCTGTTGAGTCACAAAATAAAGCTCATTTTAGTTATATCTGCATTTATTTTTTAATGCACCATGATATTCTAAAACTTTGGCTTCGAAAAAGATACTACTTTGCTATTAAATCAAACTGGCTACCTTAGAATAAATTCTTTACCGAAAACTTAAGTTTAATAAAACAATACTCAACATCATAAATAAATAAATAAATCATACTATGCACAAACAATTGAAGCGTCGTAACGTGTGCATCCACGACATTTGTGTCGTCGTGTACACATAGCTTTAATAAGTCCAATACCTACACGTACTGTAAGGCGAACGATCGCCGGCGGCTCCAACCTGTACTGGATGTGTATAAGGTTCCTAATAGTAAAGTTACCTCACAATCTAGATAAAATAATAATTAAATAAATAAATATATCACAGGTCAAATTCATTGTCATTTGATCAGACAATAACCTACCATACAGTCCGGCCACTGAGGGAATGCTTTCCTGACACATGTCAGTTGGTCTTAACTTGTATGGGGAAATGAAAACCGTTCGTAATATTCATTATAACCTGGCATAATGAATAGTTTTGAATAAGGTCTACTATTAGCTCTTATTAAAAATAAGTGATTGTAATTTATAGTTATAATTTGTGCCCACATTAAGGTTTTATCTTCCTATTGACACCACTTGTCAGGAACGCATTTTCCCAGCAGCCGGACTAAAGTGACATTTGACATAATAATTCCAACGCTCAAACTTCAGCTGTCAAATGACTATCTCTAGTAGAGCGTGACGGATTGAATATTGAAATAGCATAATAGATGAAGATTAGTGCAATGGTAGGCAAAATACTGAGATTACCTCATTGTTCGACCGGCACATGCTTGCCTCTTTGCCCGGCACATCCCGCGGGGGTAGCTTAAGAGCAAAACCGAAGATCACACAACGACTCTAAGATATGTTAAAATACCCTGTCCAATCCTTAGTTATAGGTATCTCAAAGAGAAACTAATAAAGAAGGATACAACAAAATATGAAACAAAAATAAAAGTTTAAAAAAAAAAGTTGTGTGCCCGCCATCATATCATTTTTTTTGTCGATATTTTACAACTTTAATCCTTCCACTTTTTATATTTTTTTTACAGGATGTCTTATTTACTTGTTTTATAACATAAATAGCCTTTATATCTAGCTATCTCTTAATACCGCTCACAGATCGGACAGAGTTTTTCAACATATTATAGGCATTTGGATCGTTTTTTATGAATTTGTCAGTGAAGAAAAACACAAATAAAACCATACATATAACATGTAAAAAGCATTAAATAATAATTAGCATATACCGACAAAAAAGTACAGTTATACAAAGTACTTAAATAATTATAATTTATTGATGAAAAAGGTCATATAAAAATCAAATCAAAAATCATTTAGTTGTAGTACTTACAGGATTAAAGTTTTGTTAATCTCAATTTTAAATGGAAAATGTTAGTATTTTATTCATCATGACTATTCTCTACATGAGAAGAGGCCTGTGTCCACCAGTGGAACATTTTTATAGGCCAGAATTATATGTGTGGGGACTTCTCTACATGAGAAACCTTTGCCTAGTAGTAGGACATTTATAGGCCGGTTTGAAATGTTTAGAAACTTCTCTACATGAAAAGCCTTTGTTTTATGAGTCACTTTAAAAATATTAATATTATACCAGATCATCGTCGTCATCGTCATCATCATCGTCCCTGTCGCGTGCATCCTGTAAATAATTAACAATTTAAATATCATTATTTTTTTACCTAACATTTCTACAGATTTTCCGATAAGAGAATGGAATTTGACGTAATTACGACGTATGTATGTGTTAAATAAAAAAATAACATATTGAATAAAACTATCTTGTCCATCTTTTATATATCGAAACTGTTTTATAACAAAAATAATGCGGGTCATAGGTTTTTGGTGGTTTTCATGACACTATTCCGGGGGGATAAATCCCTCCGGTTTTTATTAAAATCTACTAAGTTAAATTATTGCATTAAAAAGTCCAACTTACATCGTCGTCATCTCGGTCTTCAACCAGCTGAAAAATAATAGCAAAAAAAGTAAAACGAAAATATGGAAAAAACTAAAGCCTTTCGTACACAAGGCGACGTTAGTTTCCGATACCCATAGATTTATCCTCCGAGCAACTACTGCTTCAAAAACTCATAGAGGATCGTACGAGTACATAGGCACGCATCGTTCGGAGACAAAAGTTGTCGGGTATTGGAGACTTGCGTTGTCTTGTGGACGGGCGTTAATTGTAGTTATTAGAATTGATGTTGACACGGAAACAGTTTATCAATTCAAAGGTCCTCCTATAGGTAAATAAACACTTAAATAAAGGAAGAAGGAAATTGTTTGAGAAAAGAAATGTCTAGAAAACTGGATAAATTTTCGACTTTGCATCTCTTTCAAATATAGACTACAATGCAATGTAACAAATATAGACTGCAATGTACAAAAATATAGTAGGAAAATGTGAAATAGTTCTCAAAAATTAGTTATTTAAAATGTAGAGAGAAATGGAAGGAGTTCAGATAGGCTTATTGTCCAGCATTGTGACAGAAATTAAGAGACAAATAAAACAGATCGCAACGTATTAGAAAAATATCTCTCAAATTTTATAGAACACATAAAAAACTATCTTGTCGTCCAAAAATAGATAGAAAAATACTTCAACGGGTTCCTAGTGATATTTAGGTTTATCAAACCCGCAATCATCACACAAGGAAATACAGATATTTTGCAGTTAAAGCCAAAGAGGAAAAATATTTAAAAGTTACTTGTAAACTAAGCTTTTGTAGTCGTCTTCGCGCTTGCGGTTCTGGCTGTAAACAAATGAATCAATATACATAAATAAATGTCTTTAAAAAACCTATTAAAATGCACCAAGTTTGATATCATATATCATCATCACGCCTGTGTCCCCGAAGGGGTAGGCAGAGGTGTACCAATGTACACCCACAGTTCGCCGATATGTTTTAGGTCCCATGTAATAGGGGGCGAGCCTATTGGCACTAACCGGGCACAAATCCAAACTCCGACCTGCTACTGAGAATTTCATAGAAACACCCAATAACACCTTGGTCAACTTGGGAATCGAACCCAAGACCTCCAGCGTAGCAGTCGCGTTTAGCGCCACTAGGCCAACGAGGCAGTCATCAAGTTTGATATCAAAGTTTGATAAATTGTTTCAGTGTCAAGTTTGCAATTTTTTTGTAAAGCCTTCTATACAGGCAATTGGTTTATTTACTAGTATAGCCAATATCGTTGACTACCAAAATTCCCTATGAAGTAGATTTGGACCTACGAGTTACCAAAATTTTGACAAAATTGCATTGAATCTAGACTTATAATAATTCAAAATGTGATAAAAACTAAATTTCTATAAACATTACCTGGTCTGCCAAATTCTGCTGGTTGGGCTAAATGGGAGAAGACAAATAAATTATAAAGACAAAGAAAATGGATAAACTCTGTTTTAACGGTAAGTTATATTTTTTTATATTCTAGTTTATAATGTAGTTTTTAAGAATTGGTACTCATGGCATCGCTTTGGTGTAAACTGTCAAGATGTTATGTTGGTGAATAAATAAATAAATAAATAAAATGTTTTTTGTCCGTCAAAATGCGAATTAAATTAAAATAGAATGCTCTTGTTTGACTCTTAGATTAGATTTCGATGCACTGGTTAAGTAAAATAAATGGTAGTTATCTTATTATTAACTTAATATTTGAAATATAAATCCTTCAGTGAGGATACATATTTTTGTAACGTTCCAATTGAACTATTAATTTAAATTGCTCGATTCAGCCGTGCAAATTATTTTTTTATAGGAAGTGATATTAAATTCAAATTTACTACAAAAAAAAAAAAACTATCAGAAAAGCACAAAATTTACAACTGTTTTATAGATAACAGAAATCTATAAACCACTGGGAATCTTTCTTTACTTAATTTATAAAACCAATCTTCAATCTCCAATCACCAAAGACCTCGCTTCACAAAAATTGCTTTATTTTTATTGGTAAAAGCATTGGTACTCACCGCAGCGGCCGGAGCAGCGATGGCGACAGCGAGGCACAGGGACAAGAGGACAATCCACCTCATTTTGCTGCGAGCCCAACAAAACGCTATAGACCTAGCCTCCTTACGCACTATATATAAAAAACCACTGAATACCGTAAATAATCGTTATTAATGATTGCACGGTACAAAGTAATCAACCATGAAATCTGCCCACAACTGTGAAAACTAAAGATTTTGAAGATTTTTAATTAATTGTGATGTTAATAAAAATTCAATTAAACAGTTATGAGGTTCTTATTATTTTTTGTATAATTGAATATAGGGATTATTTTGATTTATCTATATTTTATTGGACTACGCCGTGTCGGTGACTCGAGCATCCTTATAAGAGCTTCTTTTATCTGAAATGTAAAGAAGAATTGTCTTTAGTTTCTTAATTATTGAACTATACAGTATTCTAGTAGCTATACCTGAAAAGTGCCTTAAAAACACTTTCAGCTGTATTACTTCAAGGCTATTAATAATACCGGCCTATAAACGTCCCACATTTGTGCTCAAACCTCTTCCTACATATGAGAGATAGGTAAATGTCAAGTCTAGTTATAAAATTAGTATCTTATTGTTAAACAAAATAATACTTTCTTAATCATTGATACTGTGATAGGAATATAATGTGTCTATATGATCCATAGTTTTGTAGTTGTGGAATGCAATAAACGTATCGAGTAAGTCATTACACTTCAATTAAAATTATCATGTTGACCCACTTTAGCAATACGAATCAATATGTCAAAGAAGAAAACAAATCGCTATCGAACATTCGAATTTTTAATTCGATTTTGAATATTTTTAATTACCTTTTTGGTCACTTGCAGTTGGCCAGAGGCTCGAATTATAATAAACTTAATTAATTGTTTTTTTAGACACAAATTCACAAAACTTAAAAAAAAATGTGTGACTGGGTTTGTGAAGTAAATACGTCTTTTCACAAATGCTTGTTACTGGCAAGTAATACGTAGTTTTTGTAATTTTATTTATGGTAAATGTTCCTAATTGTGTATACATCGCTATATTAATGTTGTGTTATTGCTAACATAACATGTGATCAAAAATTCCTGATTGATATTACGTAAAGGGGTAGGTAGCAGCTTTATATTTCGAAGATAGGTATATAAGTACTTTACTAAGTAAGGTTCTCTCAAAATTTAATTAACTCTCGGATTATAATTAATATCTTTTTGAAGACGGATATTGCACGACGTTAATAATATCATTGAATCTTTCCATAAGTTTGCAATACATAAATACAAGTTGAAATAGAAATTAAATTGTATCGTAATAAATATGATTATATGTATTAAACTACATAATAATTAAATTTACTCTTAAACACATCATATGGGTTATGCTTAACAACATTGTAGGATAATACTTTGTAAAGGATATCTTGAGTATTTACTATTTATTTTACTTCTTATTTCGATCTAAGTTAATTGCAACTCAATTAAATCCCTATGTGAAATTTGAACACAACAGTCTGTAGAAAAATATGTTAATTTACTTTTTCTACATAGTGTAAACGAATACATAAAAAAGAGTGCCAACACTTTGTAATATAAAGCTCATTCTGAAAGGTCTTGGCACAACTTTAGGAGAATAAGTTTACACTTCGGGATTAAACGAATTAACTTAATTAAGTGTTAATTGTTGTTTGTGTCCTTTTGAGATACGCGGAATATAAAAGAGAGTTAGAGATGATCAAAATTAAATAATAACAATGAAAACAAGACTTTTTGAAGTCGAAATTACTTTATTTCTCTCTTGATTGTTAGATGTTAAATAGCTTATGACCTTCCTATAGCATTGGGTTGTCAAATGCAAAAACAGTTTTCAAAACCTGACTGGTAGTTTCAGAGTTTAGCGCGAATAAACTAATAAACTCTTTAGCTTTATTATTATTTTTGTATAAATATTAATATGTTTAAGTTGGGTGTTATCTAGATTGCACTTTATCTCAGTACTTTTTCATAAGCAAGTTATGAGATTTTATGAAAAGTGCAGAATGTTGTTATTCATGCCAGTTTAATAAAATCTAGATAGACAAGAATAAGGAGTTGAAGTCATGTATTATGATTTGGAGGAGGTTCTCAATTTTTTGTATGTTTGTTATGTATCTGGCAACTGTGGATCAATTTCTTAATTTTTAAGTAAGTCAGAGTTTAGATTTGGCTCAGAAGTGCTCTTTCTTAAAGTTCTTACCTACATTTACTTGTACTCATACTTGATAATTATTTACATATTGATTCATTTAATTGATTCTGATTTTAACTTTAATTAGACACATATATTCCTTAATTGTGATAACAGTATGAACGCATTCTTTCAGCGGTAGTACTATAACTTAAAATAATGCTACACACCTATATATAGAATCCTCTAAATAGAGAAATATTCAACCAAAAACAGTACATTTAATAACCTCTACAAACAACAACAAAGTCGTCATCAGAGTACATTTCAATCGTCATTCGATTATTCATCGTTCGAATTCAATAAAATAGCATATTTGTAATTATGGAACCGAGGAAAAACAGCGATCTGCCTTCAGAGCACCTTATCTCGAACATAAATCTTAATTAACGTGCAAATGAGAATGAAATTAAAAAACTCTGTATTTTTATATGAAGTTATAACGCGAACAACACGCTTCCATGTTTTATAATTAATTCATTTCTATTGAATTAAAACTACAAGTTGTTGTTGGTGCGTGTGTTTTATTTAATTTTGGTTTATTGGTATTATGTTTTGATGTTTTTATCCGACTGCTTCAAGGAGGGTTAGGATTTTTGAGTGTATGTATGTTTGTCTGTATATTTTCACTCTATAGCCAGTGTGTATATTTTTCGGTCTATAACCAGATGGATTTTAGATTATCAGGTGTTGTTACATTCGTCTCAAATGCTCGACTGTTTGTTCTATTTTGTCCTACACTTGTGTTACAATAAGTGTCGCTGTGTATTCGTACCTTGTTTCAAAGCAGTAACATAGTTTATTGTTATTTCATTATTACCTGCTGTAGTAGTAGTGCCTGTAGCTCTTAAAGTAGGACTATTGCTATTGTGGAGGCCGGACGATGCACTGCAGTTCGCGTACCAGCCTCGTGCATTTATCTTATGTGTCAAATATGTTTTTGTTGTTTAAACAATCACTTGTCAAGTATTAACTTCTTGCTGGTCTGTGCCAGTTTCTAATATTCTACTAATATTAATAACTGATAAGTAGTTTGATTGATTATTGTAAACAGTTCAGTCTCTTTATTTTAAGTAATAATTAATCCTATTTCAAGATTTCATCCCAGCATTTTCTGGGAACCTCGCGTCGAACTAAAAGCATTAACGTGATGGGCTACGCCGTATTATTAGATTATAAAAGCCTTTTTGCATATAAAATCGACGAAATTAGCTTATATGCTACTTTAATACAATATTAGCTACTTTTATGTAAAATGTATTTGCATTAAGTAAAATCACTCTTCTTTTTCTAAGCACTTTTACCAAGCTATGTTACGGTCGGCTTTCAGTCTTACCAGATTCAGGTGTATACCTATTTTAATTATTGACTGCCTATCGACCTCCACAACTAGTAGTACACGTCTGTCTTTCTGTCTGTTACTCGTTCACTTAAACTTGGTTTTGGGCGAGTTTAGATCCTAAAAAAGGACATAGGCATTTTTTTACTGCGATAACTGACTACCACGCAGGCTGAGTCGCGAGTAACGGCTAGTTTACTAGAAATATAAATTTTATAAACTACTAGCAAACCCGGCAAACTCGGTTTCGCCACCAGATGGCTTCGTTTTATGTAACATTTCGTTTGGTGATTAAAAGATGATGAATTTTTTTTTTGTTTTCCTGAATTATCTTTGCTATAAACCTCACGGAGCCCGAGATCTTTCCAACGAATGCAAAACCGTGGAAATCGGTTCGTTAGTTCTGGAGTTATAGCGTCAGGAAGGAAAACTTGACTTGTTTTTATATAGTAGATTTGTATGTCATTAAATAGAAATAAAACATTTTTACCCAACATTAAATCACAAGGTATATTCTTATTTCCATTTTATATTCAAAATGAATATAACAGAACATTTTATGTCGTCATTTGATTCAGGCGATAATTGTTCCGCTTCCGGGCTGCATGCAAATAATTTGTTTAATTATTTCGTTTGTTGGCTCGCAATTGTTTGACTACCCTCGGAATCCGCGCAAATTATTTGATGTATTTTCAATTTACGCCATGTCTGTTTGTCAGTGTGCTGTTATTGAAATTTACTGGGTTTTATTAAAGCGTTGAAAATTACAGATTTTTTAAAAATATTTTAGCCATTAAACTATTTAACTGAATGTGTGTCAAAACATATTATTCTGATTCTTTGTTATATCATACTTTATCTATAAATAGGTAAATGTCCAAAATGAATGTATTAGAACATGGCAAACTTAAATAAAAAAGGGCTTTCCAAAACAGTTCTTACAAACAAAATAAAAATAACATAAGCCGGTTTTCTCGCAACTGTAAAAGAAAATTTTGTGTACAAAAATAACTTCTATTTAAGAAAAAGGTGTTACATTCATATGCTCCACGAAATCTGTCTTTAAATAGTACTTATCTACTAAAAGAAAATGTTCGAAATAAAGAAACAGTCTATTGTTACTCAATTACAAAGAAAAGTCGAAAATATCTCCGGGAATCGGCAAGACGTCTTATTATTGCAACAAATTTATCAAGTAAGAATAACTTTTCTAATAATAGATATTAATATAGACGGATAATCAGGGGATTGCTTGAAAATAAATTGCTACCATTATTGGGTATTTAAGAAGACATTTTGAATGAAAACATTTCTAAACACAGCCGTTTAGTCATTACAATTGAAACATCCAGTCTTAGTATGAGATACAGTACAGGAAAATGGGTTGTAGAGGTCAGGAGGCAGTTGCTCCACGTACAAATAATGTTAAGGTATGTAAAGGAGAAATGTGTACATAATGTATAAGTATTAATACCTCGTGAAAAAACTACGTAGAACCCTGAATTTATATCAGTGTCAATAAATCCTTGTTCCATTGTGTATTAAAAATTAAAAAAACCTTTTTCAATAAAATATATAATTTTTAAATAAGTGTTCGGATTCGCAAGAATATTCTCTTAAGATATCGTAGTATGGAAAGTAAGTTACGGCCAGCCGTAGAGTATTATTTATTTCAATAAATAGGTCGAAAAATGGCGACCGAAGACTAGATAGTTTTGGACTATTGTAGGCTTATAGTAGCTAAGATCTTATATAAGACTACAATAGAATATCGTATGTGACGTAATAAATTCTGATATATTATACTCTCTTTATGAGTGTTGAAAAGACGCCAAGCTAGACAAGTATAACTTAGCAGTTTTAAGAGTATTGAACTTTGTGCTATATTTTTGTATATCCAAGATCCAAGATTTTGGTATATCCAAGATTTAAATAAAATATAGTAGGTACTACTTCTAGACTTAAGTCCAAATTCTGAATAACAGAGAAATGATATATTCTATAGTGTAATCCAAGAAATGAAACATTCACCTATATGACAATTTAAATGAAAAGAAAATTATCAACCGCATATTAAATCACAAACCATTAAAACCAGAAACACTAATTACCTCAAACGACCAATAAAAAATAATTTATTCTATATTCAAATGTTCAAATGACAGCAATGACAGCGAACGTCAATTTTAATTATAGAGCGGCCATGTTTCAAAATGTGCGGGAGCGTAGATTAAAAAATTCAAAATAGGTACGCAACGAAAGCAGAGCGTTGGTCGCGTCGCGTCGAGGGAACGATCGCTGGTTGCTAGGCAACCGTCGCCGGGCGATCGCCATAGACCTATGTGGCTTTTAGAAAGGAATAGTAGTTGTCTAAAGCTATTGTTGTTGAAAGAAATCTGAAATGTTTGTTTGTTGCTTAAATATTAGAGTAATTTCATGTAGTGAAATAACTATGTTGAAAATACTTCAGTGATTTTTTATTTAATTGGGACAAACATTTCATCTACAGATTGATGCATTGAACTAAACTAGACATATTATTTAGTACCCTAAACACTAAGCGACTGTTGCAGGTAAGTAAAATAACAAAAAATTAAAAGGTATTTCCTTTACATTTCCTTTGTAGAGTACAATTATTCTGTATTATTTTCTTACAAAACCAAACTGAGCAACCCAACCTGCCAAACAGAATCCCTAACACAAAACACACGAGCAACAACCGTTAACGAAAGGAGCAAGAAAAATGTCAGCCACAAAAAGAATAATTCCCATTGTCCATTTTCATTAGTCTATATTTTGCGCCGCCGTCACGTCTCGAGCGAGAATTTGCTCCCCGCTTGCCGGTACCACGGTATACACCGTATCGCTATAAATTGTTTCGGTACCATGAAAACACGAATACTAGACGAACAGTTTTCACAAGTGATATTGCTGCAATCGTTAATGAAAATAGAAATTGGTCATTGGTGTTTTTTTTTCGAAAATTCATTTGACTTTGAATGTTTATATTCATACAATTCAACGATTCAATCGATCAGTGTTTATGCTTCTAGAATTGACACTTGTCTGGCGGAGCGAGAGACAGAAAGTGGACTATATTTCTGATAAGGAAAAAGGCCGATAAATGTAAAAATTGGGTCAAAGGCTGCGACTAGTTATCAGTTTTTGGTTCACCAAACACATAAGTGAAAAAAGACACAATAATATATTAGCCCGTCACATTATTTTAGAAGTATGTAAATAAGCATATTTTCAGTAAAGATTTGTCTGATCTACGTTGTATAGTCTTACTTAAAAAGTTACTTTCACTACACTAAATGCTATTAACATCAAAAACATTAGTTACCTGGCATATAACTGAACAGAAAGCTACACTTATCATTAACGTAACAACAGGGACAATGCAAACACTATTATTATTCCATCGAACACACACACTCACAGATAGTAGAAATACGACAGCAGACAGTGTGGCGCCGTAAGAAAAATACATGTTTGACTCGGCTGCGACTTATATAAATAATAATAATCCAGCCTATAAACGTCCCACTGCTGGGAACAGGCCTCTTTTTATAGAGAAGGCACGAGCATTGATCACCACGCTTGCTCTCTGCGGATTGGCGATTTCGGATACCACATTGTGTAATCCAGGTTTCCTCACGATGTTTTCCTTTACCGTTTGCCATGAGAGTTATAAGTTAATATTAATTCGTGTCGCTGTGTGTCTCGTGGTACAAGTCGCAGTACTGTCATAATTTTGTTTGGTCGTGTTCACTCGTAGATGAGGATTTCACGTAATGCGTGTTCCATGTATTGAGCTTTCTGACTCTTTAATGCTGCGTTTAATGCATTATTTTCATGGTTATTGCGGTTTGTTTTGAAGTCAATGCTTTTATGGATATTAGTCTAGTCTAGCAAGAGAGGAGTCATATTATTTTACATCTATAGGATATTGTTTAGACCAGTACTACCATTAGTACCCCATAGTAAGACTGGTAGGCTTAGTATGGGATACTGTGTTAACCATTAAAATGCGTTATGGAGGTCAGAAAGGCAGTCGCTCAATGCAATGAACGGTATACAGCTGAATCAGGTAAGACTGGTAGCAGACCACAACATAGTTTGAGAAAAGGCTTGGCAATATAGCGGATGTGGTCCAGAGACAACCACTTTTCCGAGATGTTTATAATTTTTTGACTGAAATGCGTAGTCATATTTAACATAATGCTCCTCCCCATAGAAATAACTTTCGCCAAGAGATCCTTTGGGAATACCCAAAAAATAATTGCCTTACCATGGAAAATTTAATACACATTTTCGTAGCATCCTATATGTACAAGTAAAAATAAGTAAATGGATCTCTTATTAGGAACATGGGAAATAACCTACCAAACAAAATATGGTACGGAGTGTCTGATAAACCTAACAATGTCAAGGCTGCCTACAGTGGCAATTTTCTTTGTCAATTTATGCTTGATTTAACTAATATTATACGTATATTACTTTTTCTAAAAAGCAATTTCAAACTAATAATCTGGACTGGACTACAGGGCGCACCGAGTTCAAAAACAAATAAAATATAAACTATCGACTCGAAAACGAGAACAAGTAATAATTGTAATTTTTATGTTTTACATTTAAGGTATTTTGCTCGCCATTTTTACATAAATAACCCTTAAAAAACATGATAAGGAAAACCTTCAAATATTTATTCTATCCCCTATAAATAACTTTGACATTTAAGTACTTAACCAACTTACCTACTAAATTAATTCATGAAAAAAAATCATTTTTTTTAAGTTGTAAGCAAATATATGGATCTTGTAGTTTCTATCCTAGCTCATATTCCTAAACCCACAGTCCATACATTTTTCACGGCACGCGCTCAGACATGAAACAAATACCATCATTTATTCAGAACGAAAATCGAACCTACAATCCTTAACACGGTTCGTCTGTCCGTACTACGAAAACTAAAAATAGTTCGGTTCAGAAAGAGATAGAGCTATGTGCCTGTATAGCGTCGTCTCTGTCTCGCACTGAAGTAATCTTAAATGTTACAATATGGCGGTGGGTCGATATTTGCTGTCTGTAGTTAACGTTTTGTTGTAGCTGTCATGTTGACAAAGGTCTAAGAGTGATCAATTCTATTTTTAGTATAAATAAAATAGGAGTTTGTGATGTCACTAGGGATTCCGTTAAGTATTTTAGACTAATTATAAAAAAGAGGAGAGAGGTGGTACTCTATAGTATGTATGAATTGCATGTGATATCTACGGCAGTTGGGAACCGATGTTAGAAATCATTTTTTCATCGATAGACTGTGTTTAGAGGTAGTTGCACATAAGTTTTATCAAAATCGATCTAGTAACTCAGTACTCTTTTTATTTCATCTGGTTTAAATTGCATGTTCTACTGGCTAGCAAATGCTTCTAACATTTCAGATCTATTCCTACTTTTATAATTAATAGATCGTACTAACGAACCTAGACGTAATCGCACAGGCGCGGCATAGCATCCCATGCGTGCCATTCGGGCTAATTAGGGCGTTATTCCGGCCCAGTGGCCAGACACACATAATGTTAAGCTTTTGATCCCTAATGGGTACTGTTCTTATATCAATGCATGCGATAGAATGCGTGGAGTTTATTATTGATTATATAAATTGCATTTAAGGACAGAATGGAGTACTTTAGGGATGATAAAAAATATTGTCCTCAAAACATGTTGAAAAGTTAGTGGTATTATTATTCAGCCTATGCTGACACACCGCTGGGCAAATGTTTTCCTTCCTTCCATTCTTCTCTATTAAGGGCGAACGTGGACCAGTCCTTCATATTGGAATCCAACTGATCTCGCCATCTCCGTTTGGGCCTGCCACGTGGTTGTCTTTATGAGTCTTTGTTAAATGTTGTACATAGTTTTGGGGAGTTAACAACAATAAAATTAAAACGGTAAATTGTGATATCCAGCACCAACGGCGTACCAAGCTAACGTCATAAAGATGATTTTGTAAACGAAAACTCCACGTATCGTATCTTCTTCAATTTTCAACGATTCGTACGGCTTTTCACTAATTAGAACCCTTTAAGAGAAAGTTAATGAAAGAGGTGTAGCATAATAAGGTATCCCCTGGTTTTACCTACCTATCGGGATTGAACGTTTTTTTGCTTCAATCCAGGTTGTTGTTTTTACTATATGTGTGCCAAATTTTATTTAAGCTTGTCAACTTCTTTATGCGTGAATATCAAATACATACAAACTGTATAAACATGAATAATATTAGTAGCATGACATCCTAAAAGTCGTATACTTATATCACTATAAACGATCCATTTATGTTCAGAGAATCGAATATTGATTGATTCCGGGATCGCTTGGTCGGATTCTTTGTGAGCGTTACGGCTCGATTAGGGGTTAACCTAACGTTATGGAAATATTTTCCAACGGGGGATTTTGTGGCACTCAAGGGTATTTTAATCGCCAATCTTGAAGAGGGTAGATTTTTGGAGCAATTAGTTTTTTGTCAATTATTTTTTATAATTTGCGTCGATCTGTTTTTTGGAAGGCAATTATAAGGTTGTCATTTCCGATTGCTTAATTCATTTATTATCATAACATTCTTATGTACTCACCAACAATACATTATCCACAAAAACTTTTATTGGAGGCTATCTCATTGACTTCATATTTAAAATAACAAGGTAGTTACCTATCTGATGAAACTGTATGTAAAAGTATGGCATGTTGAGAGGAGCAAACATACTATGCATAGCCATATAAAAACCCTGATTCTCGTTTACAAGATACCACAAACTGATCTAGTCCTTTATTCACCGATGTTTTACATAAGGCACACAAACTTAACCACCACAAAAACATGCATAAAACCCCACATTTTTATCTCGTAGAGGCCCATACAGTTCGCGATCAAATAAAATATGACTGCCATCATATTCGCTTTTCAAGGGACAATTTTACCCCCAAAATAGGGATGCGACACGGAAGGGGTTCCTTAACGTAATTCTCGTTTTGAGGGTAGGACGTAGGAAATATTTTTGTGATGTTTGTAACAGGAAAGAGGTTGTATGTATCCCGGTGTCACTGGCTTTAAATAAAGATCGTTGAAGACTTGTGGCGGAGATATTTTATTTTGTATATTTATGTTAAGATATTATTATTCAGGCGTTTTTGTAAATATTGGTATTATCTTTGTGTGTATTTTTTAAGGCATATAAAAACTTATTTTATGCTTTTGAATTGCCATGAGATTCTGATTTAAAATTTGTTGGTGGTAAACTAACCTTTATATAGGTACAATATTGATCAGTGCTGCTGAATACAAAAGAAATTGCGCTGTAATCTGTAACATGTCGATGCACTAGATTGCAAAATGCATTTTTAATAAAATCTGGTCAGTAAGCCACTGGAAAACTTGCAAGGTGGAATCCGCGAATAGCAACCAACAACAATAAAAATAATCTTATTTTAGCCCATGCTGTCCAACTGCTGGAGAGGCCCCCTTCCCATCCTTCCATTCTTCTATTGAAGGCAAACGTGGACCAGACTTTCATAGGAGTTGATTTATTAGGTATACCAACAGCATATAACATATATTGTGTACAAAAGTAAAAAAGTAATGACAACATGTCTTATATGCAGAATGCAATCGAGCTATCTTCATTTTCGTCTGGGCCTTACAATAAAATACGTCAAAATAAATGTAATATTTAATTTGTAAAGTCAAGAAAACCACGTTAACGAGCTACACAAGTCTCTTGTAGACTCTACCCTTTGAACCTAGTTAATTTAACCACGGTTCTGTGAACTAGCGTCAAGTGTTGCTTACAGCTTTATTATGACAAAACTTAGCTTGCAGTCCTTTGAATAAGATGCTTTACTTTACAACAGAAAACTTGGAAATTATGGTTATTTTTCTTCGGTGTCGTGAAATTTACTTTAAGGCTTTTCACAACATGTGTTGGGGTCAACGTTCAGTACCAATCGATAAGCTGTATTTATACAGTTTTTGTAGTTATTTATTACCTGTCAAAGATCACGTATTTGTGCATTGTAAGACTTGTAAAAACTGTTTTTAGCTAAGAGTATCTTAATTTGACTTTTAATCACAAACTGTTAGCACTGGTGCTTTTGACTAAACTTTTATACCTACTTTATTTACTACCCAATCTTAATTCTTTTTAAGTTGGCTTCCAATCTTATTTTATTTATTATTTTTATTTATTTAAAGCCTGAACTGTCCCACTGCGGGGCAAAGGCCTTATAGAATCTTCCAATCTTATAGAAGGCTAAAAGCTGAGATTGAGACACTACTCTGGCAGTGACTCAATGTTTCCAAATAACTAAAGAACATACACAAAAATGTCTTTGCCAATGTCTCATTCTCGTCTCGCTATATCTAGATTCTAACAAAATATTTTATTATAAAACTACCAGACCCCAAGAGTGAGCAATAAAAAAGGACCTTGTCTGCATTTCTGCAGCTGCACGTAAGATCCTACAGTACCTGCAATTTGCAAGATAGTCGCAATAAAGTCTAGATTTGCTTGGCAACGTCAGCTAGACTTACTGTTATAACCTTTATGGTGCTGCAAATGACACACATTATTCTAGCGCCTCTGGAGTTTAGGTTTCGAGCTAGGTGTTAGGTCTCAAGCGCAAATTGTGTGACTATATGTGTATCTACAGGGCTGCGGGGGTATGTTTTGAAGATTTTATTACATGATGCAGGATGTTGTTTTTGCGACATGATTAAAAGTAAGAATAATCTTGATAGCCAAACCAGTGTCTATTTAAGGTGACTACGAAGGAGTCATGGATATTGCTAAGAATTTTCAGTATTAGATATTAAAAGTATGTAAAAAGAAATAGAGTTAAATATAGTTTTATTATACATAAACAAACTCAGTGAGTATATTAATTTTGCAACAGACTGGCTCTATGTACTGTGACATAATAAATCAACCGTGGACAGTATATAAAATAGGTGCTACACTTTTTTGTGCACATGTGTGTGTACTTAATAAAATGGTTAAATAAAATAACTACGAGTTCGACATGTTCCCAACAACTTCTATACTAATCAGATTAAAAAGAGTATTAAAATGGTATGTAATATATATTTAGATAAATTACTCATATAAACTTGCAACTAACCAGTCCTTTCTTCAGTTCAGTGTTTTTTGTACACAAGGTCCTTATCCATTCCTTATGAATTATTTATAAGCTAGGTTCTACCTAGGTTCAAAGCATCTGTCTACATTCTCACGGTATTTCATTAAATGAGCTTTACTTCACAATATTACTTACTGTGAGCTTGTTGCATGTTGAAGAGAAATGCCGCTACGCGTACTTTATAGCGACAAGCTTCTAAACCTTGTTTTAATGGAAACTAAATTAAAAGTATATAAGAATATACTGTTTAAAATTCATTTTATGAAGAAAAGACGGGGATAATAATCAAGGATTTGATGGAAATGTGTGGTCTTTGCGACCATGCAGTTCCGTTAAATTCTGCAATACGGTAGCACCCTATAAAACACACAAAAAAATACACAGACAGGCGTATAACACAATAATACTTTTTCAGATATGAAACAATCTAAACCTGTATTATTACGAACATCTTAAATAATGAAAACAACTAAATTTTATGTTTAACTTAAGCCATGACTCTTATTTTCTCAGGTTCTAAAAATACGGCGTCTTAGGAGATTCATCAATTACCCTTCAGAAAAGTGCTGTACGTAAGACTTATTTGCGAACGAATTTATCATTTAGACACTGATTTCGGATTTTTCGTGTTGACTATTCTCGAATTAAACTTTATTGAATTTGCTAGACATTTTACTTATAATCAATATATTAGTTGAATCAAAATGTGTAGATTTATAATCAAATATCTTAGTGACTTTTTTGTTAGATAGTTTGTATGCTATAAAATAAGCTGATTAAATATGAAGCTTGCAAAAGATAAAAGCAAAGCAACAACAATTTCCAGCACTACAATTCCTGTCAATAATTTATAACTACTCATTTGTTTTATTGCTATACGTCTTACATATTAGCAATTTAACAGCAATAATTGCGCAAATTTTGCTGTCGTTTATGCTATTTTATTCGTGATACGTAATACCGCCTTCCTAATATAGTGAAAGCTGAACTGTCAACACTCTCAGCAAACACTTACACATAAGGGGATGACGATGAAAACACATTACTAGCATATACGTTGCTATGTGTACATAAGAACTGAATATACTGTTTTATACATGAAATATGTACTATACTAATGTGTAGGTCATGAAATGTTAAATAAAAACCTTCAACAATGTACATGAGTAATTAAAAATGTTGCTTACATTAACAATTTAATACATAAGAGGAGTATTACCACAAACTTTTCTCTGATTTACTAAAAAAAGTTCAAAATTCAATATATTGCAAAATACAAATGCCTTTAAAGAAGCTAAATACGTTTACTCACAATTATTCACTGTATTCAAACGACAACGATGAAACATCTAATACAAAAAGTATTTAAAAGCCTTTCCCCATAAATAATGCTACAAAAAATGTCGAAATTACTTTCAAATGATATCACTCAATCATCAATAGGATAGAAGTGCTCAGCTAAACGTTACCATAGGAGCAGTCGCGCTCGCATCCCTGCCCCGAACGGTTGTCTCTCCAGTGTCCCGCAGTGTTTAAATTAAAACATTTTTAAAGGTTTTGTGTGTTGTGCTGTTTTTGGATTACACGGGAATTCGAATCTAGTCTGTAAGTATGAAAAATTGATTTTTGAGGACAGGTTTTTTTTTGCAATCGATTTTCTGATCGTCTTTTGTTTATTCAGTGATACATTGTTGTTTTTTTGGATTTGTGGATTATTTATATGGCATTTAGTTAATATAGATATGGCAAAATCACATAATATGTTCCGTTTTTGTTTTTTTTTTGTTCGTTGTATCAAATGGTTGTGAAATATTTGTTGTACTTTTTGTAAAACTGTCTCCGTTTTTCCGTGAGTTTTAAATAATGAGGCTTTATCACGGTACGTCCATTTCATTTGCTAATTTTGAAGGTTTGTTAGCCTATTTTTAGACGAATGTCTAAAACTGGGTAGGACTAACTAACCACGTGCGTGACTATTGCTATTTTTCGTCTAGAATTTTTACGTAGTACCGGTATTAACTCTGTATACTAGCTATTTTACATTTTAACAACATGTTTTGTCATGAAATAGCTAGTTTCCCTTTTATAATGTATGGTATATTCTTTAATGATTGTTTTCTTTTATTAAAAAAATTAACAGTACCTAAAATGGATGACTAGGATGCACTAGACTGTTTGTCTAGACTTTTCGTCGGGTTACTGACCCCATTGCACATTATGCACTTTTTAACGTATGTCTATAAAATTACTATTTATCTTGCTTTAATGTTAGAAATAGCGGTGCCTTTTCTCAAACTACATTTCAATGATCATTTGATTCATATGTAGGGTGTAGTAATAAAAATTAGAACACATTTTTGGAGTAAATGGAACTATAATTTTCATTCAGATATTAAATGGATATCTAAGCTGAAATTTATAAAATGTATAATGGTGTCGTTTCTTGCTGGAATCATTTGGGGACAGAGATCGGCATGGTCAGCATTAATGGCTAGTTTTATTCATAAATATTATTTATACAGCTCGTTTAAAATAAAGTACAGATTTAAGTTTCAGTACCAACTTAAAATATTGTTGTAAATGTTTCGTTAGGGGTAGTTGCAATCATATAATTACGGATTCCTTAGGTTTAATACGTTGAAATAAATGTTGTCACTATCTACTTTTAAAACGGATTCTATTGGTTTATTTGACTTTAATTCCTAAATTTTTAAGGCTTTTGCAGATGTCATGGTTACGGGCAGACAAGTGGTTTGTCTTGTCAGTTGACACAGACCTCAAAACACAGTGATTTCATATAGCGTAGATCAGACAAATTATTGGTTATAATAATATGCGGGGACAACGAGAAATATTTACAGTCAAAACGAACACCACCACAGCCTACCCGTCATCATTTTTAAAATACAACCCACGTGGTTGGAGATTGGGGAAAATCTAAAAAATCAAATCTGTTTTCTATCGATCGTTTATTTTCGGCACGACACGACTTTTTCCAAAGTAATATAAAAACAGGCGTTTATTGAATATTTGAGACATGAGGTCGTTGACCTATAGCCGATCTATATTATATTGTCTGTTTCTGACAAGTACGGAGTCTGTAGACACTGAGAGACGTGACTTGATCGTAGAGTACATTAAATGCCTTTTTTTCGAGAAAATGTAGTTGTGATTTTTGTCTAGTCCTCTCCGTAGCTATGATAGGGATGGCTTCCAGTCTCAACGGATTCAGCAGAACTTAATGGTGTTAAAGATCCCGTAGCAAGGCTTTTGGAAATAACTGGCTACATCTGGCTATCTGTTTGGGTACTATGATAACACAGACACAGTTTAATTAATAAACATTCTATTTATATCCTCGTCTATTAAAAGCAGAGATAAATTAAAAAAATATGTCGGTTAAAATATTATATACCTTGATTATTTGATTTAATACATGTTCTTTTCCTTTCGTTCGTTTTCCTTTTTTATCTTTAGGAATTAGTGTAATTGTAATTTTATATCCTTCTAATTCCTGTATGAATAAGTAAATGTCTGTTTTAATGAAGTGAACTAAAATCTCGCTGAATCCCGAGTTAGTTGCATGTCGGCGAGTCATAGTTTAACTAACGCGAAGGGTGAAAAGGTTAATTGTCAGGCATTCCCGGTTAAATTAGAACATTCCTTACCCGATTTAGCTACTATTGTTGTCCATTCTATTTAATAGGGTCTTAATTCCTTTAAAAGTTTTTGCTAATTATTATGAATAAAAATTAAAATATTTAATAATATAAAAACTACCCTTAGCCTACCCTTGAAACAAGAAAAATGATAAACTAAATAAAAATAAGAACAAAAATATGACATCAAATAATATAAATCTATTTCTACATAATTTTTTAAGTTAATACATTTTAGTTAAAACAAAAACTAATACAAAGGCCTTTGCCTTTTCTAGTGTGTGAAGGCATTTACACACAAAAATTCTTCCAATCTACTGTTTTCGAGTAATTAGAGTTTTTGCTTTTTCAAGCTATCTGCGGTATCCATCTTTGAACTTCATAGTCACATGGCAATGGGGTCATCAGAGGTCATTTAGTCGCAAATAATCTCCCCTATATCTTACTATCGGATTGCGGACATATGGTGAGATACGCAGATATTAAAGTTTTATGTTATCCTTGCAGGAATATATTAATTATGTATGTATGTAACCGCATTATAACGTATTGGAAACTTATTGAACGACAATCTTCTAATCATCCTTTGTTTATTTTACTTTGTATAATCTTGTATACATCCTACTAATATTATAAATGTGAAAGTTTTTGAGAATAGATGTGTGGATGTTTGTTACTCTTTCACGCAAAAGCTACTGAATGGATTTTAATAAAACTTTACAATAATATAGCTTATACATCGGAATAACACATAGGCTATAATTTATAAAGATAGTGTATGTATTGTCATTCACGCGGGTGAAACCGCGGGGCACAGCTAGTTCTAAATAATTTTCTAAACCATTGACATAGTTAAATTCAGCCCAAAGAACTATCCTTCAAAAATTCAGATCTACTTATAAATTTTGTAGCGGTCACATAGGTGAATAGCCTCCTAAGGTCACACAAGGAGGTTCAATATCAAATCAGAAATAAACCTATCACATCCATTGTATATAATCACATTAGAAAATATAAATCTATTTCTACATTTTCTTCTATTTAAAGGATGTGATCGACGAGCGAGCTTTACCGTGGATTTGTTGGCTCACCGGTAAAGTTGCTGGCGTACTAATAAACCTCAAAAAACAGTGTTGCTCGCTCAGTATCAGACAAAAAGAGCCGTGAGTAAAAACGCCTTGAGCTAGATGCTCGCTCGTCGATCACACCCTTAAAACTAATCCACTGAGTCTCCTACACATTAAATTGAGTAAAATAAAACATGATGTACGCAACGTATTTTCTCAGACAAATAAAGTTGACTGCTGACCGTACAAGAATAAAACGTCTTGGTTTTATAGCGTTTCTGGCAACGGTACGATCTGACCCCTACCAAAGATTAATCTCGGTCGCATTAACGTCGAGATTTCACAGATTTTCAATGTGATTTATTTATATTTGGGAAAATGTTTTTAGAATTTATTTGTGATTTCTTTTTGTTTGTGAATTTTGAATACAGATTTATCTTAGTGATAAAATAAGTAGATATTTCTTTAAAGATAAGTTTTAAGGACAAATGACATTTGTTATGTGATTAAGCTCTGTTACAAAAATGTTCTTTATTGTCTCTATAATAAACTTATGTCTACTGTTGTTTGTATTTTCGTTCCATATTCATTTTAAATAGTAGTTTTTTCCAAGAAATAGGTGTGTGCAGAATTTAAACTCATTGTGAAAACGATTTTATGTAATGGCTGAATACTTCTCTCGATTCTATGAAAAATATTTAAAACTATCGCACAAAAAACCTTGCCATCTCTAAATGCAACACCACAAAATCTTAATGTAACCAACACTTAAAATTAACACTAAAATTCTATTCTCGCGCCACATAAATCCAGCACTGTATTTAGTTTATACTCACAATCCATATTAACTACCAGTTTTACTGTTTCATAATGTCCTTGGGAACGCAACGATTCTTGGAAGTAAATGCATTTTACGCATAGACTTGGCGCCCTGCCCTGTCTGACTGTCTGAGGTCAAAGTACTGTTGTGACCGCCATTTTTATTTGACCCCGACAAAAGAGGCTGTTTTAAACTTTTAAAGATGTGTCTGTCTGTGATATAAACAACAAAAGTTTATCTTGTAGACACACCTATTTTTAAGAAAATATGATATGTGGGTTTTAACAGGTAGACTAGACTATGTTGAGAGAAGGTGGGTGTTCTTTTTCTATACAAACGCTCTCGTCTGTTCTCTGGCTAGTTTGTGAAGTTAAAGCAATGATTTATAAATTATATGTTAACGATTTTCGTGGCACACATAATAGCAATAGAACCTTTAGAATTAGATTGCCGTTTTTAAATTACTGTACAAACTTTACAACTATTGATAAAAAGGAAAACGTAAGCGGTATAGTATTTATTCTATAGCACATAAAATATCTTTTAAATTGGATCAATATGAGACGGTGGCTTTTCACCCCGATCTGCATATTGGATGTTTTAAATGTTGTTAATTGAAGTTGTCTTTGTCACACAGTGTGAATCACACCTAGTTAGATAAATCAATAATATCTAATTCGATAAATTATCTCTGACATCTCATCCTCTTAAAAGTGAGTTCTATACGAGAACTATTAGTAACAGTCAACATTGTGAGTTCGTAAATAAGTAATGAAGGCTGTACCTGTAAGATACGCCGCGAATAACAAACCCAATTGGAATCCTCCCCACAAACTATTACTGCTGATTGCTCGCAGGTAAACACGGGGTATGGTGTAATCATGAGCTGTAAATAAACAATATTACCATTTTGTAAGGATTCAAAACCTTATAAAGACATAATAACAGAAGAGAAACAAATATGCAAGGATCTTAGCAAGTGGAAAAAAGTGGTCTCTGGCTACCCTTACGGGAAAGAGGCGTGATGTATGTATTAAAAATAAAAATCGGTTTATTGCTTAGGTGGTACGATGCCAGTCAAACACAAAGATAAACGTATATTGCCGCTCTTCTGCGGTGGGGTTATAAATTAGATTAAATGTATTCCCCTATCCCTTAATACCTAATTTACTTATACCCTAGCTAAATAAGCCTCAGTGCGAAAAGACTAAGATCTTTATAGCCTTATCCTAGAAAGCATTATTAAAAACGTATGCATACAAAATACTTTACCTTAGTAAAAACGTATGGTGAAAACTGTCCTTTTGAAAAATACATTAAGTAAATTTCTATTCTCAGTGAAACGCATTATAAATAAGCATTATAATTTTATTTAAGGCTGTTATATCTTTCATTGCTGGCAACACTGGCCTACTGTTAACACTGCTCCGCGTATTTTAATTTCATAAAATTCCTATTTTTGTTATTTAACCCTTAAGTATTAGTAAAACAGTTCCATAAACTCCGATAAACAAGTGAAAGTGTTATTTCAATCAACAATTAAGTGAAACAAACTATAAAACAATAATAAACTCAAAGTGACAATATAAGTGATTACAAACATTCAAGAAAACAGACTACAGTGAAAAACATTTATAAATGTGTGCTCAACCAACCAATAACTTCCTAACTAACCGCTAATTCCAAGAATTAGTCCCAAAAACTGAAAACATTGAACTTTAAAAAAACGGTTGTGCATTTAAAACCCAACGTAAACAAAGATCGGGTGATTCATCAGTATAAAACAAACAACCAATGAAAACACAGTATAAACGTCAAACGTCAAGTTGACAGCAGACTTTTCGTTGAGAAACTTAATATAAACACTTGGATATCCGTCTTTTTAGTTTGCGTTTCGTTACACACAGAAAATATCCACATAATTGTTCGGTAATTATACAGGGATATAGTGCTACACACAAGATGTCTCTCTCACCTCAGAAGACCCGTTCCATACCCGATTTAACGACTACATCTGAACACGACTCAGCAGTAACACTTAGAAAGCGTAAACAACCAGAATGTCGTTTCACCGAAAATCTGAACGCACTCGCTTCTGAGCTAAGAAATACTTTGAAATCTTTTCGAAGTGACGTCGATGCGAGTTTAGCGACCATCAATTCAAATATTACCGAAATGAAAAATGATTTAGAATTGCTTACTGCGAATACTACCGAAATACGCAATGATTTGAATACTCTTCGTGCGGAACAAGAAAACTTCAAACGACAAATTTGTATCTTAGAAAATAAAAATAAGGACTGCACACAAAAGCTCGATGAATTTGAAGCCTCGGTACAGTCTACTTCTAGTAATTGTGAAGATATAATGAAGAAGATGAATTCGTTAGAAAGTCGCATTAACTCCGCGGAACGTGCCGAAAATTTAATCTCTTCACTGGAAGCCAAAATTGACAATTTAGAGCAGCAAGCCAGAACGTGTAACATTGAGATTTGTAATATTCCGGAAAGGCGTGGGGAGAACCTCATCACTCTTGTGGAATCCATTGGGCAAAAAATAAAGTTTCCAATTACACAAAATAACATAATATCAGCTCATCGAGTTCCACAAAAGATTACTAACAAAGACAGACCTAAAAATATAGTGGTGAGGCTTACCTCAGTGCATCTTCGGGATAACATATTAAGCGCTTATCGATTGGCTAAGGGTTTAAAGTCTGACCAGTTGGGCATATCGGGCACTCCCCATACTATATATTTAAATGAACACCTAACCTTAAATAAAAAACATTTATTTCGAGAAAGTCGCCTTGAAGCTAGCAAAAATAACTTTAAACATTGCTGGATTAAACATTCGACTATTCTTGTACGTCGCACTGATGTTTCTCCAATATTCTCTATTCGTAGTAAAAATGATTTCATCAAGTTTAAGGTTAGCGACGGCGACGAGAAGTTACCCGAATAATAATTATTACTTGTTTAATATTTTGTTACCTTATTATAGTATAATAACTTTCTATTTCTTTGCACTTAAATTAATTCTCGTTTGTATATATCATTGGTTGGCATATAATTTTATCATACCCATAATTGAAACAACTGTAACCATAAAGGATTCGGGCTTCGCGGTGGCACCTGTTTTGTTGAGCAAAAACTTTAATTATTGTTGCAAATTAATTATAGACACATACCTTTTACCCAATGGCTAATACTTTAAATATTTACTACCAAAACTGTAGAGGTATCCGTGGCAAACTTCAGACACTATACATAAATATCTTAAGTAATACTTACGACATCATAGTGTTGACAGAAACGTGGCTCTTCCCAGACATAGCTGACAATGAGTTCATAGATCAGCGTTATAATATTTTTCGCTGTGATAGGAATCGCCATGCTACTGGTAAACAAGAGGGAGGCGGTGTTCTTATCGCCATCTTACGCACACTACGCCCCACGTATTTTGACAATACGTCACTAACTTCTTGGTCATTATATGCCCATATAGAGTACTTGTTAGTACAAATCCCAAGCCGTGACTGTGGCAGGCAACATATCTTCAGTGCTGTGTACATACCTCCGAGAACACCTGATGACGTCTATGTCTCATATTTAGACATGCTCTCCACAATATTTAACAACTCCTCCACTCATTGTTTCTACATAATTGGAGATTTTAATTTACCCAACATTAACTGGTCACAACATAATACTTACGTGACTGACCAAACAGTTGTAAATGGATATCTACTGAACTTTATATCTGAAGTAAATGCAACTCAATACCATAATTTACCCAATAAAAATAACAGAACCTTAGATTTATTAATCTCCAATGAAAACTGCGATATTTTTCAGCCTCTAGACCATTTAGTTCCGGCAGACCCCCATCACCCCCCATTCTCTGCATTGTCCTCCCCGTATATGGTTTATTCACCCATGAAACGTTGTCCGATAATTAAATTTAACTATTATAAAGGTAATTACGACTTAATCAAATCTGACCTTACAAAAATAAACTGGAGTAATATTCTTGACAATTCAACTAGTCAAGAAGCGGTTAATATTTTTTACAATGAACTTTTTGGTATTATCAGAAAACACATTCCTCAGAAAACAGTCTTCCAAAATAATAATGATTTCCCTATCTGGTTCTCTAAACCCTTGATAAGACTATTTAAGAATAAAAATAAAGCCTGGATAAAATGGAAAGTATACAATAATATATCAAATTACGAACAATTTACATTGTATCGCCGTCGATTCAATCGGGAATGTATCCAATGTTATCGAAATTATTTGATAACTGCTGAGCAGAACATTCGTAAAAATCCTAAATATTTCTGGAGATACGTAGCTGGTAAAAGGGGCAATTCTGGGATTCCATCTAGTGTATATTACAAGAATGTTTCCACAAGCGACCCACTTGAAATTTGCAAATTATTTTCGCATTTTTTTCAATCAGTATATGAACCTTCCACATTTGATATCAATAAATGGGTACAGCCGGATAATTATAATAATAGTAGCGAAATTATAAATGATATCCATATAAGTTCCTCTAAAATTCTTAATGCACTTAAGTCCTTAGATTTGTCGAAAGGTCCTGGTCCTGATGGAATTCCACCCCTTTTCTTTAAACAAGTGGCTGGTGAAATATGTATACCACTGTTTCTAATCTTTCGTAAGTGTATCGATGAAGGTACATTTCCGGAGGGTTGGAAGCAAGCCAATTTAACACCTGTTTTTAAAAAAGGTTCCAGGAATGACGTGGAAAACTACCGTCCGATATCCATATTGTCCACCTTGTCGAAGCTTTTTGAAAGAATTGTTTATAATGAAATTTATCCAACTATTCACAAAATAATTATCAAACAACAGCATGGTTTTGTCAGACAGAGATCGACTTATAGCAACTTGATGATTTTTGTTAACCACCTTTTCGTAAATATGGACAATCGTTCACAAACCGACGCTATCTACACAGACTTTCAGAAGGCTTTCGACAAGGTGGACCATGAGTTGCTTCTTCACAAAATTGCCTTTAACGGTATACGTGGAAATCTTCTGCGGTGGTTCGTATCTTATATAACAAACCGTACGCAAAAAGTTGTAATAAATGGTTATCAATCTGAAGAGATATCCGTTACGTCGTGAGTCCCACAAGGATCAATTCTTGGACCATTACTTTTTACAATATTTATTAATGACATTGATACCTGTTTTAAGCATTCTAACTTCTTGCTGTATGCGGACGATTTAAAGATATATAAAACCATAAAACATAACGATGACTGTCTGCTTCTGCAAAGCGACTTAAATCGACTTTCGCACTACTGCACAGTGAATAAGCTGTTCTTAAGCTTACCAAAGTGTAACTGTATTAGCTTCACTAAAAATAAGAAGGTACATTACTACATCTACTCCTTAAACGATACTCCTTTAAACAAAGTTTTTTCACTGCGCGATCTTGGAGTCACTTTGGATTCCAGGCTTCATTTTGATTTCCATGTCGAAAATATTATTAAGTCTGCTTACCGAATGTACGGTTTTGTGATGCGTAATAGTAAAGATTTTCAGCTCCCTACTACTTATAGGTATTTATATATATCGTTAGTGAGGCCATGTCTGGAGTTCGCTCCAATGATTTGGAATCCATTTTATAAGAAATATATTAATCATGTTGAAACAGTTCAGCGTAAATTTTTACGCGGCTTACATTACAGATGCTACCGTAGTTATCACCCATATGAACATCTACTGCGTAAATATAATCTGTTAACACTAGAGGCCAGGAGACATCTCCTTGGCATGATGTTCTTACATGGTATTATTCACAATAAGTATGATTGCCTTGAATTAACGAATGAATTATGCTACATAGTTCCTCGAACATCAACTTGGAGACAAGTTCGGTTGCAGCGCTTATTAGCCACTAGCACTAGCCGAAACTGTAGAACTAATGCAGGTTCACGAACACCCATATGCCAACTTATAGATTTATTTAACAATAAGTTTGTTTCTCTTGATATTTTTAACCTTACCAATACTAATTTTAAAAAATGTTTAGTTGATATTTTAAGAAACCAATAAGTATATATATGTTATATTTATGTTCACTTTTTATCTCTTATCGCATGTAGCAGTTACTTTTTATTAGTAATAGGTGGATTACGATGTTGGTAGTGTAATAAGTACATTTTTCTGTATAAACAATTGTTAGTCATAAGATTATGCTACTGTTTGTAATCCCGAAATAAAATAAAATAAAATATCTCTCTCATAACAACTTCTCTCCAAGGGTGTTTGTCATAATTTCGTCGGGTCGTATAAATTAACCCACCATTTTGGATCCCCGATTCGGTTGTATAAAACTTTGTGCAATGTTTAAGCAATTAGTAATGCCCCCTTTTCAAGTTCCGTAGCCAGATGGGGTGCTTAATAATTTGTAGAATGAAAATCATCGTGTTTTTTGAAAGATAAAGCTTACTTGGGAATTAAATTGTCGTTTTGTTGCTGACGTTTCTGAAGGGATAGAAATTGCGTCTTAGAAAACTGAAGATGTAAAAATTATTAATTATTTTAGATCACCTTAAAACTTTAGGAGAGGCTTTTGACAAAAAAACTAAACTTATGTTCATATTAAAGTAATGGTTCCATTTACGTTTACTTTTACTTCACTATCCAAATATTCTTGGTGAATTATTTTAACCATCTAAAACACTGCCATCATAAAAAGAGGTTATGTCTCTGTAAACAGGAAACCAACTCCAAACTAAAGCTAAGAACAAAACCGCATAACTTCACAAAACAATATTCCGAACAACTGGTACAGACAACTCGTGATGGGCACTCGTCCCAAACTTATTGTTTGTCAAACCCACCCGTAGTAGTTGACGAGAGATGTGACGTCATATGTACGATCGAAGATGGCCGACCAAGATGGCGGGCCAAGATGGCGGGCGTTTGAAGTGGTTAAGTAAAGATGTCAGTCTAAGATGTGAGAATATCTTTATTCATATTATAAATCGGAAGAGTGTGTGGTTTGTTTCGTATGTGCTAATCTCTGGATGTGCTAGTCCGATTTTGATGCGATTTTTACTAGAAGATAGCTAGAGTAATGGAGCTATTTTAAATTGTGAACAAGGAATTAGGGTAACGTTTTAACTATGAAGAACACATAAAACTAAAACCGTAGCTAAACTGAATTAAAAATTCTATTATTCTACTAAAAATGAAAAAAAAAAGCTTGTCCTTCCTGTATGACTTAGTAAACCAATGATCAAATTTAGATGAAACTTATATATAGTCCGAATAATGCTGGTTAGGGTTTCTGGCTCAAAAAATAAATAATAAGCTAAGCGCAAACGCTAGTACAGTTATAAATGTATGTAAATGTACTAACCCTTTTATTTAAATAATATATGAGGTCATTCATAAAGTTTGAGACTTATAATTGGGTAGTTCATGAATTATTTTAGAGCGTAGACTTTGACCTTTATTTAAATACGAGTACATCTTTTTTGTACGAAGTTGTTCTTTGAGTCTGTGTTTAGCATATAATTATCAAATTACAAAAGGAAGGCCAAGTTCCACATGTTTTATTAAGTTGCAAGGTTTATTTTCTCAGAATTCATGGACGTCTTGTGAAAATGGACTTAAAATATTAATTGTAAACAAATTTGCGTTCAACCCAAGTAAAAGTATAATTCTTTGATAGATTAATTAATATTTCATTTGATTGTATTTTAACTGACTGAAACCAATTAGATGTTCCTTTACTGCACTGCACTGCTTTGGGATTATTTACGATAATTAAACATTTTTTAATTTTAATGTCTTATTTTTGATTCACGTAAGGCGCAGGCCAGACAGTAGAGACGTAAGACGCAGACGAGGCGCAGACATCGCCCGCGCCCCGCCTCTTCTGTATGTTTTGCGTCGCGACGCTTCTGTACATTTTGTATGAAAGGGACGCGGTAGAGACAAATATCCGCGCCCTGTCTGCGTCTTACGTCTCTTCTGTGTGGCCCGCGCCTAATAGCTGGTTTTAAAAATAATTGTCAAATGTCCAGCAATACAAGTAAATTCCATAGCATTTTCCCTTATTCCTTTTTTCAATTATATAAAAAATACCATTACTTGTATTACTATCTCTCTTAATCACCAATATAAATACAACTACAAAAGAGAAAAGCTCTCGGATCGTGAGAAATACTCGCCAACCGGTATTAGTACTAAACAGGATCATCTTAGTTATATAGAGAGATCTGGATTAAAAGATCTAGCTTAATCTCTTCTCGCTATTATTCTTAGCGATCATTGTGCTACAATAATTATTTAATTAAAACCAAAGATATATTTTTAACGACCATCGACCGCATTCAGCTGAACACAAATACTTTAAATCACGTGTTCAATGATTGGATTCTAGTTGCAGGTTCGGAACCGCGGTGAAGGAAATCCCCGTGAGAAAACCTTGGTACCGAAATGAAATTTCAAATCATTAGACCAATTGCTTCATGTGCTCTCTAGTCTCTGATCCAGTATTTAAATGAATAGTCACCCATCCACTGATCACAACACACTCAACACGTGTGTCCTTACCTATCTTTTAAATTTTGTTTAGACTTTTACTAAACCACGAAAATTTTACTATTTAGTCTCCATTTATATCTTCTTTCACAACCCCGAAAAACATTTCAAAAAACCAGGTCGTAACGTAAAACTCATTCCCACGTCCATAGCTTAAAGAAAGTTAAATAACACACACCTGAACGCTTACCATGAGCTCTTAAAGCAAGACTGTTGCCGATGAGTGAGCGGGACAGCGCTATGCGCAGTGTATCGCGCCGTCTCGCTCCCACAACCGCAACAGTACTGCTTTGAGATATCATGGTACGGGTACTGAATACTTTTACGAGGTATTTCGAAAGGCGGGGCGAATAAAATTTGTTATACTATAAAGAAAAACAACGAGGGTTAAATATACGTGTACATTGCTAGGGTTAAGTAATGAGCCGCGCCTAACGGGTTTGTGATGTAATTGTATTCTTTTATCGTGTAGCTATGTGAATTAATTTTTATGATCGTCAAAGTAATTTTATTTTAAGGTTTCTGGCATAGAGTCTTGTGTAAGACCTGACCTTTTCAATGTCACCCATATTCACAAATAAAATAATTGCAATAAACGTAATTAAAAAAAAAAATGAAAATATATTATTATATCTGTCAGTTGCCTTTTCATCTGTGGTACTCGTAGTTAGATTTATTTTATTTTTGAGACCACTTAATGTATGAATTTCTTACTATTGCATTTGTAAACTTATAAAATAATATAAAATACTCTTTTTAATACCAATAAAAATTACCCCGCTCAAGTTATCTGGTAAAAACCGCACGTAATACTCGAAGTCCTCCATTTTCGAAGTCGGTAAAACATGTTACGGTAAAAACCATTACCGTCACGCGAACCTTTGCCCTTGACGTTATTTAATTTAACGCTTATTGAATAAGGAAACACCTATTTGTCATAATACACGTCGGTTTCCACGTCGCGTTGGTATTACCACGTAACAGGTGGCATACATAATTTTGTAATTTATTGCCAACCCTTTAATAGGGGGTGATGTTGCGATGAAGGGCCCAGTGTAGCGCCATGTAGAACACCGTGGGTTAGGATGATGCTTTTTTGTTTAAACGGACTTGTGATCTTCTGCTTAGCCTTGTCGTAAGCTATGTTGGGGTCGGCTTCTGGGCTCACCAGATTCAGTTGAATACCGTATTTTATGGAGCAACTGCCTGTTTAATATGTGACTTCAAGAAACCATTTTACTGGTTTATACAATATTCTACCGTCAAAAATTGCAGCCGTGAAGAATATAGGTATATATATAATTTTATTATTACTACTATAAAAATAAAACAAATACAAATACAGCATTCAGTGTAAACATACTTGGCTGATCTAAATGCAAGCTTAAATATAAAAATACATTATCAAACGCATTGTCACCTAAGCAGCAAGCTACAAAAAAACCTGTTGTTGCTACTTAAATGTTATGAACTAGATGTAAATGTTAATAATAGTAAGATTTTCTACACAGATACAACACACTTATACTTATAAACATGTACTGTAAAGAACATTACGAAGTTTGTAAATCCTGAGTGAGGTTATTGCAGTTAGCGTTGCAAATAGCCGGCAAACACGGAAAATACGCCATGCAAAACTTTTTACTTTATGTTTTGGTTTAGTTTAAATACTGGGACTTAGAAACAGTTTTTACAGATTTGTTAATGAACAAATAATTGCTTTTATCTACAAACTTATTAACTCCGTAATAGTTTCAGATTGGGTTTTGGTCCGTATGCTTTCTAATTTAGGTTTATTTTGTATGTAGCTTTTATCCTTGCTTCGCCCACGTGTGTGTTGGTTCACCATGGTTCGTGAAAAGGCCCGTGTCCCCCGTGTCCTTTCTTTTGATTTATTCGTCCTTCATACCAAGTTTCATCTAAATCGGTTGAGTGATGTAGCTGTGAATGCCTAACGGACAGACAGAAAGAAAGACGTAGTTACTTTAGCATTTTATGTAAGTATAGATTTTGGATAACATTAGCCGAAGCAAGCCTCGAACTCGCTCCCTCGGGGACGGTGTCTAGACATCAGTCATTAGTATTTTAAGAAGAAAAGCCATTAATATCGAATTACTAATGCTTACTAGTTAGGCAAAGTCTGCGAGTTTCGTTTTTATTTGAGAATAGCGTTGATGACGTTTTTACCCAAATACAAAATGTTGATGCATTTTGTTGATGATATTTTCGATCGTCGATTTGAATTTATTTATTAAAGAGACTACCTTACACAAAATAAACTAATTCACAACATTAAAAGGTATAACAAGAAAGTATCTTATTCTGTACTTTTGACAACAGTTATTTAAAAACTTCCAGACTAGGTTTAGACAGTTAAAATAAATCAGCCAAAGTTACAAGGTAGTCTACAAAATACATTGCAAACCTGTTGTGCCTTACTTCCTGCTAAAAATATACATAAGTCTTCATGATTTAACTTCATACAAGCAAGGCCACCCACCTGTTTGTCCGTTTGTTCGATATACCACGGAAACAGTTGTAAATAGTTCGACCCAGTTCTGACTTATCTAATGCACGTCATTCATATTACCTTTTTTAACTTCCGGGAAAGAAAGAGGGGTGTTGTCAGTTTGACGGCTCGATTTCTCTTAAACAAATAGACCGACTATGATACGCTATTCTTGTTTGAAAGCTGGCGTGATCCGGATGGCTCCTAGTTATAATTTACGTAAATTCAGAATTAGGAAAGTTATCAGCAATGCTTAATTTTTTTTAATAACTTTAATTTGTGTAACGATACCTGGATTCCAAAAAATTGGGATATGAATTCGCCATTCCGCAAATAAGCATGCGTGTGAGTTATCAATGCTTGTGCCTTCTCTTAATCAGAAGATGCCTGTTCCCAGCAGTGGGATGTTTATAGGCTGGTATTATTATTAATTATGCTATTAATGCATGCTATTAATTACGTATAAATAACGTAGTTAAATATGTTTTTTTCAAACAAATCTCAAAACCATATTTTATTTGAACAAATTTCGTCAGAACTTCTTAAACACATAAAGCAGTTTATCAAAAGTAACATAGAACTCTCCAGATTTTATTAGCCACAGTTTCAAGTGACAAAATCTCTGTCCACACATATTTCAAACGCTGCATTCAAATACTGGCTCTATATAAAACAGCGCTGTTCACTTGTCGAAGCATTGAACTATCGACTTTTTAAACTCAATACATGGTGTTGAATTTACTAGAAAATGTGAGGGAATGTGGAATTCACAAAGTGGAACGAACAAACGGATATGTAGAAATGCAGGAATTTATTTTGTGCCTAGTGTGGTAGAAGTGCGGAGATGAAAAATATTGGAACGATCAAAAATAAATTTTATAAGGGTTGTTTTATATGGTTTTCATATTGAGGATTTATTTATTTATTTCAGCCATGGCAGCCACTGCAGGGAAAAGGCCTCTCTTTCCTTTTTCTTCTTTGGAAGACATCAAATCATACTACTTTAAAATTAAGCGTAAAACGTCAAAGGTTGATTACTACCCTGTCTATTTGCTCTACCAAATAAAATATTATTAAAAATTCTATTCTTCTTTTTTTTTGATTCGATGGTAATATTAAATTGATGAGTATGTGTATAATATTAAATACACATTAAAACATGAATTACATAGGCAGTGGTATTCAATTAGCATCAGGTGAATTGCCCCTTTTGTCCCAAAGACAATTTATCTTGGTCTATCACACATCAAAGACACTAAATATCTAATTATACATCAATTTACACGTAGTTTGGCGGTAAAGTCGACCTTTATTAATTACACTCTATTAAAAGGTCTAATCGTGTGCGGAGGTCATTGTAATTGCTAGACTCATAATGTCCTAATTGTACCGTATAATTTGTCAAGGTCAAAAATGAATAGCAAAATAAATATATATAAACATTTATGTATATACACGACTGCCTCGTTGGCCTAGTGGCGGTAAGCGCGACTGCTACGGTAGAGGTCTTGGGTTCGATTTCCAAGTCGACCAAGGTGTTATTGGGTTTTTCTATGAAATTCTCAGTAGCAGGTCGGAGTTTGGATTTGTGCCCGGAGTTTGAACTGTGGGTGTACATTGGTACACCTCTGCCTACCCCTTCGGGGATACAGGCGTGATGATATGTTATGTTATGTTATAAAGATTTATAAAAGTAATTTCTACTCAATACTATTCAAACGTTTCTTAAAACCAATGAAGTTTCAAGAACCTCAATTAGTTACCGCTACGTGGCTACGATAGTGCTACGCGCTACGGTGTCGTAGCAGAAAGGCTGGTTTTGGCCTACGAAAGTTATCTTAGGGCTTCGTGTAAATTATTTTATCTATTCCTTAATTACTTGTAATAAAATATTTAATGACAAATTACTAAAAAAGCTTCTATATCTATTGAATTAGAAAATGAGAAATTGCTTTTAATTTTCCAGCATTTTAAGGCTTACCTAGGCCATTCCACCCTAAATCGATATCTACCAATTATTTATACCGAGTCTATTTTCAGTACGTAAACAAACACGAAACCACAACCTTAAAACAACCAGTAAATAAACCGGTTAAATAAAATCCGGTTTCGAATACCCGGTTATTTACTAGAGGTCCGTGGTTTACCGACTATCCGGGTAAGTTCCGGTGAAATGTATTTTTTAAACGTATAAAGGGTCAAAGGGCCTGATGGGTGTTAATTAGCCCTTTGTACCTTCGTTAGTATGTAAAGTTTGGTATGAATATCCCTTTTTTGCTGTTTTGTAGGTACATTTTGTAGGTAGTAATTTGATGTAGTAGCTAGTGGTTCAGTGAGTGGATTTGAATACTGAAGGTTTCAGGTTCGAATTCCGGGTAATCAAAATATTATATTGTGAGTTAACCTATTACAAACACTTATTACTACAAAATTTAACAGTTCGTAAGGAAAATTGAATTTTTTGAAACGAACCGGAAGATGCTGCGGTGGCAGGCCTCCCACCAGTGGACTGACGATATCGTCAAAGTTGG
The DNA here is from genome assembly GCA_905146925.1 of Autographa gamma. Taxonomy (NCBI): domain Eukaryota; kingdom Metazoa; phylum Arthropoda; class Insecta; order Lepidoptera; family Noctuidae; genus Autographa; species Autographa gamma. Next base: position 3,661,617 of record LR989875.1, read on the forward strand.
GGGCACCCGGTGTATGCAATTGGCGAGTTCTTGTTCATTGTGGCATTCTAGGGGGGAGGCCTTTGTTCAGCAGTGGACGTCTTCCGGCTGATGATGAAGGAAAATTGAAGAAAATATGGTCATACTACGTTACGTAGATTTTTTTTTACCAATACAACATAGAAAAACACGAAAAATAACATTGAAAAGCACGTGAATTTTAACTATTATATAAATAAAATAGTCTATTCGATTCACATTAAAACAAAAACTTTTTATCATTCATTTTGACAAAAAAGAATCTCTACAAAATAATATTAAAAACACATTGTAAATCCGAATTCGAAGATTTAATTCCAATTCGTATTTATTTATCTGCCGGTAGTCCACTTGGATAGGTAAATACATTTCGGTACCGATGAACGCTCTCACAGATTAAAAATCAATAAGTACGAACTACGAATGTTTTGATAAAAATTAATGGATTGTATTGTGTTTTTGTAGTGTGCATGATTTTTGGTGTATAAAGATTATTTTATATATCTTATGGGAATATTATATTTTTTTGTATAAATGTGCAGGTAAATACTAAGTTATTGTTTCTACTCCTTTTTTAACCGACTTCAAAAAGGAGTAGGTAATTCGACTGCTCTTTTTTATTTTTTAATGTTTTTTACCTCTGAACTTTCGACTGGGAGAGCTGATTTTGATGATTCATAGTTTATTGGAAATATTTTGAAAGGTGGTGCGTCCCGTTTGGTCCCATTATAATTTGGTTCAGTTACGATAGTGGGATCCATAAGAAATGTTTTGTAGTCGGCTTTTTTTTCGTGATTAAACTAATCCGCTATTTTCGTCTTCTACTATTAATCGTAATCTACAAGTCTTGAATGTGGTCCACCTGCCAATTTCCATTAATAAGAGACGAGTTACTCGCTTGTGATTGGTGGAAATTGACAGATAGATAAGTTCGTTGTGGTTTCCAAGACAGTCAGTTGTTTTCTAGAGACACCGAGTCTTTCGTGTCTCGTGGGTTATTGGTATTATTGTAGACGGCTTATAAGACTTGCAATTTTTATTCAGGCTCATCCTAGCCATAATTGAAAAAAAGGAACAGTTTATTTTTAACTTTTAAAACATTACATAAACATTCTTTGATTAGTATTTTAACAAATGTTTAAAAAAATGTATTATGTATATAATTAATGCATACCTCTATTTTCCATTGTTAAGAATAAAAGCACGAAGATATCTTACATTTCTCAATACCTCGAACTTCTTTTAATAATAATAATAATTGTAACCTCCGCATAATAATAATAATTGTCCTATACTATTTTATACTACACCTAATATTAGTTGCTGGGAACAATGAAGAAATATCTGAAGGTTCGAGCAGTCTCTTCAAACTGTTATTATGTTTGAAAACTTCTTATTGTGCCTATACGGGGATATTGTAGGAAAAGTATTCTTAGGAAATAGTATTCTGAGATGGATATTGAATACGACTTAAAAGATATCAACTGAAAGTAGAATAGCATTTTTTCCAACTTACGAGGAGAGACTCAATTCGTTTTAAGTTGTTTTTTTCTGTATCTATGCTACTATATCAAGTGTGCATGGACCTTCAAAATTATAAAGTGTATGCCTCAGATGTGGTCTCATACTAATTTCACCAAAATTGACTAAGGTTTTTTTTAAAGAAGTTTTTTTTACATTTATGAGTACATGGTACATGGAATGTGTAAAAGTTTATATGATAAAGAATTAACTTAGTACGATCTCAAGCTTTTCAAAATCTATCCTGACCAATTATTTAATTAGTACAAGTAGCAGCGCAAAAATAAAAATTTTATAATTAAAGTTTAATTTACATTATTGCAAACTGCATGTTTAATTCTACTTTTTTGTTCGTTTCTACATTAACTTCGCCAGTCAGGTAAAGAGAAGAGTAAAATAAAGAAATTAAGTACCATTTAAAGCTGTATTGTCTATATTTATGTTTACAAGCGAAAAAACTCTATAAAAAGTTTTAAACTACATTGTAAACTGTCTGTAAATGTGTCTGTGTTTATAATGACTTGTATAGACGAGAATACTTCAATAAAGCATAGTCACGCTCCGCGGGTTCGTCTGGGGAAATCATGATGGATGTTAGGTCTGCATGCGAGGAAACACCTTCTATACTAAGTAGGCACTAAAGGTTGATAACACAAACACATTTTCAATCCTGAATAGGTACAATAAAATGCTATAAAGAAGTTTTTACGTATTATCAAAGCGCTAACCATTCGATAACTGATAATATTATAATCTGTTTTAGTTCGTAAATAAGTAATTATATATTTAAAATAATTAGCTTTAAAATATGTATAAGTGTGATTAGATTATTATTTTAGTAGGGTATTATTAGGGCGGGATTCAGGACATCAGTAAAACTATTTCATTATCAGCATTATATCAAAGAAGTAAGGTTGATTTTCGTTATCAGTTGAAGTAACATATGAGACCTAAACTATATTTAGTTTTTGAAGTCAACCAGAGACGGGTTTATCGACGGTTTGTATTGTTTTGTTTCTTCTTTTGTTTAGCCGTGAAAGCAGAGATATCAATATACAGACGGAGTTACTTTCGCATTACATTCACCCTAAATAATTTGACGTACTGTTTACTGGACACTCTATGCATAGTAATGTTGGATATCGATTTACAAAACAGTCGAACTGAGAAACGAGGATTAGCGCGTACATGCATAAATACCTTTAGGGCTTGACATTTCGACCAGGTTACACCGGCCGTGGTCGCAAGCAGACTGATATTACTAGAGACTATAATATTACTATAAACATGCAGCGCGATAGTTTAAAAGTTTCTATGAACTGAGAAACCTCGTCCTTTTGAAGTCGCTTAAAAACATTCCCCTACATATTTCCCTGCATTTTCTCTTACCCACAACACGCTGTATTCCAGTGTGCGTTTCACATGCGTATCGATTGCTTCACTTCGTAATTTTCTATTTAAAGTGAAGCCGGTCTAGACATGGCGCAGACAGTTATTACGGAGAGTTCAGAGCGTTAACGTAACGAGGAATAATGGTCTGGTCTAGGTGTTGTTTTTAATGTGAGATTTGGCTTTGTTGATCTTAGTTTTATATGATTTGGGTGTATTTTGAGTTTGTTTATATAGTCAGTCAATTAAATTGGTTGTGATATTACTTTTTATGTGAAATCTTGGTGTAAATATTTAGGTTCATTAAGCCTATCATGAATACTACCTTTCGCAAATAAATATTTTTATGAAAAAAATATATGGATCATGCATTCACCTTACAGATCAACAAAATTGTATATCCCTATTCTTGTTCTATGTCATGTTCATTGTGGCTTCTACTGTCTACTGCAAGATACTTTGTAGAGGACATATTTAGGGAATACTGTGGATGATATGAGTAAATAACTTATACAAAATGGCAGAAGTGAAGAGGAGTGGCAAGAGATAGAGTAGAATAACATTAATAAAGGGAGGCCTAAGCCCAGCAGTTGTTTATACAGGTACAAAGGTGATGATAATAACAAGAGCTTTGTGACAAAAAGTCAAACTGTCTACCACTAAGTAAACACAAGGTCAAAAACAAAAGTATTAACTTGGAGCTAGTAATCTTGTGATCTTATTTCTCCAAACTTTGTGGGTATTAACTTTCAAAGTGACTTTGAAAAACCTTTATCGAACCTTCGCGTACCTTGTTTAATTTTCTTGCTGGGTTTGTTTTTCAGTAGGATTATCTATGAAGTAAATAAACAACTGTATTATTTGTTCAGGTATTATTGTACTTACTATTATGCTGTTTTTGACTGTCTAGTGAATGAGACGTTGGTGTAAGTGATACTTTAGCGATTGTTATTACAAAAAGGTTTTTGTTCAGCTGTATAGAAATACGGTCTTAGGTGTTATAGGTATTATTTAGAAGGGAAGGTTTGCAGATGAAATTTACGTATTTACAAACTGAGTTCTGGCTATTTTTTTTGCTGGTTAATTCCAATGATTGTGATGAAATCAGCGACAAAAAAGAAGAAAAACAAATGTTACTTTGATAAATGAATCACATAACTAATTAGGAGGAAAACAAAGGGCTTGTTAAATTATAAGTAGTTCACAAATTAATACATATAAAAAAGAAAGCTTTACGGATTCTAACCCGTCTATCGCGAGAGTTTTTCCTAACATTCAAAACATGCATAAACCTTCCTACCAACCCACTTGTTTATCCATACATTCATAATAACATATACCCATATCCTTTTCCTTACTACCAACATAACAAAACCCATCGATTCGCCATAACTTACTGACCTTCAAAGAGTTGGTTACCAACCGATCAGTCACCACTGTCGTTGTTTGTAAACATTTGGCAATCGCTTTTATAGCTGTTGACTGTTACGAATGGAAATCTATTGATTTGTGGTTGTATACAGATTATGGTGAAAGTATGGGGTTGTCACTGAATGACAGGCTTTTGCCCAACTGTGGGATAACTTCAAGCCATGATTTTTGTTACTGTTAAAACTTGAGCTGGCAAAGTCAAAGCCAAAGTGTTTATTTGCATACTAAGTTTTAAAAAGATGTTACAAAACAGTTGGTGCAAGACTTAGTGTCTCGTTGACTGATGAATCGTTGTAATAACTATTATTTCTATTTATTTCTATTTTGGACATGCAAGAAATGTTTGTTATTGCAACACTTCTAAGCCAGGATTTACAATGATGAACAATAATACCAGTGAGATAATTAAACTCGCAACTAAATTAATCATAAGACGTAAGGTGGAGTAGGAAAAACCAAATTCGACATATTATTTATAAATATTACAAAGTTGAGACTATTAAAAGTAAAGGTCTTGCTTTTACTACAAACAACCTTTATTTATATAAAACTCCAAAGGCGTACAAAATAACATGAAATCTCAATACGACCATAAAGAAAAAACCATCTCCATACAAAATGAGATTCTTTGCAGTAAAATGAATTTTTAAATTACAAACAAGATTTAAATTGGTAAGCTCCTTAAAATGTATCAGTAATTGTTTCATGTTTTTTCTTGAAGATAAATTAAAAACATGGTTCTTGTAAAATTATTTATACATGTCTATTCTTTGATACATTTTCAATTTATTGGGTTTATAATTATATTTAAAGTAAGTGACATCAAAAAGAATGAAAAAATGTATTAATTCGTTCAAGGTCATAACCTATATTCGGTTTAAGAAAAATTCTGTTAAAACAGGTGTTTTTATGTAGTTTTCCTTGAAGTTTAGTCAAGGATATATTCTAGGTAGATAGTGTAATAAATTGACTTTTATTTTTAAGTTATTTAGATTCGCGTCTAGAGGAATAGTGTATAAGATAAAATTGGTTCACTTGTGAGTAGAGATTTCAGACTTTTTTTAAGAGAAAGCATGCATCGTAACATGTTATATTATGTAACATTGTATACTCCATTTTATGTCCTGTTTTCCTTAAGAAGATTTTGACACTGTGTTATAAGATAAAATTAATATTTTGTAAAGAAGGATAAAGAAAGGTAAGTCCCACTACTGGTTAGAATAGCGTAGGGTGTTTTACCCAGCAGTGCTGCAGTGGGACATAATTATAAGCTAGAGAAAACAAAGGTTGTCATTAAAATAACATTTCAAAGAAACATCGTATTAATACTTTTATGTAAGTAGGTATTATACTTAAACTATGAGAAATATACATTCATATACATTCTGCCAGTGTAACACTTTTTACTTAAGAAAATTTACCAAGTTTTAAATAACAAACGAGCTGTTTATGAATTCATGCATCGTTTTAAGTTAATTATAGTGCAAGAAACTGGCACAGTCTGGAATGTTTTTCACAGAATATAAAACGTTACATTCTAGAAAATTCATTTTCTGAAAATTAGCACGAACTGTCATGGATAATTAGATAATATTAATATATTTTTTAATACATTTCTCGTTTAAATAATATATTTTGAATGTATGTTTTGCATACTCTGTAGAAGTAGCCAACTCATAATACTAAAAAAAAACTAATATTTTTTAAAGATTTATATCGATGGCATAATAAGATTTTGGTGTTAGTACCTTCTTAGCTACGTTTATAATCCAGCCTATAAACGTCCCACTGCTGGGCACAGACTCTTCCCATATAGAAAAGGCGTGAGCATTGATTACCACGCTTGCTCTCTGCGGGTTGGCGATTTCAGATCCCAAATTTTGGAATCCATGTTTCCTCATGATGTTTTCCTTCACCGTTTGTCAGAAGTGTGTTAGAATAATTAAGAAAGTACATATAACTTTGAAAAGTTGCATTGGTACTTGGCCGGGTTCGAACCTGCAACCTCGTGCGTACAAATCCGTTCATTGAACCGCTAGGCCACCACAACTTAGCTACGTTTAGAATCTGTTAATTTTATACTTAAACATATAAACCTGATCTTATAACTAAATGTAGCTTAATTTTTTTTTAAATTTGTAAATAAGATAGCTGAAACATTTTCATATATAGAAAAGACTACAAAAGAGAAAAATATACATTAAATGAATTTACAAGCATAACAATCCGAAAAAACCCAAACTCAAAGCAAAAAGTCTATTATTTGTTAATCAAACGTAAATTCAGGCTCGTTTACTGAAAAAAGGCCTTTGTAAGTCCCCAATATGTTTCACAAATTCTTTCCTAAACCTCTTTACGAGTGTGAAACTTTCAGCGAGTCACACAATAGAAAAGAATAGAGGCTTTCTGGTCAAAGCCTTCCTTCAATAAAATAAATAACAGAACGAGGGTAGGAGAACAAAATGTGTGACGTTTTCGGTCAATTCATACAGAACAATCAAAAATAACAAAGCGTGGAAGAAATATGAGCGTTATGCGGTTGAGATAAGGATGACTTTGCTATATTAACTTTAAGGGACTTATTTTTTATTATTATTGTCCTTAAATTAAAAGAGGCTTGTTTAGCTTATAAGTATACAAGAAATATTAAATATTCGCGAATTAAGTTAGTTTAAAACTAGACCCTTCTATTTAATATAATGTTTTTTTTAGTAAAGTGACTGCACGCCAACTTTTTGACAAAATTGTTGGATAAAATCAATGTTTTGTCATATAAACATATATATATACTAGAAACTTACAATAGACACATACTTCATAGTCAATTTATTACGTCTTTATTGAAATAAATGACACATAACTTATGATACAATATTTATTGTTGTCAGTTTTCTAAGGTCCTTCGTACACAAGGCTACGCAAGTCTCCGTTACCCAACGAATTTTCTCCAAACGACTATCGCCATACAAACTTATAGAGGTTCGTATGTACATAACTGCCTGACTGCCTCATTGGCTTAGTGGTTCTAAGCGCGACTGCTACGCTAGAGGTCTTGGGTTCGATTCCCAAGTCGACCAAGGTGTTATTCGGTTTTTTTATGAAATTCTCAGTAGCCGGTCGGAGTTTGAATTTATGCCCGGTTAGTGGCAATAGGCTCGCCCCCTATTACATGGGACCTAAACATACCGGCGAACTGTGGGTGTAAGTTGGTACACCTCTGCCTAACCTTTCAGGGTTATGTATGTACCTAGGCGCGCGTCGTTAGAAACTAAAGTCACCTGTATTTGGAAACTTGCGTTGCCTCGTGTACGAGAAAAATAAAGGCCTCACGTTTGGTATTCTATATATTATCAATGTTGATTGATAATGGTATAAAGTTATGAATGAACGTAAATAATATTTTGATGTATACCTGGAAGGCAAAGTGATATGGTTTATTATTTCATGTTTGATTTTCACCCTCGCCGGCGAGGCCTGCCGCCTATTATAAATAACTTAAATTTTATTCCCCTGTCCCTAGACTAAGCTGGCCCAAGCCGGCAGGGGGTGGTCTTAGTCCAAATTGCTGACGTAGTTTGATTTTCCTATTGTTGTGGCTGGAGGCTTCAAGGTTCTCGACAAAAGTCTGCGCTCAGGCTAACTGCAAAGATAACATTTTTCTTCATTTTTATTCATTAAAAATAATAGGAACGTCCACACTATATATCTTTCACTAAACATAAACAAGTCACCAATCGTACGCGCCGAGCTAGTTTCTCGTTCTACCCGCGCCCCGAACAAATGATGGCAAGTCGATGATCACTTTTGAAGGAGCACAGATTTATAACAAAATACCCTCAACCATTAAAAGTGTTCACTCATTTAGTGTTCAAAAATAAACTTGCTCAGTATTAAGTGTTAAAATATTGTTTGATAATTGTGAATGTGTATTGTTTTGTTAGTATGACGACGAACTGAATTGTTTTTGTGTAACTATGTTCTCATGTAAGTGGCCATGTTGTATTTTTTAGAATAATTTTCTTTAAACCTAAACCTAAACCTAACAAACAATTATTTGTAAATTATATTTTTATACTTCAAAAGCTTATATTTCTACAGTATTTATGATCAGTAGTTGGACTGTAACTGAAATAATAATAATATAATAATAATAATAATATTCCGGGACATCTCACACACGGTTATCTGATCCCAAGCTAAGCAGGGCTTGTGTTATGGTAACCAGACAACTGATAAACATACTTATATATTTCTAAATACATACATATTATAGATAAATTACACCCAGACGAAGAACAAATGATCGTGCTCATCACACAAACATTTGTCCTGGGTGGGAATCGAACCCACGACCTCTGGTATAGCAGTCAGGGTCACTAACCACTAGACCAACAGAGTACAATTCCATTCTTAAAAAGCTAAAATTACTTCAGAATTTCTACAAATTAAACCTTAAGTTAAATCTTTGGATTTTTCTATAAATAAACCTGAAGTATACCATTAGCTAACTAATTAAGAGATCCTTTGTCCGTACAACAATCTCTTACACAGTACCGCTACCGTTGTGTAAGCGAGACGGCGCTCTACACTGCATAGCGGTGTCTCACTCACACAAGAACAGTCCTGTTTTAAGAGTTCTTAGTGAGAGGTCTTGTGAGTCTTGCCGAAGATTAACAGTTTAGTTAGTTCTGCAGTTAGCAGTGTAAATACAAAGTGAAATTGCATTCAAGAATGTTCAACATTTTGCTAACGTATTAAATTTTATTTCCAGTTTTCCAAAAGCTAAAGAATCGAAACTTTTAGATTTAATTGTTGATTTGTTGTCGTTTTATTTTAAATCATTAGGCAAGTTACTAACACAAGTTCGTCAGTACTCTGAATAAATATTCTTTTACATACATACATAAATAAAACATACATATACACATCACACACACACACACATAAAACATTTCAAATACTTGAACCTATATCCAAACATAAAAAAACACGGACAATAATTATTTAATTATTTCAATTGGGTTATTTATTTAATATAACTGTAATAAGACTAGTTTACCTATACAGAATGTAATCAATCTGTTTTGCTATGTTACCTGCAGATGTAAATTGGAGGAAACTGTTGTCTCTAGGGTTGAGGAAGACTATCCGCTCGTGATACAGTTTTATACTAGTACGAGGGGATAGGGTGAATCAGACTAAAGACAGCCAAACCAATTATGTATAATTATCACATTCTCCTACTGTTGAACTGCCTAAATTTTACTATTTCTGTTTGCATTAATTAGTATAAGGTTACTATGTATGGTTGTCTTGTTTGTAGTTGTATTTATGCAATAAAGAAATTATTATTAGAATTATTTTAATATTTTGTTATGAAAACTACTGATTTATATGTACTATACTACAAAAATCAAAATTCATAGTCAAGTGAGTGGGACTATTACTGTTTAATTACAAAGTATATGATTATAGTTTCTTGAAAATTTACTGTATGGCGTAAGAAGTCAGCTTCTCTGCACAGCAGAATACGTGGAAGCAGCCACAGTATCCTGAATATGATAACATCAAAATGGGACTATCCGCTTATGAATGTTTTTACCCAGAGAACAAAGTCACTTAGTGATACAATACTAATATTTAATTTGATGATGTATTTGTGATGTGTACCGTTGTAAAATTGTATTTTAAATATGTTCAATCCTGGTTATTTGAAGAAAGAATTTTTATTATTATTATTATTTATTTACGCACTCAGAAAAGCATCTTGTAATAGGCCAAACTGTGGACCGCGATAGGCTATTATTCTGATAGTTCTGAAACTCTAACTCATGTATTATCTAAACTATAATATAGATCTAGTTTTTTCCATCTTCCTCTGCCGAGCCTTTTCCCAAGCTATGTTGGGGTTGGCTTCTAATCTCACCCTATCAACTGAATACCGTATTTGTGTTTTCTCCATAAATTCACAATATCTGTACCACCTCTAAGTTATTTGATCCAAGTTAAAGTAACTAAGTTGCGTGTCTATGTCGGCACAATCGTTATAAGTTTCCCAACCAAACTGTTAAACGAAATATAGCTTAATAGTTTACCGCTATTTACTAACAAATAATAAGTTTAAGGAATTCGATATTTTGGTAAAGATTCCTTAAATATAAATAACTATACAGCAATTAAAACAAAGGGAATAAGATCACTCTGTATATATGAGAAGAGGGCTTTGACCTGCAATGACAGTTACCGTTATTATTATATTTTATTTTAGTAAAAGCTATAATACCTCTAAAATACTAACTGATGCCAGTGGGTTTTCTTGCGCACCATCCATTTGCAATTTTTGAAGCAACATACCCACCAAATTTGTTTCTTAGGTTTACGCGAATGTTAGACATTGAAATAAAACTACTTTTTACCGATTTTTTCGCGGTTTATATTTAGATTTTAGGTCCCGACGTTTCGACATCTTAATATAAACCGCGAAAAAATCCGTAAAAAGTAGTTTTATTTCAAGGAATGTTATAAGTTGTTGTTTGTATGTTTGTGGCCTTGTATAACCGATAATAATATGCTTTTAGGAATAAACACGGAAAATTAATCAGCATAAATAAAAGGGCCATTTATAGGCACTTATATAACAGTCATTAGTAAGCAAATGGGACGTGTATTAATGGGAATCGTTGTAGGGAACAAAGGATTGTCCAAATGTAAGCTTAGGTTTATTTATATGTATACTTTACTGATGTTACCCATAAGCTTTTATACCGCCATGAATTTTTATTTCACTATTTGTTTTGGCTCAGGTAAGCAGGACTTTGTTAACGCTAAATAAACTTTGGATTTGACATATGTAAACATTTTTGGTACAATATATTATGTAGAGAATAAGACTACTCGAAAAAGGATAAAACATTTAAAAAAAAACCGTGAAATTAACATATTTCATCATCTATTTTTGGCCATCTTCCAGTCTCTAGGGTTTTATGTTAAAATTCAAAAATGTTTATTATAAAACACAGTGTTAAACAATATTACAGCATAACATTTACGGCAAATCTGCACTACCAAAAACTGGATAATTCAATCAAAACATTTGATGTATTTAATTGAACACCTATCGATCGTATTACATTCCTACATAACAAAATTTAATTACCACAAATTAGTGTTAAAAGCTGGTGAAGTGTATAATGTGCGGTTTGGTTGTGGTTACCGAACTAATTGTTGTTTTAGTCTAACATTACTGACTTTTTCTGCACGAAGGTTTTATTATGTTATTGACATGATTAACCTGTATATACTAATGTAGGCTTCAAGAGTTAGGATATGTGTAAAAAGTGTTTTCTTTATTCATTTCTCATTGCTCTCGTATTTCTTCCACAAACTCACAGAACGATGTCTGATCTTCAAATATCAATTTGTTAAATTCACATTTAGATAATAGAAAGATAAAATTATTTTCTTCAAATTTAACTTACCATACATAATATATTAAATTGTTTAGGTAATATTACTTAATAGAAACGTTTGTGCCCTGCCTTATAATATATCTGTTTCCGACAGTATCCCTAATTATATTTAATTTCATACCTATATTTATTCAGGTATAAGTTGAGCCCCTTAGAATTAGCTAAAAACATTATAGAACGCAATTAAGTTTAAAGTATTGAGTATAACAGCATAAAATGCTTTATCCTAGGCACGGTTGGAATAGATAGACTTGAAATTAACATGCCAGGGGAAACGTTGATGCCTTCATGAAAGGAACTAGACATTGTCTGCTCGTCTGGTTTGCACTGTCATCACTTCATGTGTCAGAAAACTGAATGCGTGGTAGGATTAAATGCAGGTTGTGAGGGAAAACCTTTGACAGGATTTAATGATACATGTTAGCAGTTTCAGTTAGAACGAGTTCGTGTACGTTGATATCTGATTAGCTTGAGCAGTTCTGTCACGGCCTAAATAGTATTATTCTATTGACTCCAACATCGGTTTCCTCTAGCCGTATTACTTATTGAAGGTGTTAATCTCAACTTAAGTCATAGGAATAAGAGTATAAATTATTATGGATGATTAAAAAAAATATCAATAAATAATTTACCGACCACTGGGAGAGGGTCTGTTCACAATGGGAGCAAACAGATGGACGGCGTCGCCGAGGCCGGCCCAGGAAGAGGTGGCGGGATGACTTCGTCGCATACCGCGCGGGCTGGTTCGAGGCGGCGCGGCGGCGCGGGATAAGATTAAATGGAAGGACTTGGGGGAGGCCTTTTTCCAGCAGTGGGGAAGTAAAGGCTAGGGGAAAAAAATAAAAAAAATCTTGGCGCTTTAAATCCGTTTCCCGGTTTACAATTAAACTGAAATTTAGTACTTACACTTAGTTCGGATAACAACACGGTTAGCTAAGATAAATGTTATTAAAACAAATAATTTTTCACATACCATTTCAAAAACTGACTTATTTTTTTACAACATCTATTTTAACATACAGTAAAACACCTACGCCACAAATTACGAATCCCCCGAAACAATGTTCCACTGACATGTGTAAGTTGTATAGCCCGGACATGTTACGCTGTCATGTGCCGACACCTTCATGATGGGCGCTTTGTCTCGCGCGAGAGCAGCGGGGAGAGGAAATTAATGTGGAAAGAAGAAGTAAATGTTCAATAGACTGTTGTTAAGACGAGCTAGTTTACTATAACCTATATTTTATTCTGTACTGTAGTTGGAAGTTCAGTGCACAATAAGGCAGTCTTGTACCATTGTTTTGTTTGAAATAACATGAAAGAATTTATGCTGCAAGTCGGATATATTATCTCTTTTTTTTTCTTTTGACTTTGCTTGACTCGACATTTCCTATCGCTTCGTGTATTTTTCTTAAAAAACTCATTTTTCTTATAATACATATTACTCGAAAACGGCTACTACAACATTTGTGTAGGAGTAGTATTATTATTTAGATTGGCGAGATTACCTAAAACCCTGTACATCATTTTTGTTGTTAAAAACATTTTCCTCAGTGGCCACCTTTTTTTCTGTCAAATCTCGCCAGCAGGCAACATCTTATTTAAATACAACACTTTGATCAATTGAAGTCGTCAGATCATTTGAATACATAATAACACAAAGACAGGCTTTTATCCCCAAAAAACACGAAAATAATAAACCGATTTAAATTGCAAACTCATTGAATACCCCTCGAGTAAAAATAAGAAGGGATTCTGTTACCCGGGGCATCGTAATTTTATAAAAATGTTTTTTGATGGCATTTTTTCTGTCAATTTATGTTATATCATGACAATCTTATTCATATTTAGATTATAGTATACCATAAAAGCCTGAACCTAGAACAATAAACTGTGTTCTGAAAAACAAAATATGATAAATAAACATTTTGTAACGTAAGTAAATAACTGATAACTTAAGACTTTAGATAAAGCTAATAATGATCTAGATCGCGTAAGAGACACCATCTTTGTTCGTGAGTAGTTAATACCAATGCGTTTTTTTAATGTGATTAGTTTTTTCCTTCGCCCTCTTATTTTATCACATAAACCACATGATATAAAGATTCATGCATCACTTTTATGGGTCACGTTTTTAATATGATCTTTATGCATTCGAAAAGTGTGAAATGAATATTTTTATGGCGTAAAATGAGGAAATATAGCCTGTAGAGATATGGAATCGTGTCTTATTTAATGTAAACACATTCCTCTTTCAGACGCAGTCGGGTAATTGTATATTCAACTACTTATATGTATTATCAGCTTTTCTTAAAAAGTTATGTTTCTGTCTCCCTTCTACAGGATATCATAATTTATTGATTTTCTTTGTCTACAGATAAATATATTAACTGGAGTACTACTCTATAATGGCGACTCATTTCAGTATATAACTTCATTATGAGCCAAGTTTTAATTGAATCCGATAAACGGTTTACGCGTAATTGAATCACAAATATGTTAATATGTTCTCATTTGTATAAATCTATTATAATTGTACGACGAAGGCAAAGTTATTAACTGTCTAAGTGAGTATGATTTTTATTTATTACGTAACATTATTTTATACAACTTGGCTAGTTTTTGCACTTCTAAGTAAAGAAATTAGATACTTTGTTTATTTTCTTGCTCTCAAAAATAATTATATATTAAATAAAATTCCTTTTAGCTTTTCGCTAAAAGGAATTTATATCATTGCAACACATTATTTTATACAATTTAGCTAGTTTTTGTACTTCTAAGGTAGATGTTTTGTTTATATACTTGGTCTAAAAAAAGAATTATATATTAAATAAAATTCCTTTTAGCGAAAATAAATAAATTTTTCAGCCTTTCCTTAACACAGGGTTGGTAACAAAATACAAAGTACATGCACTGCTTTTAGCGTTTAAGTGCAAATATTTACGACATCGTAAACATAGGCGTAACACAATAACACGGCACATTCCACCAATGACCATTAGTGAGGTCGTAAGCCTTTAGTGCACCCTATAAACTATACTAACTAATCGGATTTACTTAAGTAGCTGGTATATTATTTCATTTGTTTTCAAACTCATAGTAGATCATGTAAATCTAAAGACCAAAAATAAATCTAACTGAACTGTCATGAAATTATTTTTCTAAATCACTTTTCTTAATTGAGAAGTTGAGTTGTTTTTTAGGATTATATCAGTACTCATATTTCATGCAAATAAATAATCTAATTCTTTATTGGGTGGATATAAAAACATACATTATTATTTATTATTTTGAACCATTATCGTCCTACTTTAGGGCTAAGGCCTTTTTTCTTCCAATTCTCCCAGTGTTGAGCTATTGTTGCCAAAATGCTGAAAAGGAGTCAAGTTCGACCCGCCATCTTCTTCTGGGCTGACCACGAGGTCTTTTGATGTTTTGTGAAGTCCACATAGTCGTGGCTTTGGCCCAACAGTTGTCGGACATACAGCAGAAATGTCCGGGCCAGTTCCATTTTAAAAACAAATATATAATATTTTATATTATAGGTGTATACTTAAATTAACATAATTATACTATTGTTCGAAGGATTAAGTGTTAATGTCCAATACAAAATTCAGAACAAAGCGTCATTCTAAATTCAAATCGTTTATTTAACAGTTTTCTCAAGTACCAAACCGTTAGTTATCCAATGAGGACCTTGAACTACCCTCAAAAAGGGATGAAATCCTAAGAGGGTTGTGAGGGGTTGAAAATCTGTTATGGAGTACTATGGCCCTTACAAATAGAGGCAGATAATGTTTGATATTTAACCCTTTACGATGACTTTAGGGGGTGTAAATTGGAGCGGTAAGATGTGTACAGGTTATAGTGTTAGCGATAAGCGGCGGCGTTATTATGTATCTTGCAAAAGTGACAGCAAATTATGTGCAATTATTGCTGCTCAATTGTTAATTTGCATGAATGTATGCTAATATGCATATTATAAGTAATGTCACAGCAATAATGATAGAAATTTTGTTGTCGCTTTGCTTTGGAAAGATACGTTATGAAGTCAGGAGTTCGCTTTTATCAGTAGATTATTTTTTACGACGTCGTTGTCAAGACGGATGGTAGTTTTTTGTGCATCCGTCAAACTTTTCTGTGATAAAAAGTAGGCGGAAAGAAAAAGTAACTTCTAATTTAATAGTGAAGCTTGTTTTTATTTAATAGTATTATTATAATATTGTTGATAGCAATCTGACTGCATACTCGTGAAAATTACACGATTATTTAAACTAATGTTGTTAATGTGAAATTAAGTATGTTTGTCTGTCAAAACGATTTTCTAAGATTTTTTCATAGATTATATTCTTGGAATCCAACAAAGGACATACGAGTATGTTACATTTTGGAGTGATAACTAAAATCCACGCGTGAATCCGCGGCCAAAAGCTAGTAATCCATGTATTTATCACGCCCCGCTATCCGCTCACAGTGCTACCTATCTCTACCAAAACTTAGAACAGTTGTATAAGCGGCCGCTTAGTGTTACGTCTCCGTTGGGAAATGAAATATCTTCCCGTATTACTCTCGGCCCAAATCTCGCAGTAATTAGTAGAACTCGTGCTTAAGAGGTTACGTTACAGGTTTAAACTTTCAACTTTGACTTGTGTTTGTCACGAAGTTAAACTGTCGGTCTGTCGGTTTTACTAAATGTCCATTTTCACTATTGTAGACATCTAGCTTTTGGACGCGGCTAACCCAATGTCTTACCATGCAAATAAAACTTGAATTAAAAAAGGTTTCTAGTTTACAGACAGAGAGACAGAGCTACTTTCACATTTATAATATTATTATGTATAATCTCTTTTAGTTGATTAAGTAAATAGGCTCTTCATTGAGTTGTTTAAACCATTTGTCGATTATTTCTATATAAAAAGGTCAGAAAAATATATATAACAAAGCAATTGGTTCTGTACAACGTCTTTTTTGAAGTAAAATTTTTCTTGACTAGAATTTGTCTACTATGAATTTGAACTATCTTCAAAAGTAAATAAGAGCATGCTATGTCTCTTTAGTCTTCTGAAATCTTCAGAGCAAAACTGTGAAACTATGTACGAAAATAGAAAATACTTATAATCTGTTCTTAATAGCACTTTAGAGTAATAGCAATCGCTTCAACAAAGTTATGTATGCACCGCGAGTCATAAAATTAAATGATTTAAGAAGTAAAACTTTGAAAATCTCTGGGCCAGACAGTTTTAAAACTTTCGCTACACTTGCAAACTTTGAGAATGACTGGAAAATACAAAGGCGCATAAAGTTTGTGTCTATTTATTATTACCTTGCTTTTGCCCGCTGCTTCGCCTGCATTGATGAAGAATAACGCGATAAAAAGTACCTTATGTCCTTTTTAGGGCGTTTTATTACTTTGAAACAGACGGACAGACGTAGAGAAATAACGGTTATTATTGATCACCATCCTTTTTGGTAGAGGTCTTTGCAGTTAACCAGAGCGCAGGCTTTGACTGCTTCACCGGACTTTGATCACCATCCTTGCTCACTGCGGAATGGGTGGGACTCCAACATTAGAGTCCAGGTTTCCTCTAGTACCAATGTAGCTTTTTCAAAGTTATATGTACTTTTTAAATTTATTTATTAATACACAATTAAATCTAATATAAGAACAAACTCTAACTGTACTAAAATTAAAACTTACATAAATAAAAACGAGGCAATGCTGCCAGCCTTCTGGGCACGTTCCCCGCCATTGACAAGGATGGCGATGAGTTCTTTTAAAATTATTTTAAGAATACTTCTACTCTATTGACAAATGTTGGAGGAAAACAACAACTTGATATAAAATACAAGGAAAACAACTTGTATTTTGTATCAAAAAAAGGGGAAAAGTAAATATGGTAAAATATAAAAATGTAAAACTGTCAAAAAAATTATAGGTTAGGCCATCAGTATCTATTACCATACTTGTTAGGGATCGTCATAATTACATAGTTAGTCGCGTTTAATTCGATTCGATTTAGCATAAAACTAATTAATGTCCCATTAAATTGGCTAAGCTAATTTTATTACATTTGCCTGTATATCTGTCATGGACGCGCCCATCACGTAAAGTTTTCAATGACTCATTGCCTATTTTGTGTAATAGGTATATAATTATATTTGGCGTAATTACTAAGTTTTGCATTTATGTGGGTAGGGTAAATAATGTGTTATCGGACTTCAATAGCAATTCGATATTAAGTTAATAACTTCAAAATTTATTAAAGAATTAACATTTTTATTTCGTAACAACTGTTCATCTGTTGACCGTTTTTTTTGTTATTTTTATCCATGGTATTTGGTATCATTTTGTTTTGTTTTGCTCCAAAAGCGTTTTTTCCAAAGTGTGTTAATTTATTTTCCTTGCAGCACTGATATAGAAAAAATGAGTGGTTTAAGTAACAAAAATGTATGCTCTTAACGTTTCGTTAAATGATTGTAACGAAATAATGTCAGCTTAATTAGAGGCTCTTATAGAAGTTATTTTTAACAATTTTTAATTGGTATATTCATTATGTATTATATCTACGTTGCTGGGTCCTTACCGGGTTTTATGTTGAATCTATTTTATATTATAACAAAGTGGCACATATGAATGCAGTAAAAGTTTTGAATCTGAATTTGTTTTGAAATAAATACAGCAGATACATCAAATAATATAATTATTTTCTTTAAAACAACCAAAAACACTACTTGAAAATGACTAAATGAAATCAATTAGACAACAAATAGTCGTAAATAAGGCAAACGATCAATTATATCGAGGTGGGGCTCGCGTGAGTGCCATCCGTTTGTGAAAGGCCGCGGTTGTATAGTTCAAACAAACGAGCCACTCGCACATCATGAGTCTAAGGTTCTATATCCGACTCGTGAAAATGTTGAGTCAATTTGTGGGTCTATATTTAGAGTCCATAGCACATGAAATACTAATCGTTCTATATTTAGAGTTCTGTAAAAGCATATGAAATACTAATTGTGTCAATAATTTACTATTCTATTTTGTATTTTGTTTTGCCATATAGAGTCCATGAATTTTTATTTTAAATAATAAATACCTACTAAATTAATGATGAATGAATGATTTTATATCAAAACAATGTGTACGCTGCTTTTGCAAAATATATGCCAAAGATGTAAAGAAACGCGACTTGTTATTTGTTCGTTATTTTAATTTACACAACACCTGCAACTCTAAATCTTTACCTTAAATCTAAACTTTATTTACACTGAAATAAAACTACTTTTTACGGATTTTTTCGCGGTTTGTATTTAGATTTTAGGTCCCGACGTTTCGACACCTTTGCAGGTATCATGGTCACAGGCACTTACTTTATTTACACTCCCATAAAGTTTATGTTTAAGTGGAAAGAAAATCAATTAGCACAAGAACAAAAATAGGATAATTGTGGGTGGTTTTCTATATTTATTTACATTCCAAGATGTTGTTCTTAGTTGGGATCAATGTGACCCTACTCGGCTTACCTTCTGCCCACGCGTCTGAAGTACACAGGGACCAGACGGATCAAGTATCTGTTTAGTCTTAAAGAGACCTTTATATAGACTAGTATAAACGTAAAACGTATACTTAAATTACATCAGTATCAGTTCATCTATTGTAGATATATTTTCTCCCGTCTAAAGTTAAATATAAGGTAAGAAAGTTTATAATACGGTCTTTTTGCAATAAATGTTGTTAATGATGGATTTCTTGTACACAAGCGATTCGCTCTGGCTTCACAAGGGTAGCACAGCATAGCTTATGTTACTAAGTGATAATGTATGCTACTTTCAAATGCTGAAAAAAATTTTGAAACCGATCCAATAGCTTTTGAGGTTGCGTCCAGATCTGGCGAATATGCACCGAATAAGCATTACACGAACAGCTCGCTAGCAGCGGCGCGGGCAGATCTTATAATAGTACAGAAGTATACATATAAAAAATCCTGTCTTCGAAAAACAGCTTTTTCTAAATTTATAATTAGTATATAATTATTAATCTTAGCCAGTACCATCACCAAACGCATCGATTAAAAACCTTCATCACAGTATCACCCTCACAGATGGGAAACAAAGAGGGACGGAGCTTAATTAGTGTTGTAATTACGTATTCATTGTCTCCCTCTATCCCCCCCCCCCTCCCCTGGTCCCCCGCTTACCCCCCTTTGTCCCCTGTCGTCCGTCGCTGATTTTAATTATAATGCGTGCGTGATAATTTCCTTTCTGCATTGTAGCGGTGAGCTTGCATGAAAATGTTTATTACTATCTGATGCTATGGGTTTTGTTTATTTAGTATGTAGTAATCTTAATGGATTGGTCGGGAATATTGGGGATTTAGGAGTAGAATTATTATACAAACTATTGTTATTTTTAGAAGTCTTTGCTCAAGCTTTATTTTGAGGGATTGGTTTTCAGTCTTACCGGATTTGGTTGTGTACCGTATTTTGCATGTACGAAATTAATTAATTAATTAATTTATTTATTTATTCACCAACATAACATCTTGACAGTTTACACCAAAGCGATGCCATGAGTACAAATTCTTATGAACTACATTATAAACTAGAATATAAAAAACCTAACACTTAATCAATATAGCAAACATTACAAAATCAAAAATTTAACAAAAAATAAAAACAATCTGTTATAAAATTTCTAAGCACTTTTGTGAAGACATTAGAAATGTTTGGATATACTTCATTTTTGGTATGTCAAACTAAACTCGTCACAGTTATACAACGGGCTATTTAATCAGCGTTAATGCTAAAAATATGACACTTGTCTACGAAGGCAGAATCCATTTAGTAGCCCCTGTAATAAATGTAGCCAAGTAATAATTTATGTCCAAATCACTGCAGTTATAGACCCAGACATAAATGCAATTATCGTAAACATAACTGTAATTGTTTGATTATTTTGGGTTCTACTATCATATGACTAAAGCGTATAATTAAAAAATTTCAACACCATTTTCGTCGGTATTATTGGCGACCTTTTGTTTTGATCATTTGGCAGCTTTTGTAATACTTTTTTTTTCTCAAAAGTCGTTTATTTTTAGGTTATTTTTTTACCTTAATGTCATCAGATATCGATACCTTACAACACCTTAAAGGACAGGGTTTTCTTAACACTATGTATATTATGGATATGCGTTCTCAAATATACAACCTTAAGGTTAATATTGAAGTACATCCTTCTTTGTTGGAGAAACTCTGTACATATTTAATTTGGTTGCTATTGTATGTCGTTACCTTTAAGAATAAATAAGTAGAGGCAACTAAACATGTTATTCTTTTATTGTGTAGAAGGAGGATTTTCGGTTGACTACACAAACATATTTTTATGTTTTGCTTGTAAATATTTCTGTGAAACACGAATTACGTATATTTTAGTGTTGCGACTAAGACCGCTTCCCTAAATAATTTTAGTTGCTCTTGGTCGTCGTTTTAGGAAAGTAAAAAAAAAGTTAATGCAAACAAGGGAAATAATTCATTCCAATGCTATTACAGTAGGTTCTTTAAGAATAAGTTCTTACTGCACTTCTAGAAAAACAATACATATAGGTATTACACCCCACTGCAAATATTAATTTCATCTACTTTTATCTATTAAAAAACAACCTTAACTTGAAATTGCTTTATCTAAGTAATTTGATTCGCGAAACACTTTAAGTTTCATTCTCTAAAAGATTAGATTATAACTTTTCCTACCCCGTGAACATTGGCTATAATTAGGGCCTTAATACCGTGGGCCTTAATACCGTTAGTGGCTTTATCAACACGATCGTGATACAACAGGGTATAACAAGTCGCTGGCTCCTTCCGGGCCGCTAGCTGTATCGATCAAACTATGTCTAGTCTAGAACGACGGGTACGCCACTGAGAAGTGGAGACAGAAGTTTCACTGCAGATATTTTTATACACACATACACATAAATGTAAAAAGAAAACCTTTAGATTTCAATACTAAATGTAGCAAAAAGTGGGTTTTGTAAAAAAACATGGTTGCAATAAAAGTGATTGGAGATTATTACTATTAAAATAAGCCTATTATCTCTTTAGGATATAATAAATAAATGCATATTGTAGGTAAACAATATCGCTTGTCGAGAAGAAAATAGACGAAATTACAAAGTAATGTAAAAAAATATAGTTATGTGTAGAAACTAGAACTACATAACAAAACAATTGTACAATGTTAAAGTAATGTTACTGAAATTTTCAGAGAAATTACGACTTTTCCTCGTGTACCAAAAATAATAAATAAACACAACACGACGGTAACGGTAGTTTAATGCCGTACGTAAAACAAAAAAAATCAAGATGTCTGTAGTGGCACTTCTGCATATATTTTTGTTTAAATTGAGTCTGTCTGATGCCTCGTTTTATTACACTTTTTTATAGCCGACCAACTTTAAATGGTTTTTTTAAGTTTATGTTTTATTTTATACATACATTTCAACTGAGTCTGAGAAGTAAAATTTTGACAAGGAAGGATTTTAGGTAGAAGAGTTTCCCTTGGGCTTTTTATAGATATGGGATTAAAATAAAACTTACGACAGTTTTGAGAAAAATATCTTTTTATAATAATAATATAATATCTGTATAACAAGAAAACAAAGTCCCGCACCGCGTCAGTCTGTCTGAACGCGATAAACGACGCATGTTCATTGAGCTTTCATCAATGGATAGAGTGATTCAAAAGCAAGCATCATGTGTGTAATTCGTTTATGTTTTATCTACCTAGGAAAAAGCCCTGGTTTATCGCTACTTGTAATATGATTTGCAAATAAAAATATTTTATTCAGTTACTAGCTGTACCCAGCATGCGTTGCAATGCCATTTTTTATATAAGTGAAGTGTTTAGCTACTACCACTTAGGGGTATGAAAAATAAATAGTAGCCGATTCTCAGGCCTACTGAATATGAATTAAAAATTCATAAAAATCGGTCAAGTCATTTCGGAGGAGTATGGTAAATAACATTGTGACACGAGAATTTTATATATAAGATAAGATATTGGTAGGATTATCTCAAATATAATATCAAAAGCCGTTATTCATTCTGAGAATCCAAAAGCGAAAATATAAAATGTTTGTTTTTGTTCCCATTGCTTACTTTAGAAAAGGCATTACAATTTCCAAAAATATTATACCGATGGAGTTCGTTTGCCTTTCATATTTGCCCTTTGTTCCCGAACTGAGCGCCGGGAGCGTATTTTTATAACGTTGATTTTAGGAATAAAAGGCTGAAAAGGCATCGGTAAATGTAGTAACAGGAGTACGCTGAAAATTTTGTTGAAATATCGATAAAATCTTACCGTGGTGAATTTACTCGATGGAAGCTGAAATCTCTCTTAATGCAAAGAATAATCATAGAACTTTCAATGTGAAAATTGCTAGATACCTAGATAGTCGTAGACTGTAACATATTGAAAAGTACTTTAAATGAAGTATTTATAAACAGAAATAATAACATAAATGGTTTATCTATTTTGGAGTTCAATTCGGCGAATATACATGCCAGGCTTAAAATACTTTTTCTGCTTTATAATTAAGCTTAAATTCAGGCTAAAATCACTTTCCATCTCGGAGATCAAAAATAGTACTGTAAAGTATTTTCAAAAGAAGCTGTTAATCATTCTAGCTCTTGAAATTGTCTAACAAAAACATTTTTAAATAACAAAATTAGTCACCACCAATTTGTCATTCCTGATAGTTTTGTTTTCGTTCAGTGACTCAACATAACTTTATGTTATAAATTACTTCTTTTATTATCTTTCTCGGGAAACCATCTTGTTTTCGGAGATCCGTAGTTATAAATGTATTTTATTGTATTCTTATTTTTAACGAGTTGTTTGTTGGAAGTGACTCAAAGCTTGATCGATGGGGGTTTATATGTAAAAGATAGTTATGTATTTAAACAAAGGCTAGAATAAAAAAAAAATATAGAAATGGGTGGAAAAAATATAAGTACTCAATAACATGTAGTCACTGACGTAGTAGACTGAGTACAAAAAGACAAAATGTGTATTTTTTTTTTATCTTAGACACGTTTTCTTTTGGTTTTCTATATAACAAACACCTAAGTATCTTGATAGCGATAAAAGATCACGGAGTGGTAACTGATGACGTCACGATTCTCCTTAAAATATACAAATACGTGACGTCATTGACATGCGACATTTCAATTTAATATAAAGGGTAGTAAAGCTATTTTATATTACATAAAAAAGAAAAATATCCATCCAATATTTTTAATTAACCTGACATAACAACAGAAAAAAACAACACATTTTAATCAGTTTATAATATTCATCTAAATACATAGCATAGGTACTTATTTCACAGCTAAACTTTAAATATCATATCTATGAAACGTTGACAAACAATGTGCACAATTCTAACTCCTAACAGGCTCACCCCATTCCGATGCAACGCTACATATCACATATTAATAACTTGGATGGCACCTCATCAAACAGTCTGTTAGGATCATGCTGCCTAACTATGTTAAGAGCGATGAATAGGCAATAACGAACTATGGTGGGCTTGGAATAGAGTTAGTTTTGCATTGATATGTGGAGTTGGTATGTTAAAGTAGCGTGTGTGTTAGTGATAGGTTATAGGAGCGTATTTTTTTGGTTGTCTTTTAAATTTCCATGGTAAGATAAGTTATAATCTTAAGTTTTACTGTGTAACAGTCCCCCAATAATCCCAATTACGCCTTTTTCCGAGTGTCCTTATAGCTACAGTTAAACAATGTCCCAAATTACGCTATTACTCGTAAATGGCGTAATAAAATAAATTAAACAAATTTTTACGAATGTAGACACCAAAATATTTTGTTCCAAAGAATTAATAGATTATTATAAACTGAAAACAAAGGTTTACCTACAGTTGAAATACTGTTGAGTACCAACTTTGTATGCATTTTGAAACTGGCGAAATGCTTTGCATACAAAAACAACAAAAAACCCGATTTATAATCCTGCAATTCAAATCACTACGTCATTGAAGCAGTAAAACCGATTACTCTCATAAAAATAAATACAAACCTTCATATATGTCCGTAAATCCCCAGCCTCCCCTACGATGAATAGGATTCATTAGTAACTGCCATCTCTCCCCTTTGTTTAAGCGTCCCTTTCACCCGAATGTCGGATCCAACTGGGAACGCGTTTGATTGTGTGTTAGTCAGGTGCTATGTATCTACTAAACTATGTACTATGTACTTTGGTGTGGGATGACCCTTCACGTATTTACATAGTTAAAAAGGTTCTACTGTTTGTATGTTAATCTTCTATGACGACGAATTTTAATGCAGTTTTTGGCAAGATATAGTGTTTTGGGAGGAAGGTTTAGGTATAGGTGCTATAATGCATGTAAGGTACATTGAACCCGTGCAAAGCCGGGGTTTTTTGCTAGCTACATATATTTTACTCAAGCTTTTTACGGCGGTAGTAGTATATGGAAAGTTATATAAAGTTAATTAATACACGACTATCTAGAAACAAAAATAACATGTATTAATACGCATAGTACTATAAAATCCATAAAAAGTAGTTTTATTCATTTTTGTACATAATGCTGCAGAAATCTTAATACACATACAACATAATATTTCAAAAGAATATTAATAAAATTAATGGACATACAGGTTTTACACGCCATATAATGGTGTGGGACACAATGTTTTAGGGGGATTGCTCGTTTTACAAAATAAGTAATTAAAAGCTGTTTTCATACCTGCAAGTACGACACGATGAAAGGTCGAAATCCCTTAAGGTCTAAATTGACCTCCGTCATCCCTATTCACCCCATTCTACGGTACGCAACATCATTTGTTTCAATAAAATATGTATGATTCCTACAGAATATAATAAATATTTAACGGAAAACATTCTTTGTTTCAGATTTTTGTATTCATGAGAGCTTCGCGAGCCCGCCAACTATGTTATAACGGAAAGTTTGTTCCTAAACCCCAAGTGCAGTGATACTTTTCGATAAGTCCTTTTGACGCTATTTTTCATTAGTGTTTACTAAATAAGTGAAGAAAATGGGATGCAACACTAGTTCCGAAGCCAAAACTGCCAAAGATGAGAAAAATGAGAAAAACAACGCCCAGGAGAACCAAACAAATACTGCTACAGGTATGTCTACTGTAATAGCTTTTGTTGTTTTATTTTCCGTAATATTAAAGACAAAGGAAATCCGTACATGATCATTGTTCATTTGATTATATCTTTTTATGTTAATTTAATAAAGTTGAAAAGAGCGCCATCTTTTGGAATTTTCCGGTACTACAACGTTAGTAGGGAGATTGGAAAAGCGCGATTGTTCGGACTTTGTTTTGGACTCGTCCTGAAAGTATCGTTCATGTTAGATAGGTGGCGTTGTAAAGTAGACTACAATTTTCATTTTCCGTCGGCAGATAGCGCTTGGAAATACTTTTACTAACATAATTTCAATGCTCGTAGTTCCAGTGAATTTTACTCCTGTACGTCTATGATCTACCTGACATAGTAATTTTCATTTAAAAAATTATAGGGATGTTTTATGAATAATTGAATATTGTCAAAAAATGTAGCAAGCAGAAGTGGCAGTGGGCTGGCCATGTCTGTCGCAGAACCGACGAGAGGTGGAGCAGGAAGGTTCTCGAATGGAGACCACACTTAGGCAAACGTAGTGTAGGACGCCCCCCGGCTAGATGGACCGATGACCTGAAGAAGGCAGCTGGCAGTGACTGGATGCAAAGGGCGAGAGATCGTGAGCTATGGCGTTCCTTGGGGGAGGCCTATGTCCAGCAGTGGACTGCAACAGGCTGATATGATGATATGATGATGAATAATTACAAATATTTTTTGTCAATACTATTTGCATCAATATGAAGGCAAGTTGGTTTTTGTTTTTCCCTTTTTTATACTGTAAGTAATTGAATTTGATCAACTAATTATAGCTCAGAAACCGAATAATTTAATTTCAGTTACCAGGTCAGTTAAATTAAAAAGAAGGTCTTCTTTTCAATTAAGCTCAAAAATGTTCACATATTTTCTCTGTAAGTTTCGCAGACAATTTATGTTGACCCAATTTGTAGCTACTTGTCTTGTCTAAGACAACTTACTATCTAAAACAATAAGAAATGAAGACATAAAACGAAAAAGAATAATCATTTACTGTCAAGAGAAACAACATGTGTGTCTGTTCAAGTTATGTGAAAAAAAAAGTGTATTATCCTTGACTAGTTATGTCGTTCATGTTTTCTTGTTTTTATAGTTATATAGGGTGCTTTGAAAATCTGTGTCTTAATGTGTAAGTAAATGACTTATTTAAATTATGTTGTGCACATAGATATGTACAAAATTTTGAAAATTAAAAAATAATTATATTAAAAAAAATATTGGACATCCTTTACGTAATTTTTCTATAATTTTGAGGATTTTCTAAAACTTTTTGCAGAACGTTTTCCGTTCGTACCTTATGGGTAAAAGCAGTATTTTAAAATATGACCACTCATTTCCGAAACACTCTGTATAAAGCGAAGGGTAGAAAAACATTCTCGTCTTATAAAATGGTTTCCATTCATCAAATTGTTGGAAAGAAACTATGTTATACTATAATTATCTAAGTATTGTAAAAATGTCTGGCCTTTTAATTAGTACAACAACTCTAATATTTGTTGTTATAAAATAACTATTTGATCATACGTTGATCAGTGATATAATGAAAGAATTTCAAGTTCAAGTCAATTTTCAAAACAGAAAGCCATATAATTGGTAAAATAATACTCACGTACAAACTGTAAATATTGGTAAATAAAAAACAATTGCACTTTTTATATGTAATTGTTTATTATGTAGTCATAAACATCATTAGTCTATAGCAGTCTACTGCTGGACATAGGCCACTCCAATTGCACGCCTCTTAGTTCTTTGTTGTAAAATATAAAAATACTCGTAGGTATATAATATAAAATGTACAATTTTCTTTAAATAAAAGTTTATATACCTTCAAACTTAATAAATTCATGTATAATTCCAGCCTATAAACGTCCCACTGCTGGGCAAAGCCTCTTCCCATATAGAGAAGGCATGAGCATTGATCACCACGCTTGCTCTCTGCGGATTGGCGATTTCAGATCCCAATTTTGGAATCCAGGTTTCCTCACGATGTTTTCCTTCACCGTTAGTCAGAAGTGTCTTAGAATAATTAAGAAAGTACTTATAACTTAGAAAGGTTGCATTGGTACTTGCCAGGTTTCGAACCTGCGACCTCGTGCATACAAATCCTATGTTATCAAATTCATGTACATATATTTGAAAACATTTTCGCTCCCCGTCTCATTCTTGTCCCGGCCACGTCCCGGGCTCGTCACCGCCCCGTCCCGGCCGCGTCCCGGCTGCGTCACGGTCGATATGATATCTCTCACTGGCGACTGCCAAAGATGTGCCACTTGGTGAAGTATTAGGGATGCTATCGGTTTTCCTTGTTTCGGAGATACAGATACCTACCGTAGTAGGGATATGGTGTATTACTTGAATTGCTATGTGCATTGTTATACAATTCTTCTGGAATCTTTAGTGTTTTAACTCTGGAACGTAAAAAGAAAATAACGTTTGTTAGGATATGACTTAGAAACGAATTGTTTTTAATTCGTTCATTCAATTGCTTGCATCATTATTATTTATTTTATACCTTTATTTATTATATTAGATATATATTTATATTAGACTGTCTCGTTGGCCTAGTCGCGCAAAGCGCGACTGCTACGCTAGAGGTCTTGGGTTCGATTCCCAGGCACAAGGTACATCTATGAAATATAAAACGTCCAACAAAACTATATTTACAAAGTTTGTCTGTTTGTAGTTTGCATGATGCATTGAATCAGGTTCACAAATATGGGTACAAGTGTTGTATCAGAAAGATTAATTCCTTTTTATTTACAAGGTTAACATAACCAACTCGTCACATCATACTGATTTATAAATAAAATAAAAAATACCCAATTTATGAATAAAATAAAAATTCAAAAACAAATAAATACCTAAAAAGAAAATTACCATTCCAACCACAAAATAACCAACATTTTTTTATTCTAAAAGCCTTAAAACATAACCTTGTTACATGAAATTCTGTCTGAATTTCAATAATTTCAGTCGCTTCCCAGTTGCGACCCAATTCAAATGATAAAGTATTTACGGGGCATGTGACTCCGGCTTTTCCCGGGTTTTCTCGAACTTTCCATAAATAATATCTACTTGAATAAGTCGCCATTTTGTTTGCCCATTCCTGTCAAGTACGGTTTTTTTGTTTGGTTGTATTTTGTGGGTCTACTGAATCTTTTTGTGGGACTTACCTAAGCGTTGGGTTAAAAGTGATTTATTTATTTGTGTTTTTGTAAAAGTAAATGTATTTTATAGAACCTATGGTATAAATTATTAGGAGGGCTTGGGCATAAGTTAAGTATTTGGTTAATTTGATGTAGGTATTTAAAGTTTTTCATGTACGGAGTAGTGAAAAGAGAAATTATTTATGATTCCTTTATTTCCTTTTCATAAAATGGGCCCAAAAATTTAATCAACTTCTAAGTATATAACTTAGAAGGAGTTTGAAGAGATAATCATTAATAGTCGTGCAATGTCCACTTATACGCCTCTGGAGCCACTACTGGCGGTGTTCTAAAAAAGTAGCAGTAAAAAGGTAAAATCGTGTTTTTAATGCACGTAGTAATTTAATTTATATTATTATTTTGGAAGATAAATGTAAGTTACACACACACACACATTTATTTCAACTTTGAATAATATTCAGGAAGAGACTTTCTAGTTTGTGTACAAACAAACAAATGTAGAGTACACTATTGTAAAGTTTATCCGCAGTGGGCTTACCACATAAGAACTTAGTTCGTTTCAAAACGACTTAGATTTAATACTGCTGTTTGTGGTTCGTTGTTTACCTGTATGCGTATTAGAAAATAAGTCTTTGTTTGCAAAAGATCAAATACAATACGCTTAAATAATCCATACTTATTAAATGCGAAAATAGAAAATAACTAGGTCGGTCTGTCTGTTACGCTTTCGCTGGTAAACCACATTGTGATAATGATGGAGTTTGTATGTAGGTACAATAGTAATTCTTACAAAAAGAAACTGACTTCAAAATAAGTCTTATATGGTTTTCTTATGGATCTCGATGTCATAAATGGACAAAATGGTACCACACTGAAAGAACCACCTTTCAAATAAAAAAATAATGACTAAAATCCGCTCATCCAGTCGAAAGTTCTGAGGTAACAAAAATAAAAAAAAAATTACAGTTTTAAATACCTCCTCCTTTTTGAAGTCGGTTAAAAAAGGATTTAATGTTGTAAAAGGTTGAGCCTTTACAAAATTACGTTAAATAACTAACAAAAGATGGGCATCAAAGTAGATTAATGTTATCATATTAGACCTGTATGTCTATTCTGTAAATAATTTCGATATCGAGCTTCATCTGAGTGATAATAAAACTCATTTCAAAAGTGAACCCAATGTGCCTTGATTTAGAATTCAAATTTGAGAATACGTTTTTGAC
Source organism: Autographa gamma (assembly GCA_905146925.1). NCBI lineage: Eukaryota > Metazoa > Arthropoda > Insecta > Lepidoptera > Noctuidae > Autographa > Autographa gamma. The sequence goes on from LR989875.1 coordinate 3,692,052, forward strand.
ATCTCTTCGCGGATTCCGCTATCGAAATACGAAAATAATGTTACAGAATAGCAGTACTGAAGTCTATTAGAAACACAAAGGAAAAATAAATAATATTAACATTACAAAACATCAAACATAGTCACTTAATTCCCGTCTATTTAAAATACCTTTTACATAAAATGGAAGCTTACTGAATAATTCTTGATACTCCATATACTTATGTCAGGTCGTTCACCCCGTCTTAAACATACGCACCGTTGCTGGGGAAATATAAATATTTCCGAGGTGCCTACAGAAGCAGCCTTAAAATATACAGGACGGTACAAAACCTTCGGGTGATGGAGTGCTTAGATCGATGTTACAATTTATTATAACGATAGTCTCAAACATAATAGTGTGAAGGTGAAAGTAGGTTTGTCTGTCTGTCTTACGCTTTTATAGCTAAACCTTTAAACCAATTTTAAGGAAAGATGGTGTGGGTAACTAGTAACTCAAAAAAGTACGAATTCTATTCAATCATGACAACCAATAGCATACATATTTGAGGAAGGATCAGGTGAAGCAATGGGCACCAGCTAATTTCTAACATATTATAGTAGTGTAAAAAAAAATACAGTAGTCACAATTTATGCATTAGAAAATTAAAATTAAAACCAAATAATCCTGCACAGTGCACACAATGACTTTAACTCCAGCTGCATATCGTATTTTACATAGCGACTGCCTATCTGACCTCCACAACACATTTTACTGTAACAACCTTTATTTATTAGTAACATACGTAAGGCTTTACATAAGTAGGAATCATCCTTAGAGAATAGATAAAAAAAAACTATAGAGTGCGCATCGGGGTATGAACCGCGAGTGAACTAGTTTCATCGTAAAATAGTATCAAAACAGAGCGCGACGTTTAAGTAAACTATAAAAAACCCTTATTTTTCCTAATAATCTCGGAACTATCGATTATCGCATAAAAGTTGGTCAAAAAACTTAAATGAGAGATCGATTGTACCTACTACCAAAAACAGCCAAAAATGTGCTAAGGCTCTACGCCTGCCTTTACTGATACTTGCACTCTATAGTTTTAATTTCATACTTTCATACTTGGTAGCATCTCTTACGTCGATTATGTGAGCCATTTAAGCCATTTCCCGAAGTCTTTGAATGGAAGTACTTTAGCGCCTTTTTCGTGATAATAATATATTACTTGTGAATTTTCCGTGAATTATGGTACGTTTTAGATACGAATGGAAAAGTATTGGGTTTTTATGTAACTTTTGTGTTCGTTATTCTGAATTGGTTGGGTTATAAAGAAATGAGTTACGTCACAACTTACCTATCTAGTTATTATTTGTATGTTATAAATATAGTATCCAAAAAAAATTAGTTGAAATGTCTGTAGAACTATCAGATTGTAACAATATTCATAGAAATAAAAGGAACACAGCTATATACATATTTGTAGAGCATACTTTTGTGGTAAACCATGTTCACAAGTTGCATAAAATTTAAAATTGCATAGTTGCTTTCCAGAGTTCTGACCACCTTCTGGTCCTATACTTAGACCAGCTCGAAAAAAACAATATTGGAATGTCACCGAACTTAAGTATACAAGTACCTATACAAAATTTTATATCAGAGGACAAGGATTATTTCTAATTAAGCTCGCAAGAAATGACTTAAATAAACTTATATTGCAAGTTAAATAAACCTTGTAAATAGACATTTCTCAACAACTCAATGAACTTCGCCAGCATTAAAATATCAACATCTCACAGAATTAAAACAATAACAGATACAATTAGAACAATTAATACTTTGTAAACAACGCTTACAACTGTAAATATTTGATCTAATAATAACTCAAGAACAGCGATTTTAATTAACTGCACTACTACCATGGACTCTTAACGCAAGACTGATTCCACTGTGGGAGCGAGACGGCGCTATACACTGCCCATAGCGGCGTCTCGCTCGCACTTAGTCAAAAGTCCTGCTTTAAGGGTTCATGGTAGGTGGTATGTTCTTGAAAGTCAGCAAGATTGTTTCCATTCAGACAAATGCTACAGACACTGAAAGACGTGGCAACAATATAATTAGCAGTGTTATTTCTTCATGGTTTGTTTGGAGTATTTATTTGGTAAGCGTTTTGAGTTCTTTTAAGTGAGCATCTTTTGTTGTACTGCGAATATAGCGACAAGAATATTAATAGCCTTTACTAAAAATACAGTTACAGTAATAATGTTGTAAAGGATTTATTTATTATGTTACAAACTTAGGTTTCAGCGTTTCTATTTAATATGATATGTCTTAATTATTAATTAACATGAGATTGCATGTCGTTATTCTCCAAGTATTAAGAGGGCGTCAATGTAGGAAAACGATCTGGATACATATTAAAACAACAGAACAAAAAATCAGTAGTAAAGTATTTACGTGTTACTGTTCCATAGTACTCTTTTACAAGGTTTTTGAAAATTATTTCCTCAATAATATAATTTTATTTACCAACAAAATTTATCCACTCATACAGAACTAACTTCAGTACTTAAATAAATAAACAAGCAAGATAAAGAATCAAAATGTTTTCTTTATTTTCCACGTTCTAACATCTGCTACGCGAGCTCTACGCATCACGTAGGCTTGCTACGACGCTACGAAAACTCGTAGGCGTTATTTAGACTTATTTTATTTTTACAGACTTAAACAGAAGGTCTCGGGTCTGTACAGTTTATTTTTATTTGAAGATAAAACAAGTTTTGTGTGGACTTGTGGACTAAATCTTATTAAAATAAATAAATGACGAGAACAAAATTGTACAATTTTCTTGTTATTTGGGGTTGCAAACATTGTTTTGTTCTTCCAATTAACTCTTTTAGTCTTCATACTGTCATCCACTGTTTTTTTCTTTCATGTTTGCTTAGGAGATAATTACCAGAAAACCATTCGCCTTTTTTCGGCCTGTCTCTCTATCTACAGCAATTCACATACAAATTCATTAATAATCCCAAAGTCGAAAAATAAATTATCTTAGGCAACTAACAGTACAAGTTATATTAAAGTTAATCCAATATTTAATTGCGATCAATTAGTTACGAAAACGTTAATCAATTAAATTATTTAACGCAAAACTTACGTACTTCAATAATAAATGACTTTTAGTGCTTTTCTAACTTAGCGTAGAACCTTAAGTTAATGAAATTAGGAATCTTAACCAAAAGAATGTTACAAGGCGCGTTATTCTTGTTGGCTATTTAAGTATTTTCCTTTTAAATAACGGAATATTATAAAGTCAATTTTAAAGTAAACAATCAATTCTATTTAAAGGCTTTGTAAGGCTACTTATGGGTGGAGGTTGATGCCTTTTTGTTTAAATTTTTATTAGATTTTTAGGATTTACATTTTAATATTTTTTTATTACAAGACATTTAAAATAAAAAATATTAGTTTCTTCTTTTCATAGCTAAGATGCATCTTTATAGCAAATCTCGCCACCACTTTATTTTATCATCCTTTTAATTAAAGTTGGTATTTTTTTTTCATTATTGTTTCAAAACAGAATTTACACATGCTCACTCACACTAAAGCATGTTTATCAAAATAAAATAAAAAACTAACAAAAAAAACCATCGATCTATTTAGGCTACCTAAAGCGTGTAAAATGTCTCCTGAAATATACACCCATATATTTAGTCTTCTATATAAATAAGATATTCAGTAAAACATTCAAACAATGTCTCTTAATTCACTACATACCAACGACAAATAGCGATCGGGAAGCGTATTGAAACAATCGAGGGAACATCGCCGGGGGCCTGAAGGCTTTAACTCATGTAACTTGAAAGCCTGAAGCAAGGTTGTAAATCTGATACCAATACATTTTGTGAAGTAACGATTATTGTATACAGAACTGGTTAGGCGCGTTTGTAGACATGATAAATCAAACTTAAGCAATTGAAGACAAATTCGTTTAAAAGAAAAACTTAGGATCAAAATGATTTTGCGTATTATTAATAGATTTTATTTCTTACTAGCTGTAGCTGTAGTAGTTTCAGAGATTAGTCGGAATAAACACACAGACTAAGAACCGTATATACTTTCGTATGTATTTATTAAAACGTTGTTATGTTCATATTACAAACATAAACTTAAATTTTAACAGTTTGCAAAGATATGAATTACCATTTTACATATAGTTTTGAATTGCCCATTTGGATAATAGGATATTCGATTGACCTTCTAAGACCTTGTAATAATAATTGTAATCTGAGCTTTATATAAAACTAGCAAACCCGACGAACTCCGTTTCGCTTGGTGATTAAAACATGAAGATTTATTTTTTGTTTTCCTGAATTTTCTTTGCTATAAACCTCACGGAGCCCGAGACCTTTCCAACGAATGCAAAACCGTGGAAATCGGTTCGTGCGTTCGGGTGTTATACAGGAAGGAAAACCCGATGAAAACTCTAAGGTTATAAATTAATATAAAGACTTTTAACATACAGAAGAAATTATCATCAAAAATGTACACAAAAAGAAAGGTTCCCACTTTATAATCTAAGAGTGACTGACACCAAGTCTCTAAGGTATCTGAGAGGACACTTTCCCACCCTTTTATTTTTGTGAGAGATAGTAAGTAGCTCTAACTGTATTAAAGTTTTACGAGTAGCGCGAGGGCGGTGACAAAATGGCGACGGAGTGACAATATCAAACAGTCTAATAATATAATGTAATTTATTGAAAGACGTTGAGGATAAAACGAGAAATAAGGTCGTTTTGACCGATTAACGATGTAATTATTTGTTTAGATAATATGAGAAAGTTACACTGCAGTTGAACAGTTTTGTATGTGGACAGAAAACTATGGCCAAATATTATGTTAACTTAACAAAAAATAAAAAAACTACGTATAGGTTTGGTTTATCTGGTTATTCAATTGATACTGGCTAGAAACTTAAGGTTTTATAATAATTATACAGGATAGTCTTAAGAGTGAGTCCAATATTTTTCATTCTTATAAGCCAGTATCTAATTTATGTGTGTATATAAATGTAATTACTGTTACAGAAAAAATAAGAATTGTAAAAGTTCAAAATTACGTTGGTAATAGTGGCTAAATTCAATTTATATAACAATGTCTTACTAAAGATTTCTTTCAGCACCCATTTTTAATTCCCTAGCAAATTTACTCATAATACTCAAAATGATCCTCCACCATGGTTTCCATTGATCGATAGCTTGTCATCGCAGCATGTGTTACCTGATATATTATTAACTCCATGGTCAATGCAGACTGACATTTATCAGGTCACTTAACGCGCTAACAGCCTGTCGATGCCAACTAATTGCTTTGTTAAAGCAAGGCCTCGATTCAGCTATTTTAAACGCATGTCAGTGGTCGGTCAGTGTACTTGTCATTGTGCCTAATTTTCGTATTCAGGTAAGCCTACAATCGCATTGAACACTCAAAGATAATAATCGTGGTGACTAATTAATGAGCTTGGTGAGTGTGGTACCTCTCCCCAGACCATGGCTCATTTGTTGAGCTGTCCAGCGTGTCCTACCACCTGCACACGCGAGGACTTGTACAACGCTACAGATAACGCTGTCCGAGAGGCTGAGTACTGGTCCACAAGAAACTAGCGAAGATTTAAAAAAAAACCATTAATCGATACGCTAAGAAGAAGAATTAATCATCGTAATGACAGCTAGCAGAATGCCAACTATCGTAAAAATGACAAAACGAAGCAGGTCATTCGGTCAATTCATGCAACTCTAAAATTGCTGAATGGACGCCCTGATAACTAGGGACTAGATGGATTACGGATTCTGTTATGAAAAGTTTTTAACTGGCTTTGATGGTATTTGGCTGAAAAGGATTATTCGTTGGAGGATTAAAAGTCATGTATAGGTCAGGTTAGTAATTTTGTTATGTAATTTTATTTTCTATTGACGAATTGACAGGAGTATTACCTATATTATATTGATGAACTACAAGAAAAAAAAAAGAAAAGAATACTGTCCCAAAAAAAATAGGATGCCATCTCCCTCGGCGGTTAAGAAGTAATTCTAATTAAGTAAGCAAGATTTGATCCTAATACAGTTTCACATTTACAGTTACATGTAATATATACTTTCATTGTAAGGTAAAAAAAAAACTACAAATAAAAGGTAAAATTTTCGTATTTATATAAATTGTTGTGTATAAGTGATCATGTAGTTTATCACAATAACTACTCAAAATAATCCAGAAAAACATATTTTCATAAATCAAATGTATCCCGTACAACTTCACATGTAAGCCTACTTATTCTATAAAAAGCCCACAAATAGAAATCAATGTCTATTCTATTTGCGTTTACGTTAAAACAGCCAGCCAATCGGGAAATTAATATGGTTAGGTAGGCTCGATTGATTGAACGTGTGAGGCTCGCGTCGCCCACAGCCTTCCGATTAAATTATAAACGTCGGTGGCCGGTGTTTTGTTGTTTAGTATATCGAAAGTAAATTTTACCATTAGTAGATTTAAAAACATGAAAGATTTAAAAATTTAGCACTACTTTAGATTAATATTCGTAGTATTAAATAATTTAATATTATAAAATATTACCTTGACGACCTCCGTGGTCGAGTGGCGTACGCACCGGTTTTCAAGGTGTCGCTAGCTCTGAGGTCCCGGGTTCGATCCCCGGACGGGTCAATGTAGAAAGTCACTTTTCTACATTGTCTCGGGTCTGGGTGTTTGTGGTACATTCGTTGTTTCTGAATTCCATAACACAAGTGCTTAATAGCTACTTACTTTGGGTTCAGAGCAATGTATGTGATGTTGTCCGCATTTATTATTTATTACTAGCGGCCCGCCCCGGCTTTGCTCGGGTGCAACGCTGATACCTACACTATATATCTGTCGCAGACAAATAGTATAATATGGCATTTTACATACGGCGTCGTCAGTTTAAAAACGTTTGCGGTTATGTAATATGCCGAAGGCAAAATGTCAAATCATTCAATCGTCATAATGCGACGTTAGTGTTATTTTAGGGTGACTATGCTCATTAAAATCTCGAGAAAAACTTTGAATTACATACGTCGTCGCTCGCTTCGCTCGCTCTGTTGCAAGGTCACAATATCTAACCTAACCTAACCTATTGATCTCTGTCACAAAGTCGAACCTAATCAAGCAATTGATTTCTGAGCCTATGAATATATGAATATTCGATCATGGATTCGTTCATACATGGTTTTTTGACCAAAAATACTCTGCAGGAGTCCTTCACGACCCAGGGTCTATGGATACCTTAGCATTTTTGACGTGCTGGATAACCTCAAAAACTAAATACTTCAATTTGCCTCGGCATTATGTATATGGTGTTTAAATTTTCGATGAAATGTTGTGGTGAGGCATATTATAAAGTGACACGGCAATCTACATTTTGCCTTGGGCATATTACATAACCGCAAACGTTTTTAAACTGACGATGCCTTATGTAAAATGCCAAATTATACTATTTGTCTGCGACATATCTACACAACCATAAAGTTCTGTAGTGCGAAGCACAGCCTTCGACGCACTACTTGGTATAGGCACGCGCCCTACGACCCCCCGGCCGTTACCGCCGCAACCGCGATGTCGCTGCATTTTAAATTTTGTAATATCTTCGAAAATATTCATTTAAATTACATGCTGTAAAAGGCAATATTGATCTATATTACATGCACAATTTATTAAAGGTACTTAATTGGATAAGGATTAATACTGTATAGCTTAAAATCGCTTTTTCGTAAATAAGTAATAAATAAACGATAAAAAATGGTTATTGTGGGTTATCCTTAAGAGATAGACATATGCCATCGCGGACTTTTTTGTAGATCTTTTTAAGGTGCACAATACTGTAGTACATTATTTTGATCTATCTCGTAGGGTTCAGCCAGCGTTTGCAATGTAAGCGCAAAAATTTGTTCGTTTACTTAAATCTCTAAGATTATCCGTGTTCCTCTACTATATTATGCATGTATTATACATATAAACCTTCCTCGTGAATAACTCTATCTATTAAAAAAAACCGCATCAAAATCCGTTGCGTAGTTTTAAAGATCTAAGCATACATAGGGACAGACAGCGGGAAGCGACTTTATTTTATACTATGTAGTGATAGTGATTTTGTAATATCTTCGAAAATATTCATTTAAATTACATGCTGTAAAAGGCAATATTGATCTATATTACATGCACAATTTATTAAAGGTACTTAATTGGATAAGGATTAATACTGTATAGCTTAAAATCGCTTTATCGTAAATAAGTAATAAATAAACGATAAAAAATGGTTATTGTGGGTTATCCTTAAGAGATAGACATATGCCATCGCGGACTTTTTTGTAGATCTTTTTAAGGTGCACAATACTGTAGTACATTTTTTTGATCTATCTCGTAGGGTTCAGCCAGCGTTTGCAATGTAAGCGCAAAAAATTTGTTCGTTTACTTAAATCTCTAAGATTATCCGTGTTCCTCTACTATATTATGCATGTATTATACATATAAACCTTCCTCGTGAATAACTCTATCTATTAAAAAAAACCGCATCAAAATCCGTTGCGTAGTTTTAAAGATCTAAGCATACATAGGGACAGACAGCGGGAAGCGACTTTATTTTATACTATGTAGTGATAGTGATAGTGATTTTGTAATATCTTCGAAAATATTCATTTAAATTACATGCTGTAAAAGGCAATATTGATCTATATTACATGCACAATTTATTAAAGGTACTTAATTGGATAAGGATTAATACTGTATAGCTTAAAATCGCTTTATCGTAAATAAGTAATAAATAAACGATAAAAAATGGTTATTGTGGGTTATCCTTAAGAGATAGACATATGCCATCGCGGACTTTTTTGTAGATCTTTTTAAGGTGCACAATACTGTAGTATATTATTTTGATCTATCTCGTAGGGTTCAGCCAGCGTTTGCAATGTAAGCGCAAAAAATTTGTTCGTTTACTTAAATCTCTAAGATTATCCGTGTTTCTCTACTATATTATGCATGTATTATACATATAAACCTTCCTCGTGAATAACTCTATCTATTAAAAAAAAACCGCATCAAAATCCGTTGCGTAGTTTTAAAGATCTAAGCATACATAGGGACAGACAGCGGGAAGCGACTTTATTTTATACTATGTAGTGATAGTGATTTTGTAATATCTTCGAAAATATTCATTTAAATTACATGCTGTAAAAGGCAATATTGATCTATATTACATGCACAATTTATTAAAGGTACTTAATTGGATAAGGATTAATATTGTATAGCTTAAAATCGCTTTTTCGTAAATAAGTAATAAATAAACGATAAAAAATGGTTATTGTGGGTTATCCTTAAGAGATAGACATATGCCATCGCGGACTTTTTTGTAGATCTTTTTAAGGTGCACAATACTGTAGTACATTTTTTTGATCTATCTCGTAGGGTTCAGCCAGCGTTTGCAATGTAAGCGCAAAAAATTTGTTCGTTTACTTAAATCTCTAAGATTATCCGTGTTCCTCTACTATATTATGCATGTATTATACATATAAACCTTCCTCGTGAATAACTCTATCTATTAAAAAAAACCGCATCAAAATCCGTTGCGTAGTTTTAAAGATCTAAGCATACATAGGGACAGACAGCGGGAAGCGACTTTATTTTATACTATGTAGTGATTGTAATAATGAATATCTAACGACCCCACAAAATAGCAACATAATGCGATTTTCTGCAGTCAAATTATCAGTTTCTATTGTTTTGTTACTATTTCTATTAACTATATGTTTGAGTTATTTAATTTAAAGTTAAAGTGGTTTTACTTTGTAAATTTCTTAGTTTTGTTACCTGAACTGAGTTCTTCTCATGATATTATAATATTAAATTAGGTTTCTATACAATGTCTACCGTTTAAAGAATTGATAGGCTTATTATTAAGCGACTTGTGGTTGCTATTTGCTACTTCACAATGCGAGTAAACAGTTATTGTATACAAAATAGTTTTTCTCTCTTCTGTAAACATATCCACGATTAGCAGACGCAAGAACTTTTAATATAGCCTTTAATGAAAGCCTTCAGTGAGATCGGGGTCAGCGTTTTCAGTTAACTAATGATTGACTCGACTAAATGTTAAGAGGCTCTCAATCTCAACTTAATCTTGTTTGCCAAAGTTTTTGTAGATTCAAGTTGATTATGTAACGTTTTGCTATCTAGATGAAAAGGGTATAGTTTGGATAATACATATTTTTTTATGTTTCTTTTCTTTTGGCGTTGTTTGACGGAGTGTATATTAATGTACTGTGACAGTCATGCTAAACAAGCTCTTTGCGTGAAGACTTGTAATTGGCTGTCAGATTATCATACTGTTATTAATTACCATTGTATTTGGCTGTAAGTCTTCCATAGGCTTTAAATAAATAAAGAAATAAATAAATAATCTATATTTTGACCTCTTTTTGGTAGTTCTTATGTAAACAAAAATAGTGAAGTTTTTTTTGACATATTTACAGGACTTGTTATGGCTTAGACTGGTTTGGTTATTATTATTTATGAAAAGATAGTGCACAACTTGAAAGGTAACGATTTTCTATATCTATTCGCTTTTAAACAGAACCTTTAATCACCTTTCCATGTGTCATGCAAAAAAAAAACAATATATCTAAAAATAAAATAAAAAATCAAGCAAAAAAAACATATAAAAGTATTGGTTTCCTTAGTTTACGCGAATGTATATAAAATAAAACAAATAAATAATAGGATTAAAACAAAACAAATAACAGAACGTTCTACTTTAAACAAAACATATATTATTCATTCTGAACTTGCAAAGTAATGTAAATCTCTTAATACGAGCGATTAACACTCGGCTTAGCAATTTACATACAAGTTATTTAATTCTATTTGCATGACAGAAAACTAATGTAATGCAAATAAGTTGAGGTGCTTTGAAAACCTTGAGAAAACATCTTATTCTTGACATTTTTAAGGTATTTCTACACGTAGACATTTTTATTTATCACTGTTATTCAATGTCTTATCAATCAATTGTCTTTTTTCTTTATTGAGAAAAAAAAAACGAGGCTGTTTTTATATTGTATACATACCTTACAAAAAGAGACAATTAGAAAATACCTGCTTTGCTTGTGGTTTTATACCTAGAAAACGTTTTGATCTGTATAAAATGTTAACTTAAAAGGTTTTTTTTTTAGAAATTAAAAACGTCATGACTTGCATAAAATGAACACATGCATAGTCTTTTATTAGTAATTATAATTAGTCATTTAATTGTTTTAGTCAGCCTATCGCAGTCAATTTCTAGACATAGGCTCTTCCAATTTAGACGACAACACCTGGTCCTCCGCCTTTCCTATCTAGTCTTACCCAGTCAAAACAAACATAAGTCCAAAAAATAAGATAATTTAAAATTTTCTTCATAAAAGAAAATAGGCCCGAGTTCTACAACAATGACACAGCTCCCAGCGACCCAAGAGAAATGAAATTAGGCCAGTAGAAATACAATCCCAAAAAGGTCCAATCAATATTATTTTCAAGTACCTACGAGATGGATAATATATTACCACAAACACGAAAAAAAATATATAATTCAATTAGGTACTAATTATAAATAGATATTCAATGTACTGTAGGCTATCCGAACTAATAAGTCGAAAAAAAAACCTGAAACATTCACACGCGATGTTGAACAGCAAAATTAATCAAATCAAAATTACACAAAGCTACAAGCGGTAAATGGTAAATCCATAAAACTTATTGATATGACGCAAAGTATCGCGGCCCGGCTAGTACATAGTACATTTGTACGTCGACCCTCGTTCCGCGCGGCACAGTGCCACGGGCAGTCAACACGACCGCACGCGTCCAAACACAACAATCCCGACCGTTAACCGTTTGTGAATTTTAAATTTGGATCGCGAGCTCCCGAATTTGGAATCAGGTATGAAGGAATTTGAATTTTTATCTTCTGTATTTGAATTTTTGATTATTTTGATTTGATTTTTTGTTTTTGATTTTTTTTGTGACAGTAAACGGTTTTTTAGTTTTAATTTTTTGTGTGTGATTGTTTTATTGTTTGTGGGTTCGTTGAAGCGTTGTTTTATAGTTAAAGGTCGATGAAGGAGGGCTCGCTAATTAGGTTAGAACTAATTAGAAGGGGAGGGTTTCCCTTCGCCTGTTTATATTTATACAACGTATATAGGGTGTTTTAGAGGTTGTTATAGTTAGCGGGAGCACGGGTTAATTGTTATGCGGTTATAATAATTTTCGAGGTTCACCTTATTATTTTAGCGAAGTTGGGATATAAATAATTTTGTAATACATGTTACAAGTATTAATGCTAATTAGTTTGCTTTACGCCGAATTATATTATGAATGAATACTGTATTACATTTACAAGATTAAATGAATATTGTTTTTAAAAAAGGTAAAAATCTGGCTAATTTTTTTCGTTAATTTTGTGCTGCGAATCTATTAAGTAAACGATCATCAAGGGCCGTTACATGTAATATTATACAAAAAAGAAAAAAATACATCATTATTTTTATCCCACACTCAATTTACTTATCTCTCAGTAATTCCACTAACAACACCGACTCTCATTAAATATTAACTAATGTCTGACACTAGATAACAGTTTCGTACGTTTCCCCTTTATATGAATAATATATGGCATTACCCGACCATTGTGTTAATAGTTAAGTAACATCGATTTTCTGCTCCCAAGTTAAAGTAAATGAGGATAATATTTTCAAAAAAGTTGCCTTTTTCTTTTTATCAGGTAAAAATACTGTATTTTTTACCAGTAGGATGCTTAGATAGTAGACTCCATGTAGAATACGGTATTCAGCTGAATCCGGTGAGACTGGAAGCCGATCCCAACATAGCATGGGCAAATCTAGCCTCCTTAGAAGACCTTGTAGAGGAAATAGCCACAAGAACCTTTTCAGATTAAGTTCACACCCAGAGTGACCTCGGGCAGCCTCGGTTGTATCTTGTTGAAAGGCTGGGCTATATACCGCAGTATGAGCTATTTCTACATACTAATTTATGGATGCTAACAGAATTAATTTATTTTACTATATTGTCTTTAAATGGATGTATAGTAAATGTAAGTAAGCCAGGCCCAAGGAAAATGGTGTAGTCTGTCCTGTCAACCTTTTGGTTAAAAAAATTACATTGAAGTAGGAACAACAAATAAAAAAAACAAAAAAGGAATTGCTGTATTCACTAAGAATTAATAAGAAACAATGTTTCTTTGCCTTCTTCTAAAAAGTGGGCCCAGTAGAAATTAAATTAGTGTTTATTTAAATATAAAAAAGCTAGCAGAGGAAAGCTTCCTAATTCTATTTATCTAGTTCACGGTTAAATAAATGTTAAACAATAAAAGATTAATGATTCTCTCAATATATAAATTTTATTTTATTACTTGAAATTTGTACCAAGGACTGTAACTGCTATAAGGCTTTTTGTTAAGGTGTCGTCACTCAAGAAGGCTCTTACTTGCACCTCCTGAAACTGGGTCAATCGTTACTCTACGCGTCCCAAGTAACTCGTCATCACATTTGTCACCTTTCTAATATAATTATTGTCAAAAAATGTTTGGGTAATATGAGGGGATTAGATAAAAAAAAAATACAAAACACATTGGAAGTAAAGTTAATTAGATGAAAGAAAATACTTCCCATTTTGGAAAAGGTTTAATAAAATATTACACAGTGCAACAAATACATTGTATTTAGAGACATAGCTCTTGAGAAAAAAACTAAGTTTTGTATCTACTAAACTAGGGATCTATAATTTCTAAGCTTATCTTTTTAACTACAGGACCCTTACATTACTTTTAAACATGTCCCAAATCACAATTTCGCGAATAGCATTTCACAAAAACAACAAAAAATTTCAATTCATTGCTGAAATTAAATATTTAAAATCGGCAATACAAACAAAGAGATTCGAAATTAAAAATAAAACGAGCTCCTGAAAAACAAATAGGGACTGAAACAGGAAAGGATTTGTAAAAAACATCCATTTTGTAATACGTGAATCGGTGAAAATCTCGGTCGAGAAAAATCTGGGTTTAATGTAGATTTATGGAGACCACGTATTCTCTTATTCCTTTTTGTTCTTGGTAACAATATAAGCATTTTTTTTTGGAAATAAATGCAAGCTGGGTTTTAAAGCATGAAAAAGGTATTCCGAACTGACTAGTTTTATATCTTCTGCTAAAATGGAAACCTAAAGAAATCTGAAACGACTAAAAAAAGTGCTATTTAATAATATCACACTGCAGAGCAAAGAACTCATGAAATTGATTGAAAAGCGTCTTTCTTTATTATAAGATAATTATAAAAATCAGTCATTACTCGGATTTTAGGGCACCTTTGTCTTTCTAATATATAGTTTCACAATTTTGACAGCTAGAGAGTCTCTTTACCTAATCCCTTGCCTAAAGAATCACGTGAATTTGATCATCCTTTGTATCAGTTTAAAACCAAAAAGGTTTTACACAAACTGTTGCTGTTCAGATTTATGCAAAAGAGACCTGTATAAACATTCTATATTATTATTCATTAATAGTTAAGTTTATTTAAATTATAAAAATTAACATAAATTTGTAGTTTCACCTTTAGATATTAGCGTAGAGCTAGATAATCCATACTATCTATATTAATATTATAAATGCAAAAGTCTGTCTGTCTGTAAATATTTAATGCAAAATAAACTCGTTTAATATGTCCAGACAGTTTCCATTTTGATCCCAATACAAAGAGATGAAATGGGAAATACTGTTTTTAGATTGCTCTGATTTGGATGGATACTTTAATTTAACTAGGCCTTTGCATTACGGATAGATAATAATAATAATATTTCCAGCTTAAAGTCGTCCCACAGCTGGGCACAGGCCTCTTGCCATAAAGAGAAGTTATGAGTATTGATCACCACGCTTGCTTATTTGCGGATTGGCAGATAGATAATTGTCATGATTTGTGTAGTACTTGCAATGATGTTTTACTGTATAGATAATACCTATCAATACTGGGAGACCTTCAAAAAGTGATCCGATTTTTAAGTCATATTACGTGAGTGAAAGAAACAGATAATATAGAATGTTCGAGATGGAGAGAGATAGAAATAGATAAAACTAAGACAATAATATTGTCCTGATTTCAATGCCTGATTTTTGAAGACCTAGTGCGATATCTACCTCATTTTTGTACATAAGTATTATTGAGTCCTTGTGCTAAAAAAAATATGGGTAGATGGATTGATAGGTTTGTTCTATGCACATAGTTGCATGTAGATGTAGATCGTAAGACACAATTGTGAGTGATTGCACCGACAATAACAAAATGGATTTGAATTGGAAAATTGGGTTCGAGTGGTCCAAGGTTGAACAATATTTCATTTAAGATAAATTGAGGGGTGCTGTGTATTGTTTATTTATTAATGTATTAGTTGTCCAACTACAAAATTAACACTGTTTTATATCAGTTGCAAGATCTGTTAAGCTTTAATGCTTTCTATTTAATTCCAATCGAATTGAAAAGTAACTCAAATCGAATTCATTTATCCGTAAAAAATAAAAATTCAATTTTCCGTTTGGAACAACTTTTTTTTCAATTGAGTGAACGAAAAACCTTTATCGAAAGGAAATTAAAAAGAAATGAATTTATTTTTGAGAAGGGAAAATTTTATTTTATCTCTCTTTGTTATTGAAGATAGCTGATAAAAATCTATGACAGATGATTATCCATGTATGTAATTCAGGAAATAATTGGTTTAAATATAATTCCTATTTAAATATTTAAACCAATTTTAAATTTTCTCTTCTTCGTTTATTTTAGAGAATAATCACATTTTTTTACGTTTAATACAGGACAAAAAGATCATAGTGTCTATTGTTTGTTTTTCATTGTTTATAATAACATAGTTTTTATTCTAAAAGTATTTTTAGCCACTAGAACAAAGCATTGAAAAGTTAAATTAAACATTGTCAGGTACATTTTCAACGTTTCAAAATATTTGTGCTATTTCATCCCTTGGGGAAATCAGATGTCGGTTATAACAACAGATGGGTAAAACAAAACGGTCCCTGTACCATAAACTCTTAAAACATAACAGTTGTCAGTGTGGAAAAGAGAAGGCGCTATACACTGCACGTAGCGGTGTCTCGCTTGCACTATGGCAGAAATCCCGTTTTTAGAGTACATGGTAAGGGTGCTGGTCTCAGAATATGAACTCGGGTCAAATTGTATTGTTTATTTTGTATAATTTTGTATACAAATAGAAAATGATTGACCTGTATAATAAGAGTACAGGATCTTACGGACATACAGTAAAACAGAAATGTATATTAATACATCAATGGAAATGAATTAAGAAACTTCGTGTGTGGTCCATGTCCATACTTATTACTCGTATAACATATTTAAATAAAACTACTTTTACGGATTTTATCGATGAACCAAAATCTAAATACAAATATTTAGATTTTGGTTCCCGACGTTATGAAATCTTTGCAGGTATCATGGTCACGAGCAGCAACAACCGTCAAGACGAACACCACCTCAGTTTACCCGTGACCATGAGACCTGCAAAGGTGTCGAAACGTCGGGAACTAGAATATAAATACAAACCTCTATAAACTCTATAGAAGTAGTTTTATTTCAATGCCTAGCATTTGCCTGAACCTTAGAACTCAATATGTTAGAATATGTCATCAAAAGAGAATACAGGTAATATACCTTTATGTCTATTTTAATACATAGTTGTCCAAACGAATTCCTAAACATTCGAATCTCTAACAATTCCCAAACGTTAATTACCTTCCAAGAATGGTGACCAAAATTCGTCTTTCTCGTAATTTAAAATGGCGTCGGAAAAATCCAATTTAATTCGTTCAGTTTGCGTAGTAAGGTCTGTTACCTAAATCAAATTTACTTCGACGCTATTGTTTGGACGTCAATCTCAAACTAACCGAATGGGAAAGCCCGAAACGTATTAAATTTAATGGAAATAGGGCCTCCAAATTTGTATAGAATTTTTGTTGTAAGGTTTTGTAAATAAATAATAATTGGAGTTGGAGATGATTTTTAGGTGCCCATGAATCATATCGTTTTTGAAGTTGAATAATTTCATCTTCAGAATCACATTTGTTATGTTTATTAATCATGTTTTATGTAATGCTTTTGGAACCAGCAATTGCCTTGCTGCTTAGCTGAATAATTTAACTAAAGTAATAGAATTAAGAAACGTTCTATAGATTCATGCGTGGATTTTCTACAATCGTATTTCTCATAGATGTGTCAACTAACTTAATTATCTGTATCATCCATTTATTTACTATTTCTGATACAAACATGCTCTTTCAAACAACTAACTGCAACTACAAAAATCTCAAAAATTTACCTCGCCTATACAGAGATTGCTCGAGTCGCTACTAACGCTCAGGGGCCCGAGTCTGCTATTGACAATTGTTTGAATCGTCCGAGTGGGTGGCGTTAGTAGGTCCATTTTAGGATAATTAGCATTCCACTAAATGTCAGAACGTTAAAATTGGCCGTCCCAATGGCCAATTTTGACGTTAAATTGACGTTTTACCTAAGTAATTATCCTAAAATCTACCTACTAACGCCACCCACTCAGACGATTCGAACAATTGTCAATAGCAGACTCGGGCCCCTGTTGATACCGTGCCAGTTGTGGCCAATAGGCCGCAATAGCGGAGCCACGAGGCTGAGGTATCATAAGTGATCGATCATAAACGGCAATGTACTGCAAGTACCACGATTATTTTCTTCGGGCTTAAGATACTTTATTCTCATAAAGAAGAATTATTTTCTTGCAACGTTAAGCCAAAAGTCATAACTGTGTAGGGGGGCAGAAAACCTCACGATATTTTCTATTGCAGTTAGTCAATTGTTTTTGGTACAATTCGTATGATTACGAAGAGGAATCATTGAGGCTTGGATTTGGACCTTGAATTTAAGTTTAGTATTTTAACTACTGAGCCATCAATGTATCTTGCTATACAATACACAGCAACATAATTCAACTTGCAGTACAACACGTAATTGATTCATGGAGACGGATTCGGCTGTAGTGAACTTTGAGTGAGTCGAGATGTAACCAAACTTCGCTTGGATTCGTTAACTATTGTTGCAAAGTTTGTGAATTATTTAACGAAATCTGACTTCGAGAAACGAGTAAAAGTTGCTCGTTGTATTTTTGCGGATGAGTGAATTTGTAGGAATTTTGTTAGTAAGAATTTGGCCGGTTAGAGAAATAGTTGTTAATTTCAGGCAGGTAGTTGAAGTAAAATATATTATTATATAGAAAAAATAAGATTAATTAAGTTACATAAAGATAATTCCACAACACATTAACGAAAAGCTGTATAAAATATGTAAAATATGTATAAATGCAATTACATACCTACGTAAATAATTAAGAGTTAAAAAAAATTAGCAAATAAGTAACAAAAGAATGTCAATATTAGAACCAAATGAGGTACGAGTATCTAAGTAAAAGGTCCGAATATTGTAATAATTGTGATTTATAAAAATATATCAGATATGATACCTGCCTTCAGAATTTTATTTACTTTCAACCAACTAACATCCGCAAAAATCCAATACTTTCTACCTAATTTTATCGTTAATCACTAACAAATAGCGATAAACACGCCAACAGTTTATGGTTCCATGTGGCTAACGAGATTGTCGCATTAAGCCTGTAGGCTGTACACTGTAGGCTGTTGTGTCTTGTTGTAATTACATGACGTCTGTACTTAATAGGCCAAGGATCAGTGGTGTTTTAGATCTTTTGGAAAGGTTTCTTTTTCGGTGAGCTAAGCTGTTTTGTGTTTGTGCAGCGTATTATGCACATAGGTTTATTTTTGTGGCTATCTTCGAGGTTTTGATAATCTGTGTTTTACCTATACATGATTTTTGTTTGGTATTTATATTAAGTTATGAATGTTGCTTTTGTAGGGGTTTAATGTGACCAAGTAAAAAAAGGGGTTATGTGTTTGACCTATACATAATAATAATATAGGTATGTATGTTCGTTTCTATGCCCGCTTGTTACTACTTAATTGCTCAACCGATTTTGATTAACCATCTTGATCTATTTTGATAAAGCAAGTTTCAATTAATACAATACTTTTCTTCAAAACTGAGTGCTAAATAAACATATTGATCACTAATAATTGCCTCAAACACCTTCAACTCTGCCTACACCTTTAATCTTAGTTATGTTCAATGGAATCTAGGTCAGTGTATCTTTCCGCACTACAGCGCCATTTTAATTAACCCTTTTGTTGTAAGAGACTTGATAAATACTATGGGGATAACATACTATAGTACCGAGTAAGGTAAATTGTTTACAGTAGTGTAAATATAAGTAGGTTTTATTATTATTTGTAGAAAAATAGAGAATATTGTACTTACACAAATTTAGGACCACTGCTTGGCTGACTATACAGGCTGTCCGGTACAGTGTATATTCTACTCCGTCATACATGTTGCAATTGATCTATTATAAATACATCAATTGCACCATGTGTGACGGAGCTCTCTTAAGAACGGTTCTACTGATGTGGCTGGTTTTGTGGTTTGGTTGTAATTGTCTGGACAAATTTTGAATTAACATTTGTGACATTTAGGAGAAAGGCTGTAGGGTACATTTTTTTTTATAGCCCGTAATGTTTGTAAGCCAAAGCAAACCTTCAAACAATTAGAAACAAAAATAGTTTTATATTAGGGGTGTTTTTATCACATATTGGGAGAAGCCTACGTCCAGTATTAGAACGCTATTCTTAATATAGTAGAATCGTGTAATAGAATAGCGTAGCTAGCAACCCTGGCACATCCACCCACACAACCTAGGCAAAACGTCAAACCATTAAGATAAATCTATATATTCTATCTAAAATATACCACAAACCTTCCCGTCGTGGGAGCGAGACGGCGCTCTACAATACATATAGCTGCGTCTCGCTTACACGAAAAAACAGTCTTTCCTCTAAAACTGCATGGTAACAGCGAAGGAAATTTAAAAAACATTATATAACGTCAAATATTATATATATAACCCCCCATATCGTAAAGTTCAGGGATTAGCAAACAGTTTTATACATAAGGTTTATTATTAAACCATATTTCCTTCAACTTTAGCCATTACTTTGACCCTTGCTGGAACTTTATTTATTAATATGGACACTTTACACTTTCGGTTAAAGGATATTTATGTAACAAAATGATTAATTTTCATCTTAAAGTTTGATATCAAATATACTGATGAATATAAATAATATCCGTTGCCTGTGTTATATGTAAGCATGAAAGAAAAATATAAGTGAAGATTTAAGAAACTACAGGTGTAATCTTTCAGACAAAAAAGCCTTATCATAATAGGTCGACTCGTTTAGGGGCTACGATACCACAGACACACACGCAAACAGATTGGTCAAACTTATATACGAGTAGCACCGTCTTTTTTGTGTCAGAGGTTAAAAACCACTATCTACGTCATCCCGAAATTAAACAAAAAATAGTGATAATATCAGAAATATAGAATACTATCTGTGCCCCGCGGTTTCACTCGCCTAGCCCTTTCCGCAAGGTAACTAACTTGATGTTAAATAACCTAATACAACTTGTTGACGGTTCTAATTATAATATCTTTGATGCAAATTAATTACTTATCTTACTATCAATTTAATTACATGTTCCCTACCACGAACACTTAAAGCAGTACTGTTGAGATTGTGGAAGCGAGACGGCGCAATACACTGCGCATAGCTCTGTCCCGCTCACTCAACGACAACAGTCTTGCTTTAAGAGCTCATGGTACGGCCTATGTCTTAATTGCATATTATCGGTATCTAATCTATTTAGAATCTAATCTAGAACTAAATAGAGTATCTAATATTGGCTATAGGTTTAACAAAGCATGTATTATTGTGTCATTGTCTATGGTGACAGCAGGTAAGCTTCGATAACAAATCGATGTATCTACATAGCGAGTTACCAAGTAGATTCAATGTGTTGTAAGTCGGGATACGAGAGAAGTATAAAACAAATTTAGAATCCCAACAAAATTTTGAATATACTGATGGTATATTTCAAAGAGCATAACGAATAAACTTCAGAAATAATAGTTAAGAACTATTTCGATCATGTTAGTTCTAAAGAAGAAACACATTCTAGTTTTATATATTTTCCGGTCGTGTGTGCTAAGCTTTGGTCTTTCTTCTCGGACGAGTGGCTCCGTTGAGTATCATATTATCAGAGTAAAAGTATTAGGGATAGTCCTTTTGTGAAATGTTCACATAGTACTGTTAAATTGTGATTTAGACAAGCCCAAAACAAAGATAAATCGATTACTTTTTAATTAACCCTTATAATTCCGCTCTGCGACTTTAGGGAATTTTATTTCGCATAGATAAATAAAATTTCCAATAATTAACAACAATAAATAAGACCGGCGAGATCAAGAGTACCCTAAATGTGACAGAGTATGAAGGGAATAATGAAAGTGGATGTAGCGAAACAAGTGTGTAAGGATCGTAGCAAGTGGAAATAAGGGGTCTTGGCCTACCCCTACGGGAAACAGGCGTGGTTATATGTATGTATTAAATAAGTTATGCTTAAACACTAGTAGATTTATCCACTGGTGTGACATTGTAAAAAAGAAACCAGGTCAAAATTATTATTTTTTTTTCAACATAAATCGAAACGCAGATGTCACTTTGTCAGTTCCTTATAACAATTAGTAAATTAAAACAAATTCAAAGGCTCAGTGGTTTTGGCAATTAGCTTATTAAGTCTGAATAAATTATGAGATAATACAAACCCTTTTATACAAGTAACAAAACAAAAGCCTACCCTTGTCTCGTGAATGTCAATTTGTGATTCGGATGGTTAAATATATAAATTCTTTGAAAATGGTATATCCTTTTTATACATAATGTGTTAAGACTACCGTAAATTAAAGCATATACATTGTTCTTTGTGAAGATATCACGTAACAAACATACCTAAACAAAAGGACAATGGCGAACTCCCATACAAATTTTTGTTGACATAATTTTGTTGCGTCTACTAATAAAAAAAATCTTAAAATATAGAGTTTAGATTTCTGAACAATATTGTCTTAAGGTTTACTGATGAACGAAGTCACCAATAAAAGATATTTAAGTTTTAATGAATTTCAGGCTAGGTGCATAGAGAATAGTAGGGTAGGTGTCTTGTCATTTAAGATTTGTTCAAACCATAGACTTTACATATACGTAGACCGATACCATCGCTAGTTTCCCCTTGTGCCAAGCGAGAGCACTTTTTAGTCTGTATCTAGTACATTCGTTTACTGATTTTAGTTATTCTTCACGCAACGAGAAACTTATATACGAAACTATCGATGGTTTTGACATTGTTAGGATAATATTAGTGTTTGAGATAAAATTAATAAAACGGCAAGCTCCATCTTCATACATAATTCACGACAAAACTGGTTCATATTAGTGCTTACGGTTCAAACTCTGATAGACTCACTCTTTAGTTTCTTATCAATACTCAGAGGTTCAAACTAAAAAAAACAGTTATCTAAAAGTGAAATTAATGGGCAAGCAATTAATTACCTTTGCTCGACTTTGCATTTTTATAACAGAAATTCATAGGAAATATGTTGAAGAAGTAAACCTCGTGAATTGGTCACTAATTTTTTAAAAGATTGGATGCGGTTCTTTCATAGTTATTAATATAGATATTATTAAACTAGGTTTTCCCTTGTGTCGCTTTGATAATATAGAGAGTAATAATCAGAGGTATCTTTTAAAATCTGTAATCCTGACAGAACATGTTAATGTTTTCTTATAGGCTTTCTTGTAATACTGTTAAATGCACAAAATCGTCTATAAAATAGATGACCAACTGCAAGAATGAAATAAAAAACAGCATTAGTTCTAACAGGGGATTGTCAAAGAAATTAAACAACACAGCTATATATTTTTTTTATTATCTATTTTTGTCCTCCCTTAACACGATATCATCCAGGAAACCAGCTGGTGCTGAGAGGCTTTACACGACTTCCTATCGTGAAAAACAAATCGTCTCTCTAACACGCAGTAAAATCCAAAGTAAGAAGTAGAATAAGAGTCAAAAGTTCACAGCAAAATGTCGTCGTAAGTGGTAGGTAATCGAAATCCTTTGGCAAGCACACGTCACAGGAGATATGTGGAAAGTCCATCAGTCATCAGTCCACGCATTCCAAATCAAAAATAAAAAGAAAATAAATAGAATAGATACAACAATAATAGGAGTAACGAACGTTTGAATTGACAGATCACAAACAATGACAGTTGCCATAACTCAAAATGTCACATTGATTGTATCCGTTGTTGTTGCCATGCTGGAATGAAGTTTACCCAATTATTATATTTCTCTATGAAGTTTACGTATTATTATTTTGATTCTATTTATTCATTTCGGTAATGTTGGGAAGAAATAATATGTCCTTAGATTATTCTTGTTCATAAAACTTCAATATATTCTAAAAAAACAGCTTTTTTAGTTTACTAGCGAAATATATTCGTATGACTTAGTTCAGATTTAACTTTCAGTCATGGCAACACTCAAAGTACAATTTAATCAATTGTATTTCCAATTTAAAATATATTTTTCATAGATTTAGACGCTATTTGAATAAAGCTTGATAAAATGTAACTTATTATTTCATGTAAATCTGTAATGACGAAGTTTATAGACGCATAAGAATTACATCAACAATGATTTCGCCATTGTCCTTTACCGACGAATGGACACACTCCTCTTTTGCAGTCGATTAAAAATTTGTCATGCCCTTTTGGGGCAATAATTAGTTTATAGTAATATTATAACGGGGATTAGCGCGTACATGCATAAATACCTTTAGGGCTTGACGTTTCGACCGGGTTACACCGGCCGTGGTCGCAA
Organism: Autographa gamma; assembly: GCA_905146925.1. Lineage (NCBI taxonomy): Eukaryota > Metazoa > Arthropoda > Insecta > Lepidoptera > Noctuidae > Autographa > Autographa gamma. Next base: position 3,716,051 of record LR989875.1, read on the forward strand.
GCAGACTGGAGATGCGGTGTCATTCTTCCGTGCACGGCGTTGATGATTTTTCTTCATCTACCCCATGTTTTTGAACTACCCTACACACTGTACTGACTGTGTCCGTATTACGATCACTATCCGGCCCTGCAGAAACGCGCGGTTGTGTTAAACGAATCACTGGATTCCACGATGCTGATAGATTAAAGCCGTCTTCCCGATTGAAATTAGGATGTTTCTTGATTTCAATCGCTTCTCGCACTGCTCTCGAATGAAAGTGGCGATCGGTGGAGAGGACTTGCGCGCGATGGAATTGAATCCAGTGGCTAATCCCCGTTATAATATTACTATAAACATGCAGCGCGATAGTTTAAAAGTTTATAATAATTAGTTTACTTATAAAGAAAACCTATACCAGCAAAAATGAACCGATTTTTTTTATGTTATTGATATACCTTAGCGGTGGTTCCATATTTTCATAGAAGTCGACCCCTTTTTATTTAAGTGTTAACAATTATGTCATAAACCATATTTTGAACTTTGACCTATAAAATGTTTCCGTATCAAATAAGCATCTTATGTAGAGTCGATTATATCCTTAGTTAGTTATAGTTGTCATCCCCATCTGCCGAGTCAACTGTGAGTTGGGTGTAGAATATTGAACAAGAGCGAATAAATTAGGCAAAGAGAACAGTCCTCACTTGTCCTGTCGCTTTGTCACTTTGTCCCTTTGTAAAGGGCTCAATACGTGATGTCTTCACATCCTTTATTTGACTTGTCTACTGTTCGACAGATCTATTGAATGTAGAGTAGTTTTTTTGAAAGCTTTGTTGAACTTAAGAATAGAAGGATAGAGAAAATAATTCGAATAGAATCGTCCTTGTCTATTTTTAACTTGCTTTTATTAATTCCTATGTAACTATGAAAAAAATGTCTTGGAATTTGAGCTACTGCACGTTAGTTTGCATGATACTGCATAATTAGGTGATTGATTATTTATTAATTAATTAATAATTAAACATAAAATATTTCCAAAAACATAAAAACTAAGGCATGTGTTCACTAGAAATAAGAAATATTATAAACTAAAAAAAAAATATGTTTATGATAATCTAATTTGTTTGATAATTTACGCAATGTTATGTAAAGCTTCCAATTACCTAATACCCAAATGCGATACCAAAGAGAGTCCATGATTTTAATCATGCATCTATTGCCAATGCCCTATGCGGCGTTTCATGGAAAAGCCCAGTATCGAGCGCCGAGTGCATGCGAAGTCAAAGTGCTCCTGAATAAAGGGTTCCCTGAAGCCTGAAACTATAGAATTCCTGAAATTTACATGAGAATAAGTACAGTTAGCAGAGTGTATGGATAGCCCAGTGGTATGTCATTGAATGACGTATCGTGATCTCCGCAAGAGGCAAACATTTTTGTTGTAATCTTTTATTTATAATTGCTTGTAAAGATAAAGTTTGGTATTCGATTTTGTTGGATTTTTTGAATTTATATAAAGAATTATGCGTAGGATCTTTTAGTAATATTTTTATGTATGTATAATTTCAAATACATATGCATAACGTCGTTTTAGTGATGTCACAGAAAGTCGTAAATACATACATCTTAAATACACTATTAAACAGATACATTGTGGACACTTTGCGCTTTACATAATAAATAATTAATATATTTAATTCACTACGGACTAATTAAGTCTCATTAAAAAGTCCGCATAACTTGAGAATTCCAACACTTCTGATTGTCTTTCATTTTATAACACTACCTACTTAAAATTCATAGCTTTCCTCTGAAAAACTTATTTCAGGATAAAATCCAGTATGCGGTATTTCAGGTCAGATATTTCAGTATAAAGTTTCGCTGGAATTTTCGGTTATTTGTGGCCGAGGCTTTTAGTTGATACTTTCTTGTTCGCTACGTGAGATTGCTACGAAATGCTACGCGGCTTGCTACGAGAATGATAAGTTTATAAATAACATTCTTCTGCGTATACATTATTTTAGTATGATGTTGCTACATCAGTTACTATATGTATATATATTTATAAATGTATTTATGAATTACTTTGGTTTAAGTACACTTGTTCCTTTCATCTACGTCATCTATCTTTCCAGTCCATCCAAAGGTTGTCTGGAAGATATCGCTATTAGCGATAAGACCGCCATTGTACGCTTTACTATTGATGATATTTGTATTAATATTTAATTTTCAATGGTGTACAATAAAGAATATTGTATCTATCTAGCAGTTATTTGTTTCTTGCAACTGTCTTAGTTGTTTTTCAGTAACAAAAGCTTGTATCATCCCACTGCTGGGCAAAGGCCTTTTAATCGGTATATATTCTTGACATTACAAATTCTATACTACACAAAAATAATTCTGTAAACAAAAACAACAACTAACAGAAGAACCTTTGTTTATAAATCGATTGAAAATAAAAATAGAACAACAAAGCAATTGTTTATATCAAAACAACGGACAAAGCTACTTAACTTAATCGATATTTGTAAAGTTATTCCAATTCAAAGGTATTTTCTTTCAGAGGGTAGAAAGGGCATTTTCCCAATGGGCTGATTTTATTCTCCCTTCGTTACTTGTAAAGTATTCCCTTGCCTTTCCTTTTGTTTATCATAATGTGTCAAAAATATGGACCTTTTGTTTTTGTCTTAAATTATGTATTCAAAATAACTAAACTTAATATCTTTTGTGTTTAAATACGGATACTATAAGATTGCTTAAAGCCCAGATGAAGTAAGGATGTTATTTTATTTATACACATACTTGACATAAACAAAGAATGTCCAAGAACTTTTTTAGAAACCTGAATGTTATCCCACTTTAACTTAGTTTCTTATTATACAATCCAAATACTGTAATTAATGAATTTCAACAAAAGAAGTCTAATTTAATAAAGAAGAACCTAGTTTTTATAATCCATGTTTAGAATAATATAATAAAAAAATACAAATATTTCAATACAAACATAGATTTGCGTAACAAAATATAAAAGTCACATTCCTGTGCCCTTTTTGTAACACGAAACTTCAAGAGCTCTAGAAAACCCAATTTCTACGACCCAATTACTCAAAAAATAATTAAGTGGTCCTCCAAAGGTTTTTTCTTTTCACGGTCACTTACTAATATCTAAAGTGTAATTTTTTGGTATCGGCTTGTATAACTTCAAAGGTATAGAGTAAACAATATTTGTGATATAAAAGAAACCCAAATCTTTTTACAAAAGAAACCTATTCGTATAAAAGATTGTGAAAAATGTTGCGTTTCTTGGTACGGTTTGAGTTTTATATAAAAGTTCGGTGATTGATGATTTATTTTAGTTTATAACCTACTTTATATAAATGTAGATACAACCACCATATTTTATTGTTTAATGATGTATTTGTTTTGCAAATTTCCGTTAAGTAATGACTAAGTAAATAAAACAATGACTTACATCAAATAAATTACATTAAAATAAAGTATTTGTTAATTAAAAACTGAAAACTTTTTTTTTTATTAATAAGATGTACTGAAAAAACGAAAATTAAATTAAGAATATAAGGCTCTTGGTACACGTAGCGACGCGAGTCTCTGATACCCGACCATGTATATCGACAATCGCCCTACAAAGTCATAGAGGATCGCATATAGGCTTACTTAGATCCAGCCTACCATTGTAAGGCAAAACAGCCTTATTAAGATTGTTAGCAACGCACTAAGTCGAGGCCTAAACCCCGCAGGGGGTGTCCTTAGTGGACGTTGCTGACGTAGTTCGTTTTTTCTATGGCTCTGGCTGGAGGCCTTAAGGTCCTTGCCAAAAGTCCGGTGAAGCAGTCAAAGCCTGCGCTCAGGCTAACTGCAAAGATCTCTCAAAACAAAACAGAACATTGGATTACAAACACATTGGATGACAGCGTTGGATACCAAAGTCATCGTATATCGGCGACCTAACGTCGTGTAAAAAGGCCTTATACTATTACTCAGTAGTACTATATACCAAGGTTATAGAGTAAAGTTCCAAATTAATTCAGCTGTTAATAATGAAATGCGGGTGATAACAAAGTAGGTCAATCTGTAGTTGTAGTAATCTGATCTTGTAGTACATGCGGGGTGATGACGTCATACTATTAGATTCCGATCGCTTGGGACAGGTTCATTTGTAATAGAGTACTGATTGATCTAAGTGGATGTATTTCAAAATGGATTTAAGTAGCTTTTTCCTGTGGTTTCAGTTACATTGGCTGATATTTTTGTGGAGTTTAAAACCAACTTTTTAATTTTAAGATATACCCGATTAAGTAACTCGGCAGTGTCAAAATAAGATTTTTTGTGAGTCACTTTAAAGGTTTACTTTATCTTTTAAACATCTTAATATTCAAACTAAAATTAAATAAAAAACGGTATAGCGCTTTAGTCGTAAAAGCATAACAGGCAAACAGATCTAAGAATAAACTTCTTAATATAAACGTAATTAACTGATAAACAAAATCTATTTACATAATAGTGCAGAACTGCAATAATTACACTCTACAAATGTTATGAAATATGTCAGTTTTGACCCAAAGGCCATCAACATACATTTCAGGATGATAGATGACTGCCTAATCTATGTTTTTATATCTAAGGCATGAGGTCACCAATCTTACGATTAACCTCGCGTTTTATCAGAGCTACGTGGTTCACTGAAAAATGGTAGAAACAAATATAGAACTTGCATGATAAAGACAAAAAAAATGTTTATTTCTTGAAATTTTACATCAAGTTAATTTAACATATAACTATTTAACTTACTAATAAGATATTCTACTTATTTGTATTTACTTTTTTTTCAAATGTACCTTGTACTAATTTCTCTTTACTTTCTTTTCAGGTAATACTTCAATTAACAGTTTTTCTATAACCGTTTTGTAAGTAAATAAAATCTATCGGAAAAACTCGGACGTAGTAAGAGTCATGTTTATTCAACGCCCAATGTGCTACGATATATTTCACGTGTCAAAAGAATAAAAAATGTGTGCTCCATTTTATACGGCCCCATGTGTACAACGAACAAAAATTTGTATGCAGTAAGCAAAGGAGACGGATACGCTTTCATACAATTTTGGGCCAGAATGTAAAAAGATGAAATTGGTGTGAATTGATAGCTACTATATTAACAAACAATCACTGAAAATATGGCAGATTTTGGCAATCTGAGAGCTGAGATAAAAGAGATTAAGTTTAAGTAAAAAACTATACTTAACTGCCTTAGAGTATAGGTAAGAAACTATAGAGTGAATTTATGATGGTTTGTTTATTCCGCTTAGCAGTCAAGGTTTATGATGGTTTTGTTTTTTTTTTTTTTTATAATTTAGACAGGATTTTTAATATTTCTGTAGAGTGGGAAGGAGATGATGTACAAAAATGAAAATCGAATTTTATTAGTATTTTTATTCATCTTCTATTATTACAAGAACGTCATCTAAGAATTGCGCAGGTGGGACTATGTTATCTAGTAGAGGTACTTAGCCTAACTAAGGTACCATATTATTGACATCACATGGGCGCAGCAGCCCACAGTCCGTGTGCCTACGATGCAGTTAAAATAATATTTTAATATTGCTTCCCTACGACCGACGTATATACGAAAATATCCATGGTTTTGACATTGTTAGGATAATATTAGTGTTTTAGATAGATTTACTAAAACGGCGCGTTCCATCTTTATAAAAAAATCCCGACAAAACTAGTTCATACTAGTGCTTACGATTCATACCCAGATAGGCTCACTCTTTAGGTTCTTGTATAATATATACTCTAAGGTAGATAATTCGACACTCGTTTTGTGTCAAATGTCGATCGATGTCAATGTCATGCATGTCCAGTCAGAGTTAGCACAGATTAAAGAATACAATAATCGATTAGTAAATGTGAATCGATTTATCTTAATTATGTAAAACTTAATCTCTTAATACTCTAATTCTAATGGATTTAATTATTTTTATTAAATGTATCATCTAGTGAAAGCATTTTCGTAAATAGTTTGAACTCTGTTGATGATGACATTAAAATGTCATCATCAACAGAGTATTTACTTAGACTATTTACTTCGTAGCCCAAACTTAATTATTGGATATTTAATTTTCCAGATTGTAAATTGAGTTGATTTTTCACACTTTGAAATAGAAAAATATAGCCTTTTTTTTCAGCCATGTCTTAGCTTATTACAATTTGGCCCAGAAATCCCCGTCTCCTTTTAAATTGATTTTCTCTTCAATTCTAGAATGACATTGTAAAACATGTGATGTAGAAGTTCTTTAAAACGGTTCCTTTTTTATAGATTTGTTTTTTAGGTTTACGAGAATGATAGACTTTGAAATAAAAACGTCTACTTTTTACATATTACGTCGTGCTTTATTTTATATCTTTGGTCCCGAAATTTCGACCCCTTTTTGATTTTCAACACAAAATTTGTTTTAGAATTTCACTGTGTATCCATATTTTTGCTCGTGACTGTATATGGTCGCATGTGTACTGCGCTCTACTGACACGAACCAATGGTTTCAAGTCAATCTGCTGTATTTCATTATTCGTGACTATAGGCCGCGAATCTGATGGGTGAATGTTTACTTGCTTATTTTATACTACTCTATACATATAATACAATAAGATTTAAAAAGTATCTGATAAAATAATGATGAAAAATATTTTTTGAGGTCTTTTGTTTGGTCAGCAAAAAATAATTGACGATTGTGTAGAAATTGTTGTTTGCTCTGATTACAACAGTCATCTGTGCCTTCATAGTAACAAACAGTGCGTACGATTTTATACGGCTTCTTAGTATTGATTACACATATAGGAAAAAACCTACTTCAATGAGTACCACCTTTGAGGTGTACCCTATACTTACATATATCAACATTTAATCTTTTAAAATAAATCTTTTTTGCAAAAAAACTCTTCAATTGACCTTCTTTTTTTGGAGTCGGTGAATTTAAAATAAAAACTGGTACAATTTCGTGAGCTTTATGTGTACAGTTTCTGACGCTACCCGATGACTCGAAATCAAATATGTTATATACGGTGACTTGTATAGCGACAGTGAGTTATAGTGGAAGCAGTAAAGTTATTTGATGGTAGATTGATTACTTAGTAACTGTACCTGTACCACAATGCTATTGTGGAAGCGAGACAGCGCACTAAAATCCACATAGTGGCATCTCGCTTTCACAACACTAAGTCTTGCATTAAGAGTGCATGGTGAGACGAACAACTTCGCGATGAGCTATATAACACACACAAAATATAACTACATTAATGGAATGGAATATCATACACTACATACCTACTTATTTCGATACTTTTTTTTTTGCTGGTCCAAATTCTATTGACTTCATCCCACATTCGAGGGCACAACGGATATGTCGGACTTGCACCGACCAAAAACACCGCGGTCCCTTTCCGGCCTTTGCTGGAGCCGCGGGATCGCTAAGCATTCTCAGCGCAGCTCCAGCAGGACTTATTTTGGATCTGCTAAAAATACTCTTTTCCACCACCATGGAAAATGACAATAAAAAATTTAAAACTATCGCGCTGCATGTTTATAGTAATATTATAGAACGGGGATTAGCGCGTTCATGTATAAATAGGGTTTGACTTTTCGACCGGGTTACACCGGCTGTGGTCGCAAGCAGACTGGTATTTATTCATGTACGCTCTCATCCCCGTTCTATAAGCTTACTATAATGACAATAAACTCAATTTTTCAATCAAAGTAGGTACATGAGCTAAGATATATTTAGTGCAGGTCTTCGAAGTGGCAAATCATTTTTATTTAACCAAACCAAAATTTAATGTGGTACCATTTACGAAAAGTTATTTAATAAAATGGCGCCTTTATATAGAATGTCTTTACAGCTCCCGTATAAAGTCAAATTTAACCTTAAAAGCCTTCGTTACGTTGGTTAAGGCTTTACACAGAGATTAAAATGTTACATGCTGCCGTAAAATGAGTTAAAACTGCACTCTGGATATTTTGTAAAGAATTTTCAGCGAAGGAATTTTTAATATTGGTTGAAGTATGTTTTATTTCTGCTCATAAATTTTATTATTAGTTGAAAAGGGGACAATTTATTTCATCTTATTTTCACTGAAGCCTAGAAATACTATATTTTTTATTTTAAATACATTCATCTATATTATACTAAATACGAATACCGAAATGCTCGACTATCATGAGTACAATAATTATATCCTATTTACCTATCGGTGTACTCCTTTTGTTTATTTTTATTTTAAAACTATACAAAAAATAAAAAATTAATGAATTACATTGTTTACTTGATCTTATAATTATAATATAATAATAATCCAGCCTATAAACGTCTCACTGCTGGGCACAGGCCTCTTCCCGTATAGAGAAGGCACGAGCATTGATCACCACGCTTGCTCTCTGCGGGTTGGCGATTTCAGATCCCAAATTTTGAAATCCAGGTTACCTCAAACTTGTAATTAACTATTTAAATAGATTCATCAATTCAAACGACAATTTCCAACTAGCCTTTGAAATATTTCCATCTGAAATGTCAGTTGACATAATATTATTAGCTTTCGAGCTAATTGTGTGGGTGTCCGCCTACGCATATTAACTGAATTTTAATAAACCTGTGGGCGATACGTGGAATCCTTCCGGTACTAATTAAAGCTGAATTCATTAAAGAGTTATCATCTATATTTGGATGTGATTTATTTTGGGAATAGTTACAAACATACTCATTTTTGCCGTCCGCTTTTGATTTTATGTTTCAGTTCTGACATAATTTAATAACCTGTTTTTTTTTATCTTATTTTATCTTGCGTTACAAATATTTATAGGTTATTTACAAAAAAATGTATTTTTTTTTAAATAAAATAGTATTTGTCTGTATTAAATAATAAAAAGATCAAAGATTGCAAGATAAATAAAGGCTTGTTAAAAGATACATAATTGGTTGCAATTTTCATTTTTTCGTAATTTTTAATAATTTATTTTCTCTCTAAAAGTCAGTAGCTATTTTTGTTTACTTTGTTACACCAAGTAATTATCTTACTTTCCAATAACTTATTAGAAGTATATACCAAAAGAGTATGTTCATACTACATTTTAATTAGTCCATTATCTTTCTTTTTTAGCAAAGCATACACAATAGAAAATTGGTTCTTTGTTGGTAGACTACGCGGCTTCAGAAGGCTTATTGTGTAATTAATATAACCTCCACAGCTACCTAATATTAATCCCTGACCCTAATTATAATCTAATTAGCGAACAACTATGAACATGATTTAATTTACTGATCGCGTGTTTGTTTCTATTTTAAAAGTACTTCCTTAATTAATACATTAAAAATCTTTGTTCCTTGTATTGTGAGTACTTGATCAGCGGGATTTAACTAACATACATCACACATAATTGTGTCAATAAAAAATATTCTGTACTTACTAAATCGACTTTTATAAATATAATAGAATAAACAAATATCCTTCACATACTTTACTTGACGACCTCCGTGGTCGAGTGGCGTTCGTACCGGTTTCAAGGTGCCGCTAGCTCTGAGGTCCCGGTTTCGATCCCCGGACGAGTCAATGTAGAAACTAACTTTTCTACATTGTCCCGGGTCTGGGTGTTTGTGGTTCCTTCGTTGTGTCTGAATTCCATAACACAAGTGCTTCAGCTACTTACTTTGGGTTCAGAGCAATGTATGTGATGTTGTCCGCATTTATTAATATGTTATACTTTATCTACTACTACATTTCTAGTAGGTAAATGTTTTACTTAATGGTGATTAAATTAAGAATAGTTATTTTTTCATTTTTCTCTTATCACCACTGTAACTATTCAGCTGTTCCTAACACTCTTAATAAACAGTTATTATTGAAAAAAATAATCTATTTCTACCCGTTACAATTTTATCTCCCACAAAAGGGGGAGTAACAATAACACTGCCAATCCCCTAACTAACTTAGCGTGAAGATTCCATAGTACGAGGTGTAAAGTGAAGTGACCCGGGTATTGATCACATGGTCGGTTTATTACAGAGCCGTCCATTTTTACTGGCTATATATATTTTATGTTGGCTCTGAAAAACCTCCGATACATTTATGATCGATGAGTGGTAGGGAACATGTAGGGTTTATACGGCATGTGTAAAACAAAGTCTGTGTTTTTTTACACACCATTTGTAGCCAAAAACCGGGTAGATTTTTTTGTGGTCTTTAATTTTTTGGATTTTCTTACCCTCTGTTTCTGAGACGTTGATCAACACAAAAATTAGGTTATCACTCAATTTTATAATTGTTTTTTTTTTGTCTTTTGGGCAACCAATCACAGTTATGATCAGTTGATTTGACAAGAGATTAAGTTGATCTGTCTATAAGAAACCAGTGTAGTAAATAAGCAAAATAAAAAAAAAACAGCGAGGGTACCTAGATTATGCATAAAAACCTACTAAAATAAAAATGGGTTATAATTATTATACACACATACATAAACAGCATAAAGAAAGGTACTAAAAAGGATAATAAATAAAATACAATATAATAATTTTGAAATAGAATTTAAAAGTCGTGGACTCGTGATGAAGTTTGTCTCGAGAACATTTCTAGATAGAATCGCTGTGGAATTGAATTCAGTTAGCAAGTTTAGACGTACTCCCCAACTCCCCCTCCATTACTTTCTTCAAAACGATAAAAATTTCAACACTTAAGATATGTACCTAATTCGTTTATGAGCAGTACATTGTATTCATGCATTATATGCATTCTAAGTAATATCATCTGAATTAGAGTTTATTATTAGCTTGAAATATGACCTTTATAGGTCTTACAAATTAGTCCAGTTCTTCATATTTCGTCTACTTAGTTTGGTATGCAGATTTATAACTTACATGACGTTATTAATAACAAACAAAAACAATATTATAATTTTAAATTGGCACAACTGTCTGTCTAATTGTTTCATTGTGTTCAATATGAAATTTGACAATTCTAATTTTTGCTGTCAAAGGCTTTTGCATAATACGTCATACCGCAGACTAGCGAAAGCATAATCTCATTACGTGTGTTATAAAGCTAATCGTAAAACAACGACATCTAATCCAAGATTAAATTCGACACATCCGCATTTTCGTGTATTAGAAAGAGCACACAACATATCCCTCTCGCCACATAAATCCATAAAATGCTAACGAGGTACGCTCCGTGTTATAAATTTAATTCCCCCGCTAATCCAAAGTCGCTTCATATCAATCAAGCCTTAAAACAAGCAATATTAACCTTTCCCACCCCGAAGGGAAATTAATGGCTGTCAATAAAGTTTCAATCTTTTCCCGCCAAACTACGCGTCCATTATCCGGCGGCCATTTTGGACCACAGATAATTTAGTAAAATGGCGGATGACTGGCGTTCTGTTTGGATACACAGATTTATTTAGGTGTTTGGGTGGAAAACATTTTGCCTTCATGGGTAATTGCTTTTCTTTCTTGAAGGTTGGGTTGGTTAAATCTTTAATTAACTGGGAATAGTTAGTTTGGTTGGATGTTTATCATGGTAACGTTTAAGGTCAATATTTGATGAATTTAGTGCCATGTTACATATAAGTATGCGTAAATTGTAGACTTTCTTTCTACCTAGTCTTTTGTAAGTCATATTTGGATCGGTTTCCAGTCTTACCAGATTTAGCTGAATATGGTATTTATTTTATATATTCAATATGAGCAAACGCCCATACCTAGCATAGAAACAATCCCATTTAATTCTAAAAAAGTATTTCGTATAATCCTCATTACGTATAATTACAAAAAAAAGGTTTACTATTTCAAATAATTTTATTTAAATTCCGTTCAAATTGGTATGTAATTCTATCCAATCATTATTGTATTTTGTTTCCAAGCCACTGAACAAAAAGTCCTCGTTAAAGAGAAATTGGAATTTCAGGTTCCAAAGTCGAATTAAAAAAGGCCCTTTGTATATTTGTGTAGGCTACAATTATATTGGTATGAAGACAATGGTACAATTCATTCGCTTACTATCTTAGTCAGAACTATGTGCTACGTGTTTAAATTTTTTATCATAATTATCTTTTTCATCTTTGTTATCATAATTAAACAAGATTTCTTCTTAAATACTTTGGATTGAAATTTTATTTGAATTTGATTGAAACATGCATATTTTTAAGATCATTCCTATTTCCTGCAGGGTAGGCAGAGATCACTTCTTTGCTCTTCCTACGATCCTTACACACTTCTTTCGCTTCGTCCACTTTCATTAACAGCTTTGTATTTATAATCTTATTTTTATTTTATTCATGAACCCTGAATAAAGTTTGTTCATAATCAGAATCAGAATTAACGGGACCATGTTTTATTTAGCTTTGCAAAGCATCGTGAACATGTATTTCTCGAAGTCAAACTTAATACCCCATATCAAAGGACAAACGGCGGTGAAACTTTCTGTATCCCATAATCTAAGTAGGAGCGTTATTCTGAAACTTTTTCGGTCGATTCTAACAACCTCCGCCAATCATCAAGCGAGGGTGTGGTCAGCGTAACCCACATTCGAGCCCATTCGACTGACCTATATAACATAATGGGATTTTTCGAAACAATTTTGGTGTTTTTATATACTGAGTAATCATTCATTAACTTGTAAGCATGGTATGTAGAATAGAGTTGAAATTAAATTATAAAATTGAAATTCACAGTTCATTATATTATAAACTTATTACAGAATCACTCTGGAATATTTTTCAGGGTGTTAACAGACTTGGTACAAAATAGTTATTTGATAATAATTATATTTGTATATACACAGTTCTTGCCGAACTCGAATATTTGCACACCACGTGCATTAATGCATATGGAACGCAGACAAAGCGAATGGTGGTCCTACTTGTACATAGAATAGTGAAGCGACAGAATAATTGATTATTTAAATAAACAAATCAAAGATTTTAAGTACAAAGGCCAGGTCAGATTCTCTACAACAAACTATTTAGTGAACACATATATTTTTATTAATGAACTCAGAGACGTAAAATGATGTTCAATAGGTTACTAATTTTTAATTACATAATTTGGACTATTATGATCGAAGCCTTCATTAAGTAACTTGCCGTCCCTGTCATTTTAAGGTGTAAAGTAGCGATAGACATACATAAAAAAAAACGTCTTCAAGTTAATTCACATTCCAGCATTCTTAAGTCAGTATCCTATTACTGACAACATAACTTAATACTCCAAGACATAGTTGTCTTGACCGTGACGTAACAAGCCGTATTGTGTGCCCCGTCGCCGCTCGCAACCTCAAGACAGAACTATTTTGATTAGTAGACATTGAACTAATCTAGGTGTCACGGCTGGGCTTAGGAATACTTGACAAGGGAAACTGTATACCTAATTTACTTGGTGATTTGTTTATTTTCAAGACTTCAGATACCGACTTCTACCTTAAGTACCTATTCATAATATCTTCAGATTCAGACTACTGATATATGTGTTTCTTTGTGTTATGTTTTAGTTTCGTTTGACGCCTCAATGCTTCTTACAATTATGTTGGTAAGGTTACAAAATGAATAAAAATGACGAGTTTGATCTATTTATTTGCTTTTGCCTTTCCAAAAAGCAGTTATGTAGATACCTCGGTATCAAAATTCTGTTTTTCTTAATATAAATTCTAATTAGGAGAATAATTATAAATAGCTATAGGGAAACCATCTTTGTGTTGGCCAAATGTAATTTTCAGCGTTAGCAATTGTAAGCTATTGGTGCGTACCCGGGTTCGAACCTGCTACCTTGTACATACATATCCAAACTTTAAACCTCTGAACCATTCTGTCATTATAATGTCTCCTCTACATTAACTCACTCATTTCAAAGACTTTCGGAATAGCGCGAGCCTCTTTTGTTTACATAATTAATCTCCAGAAGGTAATGCCGTTCGTGTAAGGCTTCTTGTGAAGTTTCCACCGAATGAGGAGTGAGGAAGTTTTGAGAGACAGCTGTAATGGTACGCAGGTGTGTTAATACAAGACTGGAAACAGAATATATGTTTGTGAGAGTTTATTTCGCATATTTTAGCTTTTAATATCCTTAAAAGATAATTACATGCATATGTAGAAATAAAACCTTAATTATATACACAAACATACTTCTTAAACCATGCTATTCATTGATGAAAACCATATAAAAGTGTATGCAGGGGTATTTGCTTTTTTTTTAATGCATAATATAGTACTTCACAAATGTATCGATTTATATAGTTAAAATTAAAAGACACTGTTCATATCGTTCAGATAGAAAAACGCCGCGATTAACTATGTTTTACATTAGGTATGTTAGAGATAGATGTGTAACGATTTATTTTTTTCCTAATATGCATAACACAATATAATTATTATGTGTTAAACGGCGGGGTATATAATCACTGTGTTAAATAATTAATATGTTGTATAAGTTAAGTAAGTATGGTGTGCAGAACCACACCGCATCCAAAACAGTATCAAATGGTAATGTACATTGAAGTTAATTTATTTCTCGTCTACAGAGAACTGAAACCATTTCCTCAGGGGCATTGATTGATTGATTTCACTAATCTCCAAATTAGAGAAGTTTCGAAACATTTGTATACTTAAGATAGATACTGCGAAGTTAGTATTTAATGTATAAATGAACGGTTTTAGTAACAGCAAACAATTTTGTCTAAATCTGTTTCATATTAACGAAATAATATAACAAAAAATATTGGCCATACAATTATAGTTTGCATTCAATAAAAACAAACTATGTAATATAACTCATGGAGACGGCTTCACGAGTGAAACGCTTCATTTAAACTTTACTATTTAAATCTGATTGATCGGCAGTTAGCTGACGCTAATACGGTACAAACCTATGGTATAAAAATAAATAAAATTCCAAAAGATTTCTTAGTTTGAAGACAGCTTAAGGCTGCTTCCTCACGAACTGCTCTCAAGCAGTTAGTCAGATCAAAGCACACGGACTGGGCGAGCTGTCGGCCGCTCTCGCGCGTGCCAACCCGATTGCTTTTTGTTTTGTCGACCATTTTTTTATAAAAATATTCCGGGACATCTCACACACGGTTATCTGATCTCAAGCTAAGCAGAGCTTGTGTTATGGTAACCAGACAACTGATAAACATACTTATATATTTCTAAATACATACATTTATAGATAAATTACACCCATGACACAGAACAAATGATCATGCTCATCACTCAAACATTTATCCTGAGTGGGAATCGAACCCACGACCTCCGGTATAGCAGTCAGGGTCACTAACCACTAGACCAACAGGCCCGTCCAACCATTGAAAGCAGTTGAACTGCTTCAAGCAGTACATACGGGCTTACGTTTTATTTGAGTATCCTAGACTAACAAGCCATAAGCCACTGAGCCTGACGATTTGTTAGGATTCAAGTAGGATAGTAATTCAAAGGATTGAGAAGCCATTTCAGTTATTAGAACAAATGGTTCTCCAACGTTCCGAGATCTCTCCGATCAACTACGAATAGTTGCCGCACTTTCGAGATAAGCTCTTGGATTTCAGAATTTTGGACGAAGATATCAAATGATAAATGAAAGGAATTAGAAAGATGGAAAATCTGAATCTAGCAAAGTATTACCAAAGGAACTGAGTCTACTCAGTTGTATAAAAAATAAATAAAAATAGAGCATAATAATGTATGGGGCTGGCCTAGAACTATGCCGCTGCTGGGCAAAGGCCTTTTTCAATATTGAGAACTGAACACCCCGCTTGGCTAATTGGGAATCCTGGTATATTTAAAATTCTTTGCTGTTAGTCTTTTGTTTCTTAGGCTTATTTCTTAATGGGCCTAAGAAAAAGTATAAATTACTTTTACGTAATTTAAGCTAAGTAGCTATGATTAGGAAGAGTAGCTACGATTAGGATTACATAATGAGCATTATTTTTATGCGTTGTTTACCAGCATTTTTAGTAGTGGTCCTGTATACTGAACAAAATACCTATCACGGAACTATTATCCTAACATCAATCAGTCCCTCCATTTTATTCCAATACATGGCACTATATGATAGAAACAAGCCCATTGATTTCACGCCAGCCAGCAAATTCGTGCACTCTACCCGAGCAACATGTTTTATGGATGCCGTGCTCGATATGATACGTGAACAAAATATTGATGGTGAAGGTTTTACAGCACATTGCAGCGTGAATTGCTTCTACATAGAACCACTTATTTTTAGTAGTATGTTTTTACGACGTATAGAAAAGAGTCTATTTTTAATTGGCCTTATAACTAGCTTGACTTCTTTACTAGATTGGCTTACTATGGACTAAGGTGGCAGAAGGGAAGAAAGGCCTTTACCCAGCTGTGGGAAACGCTGTTGGGCAAAAAATTTATAAACGGTAAAAAAGGATACGAATGTATGACGGGGTAAAACAATTTAAAATATAACGAGTATACACGTTAATTGGTATTATGGCCTACAACACTAAGCTATCCGTGCAATCAAAAAAAGTGCAAAGAAAAAAGTCTAATAGCTTAATAACACACTATAACGTAAAATTAATTGCATAACTAAAACTGACCTAATATATTTTAAACGAATACAAATTGATCTATTATAAGTTCTATTACGTAGCTATCAGAGTCAGTTACCTTTAATCATAGTTAATTGCACAAACTTCTTAGTTATTTCCTTTGAAGACTGCAGTAATATTTTTGTGTTTATGTTGAACGTCTGCTTACGGCTAGACTAGATGTTTGAAAACATCAAAGTTTTATCTAAAGATATTTATTTAATCAACAGCTTCGCGGAAAACGAGTGAGCTATATTTAGATCTCAAGGATGCGAGTTTTTGGAGTTCCGTATCAAAATAGGTGAATTAAAAGTATAATGTTTGAGGTACTACTAATTTATTGAAAATTACTTATTTCTTACGTATTACAAATAATGAGGGTGTGGGGCTAAACCAAATTCTTACGATTTGACTGATATTTGAACTAGGTATCATTAGAGGAATGTATAAGAGATAAGAATTTATAATAAAAGCATATTATGAGGTTGATTTTTAAGGGAAAACCTCGCTCGCCACTGTTGGTCCGTAGATGGGTGACCACACAGAGTACTTTTTTATTGGGTAACTATTTGTTGTTAAACAGAATTCTCTTAGTACCTCTGGAAGCACGTTACGGTGACAGTCGTTAAGTCATTACAATACTGACAACCAGTCTCACTATCAGGCCAGATAAAATAGGTTTTAATTTTAATACGTTGAGACTTGAAGTTGACTCCAACATACCTTAGGCAAAGGATAGGTTTAAAAAGTATTTTCAAATCTAATTTCAAGTACCTTCCAACTATATAAATACAAATAATTAGTAACGCGATTTGTATAAGTCTTATTAACGTACGGAACACTGAAATAGATTACCAAGAATCACACAGACCCACTTTTTCGTGTACTGAAGTGTAAAACTATCAATTACAAGAGGTGTTCATGTGTGTGTATTTTGTATAGTGTGTGTGTATGTGTGAGTGTTGCCTAAATATTGACGAGTTATTTTAGTTTGTTCTATTTTTAGTCACCTTGAACTGAAAAACTTGGTCGATGTTTTTATGTAGACAGAAAAGTGAACATTAACACTTTAGTTGTGTACTTGTTCTTACACGATATACATTACATTCATGCAAAGTTTTAATTTGAGTACTCATAACACTTAACTTATTTAAACATATCAAGTAGCTAAAATAATCTTTAATTTTATCATTACAGTTTGTTGATAAGTCGAATAGGTGCGGTCGTTTTGTAAAATACTGTATTTAACTGAACTCAGTAAGACTAAAAATACTTTCAGCCTTTTAGACATTTTGTGAAAAGTTCATTTTTGTACAAAATGTTTTTACTTTGCCAAAAACGGTGACTTCTAAAAAAAGGTCGAATTATTCGAACGTGGACAAAACAATTTATGAAATACACCGGCCTGTACAATGGCGGATGTATTAAGCAGGGGTTTATCTGTGACGTCATAAGCCTACCTGCCCTCTCCCCCTCTTCCCCCTACGTTTGGTATAAGAGTGTGGTTACACGGCAGTTTAGCTTTCAAGGTTTGAGTTTGATGAAGCGTTTTAGGAATTTTGTAAGTCTGAAACTGAGGTACATTATTTATTTTACAGACTCTACAGAGTAGAGATACACAATCTCTGCTCACTATAAGTTAGTTAATTCATTGAAGTATTGGCTGACAACTGACGTTAAGATATTGACCCTGGCAGTGACTTGTTTATAATGATATCAATTATTAAAGAACCTCATTTTGAGCTGAATTATTGTAAACTTACTCTAAGAAAAACTCTAATTGAAACTGTATATTTACAATACTTACATATACTTACATATGTACAGCGAAAATTCTGTACGAAGATAGATGTATTTTTAACTTTAACAAAAATTCTACGCATTCCAAAATCAAATTAACTCAAATAGAACAAAATTACATAATAATAAACTATATAATATTGAAAGTTATGAATATAAGCTACTTTTGTATTTTTACATACATTTCTCAAAAACAGTACATTGTACATTATTCATTGACTGTAGTTTGATCAATAACTCCAACATTACATGCAGCTAATTACATTCAGAATGGGAAGCATCATACATTATTACTCGTAAACAAACACCAACAAAGTTTGCACACCAATTATGTTTATATACACACGAATATGAACCTAAACACTCAGCAATTAGGTTGAAATTCCTTTGTTTACTTAGTTGAAGAGTTATTTCGCTGCGTTGTTCATTGTACGTATGTTTGCATTGTGTTTAGTGTGTTGCCGTAATAAAGGAAAACAACAGAATGTCAAGTGTGAATGAAACTTGATTTATGTTGTTTTTCTTTGGTATGGTTTATTTTAGGTCATGTGTTTGCTTTAGCCTTTTATAAATGCCCTTTTGTAATTGGGTAAATGGATGGAGGTAAATTGATGAGCTCAAAGATTTAATTTTATGATTAATTTAAAGCTGATGTTATGATACGGTCGAAAGTTTCAGTATCATTTTGTATAAATCATCATCTCTCGTGTGTATTCCCAACTATGTTAGGGTCGGCTTCCAGTCTTACCAGATTCAGCTGAATTCCGTATTTTACACGGAGCGACTGCCTATCTGACCTCACCTCCACAACTCATTTTACTGTGAAACACAGTATCCCATAATAAGACTGGTTGTCAGAATTGACTTAACGACTGCCAAAGATCTATGTATGACAGCCGGGACCTACTGTTTAACGTGCTTTCTGAAACACCTCTCCGTGTTTCAAAAAGCACGTCTCGGAATGTTATAATTTTTGTATAAATAAAGCCAGTTAAATTCCAACTCACTTATTTAATTTAATAATGAATTACTTTTTTTAGCCATTGTTATCCACTGCAGAGCAAAGACCTTTTAATACTCTTATTTCATTTAAACTTCTGATATATCTCTGTATTGGACATTCCCTGAAGTGTGTTGTTTGTGGTTTTTCTTGTATATCTGTACATAACTCACCAAGTTTGACTACAGAGATACTGTTCTCCAGGGAACTAGTTTATTCATAACTAAAGAGTTTTTATTTATGTTTGTACATAACTTATGTTCTAATCTCAAAATTGTAATTTAGTTAGTTTTATTATGTATGAAATTCGTTCTTTTTCGTAAGATTAATATGAACTTTTTTCATGAATGTACAATTTTTCTACCATTAGGTATTCTTAAAAAAAGGTAGCCTAGGTCCTTGGATTTAAAGCTCCGAAACAAAAATCACAAATTCCTGAAAGCTTCACAGGCAGACTGAATAACTTTCGCATTTAAAACATTAGTATGAAACTATGGCTGTGGTGCAATGTAATAACATAAAAAAATTACGGACTAGACAAATAAAAATAGTTTTATTAATGTTATTATTTTATATCAACTTTGTATGTACAGTCACGAGCTAAAATATGTATACATATAGCGAAATTGTAAAAAAACACCTTAATTATATGTATTGTTACCTTAGTGTTGTATATGATTCAGGAACTGTTTACAATCAGTTCTTCATAATAAGTTTTACTATACAATTCTAGAATTGATAAATTAAACAAATTGGAGAGCATGTACATAGTTTGACTGTACCCAGACTTTACTTTGACCACTAGTATTACATGCCAAAAAGTTCCACCCACCTGCATAAAAGTTTAATTTGAAGGCTTATGTGAGGCAGCATAGCGAGGCTTAGCCAAAGCATTCCTTACTTACCGCGCACCGCAGGCTGTCCAGTCGAAGGTATTTCATTAAAGCCTCAGACAAACGTACAACCTTCACATAATGTTGTATGCACAGGTAGCTACTGCTTTATGCAGTTCTGGTTTGTATGGCGTTTAATATCATCTTATACTTTGTAAAAAATAAATGACTTAACTCACATGTTATTTGACATTAGCTGTTGGTTATTAGCGGCTATGTCCGTTTGTACACGCGGAAAAAAGTATCCATGTTCTTTTTTGGGATCCAAGCTCACCCCATACAAAGTTTTATCAAAATCAGTTCAGTGGTTTAGCTATAAAAGCTGAAAAGACAAACAGACAGTGTATCTCTTGCATTTAAAGTAGTTAATAGTAAATATTTTTGTTTTATCGTGTCATTATACCTATAGCATTTAACTACGTCTAATTCTCAGCTATATTTACACCAAAAAGTATTTATACCAGACTTTATTAATTGTCTTATCACTTATAGTTTATTTTCGTCTTGACTCGCAAACATGCGGGCGGAGCTGAGGACAAAAACTAGTTATATCATAATCAATGAGGCTTTTAACAGATATCAATATTTTTGTGATTATTGCAAGTATAGGTTGTCCTAACAGTGTAATGAACACTTTGTTTTTAGCTACAACATTTATTTCTGTACAGCAACTTATTTGTTCAAACGTTTCAAATATCCTTCCGTGTCAGTCCATTACGTTTTATAGAAATATACGTTGTTACGTTTTACCTGAGTTATACGGGGTGTTACCCAAAGGTTCTATCTACTTAAGGGTATACATATGTGATTATTTATTGTCAATAAAATGATAATAGAATGGGGATTAGCGCCTAATGCATAAATTGAGTCTGCTTGCGACCACGGCCGGTGTAACCCGGTCGAAACGTCAAGGCCTAAAGGTATTTATGCATGTTCGATAATATTACTATAAACATGCAGCGCGATAGTTTAAGAGTTATTAATGATAAAATGGACTAATTTTGAGTTGAAGTTTTGTAAACTCACTCTATACCAAATGTACTCTTCACTCCCTTATTTTATACCCTTTCGGTAACACCCTGTATACGTTGTTATATAACATTCGGTATAACATGCAACGGCCAACGTTACCGTAACGGGTTCCATATTTATGTTTATTTTTCTCTGTTTTAGGCCATTCCCGTCCTTTTTGTTGTTTTTAAGGGTAAATGTTTTTTTTATGTTTGGGTAACGTTTTAGGTATATTACTGTATATTTATATAATAAAATAAATAATAATCCAGCCTATAAACGTCCCACTGCTGGGCACAGGCCTCTTCCCATATAGACAAGACGTATATTTATATCGTAGGTAAAAAATGTCGTGGTGGCCTAGCGGTTCAATGAACGGATTTGTATGCACGAGGTTGCAAGTTCGAACCCGGCAAGTACCAATGTTATTAAAGTTATATGTAGCTTCTTATTATTCTAAGACACTTTTGACAAACGGTGAAGGAAAACATCGTGAGGAAACCTGGATTCCAAAATTTGGGATCTGAAATCGCCAACCCGCAGAGAGCAAGCGTGGTGATCAATGCTCGTGCCTTCTTTATATGGGAAGAGGCCTGTACCCAGCAGTGGGACATTTATAGGCTGGATTATTATATACGGTAGGTATCTTAAACGTTTCGCTGTAAGGTATATGCAGACAGTAAAGTTACCAGTTCAAAGGCCTTATCGCAAGGCTAAGTTTGAAAACTAACTAAGCTTAGTTCGTAGTGCTAAAGTAAAAGATATCTCAGTTAAGTTAGACATAGTTTAGTTTTGCAATGTAGCTTGGGTTTCTGCAAGAGTCTATTGTATACACATCTGTATCTTAAAGATACATTTCCAAATTAATCATTCCTTATGTAGTTTCAGATTACAATTATATTGCTACATTTTTCTGCAAAATTAACTTACTTAATTTAAATTAGAATGTTGTTATTTTCAAGCTTTAATCATTCAATTTATTCACTATTTTTAAAAGTTGCCTCTTTTTTTATAATCGATGCTTACTACTAAGCCAAGTTTCATTAGAATCGGCTTAGGTGTGAAGGCGTTACAAACAGACAGACACAAATTACTTTCACATTTGTAATATTTGGATACTTGGATAGCTAAAAAAACCTTTTTATAGTCAAGAAATCTTAGATACTTCTCTCAAACATTATAAGAACAAAAAGCAAGCCTTCTCCTATAATGTTATTCTCACAATGAATAATTCAAGTTTAGTGACGAGCTGACATCGCCAGATGCGGCTTAATACTGCCTGGATTTGTGGCGAAGGTTATATCAACTTAGAATGTTATATTTACTGTTATGTATATCAAGACATTAGGGTTTTGTAAAAGATATTCTTTGCTGTTAACCCGATTTGAAAAGGAGGAGATTCTCATTTCGACTATATGTTTTTGAAATCTTTTATTATGTTGGTTTGAAACTATGTAGAATAATCTTAGAAGTTATATTTGACCCTTTAACTTTGGATTACAATACGTGGCTAGCTAAGTTATTTTTTATAAATGTTTGTAATTTTATAAACTATTAAAAATAACGCGTTTGTATGTTTTTCCACAAGGTTTGAATGAATAAATCGTAGTAATATCTTTGCCATGGGTTTAAGTTATGTTAAATAGTACTTACTTTAGTTAAACATTAAGTAAGACTACGGCGTAGCAACCTTGCGTGCTACGATGCTACGCTGCAATTAGTGTGAGAGAACGACTATAGTAACAGTTTAATAATAATGTCTTTAACTTCCTTCATTTATATTATTTAAAAAATAAATAAATATTAATTAATTGTAATATTGAGCATTTTTATTTTCAATAAAGATTTTTGTATCTAAATCAATGACAACCAAAATAAGATAAAATCTTCGATACAGGAAAAATAAAATACATATTTAGAGAACTACCTAATCTATATTCGGATGAAGTCGTAAATGTCAAGCGAGGTAAGAGTTACTATCTCACTAGTCAATAAGGATCCGCTATTTATTTATAGCCTATTTTTATGGGCACTACATTATCATATTCAAGATAAATAACACCTTACAACCTTGTAGGTGTCGGTAAATATGTCATTATTTTCTCATATATATATATGAATTCGACATAGACGAAGAAACAGGGATTTTATTAACATATAAGTCGGTTAATTATTTCGACCGAATGTTAATGGTTTTCTTTTATCAAATTACCATCATATTAAATACATATATTATGCCTGCATGTTCATATCATTATTTAATAAGCAATGTCATTATCTAACCGTCTTTAAAAAGGTGTGGTTTTATGTTCCACCCCATATATTGTCAATCGGATGTTGCTTAATTTAAATAAATTGAACTATTTATTTGATCATGAATTCAGGTAGGTAGTTGCTCCATGTAAAGAACCCGTACTCAGCTAAATCCGGTAAGACTGAAAGACAACCCCAACATAGCTTTAAAAAGACTACGCAGAAAGAATCAACAGTTATACTAAAAAAAAATGGAGTCCTGTTATGTCTATTCCAAAATTTACTTTAAAGCACAAAGCTCTTGCAATTCGGCTTGGCATACAAGCCTTATTCAAGCCTTATACGATCTCATTTCCAATGAATAATTCAAGTGTCGCTACAAACCTGCTAACATCGACGTTAACTTAAAGCCTTAACTTAAAGCCTTCTAGATTTCTATTACACACGTGAAGGCTGTAATTTACTACCAGAGTGCGGAAACATGATTAATTTGAATTTGACTAAGCTTTTGCCACGGTGTGTGTAGATGTCGGATTTTCGGTTGATATCGGGTTGTAAATATCCCACTACTGGGCATAGGTTTCTTCCATATTATTAAAAATTGGGATTTTATAAACTGACTCTATTAATAGAAAAGGATATCAATATTCGACACTGTATTCTAACATAAATGTTGCTGGAGGTAGGTAATAGAAAATAACTAAAATTTTGATATACTTAAAAAAATATAAATATAATAAAAAGGAAGGGTGCCTATTTAAAATCCAAATATTTGGATGCATCATCTCAATATAGATGAATTATGAAAGTAAAAATAACTTAAAAAAGTCACATTTGTTACTTGATCTCAACCTTGAACCTTCTCTAGATCGATCTAGAACCTTGACCATTCAAATCCATGTATTGAACCGCTAAGCCACAGAACCTTCTGTAAATAATGCCCGTCAATACTCCGGCTAATGTTTGAAGGGCTATCAACGTCAGGCGGCTAACGGCTAACCTCTTGAACATAAAAGCCTGACGACTGTCCTTCGAAGCCTTTTTTATGTTCTGTATGAAGGAATTAGGATTAAGATGGCGGATTAGCTGTGGTTTAGGTGTTTTTGGTACTTTTTGTTACTTCTTCTTTTCGCTTATGATCCTTATTAAATATTCCATTTGTTTATTTACTTACTTCTATATTTACTGATTTGGTATGTAAACGTTTCTACATACTTGCTTGTTTAAAAACTTTTATTTGCTGAAACATGTGAAAACATGTTTCAGCAAATAAAAGTTTTTTCACAATGCAAAACATACTTTTATTATTCTTACTTATCTACCAAAACACTAAAGCAATGATAGGTAAAACCTTTGACATCCCAGCGCTGGGATGTCAAAGGATGATAATGACTTCGATATAGAAGCTTAAATTCAGGTAATTACTATAGATATGGCTTTTAATGGTAATCGATAAACTATATTCAAAACACATCCCAAAACCACTAGAAAAAAACTCATATTTAAAAATCCACTTCCAAAACGTAACGAGAAAAATCTCTTTACAGTTCATGAAAGATCAGCAAGAACCCTCTTACAACGAAATGAAAAACCGCAGTTAAAAATAACGTCACATGAAGGCTGTAACAGGTTGCTAGTTTATCCGTTACCTAGTGACCCATTTACTCTAATTGACTCTTAGAATCTCTCGAAACCTTCCGCTGTATTTATTTGTACTGGACTGAGTATTTACTTGTTGTAGCTGTTAGCTTGCTTAAGAGTTGGGCTATTTAATGATCATAGTTTTTTTAAACAGAGCGAGTATGTTTCAGATGAAAACTGTAAAACAAAAAAAAAAAAAACTTATTTCTGGTTTTCGATTACAAATTTAAAGATGTGTACATTACACATCTTTAAATTTGTAATCGAAAACCATATCAGTTTTCATATTTAATAGTGTGTGAATGGTTTCTCATTAGTATATTAGGTGAAGAAATTAAATTAGTAAAAGGGTTGTATAAAGTCCACTTTGTTTGCCTGGGTGACATCATAACATCCCCAAATCATTTATCATCACTCAAAATAATTACTTGACTAAAGGTAAGTGTATAAAAATAGAAATAACAAAATACAAGGACATTAGGTTTCTGCATTACCCAAGGTTGACTGGCAGAGAATGCCAATTGTCATTAAGTCCGCCTTTGCACAACAGTGTGAAAAAGTATTAAATAAATAAAAAATAAGTTTTGGTCTTAAACACGTTCTATTTAAGTATACTTTATTTTCATAGCCATTTTCGCAGGCTTTTGTAGTTTATTTTAATAAAGGAGGGTCTTTGATTATAATGAATTAAGAAGGTTTAAAGCCAGACCTTTTCTTAGTAATGCTTCGTTTATAACTTAGGAATTAAATTCCTTGTTAAGTGGGAGTCAAGTTATTTATAAGTTACCTAGGACGTAGCTGAACTTTGAATTAATATTGGCTTGAAGTTATAATTAAATAATATTGCAACAACAACTTAAATATTATTAACAATATATGTTTATTTATAGTAAAAGTGATACATACATCACTGATCATCATAATTTTACATATTGTCAAATTACACTTTTTAACCGCAAAAAGTATGTCTTACACCAAAATACTTCGAATTATTAAAATAAGTTATTCAAATAAAATAATCTGAAAGTGAAACACTGAAACTCGCAACCAATTTTACAAAACATATTTCAAAATCTACAATATTAAAAAAAACCTCACAAATAGGTATTCAAGGATAGACTTTTAATAAAATTATTTTACCGTACCCCAAAACACTTGTCACTGCGGGTCAGACTATCGAGAACAAGTCAAGAGAATATCAAGTTGCGAAACCTAAGCATCCTTACTTCTGCTTCTTGAATTAACATTTATGAGTATTTCTTACAAATAATATAAATATCAACTTGTATTTTATAAGGACCTTCGACTAGTGACCGAATAAATTTGCTTCGTAGATAAGTGTCATTAAAATGTCTCAGAGCGTTATTGATGATAGAAATTGCATGTATTGAAATGATCTTTTATTATAATTATTAGGAGCCTGTAATGACCCACTGCTGGGCAAAGGTCTCCCCACTTTCCCTCCATAAATGGAGAGAGATAAATCTCTCTCAAGAGCCGCGATTGACCAGTTTGGTAAAAAATATTATAATATGTTTTTTTTAACATAATATATTTTCTTTACAGGTAAGCTTCAAAGTTCGTTCGCAACTCAGACAAATCTACAAAAGTTATACGTATGTATTTACAAATTGATACTTCTTTTTTGACGTGAATATGAGGTCGAATACAAAAAAGAAACACGCGGCTAGGCAGAACCTACAGGCTAGTATACAATATCTAAAAAAAGATTTATAAACAATAATAATAATAATAATCCAGCCTATACACGTCCCACTGCTGGGCTCAGGCTTCTTCCCATATAGAGAAGGCTAAACTTCTTATACCTTTTATTAATTAACGATTTCTAAAGTTAGGTATATTAATAAGAATAATAAATGATAATTCGTTGTGTCACTAGGTTTTACAAACACTCAAATCACACGCACAAAGAACACCCAGATGAATGCGAATAAATAGCAAGTCTTTCTACAAAACCCTATAAATAAACCGATCGATATGTTATTAAGTAGATATATTTATATATAGGCTCTATTGTTAATGCCTCGTCACATTTCAATCTCCGGGCTTTTTAGCCGACGTCCACAGGAAATTAATAGCCGCGGTTGTCGCGTTCCGAACGAATGGATGTGATATTACTCATTCTTAGTACTGGCAACACTGGTAACTGTGTTTTCTTACTTTAAACTGGTTATTTTTTTTATTCCTTAAAATAGGTATGAAATACATTTTCGGATGTTTTCAACTAGAAATAAAAATATAAGTTTCAAAAATATAAAATTTTGTTTCCTATCGATTTCGGTAACAGGGTCCAAGCTGGCGGGGGTTAGGGCAAATTAATATTATTATATTTTTAGCTAAATAACAGCTCTGTTCTTTAAAATTTACTAATGGAAATAGGACAATTTTTTTTTTTTACATTCTTCGGTCAAAATAAAACAGAAATACAGTTTTTAAAATGTACTTTATTTACATGTATTTTATTATTTAACTGTTGAATGATTTATTGCATCAAAGTACACTTGAGTAATAAATTAATGCAACCAATCGTTTATGAGAAAAAATATTGGCAGACACTCTTATAAACGTTCCGTTTTTTTTTCTTTTGAGGTATACTACCCTAAAATATATCAAATAAACCATGATTGATGATCAAGCTACGATCTATCAAAGCCTTAATTTTATTGGACGATTCCGTCAATATTTATAACTTAATGACTTACGTAAAGTGAGTATTTTTATATATCTTCCTTATTTTATTCTGAGAACTCTTATGCGTAGGCAAAACTTAATTAATTTAATTTTCCGGGAATATTGTGTTCTCCAAAAATATTATGTGTTTTCGAGTTTATTTTTGGAAGCTATTCATTTTTTCCTCTTTTTGTAGTTTTATGGTAAATAATAAAATGACCTTAAATACTGTTTATATCCAACCTTCAGTTAAAAGACTTTAAATAGCAATTTAATTGGGTAATAATAATTCTTCAAAAGAATCATGATTATAAATAGGTGTCTTTTTAGGTATGCGTAATATATCTTTCTAGCACTTATCACTTATTTTGTGAATACTGGTTAACCAGTAATTGGCGGCTGTGCAAGTCTTAGACATAGCTATTAATATACATAAGCATTACTGTACACAGAAGCTGTTGGTAAACCCTAGGTATTAAATAAATAAATAGATATATGAACTTTATTATCGTGAAAAAAAAACCCAAAACAACGACAACTAGCATTACATCCACCTGTAACCAAACACAGCCTTAAATAAAACCATTCTCTCTTTACAAACAAACGTAATAAAGGTTTAATAAAAGATGTGCCTCTGTAAATATCAAGGCTGCCCATTATCCAGCCCTTACAATATGTATAGGCAAGGTCGGTTGATTGTCATTAATAAAGTTAATTTACTTTTGCTTTGAGGGAAATGTCCAATAGGTCGCTTGTACGCGGGCTGTCGCCGCTCTTGCGCGTCACGTGCGCCTACCCCGCTCGCTTTTTGTTTTGTCGAACGCTCGAAATTTTTATGCAATTCGTGTATGAGTGTACATTGCATAGAGGAGGTATAGATAGGTAAACTATAGAATGCACGCATCGCTAGTGGCCCATTGAGTCGAGCGAATGGAATTTCTTGCTGTTAGTACCTACTACGGTATTTAACCGATTTTAATACGATAGATGTTTCTGCGCAAATATCAAAAATTCAGATACAATTAGGTTTTGAGATAGATTATATAAAGCTACTTAATCTGTTTTGAAACTATTTTTCTTCTTGCTTGTTCATAATGGTGCTCACTGTTCATACTCTATTAGGCGCACTCTATAGAATATTTATTTATACTCTAACGTACAAAGAAGTCAATACTTAACCATGCACTAAGTCTGAAGGTAATAGGCTTCTCTTTATTCCAATCGATCTAACTGCTTTTCAAGTCATTACAAAAGCCAAAACAAACCTTGGAGAAGCAAGGAAAGCCTTAATAAATGATGAAACCAATCAGCTCTGGCCATACAATATGCAGTGGTTACGTAAGCTAACCTACATGAATAATTCCGTACATTTGCATGTCCTTAGTAATTATGTGCCTAGTTGGATTTCGATCGTAAGGCCCGGTTAAATATGTAAGAGCCTTTTACCCGGGACACTGCCTGTTTGTATGTCGGTTACTCTGGAAAAAAGTTGTTAGGTAATTTTATAGAACAGGGATTAGCGCTTTTAAATACCTTTGGGGCTTGACGTTTCGACCGGGTTACACAGGCCGTGGTCGCAAGCAGACTCACGCGCTAATCCCCGTTCTATAATATTACTATAAACATGCAGCGCGATCGTTCAATAATTATAATGGTTAGGTAAATTATTATACTGTTTGCAAGATTCAAAGTAGATGTCTAGACCAGGACCTGTTTTAAGAATAAAATATTTTGTCATTAATCTAGACTTTTCATTATGACTGTAATGTTTGGACTTATTTGCCTTCGGGTTTTAATTAAGAAGTCCCGTCAATCTCTATTGTAATATTCAAATCACAATGCTAATGAATTCAGTAGATTTTAGTTTAGAAAGAAAATATATAAAACTTCGAAATAAAATATAATTAAAACAAATAATAAATATCACTATTTTATACTAATAAATAAGAATATTTAGGTTTTCTATTACCATTTTTAATATACGTTAGCAATGTAGTGGTTCCCATCTAAGATCAAACGGTTTCAGATCTAAGTAATGTATTCCATGAATAGTTTTATTAAGGACGCTAAGACTTGTATAAGGCTCCCAGCCTCTCAGGTAATATAAGATGATCACCTTCATTCAGACTAAAGGCTTCAGTTAACCTGAATAGCTTAAAGCTAAGTGTACACGACCCTTAGGGCCGACTTCACCGGTTACTCTAAAAACAGTTTAAATGAACTAAGTTTTAGAGAAGAATTGCCGCAAAGTATGAAAGTGTTAACTTGAATGACTTATCGAAGAGATGATAATATTATTAAGTTATTTCCATACATTTGAACGATATAATATAACATCGTAAACGTTGGTAGAAATATTTGCTTTTCGTACCTGTATTTAAGGCGCTGTGTATAGTAAAAATGGGCTTTTTCAAACAGTTTTTTAGCAAACTGTATAAATGTCAGAGCAGCTAAAAAAATATATGTTAATCTTCATCATTTTTGTGAGATAACCTTTATTTCCAAAACACGATTTCATTAATTTTTCTCGATAAAAAAAATTCGTAAACATACCTCTAAAATGGATTTTCAAAAAAGTTTTCCGGTATTACTGATGAACCAATGTTGATAAATTTTTCAACAGACACGTAATAACAAATAATGAAGATAACCTTTATTTTAGTTTTTTAATTAATGTAGTATTTTTCCAAATATTCAGATATTTAATGAAAAATAACACATTCCTGACAAACTAAATATGGCGTTTTGTTCGCTTCTCTTTCATTCCTACGCGGACAGACAGTGTGCGCTGAGGCGCGGTGCTAGATGGACCTGTGTCACTTTTTTTCTGATTGACAGATCTAAAATACATGACAAATCGAAAATAATTTATTGAAATCTGTCAAAAAATGACACATAATGGAATTTGTAAAGAAATTACTTACTGTTTTTTGCACATCTAATCTCTTTTCTATTGATCCTCTATCGAAGCGTAATTTAAAAATTTATCATGAAGCTACAATGGTCTAGCGGTTGCGTGCTAATAAAATTTGCGATGCGATAGCTGACCGCAGGTTCGAATCTGGCAACAGAAATTTATTATTTGCGTTCATGTTTTTTTCAATGATGTATTTTTTGTTACTTTTGTGTAATTTTTGATAAATTGTTCAATTTTAATAATAAAAAAAAACAATTTGTAATTATTGATTTCTAATAAGATGCATTTTTTTTCATTTTCATTCATGACAACTTTTTCATGACTATACATGGTGTACAATATTGGAGTAACGAGTAATACCAAAATATGTAATTGAACGCAATAACGTTTGTAATCATTACAATAATGAAGTAAACTGCTGTTTTTTAATTAATGTAAGATATTTGTGAGGAGTCATTTATTTAATGAAAAATATTTCGGATCTGACAAATTCAGTATATGTATGGCGTCTTGTGGAAAGACGACGAAAAGTGTGCGCGCAGACAGAGCAAAGTATTTTTTTTTTTGGTAGACATCTTTACCCTTAGCCTGAGCGCAAACTTTGACTGCTTCACCGGACTTTTGGCGAGGTCCTTAAGGCCTCCAGCCAGAGCAATAGGAAAAAACTTATTACGTCAGCAACGTCTACTAAGGGCACCCCCTGCCGGGTTCGGGCCTCGACTTAGTGCGTTGCTAACAATCTTAATAAAGCAAAACAACAAGGGATGGCTGGATCTAAGTTTTTATTATTTAGGGACATATTTTTATTGCTAGTTTGGAAGGCTCGGGCCAGCTTGGTCTAGGGACAAGAGGATAACATTCACGTTACTATTATTAATAATACGCGACGGGCCTCGCCGGCGTACGTAATATATAGCGGTTGTATTTTGTAATGCTGCTCCTAGCTAAATCGAATGCTTCTTGGAGAAGCGTTCTTTTATCGTCGAGGTAGGAGAGAGTAAGTCTGAGGCGTTTAGTCTTAGATATAACGGAAGGTACGTTTCGCGCGGCCGCTACGATTAGCGTGTTACGGTGGGTTTCGGAGGTGTCGAAAAATCGAATCGCAGCGACTTTTATGAACTGGTTGATTGTTGGCAGCTTTAAGTCACAGTGCAACTGCAAGTTACGGACGAGACCTGGAACGCCTGTGGCTCTACGCATGAAACGGTTTTGGAGAGTTTGCATTCGTTTGAGTCGATAATCGGGTACGTGAGAGAATACGACGCTGCCGTAAGTCATGATAGTTGTCACGCACGCAGTGTAGATTCTCTTCTTATAAGCAAAGTAAATCTGCAATAGGCGGCCCCGTACACGAGTGCACCCGTATCACGACCGACAGGGAAGGATGGCGTCGCATAGTGAAGCGGATTACGGCTGCCCGTAACCAGACTACTTGATGACCACGACCGCTCTGTCAAGAGCGAACCGAAAAAGAAGAAGAAGTAAAGTAAGAGAGTTTACTGCGCTTGCTCAACATACAATTAAGTCGGCCGAGAGCGAAGGCGGCTCGCGCGCGTGCCGCTTTAATATGAGCTATGAAGGATTACAAGGATTACACCCAGGTATTTGGCTTGCTGCTCCCAAGGAATAGGCTTGCCGAAGAGGATGATAGGTGGAGGGGTAGCGGGAGGCTGCCGTTCCTTGCTGAAGAAGACCACGGCTGCGCCCTTGGTACGGTTGACTTCGATTCTCCATTACGTGAACCACTTCCCGAGGTTCGTGACTGCGGTCTGGAGAGTTCGACCTATAGCTAAGGGGCTGGTGCCTGAATAATAGATGGCCGTAGCGTACATTTGGGGTTTGCCATCGCGAGGAATGTCGCTAACGTTAGTGTGAAGAGGAGTGGAAAGAGTTCGGAGCCCTGAGGGACTGCGGCGCGGATCGGGTGAGGGTCAACGCGATAGCGAAAGGACCGATTCAACAAAAAGTTTCGGAAGATGAGCACGAGACGATCTGGCACCTCGAGTTGGTAAAGCTTGAAGATCAAGCCATTATGCCAGACCTTGACGAAAGCCTTTGCTATATCGAAGAAGAGCACGCCAGTGAGCCTTCC
This sequence comes from Autographa gamma, assembly GCA_905146925.1. NCBI lineage: Eukaryota > Metazoa > Arthropoda > Insecta > Lepidoptera > Noctuidae > Autographa > Autographa gamma. The sequence goes on from LR989875.1 coordinate 3,748,933, forward strand.
ACGCTGAAAACCAGCGCTTATATGCTCGACTATGCGGTGGACTTGTTGGACGCATGAGTGTTGGGTTCTAAAACCGAACTGCACGTCTGGGATGAGACTCCTGGACTCGGCAAAATCCATAAGACGGGAATAAATTATTCGCTCGTTTAGCTTCCTAAGAACCTTGAGTAAGCTAATGGGGCGATGACTAGTGGGCTCAGACTTCGGTTTACCGGGTTTGTGGATGAAGATGACTATCGCCTCTTTGCACTTCCGTGGGAAGAGATTTTTGTTCAAGAGGAGTACAACGCGAGCTCTCGGCGTGAAAGTACGTCACTTTTTTATTGAAATTTCAAATTCTAACAACTGCCGAAATCCTCATTCAAGTATAAGAGAGATAGCTGCCGAACTTTCTGTATCTCACGAGTCTATCAGTACCATTTTAACTAATCATTTGGGGACGCCACATGTTACCGGTCGGCTAGTCCCAAAAGACCTGAATTTACTCCAACAACTCAATCGCATGAGAGTCGCTGAGGACAGCTAGAACGAGTCAATTCCGACCCGACCGACTGTTGACATTATGGCAGGACCCTCTCCCACGACCCTCTCCAGACTCCCTTCCCCTGACATCTTTGGAAAGGGGCTCGGCTTTGTTGCTGCCGCTTAGGGGGATAATGCCCTGTTAAGAGTGTACTTCTCTTCTAATCGCACATCGTTGGAATTCGAGCGATTTCTGGCTGTCCTCTCGGGGGTCTTGTTGCATTTACTAAGTCTTGTAATTTTAATGCAAAGTCACTGGCGTGTTGCAATCCATCGAACGAAGCACAAGGCCATGCTTTGGAGGCGTGGGTGGTTTCACCTACCTCCTTAATAGAGGGACGACGCATATGTGCACGGAGGGTCCGTGGTTGATTTAACCTTCACCACCCCAGCACTTGCCGCCACCGTTGCGTATAGGCAGGTCGAGCTCGTGGCGAACCTATCCGATCACCGATACATACGGATAGGGTTCTCCTCTCAGTTAGCACAGGGAACGCAAGGGTGCTCACCGTTCTTGAGGTGGTCCATTACCTACTTGGACCACCAGCTAGGAAGGCGGTTCACTGCTTTTCTGCAGAGCTGACCGATCTACGACGTGCCTGCTCGGCCGCTAGAATAAGCTATGAGTGGCTTCGTCGACGTCGCCAGAACCGGGATCTTTAGGGTTCAACTCGGTTCCACCTGCAATAGCAAGAGGCGAAGAAGCCGCTGACAGTCGCCATTTGAGAGGGAGAGGGAGGCGATGTTGGAGGGTCTCAACGCCAATCCCTGGGTCAGACCTTACAAAATGTTTCGCAACAATCTGCACCTCATTAGTCCTCCACTGACGGAGACCCTTCAGACTGATCTCATTGGTTCAGGCGTTTTTCCCGAGAGCAATCAACGTTACCCTACCCAGGTTGAATTCAACCTACGGGATGAGCTCATCGGAGGACAATTCCCTGCTGTCCCCGGAAGAGTTCTGGGGACGCGGTGTCCTGTCTAAGTGCAAGAGGACGGCGCCGAAATGCTTGCCTCACGCCTTCTAAAAGCAGCTAATGAGCCTCAATATAGGCCTCTCTTTATAGGAGAGAAAACTTGTCTCTCCTGCACAGGCCCTAACGGCGCATTGGGAAGGCTAATTTTACGAAATGGAAGACACGGCATATCATACATTCGAGGTGTGTACTGCCTTTGAAGCTAAGTGCCGTGTCCTACGTGGAGTTCTTGGCCCGGACCTTTCGCTCGTGGGTGCGGTCAACGCCATGCTCGCAGACGACTCGTCTGCCTTAGTGTCTTATTTCTGCAAGCTTGTTATTTCCCAGAAAGAGACCTTGGAGCGCGAGAGGGAGGCTGACCCTTTCGTTCCATTGCTCCGCCGATGGCCGATGGTGGGCAGTGCGCGGACGAGAATCTCTGAAGCCAGACCAGCCCTGGGGAGGACGCAGAGGGCGGGGACGGGGGTCCCTCAGCCTTCATTGCACGTATCTGCTTGGGCGGGGGTGGTGTAGTGGCATGTACTGCCCCCGTTGTCCTCTCTCCTACATATCCAGCACTAAGGCAAATGATGGCACCAGGTGTTTTGCCAAATTAGACAGAGCCTTTTTCAGGGCTCTCTCTCGGACTCTTGCATCCTCACCCCCTTGGACATGCAAGGCTGGCTCATAAATGAGTTTCACGTGAATAATAAAAACAACAACAGAGGTTTATCAATTTACCCTTTCGTACACAAAAAAAAACCTATAAATATACAAGTTTTACAGGTGAGTGTATGGACTATCTGCAGTGTGAGGATATCATACCACAAAAATTATTCACAAAAAAATAATAATTTTCGTTACTATTCGAAACACGCTGTATCTCCAGACTCAACGATCAAGCGTAGTGTACGTTTTTTTTTTAATATTTTCTCTTGATACTCAAGAAAAATATAGATTGTCATAAAACATATTGTTCAGGTTTTCAATTATTATAGTTTTTATTTTAGAAAATCAGAATAGTAATATTTGAAAAATTATTCTAAAAATGAATCAACAACATTAAATGCTTTTTTTAAGTAAAAGCACGATAATATGCAGTAGGTGCATAATACTTTAAAAATAATAATCCAAAAATTTATGATTTTATCGGGATTAGATACTACTGTTCGCCGCGAAGAGCGCAGCTCAAAAGTAAACATAGTCAAGCAGAGCTAAACTTACATCTAAACAATCAGCGAAATAAACCTTCAATATTATAACAGCGTTACGCATCGGACGAATTCGGAAAAAACGAGTAGCAGGGTCGGGGCTACTCCGTCCCGCACCTGCCCGCTTCACCCCTTCAATAACGTCAATGCTGGCTATACACAGCGCCTTAAAGTGTCCGTCATAATAAATGTCCAACACTCGCAAACTCGTGATCATATGCTAACACTCGGTTTGATACTTAAAATACGATACATACAGTCACGAACAAAAATATGTGTACGCATACCGAAATTACTAAACAATTTTAGCAATCTAGAAATCTGGACATACATAACGTTAAACGGTGTATTAATAGTGTGTGTATGTAGCGTAAGGCTACACACTCGCCACAGGCCATCGTATCTAAGATTTCTAAAGCCTTTGACCTTTTCTAAACCTTTATAGAGCGGCTAAGAAAGTACCTACTTAGTCTTATTGGCGTATTACGACAATATGGCGAAAAGTATTATCTAAATGGAATTATTCTAGATTTTCCTAATGGCTATAAATTCAGATTTATTCTTAGTTTGGGGTTGACGGAAATTTGGCGAAATGTAAAACGAAAATAATATCTAAAATATACATAAATCTAAAAACTTTATTCTTGTAGTGTTATATATTTATAAAAGTTTGCGATTATTCATTCAACTAAGCTGCGTGACTGAATAATAATATGTTCTCAAATCCTTCTTTTAGTATCGGAGATAAAAGCATACGTACACACAAAAAATAATCTCTTTATTATGTAAGTATAGCTAAAATAAAAATGCATACACAAACATGTACAAAATACAAAACTACACCAAATTCCTGAAAACTCGCCAAAATTTTCAAACCCTAGTTTAGGCCACTCAAATACTAAGCTTTAATCAAATTCCTTTGTCAACCAGCTCCGGTTAGTCAGGCAGTTAGGCATGCTTGTGGTTGCCGTGGTTGGTAGCGCTCGGTTGCCGTAATGTTGCAATTTTCTAGACAGTTTCACGTAATGCGCCCTCTGCAGTCCAATTCAATTTGTGTGTCGAATTGTTCAATGAATCATAGGTAAGGTTGGTCGGTTGACTGTAAGGAATTTAAGTTTTCTTTGTCTATTGTGTTTTGGTGTTAGAGAGGTTCCCATTAGAATGTTCAACCTGTAAAAAATAGGAGGCTTTATACCAGTTTTGTTACCAAAATCTTTAATTTCCTTCTGCTAGGTACATAGCATATACTTCCCCTTCTTACAACTATTCTTTTTCTATTCGGTATAATTTACAGCTGATTAAACTATGTCGATTAAAACTTTTACAGGTCTTAAAAAAATAATTATTGTGTTTTCCTCAGTTACAATAAGACGGTAAAGGTATATTTAAAAAAACCAACAAACTTCTTAGTCCTCTTTGCAAACCATGCAGTGTCAATTATGATCCCAAGGGAACATGAATGCAAAAAATGGCCGTATTTGTAAACTGGATAATAGGCTAAATTCAACTTCCAATTTTTACATAGCTACAAGTGAACCTAATAAAAGCCGTCAGTTACTATATTGAGCATCATATTTCACGTTTTTATTCAAGCATATATAAAAGCCCAAACAAATAACTCGTGATCCCCTGCAATTGAGGGTTAACTGTTTATTAAATAAAATATTAACGTGCAGGAATTTGGAACCCTGCCCAGTTTGACAATAGGGGCGTTGGCCCGAATATGGGGCATTATATACCCTCCATAAACGAGTATACGTATATAGGTGGTTATCATTCAACGGGTTACTAGATGTATTATATTAATATATTAAATAGGTTTCACAAAACAATATGTAGTGAACAAATTCTTTAATTTAATTTTTGTCGGGCTTGTTGGTCTAGTTGTTAGTGACCCTGACTATAATATATATATACATATATATAGTCAGGCTATAACGGAGGTCATGGGTTCGATTTCCGCCCGGCACAAATGTTTGTGTGATGAGCACGATCATTTGTTCGGTGTCTGGGTGTAATTTATCTATAATATGTATGTATTTAGAAATATATAAGTATGTTTATCAGTTGTCTGGTTACCATAACACAAGCTCTGCTTAGCTTGGGATCATCAGACAACCGTGTGTGAGATGTCCCGGAATATTATTATTATTATATTATCCTACTTTTGGGCAAAGGTTTTTCTATTTTAATTTCAGATCTTTCTGTCTGGAGACACTTCACATTTATTTAGTTTAGTGTTCATTAAGCCTCATTAAATTGTAATTAGTTGCTATGCTCGACTTATTTAATATTTGGTTAATGATGATAATACTCAAAATAACATACACTAATATTATCGCACTAGATAAGAACAAGAAAATCTTAGAAATTAGACGTATTAACCACCTGTCTCATGTTTAAATATTGAGTCTACTGGCATGACATTTACGTTGTGAACATGCAAAAATGATCAGAATTACGAAACCTATTTCCTCACTCATTGACACAAATTACCAGCCCTTTTGTAAAACATCCAAGTTAATCTCCACAGCCCACAATTCACTTACTAGGACACGTGAAGTGTCTCAGACTGACTTCGTTACAGCCTCTGGAGGCTCTAGGGCTCTCGACACAAGTGTCCGCACGCTTTGTCAGCTCTACGCGAGCGCTGACACGCCGATAGACACTCGACACTAGACACTAGAATAAACAGTGTATTGTGTCAGCTGTTTTTGTTGGTCTCTCATTTGAATGTTTATAATTGATTTTTAGAAGACGATGAGACCTGTTTTTAAAGAGGAATGTAATAGGAATTATAATGGTTAAACATTTTGGATGTGAAATAAAAAATCTAAATATTAAATTAAAATACTTATTAGCTTTTTACATCTTTTCCATAACAAAAGCCGTAAAAAGAAAAAAAATAACTACACTGTTAAAAAAGTTTGTAAAAGAAAACATTACATGAAAATTGTTTACAAAGAATATTCTATATTTTAGCAAATATGCATTGCAATACAACATATAACAATGTTGCCACAAATTCTCAACCGCTAAAAAATCTTATATCTAAATTCCAAGAGTTTTACAACCTACACTGTACATTGTACAGTCGCGAGCAACAACATGTATAAATTAGGCAATTTTTAATTGATCTTCACTTCCATTTATGGATTGATACTTTGTGTTGATTAGAAGATTGAGATTTGACATGAGATTAACTAATTTGTTGATCAACGTTACAAAACCAAAGGTTTAGTCTGAGGGTCCGTCTAGATCTGACGAACGAGTATTACACGAGCAGCTCGCGAGCTTGCGAACGCACTAGTGTCAATAACGCCGTCCGCCAAACGTGAGCGCGCCGTGTAATGCTCGTTCGTCGGTAAGACCCGTCGCGTATTATAAATAATCGTAATGTTATACTCCCGTCCCTAGACCAAACTGGCGAGAGCCGGCCAAACTAGCAATAAAAATATGTCCCTAAATAATAAAAACTTAGATCCAGCCATCCCTTGTTGTTCTGCTTTATAAACATTGTTAGCAACGCACTAAGTCGAGGTCCAAACCCCGCAGGGGTGCACTGAGTGGTGTAGTTAGTTTTTTCCTATTGCTCTAGCTGGAGGCCTTAAGGTCCTCGCCAAAAGTCCGGTGAAGCAGTCAAAGCCTGTGCTCAGGCTAACTGCAAAAATATCTACCAACAAATAAGTGAACACAACCATGTAATGCCTGTTCGTGTAATGCTTGTTCGTCAGCCGGGACGCACCCTCTTAATTTCGCTGTCTTTACATATTTTTGCTCGTGACTGTACACTGTACATTGATGTTGTGTACAGCGCCGTCATTTCCTGAAGGCAGAACCTTTGTGCACACAAAGTGGTTTCAGCAGAATTTACCTTTACCTTGCCTTTGTTCCGTAGTATATTATGGTGGTATTTTCTTTGTTGAGAGTGAATAGAGTAATTATGTGGTTACTCTATTGATGTGTAATTAGAAGTTGTGATAAATGATTCTTTGGCTTTGAAATTTTGATGCAGTTGTAATATAGGGAAAATTACCTATATTTAACTGAATATCAAACAGTTGTAAAGTATACTCTTAACTATCCCATTATTGCAAATAGGCATTCCTTTTTAAATGTGAAAGGTAAGTTATAGGCGATATGTATAAATAAGCATTTTTTTACTGGCATAATATTTTTAACATAAGTGCCGTACAATTTTACCCTCGACCAAAGTACTGTAAAAAAGGGGTATTAGGTATGTTTTGTTTTCATCCAGCTTCCATTTGCAACTTCTTAATACTGCTAGTACTTTCTTTTATCCTACAAGAATAGACCTAACTAAAAAGAGGTAGGTATAATTAATTAAGTTTAAGCCACCGCTTCTTATAAAACTACATTGTCCTAAGATCCGAGGCTTCTTTGTGAGAACGGCAGGTCTTAAATATTTAAGGCTAGACTGGTTGGTAATTAAACTGACTAATTAATGGATTCCTTGATTGCTAAGAGTTTCTGAATTCCGAGAATAAGGCGCTATTAATGTATAAACCTTCTTGTGGTATATACGTTTGGATTAAAGAAAAGCCATCTACATGTATTAATGTAATAAATGTATTGAGTTTTCCAAAGATATAAATAATAAATGTGTTAACTAATAAGACTACATATTCAAATAACATTGAACATTTAAATATTTTGTATTAGTTCCTGAAAAAATTCGTTTTATAAAATGATTTTAACATTTATTAAAACGTTGATTCCAACACGTTGATTGAACAAAGTATATAAATAAAGAAAATATATATTAGTAGCTATTTTAAACTACTAAAACCTGTCGAATTATAAACAGAAAATAAACACAGCGTTATTTTAATCCCATTAAGATAACAAGCAAAAGCTTTAAATAACATCAAATTAAAAGGTATAAGATATACGATACCCTCAGTGCCAAACCCTTGAAACACAATCCCCCGGCACTCAAGCAATTCAAATAAAACATTCCTTAAAATAAACAACATTAAAAACACAAACACCGAATAAAAAATTTTGCTTCACCAAAAATATTAAACCTTCCATTCTTTGTGGGTAAGATTTATTTTAATGGCTGTTATTCCACTGTGATTCTGGGAAATCTATAAAAAGTTATGGCAACATTTCAAGGGTGGATTATGAACAGATGTTTCGCGTCATTTCTTTAAGATTATGGGCATTTGAAATATAAATATAAGGGGTTAATCTTCTTAAAATGACCTGCTATACTACATTTAAAGCGTTTTGTTAATTTAATAAGAAATGCCAATAACATTACGATAAACTATTCTGTAAACACTTTTACCTTTTTTTTTTCAATTTTAGTTTTATCTTTATAACAAATAATTTACATAGCAACAAAGCGCACTAAACTAATCTTAAATTAGGTATTAGTAATAACAAGGTTTGCTTTTCAGAAAACATCTAAAGAAGATTAGTTCATTAACGTAAAGCAAATATTCATATTTACTTTAGGTTGGTTTATTTAATAATTAACAATATGTACAGAATGCCTTAAAATATTTACAATACTATAAAAACTAAGAACTAACTGAACCCAATGGCCTGGCACGCGACGACGGCAAGAGACCGGACGGTATGTCTTTGTTCCCGTGGAAGGTGGGTAGGCCTTTAGTGTGGGACGCTACTTGCGTCGATACTCTTGCGCCTTCCCATCTTCCTAGCACGTCGTGCTGTGCTGGCGCTGCTGCTGCGGCTGCTGAGAACCTCAAGCGGCGGAAATATTCCAACCTAGTTGGAAGTTATATATTCGAGCCGTTTGGGGTTGAGACACTTGGTCCGTGGGGTCCGAGTGCACACAGTTTTTTTAAAGATTTATCCAGACGCCTGGTTGACACTTCGTGTGACCCAAAGGCTGGCTTCTACCTAGGTCAGCGCATAAGCATTGCCATACAACGTGGCAATGCTGCCAGCCTTTTGGGCACACTCCCAGTCGACAGCGACGTGGGTGAATTTTTTGACGCCTTATTTTAGTTCTTAGTTTTATTTAGTATATATTTTTTCCTATTTAATGTGTAGGCTTACTTTAGGTTATTCATAATATCATTCGGTTGAGTATGTTTGACCCCTACACGAAGACTGCACTAAGAGACAATCTCCAACAGTGTTACTTAAAATGAAGGGATAACTTAAACATTTTCATGGAGTAGATATTAATGCTTACACTACATTACATCCTTACTAGTATTATGAATGCGAAAGTTTGTTTGAATGTTTGTCAGTCTTTCAAGCAAAAACTAGTGAATGGATTTTAATGAAACTTTACAATAATGTAGCTTATACATCGGAATAACACATAGGCTATAATTTTTAAAGATATTGTATGAATTGTCATTCACGCGGTTGAAACCACGGGGCACAGCTATTATTCTATCAAATTACTGGACTCAATACATACAAGGCTAAAAATACAGGACGTTAAACCCAAATACATGTAAATACAAGCAAGTATATTATTATGTATAAGAATATTACCTATATAATAGAATGCCTTCATTTTGTCGTTAATCACACGAAGATTACCTCAGTAATTAGTTCCGGATCAAATGATGATATTTTATGAGATTTCTGTACAGCTAAGGATAAATGTGTGAACGATATTAATAATCTTGTCTCTTTCGTTACATGGCAACAACAATGTAATGAGAAATCTAGTAATCTGTACTTGTATTATATTACGTAAAGAATCGTATCTCTCTATACTTCAGGACTTCTATATAATATAAGGTAAAGAATTTGTTTGAGCTAACTAATCTCTGAAACTGCCTGTCAGATTTAAAGTAAATGTTTTTGTTTTCTTAGTACAATTCTTGAAGGATTTTTAACATAATCCAACTATTAAGGGATGAGCCTTATAATAGTGTAAAACTGCGGGACATAGTGTCAGAAAGAATAACTAAGATTTTTTTAAGAAGTCCTTGTATTATAGTTACGTTATGTGTAAATAAAGGATTTTCATTTGAAGAAATTCCACAAAATGTATAGGCCCTTTAATAACTGATCTTATTTTCATTATAAACAAATTATCGATTGTTTTTTTTGACAACGCAGTAAATTGTCATTCTCCTATTTTTTTAATTTATGGTCCACAGCCTTATCTCATCTGTGTTTTGAGAATCATAAGAAAAATATTTATCATTTATTTCGGTAAAACAAGAACACAATAAATCGTAAATAATCACGCATTCATTCCCAATACTTGTTATTGTGGCACACTTGATACTAGAATAGCGATGAATAAAAACAATTGATAGCGTGTAGGAGGCTCATTATATAGGAGAGGGGGAAGGGGGGTATTTACGGACGAGAGGGGGGTGTTACTGGGTAATTGTAGACGCGTATTATTGAGGACCCCTAGGCTTTGAGTTTGTTTGTTTGTTATTTGTTTACTGTATAGAAACGTGTGGTCGTATGTATTAATGTGCTTGTTTTTGGTGTTAATGAAAATATTGAGGCTTGATGTTTTTATAATGTAGTGTTATTCATTATGTGCCTTTAATAGTGAGTATAAATGGTTATTATTTAGACTACTTTTCAAGGTAGCACAAATTAAGATGATTTTATAGAGTAGTAACTTTAGGTAGTTCATAGTACTTACTACCTGGAAAGAAGCCACACATTTGAGTTCATAAGAATAAAATTGATTGTTAATTATTACATTGTTTCTTAGGAGTAGGACAAATTACAGGTAATTATTAGAGTTTTAACATAGTAGATAACAGTGGTCCCCAAACTAAGTTAAAATAAATGTCTTAGTTTATATAAAAATTAGGCAACTCGATCACTGAACTCGTTTCTACCCAGTATGAAAAAAGGGTTATTATAATTCCCATAAATAAAATCAACATAAAATACAATTAATTTACTGTACCTCCGTTATACAGCTAAACGTTCAACACACTCGGATTGCGTAATAAATTATGTGGGCGTACCATCGCCATTTTGTTTACCTGTCAGGTCAGCCATTTTGGAAAACGAAGAAATTAGCATCGCTGGCAAACGTGGTTATTTCTGCAACAACGAAAATATGGCTAACGAGTTAGGAATATGGTAATGAGGAGAATATTTAGCGTTTATACAGTATGCGGAAATAACAAGCGTGTTTAAAGCACTTTTTGAAAGATGTTTTAGTTATTCTTAATTCGTATTTTCTTTTTAACATTTGTTTAGATTGGTTTTGAGTTAAAGAATTTTGGAGTTGCCTAAAATAATATGAGTTTTTTACAAGTAAACAAGTAAAATAAGTGTGTATTTCATCACATATATTACTCGTAATTAAAAAAAGTAGCTAGCACATTTGCGTTGTAGAATCAGAGACAACGAAGGCACCACAAAAACCCAGACCCCCAAAAATTTTGAATCAATTTTCCCTACGACAACCAAAAAAACAGTTTAGTAGTTGGAGTAAAACCTCTATCTAAACTAATCTTATATTCTAAGTGCGAAAGCAACTCTTTGTCTGTCTATAACTTCTGCAAGGCTAAATCAATAAAGCAATTTGAATAAAAAATTGTATGGGGCAAGCCTTCGTGAAATCCAAGAAACATGCAACTTTTTGATGTACCACGATAAATGAAACCCATGTGGGCCGTGCCGCGGGCGAAAGCTAGTGAGCAATAAATTAGGCGTGTTTTACATTCATGTAAAGTTATGTAAACACCATGGCGGTTGAGTTAGGGATGTGGTTAACTTCTGTTTTACATGTTATGGGATTTAGAGATAAAGGCCTTTTTATTATTAAGTAAATTGTGAATTATGTTTGGTATACTGTGTATTATCAAGTCTTTGTTTATGAATAAGACTTCATTTAGAAGTTTAAAAAAAATGTTAAATAGAGTTTATTTGTCAGGAATTGTAATCAAATACTGTAGACAGTTGTCCAATAAGACGTGGATTTTCGCAGAGTAAAGATTCTCCATATCATGGACACCTGAGAATTGGAAAAAGGAAAGGGAGGCCTTTGTCCTGTGGGACGATAATAGCTAAAAAAAATCTAATCCTTTAAATATTTTTCGTAAATAGCTGAGAATACTTTGGTACATTTTTTCCTGTAAACATTATGCAGAGACATTTTTTTATGAAGGAAAATTTCCTATATGCGTAAAAAAATATATACACTACTGCGCTATGCTTCTGAGTTTTATCCAGAAACATACCTATTTCATATACCCAACTGTTCTTAAGATTAAGAATCAATTGTAAATCTATATAAGTGACCATTAGCTGTAAAGCACGTCTCTAAGTGCGTACTCAAGAACCACAAGCCGCCATTACCGGAATGAAAATAAGGTACAATTGCAAAGAAATAAGTACATTTCAAATAAAATTCGTTTTCATGTTCTAGAAAAATGGAAAAGTGGAATGGAAAAGGTGTTTTATGAAATTGTGATAGAGGTCAAAATTGGTTGGCATTCAGTTTTCTGACTATTATTATGTGTGATAGAAAATGTTAGTGTTTTCTTCGTAAAAATATAGTATTGTAGCTTACAAAGAATGTAGTTTACAATATTATCTTTATTTATGAAAATGATAACACCAAGAAACTTAATGACCAATCTTAAGAACACAGGAAAATTATGTTTGAGTGAAATAAAACACATAAATCTAATATAAGAACAAACTATAACTATACTAAAATTAAAACTTACATAAATAAATAAAACCAACAGGCGTCAAAAAACTCATCGTCATCCTTGTCAATGGCGGGGAACGTGCCCAGAAGATGCCATTGGTAGACTCTACTCGTGATCAGAGGGCTGGTGTGTTCCTTGCACAGAGAATCGGCATAGCCATTCAACGTGGAAACACATAAATATAAGTTCTAGGGATATTCAAATAATGACATACCTTTCCTCATTCTATAACCTATTATTTCTTCATAAAGATGAGTCGGCATTCCATACCAATTTAAGTCTTGTTGGTTACATCTTATTTGCCGACTCCTTAAATCAGTTCGACTGCTTTTCGCGGTCAAAAAAACAAAAAGCGATCGGGCGAGATGTGCACGTGACGCGCGGGAGCGGTCGACAGCTCGCGCAGTCCGTGTGCGGTGATCACTGACTAAGCGCTCAAGCTGTTCGTGTAAAGACGGCTTAACATATAAAATGTCGCCACAAAGGAGGGACAAACCCTAACATTTAACAGTTAAGGCCATCATAAGTTTACTGCTATCACTAAACTGCTTCATTTTATATCCCTACAAGAATAGCTGAGCTTAGCATTATAAAAACTGGTTAGGACCTCGGTTACAAGCATTTGTTTGTCGTTTTATTACAAGGATCGTGGCTAAGTAAAAGCGTGAATTGTCTTATATTGTGAAAGTAACTCTGTTTGTTGCTCTTAAACGTCTAAAAAGCACAACCGATTTTGATAAAATTTGGTATAACGTTAGCATGACTATCAAGACAGGACATAAGCTACTTTTTTTCTCAATAACCGCAAGCAAATTCTAGTAGAGGATAAGTTGATTGACTCATTTGCGGGGAAATTAACGTGTGATCTTTTAATTGTGAAAATATTGTTCCAAGATACAGAACGAAATATCCTTACACCAAATCTACAAAGTAGTGAATATATTTCAAGATCGTGATACCACTAGTTCACCACGATTTTGCAAACTCACTACATAAAAAATATACTGAATACCACGAACATTTTTTTTAAGGTAGCAGAAATCATGTTGTGTCGCGGCTCCACAATTTTCAGACGTAAAGTGCGAACAGCCTAAAACCACAAGGCTAAATTAAAACCCCTTTCTTTTTACTCGTTAAGTGTCTGCCCACACGTTTCGAAATAATTCACAATGTTAGCACTCTTCGTTAAAATACTTTAGGGGTCCGTAGCGAAGTGGATAAAACGGTTATCTTGTTATATGACAAACGAGGTTCTTCCTTCTTTTTATACAAGTACAGGAATCCATTAGTAAGCTGGATAGATAGATAGAATATTCTTTATTGTACGCCATTAAAATACATAATAATAAAATACATCAACAGTAAAGAGCAGGACAGCGCTATACGACTTGTGGTGCGCCGTCTCGCTTCCACAACCGCAACAGTACTGCTATAAAAGATCATGGTACGGGCCCAGATGCTAATAGGTATATATAGAACAACTGCAATTTAAATGCTATTTTCTGTAAGTAATAACTTTATATTTGTAATATAGTTATAAAACAACTCTGTAACCCTTTTTGAAACAATAAACTTATTCTTATGCATTGGCTAGTCTTTAAAGAAACATTTTAAGTCAGTATAGGGTGCTCTATATACAGGTATCGTTCTTTGAAAATGATAATACTATTCAACGAAATGGAATTCTGTTAAAGAAAAATGTATACTGGATTCGGCAATGTTATTGGTTCGTCTTCTCTTTGATAAATTTTGATAAATAAAGTTTTAAAGGTAACATCAAGTTTCAGTTACATAAAATATGTAGCTTGGTACTGAACCCAAGTTACTTGCGACACACCCTTAACCACCGTTTTAATAAAAATTTAGTGTTACGGGAGCAACTCTTTTTTTGTACAAAAAATTAGTCTGCGTTAAAAAGGTTTGGATCTAAAAATATGTTGCAGAATCTGTTTCGTGGGAGATATAAGTATTATAAATGAAATATTTTATATTTAGTATTATGTCTACGGTACCTACCTGTCTTAGGGTGTTACCACACCGATCGATCGATGGTCGATCAATGCCATCGATCGAAATCGGTCGAAGTTGATTGATTGGCGTGGAAGCTTTAGTTGATCGACGGATACCGGTCGACTAACCAATCGATCGATTGCCGGTCGATGGCATCGGTCGACGGATACCTAGTAGAAACAATCGATCGACGTTTACCAATCCATTCTTCCATCGATCGATGGAGTCGATCGACTGTCGATCGATTGGTGTGGTAACACCCTTAGGCTAACGCCGCACTTTGGTTTTTTCCGCAAGCGGCAAACCATGAAACCGCAAAACCGCCCGAGACGCTCACAATACGGTTAAAAACCAGTCGCGGAAAATAAACGTCAGTGCGGCCGCTTCCATTAGTTTCCTTTACTCACAAAATCAGGCGGTGAAAATCCGCAGCCCTAGTGCCCCCTTAGCATAACTACAATATTTTGTTACCTATGGATAGTTTAGTTTTGAATAAGGTCACAATTGTGCAAATAAAACAATTCTATCATAAAACAAAACTACATCACTCAATCTTATCGAGCACTCATTGTAACAATATGAAATACATTGAATACAATACCTTTATACGAATTGACGAATCATTTCTACTTCCATACATTTATTCTTGTCAAGCACCGCCATAAATCTTCCAATATCCAATAATACACATCTCAAGCTCGATAGAAATATTACAGAATATATCAAAGGTAGTAAATGGATATAGAGTAAAAGAAAAAATATAGAGTGCGCGTATCTTTAAAAGTCTAGTGTGCCGAGCGTAATCACATTTTGGCAGTATACAGGGTGTTACAAAACCCCTTTCCGACCCGAAAGGGGGTACAGGGTTCACCATCACATGCCCAAATAAAATGTTAAATTTTTAATATTCATGAAAATAACAATAATAATAAACTTTGAAGTAGCCGCCAAGTTCCCTAAAGAACAATGTTCATTTTTGACCTGACTATGTATAGAAATGAAATAAATATTAAAATGTAGCTTATTGTTTTGTGTATTGATTACGCTTATCACAATATTAAAAGAAAAGCAGGAAAAAAAGATTTTTTAACATTTAATCACGTAACATTTTTTCTATGGCATAACGTATTAACATATTTTGAACGCATCCAAATCATCCTTCTTTAAAACGTTCCATTTTACACTTTGCTGCTTGACTTTATTTAACTGTGTTTCTGAGTTTTATGGTTATTGTACGATTAATTTGATCAGTAAGTATTTATTTATTAGTCACGGGATAACATAAATTATTTAATAAATAACACAATAATTAAATTAAATTAATTATGCAGCGTTTCATTTAGTGTGCGCAAGTGAAATGGATTTTTTTGACATTTGACAGACAGAGCCGGGATTGTTGAATATTGTTGTAGTTGTTTGGTCGGTCGACGAACCATTGGATGTTGCGCTCACGTGATGACGGTTGTGTGGTACCTTGGATGGGCTAGGTACGAAGAAAATATATCTGCTCCAGCAGAATTTCTGGATGACGTAGTTATAAGAGAACTTGATGATAATGATGACTATTAATAAACTATTCCACTGTAACATAGTGTTTTATTTACTTTATTTAACTAATTGTTAGTCTTATAAATGTGGGTTAAATGAACTGTTAACAGGTGTTGGTTTACCAAATAAATAGGTAATGTGTCATGGAGAACAACAGTTCTCAACTCGAGTACTCGACACTCATTTTATAGTGGCAATCATAGAGTCTTAACATTGACTTACAGTTGGTTTCAAGGAATTAACAAAGTAGAAAAGATGTTTTAGACCCTAGTTAGGTAAAATAATATTCCTATTTTAGAATAAACTTCGAGCGTTATTAATAAGTTCATACACGTTTGTTTTGGAACATTATTTCTGGTAATAGCAAATCCTAACCTAAAAATAAACATTAATATTTTTCGGACTTCGTGGCGTTTAAATCGCCAAAATGAATATAATACATTATTTTCTAAACTTACAGGAATTATTTCTACTATATCTTATAGCTATACATATACTTTCACTATCAGGTTTTTAAATGTATGGGAAGTGGGCATTGTTCTTTGAAGATTTATCAAAACTATACCGGTGTTAATGGTATCCTTTTGTATGATCATTTGGCACAACCTGTGACGATGCCGTCACTCTCACTATCCATTTGAAGAAAGATATTTTTTTTTAAGTTATATTGTTTTTTTCGTTTATTTTCTACATTAATGTAATCAGACATTCATACCTAAAAATCCCTTAACGGATTGGACAGGGGTTTTGTAACACCCTGTATACTAGTAGTACACTCTTTTACTAAAATCAGTTATTATTTTTAGATTATGTGATAATTTTATTCAAACACCGCGCTCTTTTTTGATACTACATAATTTTTCTGACAAAATTAGTTCATACTAGTCCTCGTGGTTCATACCCTTATATGGGCACTCTATAGTTTCTTATCTATCCTCTAAGATAAAGGATAAAATGGAAGGCTCTTTGTTTGAGTATCAATCTACTAAGTTACGAGTACTTGTCCCACCTCACCTCTAAAAACAACGAATTACGCGAAAGTAATAACAGAATTCTTGACCTGACCTATATTCGAAGATTTTGCCAAATTCACGAAAAATTATACTCGACGACGTTTCCATAAAGTTTGCTTCATTTCAAAGTAAAGTGTTTGTTTGGCATCGTACCCAAGTCGCTGATAAAACTACTTAAAGTTTCTTTGACAGGCTATTGGCACATTGATTTTCACCCTATCGCCTTAGCATAAGGTTGAAAATTGCTTAGCAAAAGAGTTTCAGTTGTTTTTGTAAATGCCAGTTTCACTGGAAAACATTTCAGTAGGAAATAATAAATGACTTGCGTATTCAGCGTTTTCATTATGTTGAAACCTTTCTTCAGATTGGTCAGTTTTCAGTTCACCTGATGCTTAGGTTAAGGATTTTTCATTAAGATAAAAGAAAGTACGATCCAGTTAGTAATACTAGTGATAAGCCTTTGCTAACTGGTCTGTTATAGGCATAATTTATAACTCGATGGCCTAAAGTAAATTTGAGAAACATTGCATTCTTGTTAAGAAATGATGATGAGTGATTTTACACGCTCTTGTTCTTCACAATACATCTAAATAGACAGTTGTAGTCCTGGGAGATGTTTTGCCTTTTTGTAATAAATTAATAAACTGACGAAATTCTCTCTTCATTTACAGAAGAGAAGCAAAAAGAAGAAGTAAAATCAGAAGAGCAGGCAGCGACAAAGATCCAGGCAGCTTTCCGCGGGCACCAGACGAGGAAGTCAATGAGCATGAAGACCAGCAAGCAGCAGCAGCAGCCGGAGCCGCAGCCCACCAGGGCCGAGCTGGAGGCCGAGTTCAGGGCCGACGATAAAGGTAAGCACCACAGACATATCCTGATAGTCATACTAGTGTCCGTTGGTGAGGACCTTACTTTATAGTTTTAGGATTCAAAATAAATTTGATCAATACAGATTTGGATTGGAGAGAAATAAACGGGGCCTAAACGCAGTGGCCTGGTTGAATATTATCCCATATATTTTGAATACTAAAATCAAATACAAGAACAAACAATTACAACTATACTAAATTAAATCTTTTATAAATAAATAAAACTAACTCGTGTCAAAGAATTCATCTTCATCCTTATCAATAGTGGGAAACGTGCCCAGAAGGCTGTCAGCATTGCCATGTTGAATGACTATTGATATAAAACATTTCATACTTGATCCATAGATGACTTCGGAGTCTGAAAAATGGTTGGTTTTGGTGAAAAGTAGTATTTAATCCGCATAGCTTGCTACTTACATTCTGATAGGGATACATAGATAATCCTGTTATAAACTAAATCATTCAATGTTCCGAATTTCAGACGACGAAGCATAATGAGCATTTCCAGTAAAAATACCATCAAAGTTCCATTGTTTTAAAACAAGGACAAAGCGACAGAAGTAATCTAACAAATCCTCTATTTTATCTTCCCTTCGTAAATCAACTTGGCTCTGATAACATATCACTGGAACTCGTCGACGTAAAGTACTTTCATTTTTCCTCTCACAATTTATTGTTCCCAACATTTGTTGGCGTATCAACATTTATAAAGTTTAACCTTGACGTAGTTGTGTTCGATATTGCGTAAAGTTATAGAGCACGTACGAAGGTCTGTTTACTTCTTGACCAAATAAATGGACCTATGTGCGCCATGTAAGCAATAGGACTTTTCAATTTGGCACAAATATCAATAGACCATAAGATTTACCCTGAAATAAATTTCTTCCAACACAGTGCCAATGCAAAATAAATAGTTATTGAGCATAAAGAGATAAAAGTTCAATTCAAGACCGTGAAACGTCATAATTATATTGTATAGTAATGACGGTCGGTATTCAATTCAAGAATAAGCAATGGTACCGAGTGTACTACGTGAGCGCGATAAATGGATGTGCGATTAACGCTTATGCGACAAAACTGTACTGCGACTCACCGTAGTTCGAATGCACGCTAGTGCGACACACTGAAGATCGACATCACGCTAGTGCGACAAACGATTGCGCGACAGTAGTTCGACACTACGGTAGTGCGACACTACGGTAGTGCAGTACGTTGGTGCAGTATTGCAGTAGTTTGACACCTAGCAAGGGTAGTGTAGTACGTTGATGCAGTATTACAGTAGTTTGCTGAGATAAATTTTGAATTACATATATTAAATAAGTAGATATTAAATAATCAAAGGCCGTCGCTCGCTTCGCTCGCTCCATTGCAAGGTCACAATATCTAACCTAACCTAACCTATTGATCTCTGTCACAAAGTTGAACCTAACCAAGCAATGGATGTCTGGGCCTATTTCGGTTCTATATGTTTATGTTCTATTTCTTCATATCGCACTAGCGACATGTCGATCTTCAGTGTGTCGCACTAGCGTGCATTCGAACTACGGTGAGTCGCAGTACAGTTTTGTCGCATAAGCGTTAATCGCACATCCATTTGTCGCGCTCACGTGGTACACTTAATGGTACCTTTTGTTTTTACAGAACATTCTTTAGAACATATTTTTTCACTACAGTCTACAACATATTCAAGAATAGAATTTACAAAAAACATTAAATAAAAATATAGTACACCAAAGTCTTAATTATTAAAGCCATCAAAGAACACTTTCCTCCAAAACACCATTTAAGCTCAAAAGATAAAAATAGATTATCCCATTCGTTTTTAGCTTGAAGCTTCAAATCAAATATTAATTTATTGTTCATAGCAGATTGCCCTAGTTTGCCTGTATCTTGGCATTCAGGAAATTCGCTTTGACTCGAATTCAGATATTACACCGCGCAGAGGGATAATAAATTTTTGTAAATGTTATTGCAAAAACTTCGGAATTATTGCGACATAATTTTGCTTCACTTTCTTTCCGAGTTTTAATTGAAGGACTTACTTCCGAAATGTTGTAAAAGTATATTATCTTCTTATATTTCAAGTTTAGCTACTCTCCTTTTGGATTTATGTCAGTCACTTGCGTAAAAATTTACTACTACATAATGTTTAAACTTGTATTTTAGATTTTATTTATGGGTGAATTTCAACAAATGCCATTTTTCTTATCATATCGGTGAACTTTTACAATTTTTATTTTTTTGTAGATATTTCAGGTTTTATGTAATCTTTAGGGATACAAAACATCCCCAAATTGAATATCATCAACGTATCATTTAAGACTGAGGAGAAAATTCAGTTTGAATTTTGGTTTCCACCGATGTGAAAAACCGGCACCGATTAATTTTTTTGTACACCGATATGATAAGTGTATGCACCGAAATGATGTACCTATCCAGCGATATGATAATCTATTCACCTTTGAACATCAAAAAGGAAATAGTTAGTAGGTACTTAAAGGTGACTTAGAAATGAAGATCTGAACTTAGGGTAGATCACATCCAAAGAGAACTGAGTTAATAGATAAAAAATAAAAATGCATTTTTGAAATTACGTACCTACTTTTTACGTTTTCTAGAGGTACTTAAAATTTAAAAAATAATGATTTTTTTATGATCATTGTCTTTATTAAAATGAAATATGAAAAAAAAAAACAAAAATCTCTTGTCTAAGTTTAGCTAAAAGTTTTCTTAAATGCTCCTCTCTTAACACAGAATCGCTTTTGATTTAAACTTTGCTTATTCTTTCGAGCAACCTATTCCACCTGTTCTTCTCCTCATCTTTTAGTTTTGGCCTCGGCATTCTTAAAAAAAATTAAACTACGATAAGTTTTCTTTTTAGCTATTAAAAAATTTGTTATTTATTGTTACGTACTTACTATTTTTTTAACTAATTTTTTTTTGCCATAGAAACTTTTAATGCTTTCAATTGCTCCACCTCACCATCATCATCTCAGCCTATGGACGTATTACCGAATACAGACCTCCCTTGATGATACATTTATTTATACATCATCTACTACCCAGTGGTATCGTATATAAGTAAACTTACCTTGTATGTATGTATGTACGAATGTCTGTATGTAGGTATATATGTATGTGTCTGTCTGTATGTATGTTTGTATGTGCCATTGTTTCTTTGTATACTTAACGAAATGACACGGGATCTACCGATATGATATAACGACTCACCGAGATGATAAAATGATCTACCGATATGATAAAGCAATCCACCGATGTGACAAAACTGTGCGTTGATCACGAATCAAAACACCGATATGAGATATATGACACCGATTGATTTTTTCTTATCATTTAGGTGTAAATTATCACATCGGTGGTAAAAAAGACCACCGATTACAGCGATATGAGAACAGCGACATGAGAAAATACACACTTTTTAGATAATTATAAAAAATGGATAATATCTAGGATAAATTCAATAACAGACAATGAAGCTAATTCACTTACTACCTCTGTTAGAACCAAACAACAATAAAAAAGCTACTCATTACACTAGAAAAATGCAACCACCGATTATATAAAATAATTGTCCGGGAGTAACTGAAATGGCGTTCTTACAGTTTTGGTGGGCATATGCAGTGATTTAACCCACTTCTATCCTGACTGCCCATTAGCACACACCAACGAGGGAAATACAATAGGGGTGGGGATGCTGTCCGACTCGTCGATGTAAAGTTATGTTTGAATTACTTTTGTCCAGCGATATGAGAATATTTTTCAGGACAAGTACGTTTGTGCCTCTCAGTAATAATAATCGTTAATTATGTAATAAAATATGCTACATATTAATAGAAAAACTAATATTCTATGAAATAGAATAAGTTATATACCTAATTTATTTATTTTTATTAGTGTATAAGCTGTTTTGTTTGCAAAAAAGTGTTGGGACAGCACCGATTTGCAAAAAAATAGAGGTTTATATATTTTATTTTTACCTTTGTAATAGTCCTAGGCAAATCATATTTTTGCCACAGCCCAATAACTACCTATTGAATACTAAAAAAAATAATTCAGAACTATATTCCTTTTTTCAAATACTAATTTCAACGAAGACAAAAAAATAAGGCATTTGGGAAATTCACCCTTATTTATCTTTTAATACTTAAATCGAATATAACAATAAATACTTACAACTATACTTAAATTAAAACTTGTTTAGATAAATAATTAAATATATATGTTATAATTATTTTGGGACCTAAAATGTATCTCTCACCAAAATAGATATATTCTTCGATTTATAGTGTTCAATTAGATTCAAGATAGGATCAATCAAGAGGTTTACAAAAATATAAAAAAAAAACCTAAGTTGTTGTTTTCCTCGAGCACCAATACCTGATTTCGTCAAAAATCATGGTTATGAAGAAATTGGAATTGGAAGATGAAACTTTATATAAAAGATCTTCTTTTAAAACCTTATTTTTTCTACTCGAGATTATTCTCAAAGAGTGATACTAAAATTTTATGAACAGTTTAGTAAAAGCTATCGCATTAGTAAGTTATTTACAACTAAATGGCCTTCTTCCAAGACATTATTATTTACTGTATTACCTGTATCTACAATTTAATCACCATTACGATTGGAAGTACCTTTATCTGCGCCTAGTTTTAATACAATTTACAATTTAATTAAGTTTCGATCGTTTGAATTCTATTACTATCTAAAGAGGCAATATCATTCCATTTTAGTACCAATATCAGTACTTTTAATTAAAGATTAAAAATGTATTCAAAGGATATATTATTTCCACAAAATTAAAATTAACAAAAACAATTACTTTTATTCAACAGCTTGTTACTAATTAGCTTATTATATTTTTAAATAATGGCAACAGTTTAGCTGATCACAAGAGGTAATTTCCTAATATTTTTTGACAACTCACACACGGTCATCTGATCCCAAACTAAGCAGAGCTTGTACGATAACCAGACAACTGATAAACGTACTTAATATTTCTTTATACATACATAGTTGTTTCCCCCTACTATAGATAATTTTACGCAAGCATCATACCTACGTCAAATTACTGTCTGAGCTCAAGAAAACCACATTATATGGCTGCAAGGATTAAATACAATGATTAGAAAACCTCACAAAATTTGCTCAAAGCTACAACGCCAATTTATTTCGGCAAAATGATTGAATTAAAGGCTCAACTCCCATCTTTGTTCTGCCACTAAATAAGCAAATGGCCGCTGAAAATCAATAAGATATTGAGTGACAGTGTTTGCACTCAAACCACTAAGCCTTAGCTTATTTTCCTCCCTTATTCCCTTAACAAACAAATTCAAGTTACACTAAAGAGGTTCAAAACATAATAGGGATGTTGACTACTGGGTATAAACAAGAGAAATCTGTTTAGTTCGTAAGTTACAATATAAGAAATATTAATAATCCAGCCAATAAACGTCCCACTGCGGGGCACGAGCATTGATCACCACACTTGCTCTGCGGATTGGCGCTTTCGGATCTCATATTTTGGAATCCCGGTTTATTAACGATGTTTTCCTTCACCGTTTGTCAGAAATGTCTTAGAATAATTAAGAAAGTACATATAACATAAAAAAAATTGAATTAGTTCAGGAGTGCGACCCAATGACGCCATTTCGTGACTTATGTAAAGGGGAAAAAACTGTCTACAGTATTAATTATTTTAATAAATAACCTACTAAGTTTTTTCCGGCTCTTCTCTATGGCAAGGACATTTCGGAACCGAGCACCAAGAGTCAGTAGATTTTTGACGTAAATTTTCTTGAACTAATTTGAGGGTTAGGTATAAGAAATAAAATCTTTTTGATTTTGAGTTTTTGAGAATCCAATATTTTGAGTATACACCAGACGGATAATAAAATAAAATTCTCATCTACTCATCTATAAAAAACAAATCCACACAAAGCAAATTACGCTAAAGAACATCAAAATATAATTTCCAAAGCTTAAATAATAAATATAACGACGTATACATAATAGAGAGGTCGTGGAAATTCTCTTTGGTCGGGATAAGGACACTTAAATATTAACAGATGAAATCCCAATCGTAAGGAAGGGAACTAGGTGGTTATAAAAATAAAACTTGCCTTGAAACTGGAAAATGTATTATGAAAATCTGTTTAAAAGTTTTTATAATGGGAGATTTCTAAGTCTGGAGAATTTTCTATTTTGGGGAAGAAAATCTTCAAGAGGAATTTTAATTTTTCTAAAAATGATATCCGCTTTTGTATTATGTAGCCTATTCTTTAAATTATTGAAAAATTTGTGAAAAATTTCAACAATTTCTAAAAAGCTTGGAACTCTGTTAATTTACAACTAGCTGTGTTCCGCAGTTACACGAGATTGTTTTTTCTCTTTTAACTTATAATAATAATGTAATAATAATCCATTTATTTCAGGCATCAAGGCCCATATAAATATATACAATACTATACTTAATACAACTTAAAAATACTATAAATATATATTACATAATTAACTAACTTAACCTTCTTCAATGACTTAACCATCAAATAAAAAGGTTTTTCTAAATCCAATTGGTAGTTTCAGAGGTTAGCGTTTACAAACAAAAAACCTCTTTAGCTTTATTACATTAGTGACTGATTTTGTTGGTCTCAAGTAAGTCTTTTATCATAAGACAGTGGTGTCATAACATAAAATTTCTCTCAAAATAGTAGAATTTAAAAAAAATTTCAAAGTAAATGGAATTCATTTGATAGATGGGTACTATATTTAGATGATATTGCAAAGAGCTCTCTTCTCTTTTTATGTTTTACTGGATCCCTTAAGGCTCGTTCTTAAAATAGCTTTCAGAACATTTTCGTACCAAAGTTCAATTTACAAGTTTAAATATGAAGAGCAGTTTAGAGTCTCTTATTTTTCATGTTGTAGTATCTTTTTACTTTATTTTTAGAGTAAGTATATTTGTGTACCAAAAATTGTTAACGTTATAATAAGAAAATACTAAAAAGAGAAAAAACTGACTATTTTATAAGATGTGTCTTCCTTTGTATCTTATTTTTTTTTTATATCCTGGGACATCTCACACACGGTTATCTGATCCCAAGCTAAGCAGAGCTTGTGTTATGGTAACCAGACAACTGATAAACATACTTATATATGTCTAAATACATACATATTATCGATAAATTATTATAGTTAAATTACACCCAGACCAGAACAAATGATCGTGCTCATCACACAAACATTTGTCCAGAGTGGGAATCGAACCCACGACCTCCGGTATAGCAGTCAGGGTCACTAACCACTAGACCAACAGCCCCGTCGAATTCTTCAAAATAATTTATTTTTACAAAACATTATTTTGAAGGACGTTTTTCTTAATTCTTCTGCCTAAGAGACTACGCATATTTTGTTTCCTTGAAATAACCTATTTGATCAAATTACTTGAACCCCTTATAACGTAGACCTTGACTCAAAACAATCAATAAATACTTTCAAGAGGCCAATAGTCCTAAATTTTCCATACAATTTATTGGGATCAAAAGATTTTAAAGGAACTTTACTTCAAATAATTTCCAATTTAGTAACATTTGTTACGAAAATATTATTCTAAATTGTAATCGGACGCTTATTAAAATCTAATAACTTGCCGGAAAATTTTGTATTTAATTTTGTTTGGAGTAATCTACTGTTTTCGGTATAGGTATTTTGTTACAAATTAATGGTAGAATATTGTATTTATTGCTACGTAAATTTTATTAAAAATATACAGAATTATCAAAAGGTCAGTTTACAATAATTTTGATCAAATTGAGTTTCTTAAATAAAATTGCGGTGCCACGTTTGTTATGATTTTTGGTGTCGAAAAATCTACCCGAAAAATTTTATACCAACTATTTAATTAACTCATTTTGATCTGAAATTTTGTAAACATACTCTATTCCAGTTATACTCTTCACCCCTTTTGTATAGATATAACCTTTTTATAACACCCTGCATATCAAAATACCACCCCTGTTTTATACTTCAAGAGTTCGTTAACAAAATGCTACTACAGCAAAACAGTAAATGGATTTGCTGAGTAATACATACATATATACAGACTGACATACATAAATGTACATAGTACAGTGCTTACACAATCATAAATACACAGTGATATTGCTAATACACAGCCAGTCTTAACAGGATTAAGTACAGTCGTGCTCGAAGTAAGCCGCTTCGAGATTGGCAAGGCTTAGTGCTTTTCATTCTAACTGTACTCTACATGTATACGAGTATATTGATGTTGTCGCTCAGATGATTAAATTATAAGTATATTGTTTTTTATAACTGTTGCTGAGTTTAAGTAGTTTGTAAGTGGATTTGTAAGAAAATGTTTTGTAATAGAAAAGTTGAAGTTAGGAATTCTTTTGTTTTGTAAATTGGTTTAGTTATTTGGCTCTTGAACCCGTGTTTCTGTTTAGGAATAAGTAATTATGTCTATTAACAATTAATTTATGTCGCATTAAAGATCACATTTTACTTTTTCTTAGTTTGTAGCCCGGGTTTTTACCCCAGATAAGTAGTAGAATATTTTTATAGAACGATATTGATGCTGATTTATTTATTCTTTGACAAGTTGTACCAACCAAATGTTCACTACGCTTGCTATTTCCACTTGAAACAGCTAACGAATGGACTAAATTCGTTTTTTAATATACGGGAAAATAGATATTTGAAACATGATGTTCAGTAAAAGACAAGACAAGAAAATCAAATCGATTTTAAAATTACTTAATTACTTCAGAAAAATAAAACAGCCAATAATTAAACATTTACTCTCAAAAACAAAATAAATACGCCAATAAAATACAATGAAAGCAGCATTCAAAACGATTATGTTCACTTATTATTAATTCGAAACGAGGCCAGTCCAAAAAGTTTCGTTATTAACGGCCCGGGACCATCCGAGGTATATATTATTCAGGCGGCTAGCAAATATTCACAACTAGCTGTGCCCCGTGCTTCTGCTCGCTTAAATACTCCCTGATCCCATACGACATCTATTTTGTTTATAGTTATTCTGTCCTAGGTACGTCGTGGTGGCCTAGCGGTTCAATGGACGGATTTGTAAGCACGAGGTTGCGGGTTCGAACCCGGGCAAGTACAATTGTAACTTTTAAAAAATTATATGTACTTTCTTAATTATTCTAAGACACTTCTGACAAACGGTGAAGGCAAAACATCGTGAGGAAACCTGGATTCCAAAATTGGGATCTGAAATCGCCAATCCACAGAGAGCAAGCGTGGTGATCAATGCTCATGCCTTCTCTATATGGGAAGAGGCCTGTGCCCAGCAGTGTGACTTTTATAGGACTTTTGTTATAAATGTAGCTAAACTATGTTTTATATGATGGTCAGTTGATCACTATTTCTTTTTGGTATTTTTTTGATCGTGCTATAGGTTTTCTCTTCTTCTTCTCTTGAGTTATTAATGGGGTAACTAACCCGGCTTTGTTAATAGGTTGTAATTATGTACAAATATATATCTAATGAAAGATGTCTTGCTGTTAAAATAGTGGTTAGTTTGTCTTCAAGGTTGTAAAGACGAAGTTATTTACTAAAAGGAAATTAACAAGAAGTTTACTAGTCTTGTTTTTTGTCGTTTCTTTGCTTAGAGTTCGTAATAAACTGCTTTTACTTTTGGTGTTAAATACAATGTAAAAATAGAGCAGCAATGAATTTCCTTTTCGAAGATATTTATAATTTATACTTTTTCCGATTTATGTCTGTAAAACATTTTGACAAAGATCTTTAAAGTGTAGTTGGCATGTATTATATTTATCTACATATACATACCTACTACCTTTAAACCTCACATTTTACATGTTTTCATACAGGTAATGATAGGCCAGCTCATTTCAGAAAGCAATTTACAAAGCGTTCTATACACACAGCTACACAGAACACGTTATAATTAAAACCAGTACTTGAACATACCGTTACAAAGGAACCCACATTCTAGAGAAAATGTAAACGACACATCATTATAAATAGAAAAAGGTAAAAGTGTACCGGCTACATTTGTAAGTAAATATTTGCCAAAAATGTTGGGACGAACACGGACTACTGGGACCAACAATTTACGAAAGAGACAGTTTTATACCGCAAATATTATTCAGAATGCCTTTGAGAATGTTGAAACTTTTGTTACAAGCCTTACCGAAGTTTTTGCTTTTAATTCAGAATTTAATATTTAATTTTAATCAGCAAGAAGGTCTCAATTTGGTTTTATTGTACCATTATCTTGGTTTCAGACTGATTAGATTTTCATTTGTTTATTTGAGTACTGATTCCCTTTTTGCACGCATCAATGTTGGTAATCGCAGCAAAAAGTAGCCTATATTTTGCATCCAGTTCTTAGCTTACATAATACCAAAGTTCATCAAAATTGGTTATGTAGTTTATTCGTTAAAGCGAAACAAACAGACAGACACAGTAACTTTCGCATTTACGAGTATAATACTAGTAGACACTAGTTAAACGACCTCTGTGGTTAAGTCGACTACATACTTATTGGGTGTTTGTGGTAACTTCATTGTCTCAGATACCATAACTCAAGTGCTTTAGCAACTAACTTTGGGTTCAAAGCAATGTATGTGATGTTGTCCTTATTGATATGCAATAGAAATAGTTGGAAACTGATATTATTGTATTAGCTACCGAAGCGATTTAAATTAAACCCTACCTGATTCCCCTTAGGGTGAGATGTATTCAGGTGTCACTTGGACCCTATGTATCATATTATGATATTCACACCATTGCACTCCTATTTAATGCTTCGCTAGTTTATAAACTGAGTGTATTAATATGCTATTTATTTATTTTATATTATTTTATTATACATTTTATTTATTTACGCACGTGGGAAAAGTTACTAGTTACAAATAAAGATCACCGATGATTATTTTATTCTCATTTTGATAGATAATGATGATGAAATTAGATATTTTTGCATTTATTATTTTACTGTATAAAAGGAAACACAAGAAACTTAAAACTGTTGTTTTTAAGCACGTAAGGTGCATCCTTTATTAAAGACCGAAATAAATAAATATCATCAAAAATATATGGAGAGCAATGAATTCAAAACTGCATGTATATTAAGTTAAAATGTAGGTATAAATAGTCCAAAAAAAGCCTTCATAAATGTAAAAATTTGCTAACTGACGTTTACATATAATCTTCAAGAACATTTAGTAAAATAATTCTTAAAACATAAAGGACATGTAATAGAAAATCCATTTCATAGTTCATAACCACCAAAATCCAAACCAACATACCTAACACAGCTTATAACTTACTGGCTTGAAATACCCAAAATATTATGATGAAACTATTCGAAACTTCTATAAAGGTCTAAAGTATTCCAAATACTCTGTTCTCGACCGCGAGGGGGGAGGGGGGATGGCGAAACAATGAGATTATTATGTAAGTTCATCCTTTGTGGGTAGCTGGGCGAAGCGGATTTAGGCCAACTGAAATAACCACTCGATTGAAAAAGTTGCAAAATTTTGTTAACCTGATCGTCAATTTGGTGTTTTTAGGTCTGGCATTTTGATGCATAGATTTTGCTTTAGTTTTAGCTAATGATTAAATCAGTTTCTTAGTAATATTATGTTTAATAAGTAACTGTACAATTACTAAGCATTATACTAAGCATTGTAGGGGTAAAATAAGAATAAGAATTAAAAAAGACGGGCAGACAGTCTGCCCGTGACCATGATATCTGCAAAGGTGTCGAAACGTCGGGAACTAAAATTCAAATACAAACCGCGATGAAATCCGTAAAAGTAGTTTTATTTCAATGTCTAACATTCCCGTAAACCTCAGAACTCAATATAGTTAGTCTCGATTATTGCAAAAAAATATTTGCTTATTCTTTTACTTTTTATGTACTCTTTCCGCTTAGCATTTTTGAAAGCTCAATTGAGATCAGTTTCAAGTCTTCTTTCAACGGAACTCTACATTTTACATCCAACAACTGGCCTATCAACTCCACAGCCCATTTTTGGCTAACACAGTATCCCGTAGTAAGTCTATCGGCTATCAAATGTAAATCCACTGACTACTACGAAACTACTTTGATCGTCGTGCTAATGATCTGTGACACGCGAGTCAGAAAGGAGGTTAAGAGCTCTTTTGAGGTTCAGCTCAGGTTTAGAATTTTGTTGGTAAAATGTTTGTATGCGTAATGAGGAGATAGGCTGGGTTCTTGACACTAGGATTGTTAAACGTAAGGTTGAAGATATGTACCTTTTTGTAGCTTTCATCAGATCCCACTGCTAGGCAAAGGCCTACCCCTCCGTCCTTCAAACCTCCAAATATGTCCATACAAGTTATTCAGCAGTAAAGTGTTAAGAATTCTTTTAGTGTCAATATAGTTTGTTGAATATTTAAATTATGCAGGGTGTTACCTAAAGGGTATAGCAATCCAAGAGGGGTGTAATGAACATCTGGTATAGAGTCAGTTAACAAAATTCTCAGCTGAAAATGAGTTCGTTAAATAATTGATAGAGGATAAGTTTGTATCAACTTTTTAGCACCAAAAATCTATGTAAATAATTTAAGTAGGAAATAAAAGAAATAAATTCTTAGAGTATCTCAAGTAAAGATGCATTAATATTTTGAAAGAAGGATGGTAGTTGATAGCTTTACTTTGAAGAAGTCAGTAGAGTAGTACTCAAAAACGTTAATGGTTACTTAAGGATTTTTAATTATAGATTTAAGTAAGCCATTTACGACTGAGAATGGCAGTTAGATTGCCAATTGAAATGGTAATGAGTAAAATTAAAAGCATATACCTATAAAAAAATTATAATTAACATTTTTAATATTGTTACAAATATTCAAGTGAGATGAATAAATATAATAATAAAATCACCAAATTTTTAACACATGATACATTTTTCAACAATAGCCTGAAACTTAACGTGATTGGTCCATTCATTTGACATGCAATGAAATATACATCAATTTCCTATGGCAGAAAATTTCAGGAAATCATATTTACAGAAACAAGGCTTAAAAATGTATACTGAAATACGGTATCGGACATTCGCGGTTGATCGGATCATATTCGATATCCGAGCTCCATTTTATCCGGAAATTCCGTCATTACATCCGTATCGTGAATCTTACATTTTTATTCAATTCCTTTCATATTTGAGGCTTTCAAGTACTTTACACTTAAGTGATGGTTTTATGTTTCTTATATATTTTAGCTCAAAGTACATCAAAGTAAATTATTGTAATATATTGTGTGTATCAAATAAGAATATATTTTAATCTTGTTAGTCTGCGGAGAAATCAATATTTGGGAGACACATATATAATGCTGATGAAGGTTTTTTTTAATTTTGCGTAAATTATCTACTGGATAGATACTTAAGTACTATAGCAAATCAATCTATGGCAGTTTTTTAAGAGGTAGTAGGTACCAAACTACATTTACGTAGTAATAAAAAATTACATGTTTATTTTTAATATTTCCTACTTAAGGTTAGCCCAGAATTATCAATATTCATATAAATGCAAAGACTTGTAAAGGTATTCAAAGTTGTTTTATATTGGAACCAAATAACAGTTAAATAAAGTCCAAACTGCTCTAAAAACAGATAAATTTAAGGCCCGTGGCCTAATGAGGCACTTGGTGCATCGTAAGTGACCTCCTAAATACTGGACTGAATACATTAGGACATTAGGGTACCTCATTAAGGAGTAAAACCTGCCAAGTGCGATTTGAACTCGTAAATGAATGGTTACGTATGTGATACCTACATGAAATAGTCATTGAAAAATTCTGTTTTTTTGTATGATTTTATTTTTCATTTTTGTATATTTGTTTTTAAAGCGGAATGAAAATACATAATTTGTGACAATTTTAAGTACGTTTGAGCCTATTGCAGTTTTGAGAGACGGTCTGAATTTTTGTTATTTAGATAAGTTTATTTTTCATTTATTTTTACTAACGAATAAATAAAAATACTGCTTGAAAAAAAAAACCTGCTTTTTACCTATA
This sequence comes from Autographa gamma, assembly GCA_905146925.1. Lineage (NCBI taxonomy): Eukaryota > Metazoa > Arthropoda > Insecta > Lepidoptera > Noctuidae > Autographa > Autographa gamma. The sequence continues at coordinate 3,780,802 of LR989875.1, forward strand.
ACGGTAAACTACCTTGACTGATAGACGGACAGACAGGCTTAATAAAGATTCTTATGAGTACGGAACCCTAAAAAGGAACTCTACCATCTAAAATATACCCTTACTAACGAGTGGAGTACGATCGTCGTTCATTGTAAGCGAACCATTGTCCCTTGTTCACGGCGTTAATTGCATCATTGTGATACGGACGAGCAATGTATAGTGTATAGAGCGATATATTCGAGTAGATTCAACATTTTTATCTGTAAACGGTTTTACTTGTGTTCATTTATGAAGGAGATTTATTCATGACCATGTTTTGACACTGGGCTATTTGGAAAATAATCTCATTGAAGCCAGAAAAAATATGTAATAACTAAATTAAAATAAGCTCAATTTAAATCAGAACTACTGAATTTGATAGTGAGAGAGAAATAGGGATGACTAGAATAAAAATTACTTTTCGTTCCAATTCTTCGGCCCAAGGCCAAAACGACAAATACAATTTAGATCAAAATCATTTCTGACATAAATATTAAATAGGCACAATAATAAAATGTAGATTATTCTGATTATTACAACTCTGAAAGCAGAAAACTTTTAATCAGATTACTTTCGAAGATATCATGAAAATCTGAATTCAGTAAACATTTGGTATAAACGAAATATTCTGATGATAAATGTCTTTGATATTTTCCTTAGTTAATGGAAATCTTGCATAATCATACGGCCTATAATAGACCTACTTATAAAAAAAATCCGCTAGGTTCGCTAGTGTCGCTTCGGACCTATCTGTCATTCTCCACCAATGAGAGACAAGCTACTGGCCTGTGATTGGTGGAAATTCACTGACATATTTTACTTGCGGAATAGACTAACCTTTTTCGACACTATATTGAGGTCGATTTCCAGTCTTACCGGATTCAGCTGAATATCGAATTTTACGTGGAGCGACTGTATAAATGTAGCTTTAATGAATCTAAATTTACTAATCCACATTGAGCAAGCGTGGTCAATGCTCGTTCCCTCTCTGTATCAGTAAAGACTTTGAATATAGTAAGACGATTAGACTGCTATCAAAATAATATATTATCTATACTAATATTATAAAGAGGAAAGATTTGATTTTTTGTTTGAATTGAATAGGCTCCGAAACTACTTGACCGATTTGAAAAATTATTTCACTGTTGGGAAGCTACACTATCTGCGGTTAACATAGGCTATATTAAATTTTCAAAAAAGTTAGGTATCCATAGGATATAGGTATTAACGCGGGTGATACCGCGGGGCACATCTAGTTATAAATATATTTACAAAATTCACTGAAATAAACCAGCTTTTGAAGGAAGTTAACGATCAAAATATAATTAATATCATAAATAAGTTACAGATCGTTTGAAGTTTATATTAATTGGGTACTGTTATTCTTGTAGATAAGGCTTGTAGCTGCTTCAGGAATAAATTACCCGATTAGTTGGTACAACCCGCTTTGTGTTTGGAGAGCCGTGGCTCCCCAAAATGGACTTAAATATACAGAGTGTTATGGTAGCTGTTTTAGGATATACCTATACATTAATGTGTAGCTTAGTTCGTGTGTTATAATTACTTGTTGCTCAGCTAAGAATAGGCAAATTAAATAGTAAATTAAATAGTTTAATTTATTTCTTAATTCTTTATTATACACATAAATTACATTTGTTTGTAATTTATGGACAAAATTACATTTGTAAATAAATTACATTTGTTTGTAATAAAAGTACAAATTGGGTGTAATTTATCTATAATATGTATTTATTTAGAAATATATAAGTATGTTTATCAGTTGTCTGGTTAGGTACCATAACACAAGCTCTGCTTAGCTTGGAATCAGACAACCGTGTGTGAGATGTCCCGGAATATTATTATTATTTATAATATATTATTATTTCATATACAGACATATTCAGAATTTTTATCGAAATCTTTTTACATGTAATATTATTTACAATATAAAAATGTGAGTATATATGAAGCATGAACTTTCAAAAAAAGAAGCTCGTACTTTAGAGCTTAAATTCTTCTTAAAATTGTATCTTGATGTTTGATACCTATTAATAAACTTACTCATCCAGACTTATTATACCTTTCATAAAATAGTATGAAATATAAGTACCTAATAAACAAAAATATTTATCCCATTCGTATCAAATGATTCTCCGAAAATCTAACACACAAAGTCAATTCCAACAATCCTAATAAATGGGTCGCTTAAAAGAGATTATATTTAGATTTTCATTATCCGGAGCACTTTGTCGGCCGCACGAGATGTGGGTAGATTCAGAAGTTCTGAAGTTCCCTTTAGAGATTACACAGGGATATCTCCGGAACCCAGCCCTTTGTGGAGACAGGTATTTTTACAACAATACCTCAATATTGTTCAATAGAATTAGTGTAGTCTTTGTGGGGTAATTTATTGCTTAGTTTGATGTTTTTTGTACAGGGTTTACAAAAGTCTTGATGAAAATTGGAAAAGGTTTTACAGAATAAGAATTAATAATTTTATAACAACTGTCTGTTTTTACGAAATTTTAATGAGATCTTTATGATGAGATGAGAATTTTATCTCAGTAAAGGTGTACTTTTGTCACTGATAGTTAGCTATTCATGTAATTAAATTATTGTGTGTAAATTAAGAATTAAGTGGTATATAATCATAAAATATGGAAAAGGTTGTATTAATTTCTTTTTAAAAACTTGATAGAGCTGATCAAGTTAATTAATCCGTATTTTAGACATGTTAAATTTATCTCATTGTGTGTTTGTTTGTTCTGGCGTTGCGCGGCCGATGTGCACCGTGTGTTTTTCTGCTGGATATTAACCAACCCTTAGGGTGTTGTCTATTTTATTTTGTGTTTGACGTTCGATAAGTGTTATTTTGTAGCTTAAAATGTACAAAGAATATTTGAATTTGAATTCAAATATTGCATGTAAATAATTGATCTTTGCTACGTCTTCTCGAACAGTGTTAATGTTATAACCTATTAAGTACATAACAATATTCTCATAGCAATGAAACTTCATAATCTCAAATCCGATCAGTCTATATTTAGTCTGGTTTAATTCAGATGAAAGTTATACTAGTTGGTTGTGATTCCTACCAGTTCGGAACTATTTGATAAACTTATTACGTTAAATACATAACTTTGTTTGTGCTTCTGAGCTACAGATCTGAATATGTGGATTTATAGAATTGAAATATAAAATAAATAAGTGTAGGTATGGCTACTTGAACCAAGAAAAACATTGCTTTCAAAATTAAAAGGTGAATATTATCTATTTATTGAGGCAGTACGAATTATGCCGTGTCAGCTAGTTGAAAATAAAATGAAAATAATAATGACTAATTTTTATTTTTTAGTCCATCTTTTACATAAAAAAAATATATTAGACACGTATTTTTTGTTTTGTCCCGTAGACAAAGAATGACGAAGTTACAGCGATTTCAGCTCATGCGTGACGTCACGTTTTAGCATAAATTGTACTCAGCCGTGACGTCACAAACCCCCACTACTGAACTTTAAAGCGGTGTATCTTCCCATTTTTTTATGATTTGATAAAAGAAAAAATACGTGTCTCTTGTATTTTGATTATCTAAATGACGGACTAAATAAATTTTGACTTTTCATACCTAGTCATCTACCCTATTGTAATCTATAGAAGTTTAAGGAAGCTTTTACAACACAAAGTCGACTTAGTATTGCAAATCAATCATTTGGTATATACGCGAGATTTTAATGTAATTATCAAATAGTCTTTATTTAATGTGATCATAAAAACTAAACGAAGTTCCATTTGATCACAACCCGCCACTACTACGCGCGATATAAAGTTGAAAATCCACTATTTAGTACTTTTGACATAAGTTTAGTGAACAATTAGCGTCTACTTGTAAACTCATTACAGTAAATATGTACCTACTAACTAATTCAGTGTCAACTGGGGTCAATTATTGACCTTTACTCTAATGGGTAAGGTTAGGCGTTCAAACAGAATTTAATACTCAAAATAAAGTATTAAATGTCTATCTGTCTCTACTATACTCTTTAATGTGACAGAGACAGCATGAGACTTAGCGATTAAAAACTGATTGACGTTTTAGTATTCGATCATTACAAATGTAAACGTAAAGTAGTACTTGAGTCTGCTGAAAGGTTATTTATTTTCTCTCTATCTAAGTGGAACAATGTGATTAACTAATTTACATCTATTTTTACAGATGATCTTAATTTTATTTTGACTGACCTCTAAGTAATAGACATCAAAGCAATAAAAAGTCATTGGGGGACTAATAGTAGATACAGGTATCAGGGTCATTACAATATTGCAAGGTTCAAAACAAATATTCGAGAGTCATTTTTAGAAGCTATAATTTCTTAGTTATTTTTAGACTAAGTCCATTACCGTTTATTTCATATCAGTCACAAAATTACAATCAATATTATAACACAACACATGAATCGTCTACAATAGCATTCTCATATTAACCTAAAAATAAATCCGCCATTCTTTTTCGCGTCCAATATAATAACAAAATATACGGAACCCATATTCCAATATAATACATGTGTTATTGCTTCACGATAGTATTCTGCCTAACAAACATATACATTAGTATTTAGTGCCACAGAATAATAAAAATACAGAAGCGACGCTAGGCATTTTATGCTTTTTCTGTTTTTACTGAACCTAATTCGAACTTCTGTAAAAAAAATATGTCGTATGTATCAAAATTAATTATAATGTTGTTTTCTATTTTACTAAAGTATTTTCATTTAGGATAAGTTTCTATGTAAAAAGTTTAGGGTATTAATAAACAAATCGGTGAGGCACATAAACTCTACTAATAATATTCATAAAATGACAAAACAAAATGTAACAGTCAGGTCAAAGAATCCATTAATCAAAACTAAAAAAAATATGACTCAATTTTTATCAGATTTTCAGAAAAAAATACTGAACCAGCTTATTTGAAAATCAACCTTGTTCTAACAGAATAGAGTAGTAATTTGCATGTTTAAAAACAAGTATTTCCATATTAAGGCAAGTCACGAGAATGTATGCAAATTTTAATTTTGAACCGTACTTATTTGCGTACGCTGTCGAAATGTACGAAGCCTTAGTTTTATAGAGTTGTAGTTTCAATATAAAGTGGTTTAACTATGTACATACTGTTTTGAAATTGACCACTACACCTAGAAAATAGTTACGAATATTTTAATAAAATTGTTCAAAAACAGTAGAATTATGTAGTACCAAGTAGCAGTTTATGTTAGTGACAATCATTTCTGATTTATAGTTTGTCATTGATCTGAGTCCAAACTGGTCTGGAAAAAAATAACAGCCAATGACCGATAACCAAAGAAGAAGTTCATCAATCAGCCAATCACAGTCCACTGCTGGACATAGGCCTCTCCCAATTTGCGCCTCAACACCCGATCCTCCGCCTTTCGCATCCAGTCCCCTCCAGCGACCTTTCTCAGGTCATCGGTCCACCTGGCGGGCGGGCGTCCTACCTTACGGTTGCCGAGCCGCGGTCTCCATTCTAGGACACGTCTGCTCCAACGGCTATCGGTCCTTCGACAGACATGGCCAGCCCATTGCCACTTCAGCGAGCCAATTCTACGAGCTATGTCGGTTACCTTGGCTCTTTCTCGGATGACCTCATTACGAATTTTATCCTTCAAAGAGACTCCGAGCATAGCTCGCTCCATAGCCCGCTGTGCGACTTTAAATTTGTGGACTAGTCCAACCGTTAATGTCCACGTTTCGGCACCGTAAGTCATAACAGGTAGGACGCACTGGTTGTATACTTTTAATAAGAAGAAGTTAGTAACCATTATTAAACACAAAAATGATGTCTGTGAAAAAAAAAGATTTTATACGATTTATAACATAAAAAAGAACTCTACTGTTCCAAAAACAAAACACAATCACAGCCAACAAACTGACCCCGAAAATTGAAAACTAGAACATCCATAGCTGTAGCTACAGATAAAGCAAAAACACCAAAGTTGAGGTCAGACAGTGTGTCGCCATAGCAAATAAAAGGGGCCGAATATTGCGGTTATGTTGGCGGTAGCTCAACTTCCTTTCTATAACGTTGTTTGTTTGGTATCTGTGACGTCATTGACTATTGCATTTCAGTTGGTACGCCTGATTTTCTGTGATTGTTCGGCTTTTGTTTTATTGGTTTGGTTATGAATTGTCGGTAAAAGGAGTTTGTTTTTAGCGATATTATGTCTGGTTTTGTTGCTGTGTTTAGATGTTTTATAATCTAGTTATGACGAGATTAGAACTGCTTATGTTTTTCTATGTCAAATCAATAAATAAAAAACCGTATTATCATAACCATCTCATATTTATTCAGTAACACAAAACAAATAAAGGGTTTGAACTTCGTTATTCGTTGAAAACATTTGTAATAATTAAAACTTATACAATAGTCTTGACTTCAATTATGAAGCTTATATTGATCTGTAGAAACCTAGATTCTCACAATATTTGACAATTTGATTTTTAGGTGAGTTTGATGGCATCGTTAACTTAATGGATTAAAAAAGTAATATTTCACATGCAGTTTTTGTTGAATTCAATGTGTATCGTAATAACGGCCATACATTTGGCAAATGATCAACATTTACGGAAGTAAGTAGTAATGTTTGCCAAAAACCATGCACTAATATTTTATGCAGACTTTAATAAATTGAAATGCTTTAAGATAATCTTCTCATATAATAAAATACATAAGCTAAGCTAGCTATATCTTACATAAGCTAAGTTGAAAAAAGTTGCCGCCGATGTTAGAATTAACTTTTTTTAATAGTTGGTTATTGTATTTTATATAATAATATTATATTGTACCGTCTTTGTTGATGGTTCTACAATATTATCGATAGTCTAGGTTATCACCCTACATAATATACTTACTATACCTAATCATACACTCATAAAAATAACAACTGAATCAGTTTTTATTTACATTTTTCACTCTGGAATTTATTATAATTTAACTAGAAATTTAATCACTTTTATACCATGAACAATAAATAGGTAAAACAATTTCAAATTTAGTTCATTCCTAACAAAGATAGAACTCTAATTTAAAATCCAATCGCGGTAGGAATAACATTGATTTCGATGCTACCATGTCCGTAGTGAATACAGTTTTGAATTGATTTGCCTGTAGCGTGCGGGAATGTAGTTCAATTTGATTCGATTACAATGTACTAAGAATTGTAAGGGTTCTGTGTACTACAAATTGTGCATAATTCTACCTTTGAACTATCTTTGTACGATAAATGTTTACACAACGGGAAAGTTAATGTTTTGATGCCATTCTGTAAGTTTAGCTTAGACCTTTAATCAGTGATTGTTAATTTATGAGGATTTTTAACTTAATAAATGTGTAGCTAATATTTTAGGTATATGATCTAAAGTTGTAGTTTATTGTAGTAATATAAATTCAATTAATAACTAACTCTTAATTTGAAGAATAGTTTAATAAATTATCTTGAATTCCTACTTGATATAAAGTAGATAGTTTAGATAATAGCACATAAGATATAAGATACCGCATTTATTTACATATAACCTTAAAATCCAAAGGCTACGCGGACATAAAACGCAAGGCTGCAGCACTACACATATTTATTGCACGATAAACTCAAGTTAAAATCTTAGTTGCGTGCGCTCAGCCACCCCCAATAATCTAGCCGTAGAGATCTATCGTATCGGGCAGCGACTGCATGTTGGCATGTCGCCTAACGTCCAATCTGATTATCTTTTCACGGAATCCTATTTTACACTGAATTAATTACTTAGCCTTGCCAGGTTTTAGGTGCTTTTTGAATTACAGAGTGGGAAATGGTAAGTTTTCTAGGAAAGTTGTATTATTTTCTTTTTGCTCAAAAACAGTACAATACAGGTAGAAGATTTTATGTCTTTGGTGGGTCGATATTATCTTCGTTCGATGTAGGAAATGGTTTAAAAAAAATATATATTATATCGTCAAAATAGCTCAAAGTTTAAAGAATACCAACTGATTGTAGTAAAAAAGTTCCAATATACCATAAATATTTATAAATATTATACGATGGTATCTTCTTCATATTTTTAATAATAAAACATGTAAATAAGAGATAAATACGGTACTTAAACAAATACTAAAAGAAACACTGAGACGTTATAAAAGTAGGTCTTACTTGAAGTTTTCTCAACAACACTTCTGTTTAAAAATAAAGCAACGAATCGTACCCATGGCGAGAGTTACAATTGTAGGCACGGAGATGAAAATCTGTCGCCGTTTCAGAGTTCAAATAAATAAAACCAATAAAATACTTAAATAAAAAAAATACCAGCCTGTAAACGTCCTACGGTTGGGCAAACCTTTTATGCATATTTTGATGTTTCTTAAATTAAACACTATAGCGTAGAGTTGGGAATAAATTAAAATGTGTTGAAAGTCTTTAAATCAAATAAGGTATGATTAAAATTGCTAATTATTAAATGAAGGCGTTGTCCTTTTAACTTATTATTTAATGTCAATTTCAGTGTCAAATTGACAAAAAATAGTTACGTTTTAAATTTTTAGGTTAGTAAAATCCAACTCTTAATTTTTCCTGGTATGTAAGGTATGCAATATCTAAATTCTTTTTACAACTGTATCAGAGAAACTTACTGGGACTCCATATTTCTAACAACACGAGCTCTACTCTCTACCCAATTTACTTTATGTAATATTCAATAAATCCGTTATCAAAGAACATTCAAGGGCTATAACCATAACAACGAATATCTTTGATATTTCATTTATACGGAACCACTGCTTTCAACACGTGCCGCACTTGACCCAATTTCATATCTTTCTGACATAATATAATCTTATTTTTTTCCTGAGATTCAGATTAAGTGTCGTAAAAAGGGATTTATTATATTGTTATTTTATGTTTTCTTATCGATCTATTTTTTCTAAGATTTGGCGGACATGTAGCAAGCAATTTAAGTGAAAAATAATTGAATATGAGTGAAACTTAAAATTTTACTAAAAATGTATTAAATATCTTCGATAAAAAATTGTACGAATATCTCTAATTTTTAAAACCTAAAAGACATATTTTACATTAATAAAACCAAAATATAAATTTATCTTCAAAATACAAAGTAAAAAAAATAGTTAACTTCGTTAGTTTGATTAAATAAAAACTACAAGATTTTATAAATTTTCTTTTTGTAGTGTACTTAAAATACCACTCTCAATACGATTACAAAACACGCGCCTAAAAAACTTCAATTCGCATAAAAGACTGAACGTAGTGTTTTCACGTAATTCCCTTCAGTTTACATCGTTTCGTAACCACGGCTGGCTGAGCTAATACCATATGCTTCCATCAGCCTAATGACTACTCAATGTAATGAAAACACTGCCAAGATATACTTAGTTGCCGCTTCTCTGTTCTTGGGCTTATGAAGTATATATATTTTTATGTACTACATGCTTATGTTAACCAAAATCTTTATGTTATATGCCCAAAATTTGGAAAAGGATCTATTTTTAGATCCCTAAGAAAAATGTAGGGTTTTCTGTGTTTTTTTTTTATCTGCGTGTCTGTCTGCTTGGACATTATTATAGTTCACCATGAAATATCTTACTAAAATTTATTTATAGTACTATAATTCACGGGAATAAGCGGGTACATGCATAAATACCTTTTTTGGGCTTGACGTTTCGACCGGGTTACACCGGCTGCAGTCTGCCTGCGACTACGGCCACGCGCACATGAAGCGCGATAGTTTTAAAAGTTAAATTAATTTCTTAATTAATTTCAGTTTCTACAAGGCTTTAGTCTTTGTCAGTCCAAATACACACAATCATTGTTCCATTGTGTCTATACAAAAGCACGACCAAAATAGTACAGCAAAACGCAGAACCTCAATTTTCCTCAACATTTAAAATTTCATTTTCTCCAGACTGGTAGAACGTAAGTGAACCCGCAGCAGATCATTAGTTCAGCCGACACGCATTGTTACACAGTTACAATCTTCACAAAAGACCTTGTTTTATCGCTGCCCAAAAATGTGGGATAAATTCCCTTTTTTTTGGCCGAGGATAAAGGGTTATGAAGTTGCTTTTTTACATGAGCTTACTAGGTTAATATTTGTATAGAATATACTTATATAAAGGGTTTCTACTATATTGGATAGGGTAAAGCAGGGTGAAGTTGTTATTTGTAAGGAAAAGGCTTATGTATGTATAGAAGTACACTTGAATTGATTACAGAGTTATGATAAGATCTTATTATTACTATTTCGGATAAAAATAGTCTCTATGGCTAATTATTTTATATTATATTATGTTATTTACTCTTTCGTCGTTTGGATAGAATTTTATAAGATTTCACAAAACTAGCAAAGAATTATGAGGTAGGTACCATCCAGATTTCTTTTTCAATTCATCCAAGGTGTTCCTTACTTGTAGTGACTTTAAGAATTGACACCGCACAAAAAAATCTTTACTCATTCCCTCTTTTTGTCGAGCCTTTTGGTCTAGTGGTTAGTGACCCTGACTGCCATACCGGAAGTCGCGGGTTCGATTCCCACCCAGGATAATTTTTTGTGTGATGAGCATGATCATCTGTTCTGTGTCTGGGTGTAATTTATCTATATTATGTATGTATTTAGAAATATATAAGTATGTGTATCAGTTATCTGGTTACCTTAACACAAGCTCTGCTTAGCTTGGGATCAGATAACCGTGTGTGAGATGTCCCGGAATGTATTATAATATAGCAGAAAAGCCTTTTCTTCCACACTGTCTTAAAGCCTACAGAAAAAGGCTAACTACAAGTTATATGTCAGTTATATATTTTCATTAACTTTGATTTATGTTTGTTTCAGGTAAGAGTTTGTTTCTATGTTCAGTCGTTGGGAGATACAGAAAGTTGATCATTAAGGTAAATAATAAATGATATGTTTACATCTCTCTATACTTTTTATGGAAAAAACCTTTGTTTTCTAATCTAAACAAAAAATGCATTATTTAATACCTATAATTGATAAGTTCGTCTATAGTATTAATGTTTGGTTAGTTTTTAAAAAAATAGGAATAATCTAATATCTGAAAATCCTGTTATTAAGGCACAAAAAAAAAAACAATTTTGGCAGACAATGCTGCAATGTAGTGAAAATTTTAATATGTCTAAATTCTACTATCAATATATATAAATCTCGTGTCACAATGTTTGTCCTCAATGGACTCCTAAACCACTTAACCGATTATAATAAAACTCGCACACCATGTGCAGTTCGATCCAACTTGAGAGATAGGATAGTTTAAATCTCAAATTATAGTCGCAATTTTAATTTATACCTTTCGACTGGGTTGAGTAAGTAAATCTACGAACGTGATCTGCATTGCACCAGTGAGAAGCCGGGACGGGTCGCTAGTATTAATTTAAATTACACCAAAATTAGGGCAGTCTTTTATAATAAATTGCAAAAATCAATCTTCTATGAAGTCCATTGTTAAATTTCCATTTCGTTGGCCCCGTATAAACTGCACGGTCACTAATGACTAACGTTTTTGCTGACTCAAAACCCAGGTATCGCGAAACAAACTCAGTTTCATATAGAACTAAATTGAATAGAATTAATTGGAATTCCCGAGCGGAACCGGGGCGTAAGATTAGCATGCTAAAAACGTTTTCTTAGGAATTGAGTTAAGCACTAAAAGCTTTCGTGAAAGAATTCGTTTTGTAGTGAAATAGCCTTTGTTTTATTATTAGCTTGCTTTAAATTTATTTAAATTCTTCAACGTGTACCTGTAGTATGGAATCTTAAAGCAAGATGGTTGCGGCTGTGTGAGTGAGACAGCGCTCTACAATGCACGTAGCTGCGTCTCGCTTACACGATGGAATATGTCCTATTTTAAGATATTATAGTAAGCGTCCAGGTATCTGAGTTATCCTCGAATGTAAATGACAGTGTAGGTATACCGAATTCTACTTACTATCTTTCCACCTTTCTTTCGAGGTTTTAAAGCGATGGGCAGTGTAAATACATTAATAGTGATTTAAACATCTATGTATTCAGATCTTTAGAATAACTCTCGAGATCCTCAGTGATTCCACAGTCAAATCATTACTACGGTTTTGTGAGGCTTAGATTATAAATTTTCTTAGCAACATGTAAAACAAAAAAAGAAACTATATTATTATTGTGTGGGAAATGAAACGCAAAAAATTGTAAAAGGGCAGACAAGGACAGATAATGCTGAAGAGGGAGAGAGAAAAAGGGAAAGCTAATAAAACTGATAATTTAACTCGTCATCAGACTCACAAGTTTGCGTATTAATCCTTTATTTCCCACCTAGAAGCCTCAGGGTACCTGAAAAGCACTTTGCTTCATGTAAGTTAGTATACTATTAGGAGCTCCATTTAGCTAGTTAATCATTCAGACCGGTCTATCGATTATGTAACATGAGTTTGTGGAGCTTATGGAAAATACATGATAAAATTATTTAAGTTCGGGTTTCCCGCTCCAGTTTTGCATGTGATATGCCATTTTTTAAATATTTCCTTACAAGTTACTAAAACAAACATACAAACCTTGCTGATATGATAACTATTTTTCATAGTATTTTAAATGTGAAAGTAACTCTGTCTGTTTGTTACGCAATTACGCCTAAACTACTAATTCAATATAAGTGAAATTTGGTAAAAAGGTAGTCAAGAACCTGAGAAAGGACTAAGGCTATTTTTTGCCCTGATATCCGTTACCCACGCGGGCGGAATAGCGGGCAACAGCTAGTAAGGAATATAAGCAAAATCAAACAATCAGGCAATCTTTCGGAAATAATGGTGTCATCGAGGGAAATCGGAATTATTAAATAATTTATGATTTAAAACATCTGTGTATTGTATATGTTTAAATGAATTAATTGGTATTATATGAGGCATAAAATTAGGTAACCTCTTAATCTTATTCGTGATCAGTAAATGTAATTGGTAGACAATGGGCCGGTCGGAGTTAATTCATAAATTACTTGGTTCTATAACCTTTTCACGCTGGCTGGTTTTGAAGAGATAATTCAATTCTGAAATATTGAATTTTGTGTTAAACTTAAGTGAAATTAAAAGCTGTCTTATATTATTTGCTAGATTTAACTGTTTAGCTGTCGAAAATAGGTAGTTATATACAAATAGTACTTCCACTATTATTTTCGTTTAAAGAATGCCTTTTGGAAAGTTATTGTAAAAATGACCTTTAAAATTATTAATTCACTTTAGATTTTTAAATAAGTTCCTCATATTTTTACTTCTGTCTAGCTTTTTCCTAACCTACTCGTATGTTAGGATCAGCTTAAAGTTTTATCAGATTTAGCTGAATACCGTATTTTTCATGCAGTGACTGTCTATGTGACCTAAGTATCTTTCACAAAAGTGAAAATTCCAACCGAAAAACAGAACATGTCTCTCTCAAAATATTTCTACATTATATGAATGCAAAGTCCTCTTTATCTGAAGGAAAATGTTCTAATTTGTACATGTCTTGTGCTACCATGTGCGCTTTCCAGAGAAACGCTCGCACGAATTTATTGCTGAAAATGTACTCGACATTTTGGAGCGGTTCATGAACGTTTGAGAAAAATATATGAGTAATACTTTAAATACTATGTAGTTTAATATTTATTATAACGCCCATATGTTTCTTTAATTTAATACAAAATTGCGTAAAATAACTTAGTTACTTCGCTGATGCCTGATAAACGCTCTGGGTAGCAAGTAAAAAATCATGTTTTGGGAAGTCTCCTAAGCAATTTATTTTCATCCAATTTGCCAATTGACCAACAAGGTCTATAAGTTTATGTGACAGTATTTTCAATAACAGCAACAGATCTCACATTTAATAAAAAAAAAAAAAAAAATCACATTCACCAAGTGCAATAACATTAAAAATGGAAATAAAACCAATTGTGACCCGTGACCTATTTCCACGACCACATTGGTCCCTAACAGCAGATGGGTCATAAATTTAAAATTCAAATTAAAAAAAAAACCCTGTGACCCTCCACGAGACTCAAGTTGACTTTTTAATGACTCTAATAAATGTTGGCATAAATTTTATGGGCATTATTAATTGACGAACCGGCTGATAAACGAGGCTTCTAAAACATCCATACTAATTAGTGTAATGGTGAATGTTACTTTGTCTGTTTGTATGTTACACTTTCACGGCTAAATTACTGAACCGATTTGGATAAAATTTTGTTTGGAGTTACCCTAACCTCCAAAAATTGACATAGGCTACTTTTTTCCGTGAAACTCGAAATCCATGCGGGTGGATCCGCAGGCAACTATTAGTTATAATTAAAATATAAATGTCACGTATAAAATTGTATTTAAGTACTGATCTGAAACTAATTTCTTTTCTTCGTGCTCTGAATAATGCATGAAATTATACTAACTATCGTAAAGAATAATAATAAAGTAGGTTTTAGTGTAGATTTATTCGCATAGTTATTGCAAATTGCTACAGTATTCAATCCAATATTACGCAGATGTGGAATTGTACGTCATGTAACATAATGGGTTCGTTTTTGTTTCCTAAAAAACTGACTTGTAGCCAAATACTACATACAATATTTCAATTAAAACTATATACCTATTTTTCAACCTAAAAAATATTATGAATCAAAAACCTAAAAATTATATTTTGAGTAACACAAAATCTTACAGAGATCTTTCATTCAACCCTTTGCATCATATCAAAGGATGAATAACTACTAAAATATTCAAATTTCATTACTCAAAAAAAACTTGAAACAAAAGAATTCCCAGACAAGAATTTCATACCTGACGTCATAATTCAGGCTAAATTCAATCCTCGACTAAATTGGGCGGAATACAAATGGAGGGGTCCACTATTGTAAATTGTCCTCGTAATTGGGAGAGAATCCGTCAGAGGGGGACAGTGTTGATAATAGGACCCTTGAATGTAGAATGGGACAAGAATACTTTTGGATTAGGCTGTGTGTACACGAGGTGACGGGAGTTTTTCTTTACCCGACGACTTGATGCCTGTTGGTCTAGTGTTTAGTGACCCTGACTGCTATACCGGAGGTCTTGCGTTCGATTCCCACCCAGGACAAATATTAATGTGATGAGCACGATTTTTTGTTCTGTTTCTGGGTGTAATTTATCTAAAATATGTATGTAATTAGAATTATATAAGTATGTTTATCAGTTGTCTGGTTACCATAACACAAGCTCCACTTATCTTGGGATCAGATAACCGTGTGTGAGTTGTCCCGGAATGATTATTATTATTTTACATTACTTAAGTTTCCTACGACATGTGCTAATGTACAAACCTCCATGAGTTTGTGTGACGGTATTTGCTTGGAAATAAAATAGTTGCCTCGTGTACGATCGGGCTTAGAACTTTAGTTGTATAGATATACCAACTGTCGCGACGTAACGTGTTTCATGTCAACAATCTTTAATGCGTATGAAATGTTACATAAGTTTAGAATACGAGGGTGTTTGTTACTCTTTCACTACAAAACTGCTGAACGGATCTAGATGAAACTTAAGCTCATGAAAACCCCAAGAGACTGCTAATTCTATAATCTTTATTTAATAGATGGTAAAACACCTGTGTTTATTATAGTTTATAAAAATTAAATAGACAAAAAAAATATTTATTACAGAATAGAACAAAAGAAAAATCAAGATATATTTCATAGGCTGAATGTAAACGTAAGTGCCAATTAAAACATAATTATACAGCTTATAAAAGACTCACTATTTACTTGTTCAGTTTATACGTGTTTAAACAAGTGTAAAATTTTAATGATGATGTCAAGATTTCTGTTATTCAAATTAAAAAAAAACTTTTTATATTTACTTTTGTAAAGCAAACTTCTAGTAAAACTAGTTGTGTCCCACAGTGTCACTTGCCCAACTTTTTTCTCAAGGCAAGTAATGTGATGTTTAATAACCTTCCTCGAGAATTGGGCTATCAAAAGCAAAAAGATTTTCAAATTCCGACTGCTAGTTTAGAAGCTTACTCGTACAGTTCAAACAAAATCCCTCTTTAGTGTTTTCATTATGAGTACAACTAGGCATTCTTTAGCAAGCCCAATCCATTGTTTCAGGTGTTTTTAATAAACTAACGTTAAATATTAATTCTTGCTAATAATTCTTGCTTAGATGATCATCATTATCATCAGCCTATAGCAGTCTACTGCTGGACAAAGGTATCGATATTGGTCCTCTCCAATTGCATCCACTTAATTATATCCTCGCTTAGGTAATATTGCAATAAAATTAATTTCACAAGTATTAAGTAGTCTCCGTTTAAACGAAACTAAATACAACAAACTAACAGTATAGGCTAAGAAAAAAAAAATACAACAAAATATGACTAAAAACAAATACTACATTAAAATCACATATTTACATGTAAAAATCCTTTCTAACATGGAATCTTTTACAAATCTAACTCAAACACAATAACAATGATAAAACTACAGAACTTTGCATGTTAACTACACACGCAATGATCTTGATCTAGATCTATTTAACTATCTTAGGTCAAGGACGAAACTAGGTTTTTAGACTTAATATGAGTAATACTGACAATTCGTAATAAAGTTAAAAAATACAATAACCCATTGGACTTAATTGAATTCAAATATTTGAAAGACGAATGTAAACTATTAATGCGGTGCTGCTATAATCAATATATAGAGGATATAGAGAACAGAATTAAAATCCATCCAAAATTCTTTTGGACTCACATAAAAAGTCTTCGTAAAGACAAAAACTCTTACCCAAGTGAAATGTTTTTAGGGTCGAAAATTGCTAAAGATACCAAAAGTGTTTCAAATTTATTTGCTGAGCAGTTTTCTTCGGTATTTGACATGCCGGGTACGGACCATGACGTTAGGGTTGATCACATCGCACCAATAATCAATGACATCAATGATTTCTCCATATCTCCTGAGGATGTAGTTAAAAAGCTATCTCGACTCGACATTTCAAAAGGTGTGGGACCTGATAATATTCCTCCGTTTTTTTGGTCACGTTGTGCTCCAAGTCTTGGGTTTCCCTTAGCCAAAATCTACAATATGTCACTTACGACGGGAGTATTTCCTGACGCATGGAAACATGCTAAGATTGTTCCCATTTATAAGAGTGGCAAACGGGAACTTGTCTCTAATTACCGCCCCATTTCAATTCTTTCGACTGTATCAAAGGTCTTCGAGACCTTGGTGTATCCCATATATTATAACCATGTTAAAAATTATCTATCGACCTGTCAGCACGGTTTCATTGCTAAACGTTCTACTAACACTAACTTGGTTACATACATTTCTGATTTAGCAGCTGCAGTTGATAAGGGCCTACAAGTGGATGCAGTATATACTGATTTTTCGAAGGCCTTTGATCGAGTTAACCACCTTATTTTAATTAAAAAACTTAAGTCGCTAGGTATAACCGGAAACAATCTATCATGGTGTAAATCGTACCTTGATGCTAGGCCGTCGTTTGTTGTCGTAGATGGACAGGTATCTAACGCATACTATGCAACATCTGGTGTTCCTCAAGGTTCAAACCTAGGACCACTCTTCTTCAACATCTTCATAAACGACATAGTAGATATTTTCAAACACTCCAAACCGTATCTTTTTGCGGATGATCTTAAATTGACCCGTATAGTTTCTAGCGTACACGATACAAATTTATTACAATCAGACATTGATAGCCTTAGCGAATGGTGTACAGCTAATAAAATGACCCTTAACTGTAGCAAATGTTATCACATTAAATTTACTCGAAAAAAGAAAAAAATCGACTCTACTTACAATATTTCAGGGCAGTTAGTAAACGAAGTCACCGTAATTCGAGATTTAGGCGTACATTTAGATAGTCAGTTACGTTTTGTGACTCACTTTGACCATATGCTTAGTAATACGTATCGAGCTCTTGGATTTGTCTTACGAACTACTAAACTGTTTAAAAAGCCATCAACAACTATTCTCTTATATAATAGTTATGTTCGTAGTCAGTTGGAATATTGTAGTACGGCTTGGAATCCAGTGTATGAGATCCATGAAGACAGAATAGAAAAAATACAAAAAAGGCTTGTCAAAAATCTGGCTTTTAGATTCAAAACAAGAAATACTTCCAGATCTTATATTAGCAGGCTAAAAACATTTAAACTCAAGTCACTTAAAAGTCGCCGCACGATTTCCGATCTTGTCTTTTTGTATAAGCTGCTTAATAACCACATTGACTGTCCAGAACTCCTAAGCAATATCAACATCAATGTCCCTTCTAGACTTCCTCGCTATTCATGTTCGTTACTTAAAGCTCCTCAATTCCGTACCAACTTAGGGAAACATTCTCCTACAGTGAGATTAGCTTACCAGTACAACACCGTGACAGCCGCTTCGGAAGACATAGACATCTTTTATAATGTACTATATATATTTTTTTTTTTTTACTTACCACCTACTAACCATTGTGGAAAGCAAATAAAAGTTTTGAGTTTGAGTTTAAATACTAATTAAGGCTCATAAGAAAAATAAATAAATGTAAAAGTATAATTTAAGTAAATTTGTTGATTTTGTTTTATATTATATTTTATTAATTGTTTAATTTTAGATGTAAGTTTAATTTTATTTTGCTGTGCCCTACAGGGTCCACGATTGTACTTAGCTCTAAGCCATTTTGTAACATCTCTTACTCATTGTGGAATGCAAATAAATATGAATATGAAAATAAATATGAATATGAATAATTCTATTGGTGTATTCAGAAAACTAATAACTGAACAATTAAATTAAAACTAAATTGTTGTTTTTTTTTTTTTTCATTGTATTGGGTTATTGACGTACCTCCGAACGTACCATGTCAACAGCATATTTTTAATTTTTAATTTCTAATTTTGATATTTTATTTTATTTTTACTTTAATTTTATTTTCATTTTCATTTTTGTATGTGTTACCACGTTTTTTTTTTAAAGTTCACAGGCTTATTATGCATGATGTGGTCACCTGTAATTAAGGAAGCACAAGAACACTGTAACTTTTACTTTTTTTGTATAGCATGTAAGGTGTATTCTTTGTTGGTGATCCATATAAATAAATAAATAAATGAGCTAGACTGTGACTTGTGTCTAGGTTTTCTACCGGTTCCAAGGTTTTGCACGTTTAAGTATGGTATTTTGTATGTAGGTAATGTAGCCTACATTAATTAAATTATGACTTTCTTGTGATTTAAAGTAATTTTTAACCGAGTTCAAAAAGTAAGAGGTATTCAATTCGACTGCATTATTTATGTTTGTTACCTCAGAATTTTCCACTGGGTGAACGGATTTTGATGATTCTTTTTTTATTTGAAAGGCCTTGATGTCCATATTAAACCCATAATAAAAGGCTTATTTTTAGTCGGTTGTTTTTATAAGTATTATTAAAACTTTTATGTTCTTTAATTACTTGTAGGTTTAGATCTATGAATAAGTCTGGAAGTATTTTACGTGTTTGTTACTATTTTTCTGTATTAGCACTTTTCTTACATAATTTATTGATTTTAAAATAAGTATTATTTGCCACGTACTTATGTTTGTTGTATATATGGCGATAAATCATCTTTTTACAACCTTAAGAAAATATTTGCGTGTGGTAATTAGTAAAAATTAACAGTCTATAAATAAGTGTTGCCATGTAAAACGGTCATTAGTTGGTTAATTAGTGTTTTTATAACTACTTGACCAATTGTGCCTATATATTTAAGACTACTTTATTAGCCTATGAAATAGCGTAATTATTCTAATAAAACTACCATTAAGACATGAATATGAATACATAATTTTATTACAAACTAAATACCTTCATAAAAAATAATATTTCAGTCTAGCTTTTAATGTATTATCATATAATGTGTTTATCTGTCCATTCAGCAATGAACAATAACAAGTTAATGCAAATAAAGAAATCACCTGCATTCCAAAATTGGGATCTGAAATCGCCAATCTGCGAATGAGCAAGCGTGGTGATCAATGCTCGTGCCTTCTGTATATGGAAAGAGGCCTGTGTCCAGCAGTGGGACGTTTATAGGCTGGAATCATTATTTTTACATATTTTATTTAAAATATTCGAAAATAAGCCATTACTAACAAGCAAACTACTATACTAGAGTGTTTAAAAACAAACAGTTTAAACTTCTTAAACATACTAATATACATGCAAAAGTAACTTTGTTCGTCTGTCTGTTATGCTTTCACGACTAAAACGCTGAACCGATTGGGATGAAATTTTGTATGAGGTTTGTTTGAGGTTTTCCTGAGAAAGGACATAATCATACTTTTGCCTACAATAACCAAAATTCACACGGGCGGTGTCGGGGCCAAAGCTAGTTACATCTAAACGTTAAGATAAATAGCATGTTTAAATGGCAAATTGACTCGTTTTTTACAAATGGTAGGGTCAGGTTTTTATGTAAAAGACCGATACGTGATGGATAGACCCTTTTTAAAATCCACGAAATCCATCTACCTTTGACTTACAAAAGGGACCTTTTGCATAAACTCGAAATAAAATTGTGTCATGATTTTTATTATTTCGGGTTTTTTGAAAGACCTCTAGTAAAGAATTGATACAAATCATTATAGAATAACGTGACCTTTTTTGATTGATGTGTGGATGTTTGTTACTATTTCACGCAAAAACTACTAAATGGATTTTAATGAAACTTTACAATAATATAGCTGATACATAGGAATAACACATGAGCTATAATTTATGAAGATAGTGTATGTATTGTCATTCACGCGGGTGAAACCGTGGGACACAGCTAGTATATTATATTTTGTGTATGCATGCAGTACATAAGTTTGGTATTAAAGCAAATGTTTTTATATAATATGTTTATCACATTGACAGCACGCCCGCATTCACTTTGTTTCAAAAGTGTCCATGATTAAAGTAACTATGTTTTAACCAAACCACGTACAGCAAATTCAACTTCTTTACCAAAGAAGTTTATAGCTGTTATGTTATTCAACATCCATGTAAGCCTAACTAATAATTATGTTTGCAATAAAATGAAGCAAAAGAGTTTTGACAAAAGTACTGCATTAAACACACTACAAACAAATATAATTTTACAAGAAACTTCTATCAGTTGACAACACACCAAAACAGGTCAATCAAACCCTTGATAAATGCAACTTGCCAATATACAAGTAAACTTACCTACCCCCAATTTATCGGACACAAATAAATATTGTCTAAACCTAAACTGAAACAAAAGGTGCTTAAACCACTTAACTTTGGCAATCGGGTAGCATCTGTGGCATTCTTGGCCAATCTTGTAAATTGCCAATTAGTTTAAAGTCCCACTTAAAAACAGGGATCAGTTTTGAGGATTAAAAACTCCCCTTTGTTATTTCTTATTGTTTGTTTCTAAGTTCTTCAAGTGTGAAATGAATTTAGAAGTCATTTTGTTAGAGAATTAAAGTTGGTTTAACGTTTGAAAAGTTTTCAATCAATTTTGGCCTGAATTCGAAACTTTTGTCGTTTTGATGTGACATGTTTTTGGTGCTTAAAGTAATTTAATTTTAGTAATTTAGATACCTAACTGTTACACATGGCTTCGGGAACTTGAAAGTTCATTATCACGGCAAAACATGCCCTATATTCTTTCTTGGGAGCTATTCCAAGTTTCATCAAAATCTGTTAATCAGTTCACAACTAAAAGTGTTACGACAGCAGGCTGAGTTACTTTCACATTTATCATATTATTATAGATCTTGTTCGAATCAAATAAATAAAAAAGTTCTTCACGATTATTGTCATAAAACTCCTCTTCTTATAAAACCATAACATCTAAAGTAATTGTTTCCCAAATTAAAACCCAACATCGAATATAAGTAGAGCAAACTTCAGCAAAAACGTCACTTTGACATCACATCTGTTCCATATATCTCCATCCTTTTCTGTCACTGACTTTAATCATATAATTGAAAGAGATGAAGGTATGTTTCTCCGGATGGATTAATGTAGGAAGGAGTTATACATGGTGCTTCATTCGTCTCGTTTATAGCCAGCCATTTGTAGAGTTTTATATGGTATGTAGGTTGTGTTGACTTTTATATGACTTAGTTTTGATCGTCAATGCAAAAACCGCTTGTTGAAGTATTTGGAAAAAAAAGAGTGAAATTTAGATGTTTTTTTTACGTCGAAAATGAACCTTTTTGTTTTATTCGCATAGCATTACTTGGCTTTTTTGGGGTTGAAAAAGAAAACATCTATTCAGCCAGTTTCAAAACATTTACTAAACTTTGAACCCAGTATTTTTCACCTAAAGGTGCTCCCTCACCGGGAGCATTCGCGGGTAATGTAACGTTACAGATTTGAGCATTACATCAGTGAAGGAGGAGATCCGAGCATTACAATGCGCGCCTTGTAATGATACAAAACGGGCATACATCAGTGAAGGATAAGAATATGTTACATTACACGCAAATGCTCGTTAGTCAGGGAGGTATTATTGTAATGTAATGCTCAAAGTCGAATCTATAATGTTACAATACACGTGAATGCTCGCGGTGAGGGAGCACCTTAAAAATAATTTCTATCCAGAACATAATTTTAGTATCTACAAGAACAATAATTAAACAACCATTTGTACAACATCACGATTCACATTTTCATAAACTTTCCAACATTTACCGGTAAATAGTCAGAGTTACCGCCGTTACCGGTAAATAAACAGAATATTATTTCATATTTCATGAGTTTGTTAATTCACGTTGCAATCTGATATCAAGTTATTTTGTATTTGTTTTCACAAAATGATATTCCGGTATTTGAGAGATATTATAAAATATTATAAATGGTTAATGAATGTTTTTATGTAGGGCTATACCTTTAGATATTATTTGTTTATTACGCAATAATACAAATAAATGTTTCAGTGTTCATAATAAGTTAAAGTCGACTTCCATTTAAATACTACTTGAATTGCTTATGAAACAGACTCTGAATAAGAAACTTTTTACAGAATTATGTACCGGGTGAGACTTAAAACCTTTTTAAAGATGTGTGTTGAAAATTGAGGCTACATAATCTTCTTCTGCTAAGTCTACTCTCAAAGCTATTCGGTCCATTTCATATATTGAAAATACCCCCAATATTGAAATTCAAACCAGATTTATTTTTAACCGAATTCAAAAAGACGAAGAAGGTATTCAATTTGGCTGTATTTTTTTATGTTTGTTACCTCAGCACTTTCGACTGAGTTAACGGATTAGGTTTTTTTTTTTATTTGAAACCTGTGCTTCCAGAGTGGTTCCATTATAATTTGGTCCAGTTATGACAGTGGAATCCATAAGAAAACCATCTAAAACTTATTTTGAAGTCGTTTTATTTTTTTGTAAGAATTATATACCAACTTGTTTTGCTTATGAAATAGGCTCTCAATAAGATACTTATTACAGAATTTTACTTTTTTACACAGGAATAAACTTAAAACATGTTTGATTATTTCTATTAATAAATCAAGCTACAAAATCTTCTGCTGAGCATATTCCCAAGCTATGTTGAGGTCGGCTTTCTGCCTTACGAATTTCTTTTCAAGAAAAAAATTAAATGGTCCGTCAAAACTGGCTACTTATGTACTATAGTATAGGTATAATATAATACTATGTTGTATGCCCATATAAACTTGCACTAGGTTTTGGTCTGTGACCCTAACTTGGGAGACTAAGTTTGAACTTAATTAAGCAAGATTGACCCGGTTGGTAGTTTTGAACTTTAACATGGTAACACTTGTCGCTTGAGTCCTTTTAAGACTTCTATATGTTTTGGGACCTATGTGTTAGCTAACTTGGTATACGGACATTGATATGGCATAAAAAATAAGTTCTATTGTTTAATATAGTCCGTTATGTAGGTAACAAAATCATTTATTTCTTGCCTTTTTAAGAGAATCAACATTGACAAAAAACGCGTTAAAGTTTCATATTTAAAATAATCCTATAAAGCCCCACTAGTGGGCAAAGGCCTGCCTCCACTTTTTTCACTCCCCCCCAGTTTAAGTTTAGTTTAAAGCAAAAAATATCCAAAGGAGTCCCGCAAATTTTCCATTAACTACACAAAACATCTGTAAAACCCTCGTTTTTATTA
Source organism: Autographa gamma (assembly GCA_905146925.1). Classification (NCBI taxonomy): domain Eukaryota; kingdom Metazoa; phylum Arthropoda; class Insecta; order Lepidoptera; family Noctuidae; genus Autographa; species Autographa gamma. The sequence goes on from LR989875.1 coordinate 3,805,014, forward strand.
TTTTACATACATACTACACTTTTTCTCACCAAACTACCTTTCAGTGCTAAAGTACAGAAATCTTCATAACATTCAAAACAGTACGTCGTAAACGTCGCATGTATCGTTGTCTTTTTATTTATATTTATTTACGTATCCCTTATTGAATTGTACCTCCATTTTTATTCCTCTGCATTTTATTGTTTTTCTAGGTATGTCATAGATAACGTACGAACTATCCCTTAACTTTGTCATACGAAACTCAACCTTACTGCTTTCATATAAAGATCAATTTCGAATTGTTCCGAATGTAAAATCGACTGTAACATTGTAGTTTTAATATCTTAAGCAAATAGAATACATTTAAAAGAGGTTACATAATTAAAATTTGTAAAAAGAACTCGAGAAAAACAAATTATATAAAATTGAACAAAACATTTGAATATCCCAACGTTGATTAAAAATGTCTCATTTTTTTTTGTTCTTTCCTTTTTTAATACTGTTTCAGCCAGTATTCATTAGTATTCCAGTTTTATATGGAGATGTAATCTAGTCCTAGATTCTTACTGAAATAATGTCAAGTATATAAAAAAGTCAAGTTGAAATTGTCCTTACTATTTGCTTTTTGTTCTCGAGGTCAAATCGTTTGTCTCGATGAGTATCATTGCCTTGATTTGATTGAGCAAAATTTTGGTCTTACGTAGCTACTACGCATTTAAAAACACTGTTTGACATTATATTGTAATGACTTCAAAAGATTTTCAATTAGTTTGTATATTAAAATTTGTTAAATGTAAATACAGGTTGTTACCGAAAGGGTATATCAATCTAAAAAGGATAAAGAGAAACAAATAATTGATACATAGTTTATTCTCCAGACAGAGCAATAACATTAACAAATAAAATATCATCAAATTAAATCTAACATCGAAATTCCCATGCTTTAAAGGTCCATAAAAAATGTAATTCCACAGTACAAAAGTCACAGTACTGAACAAACACAATCTTACGGCAATAAACAAACAAATTAAAACACAATTAGCTGGAAAACAAATGGCTTTGCTTAGATTCGATTTTCTTTGAGCGCGGCAAACACGCGATCTGTCACTTAGACAGAAACAAATAAAGAATTTTATTGCTTTAAAAGTCCAGTCTATATTGAAGGTCATGGGAATTCGAGGTCAGTTATAGTTGAAGCTATCCGTAATTACTTCCAAAAGGTGCTATATACATAGATAAAACTTCAAGGGTGACTAATCTGCAAACTGCTCCAACCTCTTTATGCTGTGCCCTACCGGGTCCATATTGTTTCCAATATATTGTTTAAACTTTATAAGATGTCAACTTTATAACATATAGAACGCAAACAAAGATTTGAATTTGAATTTGAATCTTATCATACGAATTACTTGAGCAGTTAGTCAACCTGTGTATCAAATTTTTGTATTCAGATGATTTTAGTTTAAAGATAAATGTACACCTACTTGCCACTGTTGTAGCTGTATGATTGCCACTGACTGTTCATTGTAGGCTTATCTGAATACGAAAATTAGGCACAATGACAAGTGCACTGGAACGGTCATTAACCAGTCAGCCACTGACTTTAAAATAGTGGAATGAGGCCATTAAGCACGTTCATGGCTTCATGAAATGTCAATCTGATGTTTTACTCCTTAACGAGGCAAAGATAGCCTTAGATCATGATATAAAGTCGACTTGAAAAGGAGTTGCCTTTGACTATTCGGTATGTAAGTTTGTAGTATGTTTGTAGGTATGTTTGTTACTCAATCACACAAAAACCGCTAGATGGATTTTATTTATTTTGAAACAAATGTAGTTTCGTATCCGGATTAGCATATAGGATAAATTTTATCCCGATAAAACCACGGGACATCGAACCAAAAATCTAAAATCCTTGCTTAGTATAAAAAATTTAAAAGTTAAGAAAGCAAAGATGTATTAAAGAAGGCTACTTTTGGATACGCCATGAAGGTAACATGGTTCTATATTTTATGTAACCTTCCATGAATAACGACTCTATAATTTATTATTCCGAGTTACGTAGTGAAAGCAGCCAAGGTAAAGAAACATGAAATATGTTACATATTTTAGCCGTATATCTTCTGTAAAGGCTTACTATATACCAGTACAGTGATATCTTAATATATATAAATCTCGTGTCACAATGTTTGTCCTCAATGGACTCCTAAACCACTTAACCGATTATAATAAAATTCGCACACCATGTGCAGTTCGATCCAACTTGAGAGATAGGATAGTTTAAATCTCAAATTATAGTCGCAATTTTAATTGATTGCTAATTATTTGTCTGTTATTATTTGACAGTCACAATTATCTGTTAACTCCAAATGATTCTAACAGATGTTGATACCTTTCGACTGGGTTGAGTAAGTAATCAATAGATGGCGCTGCTATGGTAAATCTACGAACTTGATCTGCATTGCACCCGTGCGAAGCCGGGACGGGTCGCTAGTTTTTATATATATTTAAAAACTAAGTTTACTTATGTGCACTTATATTTATAAATATATTTAAACAAAAAAAAATGTTTGTCTGTCACTGTCACATGACATTAAAACTGAAATCTTAAACTAAAAGCTAGAATTAAATTTAGGTTAGGTATGTTTATTTTTAGATTTTAGTCTATCTTAAGAAACATATCAATTTGAAAAACTGATTTAAACAATTTTGACTTTGTTACTAAATAGGTATTTTAGATTACTTAAGAATATATAAAGAAAATTTATGAATCGCATTTGTAAAGGTTAATCTAGACAGTTTTGTTTTGCTCACACTTTCTTATTACACCTATTTAGAACTAAGAATAAATTTAATTCAGTACTACGCCATAAAGAAACTAATTCAAACTTCTATATCACAATTTAAACTTTCTTGGAAAATATTCATTTGTAGAAAACAGAATGAAAGAGCATTGTTATGTCTTCAAAGTTTCAGCACTTCTATTAACTGCTCATAATAACAATACTATACATATAATTCTCGTATATACTATGTAATAATTTAAATAAATTATTACTCTAAAGAGTTATTAGAGTTTGTTCTTATATTAGAGCTAATTTTGTATTAATAAAAGTTCTATGTAATATGTTTTATGTATTAATTTTTATATTTTATAATATATATTTTTATATTTTTTACTAGCAGCCCGCCCCGGCTTTGCTCGGGTGCAACGCTGATACCAAATATAACTACACAATCATAAAGTTCTGTAGGGCGAAGCACAGCCTTGGACGCACTATTTGGTATAGGCACGACCCCCGGCCCCCGCGCGGCCCTCCGGCCGGTATCGCCGCAACCGCTATGTCCCTACATTTTAAATTTGCAATATCTTCGAAAATATTCATTTAAATTACATGCTGTGAAGGGCAATTTTGACCTATATTGCATGCACAATTTATTAAAGGTACTTAATTGGATAAGGATTAATACTGTATTGCTTAAAATCGCTTTTTCGTAAATAAGTAATAAATAAACGATAAAAATGGTTATCGTGGGTTATCCTCAAGAGCTAGACATATGCCATCTCGGACTTTTTTGTAGATCTTTTTAAGGTGCACAATACTGTAGTACATTATTTTGATCTATCTCATAGGGTTCAGCCAGCGTTTGCAATGAAAGCGCAAAAAATGGGTTCATTTACGACCTTACATTAGAAATCTCTAAGATTATCCGTATTCCTCTACTATATTATGCATGTATTATACATATAAACCTTCCTCTTGAATCACTCTATCTATTAAAAAAAACCGCATCAAAATCCGTTGCTTAGTTTTAAAGATCTAAGCTTACATAGGGACAGACAGCGGGAAGCGACTTTGTTTTATACTATGTAGTGATATTGAATATCATGTATCTAACGCTGAAGTATAATAAGATTTTCGTCATAAAATTTGGAAGAAAAGAAAAACACTACATAATTTCTATTACACATACCCGCTGACAGACAGATAGACGGACAAACTAGCGAACAGCTCAGGTTTTATAGAGTCCTTTGGGTACGGACCCAAATATCAATCAAATTAAATATGTTTTTAATCAGGTCAATGGTGGTAGGTTAATAAGCAAAACTGTTCCAAACATATTCTGCCTTCTATTTTTCAGGCATGAAAAATGTTTGTAGAAAAGTTTAATAACTATTAGCCAAAACGAATGATACAATAAAAGCTTGTAACCACGATATCTCTTAAATTTGTGCAGGCTTACTTACCGAATAAACGGCCCGTGCAAAACGAAATTCATTTTGCAGTATAAAGAAACCTATTTACTCGGTCAAAGAGGTTTACAGCCGCCTATTTTCGTTGGGCCTCTTTTCAGTAAAATGCCTATTAACAATAGCACCTCTGAGAGGAGAAAAGGGGCTCATTCATCTTACTTAAGGCTACATTCGCACGCTATACAACGCTTTGTAATGCATACTCTATTGGGTTTTCGTAAGCTGTAAATTTTTAACAGGCATTTTGATCAGGAGCGTGAAATGCGAAAATTTGGATTGTTTTATAATGGGTTTGTGTGATTACTTGCGCCTTTTTTATTGTTTATTATCAGTTAGAGTTATTTTCTTTTGTATTTAATATATTTAAAGCTATGTATTATACAGATTTGTCTATTAAAAGCGTAATTAATAATATAATATTCCTGGACAATTCACACACGGTAATCTGATCCCAAGCTAAGCTCTAAGAGAGCTTGTGTTATGGTAACCAGACAACTGATAAACATACTTATATATTTCTAAATACATACATATTATAGATAAATTAGTAATTGTAGGTACTTCCTAACAGGAATTTAAATGACAGGTCAGAAAATTTAGTTTTAAATCATGATGAAGTAGTCTCAAGGGATAGATGTATTTTGATTATGCAGTAATATTATACTAGTGATATTTAAAAATATGTTATGTGCAGAATGATTAATCGCGTTCACGTCGTTTAACAAAGTTTCTTCATTGTCTCGGATCTTAGTGTTTGTGTTACCTTGGTTGTCTCTGATTACATAGCCCGAATGCTTTAGCTATTTTGAGCTCAGAGCAATTAATTTGATGTTTTCCTCTTTATTTTTTTATTTTGTTTGTACTATACAATAAGTATAAAACTCACATATATGGTCAATATAACTTGGCGCTTCTAAAAAGAGACAAAAGGTAGTTTTAACGAGATGCTATATACATGAGCTGTGTGTGAGACAGGGACGGCGATATATTGTAGCTCTTTCTAGACGTGCCAAGTTACGTGGGCAGCGTTTGATCGGTAATAAAGACACATTGAGAGTTGATACTATGTCTATAGTATATCTTAATAAACTAGAGTGCCAATTCTATCCCATTTCTATCTAATGGTTTTTTGGACATTTATTGGTATTTTTATATGGTAGAGTCTTTTTTTTTTCGATTTGTTTTGGAGGTATATTTATTTTATTCAAGCTACGTGACGAATTAAATTCATACGGAATTTATTTCGTTTAAATTAAATGGAATTTTAGTTCATATTACGTATTGCAATTTCATACCAATTACTCTGATTTGATTTTGAATTTCTTTATATAGGTCGCGTCAGGTAAAAAGAACGCTGGCGGAAGGTGGGAAGGGTACGTTTGCGCATGAGTATACAATTCGGCAGGCGAAGGTCGTCCTACGAACCAATAGCGCACCGGCAAACATGCGGCTCGTGCCCCCCCGCACTTCATACCACCAAACAGACCGATAAATCGCGTTCTGCGCATCTTGACAGCTAGCGTTCTTTTTACGTGACGCGACCTATAGTATTATTTGTACAATTGTTGTTATCAATTCTTATGGCTTTGTTTTTCTAAGTAGTTTTCTAAGTTTTTCACTTGCGGGGAACCTCTCAAGAAACAGTTTGATATTAATCACTTTCTTACTTTGTATCCCGGATCTTGATCTTATACAAGATGTTACCGAAAGGGTATATCTATCCAAAAGGGGTGAAGAGTACATCTGGTATAGAGCCAGCCTACAAAATTTCAGGTCAAAATAGGTTAAAAAATAATTGATATACAATTTTTCATATTAATTATATAACCTTTTGGTACTTTTTACTGCAGTGATTTCAGCTTAAAATTTCATCAATTATTCCAAGGCCTTTTGAAAACTGGTTTACCCACGCACAAAACTTTTTATTTACATTGTATTAAAGATTAATTGTACGTCAGTGACATTAACTTTATTTTGAGATATTAATGACTTCAGTACCGCGAACCTACGGAACCTTTATACGACTAAAAGCTTTTTATTATAAGCTTTAATGTATTTTGTATGAAGGTATCGGTAAAAGCCTACGTCTACTGAATCACAGAGCATCAAATAATAATATTTTGTTATTATTTTTTGTTAATACAAACTTTATCTGAAGGTAGTAAAGTTGATTTTTGTTGTTCGAGGTTTAAGTATTTTTTGCTGTTATTACATTGTATGGAATGAGGACTGGTTGCATTTATCAGAGTAAAAATGCCTTTTGTTTGTATTACTCCAGATGAGAACAAAGGTATTTTATGTTCCTATTTTGTTTCATATTAGAAAGTATAAATTATTCTTCTAAATAATATCTTATTCATTGTGAATTTTGTATTTACCAGATGAACTGATTACTCATCCAATTGACGACTTCCATATAGTCACACCAGCTAGACACACTGGTGTGACTACGTGATTTTTTTTTCCTGATAGTCACACCAGCCAAATCTCTACACTGTACCCATTGTCGCATAACAAATGCGCGGTGCAACGAGCTGAAAATTTTAATTGGCAAACATAATGTAAACCCAACAAAAGTAAAGGAAGAAAGAAATGAGGTAGCATTTAAAGACCTACTCATTTGTCCGTCATTACATACTCTGTACAGCAAACCAAACAAAACCTTTACACACACAGAAAATCCTCCAACACTTTCACAGCTTAAAACACAACATTTAAGCTATCCAAACATTTACTACCTATCACACCTACCCAACGAGCCTTGACGTAAAAACACAACATTTAAAACCATTTTACATTTAAAGGAAATCGTATCGATTTTTCCCTAAAAGGTTCCGTTTCGACCCTTCGTAAGGTCACACGTGTCAAGGTCAGCCATACCCCATGACAGGTACCCTTGAATGTCAGGCTGACTAGACCTTGGGTTCCGTTTTGTTTTTTTTCTTTGATGGACTGTGGACGTGCCTTTATAAAAATGACCGGTAGTAGGTTAAAACTTTTTAGATTTACTTTTATTTTTGGTTGGTATCGTTGGTATACTAGATATTGACCAAAGCACAAATTTGCATATAATTTCCTTTGATGGTCATACATTTTTCGAGCTGGTATCATTTACATAATATTTAAATTCAAATCATTTATTGCGTTTATATGTAGGAAGGATAGTAACACAAGTTATAAAGAATCATTCATCAAACAGTTAAGGTATAGATCTTTTAAATTCCTACATATTTGTATATAAACAGTTTTATTCAATCCTTATTTCAAATTAGGACGTGCTCATCATCCAGTCGTGAATTAATTGTTTTTATCCTCACCTATCGATCTTTAACATTTAATGACACAATATCATGTGTAAAAGTACTATAGACAATTTCCCGATCAAAAAAATAACCAGTAATAATGGATATCAAGAGAAATACATTTTTCGGCGAATTACCTTTTACCATTGCACTAGAACCTTTGATCAACATTTATAAATAATCGACAACTTAAACTCTAAAATCTATATTCCATCCAACACACTACAATTCAGATAATATAAGAACTATAACAAAAACAGTCCTAACATAACAAGGTCCGCCATAACACAACCACTTTGTCGTGAAAGGCTTTTAGCGTAACCGAGTTACGTTACGTTGTCTAGTTACGGTAATCAAGTTGATGCATCTACGTTCTACGTCTACGTCTACGTATATACGGACATATTGGATTACTGCATTGTTCGAGTTAGGAATAATGTTAGTTTGGTAAGGGATATTATATTGTTAGGTAAGTATATGTTTTGAGTAGTAATTTCTATTCAATCCGAATATGCCCATTGTTTTTAGTAATATCGATAACTTTGTAATTCTTTCAAAATATAATAACATACATAGTTTACACCTAGATTGATCTTATTGAAAAAAAACTTATGCTTATCGAAGAGGGATGGCGGGCGGTCGTTGTTGCTCAGCTTTCCTTCTGTTCAGCTCTCGTTTCATCGTGAATGTATTCAAGGAACGCGGCGAAGTCGGTTTCTCTTGTTAGCTTCTCGTGCATTCCACCCGATGTCAAACCACACTCTGCCAAAATTTGACTGCTCGCACGGTGCTGCCAACATCTGATCCCGAATACGCCCAAGGCGGTTAAACCTTGACGCTCCTCTTTACACTCCGACATGCTTATTTATTTATTGTACACATATATACTGCATATTTATTGCTATTTCATGATGTAGAGAGACGACCTTAACTTAAAATTGAGTTTTTTTTCCTACAAACATTTGAGTGATAATTAGATTATTTAATATTTATTGTAAGGCAGACAGAATATACATTTCCACTACTCATTATACACATGTCTGTTTTATATAAAATTGCAAAATAATATCTTTAAATAACCTTACCATTGTGGATTGAAATAGCAGACACATCCAGTAATATTTCACTGAAACATTTCTGTAACTTTCATGACACGTAAAAGCTTCTATCCAATGCCAGAAATTTCAGAAAGCGCAAAATCAGAATCTATTTCACCTGAACGAAATTTCCAAGCTTCGAATGTCAGGCAGTATAACTCAATCTTACAGGAAACGAATGAAGCTAAGCCTTAACAATGCCGAGAAGCATCGAATTTGATATATTATTCTGAACTGTCTATACCGATCGTCTTAGAATTTCTATGAAATGTACTGAAATTCTGCACGAAGGAATGAAATCTTCACAGTATAATATTTAATAGTAAAAAAATCAGAAAACCCTTGTCGATCGAAATTTATAAATTAAAAAATACTGTTGAGTAACAATGAAGTAAATTTATTTTTTTAATGAGATGGAAGGTTAGTTTAAAAATTACTTTGGAGTACTTGCTAGAGCGTTTTAAAAAATAAAGTATACATGTTTTTATCATAAGGGCTACCTAAAAACTTAACAAAGTGTTAATATTTCACAGTAGAAAAATAAACTTCTTAAACCTATAAAGTAAAAATATGAAAACAATCCTCCACTTATCATTATTTATTTGCAAAGGCCAAATTACTATACAAACCAGCACTCTTAACCGTTCTACGCCCACATCACTTAACATCGATAAATTAAACCATTACCAATAATTGGTAGTAAAGTAAATACAACAGGATTACCGTCAACAAATAACTATTATACCGCCATTCCTGTATCATAAACTCTTAAAGTATAACTGTAACCGTTGTAGGAGCGAGACGGCGCTCTACACTGCGTATAGCGCCGTCTCACTCACACGACGGAATAAGGGTTGGTTTATGGGTTCATGGTACAGGCATTGGTCTTGCATATAACGCGAAACGTAAATTTATTATGACCACCAATAAGCCGGTGGCAATATCATAACAGGACCGTACTGTGGCTATGATTTCAGTTTATGTAGGACATTATATATTAGTATTATATACATTTTATCCAAATCAGTAACAAATATGAACAGATCCCAAATTGTGACTTATTTAAATTAGAAAATGTAGGCTACATAATAATTGATTAAAAGCCATAAAGAAACAATGTGATTTTGCTTTTAAATGCAACGGTAGGCAGTGCCTACTATCAAATTAGAAAAAAAAACATACCTGTTTCACTAATCTCCGTACTGTTGATTTCTCTGTTTTGTTTTCCAAATCACTATACGATCCATCCAACTAAACAATATACTTTTGAATGAATCAAATCTTTTATCTTTTAATTTTAAATCCTGAAACTAGCCCATATTATGGCTACCATACCCAATAGGCTGGACATGTTATGGACAACTCATAATTCAGAGATAACACACTCGATTAAACTCGCTTTATTTATGCTCGGCCATACAACAACGAACGCAAAACCCAACTATTAACCTTCTATTAACCAAACAATATTTAATGTACCACATTTTGGCTGAAAATAGACATTTTGAAATACTATGTACTTGTGTTTTTCAGCAAAATAAATAACACTCAAGTCGAAAACATCTCATAAGTCAGAAATGTGCAAGGGTCTTTCTACTATTTAAGAAGAAATTTCTAACACAGACTTGCGATAGCAGCAGTCATAACAATCTTAAAACCGTCCTCATGAGCCTACCACTAATTTTAAAGCCAAAAAAAGAGTACGCTTTTCCATCCTTATTTCGTTTTAGAAAGCTTGATTTCATTAATTATATTTCATTTTTAGGTTATAGGTCTACTTCAAACTCAAAGCAAACAATGTGATCCCTGAAGCCTAAAACATGAGCCTTGTACCAACGACTTCCGGTAAAAAAAGCCATCACCAGAAAATCCAATCACACGTAAAACCATGGCGACCCAACAAGGGGTATCGATGGGTCGCGATACTGACATAACTCACAGATAGGATTATAAAGAGATTTAAACTTTAATTTAAAATATTTGGGGAAATAACTTTCTTTATCAGCTAGTATCATAGCACTAGTGAAGACAAATCAAACAAGCCCAAACACGATGAGATTACGTTGTTTCGTTATAGAGTTCCTAAAGCCACCTTCTGGCTGCATCAAGCTCAAAATTACCATAATCAACTTTTTTGCAATGACTTGAAAGGGTCTACTTACTACCTTTCTGACACCGGACTAGATACAGAAGGTGGAACACTGAGTCGTATGGCGTTAAAAGGGATCATCCAGCACTAGGCCAATGTAGGCTGAGATAAAAACTTAATAAATAATAAGTTAATTTTAGTCTTATTAGGTTGCCTAACCCTTACCCTCTAAAGATTTTCGCGAGCCATTTTTCATTCCGTGTACTCAATTAGGTGCTTTGAAAAATTGTTTCCGTAGAAATAATGACGGCATAACCACCGTTTAAACTTTTTATACTTTTCCAATAGATTACTTCGGGCACGTTAATTTTAGTTCGGAGCTGTTATAGCTTGAAAGCAGGAAGCGAGCAGTGATTTAGTGACTTCCGATGGGCTAGGTTCAAATATAAAGATCAGATAGCTTATGTTTTATGTCGATAGTATTTTCTTTTATAGAAAGCTATGAACTTTACTTCTTCGGATAAGTTATTAACTTGATCTATGATAGTTTTAAGAGATGCAAGAATTTCGGCTAACATGGCTAATGGTTTTTTTACTAGTGATATTTACAGATGATAGCCTAATTTCTGAATGAATTTTTAATTTGTTGTATACCATGACAACAAAAGACTTAAGATTGTTTTCTATATTATTTGGCCTTATAGAAAGCTAAGTTTCGATACGCATAACTCTACAAATTAGATAAATGAGTTTATAACTTGTGACATAAGGTCTAGACAATTAATGTGCATAGTGTTAATGGCATTAATTCTAAACTGTCGTAAACTGTTTGCCTAATGTAATACTTGGACGGAAGCCATTCTAGTTTGAAAACTAAGAACTAAAGCACTAGCTAGATAAATCAGTGTTTAGACTAGACTTAGATTTATTAAAACCTACTTAGTTCTTATTCAAATAATCTCAAAGAAGTAAGCTATAAATAAAAACAGTAAAGAGTCTTAACTTTTGACGGGCCTAGTGGTTAGTGGCCCTGACTGCTACACCGGACGTCGTGGTTTCGATTCCCACCCAGGACAATTTTTTGTGTGATGAGTGTGTATTTATTTAGAAATGTATAAGCATGTTTATCAGTTGTCTGGTTTTTGTAACATAAGCTCTGCTTGGCTTGGGATCAGATAACCGTATGTGAGTTTTGCCGGAATATTATTTTTAATATTATTTATGAGCTGTCTTCTAAACTTAACCATTATTTATTTACGTAAAAGTGAATTCAATTCTAATGTTTTTTTTACTAGAACATAAGGCAGTTAATAATAAGAGCTCTATGTTAATGAACAATACAATTAGTCTTGGTTTTATATCGTTGCACTAGTGCTGTCCCAATTAGTCTTGGTTTGATTTCATACAACTTGTGTTGTGCCAATCTAGTGCATATTTATGAGATTTCGCGCGTAAGCCAAGCTCTTGAAACATGAGCTCATGAATAAGGGAATACTCCTGTATATTTCTCACAAAAGTTATTAAATATAACCTGGCTAACCTGAATAAAAATGTGCAAAAAAAAACCTGGAGATAAATCATATGTAATTTTTTTTTTATCTGTACATACTGGGTTATATTTCACACATGTCCAAATTATTAACACTTAAATGATGATGCAGCCAGCCTTCTGGGCACGTTCCCCGCCATTGACAAGGATGACGATGAGTTCTTTGACGCCATTTAGTTTTTATTTATGTAAGTTTACATTTTAGTATAGTTAGAGTTTGTTCTTAAATGATTATATTGGCGTAAATGAGAAAATTATAAAACGAGCTAAATTCTATATAACCTTTTTCAGCGATTTCAAGTCCCAATTCAACACTTGACATCAAGAGAATAATTACAATGAAATACATTAATTACTTACTCAGCTTCAAACATCTTGTAATTACCAAATAATTGTTGTAGTCCTTTATATCCGATTCTTTCGTAAGCGTCTTATATTTCAGGCTCAGAAAACTGGTAATTGGCAAAAAATACTTCCTTTTAAACGGTTAACGACTGCATATTTATAACAAAATAAATCGGAATCAGCAATCGAAATCAGAGAAACGTATTAAAAAAAATCTTTTAACATTTGATAGCCTTCTCAATCAGACGCATAATTATAAGCTTTAATGACACGTTACTTGATTTTGAATAAAATTAAACCAATTCAAACCGCAGGGAACAGCTTTTATTATAAACAACGACACTATATACCATCCTATCTCCATCTTATATATAAAAATGAATCGCTAAATGTGTTGGTAAGCGCATAACTCAATGACGCTTGGACCGATTTCGCTAATTCTTTGTTTTATGTATTTGTTATTATCAAGAGAAGGTTCTTATGAAAACAACATAAAAAAAATGCGCGAAAAATTGGAAAATTTAGTATATTTAATCACCATATTAAATAATCCTGTCTATTGTTATTTGATAGTGATTTGTTGGATTCATCTCCGCCCCCAATAATATAAAGGCACCGGGAACAGGACCTATGGATTAACGCGGGTGAATCCGCGGGGCACAGCTAGTAAAAAATAAAAATGAGCATCCGCCAAGATCACTATTCACCTCTACTCATTGTGTCGTAATATACCAGTTTGTCTCTACCCATTGAGTCGTAACATACAGACCGAGTCTTCGTTTACCAGATGATATCGTATCGAGCAAAGAAATGCCATAGAGTAAAGACTATAGAGCACACGGATACAGTTGTTACCGGCGGATGAAATACATCACAACGACGGATTGTGACGTCACCGGGCTGAGCAATGAGATCGAGTGAATAAAGCGGCGGTTATACGGGACAGTAAAAAAAATATTTTTGATTTTCTTAAGAATAACAAAATAAAAAAAAAAAACAAAATGTTAGTTACATTGATTACAATGCGAGAGATTTTTACTATGAGATACTGTGTTTTCGAGTAAAATAGGTGATGGAGGTATTTAACAGAATTACACAAGAAGCCGAAATAATCATCGCTTGGGAAAAAGCTGAAAGAAGACCACAATAGTAGAAACAAATAGCGTTATACTAGTAGTTTTAAGTAACGAAATTATAAGATTATGAGGTCAAGACGACTTGAGTAATTCACAAAAATTATCAACAATGCTCTCTATGTAACGCAACATCGTACTGATGTAAAGCAATCTACAGAAACTAAAGAAATAAACATCAATACACTAGTTAGTTGAACAGTCGTATCTTAAAATATAGAGCAATTACATTCAATACAATTTACAATTTGGGGTTGAAACGCTCGGGTCATGGGGTCCGAGTGCGGGGATCCCCCCAAGCGCTTACGTCCACGATCGTGATCCCTGGAAACGCCGTCCTCTGACACTTCGGTAACGCAGAAGCAGAGGACGCGCGGCTAAAGTGCGCTTGAACTTTTTGGAAAATCGTATCAAATTACGATGCGATCTCTAGAAGTTGGAAAAGGTCCTTCTCAGGACCAGGGGGAGGGTCCCACCTCCCAGCCCGTTGAGCAGTTTGCTCCGGGTCTGGTAAGGGGGGGCACTCGCCCGGAGGAGATTTGCGATGCAAAGAGGTTGTCCGGCTCCCTTTTGGTTGAGCGTGACGCCTCGGAGGATCGCGGTGTTGAGGGTGCGGGTTTTACACCCGGTACAACCCTGGTTGGTGAAGGGCGGAGGACGTCAGTTCGCCTCGCGCGTTCAGACGCCGAGGTGTTCAAGCGTCCTTCGAGCCGCAACTCTTGCTTCTCAATCTCGGGGAGCAAGTTTTTCAATCCGTCCCCAGGATGTTTGTCCTCGGACGAGGAGGGCACGCTTACCGACGCGTCGATAGCGAGCTCGGCGGGAGGCTTGTGCGAAACACGTCAACTCTTTACAAAAGAGTCACGCAAGCGCTCCCGCAAATCAGGAGGTGTCGAGGGGTCCAGCTCGGACGCTCCCTCGGTTAAGAGCACCAAGTCGGCCTCCAGCAAACGTGGCCGCCCCCGGAAGCCACAACCGTCAACGGACCACTATGTTGGTCTGGCAGAGGCTCAGCGAGAGGCCAATAGGATGAAAAGAGAGGCGCTTGCTCAAGAGCTCGAGGTGAAGATAGCGGCGCAGGAGCGCCAGGCTAACCTCGCCCGGGCCAAACATGGTTATGGCGTTTCTGTCTGGATCGACTATTCAGACAAGACGGTGGCTGAGCTGCAGTCCCTTCACGATGCTGACATGGACAGCATCGTGGAAATAGCTAGGAAATCTAGCAATATGAAGGGGACCCTGCAGAAAGCCCTACGGGACCACGCGGAAAACGCTAAGAATATATTGGCATCGATGGCAACGCGATCGGCCCCGGAGGAGGTGCAGCGTCTCCAGGCGACAGTGAACCGCCTAGAGGAGGAGAAGCTGCTGCAGCATCGGCGCATTGAGGCATTAGAGGCCAAAATCGCTGATCTAGAAGGCGCTGCTCCATTCCGACAAGCCGAAGTGGAGTCAATGGACTTGGCCTCTGCTATGACTACTGCAGATCCCATAACAGCTAATCTCCGCGGTGTATTGGAGGAAATGCTTATCAAACACGCCGCGGAGACGAAAGTTTTTGTGCGGTCATGTTTTGCGGGCATTGAAGATCGACTTAATCCCCCCAAGATTGTTCGTCCGCCACTAGCAGCAGACAAACGAAAGGAGGTGATTGCAGAACCAGCAGCGAAAATCGTAAAGGGGAAGGGTATAGGCAAAAAGACGGCCCCCAAGGTTTCTGAACTTTTGGTGGATTCTGAGGTCTCGGTGTCTTATGCATCTGTAGCCTCCACGTCTGCATCTAGCAAGAGGGCAAACCCTGAACCTTCCAAGGTCAAATCGGGCCCAAGAAAAATTTCTCGCCCAAAATCGACCACTTCCAGCCCCCATGTGGCTGTAGGGCCATTAAGACCCCCAGCGTCTGGCCTTTCAGTTGACACAGACGGCATGCTTGGGGTGCCTGGCAGAAAACCTCCACGTGTGCTCGGTGGCTGCTTGTCCGCTTGGTTTCTTGGGGACGAGCAGGTACCGGGCCGGTGCACCCTGGGTGCGGGCAACAGTCTCCTCGCGAGGGGTGGAGAGGGGGAGATTGTTGTCCGTAGCTAATTTCTGCCGGAGCGGAGGAGTCGCTCCCGAGGGCTCCCTATCTGCGCTCTGCTGCAGCGGAGTGCACGACCAGGGAGCGAGGTGGGGAAGACGGGTTTCCGCGGCGTGTACGTCGCGGTGACCGAGGTGGGAAAGACCGCGGGTTGCTCCTCAACCTGCGGTTTAAGGGCATCCGTGGCGAGGTGTTGGAGCCAGGTGCCGGGTGGTGGGTAGGCTTAGTTTAGGTTAGGGGGATTTAAAAAAAAAAAAAAAAAAAAAAAAAAAAAAAAAAAAAAAAAATTAGTTTTAGTGTTAGTTTGTAGACACCGAGCAGCGGGCGGTTTATCCTGCACCGGAGGCATCTGCGGGCCTCGGGAGACCTAAATACCCTCCCAAAAAGAGCGGCCGCATCGCCTTGGGGAAGCGATGTGAGTAGTACCCAAAACTTTTATGAATATGTCCGACGAAGTAGAAACTTTGTCATGCGCCCCGGCTGACGCCCGGCGCTCGCAGGTATCCGGGCCTGCGAGTGTTAAATTGACTACCGATGGATGCGCAGGGGTAGGCGACCAGGCCCCTGTAGCGGATGTGGCTACTGGAAGCAGTTTTGCGTCATGCGACCCGGTTGACGCCCGGCGCTCGCAGGTTCCCGGGCCTGCGAGTGTTAAATTGGT
Organism: Autographa gamma; assembly: GCA_905146925.1. Lineage (NCBI taxonomy): Eukaryota > Metazoa > Arthropoda > Insecta > Lepidoptera > Noctuidae > Autographa > Autographa gamma. Next base: position 3,821,501 of record LR989875.1, read on the forward strand.
TACCGGCGGATGCGCAGGGACGTCTTCCATAAGGAAGCGTCCAGTGAGCCGGTCCTCAGACGAGGAAGGCCTGCCGGCCCCCAAGTTGCCAACTTCTAGGAGGGGTCGACCGGCAACGAGAGGAGCGAGTGCCTCGCAGCCGCGGAGGGATGGGCGCGGGCGTTTTGTGCGCGCCAGTGCCTCGGCGGCTAGCGAGGCTGAGAGTGACGTGGGGGTCACCACGGAGGACCCTGGCGATGGCGGTGACAGCTGTGCCTCGCTAGGGAGCTCAAAGGCGGAGCTCAACGCCGCCAAGAGGGAGCAGCGCAAAGCCGTCGCGGCCGACGAAGTGTCGGAAATGGCCCGACGCGCACGCGAGCGACGTGCTACTCTGGCGGCGGAGGGGGGAGAGCCTTCGGCGGTGGCCTTGAGCCAGCTGGCTCTCGACGGGGTGGACTTAGTCCTGAAGGTTGCCACTAAGTCTGGCAGCCTGAAGGGCACGTTCACCCGCGGCCTAAAGGAGGCTGCCGCGGACATCCGGGAGGCGGTTGGCATCCTCCTCAGCAGGACGGCCTCTGACGAGGTCGCGAAGCTGCAGGAGGAGAACAGCCGGCTCCGGCGTGACATGGAGGACCTCCAGCGGCAAGTCGCTGCGCTGAGCGAGCAGCAGCAGCGACGCTCGTCCGCCGCGCCAGTGGTGGCCCCTACTCCCGCACAGGGTCCGGCAATCGCTCGTACCGACGATGAGGTCGAGCGCATTGTCCGGATCTGCATGCTCCAGTGCGGGAGCATGATGAATGCCCGGTTGGAGGCGATTTCTCGGCGTCTCCCACCGGAAACCCTCCGTCCGCCCTTAGCGGCCGACGCACGGAGGACTGGGGAGCCGCCGAGACTCTCGCCTCAGAAGAGGAAGCCCGCGGAGGGTGCGAAAAGGCCCGCGGAGGGCGCAAAAAGGCCCGCGGAGGGAGCCCCCACGAGCGAGCCCACGACTGCCGGGTCTAAGGGTGAGACCTGGGCGAAAGTCGTGGGCCGTAAGAAGGCCCGCAAAGCCGCCAAGAAGGCCGCGGCCGCGGCACGCGCCTCCAGCCGTACCGAAAATACGGTTGCGCGGCCTGTGGGGCGGACTGGGAAAGGCGGACGCAAGGGGCCGGCCGTGCATGCCGTGCATACCCCGCGCTCTGAAGCTGTGGCGCTCACGCTACAGCCCGGGGCTGCGGAGCGCGGTGTGACTTACCGGTCGGTCATTGCGGAGGCCAAGGCCAAGATCAGATTGTCGGATCTTGGTCTTCAGTCCGTCACCGTCAGGCAGGCTGCCACGGGTGCGCGGCTATTCGAGGTGGCTGGCGCTGCAAGCGGCAGCGTGGAAAAGGCGGACGCTCTGGCCGCCAAGATGAGGGAAGTCCTCAACCCTGAGGACGTCCGGGTCTCCAGACCGGTGAAAACCGCAATGGTGCGGATCACTGATCTGGATGACTCAGTGACCTCAGAGGAGGTGGTGGCGGCCGTTGCCCGAAGCGGCGAGTGTCCGCCGGACAGCGTGCGGGTCGGCGAAATACGCGCCGATGCCACTGGACTCGGCGTGGTCTGGGTTCGGTGCCCTGTGGCATCGGCGAAGAAGATCGCCGACAGGGGCGAATTGCTGGTGGGCTGGGTTGCAGCGGGAGTAAAACTCCTGCAGCCCAGGGCTCTGCGGTGCTTCCGGTGCCTGGAAAAGGGGCACGTCCGGGCAAAGTGCACCGCCGAGGTCGACCGTAGCGATCTGTGCTATCGCTGCGGTCAGCCCGGCCACAAGGCGGCCCAGTGTTCCGCGGCCCCCAACTGCATCTTGTGTTCAGTTGCGGGGAAGCCAGCGGGACACCTAGCGGGCGGAGGGGCCTGTGGCGCGCCTGCCAGCAAGGCGCAAAAGAAAAAGAAGGGGGGCTCTAAGCCTGCCGGGGAAACCTCGCCTCCCCCGCAGGCTAGTAGCTCCGCGGCCGACTCCCGGCACAGGACTGTTGCCGAGGGAATGGAGTGTCAGTAATGGCACAAAAACATTTCCTCCAGGGCAACATCAACCACTGTGCCAGAGCTCAGGATCTTTTGCTCCAGAGCATGGCAGAGTGGTCGATTGACGTGGCTGTGGTCGCCGAGCCGTACCTCATCCCCGCCCGTGAAAACTGGCTGGGGTGCGCTGACGGTTTGGTGGCCATTATTGGCGAGACTCTGATCGACCCGTCTAGGGGCCGTGGCTGGGTTGCTGCGGTCTCGGGCGGTATCGTCATTGTGGGGGCGTACTTCTCCCCCAACAAGAGTCTCGCCGACTTTGAGGGTTTCCTTGTCGAGTTGGGCGCCGTCGTAGGCCGCTACCACCCTCGTCCCGTTCTTGTGCTCGGGGATCTCAACGCCAAGTCATCGGCGTGGGGATCTCCGGTCACTGACCTTCGGGGCGAGGTGCTGGAGGAGTGGGCGGTTGCGACAGGCCTGGTCGTCCTGAATCGGGGTTCGGAATTTACGTGCGTGCGACGGCGGGGCGGGTCGATAGTGGACGTTTCATTCGCTAGCCCCTCTGTCGCCGGCCGGGTCCGCGACTGGCGTGTCGCTGTGGAGGTGGAGACGCTATCGGACCACCGGTATATCCGGTTCGACGTCTCTGCCCAGACCACGGGCGGCCGCCATCCAACAACCCCGATCAACGACGGCCCGCGTTGGGCGCTTAAGCGCATCGACAGGGAACTACTCGAGGAAGCAGCCTTAGTCCAGTCCTGGACCTGGGAGTCGGCGACGGACGGCCCCGTCGACGTCGAGGCGGTGGCGCTGCGGTTTCGCGGGGCGATGACGCAGATCTGCGACGCGTCCATGCCCCGTGTCCGCCAACAGTCCGCAAGGCGCCGGGTGTACTGGTGGACCGCTGAGATCGCGCAATTGCGCGTGGCGTGCGTTGCGGCCCGCCGCCGGTACACCCGATACCGCAGACGGCGTCGACGGGATTCCGCCGAGGAGGACGCGCTGTATGAGGTGTACCGCGCGTCCAAGGAGACTCTGTGGCTGGCCATCGGCGACTCAAAGTCGCGTGCCAGGGAGGAGCTGCTGGGGTCCCTAGATCGGGACCCGTGGGGGCGTCCCTACCGCTGGGTAAGGGGCAAGTTGCGTCCCTGGGCGCCCCCACTGACGCAGACCATGCAGCCCCAGCTGCTGGAGGTGGTGGTGGAGACCCTCTTCCCTGTGCGAGTGGGACATGTTCCCCCGCCGATGGCATCGCCCTCAGCCACAGACTCTCCGGAAGAGGAGAGCACCGATGTCCCCGAAGTGACGCAAGAGGAGACGAGAGCGGCCGTGTCGCGACTCCGGGCGAAGAGCACAGCGCCCGGACCCGACGGAGTTCCTGGCCGAGCTCTCGTCTTGGCTCTGAAGGAGCTGGAGCCCCAGCTGAGGGGGCTCTTCACGGCATGTTTCGAGCGGGGTCAGTTTCCCGGCGTATGGAAGGAGGGGAGGCTGGTCCTGCTCAGAAAGGAGGGGCGCCCTGCGGACTCACCGTCCGCGTATCGGCCCATAGTGCTGCTTGACGAGGCGGGCAAACTGTTCGAGCGGATTATCGCGGATCGCCTCGTCAGCCACTTGTGCAGAGAGGGGCCGGACCTGGACGAGAACCAGTTCGGTTTTCGTCGGGGGCGCTCCACCATAGACGCAATCATGCGCGTGAGGGCCCTGGCGGAGGAGACGGTGTCCCGGGGTGGGGTGGTGTTGGCGGTGTCTTTAGACATCTCCAACGCATTCAACACCCTACCCTGGAGCTGCATTCGGGAGGCGCTGAAATACCATCACGTGCCTCCCTTCTTCTTCTTCTTTTCGAGTCGATGGTAAACTAATTTGTTTAAATCTAAATACGCTGCGCCCAGTAGTTGGCCACACCAACTGCAGCGTCGTTGGCGAGGTTCAAGTCCTCCAAAGTGCAGGTGTCCGGACACTTTGGGCACTCTAGCAGGTGTGGCATTGTCTGATCGGAAAGGCCGCACTCACACCGGATATCGGAAGGGTCTATGATCCCCCATTTAGCTAGATTGTGTTTGCAGCGACCTACCTGGGTTCGCAATCGGTTCAGTGCTTTCCAGGCAGGCCACTGCAGGTTGCCTCCGGGCGGCAGATGTTCCTGAGGCTTTATATAGTTGTCTGGTGGTGGGTGCTGTTCTTTCCAGATCTTGCATCGTGCTCCAGACGGTGTTTCATTGCTTGCCTGGGTGCTCCGGAGAAAACTCTTCCGGCTCTTAAGCCTACCCGGGTCTGTTGTGTGTTTGTAGAGAGGGTGTCGGGTGTCAGTCTCCTGAACATGCTTCTCAACTGAACATGCGACAGCCCTTCTTACAGAAGGTGGAGCGATACCAACCAGCGGGTAGAGCCTGTTGAGTGGGGTTGGTTTTAGGCATCCCGATATTATACGACACGTCTCGTTGAGCGCTGTGTCGACTTGCCTTGCATGGGCTGATCGATGCCACACTGTGCATGCAAATTCGCCGGCAGAAAAACATAATGACATACCAGTCGTGCGTAGTACATCAGGAGCCGCTCCCCAATGGGTAGAAATAAGGCGACGCAGCAGATTATTACGCGTCCCGACCTTTTGTTTTGTGTTAAAGCACTGTAGCTTATATGTTAGTGACCTGTCTAGCGTAACACCTAGGTATTTAGGGTACGGACAATGTTCTATATTTGTCCCCCTCCATGAAATATTTAGAAGTCGGTGTGAATGCTTGTTACGGAGGTGAAAAGCGCATGATTGTGTTTTTGACGGGTTTGGTCGAAGGGCATTAGCGTCGTAGTATTTACCCAGTGAATCTAGTGCCAGTGTTAATTTATGCTCAACATCCTCAAACGACGTTGATTGGGCTGCCAAGGCTAGGTCATCTGCATAAAGAAAGCGTTCTGTGTGTTGGGTGGTAGGTTGGTCGTTGGTATATATGTTGAAAAGTGTTGGCGCCAGTACACTGCCCTGGGGAAGACCATTTTTTTGGAGTCGCCACCTGCTTTTACTCGCCTGGAAGCATACCTGGAAGCGACGGTTGTGCAGAAGTTCGCTCAGGATTTTGACGAAGCCTTGATCGTTGGTGAGGTTATCTACTTTAACAAGCAATCTTTTGATATTAATTGTGTCGTAAGCCGCAGAGAGATCGACAAATACGACTCCAGTGATTTTATTGGCCTCATATCCATCTTCCAAGTACTGAGTGAGTCGGAGAACCTGGCTGGAGCACGACTTGCCCGGTCTAAACCCAGCCTGCTCGGGTATCAACTTCGACTCAATAACTGGGGTAAGGCGGTTTAGCAGCAATCTCTCAAAAAGCTTATAAGTGTGACACAGTAGAGATATTGGTCGATAGCTTTTGGGGTCGTCCGGCACTTTACCTGGTTTTGGAAGCGCAACCACTTTTGCTTTTCTCCAGTGTTTAGGTATTAGAGCAGTACTCAGGCATGTGTTAAACAAATTTAGGAGCCAGGATACAGCTATTGGACCAAGGTGTTTAATTTGTTCGACTCTGAGATCGTCGACTCCGGCTGCCTTATTGTTCTTGAGATTTTTTATGGCATGAATGATGTCGCTTAGCGTAAAAGGCTTGCTGATTTCGCTGGTGTTCCTGGACGTCTTGACTGTTTTTTGTGGCCTCGGTAATCTGTGTGGCGGTTTCCCATTAAGTAACAAGTGGTGGGCTATTTGGTTGGCTGTCACAAATCCCTGGTTGACTGGTTCCGGTGGGTCTCCAGTAAGGCGCTGTATTGTGGACCAGGCTTTCTTACTGTTGTGAGTCATGTTGGTATTGGTCACAGTGCTAATCCACTTTTCCCTTCGATTTTCCCTGACTACAGACACAAGCTCTTCTCCAGCTATAATAGTGTCTTCAGAGAACGGATCTTTTTCGTACAGGTCTTCGTACGTTTTAAGGAGATCTGACGCTTCTTGACTTAGGCCAGGTATATATGAAGTCCGGCAGCCTCTGGGTATGCAATGGCGAGAGACAGTCCAGATAGTATCTACAAACTTTTCGTAATTAGAATGTAGAGGTTCTATATCACGCAGTTTTTCATCTACGTCTGTTGAAAACTTTTCCCAGTTGGCTTTTGCAAAATTAAAACGGGGCTTGAAGGGCACTTGGGTGGGTTTGAGTGCAGCACAAATTCTGCAGGTGATAGGTCTGTGCTGCGTTCTAGGAATGGGTTGACCCACTTCTTTAAGGCTCAATGAACTAATATTACCACTAACAAAAATCAGATCTGGGTTGTATCCGCGTTGCCAACGTCGGCTGTTAAAGGAAGCTGGATGTTTGGCATTATGTATAAGAGTTAGTTCTGAAGCGTCGGCCCATTGCTCAACGGAGTTACCGTCGGCATTAGTTTCACGGTACCCCCAGGAAGTGCTGTGACTATTAAAGTCCCCGACTACTATTTTGGTGCTTCTACTGTCAAAATTTGGGGTTATATGAAAATCAAAAGGTTGATTAGGGGGTTTATATATTGATTTTATTTATTTATTTATTTATTTATTTATTTCACAAAAAGAACGGCACATAATACCACTTACACTTTTGCTTAAACAGTTACATTTTAAAACTTACTATCAAACTAATATAAAAAAGGCACAATATTATAATTAATTATTTCATCCATTATTCAGCTCACAAAACTTCAGACATTCCAACATAAAGAATCGTCTAGCACTCGATACACTCGCAAACACGTCACACTCTGGTTTTGAATCCAGGAAACGGTTTAACAATTTCAAAATGCGTGGTACCGGGGAATTGGCTCTACTTACAGTCCTGCAGCTAGGTACTGCAAACAGTTGGTGCTTTCGATTTCTAAGGAAATTATCGGGGGCGAAGATTTGAAGGAGTGCATTGTGTAAATCCGGTGCGTTTATTTGGTTGTGAATGATTTTCATAAAAAATAATATTTGCTGCATAACACGACGTACTTGGAGAGAATTATATCCTAGACAGCCCAATAAAAACAACGTAGGGTATAGAAATGGATAAGCACCGTAAATGCGCTTGTAAAGGTTTCTTAAGAAAGCTTTTTGCACCTTCTCTAATAACAGGACGTATGTGACTTCGTGCGGATTCCAAACCGTAGCACTTGACTCCAGTTTGCTACGGACCAGAGTATTGTATAACAATTTGACTACATTGAGATTGTGGAATTCACGAGAATTACGGAGGACGAAACCGAGTCTGCGAAAAGATTCTTTTGCCACCGTAGTAATGTGGTCATGGAAGGTGAGCTTTTGGTCAAACAAGACGCCCAAATCTTTCATGTTGACACTCCTTTCGATGACAGTGTCACCAAGCTGATAATTAAAATGGATTGGCCGTCTCATTCGACCAAAAGTCACCACTCGACATTTACTTATATTAAATTCCATTTTGTTTGCCGCGCTCCACTCATTCAACGCATCAATATCCTGCTGTAGCGCAAGGGCATCAGCTTCAGATCTTATTTCGCAGAATATTTTTAAGTCATCTGCGTACAAAAGACATTTAGAATGTTTTAGAACTGAAGGTATATCATTAATCATGATTAAGAAAAGCAATGGACCGAGCACGGAGCCTTGACTCACGCCAGAACGAGTATGGTATGCACTGGATTCATATATTCCTAGGCGTACGAATTGTTGGCGGTCACGCAGGTAGTCGGCAATTAATCTTAGAAGTTTTGGGGCGAAACCAATACTACTTAGCTTTGCAAGTAAGATGTCATTGTTGACTCGGTCAAATGCCTTCCTATAATCAAAGTACAACACGTCAACTTGGCATCCCCTGTCAAGACGTGTAGAAATGTAATCTACAAGAGTCAGAAGGTTTGTGTCTACTGATCTTTGACTCCGGAAACCGTGCTGTTCATTACACAAACTAACTTCCACTTGTCTGTAAATATGTTTGTGCAAAATGTGTTCAGAAACTTTTGCTAGTGTAGGTAGGATGGCTATGGGGCGATATTCCTCAACAATGGTTTTGTTAGAGCTCTTAGGTATAGGGGTAACCCTGGAAAGCTTCCATTGCTGAGGATATTCTCCCTGTTGCAAAGCTATGTTAAAAATGTGGCATAATGGAGTCACTAAAATTTTAGCCATGCTCTTTAGTATGTAAGGTGGTATGTTATCGGGGCCTATGGAACTATCGATTTTTAATTTTTTTATTCCGTATTCTACGTCTCGCGGTAAAAATTCATGTATATTAACTAGGCAACTATCAGATGAATCATAATTGTTATTGTGTCTAAGTAATTCTATATTAAGATGTGGAACTTCATTTAAAAATACACTTGAGAAAAAAGTCGCAAAAGCCTCAGCAGCTGCGATTCCGGTCACAGTTTCACCTTGGAAGGTAATAGTTGGTTCAAATCCACCTTTTGAACGCAAGCTTGTGACGTAATTCCAAAAGTCTTTTGGTTTGTGTTGAATGTTACTTTCAATTTGACTCAAGTGTGATCGGTGCGCTTCCTTAATACGTAACTTTAAGGTTGATCTATGGTTAGCGAAAAACTGATAGTCATCTGTTGATTTACTTCGTTTCCAGTTGGAATGGAGTTTAAGTTTGAGTTTTAAATCTTTTATAATTTCTGAAGTGAACCAAACCGGATATCGTCTACTTTTGCTTTGACGCCGCCGTTTCTTTTTAGGAATACAAGTATTAAATATATTATAGACTACATTGTAAAAATGTGCAGTAGCTAGATGAATGTCTTTACTATCAAGAACAGTGTCCCACGATGCCTCAGAAAATAAAGAGGAAAGTTGGTCGAAGTCACACTTACGGAAATTCCAGTCAAGATCCGGGTTGATGTTTGTCGGTTCAAGAGCTGGCAATCGGCGTGGTGTACCTATTTCTGTTGCAATATCTAGAGCTGGATGGTATGCGTCGGGGGGTACAATACCCTCAGTCTCCAAAACCTGAGCGTTGTTTATGTTTCCGTTTTCCTGGACCAAAACCACGTCTAGCACACCTCCATACGAATTCACCACCTCATTCTTCTCATTCAAACTACAAAATGTTAAAAAATAACAATAATAACTTTTTATATTATTAGAAGCACTATTTAAATTTAAGTCGCCCAATATAATAACATTACCCTTAATATCATGAATAAAACTTTCAATCTTACAGAACCATCGCATATAGTCCTCATCTGTGGCACTTGGTTTGATATAAACAACACAAATATGAAAAGTTTGTCCACCAAAAGATAAAGTAGCCCACAGGTCTTCGCCCCCAACTGTTTCGAACTCACTGCGCCTTGTAAGAGTGATATCTCGCGCAGCTAGAAGTACTCCTCCGCAAGGTGTATTCCGATCACGTCTTAATACATTCCAGCCGTCACAAGTGAGTTCTGCATCTTCCACGGACTTGTCTAGGAACGTTTCTGTTGCAGCTATCAGATTATTGTCAAGTATTGACAAATTATTTCGCCAAATATTCAGTTTAGTTTTAAGACCACGCACGTTCTGATAAAAAATACTTATCATGGTTACTTTCTTTACACGGCTATTCACGAAAGGACTGCTGTGGGGGAGCCGGTCTGTCTGAATAATTATTGATGTCACAGTGCAAGTTCCTATATCTATGGTCATATTTTCTATTGAGCTTTCATTATTCCACGTTGCAGATAGAACGGTTATCTTGGGATTAACAAAGATTGCGCTGCCATATTGTGCGTGGGGTATCTCCAAAGCCAGCGTCATTCCATCGATGTGAGGTCGTAATTGTTCAGTGCCACGGTGGGTTTCTTGGATACATAGGATGTCGCAATTGTTATCTTGGCAGAGCTGGGACAACAGCCGCGACTTAGTATCGGAAAATCCTTCGATATTAATAGAAGTAATAGTGAGAGCAGGCTTTAAAAGCCGGTGGTGTGTGCTGTTAGAAAAGCCAGTTTTGTTGTTTGGCCCTGAAAAGGGCCGTTGGTTTGGCCCTGAGAAGGGCCGTTGGTCATGACTCCGAAGAGAGGATTTTGGGTTTACCATCGTGGTGAAAGGATTAGTCAGCTAGACTCTGCGTTACCGAGTGCTAGCTGTCCAGGGTGCGCCGGACGTTTTGTATCGTGGTACGATTTGTGTTAACGCCGCTCGTGGAGGCTCCTTTCATGCACCCCACGTGCCTCCCTACCTCCGCCGTACAGTAGGGGCTTATCTGGAGGACAGATGCGTCACCTATCGGGGACGTGACGGTGCTACTCGGCACTTCATGTCGTGCGGTGTTCCACAGGGATCGGTCTTGGGACCGCTCCTGTGGAACATCGGATACGACTGGGTGCTGAGAGGTGAGCTCCCGTCGGGTGCAGACCTGACGTGTTATGCGGACGACACGCTTGTCACTGCCCGGGGGAGCTCACTTAGGGAAGCGACGTTGATAGCCACGGCTGCGGTGTCACAGGTGGTGAACCGCATCCGGCGCCTGGGCCTGGAGGTGGCCCTAAACAAGTCGGAGGCCATAGTGTTCCATGGCCCCCGACGGGCGCCGGCGCCGGGATCACACATTGTGGTCGGTGGGGCTCGGATAGCTGTCGGGTACACCATGAAGTACCTGGGATTGGTGCTCGACAGCCGGTGGGAATTCGGGCCTCACTTCCGGCGGCTAGCGCCCAAGCTGATGGGCGCGGCGGGCGCGCTTTCAACGTTGCTTCCTAACATGGGGGGCCCGAGCGCCGCCTGTAGGCGGTTGTACGTGGGAATCGTGCGGTCTATAGCCCTTTACGGGGCTCCCGTTTGGGCGCTAGACCTGACGGCCAGCACTCTCGCCATTCTGCGAAAGCCGCAGAGGGCGATGGCCGTCAGAGTCGCCCGCGGGTACCGCACGATTTCCTACGAGGCGGCTTGTGTCCTGGCCGGATCCCCGCCCTGGGACCTGGAGGCGAAAGTACTCGCGTCATTGTACCGATGGCGCGAGGAAGAGCGGGCGCGGGGCTCGACGCCGGTGCAGCGGCAGATCGAGCTGCGCCGAGGAGAGCTCCGTCAGGTCCTGGTGGCGGAATGGCGGCAAAGGCTTCTGCGCCCTGCCGCCGGCCTCGCTACCGTCGAGGCGATCCGGCCAGTACTCAACGACTGGCTCGGGAGAAGGCACGGTTCCCTGTCGTTTAGGGTGACGCAGGTGCTGTCGGGGCATGGGTGCTTCGGCAAGTACCTGTGTCGCATGGGCAGGGAGCCGGACGCTCGGTGCCACCACTGCGTCCATTGCGGGGAGGACACGGCGCAACACACGCTCGCTGAGTGTGTAGCTTGGGAGGAGCAGCGCCGTGTCCTCACAAATGAAGTAGGAGGCGATCTGTCGCTGCCGGCCGTAGTGCAGAGTATGGTCGGTAGCGCAGAGTCGTGGGACGCGGTGGTGTCCTTCTGCGAGGACGTGATGTCGCAGAAGGAGACTGCGGAACGGGAGAGGGAGATCTCGTCTCTCTTCCCCGGCCGCAGAAGGCGCACCGGGCGCAGGAGAAGGGCGGACAACGCCCTTTTCCGCCCCCCATGAATGGGTCCAGGGGCGAGGGACTTGGGGAAGTCCCCGCCCCCTAACCGCTGGACCCGAGGCGTAGGCGCGCGCGGGTGTCGGCGCGCGCCTCCGAGGCGGAGCACGGGGTAGTCTTACACCTCACTACCCCGTGCACGAGAGGAGGCCCGGACAACCGGGCCAGCACCAGCGTGGGGCTGCGGAAGAATTTGGATTCCCGCGGCCCCACGTGCACGTGCGAGGAGGAGACACCGGGGGGTTTTAGCCGGTAAGAGTCCGGCATGCCCCTCCGCCTCTCCCCAGGCGGAGGAAGTCCATGAGGATTTCCCCCCGAAAAAAAAAAAAAAAAAAAAAAGACGGCATGCTTCCCGCAACCACTGCTGCAAATGAGTGGCAGGTAGCCGGGAACAAGAGAAAGAAGAAGAATAAAAAGAGAAAGGTTCCTTCTGCCACTGCCCACCCTTCATCGACCTATAAAACGCCAACCCAAACGGAAAAAAAGAGGAAAGGTGGCAAAGTGCAGGCCAAAAAGGCCCCAAAACTGGTTCCCCCCAAATCCGCAGCAGTGGTGTTAACTATTACGCCAGAAGCTGTGGAAAAGGGGGTCTCCTACGAGAAGGTGCTGTCCAAGGCCCGCGAGTCGGTTAAACCAAGAGAGATGGGCATCGAGGAGGTCAAGTGCCGACAAACGCAGACCGGGGCTCGATTGTTCGAGTTCTCGGGTGCGAGTCGTGACGCTAACGCTGACCTCTTCGCAAACGCCATGCGGGCTGCGGTTACTGGATTGGCTATAGTCGGCAGGCCAATCAGGAGCACGTCCTTGGTGATTTCCGAGCTTGACGACTCGGTCACCAGAGACGAGGTGGTGGCGGCAGTAGCGGCTGTAGGTGGCTGCAGTCCTGAAGCCATCAAGGCTGGAAATCTCCGCCCTGGCCGTAGGGGGATCGGCGAGATTCGCCTGTCGTGCCCAGTAGCGGCAGCGGAGGCCGTCCTTAAAAAAGGGCTGTCGATAGGGTTCAGCTCTGGGGTTGTCCGGGCGCTTGAGGACCAACCTATGCGCTGTTTCAAGTGTTTTTCACTCGGACACACCCGGGTCCGCTGCCCATCGTCAGAGGATCGTTCGGCTATTTGTCGCCGTTGCGGTAAAGCTGACCACAAGGCCGACGCCTGTAATGGCAAGCCACACTGCTCCGTATGCGCAGCAAGCAGCAAGGCGGCGAACCATACTATGGGAGGTGCTAAATGCAAACCCCCCACAAAGCGAGGCATAACACCGACCCAGACAGGGCCTGTCAAAGCCACCACCGCTGAGCCGGTGGCAGGAGGTTCCCTACAAATGGAGGAGTAATGTCGAGACACACACAGAAAATACTCCTCCAGGGAAACCTGAACCATTGCCGGGCAGCTCAAGACTTGGTCGCTCAGACCTTGGCCGAATGGGGTGCCGACGCGGGGGTAGTCGCGGAGCCCTATTTCGTTGCCCCTAATTGGCTCGGGGACTTAGATGGTTTGGTGGCCATAATCCCACGACCCTCAATTGACTCCCCTCCTATGATAACACTAGAGAGAGGTTCGGGCTTCGTGGCCGCCGCCTGGGGGGAGAATGCGCTCCTAGGAGTGTATTTCTCGCCCAATCGCTCGCTGGCGGAATTCGAGCAGTTCTTGGCTGCCCTTTCGGGTGCCTTGTCGCGTTTGGCACCGAGACAGGTGGTTGTCCTGGGAGACTTTAACGCAAAGTCGGTGGCCTGGGGCAATCCATCCAACGACGCGCGTGGGCGTGCTTTGGAGGCGTGGGCAGTTTCGGCTAACCTCACCCTCCTCAATAGAGGGACAACGCACACGTGTGTGCGGCTGCACGGAGGGTCTGTTGTTGACCTAACCTTCGCCACCCCTATGCTTGCTGCCACAGTTGCGTCATGGCAGGTTGACCCAATGGAGACTCTATCCGACCACCGCTACATCCGGATAGGTTTCTCCACCCAACGCCCACAGGGCACGCAGGGGTGTTCGCCGTTTCCGAGGTGGGCCATTACTCACCTGGACCGCCAGATGGCAGGCGAGGTCGCCTTAGTGCAGGACTGGTTTAGTCCACCAACCAGTCCTGATGTAGATGCAGCGGCCTCTGCAATGCGGGACTTGTTAACCGAGGTGTGTGATTCGTCTATGCCTCGGTCCCGCCGGCCCCCGCCTAGGAAAGCGGTTTACTGGTGGTCAGCAGAGCTGGCCGAACTCCGAAAGAGCTGCATGGCCGCCAGAAGAAAATATCAGCACCTTCGTCGACGCCGCCAGAACCGGGATCTTCAGGGGGAGGCCCGGTATCACCTGCTATGGCAGGAGGCAAAGAAGGCGCTGAAGGCCGCCATTGGGGTAGCTAAGGACGCAGCCAGGTCGGAAATGTTGGAAGGACTCAATGCTGATCCTTGGGGAAGACCGTACAAAATGGTGCGCGACAAACTGCGCCCCATTGGTCCCCCACTAACGGAGACCCTTCCAACTGATCTCTTGAACGGGGTGGTTCAAGCGTTGTTCCCGTGCGCCGCCGACGTCACTCCGCCAAGGATGAATCCCCCGTACGGGATAGGTCCATCGGAGGACATTCCCCCATTGTCCTCGGAGGAATTTGCTGACGCGGTGTCGTGCCTCAGCCGAAAAAAGACGGCCCCCGGCCCCGATGGGATACCAGCGCGAGTTATGGCGATCGCCACCTCCCATTTGGAGGAACGGTTTCGGGACCTTTTTGACAGGTGTTTCTCTACCGGGAGGTTTCCGAAGCCATGGAAGGAGGGTCTTTTGGTCCTTCTTCGGAAGCATGGGCGCCCAGCCGACTCCCCGTCGGGATATAGGCCAATCGTCCTTTTGGATGAGGCAGGGAAGACCTTCGAGCGGATCATTGCGGCCCGCTTGAAGGATCATCTTGCTAGGATCGGCCCGGACCTGTCTAATGCCCAATTCGGGTTCCGAGAGGGTCGGTCCACCATCGATGCTATCCATGGCCTAAAACACCTGTGCGCGGAGGCGAAGGAAAGAGGGCAGGGAGTGTTGGCGCTTTCTTTTGATATCGCTAACGCGTTCAACTCCCTGCCTCACGCAGTCATTTTAGAGGCCCTGAGGTACCACAGGGTACCGCAATACCTGGCGGCGCTCCTGGCCGACTACTTACAGGACCGTGAGGTCCTGTTTAAAAGTAAGGACGGCAATGTCAAACGCCGTCGAGTGGCCACCGGGGTTCCACAGGGGTCGGTCCTCGGACCACTCCTGTGGAATATAGGTTACAATTGGGTTCTTCGGGGCGCCCTCCTCTCGGGCATGGATATCTTCTGCTATGCAGACGATACCCTAGTCACTGCCCGAGGGAAGACATATGGGGAAGCAGCGCGCCTGGCCTCTGTCGGTGGTACTTTGGTTGCCAACAGAATGGCTCGCCTGGGTCTAAGGGTGGCCCTGGAAAAGACAGAGGCCCTGTATTTTCCTGGGCCTCGTCAGCGTAAGCCCCCTGACGCACACATTGTGGTGGCTGGCGTCAGGGTGAATGTTAAGACCCAGATGAAATACTTGGGCCTAATACTGGACGCCAAGTGGGATTTCGGCTCCCACTTTCGGGATCTTGCAACACGGCTTCTTAAAGCGGCTAACGCCTTCTCGTGGCTCCTTCCTAACTTGGGAGGACCACGGGTCAGCTGCCGCCGCCTCTACGCCGGGGTCTTGCGATCAATGGCGCTCTACGGAGCCCCAATATGGGCAGACGCCCTCTACAGAAG
Organism: Autographa gamma; assembly: GCA_905146925.1. Lineage (NCBI taxonomy): Eukaryota > Metazoa > Arthropoda > Insecta > Lepidoptera > Noctuidae > Autographa > Autographa gamma. The sequence goes on from LR989875.1 coordinate 3,836,697, forward strand.
AGAGAACGTGTCCCTCCTGCGTAGGCCCCAACGGGCAATTGCGCAACGCATTGCGAGGGCCTACTGTACGGTAGGTCACGCAGCTGCATGCGCCCTCGCCGGCACTCCCCCTTGGGAGCAAGAAGCAAAGGTCCTGGCTGCTGTATATCATCAGACAGCGGCCCGGAAAGCGCTCGGGGAGCGCGAGTCTCCGGAAGAACGCGGTGCGGTGCGGCGAGAGGCCTGCGATGAAATGGTCCTCCGTTGGCGGTTAAACCTTGCCAACGCCCGTTACGGACGCCGCGTCACTGAAGTTGTGGGTCCCCTCCTGGAGACATGGCTAGAGCGGCGCCACGGGTTCCTCACGTTCCGTCTGGTGCAGGTGCTGTCCGGGCACGGGTGCTTCGGATCGTACCTGTACCGAATCGGGCGGGAGGAATCCCCTGCGTGCCACCATTGTGGCGCGGCGGAAGACACGGCGCAGCACACCCTCGAGGTCTGCACTGCCTTCGAGGTGGAGCGCCGTGTCCTATGCGCAGTTATTGGTCCGGACCTTTCGTTCGCGAGTGTGGTCAATGCCATGCTCGCGGACAATCGCGTCTGGCGGGCAGTGTCTCATTTCTGCGAGGTCGTCATTTCGCAGAAAGAGACCTCGGAGCGCGAGCGGGAGGCTGACCCTTCCGCTCCATTGCTCCGCCGACGGCGGGCGGGTAGGGCGCGGACTAGATCCTCCGTAGCCAGACCTGCCCAGAGGGGGATGCAGAGGGCGGGGACGGGGGTCCCTCAGCCTTCATTGCACGCGTCTCCTTCCTTGCTGGGCGGGGGTGGTGTAGTGCCATGCACTGCCCCCGCTGTCCTCCCTCCTACATAGGACGGAGGTCATGTCGGGCCCGCCACTAAGCGGGCAGTCGCCGGGGGCGTTATGGTGTTAAGACTTCGGTTGGACGCGTAACGCCGCCACTAAGGCGAAGGATGGCACCAGGTGTTTTGCCGGAGTAGTCGGAGCCTTTCTCAAGGCTCTGGAAGCCCGGACTCTTGCATCCTCAACCCCCTGGGGATGCAAGGCTGGCTCATAAATGAGTTTCACCTGCCAAAAAAAAAAAAAAAAAATGGGGTCCGAGTGCACGAAATCTTTTCAAAGAACTTTCCAAACGTTTGGTAGAATCTACTCGTCGTGATCAGAGGGCTGGTTTGTTCCTTGCACAGAGAATTGGCATAGCCATTCAACGTGGCAATGCAGCCAGCCTTCTGGGCACGTTCCCCGCCATTGACAAGGATGACGATGAGTTCTTTGACGCCGTATAGTTTTTATTTATGTAAGTTTTAATTTTAGTATAGTTAGAGTTTGTTCTTATATTAGATTTAATTGTGTATTAATAAATAAACTTTATTTACAATTTTATTCAGTTTATTAACTTATTGCTCGTTCTAGTCCATGTAACCGCACCTTTAGAAAAGACGAATAAGCGCCGAGTAGGATTGATGCGTCGTTTTTGTTCGTATATAAATGCGAAAGGCTTTTTTTTTATATTGCATGTTGTTTGTTATCATACATCTACCTACTTTGTGTTTGAAGGTTACTTACCGTTTAGTAAGCAGGGACCATGAGAAAAAATCATCGACGTATGATATACATAGACTGCTACTATCGCTAGGTTCCCCTTGTACCAAGCGAGAGCAGTTTTTAGTCTGATCCTACTACATTTCGTTTTTCATTTAAGTTAATTTTAACACAACGAGAAACTTATATAAGAAAATATCGATGGTTTTGATATTGTTAGGATAATATTAGTGTCTTAGATAGATTTTTTAAAGCGGCAAGCTCTATCTTCATACATAATTCACGACAACACTTGTTCACACTAGTGCTTACGGTTTAAACTCTGATAGGCTAACTCTATAGTTTCAAATGTATACTCTAAGGAAATAATAAATGCGTAATGTCAGATTGAAACCGAAACCAAAGTTTCTTAAAATATTGTATTAATTTATTTTACAATCTTGAAAGTTAAGATTTCATGGCTTTATTCATATAATTAACTATATTTATTAGAGAAATTGACTCTATCAACTGATCTCATAAACCACGAAACCCGCGAATAATATAGTCTCGTTCAAAAATTAAGAAAAGTTTTTAATACGTACATTTTGCTGTGTTTAGATATTTGCCCTCCAGGTGCCGTGTCAAAAACCTCTACCTTATAACTGTCCCTTATTATACATAGATTTCGATAGATCACTTATAATATTCCTTCAAAAGAAAACTAAAAAAATATATCTTAAGCGAAACTTTTCACAAAGCCCAAAATAATACCCTCTGCACATTTTCACCAAAACTGCTTACTCCCAAGTCGTTATTGTATTTTTATATTCTCTTGGCACCAGCACTGCTCCAAGTGCGTCTAACATATTGCTAACGACATGCCCCAGGCACTAGTTCCAATAATTTATTACACTTCCCATTTAGTTCGCGAAAAATTTATTCAAAAGATTTATTTTGCGGTATTCTGGAAGCTAAGAGATTGAAATGTCACTGAGACTGAGAATCAGTTTTCTGTCTTATTTTGAGCTACTGTACTATGGTCTGGAAATAAAACTAAATCATGGTTTGATAGGAATGAAATCATTGCTTATAAAACCATCGAGTACGATTATAATGAAACTATGCTTATGCTATATTTTCGGTATGTACATTATGAATAACCCGAATTTCGCAAAAGTCATATAAAGTTTATCAATTACTTGTCTGGTATGGTTAGGTCGAAACAGTTGAAAGAGTATTATGTAAGTATGAGAGTATATGTGTGTATGTATGTTTTGTGTATTGACGACCTCCGTGGTCGAGTGGCGTACGCACCGGTTTTCAAGGTGTCGCTAGCTCTGAGGTCCCGGGTTCGATCCCCGGACGGGTCAATCTAGAAAAGTCACTTTTCTACATTGTCTCGGGTCTGGGTGTTTGTGGTACCTTCGTTGTTTCTGAAATCCATAACACAAGTGCTTCAGCTACTTACTTTGGGTTCAGAGCAATGTATGTGATGTTGTCCGCATTCATTCATTCATTCAGAAAAAAGGGTTATTTATAAGTAATGTCTTGCCCTCTTTATACAAATGCGTGTATAAAATAATACGGGTCTCATACGGGTCTCATGTGTCGTTTCTTTATGCGTGCGTGTTAGAAGGTAAATTGAGATACATACCAATCAAAGTCAATGCTTTTGTGTTGTCCTTTATTCATTTTTAAATAGTCTGCGATCGACATTCATTCACCAATAGCTAACTAAAGTAAAACCTAAACCCTGAAAATTGCTTTTATTACAACCCTGAAATTAATTAAAACATTTTGAATATGTAGCTTTAAATGTGAAATGTTAGCGAGACTTTTTGTTGAAATAAAAAAATGTTGGTACCCGATTGAGGAACTCTTTTCAATAATTGCTTAAAATATGTTTTACAATACCAATCTAAAATTGAATTTCGCTCGTAACATTACATATCATCATCACGCCTGTATCCCCGAAGAGGTAGGCAGAGGCGTACCAATGTACACCCACAGTTCGCCGATATGTTTAGGTCCCATGTAATAGGGGGCGAGCCTATTGCCACTTACCGGGCACAAATCCAAACTCCGACCTGCTACTGAGAATTTCATAGAAAAACCCAATAACAGCTTGGTCGACTCGGGAATCGAACCCAAGACCTCTAGCGTAGCAGTCGCGCTTAGCACCACTAGGCCAACGAGGCAGTCGTAACATTACAAAACTTCAAATTAGCTTACATAAATGGCCGACCGATCTAAATTACAATTTAAATGACATTTACACTCGGGGATCGATTGTACCAAACGTGTACAGAATAAAAACGAGATCTTTTTCCTTTTGGTCACAAAAAGGTATAATATTGATGAAGAACAAATTCACTTTCACTTGTCTCTATTTATTTGACTCTGAACATGACCGTAATAAAGTTGGTATGAACGTGGTACCATTTTATTGTATTTTGAGAAAGGATGTAGTATTAGCCAAACACGTGTATACTTATTTATTCAGTACTATTAAATTTAGTATTTTTTTCAACTCAATTAACAAATATGTAAGTAATGAATTTTTTATTTTTTTATTTAGTGATATTTATATCTCATGTTATTAATTTTCTAGCGTTTTCCATCTCAAACTTTTTGCCAGATTTTCACGAATAGATTTCAGTATTTTTAAAGCCTTTTTTGGACTACCACTCAAAGGCGGTTTCTTCTGCTATATGGCAATATTCTAACTGCTCTAGATTTTTTAAATATCTTTACCCTAAAGTTAAAAAAAATACGAGATATTGCAACTCTTACATATTTTGTTCTTACATATTCCCAAGGCTCAGCTTATATTATAACGTATTACAGCAAATATATCTACGTTTATTTTTATATCTACGTTTTTCTCTGAAAATGTTTCAGAGAATTATAAAATATTTTTAGAGAAAGTAAGGTTGTCACAGCTAATGAACTGAAATATGTCTGAAACAGTTTGTTACTGTTAACTTTTATTATAAGAACTAATTATATTGCAGAGGGGTTGTACTTTTATTATATTTTTTCCTAACTTTTTTACTGTTCCTGCTAAATGGGGTATATAATGGATAATGGATGTAAAAAATATATTTTTAGTTAATTTTTGTTTAACGTGGCATGCTACCTTCTGGGCACGTTTCCCGCCTTTGACAAGGATGACGATGAATAATTTGACGCCTGTTATTTATATTTGTTGGTTGGATGATAAAAAATATTGTATATTCATATTTTGCTTTATCAAAATAATAAAAAAACATTAGACAGAGTCAATCCAAGTTCAGATTTAGGAGTAGGGGCTAATGACGTCATGCTTTGCAGAATTGTGACTGCATGTGACATTTTTCAATCAATGTATCGGCAGTCATTATACATATAGAAAAACTTCTATCAAACATTAAAAAGAAATTAGTCAAACATAAATAAATCTATGCCTCCATTAGTTGCCCACATTATCCGTAGCATCATCAGACAGCGGCCCGGAAAGCGCTCGGGGAGCGCGAGTCTCCGGAAGAACGCGGTGCGGTGCGGCGAGAGGCCTGCGATGAAATGGTCCTCCGTTGGCGGTTAAACCTTGCCAACGCCCGTTACGGACGCCGCGTCACTGAAGTTGTGGGTCCCCTCCTGGAGACATGGCTAGAGCGGCGCCACGGGTTCCTCACGTTCCGTCTGGTGCAGGTGCTGTCCGGGCACGGGTGCTTCGGATCGTACCTGTACCGAATCGGGCGGGAGGAATCCCCTGCGTGCCACCATTGTGGCGCGGCGGAAGACACGGCGCAGCACACCCTCGAGGTCTGCACTGCCTTCGAGGTGGAGCGCCGTGTCCTATGCGCAGTTATTGGTCCGGACCTTTCGTTCGCGAGTGTGGTCAATGCCATGCTCGCGGACAATCGCGTCTGGCGGGCAGTGTCTCATTTCTGCGAGGTCGTCATTTCGCAGAAAGAGACCTCGGAGCGCGAGCGGGAGGCTGACCCTTCCGCTCCATTGCTCCGCCGACGGCGGGCGGGTAGGGCGCGGACTAGATCCTCCGTAGCCAGACCTGCCCAGAGGGGGATGCAGAGGGCGGGGACGGGGGTCCCTCAGCCTTCATTGCACGCGTCTCCTTCCTTGCTGGGCGGGGGTGGTGTAGTGCCATGCACTGCCCCCGCTGTCCTCCCTCCTACATAGGACGGAGGTCATGTCGGGCCCGCCACTAAGCGGGCAGTCGCCGGGGGCGTTATGGTGTTAAGACTTCGGTTGGACGCGTAACGCCGCCACTAAGGCGAAGGATGGCACCAGGTGTTTTGCCGGAGTAGTCGGAGCCTTTCTCAAGGCTCTGGAAGCCCGGACTCTTGCATCCTCAACCCCCTGGGGATGCAAGGCTGGCTCATAAATGAGTTTCACCTGCCAAAAAAAAAAAAAAAAATGGGGTCCGAGTGCACGAAATCTTTTCAAAGAACTTTCCAAACGTTTGGTAGAATCTACTCGTCGTGATCAGAGGGCTGGTTTGTTCCTTGCACAGAGAATTGGCATAGCCATTCAACGTGGCAATGCAGCCAGCCTTCTGGGCACGTTCCCCGCCATTGACAAGGATGACGATGAGTTCTTTGACGCCGTATAGTTTTTATTTATGTAAGTTTTAATTTTAGTATAGTTAGAGTTTGTTCTTATATTAGATTTAATTGTGTATTAATAAATAAACTTTATTTACAATTTTATTCAGTTTATTAACTTATTGCTCGTTCTAGTCCATGTAACCGCACCTTTAGAAAAGACGAATAAGCGCCGAGTAGGATTGATGCGTCGTTTTTGTTCGTATATAAATGCGAAAGGCTTTTTTTTTATATTGCATGTTGTTTGTTATCATACATCTACCTACTTTGTGTTTGAAGGTTACTTACCGTTTAGTAAGCAGGGACCATGAGAAAAAATCATCGACGTATGATATACATAGACTGCTACTATCGCTAGGTTCCCCTTGTACCAAGCGAGAGCAGTTTTTAGTCTGATCCTACTACATTTCGTTTTTCATTTAAGTTAATTTTAACACAACGAGAAACTTATATAAGAAAATATCGATGGTTTTGATATTGTTAGGATAATATTAGTGTCTTAGATAGATTTTTTAAAGCGGCAAGCTCTATCTTCATACATAATTCACGACAACACTTGTTCACACTAGTGCTTACGGTTTAAACTCTGATAGGCTAACTCTATAGTTTCAAATGTATACTCTAAGGAAATAATAAATGCGTAATGTCAGATTGAAACCGAAACCAAAGTTTCTTAAAATATTGTATTAATTTATTTTACAATCTTGAAAGTTAAGATTTCATGGCTTTATTCATATAATTAACTATATTTATTAGAGAAATTGACTCTATCAACTGATCTCATAAACCACGAAACCCGCGAATAATATAGTCTCGTTCAAAAATTAAGAAAAGTTTTTAATACGTACATTTTGCTGTGTTTAGATATTTGCCCTCCAGGTGCCGTGTCAAAAACCTCTACCTTATAACTGTCCCTTATTATACATAGATTTCGATAGATCACTTATAATATTCCTTCAAAAGAAAACTAAAAAAATATATCTTAAGCGAAACTTTTCACAAAGCCCAAAATAATACCCTCTGCACATTTTCACCAAAACTGCTTACTCCCAAGTCGTTATTGTATTTTTATATTCTCTTGGCACCAGCACTGCTCCAAGTGCGTCTAACATATTGCTAACGACATGCCCCAGGCACTAGTTCCAATAATTTATTACACTTCCCATTTAGTTCGCGAAAAATTTATTCAAAAGATTTATTTTGCGGTATTCTGGAAGCTAAGAGATTGAAATGTCACTGAGACTGAGAATCAGTTTTCTGTCTTATTTTGAGCTACTGTACTATGGTCTGGAAATAAAACTAAATCATGGTTTGATAGGAATGAAATCATTGCTTATAAAACCATCGAGTACGATTATAATGAAACTATGCTTATGCTATATTTTCGGTATGTACATTATGAATAACCCGAATTTCGCAAAAGTCATATAAAGTTTATCAATTACTTGTCTGGTATGGTTAGGTCGAAACAGTTGAAAGAGTATTATGTAAGTATGAGAGTATATGTGTGTATGTATGTTTTGTGTATTGACGACCTCCGTGGTCGAGTGGCGTACGCACCGGTTTTCAAGGTGTCGCTAGCTCTGAGGTCCCGGGTTCGATCCCCGGACGGGTCAATCTAGAAAAGTCACTTTTCTACATTGTCTCGGGTCTGGGTGTTTGTGGTACCTTCGTTGTTTCTGAAATCCATAACACAAGTGCTTCAGCTACTTACTTTGGGTTCAGAGCAATGTATGTGATGTTGTCCGCATTCATTCATTCATTCAGAAAAAAGGGTTATTTATAAGTAATGTCTTGCCCTCTTTATACAAATGCGTGTATAAAATAATACGGGTCTCATACGGGTCTCATGTGTCGTTTCTTTATGCGTGCGTGTTAGAAGGTAAATTGAGATACATACCAATCAAAGTCAATGCTTTTGTGTTGTCCTTTATTCATTTTTAAATAGTCTGCGATCGACATTCATTCACCAATAGCTAACTAAAGTAAAACCTAAACCCTGAAAATTGCTTTTATTACAACCCTGAAATTAATTAAAACATTTTGAATATGTAGCTTTAAATGTGAAATGTTAGCGAGACTTTTTGTTGAAATAAAAAAATGTTGGTACCCGATTGAGGAACTCTTTTCAATAATTGCTTAAAATATGTTTTACAATACCAATCTAAAATTGAATTTCGCTCGTAACATTACATATCATCATCACGCCTGTATCCCCGAAGAGGTAGGCAGAGGCGTACCAATGTACACCCACAGTTCGCCGATATGTTTAGGTCCCATGTAATAGGGGGCGAGCCTATTGCCACTTACCGGGCACAAATCCAAACTCCGACCTGCTACTGAGAATTTCATAGAAAAACCCAATAACAGCTTGGTCGACTCGGGAATCGAACCCAAGACCTCTAGCGTAGCAGTCGCGCTTAGCACCACTAGGCCAACGAGGCAGTCGTAACATTACAAAACTTCAAATTAGCTTACATAAATGGCCGACCGATCTAAATTACAATTTAAATGACATTTACACTCGGGGATCGATTGTACCAAACGTGTACAGAATAAAAACGAGATCTTTTTCCTTTTGGTCACAAAAAGGTATAATATTGATGAAGAACAAATTCACTTTCACTTGTCTCTATTTATTTGACTCTGAACATGACCGTAATAAAGTTGGTATGAACGTGGTACCATTTTATTGTATTTTGAGAAAGGATGTAGTATTAGCCAAACACGTGTATACTTATTTATTCAGTACTATTAAATTTAGTATTTTTTTCAACTCAATTAACAAATATGTAAGTAATGAATTTTTTATTTTTTTATTTAGTGATATTTATATCTCATGTTATTAATTTTCTAGCGTTTTCCATCTCAAACTTTTTGCCAGATTTTCACGAATAGATTTCAGTATTTTTAAAGCCTTTTTTGGACTACCACTCAAAGGCGGTTTCTTCTGCTATATGGCAATATTCTAACTGCTCTAGATTTTTTAAATATCTTTACCCTAAAGTTAAAAAAAATACGAGATATTGCAACTCTTACATATTTTGTTCTTACATATTCCCAAGGCTCAGCTTATATTATAACGTATTACAGCAAATATATCTACGTTTATTTTTATATCTACGTTTTTCTCTGAAAATGTTTCAGAGAATTATAAAATATTTTTAGAGAAAGTAAGGTTGTCACAGCTAATGAACTGAAATATGTCTGAAACAGTTTGTTACTGTTAACTTTTATTATAAGAACTAATTATATTGCAGAGGGGTTGTACTTTTATTATATTTTTTCCTAACTTTTTTACTGTTCCTGCTAAATGGGGTATATAATGGATAATGGATGTAAAAAATATATTTTTAGTTAATTTTTGTTTAACGTGGCATGCTACCTTCTGGGCACGTTTCCCGCCTTTGACAAGGATGACGATGAATAATTTGACGCCTGTTATTTATATTTGTTGGTTGGATGATAAAAAATATTGTATATTCATATTTTGCTTTATCAAAATAATAAAAAAACATTAGACAGAGTCAATCCAAGTTCAGATTTAGGAGTAGGGGCTAATGACGTCATGCTTTGCAGAATTGTGACTGCATGTGACATTTTTCAATCAATGTATCGGCAGTCATTATACATATAGAAAAACTTCTATCAAACATTAAAAAGAAATTAGTCAAACATAAATAAATCTATGCCTCCATTAGTTGCCCACATTATCCGTAGCATCATTAGCAGGTTTAAGTCCTCCAAAGTTTACTTGTCCGGATACTATGAGCACTCCAACAAGTTCGGTATTGTCTGGTCGAGAAGGCTGCACTTGCACTTCGTATCTGAACAGTCTATGATACGCCATCTTGCTAAATTAACCTTGCAGCTGCCTACTTGAACTTACAGCTTGTTATGTGGTTTTCATATAGGCAACCTTAGTTTTTAAGTGGTCTATGTTGCGCCATCTTGCGATTTTATACTTGTAGCTACCCTCTTAAGTTCGCAGTAAATTAAGTGGGTTTTATTTAGGCAACTGCAGGTCAAATCCAGGTGGCAGATGTTTCTAAGGTTGGAAATAATCTTTTGGTGGTGAGTGCGGTTCTCCTTACATCTTACATTATGATAACTTGATCACCGTGTCTACGATTATACGATATTATAACTAATTATTTTTCTATAATAGCTTACATAAAAAAACGGTATACAATTTAAAGAGAGCACATTTCATTCTAACATTAAACAGACATAATAGGATTTTTCAGTCGTAGGTAACTGTAATAAGGGTTAAAAGTCCTCTCTTAAACTAAACGACTTTACGTCCGGGCAAGACTTTTCGGACAATTATAAGGACTTCAACACCCTTTCTATAAATCGTTCATCATAATTACAGAAGCCTTATGTTCTTTCGAAGTTTTTAAGTACTGTGATTGATGAAGGAATTAAGATGCCTATTTAAAAGCTTTTTTAGTGTTTACAAGCCATTTTACTGAGTTAAAGTGAGTTACCCAGTAAAATGGGTTGTGGAGGTCAGTTAGACAGTCGCTCCATGTAAAATACGGTAATCAGCTGATCCCGGTAAGACTGGCAGCCGACCCCAACATAGTTTGATAAAAGGCCTTGGAAGGTGTGGCTTTTTGTAAACTGAGGCTACAATACAATACTATAAATAGAAAAGCTTGACGGTTCTCACTTTCTCAGGGTCAGTGTTCTTTTAGTTGGGTTTCGCTTTGATTCTAAAATGGCCACTATTACTCGTTTTATCCCTATAACTTCCTAAAACATTTGATTTATCAATATAGATAGTATTTGTTTGTTAGAACAAGGATGGACAGGAAAGATAAAAAGCATATACAATGAGTGCTTCTAAAATACCTAAAATATCTAAAAAACCCTTTGTAAATTCGAGAAACAAACATAACGCTTTGTGAATGATACTTGATATCAAATAGAAGGGCGTGGTGTCCCCTAAAATATTACACTGATTACAATTTAAAACCTAAAATCAACCATCAAAATATAAAGCTAAACACTTAAAAAACGCTCAAAACACTTGAAAAATAACAAAACATTATTAAAAACCGATTTACGATCTCGATTTAAACAAGCAAAAGCTATAAAGCATAATTCATGTAAAGTGGCGAGGTTGCGTGGCTGGGCCCATTAGTAAAATACTTTACCATTAAATGGGGAGGTAATTGAAAAACTTGGACCGATTCAACGGAGTTCTGAATAAAAACTTTATGGTAACTGCCCTTTTTTGATATTATGTTGCTAGGTCAAGTATGGTATAATTACTTACTTATGTAGATTTGCTTTTATATACTGTTATTAGGGATTTAATGTATCCAATGATCATTTAGATTTTTATGTGATATTCTACCCATATTTAAATCTCATTAAGATTTGACTAATATTTGAGTCGAAGTTAGTCAAATCTTATTAAGGGAATTAATAAACGAATAAAGACAAAAATAGTCGTGGTGGCCTAGCGGTTCAATGAACGGATTTGTATGCACAAGGTTGCAGGTTCGAACCCAGGCAAGTACCAATGTGGCTTTTTCAAAGTGATATGTACTTTCTTAATTATTCTAAGACACTTCTGACAAACGGTGAAGGAAAATATCGTGAGGAAACCTGGATTCCAAAATTTGGGATCTGAAATCGCCAACCCGCAGAGAGCAAGCGTGGTGATCAATGTTCATGCCTTCTCTATATGGGAAGAGGCCTGTGCCCAGCAGTGGGACGTTTATAGGCTGGATTATTAAAGACAAAAATAATAATTTCAAGCCTATTAACGTGTATTTCATACTAACTTAAATAAACATGCATTATGTTTAAGTCACGCAATATACAGAATAACCGAGTATTCATATATGTAACTTTAACATAAAACAATAAAATTACGCATCTCTTTGAAAATAATAAACGAAATTGAAATTACCCAACATTTTACGAAGCATTTTCATAACTTCTCATATCCATACCCATTTTATTATCATTTAAAACCCACATATCAAGAATACTTCCATTTTACGAGCATAAGCATAATACCTAATCGTTTGCAAAATGTCATGCAAATAAATCATTTCTACAATACTGATTCTTATCGTATTCAAAAGAAATATGACTTTTACTTGACCTTTGCTAATTCGTTTTAGATATTATTTAGGTCATGCATTAGAATGTCTTGTAGGTAATAATACTGAAATAAATATCTTTGTTCTGTTACTCGAATCTTTAATATTTCTAGAAGAAGTAACGTAATTTATAACTATGTTTCAATTACAGATTCCTAATAATTGTACTAGCTTAGCTTTGAGAGCTAAGGATAATTGAAAGAATTTATTTAAAAAACTATCTAATATCCACAGTCTTTTATAAGATAGCTTATTTTGTCACAGTAGAAGCTGTTCTGTCAATTTAAATAATACAAATTAATTATAGGTTTTGAATTTTTATAGGATTGAAACCACATTTAAAATAAAAAAAGGAAATAGCCTAGAGCTTTCTGTTCAAAAGTCTTTTTGTTGCTAATATACATCTAAAAGTGACAGAGACAGCATGATATTAAACATTCTTCAAACCTTTCAGTACGAGGCCTTAATAATAAAATAAAACTAAAGAATAAAAACAAAAATCATCATTTTATAACAAGCAATTAACTTACATATATAACTTGCAAGCATCTTTGTCAATGCTTTAAATAATTAAATCTGTAACAATTAAAATCTCTCGAGTCTCCATTGTAAGTGAGACCATTATTCTCGAAACTTGGTAAGTTTAAACTTTGTATACAGAGTGTTACTATCTCGGTAACCGTGGTTTAGTTACAACTTTAACGATGTAAAGCATGTGCTTAAGTTTTGTAAGGACCAAAGTTTGGTGCCAAATGATTACTAAACATTAATTAAAAGTTTCTTGAGTACTAGTTATCATCGATATTCAATAAGATAGGATTCAAAAACATGTCTAAATACTAACACACCCGGTATGGGTCCCTTGTCCGGAAAATCATTTTTCCATTATCTAGAAACCCATTCAACTATACACATAACATTTTATCCAAATAGTTCCAGCCTTTAAGTAGTTAAGTAAAACTTGCAATTTTGTTTTTCTTTAAGGCAAATTAGCATACTTTGACTAAGAGCGTGGGCACACGATGCGTTGCGGCAGCGGTGCGGCGCCGGAGCGGTGTCGCTGCGTCGTTTTACATAGAAATACCTGTGGCGTGCACACGGTGCGCTCCGGCGCCGCACCGGACTTGCAACCACCAAGACGAGGCGGGGAGGGGGGAATGCGTTGCGACGCCGGAGCGGCACCGCTCAGTTGTTACGAACCACATACTGACCAACGCTACTACGGCGCCGCACCGCTCGTGCGGTGAAATCTTTGCGGTGCGGCGCCGCAACACATCGGTGCCCACGCCCTTAGAATGTGCCTATAACTATAAAGTCATCATAAGTTTCTTCATTTTGACTTTTATTTTAAGATCTCTCATTTATATTTTTCGCCTTTTATGCAAAGCTTTAGTTACTACATTACACCTAAACCCTCATCTTCTCTTTTCGTTAAACATTTCTTTTCAAAACTCTAAAACTAGAAATTAAATCAACCCCTTTACGTTGCTTCAGTAAAATAAAAACAGTAATATACTCCTCGCATGTTACTTGGCACACATCCAAAGTACAATAAACCGCATCACTCTTTTAAAAATCCATTCCGAATGTGAACCTTGCTGCCTTGATAATAGAGTCGTTTTTCAGAACCAAAGTGTTACTATTTTCGTGGGGTAGACTGTAAAAGTGTATAGAGCAGTGTTAAGTAAATCTTCTTGCCACAAAGACAATTTTATGTTAACAGCTTCCTAAGGCTAAGATGTACTGTTATCGTTGTGCAAAGTTAACTTTAATGTAGAAACTTGAGATTCAAAAATAATTAGTATATTTATGACGGGCCTGTTGGTCTAGCGGTTAGTGGCCCTGACTGCTATACCGGAGGTCGTGGGTTCGATTCCCACTCAGGGCAAATATTTGTGTGATGAGCACGATCATTTGTTCTGGTCTGGGTGTAATTTATCTATAATATGTATGTATTTAGAAATATATAAGTATGTTTATCAGTTGTCTGGTCACCATAACACAAGTTCTCTTAGAGCTTAGCTTGGGATCAGATTACCGTGTGTGAATTGTCCAGGAATATTATTATTATTATTATTATTTAATATAGCTCTTTAACTAAAGACTGTGGTTTTAAAGTTATGAAATATTTATACTAATATTAAAAAGAAAAGGTTTTTTTTTTTAAATACTCTTATATGGAACTGCTAATCCAATTTTAAGGGTAATTTTATTGGTAGATAATTGCTCAAGCTGCCGTATTAATTACGATACTATATTTTAGAAAAAATAATGTAAAACAAAGAAACAACCAAGAAAATAAAACAAACAAATCAGTAACAAGCAATCTTTAATTAATCGTAAAGAAACATTATTTTTTCCGAAAAATAAATAATATATCCCAAAAACAACACAACATAATACAGATATATTCGTTTAATACGATTTTAAGGTATATACCCAAACAAAATCCACGCAACCCATTCCTCTTTCCCAACATCTTAAAAACAAACCACACGAAAAACACAATCTTCCAAATCGATTCCCGCAAAACGATCGGTGTACAATCGAGAATAATTTAATCGAATCAATTAACGTTCGCATCACCGATTCTGTGAAGGCAGTGGTTTGCGATCTACTCGATAACGGTTCAATTCGATTGCTAAATCGATTTAGTATCGAAATAGAATATGGATTAAGGTTTAAGTTCGTGTTTGCGACAATTTATTTTGGTTATACTGATAGTCTGGACATTTGTATTTGGATTGGAATTTTAGTGTCGTGAAGTATTTTGTTGGTTGTAAATTATTTAGTGTTGAGAAATTTTGGTTAATTAATGTATTGAAGTAAAAATGCTATGATATTAATACTGAAGTGTTTTTATGTGTATGACTATTTTATGCAAGCCTATCACTATTTTATATCAGTTGCCAGACTGCGAATGGGTATTTCGAAGGAGTTATTTAAAACATTTTTATTTTATAAAAACCTTGTCCCTAAAATAAACCAAATACCAAATTAAAAAACCAAATTAACGGAATTGGTAAAGTCATTTTGCAGATATTGCGTTACCAAGGTAAATCAAGGTTCATTTTAAAATAAATATAGCAAGTTAGAATCGCAGTACATGCTTACATTAAGCAAGAAAACTTTCGACAGTTACCTAATTCTAACAGCTAAAATAACAAAATGACTTGAAAAAAAAAATCGACTATTTTCACAGTCCACCATAATTAACTATCACCGTAACTTCCTTAGGCTATCCCATCTGTTTCCTTATCAAATAATAAATCATAAAACGGAAAAACATCGCGAGAAAACCCGCACCCAATTTGTCATGAGTCAGCACAATCAAGTTAAGAGCCCATCTCCTAAGAACAGCCTAACGAACCAGATAATTTGGTTTGCCATTCGATTTGCCACTAAATAATACCCTGGTCGTGTATTAAAAAGATTATAATCAACTTTGGTTGGGATATGACTTTTTTGTATAAAAATTTTCGTGGGGTGAATTCATAATTTTTATAAATTCCGGCCCTCTTTCAAAACCAATAATAATCCAGCCTATAAACGTCCCACTGGGCACAGGCCTCTTCTCATATATAGAAGGCATGAGCATTGATCACCACGCTTGCTCTCTGCGGGTTGGCGATTTCAGATCCCAAATTTTGGAATGCAGGTTTCCTCACGATGTTTTCCTTCACCGTTTGTCAGAAGTGTCTTAGAAATATTAAGAAAGTACATATAACTTTGAAAAAGCCACATTGGTACTTGCCTGGGTTCGAACCTGCAACTTTGTGCATACTAATCCGTTCATTGAACCGCTAGGCCACCACGACAAAATTCAATCAAATTGAAAACTAATAAGTCGATTTAATATACATATGAATGACTAACTTTTTATCGCAGTTTTAACCGTGGAACGTGGACGTCGGTAATCCCTACAAAACGTAACCGATACCCATTGGATCGCAAACTTACTCTACTACTCTATACCCAGTTGTGTCAAGATCGATTCAGTGGTTTAGCTGTGAAAGGGTAAGACAAAGAGTTTTGTAATTATAATATTTGTATGGATGAGTATATAACCTTAAACATGCCTTGAACAAAATATGTGTAATTTCTTAATCTTATAGTTGGTGAATTGGAAAGCCTGACCAGTATGTCTATTCTGTAAATAATTTCGATATCGAGCTTCACCTGAGTGATAATAAAGCTTCTTTCAAAAGCGAACCCAGTTGGCCTTGATTTAGAATTCAAATTTGAGAATACGTTTTTGACATCTCACCGCGGATTCCGATGTCGAGATACGAAAATAATGTTACAGAATAGCTCTACAGAGATCAAAAAGATAAGTAAATGACTAAATTCAGTGAGATGTCTTTCTCAAATAGTTAAAACCGACTAATTCACCTAAAAAGATCAACAAAGGATAATACATAATAGAAAGTTATCTAATGTTTATAAACTAGTTTTCTCACATAGTTTCAAAGACCTTAATATCACATTAAAATTATCCGCGACACCAGAATTCAGTTAGCGAAGTTACTTAGAAGGCAAATAAGGTTACGCTTTGTATTAACTTAGATAAACAAACAAACTTGCCCATTAGATACAGTATTAGTAAATACATCATAAACAAAAGACGGTCGTTGTGACAATTCATAAATGAGTTTTTGAATGAATGACAGAATTGTGTTGCTAGCCCTTATAAAATGATGGTAAACTTATTTGATGGAGTTATCGTTGACGTCTTGAAAAAAGGCCAGGTCAAAAGTGCCCTAAACCGAAGAGCAAGTATGAAGGGAATAATAAAAGTGGACGAAGCGAAACAAGTGTGTAAGGATCGTAGCTAGTGGAAAGAAGTGGTATCTGCATACCCTTACGGGAAACAGGCGTGATTATACGTATGTATGTAAGGTAAACCATGTTAAAAGAAAAATTTAAATATTAACTGTAATATACTCTACTAGTAATAATTAATTATTGATTTATTTTCTCACCAATTTTTTTCATTACATAAATATTCTCTAGATACATTGTCTCCTATATGAACTTTTAAAGCTAAATCAATTGTTATCACTAACTAAAATTAAAGTCAAATAACTAAAATAACAAACGACTAAATACACCAACATAACGGATATTTTTAATTAGTTCATTATCCCAGAAATATCATATAAAAATATATCACAAAATCCTCACTATACAAAATTCTATACGAATTTTTCAAACTTTTACATTTAGTATTGGTGTAAAAGCGAGCTAGATTTTTAGAATATAATACCGTTCAAAGGATCGTGGCTAAACTAAAATAAAACAGCCTCAAAGTTAGTCTGACCACTACCTTTATTGAAAAAGGCTTCACTTGATTAAATTTTCATGTAATCTACAAAAATGGTGTATTCCAGTTTCCAACATATCATAAAGGTTGTTTTAGTAAAATATTATTTTAAACGTTCAGTTTTTTTCCGTGGTTTTTTACACAATACTTTATTTTATGAGTTCGACTATACTTTTTTTCAAAATAATGAAGGAATAGCACGATGTGAAGGATTAGGAAACTTAATTCTGCATTAGTAATTTTCGTTTGGACTCACTGAGTACAGTTAGTTTTGTTTTTAATTGATACCAACAAAGTTTTTTTTTTCTATTTTAACTTAAGACCCTGCATTACGTTTGTATATAGCCAATTGCATCAGAAAACTTTAACTCTTTCAGATTAATTTAATCACGTATGCAGTAAATAAATTATAAAAGATATTTTATTTACTTTCATACAATTCTCAATTCGGATCCACAAAAATAATTTATGCTCTGCACTGGATTTGAAAAACGTATTTTTCTTTTACATCTTTTTCAACCTAACAACCACTCAAATAGAAGTATAATTTATCGATTATAATAAATTACATTGAGGTAAACCGTTGCTATTGTACCGTGGGAAGTAAAAGGCTGTCGCTAAAATTGTAGGCTTCGAGCAATATACTTACTGATCGATATTATTATTTTCTATCCTGTTATTATTTGTTATTTTTATTTATTTCTTGACTGGTCCAGAAAAATTGCTATTGGTAAAAAATGTTTTTCAATTATGACTCCTTAATTTTTAAGACTTCTTTTTCTGCAAACCTCTTTTTGGAAAATTGTCTCAATACCTTTAAAAGTTTTTATAAGTGTTTGTTCAACTTTTTTTTTTAAATTATATTTCAACTTTATGGCTTTAGTCAAATAATTTGTAAAAAGAAAACACTGCTCCATAAATAAACAGTCCCTAATAGTCTTAGCTCCATCATAAAGGTGTAACAGCTTAGCATTTTACCTTGTGTAAAAATAATCCATTGTTCTACTACAAAAGCGAAAAAAATCTCTAACATTTTAGGTTATTTTCACTTGGTTCTATCTATTCATCATTCTTGACACATTTATTACAATTTTGCTTTCAAATTACTGCTACACTGTAATCTGATACTGTAATATAGTGTTGGTTATGTTTGATTGATGAATACTGTAGTTTAAGGTAACATTCTGTGCTTAAATCTAATATGTAGCCCTAACACTGCGTAACCCTAATAATAGACGGGCCTGTTGGTCTAGTGGTTAGTGACCCTGACTGCTATACCAGAAGTCATTGGTTCGATTCCCACCCAGGACAAATACTTGTGCACGATAATTTGTTCTTCGTCTGGGTGTAATTTACCTATAATATGTATGTATTTAGAATAACAATATACCATAACATAAGCCCTGCTTAGCTTGGGATCAAATAACCGTGTGTGAGTTGTACGGGAATATTATTATATTATTGTTATAATAATATGTAATTTCACCAACTTATTTAAATTTGAAAGTAAAATTGTTTTCCAGAGCTGTTACAATTTTAGCAATCTCGGAAATTGCTAAACCGATTCTGGAAAAACTTGGTATAATAGTAATGATATGAGTATTTCCTGGATATCATACACCCAGTCGGGCGGACATATTACATAATATATTTATAACTAAACTTATAATTAGTAGATAAACATTTAATTCATGTGTAGGTGTGTAAAATACTTAGATTGATTTAAATAATACAAAATAAAAGCTTTAAAACGTCAGTGTTGTTTTTATTTTTATTTCTCACAAATAGCACACCGGTGGTAAGGTATTGCCGGTACAAATAGAACCTTCATTTACACATAATTGTATAAATCGTTTCTTTATAAATGCTACGTTATTTTCTGGTTATTGTATTCTAAGGATTCATTAAAGCTATTGAACGTTTATTTATTGCTTGTTTTAGAAAATTATTTTGAGAATTCTATGTAATCTCTTGTCAGTTTAAAATTACACAAGTTTTCATACAAATATATCACTATTTTTTTTACAGAATTTGTCTTGTTATGTTAAGTGATATTTACGGCGACATGACTAATTGTTTCTGTTTACTGAACTTAATTGTTTTCATGTATCAAAGTCAAGCATACTTTGTTCTAAAAAAAGCGATTGTTATGACCAAATGATAAAATTTTATAGTAGCGTATTAAATACTATACCTACGTATAATAAAATAAACTAAGTATACATTTAGAACGAACTTACAAGCTTTCTGGGTTCATAAAACAAAATACAATACTTATCTATTGCTCATAAATATCTTTATATTCAAATAATGTACTTTTACCAGCAAGTAAATAAAGCCAAAGAGGCTTACCATTACAATGAATAAATTACAAGTGCAGCAAAAATACTAATTTAAATTACATAAGAAGTTTAAATCATCTATTCAGAAACTTTAGTTTACCAGACTACTAGAAACCGTCAGCACATTTTCTTCAAATAGATTAAATCCAACCTCTTCGGTACAGTCAATATTGAGCCTTACGTGGATCGGATTGTTGACACTTGGTATAAGGGCTGATTTATTTTTTTCGCTCCGTCTAAATCAGACTTAGGCCTCGTTTACGGAGACGCGGGGCGTCGTGCGTTGCGATGAGCGGCGCGGTCTGCACTGAATTCAAATATATGGAGTTGTATGAGTGCGTTTACGGAGAAGCGATTTTATCCGCGTTTGTTTGGAATATGGCGTTTTTTGCGGCGGACCCCGCAGATTACACCGACGCGTCCCACGCGGCGTTTATCGCGGCGGCGCACGCCGCGGCAATTATCGATGAAGCTATGCCGCTATAAAACTATAAAACTAGTCAATTTGATCGAAGCGAGCGTGCCCCACCACTCTTCCTTCTCTATGAACAACGTCGTATATTTCTATAGTTTGTGTTTGTATTACGCGTGCTATGATGCTTGCCGCTTCACGCGCCGCCCCGCCGTATACAGAAAAAACGTCCCACGCGCCGCGAGACGCCACGCCACACGCGACGCGAGACGCCACGCCACACGCGACGCGAGACGCCCCGCGTCTCCGTAAATGAGGCCTTAAGGTAGTTAGAAAATGAAGTAGGTAGGACCAACGGCTTTAAAGTTATAGTTAGAATTAGTCTTTATGATTGGGTTAGTATTTTTAGTTGATATTTTAACCGATTTCAAAAAAGAAGAGTTCTCATTCGATATTTTTTTATGTTTGATACCTCATATCTTTCGACTTCGTGAACAGATTTTGATAGTTTTATTTATTCGAAAGCTGGTGGTTCCCAAATGTTCTGAAATTTGGTTCAATTTTGACGGTGGGACCCATCAGAAATAAATATCAGACTTATTTTGAAGTCGGTTTCTTTTTTCAAAACAGTGCAAAATGTCTTACTATGGGATACCCATTAAAATGGGTTGTAGTGTTCAGATAGGTAGTCGGTCCATGTACAATACGGTATTCAGCTGAATCCTTTAAGGCTGACCCCATCATAATTTGGGGCTAGGCAAAATTAAGCTGTAAAATATGTCTGTAATTTACAACTTAGAATTAATAGTAAAATTAGAAGAAAATAGTAAAAGCTTCGTTGGCCTAGTGGTGCTAAACGCGACTGCTACGCTAGAGGTCTTGGGTATAATTCCCAAGTCGACCGGTGTTTTTTTGTTTTTCTATGAAATTCTCAGTAGCAGGTCGAAGTTTGGATTTTTGCCCGGTTAGGCAAAAGGCTCGCCCCCTATTACATGGGACCTAAACATATCGGCGAACTGTGGGTATACTTTGGTACACCTCTGCCTACCCCTTCGGGGATACAAGCGTGATGATATGTTATGTGTATGAATTAATAGTTTTTTTTTAATCCAAGGTCATTAGTACTTACTTTTGTAAATAGTCAACAATGAATGGATGAATAAAATATACTGCGTGCATGTTATGTTTGTTGATTACATATGTCAATATTATTTCCAATAATTGATTAATAAAATCACTGCTTGCTCTGTTTGTGCCGTCATATTTAATTGGCCCGCATTGAAACAATAAACAAGGTGAAACACGGTTAAATTATTATGTTTGCTTTTTGTATTTCAGTGTTATATAGTCTGGTCTTTTTATTGGCAATTAGAGGGATATTTTACCTTTTTTTGTTGGTACCCGCTCGTTTTTTATCGTGACTATAGAAGCTTATATTCATTAAATATCTATACAAATCCTGAAAATAGCTTCTCTCGAGTCAGTATTTAATGGCTACCGATTTATGGATTTTCGCAACGTCTGTATCTGTTATTTTCCACCAATGAGAGACAAATTAATCGTTTGTGGTTATATATTAAATTTATTGTAAATGAAAGTTTTGAGAGTCAGTAACAAAAAAAAACATTGCAATATAAAATATATTGCATGGTTTTTTTTAACCACGCCATTAAAGAAAGGGATTGTTTTTTTGTTTAAAAGTACCTATAAATATTTAAACTCTTATAAACAGGAACGACGACGATTAAAAACATAACAAAATAACTCAATAAAGTACCAATCTTTACCGACGCAGTTTGAAAAGTAAACTAATTAATTTGAATGGCCTTCAAACCGTCAAAGAAATTAATCGGAAAAGGAAATAGGTGGGGAAGGAAATTATGTCAACATTTTACCTTCGTACTAGAGGTGGTAAGCATTAAGACTCGTTCAAAACCATTATAAATGAAAAGTTTTATTAAAAACCTAACTTGTTTAGCTGCAAGTAAGATTCCATGAGAAATTTACGCAATACAGTAACTAATTGATTAACCAATTGCAATCTTAAAACTAATTCGATACACTTACCTAACTCTCGAAGAAAACAACGAGATGAAAACTCTTTTTTTTTTTATTTAAAATATTCATAGGACAGAAAAGGCTGAGAAAAAAAGACATTCATTTGCAGTGACTAAGCTCGGTAATCAATGCATATTCATTCTTCGCTTATCATAAAAGGCTTTTGTTCATCAGGGGGGCATTAAGAGTCCGTATTAAAGCTGCTCATTTACGTTACTAACAAACACATAAAATACTAAATCAAACAGTAACCACTAACCCGATATTTACTGACCACACAATCAAAAGCATACTGACTCGAATATTTACTGACCACAAAATCAAAAGCATACTGACTCGAATATTTACTGAACTACAATATTTGCTGTTACACCGTTAGTTGCAGTCAAACTAATTTACCTCACGTTTGTAAACTCGCTATGTAAACTGCAATTCAACTGTACAAACGACCAGGGTTCAATTCCGCTATTTTTAAAGTCAGTGGGTGGCAGGTTAATGAACGTTCCATACTTGTTATCGTGCCTAATTTTCGTATTCAGATAAGCCTAGGATGAACAGTCAGTGGTTATCCTACATTGACAAGTCTTAAGTAGGTGTACATTTTAAACTTTTAAACTATCGCGCTGCATGTTTATAATAATGTTATAGAACGGGGATTAGCGCGTACATGCATTTAGGGCCACCTTTAGGGCTTGACGTTTCGACCGGGTTACACCGGCAATGGTCGCAAGCAGACTGATGTACATTTTGTCATTAAACTAAATTCATCTGTATACGACAATTAGGTACAATGACAAGTACACTGGATCGTTCATTAACCTGCCACCCACTGACTCTAAAATAGCGGAATCGGGCCCCAGCCTTATTTGTTTTTAGAACGGATTTTATTTGTAAATAGAATGGTAGAATTCTAACTCTAACAGCCAGTTTTTTTTTTCAAACCCTTTTTCTATAATCTCTAGTGGCCTGTATTTTTACACGTTTGTTTTTAAACGCCTGAAATTTTCGTTTGTTTTTTTAGCGTAGGTTGGTGTTATAAACTAGGTTTTTTTTTATATTTATACGCCAAACGCCACCAGTATTAACTATTAATTTACTTAATATCTAATGTACAAAAATATACCTTATACTCTATACATATATTATATTTTAGACTTACAAACAATTGCAGTTGCATCACTTCTATGGCTATCACATACTCGTATTGTTTATGCAATGAGCAAATTAAATATTTATTAACTAGCTGACTCGGCGGAATAATCAGCCATTATATGTGGTGATTGAAATTTATTTATAAAAATATGTAACAAATTCCAAGATTTGTAAAGAAAACAGCTCTTTTAAAATATACTAAACTACTTTTCATCTTAATTAAGTTTCTAAGTTTATAAGACACCAGTTATTAAACAACTCAATCAATAAACTAAATAAGCCTCGATAACTACCGGTGGCTACCCGGGTATAAACGGATAGCCGGATATAACGGATAGCCGGGTATAACCAGGAGAGGTTACACGGTGTTATCGACCGGCGAAGGTATTTACGGATTAGGGCTGATCGGTGACACACTTACAATATTATTGCCGCTCTATATTGAGAATTTGATTAACAACGTTTATGGAAAGTAGTAAAATATTAACTTTCGATTTTTGTAAATACCGAGGTACCTAATATATTAAAGCAGTTGTAAATCGCCGTTAGTTTTAAGACGTCTTTGTCAGACTGACAGACATTAAAAAAGAAAAGAAATGAAGGTATTAAAGTTTCGTTTAAGTATTTGGAGATCAGAGATGTAAGTGGTGATTCAAAGCGTTTTTATTATGTACCAATTTAAGTACCTAAGACAATTTTCTGAGATTGGAGTGTCACTTACTTCGATCAGTACTACGGATTCCCTTAAATCGATTATTAAAATCTCTTAATTAACCATTAGCGTCTGATTACGGTAGTTAGTCTCAAGCTTCGTTGAATGATATAATATTTAATAGGTATTATAGTTTATTTATATAGAGTACCGTTAAATCAAGACATTATAACAAACCTTAAATACATTGTAACTCCCTATACCGTACTTTTCCATTCCTTAAACTGTAAACTACTGTCCCCAAGCGATTCTCATTTCAGACCCTCCAAGTATTTTTGTCACTACGTTTTACTCCATTTCACCGGAGTTAGGTAGCGTGACATCGACACGTGTCGCCGAGTGACGTGTCAAAGAATCGCGGTGTCACGCCATTCAATTCCTTTAAGCACGTGCCCTAATTCTAAATTCTGTACTCGTCCTCCATTTTACTTGAGTTTCAATCGAAAGAAATAAAAGTATCAATGCTTAGATAAACGTTTCGTTTTTAAAATTCGTTTACAAGCCAAAGGTGTGGCTCCTTCACGTGTTTTCACTTTAAATACATTACTTTATTATTTATTATTTATTTAAAGCCTGAACTGTCCCACTGCAGGGCAAAGGCCTCCCTTTCCTCCTTCCACAAGTCTCTATTGTTGCTAATTGTTGCCACTCCTTCCCGTATGCGTCCAGTTCATCCCTCCATCTCCGCCTGGGTCTTCCACGCGGCCTTCGTCTATTAGGACTTATACATTAATAAAATAAAATCTATTATTTTATATTTAAATACTTACTATAACACAAACATCATCATAATGTTCAAAACCATGACGTACAGTATTAAAATACAATCCATATAATATAGAAAATATTTCTGGGAGCAACATTCAAAGCAGTTAATACCAAAAAAATACGAAAGCAACTTGTGTTTGTCTGTCAGTTACGCTTTGAAAGCTAAACCACTTAACCGATTTTGATAAAATTGGGCATGGTACGCAACTTATTCCCAAAAAAAAAGTAGGTTAGTACTTATAATTCCTTACCTTTCTACATACTATTTATTTATTTAATCATTAATGTAGACACAAAACATTAACAAGAACATTTAGTGTTTAAAATTATGTACAAAGGTGCTGCTTATTTCTTCAAGAAATTTCTGCCAGCAGACCTGCGAGAGGAGAAGTCGTCAACGATTTTATATACTTTTTTATTTAGAACAAAATAATTCAGAAAATATCCATTATTAATACAGTTCAGCCCTATTCGTAGCAATCTATCGACTGTCAGAGGAGATTAGAGGGGCCCGATGAAATTCCATGCCTCGGCTGAATGTTGATACCGCCCGTGCCTAAGACAAACATTTCCAAAACTGTTGGAGAGCATGTGTCAGAAATGTTGGATTTGACTCTGTTTTGATAGTGGCTTTTGAATTTGAAACAGACTATATTTTATATATATGCTTCTTTCTTCATTATATGGGATATACCTGTTCCCAGTAGTGACACGTTTATAGGCTGGAATAATTATTGTTATTATTTACTATGCAGTTTCTTGATATTAAGGCTAGTAATATTCAGAGTCGAATTATTGTAAGACTAGTTATAAATAAAGATAGAAAGATAACCTTTTTTATCATGATTTAGAAAAATGATAACAACTTTTAAAGATTACCAAATTTTTTACACATGAAAACAAAAAATTTTCAAAAGATGACACTTATATTCTGTTGGTATATACCAATAATATCAATATTATTGTGCTGTACAATACTGTACAGTATCTGCAAATAACCACAGGGTTTAAAAAGCAATTTGAGGTAATAGTCGGAAAATCGTAACAAAACCTTTGAATACAATTCAATTGGTTCTCCCTTGTGGGTTGCCGATTTCCCATTACAATTTTTGGAATCCAATTTTCTCAGGATGATTTCTTTTACGAATTGCCAATTTTACAGCATTATAAGAATGTGCGTAATACCTATTAACTACGTGCAGTTTTAATTTGAAGTTTAAAAGCCACGCAGAAAAATAATGTGCTTCATTCTGAAAGAGCTAGTCCTTCTTCGCATTCCTTCTTCGCACCAAAGCTGTAGCACCGCTGTACCGATCGGATGATGTCCTTTGTAGTAAACTTATAAGAAAGTTGTTTAACATCCCTTTTGAATCTACAACCATACATGATACGAATCTGGTCTTTCATAGACCACTACGTCATATGTTAAATTTAAACTTGGATTGATATTTGACTAAGTTAGGGTACATATATCTGGACTGATATCAGTTAATCTTCTTCAACAGAGCTATGCAGCGCGGCGACCAAGATCCAGGCGTCGTTCAGAGGTCACCAGGCTCGCAAGGAGAAGGAGCAGGCTGTGAAGGACCAGGAGCAGCAGGATAAGGTACTATCATCACTATATAATACCTGAACAAGGATACACCCTTTTATTTCGTTCGGCAAAATCCTCATTTTCTTCTTGCGTCCTGGGGAAGGCGGAAGGCCAGTTTACTGCAAGCCAAAACCATCAGAGTGCTTCTCTCTTCCCTTAAACTGGTTACAATGCGAAAAATAGCAGAAACCCCTGGTTCAAACCCCTTTATTGATTGATTACACATCAATGTAATAAAGAAACTCAAGTCGAATTTATTAACAACCTCCTTGTTCTAAAGTCGTTTATTATAAATCAAATATCTCCTATTCAAAATTAGCAAAAAAAGCTCCTCTGGTTGTGATGAAGAAACAGCTTAAAACAACAACTCGACAGAACGGCATTCCGCTTTCATTTACTAATTGATAGTTTTAAAAAATTACAACTACAAATCCATAAGTAGTTTTAGTTATTAGTAGTAATATAGTTTTACAATTTACAAAAACATTAACCGTGCCTTATTCCAGACCAATAAGGTCGAATTTCGTTACTTCTGAAACCGGTCGACTTTAGCTACTCTTCATAAAATATTTCGTATCTGGCTTTCACAAAATAGCGAGCAACATTTTATAAATTTCACCTGTCTTTGTCATTTCCTTGCCATTGAAACAAGACAGCAGATTTACGGAACGCTCATAAATAACAGATTTTAATATATTTTCTGCCCAGAGCACAAAATGTATTTCTTTTTTATTCTTTCGTACTTTTAGTAACGTGATACGAAGTTATAAACTACATTTATTTTGGGCAGGGATTTATATGACTATATTAGGTAGTAGATCCATAATTACAACATTTTATGATGATAAAATACTTTTATAAGCTCAGACCCTGTGTCGTTATAAACCTTCCCAAACCAACGAATTTAAGATAAATCTTAAATACAATAAAGATTAAATCTAAAAATCTGATTATTTTAAATATTAAATGAATTAAGTAATTTGCATACGAAGTATGATTTATAAACACCATTTAAATATGTGATAAATACTAATACCTTGTCGTGTAAGGCAGTGGTCCGACTTACGGGCGAGAAGCGACTAACTATCGACTATTTTCTCGCTCAAGAAAAGTAAAAAAAACTTTAAAAAGAAAAACATTAATATCGTTATTTCTATTTACAGGAGGACATCGAAAAGATCGACCTCTCCGATCCGAACCTGAACAAGGCGGCCACAAAGATCCAGGCCTCTTTCCGCGGTCACAAAGTGCGCAAGGACGGCAAATAAGGTGGCCGTGACGTCATTGTACGGCGGGACAGTCTCTCACTTCGAAAACACGGGATTTTTCTAACAAAATAATAAATAATTAAAAATTATGTCACTATTTAAAATTACAATTGATTTTTTTGAGATACACTAAAATAATAAATAATATACCTATTTTATTTAAAAATACAATTTACTTTTCTCGAATTTATTTTAAAGTAAAATCGAATTATAAAAAAAAATATTGTAAATGAATTGGTTGGGATTGTAATTCGGATATCGTGTTTTCGGATATAACTATTTACTCGAGTGTGTATAAAATCGATTTAAACTAAACTATGTATAACTAAATGTTTAGTGAGAACTTGTCTAGTCTTTATTTTATTTTTTGTTACTAATTAAAGTATTTTACTATAATTCAGGATATTATTAATGTAAAATTTTCGTGTTTTCGAAGTAAGTAACTTTGGAATGTTAAACTAAAAGTGCGTGTTCGTGTAGAGTATGTCAATTCTCTACTTTATCATTGTCAATTTTTGTCTCGTACTTATTATTGTCAACATCTAATAAACATGTTGTTTTTGCAAAAAAGTTTATTTTTTATTTTTATTAAATAAATGTGTATGTATTTTGTTGTTAATATTTCGATCAATGTTAATTTATTCATTTTGACTTCAAAAGTAATTGTTTCTACGTATTTAATTTACGTATTATTTTCATTCAAAAAATATTGACACGATTTATTTCGGATTATATTCTTTTTTGCAAAAAAATACGCATGTTTTACCAAAATATTATGTACTGGCAAAGGATTGACGTTTCTCATGAATACCAAAGAGTAGAAAATACTGATTGGAGTGAATTGAACTATTTATAACATATTAGATATCTATCCCGTTTTTTCTATTATAAATTTTGATCACACTACTTCATGTACCTATAAGTCAATATGGGCATTTTAATTTTATTAATTAAATTATCATTCCACCTTCTTTGGAAGTTTGTTAAATATAATATTTTATTTTAGATTAATGTAGTTTTAAGATTATATAGATTTAGTAGCGACCTGAAGCTTCGTTTTAATATTATTTTATTGTTTAATCTTGTGAAAATACGTTATATTTCGAAATGTTCGTTTGTTAACAAGATAATATCTTATGTTGATATGTTAATTACATATTACACAATCTCGCTGGATTTTCCTGTAAATTGCTGGTATTATTAGGGTTTATATTAAATAAAATATTTAATATTCGCCTATATTATAATGTTTGTTTTGTTTATCGCCCATACACAACCTAACTTCCTGGATATTATTATTCCTTAATTTTATTTCGTTGGCCTAGTGCTATGCTAGAGGTCTTGTGTGTCAATGGATTTTTCTATGAAATTCTCAGTAGCAGGTCGGAGTTTGGATTTGTGCCCGGTTAGTGGCAATAGGCTCGCCCCCAATTACATGGGACCTAAACATATCGGCGAACTGTGGGTGTCAATGGTACACCTCTGCCTACCCCTTCGGAGATACACGCGTGATGATATGTTATGTTATGTTTATTTCGTTTCCTGTTCTTCAGAATTAAGTAAACGGAAAAATTTCAGCTATGTTACCCGATAAATAATCTAAGAGTACAATTATATACGGCTTACATAGGTTTTCTCTAATTGAGTTCACAAAATAAAGAATAACTATTGGCTACATTTTATAGGTAGGTAAATTATGTAGGTAGATCTTTGACAGTCGTTAAGTCATTACTAGTCTAACAACTAGGGGCCCGAGTCTGCTATTGACAATTGTTTGAATCGTCTGAGTAGGTGGCGTTAGTAGGTCCATTTTAGGATAATTAGCATTCTACTAAATGTCAGAACGTCAAAATTAGCCGTCCCAACGGCCAATTTTGACGCTAAAATGACGTTTTACCTACGTAATTATCCTGAAATGGTATGGTATGGTGGTTTAACAAAAGTAAAAATAATCTACTACTGAAACATAAGTTAAAACTAGACACCGCGTTGAAATGTAACGCCTTACATTTATTTGTACTGTCGCCATCAGATATATTGTAGCAGACAAGGTGACCAAATACTTCTGAACAACGTTTTCACAAACACGTTGTGAGTGTTCAGATTTTTTGGTTTGTAGTTTGTATAGAAAATATTGACAAGCATCTTCTCAGATATTAACGAGGTAATAAATGTTCAGATATTAATGGTAACTTGTAGCGAATCGAACTTATTGACATTTTCAATTGTTCAGAAGTATTTGGTCACCTTGTCCGTTACGATATATCTAATGGCGACTGTACACATAATTATTATGAAATATATTCCCGCTTTAGAAGAAAGGTTTGTAGTTCTGTTAACTCGTGCGAAGACAGAGTACATCACTATAACATGGTACAAAATTGATTTTATGTGGGTGTACCTACAACCCCCAGTTAAACCCACCTCGTATTGTTTATCAAAGGGTTGAGTTCAACCCTTATCAACGTCAGCACTTAACTATCGAATCGGTGCCTTGTTTGACAACTCTCATACACGCGATATTAAAACTTAATAACAAAGCCATAAAGGTGAGATTCGAGTAACTGTATTTTTAATTACAGTAATCGGTTGGTTTTGACGCTGTTTGTATATGGCCTTTGTTTTGTGGACAATGACTTTTTTATTACTTTACTGGTTCCTAGAAGTTCATTTGTCTTCAATTAATCATTCTGAATCAATATACATTATGATGAAAGGCACACATAGTCCAATGAAGCGATTGCTTAGGTTAATAGACTGCTGTAAGTTGCGACCTTAATTAAAAATGAATCTAAAAACTAGAAATAGCCAGTGTGTAAGGAACAATTATGTCTCACATTCGCGTAAATCTCAGAAAACAATACGTAACTGCCTCGTTGGCCTACTGGTGCTCAGCGCGCCTGCTACGCTAGAGGTCTTAGGTTCGATTCCCGAGTCGACCAAGGTGTTATTGGGTTTTTCTATGAATTTCTCAGTAACAGGTCCTAGTTTGGATTTGTGCTCGTTAAGTGGCAATAGGCTCGCCCCCTATTGCATGGGACCTAAACATATCGGCGAACTTTGGGTGTACATTGGTACACCTCTGCCTATCCTTTCGGGGATACAGGCGTGATGATATGTGACGATACGTAAGAAGTATTTTATATAATTTCGTGGTGCAACTTATTTACGAGTACATACTAACTTGGGTGATTTACTTTGTCAATAAATAATCTAAATATGTACAAACTACTACATGAGTATTACGTCATAAAGGATAAAAAAATAAAACGCGCAGAGAGTAGAAATAGAAAAAAAGTTTATTCGATTTAAATTAAATTAAACTAGTATTTATAAAACTATTCACTATCAGTGCAAGTATCGATAAGTGGGGCTATAATATGGGTACAGTAGTGCACTGTTTTGATTATTATAATATCCGTTAATGGCGATAGGCTGAGCTACTGGCACTGCAGTTGGCACATTCCCATTGATTTCATTAAAATTATCAAGTAAAATATTCCTTCTAATATCAATGTCGACGGGATCTTCATTGTTGTTTCTGAATTTAATTTCTACGTCTTTCCATGTCCGCCAAATTCTGTCTAAAGTATTTTCTTGTGGTTGCTCAGGGCAATGACTCACTTCTGTGATTGCTTCATCTCCATATTTATTGAAATCATTATAAATTACATCGTTTTCCGTTGGCTGGTATAGTTGGGCATAGTCGGGGTTTTGATAATTTTGAGCAAATTCGTTTGTGTCTCTGTATATTTGGGGGTCTTGGCTTTCGTAGTATTTCCTGTATTGGTTGTAGATGTTAGGATAATAAGGATTGTAATACAAATTTTGGAGATAATTCCAAGAATCTTGAGCTCTATTTTCATAAGGGTTTGCTATTGTTGGTGTGATTGTTTGTACTGGGAGCGGTATTGTAGTTCTCTCTTGGACTTCTTCATAATCGCGGTTAGAAATCACAATGCAGTCGTTTGGATCTGAAACAAATATTTTTTTAAACAAATTTCTTATCAATCTAATCAAACTCGTTTATCGTAATATATACTTTTGGACCACATTTTTGGCAAATAAAGATATTTGATTTGATTTGATTTTTTATCTTTTGGAAAGGTTTGAACAGGTAAAAACTAATTACGTTCGTTACTATTAGGTAACTGTTATTGCGAAAATTATGGAGATTATTGGAAATTATGATTCGCTATGAAAACTGTAATGCAACACAAGATATTGGAGGTGAATGACTCTGCTTGTACTACTTTTCTATACGTTTCCACAATTGCATCATTTTTCAAGTACATTTCGACACAATCTTGTAATATCCATTAGCAACAACTTACCGGAATAAAACTAGTCTTTTGGATAATTTCGAAACTTACTTCACCATTACAGTAAGGTTTTCAAAGTTTTGAACAGACACAAGACCCTGAAATGGTCGAATATTTTGAAAAAAGAAATAGTCGTGAGTCGCAAAATATCCAAGACTAGTTAAATTCATAAAAATATTAAGATTCTCACCTTTTCCGGGAACGATTCCAGGAGTTTTTCCTTTATAATGGGGCTCACTATATTTATCAACCTGCTTTTTATCATCAACAGGTACTGTAGGTACAACATTATTTACTTTAGCAATAGGTTTTGGTTCCGGAATTCTAAGAATGGGAGTTCCATTGACTATTCTTTCTTCAGTTTGTTGACGAGATTCCGTTTTTTCTTTATCTCGAAGTTTCTTAATGGTTACTAGATGTGTCCCATTAGATATATTCACAGTATCAAAATCGTCATCTACATTTTTCGATTCGTCGATGGCCAATTTATTTGCTTGCTTTCTTGTAATCGGAATGTCTTTTACTTTTGGAGATTCTTTATGTTTTGGGCTCGTATTTTCAGGTTTGGCACGCGCTTTTACTAATAGTGGGGTAGAATCTGCCTCATCTTCATAGAAACAAACAGGTTTAGGTTTAACAGGTAAAGTACGTGCGTCAGTATTGGGTCTCCTAAAATTAGATCCTTCAACTAGAGGTGGTATATTTTCTTCCTTCTTATCATCTTTAGCTACTTCTTTTTTGTCCTTATCCTCGGTTATTTTACCATTTCTTGCTAAACTTAGATTTACGTCGTCGTCTAAACCATCAAAAGAATCATTATTAGGCGCCAATTTTTTTACTGGTTTTACAGTTTGCTTTGCTTCTATTTTTGGAACTTCGTCTTTTTTACTATTTATTATTTTATCTTCTATGGAATAGGGTATTGCGTGATCAGTGCCGTTGTGGTCTTCATTTTTTGATTCCAATTTATTTTCTATATTTGTTGCGGCTTCTTTTGCCAGAGACTCGTTTTTTAAACTTTCAAGCATTTTCATTCGCATAGCATGTGCTGCTGCTGGTACCACTTTAGCAGTTTTCAGAACTATCGGAATTTTTGTTGGTATTTTTTTCGGTGCAGTATCGATCCGTAGGTTCAGTGGTTTTGCGATAACTTTCGGTTTCACAGTTGGTTTAATTTGTAGGGGTATTATCTTAGGTCTTAGTTTAACGTTGGAATTGAGTGAATTCTGTAGGATTTTAGCATCGTTTTCAGATAAGTTTGCTCTACTTGACGTGCTTTGTCTTTCGTCTCTTTTAACTGAGGGTCCTTCACTTTCTCCATCCTCTAGAAAGTTTTGATACTGCTTCTCCCGTTTTGTAATGTTTGACTGTTGTTCTAAATTGTCCTGTAAATTGTGCTAGCTTAGTTTTCATACATAGATACGTATACGCGTAAATAAATTAAAATCGTCATCTACGAGTATATGTATGATTATATGTATATATATGTATAATCATTGTTAAATTATCTGTAATGATGCAGTAGAATTAACTTACAAATTTAAATTTATAGGATTTTCGATTTAAAAATACCTCTGAAGGGGTAAGGCAAAAAAATAATTTGAATTTGAAGGTGTTTGTAAAAAAAATATTATGATATTTCAAAACATGAAAATCAGGAATTTGTAAAAAATAATTACAAATAAATTACTTACTGTTTCGTTCTCCTCCGCCAAGCTAGCTGACACCAAAATCAATAACCAAATCACAAAATTCATGTTCGCCATAATAATTCAGAAAACCAAAATTCAGCATTAATTAGATCGTCCCATCGCAGCCACAAAAGAACAATGACGAATAATATCAATCGAATGTTTGGAGAAAGTTCAAAAAACATGATTAATCGATTATTCATAGTGAATGTGACTGTGATCGATTTTATTTATATTAAAAATTATTGTTACTCCGATAAAATCGGTGTTAATTGTTAAAACGTATCAAATGGTGGAATTTGTATCCTTATCGGTGATATTCTCAATGTTATAATAATATTATTAGAAAAACATAATTTTGGCTAATTTCAATGTGGATACTATTGTAAATATTTTGGGTAACTTTAATATAGATAGCGTTCGTCAATATGGCTTAATTTATCGCTAGCGGTACCCCGCGGTTTCATCCGCGTAAGTACTAACTAATCCCGTTTTGTTTTTCGATGTTTTCAACAAATGAAAATCAGTGCACATTTTCTTGAGATGTAGGTGTTTTTACAATTGTTATATCTAAGGTAAGATACAGGATAATATTGGAACAGGTCCTATTTGATAAACGCAGTTCAAACATACAGTTTCACAGTAATTTTTATGTTATGATAATTTAACATTTCGTACTGTAAGTCAGAACCAATGAATTATTCAATCAATTTTCCAGATTTTGCAAGCAATTTTTAAATTACACGTCAATTTTTTTATCAAAATCGGAGCGACAAAAAATAATTGCAAAATAACACTGGATATTTGTAGTAAAACATTTATTTAGCGCTCACAAAACTACCGATCGTACACAAGAGAGTGTGGAAAGTAGGGTAGAACTCTAAAATAGCAGATACGAACAAAATGATTAAGGTGATGATTCTACTGACACTTCGAATTAGCTCCAGAGTGGTTGGCGGCGTGTACGGTAAGGATTTGCGAAGTGATTTAATTTCGTACGTCGTAAATGCATCGTCTGGGGCTGTGACCTGTGGACAAAGGTAAAGATGAAGGTTTTGAATATGAGAATTTATTATTAAGGGTTTTCTGGAAATTCTTAGAAAACGTTTTTCCTAAAGATTATAAGAACGTTTTCGTGTTTTGAGACCGTCGCAAGGGTTAAGAATGTAATAAAAGACTTGAAATTGCAGTCATTATAGCCACTATAGCCATTCAACGTGGCAATGCTGCCAGCCTTCTGGGCACGTTTCCCGCCATTGACAAGGATGACGATGTATTTAATGACGCGTGTTAGTTTTATTTATTTGGTGTTTGGTGTTTATTAGAAAAGACCAGCAGTGGGTTAGGATAGGAAAATATGTAATGACAATTTTGGAATAAGTACAATTTACCTTAAATCCTACTCCAGGCTCAATGTGTGCTGGTGCACTACCTTTGGAGCAAGGCTGGAAATTACCAAATGCTATACTTTCCCAAGAGATGAATTACAGAAGTTGATTGTCAAATAGTCGCAGTTATGTATTTAGAAAATTTCTTAGTTACATGTCGTTAGTTGCTGAACCAGATGTAAGCTGCATGATTAATATACAAGGTGACATGTTCAGAGTTATAGGTGGTGAAAAAGTCAATACAAGGAAAACCATAGGTTTTACTTTTGCCAGTGCTGCCACTGTTGGAAACATGCATGACCGTGGCACTCACGTATGTGGTATGCTGCTTTTTCATTATAAACCTGAGGCAGAGTATATGACACTATTTACTAAATAGACGTTGGACATTTTGGAAATCGACAAATTGTTGCAAGACCTCTATCGTGCCGCCCAATAATGCATGGACCAGACAATACACCCAAAACTCATTAATATTATTATGTCTACACATAGCAAAATCGTAAGATTTTCGCGAGGAGTTTTTATTAAAAACTCAATAATAAATAAAAAAAAAACATCTTCAAAATAAGTACTTTAATTATTTCTTAGGAACCCCACTGTTTAAACTGGTCTAAAATAAAATGGGACCACACAAGGAGCACCGGCTATCAAATAAAAAATCAAAATCGGTTCACCCAGTCAAAATGTCTGTGGTAACGAACATAAAATCTATAGTATCTCCAACTTTTTTGAAGTCGGGTAAAAAAAAAAGTTATTATTGATAAGAGAACTGTTGTTAATTATTTCTTTGTTACATATTTTCCGATACCAATTATAGAAATATATTGAAAATAATGTAATAAATAAGGAGAAAATCAATTAAAACTTGCTATGTTTATAAAGCAAGAAGAACTGCCTTGTTGGCCTAGTGGTGCTAAGCGCGACTGCTTCGACCAAGGTGTCATTGGGTTTTTCTATGAAATTCTCAGTAGCAGGTCGGAGTTTGGATTTGTGCCTGGTTAGTGGCAAAAGGCTGGCCCCTATTACATGGGACCTAAACATACCGGTGAACTGTGGGTGTACATTGGTACACCTCTGCCTAACCCTTCGGGGAAAAAGGCGTTATGTTAAGTGCATAAATGATTTTGCGACTGTACGTGGTTTTCATTTACCTTTTCAGTAGGAGCCTTGTCGGTGGCATCGGGTGAGTTTTCAGGCTTCACATCGGCGTGTATAGGCTGCGCATGATTCGTTACTATGTGTAGAGCGCCCACCGCCCCCCTCTTTACGCGAGGGGGTATGAGCTAGAACAAATTAGGAAAGATTTCAACGTTGGTTAAAATATATAAAGAAATTTGAAAAAAGGTATCCGGGCTGCCATCTGAAATTGAATCAGACCGCAAAGACAACTAATATTTTAATCTTGGCTGTAATAATTTGGATTTTGTATAGCCGCGGTGGACAAACGGCCTTACTGTAAAAGCCAATGGCTTGTGACCTTTCAAACATTTCTTACAACTGGATGCGGTGAGGTCAATACTATGCGAATATTATTATCAAACAACTCAGCAGTAGCAGTCCACACAGGCCCTACTAAGTTTCCCCACAGTCACATCCAGTCTGATCCTACTACCTTTTTCAGGAAATCGTTCCATAACGCTTATTGAAATCTAAGGCATAACATAGAGTTTTTTCTCACCTTGTCATTATTATGTGCAAAAACCGTACAAAACGTTAACAATAAAACACTCGACTTCATGATTTTCGCATTGTACAAACTTCGTATGTACTTACATAAAACATTGTTTTATATTGCACATAAAAACCATATCACCGGTCACAATATCGGAGCGTATATAAAAATAACACATTACATGTTTATACATATTTGTTTAAATTCTTCAAATGTTTTTGACAATATGTAACTTAGATTTGACGAAAAGTAAAATGTTATTTTTATTTTTTTGTTTTGGGGTCTTGTTTTTTTCAAATGTTGCGGGACACAGTTTGAATGTGAGTATTTTCGAATTTAGTTATATTTTAGGACTTTAGAGAGAGAGAGACTGTACAATGTTGATAGACTGATACAATAATCGAACAAGAGAAGTATTGTGACACAACATATCATAGCTAAGAGCATATAAAAATGCCAAAAGAATTGAACAGTTTTTATAAAAGACAACCGGAGGGTAATGCAATAGAATTGTTTTCCGCCGAAGCTGCGCTGAGAATGCTTAGCGATCCCGCGGCTCCAGTAAAGGCAAGAATTAGACCGGAGTGTTTTTGATCGGTGCAAGTCCGACATATCCTCACGTCGTGTCCTCGACGTTTGTTGAAATCTTTAGATTTGCGCATTGCAAAAACAAAACAACTACCGAGCGTCAAAAAAAACCAAACATTCAATTAAAGCCAGAATCTTCCTCGATTTTGAGACCCTTAAAAACAGTGTTTTTTGCTAACTACAGTCTTACACGTAAAATATATTTTGTATAATAGGTAAACCAGTCTTGAAATTCTTTCAAGAGTTACAGCTAATTCTATCAGTCTTCATAGAAACTAAAGTGCCTTCTTACAAAAGGAAAACACACCTAATAATGATTAATGTGTCCGACAAAGAGAGGTGTTGTAATCCCATGTTCCGGCAAATTTAACGCTCTCCCGGGAAATCAGGATGGCCGAAGGCTTATTATAGTTAAGCCGCGGCTTAAGAATGTAGCCGAAGGAATTTTTAAGATATTTACATAATAGATGCTACAACTTGGTACACAATTTCAAGATGAATAAATACCTACCCACTTTCTTTAATAAAAAAGATAAAAAATCGTCTCGTCGTTTTGGAACTAGATTAGGTCGTAAAATGGATAATAAGTATTGGAACCGTTTTTTGGAATTCTACGAGAAAAAAAATGGAAATTGAAACCCCTTAGGTACTAACCAAGACAAAAAAAACGTTAATGATTTCAGGCCCTTGAGCATTGGCTCAAGGGCCTAAAATCATTAACGATTTTTAACATAAATTTACCATCAAAATGTCCTTACAACTTCGTGTGTATGTACCGAATTGCATCAGAAAACATCGTAGAAATTTCTACTGAGATAAATTCATGAGTTAAATGCATTCTATGTTCCTAATTATTTCTTTTATTTTCTATGATAATACCGATTGTATAATCAGATAGCTTTGCCAAAATAAATGGGTGAATTTGCTAAATTAACTATCACGTTGTCGCTTCGATTCTTCAACTGTTGTATAAATGATTGACCCTTATTGTATTGATTTATTTGAGAACAGTACCGCGTGTGCCGACACGGCAACTATCGATTGGAATAAATTACTAAATGAGGACAAGCTTTTATGGATGGATTGCTCGGAATTGGAGCTTGTTACCTTGTTTCAACATGATTTGTGGCTTTCACACAGCTTGTAGCGATCATAGATAAAAGGTTGATTTTTTACAAGTTTCGGACCTATTTTTGGTCGTAAAGTTGATAAGTATCTGTAAATACCTACATAGTAGAACATAATACCATCGGCATTCTTAATAAGTGTCTACATGCTTATTTCTTCAATTTGTTTTATATCATAAATACAGTAATTTTTGGCATGTTAAAACATGCAGTTTTATTTATTAATAGAAATATCGCAAAAAAAAAACTTTGAGATTTGAAAATAGTTCAGAAAGGGATTGCCTTTGTGTAGCAGTGGGATCCAATCTAAGCTAATAAAATAATATAAATATTTAATAACATTAAAAAGCATTTTGTTGTCCAAAATTCTTTGACCCCGATTGATTTCAATTATGTATAAAATTCATAACCAACAAAACTCAATTTCCAAAAGTTTTAAACAAACCTCGTTAAAAGAACTACTATATACTAAGATGGTACTATACCACTAGACCAAAGAGCAATATAGACTAACAAACTAGTATATTTCTGTAAAGTGCTTCAGCGATACGACCACAAGTAGTTCTGGTAACTTCTATCGTCTGGTGCTCCCGGGTGAAAGGCTCTATCGTCTTCAAGCTAGTTTCTATCCTAACAGTGTAGGTAGGAAAACATCGAAAAGTTCGCTTTGGAATTTTAATAGGGTAGGGTAGGTATGGAAAGATGAAAGATATTCAGTTCGAAAGTTAGATAATAAGTAATGTTTTTTTTTTTTTCTATATAAATACAAAACTGTTTCTTTTGAATATTTTTACACCTGCTTAATTTGTTGCATTTGTTTACAAATGTTTCACAAATAAAATTCGTACGCTGTAAAAATAAAAAAGCTGTCCATGTATCTGCTAAACATTGAAACAAATGTTAAAATAGTTAACGATTTAATGTTATTCGATCAATAAAAATAATTTACTAACATTTAAATGCCTTTTTTTATTTTGTAAATTTCTTTATGCATTTAGAACCTCGATCAGATTCTTTATTTTTTTGGACTACTTTTATCATTTTCTTGCGTACCAGGAAAAACAAACGTCGTAACAATTTAAAACATGCTCAAATCTACAAACTTTTACAGGACTTTTAAATAAACTACAAAAAATCCCATTTTCACCTTACATGTACCTCTGAAAACTCCTGAAACGTTTCCCTAGGGAACCCCTCGTCGCATCGCTTCCGGTTCCGCATAATTCATAAAATAGTTCACCTGTGACCATCTACACGTGTCTTCCAATCATTTATTCAGGTGCAAGTTGCCTTTTATCAGATGTTTCCATATATGCCTTGAAGGGAAAAGTGTATCATAGAGTTTAATGGTATGCGATGTTGTAGAGCGAAAACTATCTTTGTAAAGTGAAAAGTAGTACCGCTGGAAATTTTTGGTTAAAAACTCATGTTATTTATTAAAAAAAAATAAAAAAAAAAAATTCATCAAAGCCTACTAATATAATATAGCTAATATACAAATAAAGGATGAGTTACAAGGAGAATCGAATAACTTAATTACTACCTACTCGATCATTTATTGCCATTGCATAACTTAGAAAATGTTGTACAAGGTTAGGTACTTAGTAAACATTTGTAAAAGTAACAATCAGAGCGCCAGTCGATAAAGTTACAAAGGTTTACGAGTTACAAAAAATAACTGACGGTTTAGCGACATTTAGACGAAGTTATTGAGATAACAGCATCAGAAATGTACACACACTGTATTAACTCCCTATAATCCTAATAATGTAATATAATAAAAAAAGTGAGCAAACGTGGTGATCAATGCACATGGTGTTCCCTATACCTATTAACCTAATTTAAGAAAATTTTGTCGTTTGAACAGATAGTTTATGCCATATTTTGTAGCGCAAAACCTCTGTATCGAATAATAATCGTAGCATTACTCTTTATTTTTTATAGAAACTTGAAAACGATGCCGATTTGCAGGCGGCGTTGATGCCGCAGGAACTGAATCCTACATTCTTCTCTGAAAAGGTACCTATTATTCATTCATTTAACAGTTTTTCTGCTAACTAAAATAAAGACAAATAGCAAAAATGTTTGGTCGTCATAATGCAAAGTAACCATCAATTAAATTAAAACAAAAAATCGAATCATTTGAATTTATAAAGTTCAGAATTCGAATAATTCGAACTTCAAATATTAACGGCTGTCAAACGTCAGCCATCTTGTGTAACTGACGTTTGGACTCGCAATACAACATTGTTCATGCATTTTAATATGCAAATTAGTTGTGCTCCGAAACATCACAGATATTAGTTTATTACCCTATATATAGTAAATAGTTGCTGTTTGTTAACAATGAAATTGAAGTTAAATTGAAATTGCAATGTATTAATAATATCTTCAGGTCTCATTATGAATAATTGTATGTGCTAATACGCGGAATATTGAATGCCTAACGTATTTTGCCTAAAACTTGTGTCTGACGAATTTATTAAAATTGATTGAACTAATAAGTGTTTTATGTCTAACGAATTAAAATTGTATGAACTAACTTTCCAATTACACCTTTGGTCTTGATTCTGTTAAATAACAAATAAGTAAACTACTTTTAATCGTTAGTTTACTAGAAAAGGAAAAGTGATCAAATTGAGTTCAAACGACAATTTCATGCAAAATTAAATTGTCATTTAACAAGTCCTCTAAACATACCCAATGGCAAAACAATTAAAAAAAAGTGTTTTTAAGGAAAATTATTTCCTCTATCTTAACTGTTTCAATCCCGTAAGTAATGTTCTATGTAGTCTGAAGAAAGACTGACATTTCAAAATTTCTTTCTTGATAGAAACCTACATTATTGCTGAATGTCATTAAGGTACGTAATATTGAAAATCAAAGTTTTTAAAATAACTGAAGATTATTCTACTATACCTATATACACCGTGAAAATTGAATCGTTGTTTTCCCGCGGCAGGACGATTACCCATCAGTAGTACTATCGAAATACAAAGTTTAACTTAAAAAACATAATGTTTTTTTTTTCACATCATTAAAAAAGTATTCATAAACTCGAAAGAGCGATAATCAATAGTAGTTCACTCACTAGAGATCACGTAGGCACCTGTAGGTAACACGAAACGCACACGCCGCCGCCACGTGTTGTCGGCAAACTTACAAAGAAAGAATCAATAATAAATGTTCAGAGCAAAATAAGCTCTCGGTCATGGTGATACGGTATAAATTAGCTTGCATGCACGCGGCAAGCGCCGAAACACAATAGAATGCCGCCAAATGTTGCGCTCTGTGCCTACGGCTTAGTACCTATTACTTATTAGTTAGTGTTCTGTGCGCGAACGTCGATGACGTCAAGTGATGAATGTGCGATGAAAGTGCTCAACACAGGACTGCATCCTTATCATTTTTTGGCCACACCCTTGGCCACCGAGGAGCCCGGCCTTGACTCCCTTGGACTTTTATTTGTGGTAGAGTCTGAGCTCAAGAACTTGGTGTATCGTGAGGAACACCAAACACGCGACTCTTTGATAAGTGCGATAGTGGACGCTTTTAATATCGTGAGACGTGACAGAGACACTTTAATGAAACTGAAAGACAATCAGTTAAAACGTGCTCGTTTGTGCATTGAATGTAGTGGTTTACATTTCGAACAATTACTCCGCTACCGTTAAGTGTAAGTACTCGTACTTTGTAAATAAACATTTAAAAGTAGGTTAGGTAATCAAAATCTTTGTGAATAAGTCGATTCCATTTTTAAATACCTACGCCTTAAATACTTAATTATCAAATTCCGACTTTTTTTAAAGATACCTATTTTGATTTTTTAAGTATTTATGACGCTCCTAAGCCCGTAAAAGTTTGAAGCGAAAATTTGAATTACTTATTGGTTTTGTGTTTTATTAAATCACGAGTAGCGATCAGCTGATTTACACGCGAAGTGCAACGACCGCGCGGCGTTCGGGGTAACCGCGCGCCCGCCCGCGTAGGTATAGCGCGATGTATTACTACTGGGTCAAGTCACTTTCGAGTTATGTTTATAACAATTGTTAATCCGCCATTTATTGAGTCTAATTTTTTTTACATATATTAATCGATTGTATGACCGATACAAACTCATTTCGCTTCGGGAAAACAACGACTTGATATTCACCCTGTATACTAGAGATAATTAATAACGAATTTTAAGTTAATTAGTTTGATATACGTATATTACCTATTTGTAGAAATAGTTTTAATGACCTAGCAATACAATATTTACAATTTACATTTGATAGTCTGAACTATTCAAAATAGTAAAACATATTATGTATGAAATATGTGCTACAGTGACAGGTTATTTGCAAGTTTCTAAGCTATCGCGTACTTAGCATAACAAAGGAGGAAGTTAGTCGACAGAAACATTGTACTTAGCATTACAATAGCAACTTGCAGTATTGTAAAAATACATTTAAGTAAGTTCAAGTAATATACAGACAGTTAAGTACAGAGTTCTGAATAGATTATTTATTATTATCTCATAAAAAGTTGAAATTTTTTACTCAATTCCAACATCTAATTATAAAGTTAGACACTAGTTAAATGAAAATAACTCAAGTTTTCAATATGAAATCAATTTCAATAGTGATTAGTAAATAAATAGTACTAGGTTGGTCCTAAAAAAAAAACAGGTTAGACATATTACACATTAACAACAAACTGAAGCTTCCCCAATATATTTAGCACTTCATCCCATAAAACTTAGAATCAAAGACAGCCTTATAAAATCTCCAGAAATCTTTATTCCAGGACGCACCATGGCGCGCTGTCTTCCCAATAGTGGGCAGACAGCGGCGGGACATAGAGGTCGTCACTGACACGGGGCCAGCGCCCGCGGTCACTGTGTCGCAGAACCTCAAGCTGTACAGTCGCATGGCTACCTGCATCGCGCTGGCTATTGCTGCGATCGTCGAGATTATACTGTATGTCGTCGAGTTTTATACTGTTGCTTGAATAAATGGGTTAATCTGTTCTGTTTTTTTTTGTATTCCGTTTTCCCCTTTCCCAGACAGATTAGATGCTAGATGGGAATTGGCACGCTGTCTTCACAATAGTGGGCAGACAGCGGCGGGACACAGAGCTCGTCACTGACACGGGGCCATAAGATTAGATGTTAGATGGGAATTGGCGCGCAGTCTTCCCGACGGTGGGCAGACAGCGGCGAGACACAGAGGTCGTCACTAACACGGGGCCATTAGATTAGATGTTAGATGGGAATTGGCGCGCTGTCTTCCCGACAGTGGGCAGACAGCGGCGGAACATAGAAGTGGTGTCTGACACGGGGCCATTAAATTAGATGCTAGATGGAACTTGGCGCGCTGTCTTCCCAATAGTGGGCAGACAGCGGCGGGACATAGAGGTCGTCACTGACACGGGGCCAGCGCCCGCGGTCACTGTGTCGCAGAACCTCAAGCTGTACAGTCGCATGGCTACCTGCATCGCACTGGCTATTGCTGCGATCGTCGAGATTATACTGTATGTCGTCGAGTTTTATACTGTTGCTTGAATAAATGGGTTAATGTGTTTTCGTTATTTTAATCCTGTGAGTCTACTGTTCCTGTTAATGTAGGGCAGGTTAAAAGGATGATGGTTTTCACGTTATCATGCAAAAAATGAGGTACTAAGTTGGATAATGGGGATCTTCTTTGATGGTATAAAACCAAAAGCTACCGAGACAAATGAGAGGACACTTATTTACGTAAGTGATAAAAAAAAACAAGTTTTTATACCATGCAGCACGTTACAAAGTAAAAAATTACGTATAGAAAATACATAGTTACATACGTA
This sequence comes from Autographa gamma, assembly GCA_905146925.1. NCBI lineage: Eukaryota > Metazoa > Arthropoda > Insecta > Lepidoptera > Noctuidae > Autographa > Autographa gamma. Next base: position 3,881,191 of record LR989875.1, read on the forward strand.
TATACAAAAAGCAGAAAAAAACTAATCTATAAAGTACCCTTTGTACATATACCAACTATGCTGGTTACGCAAAGTCCGGTGAAGCAGTCAAAGCCTGCGCTCAGGCTAAATAGAAAGATCTCTGCCAAAAAAAAATATGCTGGTTACGTAGTTAATGCTCCAAAACTTTGTAGAAGCTACCTACGTACTTGACCCTTTTTGCATTTTCGTAATCTCTATAATCAGAACCACCACAGTAAGTAGCCCAAGGCTTAAGTTACAAGTAGGTACTAGTAGAATATTCATGAGTAAATCTAAGTCAACCTAACGCAAATGGCCTTCATGTAGTCTATGAACTGTATGAACCTATAAATATGGATGGACAGATCGATACGACATTAATAATTTGTACGTAGCATGAGAAATCAGCAAACGCGGGCAAGTGACAATTGGCTAGCTTTCTTTTATATTGAGTATTGTAATATGGCAAAGGGTTACTAAAAGGATACAAAAACAATAGGTACCTACCATAATAATTTAAATTGTAATGAAATAAAATATGCAACAGGCTGATATGATATTTTTTTTTGGATTTTGGAGGCATGATTGTAATCCAAACTTATATGATAGACGATGGTAGAGTGGCTTACACACCGGTTTTCAAGGAGTCACTTGCTCTGAGGTTCCAGTTTCGATCGCCGGATGGGTCAATGTAGAAACCTTTTCTACATAGTTCCGGGTCTAGGTGTTTGTGGTACCTTCGTCGTTTCTGAATTCCATAACACAAGTGCTTAATAGCTACTTACTTAGGGTTCCACTACACCACTCGACCATGGAGGTCGTCAAAAGAATGCTTCGATACCTATAATAACACGAAGTCCAAATCTGATTGGATCCAGTGCGTTATGTGTCAGAAGTGGCTGCACGAAACATGCACTCCGTTTCCACTTAATGAAGGATAATTCCTTACAAATATGTTGAGTTTTTCAAATGTTTAAATAATAACTAAGGTTAAACGAAATTATTAATTTTTATTTTGTTAGAGATTCATTTCTACTTTAAAACGGGACTGTTTCGTTTGAGATGATTCTATACGATAGTTTTAATATCATCATCATCATCATATCAGCCCGGAATCACCCACTGCTGGGTATAGTTTTAATATGTTATCAATAAACAGTTTTTTTTATAATTTTGTAGACATGCATAAATATAATTATGGTTAAGCATTTTATATTACCTACACATGAAGATAATAAATAAATATTACATTGTGATTACGTGTTCTTGTTAATTATTTAAAAAGGCATCTATCCCGCATCCGAGGCATCTATCCTCCTAAGTGATTTCATAGTGGGGCATCTATCCATATGGGTAGGCACCTATCCCCAAAAATGTGTTTCGCAAGAATTTCATTTTTGCAAAACCAGTAATGGTTAGGTAAATAAATACAGTTTCTAAAGCTTTATGAATGATTAAACTAACTATATTACAGGGTCAATCTAAGCAAATATGTTTAGTATTCAAATAATGAAACACTTTCGAAAAGTGGGGCATCTATCCCGGTTTTACCCTATGTAGGTATCATCTTCTTTCAATTACCATAAGAAATAAAATAAGCATAACACAAAAATCAATAAACAAAACTAAATCAAATCGATCCGTTTTACATAGCTATTAGGTCTTAATTAAATTATTGTGTGTCCACGCTTATTATAATAATAGTATAAATATGGTGGATTCGAAACTATGGTCGAACTCAGTGGTCCGTTGCGAAGATGAAGTGGTTTGCATTGCTGTTCCTAGTCTTTGGCCTTTTATCGGCTTCGGTAAGAATTAATAAATAATATTTTTAACCCCTGGTTTCTGAAAATCTGATCAAATTAGAGCCGGTTTTGTCAACACCATAACTTTTTAGTCGGGAGAAAATTCGCGTGTACACTTTTTAAATTGGAATTTTTTGAAAAGAACAAAATTATTCCTCTATTAAAATTATCTGGCTTTGGAAAAACCAACCCAAGATCTGTTGTCAAATCACGACTGTGATTGGTAAACCAAAATACTTGCAGCCAATCACAGCGTTTGACAAGTGATTAACAATTTTTGTCTTGATCAACGTTTTAGAAACCGAGGGTATTTTTATTTCACATAATTGTAGCAGCATTTTAATGGACGCTCATTAAAATGCTGCTATTGAATGTGGATTTTAGATGGGGCTAAGGATGACAAATAAGAATAGTGTTTTGGTATTACCTCAAGAAGCGTTTGACTTTTTAACTACATATGATAATACTTTGTAAGTGTATGTTTTTCTTAATCCTACCATGAAGTCACAATTCTAATTACATTCTGGACGCAAATTAATACATTTAGTTTTTACCCATAATTATTTTAGCAGACAGAAAAAGAAAGAACATATCAAAAAGACTATACCTGTTTTTTTTGTAGAGATCTTTGTAGTTAGCCTGAGTAAAGGCTTTGACTGCTTCACCGGACTTTAACTATATCTGTTACATACTTACTTAGTTTTTCCTCTTTTTTTGGTGTTTTCTTTGTATCTAAGGCACTTGAACGGCTGAAGATTTCTCCATAACGATAATCGTTTGTTTTAGGCCGACGACCTATCTCAAGAGTCCCGAAGTAGTCCCTCAGATTACACCAGCAGGTACGCAGAACTAGCGTCTCCAGTACCATCCAACATCAACGTGCAGGACCTCCTAGCGTCCCTAGCCGCCGCCAGCCGACTTCACTAGCAAACCACAAGACCCACTGGTATACCAGACCAAACCATCAGACCCACTGGTATACCAGACCAAACAACCTATAGGTCTGGTCTACCAGACCAAATAACCTATAGGTCTGGTCTACCAGACCAAACAGCCTATAGGTCTGGTCTACCAGACCAAACAACCTATAGGTCTGGTCTACCAGACCAAATACCATAACGGTCTGAATTACCAGACCTAACACCTTACAGGTCTGGTTTACCAGACCAAACACCCTATAGGTCTGGTCTACCAGAACTCAATTTTAACGGGTCTGGTCTGAGAATACTCGATAGAAATCAAGACCATTTGCAACACCACTCATTACCAATGTTCCTTAAAAATATAATTTAACATCAATTGATATTTGTTTAAATGACCTTTTCTTTTTAATGGAATAGCATTTAATATGTTTTATGTACTTTAATGGTCATTATGTAACTCCCACTAAATGTAGATCGATTTTAAAATTAATTTGTATAGTATTATTATTATTTTATTCATAATTGTGTATTTTTGATCAAAAGTGTGAATCGCTTCTGAATCTGTATGTATTTGAATAATAAAGTATAAGATTGCTCGTCTATTGTTGTTTTCATTTCATTACAGTGCAATCTTGTTGGAGATCCCAAATATTTGTTTCGCTCGAAATAATAATGTTTGTAGTTACAATGAAGTGATGAAATTTGTATTTAAGATGGAAATTAATATTTTCAATCAAGTTATAAATCCGAAACAGATCAAGAACAAAAAAAGAAACCTGGATAAATGAACGATATTCCTAATTGCGTAGCTTCATGCGGCCTACACCTACAAATAGAGAGGAAAGAGAAATAAAATAACCTCGATTTTAATAAAAAGGAAAACTATGAATAAAATCAGGGGTTTTCAAAAAGAATACAAATGCGTAAAGACATTTATTATCGCATTAGAAAGGATCAAAAAGAGACACTAGTTTTTGGTACACTTATTTCTTATAGTTCTGACCATAAACATAGTTCTAAATGATTGGGGTCCGAAAAAAAACGAATGAGTATTTTTCTGCTTAAAAAACCCGGATGTGTTACCTTAAGGACAACTATAATAATTCTGATATAAATTCTCCAAATGAAAAAAAAAGACCATTACAGTTTTCTATTTATTACAAAACATGCACAAATCACTTTCTGAAGAAGTCTAAATCAGGATCAATATGGACGACAGGGGAGTCAACATATTTGCGCCGCGCCGGGAACAAACGTTCGTAGTTCAGATTGACGTCATGCGGGTGGCCTGCGCCATTGTCTCTACGGGACTCGCGGCCGATTGGGACGTAGTCGTATGGTACCTGAAAAGACGTTAAAAGATAGAAAGTACATTAATGGCAACCTGGGAAAATTGTGTCGTTCCATAACTTGATGAGAGTGAAAGTCTATCCAGGTCCTCAAAATAAAGTTTCCGAAACCAAAATCCGTTGAAGCAGTCTGAGCGAAACACAGGTCGATTCCAAACACAAAAGGGTCGAAAAAAGGTAGGTAAATGTGTGTCTATATGTTTTGTCTTTAAACGCTCGAACGGTAAGATTGGAAGGAAACATTTGGGCATCTGAAGTTAGATCTAATTTCAATTTTGGTTTGGATGCTGTTCTGTTTCAAGTGGAGTTGCTAAAGCAATACTGCATTAACTCATGAAATATGTAAGTAATCAGAAATACTTCTCAAAGTATTTCAACCAAAAGAACACCGTACATAACTAAATGTATTGGGACACGTAACGACCGAGATCCATAAGTTACATGAGCTAACTAGCTCGCTAGTTAGTCAATCCATCAATCAAGAAACAATAAACTTTGATTGTGCCGATACACGTAAAAATAATTACAAAAATATTACCTGCGGTGCTGATTCCACGGGACTTAGTAATAGAACACAGGTTAAAATAAATAAATAAACAAGATCCATTTTAGTTGGTACGGGCGACGCGGCTTGCCTTTTGCCCGTCAACTTCGGTTTAATTAAACTCAGCACGTTTTATAACGTCCTTTGATATTTTATTGCTGCTATACACTTAACCAATTTTATTTCAGGTTCTTTTGCTTTTTGTTGCCTTTCTCTGATTAATTGAACTTAGTACTTATGGATTTGTGACGATAATTAATGATGAATGACCAAAATATGTCCATGAATTTTTAATGCGACATTAACTGAATAATTGTTATTTTCCATTTGTATTTCAGACTCTTTATACTCAGAAAGAACGTCTTACATACTAAAATATTCAACAGTTTTATTATTTGCAAATGCAGTCTCAATTTTCTCGACTTTGTCGGTATCAGGAAAATTATTAAAAATATAAATTTTTATCGTTTCACGTTTATTGTTATTCGTTTCTAGAATGCACACGAGGTACATTTACGTAATATTCTATATAGAAATGTATTCAAGATCCGGTGTAGTTTAAAATGGGAGTATTTCATAGGATCATATTCGTCTCATTGCTTTGTACTACGCTTTCTGCAGTGAGTGTCTAGCCTTAACAAGATAAACGATCTGAAAGTATTATTTTCAATGGCAGTTATTAGATTAATTATACCTTTAACTTCAATACAAGAACCCGTACACATCCATTCGCGGTGACAATATACAACTTCCTTTATCTTTAAATTACGCAAACAAATTTTTGTGAAAGCAGAAAAGTTAACAACGTTACAATAAATCTTCTTTAAATATAAATTGTCCTACATTTTACAATAGGCAATGCTATTGGGGTAAACTCTCAATTGTATTTGATATTATACCATATTGCCAATTCCCAGTCGATTCAAGCAATTAACATATTGACTGGATGTTAGAATAGGTTTACACGTGAATTCCAATGCATATGTAATCCTATCTGACTGTTATTCGAATTGGATATCAAACATAGTAACTAGAGTCGGCAAAATTACTTTGATAGAATGGATTGTCTAGAACCAATACAGCAAGTTAAGTAGAAATGTTGATCGAATCGATCCAACATTTCAGGAGTTTCAATCTGGTAGTGACGCAAATACTTAAATTAAACTAAATCTCTTGCTCCCATAGCCACAAGGACCTGAAATAAACGACCAATTCCAACTAACTGATCCGGTGACCGAAACGCCGGCCCAAACACAGCCACCACAGATCCAAGACGAACCAGTTCAAACCGAAGATGTGAAAACCATTGACGAAATAGTCATCGTACCAGAAGAAAAACCAAACGATTCTCGTAGGCAGGATTTAGCTGAGCCACGAGCCAGTTTCTCTCTAAGAGTATACAAATTCATCTCCGACCCTATAATAAAAGTTGTCAACGTACCAAAAGTTAACGCTGTTTTAAGGAATATTGGAACATGTGTAGTGAACGGGGCAATGGAACTTTTTTCCTACTACCTACCAGCCCCTTTTATGCCCCTAATTGCCTCTGCAGCTGGCCTAGTGATACCATTCGAACCAGTGGTAATGTTAAAAGAGAAAATGCCAGTCACGAGTTACAGAAGAGCCTTTCAGACAGCCATGAGCAGTTTTCTGAGGACTTTCGATAAATACAAAGTTGAGGAGGAGTATGATCCGTATATGACGAGAAGATTTAATAGAAGATTCATTGGTGAGGATGGTAAAAAACCACAGCAAGATGAACCAGTGGTTGTCAAATAAAATTGTATATTTTCACAATTTTGTTGTTTCATTTACGTAGGTATAGCTTGGTACTGTTAGATATTAAGGAATTTATCATTTTTTTTATATTTTTGCCTTGAACTAGGTTACTAATTATTTTCCTTATTGTCATCACCAATTAAAGGCACAGATTTCAACGTATATATTTTTATCATTATAAACAAATTAATCAATAAAAGCTGCCATCGTTATAACCCCAAAGTAAGGACAGAAGAAAGTCGTTTTAGCAACAACTCTTTCTGCTTTTGGAATTACTTTTTTCGTTGTTGCCACTGCTTTAGCTGTTGTAGTTTCACCATCAGGCTTTTTTGTTGTTTCAGCTGGCTTTTTTGTCGTTTCTTCGGCATCGTTCAGCTTCATGATACCATTATCAGCTGACGTTGTTTTGACTTCAACAGCGTTTGCAGTTGTTTTAACAGCAGCTTTAGTTGTTTCCTCAACTTCATCACCACCTCGCAATGCCTGTTTCTTAATTTGAGTTTTTATATTTCTACGACCCTTAGGAGGGGCCGCAAATGTTTCAGCGTCGAATATTTTTATGTCTTCTATATTAAATGTTGCAGTATCTTTATTTTCCTTGTTAACAGCATTAGTAATTAGATTTGCATTGATATCGTCAGTTTTCCTTAAGCTTTTGCTTGCTGACCCAAATCCAGTCCAGAAATGACGTAATCCATTATTGTCTATGAATACTCTTTTTGTTGGAAAGTCGGTGTTTTCTCTTCTTAGCATGAAGTCTTTGAAATAGTCAGAAATGATGTGAGTGGTTGGCTTGAGGATGTTAAACTTTTCATTGTTGAAAATAGCTTCGCCTACTTTCTGTAAATCCAAGTGATTTGGAAACTGGGCATCTGATGTCTGTAATTGAAAAATAAGAAAACTTTAAAAGAATTACTATTCAAGCCAGTTGTTTTTTTTCTTGTATTTCAATTTTGTACATTGTCAATTGATTGATATATTTATTTATGAAATTTGACTTACCTTTAAAGCGAAAATACATAATAATACAATAGTAAACATTTCTAGCATTTTATATATTCATGTTTAGAGTTAAATTTTCTATCCTACGTACTGAAAATAAAAAGATTGAAAGTCATTTAATTATGAAATGAGCCGTTAGTCGTAAAACTGCTTTTAATCAAGAAATTATTTTCGTGAATATTAACGAATACACTTCGTCGAGGCTGTATTCGAGGATTCATTGTTTTGCTTTCTCACTTGATTTGATTTTATTTAAATAGAATGTATAATTTTGTTTTTGTTACATACATTGATGAAGTCCGTGACAAAAATCTTATTTTTTATTAATTCGCCTCCTGTGGTTCATAGTTCGTAGTTCTAATTCAATAACTTTATTTTAAATTATCTTTGATAATGTGGGTAGTGAATAAAAAAACAACATATAATTTTACTTAAATATATTCGCAACGTATTTTTACTTAAGCGTAAAACAAAATGACGCCTCCCCCAAAACATTCCGTGGACATTTCATTCGACAGATGGCGTTGTATTAAGAAATAATTCACAATTTTCAATGCATTACTGAATTCATATAAAAAAATAGCATTACATACAAATCCACCAAAATTAATAATTTTGTAACGCAATTGGCCGTTAATAAAACAATAACAAAGTTTACAAAAAATAATTTCAATGTTATAAGATGATTTCAGATGAATTATAATCAATAGGTTTTAATTGACCCACCTATAAGGCCTAATTCTAACTAAACTAATCTTTCAAATTAAGATATTGTTCTGTATTTCCATCGTTTTCACTAATTCTCACAAGTAATCTAAACAACTTTCTTAAAATGAGACTATTCGTTTGTTTTACAAAAGTAGAATTTTGACCTACATATTTTGACATTCATCTGAAATCATTGTAACATGGCCAAATATTCTACCAATTCTACCAATACAATATGAATAATTAAGTTGGTAGGAAAATAAAAAAAAATATTAAATCCGACAGGTATGTAAAAAAATTAAACACGTACTTTACTCTATCGATATCAGAAAAAGAAACTACTTATATAATATATTCCTACGTCAAAACTTGATACAAATTTTGCGGTTAGTGACGTCATATTACATTTCAAAACAACGAATTGACGTAGGTTTTTGATTGCGTAAAAGAAAGTACGCGTCCAATATTTTTAATTAATCTACCTGACGAACAAAAATGTTTGGTCAACATTCATTCAATTTCCAATTAATAACTTAACAGTTGATTTGCACTGATAAAGTGCATTGTACATTAAGGTTCATTATTCATTGCAATATATTGTCTAACTGATATGAATTTCCTACTTTTGTCCCTCTCTTTTGAATGCGAAAACATATTTTTGTCTCACTCTATGCATGTTCCAAGCAATTGAACAACAAGCCTTTTCAATAATCTTTCTCAGGTTTTTTTTTCTACAGGAATTTTAAATTTCGGTTATTTTTTTCAGCTTTATGTAAATGATTGATCATAAAATAATATAAAAAGAGATGGAACTATACAGACATATAATGGCATCTCTTTTTCGCACTGTAAAGGTTGTTTTTAATATCTATATTATGGTTTAGAGATAGATTATTGAAAAGGTTGTAATTTATTAGCTATTTATTGTAACAACCTTTGATTATATAATGTCTAGATGGAGCGTGGCCCTACATTCATACCAAAGAAAACTAGGACGCCATTTGTGTACGTGTGCGTGCAGGCGTCGTTTTACACTATACGTCAATGTCTCTGTGTGCGTAAATAGAGATACCAGCTATTACAAATTCTCCCATAAATCACATTAAATAAAGACGAATTAATTATAATAAAATATTTACTTATTTTAGTTATATGTTTTTACTTATGTGGTATTATTCAGTTTAAATGTATTTTAATAATAATAAAAAATATTTTTATTAAGTATTTACTTTTTAAATTAATAAAAAAAAGAAATTTGGAGTTGTGTGTTTGAATCGAGTATTAAATCAACTAATTTAGTATTTGGTACAATATTAAAACGTAATGAGGTAAAGGTACTTTAACATTGAGTTATTTATTTTTTACTTTTTATTTATTTTTTTATTTGAAAAAGTACATCAGCTCTATTTTATAAACGTAACGATAAACCAACAAAATTACCCACAAAAATGGGGAGAATGAAAAACAGAAACTGGCAACACTGATAAAATATGGCGTGATTTTAATAATCATAAAAATAAAATTAATTATAAAGTTTCTTTAAATAGTGTGTAGTAGTTTTAGTGATAGGTGATGTGTGTTGGTATTTTTTAGCCTTCCTTCTTAATTCCAACACACTTTAGAAGCACATACTATCATTTTATCGCTGTTATGTGGTTATTCCTTAGAGCGCGTAAAACGTAGTGTCACGAAAGCGGCACGATCTGTACTGGTGGCGGGAAAGTACTTAACAACCACTTTTGGTTGTTATTTTTTGACACGTCTGCGCGCACTTGACAGTCCATCTAGACATTATATAATCAAAGGTAACAACATATCACACATTTCAGAAATAAACCATTTTTAACTTTAATCCATAAATTTTGATTGCAATCATTTCAAGAATCAAAAAAGAATCATTTAATTTTTCATTAAACTACCCGGAAAATAGTATTTTTTTGAGATTATAAACAATTATTTGACTAAATATAAATAACTACAAATATTTTTATAACTAATATTGTAAGAAGCGATACGCGTTTATTAAAGAAAATTATAATTATTACTGCTTGCGTATTCGATATTAAGGTTATAAGGGAATTACAATTAAGTTGGTGTACACTTAATGATATAAATAAAAACTAAATTATTAAACAGCTTTTTTATTTTATTATTGCTAATTTGGTACAAATAAGCAGCTTGGCAGCAATAATTGTACAATTATTGCTGTCAAATGCTTAAGCGAGATACGTAATACGGCAATTTTGCGCAAGTACCTATATCGTTATGTGTATGGCCGACATTGCGTTTTGTTTCATGTAGTAAGGGATGGAACTATAGAGACTGCTAGTACTATCCCTTTCTAGCACGGATTTAATTCTTCATAATTTTTGAATGGTTGAGTTTAAATGGACTGACCTTTTTTGTGATGATGAATTCTATAAAATGTACTGATAATTTAAATCATTAAATATACACCCAACGTTGTCACAAGATACTAATTTTACATCTTTTTTTAAACAAAATGTGTATAAACATACGACATTTTAATAAAAAAAGTTATATTTGACTAGTAGCGTGGTGGATATGTATTCACTCATAGTTAAGTTACCTAAATCTTCAGTGGACACTACCAACTATTAATTAGTTGTTATATTAAAAATTACTGGCGATAATTACATAATAGCATCCGCATTTAATTACCTATTATAAACGAACAGATGAAAATAGCAAAAAAGTGAAATATTAAGACTAGATAGATTATAACCTAAAATTCAGTCAATTCATTCACTAAGCACGTTAATTGTGTTGCAATAACAAAAAAATCAGTAGAAAATAAACCAAAATAAGGCCAAACAACACATTAACATTTCGAATAAAAATAAACATAATTAATTAAGATTTGAAACAGTTTTGTGTAAAGCGATAAAAAAAAACGAACGATTAGACAAATTGCACTTTTACAAAATATTTCTTATTATAGAAAAATACGAAGAGAACAATATTAGAAAAACTTGGTGCCGCCATAAGCTCTTTGAATTTTAAAAAAGAATTTTGTTTTTATTAAACTTATCGAACTAGCTAATTTTTTTTTCTAATTTTATACAAAAAGGAAGATCAATGCAACACGAACGAGGTTTTTTTTTTCAAAAAAATATAAATATTAATTATTATTTACATCAACAATATTATGTGTTATACTAGACATTAAATATTGCAAGTGTCATAAGTCGAAGTGTCAAAATTTATATTATCTCACCATACATAAAATACGACATACATATGAAAAAATATATTCTATATGAACCACTATGTAAGTAAACATTCTGAGACAGCGATTTTATATGAAAATATAGGCGATATTTATTATAGAAATAACTATTTACAACGATTTAATAATTATAATTAATATTAATGAAAAACATGAAAAAATGAATACTGATAAAATAAAAACCACTGGAATAAGTTGTACCGTTACTAAGATGATGCAAAATAAATACATTAAATGTGCCTTAAATATAAGTTATTTTAACTATAATACTATCACACGATTTTAGAGTTTATGACAAGCTGTTCAATACGAAAAAACGGTTACATTTGAACACTGCGTGACAGCCGCCATTTTGTGTTGGCTTCCCTATTTAAATATAGTCTACGTCAAATCAGTGTTGTAGTTTGGAACAAGAAAAAGAAAAATATTTTTTTTTAATCTCATTGTTAATATTGTAAAAAAAATTAGTAGTATTATTAATGAATTTGACTTAGACTATATTAAATTATTGGGGACAGATGCCTTTTTCTGTACGTGAACCGTTGTATAGTATATGTTACGGGCAAAGCAAGGATTAACTGATGATCATAATTCTCAAATGCCTTATTGAAAGAACTTGCATAAAATAAAAGATTTTTATTATCCGTGACTCAGAATCCATTTCATGATTAAAGGTCTATTATAGATACCTGAATTAATGATATATTTATTTTTTTCAGTACCAAATTTCCAATGAATCCTTATTTTGTCCGTAACATATATTTCCTTATTAATGTCATAAATACTCTAATGAATCAAGTAATGATTAATTAACTATTAAATTACTTTAACCATAAGATAGCTTCATTTTCTTACAAGTAATAGTTTTAACGCCTTGTTTATAACAAATTCAACCGTATTGATATTATTTACTTATTCTAATTTATTGATAATGGGTATTAGAAAGGGTATGTGGTTTTGGGATGTTGTGGCTTAGATATTTTGCTCACTTTTTGAGGATCTTAAAAACCAATTAAAAAGTAAATTTAAAAGGTATTGCGAAATTGGAAACTATGTGTTGAACTAGCTTTAATAAAATTATTTGCAGGATATTAAATGAGAAAAAAGGGAAATATCAATTCTTGCTTCGATTTAAGGGGATCTTTCAACAATTTCAAGTTACTCATTTAAATCAATCTTTAAGGGTCATTTTTGCATGGAGGTACAAGTTGAAATTAGGCACTAAGTAAAATAAACTGCTGTGGCTGTACATTCAAATTGTGCGTTGGATTTTAACTTGATTGCCCATTAAGACATGTTTGGCTGCAGTAATATTATTTGCACTTTATTAGCTGAATTTATTAAGTTACACGTAATTTTCAAAGCCTATAGTGTAGGCACAAATCATAGTATTAACTTACTATCGGACAAAGATCAATTTTGTTCCATAATGTGACTCGACGAGTAATTTTTGTAATGTGTGAAAAGTATTATGCGTATGGAATTAAATAAAAGTTGTTGGTGTTTAGTGGGCGAAAAACCTTCTTTACTTATTGTTTTTAAAAGTATATCTATAGTAAATAAAGTGATGTTAATTTGTTCATAAACTATTGTGTGACAAAAAAATACTATCAACCAAGTTCTAGACAATGGAGTATTAAATTTTACTTTATAGTAAAAAATCTATTCATTTTCAAAGCAATTTATTGGCCTATGGAGTTTACAAGTACTTATAGCGATCCTATACTATTTCAATAGCTGAATTGCACTTGAATCGGTCAAATACATAACACCCGTAATTTCTGTTACATACTATAGGAATATGCGTTTAATTGTTCAAAGTAAAATAGTAGTTATTCCTAACGTGATAGATGTCATTATCCTATGTATATCTGTCGAATATTAGAGATTGCCACTGAAATATGTACACTTTAAAATCAGACTTATATTTAGTTCATAAGGTACGATTTCTATTAATCTTTTACTTATCGATTTGGTAAAGCAAGTGGTCACTTTTTTGATAGTTAAATAACTTTCTAGTGTCGTATACAGAATGATGTATACATAGTACATTGGTGTAATACATAAATATTTTGGCCTCAGAATTGATTTTCATATAAAATTTACAACAATATTTTAACCAAATGATGATAGTTATAAAAAAAGTTGCTTAAATAAGTTTCGATGTCATTAATGAGACTTAAAAACTTTCTTCATCATTTTATTTTTTTTAGCAAATGACATCAAAATCTTACCTAAACAACTTTAAATACAATAAAAAAGTTTAAAAAACTGTGTAAAACCATCACTTACCTCACCAAATAATTAATTTAAAGAACAATCTACCTATCATTAACACTTATTAGGTATTTTAGATCCAAACTCGTGTAGTATATCGCAGGCCATTTCCAGATCGTTTCGCGTGATGCCCAATGCTCGCACAACTATGTCTTTAGGATACCCCTCGCCTACTAAGCGCGCAATGTAATCTAAATTTATGTTTTCGTACGATACATTGTCGCCGTACTTTCTGCCGTGCTTGTCGTGGGTTAGGGGGTTGATTTTTTTAGCTGGAAATAAAAAATATTTTGATGAGTTCAAATGTGTTCGCTTAAAGGTACTTTAAGTGTTTTGTTACAATTACATTAACATAATAATCGCTTTAATATTTTTTTTAAACATGATATGTGTTTCTCAATAGTCGGTTAATAATTTTGTCGGTTAATTATTATTAATTTCATGTTATTATTGGAGAACGATAATTTATATTAATACCCATAAATATAGCAAAACAAAATATTTAATAATATTTTATAGCATTTCTAAAATGTGGGAAACGTATTTCTACTGGATGCAGTGGAATTAATTACATCACTATAAATAAACAAAATAAAACTTACGTGCAACAGCCAACTCATTCTTCTCAACCGCGACATTCTCATACGGCGGATCTTTGACATCTTCCGAAGGGAACTTAGGCATAGTGGTGGACTTGGCCGGCTGGTCGACACTACCGCTAGTCGTTGCCGGCAAGGACCTCTGCCTAGGTGGCGCTCTATTCTCTAGCCTAGTCTCTCTATCAAAACTACATCTAGATTCTATTATCCTATCTGGCTTTTCTGGTGGCCTTTCGGGTGGAAGCCGGAAGTCTGTATGCCGAGTGTCCGATAAAGGGAGGTGTCTTTCGAGTTTTTCTCGACTCTCTGTATGTCTGTCTTGTCGGTCCATGACTCTTGTTTCGTGTCGTTGCGTGTCTTGGATATGTCTTTCTTGTCTCGTTTCCCGACTTTCAGGTCTTTCGGGTCGTTCTTGAACCCTCTCTTGACTTGACACATGTCGATCTGGGATTTGTCTATTTTCCGGATTTGGCACGTGTCTATCTGGGATTTGTCTGTTTTCTTGATTTGGTACATGCCTATCCGGTATATTTCTATTTTCCTGATTTGGCACATGCCTCTCTGGTATATTTCTATTTTCTTGATTCGTCACGTGTCTTTCTGGTACTTGTCTGATTTCTTGATTCGACACGTGTCTATCCGGTATTTGTCTAGTTTCTTGATTGTTTATATGTCTATCTGTTCTTTCTTGTCTATCTGGGATGTATCTATTGTCTATTCTGTCTGGTTTTGGTTCTGTGGGTGTGGGGGCTTCGGCCGGTCGCTCGGGAGGGGGTGCAGGGAGGGGTCTACTGTTCGACTGCGGGGTGCAAGCTCGACGCGGCTTCTCAAATGCTCTGGGGTCTGGTGGCACCTGAAAATGTCATTGGTCTTTAGTTTATATAGAATTAAAAGTTGAATAAATGGAATGGGGCAATACTGAAGGTTCTGATATGGCTATGACTGAATGTGAAACACCAAAAATGTACTTTCTTAGCTGATGGATAGATAACCTGGACTACAACTTAAAATCTAATATCGAACAATATTTTGTGCTAGAATCAATTTTATTTATGAAATATTAATTGGTTATGGTATCAGATATTCACTAACATACCTCATGCCTTGTGTCAATGACACCGGTGATGGTCTCAGTGGACCCAGTGATGATGGAGGTCAGTCGGTGCCTGGAGTCAGGCTCAGGCTCCAATGATGAACGTCTTCTGGGCTCTGATAATGAGACAAGATGATTTTAGGAGATTTTTACATTGATTTATGAGTGGTTTAGGGATACAATGCCCAGTTAGACGTAGTTGACACTAAGGTGAAATACAAAGTATGGTGGAAAAAATTATGATTTTGTGCACTAACGGCAGGCGAGAGGCTCTTGCGTGGCGGCAGTGGCGGGGCTCGGAGCTCTCCGTACGCGTGCTCACAACATGTAACACATTACCTGGCACGCTGCTAGCCGCGGCGATGTCCTGCACGCTGCTGGCCGCCACTATGACGGGCTCGGCAGGCGAGAGGCTCTAGCGCGGCGGCAGTGGCGGGGCTCGGAGCTCTCCGTACGCGTGCTCACAGCATGTAACACATTACCTGGCACGCTGCTAGCCGCGGCGATGTCCTGCACGCTGCTGGCCGCCACTATGACGGGCTCGGCAGGCGAGAGGCTCTTGCGCGGCGGCATTGGCGGGGCTCGGAGCTCTCCGTACGCGTGCTCACAGCATGTAACACATTACCTGGCACGCTGCTAGCCGCGGCGATGTCCTGCACGCTGCTGGCCGCCACTATGACGGGCTCGGCAGGCGAGAGGCTCTTGCGCGGCGGCATTGGCGGGGCTCGGAGCTCTCCGTACGCGTGCTCACAGCATGTAACACATTACCTGGCACGCTGCTAGCCGCGGCGATGTCCTGCACGCTGCTGGCCGCCACTATGACGGGCTCGGCAGGCGAGAGGCTCTTGCGCGGCGGCAGTGGCGGGGCTCGGAGCTCTCCGTACGCGTTCTCGTTGTGCGGAGGGGCGCGGCGCGGGGCGCGGGGGGAGTGCCGCGGGGAGGCCAGCGGGGAGCGGACAGAGGGCCGGAGGGCGGCGATTGTTGAGGTCGCTGCGTTGAATTCTGCCCAGTCCTGTAGGATTAACGATTTTTTTGTACCTCCTTATTTAAAATACAATTGTCAGCCGTTTCTTTGAAAACGCCTTCGTCTTTTATGTAACACAACCTATATAGAATAGCTCTCAAATAGTTAAACTGCCACCAGGCCTGAGGATGCGACTGGGCGTACGATGGAACAGCGAATGCAACTTTTACTCAGACTATTCTTTTCATCATCAATCAGTCAGTTTCTTCTTCTCGGAAGTACCGAGATGACCTAAAGAAAATTGTGCTACCGTTTATTGCGCTAAAATATCTTCGCCAAATGGAAACCAATTTTCAAGACATTTTCATCTGATTTGGGTACACTCTAAATGATTCCCAAAACCGGGTTTTTAGTATAATTATATGAGGAACGGAATAATGCGATGGAGAACCATGTACTCTGATCAGTCCTTTAGTTAATTCGCTAATGATATAGAACAAACGCAGTTATTTCTTATTGTTCTGTGAATTTTGTGAGCACATAAGGCATATAAGGCATGCATATAAGAAATGTTATTATTACTGTTTTAATTTTATTACATATTATATGTAATGCGGTTGGTCCCTATACCTAAATAAATGAATGATTATTTATAAATAAATAATTTCTGCTTTAAAACGGAGGACATTTTTAATGTCAAAACCACTATATCTATAGACAGGTAGTACCTACTATACAACGTGTAACAGACCAAAAGCAATTCCTTAAAGTTGCTTCAGAATGGGCTTCCGAATCGAATTCTGGCATTAAAAGTAGATGTTAATTTTTGGCAAAAATAACTAATTTGTATAAAATCACTAATCCAAACCTAGTTATTTCTCTCTAACAGGGGGGGGGGGGACCTGTCATCCAACCAGCTAACAGGCCAAGAAGGAGACGGACGCGTCGTCCTGCGGGTCCATTCACTGGAGGAGAGAGGAGTGGGCTCTTTAAACCCGGCCAATACAGGGTGTTCAGAAAACCCTTCCCGGCGCGAAAGGAGGTATCACAATCACATGCCCAAATAAAATATTAAATGTGGATTTTTTATATTAGCTACTAGCGGCCCGCCCCGGCTTTGCTCGGGTGCAACGCTGATAGCAAATATAACTACACAATCATAAAGTTCTGTAGGGCGAAGCAAAGCCTTGGAACACTATTTGGTATAGGCACGACCCCCGGCCCCCGCGCGGCCCTCAAGCCGGTATCGCCGCAACCGCTATGTCCCTACATTTTAAATTTGTAATATCTTCGAAAATATTCATTCAAATTACATGTTGCAAAGGGCAATATTGATCTATATTGCATGCACAATTTATTAAAGGTACTTAATTGGATAAGGATTAATACTGTATTGCTTAAAATCGCTTTTTCGTAAATAAGTAATAAATAAACGATAAAAATGGTTATTGTGGGTTATCCTCAAGAGATAGACATATGCCATTGCGGACTTTTTTGTAGATCTTTTTAAGGTGCACAATACTGTAGTACATTATTTTGATCTATCTCATAGGGTTCAGCCAGCGTTTGCAATGAAAGCTCAAAAAATGGGTTCATTTACGACCTTACATTAGAAATCTCTAAGATTATCCATATTCCTCTACCATATTATGCATGTATTATACATATAAACCTTCCTCTTGAATCACTCTATCTATTAAAATAAACCGCATCAAAATCCGTTGCGTAGTTTTAAAGATTTAAGCATACATAGGGACAGACAGCGGGAAGCGACTTTGTTTTATACTATGTAGTGACAATAATAATGGCTTTTGAAATAACCATTTTTTGACGCAAAATTCCCTAAACTTGAGATTAAAACACCATTTTCGTCGGTATAATTGGCGGCCTTTTGTTTGGCCAATTGGCAGGACCTGTGACGACGACGAAAAAATATTTTTCAAGGTAATATTTCTTTTTTCCTATTCTTTATACAGTATTGGCTTCAGATATATACCTAACCAAACCTTAACGGATCGGATAGGGTTTGCTTAACACCCTGTGTTGGTTCTGGTAGGCCATAGTCCTCAAGGATCTGAATCGTGTAGAGAGAGCGTGAGCGAGCCCTTGATTCGGCCGAGGCACAGAAGTCTTTCCACGCCAAGCCCTCGGTGTAGTTTCAAACCATAATCCCGTAAACAAAAAAGGTATCTACTATCTACATATGTTCTTTTAATTGTAATCGTTAGGGATATCTTGACCAATCAGAACCGATTTTAATGTTCTCCACTTTTCTTATTTCGTGAAAGTGTACGTACACACATACTTTAGGCTGACTCCACAAAATTGCATGCGATATACCAACATTCCAGTAACAACGTGCAAAAAAATAAGATTTTACTACTTACTTTGTAAACTTCACAGCATATAAAAGTAGCTTTCAGAATACATAAAATGAAAAAATGCTAAGGGACGGTTGTTTCACATCATCTATTATTATATAATAAATATGTCTGTTACTGCTGAACGAATTTCTTAACAAAAGACGGTAATAATTATCAGAAAATTCCGCGGTTTTTAAAAGGCAAAATGATATAAATATTAGATTAGACAACAGATCAAACAAATACTTGGAACCCATAAAAATAAATATGACAAAACAACCGACCCTCAAGAAACAAGGCAAAGGAAACAAAAACAATTAAGCACATGTCACCAAGCGTATATTTTCAACATAAAAAATACACTTAAAAATAAATAAATCATTAAGTCGACAAAATTAAAATATAATAATTAAAATATTGCGCAACGTCAAATACGAACTAAGCGTAAACATAACGATGTCCGGTATAACGAATAGCGTTTAATTTTAAACTAGTCACTTGCTGTCAAAAACAGCTTAATTTATAATTTTCAAAAGAATTTTTATTATAGCGTTTTTCCAAAAAACATCATAAACAAAACTTTAACTACATGAACGTAAAAATATTATTTAATAAGCTTTAAAAGTAAGCGTAAAATGTGAATAATAAATAGCACTTGCTTACGTTTGGTTGATTAGAAAATATAAAACGTCAATTTTTATATTTTCTTTATATTGTGACACATGTGTCAGATTTTTATTTTAATATCAATTTATTTAGAACCTAATTGGGTGTAAATATTTTTGCTATGAAGTATATGGGAATCAAATTATGTAAGTTAAAAAAGAGAAAAGAAAGAGAAAAACGCTACGATAAACAAGTACTTCATATAACCTACAAATAATTTAGGAAAATATTTCCATTAAAAAAATCGAGAATTACAAATAATTAATTTCAAAGTACCTAACTACGATTGTATATACAAAAAAAAACTTCATTTTAATACGACAGACAGTCGGCAAAATAATTATAAATAATTAAATTAACACTATTGCATTAAGTGCACTAATCTTAACAAAGAAAAACAATCAATAATAAATTGAACAATAATAATGTCAATGGTTTGTTTAGAAAAATATTTTAAATAATCTACTGTTGTTACCTGACCTATGATTAAAAAATAAATACTTGTTTTTGCAGCAAAAGGGATATACTTGATTAAATCAAACTGAATTATTAAGAAACTGGCCGTAATTTAAATTATAAATAAAAAAAAGAACGATTTTTGCGCTATATAAATGGATAATAAAATTGTTGTATCTAAAATGATTTAATGACTTGTATCAAGTACATAAGGTTTAAATTTGAATGACAACCGAAATGAAAACTAGAAATAATATAGAAAGCGTGTATACCACTTTTGCAATAAGCATGTGAATACAAACATACAGTACGAATGCAACGTAAGGGACTTTCATGCGTTTTAATAAATGTTTGTAAAATACATATCAAAATGAAATTAGATCGATTTCGTATAACTTTTTTTTTGCCAAACATTCACAAAATAACACTAGATTTTAGCACCGTTAATTTTGAGAACCAATTCGACTAAAAAACGCATAAAGTCACTTACTGTATACCAACCAATCATGATTTTCACAACATTGCCTTATAATAAATGAACAAACAAAAACTGCAAGCGGTATCATTCTACGATTGCAAACGATTTTGAACCTTAATGAGTAAATAAAAGTACGTAATGCAATCGTAATTTGAAACCGCTATACCGTAAATGACAATAAGCTTAGGGTAAGGTTGTGATTGCAAAACTGAGTATTTAATAAAAAAAACTACGTTTGAAAGTGAAATATATGTGCCAGTTACCAAAATTATCTTTAAACTAAAATTGTGATGTGCAAATTAAACCCTTCTCTGCCTATTTTGTTAAGGGTCGGTTTCCAGTCTTACCGTATTAAGTTGAATACTGTACTATAATAGAATAAGAAAACGTGATTTTAATGTAATTGTATGTTTGTGTGTCGATACAAGTGGCACACATCATTCATATCTAAAAATTTGCATATTAACTTCTTTGCTAACGATAACATCACTAGGTAGGCTCGGTAAAGATAGAGAATAATGTTTTTTTTTATGCTTTGCTGTCACATAGGTTGTGACAGCAAAGCATAAAAAAAAACATTCCACCCACCAATCACAGGCGATATAAATCTGTAGCCACATACATTTCTTACCCAAAGTAATGTATTCACACAAACATCATGCGTCACAAACTAAAGCGTTGGTCGTACAGTTAGCGGGGTAAAAGCGAGCTTTATTTAGGCAAATATTTGCAATTGGAAATAAGAATTTTGAGTAATTTAAGTTATTTACTTTAGGTGCTAACAACATTTATTGCTGTAAGTAAAAATAAATACTGAATTCAAAATAAAACGTGAGTCTTTGAGGTAATAAGATCTACTAAACCTTGTTGAACTTAAATTGTATTGTTGTAAATAAATAAAGAAACATAATTGACATAACCTTGTTTCACAGAATGGATGTCTTTATCCAAAGTCAGATAAAAAAAATGTCTGCCGAAGACAAAAGTATTAAGATAACCATAACACAAAATCTGCTTAGCTTGGGATCAAATAACCTTGTTCGAGTTGTCCCGGTACATTACATTATTAAATATTATTTGTCTTAAAATGCTTGAAAAAGGCTCAAATACCCTATAGCTCGTTTAAACCCCGCTGACTATACCACAAACAAAAATTCCACAATACAATAAACAAAGGGTTCCAGTCGTTGGTCGTCAAGCGAACATGACCCGTACAAGCTAAGCATGCGGGGATTTCCGCCGTCTCTGTAAACAAACAACACATGTTCATATATGGCAGCATGCATGGGTTCATGTTCATCTTTGACTTGGCCTTTATCCCTCTTATAACTAACAGCTATGGTATTTAAAATTAAATGCGAAAGTAACTTAGTAAGGTTGTCACCGCTAAACCGGTGATCCGATTTTGATGATTCAGTATTGGTATTCAGTATTGGGTAACCTTACAAGTAATGTCTCTTTTAGACTGGGCCAAATTCTGCTCTTCTCTTGATTTTGATTCATTTAAATCCAAGCCTGTAACTATCTTGCTTTGCAAAATCTTCATCTCATTTGAATATGAAATCCTTTTCACTCTAATATAGAATCCTTCACCATTAGTAGATAGCGTAAAATGATAAATAAGAAAGTGCATCATTATTTAAAGAATGTAGCAAAACGAGTCGAAGGAAATGTAAAACCCAGCTCCCTAACACAAGGGTAATTTCTACAAGCGTTAACGAAGATCAAATCGCTTAAATGTATGGAAATGACAAGTCTAAGACATTGACGAAAAAAAAAGTCCTTTCCACACATTTGATTAATTTCTATCATGGTTACCGCTAGTGGAAATGTCACTTGTCTACGGGAGCTTTGGGCCCGATAAATGGCAGTCAATTTGCCACTTTCTTACACAAATGATAAGGACTATTTTTGCACACTACATAAAAGATTAGATAAATGAAAGTTTTATATAAATAACACACAGATTATGGCCATTGAGTCAGAGATATACATCAACCCTTATAAATAAATGAAATAAACAAAAACAATGAGAGAATGCATGGATACAAGCTTAAACAAACATGCCACACAACTACACAAAATGCAAACCATGCGAATATGGAAAATAAAGAAATAATAAAAAAAATATTTTATTAAACGCCTCTACGATTACCTTTTGGGTAAAATGTACCTTATGTAATGTGGGATAGGGTCAAAAATAGAAATGAAGGTGTTTGAAACATTTTTACGTCGCGCGAAAGTTAGTTAAATAAATACCATTAATAAAATGTTATCAACGTACGCAGGTTTATTTATGTGATGAATTAAGATGTTGTTTTTAAAACAATCCTTAACACAAATGTGATTTGTAAGAAGGACTAACGACGGACACTCTAAATCGATCACTGATATTGGGTCAACTCGTAAACATACAAAAAGACATTATGAAGTGAATTCCTTTATATTTTTACCATCGTCAGCTCTTTGACGTGGTAATAAATGAATGTCATCACTTTCCATTCCATATGTAACTGTACCATAGTAAATATGTATAGTACATGTGGCTCCTACCTACTTAAGGAAATATACAACCTTATTTTTAGTATATACTAAACCGATACATTCGAGGATATCATATAAAACAAAGTTTCACATTTGTTGATGTACCTCATTATACAACATATCTTTTTCTGTCTTTTCCTCTCCCCAACTATTTTAGGGTCGGCTTCCCCTCTCACCGAATTCAGCTGAATACCGTATTCTACATATAGCGTCTGTCTATCTGACCTCCACAACCCAATTTCCCAGGTAAAACAGTATCCCACACAAGACCCAACTAAAAACACCAGTGTGAAAATTATTGCGATTTTCTATTACAGATACTTGCTCAACTATTTTCAGGTTTCGTTTATACTAAAAATAAGGTTGTATACATAGTACTTAAGGTATATTTACCTCAGCGTCGTCGATATCGTCTGTGAGCCCGTTGAACGTCGTGTTCCTAGACGCCCAGCCGTTCGCGTTGCCAGATATTGTTACATCTACACCTGTAAAATGATAAATAGAGATATTTTTATTATTGTGGATTATTTTGAGGATTAAGAACCTACTCCTTCTAACCAGCCTTATTTTAGAACCATAGACCTATCCACAATCTATTGACTTTTATTAATTTGTGTTAGAAGTGACTTGGGATGTTATACTTATGTTTTGGTTTTCAACCAGCGACGGTATTACATATCTTGCCATAGCAAAGCAACTGCAAACTTAGCACAATAATAATTATCCCTGCTAAGTGCTAACTTATGTTACCTTATACGACTTATGAAATCGACGGCAATAGATTATTGTATTTTTCTCTTGCAGTATACAGCACATATCCCATATCTTAAAGTAATTTATGTTTTAACAACACACTCACTAGATCCGTTACACCCGGACGATCCCGACGAGCCGGATGAGTTCGACGACACCGGTTTTACTGCAGTCTTTGTGTGTCTGTAAATATAATATAGCATGATTAATACAGATAGACTTTTTCTGCCTTGCCTTTACCAAAATTGACTCCGATTTGACTGGTTTCCGTATTTTTTTGGGGACAACCAATCTGACATCTACAAATTTTAATGGGCAACTCTTTGTTCCATACTAAGAATGGTAGTCAGAATTTCCTAAATATGATTGTGACAGTAATTGATAAAATTATTGTAAGGCGTGCACAAAACTAAGCCCTAGCACAAGAAGCAACGCAAGTCTCTGACACCCAACAACTTTATTACATTATGTACAAACTTATTCCAAATATTGTGTCTTGTAATGCCCACATAAATAACACAATTACATACACGACATGAGTTATATTATAAATATAAACAATACGCCTGTTATTTAATAAACATGTAATTGATATGTCTTACTTGGATTCCGTATTAGGCGGTCGAGGAGGCACAAAGGCATCGACCACAACTTGTTCGGTGCCTTTTATTTCAGCGCGACAAAACGGACAGCCTTGACCCTCCGAATCCTGGGAAATTAGTAAAAAAAATTAAAATCGTAATATTAAAAAAAAAACTATAGGAGTCCGGGAAAAAATGCTGAAAAGATCTTCAGTTTTCACCCAAAAAAAAACGCCGCATTATAATCGATCTATCCTTTTAGGATCTACGATGTCAGAGACACCGCTCGTCACAAGTGACTTTGACTTAAGAGTCTTGCGTAGAGTATATTCGAGGAGACTTTGCCCAGTAGTGGGACACGAACAGGTAAGTATTATAATTACTATAGTGTTTTATGTGCAATATACTCACAATTTGCCACGCAGTAAGGCACGGTGTACACAACAGATGTCCGCACGGCTCTATCCTTATATCCTTGTCGTTTTCCGCGCAGATCTTACATAACTGGAACGTGCTACCTGTAATGTTAATGATTCATTGTTGGTTATTTAATTAAGAAGATCTTGAGTGTTAAAAAATAAGGTTTACAATAGCTTTAAACATGAAAATATTTAGAACAATTAAATAAATAAACCAAACAAAATCTGGTTCATAGTAATAAATAAAAAAATAGTTATTTCCACAGAAGTGAATATGCATTTAAATTCTCAAAATTAGCGTTCAATGAATAGGGCCTAAAGCAAGTCAAAAATCCGCTAGGGTTGCTAGTGTCAGAGACAAGTTACTGTGTTACGACTGGTGAAAATTGACACAAAGACCTGATATGATGCTAGCGACCTCTAGCGGATTTTGAACTCGCGGTAGCTGCCAATGATTTACAGGAATATATAGAGGGGACACTTCCCCTGAGAAATTAACGAAATAGTTACTTGACGAAAGTTCAGACGGGGAAAATTATAGGTAAGGTTAGTACATGTATCACTGACCCATTTCACAGTACAACTCGTACTGTTCTTGTGTGACTGTGATGTGGTCCTCAGCAGGCGATATGATGGCGCTGCTTAAGTCTGGGTTCACATCCCGTCCGTCTGGGTATAGGTAGCTGAAACAGACAAATTATTGGTGAAAATGGGTGATCGCACATTTCTGTATTTCTTTAACAAGAATCAGTTGTTATTTTAAAAGTAAGTATTCGATAATCAACTTAAGTAAGAGATGTAACGCAATGAATTGCTTTACATAATCGATCGATGGACAGTGGATCAAATATAAATATTTGCCATTGCATTGCATCAGCACATAGTTATGATATCTACATCGAACATGACTATATCATTTGCCGAGAGCACAGCGTGGGGTACATCGGTCTTGCACCGTCTAAAAACCGTTCTGGCAATTGCCGAAGTCGCAGAATTGCTCGCCGCTCTGCGGGGTTTCAGCAGGCTTCTGTCTTTAGTAGACCACTTCCAAAGCACTGACAGACTAAATAGATTTCTACTTTTTATATCCTGTCAAATAACAATAGCTATAACTTACAATCCCTCCCGGTACCCATCCAACAACGCTTGCACGAGACTCTTGTTCTGCGGTATCGTTTGTAGGATCTCGCCATCGACGGTCACGTAACCTATCGCCCATTGCCCGAGCCGCGTACATGATAACCTGAAACATGATGGTAAATGATGTGACTGAGAATGTGTGTAGGAAAAACGGTAGAGACATCTTCAGAAATCAGTTTTACGAACTATTTTTGAAAGCTGCGTTGCATATTTATTGCGGGGGATTGCACAAACACAAAGAACCACTGGACTTAAAACAAATATATGTGGATCACGCAAATGTATGCTCCATATGGGGATAAAAACTGCAGCACCGGACGTGCTGCAGTTTTTTTTACACAGTTTTAATGTGTTGCACAGTTGTAATTAGCGTGGAAACCTAACCCTATATACGAGTGTTTATATAATCATAAGTTCTACATTCAAAGGTTTTCCGGAACTGCTTAGCGCTCAATATTAACCTTCACATAGATAATTATCTTACTAGAAACATAATTTCTACCGCAACAAACCATTCAATAAATTCATGCTACCTCGGAAAAACCATGTATCGATTTTTGATAAAGAACAGAATGAAATGAAGATACAGACATCAAGATTATTAAGTACGTAATTTAAAGAGTTTTTTATAATATGGAAAGTCCTAAAGTCTAGATCTTGATAGCGATATGTGACAATTATCATTTCTGAGGAAATATAATAATATGCTGTTATATCTGTAACGCACTTTGTCAGCATGACTGACACTGATTAGATTTATGAAGCTGCGTTTACGCTTACGACCTAAGCATGAACAGAGCACAAGCCGAGCTATTCGGTTCGTCATTGGCGGTGTAAAGTAGGACGTACAGTAAGCTCACTGTTGTCGAGCAAATTTATTGTGTTATTAAAAAAAAATACAGCTGTCGGAGCACAGTAAATCGAAAGATCAGTGTGGGCTCATTCGAGGATCGTAAGTATAGTCGCAGCTTAAATAGGTAAAATTCAAATGAATTTGCTATATTTTTTTAGATTTCTATCGAAGTATTTTCAGAAAGGTTTCAATTAGGAAAAACCACGAAAACTTAAAGTAATCATTATTTGTTTTAAAGAGTGTAAGGTCCAGAAAAAAAATTGTTACGTCTAATATGAAAAACATTAATCAAATATACATAGTAGAAACACACCTAAACACATAACTCCCAGCCTTATGTATATATTTCTGGAGCCTCGCTTTCACCTCATCGTAAGTTAGGAACGCCACATAACCAGGGTGTGTCACCGCCAGCAGTTGCCAGTTCCGGAGTAACGTACTCCAAGGCTGGAATAACCTGGAAACAAACATTAGAATGGGTTAAATACGTTAGATATGATACAACACACAGGGGTACAGAGAGAACAGCATAGAAGTACAGATAATTATACTTCTATTCATATTGGTTTCTTAGGTTTACGCGTTAATGTTAGACATTGAAATAAAACTAGGTAGGTACTTTGTACGGATTTTACCGCGGTTTATTTTGATTTTAGTGTGCTCGTACCATGATATTTGCAACGGTGTCGAAAAGTCGGTACATAAATCAAAATAAACCGCGAGAAAATCCGTAAAAAGTAGTTTCATTTCAACTTATATTTCAAGCCAATGTAAGGGTGCACTGCAATTGCTGGCAACTTTTGTCACCAATATGGTTTTAAAGAAAATGTTGTCACCAACACTAGTTGACAGCTCAAAAGTTGGCAACTTATGTCCGGTCAATACTGCATCACAAACTCAAAATCTTCCCATCCAAACAACAATATCATTGTACATCAAAAAAAAACCTGTTAAAAATGATATTCATTCAACTGAATATTTCTAGAAATTTTAGTTCTTCCATATAGTTTGCATTTATTGCTAAATTCCATTTTCAATTCTCATGGCATTATGGATATCTTATTTCATGATATGTATGCTTCCACGAATAAAATAAACTGGATTTAAGCTCTTGCGGAAAATGCATGAAATACAATAAGTGCAGTTAAGCTGCTTTTATTTATCTATACATAGAAGTTACACGAGACATTAAATTATGTTTATTTCTCTGTGTTGTCTTGTGTTCTGTGCTAAACAAATATTTTTTATTCTATTCTAAAAAATAAAATTATGTTAGCCTATTACATAAAGACTTCCCAACTTTAAGAAAAAGAGTCTTTTAAAGAGACTGTCACAGTAGTAGAAATGACCATTGTGGTAGCCAAGCGGTTCAATGACCGGATTTGTATTCACATGATGGCAGGTTCGAACAAAGGTTAGTACCAATGTGACTTTTCTAAAGTTATAAACGTTCTAAATTATTCTAAGATATCACTTGTGAACATAGTATGAAAACTTGGCTTTCCACATATATTTGAATCTGAAACTGCCAACCTGAAATTGGACAAGCATGATGTATATTGCTCTTATTAAGAGAATAAGAAGGCATTATAGTGGGATATTCTTGTTCATATTAAGTCGATGTCAATTAAATGATATCTGGTGACCTAGAAATCTGTTAGAAATTTTCAGAAGCTTTGATAAAGTCTTCATTGTAAAGTTGTAAGGATATGACACTGACCTTGTAAACACATCGAACTCGAAATTGGATATGAAATCGTTGCAGGTGAGATCTATCGTGGTCTTCAACGCCATCGTCTCCAGCCCTGAGGAGATTGGATGCACGTTGTTCAGCTCCTCACGGAAGATCTTCCAAGGAACCAGGGTGCTGTGGACGGAAAGATACTAATTTAAAACATTATACAGAAAGAAAATCACCAATTTTGATCTGATTAAAAAAAAATGAATTTGCCTCCGAGCTAGAGCTGCACATAAATTAGATAAAAATTGACTCAGTATTTCGTCTGAAGAAAAATATATAGATATATCAAGAATGAGAATTCGGAAAAGGAAATTGTTAACATTGAAGTCCGTCTTTTTTAAATCAATTATTAAGTATTTAGATGAATGTTTTATTCGAACACATAAGTATACGGCAGACTTATGAAGTGTATCATTGTTATTATTTTGTCTAGAGAACAAAAGTTCGCAAGAACGCTATAGAATGCTTACATACTGTCACCATGCATAATGTTTGATTTGGAAAATTACTTAAAATATATAACTTTTCCTAAGGTTTATTAGCTTCATTTATTACTTCGAAAAGCAGAGCCTACTTAAATTGACTTTGTGTGTAACTTTAACCTTATTCTGAGAGACCATTTGTCGTAATAGCATTCTATGAAGCCATTGAAAAATATATTTGTTTTAACTTTCGTTACGTTTAGGGGAGACATCAAAGAGTTTGGATTCAATCAAAATGTTTGAGAAGTTGGAAGCTTCAAATTAA
Source organism: Autographa gamma (assembly GCA_905146925.1). Taxonomy (NCBI): domain Eukaryota; kingdom Metazoa; phylum Arthropoda; class Insecta; order Lepidoptera; family Noctuidae; genus Autographa; species Autographa gamma. Next base: position 3,910,225 of record LR989875.1, read on the forward strand.
CGTGTGTACTATAAAAGAAAAACATTTAAGTTGTTTTTCTTAAAAAAATCCGTGAATTTGACCGACCACGATGAAATCTAATTCCGTTTGATTTATTAGATCAGTCTACCTACTGCACTCAGGAACTTTACGGGGTTTTTTTCTTAAATCCATAACAAGGAATCTCTTTAGTTACCCTTGTCGTATCTGAGTGCGACAGTGTGTAAGTACTAGTTTAAGCCCATGCTTAAGGATGCTACAAATCTGATTAGAAATTGTATTTTTATTTATTATTAATACTTGTATTTTTATGTAGCCTCTACTCATTTATTGTTTTATCAGTAAACATAACACGCGATTGGCTACGGTAATGGTATGATAAAGGCAATATAATTTGATTTTAAGTGTGTTATAACCACTGGGGACAATTACCAATTCGAACACCACGCCAGGTCTGAATGAGTGCCAATCGATAAGGCGATACGTGACCAAGCTGTAGTCATAATACCGACAAAACAAGCTGATGCAAAAGGTTTACTTAAAAATCGTTGAAAGTGTGAAAAAACTAGGTAAAAATTTATTTGCAAAAGATTTCGGTAATGTGGTTGTATTACCTAACTATGAAATTTTGTTATCATTTCAAAGTATTTTTACAGAAACCTCCGTTCTGAGAACTCTATTGCCTTTTATGTACCTATAAATGTTTTTATTTGTATATAACGAAAATATCGAGGTTAGGATTTTAGTAAAAGAAATAATTGTATTAGGAACGGGAGCAAATATTTCACATAAACGCCGTAATAAAATAATTATGAAACATAATCTTTAAAAAGGATCAATATTAACTTAACAATTGTTAGTTACGGAGCAATATCTGTCCTTCTGTATTCATCTGCAATCGGCCATACAAAATGTTCATATAAGCGAGACGCCGTGTTTTCCAATTAGCTGAATTAATTTCCTACATTCGAGGGGAACCGATGGCATTGACAGTAGGCAGACGTAACGATTATTTGGCCATCCCCTCGTCTGCCTGTAAACGGGCAGATAACAGTGCGTAGGGGTGAATTAAATATAGGTATTGTATTTGTTAAGCCATTGGGTATATTCAATTATAGTAGGTACACAATGTACCGTAGCCATAGAAACAATTGACGGGAAGGAAGTAAGCTTTCGAGAAATAGGCGTAACGCCAGATAAGGATATAAAAAATATTTTTGAAGTAATCGTTATTTCCCATAATTATTTAGACGGCTGTGCCTATTAACTAGACTTGGCGAGGGCGCTGCCGTGCCCCCTGATTAAAATAAACTAGTCACAGCCAACAACAAAAACATAAGAATTAAATACCGAAATCATTCTACCAATACGATTATACTTAATTTGGAAGCACTGGACGTTAGTTCAAATTAAAAATGATAACTAAAGCTGAATCACATTTCAGTTTTGTCACATTTACATATGGACACAGTAAACTTTCAGTCCATAATGAATTATAACAAAAAGCGATTTCAAAAACCACCGCTACATGCAAAAATAGAACCAGTCGCAACAAAAACCGATGCTCTGAAAAACTTTTCTGGTCTATTCAATAGGGTTCCCAGTTTCGTACTGACAGTTGGAAATGAGAAATGTTTTCCCACTGAATGCTGAATATGCATTGAGGTGTATTGATTTAGAGCACACGTTGTGCGAGCGGATCCGAGTGGCATAGATTGTATTGTATGGTGAGCAAACATTGCACATTGATGTTTTACGGTAAATCATGTGGTGTACCTGGTTTTGCGGTTGCTGTGCTTTATTTTAAATTTTAGGTCTGTTATTTGATACAGCAAGTTTATTTACAGGTTTTTAATTAATTTACATAGCGAAACCCATAAATTTATTCGGTTTATTTCGGCTCGAAAGTTGCGCGTTGAAACTAGATGATCTACCAAACTTTTTCAGAATATCCAATCGAAAGTCAAAAGATAAAAATTTCTTTGTTACCTACTACTTTTATACTATTTTTTTTTACCTTTATCGATATTAGATATTTACTCGTCGTATGATTTTCCTTGTTGATTCATTCATTGATTCATCAGCATCGCAGTATTTTTCATGTGTCAATCAAATTCGTGGACAGCTAATGAAACAATGATAAGAATTCGACAGGTGTTCGGAAGATGTAAGAGCCAAGACCAACGTCCTTGATAACAATAAAAACTTAGCACGTAGACTGCCAATTAACATTATCCTTGTACTTATAATTACAATTCACATCATTATACTTCATTAAGTGCAGGTAATTGTTGCTTAAGTTTTTTTTGTTTGTTAATAGCTGTATAAACATTATTTAAGAACAAATAAGGATATAAAGGATGCATTATTATAATAAACATACTATGTAGGATATAATATAAGATTTTGTATTTGTAAATTAAGTTTCTCTTACGATTGTGGCATATCAAGGTGATTCATAATTTATTATGAAATATTGCTAGAAATAATTGTTTGTAGGTACCAAAGGCATGCACGTATTTTCATTGTTTAATAATTTTGGTAGTCCAGTCATTATGTTTGAACATTTGCATACAAAGATTGTGACGTATGATTGCAAAATACTTTGGTTAAATTATATCGTAAAAATATTAGTCACTGTCATAAAAAATCAATGACACAGAATGTTACTCACATTAATGAAACCAAATACATAAACAAAATCCGAACATAATTCTTTTTCTTCCGTCTAACCTATCGTAGTATCGTTTTCAGGTTCATCGGACTTAATACCATATTTTACAGAAATGGAAAATTCTAATAAAGGTTAGAGGAAAATTAATGTCCGTCGTTTTATTTAACTTGGCTTATGACCACTGCCGAGTTTCCAATAATGCGGTTACCAACAGTGTCACTAACTTCTTTAATTAGGAAGCTTTGAGTGGAAGCCGAACCAAACATAGCTTGGAAAAAAGCTAGACAGAAGAGGTGGAATTATTGACTTTAGCAACAGCGACTAGCATTTTCTGTAATTTTTATAACTTCTCGTATAAAACCTATGTCAAGGAAATACCACACAACTAGAGTATATCAACATGAAATACACGTAAAACATATTAACGTACATTGGACTCAATTAAGGATAATCCAACGAATATTCAAGTCACATACACAATTTCAGTTTTATGTGATTTTGGAAACGAATAGGAAGGGTCTGCCTGCCGCATAACTTTTCGGGAAATAACTACCTGCAAAGGTTTGTTTACTTTAATTTTATGTTTGAAAATACAATCATCTCTTTTATATAAATGTAAATAAATGCTCTTGGTAATGTGTAGGTATAATATTGAACCCATTCTTTCATTTCATAATAAGAAGATTTTCATTTTCCATCCCGAGTCATTTCGGTTAACTGACACGTGTAATTAAATCAATAAACAGAACGGTTACCAACAATTCCTTGATTTAAGTGTAAAATTCATATATGAAAAATATAAATACTCGTTACTTTTCATAACCTTTCCAATTGGCAGCCTATACCTGTCACCAGACTAAAACTACCTATATCTTCATTTAAAGCGTGATATTTGGGAGATCCAAGCTAGCACTGATTAGTTTCTTGTGGCTTGATTAACACCTAGAGTCCCTTTGTGTGAGTCAACGACGTAGTTTTCCGTTCCAAATTACTTGGGGCCTCAGCGCCTTATTTTCGACCCTTTTATCTTCACTATTCTGTGAGGGAGATCTCAATCAGTCAATCACTAGTATATAGTCATTTAGTGTCCAAAAGGTTCCTAATACTTCTTTGATTACCTAACACATTTTTTAGGATTCATGACTTAGACTTTAAAAAGGTGACAAACCTTTTTAATGAGCTTATTTAAAACTGTAGAGTCATACAACTACGACAAGCTTGTCACTGCCGAAAAAGAGGATTTAATAGTTTTACAAGGTGAAGGATTACCGAACGAATTACGTGTCGGATTTAGATAAACGTTTATTTTACTTGGGGAATGCCCCTTGGTTGTTCCTATGAGAAAAGCTCTTGTTTCATTATTCATCTTGTATTTGTTATTATTGTGCTATTATATCAAAAACTAGCTCCGGTAAATGAAAATTATAGACAGCCTTATAGATTTATTATCAATATTGCCAAAAAGCCAAATTGGTTCAAACAAAATCTGAACATATTGTCTTACTAACAATTCAAACAAGGCCACGATCTACTATCCCAAAACTCATAGGCCTTTCCTCATGCATATTTCTGAGCATATGGCTATTGTGCATGCATATACGTGTAGCACGGACGTCGCTTCGTCACAAAGTGGCCAAACGGAAACGGCTAGGGGTCTCGCCCACTCCCCATTTGCATTCACGAGAAAAGCCCGAATCGAAATGAAAAATTCACTTGCATTTTTAGCGTCTACATATTCAGAAAGGTGTTTTGAATTTTGTACCTTTCGATATGCGGTGCTTTGTATGTTTATAAAAGAAAACGAACAAGATATTTTGCTAAACAAATATACACATCGAATTTACCAAAGTTTCTTTGAATTAAGACTTAAAAATCACCTTTAAATACGATGAAAATTTCCCCAACAGGCAATCGCCAATAACCAAAAGGAAAATATTCAAGACTTTATCTTACTCTTAAGTTTTATCTTAAAATACCTTTACATCTATCTATAAGCCGTAAATGGTGACAGAGGTCGATAATCTCATTTGTACTTAAACGGGAAAACTCGAAGACTTGTCCATCTGGAAATAGACTTGAAGGTACAGGCGTCAACCTCACATCAGATACAACATCACTCTTATTACAAAGCAATAAGATTGAAAATCACAACTCTTTAACTTGCGGTCGATTGTTTAAGGCATACATTTTTAAAATATGCAAGCCTAGTCTATAATTTTCTGATGTATTTCATAAGTCTATTCAAACAAGTGTATATTACCTTTCAATCGGTACATTTGAAACTATAACGCGTACCCGAAACGAATAGAAATACCATTATAACATTGAAGCTTATCATTTTGCATGTATAATATAGCATTGTGTTCTGTTATATTAATCCAACGTCTATTGTTGCACAAGCAGCCCACTCTGCCTTTATATGGCTCTTACACAGAATACTTAATGAATGGAGCGCTTAAATAAATGAAAATCTTTTATACACATACACACGTACATTATTTGAGCTACCTAAACCTAGTCGTACATTCTTATAACCCCTTATTTTTAGGTCACTGAACCTTTGAATTTGTTTACTGTTTTCTTTACCCGCACAATGCAACTTTATATCTATTATATAAATTCGTCTCAATATATGCAGCGATTACAATTCAAGTGTAATCAAGCATACTAATAATACTAATATGCCTACTTGCCATCTGACATTTTATAGAAAAAAAAAATCTTCTTCGATAATTTTGTAAAGAAATGGCAAGGTAGTAAGTGGCACTCTATTCGTTAACTACTCTATGGCAGCAGTCAAGAGTATTGTATGCATTCCTAATGCAGAGCCCCTTATACAGAAACAACGTGACACAGATTCGTATTGCAAAGCCGTGACTCATAACAGTGTGAAATGTTTTCAGTCAATTAATATTTGTTAATAGTTTCGTTCATGGTGTAAGATTTGGTGGAAAATGGTAAATTTTTCGTGACATGAATTTCTGAAGGGTAACTTTGGGAAATGAATCCCTTAAATCTTTAAAGTTATATAACAGTCGAAGAGTTTATATGAACGCACAATAATGATGATTGATGGAAATACCTTTTCTTTATAATCCTTGTCAACACCTGTCTCTATGCGCCAATGAACTTACGTCACAACATAAAAACAAAAGATATAAATGACAAAATAAAATGAAAGATTACATTATTTTCACAATATCACGCTAATACCATATCAACTGATTATTATAAAGGAAACAGTAATAAGAGACAGGAAGTTTGCGAATAGATAGACGATACCAAAATGTACTGTCGATCGATCTTAATCTGTGGCTGGGCTATCAATGATAAAACAAGAGGGTCGGGGGATTAAAGCGATATGATATCGCTGATAGCTGGGCATGAATGGAAATATTAACATTAACGTTTGATTACAAGTGCAATTCATGAATGGTTTTCCAATTTAAAGCGACTAACGAAAAATAATACGATTCTTAAATGAAAAACGCTAAAACTGGCGGTTAGGGACTGAAACGAAGCAGTTTATACAGGGAAATATAAATTGATCATATTTTTTTTTCCTAAATAAGTATTTTACTTTGCGTTTTGGATATTAGTTTGAATAGCTAAGCTGAGATCTTGTAGGTCTTGTAAGACTCTTTCGTATGCTGTTTTGGACTACAAAAGGATACAAAATAAATCAGATTAATCAACGTAGACAAAAAAGCTTAGTTTAATACAAGATACAATGGCCAAGAAAGCAATGTAAACCGACGATGAGTCATTCAAATAGCAACCATATCGAATTCAAAGGATTTCGCTTTCCGTACCTGTTCTTTACGACAATGAGCTAGGCTGGCCTAATCCATTCAGTGCGAAGGCGACAAACCGTGAAGGTGAATGAACGTTGGGCTTAGTGCTTAATGGCAGGCCGTAGCGAACCGTGGCGTGTCGCAGAAACGCGTAACGCCCGCTAATCGTCTCCGACTCTTGAGAAAAACACGAGCCGTGAAGATATTTTATGAATTCGAAAAGAAAATATATATCATTATTTCAATGGCTCTTGCTTTTACATTTGTAAGTAGTATAAAGGTAGGAAATATATATTTGAGTTGTTTGTTTTTCAGGATAACGAGGAGGTTGGATTGTGACGACTTTTACATAAAAAATGGGTTATTAGCAACAATTAGGTAGTAATGACACATATTATACTAAATAATACGTATTATATTAAATAATACCTTAAGTAAGATGCACCTATAAGGATTAAGAAATATAAACTTCAGTAGTTCAGTATTAAATACATGAAAGAGTATTTCAAAGAAGGTAATGAGGTGAACTCAAAGTACTTTCACAAAGTAAATATAATGTGAGAGATTCCTGAGAATTATAAAGTGGAAGATTCTTACTAAAATCTAGGAACTTAGGTAACATAAAATGAAAAGGGCACAGAGTTGTGACAATATACAAGGGTACTACCAGATGTATACCAGGCTTCCTAATAGACGAAGGCCGCGTGGAAGACCCAGGCGGAGATGGAGGGATGAACTAGACGCATACAAAAAGGAGTGGCAACAAACAGCTAACAATAGAGACCTGTGGAAGGAAGAAAGGGAGGCCTTTGCCCTGCAGTGCGACAGTTCAGGCTCTAAATAAATAATAATAATAACTAATAGATGCGAATACATTGAGAAATTAAAAGACCATTGTATAGGATCTAAAGAAAACCAGAAGCAGGTGAAGCAATTCAAATCAGGTGTACAATAGTACAGATCCCGACCATATTATAATTCTTTGTGTACCACTTAGTAACGCACGAAATCATCTGGCAACAGAGCGATGTGTCATAGTGTATCAAATTCACCAGAAAACTCAATCGGATACGGTTGGCGGTGTGAATTTACCAATCGAATCGTCTAAACGTGATTTTTGTGAACAATTATCGAAATTTAAGGCGTGTTAAGTATAGTTGTGTTTGTTTTTATTGAGGTTAGTTATAGAACTTTATGGGATGTTTGTATTTGGGATTTCTTCTGTTCCTTGTTGTTTAATTAGTTATTTCTCAAGCTGATTATTTTCATCTGTCATATTCCTGTTTGTTTTGGAACAGGATTCAGCATTAGCTATGTTAGTCACACTTTGAGAATTTTAGTTTATTTGTGATATATTCACTTTTTTTTGAGGAAATACTACTCGTGCTTATATAGATTTATATATTTCATTTTATCTAGACTTTTTAATAAGTCTGTAGTGAGACCTGACACACAAGGCAAAATAAAGGGTAAACGGAAAACCCGTATTACAATAAAAAAGGGGTGTCATCGAGTACACTTGTAGAACGCCAACACAAATGTCGATGCCACTACACCGGCACCCCTGAGTGTTAAACAAACAACGCATAGATATTTCAATACTTTCTGCAAATTGTTTAAGTTTTGTTTGGAGGTCTTATTGCTTTGTTTTTGGCGATTTTAAAGGCAAGAAGGTATGAGGTATTTACATTGAAAAACAAAAAGAGCTTTGTCGTGATTGTGATAGATTTATCTGCCTTTTTTAGTAGGTAAATTAATGAAAGGTAATTTAGTAAATATATTTGCATAGGTTTGAGACCAGAAGACCGAGTCCTGTCATTTGTATAAGTTTCAACCAATAGGTGAAGTACAAACGCAGGGATTTCCGTTCCATTAGTCAGTAAACATTTCGTTATTTTCTTTTATTTTCATAACAGAAACTACAACTGTAAGTACTGTTCTACCAGTTCAAGCACGTACATACCGCACATCAAAAATTTGAAACTAACCCAAACATATTAAAAAGTCCAATAAATTCAAAACTACTCGTAACTTTTAAAAGGGTTGTAAGTCTTGTAAGGTGTCATAGCGAGAAGCACGACCCCATCAAGTTAGCTGGAATTCTGCCAACCCTTGTAAATATAGCCGTTATGCAAATCTTACCTTACGTAAGTAGGGTATGACCTGACTTGTGTGTGCATTGAATAAGTAGCTTCAAGATCATCTTGCTGTTTAAATAATTCATATCTGATTAAGGTTGCATATTTGTAGTTAGGACGCCGACTACGAAAGAGAAATAACTGCAGTACGTGAATACATGAATTCAACTACTCATGTCATACATGATACGTTATTATAAGACACTTTAAAAGATTTGCACATAATCTGGATGCACTACACTGAATAAGCTGAAGAACTTGTTTGTTCTTAACATCAACAGTAAATAATCTTTCTGTATAATTCTACTAATCTGGTGAAGGGATGAACGGAGTGGCAACAAACAGTAATCAATAGAAACCTGTGGAAAGAAGGAAGGAAGGCCTTTGCCCTGTAGTGGGACAGTTCGGGCTCTAAATAAATAATAATTCTACTGAAACTACCGACTGAACCCACAAATAAAACTTCCAACAAAAGCTATAAAACATCATAAAAATAACTCTATTATCTTGAAGATGCTTTGAATATATTTTTTACTCCAATATTCCCCAGTGAAGTGACCCATTTCGGGGCGAATTCACACGAGCTAGATCAAAGAAATTGTGGACATAGCGTTGATATCGTACGTGAAATATTGAGACGAGGAAAAACTAAGATAAAATATATTCCGAGGATTGGCTTTTATATATTCTGAATCTGAGATAAATCTAATAGAGAAACAATAGGGGACGTTATTGATAGACGACGATTTGGATGCCATCTCGAAAATATCAGGTATGTCTACAAGGCTTTTTGTTAACATAACATAAAAACAATAATAAAAGTTGTGTAGAAGTCAGGAAATAAGCTATGCCATCATGTTCATTGTCTAGTCCCTAATCATCCATTTTATAGCCAACCCATAAAGATAAGTTCCATGTACTGTTTTTCAAAAAAACATAAAAACAAATAGTGGTTAGGTTACATAGTTCTTAATAACTTCTATATATTTGGACACTAAAGCTTATCAGGTTCAACACACTTTTAGACACAAATCTCAACGAGGCAATTGGCCTCTTTATTTGAACCACACGTACCATAAAACGCAATTAAGCGACCTGCCCTAACACGCACTACCGACGATAGAGATTGGGTCAAAGATTTAGTTAAATGTTGTGAGAGATTACCATTTAATCAGTTCGGAACCTAACTGTACGACACATGATGTTTTTGACCAAAATCCAAATATATAAGAATTTTTAACTCAAGAACAGATAGACCACCATTGACATGATCTTTGATTCGTCTAAATCCTGAATGGCAGAAAAACAATCAAAATATAGGAAAGTTCAAAATAATATATGATAAATTGTCTTTTGAAAACGGGAAGAATTGTGCACTAAGCCGCGGGGAACATCTATCATAAAAATATTTGAAAAATAAATTGCAATTGAAAAGTTCTCCGATGCAATACTTCGATTACGTGACGTATTTTTCACCTGACGCAGCGCTGACTGAAACCCATCTTATTTCGTATTGCAGCAACATCCCATTGAAATGCAGATTAATCAGGTCACATGAACGGGCACGCGAAGTATTAATCTACGAAAGACGGAGTTACGCAAGTCAGTAATATATTCTGATGCATTTGCATACTACATGAAGTGTGCAGAAGGATTGAAAGTGTCTTCAGGTGGATAGTTTACTCTATATTTATGGGGATATGGAAATTAGGATGGACTGGTTAGTTAGTTAATGATAATAAATTCGTATTGTGGTATGTTAAATAGATTAACTTACGGGACGGGATAGTTAAATGAAGAGCTCAGCTTATTTGCATGCAAAGATTAAAATGAATACGACATGAAGTCGACATTTATTATCTGAGATATAATAGAATACTGATCACTGATAGTATGCACAGATGAGTGCCTAGTGAATAAAGCAAGGATTAAATAAAAGCTCCTATTCGTCTTCACATTCCATAAATTATGTGAGGGCTATATCTTTTGTATGATCTCTCACGCATTGTCCCCTGAGGATTTTTGCAGCGGACCCGGTCCAAAGAACTTTCTTTAGCTGAATATTTTATTTTATTGACAAGTGATATTATTCAGGGTATAAAGGTAAGGGATAGTATCTATTATTTATTTAATTGTTTAAATTATGTAGGTATTGGAGTAGCAAAAACACCTGTCGATGTAGAAATCCAAAAATCAATCTAGGTAGTACCAAAAAGCTATGAATCTAAAAGTCCATAGATTTTAAACCTCAAAACTGGAAAAGATACACAGAGAAACCTAATAACGTGTCCAGAATTTGCACATCGTGGCACAAAGTGCAAATCCGACACCGGTGTAGGTAACTTGACCCACTTTCATACTATCGAATGACTACGCTCAGTACCTTTTGAATTTCTAGAATACATTTTTAGATTTCGTTCCGGATTTTCGCTGGCGAGAATGATACTGGAAAAGTTTTCATTCAATCCTGAATTGGAGTAAGTACACATTTAAATTTAAAGTAGGGCAAAGGTTTCAGGTACCTACGTTCACATTTAAAAGTCAGCTTCCATTCTTACCACATTCAGCTGCATACCATTTTTTTTATAAAATTACACAATACCCTCATGTAGCTATATATACTACACAGACACAATAGCACGACTAAAGAAACGTTATTTACATAGCTTAAAATTTTACTAAGGAATAAATGAAGATCTAAATATCGACAAATAATGCCACTTAAAATTTGTACACCAACATTCTTTCAACCAAACATAAATCATGCTGTGCCATCACTATTAAACAAACACCATTAAGCTTCAGACTCCAACCATAAAAATGAAATACAAATTGGCTCGTTAATTAATTGCAGTGTCAGCTTCGGGCACGAGAAGTGGGTCAACCCGTCTAATCCACAACACGGTGTTATATTAGCTGAAGGATATCTGACACGAAGACGTTAAGGGCTGGGAAACGACGATAAGAAAATACTTCGGTACTGTCTTGAACTTGGACGTGTTGATAACATGTTTATAATTCCTGTCGATATAAAGGTAAAGTGGAAAATGAAAAAAATTATCAAAACTCGAAATTTTACGTCTTTTCGGTTCATAGAAAACATCTCTAATTGAGGTTACCCTTGCCCTTGAACGGACAACCTTGCTACCAATTTTGTTGACAGCATAATCGGTTCACTGCAGGACGTATTTCCATGATACAATTACCTCATCTTTGGATAGAGAGTTTCTTAGAATGACTCCGATTTGATTCAATTTTAGGAATGTATGTTACCTTATAACTCATTCAATGTTATATTCCTTTCAAATAAAGGAGTATTGATTGTTAAATAAGGTAAGCACTTCCGCCTACGCGGTCAACGGAAACCCCAAACCTCGTGACGATGTTAACAATGGCAAAAGACTAACTTTCTCAGCTTTTACTTTTCTTTGTACGAAATATATATAGAACGAATTTACTTCCATAAATATAGCAGTTGGCACGTGTATTATTGTTATCCAAGCCGCAAAAATGTTCATACTTTTTCAAAGGTAAGAATTTGAGCGAGTTCCAATATTGGTTTTAGTTCACGAAAAATTTCATTAAAGCAGAGTGAGGGTAACTGGATCTATACTGAAATGCTATCACTTTTCAAGAGACGGGGATGTAGGTTAAGAGGTTTAATGCACTACACTGTCTTAAAGACATCTGACACGCCTAGGGCTGGGACCAGTCGATCGGAAAGTTCATCACGATAGTGCTCCATTAGGTGATTGTAGTTTAAATTGTGTACAAAGTTATTTAGCCTACAAGTATTAATATTGGTTCAGTGAAAAAAAATGCTGAAAATATAAAAAGAAAAGAAGAGTTAAATAGTCTTAAAAAGGATATGGAGCTATGAAAAATTAATACAAACAGATGAAAATAAAGACATAAGACAGTTGAAGATATAGAAAAGGTCCCACAGAAGACCTTGTAAAAATATGTGGAAGATAACAAACAAATAATCTTTCGTATTCCATGCAAGCATGAGGAACTTATTAAATCATTAAATTACCATCTTCATTCAATACAAAACAAGACAGATATAAAGCACGAACGCGGATGTTAAATGAATTATTTAGTTTAATTGCTTCTTCACACATTCATCTGAGTATTTGCATAATTTTCCACGTGAACAAGTTTGGATCAGCGCAGAAAATTGACTTAATTGTATTCTCATATTTGAAGTTTATAATAGAATGGAGGATATAAATGGAAAAGGTATCGGGAATGCATAATTTAGGATGAACTTTTGATCTGATTTAAAAGTATAACGTGGGATATTTTGAAAGCATCGATTAGTAAATCTTATTGTTTCGATTTTACTTCTGGGAATCTCACCTCACTGTGTATTCAAGCCAAAATTCTCAGAAAAAAAGGTTGAGAAGCAATACTGCAAATATTTGAAAATATTGTAGGTGTTTGCCGGTGAAAATGGAATATTTAAGGAAATGAAAACAAACAGAATGCTAATGCAAATCAATACTTTAATATAATCGGCAGACCTTGCGATATTGTTTGGGTAATACGGGGGTAGATATACTCACTACGGTATATTTGACGTAACATAATAAAAGTTACATATAATAAGAAGAACTAATAGAACTTTGAGAATATTTTAGGAATAAATTTTGGATTTCGTAAAAATAGCTATGTATGATTTTGATGCATTCGGGAAGCAGTTTTTTTAATACATTTAAAGAATAGGTCCCATGTCAAAAGCTTGTGAGTCAGAAGATATAGCAGACTATGGAGTTACATGCTTATTACATTTTAAATGGAAAAAATGGGACTTTATTAACGGTTAGCAGTGCTAAAGCGAAATTAAACTTTAACTTCCAAATGATATTAACAACTCTTCTACTATCTCATTACCGACCCGAAAAACTAGTAGGTTCCAAGTACCTAATTATTGGGATATTGCAGACGCTTGTAAATAATGATTTCATACTTCATTCCACACGAACCATTAACAACATTATCAATGCATTACCGGCTAAACTAGATATTATAAACTGAGGACAATATCGTGAGTTTCTTCACGTTTCAATCTATGTAATGGACGTTCAATTGTGACGGTTTGCGTGACTTCATGTATTGAGTTAAGAAAGTAATAGTGACAGACTGAGGGTATAGATTAAGGTTATTTTATGGGGCCCTGACATAACGATATATTATGTAGTTCTATGCAACTAGTATTGGCAGCTTGAACTTATTAAAGTTCAAGAAAAGGAGTTGCTTATTCATGTTTTTGTTTCGAATCTGAAGAGTACAAAATATACGTAATTAGTTGATTCAGAAACAACTGTCATTATTTAAGGACAATAGGACTAAGAATCTGATGATTTATAAGCGACAAATGATCAAGTAACAACAAGAAGCAATTTAAACGAAACTAGCGGTATACACAAAGAGAAAAACCTTCTACGCTTCTTTTAACTTAAGTATAAAAGTGCCATTTTCTATAAAGCCATTACGAAACCATTGGCACAGCAGGCGGTGTCTGCTTGCTGCGGTCAATGGCGTTTCGATACCCTCAATGAAAGGCCTATAACCTACAATGAACTTTGAATGAGCAGTTAAGTATAATTTTAAAAGGGATGTAAATTAAGGTGCTGGGCAAACGAGGGTACCCATCAAAGTGGGGCAATGGTACGGAAATATTGAAAAGGTGGAAATTTTGCTCAGAAGGTTTGTAGTTAGACCTCCATTGTCAATCAGACCAGTCTTCACCCGTTCAGTCGACCTCTTCAATTCTATATGACCTCTTTTCCACACAACAAACATTAATAATAATGTCATAATTAGCAAATTTCAATGCGACAGATTGAACATTGTTATGACACATCTACATGTTCATTAGCCACGCCTCCGCCATTATTGCGGTTATTTATATACCTATTCATATCAAACATTCACACGAAACAACACAAATAGTGAGAATTTATCAATTAAACTTCTCACAGAGTTGTACTTTATTAACGTTTGTAATTAATTGAACGTTTCCCTGGCGAACTCCATCGATATATTTTAAAAGTTGTGAGTACATCCCTAGTTGGATGAGGGAATTCTAAGCGAAACTCTCAAGTGTAGCTACAGTGTTTACTTATAGTCGGTTAAACAAGTAATTGGATATGTGGGAATTATTTCCTATCTTTATTTATGTGGGTATTTAATTTTAGCGAGGGTGTCGTGTGTGGGTTAATTTTATTGTACAAAGCAGGTGTTACTCAAACTTCTTAATTAACAGATGAAATTTTCTTGTGTGTGGATTTCATAAGCCCTGGGCAAGGCCTCTTACTAGCTAAAACCAATGTGGTGTAACGTTTTTTTTTTTTAATAATTATTCGTAATCCAGAGGTTATATACCGCGGTTCCCGGTAATCTTCTCCAAGCTTTCCACGCCCCTCAAAAGTTTTATTTCTAGTTAGCCACATAATCTTTAGGGCAAATTTAAGCCTAGACCTCGTAAATAACTTACGTAGGTATGTTAAAAATGTGTAAATACTCTATAATAATGTACTCCCACATTAACTGGCTATAAGCTTTAGCTTTCTTTAACGACTACATCCTACCACCTAATAAAACAACATACTAAAATGTCATTCATAAAATCAACTAGCGCGGGTTGGTACGCACAGTTTATTATACGCACGAATAGCTATAACCACAGTATGTCAACTTTGTACAACATTATAATAGCACATAACATATAGGAATTGATGTTTAATTAGTAGGTTTTATGTTGAACTTCTGGTGATTATTCCACTAAACTACCTATCAGTTGACGTTTTAGTTAGAAACTGTGATGATCCTGAGATTGTTTGTATTTTTTCGCCTGACTTTGTACATTTTCAGATACATTGCCAGAGATTATCTTAAAAGACTTATTATGTACTTCGGTACATAAAGGAACCTAGCTATACAGTAATTATTAACACTTATATAACCAACACAGAGTGTACCTTCTTTGCTATTTTGTTATAGTTTGAAACTAATCAACCTATGAGTAGGTCGCGTAGGTTTTCAATAGAAAACATGTGTGTACCCACGTAAGATTTCTTCCAATTTCATGTGACGTCATTGAAGTAAAATTGTTATTTAATAGAAACACCTTGCTTAGCTAAGGGTGGGGACTAAGCAGACCACTCCTAAAAGTTTATGGCGTTAGTATAATTTAGTGTTCGATTATGGTAATCATATTGAGTTTCTATCTAGACTGGGAGTGGTATAAAACTAGTAATTAATGAAGTATTCTTTATTGCTCATAATGATAAACTTAGCGATTAAGTGTTACTTTAAAAGTATAAATAAGAAATAAACTTGCATTTTCAGTAGTTTCTTATATCATAGTTTTATAAGCATCCCACAGCTGGGCCAAGGATCTCATTTCAAATGGAGAAAAAACGAGATTTAATCACCTCGCGTGCTTATTTCCGGGATGGCTTTTTCAGATTTAAATTTTTGCTTACAGCTAGGTTTATTTACGTTATTTTCTTACACCGATTTTGATCTCATGAGATACTTAATTATACCAGCTAAATAAACTCATAAAATTTCACAAGGATACCGGTACATAGTGACTTAAGAGAAACATTAAATACAGTACTAAAAGTACGACATTTTTATCGGTCGATTGTGAAATGTAAATGGCGCAGACAAGCATTTGCCACGTTTGGCTCGGCTCCACACACGATACTTGAAAGGCGATATCAACAAGTACTACTTTATACCTAGGTATATACTACGTACATACCGATATAAAAAGACAAGCTATAAAGGAATCTAGAGTTCCTTGCTGGCGTAAGCTTTAAGAATTTAATTTTCTCTTTAAGAGTAAATTCAGGGTGCTCTACCTAATGTAATCTAGCAGAGTATGTAGGTCAGTATTAACATTATTTTTTTTTCGACTTATCCCTAATTGCCATCCACTGCTGGACACAGGCCTCTTCTACATCCAATCCCAGCTACCTTTATCGCGTCAACAATCCATCGGGCTGTGGGTCATCCTACACTACAACGTTGCCTACTTACTCTGTTGCTAAACATTTCGTATTTACATATTCACTCTTATCTAGGTTAAGTCTCACGCTGATACTGTCAGCTCCAATACAGTTTGAAAACCTTCAAGTTTCGAGTAGAAAAACTACCAAATCAGCTTACAAACAAACAAACTCATTAATACCAGGAATATAGGTCACAACAACAAACTACCCTTCGGATAGTTCGTTCCGAAGGTTCTACGTAGGCGGTGTGCATCATCAATAGGGCAGGATAGAGGCGTGGGAGTTATCGTTTAATTGAACTCGAGTGGCGGAAGAAAAGAGGAGTTACTTAGATACTATGGTGCGACACCTTCGGGTAATTGACGGATTGAAGGACGGTGACCTAATTTACTTTGGTTCGGTTTTGTGGGAAGTGACTAGGATTTTATGTTGGCCTTATTTTCACAAAATAGTGCATGGGGTTTTCTAGGGATAGACGATAACTTTGTTTGTAATATACTCATGTATATTAATGACTTAAAGCACGCTTACGATGCTGCCATTAATGTCGCAACTTACTGGGCCAATACCTATACTTTTAATTCCAATCTACCATGGATACGAAAATAATAAAATTACAAAAATACAGAATGATTTAAACAAGCTTTTCTTCGTTGTAAATCAGAAAAAAAAAATATATGAAACAATGTTAAATAATAAATAAACAGGGCTTTAAAACCCAAAAAGCCCTCGCTAAAAACCATGTAATGCACAATGAATAATTTAAAGCATTCGTTAACGTCAATGTGAAGGAGTATCGCTTGAATCATTTAGTACCTAAGCAACGGTCTTTAACAGAATTCAGGAAATGCAAGTAGTACCTTGGAAAAGGGTAAAACAATTTAAAGGAAAACGGTTGAAAGAAACCAGCAAAATACATTAGCTACTATTAGACTGCCTCGTTGGCCTAGTGGTGCTAAGCGCGCCTGTTACGCTAGAGGTCTTGGGTTCGATTCCCGGGTCGACCAAGGTGCTATTGGGTTTTTCTATGAAATTCTCAGTAGCAGGTCGGAGTTTGGATTTGTGCCCGGTTAGTGGCAATAGGCTCGCCCCCTATTACATGGGACCTAAAACACACCGGCGAACTGTGGGTGTACAATTGGTACGCCTCTGCCTACCCCTTCGGGGATACAGGCGTGATGATATGTTATGTTATGTTACTATTAGGAAGTATCTACTTAGAAATGAGCAATCGGATGTAGTTTCTTCTCATTATAAATACATACATATAATCACGCCTGTTTCCCGTAGGGGTAGGCAGAGACCACTTCTTTCCACTTGCTACGATCCTTACATACTTTTTTCGCTTCATCCACTGTCATTATTCCCTTCATACATGCTCTTCGGTTTCGGGTACTCTTGACCTGGCCTTTTTTTTAAGACGTCTCCGATTTGGTCTCAGAACGTCTGCCTAGGTCTACCCCTTCTAACACTTTCATGCACACTCGCCTTATACACTTATTTTAGTCAATAAATAAGAAAGAAAAGTATAGGTCTGCGTTCAGTATGAATGAATATTAAATATTTTTAGTGTGTTTGTTAACCTGTCGGAAAAGGAAGGGCAGGACCGGGATGTTTTTAGTCGGCATAAGTCCGAAATATCCCCATGTCGTGCCCTCGGCGTGGGTTGTAGACATTAGATTTTCAAGTTCATCAAGTATGTAGAAAAATATTACAGTGAGCCTTCTGTTTTCTAATTCTACAGTGGTTTATGTTTGTTGCAATACGGTTAACTAGTAATGATACTTAAACAAAAGGTGGGAAAACGCATAAGCAGACTAATGCGTTAACTCGACCTGAATTTTAACTGTTTGTCACAACAGGCAATTAACTGGTATTTTAATCCGTTAAATTTTAACGGAAGCACGTTGGTCCTGTTTTTAGTTCGTCATATAGTACCGAAAGGTGTTATATTGTTGACTTGACTGATAGATTATATGGTAGTTTTATAAAAGCTAATTTGATTCTAGATTCTTTCTAAAATAAAGTATTTTAGAAGCTTTAAGACTGATTGCTTCTCGTCTATTTTGAAACTTATTTATATCTAGCTACATGGCTAAACAACAGTCGTGTAACTTGCTTGTTTCATGAATATTTTTTCAACTCAATAGAATAAAGTCAGTAAGACAACAAAATAAAACTTTTCATACAAGGGTAACATGCCCAAAATACATTTTACAACTTCAAAAATATATTCCATTTTACTCTACATTTTCAGCCCGAAAACATGTCCATAACAAAAAGGTTGTAAAACAAAAAACTCACCGGTGATCCAAAAACAATACCAGCGGTAGGAAAATGTGAAATTCATGAATTACCTGAAACAAAAACGTATGTATAAAACATTTGCATTACAACCGGATGGGGAAAATAACAAGAGCGTACTGTGTGCTGGGAATTTCCCAAAAGACCCCATCTTAGCATTTATTAAAGGTAAAACAGTACCTATTTTTATAGGGGTGGTTGTCCAGAAGTAGGTGTGTGACTGCTTTCACAGTATACGACACGATATCGCGGGTAAGTGAATGTATAAAAATTACGAATCCAAAATCCGGTATCGGACTGGATGGTGTGAACGGCGGGTACATGTTTTTAAGGAGCCTTCTACGACCATGTGTAGGCTCCTACGGTCAGTGTAACCCGGTCGAAACGTCAAGTCCTAAAGGTATTTATACATGTACGCGCTAATCCCCGTTCTACTATACATAGGTACGTGTTTCAAACATTTAAATGGCCCCGATATCGTGCCGGATAATATGAGAACTGTCTTACAGTAGTGAGGGTTTTAAGGACGATCATTGACAGTTTCGGCCCTTTAGCCCTTTGGGTTCATGAATCTTTACGACTAACTTGGGGGAAACCTATCTTCTCTGTGAGAAATTCCCGAGGGGAAAACTGCGTAGTATTCTAACACAAATTTATTTGTCCGATTCATATTACATAGGTATATAAATGATGAGTAATAGATGTAGAGTGTCTCCTATTTAAAGCTAGCAGTGCCCCTCGGTTTCACTCTTTCTTCCCAAGACAAGTAAACTTTCTCGAAATTTGGGCTATCACATGCAAACATATTTTCGAATCTGACTGGTGGTTGAAGAGAATATCACGTTCAAACAAAAAAAAAAACATCTAGCTTTACTTTAGGAATAAGTACAGCTATACTGATTAAATAAAAACAAATCATACTTAATATAAACAAACAAAAACGCATACGCATAATGTGTGCACACGATTTGAATATTCAAGACTAATCAGCATGCAAGATTTCCCACAGTAAATGCAAGAAATGAAACTTGAGATTTTGCATATTTTTATATGAATAGGCATCTATTGAAATGCATGAGTAATGTTGTCTTTGCCGTCTCCGTTTCAATAGCATATGGTAAGCATAAGAGGTTATACAAATAGAAGATATTATTTTTATGTTACTGAAGAGTGATATGAAAATATTAAGTATTAAATCTTCGAAGACTTTATTCGAGACGAGGGCGTTTTATGTATCAAAGGTTTTCGTTAAAAATGGATTTAGGTATTTGAATGCTTTTCAATTTTGTTATTTAACCCATCAGCTACTTTTCCTCTAATACGATCTTAATAACTAGTGGTGTATTTCTATATAAGCTACGATCCCAAGAAGGACATAGGCAACTTTAGTCAGTGCAACCGACGCACATGAGGGCGAAGCCGCCGATAAAAGCCAGTTGCAATATACCTAACACATTTATTTAGTTTACTTAACTAGTTCATTGAGAATCGGTTGGAAATAAATAAATAAGCGTTAAAATAAAAACTATTCTTTATTTTCTAGAGAAGAAAGTATCTACCAGTTAATAGAGCTAAAAAGCAGATGACACTTTATCTATTAACAAATCCATCAACATTTCTCAATCTAATCAAGCTAAGTAAACATAAGACCCGGTAACCCAGCGAAAGTTATCGACACTTGTACTACTAACACTGTTAACTGTGAGCCATACTAACATACGTCACTCATCATTAGTGGCGGACAACTAAAACCCGTTGTAAACACATTACTTGTCAGTTTAAAAGACAAATGAGCGTTCAAATTGGTTTATGTTCGTTCGTTATTCACTTATAATGTATTTGTTAACATAACACTACAATAAGGCATAAAATAACAGGGTATAGTAAATATTAAAACTTTTCACAATGGAATGAAAGCTTCCCGAAATCAATTTTTAGAATTGACTGGAATATTCTTTATTGTATACCATGATTTTAATAGGTTCCTGTGATGACGAAAATAAAAAAAGATTCTTGAAAATTTAAAACCTTGTTTTATTTTTTAATTTTGTTCATAAACAAACAGTTTGCCCTTAATAGAGAAGACTGGAAGGAAGGGAGGGAGGCTTTTGCCCAGCAGTGGGACAACAGGGACTGAAAATAATAATAATAAACATAGCCTGTAGGCAAATTTTTCTAACTTACATTAACAATTTCTGCTCAGTTTTTAGAATTTGTTAGTTTTTTAATGTGTACATCATCTGCCTTTTCCCATAGAATGCTGGGGTCGGTTTCCATTGTTACCGGATTTAACCGAATACCTTATTATTATATGCCCATATCAGCGTAAAAAAATACCTATTCTATTTATATTATGTTTATCGATAATTAAATGGAAGCTCAAGTCATTAACTTAACTTCACTTATCTTGTTAAATATGTTCCAGATTGCATCCAAACTAGGTTTAAACTCTCGTTAAGTAAGTAGTTGAAGAGGCTGTATAACGGTCAAGATAAACCAGTAATGGATGATCAATTCAATTACGTTTTATAACAGTTTTAACTGGATATTTCCTGATAATGTCTTAATGAACGCCGTAGACTAAGAGAAATAAATAGAAATTCTATAAAAGAGCGGGGTAAAAGGTTTTCTCGTATCCTGCACTAATGAGTATTGTTAAAGTTTCTGTTTACTTCAACGTTTTACTTGATTTTAAGCTCTCCGATTTCAAACAATTTTATCCTTATGCACGTTGGTTCTACAAGGTTAAATAAAATGCTGAATAAGTAAATTATAAGTGTACCTAAATCACCATTGAATACCTTTTTACCTATTACGGAAATAAAATATTTTTTTGTCCTTACATCATGCACCTATACAAGAAATGATAATATTCAATAGTATTATGGTACCCATGTACAATGATATTTACGACTAAAGAAGAGAGAGACAAAATCATTTACGGTAAGTTACATATGGATGGCAAGGCTTTATATCTCTCAGGCTTACAGTCTCGCATTCTGAAACGACTGTTATACTAAAAGACAAAACTTTTAGCGAAACAATACAAAACATTACCGTATTATAACTACATTATAAAGTGCGCGATTCCGTTACGAGCGGCACCGTTTATTTACATGGATCAATTAATAGTGGGTACCGTTAGACGCATCTCTCGATCTCAGACATACTTAGCTTACGTTACATGATAAATGGTTACACACTTAAAATGACATTAAGTTGACGTTTTCTGGATCGTTTAGTATGAAGAATTGTGTTTAATGTTGGTATAATTACCGGTTGGATGTGTAGCTACTGTCATTAAGTTATAATTTTATCTAAACCTCTATGAATATGATATTAATTACAAATAATGACCTAGGTAATGATTAACTTTATTCTATGTAAAACCTTTCTTGTTTATTTGTGACAATAAATGTCCTTTTTTTTCAATCCGAATCGCTATAATATCCCATTGCTCGAGTAGTTTACAGTAAATTAGACGGGAATTAGCGCGAGAATTGCATGCAAAACCTTTTTGGGCTTGACGTTTCGACCAGATTACACCAGCTGTGGTTGCAAGCAGTTTTTTTTAGGTTATTGACCGTATTCATTTAACCGCATAAAATCATAGACCTGTTCATAAACATAACATTCAAAATCATCGACATGAATTGACGTAAAAACTCTTATTTAATT
The DNA here is from genome assembly GCA_905146925.1 of Autographa gamma. Taxonomy (NCBI): domain Eukaryota; kingdom Metazoa; phylum Arthropoda; class Insecta; order Lepidoptera; family Noctuidae; genus Autographa; species Autographa gamma. The sequence continues at coordinate 3,932,819 of LR989875.1, forward strand.
GCAACAGATTACAACAAAAAAAATCTATTGTGTAAACATAAAATAAAACCATGCAAGACAAACATAATATTTTATTACGAAACATAACCAAGTAATCCATTAGTTGAGGTCGTCACGGCTCGTCTAATTGGCGTAGCGTAAGCTCAACATGTGTTCCGTGTCAGACCTTAACATCTATATAAGATGGACCCACTATGGTGTGGGTTGTAACTCGTTTTATTATTTCCCGGCTTACTTAGTAACATAGGGCCTGGAGGCTTGAAAGCTTAGTAAAAGACCGTAGGTATATAAAGACAGTTTTCGCGTGGGTTACTATCCGTTGGCTAACCGAAATTAAGTACCTTTTGGTATGTATGGGTAACCAACTGACACCTATTGTCACCTCGGAAAAACAACCCTGACCTGTCTTAGTAATGTCGACAGTCAATAAGTTCTTCAATTTTGAAAACCAATTTCACGACGAAATACCGCTTTTCTGAGTCAATATTGTGGACGTCAGATAGACGGTCAATTTATTTACGGTATGCAGCTGAGCCGGTGAGACTAGAAGGCGAGTTTAACCTAAATTGAAGAATAGGCTAAAAAGACTGAGCAAGAACGCATTGTCCCAAAATTGTCTAAAAACGAAATGATGCTAGGGTATGTTAAATTCTTAAGATTAACGAATGTATTCACGCAAATAAACATCTTAATTACATCCTGCGAGATTCCAAGAATGTTTGTTTATATATCGAGAACAATAACAGTCAACACGATTACAATTAATTCGCGCAACATTTACTCTCAAGTTTTCAATTAATATTGAGATGATTATTTATATTTTCTCCTAATCTTCTAATATGATAACGGGGAAATACCTTCTTATCTACATATAGAACAGCAATTTAGCTAACTCCCTAAAATATTATTTTGAACAAACAAATATAGTATCTTATCTTTGTTGAGTAGATCATACCCAAGATTTTCATTTATAATTAATTTTTTATTCATATTTATAAACTACAAACAGGACTTTTAATTTATTTTTTATTCATATTTATAAACTACACACAGGACTTTACTTTAAATCAGTACGTTCTGAAGATTCAGGAATTATAATATCTGGGATTTTATACCTCCCCAAACTTTATACTAACATCAAGCAAGACACCTCTTCCGAAAACTAAGAGCAATACTAATAAATCTATTCGCATCACATCACAAAATAAATCTGTACCCAACGCTTCCCGTAACTTGAGATATCAATAAAGTTAACGTAAGCAACGTGATTGAAACCTATCGATAAAAACAAGAAACAAAACACAGATGATGTGTAAATGGATACCTTAGAGTATACATATGAAACTATAGAGTGACCCTATCAGAGTTTAAACCGTAAGCACTAGTGTGAACAAGTGTTGTCGTGAATTATGTATGAAGATGGAGATTGCCGTTTTAAAAAATCTTTCTAAAACACTAATATTATCCTAACAATGTCAAAACCATCGATATTTTCTTATATAAGTTTCTCGTTCCGCGAAAATTAACTTAAATGAAAAACGAAATGTACTAGGTACAGACTAAAAACTGCTCTCGCTTGGCACAAGGGCAACCTAGCGATAGTAGCAGTCTATGTATATAGTACGTCAATGATGGATACTCGAACTCTGTCGCAGGCAATCAAATAAAATGTTCATTGATGCGATTACAGACGATTATGTCTCGTCGGCTTTTAAGTTTCCGTTTCATGTAGATAAGTAACGTAGTTATTGCCTATTTGATTACTAATTAACGTTCATATTAATAATGTAATGTAGATGGTTTTTCCGGCTGGCAACAGAATAATTTACTTATACTAAGTAATTGTTCCCTATTAAGGAAAATCATATAGGAAAGTATACTTATTTTATACTTATGGATATAGTATTATGGATGTAGTATTATATTTCGGGCATAATTAATATTTGGGTAACTTTATAGCCTTATTAGCATTACTTATGTGTATAAAATATATATTTAAACGAAACATATTTTGTTTAAGACTTACTTAGAAAACTTTACAAACACTCAATAAAAAAAAATCATCAATTTTTTTTTATCCTTCTTTCGATCCCACTGCTGGGCAAAGGACTCCCCTTTCTTCAACAATAATAATAATTTCGTTATTTAAATAATATGTAATGCGCTAAATATGTAATGCTGTAGACAGTTTCAAGACAAAAAATATAAAGGAACAGACAGTCGCACACGTAAACGAGGCTTCTACTTTACGATTATATGGTCCTAAAACTTTATTACACCCTTAACTTACCCTTGCATTATCACTAAAAGGTTAGACAATCTAGTAACTACACAATCTGTGGTAACATGAAACTAACTAATCTTATGATAATTTCCTAACGGTATGCAAATAAGGTATCGAGGTAGAATTATTGTTAATTTATTCTGTTTACTACGTTCAAAGGGTAAGCGTATCTTCGATTCGTTTTTATCTGATTCATGGTTTAGGAATTAATTCCATTTCGTGTTTAAGTACTGCGAATATTTATAACTAATTGAATATGAATTAATAATAATCGAACCATCTGTTTCTCGAAAAATATCAGTTTAACATAAGTGCCACAGAAATTACTAATTTGCTAGATATAAAGATGACTAGCTGATTTTCTTAAAATTTTCATACAAGCAAAATAAAAAGCACCCTTAATCTTACCTTTTACTTAAATGATACCTTTTCCTTTTACAAAGGTAAGTAAAGATTGAGCAGTAAACCCTTTTTACAACGCAGAAAGCAATAAAACTCTCGTGTGACCGTAAAACGCATGTTACAGTCTCAGCAATGAAAACCATGTAAAACCAAAGGAAACAGAATTTAAATTGGTGCTGTCACTTTCTATAATATACGAGAGGAGATGGAAATTAAATGTAAAGCGAGAAATTAAATAAGAACATTAGATACTGCATTATTGTAACAGAAAAATAAACTTTAATAAATATAACAGTAATTAAAGACCAAAGACAAGTAAATTATTTTCTACAAGCTTTAGCGATGACAGAAATAGCTCCAATGTATGAAAATGACGTATAGTTGGATTTAAAGTTAATGGCGGCTCTGAAGCTAGCTACACGCTGCACAGTGCCTCGCCCCGCACCCCCTCTGGCGCATAAGTTTGTTACTGCGCAGCGACTCGCCTCGTGTTCAGAGCCGCCATTAAGTTTGCACCGTACTGTACCTTTGCGATAAGTCACGTGATTGAGACTTGTCACTTCCATACATTTGAGCGATCCAATCAGCGTTATCGACTGTAGAAATATATCTTGTTTATTGTATAAGAGGGATGCCGGTTAAAATCTGTCAAATTTATGTAGGTATTTTACCCGTAAAGTCATTGCATTCACCTATAATTTGATTGTTTTTGATCAAACTATAATAAGAACATTGCTGCATTGAACAGACATTGCTGACTAGTAACTAACTACCCTACTAAAATTGAACTCTAATAATAGAGAATTTAAATAAATTACCAATCCAGACTTTTACCAACAATTTTTTTGTCGTTATTTTTGAACAAAATAGCCATATTGAGCTTTTGAAAGAATCCAAGTATTTTAATTGCCTCAATAAGTGCGAAGACAAACGCTTTTAACAAATCACTATCATAGTGGTTTATTATTAGAGATTTTACCATTATATTAGGATGGTTACAAAAATGAAATGTTATTTCAAAGAAACTTCATAGAATGTAGTGTTGCCATGTCATGGTACCAAGTTGGATTTAAGTATGATTTTATGAGTAAATTTCTAATAGGTACCTTTTAAATAATACTTTATAGTCCTTTCAGAGGATGGTACTATGCAGTTACTCTTTTTATTAAATACGACATGTTTCTTTAGAAAACGTTTACGAGCAAATCCAATCTATTAAGTATTTCCTATGATTTTACAGCTCTTTCTTCAATTCAAGAGTTAATGTTTCTGCTGTGAATGGCAAGAAGATTTAATGGCATTTAACCTTATTATATATTTAACCTTTTCTTTGAGTGAAGACCCCGTACAATAGATATATTAATCAAAATAAACGAAACAAACGGATTCAATCAACATAAACTCAAGAACATTCGCAAAGACCGCGAATTTTTATAGCCAATACAGTCGCAAGCGAATTGGTGTCGTAAACCTTGGGCAATAAAATATATATTGGTTTGTTGCGGTTAACGGTACCTAGGATGGCACAGTTAGACTTCGGAACAGGTATTGCAAGGTTTGATGGGTAGCTATCGATGCAGCGACAGGAATAGATACAGACGGTCAACAACTTGATAAGACCAGTTATGATACTATCGACCCCCATGTTTATCTTCAAAAAGAAACACCAAAATCAACCTTAAACACGTCACAATAAAGATGAACTTCAAATTGTAGTGTGGTCAAACTTGTGGTTTGGACTGTACGCGAGTTATAGCTAATTGGCAGACTTTTGAAAAATATTGCTCGAATGGAATTTAATGAGGACTTGTTCGAAATTATACAGCAATTATTTTGACCAATGGATGTTCAGCGCATTGATGTTATCAATAACGGGAACATTTTTCAATGGATCGCGAACGCGAATAAGCGAACGAATAAACTGCATTTTGGAATCATAAATAGACCAATCAGTATTTTATGAAAGTCGCACGTAATTTCAATTTACTTTTCAATGGTCAAAAGCTCTTTCTATATATTTTGTATTACTTTTAAAAGAGATAAAATCAAGTGTACCCGATAAATATTTTCAACAGGGTTGCAAATTTTCATGACAGGTGATTATTTTCAAGGATTATTTTCCGATAGATATCCGAAAATTATCTGATAATTGTGGGTGATAGGTAATGTGTGCTTCTCGGTGGCGGAGCCTAGTCACCAGTTGTCGCTAACATATTTTCTTGATTATCAATGATAATTATCAATAAAATATTATCAAGATACCTAATTATCTTTACAATTATCCAGTGCAACCCTGATTTATAATCGCAGTAAAATCTGTATTCATAATACCTATGTCACCAAAATGAGTGCCTATCGCCACACGATTTTATATTACAACTAATAATGCTCTACATCAATCTACACCCCAAACTTCAGCCTTCACATGTCACTGTCAAAACATCAATCAACAAAGCTTTATACCTTAATAGAGAAACTATAATACACAAATTACTTTAGCTGATATAAGAACATTTTGGTTGTCATTTGCGGTTAGATGGCAGTAACATGATTGGCTATTCTGATGTATTAAGTAACGTTCTCTGTTCTAAGTGGCTATTTGAACATTATTAAGTTATTATTGGCTATTATTTTTGCGGTTGTAATTTTATATACTTTCAGTGTGGCTTGTCAATTTTGTTTTGATTTTATCATGAGCAATAGATCGACTTTTCTCTTATATTGTAGACGTTACTTTTAAAAGATATAAATACCTAGAAGGTAAATTAAGAAACCACAACAAATTTTAATGTGCTCTATAAAATAAGGCTTAGAATCAATTCAATCATGTCATATAAAAACCGCAACATAATCGACACATTCGTTTAGGAGCTAAAATGCCTGTGACAGGCTCGTCAAACTAATAGCACTCCCTTTTTTTGCGTAGGGGATTAAAAACAATCTCCCCTGAACATTAATTAATTAAAACCACCAATATTTTGATTTTTGACTAAAGATTGCTGTTTAATTTATGCATAATATTTAGGTTGAGTTTGTTTTTACAGTATTTTTTGTCTGAGTGTCTGACAAAACCGGCTATTGACATTTAAGTCGCATTCCTTTCTCCTAATACCTAGCTACCTATTAGGAAAGATAGTGCATAAGAGACTTGTCAAAGTAGTTTATGACTGCCACAAAGTTCAAATACCTATCCTATTATAACGTATCTGTATGGGTGTGACTCTTTCACACAAACTATCGAATAGATTTCGACGATATTTGGCACACGGATACTTTCGCTACCTACATTGTATGGTTTATATATTCAGATACAATGTAGGTACTACTGTTAATAAATATATAAATGAGATAAGTAAGTAGTGTAAGGTCCATGGGAAAGGGAACAATATCGGTCTAGTGTAATAAGGGAACGAGAACCGATGTGGACGAAACCGCATGGCTTTTCTAGTCTTTTAATTATTCTTTTAAGCTATGATTCACGGTTCTAGCTATAAGGAAGAATATCTTAATGAGCCGTTCCCCTCTATAAATATCAGTTAACTCGACACCGTCGTCAAATTAAGAATAAAAGGGTTTATTAAAAAACTTCCTTTTGAAGTCACGATTTTTATGTAGACGCTTGAGATTTAGTGTTTAACATCTTTATGAATGGCTCTTAATACTGGTGATTAATTGTTTAGTGATTTAATAGTAGATTTTGTAAATTATATTGTATCTTGGTGTCTTTACAAGCTATGGAAAGGGAGTTCTTTAAAACCGTTTTCTTTAAAATATACTTTCTATGTACGTAGTATAGTGTAGTATACTATAATTTGTCGGCCTCTTGGGGTTTCTTTGTCATAATTACCTACTTATAAGTATATTTATTAGGTAAAGGACCTATAAGGTAACGGACAACGCCGTGTGCGTGGCTGAATATTGGGCAAGGAAAATTTAACTGCCATTGACTCGCTAAGAAGAAGATTATGTCATTATAATTATAAAATAATGTAGGTACCTGCATCATCACCAAACCTACTGACTAAAGCAATAGGCTGTCCAATATTTAATCTATTGATTAGATTATCCAATATTATTATTAGTCATCCTATAAAATATCTTAGACTATAGGGAAAAATCTAGCTTTTATTCTGACTCTGTTTACCGGATGTTATCACAATGTTAAGATCATAAATCTCAAGTGCGACTAAACACAGGATATTGTTATCTATTGACAAGCGGATATTAGAGCTAAAACATTATCAGCATTAGAGTATATTTTCTTATTTTCCTTACGATAACCTGTCATGGCTTTGTTTTCAAACTATCTGTCATCGGGTTTTTACTCGAATTTTCATTTTTCTTTACATTACGTTAGTTTGAATTATTGCATCAGGCATTAGATTTTCTTTTTTAATTCAAAAAATTATTAAGTTTAAAATGAGTCATAAAACATTCGTTTATTACATAAGCGAACAATTTACAAGTTACATTACCTATTTCTCTTTAGAGATTTTTAGCTAACCACTCTGAACCAAAAGAGGTGTATATTGTTTTGCATTTTAAAGGGCATTTTTGTCTCATCGATTTCCACTGCTGGAGATAGGCCTCAACAAAAATATTATTTGAGCACAGATATAGGGACGAGGCCTATTTGTCTATGGATTAAAAAAATAGCCTCAACGATTATAGATTTGACACTTTTCATCACTTTATAGGTCACAAAACTAAAATATTTCTAAACAACATATAAAAAGAGAAATCAAATCAAAGGAAACCTACGATACACCTACAGTTCAATGATCCCTCTATTAAAATACTTTTGACAATCCAAGCGTAGGCAGGTAATAAAAGGAATTTCTATAAATAAATTGGTTTTAGGAATCTGATGTAATATAACAACTGAAAGTTTATTTATTTAAATAGACAGGCTTAAAACGACAAAGATTATTATAATCATTGGAAAAACGTTTAAATACATTTTTTTTTTCATATAAATATAGAGCGATAAATCCGCTAAAATAAAAAGTAATTAAAGCAAAAGCTTATAAAATCACAATTCAATATAATATGTGGGTGTAGGTAGGATATATCCAAAAATAGGTACAACAGTTACTAAGTCTCAATAAGGTACTAAAATAGGCCAAGAAAAACTAAATAATAAAAGAAATATGTTTTTTTTTTTATAAGGACGATCAACAAACAAAACAAATTACTATCGTAAAGGAAACTACTCACGGAGATAATACTCAATTATTCGTTTCCACGAATCGTAATACTGTGAAAATATATATTATTTCTTGTAAATAAACTATTAAGCTTAGCACTCAATAGATAGGTTATTCAATTGATAATGTTGTAATTTGATATGATGGATCTAAACAGGAACTTAGAATGAGACATTTATCTTGTAATTCGAAGAAAAATATATCAACAAATATAACTAGCTAAACATAACTTTAGTCCGGTCTAATTAGTTCAAAAATAGGGGTAAGGCTATATTAATTCGCACCCAGCTAAAAATTTACACTTTTTATAGATAATTGCATGATTAATAATTTTGTCTCACTTTTTTTATAATAAGACGTTACCGTTTAGCTAGAAAACTCAAAAAACTGATTTTTGCAACATTTGACCTTGAATAACTTTTTATCCACATGTTGGATTCATGTGGATAATCGACAAATTGTGTGTAATAGGGTTCCCAACGTTCATGCCAATTTTAGCTGGGTGCGAATTAATGTAGGCTTGAATGTCTATTTTGACCGGGCTACTTAGGAAGCAGAAAATTATTGAACTGATAACGAATCGAACGTGTAACGAAATAACAGTAAAATAGCGTTGATGAACTAAAATAAATGGTCTTTGCAACTGGGATCGTTTGAAACTATACTGATAGCTTTTAGAAATGTTAGTTTACAAGGTAGCCCTAACCTACTAACGCCAAATAACTTAAAAGCATTGAAGGTCTACTTCTAGAAGATAAAATGAAGCAAACCAAAAACATCTAACTGCAAAGTAAATTCAAGTAACGTTAAGTGGGTTTTTTTTCTAGGTACCGCAATGATCATGAAGAAAATTAAAAAGTTGAATCAAAGGTTCTGAGAAATATGTTATACAAAATAATTTGTTTTTTATTGGTAATAAGTTCGTTTAGTGCGAAACCAGATAAATACTATTTCTATCCGCTGATTCTGTTCAGGAACATTTCATTACGAGGTCATCAAATAAAACGAAAAAAACATACTAGATCTTCACTGGAAAATTCATTCATTCATGAGAAGATCGGGAGAATTCTCAGTTGGCAAAGTTTTTTTTTCTAAATATGTTTAATAATTTCAGGTACCAAGGTACCATAAGGTAGATGATCACATACATTGCTCTGAATCCAAAGTAAGTAGCTATGAAGCACTTGTGGTATGGAATTCAGAAACAACGAAGATAAATTATTTACCTATTTATTATTTAATTATTTATTTTATATTTATTTATTTATTCCATAAAATGTTTGGAAGACTATTGGAGACGAACAATGAAAATTATTTGCTGTTCCGCGGTAGGTATGGACGAAGAATCCCAAATTCCTGGGCAATATCGAAGTCTGGCTTCAAACCTGAATGAAGGTATTCAATCGAAGCCATTAAATTATTAATATCGATGCTTCGTGAAAAGCTATTGTCTTAAATTCTCGGATGTTTCTGTATGTGTGTACCTATAGTTTATAATGGTTTTAATAAATTTTACTGTCGGTTTGCGGGATCGAAAGAGGTATTTAATATTGTCGATGCGATAAATAAGAAAATCTCCTAAGGTGGTATATTTCAGTACGTTGGTTTTTAGGAAATCGTATTAAAAACCAGCTGCCTACTAACTGTTCATTAAGAAAAGTAAGTAGTCGCAATAATAATAGGGTATCAATTTGAACTCTTCTGGTAAATCGTGGACCCGAAAACACCATTTACAATCTTACTTTAAGATTTCAGATTCCTACAAATTCAAACATACTCTCGGGAAAATCTTAAAAGCATCTTGAGACCGGTTATGCATCGAACAAATAGAAATCTAGGAATATTATGAACTCATCTAGGACTGCCAACACACATACTTCTAGTAGCTAGGTAAATGAAATATAGCTGTTAAGAGAAACTGCTTATTTGTTAAGGACACAGCTGAAGCTATATTTAAGGTACAAACAAAATTAAGTTTAAGTCCAACTTCGACCGTCGCAATCCTACTTTACTTAGAATATTTAAGTTGTTAAGTCCGATAATTTCCAACTAAGGAAAGCCTTCTTCAAATGCATGTTTTATACCAAGTCAGAATAAGTTTCGACAGCAATCAACCACTGTCGGTTACAAGAAATAATGGAATAGGGAAAAGAAAGTAATTACTTGGAGCAATTTTCTTGTATTAACAAGTAAGGAAAACTATTTATTATGTCTAATCTAACGTATTTTAGGTGTTATAGCCTTGTACTGGCGATTAAGAGAATAAACAGAGTAAGAAAATCTTTTCTTACAAAAATAAATTACGAATAATTTAAATGTAATTATAAAGAAAAATATATTAGCGAACTGTAAGTAAACTAGGTCAATATAACATACGTAACCATTTCCGAAAATTCCTTTGATATCTTAAAACACCCACATCGAGTAAAGAATGACATATACCTATATTTAGATATAAATATTCCCAAAGAATATTTCTATTCGTCGGTCGTAACAAAATTTTATTAATAAAATATGTGGATACAATAAATAAAAGAGTTTTTTGAATATACAAAATGTATACGAGAGCCTACTGAAAATTGTCTGTCTTGTGTGTCTTTTAGTCCTAAATTGTGGGGTAAAAATTTCATACACACTTTACATCCTAAACTTACATTGTATACAATCAACCACCTCAGTTTTAGGAACACATTCCAAAATCAACCATACCGCATTGAAATAAAGGTGTAGTCAGTCTAAGTAACACCATTTACATGCCTTCGGTTGTACTAACTTTATAGAAACATAACTATGGTTCCTTCCCTAACATTCTGGTCGTGCTAAACTCAGGCTAAAATTACGTCACATAATAACATAAATAGCTTTATGTAGATATTATGGGGTAATCGAAAGTCACGAATTTCCGTGCCTAGCTAGGAATGAAAAGCGGAGTGTCGAACGTTTATCTTGTAGTGTAAATAACTATCAAGTTGAGAAAGGGACTGTTTGACTAGATAAAATTCTTAGCGTAATCTAAAGCAAATAGCTCTTTTACTTTAGAGTGAAATGATTCCTATAAACAAATTAAGTTAAGCAGACATCTTTAACAATATGATTTACCATAGATATCATTTTATTAAACAAATGTTATAATAAATTAAGCGTTCCATTAGAAAACGTTATCGTTAATAACAGGCACGATTGATGCCATATATTGCTAAAAAAAAGCTAACAATTCGACCAGAGCTCATGTTTATTAGGTATGTTTAATCCGTGTCTCTACATTCCATTTTCTAATAGAAAAGAAAACACATCCCTTTCAAAATATTAGACATGACCAAAGGCCTACAAAGGAGGTTACATGAAGATAACAAGAACATATGAAATAATATCCAACCACAATCTTGTACTCGTAAAGTCTGACGGATTACAAGATCTTTACAACATATAGTTACTACGCAGGGAAATACAGAAGGACAAGAATATTGAGACATTAAAATATGTAGGTCATTTTAAGTTCCATGCAAGGCAGCTAGCCTTTAGAATTACCCTATTGCTATTATCAAAAATATCACTAGCCTATGTTACCCGCGATAATTCAAGGATTCTAACGTTACCGAACACATCAAAATCTGTTCAGACATTCAGAAGCTATGGTGGAATAAAGAGACTCACAAACAAACATACATGAACCCTAAAAACATAACACTCCTTATTTTGGGCAGTCGTGTAATAATTTATCGATGAATTATTCAGGATTTCATTATCGAGGTACTTAACTACAGATTAAGCATTTTTTTTCATAATTTTTTTCGCCCGACTAATATGTTGTATGAGATGTTGATAGTTATCATGAACAATTAAGTCCCAAGTTGAGGTGTGTAAGATTACGACATTGGAAAAGACGTTGAGGGATACCTAGACAAAAGGACTTGCATGTTACAACCCATAAAATGAAATTAAATGTTTTATAACAAATGTAGAAAATAACTATTTTATTACTGAAAAGGAACTATAAACCAAAGCTTCGGCAATACAACTTTATGTTGCCATAACAAGGAACCCCGAAGCAATGTGGGATTTGTAGAAATAATTATATCGTACAAAAGAAATATGACATTTATGTAATGAATGTAATACCGAGCCAGACAAAAGGCTGGCTGTAATTACTGGAGTTTAATGAGACGTCAAGAAACTCTATGTTCTTGGGACAAAGAGACGTTAGAAAATATGCTAACAGGGAATAACATTTCTGTTATTTTTTTCGACTATTATTTACCTGCAAGGTACCTACTAGATATTTTTTTCTTAACCTAAACTGTCCTACTGCTGGGCAAAAGCCTCCCCCAATTCCTTCCATACTACCCTATCCCGCACCGCCTTGAACTAGCTAGTTAGGATATTAAAAAATTATTTATCAGAAGTTAACAGTAAGATTTCCTAATCTTCCAAGGCCGTGCGCGTGAAATACAAACATTAAACTTAACAAAGCATTTTAAAGGCTTCCAACACATACAATTAAAGCGTCTGGAATTAATGTTTAGAAATTAGGTCTCAGCTTAATATTTTGATCTCGATGTTTTGTCAGATTACACACAGTATCACAATTAACACATACGTTGATGTTACTATCGTTTCACAAAACTATGGGCTTATGGTTTTTTTTTTATAACTAGCTAACTTACAGCCTACACTTCTTTTACATCACATATTATATGGTGAAATAATTCTAACAAAAAAAAAACCGACTTCAAAATAAGTCTTATATTTATTTCTTATGGATCCCACTGTCAAAACTGGACCAAAATATGGGACCACACCAGCTTTCATATAAAACAAAAAATCATCAAAATCGGTTCACCCAGTCAATAATTCCGTGGTAACAAACATAAAAAATACAGTCGTATTACTCAATACCTTCTCCTTTTCTGAAGTCGGTAAATAGATAACAGCCATCTATTCAGTAGCAAAGCGTGTGACAAAACTAACTGTACATCTACAGTGACGTCAAACTTCACCAAATCCGAGCTCACCAACTAACTCAGTATATACTGGCAGTTCAAAACAAGGGTTTAAACAAGTTAGATGTTAGAACTAAGTTGCAATGACGTAGGAGGCACGACCCGCGGTGTCAATGCATGACACAGTTAGACAGTTAATTATTAACTTGGCTTTGTGGTTTAACTTAAATGACGGATTAAGTTATCAAAGATAAACTGTATTGTATATTATAAATAGGTATACTGTTAATAGCATGTCGTTTTTTGGACTTTGTATTTTTTGTGTAAAATCGTGAAAAAAGGTAATATGTTACACAGCACAAAGGAGTAGTTTGTTACTTACCTATTATATATAGGTATTTCGAATTAATAACAAAGTAATTTAATATGTTACCGTAAAATAAATTTCGTCCCCATCTCAACCAATATAAAAGCGAGCATACCTGAAACAAAAAAAAAGATTTTACATAATAGAGTAAACCAATTTTTTTGACAAATACCTAACCATTATATCAATGTGCAAGTCAACCAAATAAAATTAATCAAGTAGGTATATTAAACCCACTTATACAAATGACACAGATAAATTTTACACTCGCTTACCCTTAGCTAAAATTCCCTAAAGAAATCAAGTAAAAATACGAACATATTTAACCCTAGGGGCTAGAATAACTCTTGTAGTAAAAGAATAAATGGAACATGAACCATATTACTCGTACCTATTGTATTTATTTTCATACGACCACTTAAATCTAAATTACCTAGGTTATTTTTAAGCGACTTCAAAAGAAGGTCTTTATTTCGACGGTATCATGTATGCGATAGTTGCAAAAGTTGTGGATTGATCCTAAATATTTTTAATTGAACAAAATTATTACATAATTTACATTTATGTGTATACAAATCTTTAGAAAAGAACATTCAGAAGGGCTGTTCCTTAACACAAAAGACAACATTTTTCATTTAGGTAAATACAAATTACACAGTAGCATAATAGAAAGATATTAATACCGACCGAAATACGTCGTTTATTTTAACTAGTTAATTTTATTCTGCGAGAAACAAAAAAGCGTCGTTTCCATAATAAATACGGTACTTCACTGTGGCTTAATTCTCTTGCTCATCTCAGGGACCATTACCTAGATTTGAATATATATTTTAAAAGCGTCTGTTTCTAAAGGAATCTTCCAAATTATGTTGTTTGCTAGGAGACATTTCTTTTTGTACACAAAAACTACTTGAAATCACATAAACACAATACCTAGTCTTACTTCTTTCATTAAAAAAAACCTTCAAGAAAAGAGAATTAAACAAAAACATTTAAAAAAGAAATGTTAAGCGGACGAAAAGAAAACCCTTTGTTACAAAGGATGGAACAAAGTTCAGATTTCATAAAATCTAATTGAGAATATAACCCAAGGTTCGCAGTACATTTATAGAGCTATGTTTAATTAACAAGTACCTACCTACCTACCCTTTGATTCGTTATTCAGCGTTGTCTTAGAAAATCATCTTTGTTTAAACAACTAACATTTTGAGTGAAGATTAGAAAGCCTGTCTTCCGAAACTTGGATATGATTTTATCGCTACAATATTATTATTACAAAACTTTTGCTGTTGTGATAATTCAGAATTTAAACTACTGAATTAGCTGGTAATACAGGAAAATGTCCATATAAACATGATAGGTATGTAAAAAAAGGTACAAAAACGAAGTATCATTGACACGGACCAATCTAGTAGGCCCAAACTAAATTGGGTAGGAATCTATTGAAAAAAAAATCGTTAGGTATCTTGGTCGTATTCAGAGAAACTCTCAACATTCAATTTGCTAACGTTTGAAATTCTATGTAGTCTTTCGTGGAACCCTAAATTAAAGTACGGAAAATGTAAAAGAAGTCGCAATTTACAATTTGTGCATTATGCAGCCATTTTGTAAAATGGTAGCCAAGACAAAATGACAGATAATGATAAATTATTGCAAAATGGAAACCAACGAGCGAATCGGTCACGCAAACAGCACGCATTCATGCGTTTACGTAAATAAGTTAATGTCCATGACAATATTAGCTTATTTAATTACCTGTAGTAAATCGAATGGATTAATATGACGTTAATTTTATCAGTAACATTTTAATTAAATAGACTCTATGTAGGTAAGTAATGAACGACAATAGCCCAATAGTCCTAAGTAAGACCAAGACTATTTGAAGAACCAAAGGCGCCTCCCTTTGTTTCTTCAAATAGCTAATCCTGTACAGAGATGATGGCTAAGAATAAATAATTATGCTGAAAAGGTATGTAATAGTAGACACTCTAAAGGATCGATTAAGTAAGTTAGGTGTAGTTTAGTGTCTTATATTGAGAGCATACTCCTCTCAAGGTTTAGAAAATGAGGCAATTATTTTACCACATTCTGGGTGCTAACCTAAGAATGTGTAAACTGCAACTAATTTAGCTGTATCACTTATTTGCGCAAGAGCTTTGTGTGGTGGTTGATGCAACAGTATTTGTAACAAGGAGCACCTTGGATCGGTTGCCAACTTGCATACAAGATTGATCAGCGATGCATAATTAACCGCTAGAATAATTAAATCTTAGATTGGTAGATAAAATAGTATTGGGAGAAACCATTTTTGATGGGCAGAAAATAAGCCATGAAAGAAAAGTAATACACCTTAACTAGGTATCTGAAAAGAATAACAAGCTGGTGTTAATATAATGAATGTATTTTTTTTTTATTAAAAGCAATTTCGAAGTAACTAAAGTAGGTACCTACTGACATAGATTTCATATAAAACCAGATACAGAGAGATTACAGTTAGATACAGTTACACTGAAGAAGTTTAGTCCTGGTATTGGAGCAATCAAAGAAAGCAACATTTTTTCTCATTAAACTCAATTCGAGCCTTTCAAAACACGAATTTACGACAAGTATATTTCGAAATTAATAGGTCCAGTTTAAATTACAGTGACATCAACACGCTTACAGCAATAACACTAAAAACAAAAGAAAAATTACATACATCAGCAATTAAAACACACACTAACAAAATAATTACGAAAATACCTTCAACTACATGTAAACCGAAATACACAAAGACGAGTAAAAAAATAAACATCTCTTCGTTCTGAGAACAATCGTGCAACATACCTATTGTCGGCGAAACGTATCTAATTAGAGCTATACTTAATATCTGAACAAAGGCTCGCTTGTAGGCGAACCCTGAACACGCGATTCAGTTCACATAGTTAACGAAATCGATGGATTGATTTAATTATATCCAAGCGGAATCGATTGGTGGGTGTACTAATTGCTGTTGATTTATATAACACCCAAGAAAATTTTCTTTTAAATGTACAAACACACAGTTTACAAGAACCCATGTACACGAAGATGAAAATGCACGAAATGAAGCAAGCAGGCCTAATTACCTACTGTAAGTTCAAGGCCCAATCTGACGACGTCATACTGTATAACGAGCATAAAGATACCATAAATCAAACATGGCTGCAACGGAACCGGACGTATGCATTCATAGAGCCGAACAGATGACGCTGAACGCGTCCATTACCGGTCATCGTTTTATTTTGGCGGGAAATTGTGCATTCAGCCTTTTTAATTCTGGATCATTGAGCACGAATGTACCGATGACTCACGCTTTGATGTTGCAGTTCGTATAACAGATAAAAAAATAACGATACTTATTAGGGACGATGCCATTTATCATAAAAAACGAGAGCTGACAACTTCAAAAGTGGAAATCGCCTACCGTTTAATGATCTCTCAATTAGGACAGCAGACACGAAGTTTTATTATTCAGACCTTTTTGAATTTAGTCCAATAAAGGATTATTTACCGATACTTAACAACTCGATTAAATAACATAAATTACGACAAGGGCTACACGGATGCTGATACTTTTAGCCACCATAAATCCAACATGGCCGCGGCGGAAACCGAGCGTCGAGCAGATGACGCCGAACGCGACCATTACCGGTCCCGCCTTTTTGCTCTTTTGGCGGGAGGCTGAACAGTGCGTGACCTTTGCATTACGATGACTTGTACTCTGTTTATTTTTCGACTGCGTATTTGTGTTTTTTTTTTTTTTACCGTTCAACCGGGCGGGCGCGCCGAAGTGATGGATGTGTTATTCAAATGTTTGAAATTTTCTCTCTGTTACATTTCATTCATGCTTTTCATTGGTATATCATTCATATCTTTTAAGATTTATCTGCGTATTTTTTTCTATATGCTGAATATAACTTCACAAAAGGAGACATTTGAGACATAAATAACGTCAAAAAGGAACCGAAAGTCTTCTGTTTCTCCCACAACGCAATAACAAAGTCGGTATAACATTTGCATTTTACTAACACTACAAATCTTTGTCAAAGGAATACAAACAATTCCCAAGTAAAACTACACTCGAAACAGATCGCTAACGAGGCAAAACTTTACACAGACAGTCTGCATCTTACCGTGGGACCAAACATACGGGTCTCGAAACCCAGATTCATTTCATTTGAATTCAAACTGCATTTATCATCGACACACAAATTGGTGCAGTTTCATTGTTCTTTTTAAGTCATTGTGAATGCACTCGGTGGGAATCAATCAGAGGCGATTTCGCATGTCCGATACATACATACATAAATTCAATGTCAATTTACGGTAGTGCAGAATCCTGTTCATTTCGCGTTGGTTACGTTTATGGATTTGTCATGTATATTTCGGAGAGAAATCTAATAGAATCTGCATACCTAATTGAGTATTTCATGGAAGTCGGGAAATGTAACACGTGGAATCGTTTTAGACAAGCATAAGCTCTTGAGACAGAATTCTATATGGCGTTTTCCATTTACCTTTGCGAGTTTCTAAGAATAAATGAATTTTAGGGTAGTCAGTTTATTATGAGTCTTATTGTTTCTTTGCAAAAAGGGGACAAAGGAAATAATAAAGGTTTAATTTTTTCTATTCATCGCGCTCCATGTATTTTTTAGGGATTTTGTATTTACTTGTTACAGCTAATTTACATAATTTTTTGCAGGCACAGAGGTGTAGTCAACTTATATGTTCATTAATTAGATTAGACAAGGAGTGCCGGAAGCATTAGGGATCGTATTTGTGACGTCACGACACGTCATATTACATCCCAAAGAAATACTCAGAGCATTTCACAAATAGTATAATTATTTTATTTCGTAGATTCAATTGAGAATAGAAAATCTAATGGATAAACGCTTATAGGATACTACTTTTATAAATGTTTTCACTTTAATCGGATTAGTTGTTGTCCAAAAATTTATTGCACTTTACTGGAACTGCAAACTAGTTAGCATGTAGGAAAATTGGAAAAGCTTAAGCTTTTAAATGCATTTGGTTTCGAGAGTTAAATCCGCAATGCTCCTGTTCTCTCTTGTTTTAAGTGGCAGGTCAAGAACTTTTGCGAAGTACCTACCTAATATATTTTTGTAATAGTTAGTTCCTTGTAACACTTGGAAACAGAGGGTAATCTTAAATTGTTGTTATGTATTTTAAAACTCTTTTTTAAAACTATGTATCCTATATAATATCCTACCTATCACAGTTCACGCACACAACTAGAACAATAGTTAAAAAATGCGGAATAGACTAAAATTACCAGGTAAAAGTCACGAATTCAAAATACCTTTAATTCTACAAGTACCAGACACGAGCCAAAATTTAATTTTAAAGTATTTCACCTGTATTCCCCAAATAAGATATATCTTTGAAATCAAGCCGAATTCATCAACAGTAAAATCAATATAAAACTTCAAAAGTGTCCAACCCCAAAACGCGCCAGCATACAGTCTGCACGATTCGTTTAATGACCTACTAAACTAAAATAGTAACTGCCGATTGGCAAGTCTCTCGGACAAGGTTGCGCGTACAAAACAACGTATGTGAATTAAGACCATTCATATAGGTGAGCCTAGACTACTCTAGACTATAGTTACGTTGTCTGAGATCTGGTATTATTAGGCAGCACGTGCTTCTTGGCTAGATGATTTAATCAATCAATTGTATTGTGTATTTATAGTATTATCGCTGTTGCCATTTTTAAATGTATTATTATCTATGTGCTTCTTGTTTTTTAGCGCCACTGATAATGAATTCTGCGTAGCTGAGTCCGGAAAAAGATAATTGACCTTCATCGATAGTTTACTATCTTGTGTTTATATAACTTTAGGCTTATAAGATATACCTACGTCGAATTAGACACTTTCATATTTTAGAAAATTCCTCATAGTAAATGGAGAAGAAAATATTAGTAGCTAACATTCGTAACAATAAAAATACCTGTCTTCAGAAAGGCACATTTCTGGATCACAAATGATTGTCAAACATGATTAAGTAACTATTGGACGTAGTATCATATAATATTGATAGATACGTAATAGAGTACTGAATAAGATATACCTATTTACAGAAGCTAAAGCCAAATAATCAGAAAATTGCGGGAACATCATATTGATTCTCCATTGTCGAGATGGAAACGCGGTCAAATTAATTCTGAATGTTTAGGAAAAAAAGAGTGCTTTTCTGTAATTTTCAGAGAGGCACGGAAAACAAACATTTTCCATTAAAAAGAAGCAAGAGTCGACGTCTCGTGTTCGTTCAGTTTTTATTAATGAAATAAAAGCAATTCATCGCTTCTTGCTGAACGTTCAATTTCTTTGGTTTAGTAGAGAACTGAAGAGTGTTTGGATTAGTGATTCAATGAGAGAAATACAATAGGAATAATATTATAACGTAGATGTGAGTAAATAATACTAAGTTTATTAAATTTGGACTAATCAGAGTATACAGAAATTTCAAGCCTGAATAGGAAAATAGGATAGGTAATCAGTAGTCAAGATTACGGGGAACGAAAGTGGTTGGAGCATTCTCTTAATTTTAATGGAATAAAAACTCGGTCATGAGGCTTACACTCGTCCCTTTTAGTATGTCAAGTCACATTATAATCCAAGATAATCCCAATACATTCCGGTCCAATAAAAATACGCCAACAAAACCGCACAATCAACTCCAATTGCGCAAATTGGCTTAAAACAATTCCCACGATGACTCATCCACTCATTCATCCAAATCGCTCATTCATTCGTGAAAATAAAAACACTAAAATCCAAGATGGCGTCGCGAAAGGACGTAAACAATCAAACGATATCCCACGCGCGTAGTTGCGTTTTATCAAATAGTAACATCCTGGGTTTAGTTATAAACCCAGTGTGGGTTGATTCTAAACATCCGAATTTTTATTGATACCGCAACGGTACGAGTGTGCGGTAGTTTTATGGTTTTACAATGGCGTTCCTGTATTATGATGGGTTTCGCTGTGTGGGCGAATCTCATGATAAAATCTGCGTACATTGTTTGCAGATATGAGGTTTTATAATGCACGTATAATTCGGAATAACAGTGTTGTAAGGACTGCACATTTGTGCAACAACTGAATAGCTAAAGAAAAATTAACCTTGTAGGTATATCAATACGAAATTGCTTCGTAAATGGAATATTACTATTTATCACTTCATTGAAAGAGCCAATGCGTATTCATACGTCAATTGAAATGGGCGTAATTGATTGAATGCTAAAATAACTTTATCACATAGATAATTGTCATTAATGTTATATCCATTGATATTATATTAATTGGAGCTATGATAACGCTATAACAATTTCGATATCTGTAATGAATTGATGGACACTGAATAAGGTATCGGTTACGTACATGGATATTTGAAAAACTACTACAGTATTTAAAACTCACTTAAAAAAAAATACATGACCTACTTTAATTAAAACTATGTAGTTAGAACCAATCTGTTCTGAGTGTACAACATCTATAGCTGAATCCGGACACATCGCATATCTAACATTAAAAAAAAAAACATTAGAACTGACAACCTCCCCCTTTTAAAGTCGGTTAAACTAACATTCACTTTTATTGAACACGCGCAATGAATTATGCACCTGCGTCAAACACAGTCATCTGAACCTAGACTTATTTGCAAGTACTATTATTAATTGAATGCTAAATACACAGGATATTGTGTCAGATGTTTGGTGCGAATTGGAAAGTAAAACGAAAGGAAATGAGTCAGCATAGTCATGGACTATTTATCGGACATTCTTTTGTACCTACAGGACGATAATTTGAGCCAGGCAGCCACAATTTCATAAATGTGTACAGTAGAGGGATTCTAAATAAGCAGGTGCTCTACTTTTTTTTTAGATTTTGATCTTCAGCACATTTTTATATTCAATATAACAAAATTAGGGTTAATTTGCATTTTACAGGAAGGGACGCGAAGAGGAAAAAAATGCAACATAATTAAAGGTTAGTGAAATTTAACCTACCACTAGTAGTCTACTTTACTGTCTTAAATGCATCCTTACAAGTCTTATTGTGAATAACAAGTGTCATCATGTCACATCAAAGTCACGTCACATTCAAGGTAGGTGTGAATAAAGTTAGATTTTATTACAGTACAATTATGTCAACCTGTCAAGGACTACTTTCCCCTTCACAATATCGGTAACATGATTACTTTTGTGTTTCACACAGCCCGGGGGAAAAGCTTGACGTTAGATTCAACAATGATTGATTTTCTCCAAGGCTCGACACAGAAAAACAATCCGAATAAAATTCCCTCGAAAACAAAAACAATCACGATTACATTACAAAGTAAACGAATTTTCACCGACGGAAAACAACGAATATATAGTGAATTGGAGCTTAGTAATCAAATACCCAATATTCATTAATACGGGCAAATTTGAATTTCAAGCTAACATAAGTACCTACAAACAACAATATTATTGAATGGAATCAAAATGAATGAACGTTATAAACATTTATCGATATGGGAGCGTCGGATAAAAGATATTAATAAACAAGACACGCCCATTCGCTATGTATCAATGAAACTCCGCCATTCATGTGCGAGTGGGCGCTCAAAACCGCGAATGTCGACTCAAGGGCGCGAACTACGATAGACACGTTTCCTGTTACTATAAATACATAGGTTTGGTTAGAATATTCTTTATACGTCATACAAATATATTTCCCTGCCATGTTATCTTTTATGCGCATTTTTAACCGACGAAAACAGAGGAGGTTCTCAATTCGACGCGTATATATTTTTTTTTTTTATGTATGATCACGCATATCTTTTTACTGAGTAGTCCGATTTTGATAATTCTTTTTTTATTGGAAAGGGTATACTCCAAAGTTGGTCCCATATAAATTTGAAAAAAGAATTCCCACCTTAAGGGTGGAAAAACAGGGGTTAATTGATTGTTCACGCTCTGATCGTAATGTATTACCACGCGTAACTTTTTACAGAGTAGTTCTATTTTAATAATTCTTTTTTTATTGAGTAGGCTATACCTAGAAATTGGTCCCATATAAATTTGGAAAAAATATTCCAATCCTAAGGGTAGAAAAACAGGGATATATTGATTGTTCACTAACTGATTTTAATATATGACCACGCGTAACTTATTACAGAACAGTCTGATTTTGATAAATCTTTTTTATTAGATAGGGGGTTATACTTTGAAGCTGGTCCCATTTAATTTTACTCTAAGGTTGGGAAAATAGGGGTGATTTATTGTTCACTCACAGATTTGAATACTAAAATAAAGTAGTTAGCTATTTTGAAAATAATAAATAATTCAGCATGTAGCAATTAGTACATAATAGCCACAAAAAAATGTAAAATAAAAACTTTTTAACAAAAAAATTCAACCGCCGAAAACACTGAAAAGCAAAAAATAAGAAACCTTTTTTATTTAATCTTAATAACTAAGTTCTTAAACGAATGTGAGTATACCTAAATAATTTTGAGGCGGCGCCAAACTATCAATTAACAAAGATCACAAAATTACCTTAAAAATAAAGAAACAACCAAATCAAAAACGCTATATACTATAATTATATTCTTTACTAACCCAACCCAGTAGTAACTTACTAATTCCATTGTGGAAAGCAAATAAAAGTTTTGAGTTCGAGTTTGAATCAACTTAACAATGCAATTAAATCTCCAGCGATAAACATTAAAATTTCTAAAAAAAATAAGTACCTAGCTATATATCGTAATTAATTAATTTGCCTGTTTGGCGCCGACTCGAAATTATTTAGGTATACTCACATTCGTTTAAGAACTTAGTTATTAAGATTAAATAAAAAAGGTTTCTTATTTTTTGCTTTTCAGTGTTTTCGGCGGTTGAATTTTTTTGTTAAAAAGTTTTTATTCTGTATTTCGCTTCGCGTTACGTCATCCTCTTTTCATATACTGATACGAACGTGAAAGATTAAAAGATATTTACTGTAAGTATAATAAAAGGTGAGTTTCTTTAGACAGGTAGGTATTTGAAGTGGATAATAGCTATGGAAAATGTTAGGGAATTTTGTTAGTAACATTACTTACAAACCTACATCAGAATAACGTCTAAATGTTTTGTTTCTGATGTTATGACGCAAATAAAATACATAAAGTGAAAAACACAAAATGATTAGGGCCTCATTGTACGTACATTTGGACACATTACATTAATTCAATATCTCTTCACACAAACACGGCACAAGACCTATGGATACAATATTATTTAATAATAAAATTATGTGCCCTTGAAGGACAATATATGTATAAAATATAAATAACTTAAGTCAATTAGTGAATTTATCAACATCATAAGCTAAATAAACGGGAAAACATTACTTTAGGTAAAGCATCTAAGAATAAATATTCCCGTGGGTTGTAAGAGGCAACTAGGGAATTATGAGGTGAATAGGAAACAGACTACATGTGTAGGTATAATAATATAGCGACAATATTTCAGTAACATTTGAACTAATCACGATGCCATAAAACCTACCATGGAAAGCGAATACTTCTAGCATAGTAATAAGTAAAGTTTCATACGCTGAGAAATATCATATTCATACTCAACATCTCATACTATAAATGAGATATAAGAGCGTTCATAATAAGACCTCTTCACTATACAAATAAAGTTCAAATTCGAATAAAGACATCATCATCCAGATATGCAGTCACGCAGTCTGTGACTCTCTCAGAAAATAATCTTTTAATTTTTCAAACACATTATTATCTCGCTTTGGCTACCAAGGTTCGAATCAAACATACAGAACGCAGCATTGAAAGCCTAAAATACTTAATAGCTATGTTATTATCCTACTAAACAGTTTATTTAATAACCGTAATACAAGTGACAGGATATGTAATTACTGACCATAAACAAATCCTAAAGACTTAAATATAGGTTTAAGCTATAACAGTGATTAAGTAATCATAAAACGTTCGCCTGTAAATCATAATAATCCTTGTTAATGTCGAATCCCCGGTAATGGCGTGTGTCGAAATCGAATCGAAATGAAAATTGACGCTGCCGATACGCCCTCGGGTTTTACAATAAGTATTGGAAAATTATTGGTAATGAGAATGACGAATTGCAACATATTACAATTATTTTGTTTCACATTAGCTAGTAATGAGTCTGTTTATCAAGCTAATTATACCACATCTGATGTGTTTATTCCGATTCCCAACAAATATAAAAGTGATATAAACTTTTACGATCGACTAAAACAAAAACAGAAGTTTGTTAGTTTGTTTCACTCCATCATATGTCCTCTGTACGTCCATTCACCATTGATCAAAGTCAGTTCACACTTTCCGAACATTCAGTTATTCGCACACCCAAATCCAGAATTGAGTACCTACAATGAACATAAATAACGAAATCGAAAAAAGTATAAAAGTGGCGTTTGTATTCGATAACGGAAATCCCTTGGCACAAGTCCAGTACGAGACATACGAAGTACCCACAATGGTAGCAAAAATATTCCATTCAAGACGCAAGGTAAAATAAAGGAATCAATGAATGAGAAACGTGGCGCTACCAAAAACTATTCTAATCTTTCAGGCGGTAAGGTTGAATTTACTATAGCGGATAATCTGGACTGAAATCCCGAAATAATCCTAATCTAAATTCAATCTTAGCTTCTGAAAACAAAGACTACATTCGAATAACAAGAGGATGTGTTAAAAATTGCAAGCGGAGCGTACCATTACAATTTTAAGAGGGGTCAAGTTCGCAAAGGCGGGCTCAATTGGTTTATTGCTTAGCGGGAGTCAGCAATGATATTTTTAACTACGGACATTTATGACACTTAGTGCAATGAAGAGACAGAACGTGTTTAAAAAAACATATGGTTAGAAGGATGCAGGGTCACAGAAACACGTACGTATCATTTCGTATCATGTCTATATTAATAAGCAAAAAGAAATATCGATGACATCACAGAGAAGAAAATGAATGAAGGAATTCGACATTGGGAATCTTTGCTACAATGTTCCAGTATTTCATTCACTAGGATTACGTATCTCAGGACGTGTCTTATGTGTCATAGGATTATCTGAACGAATGCTCGTGTTCTATCTCTTTATTTAATACAAAGCCTTTGTTTCTTAGTTTCATACAATAGAATGTATTTTATATTACGTCGAATATCGATATTACCCAAAATTTTAAGAGGGTAAAATTTGATGGTTCTCTAAACAACGAAAAGCAATTTCCATCTTAAGATCCCATTTAGCAGGCGGGTCTTGGGTAATTAATTCTAAGTGCTTAAAAGATCGGGTTTAATACGGCATCAACAGGAGTATAATGAAAATGCTAATAACAAACAGGCACAACATGAGTGCTGTGATCACGTTCGCAACAATATTTTAAATTAATTGGATGTGGTAGATGATTAAAATTCAACGACGAAAATGATCGATGAGTAATTTTCATGTTGATGGCAGTTCCCAAAATAATAGGTATTTTCAACATTAAATAAATGGCTTTTAATGAGGTCAAAAATAAGGAGTTCTCTCTATTGCCTAATCTAAAGTACCTAACATTTACGATCCAAACAATGTTAATGTAGATCACTATTCGCTCGATGCCAATTTATTAATTCCATTGAATAAATCTGTTCAAGAATTTTATATTGCTTTTCATCCGGGATCAAATGATAGGATAACAGTATTATCAAACGATTTCAACCCTCCCGTTGAATGTCAAAGTGGAGGATTTGATTTGATTGTTATTGATGGTTTTATACATGGATGGTCATACTAAAAAACATCTCGACATTTTAAAGATTCTTGTTTATATTGACATTTCCGTTGTTTGTTATTTTTATATTGTTTGTTTCAAACTGGTGTTGGTTATACATATTTAATTATTGACTTTGAATTTGTCGACCCTTTGTACAGTAGCATAATTGTACTACAGTCTTGAGATCGGTCCTGTTTCCCATAACCTCTCTTTTAACTGTTAGGCTTAAACGTTAATTAAAGACAAAAAATCTGCTTATGATATAGTTACGCAACATGTTTTGCCTACACATACTATGGGTGTACCCAAACAGTAAAAAGAAAATCCAAACGTACACAGGACGTCTATAAATAAATATCGTTATCGTGCCAAAAACATATCTCGTGAAAGTAGCCAATTCATAACTTAGATAATTTAAATTACAGGCAAGCCGACCAAACTGTTATATGAAAAAGAGATCGGCGGAGTAAATAGGCTAGCTAAAGATGCGAAGTTTGATGCCTAGATGGGAAAAATAAAAAGGCCGAAATAACCTACCATTAATGGACCCAAAAGCTCAATCCAACTACGGAATATGGCAATCAGCTTTCCACGGTTTCCTTTTCCTCTTATAAAAGAATTTGATATATTCCGAACAGTTATTATTGATTTCGTGTCTTCACCTATTCAAGTCAGAGTAAATCTGATTATGTTGGCAGGGTATAGAACCCAGGGAAAGGTTCCGATATTAAAGGGGTATTAGTGTGTATTATGTCATCGGTAATGTATTACGTCGCTGTTTGTGTGGGAAAAGCAATTATAGATTATTCGATTACTTCCATTTTGTGAATGGTTGTGTGTATTTATTAGGTTTGGTAGTTATTTTAACGTTTTAGGTGGTTCAGTTTGGAATAGATTTTTGCAGTTTAAAAGATTGTGTAGTTCCTAAATCGTGAAAGGAAAAAATTAAGACATACTTTTACTAACTTCATATGTTTTAAATAACTCTGCTTTACAAAGTAGGTATGTTTAGTAACGAAAGTTTTGTCATGATGAAATGCAAATTAATATACGTTAAAAAGCAAACCCTCCTGTAATTTAATTGACTCTAAAACACAATAACTGGCGTAATCCAACCTCATAAATGCAAAGCCTTGAGCAACTCAAAACCGTATCGATGAACAAACCAATATTTTCCAAACGACTGGACAATCTCAAATGTCAGCACACAACTTGACATTTGCAGAACCAAATTACATTTGCCGGTGACGAAAATTGGAACTAACGTTTTACAGAGGATTTTAAACATCGTAATGACAGTTATCAATGGGATGATTGCGATGCTAGCGCCACTGTCAACCGCATATATAAGTTGGTAGTGTTTCTACATGATCACGAACGCCGTTAACGTTTAGTACGTTATAAAATTGCTCCAATAATAACTTATGACGCGCAAGAGAAACGTTTCGTAACTATATTACCGTTTGAGGAGTAAATAAAATGTTATTTGTCATAAAAGTCAATGTGCAAGAATAATATCATTGTTTGAAAGAAACGATCGTATTTATCGGGCGTGTTTCCGATCGGGCAGACAAAATAGTTGCCATGTGAATAAAAAAAGATGATTCGGCCACAGTTATGGCTTGAACAGATAGAGGTCTGTTCAGCTGTGAGAAAAATCAAGCTAAAATTGAGGCGTCTTTGACAATCATACCTACCACTGGATTTAAGTCATGTAACTTCTATTTTTTCACTGTATCCAAAATGACCTGATAGATTAAAATAATTATTACCAGTTTTATACGTACTGTAAGTACGGTTAAACAATTTACACACCGTATTAGTAAAACGTATGCATCCTGTTTACATTCACGCGAAGTCAAGTTCATAAGAGGACCAAAAATAAAACTACAACAGGATACGAACAGCAATCAGAAAGCCATCAATGCTAATACAACCTCTTTGAACTGTTTGTAAGAATAAACAAGTTTTATTGCAGGGATTCGTGAATTGTTAATGATTTTTGACCCGATTACAATTTTATAACATTTTCGCTCAAGTATAAGATTCTAGAAAAAAAATTGTAGTGTCGGATATAATTATTTTGTGTGTTCCTTTAGACGGTATAACAACCGGTACAATACCGACGTGAATTAAGAAATTAACAGTTAATCTTGAGTTTATGTCGGTAATGAGAATTTGAATGTTAAATTCCGGAGGTCATTCACACTTCATGCTTAGAAACGACGACGATATTAGTAAAATAATTTAAGTTAATTATTCTTCATAGTGGAAATCCTCCAGGTTTTTCTCCTGAAAATTGAATATCAAATAGGCTAAATAGCTTTTGCAAATCAATCTCTTTTGCTCAACAGTTTTTTTATAAATTTTTAATTTAATGTATCACGCAGTATATTAATAGTGCACTTTTGAAGTGAAGAGAAATAATTTCGTCATCAAAAGCTCCATCTAATCAGAGTGAAAGCATGACACAAAGTAGGCAAGTGTCAAACTTTGACAAGTGCTCAAAAGTAACCGCAAGGATTTTGGGAACTTGCGGTAACATCTTGTTTGGGTAGTAATTTTAAGATATAATATATGTAAGTCCAAGGATATACATACCAAGCAAATGGCTCTTGAATTAATTGGCGGACTCGATAGAATTTAAGACAATGCGAGTGAATAGATGGCAAGAGCCAGGAGTAAAACTAATTGATTAAGATTCTATATTCAAATTAAAAAAAAAGATATATTATTGATATGCCCTATGCATATCAATAATATATCTTTTTTTTTATTTACCATACGTTAGCAAGAAATATGTGTAAATCATTTAATTATTTGGTGTCAAACAGATAAGAGACATTGATTAGACAGGTTTACTGGTGAATAGATTGAATTGAAAACCTTGCCCACATAAAAAGATACCTAAGCAATGCGATCGGCTTATCTTTTTGCTGCAAAGACAACAAAAAGTAGTCAAGATAAGTAAAGCTACCTTATAAACGGCTAAGTTTGCAGACCTTATCAAAGTCGCCGAGAAAAGCGAATCTTTTATCCTCCGTACTTATTTGTACAATTTCTTTCTTTCTTCTTAAAACAGCCATTCGGAAATATTTCGGTCGAAAAAAGAGCCAATTTTCACGAAAACTGCCAAACACGAGACGGTGGTGCGCAAACACCGCGTTTTTTCAACGAAGTATTAACAAAATATAGCTGAACAAACAAGATAACTGAATTCGTTATATCCAACGATAAATTACTTCATTTGTTATATTTGCTACGCATATAGAGCCTTGTAGAAATAAAGGGAAACAGGGACGCCCACACCGCGTATTACGCAGTGTTTTATATAAGTAACTTCGACGACGGAAAATATGAAGAGAGAAACTGTTCGTTAGATTTTATTGGGCGAATTTCGTGGCAGGAGGATATTGCTGCTAATAAAATCAATAAAATATACCGTTACTACTAAGCTCGGCTACTCTTGTGGAAGAAAGTTCTGTTGATGCCCGCTACAAATATACCTAATCATGAGATATTTTAGATGCATGGAGGTAATTTTTGTACTTGTTTACCCCGAACTGCAGAGGATTCCAAACTGTCCTAATTCCAAGCAAAGAGAGTATTTTTGATTACAGGCATCAAAATCCACAAACAGAAAATTTGTTCCAAAATATTGCTACAAAATGGAATAATTCAAAATAACAATGCAGAATTAGAATAGCATCTCAAGACAAATCGTTTGCGACCACAAAATCGATGAAGCGCTTATTCTTAGCAAACTCAATAAGCTGTAATACCCCTTTAAATTGAATAATAAAATGTTAAACCCTGATAGCGAATGAAGCGTAAATAGCATCATAACTTTAAGGTTTCATTTCCGGGGCAAAAACGAGGCAATAAACCAGATTGCGCTAGAATCTAATATTTGACTTAAATGTTGCCAGGAAATTGTGATCCCAACTTCAGGGGAGATCTACCAACGCTCTGGATGTAGGTACTATTTATGAAGTGCTCGGAAAAAGTCTAAACATTGACTGAAAACTTCGCAATTAATCTGGAGACAGTTTGATTAGGATAAGTAAAAAGTAAAATTAGTCTTTCTTATTGTTAGCTAAAAATCATATTTTATTAATTTTAAGAGCATTTGTAGGCGTAATTCTTAGAAATTATTACGAATTTACCTGCGTTAAAAGCATTCTGAAATTAGGAAATTTTATATAAGTATTCTTATTCTACTTTCGGGAAATCTCTCAAAAACTGATAGCAGATGTTGAATTATACAACACTCCAATTAAGAAATATATTATACATTCTTAAGCAGATGCTCAACATCTTTTCCGTTGGGGGAGCTTCGCCAAAATCCTGACAGTGTTTACCGACAAATCATCAATCTATCTCGCGTTACAAATTTTATATACGAGACGTCGACCTTTTGTCCCCTAGAGAAGAAAATATATGGAGGATAAATCTATTTAACCTACAGGTAGAGTAAACAACATTTCCTGTAATATGCAACATAATGTTTTCTCGATAAGTTATCACCTGGTTTAATTACGTGCTAAATTCGTGACGGAAATCTGATTGAAGATGTAGGTAGTTGCTGAAAAGATAGTGATTTATTTATCATGATTTTGTCGAAAACAATTACTGCATTTATACCTTAATTAAGCGACAGAAAACGTTCTACTATCAGTGTGATAAAATCTTCTGAACCGTAATTTAATTATTATAGTCTTTTTTAGATTTTTGAGTTTGATTCAGAGATTTCAGATTAAGAAAATTTAATCTCATATGAATTATTTTCTTAGAATATCTATATAAATTTACCCTCAGAAATATATGTGTAATAAGCAGTAGTTAAATAAAAGTAACATGAAGCATTTTGAATAAACAAATATTCATCACCAGCCCTGGTCCCAATTATTTTGTGCCAGCGCTATGCCTATTCAGCTTCCATTCATGTCTACTACTCGTCATCTCAGCATTCACTCCTTTCTTTCTTTACTTTGTAAGTAAACAAATAATAACATGAACTACGTATAATTTGTGTTTCAGGCTGTTCCATTTATCCTACTCCGTCCAGTCGAACAATTTGTTTACCATTCGACACCATGAGATTATACAAACAAGCAAGGTAAATCGAAGCTTACAATAATAAATATATAATTTTCCTGCTCTACAGGACAATACAAAGCAAGTTATCATAATAACCAATCTTAATACTGCGTTGTTTAGACTAGCCCAACATTCAGACGATTACTGCCAAAAAACATTAAACTCGGACCTATTTACGGAGACAAGAGTTCCGTTTCGACAATTCCGGTGTAGCATACTAAAAATAAAACTGTCTAAAACTGCTGTTCTAAGGGAATCCATCCGCTTACTATCCGGCCCAAACTTCCGACCAAAGAGTATTTAAAAAGAAGAGTGTTGACATGCAGATATGCATTTATTTTTAGAATAAAAGTAGCTTGGAACATCAATGCATCTGCTTGTATTTTGTAAGTATGTTTTTTGTTTTATTTCCGCGAAAAAGACAATGAAATTCCAATATGACACTGTAATTCACTGGTATTATGCACTCATAAGATTTTCGGATGAACGGTTCAGTTTCTGAATGAAAAGATGAATTTCCACTTAACAATCTTTGGAGGACTCAAGATACACAGGCAGATTGTATTCTTCAAAGCTTTTCTCCTTTACAATTCGCAACGATTACCAAACAACATTACGAGCACTCCATTTATTTAATGCTCTTTGTATCCGGTCCTAACGACCCCATTGAACAGATCTTATGCGTCATAAGTATAGTGATTCTACCCTGGTGTTGTATCTGCACGGTAGACTACAATTTTCGCGCTTATCCTCCCATCTTAGTGTGAAGATCTGGAGAATGTTAGTTATTGACTTTTTTTGTAACTGCATAAAGCACCAGCAACTATTTTAACACGCGTTATTGACAATTAGGTACAACTTTACCTTGCCTTTACCCCCTATAAACTGATATCAATGTAACTAATTTAATCTTGTAAAGGAAGCATGTTTTATACATTTTACTTTCGAAACAAATTGAGATAGTTTTACTCAAAGAAAGCTATCTAGGATTCAAGAAAGCATGAAACGTTGCAACGTCTTATTTAACTAGTTTCTAAAGCTAACTAGCGACTGGAAAAAAGTTTATCTACGGTACAAATAAATAAACGAACAAACGGACTTAAGAAAATACATTTCGAAAGGAAAAGAAAAGACCTGAATAAAGCGATCAGTACAATTAGATAGATGAAAAATATAGGTAGGAACTAAAATTTACCTATTGCGTTATAGTTCGCAAGTAACCCATAAACTGTTTTATTTTTCTATATTTGTTTAAAAAATCAGCGTGTGTATTATTACGCGATTATTCTTCAAGAGTTTCATAAAATTAATACAATATAACCTACTACTATGAGCTACCGTATGTTGGTTAGGTAGTAAGTTGCGTTTATTAGGTTCTACCTACCCTCATAGGCAAAAGAGAAAAATAACATGATTGCGAGATTTAATGTAAGCGTGGGCGTCAAAACTTGCGTGCGAATACAAATTTCTGAATGTCATTATAATGACGAGGCAAAATTTCAGGTGGAAAATAAAAATACAGTCAAAAATAGACGCGGCATTGTTAATACGAATAATTGTGAACCCTTTTTTCCTTTTAGGACAATAAACAGGCTTTAATTATCCCATCCGCCGTCACTAAAAATTACGTGTTGAAATGTAACGTATTTTATTTTTAGAAAACGTGATGTATTGTCGTAAAAGGATCAAATCATCCAGTGACAGTTTATGTACATTTTATCACCGACGATTTTGGTACGAGGATTGAATTCGCAAAATATCCTATCAACGGTAATATAAATAAGTTAATAATATTAGAAACAGTACATAATATATGAATACCTAGAATCACGCACCGTACAAACGTACACGTCCAACATAATATATTATAGATACACAAAATAATCCAATCATCAAAACCATTTTTTTTCGTTTGGCACTTAACTAGCCACCCACTAAATCAAACACTGAAACAGTTCTACTAAAGAAAGTTCACAGTACCGATAAATAGCAATGCTTTTAACTTATCAAACTTCGATCAAATACTTGTCTTGTGGCAATGTACGACACATGTCAGTCCCACTGAGTGTCAAGTTTGAGATAGCTAGAATGGCACAAATGTTTTACAATATAGAGACAGATTTTGATGTAAAGGCTAGGATAACTGATTCTACAAAGAAATCGAGACTTTAGGTTTTGAAACACAAAGTTTAGAGTGTACTACGTGAGCGCGACAAATGGATGTGCGATTAACGCTTATGCGACAAAACTGTACTGCGACTCACCGTAGTTCGAATGCACGCTAGTGCGACCCACTGAAGATCGACATCTCGCTAGTGCGACAAACGATTGCGCGACAGTAGTTCGACACTACGGTAGTGCGACACTACGGTAGTGTAGTACGTTGATGGAGTATTACAGTAGTTTGCTGAGATACATTTTGAATTACATATATATTAAATAAGTAGATATTAAATAATCAAAGGCCGTCGCTCGCTTCGCTCGCTCCATTGCAAGGTCACAATATCTAACCTAACCTAACCTATTGATCTCTGTCACAAAGTCGAACCCAACCAAACAATGGATGTCTGGGCCTATGTCGGTTCTATACCTATGTTTATGTTCTATTTCGTCAATCGTTTGTCGCACTAGCGAGATGTCGATCTTCAGTGTGTCGCACTAGCGTGCATTCGAACTACGGTGAGTCGCAGTACAGTTTTGTCGCATAAGCGTTAATCGCACATCCATTTGTCGCGCTCACGTGGTACACTTCAAAGTTTAAATTTAACACATACGGTGAAATTCATTCTATAAACGAACCTATTCAAAGAAAACTGCAGGTGAAGCACACCAAAATGGGAAAAATCGTCAGCAATGTACCGGGATAATCCTTAAGCACAAACCGAAATTGGACGAGTTTAATGGAAAACAATCATTGATCGAATTTTCGATACATAATATTATCTTAAACGTGCTCACAACAACGTCAAAGGAAATGAAAGCCGACCGTATATAATTGAACACTAAATAAACTCGTGGAATCAACATCAACTATGAATGGAATGTCAATGTATCCGTCCGTATAGCATCCTTTTTGTCGTCATCCGTTCCTCGTAATTCGCGAAATAAGTCACTAAGGTCTAAATTTATGTAACACACTTATTATTTTGAGATATTTAAAAATATCTCAAATTCCAATGCAGGAACGAAAACCTCCATCGAATTAATTTCGCTGCTTGTCACAAGAATCACGAGCGAACGATCAAGGAATCGCATTAATATTTTCAACGGCTCGATACGAATACATAAAAACTGACTTTGAAAGGTAATGAACCCGCACTTATTTTTATATATTAACATTTATTGAAGAACCGGTTGTGTTGTTACCCTATAGAAACTTTCAAGTGCCCGCACTTTCCCCCTAATTACCACAAAGGTGTTCGCGGTACACCTGACATCCTGTTTAAGACTTCCTTAATGAGTTCTTGCAAAAACCAACGGCGGGACTCAGTCCAGGCGAGTTGCAACTGTCCAAATGGCTAATGACCTTTGCAACGTTGAAAACTTGTGAATTTTCCAGCTACTTCACTTCTTCGTCACATTTGCGCTGATGCATTTTTTAAGCGTCATCGTTTTATGTATGTCAAGTGACTACAGATCGCATTGACCTATTTCTGATTCATTAAAATGTCAAGAGGAACTTCTTCATTTTAATTACTTAAATATTCCGGGTTCTTACCTTGGAACTTGCCTAATGTTTTATTACTTTAGACATTACGAATTTTGCGTCATCTCAACAGACTCGTTCAAAAAGATGACGGCATTATTTCTTCATTTTACTTTCAGAAAATTATTTATTCCGTTTCGGTGTATGAATTTGTCTGTACTTATTTGAAGATGTGTACACGACTACGTTAAGGTTTAGGTCAAAAAAAGGAAGATCAGGAATGCTTCAGTAAAAAAAAAAATAGACTTTGTACCTGCCGCTACAAGAGACATCTCAACAAACGTAATAATACCTATAATATAATAGGTAGTTAAGAAGCAAAAAAAAGGAAAAAGAAAAATAAAAGTCTCGTAAGAAGCACATCCTCATATAACAGTCGGAGACAAGGAACAAAATACGACAGAATAATTAAATATTCTGAAGTAAAACGAGACCTCTCCCTTTAATTAAATTTCAGGTTAAATAAGCTTTTGGAAGGCATTTCGAGGAAATACAATGGTATTTGGAGAGATGCTCGCATTTTACCATGATTTAATAAGCAACGTTTCTTTGCACACGAATTTATTACGCAAATCTTAAACACAACGGATTATCCAGATCACAGACACGCAGTTATAATAATAGTATTATATTAGGTTGATATATCTGGCGTGTTAAATTAAGGATACTAGATATTTCAATATTCTTTTAATAGTGCAGATGCAAAAGGCCAGTCAACCCTTAGTCTGTAAAGCCATTCAGAATAATTATCTAGCAACCAACCCCCAATATTTTTCACTACTTTTAGTTACCTATTATGCCAAAATTACGAACGAAATTTGGAGAGCATTCGAGTTGTACACGGCTACATAGGTTCTTACCACATAAAAGTAAATTAAGCCATTTATTTTATAAGAAAAAAACACAAATGTCTGCTCTCAATTTCTTTGGATTGCCCTTGAGACTTGGTAAGAACAATACGAGGTAAATATCTATATTGTTGTATGTAGTTACCTCCACAATATTTTCTTTTAGCTTCTTAGCTAAAAGTTCTGAACAAAAAATATTAACGTCTAATGTTTTTCTTACGTAACCGATGAAAACTTAGTGATTCTAGGGTACTTCTTAGTTCTAATTGGTTCAGAATATTCTGCCAAGGAAATTCAATATCCTGGAAGTATGTAAATAAAAGCTACCTTGAACAGTATTTCCCTATAAATTTACTTAACAGTCCAATTATAGTTATTATTTTGACTGGAAACTTATCTTCAGTTCTGTTATGTGAAAATCCTTATAGAAAGAAATAAAAAGAAAAGGTAAAGGGCACCAACATTGCAAGGAAAAAGCGCTAGGCGTGTATTGTCAGAAAAATAAACATTGCATGTGCCTTTATGGTAGGAGGTAGACATTGGTTCTCCTCTTGCAAAAGAAAAACCTTAATCTTCCAAATTCTGAACACATAAATTTCTACCACATCGCGAGTAAATTTTGGCTTATCCCTTGCTGAGTGATCAATACTCCCAGTTGATATTTTACCGTAGATTGGCTAAAAGTCGTTATCGTCATAATATTGAATGTATGTGTAAACGTGAACAAATGGAGTTGTGTTATCGATTTGGAAACGTTGCGGTTGGATGGGTACGAACAACAGGCATGTATCACCCAGTTTCCGTTACATGGGATTATGTGAGGGCCTATTACTTAATATATCATGTGTACAGGTACCATGCGAAGACTCAATAGACAAAAGAAAACTGATAAGTGCCTTCTCACTATGGAATTACAATAAAATATTACTTTCCTAAATGTGATATAGTGCATGGACATAAACTATTTGATTATCCCAAAAGCGAAAAGTGTTTTGCACCCTCTTTTATGCTCGATAACGCCCAAAAAGGATTATTTATTTGTTACCAGTAACAAATGACCCCACAGGGAACAACTGTAGAAAATAAATATAACATTCGCTGGAACCATTCCCGTTTACTGCCTACAGTTACAGATTAAACAACCGATTCCTATTCAAACAGAATAGTCGGAAAACTAAAATTTTGTAGTTCAAATTTAGCATACAAAAAGCGTTCACGGTTAAAAACGGTTTACTCGCACACAGAAATTGACATTTCTATTTTAAACAAACCGAAATATACTCAGTCTAAATCAATCAAATCTGAATGGCAATAAAATATTTGTGAGTGTGGGTGGCGGAGTGTTTTGTTTCAATCCAATGACTATGCATGACATCAATAAAATTGTAAATACTGTTTGTAGTAAACCTAATTGTTTACTACAAACAGTATTTACAATTTTATATGTATATAAAAGTAAACATAGGCTGAAACATTCACGTTTTTGTGAAAATTCAACGAAACGATTAGGCCACGTGAAAAATTGGACGAAAGAAACGCGTCATAGAATTTGATTACCTCACATCCGGTTTCCTGTAAGTACAGAAAAATACAATTTCCAATTGCGATAAAATGAAAAGCACCTATGTAAGATAAGATATCAGAGGAATTGATTGGACTAAGCAAGGTCATCGCTGTAGAGGGATTTCACTTGATATCATCGTAAACGATATGCATACATGGTATGCTATTGCAGTTATTTTTTTCGATGAATAAAGGGATGTGATAAGCTTGATAAAGTGCTTATCGATGTCTGATAAATGTTATGATAATTCGCCATTCATAAAAGTAGTGTTTCCGTTGAATTTTTATGAATGGACTTCAAGTACAAATGTACTCTACACGCGTTAAATTTTGAGCGGATTATAATACGATTGGGCAACCATGAGTTCAATCAGTGCAAATAGAAAGATTTCTTCCGGGTGTCACCTAGGTATTATACCCATCTAGTAGATCCAGTACACCTAGAATAGGTTATTTTATCTATTTACTTTCGTTAGTATTTCTACTTTTACGCCTACGAGATTTTTTAAATGTCGCCGAAAAATATGTGTATAAGTGATGCTAAGTTATGGTTTGTAAAAAGTTTCATGGTCTAATTACTGCTACCTACTTTCATCATTAACATACATACATACATATAATCACGCCTGTTTCCCGTAGGGGTAGGGAGAGACCACTTCTTTCCACTTGCTACGATCCTTACATACTTGTCTGATAAATATTATGATAATTCGCCATTCATAAACATAGTGTAATATCCCAATAAACGGTATAATCATTAAACTAGCAGTTCAGCACAATTTAAAACCTAGATAAGACAAAAAACCACAATTTTTCTCATGGGAAAGCTATGACATTTGATCAGGAACTAAGTCTGACATGTGAGAATTAATACCTCCATTGTCTACCGCAGTTAAGTATTAATTGTCAGAGAAATTCAATGACAATAGTGCATGCCAGACATCTTGATGGCTCTTTTGATTCCTTGTTTAGCTGTGTTTGAGGAAGTAATGGTAATTAGTTTCTCAGAATACAATGTCACTTGATTCTGGAGACAAGAATGCAGTTTTATACATTTATGGTGCTTTTTACAGTTATGTACCTAGGTACCTTGAAACGGTAAAAACAGAATGCTTAACATAGGTATTTGCATTTAGAAAATTGACTATGTTTTACATCAATGAAGGAGAAGACTTTTATTTGAGTGCAATGTTAAGTTTTTGGGAATTCAATTATGACAATCAACAAAAAAAAAACCTTTAATGCATGAGTCTGACTCACACTCGGTTTTTTTAGAGGTAATAATTTATTTCAACAGTTTTTTGGCAGATGGTGCAACTTGCATTTGGACAGCAACAAATACATACCTTGCTACTTTGAAATAAGGTGACTTTCATTGAAAGTGTAAAATAAATTGCACCTGTTTACAAAATTATTAAATTACCAAAAAAATTACATCTTATGAAGGAAATTTATTAAGACTTATGCAGCAAGACTGACCATGATGAGAAACATATAATTATTTCTGTTTTAAAATAATATTTTTCAGCCATGTTTCAAACATGCTTGTGACATAAGAATGAGTTTTAAGGCCATATCAATCTTATTGTTTATAATTGAGTATACCTACATATCCTATAGCATACTAAAAATAAATGTAAAAGTATGTAAAAAAGGTAAGTAGTCTCTGTCAAGTCGTGGTGGCCTAGCAGTTCAATGAACGGATTTGTATGCACAAGGTTGCAGGTTCGAACCCAGGCAAGTACCAATGTAACTTTTCAAAGTTATATGTACTTTCTTAATTATTTTAAGACACTTCTGACAAACGGTGAAGGAAAACATCATGAGGAAACCTGGATTCAAAAATTTGGAATCTTAAATCACCAATCCGCAGTGAGCAAGCGTGGTGATCAATGCTCATACCTTCTCAATATGGGAAGAGGCCTATGCCCAGCAGTGGGACGTTTATAGGCTGTATTATATCTCTGTCTGCTTGTTACGCTTTCAAAATTAAACCTATTTTGATGGAACTTGGTTTGTAATAAACTTTGAACATAAGAATGGGCATAAGGTACATTTTAAAAGCAATAAATTTTAATGCTGCGGGTAACAGCTAGTGTTACCATAAAATGAATATAAATAAAAAAAGTTTTGGCTTTTATATCTTGAGAGAGAATCATGTTAAGTTGAAGATAATAATTAATTAATTAGGTATATCTCACTTTAAATGTATGATTTTCAATAAATTAGGTATGTTTAAATGAAAAAAATACCAGTCTTAATATACCTACTAATTTGGACACATTATTTATTACAATGTTCTTTTCATAGATGTCAACAACATTGCATTAAGGAAAAAGTTTGATCAGAAATTAATTTACAAGGAAAACTTTATTTGAATACCTATGACATACATAGGTTTGAATATGTATTTTACAGCTGTTTAGAGCTAATATATAAAAATTCAACTAAATTGAAATATTTTGATATGTAAAGTTTGGCATATCACTGAAAAAGAGATCTGCCATATTAAAGTAAATTCTTTTGTAGCCAATGTCCCATCAATAATTTTCTACAATAAACCATATTACTAGCCTTTACCTATACTAGCCTATATCCATACCTACAAAAGGAAAAATCTTACTTGGAAAGCAAGCTAAGTAGGCAAGACAATGTAATATAAGGGTATTTCTTTATTTACTGTACATACAACGCTATATCACTATACTTAGCTTTAAAAGTCAGGGTCTCTGTAAAAAGTAACTTTGTTAATTGAAATTTTATGCATATTTGGCTGATATACCAGAATAATTAAATATGAACACCTATGCAGACAATAAAATGGTGTCTTTTGGTGTTATAGTGTAATTATAGTAAAAACTAACCTGTTTCCAAAGTTGGTCCTCCAGAACTCGGCCGCGTCACTCTTGGTGATGCGGAACTGGTCGCCAGCGAAGGTGCCGTTAGGGAACATCGCCTTCAGCTCGCTCAGCATGTGACTAAACACCAAACTCAACTTCGTCAAGTTACGTCTATAGTGAGAGTTCTCGTCAAACATCTTCTCTTTCCCCTCTTTAAACAACTTTATAGCCTGCTTGCATTTCCTTATCAAATTAATTATAAATATGTTAAAATGTTCGTTACTATTCAACGCCTGCATGTTGTCCTCGTACTTCGAGTATATCACACGCAAACGCTGATACGTATCCGGCAGAATATCAAGAATGAACGGAGGACTGTTTTTCAAATTCATTTTGTGATGCTGACACAGTTTCACCACTTTATCCATCAGTTTCCAAGTCTTATCCAATGTCCTTTTGTCGGTCGCAAGCTTAGTAGGGCATACCGCGTCCGAAAACGCTCCGTGCAACTTCGAAAATATCGAAGATATATTTTTCTGTTGTGATTTGTGACGAGGGGCCGCCATATTGAAGAGTCCGATGACATACAAATGAAAACAACGTTTTTTAACACGACACTAAACTCAAAACACATGCATCACTTAATAATAATGTTGTAGAGCGCGTGTCTTCTCATTATCACATAATCGAACCACATTTACGACACAAAATAACACAATATAGGTACAACGATCGCTCACTGACACATCGGCGACGCGTATGACAATTTGACTTGACAACTAAAATAAATGAATGAACCAAGTGACAGCCGGGAAAGAAGAGGTTGGTTGGAGGCAGTTGGAGGACGATTTAATGTTGCCATTCCAATCAGTCTGTTTACCTATAAATAACGTTTTTGTTTTTGAAAAAGTCTGGGATAGAATAACATCAATTTTGAATAAAAATTAGATATCTTATCAAGGATAAAACTGATGTCAATAAAACTATCGAAATAACAACCGAGATTGAGGGCATCAAAACCAAGAATACAGCGAATATGCCATTGTGAATTTTTACTGTCTTTTTAAATTGTCTGTGTTGTATGTTTTGTTCAAGAAAGTTCACCGTCATTTTTACCCCTCTATTTAAAGTTTACCACTCATTTTAAATTTACTCCGTTAAAGTTTTTTTAACATTTTGGATTTAACATCCAAGTTTACTTTGTAAAATTATTTATGTTAAGCAGTCTAGCCTATTCTTGTTTAGTTGAGAATAATACCAGTATAAAATTCAGGAAGCCAAAACAAAACATTTTTTTACATTAAAACCATTATAATCATTAAATAGAAAAATCAAAACCAGTGCTGCAATGACCAGGAAAAAAACGAGTCGAGACTAGTTGAGACTCATGTTTTTTATGTTTCCCTATATTTTGAGATGTTTGTGTAATGGCAATACTGGCTTAACGACGTTTAGAAAGTGTTGTTGAACGTCATAAACCTATGAACTCTTTAAATTATTTTGCCTATAATATAGGAAAATGAAATAATTTGCGTAATTATAAGTTATATATTTTATTTTTAATATTTTGCATTGATACTGGTACATAAAACTAAAATTAACTTTTCAAACTGCCTGCCACCTAGTAAAAAGTATAAGAACTACAACGTTCCTTGTCTTATTCTGTTTGACTTATTTCTAGTTTTAACCTAACAGATGGCGCTTACAAAGAAGTTAAATAGTGCTACCAAGTAGTACGAACATAAATTGCTAGATGTCACTAAAACAAGCACATATTTTGCATTTTTATTTTTTATAACAGTATTGTGAGAACAGTTGGTTATAATATTATAACTATAGGATTGTATATTTAACAAACCTAATTTAACATAACAAAGGTAATAACTTAAGTTATTTATTTTAGTCTATTCTTCTTCTTCCTCTTCGATTGGTTCAGTTGTGGTAGTGGTTCGTTTCTTAGTCTTTCGCTTGCGACTGTGCCTTTTGCCTTTCTTGCTAAACCTGGAAATAATAAATATATTTAAAAAACTCTGTCGTTATATCATAACTTGTTAAACAGTGATTTCTAGCTGGTTGGGCGCCAATTAACATTCGTTGTCCAAACAAAATATTTAATAAGTAGGTACATAGTTAAACGATTAATCTGAGTGTCAAAAATACCCTGGCAGTAAAGTAGAAAAGATACGGAAATAAATCATTACAACCTTTCTGTGACGATCAAAATAACTAAATTTCATTTTTCTACTTCAAGACATAGGTAATTATTAGGACATTTAAGTACAAAATACAAGGTCAAATAGTTATAAGTAGATTAGGTTTTCCACGTAGGGGAATCATATTTTCTAGTCTTTAATTATTAGCTAGCAATTACATTTCAAACTAACGCTGAACACAGTCCAAGTACCGAAACTTTGTTTAAGTACTCATGGATGGACCAACTGAGATGCTAGGTACATTTAAAAGCTTTAATTATTCTGGTTAATTAATAAGAAAATAAGTATAAATAATTCAACACAAATTACCAACACAAACACCTCAATGTTAGTCACGAAACAATCATTTGCTTTCTTACTCAGGACACGGGCTTTTTTCATACGCATTGAATTTCAAAATGGCGCCTTTGACACCAATCAA
The DNA here is from genome assembly GCA_905146925.1 of Autographa gamma. Taxonomy (NCBI): domain Eukaryota; kingdom Metazoa; phylum Arthropoda; class Insecta; order Lepidoptera; family Noctuidae; genus Autographa; species Autographa gamma. Next base: position 3,975,544 of record LR989875.1, read on the forward strand.
CACGTTATCCGCTGAATCCATAGCAAAGGAATTCACGCCACTGACACTAAACGACCCCAAATGCCTTGCACTGGAATTTTCCGGATCAACAACATATAAATTACTGTTTTCATCCATTGCAAAAACATCATCAGATCTGCTGACGAAAACTCCCGTCATTTTGTCACTTGGCAACCCTTTGATCTTAATAGGTATGGAGTAGCCATTTTTTAGAATGTATGATGTTTTCGTTGCTACAAAATACACGTTATTTCTTGGATCTACAGTCAAACCATGTCCATTTGGTATCGCTGTAAACGGTTCCTGCTTTTGCCCTTCATTTGTTATTTTATGAACTCTGTTTTGGGGCCACGTGGCTATATACATCGCACTGCCGTCGTTGTTCACAGCAATATACATGACATCTTCTCCTAAAGCCGTATAGAGTTCTATAGATCCATCATCTTTGTATTTGTAGACACCGTTATCAGTAGCTAAATAAACGATGTCGTTTAGGTTATCAACACAAGTTGATTGACCGAGTCCGGCTACTTTTATGATTTCTAATTCTCCTCCTGGCTGTAAGACTTGAAGACTCATTTTCATTTCATCGCTTATTAAAGTAAAGAAGATCTTTGCGGTTTTCCAATGTATGCTCATGTCTGCTGGGATGCCAGTTACGTTCTTTTGTTCTTCAAGGGAATAGTAGAAGTTGTTGAAGTTTAGTAGATTTGAGCAGAATGTGTCTCTTGTTTTCTGGCGCTGTAAGCTTTGTCTAGTTGTCACTGGGCTTGAGTTGATGGCTGTCAGTGTGGACAGAAGCAGTAGTATTGTTTTCTCCATCTGAAATAATGAACATTTGGTCACGTTAGTAATAATTATAATAATATGTTCCTAGAAACAGTTGTATTTTGCTTTCTGAGATTTACAAAAATGTTACTTTGGAATAAAACTACGTTTTAAACGTTCTGTCGATGTTTATTTTGTTATTAATTGTAATTTTAGTTGCTAATTTAGTTTTACCTTAGGTACTAGGTATCTTTAATTTGTTTTCTTTATAAATCTTGACCCAAAACAATATGATATATTGTGTTCAGAATTCTCAGTTGCTAAGTGAAATTAATCTATTAGGTACTTGAGCTAACCCCAACAGAATAACCATTGGCAAAGGCTTTGTTACGACAGAAATTAATACAATCCCAGAATTTCAGAATAATATAGAATAATTATTATCTTAGTAAATAGGTCGGTTTGGTATCAAAATAAGGATATTCCGTTTGTTTATCGACCTTGGCTTTCTTCTTATGATAGTATTACTTTAGTATCTAATTAATAAATCAATTAAGTTACATAAACTAGTAGAATAAAAATAAGAATTGATTCTTCCATGCAGTGATTTAATTGTTGTGTAATATGTTCAGTCAATAACTAATTCAATTTACTTAACATTTGGAACTAAAATTTAGAATATTTACTTCCCTAAACAAGAACACTATTTTATTAATAAATTTTCTATATAAATACCTTTTATTATTTAAATTCTTTAAACACAAATCACAACCACCAAATGCACTGTTTATGCCGCACACATCTTACAATTGACTAACTATACTATCGCTCTCATTATATATAACACTTATCAACAACATTTAATTACAAACAGAGTAAAACAATAACAATTATTATAAACAAATGGACAACATATTTTCTTGATTATGTATCATATGATAACGCTGCCCACATCAGACTTTTTGTAGGACAGATAATCGGGTCAATTTTTCGACCGATTCTTAGGACCGATTTTGTGGTCCGTGACTTTTTCTGTGGCTTTCGAAGGCAGCACGTCATGGACAGATAGAATCGCATGAATATAAGGAAGAAGATAGATTTACACAGGATTTAAGGATTTAACTGCCTCGTTGGCCTAGTGGTTCTAAGCGCGACTGCTACGCTAGAAGTCTGTTGTTCGATACCCAACTTCCCAAGTCGACCAAGGTGTTATTGGGTTTTTCTATGAAATTCTCAGTAGCAGGTCGAAGTTTGGATTTGTGCCCGGTTAGTGGCAATAGGCTCGCCCCCTATTACATGGGACGTAAACATATCGGCGAACTGTGGGTGTACATTGGTACACCTCAGCCTAAGCCTTCGGGGAATACAGGCGCGATGGTATGTTCTGATGGTATGATTGCGCCGATTCTATTTCTGACCTACTTTTTGTAGTGCGTGTGCATTGTTATCGCTTTGCGTTCTATTTTTCTCCTTCAAAAAATCGGTCACCGATTATCGGGCCAGTGTAGGCAGCCTTATACAATGGTATAAGGAAGTGAGTGCTTGATGCGTTAGTGTTTCGTCTCGTGAGATTTGTTTGATTATAATTGTATGTTTTATTTAAACAAATAAGCATGGTTAATTTGTTTGAGATGGAAGAGTACAGTTTATAGTTGTGTAATGCATGGATTGCTACACAAAAGAGTGCTTTCGATAAGTGGTTTCGAGATTACCTAAGTGAGAGGTTGGATTGAAAAGTTTTTATGCAGTGCAATAAATTATTTTAATTTTTGGCAATATAAGAATTTACGTAAAGGTGTAAATGCAGTGTTTAGAGTAAATATTTTTTTTATATGAAAGATTTATTGTTATTTTAATTAAATACTAACCTATTTCTAATCGACTTTCTATATTTTATACAAGATAATGACAATACAGCCTTCTGGGCACGTTTCCCGCCATTTACAAGGAAGACGATGAGTTCTTTGACGCCTGTTAGTTTTTATTTATGTAAGTTTTAATTTTAGTAGTTAGAGTTTGTTCTTATATTAGATTTAATTGAAGTAAATAAATGTATGCTATAGATAATGAATCATTACGTTTTCTATCTATATACACTGCCATATTTCATGTTTTCCAGAAAAGGATAAACAATATATCAAAAACTTCAAACCTACTTAAATCATTTCAATTATAAAAAAAACTGCATTAAAAAGCTCAATTCTTAAGGAATGTAAGCCAATAATGTAAAGGCGGATAAAACTGCGTGATTCAATGATCGATAAAAGGTAATATTCTTCAAAATACATCGATTATAAATTATAAGTTTGTCAATATTGATATTGACGTGAACAGATGATAGATGAGTACTTATTATGGAGGCTTTGACTTTAATCATGCCTTATTTGGTAGGCTTTCAGCGAGATAGCTAGAGAGATAGAGATTCTTCAGTATTATTTTAATTTAAATTTCCCGATTGTGATCCAAAAGGAGGGGTATGAATGTTTGACTTGTATACATATGTTGTGTGTCTCTTCGGCATCGTAACTCCAAAACGAATTGACCGTTAATGACGCAGTTCAATCAATTAAAATTAAGTACAAATAAGTGTACATAGAGTATTTTTGTTGTTGATAAATGGTATTTGATCGTCGTTACCAATTATTATATCTCTATAAAATAACAGCCTCTAATAAGGTATTCCACATTATCATACTGGGTTAAACAATTACAATTAATCTTCAAAATAATGCGGTTAAGATATAAGACTAACATTGTAAAATAAAATCACATTTATTTTGACTTAAAACCAGCTGAAAAATATTAAAATAACCTTTTCATGTAAAATATACCATACTTAACTGAACACTCTTGTTTGTACCATAATTTTCTCATACATGGAGGGCACACAACATACCCCTAAGAAAAATGTCTCCCTATTCATTTCATGGTAAGATATCACATAAACTGTTCTTTTCATCACCTAAGTAACGCTTAGAGAGACATCATTTTTCATCAGACCATGTCGCGACAGGTAATAGAAGAATCACAATCATAGAGAAAAGAAACTACAGAGTGCACATCTAGGTATGAACCTTAAGCAAAGCATGAACTAGTTTTGTAATAAAAGTGTATCAAATTAGAGCGCGTCGTTATGATAAAACTATCTCAAACCCTAATAATATCCTAATTTTCGATATTTTCGCATAAACGTCCGTCATTGCGAGAAAATAACTTAAATAAGTAAACGAATGTACTACATACAGCCAAAAATTTGCTTTCGTTCAGTACAATGTGCTTTTAGCTTTTAGCGATACTCGCTCTCTATAATTTTAACTTTATACACTCTATGATCACAATTCTGCATCACGTAATTAAACCCATCCTTGTGCTCTTTGCAATAAGGTCGAAATTCCCTTGATAATGCACTTGTTTGTATAACTTATGAAGTTATGTATTTTGAGCTTTAATAGTGTTAGTTTAAGTTTGAGATTTTAGTGACTCAAGTGAGAAGGGTCGTATAAGATTGCTTTTGGTATATCTAATTATCTGTTTGACCTTGTGGGGTCTCTTATTAAATCTCGGTAGTTATTTATAGAATGGGATATAATTTTCTTTAAGTATATAATATGGAATATATCGCAATTACTTATAACGGATATGCTGGTATTTTCTTTTTATACGACTGTTGTTTTTGGCAGTAAAAAGGTCTGTAAAGAGGGGTATGTAGCCTGCTTTATAATGCCCTGCAAGAAATTAGTCCACTACCTTTACTTCCGAATTACATGATAGAAAACAGCCTCTAAAAAAGTTATTGTGAGTTTAGAAAACATTAAATGAAAAAAAAACAACCGCAAGAATATTTAATTAAATTATAGATACCTAATTTCTGTCTCGACCATGCCAAAAAAAAACAACAATACCCAATAACTAGATAAAATAGTATAGACAAACTAATAACACCCTCCTTTTTCCGTCGTCGGTCAAAAACGAAGCTGCTTAACGAAACATTTTTGACTTTAGTAAACCCTCACTAACTAGTTTTTTGGCAAGAATTTAAGGTTTAAAGGGAAATGTAAATATGTGGAGAAGAATGGAAGGTTTTAGAGTAAAGGTTTGACGCCATTGTTCTTATGGGATTACAGGATGTAAAATAAATGTTTCCTTTGTAAATGTTGAGATGGAAATGTGCGTTGTTGGAGAATTTTCTTGTATTTGATGAGTGAATGTATGAGCGTGTTATGGTTATGTTGAAAAGCATTGCATAATGAAAATTAATAACATACAAATACAAATATAAAATTCTTTATTGTGGTACATAGGTAAGCAGATAGTTGTTACATATTTCCGAGATAGTACACAGCTATGACCCGCCATAATGGCATACAATATTTTTTAAAATATCAGTGACATTTTAAACATAAACATATTAAATATAACAATACAAAATGCAGCACTTTAGAATAAACGAAACATTTTTAAATTTCAAGGCAACAATTACAATAATAAGACATACATTATAAATTCAATTAAAATAATTAATACAAATTAAGAAATATATGGTAACAAATAAAATTAAATAACATCATCAAGATAATCCTTTAAAGTATAGTAACATTTATCTAATAACAATTGAAATAATTGTTTTTTTTTATAATTATGGAAATCTAAATCTCTAATAGTCTTTGGCAATTTAAATAAGTATACCTATGTAATTTATTTCATGATGGACCTAAAAAAATAATATTGCTTTTTTAACAAGCTAAAGATACAATTATTATAATCAAAATCATGAGAAAATACACAGCCGTTTATTTCTAGAATAAAATTCTGACTTAGTAGCGTAATCAAAATAAAATAAGACCTCGCAATCTAAACTAAGATACATACATACATACATATAATCACGCCTGTTTCCCGTAGGGGTAGGCAGAGACCACTTCTTTCCACTTGCTACGATCCTTACATACTTGTTTCGCTTCATCCACTGTGATGATTCCCTTCATACATGCTCTTCGGTTTAGGGTACTCTTGACCTGGCCTTTTTTCAAGACGTCTCCGATTTGGTCTAGAAACGTCCGCCTAGGTCTACCCCTTCCGACACTTTCATTCACACTCGCCTTATACACTTTTTTCGTCAATCGTTCTTCATTCATTCTCTCGACATGGCCAAACCATCTAAACTAAGATCCAAAAGTAAATTATCGTACCACAATAGATATCTATTTCTGTGACCCAAAAATACTCAATACAGAGGTCCAACAATGAAAAAATATTAATACAATATGTGTACAGCGTGGGCGACAGCGTGGCTTATGGATGGCCTTCGAAATATTAATACCTACTGAATAGGGACAAGGAAACGAGATTATTCTTCCTAGGAATATCATCTTTGACGACTTCTGATCATTTATTTTAATATTTATTCTAAATATCTACAGCGAATGATTTTGCATTGCACGACAAACAAATTAGCAATTTGACAACACTTTTTAGAGGCCAGGTTTGTCCAACTTCTGCCGGAGCTGTGCTGAGAATGCTTAGCGAGACTGTACAATGTTGATAGACTGATACAATAATCGAACAAGAGAAGTATCGTGACACAACATATCATAGCTAAGAGCAAATAAAAGTTCCAAAAGAATGGAAGGGTTTTTGTAAAAGACAACAGGAGGGTAATGCAACAGAATTGTTTTCCGCCGAAGCTGCGCTGAGAATGCTTAGTGATCCCGCGGCTCCAGCAAAGGCGAGAAGAGGACCGGGGTGTTTTTTGGTCGGTGCAAGCCCGACATATCCCCACTTCGTGCTCTCGACGTGGGTCGAAATCATTAGATTTTAAAAACGAATTAAAAAAAAAAGTGGGTCCAACTTACATAAAGTGGTGATTACAGGTACCAAATCAATGCTTGCTACTGATTTATATGAGAAGAAGTTTAACGGCCTATTAAAAAATCTTTTTTTACCTGGTTTATTTCCAATCGTTTGGTCTCTACTACTAGTCATCACCGTTCTCCTTTCATTTACACAATCCATCCATCTCTTTTTCTGCCTTCCGCTGTTTGCATACTACAAAACTACATAATTCGCACAGTGCACATATACACACATAGGCACCTCCTTTTGTTAAATCACTTTAAAATAACTTCAATAAATAAAACAAATCTTAAACAAAACCTCAATTTGATTTCCTTTACATAAATAGAAATACAATTTATACAATTTGAATATTCCACAAGTTTAGATTAAATTCTACAAATACGGGATTTGAATGGAAAAATATAAGTTTTATTTATTGCGAGTTCCTTTGGGAATTGAATTGCATTGCAGCGTCGTATGGATTTGTTCCGTAGTTTCGTCAACTTTGAGTAAGCTTTTGTTTTGAAAGGTATGATCAATTGAAAGGTTTTAAAGTGTTTCAATCTAACATCATTTCGTCTTGTGTATACCTACCCTTTTAGCTAAGTGACAATTTGTATGAATGATAAATAAGTAAACAAATATCTGTGGTCAATATCTCATACATTGCTTTGAATCCATAGTAACTAGCTAGAGCACTTGTGTAATGGAATTCAGAGACAACGAAGGTGCTAAAAATACCTAGACCCGAGACAATGTGATCCCACCAAAAACATTCAATGTAAAAAAAGCCAAGTCTCTCTATGCACTTCTATCGTAAAAAGTTTTGAGATCGCATAGGAGCCAAGCCCTGTTTAATTTTATTTGTAATAATAAATAAATATTTTGTGACTATTTCAATAGTTTTGTTTGCATTGCAATAATAAGCAACTTGGCCATGAGCACAAGTTAAATGTTGTTTGCTCTTTGTAATTACCTGCAAATATCGATAAAATGATTTTGTAACTAATTGGAATTTGAGATCACTACGCACTTAACATGCGCCACAGTGCATGTGCATTTCACTGATCTTGGATGATACAGACTGTCGGTTAAGGTGTCCTCATATAATTTTTGATTTACTTTCAACTGCTCCAAATATGCCGTTTTATATTTGTACCTTATTGTGCTCATGGCCAAGTCACTATTATTGCAATGCAAACAAAACTGTTGAAATAGTCACAAAATATTTATTTATTATTACAAATAAAATTAAACAGGGCTTGGCTCCTATGCGATCTCAAAACTTTTTACGATAGAAGTGCATAGAGAGACTTGGCTTTTTTTTACATTTAATGTTTTTGGTGGGATCTCATTAATTTTTGGTAGGTCTCTTTCTTTTATTTTAAGATGTTTTAATTATTACTTGTGCTTCAGCTGCTGCTTTGCTTAGAGCCCATTCCCTGTCTCTTACTCTGTTGCCTGTATTGTGATGTTTGGTAATTTTTAAGGCACACAAGTCTGGGCGGTAAATATTTCTGAGTCGATTATATTCAACTATTGCTCTCTCCTGAACTTTGATGCTTTTAAAATCGATATTTACCAAATATAATCCACCCAGACTTGTCACTCTTGAAAGAGCCACGTATACTTGACCATAGGTGAAAACGGAGGAACCTATGTCCTACATCGCGTGGTTTAGACTTAGCCCCTGGCTTTTATGGGTGGCTATAGCATAAGCGATGCATATGCGAAATTGTTGACTATGCGGCGCCGTGTCTCATCTTAATGCTATACAAAGTTCATATCTTTTTTTATGTATATGCGTCGTTTAGTAGCATTTATTTTACGCTAGCATTGGAAAATTGATATCGGACTTTTGTTTTGTTGTTAAGTGAGAGAATTGCCTCTAGTTTTAACGAGAAATGTCTACACCGGGTGAATATCGGACAAACCGACCACTGTATCGCCGGTGCGTAAATTGTTGTTTTAATAAACCTGTGTATTAGGATTAGTTAAAATACATTGTGATTTTAGCATAACCACCCCAATGGGATGGCACTTTGATTCGACAACCCCATTCACTTGGGCCACCAAGATGAGATTTTTACTTAAATGAAAATGTCTGTAAAAGGTGGGAGCCATTAGCATTTACCACAATATCAATTCAAATAGTAAACGAATATCTATTTAGAATTTGATAAAACTTGAAGAATTTAACTTTTATAACCTCAAATTCAGGAACCTAAAATAAAGATTTCTCTTGAACCAGGGTGAATAAATGGATATCGTTTGCATAACACTTATTCTATTGAGCATGTCAACAAAGTCAAAATCATTGGTCTGTCGCAAATTAATTGTGAGTTCATCGTATATAAATAGTTCATTCCACAGATTCGGCATACTGAACCTAACAACCTATTAGTTTTAGTAGATGAAAGTTTTTTAAAAGGTGAAATTTTTCTTACTAGCGATAGCTGTAAGAGATCCCCAAAGACTACGCTATGTAACGAAACCATTTATTATTTATTAGATGCGATTTAGACCGGGTACATAGCCATCTATCGGGCGAGCAAAGAATATTTATAGCATTGCATTATGTGGATGAAAGATTGTAGCTTTATTCATTTCATTTTAACTTTGCTTTGTTTATGAATTTACATATTAATAATATATAATATGTATTAATAATATGTAAATTCAATATATTATTACAATTTATTGGAGCGAAGATCCTTATCGCGCGTTGAGAAAGACGGAAAAAAAATCTTATTACGAAAATTTGTAACGAAACTTTTTAATGACATCATTAGTGAACAGTCTTATGATTAAGACTTTTGTTGATACATATCCTAACTTCTCAGATGGCGGTGTTCACACACGACGAGTTTGATAAGCCGCGGGTCTTGCGTTCAAATCCTAATGATCATTAGATTCTATGTTTTTTTTTTGTTTACTACTAATCATATATATATTTTTTATTTAATAATAAATTAAACTAAATTATATCAATTAAATTAAATTCATTAAATTAAATTATGTAAATTAAATTGAATTCATTCAAATTATTTCTTAAATTAAAAGGAACTTCGTTCCATCCAAGTGTCTCTTGACATCTCTTAAGTTTTTTTAATAATATAAATCGATTTGTTTTACTTTTGTACATAAACGAAGAACAAAGTTAACAATGCAGTCAAAATTCATACTCCATGTTCCTGTAAAACGGCAAATATAAATTGGTTTCCTAATATTTACTAAGGTATATAATTTCTTACCGTTTTATAATTTTCCCTCTACTTGTAGCTAAAAACCTATCTTGGTGCCAAATTTGAAGGTTCTAAGTTTGCTAGAAGTACCTTAGACTTTTGATGATCGGTCAGTCAGTGAGTGACAAAATGGTGTAACTTTGATCTCTCATAACTCTGAAACTATTGGTTCAAATGTCATCTAATTTTGAGGCTAAGCTTGTTTTGATGCTTTCTCTAGGTCATCGAAAACCTAAACCCCTAGCTTTTGCCGTTTCGATGATACAGGGGGGGTGAAATAGCCGCGAAACGCTTCGAGAAAAGTATGGTACGGCTGTGCCCTTTTTTTTTTTTGCTCGAGACTTGGCAGGTGCACTGCCGTGCCCCCAGATTTCCTACATTGACCTGTCTGGGGAGCGAACCCGGGATCTCAGAGCTGAAAACCGGTGCGTGTATGCCACTATCTCGTCAAAGGTAGATAGTATTATTATTTGTTTTTAAATGACATTTCATATCAATAAGTCACTTAGACTTGTCACTTTCACGAATATTCCTACCACACCTAAGCAATTCACTTAATATTACATAAAGTGTCACGAATAAACTTTAGAGTTGTTTTTAATTAAAGCTTTGTCTTCGTTATTATTGCAACAATAACAATCACAATTTTAAAACGATATAACACAATCCACCTACGTATTTACTTTTGTAAGTGTGGTGTCTAAAATACATTATACACATAACGAGAGGAAACCTGGAAACCTAAAATTGGGATCTGAAATCGCCAATCCGCAGAGAGCAAGCGTGGTGATCAACGCTCGTGCCTTCTCTATATGGGAAGAGGCCTGTGCCCAGTGGGACGTTGATAGGCTCGATTATGTAGGTATTCCAGATACAAATAAAAAAACCTTTTACATTTGAATACGATAAGAATTTTCCTTTCTATCATCAATAACTTTTGAGAGAACTTTCAAATAGGTGCTTAGTTATAACATGTTGTAGTTATAAAGAAGCTGTTTTACAATACTTCAATAAAACTCAAGTGATATGTCGACATTAGTTCGAGAGTGAATAATATCTTGAATAGGGTTGTCACTATATCACAATTATATTTACAATTTTGAATTTTGTGTTAATGTTTTAAGGTAAATTGTAGGCTTTAAAAATAAAGGCAAAGCTATTACAATTAAGTAATAAAAAAAATGTTTTATTAACTTAAACAAATTAAGATGAGATAAGGTTTTTTGGATCACCACTTCAGATAGAGTCATTCAAAATGTTTCTTAGTTTTAAAGCTAACGATTTTTAAGCAACTTTTACTACTTAACATAAAGGATAGGTGTTAAAAAGAGTATATCATACCTTCCAAAAAGCTAAGTATGTTTATAATCATCGAAGAAAATCCCACTCTTACCGACAAAAGACAAGAAATCCGTTTCAACAAAAACCAAAAACTTAACCAAGAGACATCCCTACTAAAAACTATTCAACTTATCATTGGCGAAAACTTTCCGTCAGCGAACAAGTAAAAAGCTTTTTAACAATAATTCGGTTTTCCCAGTTATACAACTTACACTTGTTAACACGACTTTTTGTTAACATATGCTTAACTTAGAAAACTAAGCTCGTTATGTTTTTAAGAATGTTTTCTAAGGTAAGCAAATACTTTTTTGTTGTGTTTTTATTGCTTTTCTTTGGGTTTATCGGGTTGGGGTCAGTTTTTCTCGTAATGGCCATTTTGGAAAGAAATAAAGTAAGTTCCGAATAATGTGACTAAATGAATACTTTTTTTATTGGTTCTGTCCAGTTTCTCATGGAGATACTTAATTTTACAAAATGATTTTGTTTTATCTTGATTAAATCGAAGTTTATTATATTTTATACTTTGTAGTCTACCTTTAACACTGCTATTGGAAGAAATCTCCTTTTTAGTTTGAGCGCAGGCTTTGACTGTTGCTTTCTTTCACACCTTCACATTCGTCAAAACGTCATGGGTGAACGTAAAATCTTATTAATAGCGAAAAAACCCGTTCATCCTTTTTATTTTACCGCGAATTTTCAGTAATTGCATATGTATTTCTTACTTAATCGTCGACAACTTCAGCCTCATAATACAAATCACTGCTGGGCATGTCCCTTTGGTTTTGCCACTTTATATTACTGATTATATTGCCCTACTAAAAAAGAGTACTTTACTAGGAATGTCATAGTAATCCATCATTCGTCCGCCATAGTTCGTAGCTTGTGTCAATATTATAGCATAACGGTGCGCTTGCGATCAGCGCGCGACTCTGTGGCGCCAAGCGGCGCGCGCGCACATAAACATGTTGGATTATTGTGGATAATCTATAAGTGTATATTCGAATATTATTTAATTTTGAGATAAATATAATAGTACCCTTGCAAATTTCTAAAATTAGTAAAAATACTCAATAGGTAAAAAATAAAAATACTTAACCGGAACTTTTGTATCTTGTTTATTTCATTTCACATCGTAAGTTCTTTCGTTGTTAAAAACTTGATAATGGAAACAAAATTTTGAAATCGCACCATAAATCTATACCACACACTAAAAAGAAATACAAACATATGCGAATTCATAGGATACAACGATACATCAAACAAACCCTATGCGTAATATAAGATCTACACAACCAATTCAAAATACTAAAACCACACAAAAAACAACTCTTCAAATCATTTCCACCAGGCATATCCATACTAGTCTAACACAACCATAAAAAACCAGTAGAATTTGCGTAGGAGTCCCCAAATAAGGCCAAATCTTTGTAACCGAGTCCGACTCTAAAACCTCTAAGCTAAGGGGGTCACTAAAATGTCACCTATTATTATAAACTTAGCTTAAATAAAAACTAAAGAGTGCACATCAGGGTATGAACTGTAAGCACTAGTATGAACTAGTATCTTAAAAAAAAATGGCGTGCCCGATTTTTAAGACTATCTCGAAACCTCATAATATCGAAACCATCGATATTTTCGTAAACTTTTGTCGGTCCCCGAAAAATAACTAAAACCAGTAAATGACAGTACTGTATACAGCCAAAAAATTGCTTTCGCTCGGCGCCATGAGCTTTTCTCGATACTTGCACTCTACAGTTACTACTTTTTTTACTCTGTGAAAATATAATATATTATTAGCAACGTCATAATTTTTTTTATTTAATTAATGACCTGCTAATCAACTATTTAGGTTTGATTTTTGAGTAGGTTATGACGTGTTGAATGGTATTCTTGTGATTTATTAGCAGTGGTATGATTTTAGAACTTAATAATAGATGCTTTGGTAAAACCGCTTCTAAAATTATTATCAAATTTTAGTTTAAAAACTAAATCTCTGATGCCATATTTTGGGTTTTGTTTTTTAATAGACTGTTGTGAATGTTTAAATGGATTTAGTATCTCATAGTTTGTATATCATTGTATTATTTTTAATTAATGAATAAAAAAATGTTCTCAAGTTAAAGGCAATTTTAATTACCACACTCATTTTTAACTATTTTATTCTTTCAACTTACTCCAGTAAGGAAATATAAAAATGTATAGCTAAATGTGCTTATAGTGCAAATACAAACATGTTTATAATTTTGGCTTATATAATATATTATTATGCTCCTAAATTACATAACATTATTTAAGAAACAACATCAATATTAAACCTTCCAACCATTTACAGTACACGGTAACACATTACCCACTTTAAAAATCTACTTTAAACCCTATTTCCTTAAAAATGTCGCCGACTCTAACAGTTAAAACTCGATCAATAAATCGTTATTCGCAAGCACTCTACTCGCGAAGTTCCTACCATACAGTTTGCGTTTGTGGCCCAACTTTGGCCAGCCATCGTTAATGTGCCCCAAGAATTACAACCCGACATTCCCAGACTGCTATCCGTTACTGTTAACATTTGAACCTTTGTTTAGAGATTAATGTCTTAAAATTACGAAGGATTTGTAGAATTTGTAAAAGGTTTTTGTTAGGCGGTTAATTTTATTCTATTGACAAATCTGATCGAAAGCAAAAATAATAAAATAAATATTACAGTGATTTTTTTTTAGGTATTGAAATTACTTAAAAATATTTTAGCGGCAGAAACATTTATTATAACTAATGTTAAAATCATAAATAAAACTAGAGGTGATAAAATTAAATTAATTAAAATGCAGTAAACAAATAACGATCACAAACAACATACCACAAGATTTCAGCTACTAGTCTTACATACAATAAAATACTCCAAGGCAAAGACGATTTAGCATAACAATATAAATTAAACATCAATAACGCTAAATCACTTAATATAAACGATAACTGGTAACACATAAAAAACAAAACTTGAGTCTTAGGCACTGCAAACGAAGGTGTTAATAAAGATTTAAATAATAATAAAAAGACAGACAAAGGTACAGACATTATAAATAAGACTGACGTCAATCTTAAAGCTGAAAGTAATGTCCAATCAATATCAATAACATCCATCAGAGATTCATAAAACTCTATAATTAATAATGAAATTGTTGTAAATAATGTTACTTCCTTCATAGTGTATAATGTCTCCCCATTCCTAAATAAGAATAGTCTTAAAAATATTATCCAAGATAAACAAGCAGTTGTTAAATTTATTGTAAGATCCAAACTGTAGTACACATAATCTATGAATTTCTTAAAACATTTTGATGTCAATTCTGAATTGTAGATCACAAGACAAGCGATATGTAAGTAGCCAGTGAACATGTGCTCCAAAGCTAAGCATTTGAAGACATCTCTCGAAGATTTTGCCCATATTGTTATGTATAGAATCAGAAGGATGAATGAACTTGATAGAAGTAGAAAGCACCATGGATCGTGAAGGACAATTTCTGAAGATATCGTGATGTTTCGGCCCAAGTATTTGTAATGTTCCGTAGAGTTTTCCATCATTGTTTCATTGTAATCATTTAGTTCTTCACTCATGGTTAAATTATTTTCGACTGCAATAGTTTTTGGTCCAATTTGGGAGTGGCCTTTGTCCAACAGCTGGACAATAGTTTTTTTTTATCGTTTGTCACTTAAACTTGCTTTATCACCAGTTTATTAAATCCTTGATTCTGGGATTCGGTTAAATACTCGACACTGCTATTTCAAATTTTTTGAACTAGTCTATATTCCATGGGAGCTTTGTTAAACTGATTAACACATTAATATTAATTAAATTAAATATCGAAGCGGATTTGATAACACTAATGATGATTTTAATAGAACTTTTTTTGCTATATAATTAGGAGATTGATTGAATTCAAGGTCGTGGAGCGAGTTATAAACATTTCGTTCATTAGCCTTTACAAGAAACTTGTTTTAAACATTCCAAGGATCAAATTTCAACTCGTCAAATAAGACAGAGATAAATATTAGAAGATTTATAATGTAAGTAGTGTGAATAGACAAAAGATTGTGAAAATAATATGGATAACTATTTATTTATTTATTTTATTTCTTTATTATACATAGCAAATTATACAATACAATCAAAATTATAAAAAAAAACATGTACAAAAGGCAGCCTTATTGCATCTGGCAAGCTCTTCCAGGCAACCTTTACCTTTAACTATAGTGGTAGCAAAAGTATATCTTTTTACTTGTATTGTTATCATTTCATTCAGTGTTTGTCATTGTCGTGTTAGCAGGACTTTCTTCGCTTTTAGCTACTTCTGTTAAGTTAAGATAAAGTGTATTATTTCCTTATTATTGTATATTTATTTTCTGTACCTTTTCTGACTTTTTTAGGTGTATAGAGCAAAGCAAAGGCCTCAAGAAAGACTGCAGAGGGCAAGACACTGCTTTAAGTAACACTAACTTTATTTGTTTTTAGGTTTTTTATTCGTAATTAATATTATCAAGCACCACTAGACAAACTGCCTCGTTGGCCTAGTGGTGCTAAGCGCGACTGCTACGCTAAAGGTTTTGGGTTCGATTCCCAAGTCGACCAAGGTGTTATTGGGTTTGTCTATGAAATTCTCAATAGCACGTCAGAGTTTGGATTTGTGCCCGGTTAGTGGCAATAGGCTCGCCCCCTATTACATGGGACCTAAACATACCGGCGAACTGTGGGTGTACATTGGTACACCTCTGCATAACCCTTTGGGGATACAGGTGTGATGATATGTTATGTTTACAAATTTATCTTATTCATTCAAACTACATACAGTATACGCAATAGCAGAAAGCTTCAATTTTCATATTTAGGTTACCTATTAGCCTATTGAGTGCAAAATAAACCCCATTAATAACT
Source organism: Autographa gamma (assembly GCA_905146925.1). NCBI lineage: Eukaryota > Metazoa > Arthropoda > Insecta > Lepidoptera > Noctuidae > Autographa > Autographa gamma. Next base: position 3,991,660 of record LR989875.1, read on the forward strand.
CGAAAATGTCTAGTTCCAATAAATTTGTGCCTAATAGAAGTGGTCCATTTCCGGCGAATGGATGTTGGTACTGAACTACTGATATATCGCGGTGGCAACAAATATTGTTGGTAACATGCAGTTATTTACTGCAGGAGTAGATTTGGAATGGATAAGCTTTTCAACCGACTTCCAAAAGAGGGGGTTCTTAATGCGAGAATATTTATGTTTTTTTTAACATGTTTTAAAATGTAATTGCATATGTAATATCTACAGAAATTATAAATCGTTTCCAGAACTCATTTTGTGATCTATTAAAATAATAGAATTTTCTTTATTTTGCACGATTAGAGTAACATCGTTAAAATATTCATCTGCACCTCAGAAGTGGTCCCGTAATACATTGCATTCATTAAAATCGATCCAGTAGGGTTTTTTAATTGAAGTCTTTTTTTCACATTAAAGTGTAATCACTTATATTTAAAAACATCTAGGATCAAAGTACTATTGAAGGCATGTTTACGATCCTAAAAATATGGTATTCCTTTGTTTTGTTACAAGGTTCATACTTCTTAATCAGTTTTTAACCGACGAAAACAGAGGAGGTTCTCAATTCGACGCGTATATATATTTTTTTTTATGTATGATCACGCATATCTTTTTTATTTTAAACAGTAACTTCCGTTGTTGGTTTTGTACCATTGGAATCAAATTAATATACAAAATTACCTAATAAAATACTGTTATTGTTTCTCATTGCTTGCTTATTGCCCTTCATTGGTACAATTATAGGCTGTTATCATCTTATACTCAAGAGAAAATAGTTGCAGTATATGGAATCTAATCACAAATCAATCGTGGGAATAAAATCAGATAATAGCAAAGAAAACTATACTTACGCCTTCCTAACCTTGAATTATAGCTATTCATAATTGCATCTTGTATTTTAACTGTGAGTAAAAGAAAAATGTCGTGGTGGCCTAGCGGTTCAATGAACGGATTTGTATGCACGACGTTGCAGGTTCGAACCCGGGCAAGTACTTCTTCTACTTAATTATTCTAAGACACTTCTGACTAACGGTGAAGGAAAACATCGTGAGGAAACCTGGATTCCAAAATTGGGATCTGAAATCGCCAATCCGCAGAGAGCAAGCGTGGTGATCAATGCTCATGCCTTCTCCATACGGAAAGAGGCCTGTGCCCAGCAGTGGGACGTTTATAGGCTAGATTATTATTATAATTGCATCTTGTCTGTATTTTACCTGTGAGTAAAATAAAACAAATATGTAGGTACTATGATGTTTCGTGGCTCACACACGCTCAACAAATTTGGGGCATTAATTCGTTGGAACATCAAACAAAACCTTTCGTTTTAAATTGTAGTCACATTTTTTGCTTCCACTCTTTTAGAAGTACGTGAAGCCTATGAATAGATAAATTATGGTGATGTTTTGTGGAGATGGCTTTTTTTTTATAAAAGACAGAGACGAGTAAAAAAACAAAAAGATTTTCTAATTGACGGGCCTGTTGGTCTAGTGGTTAGTGACTCTGACTGCTATACCGGAGGTCGTGGGTTCGATTCCCAATCTTGTCAAATGTTTGTGTGATGAGCACGATCATTTGTTCTGTGTCTGGGTGTAATTTATCTATAACATGTATGTATTTAGAAATATATAAGTATGTTTATCAGTTGTCTGGTTACCATAACACAAGCTCTGCTTAGCTTGGGATCAGATAACCGTGAGTGAGATGTCCCAGGATCTTATTATTATATTATAATTGAGTACTGTACTATGGGTCTGGTTCAGCATTGTTTAATATCGTAGGTACTTAGCATTTTGTCTGCTTGCCACCACAGCCGGTGTAACCGGGTCGAAACGTCAAGCCAAAAAGGGATTTATGCATGCACGCGCTTATTCTCGTTGAATTAGATAGTGCAATAGTTAAGTAAGGCCAAACAAGCAATATAAAAATGTCTTATTAAGATTGTTAGCAACGCACTAAGACGAGGTCTGAACCGTCCGAAACTCCGAACCGCTTAGTGGACGTTGCTGACGAAGTTAGTTTTTCTATTGCTCTGGCTTTATTGCTTTGGCCTTAAGGTCCTCGCCAAAAGTTCGGTGAAGCAGTCAAAAAATGCGCTTAGTCTAAATGCAAAGATCTTTAAAAAAAAAAGTAGTAAGGTAAATCTAAACTAGGTATACTACTGTAAACATTGATTTCGACTAGATACAACGAAAATCAATGCACTATGAGCTTCACTGCCGAATTTGTAGCATAATTTATTGCTCAAACCACCAGTGCACTGTAATTACGCTTAAATCTAATCAAGCCTTCTGAACAGCCTAATAATCTGGGCATCATTCCGATATTCAAGAGTTGCTTCAATTGACTGAATAACCTGCTTCATTTGGTCTGGACCATAATTTTCATTCTGCTAACAGTCATTACGATCATCAATTGGTCACTACGATCATTCTCTTCGAGAGTTCAATGAGATTTTATTGTAGGCTCATCTGAATGCGAAAATTAGGGACCATGACAAGTACACTGAACGTTTGATCATAATTTTCATTCTGCTAACTGTCATTACGATCTTCAATTGGTCACTACGATCATTCTCTTCGAGAGTTCAATGAGATTGTAGGCTTATGTGAATGCGAAAATTAGGGACCATGACAAGTACACTGACCGACCACTGACATGCATTTACAATAGCGGAATCGAGGCTCTGATATTAGTACTTGTGTTCAATGAATATTAACTACTTCATAATGCTTGATTCTGAAACACTACCTTAAGGTATTCAGTGGTTCAGAAATAGACCTGGTTTGGTGTTAGCAGCCTATTGTTTGCCTTATTCAATATTTGTCGATATGGTCTTAGTATGCCTTTGTTTCTGTTAATTCAAAAGTGAGTTATGTATTCAAATATATAACAAGTCTTGCTATGTTTGCTGACGTAATTATGAAACTGCACCTTAAACAATATAAATAATAAACCTACCTACATTGAAAATTAGTTAGACTGTTAGAATAGCTTTATACAATACATTACATTCGCGTTATCTTGGAATGTCTTTATTGTACTCGGTTTTATCTTGAAGTAGCCAAGATAAATATTTAATATTATAGAAAGGGGATTAGCGCGAACGTGCATAAATACCTTTAGGGCTTGACCCCCCCTCAATAATAGTACTAAAAACATGCAGCGCGATAGTTTAAAAGTTATTTAAAATCTTAACTTTGAAAAAGGTTGGTCTATAGACACATTGTGGTACTTTTTATAACCGATTTCAATTAAATAAGGTATAAGTTTTCAATAACACTGAAAGTAGTTTTTTGTTACGCGATATAGTGCTTTCATAATTATAAACTTAATACTTAAAGCTGGTCCTGCATATTATAGTTTGTAATCAAGTATCTAAATTCCGTCTCCACATTAAGCCACCATAATCTTAAGTCCGTACGACTAACGATGCGATTTTCGGGCCACATCCGGCGATTATCCGAGCACGGATGTTAACTATCGGTTTCGAGAACGTCAAAAAAAAACGGATTCTGTCGCGGACGTAAATAATATTACTTAAAGATTTCGTTCTTCTGAGTTTTTGGGGATGAAGGATCGATTTTGAAATTAGTGTCAAAGTTTGTTTCGTTTTATGTCTGGATGGATTACTAAACAGTATATTGCTGTCCATTTAGTACTCAATGAATAAAGTATATTAATATTAGAGACTGAAATCAAATCTTAGGGAGTAAAGCGATGCTAGAATATCATAAAATATACCTGTAAATACGTAACCTTGTATAATGTACCGGCTATGAAATGTACAAAGGTGCTTTTTTCCACCGGAGATCAGCAAGTTCAAAAGATGAAACATCAAAAAGAGAATTAAACAAATTACTTTTGATTCTTTAAAAGCTGTTCAATGAAATCATATTTGTTACTCATGTAAGAGTAACTAACTGAAATGTCTACCGAAATAAATCAGATACTGCATTTCAGTATTAGCCTTTCGTTCCTAGTCTTTCGGTTATGATCTTACTGTTTTAATAGTTTATCTTTTAGGAAAATCTGAGGTGGAGTTTGTTACGCCGTTTCTTCTCCACAGCCAGAGCACTTAGGAAGCGGTGTAGGGTGGGCGTGTTAGGATCGGTTCATTTCTGGCGGAGGCGCGTCGCGTGTTGTCGTTTGTGTGGCGCCGGGGCGGGCGGATGCGCGGTGGGGCGTTCGATCCTTCTCATTGTCGATGCGTTTGTGCGTCAGGTGTGAGGGGTTGAATGTCTCATTGCGTGTTTGTCTGTTCTGTCGCTGCGCCGCCGATGATGCGTCTTCCGCCGGAAATGAACCGATCCTTAGGTTGTTGTCGTTTTTGTGTTTGTATGTGTTGACGTTGATAGGCGCTACTTTGTAGCCTAAGTCAAATAAAGAATTTTGAATTTTGAAACACTATTTACTCCACCAACAATTATAAAAGCAGTAACATCAAAGGGATATCTGAAAGGCAATCCCATTAGTCATTGTCGATTGGACTAGAATACCGATTCGTGTTGACGATAAACAATCGCTAAACGTATTAAACTCGGTATTGCTCGCTATTTAGTCGATTTAAACGGGTCACTCGATAATTCCGATTGTTCGACTATTTGTCGATAAGTTTGTGTTATCGTTTCATTTCAGTGGTTATGATCTGATTTTTGTGGTATAATTATAGAGTAATTGAAAAATATATTGGAATTGTTATGTAGAATAGGTACCTACGTCACCTTGAACAAAAACATTTGGCGTAGGTTAGAAATTAAAATGACAATTCCTGTTTGAAATTATTGTCCCACTCGTGGACATGCCATTGATCTTGGTATCACATATTATAAATGATTTTTATTTTGAGTGCAACGATTTTTTTTTAATAAATGTGAACGTATTAATCTCAGTTATATTTTATCGATTTAAACGGGTCACTCGATAATTCCGATTGTTCGACTATTTGTCGATAAGTGTATGTTATCGTTTAATTTCGTTTGGTATCTGGTTTTTGTGTTTTGGTGGTTTATTAATTTATTAATTTACTAATTGAAAATTGTATTTGGCATTGTTATGTAGATAAAGTAAAATATCTTATTCATGTCAACAATATCTTTTTCAGTGTATTATTATGTCCTATCTAAGAATAAAAACCTTAATGCACACACAAAAAATTCATGAAAAAATATTCAGCGTTCTAACCTTACATGCTTAATTACCAAATAAATTAACTTTTTAATTTATAAAACTAATTTAACTTGTTATAAAATAACTAGTTATTATATTGTTAAAAGGTTCAAAATGTTAAACTTTGGTCTTGTCTAGACATCGATTCCCTCGGTGATCGTTATACAACGTTATGCTTTAGACACTGATATAAAAGTATGGTACTAACTAAAGTTTATTTTCTTCAGTTTATACTTTAGCTGTAAGTATTTATTTACTCGTTCTGAATTAAGCTAGGATTTTTTTTTAAACGATTTTGAATACATGGTGTTATGAGAATCCTCTCCGATCCGTGAAGGTGTAATTAGGTATCGAGAACTGATAACAAAATTGTCAATTAAATGCAAAAAAGAAAAAGAAGATTTTATTTGTTTTAAAATTTAGAGAAGTTCGGGTTATTTCAAAATAAATTATTATTGTTTCTATCATGAATTTTCCAAATTTGATATTTTATTTGGGCATGTGATGGTGAGCCCTATATAACATTTTCAGTTTGAACACGGTTTTCTTAACACGCTGTAGTGATAACCAACTTTTTTAACCTATTCGAAACGGAGGATGTTTTTAATTTGACGGTATCTTTTAGCTTAATACGTATATTACGCCATTATTCTGGCAATCATTCAGAAACTTTATTTTATTGGCCTTTTACCGTACCGTACCGTACGCCAAAAATAGCAAAAAGCCAAAAATAGCAAAATAGCAAAAAAAATATTATGAATAGGGACTATCCATTATTACTACCCAGATAAATAAAAACAGCATTAATACGGAACTGACCCCCTATCCAATATACTCGTATATAATAAATAGCCTTTACCAAAAGCAATGGTATGATATTAATAAATAAATACTTACTATTCCTAACTCGAACAGTTTTAACGTAACATTCACATTCCTCTATAGTCTATGCCTCTTTGTCTTGGGTTATCTGTGGAAGGGTCATAGACAATGCGACTGCGATAAAACCTTTTCTTATTTGGTGCTTTAGATTTAGTAGGTCAGGAATAAAGTTATTTTTAGTTTTGAATATACCTCTACTATGGACTGAAAGCGGACTGATTGTAAAAAGAAATTGTTACTTATTGAACCATGTTAGAAAAAAAATGTTTAAAAAAAAAATATATTATATATAAATAAATAAAACAATGTAAAAAAATCGCTGAATAAGTAATTAGGTATAGGTCGCGTCACGTAAAAAGAACGCTAGCTGTCAAGATGCGCAGAACGCGATTTATCGGTCTGTTTGGTGGTATGAAGTGCGGTGGGGGCACGAGCCGCATGTTTGCCGGTGCGCTATTGGTTCGTAGGACGACCTTCGCCTGCCGAATTGAATACTCATGCGCAAACGTACCCTCCCCACCTTCCGCCAGCGTTCTTTTTACTTGACGCGACCTATAGGTACATAGAGAAATGTAGATAATATATAGGGCTACAATCACCCATTTTAAATAATAATATCGTCCTTAATTTTCCCATTTTTTAAATGACAATGTTTGTCTAGCTATATTTTATCCGATAGTTTTTCTTTTCAACGCCCGATTTTCCTCTAACCACATATTTTTTGATACTTATTGTAAACACAAGATTTTTTTGCTTTCTTACACAATTTATTCTCAACATCCCAAGATTCTTAGGTTATATACACCCTACCCGATGGGATAGACCGATAAACATTAAGACAAATGAACTGCCCATCGATTGACACAAGGGTCGAGAATCCAAGATTGGCGAACGTGGCGTGAATACCGGCACTTTATTAATGTCCAGTGCATTAATAAAGTGTAGTATGGACTTAGGATTAAGTTTAGTGCACTATGTTGATGGATGTATGTAGTAATAGTAATTATGGTAAGCGGATTAGTAAAGTGATAGTTAATTGATCGGAAATGTGAGAAGGAATTGACTTGAATGTAATTTGAAGAATCATTGAAGAATACAAAAATATTAATTGATTGATTTTCCATTGCCCAAGGTATCGATAAGCAAACATACAAAAAAATGATACAGTTGAATTTAGAACCTTGTTCTTTTGAAGTCGATTAAAAAGTTGGTATAAATGAGAGTATTAGTTTATTCTGTTATGAATGGTTATGCGAAACAAATGTCTCAGTCATACTTTTCAAAGAGGTGTTAAGGTACTATATTATATGTAATACAAATTTTCATCAACGTGACCATCTTAACATTCGCGTCAACTTTCGTGTATTATCGAAAGTTTGCCCGAATGTGTTCGATTGCTGTAATGTAAGCCTCTTATTTCAATCGAGAGCTACTTTATTTGTCTTACTGATCACAAGACTTTGGCCTATCTTTTATCACTAAATTGAATTGCTATGGGACAAAAGATTTGCTTGGTTTTTGGAGCAACGAAATTCAGTAAGGGTTGTCACTTGTTTGTTACAACGAACACATAAGTTAGATAACTAAAATATATTTAAGTTAAATAATTACGCCTACGGCTAGAAACACATTTTTCAATATATGTAGAAAAACATATTCTTTTTTTCAGTGTTTATTGAAAAAATGCGAGGTATTTCGTACATTGCAGGGCCGCGCAGCTATTGTGTCATAAGAGATCGATCATAAACGAAAATGTATAATTGCTTGCGTTTAAGTAACCTGTTACTATGAAAGCACATGTCATACGGTAGTCAGAATCAAAAACAATATCAGACCAAACATTTTTCCATGTTTGTTTGCCTTAAAGCAACGAATTTCTGTGTTATGCTTACATTTAATTATTCTAATTGAATTGGTATGGCTTATACAAGCCACTCACACTAAATGAATACACCTTACACCACTAAAGAAATACATGAATAAAGAAGCACATACTTTTTATTATTTTATTTTTATTAATGCTTGGTGACAACCCTAAAGCGACCTGCTTATCTTGCGCATGATTAAGCTCTCAGGCGTCTTGCACAAAATACAGGAAAACGCGCACTTTTCTTCCTTGCACAGGTTTTTTTATTGTGTATTACTAAGCGTACGGATAGCAGAATAAATTAATCTGGATTAAATTAGCCTAGTTTTAGGTTAGTTTTCTAAACTGTTTCTGTAGAACGGTATATAAAAGACCGCAGGGTATGACTTTACTTTCAGAGTTTTGTTCTGGTAGTATTTTGTCCATGAAATATTTTATTTTAACACAAGGATCAATACTTCAATTATTATAATAACACTTTATCAAACTAAACAACCACAATTTTTTTTAGTTATTTTCCACAATGATAAGGTAATGCTTGCAACTGCAAGAATGAAACCGAGATCCCCGCTGAACTCATTAATATATTTAAATATTGGTACACTAATCAAAAGAACTTTGTCAGGTGGTCACATTCAGATTCGGACATATATGGATTAAATTGTGGAGTACGGCAGGGAGGGTTAACCTCACCTACTTTATTTAATTTGTACATAGACCGATTGATTGGTGAGCTGAGCGGCACCATGGTTGGCTGTTCCATCGACGGAAAGATGATCAACAACATCAGTTACGCGGATGACATGGTTCTGCTCAGTCCATCAATCAGTGGTCTGAGGAAATTATTGGCCATCTGTGAGGCATATGTGGGGGCTCATGGCTTGAGGTATAATGTCGCCAAGAGTGAAGTTATAGTTTTTAAAGCTCACAATACTCCTATACCTGACAACATTCCACCTGTAAAACTTCAAGGAATTCCGTTACAGTTCGGCACTCAATTCAAATACCTCGGTCATGTGGTCACGGATGGTCTCACGGATGACAAGGATATTGATAGGGAGCGTAGGGCGTTGGCGGTGAGGTGTAATATGCTGGCTCGCAGGTTTGCAGGCTGTACTAGGGAAGTTAAATTAACCCTTTTTAGAGCGTATTGCCAGTCATTTTATACCTGCAGCCTGTGGGCCAGGTATACACAGAAGGCTTACCACGCGCTACGCATTCAATACAACAATGCGTTTAGGATGCTATTGGGACTGCCCCGATTTTGCAGCGCATCTAATATGTTCGCAGAGGCGAGGCTAGATGACTTGCACGCCATCATGCGCAAGCGAGCGGCGTCTATACTACGGCGAGTCCGGGGTAGTTCAAATGGTATCTTAAGCACGCTTGCAGCCAAAATTGATAGTCCCTTTCTTAGGCTCTGGGTGAGAAGACATGTAAATACAGGTGTGCATGTCACGAATTAGTGGTATTTAATAATTATAATTTCAAGTTAGATAAGCTCTACTAACAATAGGCTAAGAATTTACTAACACTATGTACTATGTTATCCGAAATAAAGAGTTATTATTATTATTATTATATTATTATTAACATATAAATTCAACGTTTCAATGCAATTGGACAAAAAGATAACCTTTACGAGTATAATGCTACATATAAACTTAAGTATTTTTTTGCTTTTTACTTGCAAATAGTAAAAAACGTAACACCACGATGTATTAAATAAACGAAAAATCTTTATAAATGACACAAAGTCCTTTTGTCTTTCTGAAAATCACCATTTTTTTCAGTTTTTCTGCCTACCCTCCTTCGCAGCGTCTCGTCTTGCAGCCGGCGCACCATTACACCGCCATTGTTTACTCGCTGACATGTTTACACGCTTATAACTACACTCAAACCTGCTAATACTTATTTGAAAGGATTTACCTGTTTTCATAGTGTAAGAAAAGAGAGACGTGCCGTAAAATGGAAGTAACTAACACACTTTATAGACGTTTAAAACATTGTTTTAACATTATTTCGTAATTTGTATTTTAGTTATTCAATTGAAGTAATAATATTATGATCCTACTTTTTATTAATATTTCAATGTATGTATGTCCATGTAACAGTAGCTTTTAAAATATATAAAAAAAGCCTGCAAGACTTACGTAGTAAGATATCTCTGCTGGTATACGGTAGCGTGAAAGTTTCATTAAAATCGGTTAAGCATTTTAGCCGTGAAAGTATAACAGAGAGACAATCAAGATTTAAATAAGACTAAAAATAATATTTATTTGGATAAGCAGTACCTTTTTACATTGTAAACTTAATCAATATAGTTCTAATATGTTTTGCGTACATACATTTAATAAATAAATAGCACTCACTAAAATATACTTCATTTATTTTCATGTACTAAAAATAATTTCAGTAAAAGTATTTTTGTAAAAGCAATTTTCTTTAAGAGCATTGAACCGTTTCGATTGAAATTCCAAATTATATTTTCTTCTAGAGTTGATATTTGATGTGGTTTGATAACTGAAGAAGTATTTATACTAATAATGAAGGTATATGGATTTATTTTTTATCGGTTTTTAATAGAAAAAAATATTTAGGACCATAATGCCTAAAATTATTATAAAACGGTAATATAAGAATGTTAAAGAAAATCATACTTTAGGTTGACAGCGATGTAGAAGATTTTTTTGACTCCATGTTTTAGATTTTTATTTATTTTGTGTAAGTTTATGTGGGTATTGTTAAGTCTGTTGCAAGATATTTACTGTACTGTACATTACATGAAGACATTCCTAGAAATTAATCATCATTGCAATATTTTAATCAAAATAGTATACAGTAATATTGGTTCTTCAAAACTAATTACCTACGCTGCCTTTGCTATTCTCTGAAAATCACATTTTACCTAAAACGTATATTATTCAGTTTGAAAATGATTTTCGCATACATTGCTTGGTCAGAATAACAGTAATACCCGAATACAGTAGTGAACATCAATGTATTGCTCAGACGATGTATAGCTAATATTTATCATGGGCTGTGTACCCGCGGCGTGTAATCAGCTTTGTTGGGTGGTCCAAGTTACAAGATTTACCGGGTTTAACATTATTTATTCGGGCGATGCACTTTTTGTGGAAATAGTATGTACTTATATAAGTTTATTTAAATAAGTTTGACTTAAAACTAAATTAATTTAAGTTTAAATGTATTTTAACATCGACTTGAAAAGAAGTAGTTTAACTGGAACTTCAGTTACCTCAAAACATTCTACATAGACGATGATAGAAGCTTATTTACTTTACATTAATCCTACAACTGGTTTAGTTCAGAGGTTATTTTATTCTTATTTACACTTATGACACGTAATTACACCAAAATACTATTACAGTCCATTCTACACTGTTTTTTTTGATGTAGTCATAATAAGTCTAGCCTGCATCAAAAGCACGAAATGGCATGCTGAATACTGCAAGAAGTATTCACTGTTGCGACTTCTAATCAAGTATTAATCTACTTCAAGAGTTGACCTAAATCATCATCATCCCTACCCTGTTCCCAATTATTTGTAGTCGGCGCGTATTCAGCTTCCATTCATCTCTCCTCGACATCTCAGCATTCACTTTTAGAGAGAAGAATTAACCTAAATACCTACACTTTACCCGCTTCCGCTGATACCTTGTACCACCGCTATATAATTCCTAGTGCGAGCTACGTGATACAAAGCTATTACAGTAATGCATTCAATTGATTTAACTATCACGCGTATTATGCTGGGTTCTCGCTTTTATTACTGACAACTAGTAGCAAAACCTTTTATTGGGTTAAGGTGTATTCATTGAGGCGATGTTGATAGGTTGAGAGATATTTGTTGAAAAGTGAGTGTAAAATTAAAAAAAAAAACTAGAATCTATTTTTTCATTTTTACGGTCCAAATGTCATACAAATCTTTATTGAGAACTAAATACAGTAAGCGTACAGGACATCATCATATGCCTAGCCTTTTCCAAACTATGTTGGGGTTGGCTTCCAGTCTTACCAGATTCTGCTGAATACATAATTTTACATGGAGCGCCTGCCTGGCAGGTCGGATGACCTCTTCAACTCATTTTACTGGGAAACACAGTATCCCATGGTAAGGCTTGTTGTCAGAGTTGACTTAACGACTGCCAAAAATCACAGTATGACAGACGGGACCAGTAGCTTAACGTGCTTTCAAAAATTAAATGCCAAACTAAAAAAATATATTATTTCTATAATTATTTTATATCATTTGTGTCCTTTATGCATCGTACCTATTTTCCCAGTAACTTGTTTAATCACAACTAATCTAATAAATTTATGTTTTTATAATGTTTCCATATGAATGTGACTTAACATTTAATTTTTATGGGGTTCGAAAGAACGCATCTCAAGCACCTATGTTTTTACATTCTCCACGCTGAATTACTAATGAAAATGAATTGTGTCATGGTTTGTTTAGTTTTAAATATACGGAACCGATTGCTAAGCTCACGAATCGACAACATTGTATTAAAAATTAGTTTAATATGCCGTTCTGTATTCTTTGTATTATTTTTGAGAAATGTATTGGGCTCGTGCATGTTTAAACTAGGTGTTGAAACTTGCCTACATAGAGAAAAAATCCTATTCATCGAAACATTTAAATTATTTTCGCGTAACACACTTTCCAACAGTATTTTAAATATACATATTAGTACAGTAAAATAAGTTCATGTAATTCTTTTTTTTTTGTATAATTTTAATATCTAATAGGTACATATATTTTTTTGTTAAGTGTACGTAAATGTCTCTTTTGTTATGTGGAGTTTACCTATAAGTAATTGTTACTCTTACTATTTTTACTACTTTTACCTCATGTCATTCTAAATGTATCCAATTGTTGGTAAACCAAATAAATAAATAAAAAAACACGTTTAAGGAATTTATGTTCGACTGATTTGGTTTAAGTGAAAAATTCACTTAGATTCTGATGTGCCTGAAAAAACTCTGACAATCAAATTGAAGAAAGCAATATAAAAAATTACACTCCTACATACATACATATCATCACGCCTGTATCCCCGAAGGGGTAGGCAGAGGTGTACCAATGTACACCCACAGTTCGCTGTTATGTTTTAGGTCCCATATAATAGGGGGCGAGCCTATTGCCACTTTCCGGGCACAAATCCAAACTCCGACCTGCTACTGAGAGGTTCATAGAAAAACCCAATAACACCTTGGTCGACTCGGGAATCGAACCCAAGACCTGTAGCGTAGCAGTCGCGCTTAGCACCACTAGGCCAATGAGGCAATTACACTCCTAGTCGTTTATAATTTGGTAATTTTTAATTACTTAACATATGATAACTTTATTATCATCATTTTCTTTAACACAATATACACATTCATTATTTCTACGAACCAAACAATAACCTATTAAATACACAGACACTAAATCAATCACTAACTTCAAAATCGAAACACTAACTCGACTTAGGTTAGTCAATACAATTCCTATAACTAAACCGAAGTTAGAAAGTATGGATTAAGCAGAATACCCCATTTTGGGCCGAAGTACTTCTGACGAAATTCGGGCTAACTCAATAACACCGAAATAGTTTGAAAACTGAAAGGGGCATGAAGTTTTGTAAAGCCTAAAAGTAATACTATGTTTTTACTTCTTAAAGACTAAACAACCTTTATAGAAAATAGCACTCTAAAAGTTAACTTGACACCAAACAGCAGGTAAGTAATAAGATTAACGAGTCACTTAATTCATAAAAAAAAAGAGATGGGTATTGTGAAAGATGATATGAGAAAGAAAGGAGTGAATGCTGAGTTGACGAGTTGTAGAGATGAATGGAAGCTGAACACGCATTGCGCCGACCCCAAATAATTGGGAACAGGGCAAAGAGGTGATGATTAATTAATTATGGGCCTGTTGGTCCAGTGGTTAGTGACCCTGACTGCTATACCGGAGGTCGTGGGTTCGATCCCCACTCAGGACAAATGTTTGTGTGATGAGCACGATCATTTTTTCTGGTCTAGGTGTAATTTGTACTATATATTCATGAAATATATAATTATTTTTATCAGTTGTCTGGTTACCATAACACAAGCTCTGCTTAGCTTGGGATCAGATAACCGTGTGTGAGATGTCCTGGAATATTATGTTATTTTATTAGGAAATAAGATTTAAAAATACACTACAATTTTGAATTATGCGTCAATTTTCATATTTTATTTATTCAGTATTTTGTGAAAATATGCCTTTTCCTTTTTATTAATTTGCCTCTAAAATGCGTCTTAGTTTCCAAAATCTCTGACTTCCTTTAACGATACAGTTTTGTTTAAGTGTAATCTTTATTTTATGTGGATCACTTTGTTGTGACATCTTGTTTAGCTACAAAGCAATATAAACCTCCTCCCGAGGTTATTGCTTTTAGATCATTTCCGTTGACTGGAACTGTTTTATAAATATAACGTGGATTATTACATAATTATAATCTACAGACTCTCTAAAGTTTTATTAATTTATTGTATACCAATATTGGGATCTGAAATCGGCAATCCGCAGAGAGCAAGTGTGGTGATCAATGCTCGTGCCTTCTCTGTATGGGAAGAGGACTGTGCCCAGCAGTGGGACGTTAGGCTGAAATCATTATATAATTATTATCATACGCCACTTGAAATTCAAGAACTATCGTGTGTCACATTTTACAAAACAATTATTAATGATTAGATTACTTGTAGTACATAAACAAAGTTATATAGGTATTGCGTATTGGTTGACAAATCTAAATCTTTTTAAGAATTATCTTCCATCCATAGCATTTCACCCTCCTTTTTTGAAGTAGGTTAAAATATCTCTTATACCAGTCACATTCAGTACAAATACTTCTATGTAGAGCTAGCGAGTTCCATAACGTAATCAAACTAACACAGTGACTGTATAAACTTTATGTGTGGCCATTAAAACAGCGAGAGCCGGGCTTTTCATTTTACTGGCCAATTTGGTATGTCTCTCATTGAAGCGGATTGGTTAGCGGTGTGGTATTAACATGGATTTTTGTGATGGAGCAACGAGAAAGATGTAAATGATAAAAACGCTAATAAAGTAATTTAGTTTTTTTTTTGCACAATTGGGTCATCGTGCGTTCGCAAATGAGGTAGTAAGCATTTACTTATGTATTTTTAGATAGATAGGGTATAACCACTTCAATAGTTTTTATTTATTATTATGTACCAGACTTCGGACGATGACAAAAATGTAAACCCTTGCGTGCGTAAACCAAAAAATACTTTTAACATTGTTACTGCTTTGTAAGCAACAACTGAAGATTCAGACTAAAATTGAGTCTTAGCGATTTATAAGTTTTATACAATATAGCAACTGAAGCCTAACTTTTTTAATTTAAATTGCAGTTTAGGCATTGTAATTAGTATACAAACATTACACAACAGATGTATATTACTGACCTTTATTGGATAAGTGCACACGCTAGTTTCGCGGCCCCACACATAGCTCCTGTTTTCGGCGAAATGCTCCTTAAACGTAGGTAATTTTAGAATGAATGTAGACTTAGCGTTGGTGCTTGAAACCACAAAGCCATTCTGTTTCGATGCCCAGTGAATCTATGGAGTTTTGGAGTTTCATTGCGTTTAGCTAACTTTGTTGGGGCAACTACTGTTTAGTTTGATATGTGTTTGTATTTAGTACTTATAGTACCTCGTATGATTCGGCGACATAAATTGATCTTTGGCAGTCGTTAAGTCAATTTAAACCAGACTTACTATGCAATTCTGAGTTCCCATGTAGAATGTGTTGTTGAGGTCAGATAGGTAGTCGCTCGATATAAAATACGGCATTCAGCTGAATCCGGTGAAACTGGTAGCCGACCCCAACATAGTTGGGAAAAGATTTGGGAGATACTGATAGGCTTATAAAAGTTCCAATGCTGGGCAAAGAACTCTTTCCACAGAAGAAGTGAGGATTAATCATCGGGCTTGTACATTTGCGCTTTGGCGATGTCATATTCTAATATCTAATATTTGGAATAAAAGTTTCCTCATAATTGTTATATCCATAATAGTTTTGTTAAATAAATGCGGAAGTAACTGTTTTTTTTTTTGTTTTTAATACACTTTAAACTTTAATCCACTAACTTGATTTTATAAAACTTAAGAAGCAGTTAGCTTGTATCCTTTACAACGACATAGGCTATTGCCGTGATAACCAGCCTCAACGCGGCCGGAACCGCAGAACAAAGTCACTATTAGGTATATTCTAAAACGTCATTAAACGGGCCTAACTGTCCAATGATCCAATACAATGGGTGTTTAAACTAACGGGTTCTTTCATTACAAGTGTTTTAGTTGCAAAACGTTGACTATATGTTTAAAACAAATGCGGTTCTAATCAGTCTTGCTTCGATGGCTAAACAATCACTGAAAAAAAACCATACCACAATTTTATACAATAATATTTATATATAACCTTTATTATAAGAAGATAAGGTTCATTTTTCTTTAACAAAAAGTGTCTAAAATATCTTACTTTGAGGAGGTCAAATTCCTAAATTAATGCCAATGAAATTTAGTTCTTATGCCTTTAAGATAAAGTTTAACTAAAATTCATGTTGTAAACTAATTGATTTTAAGCTCTACGGTTTTAGTGAGGTTCGTAAAATTTTTAATGATGATCTGTGTCACAGTTTTTCAATTATTTTGCACTTGACGCCCGATTGAGTTGTTGCGGTAAATTCCTTTTTTTATATATCTGCGTAGTATAGTTTGGTAAATAAATAATCGAGTTTATTTTTAGGTGAAATGGTTATTAGATTAGATGTGGTTTAATGTCTTACTGAGCGAGTTTTTATGCACGAAGGTATGAATCAAACATACGTAATGTAGACAAAAAGTAGTAAAATGTAGACTTTGGGGAAGGTCAGATATATTATTATTAAATACGTGCTTTTTTAAACAAAAATCTGTATTAGATACTATTTATAGTAATTTATTCTTCGGCTATAAAATATAAAAGTTAGTATTGACTTTTTTCGTTACCTATAAGGTTTAGTTGATGAGAAAGTAGTGACATCGTGGAAGGGAAGGTCGAAGGAAAGACGGGAAGGGGACGTCCGAGATATAGCTACATCAGTCAAATTAAAGAGAAGGTGAAGGTTGTGACGTATAAGGAAGTTCAGGAATTGGCACTCGATAGGAGGAAGTGGAAGGAGCTGCACCGACAAGAGCTAGGCTCTTAAATTAAAGAAGAAGAGTGACTTAGTAGTTAGACGCACCAAGTCTTTTTCAAAAAAAAAAACAATAATCAAAATACCTTTGGATATTAGTAAAATTTATTCACTACACATGTCTTATTTCACCATATTCACTCAGATAATAAAAACGTATATTTAACCATTACCACCTATAAAGGCAGCATTAAGTATTAAGCCCGCCATTTTTGATAGCAACTCGGCTAAATTTAACGAGGCGCTAACCTTTTTGTGTTCACTCATTTAATTGTCCTACAGTTATAATTGGACCCTTTTAGACCCTTATTTAGGAGTGCCAAGGGTTGAAAGTTCTTAACGTAAGGGAATTCAAGTTGACCGTAAAATTGTTGTTGTTGATATAAGAGGAGAGCATTTTGTATCGACTTTTGTTTGGCTTTAAATTTTATATTCTGAACTAAAATTACGAAATTAGTTATAAAAGTGTAGGAATTATTCTGAGCTGAACTAAACTTATAACTAAAATGACGAATTTAGTTACTAAAGTGTAAGATTTACTCTAACTAAACTGACTAAAGTGTATGATTGCTATTTCTTTGGTAAGAAAGAAACAACTTATTTTGTAAATCTTTAAGAACCCGTTTATGTTTGATTATGTCAATGTTTTTCTATATTCCGAAAGATGGGAATTTGACTAATTCGAGAAAAACCTGACAACACATATTTTAGATATTATATGAAAGGGTGAACAATAGAAAATAGGCCTTTTCAATGACCTATATTTTTTAGTCGATCATATCAGCTACCCGTTATACCAAACTAAATCTACACCAAAAACATCCCAAATCCATATTAATTACAACCCGATATTAATCAATTAGTATCAATCACTTTAATAGCAGCTGACGTCATAGTTTACAAATGACGTCATACCTATACGGTGTCACTTCATAACTGCAGTGTACTGTCCTATTGACAGCCAGTGTACTAATCTCGACAAATTGACTGCAGTGCACTGGCGAGCATAATTAATGACGCACCGTTACTGCATAAGCAAAATGTATGGTTATTCTGAATATTGATGTGTTTTTTGTTTAGTTTGGATGTACAGTTTTTGTTTTGGTTTTGATACTGTTTTGTGATGTAAAAGGTGTCCAATTAATGATTGCTATTTCAGTGGTTCGGATAGTAATGTCGTGTTTTGGCAAATTTCAGTTTAATGGATATTAAAGAAAAAGAAATACATTTATTGGTTTGAATACCTAAATAATTATGGCAAATCAGTACATACAAAATTAAACAAAAACATATTTGATAGCTGTTTAAAGACACGTCTAGTCGCATTTACAGCATTTCTGCTTATCCCTCAGAAGATTGCAGGTATGATAGTACGTAGACCGTCTCTGTGCCCTAAGATACGTAATGATACAGTGATGTAAGTAGTTATGGATAATCACTGCCTAGTAAATCTGTCTATTATCAGTATTGGAGTACTGAGCGTTTAAATAAATTCATTATAGATATAGTACCTACCGGCGAGTTTACCCGCAATAATTTAACGTCAAAAACCAAGCTTAATCCATACAAAGATTCATCAAAATCTGTTTAGCGGTTTAGCCGTCAAAGCGTAATAGATTGACAGAGTGACCACTTTTACATTATTATGAATATTAAACCGTAGATAACACTCATTCTCATTCAAGGTCCACCCTGTTCTCATCCTAACCTAATAAACAGATTTCATAATATATCAAGAACTGCAAAACAACAATTTATTACAACATAACGATGGTTGAATACTAACAGTTGAACACTTTGTCATTATTAACAGGGGTATGATTTTGTGAGCAAGCGTGGTGATCAATGCTCGTGCCTTCTCTATATGGGAAGAGGCCTGTGTCCGGCAGTGGGATGTTTGGAGGGTGGATTATTATTATGATTATGCTTTTGGACATGCATTGTTTGTGTGTGTAAGTCTAATTAAATAAGTAAATATGTGTGTGAGTTTAATGTGTTTTCTAAACATTTTCAGAATTGGAAATATTGTTATTTGTGTTTCTTAATAACATTTAACAAAAGGATTTATAAAGGGCCTTTTAAAAGATTATGCTTCTGTTAACGAAACTTACTTACAATAATGACTGTCTCAGCCATACACTTTGAAATTAATTATGAGTATTAGTGTGTGAGACAGACAGCGAATTAAAAATCGTCACTTCTAAAAAACAAATTGATACAGTGTTCTCTTAAAACATAAGAATCAAATTATCTTTTCCTTACATTTGAACCGAACCTGTGCATACAAATCTATCAAAACTTTCCCAACGACACAAAATTATAATAAAACACATAATTACAATTCACGAACCTCCGTCAGTCTTGACGAGAATTTGATCGATGACTCGTTTAAAATAAATTTCCCGTGACAAATGAGGGTGTGTCGTTAATTTGCTCGGATGTGTATAGAGAACAAAGCTTGCGGCTGATACATTAAGCACGAGATGTCTATGCTCGTCTATGCTTGTCTATGGTTGTTGTTGCGATTTATGCGGAGAACTGATTGGTTGGCAGGTAGTGTATTTGTATATTTAGGTCGTTGAACTTTAGTTTGGCATTGATGGTGTAAAATGTGTTAGGGTTTAAGTAAAATATTGTTTAATAATAATTACGTTTGTTACCTGGGTCTCGATTCAGCTATGTAAGAGTTGCTTGAATTCACCGAATGACCTGCTTCATTTGGTAATTTTTACAATAGTTGGCATTCTACTAACTGTTATTACGATCATTAATTGGTCATTTTCATCATTATCTTCGAAAGTTCAATGAGATTTTATTGCATGCTTATCTAAATACGAAAATTGGACACAATGACAAGTACACTGGCGGACCACCGACAAGCATTTAAAACAGCTGAATAGGCCCTGTTATTTTTTAGTACATATGGATGTTTCTTAGTTTGAAATGTGTCATAGCATATATTATAAAAGAGTATGATAAATTAAATATGTAAAATTAATTTTACACTTTAGAGATCCTTAAAAATCGTGAAATTGATCTTAATATTTTATATCAATAAATTAAAGGCCATTTGACAAAATTGGGCTTCATCTAACCGTGCCGGTAGCCAGAACCAATCTGTTGTCAAAGACACCGCTCACTCGCACAATACGGGTCTCAAACGAAGTGCATGAGAGAATTGATATTTTTTCGTGCAATTTGAGTGAATTCGCAATAGTGTTGTTGAATATTGTTAGTTATGGCTAAGTAAATATTTATAAATATATATGTTTTATTTGTGTTATCTTTTACATGGTACATTTAAGGTTAAAAATTGTTTAGGTTAATAAGTTATTGTTATATAGATATAATTATTACAGTTAGTTTTTTGTTGTTTTTTTTTCTTTGTCTTAGCTGTAAGTTAAATTTTATTCATATTGTATGTGTATGGCTATGGAAACCACTATTGTATTGGATCACTCTGTAATGATAGTGTGTGTATGTTTATTAAATAAATAAAAAAATAAATAAAAAAACATTTAATATTTATTCATATTCATCATTACAGCTCTGGGGCAGTAAACAGCAAATAGAAAGAAAGAGAACTTAAATAAACTTATAACTAAAAGTATTTTCTTTTGTGAATTAAGTTTCTAAAGTAGTAGAGGAACAGAATTAAATATTATATCACAACAAAAAACAGTTCAAAAGCAAAACTATGTCAGGTCTCGTACAACAAAAATAAACCCTGGACAAATAGTGAATTTAAAAATGTCAAAGCTTTTGTCTCGCAGTGCGGTATTAAGTTAATATTTAGGGTTCCGTAAGCCTCTTAAAAATTCTTTATTTTTCTACAGATTACTATTTTGGGGTATCTTCGTTTTCTCTGCTTCCATAAGTCAAGTGACTAAGATTCCTAAAAAATTTTTTCAGTTAAAATAAAAATGACAACAAATACTCACACCTATACTAAAATTAAAACAATGCTCAAATTTTTCATGAATTTGAGCAATTTCTATTACTGTTTACGTTTGAAGAACTGCCATTGAGTTACCTTTTATTTAAAACCTATTATAGTCCGGGCACTGAAAGAATGCGTTCCTGTTAAGTGGTTCAAAATGGCAAAGAATTTACAAAACATAAATTACTATCACTTACTTGTCATTATATATATATTAACGAATAATATCATTCAAAACTGTTGATTATGCTCAGTCACAATGATTAATACGACCTTTATTTCCTCTCACAAATCGAGACTAACTGACACGTTATTTTCTCAGGGGCTTTACTGCAGTCAAAATCTTTAACCGACTTTAAAAAAGAGGAGAATGTTCTCAATTCGGATGTTTGTGTTTTTTTATGTTTGTTCGCGCATGCCTCCGTTGCTTTCCAACCGATTTGAAATATTTTTAGTAAGTACAGAACCATGAAGGTTGCTCTAAAAATTGTGTGTACGATATTTATTATTAAATCTGGGCCAGCAACTATGAAATTCCGGCGGTCAGCTCTGCAAAGGTTAATTTGTCCGGCTTCAAGCGAACGCCAGTGTAAATACCTCTCATATTTTTGCTTTAATGGAAAATTTTGTTAAGGATGTCTGGTGAAAGGAGACTTGGATGCGGTAGTTGAGAAAATTGTATTTGACAATGTTTTTTTATTGGTTGTTTATGAAATGGAGTTGACTAAAACAAATACTAGGTGGGAAACATTACAAGAGAAAATACTTAACTTAATTAATTATTTACAGATAAATATATTTATTTTTTACATCATATCGAAAATATGCTTACAGCTAGGCATACTGTCTTTTTTTTTATTTATGTCTAAAAAAATGTTGTAGTAGCCTAGCGACAATTAATGTCGTTGTGCCCTAGCGGTTCAATTAACGAATTTGTATGCACAAGGTTGCAGGTTCGAACTCGAGCAAGTACCAATGTGGCTTTTTCAAAGTTATATTTATTTTCTTAATTATTCTAAAACAATTCTGACAAACGGCGAAGAAAAACATCGTGAAAAAACCTTGATTACTGAAATTGGGATCTGAAATCGCCAATCCGCAGAGAGCAAGCGTGGTGATCAATGCTCGTGCCTTCTCTAAATGAGAAAGGGCCTGTGCCCAGCTGTGGGACGTAGGCTGAATTACCTATCATTATTGATTATTATTACTATATGTTTCATTCAGAACTTTGACCTAAAGCTCTTTTATATTGTCTATTTCTTCAATACACTGCCCTTAGGTACCAAAACCTTACGCCATCAAATATACAAACAAGGCGTTCAATATGGAGCTTCCAGATAGTTCTATACACAGATTTATGTACTCCTATCTGTCAAGAAGACATTAGATTGAATTGAGAGATATAGTCAGATGCGACGTAATAAATCGTGGTTGTCAATGTGAGGTACGGTGCCAAAATACATATAATTTATTAAGACTGCCTTCTGATTTGTGTGTATTGGATGTCAAATCTGGATTTTAGATTGAAATAAATATAATAATATGATAGCAAACTTAACTGGCAACATAAAAATGAGTTTGTGTTTTTTGTTTTCGAGATAGTGTACTGTAATAAAATTGACGTCAGAAACATGAACGTTGCGTTTAACTAACTACTGTAGAAATTAATAGAGGCTACACTTATTTTCGTAGATTATATGGTAGAAACTTTTAAAGTATTTACGCATGTTTCGCGCTAATTCGCTTCAAATAAAATAACTGTCTAGAGATGGCAGGTATTTTTGCTGTAAGACAGACATGGTGGTCTGAGGTATTGTTCTCAAAGAAAATAAAATACTCGATACCACATCCATAATTTAGAATATCTCAGCCAATGAACCAGGAGTTGTGTTTCGTGTGGCTTCTGCGCCGAGTTTAGAGTTCGTTTCCCGCCATTATATTAGTTGATATCAGGAATACCAATACTGTGTAGCTCTACTAGTGTAAGTGGAAGTTTTAGGAAAGAAAATATCGATTTGGTTTCTTGGTACAGTAAGTAAATAAGATAGAAGTGAATATATGGAAAATAAGAGTTAAATTTTGTTAGGCTTTCTATCTGCAGAGAAAACCAAGAAGACTTAGCTATAGATATATGAAAAAAGAAACACACATAAATCCCTAATCATATGAAAATAAGGTCCTAGTCTGCCTTTTTCTGACTAATTTCCAATATTGGTACAAATATAACAATGACTGCTACAATTTCAAAGAACAGAATTTATGTATTTATTGTTGAAAACGAAGACCATGTGGTTTAAATATAACTGATAAAGTGTATGATTTACAAAATGCTTGTAAAAAAAAAATCATTTTTTAAATTAACTAACTTAAAGACAATATCTCGTGACCAAGGAATGCTAAATTACTGCATAACGTTATTAACTTGTAGAGTAAAGTGCGCCAGTGTCCTGTATGCAATGCAACCTGCTACGTAAGGATAGTTTACAAAGGGGCATTTAGAAAACAATAAATATAAATAATAAACACATACTTACAGTACCTTAATTGCTGATAGCTTTCAATAAGCTGAACAGATCGTCATAAATAATAGCTAAACGATGTCGATCACATATGCTTATAAAAAAGTATCATCGTGATAGGTTCATTTGTTTAGGAGTACAATCCCTAAAACGTGAGACATAGATGCATCGACGTATGATACGCATAGACTGCTACTATCGCTAGGTTCCCCTTGTGCCAAGCGAGAGCAGTTTTTAGTCTGATCCTAGTACATTTCGTTTTTCATTTAAGTTAATTTTCGCGCAACGAGAAACTTATATAAGAAAATATCGATGGTTTTGACATTGTTAGGATAATATTAGTGTTTTAGATAGATTTTTTTAAACGGCAAGCTCCATCTTCATACATAATACACGACAACACTTGTTCACACTAGTGCTTACGGTTTAAACTCTGATAGGCTCACTCTATAGTTTCAAATGCAACCTCGTTGCATAGATGACAGACACAAACGTCAACCTTAGCACCTCTCATTTTATGCAACGGAGGTCAAACCAATTTAAGTAAGAAATAAGGTTTTACCCTCGGTCCACTCACATGCATACAGGTAATAGCAAATAAGTTTTTTTTTCTAATTTTGTTAAACTATTCTATTTAATGTTAATCATTGTGAGTGCATCTTAACAAGCCTTCCTGAGCATTACTGCAATACCTAGCAGAGTGCACAGGATTCGCACTAAGGAGCTATAAATCTGGTCTCTCTCACAGGTGCTAATTATTACGAAGATATCATTGCTAATGAGGGAATTACACTTGGTGTTGTAACTAGATAGGGCTTTGTATTTAGGAGATAGTGCACATAACATTAGACGTAGAATGTTAAAATAAATACATAAAACACTGCCTCTAATATAATAACTGCCTCGTTGGCCTAGTGGCGCTAAGCGCGACTGCTACGCTAGAGGTCTTGGGTTCGATTCCCAAGTCGACCAAGGTGTTATTGGGTGTTTCTATGAAATTTTTAGTAGCAGGTCGGAGTTTGGATTTGTGCCCGGTTAGTGGCAATAGGCTCGCCCCCTATTACATGGGACCTAAACATATCGGCGAACAGTGGGTGTACATTGGTGCACCTCTGCCTAACCCTTAGGGGATACAGGCGTGATGATATGTTTATGTTTATGTTTTTACAAAATATAAGGTATGGAAAGTTTTGATTTTTGAAATGATTAAATTTTTCATTATTATACATTGGGCAAAGTCCAATAAATAATATCAATAATAGGCCTTTGCCCTGCAGTGGGTTAGTGCAGGCTCAAAATAATAATAACTTACGGTGGTATCATCATTTTTGGATATACAGTTTTATTTTATGGAGTAGGTAATCGTAGAAACCGTTAAACTTTTCGTATGGCATCGTTTTGAATGAAAAAAAGGGACTGAAATTTATTAAGTACCACCCTATACTATGTTTTCTGTATTGAATACCTACTCTTATTTGGTTCCATACTCTTCTCAGGAAAAGAGTATGGAACCTGAGAATCTGTTTCTTTTTGCTTCCAGACAGATCTTGAAACAAAAACACACATTGTAATTAAGTCAAAAACACTTACCACCTTAACATATAACATCATAATTAAAACATCCTACCTTAGAGTATACCTAAGGAACTAGAGTGAGCCTATCAGAGTTTGAACGTAAGCACTAGTGTGAAATGATTTTGTCGTCAATTATGTATAAAGTTAGAGCTTGCCGTTTTAAAAATCTATCTAAAACACTAATATTATCCCAACAACAAACCATCGATATTTTCGTATGTAAGTTTCTCGTTGCGCGAAAATTAACTTAAATGAAAAACGAAATGTACTAGGTTCAGACTAAAAACTGCTCTCGCTTGGCACAAGGGAAAGCTACCGATAGTAGCAGTCTATGTATATAGCACGTCAATGCTTCTACACAATTCTGAACATGAAACATCAAACTTCAATATTTATTTTACAGCTTAGCTCTGACCTTTGCCCTTTGCCCTTCGGTGAACCCTAAAGTTTTTCTACTTAATCTTTGGAGGGGTCTGCGAAGGAATTAATCTATTGAACCGAGCCTCCTTCTATGGCTTCGTATGGAGGTTTTATTTACAAACTTGGAGGTTTTAAAGTTTTAGGTATATTTATATGTTGTATACAATGTATGTATATTCGTAGTAAGGTAAAGAGATTGGTTAGTGTAGCCGTATTTGTATAGTTTTGTGTTTCGTGTAAATAATAAATAATATTGTTTCAATTAAAACGTGAAGCGCTTGTGTTTTATTTATTTTGAGTGTTTTTAAAGTATTTTTTTATCAATTTTAGATAAATGACCATGAGTCGTGACTTGTATCACGTTTGGATTTGACAACGAAAATGTTTTATAATGTGTGTTGTGTCTTAAAGATTTCAATTGATGTATATGTTAATGAAAAGGCAGTAGAGAGATAATATTTTAGTGGTGTCTAAACTTATTTTTTTGTAAACCACAAAAAATAGCATGAAACGCAAATAGTATAAATATATTTATAAAATAAGGTAAGTAACATACAGAACACGAACTATGTAAAATGCAATTTGTATGTACGCGTTAACTTGGCTGTGCACGACTGTACACTGTACAGTCGCCGACAAAAGACTTTTGTTAACAAACGCGACTAAAACTGGGCGCAAAATAGAAACAGGGATTAGGGCAAAGAGTTGGGAAAGCAGAGAGGACTTTAATGTAACAAACTCAAGTGGCTAATGCATATTTTATTACAATATTACAATAAGTTTCAATAAGTAAATTATTCGT
The DNA here is from genome assembly GCA_905146925.1 of Autographa gamma. Classification (NCBI taxonomy): domain Eukaryota; kingdom Metazoa; phylum Arthropoda; class Insecta; order Lepidoptera; family Noctuidae; genus Autographa; species Autographa gamma. The sequence goes on from LR989875.1 coordinate 4,018,115, forward strand.
ATGATGGATGGATCTAACCACAATTAGTACAAATAATTGTATGGCTTACTTTCTAGAACTATATTTATGTTTGAAATTTTAGAGAAAAAAGAAAAACAAAATGTCGTTGAATTTTGGAATTATATATTTTAGTTGTGAGCTGCGTGGCAAATTATGGAATTAATCAGCTGTAGGGAATGTGAACCCAGACAACCAAAACTAAATAAACAAACTTAATGTGTGTATCATGATAAAATATTTCAAATTTTCACCGCCATTTTTAACCTTTAACAAAAACAACCACTAACATTTCAAAAATTCACAATTTTTTTAACTTTCCTCTGTGAAGACAACCACAGATTCAAATACCAAACACACCATCTGCGTAATAATCTTTGCCGCTATCGACTGAAGAAGTTGTATTCCCACCTGGTACATACGAAGTTAAAAACACTCATTTGGTACACAAAGCGGCGCGGCGGAACCTTTGTTCTACCTGCCGATGCAGGCTTTGGTTAATCTACCTTATGTTAAAGGCTGTTTTGATACTACAGTGCTGTAATCGCTTATAAAGGGATTGTGAGATGAAAGTATATTTTTGATGAAAAGCATTATGAGTAGAAGTAAATAATTTTAGGTTGTAAATAAATTTGAAGTAAAATATTGCTTATTTTATATATTGAAGTGATAAGCAGGGATAGAGAAAGAATAAATACGATTTGTTGGCTTGCACACTAAACTCATACAAGTTTAGGGTATCAATATTTGAATCATGCGGCGGTGTCGCTTGTCTAAGTAACTAAGTAGCTCTCACCAACAATCTCTGGAAAGAGATGCGGTGTCACCGCTTCGTGCGCGTGTTAGATGATTTTTCACCTATGTACACCCTGTTCTTAAACGTACCATACACACTTCAGGCCATGTCCATATTCGTGTAAGTTTAAGAGCTAGTACCAGCTTATTGAAAAAAAAAACTGCTTTCAGTACGTCAAAAAAAACATTGGCGTAGCACAATAATTTAACAACTAATAAAAATATTTCTTCTTCAATTATGTCATTATACTTGACTACCTACTTACTCTAAAGTGACATAAGCGTGATCCCTTAGAACATCTAGATTTTATCCTCGGTATAAAAGTACTGATCTTATTATATAGAAGACGATGAAAATACGGTCAGCAAAATAAGCTTTTGGGGAAAGACGGTCAAAATATATTTAGATAAAAAAATCTGACTCTTTCGTATCAAGGTAATTAAATTATATTTAGTTAAATAGAAACATTAAAATACAGTACAGTTAAAAATAATATTTTCCTATTTTTCAGATGCAATGTATTCCGAGCCCACACTTTCACGGCGAAACTGTACCAATTTTCATTAAAAATGGTAAAGATACAACAAGCATCATTTAAATTGGTACAGCAGTTACATTATGTGTAGTCCCTAAGCTTAAATGCCAAGAAAGGATATAGACCACTTTTTGCCACAATAGCAGGCATCCACGCAAGCGGAGCCACGGTTAAAACCTAGTCATACATATTATCTACAAATTAAATCACTTTCTGCTATAGCAAACATTTTGTCAAACAACAATAAGCTAGAATTTCAGCATAACTTTTTATACTAACCCTACAGAGGTAAGAGCCGTTTTAATATGCTAATGGTGTAAAATAAATTTGGCATAGGCATTTTATGGGAAATGAAGTATAAATTCAATTTTGTAGGGAATAGGGGTATTATAGGTACCTACTTTGAGGTTTCGTACATATATTTCCGTCCATGCATTTTTTAGAGACTAATAATATTATAAAGATGAAGAATTGTTTTAATCAAGCCACTAGTAAAATGCTGTAATTCTTAGTGTACTTTTTAACCACTGAAGCAAAAATATTTAGGAATCTTTTTGCTTCAGTGATTAAAAGATAGTATAGGTAGGTTGTTGTGTATCTGTGTGTTTTTGTGTCTGTGTATGGCAACGAAGCTCCAAAACCAATGGACCGATTGTGATCCGGTGTTTTATACCTTTTTTTGGCCAATTATTTGCAAAAAAATGGTTTCTTTAGCGCTTTCACATAATTTGTCGCTTTTATTAGAGAATTACGATAATCATGGATAAAAACAGCCTACTTTAGATTGCGTAAAAGAGAGTAACATTTCATGGACACATTTTATAGTTTATTTAAGTAGCCATTTTGTCTCTTTACGTAGATATAAAAATAAATGTTCGTCTTTCAGTATTTGTGTATTTTTTATTGAGCGGTACTCGTTTTTATTTTTGTTTTATTGAGCTGTTAGGTTTTTGACTGTATTTACCTACTTAGCTGAAAATTTATTTGTTTATTATTTACAGAAATTTTCAGAAATAAAACTCTTTTACCTTAGTCGTGGTCGTGTGGCGTGCACACCGGTGGTCAAGCTGTCGCAAACTCTAAGAACCCAGAATCGATCCCCGGTTAGGACAATGTAGAAAAACACTTTTCTAGATTGTCTCGAGTCTGGGTGTTTGTAGTCCTTTTGTTATCTCAATATTTTATAACACAAGTACTTTATGTCCTATCTAAATGGGTTCAGAACAGTAAAATGTTAGTGATCTTTTCCACATTTCAATATCATACCAATTTTAATTAGTACCTTTCAATGACCCACAAAAAAGAAAAAAAAACCGGTTTGAAAAAGTGTACTGTAAAGGGTAAATGAGCAAAAATAGAAGCATACAAATTCTAGAACTAATGACACTACCAAAATCCGCCATTTTGAATTCAAACTATCGATATTCGAAATGAAGTCGTCCATCGAAAGCTAGACGTAATTAATGATAGCTAGTTATTTGTGGTCTATCGATGAAATTGTAAGCCAGTGAATGGGCAACACAATGCCGAAGTTTGAGTAATTAGCAAACAGAACTTTCAATGGCTGACTGCAGGCACGCTAGCTAACTATACACTTGCGATTAGTCGCAGAGTATTGTGAAACTTATATTTAATGAGCGTAGACTGTTATTATTATTAAAAAAAATATTTAGTATGTCAAATTATGAAAGCTAAATTAAAACCACTTCTTGACATCTGATTTACATACTTATGTAACTGAAGTAAAATTTTAATACAATAACTATGGTATTTTCGTGTTGTTGCAGTTTTTTTATAGTTTCAGAGATTAGCGTGTGCAAACAAACTCCTTAGCTTAAGCTATATTATACTAAGTCATAAGCAATGAACTTTACTGTCAATATACGTAGCATAGCCGAAGTAGTCGTCTGGCCGCACAAAATACCTGAAGTCATCTGTGGTTGATTTTGGACTTTTGAGTATGGATTTATCAGACATCCAGGTTGCATCTTTTTGGTCAGATAGAATTTGAAAGTTGGATTTTTGATTCGAGAAGAAGAAGTATAGGATTTGATAAAAAATCGGGAAAGATTATTTTGTGGAAGTTCCTGTAACACTTTTCTCAATCTGCAGTCTGTTTTTCTGTTAAATAAAGTAGATATAGACTAGTCGCAAATGCGTGTTTTCATTTGAGTTTAAAACTTGCCAATTCACGTCGACATAATTTCCTTTATACGCTACGGAAGCAAAGGCGCGATTTTTATACGAAGCGACGGTATAATGATTGTAAGGCCTTATTATGTTCTTCTTTTTGTATTCACACCTTTTCTTTGCTTTTTGTAGAAAATCTATATTAATATAGAAGAAAGACTGAACAGTTTTATATACAAATAGATATGCAGCGTAGAAATTCAATGACGGGCGTATTTAGCTAAGTAGTTTGATTGATTTTGTATTAATAGTTCGTGATATACTAATAAGCTTAATTTTTGGCAATAATTGTAGAACATTTGGCTGTGATTTCTGTCGTTTTTATTTTGCAAAAGAAACTTTACCTCTGTGGATTTCAAACCTAAGGTGAGAAATGCGTATATTTTAAGTTCACCAAATCGTAGAAAAAAAGGCCGCCTATTTCCCTGCAGAGGTTAAATATCAATAAATAAACAAAAACATTAAAAACAAATAATCATCAAAATCCGTTCCAAAAAGAACCTTATACCAAACATTAATACCCACAAACTTTGCCCTACAATACTAGGAATTGTATCTACCATCTAAATTCCAGTATTGTAAATATTTTAAGGTATTCTGTACATATTGTTAATATTACAAGAATAAATGAACATTTTTGCTTTCAATTCCAGCAACTACAATTTCCCTCCTAGATTATATTTTCCGGAGTAGAAACATGAGTACGTACGATATACATAATAAGATTGCAACTGAGAATCTTTTCCCGCTTCTAATAAGTGTGGGGAAGCGTATCAATTCAAATGGGTAATTCTTGTGAGGAGGCCAGAGAAAACGCGATTTTTAATTACAAGACGTGTGTCAAAATATGGAACATCCATATTGAAAATTCATCAGATGAGTTGAAAGATGACGAATAATTACTTTTTAGTACTTGCAGCTAGCAAGTACTAAAAAGTAAGTATTCGTTATTAAGTAAATAAATTCTGACAAACGGTGAAGGAAAACATCGTGAGGAAACCTGGATTCGAAAAATTATTATTATATTTAAGTAAATAAATCTTAAATAATATATAAAATGTAACAGTAAGTCTGTCTGTGTGTTACGCAATCACGTCTTAACTACTCATTCATTTTTAGTGAAATTTGGTACAGAGATAGTCGAAAGCCAGTGAAAGGGTTTGGCTACTTTTTGCCATTTTATCCAACTTCTACGCAGGTGGAGCTGCGGTTAATAGTAGTCGCTAGTAGTTTATAAGTATCAACATAAATGTCTAACAAAGACATTTGTAGGTATGTCAAGTACCTTCGTTTCAAACGTAATAAAGAAAGGATTAGCTTACCTTTTACCAGTCACTTAAGGACTATCTACTAATCCAAGTCTTTAAAATAACTATACCTTAATCATATAAATTTGTTAGCCGGGTTTAATCGATCCCAAGCTTAGCAACGTTCGTAAATCTTAATACAACATCCTGGATTATAAAGGACTATGTTCTTATAAATAAATTATACTGCCTACCTTTTTCATACCGATTAAATAGGAAGGGTATCTAGGTAGTTATTACATCATGTTTTGGGGAATAAATTGACCCATTTCTATGATTTACACAAATGGTATGCGTATATTTCTACAACCACATATTTCAAACATTAGCATAAAGGCTTTTATTTAAGTTGATAAAGGTATATTTATTTAGCTCCAATCTTATAAGTTAATATTTAAGTCAATAAGTTTCGATGGATATAAAATTCCGCATGATTTTGTATATAAGCTAGGTGACAATACAATATAAAAGTACTTTCGAGCTGATCTGATGCCCGAAAGCACTATTTAACGAAATGACAAAAACCCATCATGTTTGGGCTCATTTTATTCGTCTTTACAAGTACTTTGATATTCGCTAATTTAAAAGCTTGCATCTAAAAATATTTATCTTCGTAAACCTAACTTACTGTGTTCTCCGCTGCCTTCAAAGCCGCAATAAGAATCATACGGGCCTGTCTCCCCGGATTCATTTTTAAATTCAAATTAACTTATCGCACGTTATCCGGGACGGTTAAATTTTACGAGTCAGCTTTCCGTTAGTATTTTTCAGAACGTGTGTGAACTTAACTGCGGTTATACCGTGAAAATGAGGTTACACTTTGGATATTGGAGATTTTTCTTCTTTGCGGTTTGTTATGCGAATAAGTTTTGTGTTGTGAATAAGGAATTTTTGAGTTTGAGTTTACATTTTACATTGGATTGATAAAACAACTGTAAGGCAGTGTAAGGCAATATCTTATTATGGACAAAAGTTTAATGGCTAAACAGAGTAAAAAAGAAAGACAAATAAAAATTTATTTGATGTGTCATTAAGTATATTATTATACCGTACTTCATATTATAATCCAAAATTATCGATTGTGATTAAATAGTGTATGTACTTTCAAGTAAGTAGGATAAATTTCTTGGAATTATGTCAACAGGACCTAATAAAAATATTACCAGGAACGAAAACCACTTTATTTTCAAACATCCATTAAAATCTATTTTTAGAGCCACCCTGATATTTATCGATAATCTAGCCATTTATCGATAGAACAATCATACACTAATTCACGCAAATTTACAAGGTGGTCAAGAAACGATTTAAGCTTTAATTGCATTAACAAGATATCGATCTTAATACCACAACTCTAGTATATTTACCGTCGTCAAAGTTTCAAAGAAAAAGAAACCCTAAGGGTATTTCAATAAAGTTCAAAATAGAGTGTTTCATTATAATATTTTCCATGAAAATTTAATAATTTAGCATTGTATTTTAAACGTTAACGTGTGAATCGAACGACGAAAAATATATTTTTAAACGTTTATTTATTTTGTAGATGAATAAATGGTTGATTGGTTTTATTTATTTAAATTTATTTTTATGATAAAAGGCAGTAATCAACCTTGTTATCCATTTTTATATTCACGTTATGAAATTCAATATTAATAAAGTTTTCAATAAAATTTGATGTGTCTGCCATTTATAAAATAAAATCAAATTAGCTGAAAGGGATATGAAATGTCACGGTTAAAGTCTAATTGCAGTATATTGCAGTGTAGTACAATACGAGGCAAATCTGACCAATTATGAAACATCCAGCCATTCCTACAAACTTTTTAACCGACTCCAAAAAGGTGGAGGTTATAATTCATCAGACTGTAGTTTTTATGTTTTTTTAAGTTATGTAAATCGTCATAACTTTTTTTGTCGTGATTATGTAGGTATGGCCCGTGTGCATTTATCAAAATGGCTTTAGTAGATCAGATTGTGCGTATTCTAAACTGAACTGAGCAACCGTAAAATCATAAATTTGATGTTTTTCCATATGAAATGACATTATAAAACATAGGTACAATCACGATCAAAAATATGTATACACATAACGAAATCGTTAAAGAAAAATATAAAAAGAAAAAAATAATTCAGGATTTGTGTGTTATCATTTACTCGATTTAACTATTTTAACAATGATGGTAAGTTGGTAACCTAGCTACAAAATAACTCGGTATCTCCAACACCTTCGGTAATCTTACCTAGCGGTAATTAGCTCACGCAACGCAACGGTAACTACCGGTAAAACTTCAGACTTCACTTGTTAACTAAATTACTTTTATCCGGTTGTTGGTAATGATCAAATTAAGCACAATATGAGTATACTGTAGCTTACAAAAAAAAAAAACTCTGGAGAGCCGAGTGGTATATGCCACCATGATTTTGATTTTGAATACCCTTGCTGCAAGTTAGATTCCTGCATGAGACAAGTTTTAAAAAAATATTTAAATAAAGTCTAGTTGTTTTTTTGTTCATCATAACTTAATGTGTGGGAAAACACCAGGGGATATAGTGATTTAATTCTCTAGTAAGAAAAAAATATAGATTTTATTATAAAACGTGGATTTTAGTTACTTAACACTACATGGGTGCTTATACTTATTTGGATCAATTTTTCTGTCTTATTAGTAACTGTAAGAGTGAATTTCAGGATGAAGCAAAATTAGGCCTAACCCATTTTGAAATTTACAAGGTACGTTTCTTATACATATAATGCAACCTTCGTCTATCCCACACTAATTCACGCTTTGCTCCCAAGCTATGTTGTGGTCGGTTTGCAGTCTTTCCGGATTGAACAGAGTATAAAATTCATACCAAGCATTCGCAAATAAACAACACTATATCAACAATACAATAGTTACAAACAACAGATTAAAATAATAATTATCCTCCACTAACGCAAAGACGCAGAAACTTCAAGGGATAGATTAAATCTATCTTAATCTAGGATTAAATGCAAACTGGATGGGTTTCGGGGAATAATTTCCATACATTTGGTTGTGCCGTATTTAGAGGTAGTAAGCCGAGGTAGTGTTCATGCGACAGGTATGAGCTACTATGAGAGAAACTTTTTAACTGAAAATGTATATAATATTACGTAAACAGAAAAAATAGGGGAGTTACAAGTCTGTGTGTCTGTCTGAGCTCCTAAACGTCTGAAAGATTATAATGGGGCTTTTTTGACCGCTGCCGCGCTAGCGTGATTTATGTAAATCTAATATTTTAAAAGAAGTTTTTTCAAAATTTTATATAAATAAAAATAATTTTGAACCCTTAAGTTTAAAAACAAATCCGTTCTGTATAGTAATGTGCAATAATGCGGTTCGAGACTTCTACATAATTACAGAGTATTAGTAAATAGTTACCAAGTTTCCAATTCTGTGTATTTCAAAATTGTTTTATTTTTTTATTATTATTTATGTTTTCATTATAAAAAGTTTTGCTTATAGACTTATTCAGCTTACTATTACCAAACAAAAAACTTGGATAGTGATCTCAAATGCTTAATGTAAATTTTCACTAACTAATGCTTTATATTATATTATTATCTCAGTGTACCCCCAACTGTTTATTAATTTCAGCTAAGCCGGCGGCGCGGCGGCGGGCGGCTTAAATATATTTACAGTGAACTTCGTCCACTATCCTTTACAGCATTGTCATACTCCATGAAGTGCCACTAGGGTGCCACTGGGGTGCCACTAATAGTGTCACGTGGTTGCTCGAACTATGTTACTGAAATAATTTGGTTTGCTTTTGTGACCGGATTTGTATGTATGTAGTTGTAGGTTCAATCCCAGAATACTACCTACTAATTGATTTTTTTAAACATTATTATTATTTTAAGAAACTATAAACAATCGGTGAAGTAAAACATATTAGACATAGACTAAGCGTGGTAATCAATGCATGCTCCTGCAATGCTCAATTTCAAAAAAGGCTTTTGTCCAGCCTATATACATAGAAAACTAAAACTCAGTGTACAATATACATTTATTTTTAGTACAGATTTGTAAACAACAATGTTTTAAACGTATTTTCAAATCTAAAAACCAGATTAAACGTGACCAAACCTAACTTATTAGTGTAAACCTATCATCTTTATCTACAATATGAGTATAAAAAAATAAGTACCTATATCCGTAAATCCTTTCTCCCGTATATCAAGTTGATAACAAAATCTACCGATATTACAAAAATCCTCGCCCTACGTAATTACGGAGCCGTCAGAAACAAACGTTGTTTCCCACGCATTGTTTACTTATGTGCATTATATAGAAGGATGAAATTATCATGAGGGTTAACTAATAACTGGATAATGCAGTTTATAGAATATTTTTCGTAATTAATTAATTTGAACTCAATTAGAAATTGCGCATTGTGCCTTTTCATCTCTTTCTGAGAAATAACGATAGGGCCGAAAATTTTAAATTGCAGTTACACCTATTTGTCGATTATAACAAAAAAATTACACGCATAAGAAGAAAGTCCAGTGAAGCAGTCAAAGCCTGCGCTCAGGCTAACTGCAAAGATCTCTACCAAAACGCATAAGAAGTCTGCGATAGCAACTTAAAGGTTAACTTGTAGTTGGAAATGTCTAAATATAAGAAATTATTTTTCAACTGCAAAGTAAGTTTGATTTTGCAGAATTGTATAACGGTGAACTAGCTAGAAATTTTAAAAGCAAAAATGAAAAGCAAGTGGATCATTGTTCAGAAATAAAAAAATACTTAAACTATGTCATATAACTAGTTTAGACTCAAATAACATAATCATATTATACGTATAGGGGTTCCTACACAAAGCGATAACATTGTCTTTGAAATTAATTTGGAAGCCTTCTGTATATACGGGTGTTATCGCGTGCCATACATTAAAAGTCGTTCGAAAAAAAACGGACCGCACCTGACTAATTATAAATTATGGGTTGACAAAAAAGTACGTCAAAAAATCTAGAATCTTCTTTTATAGAAGAGAAAAAATAACTGGATAACTTATAGGCGACTGGGTTAGGTCCCATAGGAGAAACATTACAAATATCTATTCTTGATTAAGTCATGAGGTTTTTTTATAGGTATGTGAATTGAATAATGTACGATCTCCGGGACAAAATGACTTCAATTACCTAGTCTGCTAGTCATTTCTTAATATACAATCGCATTTATAACAGCATAGGCCAAATATTTATTAGCACTCAATTGTTAGAAGCTCAGAACATTGCAGGTGCGCTGCGGTGGCACTATATTGGTACTATGGCACTACTGATATTAGGTCAGGTATACACAGCGATATATCAAAATTGCACCTGTGTACCGCGAGATATTTTCGAGTGGGACCTAAATTCACAATTCCGGTTTTATTATCGGTGGATGAAAAAAAAATAACTTGTTTTATGAAGAATGTTAATTAATCTACGTCCATTTATAATAAGAAATTGTGGATACTTAATGTAGTCTGTTTTTTACTCAGTTATATAACTGAAAGCTGGTGAAACAATATTCAAAAATGTTGAACATAAAAAGCTAAAAGAAAAAATGTTGCTCTCAATTATACAAGCCGCAACATTCGGTTAAAGAAAAATGTTTAAAAAGACCTTAAATCGTGTAATAAAATCCATTCAAATACAATTTTGTATTTATTTTATCACTATGTTATCCTCACGTAAACCTAAAAACTGTAACATAAACAAAACTAACACCATACATTTAACAAACTCTCTTTGAATAGACTTTTGTTCCATTGTACTATTTATTGAGCTTACTCATAAAATGTGAACGAGCTCTCCGACTACACGCGAGTAAATATCCGACTCCCCGACTATGTATGAAACAAGTGAACCGGTGTTACTATTGATTGTCAAAACAAACGAAGTGTGAATCGCGATGTATTTTGTGCAGTATCTAATGTACCTGTGTAGTGTTATGGGTATATGTATAAATACAGAGGAAGACCGAAAAAAGGAATACTAATGCCAGCCTGTAAACGTCCCACTGCTGGGCACAGGCCTCTTCCCATATAGAGAAGGCACGAGCATTGATCACCACGCTTGCTCTCTGCGGATTGCCGATTGACAATCGCAATTTTAGAATCCAGGTTTTCTCATGATGTTTTCCTTCACCGTTAGTCAGAAGTGTCTTAGAATAATTAAGAAAGAACATATAACTTTGAAAAGTTAGATTGGGTTCAAACTGCGCTGACACTAAATAATTGGGAAAAGGGCAGGGATGATGACCTAATGTACCTATATTGTAATAGACAATGTATATTTTATTGTTTATTTTAAGGGGGTATGTTATATGGTATGTTAGACGCTATGTTATTATGTGTTTAATCATATTTTTTATATTTTTTTAGAAAACATAATTTATCGCTGTTTCAGTATGAAGTCTAAAAACAATTTCGATTTAGATTCAAAATAGAAAACAATTTGAGAATAAAATTACGAAATAAGAAACTCATTTAAGTGAAATTATTAAACCTGAAAAAAGTAGTTATAATGCCATGTCTAGACTAGACTTTTCTAGATAGGAAAGTAATTGTTTTTGTAAACTAATAATTTATTTAATATACAATTTAAACAAAAAAAAAAAACGTTTTTTTTTAATACCTACTTGTTTGGTCACTCGCGGCTCCAGAGAAACAAGAGAAAAAATAGTAGTTAGGCCATATTTGTTCACTAGTGGGCTTTTTCAGGTGAGTAAATAATAATAACTGTTTGGTATTATGAAATTGTGAATACATTTAGTTATGTAAGAAGACTACTAAGTGAATTGCAGTGTATGCATAATATTATTCGTGTTTTGTAATGCTGAACTGGCGAAATATGAAAAACTGTACTTACTTTTAAGACCTGTAAAGACTATATTTCAAGAAAATAAATAAGTTCTATTCTATGTAGTTAATTATACAAAAGTATGTACGCTTTCCTATACAAATTTTCATGTATTTATAGGTAAATGACATTGAGATTTTCTAAGATATTATTTGTTATCTATTTAAATTAGCAAAATCTAACAAAAATCTAGTACATACAGTCCATTATCTCTATAATTATAGTTATAACTGCTTTAATAACTTAAGTAAGAATGTCGTATGCTCTTCGTGCCAGTAATATCTTAAATGGCTGTACCGAGTAGAATGCGATCCAGGCAGAGAGTTAGCTGCTAAACAAGACATTACTGACCGTCCAGTTAGGTATTGGCTAAGTGGCTTTGCAATTCGCAGAATAAGGCAGACGATTATTTAGAGATTTGAGAGAAATCTAGCTGTGTAACGACTTCAAAACGAGGAGTTTCTCAAATTGTATGTTTTTTTTGTACGTAAGATTCGTGATGTCGTCGGCAATTTTACCTAATATCTCTACCTCTGAGGTTTAGAATAGGATGATTAAGTATTGATCATCAGATATCAATTAATTTGTATAATTATTTAAAACATTTTATTTTATCCACTAACCCGTAAGTAAGCAAGCGTGATTATCAATGCTCGAGATTTGACATAAATAACTAAAAAATAAACAATCGAATCAGAATCTCCTCTTGTTTGGAAGTCGGTTAAAGATTTATGTGTATTATTGTATTAAAAAAAATACTTTCCTATTTGTCAATATTGAATATATTTTTTTTTAATAGATGACGAAACTACTGGATTAAATGATTTTACAATTTAATGTACAGACTTCGATTACGTCTTTTTAATTTTTGTTTATTAGTATGTAATGTTACTGGTATAAATGATATATTCTATCAGGTTATAATGCAGTATTGTTCCTTTACATAAACCTATCTACACAAACTGACCATCTGTTACCCAGGACTGGTCAAGGAATGCTTCTTAAGATCGGCTTGTTTTTACACCTGTCACATCCCAGACCAGTTTCAACGGATGTGTCGAGCATTCACCCAAAGAAAGAGACGGAACGATAAGCGTGCCATACGACAGAGATAGACATAGGAAAGTGTGTGTAACAGATAGAGATGGAAGACCGGCGCGTGGCGCGAGAAAGAGATGGCTAGTTAACCCTACCTTGCTTGTTTTATTTATTAATCCAGTTATAATAAGATTGGTGGGCTTCCGAAGTTGCAACGATTTTAAAGGGTTACTTGCAACATTGAGGTTTTCTTGTTGGGTTTATGTTACATTCTTTTATGTTTTTGCTTGTTATATTGGCTATTTGGTGTCGATAGTTTGACTTGTTTTATTATCTATCTTTTACTTATCGTAGATAACATTTAATATTAAAACTTATTTCATATCTTACACATTACCTCTAAATATTGATATACCTATGGAATACTCTCTGCTCATATTATATTCCTTTTAGTAGCTGAAAAAACATCAATATCACGTATAGTGTTAATTCTTCTAAATAATTACGATAAATTTTTCAATTTCTCACATAAAATAAAATAAGGAAAAAGTCAGTCCTAACGTCTTAAAGCTTGTAAGCATCACGGGACGATTTTTGCCCAACCGTGGACTAAATAAACCAATAAGAAAACTATAAACCAACACAAGTATTCCACAAGTACTTAAAGTATGTTAGCTACTGTAATTAACCCTAAAACACCCAAAACCGTAAGCTACTGAAATAGGTAAAACTTAACCCTATAAAAGCCATCAATCCTTCAGTTCGACCTATTTCCAATCTCTTGTAAAACAGGACTAGACTGGAGAATAACAAATGGGCATTACAGACAAAAATAGGCTGGATGTAGACTGAGTTATAGCCAGTCTGGCTGAAAATACCTGACTTAGTGCTGCTAACTTAGACATACGTTGAATGATTGCCTCTAAAAATTTCAAAGGTGTTTTATGTAGTAAAAATGGGTTGCAAAACCAATTAATAATAATAAATTAATGCGGACAACATCACATACATTGATCTGAACCCAAAGTAAGTAGCTATGAAGCACTTGTGTTATGGAATTCAGAAACAACGAAGGTACCACAAACACACAAACTCGAGACAATGTAGAAAAGTGACTTTCTTCATTGACCTGTCCGGATCGAACCCAGGACCTCAGAGCTAGTGACGCCTTGAAAACCGGTGCGTACGCCACTCGACCACGGAGGTAGCCGAAAAATATACAAAGCTTGTAAGTATTTAACTTATTTATTTATTTGCATACACACAAATTACATGAACAAATCTATTGAAAAAAAAAACAGTCTACTAATGCGAATAATATCGCATAACCACATACCATCACGCCTGTATCCCCGAAGGGTTAGGCAGAGGTGAACCAATGTACACCCACAGTTCGCCGATATGTTTAGGTCTCAATTAATATTACGTCTATTGCCACTAACCGGGCACAAATCCAAACTCCGACCTGCTACTGAGAATTTCATAGAAAAACACAATAACGTATTGGTCGACTCGGGAATCGAACCCAAGATCTCTAGCGTAGCAGTCGCGCTACAAACATACACAAAATATACATTCAAATAAAAACATTCTCTGTTTCAAGTCAGTTGAAAATACAAGAATTTACAAGACACAAAAAGACATGCTTTAACCAATAAGAATTAATATAACATCTATTTTGAATCACAAACAGACTACACACATTACTGCAGATGGCGATAAAATAAAATAAAAACAAGATCTAAGAGTAAGTTTAATAAGCTATTCGCGTATTCAAGACAGTATATTTCAAGCCAGACTTAGTGGCATTCTATCTGAACATTACTCTGTATTTCAGCTTTAATTTCAGCTAATTGCACAAATACTTTTGTTTTCTGTTGTTTAGGGTTTTGATTTAATAATAGATTGATTTATTATTTTATGGTTGATGCAATTGGCGAGTTGTCGTTCATTGTGGCGTTCTAGGGGGGAGGCCTTTGTTCAGCAGTGGACGTCTTCCGCCTGATGATGATGATGATTATTATTTTAAGTTATGAACGGTAATACGAGTTCTGACAATTATAGATTAGAATGTCCTTTATTGTACTCTCTTAGAGTAATTATGTACGTAAGGTTAACTTAACATTCGTTTTATACAGTTAGCTACATTAAGTAGTCCTTTGCCATTTGTACTGCCTCGTTGGCCTAGTGGCTTTAAGCACGACTGCTACGCTGATGGTCTTGGGTTCGGTTCCTTAGTCGACCAAGGTGTTATTGGGTTTTCCTATGAAATTCTCAGTAGCAGGTCGGAGTTTGGATATGTGCCTGGTTAGTGGCAATAGGCTCGCTCCCTATTACAAACTGTGGGTGTACATTGGTACACCTCTGCCTAACCCTTCAGGGATACAGGCGTGATGATATGTCTGTTATGTTTCGCAATTTATGTTAGACAAGGTCCAAATATACAAAAAAATAATTAACTCATGTTTTGACTTTTGTTTCTAAAATGAACACTTATTTAATATTTTTATTATGTTCTTGTCTTTTTCAAACAATATTAGTTTGACATTTACACGACAGGGAAAGATAACGCTACTAGCCGAACACCCAAACGCAAATCAATTTTAAGTCCCTTTTAGGTATCATTCTGTCTCTTTCACCTTAACATAAAAAGTAGAGACAGAGATATATTGAGAGTGTGAAATTTTGCAGTAACCAAATAATAACTAAACAATTAATTTTAATTACACTTAAGACAAAATTAAACTATAGTTTATCTCTACTTATCCCATAATTAAAGCGGCGTTAAGATATATGAATGAGCGTTAATTAAACAAGTAATTTACAAAGTAGTTTAAGGGCTTAATGAACTACCAAAATATTAAATAGTAAATAGTTACCTTAGGCGAGGTACACAAGATTAATATAGTAGAAAGCTTGTCAGTTTGGATGTTATTGATAATCTTCGAAATTACTAAACCAATTTTAATCATTTTTTCACAGAATGATAGTTTGTTGGTGAGTACCTCATGATACTTAGCAATGATGTCTATGTCAGTGATAGATTTTTGAATCGGATCTATTGTTTAGCAGATTGCATTTTGCAAACAAACTAACAACAGGTTTTTTAAGTATAATTTATAAAATGGATTAAGTGTCTGTTTTAAATGATAAAGAGAATCCGTACATTAATACTATTATAAATGCGAACGTTACTTCATTGGTATTTCTATCCGTCTGTAACGTTTTCATGCCTAAGCTGCTGAACCGATTTTGATGAAACTTACGGCATAAGCTAGAATCCCAAGAAAGAGCATAGGCTACTTTTCACGGCGATAACCGACTCCCACGCAACCAAACCCGCGGGCAACAGCTAGTACAAAACAAATTAATTACCCTAAACTACATTAGAAAAGTCATTAGAATTAAATCAACTTAAGTGCTTGGCTTAAGTTATTATAATGTTTTCTATACCTTTAGGACATGTCTATTTTTGTAGCATATATCGTACATATTTAAACCCAAATTTAATCTCCTTAGGTTACTTTTAGATTGTAATAGATTGTCTCTTTTGTAATGATACGAGTTTGAGTTTAGAGGCCTATTCCCAGTTTCGGGACAGTATGGGCTAGTAATATTATACTGTTAGAAAACAAAAACGTAAAATAATACAAAAATTGTATTTATGCCAATACTTCGCAGAAATTGATTTTCGTAACTATCTGATGTTACATAGCAAAACCAGTTATAAAATAAACACAATTTTATTAAAGATCATTGTTTGCTATCGATGTGACAAATTAAACCACTGTTGGGCTGGCTGGACAAAAGCTTCTACTTATAAACAGTAGAAAGCTAGTAGTCATAACATGTTTTATAATAATAAAAAAGCATAAAGAATTTTCTTTACAACTCTACATTTGTGATACTTAAAAGAAACCTACTAACACCACCAAACCATCTGCCAATCCATTAATAAAGTCAAAATAAACAACATTAAAATCGGCTCAATAATTCCCGATATCGACACAAACGTACGAACATAATCCCTTTGTATTAGACAACGGGAGAACATACAATAAAAGTTAATGGTAACTCGATAGCCATAGAGATTGTGCGGTGATAGCAATAGAGATTGGACGGGGATAGCAATAGACATATAAATTGTAACGTATACACGTTCGAAATTTACGGGTTCTGTCTCTATGTGATTTTTGATTTTTAGGGTATTTAGTATAAAAATCGTGAAGTAGAGCTAAGAGATTTTGTAATGAACACAAATATATATATTTTTTTTAATTAAGGCTCAATTCCAAAGTGTATAGTGTTATATATGTACCTATGTTATAATATGTTTAGCACAAAAAAGTTCTAGAACAAATAAATAATGTGAGAATAACGGCAAAAGCCGAATGTTTTATTTAATAACACAGATTTTTTATTATTTTGTCTCAATGACTGGAAAAAGTCCCTAAAATAGTATCTATCAAGATATTAGTTAAAAATGTGCAGTATATAGCATAAACCAAAGTCACATGTCACGTCAGCCAGTTTAATCCATTTAAAACTTAACATAGTGATGCAGTATCTGAAAAAAAAACACCAAACAAGAAAGATTCCTAGTAATACAATTCACGGGAATAAGCGCGTACATGTATACATATACCTTTCATGGGCGTGACGTTTCCGGCTTGAAAAAAAAGGTAGTATATAATCTATATATGTATATAAAAATGAATCGCTAAACGTGTTGTTGTAAGCGCATAACTCAATAACCCCTGCACCGATTTTTAACAAGAGAAGGTTCTTATGAAAGAAAAAAAATTTGAAAATTGCGAGGATTTTTTTTTTAAGTAATCCTGACCTTTGTTACGATACTGATTTGTTGGATTCATCTGCACCCTGAATAACATAAAGGCATCGGGAACGGGACCTAGGTATTCATGCGAGTGAAACCGCAGGGCACAGCTAGTATAACTATAAACATGCAGCGCGATAGTTTAAAAGTTAATAAGGAAGCTTCCTGTATATTATTAGTAACTATTTTATACAAACTAGCTTAATTATGTCAATACTAAATTGATCGACAGAATCCGGGGCGGGTTACTAGTTAAACACATAACTTATCCAAGTATATAGGTGATACGTATTAACGAGTCGTGTGAATGCAATTTATAATAATGTCAGATTACTGGGGCGCCGTAATGAACAATTTTAAAGATTAAATATGCAATTTATTTTAATACTTATAGTGCAGTTTGTTCGGTTATTTATAACGTTAATAAACTTAACTTGATTAACAACTATATTGAAGTAAATTTAAAGTTTTTTTGTTTGCGCTCATCTCTGAAACTACTAGTCGGATTTGGATAAATCTTTTTGTGTTTGATAGCTCAATTGTTGAGTAAGGTTATAGACACATGGAAGGCCATACTAAGAAAGCTGTTACGACACAGATATAAAAATGTTTAAACAAAAAGGAGTTTCATTAATTTTTTCTCCATATTTTTCAAGTGAAAAAAAATATTACATTCAAATGGTAATAATTTAGCTACATAAACCCTACTCATTTAAGCTCCTTCATAATTAATGAAAAAATGCATATTAACCAATAAAATGCCATTGAGAACTTCCTTCCTTTTTTAGTAGGTTAAAAAGCCATGCTTCTTGTAAACCGTATGTAATAATGAATACAAAACAAATGAAATACATAAACAATGTTTGACATCCTGTCCCAAAGTTTTTGTAAGAAAACCTTTTTTTGCTAAGTTTTTTTTTTAATATCCTAACCGATTTTTATCGGTAATCCTTATGGTTGTGTGTTGACATGACAAAAACATCTGTTTTAGAGTGTAGGGTGATAAATGATTAACAGATCATGGTTTTAAAGGTAGAGGTCAGTTTTTGAGTGGTTGAGATTGTAAGAATTATATTTATGTATTTACACATAATAATATTATGAGACTAGTAGCCCCCGTGAATGAAAAGATAAGAGGTCACCGTTTGTCGTGGTTTGGACATGTGATGAGGAGGGATAAAAGTCACGTAACTGTACGAGTTATGAGTATGAATGTGGATGGGTATACATGCAGAGGAAGACCAAAAAAGGGATGGATGGATTGTGTAAAGGTGATATGAGAAAGTAAGGAGTAAATACTGAGATGACAAGCTGTAGAGATGAATGGAAGCTGAATACCTCTGCGCCGACCCCAAATAATTGGGAACAGGGCAGGGAGATGCTGAATGTTAATACACAAAATTTTTCATAATTGTAATTTTTATGCTAAATTCAATGTCAACATTTTCAGTTTGACATTAAAAGAGGTTATTTTATAGTTTTTAGGGTTCCGCAAACGTTTTAAAGGTTTCAAAAGTAAAAAAAAATATTTTCACTTTCTTGTCCGCCTGTCTGTCTGTCATTACTAAAGAGGAAATTATTTAAAAGACGAGACAGTAACATCTCTAAACATACGGAACTAAAAAAGGGTTAGACAAGGTGTAACGTCCTCGAAACTGTGAGAAAAGCAAAGAGAATGCCTTTGTTAATGTAATGAATAAAACAATAGGAACGCGAGAAACGCCGCGTGAAATATGTAGTGTACAGCTACCGTGGTATTGTCCCAAGGTCGACGGTAATGGGAAACATTAACATATAAGGTTAAATACACACGAATTGAGAACTTCCTTCTTTTGAAGTTGGTTAAAAAATCTTCATAATCAATGAGTCAAATTTCTAAACGAACTAGGTTTCACACTCGATACCTCCCGTGTGGATGTCGAATATTGTGGTTAAAGAAGTCCAAGTCCTATATTAGGAATAAAACTACCTAGTTTTATGCCATGCCTAACTGTATAAAAATCGAAACAGACCAATAGACATACTAAATTCTTTTCGTATTTATAATGTTTCTATATATATTATAAGTATAAGGCTAACTTGAAAAATGAGGGACGTAAATAAAGGTAAAGTTTTTAAGTCTATATGGTATATTCTCCGTATCATGGTAATCTTCGAAACTGAAACCATTACCATTTCCTATTTAGGCACTCGTAAATGTCTTAAACGTTAAACTCTATAGTTTGTTGGTGGTCTTTGACAGCTGACGCGCCAGTGGCGCCGACTAGTGAGCGCAATAACGGTAGCCCTCATTAAGGTGTAGTTAACGTCAGAGTTACTACTGTTATTTATACAAATATTGAAGCTTGGTCATCCAAGTTATCAAAAATATTAATTTGTATGTCATATCAGATTTTAACATAAATGTTTTTTTTTTACTAGCCGTTCGTGCCCACTTCAGGGCAAAGGCCTCTCTACCCTCCTTCCATTTCTTTCTGGTTAGAGAATAATCTCTCATTTATAATTATAATCTTTTAAATCAGCTAGGCTCACTTTACTAGTAAAGAAAAATCAAACAAGACTTCAATTGATATAAGATTGTATCGTTTCATTTCGAAGTTATTAGGCTACCTTCCGACTCTATCATCAGAACGATTTGAATCTACCATAGCATCTTAATCCGTGATCTTAATATTGTATTGTTACTGAATCTCTATAAGTGTGCCAAATTTCATCTCAATCCGAAATCTAAAAGTAGTTCTAATTTCGCTTGCAAAACTTGACCTAAGCAAACAAACATACATAAATAACAACTTAATTTCAACCTTATAAAACATTTAACTTTTAGTCCATCGTAAAAGACGACTACGAACAAGAATTAAGAGCTTAAACCAATCTGTACGTAACGTATCTGAAGTTGGGGCGAACTGTCGATAAAATTAAACTATGCAGGCAGTAGCTAACAGGTTTACTAAAATGTAACTGGCACTTGTAGGTAGCTGGTTGTGCCCATTTATTTACCGACTACAAAAGGAGAGTATGTTGTTGTTTGTATAGTTATGGGTAAAAACCCACTACTGTAAAGAGAGATCCTCAGAGTTGCTTTTTATACCTATACCTATGTGTATAATTGTGTATAATATTTCGCCATTTATGGTAATCAATTTATTATTCACTTAAAACATTCACATAATTTAACTAAAACTATTTTATTCGAATTAATGCACTATTTTTATACCTATGTATAAAAAATTTTTACTACAAAAAAGTAAATATTGGTTAATTTAAGGAGCTTTAAAATACTTCAATCATAACAATTCTAAGACTGATCAATTGCCACTTCCAAAAAATATTTAAGAACAGAGCAGGTGCAACACGTCAAAACATAGGTAACGACCAGATTTATAAAATATATTATTATTGTCCACAAAAATACACATGAACAGGAACTCTTCATCTATAAAAGCCGATAAAAAATATTACAAGCGAACACAAAAATAATTCAAATGACAACATTAATAATCTCTTTGATTAGAATAGAGATGTACTGTTTATATTGTTCGTAAAAAGCATGATACATTTGTTACTCAAAACTATATTCATATACCAAAACAAGCTCGTATCATCTAAAACATCCATACTTTTATCATGCACGTATTATCTAAGGCACAGCATATACTGGCTGCATCCATTGTAATGGACACACCACAGTACGGTGTCAACTTGGCGCCATAGCGGACGTATCGCGCGACATTTTGACGTTTCAAACACCTTTCGCGCCGATTTTAATACAACGGTTGTCAATAAAAAACAATTGGTACATTAAAAAGTTTAAATTAAATATGGAATAAAAGTGTTGTGTTACGTTAATTTGTTTTTAATTAAAGAAGAGTTTTTGACAGTTTCGTTTAGCCTGTTGCGGGTTTTGGATTTAGAAGTTTGTTTATTTAAATTTGGAATTCGGATTTTGGAATACCTTTTTCGTGTTTATGAATTTTGTTATTTGACTCTGTTGCCAGTGATTTTTGGCTTGTGTGTGACGGTTTTGGACTTACAGTGACTGTTTCGGATTAAATTTAAATACAAATTTATTGTGCTGGAATTAAGGTAAGAAATAACATTTATATACAAGTAAAATAATAATATCAAATATGAAAACATACATAATAACATGTATTTATTTTACGTATATGTAAGATGTTATAAGGCTTCTTCCGAAGAGAGCATTGTTTAGTAACAAGCCTTCAGAAAACTTTTCATTTTGTTGAGCTTTATTCGAACTTTCTGTCACATAGGAAAACTTCCATTTTATTTTCTTTGTACCTAGATCTGTTAACTGAAACTATACAACTTCTAAGACTTTTAGGTAACTTAAGTGTTAACTGTTTTTTGAATAACGTAGACACATTTATGACAATATACCTGAATTTTTACCTTATCTAACTAATATCAAAATTGTTTTAAACCCAAAAATAGAGTCGCCATCCAAAAATTTTGGGTCTCCAAAATCCAAGAACACATTATCAAAAACTTTATCAATGGGACTCCAAAATTGGATTAAAAGTGTATCTGGCCATCGCCCAAACAAACCCGCCGCAACGTTTCAATAAAAAAGACATTATAAAGTAGTCGGTGTCCAAAAAACATAAGACGTCTCAAGAATCAAGATGAGCTTAAAACAACAATACAATAAACCTTCAAAACAAATAAACAAACCATTTTGAACCTTATGCCGTTGACTTAAGAGTTGTAAAGTATTTTGTGGTTGGTACACATAAGTTTGTATAGTTTTTTTCACCAAACAGGTTTGATACTTACTCGTTAGGGATTGTAATTAGGGCAGGTGTGCAATGGAGGTGTAATTTTTTGTTGTTTAGTCTTTTTTTTTCTTTTTTGGTGATGTGGTTTGGATGAGAATGATGCTGGTTTTAATAAAAGTTTGAATTTAGAATGTATGATATGAAATTGTGGTTTAAACTTGGTGGTTTGGAAATTGCAATGTTTAATGTGAATTAAGAATCAAAACATTCGAGGGTGTTTAAAATAAGAGAGATAATTTAATAAATAGATAATTTTAATGTGAAACATGGAGGAAAGTATTTGAATGAAAGTAGATAAATAATAGCAAACGATATAGTGAATAAATAATTAAAAATGCGAAGCGTAAAAATCTTAGTTAGATTTACTCTTAATTATTTCTTACATGTCTAAGTTACTTATTTTGTACCTGTCAAACTAGTTTTTTGTTGTCAAAATTTATCTGTATCAAACATCGACGTATGATATGCATAGACTGCTACTATCGCTAGGTTCCCCTTGTGCCAAGCGAGAGCAGTTTTTAGTCTGATCCTAGTACATTTCGTTTTTCATTTAAGTTAATTTTCGCGCAACGAGAAACTTATATGAGAAAATATCGATGGTTTTGACATTGTTAAGATAATATTAGTGTTTTAGATAGATTTTTTAAAACGGCAAGCTCCATCTTCATACATAATTCACGACAACACTTGTTCACACTAGTGCTTACGGTTTAAACTCTGATAGGCTCACTCTATAGTTTCAAATGCAACCTCGTTGGTATCAAAATAGCAATCTGTCACTTAATATTTCCTATGACAGACCTTTTACCTTTTTATCACAGATTATAACATCAAATTTTAATAACTTAAACATTTTCATTGAAAAACCTTATCGTTTGAATGAAATGAATCGCCTTAATAATGTTTAAATCATGTAGTTTCAAGGAATCGTTATCTATACTGTCATTTCGTGAATTGAATCTGAATGAACGAACGAATGAATTGAACTGACAAGTTGGTTATCATTTGAGAATTATTTAATAGGAATACTAAAATAGGAGAACTACGTTGAAATGAGCATTTATAACTGAATAGTGAAATTTATTTTGTTATGTTGTAAATAATGGTATGAAAAGTGTGACTTAAAAATGATGTTAAAAATAAATAATTTATATTTTTACATAATCATGACTTGCACGCAGAGACAATTTAAAAATCACTACATATTACATAATTATTTAAAAGAAGACAGTCCGACTAATATGTGGGAGAAATCTTTGCCCAGCCTCTTAAAAAAAAAAAAAACTTTTTTGGCTACCTTGTTTTCACGGCCGGTGTAACCTGGCCGAAATGTCAAGCCCAAAAAGGCATTTATGCAAGTTTTACGCTCATTCCAGTTAAGTTTTATTACTGTAAACACGCAGCGCGATTGTTCAAAAGTTAATAAAAAATACATAATCAAATTTAATAAAATACAAATTTTATTTTCTTTTAATGATCGTGTATACTAATCTTAGCTTTCAGCGAAACATTAATACAACTTTGTATCCAAAGAGGTTTAACTCGATATCATTTATTTCAGTTAGCGTTAACTACTTGTTTGCAGATAAACGATTACATCTGTTTCAATTAACAAATCGATTTGCAAGTGATGTAAAGGATTATACAAGTATCTTAGTTAAGATTTTAACATTGATTACGGATTATGGTATATTTAAACGGTTTTAGTAGAGAATCTTTGCGGTAAGCCTAAACGTAGGAATTGACTGCTTCACCGGACTTTTGGCGAGGACCTAAAGGCCTCCAGCCAGCGCAATAGGAAAAACTAAGTACGTCAGCAACGTCCACTAAAGGCACCCCCTGCGGGGTTCGGACCTCTACTAAGTGTTGTTAACAATCTTAATAAGGCAAAACAATAAGGTATGGCCGAGTCTAAATTATTTAAGTGGTTCAAGCATAGGTACATACTATATAAGTATACTAGACTTATGACCTATATCAGTTTGACACTAACAATAAATTGTAGTAAGTACTTATCTTATGTTGTGAGTTGTGATATAAATAAGTGTCCAATAAAACTGTTTCTAATAGAATTAAAAGGGAAAAAACTAAGACTAAATATGTATTATGTATCTACTTACACTTTGTTTCGCCAAGAGACACGCCTGAAACAGAAAAAAAGGGTGTAAAACATACAAAATATCAATCTGTAATAAGTCTAGTTTATTCAAAAAAACGCCATATTTATAAGAAATTTGATATTTGTTGTTCCTGGACTATCATACGCTACAAAGTAGATTGAATATTTTGTAATACTGCAAGTTGTAATTTTAACCTAAAATGGCCACTTTATGGCTTTAAAGTTCTTAAACAACTCTTAAGTTTTGTCCTAAATAGCGAATCGTAATACATAAAACAAGCATAACATATTATTATCATCACGCCTGTATCCCCGAAGGGTTAGGCAGAGGTGTACCAATGTACACCCACAGTTCGCCGATATGTTTAATTCCCATGTAATAGGGGGCGAGCCTATTGCTATAACCGGGGACAAATCCAAACTCCGACCTAATATGGGAATTACATAGAAAAGCCCAATAACACCTTGGTCGACTTGAGAATCGAACCCAAGACCTCTAGCGTAGCAGTTGCGCTTAGCACCACTAGGCCAACGAGGCAGTCAATCGTAATACACCTTTATATTTTTAGGCTACACCTATTACAACTGATTACCATAACAAAACGAAGGCTATCGACACAAATACAACTTAAACGTACTATAAACAATAATAAAAAATACGTTTTCTAAAAAACACAATAGAATTTACATCGCTCGACCTTTAACATAAAATATACTATGTAGGTATTAAAACCATCTTTCCCAAAACGCATTTTTGGCCTCAATAAAGTTTAGATTTAAAATATACTATGAAACCACCAATTTATGAAGACCTCTACAAGCCTTTAAATCTACCACAAACCCTAATATAGCAACTGCAAAAGTATTTGTCTGTTTGTTTGTTAAGCTATCACGTCTAAACCGCTAAATCGATTTTGGTAAAACTTGGTATGTTTTAAGCTTGGATCTTATTACAGATATAGGCTAATTTTTCTGCTATAACTGACATAAACGCGGGTGGAGCCGCGGGAAAATATGAGTCAATAAATTTCATGATAGGCCAAGTTAAGTGGTCGTACATAATTCTATTATCATTCTCAACTACTTGTAGAAACAACTTTGATTCTGCGTAGGTGGACCTTATTGAAGTAATTTTATTTTAAACATTTAAATTTCAACCTTATCCCCTTGTAATAAGAACTAAAATTAACAAGTAAGGTTCAGGTATGTAATTTTTGTAATATGCATTCAAATTTCAACCTTATTTTCTTGTGATAAAAACTATTATTTACCAATTGGGTTTTGGTATTAAGAAATCCCATGTTATGAGTGGTTTAACGGTCGTTTTTAAACGTTTCGTTTAAAGTTGTCGACAAGGTAATAAGTTGAATGAAGATATTAGTATTGTTGTAAAAATTATGGTCTGTAACTGTATCATTTGAGGTCAAAGGTTTAACTATCATAATATTAATAAAGAAATATAGATGCTAGTGTCGTCCGCCACATTATTGTAAACGATTTCTTGACTGTGGTGACATAAAATATACAGTATTTAAAGTGTCACTCTCAATAGTAGTTAGTAATTTATTTTATGTCTAGTAACACAAGTGTGGTTGCTTAGCGGTTCAATAAACATATTTGAATGCATGTGGTTGCAGGTTCGGACCCAGGCAATTACCAATGTAACTTTTCACTTATGACACTTCTGACAAACGGTGAAAGAAAATATCTTAAGGAAACCTGGATTTCGAAAGTCAATCCGCTACAGAGCAAGAATGAATGGTATAGTCTGCTAAATCAAGTATCTATCGAGTAAAAACATTGATTACAACAATACAGTAAACATCTATTGTTTTAAATAGTTACATATTTATCGATGTAATATTTACTAAACACAATTCCGTTTAATTTTGATTTCATGAAATTATTATGAGTTTTATAGTTTACATTTCTACATATAAACTCATAAACACTTTTATGATCATTTGACGGGACAAAATAAACTACTCAAAGACAATTAAGGATGATCAGACAAAATTTGGAGAACTTCATGACTAAATCATACCGGGAAACGTATTCACAAATCATTTAAATTAAACCCTTTGCATGACAATTAAAACGCAGACAGACCATTAAATGAGTCAAGCTTTTAAGCACTAATCATAAGTGTATGCAAACTTGTTACTTAGTAAAAAGTACAGTCTGGGATATGGATTATTTTGGCATTTACTTGAAGTTCCGTTTTGCCTTATGTGTTTATTAGCAACCATATTATTATCTATTTGTCAGTTAGGCACTAGTCTGTAAAACACATATCATCTTATTTAACGGACGACTGTAACTGTCCAGAATGTTACTTTGCTGTTAAGTCATTATACCAGTGTCTTCTTACTAACTGTTCTTATTTGTAAATTCTTTAGACCTTTTTAAATTGAAAAATAGTTGCTCATTGAAAGACCTTTTTTTCCTCGTTGTTGTTGTCACTGGTAAACACCCTACCTTCTTTATATATCTCTCTTACTCAAGCTGTATGTCAATTGAAAGACTATTTTAATAAACCTATATGTTAGGTAGTTCAATAAAAACAAACTGCAACCCGACCACTAATTAAATTTGTGCCTGCAACGTGCGCAAACCCACGTGATGGTTTTATTAGCAAGCCTACAGTTTAGCCTTCGATATTAGATTTCTAAAAAAAATGGATGAAAAAATTTCACCCAAAAATATTCGGGTGAAATGTCCAATATCCGAGGTCATAGGAAGCGAAATTTTTAGAAACCTGATATATGGGATTTTTTATAAATATACGAATGACTATAGCCGTGGTACATCAAACAAATTTTATAAGGCTACCCTGATTTTTTTTTAATGGAACTCGATGCAGTATGTCTTCTATATTAATATACTTTGCTATTGCTATTATTAAACTATCGTTTTATAAAATAATATGTATGTCCAAAACACTTACGTATGTTGCTCTTGCATTGGTTTGTTCAGCCAACAGAAGCATTGTCTCCCATACACTGCGACAAATCATCTGAAAAAGATGTAAAGGCCCTAAATATACATTGATTTTCATCATGTTTATAGTTATATAAAAATACTTTTTAATATGTTAAATCAATACACAATATACAACCAGCGCCATCTTTTATCACAAAACGTCAACATCAACAGTTACTGCTAACTTTATCCCGGACGAGAGAAAGTCTGTTAATTGGTACCTTTCGTATGAGTCGTCAAGTGACAATCGTTTACGGTTCGATTCTAAGAAGATAGAAACTACAGAGTGTGCATTACTGGGTATGAACCGTCAGCCCTAGTGTAAACAAGTCTCGAAGGGCAAAGCAGATCAGACCACTTACTAACAGACTTCAAAAAAAGAAGGAGGTACTCAATTCGACTGTATTTCTTGATGATTGTTAACACAGAACTGTCGAATAGGTGAACCGATTTAGATGATTCTTTTTTTATTTAACTCTGGTACTTCCCGTGTGGTCCTACTCCCGTATTTGACAGTGTGGTCTTTAAAAAACTATCTAACATTATTTTGAGATTCTTTTTTTGTTGTTAGAATTGTATTAAAACTATTTCAAATCCTAATGATATCGAAACCATTGACACCGTCGCATAAACTTCTAGTTTTTCTTCTAGTAACGTTGCAAGGGAAAAAACATAAATTAGTAAATAAATGTACTACAAAAATATGCTTATGCTCGACGCAATGGACTTTAGTGATTGCACTCTACAGTTTCAACTTTTACTCTATGGTTCGGTCCGGTTTCGCTTCATTTGTAGAAATGATTAAATGTCTGAAAGAGGTGGTCACGTTGTGTCTGATTCCATTGTCTTGCTTTTGAAATGTTTGTTTTTCTGATGATGGGCTGGTAATTATATTGTCATGTTTTTTATGTTACCATTATTGTGTGTAGTGACATGTTTGGAAGAGTTATTTTAGCTGTTCTGCCTAAGGCAGTCAGAGATATGTAATATCGGAATTCGTTTGAAAGAGCGATTAAGTTTATTTAATGTAAGAAATTAAGTAATAAAGAATGAAACATGATGATGACACACAGATGAAAAAATTACACAATGGCATCTGAGAATATAGTTAACTAGCTGTGCCCCGCGGTTTCACCCGCGTGAATGACAATACATACACTATCTTAATAAAATATAGCTTATGTGTTATTCCGATGTATCAGCTATATTATTGTTAAGTTTCATTAAAATCAATTCAGTAGTTTTTTCGTGAAAGAGTAACAAACATCCACACATCCATTGTCACAAACTTTCACATTTATAATATTAGTAGGATATAGAAAAGATTACTTGACTTACCACAATACAGACGCATCCTTATTTATATCAACAAAGTCAAAAACCTCTATCATTGTAAAAAAAAACACGGCACCATAAAAATTCAGAGATAGAGATATCAAAAAAAATAAATAAAAACAATAGAATATTCTATACCAAAACACTCTAATCAGTGAACAAGAGACATCACACAAATTGCCCGTATGCGTCACGCAGGAATAAGCAATTAACATTTATTAAAATGTTACATACCGCGTTTTACTTGAATCGCTCAGCTCATGGTTATTGCCCCTTAGAGGGTAGACAGGAAAAATGTATTATGTAGATTAATGGAATGGTTTTCTAAATTAATCATGGAAATTGTGGATGGTATGTGTACTTCCTATATCATACTTGTGAATGATGATGTAGAATTTTATTGTTAGGTAATGATTGGGTAAAACATTTTTTCTGCGTGCATTTGTTTTTTGTGACATTGCTTTGTATTGATAAATATGAATATCTAAACACTTTGCTTGACCTAAGGGCAAGCTTTTACCTTGGGCTGAGGATAAGCATTGCCATACAACGTGGCAATACTAGGCAAGATAAAGATAAAGATATTTTTATTCGCAAATATAGGTACATAATACATGGTGGTACAGAGAAATATAGTATAATTCAGCCATATTTTGCCACGAGGGCATGCAAATCTTAATTATAGTTACATTACAATTTATTAAACATTAAAATCTATATACAAAGTAAATAAAGAACAGAAAAAAAAGCTAGCAAGCTACGAGTATAATACGCTAGTTTTTCAAACATATTTCCAGACGACAGTGAAGTAAATAGATTTTGTGATGCCATGTTTAAGTAATTTTTTTATTATTAAATTAGTAGTTAGTCGCTTGTTTTTATATGTGGTAAATTCAGTTTGTAAAAATATTCGTGTTATTAATGAAAAAGGTTAGTACATATGAACAATTTAACTATTAATAACTTAGTCTAATCTATACTATCTTCAAAACCTAAGATTATAAATGTCTTTCTTACTTGCTTTGGCAGTTCAGCGACAAAAATGTTTCTCACTTTTTCTACATAAAGACAACCTACCAAAGAGCATCTTATAACATACCCAAATTTCTGTACAGACATAATAATTTCAAGAGCATCCTCAGGGAATTCCTCCAAAAAATACTCTGAAAAAGCAAGCTTTAGCTTAAATAGTAATGTATCCCTGAGTTTGTTACTATAAAGGTGCTCCCTCACTGAGAGCATTCGCGTGTAATGTAACGTTACAGATTTGAGCATTACATCGGTGAAGGAGGAGAACCGAACATTACAATGCGCACCTTGTAATGATACAATGTGTAATATCTTGATGCAACTTGTAACATCAGGCTCCACTTTCCCCAGCCACCTGTATTTTGCCAGTTTTGAAATAATTAATTACACTAACATTGTTTCTTCTGCGTTTTTTTTACGTCGAATTAATATTGCCGCACTCAGCACAACGACCGCTTCGTCTTACATCTTGCTATGAAATGCTCAAAGTCGAACCAATATGTAACATTACATGCAAATGCTCGTTGGTGAGGGAGGTATTAATATTTAATATTCCGGGACATCTCACACACGGTTATCTGATCCCAAGCTAAGCAGAGCTTGTGTTATGAACCAAACAACTGATAAACATACTTATATATTTCTAAATACATACATATTATAGATAAATTACACCCAGACCAGGACAAATGATCGTGCTCATCACACAAACATTTGTCCTGAATGGGAATCGAACCCACGACCTCCGGTATAGCAGTCAGGGTCCCTAACCACTAGACCAACAGGCCCGTCAAAATTTCGTATTATTGTAATGTAATGCTCAAAGTCGAATCTATAATGTTACAATACACGTGAATGCTCGCGGTGAGGGGAGCACCTTAAGGGTGACAATAGCTTAGGGCGCGTTCCCACTATGTCGTGACGACAGATAATCGTGTAGTTTTAAGTGTCGTAGCTTATATGTTTATATGGAGATGTTCACATATAGAACGACACGGCTTACTGTTGTCTACGACATGTTTTGCAGTGACGACAAATTGTTAGGGCAGTGGGAACGGCTAGCATGACAATCGTAAAAGATTAAAAATCATTGAGACTAAGTCGTGCCGGCAACTCTATCGTAGCCACAAGATTAGATGTGCTATCCAATGTGAACGGTTAGATACGACAGTCGCTAGACGATACAAAAAGATGACGACAAAAAATCGTTATATTGGGAACAGCTAGAGACGATAGTCGTCCAACGATAAATTAATCGTTACGACATAATGGGAACGCGCCCTTACTTGCGACATTTTCTTAATACTGGTTAGAACATTACCTCTATTTAATACTAAAGGAAGTCTTTCAAATGTACGATGTCGGAATCTTATTAAGTTGGAAGTACAGAACACTTAGAAATGCCTATTGCTTGTCTTTGCTACAAGAAATGCATTGTTACATGATAGATTAACCTGCTATGTTACATCAAATGTTGAGGAAAGATTATTTGAACAATTACTAAGAAAAGGTTAATTTCGAAATTACTTTAACAATTTTTTATTTCATTTACAATATTGAAAGAAATAACTACGTTTTACGGATTTTGTCGTATAAAACGTATTTCTATTTCAATGTCTAACATTTGCGAATTCCTAAGAAACCAATATCATTGATGATAATACAATGATGTACAAAACTTAACTTTAACTACGTAGACAAAAAAACAGAAGAGCCTGTTAACTATAATGACTCTTATACAGTCAATCATAATCCCAATTTAAAACGACAAATCATTATTATTTTGTGTTACGAAGAACAAAGTAAGAGCACATTATGTATCCAATCACAAAAGAAAATTTTCCTTTTCCCCATTAGGTATACATTTCTTTTCGCTTCAAAACTGCATAAAAAATATCAAAAGATAATAATCGTTGACAAAAAAGTTTTATAGCTCTTAAAATTCTATACCAAAAACCATAAACATTTAAAATTCAAATAGAACAAACAACTGGTAATCGAGTCGCATCGCAATCGAGTGGATTCGTTGAATCGAGTCGAGACAACTGTTTATCGATAATCGAGTATTTCACGCCCGTGGGAAAGAGTGGTGTTTAACGATTTCATAGGCATTGTTACCTTAAACAATTAACGATTTAATTGTCATAGGTATCACAGGCCTTTTCTTTTGCCTAGAATGTTTATGTGAAAATAACTTTTATTTGCAAGTCATTCAAGGTGTAAAGAAAACAAGAAATCTACGTCACGGTGTTTCATTAGGAAGAATAAAATTAAGACAAAATAGAAATAAACAATTTTTGTCAAAACATTGTCTGCCTAGCCTTTTCCTATCCTCCTACCTTTTATACACCTTACCGTATTTTACATAGAGCAACTGCCCATCTAATCTCCACAACCCATTCAACTGAGTAACACAGTATCCTATTTTAAAACTTCCCCCAATGACTATACCATAGGAAAACTTCTTTCAAAACATATAATCTAAAACTGACGGATCTTTAAAACCTGCAAATATTTAGAGAATTATTGTCATGTACCAAATATTTGTCAAAATTCAAAATTTTGTGTCCGAAATTTTACTAAAACAATACATTTAAGTATATAATAATATACATATTTTATACGTTATGTGCTATACTTTTGCACACAGTAGTGCAAACTATACCCACAATACTGAGTCAAATAAAAAAAAAATCCTTGTCTGTTAATATGGCTTGAGGGAAAATATCTTAAAGTCGCATTTTTTGTATAGTAAGCAGTAGTCTAGTACACTACTAGTTACCATGTAAAGTATTAATATGTTGATCTTGACAAACTTGTTTATCTTCTACAATAGTTTTGATACTTGAGGTCTGCGAACAGGTTGTGTGTTGGTTAGTGGTGGTATAATTATACTTTCTTGATCATTTGAATGATTAATGAAGATGGTAGTTGATATTGAATTTGTTGATGTAAAAGTTTTTTCTTTATTTTCGTTGTTTCTTTTTGGCTAGAGACAGAGGAGAGTGGCGGATGGAGTGGAGTATATATGAAATACAGTTTAGTTACTCAGATAAATAATAAGAAATCTTTTAAGTAATCTCAAGTATCTGAGTGCGAGCTCGCCTATTAAGTATAAATATGTAGATAAGACCAGGTAAGTAAATAAGAAATCCTGACAAATAGTTGGAAAATAGCTGATAATAATAAGCTGATCGTTTTCATAATAATGTTTTGTTTTTAATAAATCATGACTAAGAACAACCTGGATAAAGTCAAATTTCAAACGAAAAAGAAAACGGAACCAAATTTATAAAAGTCCGGTGAAGCAGTCAAAGCCTGCGCTCAGGCTAACTGCAAAGATCTCTACCAAAAAAAAAAAAAAACATATTATCCAAGACTTGTACATAGACAGACCGACATACACGTCAAAATTATAAAACCGCTCTATTTGCGTTGGGGGTTAAAATTAACAAATTATGTAAGTACTATAATAAATGTATAATATATTGAATGAACCATGCACTCCATTTTATTTATCAAACCAAACACAGTATTTAACAAACAGTCAAACTTCAAAAGAGCCGAAAATATTAATAAAAATTCTGTGCCAATTAATTAACGAAGCAGAGTTTAAAATTAATTTATTTCACCCTTATTTGTTCACAAAACATACCTGTACTTTCATAACTGTATTTTATTTTGGAACCGACCTTTCCGCGTCATTTCCATGACGTAATAAAGTTTACATAGAAGGTTAACTCTACAAAATATTTTGTTTACAGTTTTGACAAAAAATAGAAAGGGTAGGTGATACTGGTGTCTTAAATGCCTCATGGTTACTAAAATAATAGAGGTAATCAAAGTATACCTAAATCACATGCAGGGCTTACTGAAAATAATTGTGGCGAATTTCTTTACTTAGACTTATTTATTTGCAATCGACTCCAAATAAAGAGAGTCATGCCATAGTTGTTGCTGTAAGTTTTCCCTTGTATTTCTTTTATAATACTTATGTTTCGAACATTATTCATTCTTAGCGAGTGGACCATTAGTAAGGTTAATTAGTTAGTTTTAAATCATCTCAACTAAGGTTTTGTCTAAAGTATTCCGATGGACTAGTTCACAACTAAAAACTGTCTAGTGTTGGTTTTCTTACCATACATTCCCATAACTCTTGTTAATACTATCGTCTTTTGTTAATAAGACTTCTGCACAAATCTCTGTACTACCTACTGATACAGACCGGTTTAAAAG
Organism: Autographa gamma; assembly: GCA_905146925.1. Taxonomy (NCBI): domain Eukaryota; kingdom Metazoa; phylum Arthropoda; class Insecta; order Lepidoptera; family Noctuidae; genus Autographa; species Autographa gamma. Next base: position 4,052,183 of record LR989875.1, read on the forward strand.
TACACATTCATACATACACATACATACATACAACCTTTTTTGCTGGCAGCGTTAAAATCACGCGGCTCATTTCCGCTGTACCAGTTACTCTCTGAATATATATTTTAACTTGCAAACCATTGATTAAACTACATTTTTTCCACTTCAATATTTTAAATGTAATTTTAGGAGTACCGCCTGGCTTATTACATAACTTTGCATGTTTAAAAACATTAAATAAATGACATGTAAGGTGTATATGAAACTGTTTAAACGTGCTTTTTTTACAGCCAAAATAACTCATATATTTTTGACACAAAAGTATGTAGGTAACAAAATGCTGTACTTTATTACCTACACATCCAACACTGCATATTTGTATTAAATTGCTGTAAAACATAGTCAACCTATTTCATTGATAAATTGTCTGAAACATTACCTGACCACGTTATAAAATTGGATAAATATATTTGACAAATTCACTAATCCGTATTGAGCAAGCGTGGTGATCAATGCTCGAGCCTTCTCTATATGGGAAGATGCCTGTGCCCAGCAGTAGGACGTTTATTGGCTGGATTATTGTTATTATTTGAGAAAGGTAAATTACAAATAAAATGTGACAAAAGATTTATTTAACTAACGCATGTTATTTGCACTCCCACGTTCTTTCTAGTAATGTTTGTATAAAAAAAAGGCGACAGCTTGTTTTAAAATTTGCATAGATACCGGCAAAGCAATGGCGCTGTAAGAAAAAACTTGGCGTAGAGACACGGGAAGATAATAGCACGAGGATGTTTGGATATAAAATAATAAATATGAAACTACGTTTAAAACAAATTGGGAATAGGCAGAAGACATTTGCCCAGCAATGGGATAGTTCAGGCTAAATATAATTAGGTTAAAATATGTCAAAAGAAAGAAATTATATAAAAGATGATATCGACGTAATCAATGCTTTTTATATGTGGGTATTTGTGATTCTTTTTGAGTATTTGACATTGTAAGTGAGATTTTCTTTCTTAATACTATTGGAGTCCTCTACTAGTGGAGTCCTTTGATAAGGAGTAGATGACCACGGCGTTAGATAGAGACAGATGGAAGGAGGGTAGAGAGGCCTTTGCCCTGCAGTGGGACAGAAACGGCTAGGAATAAAAAAGTACTATCACTTTTGTATGTCATAAGGAATAGTCGTAGTAAAATTTTACTAGAGAGTTTCTTCCTCACATTTCTAAGCCTTCTTTCTAATGTTTGTTAGTAGAAAAATAATATACTCTTTCTTTATAAATACGCATTTCAATGAGTATGTTTTTCTCTTCAAACTGACATAATTACATCTTGTAAATGTTTTTATTCAGCTAATTTCCATTTTATTGTATTGGTCTATGAACCTGACATCATATGTTATGTTTCTATTATATATAATCAACATAATATGAGTAAGTATTATATTGCAATTTTCTTAAAACAATCGATTGCTAAATGCATTCATTGTTTTAATCAATTGTTTTTAAAAGAAAGAATGTACTATATGAAGAAAAACTTTGATGTTGAATGAAGTGGATTACATAAATGCTTTTCTAGCTGGTGTGACTATAATATGGAAGTCGTCAAAACATTAGCTATAGGTCGCGTCAGGTAAAAAGAACGCTGGCGGAAGGTGGGGAGGGTACGTTTGCGCATGAGTACACAATTCGGCAGGCGAAGGTCGTCCTACGAACCAATAGCGCACCGGCAAACATGCGGCTCCTGTCCCCCCGCACTTCATACCACCAAACCGACCGATAAATCGCGTTCTGCGCATCTTGACAGCTAGCGTTCTTTTTACGTGACGCGACCGTTACCTCGTAATATAAAAATTAAACTTTCTTACATTTTATCTCAGTTTTAGGGACAGGACTCAACTACTTTTGGTGCCTAGACTAGTCGCGCCCGTAGTCGTGGTTCTATACACTTTTTACTTGACTACTTATCATATACCATCTTTGGGCTTTGTACAATTCACATTTTTTTGCAAACGCTACATGTATTTTTCAAGATAACACAGCTCTTACACATAGATTTATTTTATACATACTTTTATTTATTCATACTACTCAGAATAAAGCCTATTTCAGTATACACGTATGTTTGTTATGGCCGCCATATACTAAGAATGCTAAGTAGCCGGTTCCCGCCAATACTGCGTTCCTTTTTTAAATCATCCCACAAGTTTTTAATGGCTTCAAGCAATGCCTGCACCTGCCAGTACCAATAGCATTATTGAAATTGCGATGCGATTTTTTTTCTAGTTGGAATTCCTTAGATTTGTTTTGATAAAGTATTTTTAAATAAGGAACGCGACGAAACTATTTAATTTAATAATTGTTTGCTAAATATTTTAAACTCATTTATTTTTGTTTGTTATTGTGTATTTGAATATTCAATTTAGGACTTTGATTCCAAGAAATAAAGTTTCTTTTGCTGTGTCAATTATGATTTTCTATGATTTCCTATTTTTTTAGGAATCAATATAGGTGTTTTATTAACAAATTTTAATGATTACTTACGTATCGTCTAAAAGTCGCTTATTTATTATTTTGCGAACAATTTCAGATTATAATAAGTTAATAAATAATACAAAGGAAATGTTCATAGCTTATACTTTTCTTGTCATGATCAAGAAAACTCCAACAACTAAGAAAAAAACAACAAAATAAGTAAAACCGAAGGCATTTCTAATAACACACATAATAACCCTTTTAAATACAAATGACGTTTCTTCATACCTTTCATTACACAAACAAAAAAAAAGCAAAAGATAGTAATATTGGTATCATTATGCGAAAGAAATGGAAGGAAAAGATAGTATTTATACCTTTTAAAAGAAAGAAAATGAAAGTCTTATGTGTCGTAAAGTATAGAATTATCTAAACAAGTTACGGCTTCAATAATCGATATTTCTTGAGTTTCTAGATTGCATACCAACTTTGTATGACTTCGCAGTGTTGAGTTGCAAGACTTTTTGCATAGCAGTGTTTTGTTTACGTGCTTTCAAGTTTCAATATACGAACTTCTTTATTGATCGTGTAATAAGTTATGGTTTTGATGAATTGTACAATTTATTATAAATATGTATTTTTGTGTTTTTTGTGAAAAATTAGAACGATAAAAACTCTTAATTGAATTCGGAGGTACCTGCAGATTGTTAACATAACATAACATATCATCACGCCTGTATCCCCGAAGGGGTAGGCAGAGGTGTACCAATGTACACCCGCAGTTCGCCGATATGTTTAGGTCCCATGTAATAGGGGGCGAACCTATTGCCACTAGCCGGGCAGAAATCCAAATCCAAACTCCTGCTACTGAGAATTTCATAGAAAAACCCCAATAACACCTTGGTCGACTTGGGAATTGAACCCAAGACCTCTAGCGTAGCAGGCGCGCTTAGCACCACTAGGCCAACGAGGCAGGTTCAGATTATTACTGTAAAATTATAACTATGGGTACTCTATATACATCTATAAAAGTCTGAATGTCTATCCGACTGAGTTGGCTTATCTTCAAAATAACTGAACTATTTCGATAATACTTTACTGATTTGAAGGTTACTTTTCTGGAAATTTATTTAAGAGTTTTCCACGCAAATTAGAGTTTACAAACTAGTCTATAACCACTAAATAAAAAGGTATTCAAATTATTGGGAGCTTGTGCAACAAAATGTATCTATTAAAATAATTATCGCTTGAGAGCAGCTTTACCGCATATGACTACGTTTAAAAACTAGTTTATCTAGTTAAAACTGCTACAGTTGCAACTAGTCGTAAATGTTTTGTGACGTCACGTCTATGTAGCGTTATTAACGGCTATAAACCACTTCGGGTTTTAGTTTTTTTACAGTTTCAAGTAATGACATATAAGGACATAATTACAAGATAATTTTCAACAAAAGAATTTTAATGCTCCGGCCTCCGACATATTAAAAAACAATGAACACAATGAGAGTGGGTTTCTTTTTAGGGAGCGACATGTAGATGTTGTTTTTTTTTATTTCAACGAGACTTTTCTGAAGTTAAAATTAAATGTTTTTATTGAAATTCGTTAAAATAAGAGGTAAAAAATGGCTACTTTAATAATGTATCCCTTTTTTCAATATTATTTTTTAACCTTTAAAATTATAATATTATTCAAATAAAATATCCTTTTTAGTTCTTCGATATTTTATTATTTCAGTTCCTGTCTAAAACGGTGCAAAAACAATCAAATAAACTATCCTTAAAACATAAAGGAAACACAAGAAGAGTCATAAAATAACTCTTATCTTAAATCTAAACTTATATTTAACGACTCTTAAGGATATCGATTGATATCGATAACGACTCGATACATTTATATCGATTAATCTGATTATATGTGGGAAAATATATTTTAACAACGTGAGAAACACCTGTTCGTTATTTATAAAGATTTGAAAATGTTTTTAAATAATTTCGGTCCCAATCTTACCCTTTAGGGATAATTTGTTCATAAGTTGACATAATATTAATTCTAGTTAAGTTAAGTTTAATGCTTTATAATAGAGATTGATTGTATCGATAATACGACTAACTCGATACATTTATAAAGATTAATTTGATAAGAGCAATATATGAGAAAATATGTATAATGTGAGAGAAAAAAAACAAACCAGCTGTCCTTTCCTTTGACAATAAAGTTTAAAAAAGTGGCTGTATTATTTTGTTTTCATACATTTCATCATAATCGGATGTGTGGTTTAGTTGTGATAGCGTAACAGACAGACAGACAGAAAAATTTACATATTTTCTTTCACATTTTTAATATTAATTTCCTTAAAGTTGGAATCAATTATAATTGTAGATTCCAACCGAAATTGTTTTAATCAAAATTTTAATTAATTGCGTATTCGAATGGGTTTAACATTTTTAATTATTGATTATTTATGACTCAACCATATATGTGTCTTATGAGTTCTTTATAGTATTTAATAACGTCTTAATTTGTTCCTTAATTAGTTGCTGTTATAAATCATATTGTTAATTAATATGATGATTATTATAAAGAAATAAGGAAGTATTATAATTGTATCATCTTAGACTAAATAGCTGTCTAGTTGGAAATAAATAATTGTTTGTTATTGGTTGTAATAATGTAATAAATAAAAACGTAACGATTATGATGAAAGTATAACGCTTTGGGAATTACGACTAGAAATTAAGTTTTTTTTTTGTATTTTCATAGTTAGTAGAATCGGAAACTGATTGAAAAAATAAATCTAACTTTTTAAAAGATATATGCGTTATTTTTAGTATTTAAAAAAATCTGACTTTAATTTAAGTTAACATTAAAACTTACTTTGATTATAATTAAATTATACTTAGCTATTAAAATGGCAGGTTAAACCTGTCAGAAAATAACATTCTTGCAATAAAACTAATAAGATTGAGTAATTATTATTTTAAATTATTTTAAAGATGTTTTAAAACATACTTATTCCGATAGTAGGTTAATAGTTTTCTGCCTCTCATAATTCCATCAAAATAATGTCAATTACATTGTAAATATTTAAGTAGGGACATCAAAAATATTTAGTTATCAAATAATATAAATTATACGTAAGAACTTTCAAGGCTGTTTTTAAACTTTCAATGCCATACGAACTTTTTAAGTTACTTTAAACATTATGATTTATGGTCAAAGATAAAATTATTTGGTTGCTAGGAACTAAAAACACATAAAGATAAGTAAATAGAAGAGATATTTTGTGATCAATTACATTTTTAGATCTCAATTGTTTTTATACTGCCTCGTTGGCCTAGTGGTGCTAAACGCGACTGCTACGCTAGAGGTCTTGGGTTCGATTCCCAAGTCGACCAAGATGTTATTGGGGCTTTCTATGAAATTCTCAGTAGCAGGTCGGAGTTTTGATTTGTGCCTGGTTGGTGGCAATAGGCTCGCCTCCTATTCCGTGGGACCTAAACATATCGGCGACCTGTGGGTGTACATTGGTACACCTCTGCCTAACCCTTCGGGGATACAGGCGTGATGATATGTTATGTATATTGTTTTTAAAGTCTATAACGAAAAAGGCAGATATAATTATATAATTATCTAATTTATTTGCTACGGTTACTTCTCATATAGAGAAAGACAGTCCCAGTAAAATATTAATTACATAAATTATTTTACCCTTAACCTTCCCAACACAAGGTCATTGACCTTCTTAGACCATTAGACTGGGCTTATTAAGCATACATCATTTGTTTACTAACTCAAGGGACAGCTTAACAAAGCTAAGCAAAGGGATTTAATTTAAGGTCTTAAAGACTTATGCGTTTAATATGTTCTTAGTGTTAATCCGTGTAAAGTTAGTTTATCAGTTTAGGCCACCCGTACACGAGTCTTGAGCAGGATCTCGATTCAGCTAGTTAAATGCATGTCAGTGGTCGGTCTGTGTACTTGTCATTGGGTCTAATTTTCGTATACAACAAAGCCTGCAATAAAATCTCATTGAACTCTCTAAGAGAATGATCGTAATGACCAATTAATAATCATAATGACAGTTGTCAGAATGCCAATTATCGTTGGCTTGAAGTCGAACTGCTTTAAGCAGTCGATGGCCTTTTAGGTCTAAACAATGTTAGAATGAGAAAAGTATGAGGAAATGTACGATCATTCATGGCAGTGTCACACGTGATTTTTTTTTATTTTGCTTAATACAAATATTTAAGTAAAGTATTTATATTTCAATCGAACGAGAAAGATCTTAAAAAGAACTAGTTTATCTGAATTAATAAGGTAATAGAGTTTTGTAAATGACCCGATAGTAAGTATACATTGAAATATGTGATATAGTAAAAAATCATATTGGATCAAATTTCTCAGTAAGTGCTTTTTTTTGAGTAGGCCTATTTGTCTATTTTTATTATACATACATACATACATATAATCACGCCTCTTTCCCTTGTAGGGGTAGGCAGAGACCACTTCTTTCCACTTGCTACGATCCTTGCACACTTGTTTCGTTTTGTCCACTTTCATTATTCCTTTCAGCTGTTCGGTTTATGGTACTCTTGACCTGGCCTTCTTTCATTCACACTCACCTAATACAATTTTTTTTTTCAATCGTCTTCATTCATTCTCTCAACGTAGCCAAACCATCTCAGCATTCTTTCATTTGCATTCTCTTTTTATTATAGTTCTAAAATATTACTACAGAAAAAAGCGTATTATCTACGAGTTTCATGAAATTCAAGTATTTGATTAATACAACAAATAAATTTATCATTTGTAATTCACTTTAGTAATTCTGTCGCGCCGTTTGACGCAATTTTCTATATCATTACATTGTCAAATTGCTGGCAATGTGCTGGCAAATTAGAGCCTTTGTCAAAATGTATATGTACTGAAAAAACGTGTTAAATTGTGATTTTATGTTGTTATAACATGTATTGTTATTGTTTTTTAATATACCTAAGTTTAATTTAGTGATTCTTGCTTTGGTAAAGTGTTTAAAAACTTAATGTTATTTTAATAATATATTGGGACATCTCACACACGGTTATCTGATCCCAAGCTAAGCAGTGCTTGTGTTATGGTAACCAGACAACTGATAAACATACTTATATATTTCTAAATACATGCATATTATAGATAAATTACACCCAAACACAGAACAAATGATCGTGCTCATCACACAAACATTTTTCCAGAGTGGGTATCGAACCCACGACCTCTGGTGTAGCAGTCAGGGTCACTAACCACTAGACCAACAGGCCCGTCAATTTTACTTCTAGTATTCAACATAATAATAGGAATTTTAGAAGCATCGAGATGTTTTTATAGCATTATTTTACCAAAGTTGGATCCTAAAATAAAAAAAAAGCCTTGTTGCACACCAATTCGATATACTACATAAAAAAATACATATTTATTACTATTTTCTACAATAATGTCATGCTATTTGGGTCAAATGTTATTTTTATCTTCAGAGCGGAAGTATGCTCACAGTAATCATTCTAAATGCTAATTCAAGGGCATTTATTTATAATTGGAATTTAGGTTTCTTACATAACTACATAAATCAATTAAAAACACTTTTTTTTCTGTACACAAATAATTATATCTATAGGAATACTTGAAGCCACGACGCTACCTTCAATAATTGACATTGATTTCATCTGAAAGCAAAATAATTGATACTTTGGTGATAAACGTTCCTTACAATCCAATAATAATAATTATATCCATCAATACTGTTCTTAAAACCATTAATTTTGCATGAACGAGGGTTCTGTCTCGAACTATCAATGAAGTAAAAAGAGAGCAAGTGTGAGTCGGACTCACACAAGAAGGGTTCCGTAAAAAATATAAAATTCTGTAATAATAATACTACCAGCCTATAACCCTGTCACTGCTGGGCACAGGTCTCTGTCCATATAGAGAAGGAAAGAGCAGTGATGACCTCGCTTGCTTAAAATTCAATAGTTTTTTTATTTACATTTCTACCAGTGATTTGTGTTACCTAGTAAAGTGGTACAGTTGTGGAAGTCAGATAGACCGTTGTTCTATGTAAAATACAGTATTCAGGTAAATCTGGTAAAACTGGGAGTCGATCCCAACTGTCTTGGCTAGGAAGTAAAACATGGTGGTTATTTTAGAAGTCACTATTTTTTCTATTTTAAGGCTTTAACTTCAATAGTCTTCCATATACTTGAAATTGTAACAGACTACCCATAACTTACTTTTCATGAGATACACTTTACTGACAGACGGACTGACAACCATAAAAGGGTCCCATTAGCGACTTTGAACACGGACGGAACCCTAAAACAATAATTATATACCGTCAACGTCAACGTAAAATATCCTTTAAATGTTATTCTGCTTGTTATTTGACGCTTATGACAGTAATTACTAGATTCTGAAGTGCAAAATAATTATTTTTGCCATTGGAAAATATACCCTAACACTTTGTAATAAGGGTTATAGATAAATATCGGTTTTAAGTGACAGTCAAAGGGTTTTGTTTTTCCGTTTTTTAGTTGTGTTAATGATATTTTGAAATGATAGTTTGTGTCGACTGACATTGTAATGAAATGCAATTAGTAGGTGTAAAATAATACTAGCTATGTCGCATAGTAGATACTACTGCAAAAATCATCTCAATTTGATTTCGTGGTTATAACTTCTTATTGTAATGTTGTACCTATCCCAGCCGCTTCTCCATTAGACCCAAAGGTTGACTGGTAGATAATGCCTTGCGGCATTAAGTCCGCCTTATGTACCACAATTGTACATGAAAGATTTAATTACTTAAATAAATTAATTATTAAAAAAATACCTTAATTGCAAATTAGATACTAGCTTATACAAAGAAATATCCCCAAGTGTGAGTAGGTAATAGTATACAATTTTATTCCTAGTAAAATACATCCAAAGAAAAAAAACGCAACATAGATTTAAGATGTACATAAATATCCGTCTGTATCTACTTTACACCTTAAAAAAAAATACAAATATCCGAATTGAGAAACTCCTCCTTTTAGAAGTTGGTTAAAAATGAACGAGACAACACGAAATGACCGCTAAAACTGACTGACGTTTATTCCGCCATTTTGTATTCTATTTTAAACAGACCTTCCCCAAGGATACACGGCTTAACTTCACGATATCTTTACTTAAAGTAACGGAACTCCGTCACGATGAATATTATCGTTACCTTTGAAGTTACTTTTACAGCCAACTTATTTCCGTGATATTACAGTAATGTCACTTTTGAGTGACAGGTATGTCGTTAAAAAACATGATGTGATTTCTTTGTGATTTTGGCCGATATGTTATTTGAAAGTATGATTTTTTAGGTTTTTTCTTTTTTTTTCTGCGAATAGATTTATATAGTCCTTACTGATACCATTTTTATGAAAATAACTTTAATTATTATTTTTTCATCAATATATTGTTTTTTTTTTCCTTGAAGTCTTTTCCAGGCATATTTTTATTGCTAAGTAAAACTTTCCGCCAATTTTAGTTTATAAGAAGTATTACCGATTTTCTTTTTGTTATAATTATTATCTGGTAACAATGTAACAAATGGCATTATACAGCGTGGCGCTACAATGGTGACATTAATTTAACACACATATAGGTTTTCACATTTTTGTTTCACGAAGAAATTATGTTTCAATTAAACGTTGTTACTTGCGGATTTATTTAAAGTTTTATAAAATAGCATTTTGGAGCAACCTGTACTTAAAGAACTGTCGCGTCGGTCATTTGCCGAGGACACGGATCATAACATCGCATCAATGAAATTAAAATGAATAAGCAATACTTTAAAGGAAAGAGATATCCCTTTGTCAGCGAGCGGGCGGCGCGGCGCTCCGAGCCATCTAGGTACAAGTAATTTCATGAATGATTGTTTTGCACGGGTGATCCCAATTTTAGTTATATTTTTATCATTTAGTTTGTTCGAAAAATAAAATATTTTCAATTTACAAGTTATTTTATTCTATTAAAATTAATATGATTAAAGGGCACTAGCACTACACGTGTGTTAAATTAATGTCACCATTGTAGCGCCACGCTGTATACGAAAAAGTTTTTCTTTGATTCAATGTTTTTAAGTGACGCTTACATAACTCCTGATATTTTTTTAGCAAAAAAACAAAAAAATGACATTGAATAAATTGAATAACTTAACAATACATTTGCGCATCGTAAACAAGTTGCAAAAAAACACACATTCAGAGAGAAGATAAAGTTTATAATCACTTAGATTCAGAGCAGTTACCAAGTTACTTGAGTACTGAGTAACAATCAGACACCTTCAAACTGTACTGTTAGTAGTTTATTAGTACTTAGATATATAAATTAAGACGATTTTTACATAGAATTTAATGTTAATATAGTATGTTGTGTAACTATCTGCGCCATCCTTCCGTCCCTAACCCAAGCTGGCCTGAACCGGCTAAACTATAAATCAATAAAAATATGTCCCTAAATAATAAAAACTTAGATCCAGCCATCCCTTGTTGTTTTGCTTTATTAAGATTGTTAGCAACGCACTAAGTCGAGGTCCGAACCCCGCAGGGGGTGCCCTTAGTAGACGTTGCTGGCGTAGTCAATTTTCCTATTGCTCTGGCTGGAGCCCTGAAGGTCCTCGCCAAAAGTCCGGGGAAGCGGCAATGGTGTAAATAATGTTAATCAAAATCAGCATTGTGGTACACAAATAAAAATATTCTGGCTTAAGGCACAATAAACACTAAGAATAAGACAAGTGCTATTTGAATTTGAAATACCGTAGTCAATATATTATGTTTTATATTTCCAACATAGCTTTTTCTGTAGTTTTATAGACACTGTCATCTTTTTTTGCAGTTCTCTTCAAAACATGAGCTAAAAAGGACATTAAACCTAACATATAAAACATCCTTCTAGTATACAACAATAATATAATTTGTCATCATTACATGAATCGCGCCATTAAACGAACGAGATGTCATACACTCATACATTACCATACATAGTCATTATTAGTCATACACAATGTTAATAATTATCCGGTGACATAATACATACATTGTATGAATACCACGATTAATTGTTATAATTAGGCTTACATAGTAACCCTATATGTTACTTCATAGGTTATAGAGAGGTTTAATTGTTTTGAATTGATGTTTTATTTTATACTAGCTTACACTACCTACATAAACCTGCTTTTCTTATGAATGCCGAATTTATTGGAATACAAAGGAAACAATGTAACTTATATACTTAAAATATTCATTAGAAAGAAAACCTTCACAAAATAAAAGTATTTGTTTTATTATGCAGGATTTATCGCAGTCCAAACAAAATAATATACAAATATACCGCCACTAATACTTTAACTTAAAAAAGGGAAATTGTGAAAATAGCATTGACCATCGACTTATTAGTAGAAAAATAAAAAGACCCCAAAGTAAAGTAAATTATGCTTTTCATTCACAAAACATTCTATTCGTCAAAAATAGAAATGATCCCTTCATTACAAGTAAGAACCATTCATATCAAATCCAACTAAATGAATACAGTTGTATCTGGTAACACCATAGCTCTTATGGTTCTAATTAATATAATTGATGGCAACACTGTTGTCTACCGCTTCTTGTGTGGAGGTAATGTACCAAACGATACATTGCGTCTTGCAAATACGGTGCTGCGTTTGCACTGACCAGTTAGGATAGTTACTGGACTAGTATAAATAGTATTAAGTCAAAGAGAGACAATATTTTATAACAGTATTTATGAATATCAAAAGCAAAAGAAAGGTGTTATATGTTTAACTACTGAATGTGAGTCGGTCTGTGATATGATAGCTATGAAATTAGTAGATAGGATTTGATGTAATTTTTTGGTTTGAAAGTGGATGTGATTGACAGTTGACAGTTTTCAGTTATAATTTATGACGATTTGTGTAAACGGTTCGCAGATTCTTTTCTAAAAAATATTACTTACAAATAATATTTCTATTCTTTTTGTGTGCATTAAAGTTTAAAAGTCTAGAGATGACTGTTTTTATTTCTTAATGTAAATTATGAATAAAAAAATTTATGATTTATGGTATGTTTATTTTATGCAGTTACAACAATGAGACTTGGAGTTATATGTTTAAGGAAAAAAAGCTCATTTGAATATGAATATGACCATTTTTCTAAAATGTGTAGAAAATCCATACAACATACTATATTCCTATTATTTCATGCAACATTTTATTCAAAATTGCTACTATAATTTAGCATTTATAGCCACTTATGTGTCTAAATGTTGTAAAGAGATGCAAACTTGTATTATAACATAATAATTATTGAAAACTTGACCATTTAGCTACCAAGATAAGAAAGACAAGATTAGTAGAAAAAAATATAATATGTGTAGCCAATTGTCATGAATTTACTATAGCCAAAATGTCAAGCGAGTTTTAATAAAAGAAAAATGTAGTAAATACGTTAAAAATATAAAGACTCGTTTGATTAACGATAATGATTTAATAAAATAAATATCACTCATTCGTTTTGTAAAAATATTGGCAGTAAAGTTGTGATTTTACTTCTTTATTACTTAAATATTAAATTAATTTAAATTTGTATTTGGAAACTTGTACGACCGGTTATTTTAACGGTTTAAAATAGATGGCGCTTAGTTGGCGTGTCTATTTATATTTAGGTATCCAGTAGACGTATATTTACTTTATAAAATTTGATAAAATAATCCTACTTCAAAGTTAATTGGCATTTTATGTTGATGTCAAATAACAATAATAGTAAAGCGATGCATACAGATCAAGTTGAAAATATTCCTGTCTATTTTTAAGCTCATTAATTAATAATAAATAACTGTCTCATGAACAAAAGTTATGTGACATTCGTAACTAAGTTTCTCAACTGTTTACAAAACAAACTACCAAACTTACTCATAATTAAAATCTATTTTCAGTCCCGTCTACAATTCATACGCTCAATAACTTTTCTGTAATATCAAATAAACATAAGAATTAATTAAACGTCGCACTTGCTTCTAATTAATATTCTCTATAGGCAAGTAAAAGTGTCAGTTCAAACGCTCCTCAAGATGCATTGTAGGCATACCTCAGACAAATCTCTGCAATTAGGCAAATGCTTTTAACACGAATGTGAATTAGGGTTGTCGCTTTGTGAACCAGATTTTACGTGTTAAGTTTGTCATCGAGTTTGTGGTATAGTTTTGATAAATTCTGTTGAGAACTTCTCGTGCCTTAGTTGTTTTTATTGTGTCTGTTGTATAAAGTAGATTAGATTAGTAGTAGATCTAGATTTATTGAAAAATAATATACAAATAAAAACCCACCATTTATTTCAGAAATGATTGTGTTGATAATAAAACTACATTTAACTTAGGTGTTGTCTATAATATAAAAAATAGGACATGAAATAAGTACCTACTGTCAAATAACTTAACAAAATAATGTCGAATCAATTCTTATTCAAGCCAACTAATAGGTACGCATCTACTTATAGTTTATTATTTGACCGGAAAAAAACTATTATTTTTACACACATTACTAAAGATATATTAAATCATATTTAATTTACCTTCTTAAGATATTAATTCCTTACAGCCCTGAAGGTGCGTTTACACCTAAACGTACATAACTCGGTTGGCAATGTCGTTGCGTTTAACCAAATTGCTTGCTTTGTTATTACACCAAGACGTTATTTATACACATATTTAATTGTGTATACAGTGTGCTATAAGGTGTACATCCGCATTTGTATTCAATAATGGTAAAGAGTATGTTTGAACGCGCTATATTCTGAAAATATAGCAATTTTCTGAAGGTTTCACTATCACCAGGGGCCCAAGTCTGCTATTTACACTCTGTTCAATGTCTTCATAGTGGCGTGGTATTCTACTAAACGTCAAAACGTCAAAATTGCGCATTGGAACGATTCGGTTCAATGTTCAACGACTGTGACCAATAGTTCATACATTTGGTACAAATTGTAATGCGCAATTTTGACGTTTTGACGTTTAGTAGAATACCAATTTTCCGAAAATGGCTCTGCTGGCACGACACTATGAAGACATTGAACAGAGTTTAAATAGCAGACTTGGGCCCCTGGTATGTTACTCTTAGTATAAAATAATAAAACATAAATGTATTAAGAAACCTAGTTCAATAAACGTTTCAGTTTTATTTTCAAAAAATTATATTTTTCAATGTATTCAGGGATGTCGCGTAACAAACATACAAAAAATCTCAGTGATGAACACCTCCCTCATTAATTTAAATATACACATAGTCGAATTGTGAACCTCCTCTTTTGAAGTCGGTTAAAAGATTCTCTTATAAATAAAACCGAGTTATCCCACATTACTGTAAGTAAGTACAATCTATATTATTTTATGTTTATGATATCCTTGTTATGGAAGATGTTTCGTCAATTTCTCAAACAAACCTGTATGTAATCCAGAAGTTATACGGGCTCGTATTTGATTTGGATATTAATTAATCAGAGTATACTTTTGGTCCAATATACAAGCCAAAGCGATACTTAAACAAAAGACATTCATTTCGAAATCAAGCTTCTAAAAATGCTCAAACATAAAATACACCTTTTGGGTTATTATTATGAACCAGCAAAACAGAAAACAATAAAAAAATCAGCCAAGTTCAAGTCATATCCGTGCAAAAAGGTTGCTGTACCATTAAACAGGTTTTTGCTTTTTTTAAGTATTTTTTATTATAGCGGCAATAGAAATACATAATCTGTGAAAATTTGAACTATCTATCTATCGCGATTCTTTAGATACTGCCTGGTGATAGACAGCGAAGTCTTTCTTTTCGGGATATAAAATTTTTTAAGCATTTTAGAACCCGCCGTCGCTTATCGCTCCTCTCACAACTTACACCATCCCCAAAATCTTTAGAATCGTAAAAAGGTACATAAACAGTAACCGGTCGGCCGGCCAATTAGTTTTAATTACCAAAGAGTGTTGTAGCCTTATCAATATGAAGAGATCGCGGTATCACGTTACCATTCAAATGACCAATGCACAGTGGGCAAAGATCAAATCACATCAAAATTTCCGATGAACTGGACTTGGCTTTAATTTTAGGCACAGACTAGAAACATATAGATGGCACAGGACTGTAATGGAAGTTAATATGAGGGTGCCAAAAACTAAAAAAGGATACCGATTGTTTAATGATTTTTTATAGAATGTTTTAATAATATAATAAAATTTTCTATATACACGAGAAAAAAATAAAAAAAAATATTTTTTTTATACACAACACCGATGCGAGTGACACGACTTAAAAAGCCAAGCTTAATCCAAAGTATATTCTGATATTATAGTAATAAAAATAAAAATTGTAACGAATATTTAATTATTTGTATATTTTTAAAACATCTACATTAGGTATGTAAAACAATCTTAAAAATATTTTTGCAGGTAATATTTTATTTAAGTTTTCATTTTTGAGCTATATTTTTTATAACCTTTAAATTTGATGTACCTAAGCAAAAATCGAAAATATTTAACTCAAATTTGGGCATTCGTCAACTTTGTTTGCTAGTGTTCTGTCTACAATTTTTCTGATCTGTGGTAAAATTCAAAATCATTGCACAGTAGGCCAAGATTTTTGATAACTGGTCAAAGATCGAATCTTCAAAATTACGACATTCGTATCCAAAATACATTTTGTTGGAACTTTTAATTGTCGATTGATATGTATGCAAATGAGACTAGTTTTTATCTGAATTTATTTAAGTATAAGTAATTTAGCTTATTGCTTACTTACACCTACTTAAGTCGATATGTTTATTGGAAAAGGAAATTATGTTAGTTTACTAATTGATAAGAATTTACTTATGAGAGAGTATCTGAGATCCCTGGTGTTTAATTAACTCATTATTAGGGAAGTAACTGCCTTGGTCTAAAGAAAAATATAAAAAATATATTTTGTGTACGAACGTAAAAATACGTTAAAGATGGTAAATACTATCAGAAGGAACAAGGTTTAAACTATTGCAAATATTTTTTTTCGGTTGATTATGTACCATTATTATATAACAATATTATAATACTTTTCTTTGTGTGGTAAGTATCCTAGTAGGTACATTTAACTTACTTTAGAATTATTAATCTGAACTAATAATAGTATACCTCATATTTTTATGCAACATATTTTAAATTAAAACCACTAAAATAAACCATGACGTCACGATTTTTTACTGTTATTCTAGTTTTCATGACTATCATAATGTTTTTATACTCAAACCGCCATTTAGTTAATGAAGGCAAATGTACATGCCATTGTCTATTTAATGTTATGTTAAGATTATTTTACGTGAAAACTTGTTAAAAAACTAGGTGGTTATATTATAGGTAACAAAAATATAATTTAAGCCAGTTTAATTTTAATGCACTTTTACTACAGCCGCGATGCGACTTCATTCTTTTGGTCATATGGATTTTAATAAATTACATGACTGTCATTATTTGTGTGAATGAAACAGATCATATAAAATCTGTGAGAAGGAAAGTGATAGACATAGATAAAAGAACACCAAATTCTTCGAAATTGAACAACCCAATATTGTTACCATAATACGATTTCTCAATTTGTTTATAAAATCATTGGTTTTGAAATATGTATTTTATGTTTTTATCTACTGTTTGTATTAATTGACTTATTTAGTATCAAAACTGGCGCTAAATTTATTTTCGGTACATGCTTTAGCCATACATATGCAAACAGCTGTACCAACTAAATCAAAGTCTCGTTTATTTATACATTGCACTGTGAGACGAAACTCTCTTTTTTAGTAAAAAAAACCATGGACTTGATAATTTTAGGACAGAAGACTGAGCTCAAAATAAACTCAAAACGAAGATGTCAATCGAGTATTTTATCAATTTCCTTTTCTTTTATTTCGTAATTGAAAATTATACACTCAAAATCAAAATCAATTATTTCAACTTTGTAATACAATACCTATTTTAACAAAATTATTCAAGGATAGGTATTTATAATGGAACTCATTTTTGTTTATTGTGGACAAAAGTTCAGGCAATGCCTAGTGTTAAATATCTGACTGTCTATAACCAGAAGGTATTAAAACGAAACAATAAAAAACTATCAAACATACCTCATAAAACTAAATTAAACGCTTTACAAAATCCTATCTAAAGGCATAAACAAAAAACTACGTCTTTACTTAACATCAATGAACACACATAAAACTAAATTGAACCCTACCCCATTGCAATAAGAACTACAACGTTAAACCAACAGAATAAATACAAAATTGAACTTAATTTCCGTGATCATAAAGTCAGTTTTTGTTTGGATTGCACAGTGGTGCATTTGTAGACTGAAATAAAAAGCTATGTGCGCTGCGGACAAATTTAGCGCGAGACAAGGAAAAAGGTGCAAAAAGTGTGTTCAGACGTTTGCACCCCCTTTTTCAAGGTAAATTTCCCGAGAACATCAGGAATTAAAATAGGTATGACTGCTTTTTACCCTGAGTTTTTACTGCAAACTTTTTTGAAGTTTTTTTGATAGTGGATAGACAAATAGTATGTGCTTTGTAGTAATGTTATATAATACTAGCTGTTGGGGGTTGCAGCCTATGTCCTTTCTTGGGATCTAAGCTTACCTTATACCAAGATTCAACAAAATCGGTTTAGTTCGTTACCAGTGTACCTAAGCGCTAAACTAGTAAATTGAAGTAAGTTATCATTAATTGAATTGGCCTTTAGAAGGCCTGTTGGTCTTGTGGTTAGAGACCCTGACTGCTATAGCGGAGGTCGTGGGTTTCGATTCCCATCCGGGACAAATGTTTGTGTGATAAGCATGATCATTTGTTCGGTGTCTAGGTGTAATTTATCTATAATATGTATGTATTTAGAAATATATAAGTATGTTTATCAGTTGTCTGGTTACCATAACACAAGCTCTGCTTAGCTTGGGATCAGACAACCGTGTGTGAAATGTCCCGGAATATTATTATTATTTGTCTGACCAAAATTTTGTTATAATACTAACTATGTTAGTATCTTATGTTTTGAGCTTTATTTTTGCACAGTTTATAAATTCCTAAGTTATTGGGCAGTAAGTTGATAAACACTCGATTCCACAATTGTTTCAAGTTTATTATTCCACACATAATTAAGTTACAAGATTTTCATTTTCAAATAAACATTTTCAAATCTTTAAAGATAATTTACTTTCTCAGTATAAACAAATGAAAGTCGTAAATAAATACTCAATAAGATTGCACACGGATTCGTCTCGCCATAATATATTTATCATCGATTTGTTTTCGCAAGAAGATAATTTAAAACTTACATTTCCACATCACACATCCATATAGAATGTTAGTCTGTAAAACAAACTAACAAATATATTTCCTTTAGAAATATTAAGACTTATGTGACGGCCCTACTTTGCTTACGTTTATCCTACAGCAATAAGTAGATTTTGGTAAAAAAAAAACAAGTTTGAGTTGAAAAAAAAAATGCTGCATGTAGTCCAAATTGTCATATTGTTTCAATACGCATAAAAAAACATAAAAAAGGTATTAGTCAATTTTTTTGATATAACTAGGTTACTTTTAGGTTATGCAAAATATAGCATTTTTACAACATTTAGATTTTAAGTTTTGTCTAAAAACCCCAAGTGAATACAAAGGCAACGAAATTAATTATTAGGACTTCAGAAATATGAAATAAGAGCCCTAAATAACCAATTTCTAGAATAGCTGGATTTAAATTCTTCAACAGCCTACAAATATTTTAAACTACATACAAAACAGACACACATTTTCTAAATAGACATTGAATCTTACTCCTAAATCATGTTATATATTGCACTCGACGATAATTTACCGACAACAATAGCTCTCCAGACACTATTTATAACAAAACAAATAAATAAAACAGTATATAAAATAGAAACTTACTTCAGAATGGAGTTTTTCTATGCCACGCACATTTCTACTGATTTATTTCTATTGAACAAAGAATTCTCAATAGATTTTATGTCATGTTGTTTTAGGCGTTTTTCAAATATATTTAGAGCTGAAATAGTGCTTTTGGGAATAGGTTACGAAATGTATGTAGTCATCGATATTACTGATTCTCTTCAAGAAAAGTTAAAGTAATATTTTGGTCAAACAAACTACAGAGATTCTGATGAGCATAATGGGTAGTTTAATAATAATAATAATTCCAGCCTATATTCCCATATAGAGAAGAAACGAGCATTGATCACCACGCTTGAACTCTGCGGAGGTGTACCAATATACACCCACAGTTCGCCGATATGTTTAGGTCCCATATAATAGGGGGCGAGCCTATTGCAACTAACCGGCCACATATCCAAACTCCGACCTGCTACTGAGAATTTCATAGAAAAACCCAATAACACCTTGGTCGACTTGGAAATTGAACCCTATACCTCTAGCGTAGCAGTCGCGCTTAGCACCACTAGGCCAACGAGGCAGATTATTATAGAAACAGTTGAACATACTTTACTTTACTTCATAACCCATTTACTAAGGAAATGCGATCTCAGTAAGACTGGTTATTTAATTAATGAAATAAATCTAATTACACTAAAACCTGTTGGTGATAAGCTTAGCTGTTGCTAGTTTCAGACAAGTCTAGATTTCCTTGCGATATTTTTCTCATTAATGTCAGTTATATCTAAGATTGATTCAAAGATGATCTGGCTATTAAAATAACTATCCACTAGCATTAATTGATAGATGAGTACGGTTAAATGTGACTTAAATATGAGATCACTTGCCGAGAATTCTTAAAGTAAAACTTGTCGTTGTCGAAGCGAGACGCCGCTATGCGAGTGTATAGTGCTGTCCCGCTTCCGCATTGGTAATGGTCCTGATTTAATTTCTTATAGTAGAAGTACTTATCGGGGTAGTTACTTCCTAGTTCCTAGTTAGGTAGGTAGGGGTGGGAGGCAAATCCTGCTTTGTTCGTCAAGGTAGAGCTAGTCCAAATGGTAAAACAGGAAGTCAAATATCATAAATTTAAATTATACCTGGATTTAGGGAATCCTCCTTCAAAATTAACATCACTTTTGATGTACCAAAATACCTTAAAACGGAATTTCGAATCGCTAATCATTATTTCAAGAGACTTGTTTAGGCATGCAAGATTAATTATTTCAACATTTTCAAAGCTATAATGAGTTTTACTACTTTAAAATAAAGCTCAAAATCGCTTGGCAATGTAAGCTAGCTAATTAGGCACAGAAGTAGGAAAGTGGGAATGCTGAAACAATTGAGCATCGTATTCTAAATTTAAATGGGCGTTGAATAGAAGTAGTTTTGGTGTTAAGAGAGATTTGTGGCGTTAAAAGTGACAAGTATAGTTTCTTGAAATCTTTTTCTTTTTGGAAGAGATTTTCTTGATCATTTTTTCTTATATAGCAGATTATTTTTAATTATAAAATGTGTAGTTTTAAAGTTCTGACGGAAAATGCGAGGTATTGTCAAATGTTAGAGTCTTTGTCTGTGCTTAAACGAATGTATCGATATTGATGCAGTTTTACGAATTTTGTTCGCGTCAGTGCTCCAGATTTTTTTAGCTATTCATAAAGATCTGTACAGAGGGTTGAGAATACAGTCCTTTTTTTCTAAAATCTGATGTTTGTTTTGTCTTTGTATTTATGTATCGGAACTTTTAAAAACACTTCAGATAATATATAAGTTTCGCAACCCTGTAAACAAATTAATAAAGGTGTGATCTAGGTCCCTTTGATATAAAGGTATATGACAAAGATTAAGACGTTAGTTAGTAAGGAAGGGTTACACCCTTGTTGACCTATTACTAATAGGGTTGCCAGTGGATAAATCTATTCTCCGGATATTCATGTAAGGCAAGGTTCAATATTATAAGTAAATAACGGGTAAGTGGAAAGTTTCACAAGTAAATAAGTGGCCAAAGCCCGATAATTTTATTTAAGGAATAATTTCGCAATTTTGACAGTTCTTCAATGCAAAGACGTGAATATTATCTCTCGAATAAAAAAATATCTGGTGTTAGAAAAACTGGCCCTTAGTAAAACACTTATTTTTATTGATTGTGTCGTAATCATTTATGAAGCTTTAGATAACAACAAAATCTTTATTAATAAAAAAAAACCGTAAATTAAATTAATGAGGTCTGATTCAGCTGAATTCAGTATGTTTGTAAGCCCTCCCAACATTGCTCAGGAAAAGCTAGTCTGAAAATAAAAGTCTTTATCTTAAATCTCCTCAGTATATAGGCTAGAAATCTATACTTATACCATTTTACTATTAACGACGCTTTCATTTCGTCTGCGCCCACGCATGATCCACTGAGCTAGTGATTAGTATGCAAAAAATAGTTACGTTTGTATTAAAGATACGTAACGCAGGTAATATTCTAACTGTTTCGAGTTGTTTTTAGCCTTATAATTTTTGAGGATAGATTTGGTTTATATTTTTAATTATGGTGCCTCGCAGTTTTACTCACCTCTCGTTTTTCTCAAGGCAAGTTGATTAAAATAGTCTATAGCCTACCTTGAGAATTGGACTGTAACTTACAGAAAGATTTTTCCAATTCCGAGTTTTACTTTCAGAAATTAGCGCGTTCAAACAAACTCTTTTGTTTGACTACTACTAAGTAGTCAAACAAAAGAGTTTATTTTCATTCTTCTAGCCTCTCCTGCAATGTAGTCATTGCAGGAGAGCCTAGAAGAATGAAATAGCCTAGAACTATGAAAATTTATAATGTTTTACTGTGCTTATATTTTGATATTATTACCTTTATCTAAAGCGGTCACTTTTCTTTTTCAATGTGCTCTCCTTTTTTCCGACAGTTTTAATTTTCTGTAGCATGTTTCGTATGAAAAATCTGTACATTACTATAAAGTATTTTCTCATTGATATAATTAACGGCATTGGTAGACGATGACTCAAGTGCACCGATTCCCGTAAATAACTAAGACAAGACTGAATGCGTTAGGATGCTGATTTCCTCTCACCAACAATAACTTTACAAAACGAATATGTTTGTGTTCCTTGAACACGTGTTTTTGATCTTTAGGAAGGTTGAGCTGTTTAGATAGAATACATAATTATGTTTTTCTTCATCATAATAATAATTATTGATTACATTGATAAATAGAAAAAGTTGGTATCGAAAACTGAAAAGTATAACACTAAAAAAAATATTTCCCGTCTTCTGTTTGCCCTAATTGTATTTAATAATAATATGATCCAGTCTATAAACGTCCCACTGCTGGGTACAAGCCTCTTCCCATATAGAGAAGGCACGAGCACTTATCACCACGCTTGCTCATTTGCGGGTTGGCAATTTCAGATCCCCAATTTGGGGTCTAGGTTTCTTCACGATACTTTTACGAGTAGATTATTAGCCGGAATTATTACAGCAAAGCTGATGAAATACAGTTATGAGTACAGTCTTATATTATGTGCTATTTATTCAATCCAGAAAGTTGATTAGCAACATATTATTTTAGAGCAAATAGGTACCCTCGTTTATTCTTAAAGTGACTGCAGTCTTGAAGTAAGCTTTCAATAATCTACTAAACAAAGAAATGTATTACAAAAATACTCTATTGACGTACTTACATTCGTTCAAGGGAGAATGTAATAAAATACTTCATTTAACTACCTTTAAAATAACAAAACACATTTTAGTTTAATTCATTGAATATTGAACGATTGAACTGATTGAATTGAATATTAGTTAAATGTTTATAAAATCTCAATTCTCAATACGTTTGCATTCAATAAAGCAAATTTTAATCTAATTATATCCATGAATTAATGTAGTAACAAATGAAGGTCGGTGAGTCACATGGGAACTACAAAGCCATATGGCTTTAGACAGCTATTGCGAAATTAATTATTATTATGACGCCAGACAGGTCCGTGCCTGTTTTAGATAGATTAGAAAGAATTGGTATAAAAATTATGAGTGATTTTCACAATTTAAAAAAAAAACAGTTTTGATTTTATTTATTTTGGAATAAATGAATGTGGATGGGTATACATGCAGAGGAAGACCGAAAAGCAGACGGATGGATTGTGTGAAAGATGATATGAGAAAGGAGTAAATACTGAGATGACAAGTTGTAGAGATGAATGGAAGCTGAATACGCATTTCGCCGACCCCAAATAATTGGGAACTGGGCAGGGAGATGATGAAATGTTTTTATTGCTAATGCACATGATCTCATAAATAAATATTTTAAATGATTTGAAATAATGAGATTTCGATGCCAATAAACGCCTTGTTTTGGGAAAGATGACATACCCCAGTAGTGTCATTTTCAAAACTATTGTTTACCTGTTTTAGTAGAAAGGGTCATTGAGATCAGATAGGCAGTCGCTCCATGTAAATATAGTAAACAGCTGAATCCGGTGAGACTGGAAGCCGACCTTAAATTAGTTTGGGAAAAGGTTAGACAGAATAAGTTGTGTTTGTAAAAGTGCTTTTGTGTGATATTATTTACTTGGTGGTGATGGCATTATTGGCGTAAAAGAAAAATATACATATCTTCAAGGTACTGAAATTTACTAAAAATAATGTAGATGTAATTTACCTTAGTAAGAAAAAAAACTTCAGTGACAAATTTTTGTTTATAGTTACTTCAGTTTCAATTATTTTAAGGAAAGCTTTTAAATCTAAGGGAACATGAATTAAAGACCATTTCAGTACCCTCCAACCGGATGCCGACCACGTGTTACCCTGCGCACACGCACATTTCTAACGCAGGGGGCGTTTTCTAAAAATATAACACAATTTACATTCCCAGTACGCGAACGGTTAGTCACTTCGCGCTCACCACGAAACGCGGTCCCGAAATCCGTGTCCCGAAACCCGAAAACCAACCCGAACTCGAATCTTTTGTCCGTTATGTATGCTCGAAAGTGTTTGAAATTGAATTTAGAACAAAGTTTCCAGTGTGGATTTTTCTCTAATCTGTGGTGAGTTTAAATATCGAATTCTTTTTTCGAACGCCATTTATTTGGATATCGAATGTTTGGTAAACGGTTTTTTTTTAGTTTCTATTTAGTTTTCGGTGTGTAGAAAAATATGTATGTTAAATGTTTTATTGAATACAGGAATAAATGTAAACAAACGGAAAAAGCTGCTCGCAATGTAGGGTTATTTATGTTAGTTTGAAAAACCGGGCGACCTCTTTAATATCTAAATACGCACAAAAATAAACTATTTACGCAGTGTAACAAATTCTTTTTAAAACACTTTTCATTCAGGCTGAGAATTTATTTTATTCTTTCAATAAAATTTTCAATTTACTTGTTCGTAAAATATGAATCTCGGTATTTTTTAAACTTACATTTTGAGGCAGTTTTAGCCTTTGAAAAGCGTATTTCTCGTGAAATGCTTACAAAGAAAATTAGGTTATTAAACATTATTTCAGATACTTGGTACTCGTATATGTAAACATTACAATTTAATTAGCAAACATAATTATACTTACGCAATACCTAGAATCAGAATCAGAATAGACTAGATATTTAATGTTCTTCAAGACTACAAATTAGTCCACCCGTTCTGGAGTTATAAATGATATAAGTAACATAACTCTGTTCTATTCATCCCTTATAATAATAATATATATCCGTACAGATTTTATAACACAAGGAATACAAGTAAAGAGAAAATTCTAAACTTTACATTAAAATAGTCTTTATAACGTAACAATAAGGTTTACTTTTGTAATTAATATTGACAAGTTACACGACTGTCTTTGAATGTACTTATTAAAACATGTGCAGTACATATTTCACAACCAGAGAGTCATATGGATATGAAGTTGTGAAATAATCATCCTTAATGATTATACCTAATTGGTTGAATACTGGCAATCATTTCTGGCTGGAGGCGTATCAGTAATGTCTTGCAAACTTAGTTCGGTAAATCATCAAAAATCAAAATGTTTTTAATTTCTTAAAAACCAAAAAAGGCGCTCAAGAAACTTTACGTTAACTCTACTGATTCTAGTAGCTGTAAAGCAGTAAAAGCCCCTTCAGTCTCGAGCCACATGACAATTAAAAAATTTAAAAACGGCCTACCAGAATTGATAGTTAAAATATGTATTATTATATTGATTTCTGAGGTATACGCAAATTTCAGTCTTTATTATTGTAGGTACCCGTATCTTTAGCGCCTCAAAGGCCATTGAAACATCGGTAACTAAAACCTGAAGAAATACTGCGATACATCTTTACTATCCTTTCTAATATTATAAATGCGAAAGTTTGTTTGGATGTATGTGTGTTTGTCACTCTTTCACGCAAAAACTACTGGATGGATTTTAATAAAACTTCACAATAATGTGGCTGATATATCGGAATAAAATATAGGCTATAATTTATAAAGATGGTGTATGAATTGTCATTGACGCGTAAAATATATTATAATCGACCTTAATTTAAATATCTAGGCTAACACCTGGGCCACAAAAATTGTATGATATTAAAAATACAAAATAGTCTTCAACTATAAAATTATAATATATTATTATACCTACATACGTAGCTACGTAGATATCATTTCCGTTAACAAATGGTCAATTAAAACGAGTTGACGTTTTTATTATTTGCAAGTAAATCAAGATTTTTTTTGTACCGTAATATTGTTCTTCATGTAAATTATTTTCGTAGACAATGGTTACAAATACTTTTTAAATACCCTAAGGTATTCTGATTTTCAGATTGCTCGGAAACAAAGATATTATATTTTTGACAGGTCTGTTGGTCTAGTGGTTAGAGGCCCTGACTGCTATACCGGAGGTCGTGTGTTCGATTCCCACCCAGAACAAATGTTTGTGTGATGAGCATGATCATTTGTTCGGTGTCTTTTATCTATAATATGTTTGTATTTAGAAATATATAAGTATGTATATCAGTTGTCTGGTTACCATAACACAAGCTCTGCTTAGCTTGGAATCAGATAACCGTGTGTGAGATGTCCCGGATTATTATTATTATTACAAAATATATCGCTGTAAGTCAACAAGTGAGCAAGAATGGTGATGCATTCCTTTTTCTTCTTTATACAGGGTGCTAAGTAAATGTGTGCACATATTTTTGAACTGAGTCTGTATTTGAAGGCCAATTTTTTTAGTATCTTAATTACCTATAGATTCCTTAAAGACAATTGTTCATAACTATAAGTAGAAGAAGCCTTTTAAATAATAATCCAGCTTATAAATGTCCCACTGCTGGGCACAGGCCTCTTCCCATATAGAGAAGGCATGAGCATTGATCACCACGCTTGCTCTCTGCGGATTGGCGATTTCAGATCCCAAATTTTGGAATCCCGGTTTCCTCACGATGTTTTCCTTCACCGTATGTCAGAAGTGTCTTAGAATTATTAAGAAAGTACATATAACTTGCAAAAGTTGTATGTACCGAGCAAGTACATTGGTACTTGCCCGGGTTCGAACCTGCAACCTCGTGCATACAAATCCGTTCATTGAACCGCTAGGCCACCACGACTTCCTTAAGCTTAAGCCTTTTAAATGTGACCGATGATTCCCGTAAAACACTGTAGATAAATTTTGTTCAGTAGTAGGAAAATTACAGGCCTGTAAAATGGTTTATTTGAAACAAAGTTTTATATATGAACGATACTTTAATGTTATTTTACGGTACAACGGACTAGTTTTAAATTCAATTTAGATGCTTTTAGCAAAGTTGTTTTGTTTTTACATCTATTGTTAAAAGCTTGTTTTCATGTAGTCTGTTGATTTAATTAAAACGGTCGTATTTATTTTCCGGAGTTTTTAAAACGACTATCATTTTCAAATTCAATTGTTTTATATGCATCCGTATTCGCTTATGTTTTTTTTTTATTATTGTATTTTTTTCCGTATCTCCTTACATTAATATTACTATAGGTACAAAAGCTGTATTTATTGTTTTATAGATAAGTATTATTTATGATACATACAGTGTACATTTAAAAAATAATTGCAATCTACTTATGAAAAACTAGAATTAAAAATTATAATATAAATAATACTTTGTATCTAAAGTGAATTATTTAATTACACATGCAAAGCCATGAACGAAACCTAGTTTCTAATATACTTTAATTTGCCTGTAAAAGCTATAAACCTTTCAATAATTTTGAATATATTTAAGTAGATTATCTACAACTAGCTCAGTGGTATCGTCACTTGAATCTAAATTAATGTGGTGTATTTCCTACCTACTGATAGTTGCTTGATAAAAGTTTTGATCTTTGGATTCTTGGTAAGGAATAGGTTATTTGCTTATTTTAGAGAAAGTGGTAGGATATCAGGCTGTTTATATCAGTTTACTATACTACTTATTACATATTATGAATGCGAAAGGAATTCTGACAATATTTGTGATTGTCTGTCTGTTACGCTTATACAGCTAAACTGCTTAACCGATTTTGGTGAAACTTGGTGTTAAAATAATAAGCTTCGATCTTATAAACGGCAAGACAAGACTAGGTCAGGGACAAACGATAAGGACTTCGTTTCTTTTATAATTAAAAGTGAAAGCATGAAAAAATAACCTGTTAAATAGGTATATATTTTTTTAATTTCAATTGTCACATGGATATTACTGACTAAATGTTTTTTCCGATTGTGAAAACTAATCTTGAAATTGAATACCTCTTTGAGTAAGAAAGCATAAAAATGTAACAAAAACTTAATATTTAAATAAACTTAACCTCAATGTAGGTTAAAAACAATTGCAGCAAACGTAAGTAGATAAACAGAGGCATAAAGAATTCGCTTTCTAAGTGTTTGCTTAGATAAAGAATGTGGAGTGGACATGTTGTTATCACGACGTAAATAAATTGCATAGGGTGGGTTTCTTAGTAATGTGCAAATAGAAAAGGTTAATTATTTTGAGGCTTTGTTGGTGGGTTGGTTTTCATGTATTGAAAAACTGAAACTTTAGAAATTATTTGAAAAAAGGTAACAAGTATTTTCATTGGCAGTATCACAGGATCCACTGCTGGGCAATGAAACAGTATAGTGGCCAAGGGCTCCAAATATTTTATTTTAGTTTTGATTTTCATCAAAACCTTCCTTGATACAACTGTAGGAAAAAGCCTACAGATGTATTTACAAATAACCTTAACGTTGTCAAATTGAAATTAAATTATCACACCTATTATTTGACTTACAGCTTTTAATATTCTGTTCGTGGCCTTGAAAATCATAATAAACATTGTACCAAAAATCCAGTAAAACATTCCTTAGCAAATCCCACACAGAAACACAAAATTAAAAAGTCCATCCCCAAAAACTTCCAACTACCTTCCACATTAAACCCAGAATAATTTATTAAATTAAATTGAGAAGATAGGTTTCATCAAAATGCCGTGAAAAGTTTATGTGACGGTGTGTTGGGATGGATCCTAAAAGTTGGCATTTGTTTATGTAGGACCATCAACTTTCAGGTAACTCTATAACGAAGGTTCATAAGCCTAATGGCTAAATCAGTTTGCTTCGTTAAGGCAGTTTTTGATGTACGGTAAACAGATAAAAACAAGAGTTCTTTAGTCAGGAACTTTGGTTATTCAATTCTGACTTTTCAGGTATGGGTCATAATATATTACCTTTGGCTGAAATATAAGTACTGTCATGATCTTTTTGGATCATTATTACCATCATTAGCTGGGAGAAGTTTAGTACATAACAACCCCATCCCTCAAAAGCGCCACATTAAACAATACATTTAAACATTTTCTTTTAAATATGAAATTGTTAGGTACTAGAATTAAACACTATACTTTATGTAAAAAGATCAAAAAATTCAATATACCAGTTGCTATTTTCATGAATTTCTTTAAGTAAATGTAGTCCCAATCTATGTTGGGGTCGGTGGTTGCAACCATTTAAAACTGTATAACATAACATGACATACCTAGTTCATTCAGTTCACTGGTAATTAGTATTTTGTAAAGACTTAACGATCAAAGGTCACCATGTGACAGTCGAGATTCACGTGCTTTCCGCGGCACGTGTCTTGGTATAACCCCAAATTGTCACCCATCTACGGACAAACCTTGGCGAGTGTGACCTAACCATTGACATCTACAAATGAAGACGTAGTATATTATTGCACTTCAAATAACTCACATTTTGTAGTTTCCCATTGCGTTACTGGGAGTGCATAAACCCCGGGTAGAAATATCGTTAGTATAAAGCTCGTCTGTCTGTCCCTATGGTTTTGTTTTACATTCCCAACTATATCGGGCCGATCGTTGAACTTTCAGTCCCCTTGTTCTTAGCTGAAATTATCTGCGGGTATTCTAAAGTTTCTGTTTTTAATAGAAATAACATTGTTGAGGATGTAAGTGTGTATTCTAAATTTTTGCAACAAAAAACTAAAATTCACCAGATTGCTTGCAAAAATATTGATTAAGAGAACGAATAATTTTAAATAGTGTTTGTTTGTTTTTGTTTAGTTTAGGTATATAGTTTTAACAGTCCGTGAAAGTGAAAACATACAGTAACGAACGGAAAACTACCTTAGGCATTAGGCAATAACTCCAACCTGCCAAATACATTCAAATTCGGGGCAAATCCACATCCCGGATTAGCATACAAAGTATTTGATCCCGGGGTCCGAACCCGGACAGTTTGTGGTGTATAATGTTTGACACCCACACTAATAACATCTGTACTACACTTTCTCTGGCAACTACTACAATATCTATTATCGTACATACGCATTTATTTATTTTTAAAGTGCGTCTGTAGTGCGAGCTTCGTTTGGCTTTTGTTTCCGGCCTATTTTATTTTAAAACACTTAGATTTTGCAAATAGTATGACTGAGTTCATTCATATTTTAAGAATGCTTTTAAAGCTATTTATTTGATTTCCAATTCCGGTTGCCACAAAATTTTGATTTTAATTTTTGTATTCGAGATTTTTGTAATAACAATCTGAAAAATAGGTAACCTAATTAATGTTAAAGTTAAACCCGTTAGTATTTAATATTTTAATGAGACTTCTAACATCAACATTTTATGTCTCTGAGTTTACATTACAATTATTCACAGAAAAACTTCTTTAAAATCGGCTAAAAACAACTTCTATCCCAAAAACCAACCATCTCACTTTGTATATTCAATCTGATATCAATACGATAACAGCAGACCACACATGAGGCCGCCCACACAACCAAACTAATTATATTTGGTATTCACTTTGTATGCTGATGTTCCGATGAAAAGCATTTTCGGTCGCTGTTGAATTGACGAGAGCTATTGACATCATAACCTAAATATGACAGGAATTTATGGAGGTATATTATTATCAAACTTGTTTGTCTAAAGGTATTATAGAAGTAGGTGGTATTTGGTGCAACTGCATTTCAACATAAACATTTTAGTAATAGGTGCAATGAATTAGCATTGAGTATAATATTGGCAATAATCGTATTCGGGGTTCTTCAGGGAAGAAGTCTTTGCCCAGCATTGAGACATGTATAGAACGGTATTATTTTATGAGAAAATCTGTGATGTTACATAAGTCCATACTCTTAGAATATAGTTAAATGAACCGGGGAAGACTTATGCCCAGCAGTGAGACACTAGATTCCATACAAAAAAAGTTCACTGCATATTCACGGGAAGCTATTGAACTCTATAAAATAAAACAAAAATAAAACATTCGTCATCGTGAACTCTAAAAAAATCCTGTGGGAGTCGATAATGAAGTAAAGTACACATAATTATAAAAAGAGGCGTCGAAATAATATGGCCATGTGGTTCAAAGATGTAAAGTTAATAGATGTGACTGGTGTTAATTGAAGGGTTTTAAGCGTAGTTATGTATTTATGATGATCAAAGGTTTGTGTTTTATGATGTGTTGGAAGTAATTAAATATGTTTACACTTTCATTTTGGGGGATAGATGTAAGTTTTTGTTGTTTTGGATTATGAAGGAAGTTTCTTTGCTTTTTATGTCATTAAGGATTAGATGTTGTTGAATGCTAAAGCTTTTTAATGTAGGGGTTAAGATAATTTGGTTAAACTTTTTACCGTATGTATTACCCACAATAAAAGAGCAAGTCTTCTCATTACAATAGTCTCCTATTATAATTTAAAAAAAAATCGTATTATTTATAACGAATTTCTAAATAATTGGTTTCTATCACTCTGACAGTACAATCACCAAAAAACTAACAAAAATCCAAATACAAACCAAATCAATCATTGAATTTATCTGCCGCGCGCATTTGACAAAAAAGTACCAAATAGTACTATCGCACACAAAAGTGTCACATCCAGATATCGCGTATCACAGTAATTAATATCGCCACACATGGCCAAACTAAAACCATGTGTTATAATATCGAATGTGTTTTTTAGGGTTCCGTAAACGAATAAAGAAGAACCCTGTTAATAAGATTTGGCTGTAAGTTCGTCTTTCCGTCCTTCCATTCGTCTGTCTTTTAGCGGACAGCGGATCAGGTAGTCTGTGGCCTTGAAATACTAAATCAATTATTATAATAAACCAAACAATTAAATTCTTGCTTCTTACCATAAAGTATTAAAATTTACTGTGTTTTGGGTGTAAAATGCCTTTCACCCTTGGGAATTAAACCTGTGTGGTGTTGCGGGCGGTTTGAGAAATATTTAATTTCTATACGCAAAGAACACCCTAGACTTGAAACAAACGTTTTTCTCACACAAAAATGCTTGTCTGATGCGGGGATCAAGCCCGCAGAACGATGCGACGCCGACGCGATCTTTACCACTCATCTATCATTGCATACATACGGAACCTTTCGCAGAAACGTTCGACTCGCACTTAACGGTTTTTTTTTCTCAAAATATACTTAGGCTATTTAATGAATGAAGTAATTTAATGTGAATGAACTGTACTATTGTTCCATATTTTCTTACGTGTGGTGTTTATCTAAATATGTTTTCTCTATGAGTCACGGTTAATATAAATTTAATTGTAATTTCGGCAGATGGTTGTTACATAAAGGTTTGGTTTCCTGTTTCCCATCTATCAATATAGCAATGAGTACGGTAACTGTAGTGGGTAGCTAAATAATGAAAAAATCGTTTTTGTATGTCTTGACAATGATTTTAAGGTGTAAAGTAGCGTTAGATGGAAATATTAACACGTCAAACAATAATCCAATAGAATTTAAATATTTGGGGTTAACTTGAGTTTCTATTTACATTTTTTTTTCAACGACTATTATTTTTAATATTCGACGGTGAAATAATACGATATTTAATTTTCTTCTGCTTTGGAAAATAATTATATTCCAAAGTAAACGGATAAGTCCTATATTAATATAAAATATGTAGGAAATTGTGAATCAGTAACACCAATTATAAATTTTATAATACATGTGGCTTGTAGGTTCTTGCAGACAGGTATTTTCTTTACAAGGAACTTATTACCCAGGAAACTATCTATAAAATATATTACTGTAGACTTAAGGATCCGATTTTTTTTGTTTCGATTTAAATGTCTAGAATTTATAGTGATTAATTTAGACTATAAACTTTTGTCTGTCTTTCTGAAAATTGCTGAAATGAACCTTTTCTTGTTGCACTATCTGTGTGCTCAATTCAAAACTTGTTATTTTTTCAAAGGTAACATAAGTATCACAATGACTTCCATTTTTTGAAAAAAAAAACTGTCAACTGTACTTAATAAATAAATATATCAGCCAGTCATTCAAATATGAACCTTAAAACAACGGACTACAATCTAGTTTACCAATAATTTTCTTACTTTTATGAGTAGTTTATAACAAAATCAAACGATATTACTAATACTGAAATATTTTATGTCGATAAAAACATAAATATGGGATTATACTAATCTGTATAAGTTTGAGTATAATATGCTTAAAGCTCTTTATGAGACGATAATCGATTATAATTATAATCGAGTTAATCTCGATAAAGTCGATTAATTGTCTGGTTCTGTTAACTTTAGTTATTAGTTTTTGGTAAATATAGTACTGCCTGTAAATGTCCCACAGTTGGGCAAACTTTTACTTACAATAATATGGGCACTATGATTGCTAATTTGCGGTAGATGTAAGTTTTTTTTATAACTAGGTATTTCCCTCAAATACAAAAAAAAATATATACACGTATATGGCGCGTTCGTGTAAATAATTATAAATTGAGAAAAGAACAAGCATAAAAGTGTAATATATAATACTTCTATCCTTTAAAAAAAAAACAATAATAAATAACATGAGATTTTTATAATACGATATTAAAACGTAATTAATCACGCTAAGATTATAAACATGTTATATAAATTTGAGTTTTGATAATGTATTTATTTTTATAATTACAAAATTAAATACATATTTTATGTGTGTTTAATAACTTAAGGATTAGCGGTTATGTTAAAAGGATTATATATTTATTTATTGGACATAAATAAAAGTGATTTATGAAGTAAAGACATTTTAATTATAAAATTTGTGATTAGAATGTTGTTTATAATTACATATTTGACATATTTTTTGATAAATTAAATATATATTTTAAATATTTTTAAAGCCTATGGTTATGGTTTGTTTGTTAAGCAAATAATAATTAATGGAAAAAATAGAATAATGTTTGATGTTGAAAAGATATTGTTTTCGTGTTAAGGGATACTATAAGGTTTATTATTATTTTTATTATATTATTATTTAGGCTTATTTTTATTTCTCGTCTCTTATTTTGCAAATAAACTGTGTCTTGTTTTGTACCGAATAAAAGCCATATCTATCTATCTAGGCAAAAGTTATTTGGCTTTCATTAAAGTAGTCTGTGTCCAACTTAATTATTATAAACCTGTCATACATTTATGGATGAAATAACGGCTTCCATACAAACCTCATACAATCTTGTATGATCATATATGGAATCAAGCTAATTTATGATACTTATGCTAATGTGATTTTAGATGATTCTTATTAAGTAAATGTATAAATAATTAGTGAGTTAAGCACTGTAAATTATAGGTTTTAATGATCTTTACCACCCATGTTTTGCGTTTTTGATAATTTTTGAATTATAAAGCAAGATAAGAGTATTTTATTAGGATTACCTTAATTAGACAATACTCTTTAATTAACATTGGTATTTTAGATAGAGTTATAAGAATTAGAGTTTGATCAATGTTAAATGATATGATTATTTTTATTACTTTTAAACTTTATTGTGATAATTTTGAATATTTACAAGTTTTTTTTGTGTTTATTATTTTCAATTTTACTGATTTGATCTTTTATTTTGTTTCAGATATAATGTTAAACCAGGATTCCTGAAAATCAACCCAAATGAAACAAAAAACCAATATTCACCAATATGCTTCAAACGTATAAACTATGGCGGCAAATAACAAAGACACATTTGAAAACGGAACGCCGTTTATAGGGCTGCGCGAGCGCAGGGCTGATTCCGAATTCAAATATAGAACGGGAAGGATATGGGTTCGGCCGGATGTCGGAATACGCTTCCTGTCACTCGCCATCTTGGTAATCGGTTGCCATGGTTACCAAGAACAAAGATTTGCCATGGAACCACAAGATCAGGTAAGAATTGAAACTTCAATAAAAAATGTAAACAAATTTTTCTGCGAAGGATTTTGTTTAGTTTTGTTCAACAGATGTTAAGACATAAGTCAGAAGTTACATCGGTAATGTCGAAAGAAGTACTGGTGTAGTTCTGCAAATGTGTTAGGCTAAAATCTATTTTATACGTACGTGTTAAGATTGATTATTCAGCAACAGTCTAATATATTGTAATGTTTTTTAATCAGTGAAACCTCTGACTTGTGGGTTAAAATAGATTTTTTTCTTATTGCCAACTTAAGTTAATTTTCTTCGAACAGACATTCTTTAAATATCTTTAAGCGCCAAGTTGTGAAACATCTGACTGCGGCATTTACAAACACTTAAAATATTCAGATCAAACAATAAAAAGAAAAATGCAATAAAACCACTTAAGAATCAAATTAATAACGCCATTAAACGTGAATTTAAAACTAACATTGGTATATCTTAGATTAATTAATTTTATGAGTTCAAATCTTAAGATAAGTTATTATGTAATACAAGTAACTGTCCCACTGTTGGGCATTCTTATAGTATTTAGAAAAACCTACATTTTAATCATGAGTTTTCTAACTATTGACTTATTGTTCTTTGATTAAGCGATGTATTTTTAGGTTTGAACCATTGACATACTATATACATAGACTGCTACTCTCGCTAGGTTCCCCTTGTGCCAAGCGAGAGCAGGTTTTAGTCTGAACCTAGTACATTTAGTTTTTCATTTAAGTTAACTTTCGCGCAACGAGAAACTTATATAAGAAAATATCGATGGTTTTGACATTGTTAGGATAATGTTAGTGTTTTAGATATATTTTTTAAAACGGCAAGTTCCATCATCATATATAATTCAAGCCAAAACCATTTCACACTAGTGCTTACTTTCAAACTCTGATAGGCTCACTCTAGTTCCTTATGTATACTCTAAGGTTTGAACTCATAACGTAGGTACACCATCAAAGTTGATTTAATATTTAGAGGTCAGCGCTTAAAAAAACTGTCAAATTTAATAGACTTGACTATTTGATACCTAATTTAATTAATTCAGCCTGAAAATATAGAACCAATAATTTTCATACATTTGAATTGTATATAAATATATGCAAGCTTTTACAGACGAATTTTGACATCCAAAAACTCGTCCACATTTAAAACAATTAAATACTTTTTGAATTAATTACTTTTTTATAGTTTAATCTACATAATGGTTTTATAGTTGCATAATAAACTATGTATCGATACTAAACGCCATTGGGTTCAACAACCTTTGGAAATAAAACTAACATTGATAACTGGATACCGTTAAACTGTTGTAAAACTTTAGTTAATGTGTCGCTGGTTTAACTATTAAGTATTAATTTAATTAGAGTTATCTTCACGCACTGCCTCGTTAGCCTAGTGGTGCTAAGCGCGACTGCTACGCTAGAGGTCTTGGGTTCGATTCCCGAGTCCACCAAGGTGTTATAGGGTTTTTCTATGAAATTCTCAGTAGCAGGTCGGAGTTTGGATTTGTGCCCGGTAAGTGGCAATAGGGTCGCCCCCTATTACATGGGACCTAAACTTATCGACGAATTGTAGGTGTACATTGGTACACCTCTGCCTACCCTGATATGTTTATCTTCACGCAACTTTGTGAGTTTAAATTTAGGTTATAGTATTGTTTATGACTTAATACTACCTATACTTGTTTTTAACCTCGAAAAAAAAGAGGGTTATTATTAAATTAACGCTATTTTCTGTGTCTAACTCGCAAAAACGCAGGCGGAATCGTGGGCAAGGACTAGTCTCATAATATGATGGTAGAATAATAAGAAGGTAAAAATCTTTCCAGCACCTATTTGTGCTAAGGAAGAAACAGCTGAATACGTGATTTATTTGTCTGAGCTATGATCACTTTGGCTTTGTCTATACCTACAGTTTATTAAATAAAATGACGTCCCAAACATAATCATTTATTTTTAGGATATTTATACTGTACTCAAGAGCTTTTACATAAAAGCTCGAAGTCCAACACAATACGAACAAGTATAACAGGATACACTCAAGTTCATTCAACCGAATGTTAAAGAATAGAATATCAATATTCCTTAAACATATCACAAATATGATAATTATGTAAACATAAACTAATAATAAAACATTAAATTCGCAAGGATTTTTTACATCAATAAATAAATTACAAAATAAATATAAAATAAATACGTAACTCAACATGCAAAATGTAAAAAAATAATTCTTACTAATATTATCAATGTGAAAGTTTGTTTGGATGTATGAATGTTTGTCACTCTTTCACGCAAAAACTACTTAATGGATTCTAATGAAACTTTACAACAATGTAGCTTATACATTGGAATAACACATAGGCTATAACTTATAAAGATAGTTTATAAATTGAAGCACAGGCATAGCTAGTAATAAATAATTCTTTCGCCATTTTAATCTGACCACAGATCAAATAAATCAGTATGCATATATTAAAAAAGATAATAATCTGTCAAATATTTTACTATAATTATGTAGACGTTTGTTCTTAAATCAATGTTTAATGAATATTTATAAAAGAGATTAGTAAAATCTTGATTATAAATACTTGCATGATTAAATAGCTTTGGTGTAAACATGAGAAGCGACAGTTTTTAAATAGTTTGTGTTAAATATTTTTATGGGTGGTGTAAGTTAGGAGAAAAGAGCAGATTTCATTTCTTCAGTGTTTTTTGTAATGATGTATCTTTATGTTAAAATAACCTTTATTTATTTAATTAATTAATAAAGCATGGAGGACTTACAGCTATACAAATAAAGGATAGTTTTAATCTAGTTTACAGAAAGCCAATTACAAGTCTTCACTTCTAGAAATAGTCTAGTTTGTTTAAATGTGAACACTAACTTTTTTATTAGGTATACCAAATGTCGAAAAATATTAACGTGACAAAAAAATATTTAATAACAAATTAATTTTTGTTTCTGGTGTCTTCAGCGAATTATTTTTCTTAATGTTCAAAGTCATATATGCATTACAATAGTTGTAAATAAAATTGCTATCGTTCACAAAATGCTCCATGGTCCCTAAATGCAAGATATACATAGAAAATCACTTAGGATTAAAGTAAGTTATGAAACTTCTAAACAAACTCCAAAATGCATTTATTATTACAGTCTGTATAACTCAAGTGAGATTTAGCAAGCGTAAATAGACGAACAAAAATAACTAAGTGTGACTAGGGTCGGGAAGGGCGACAAAACAGGGTGTTCCCTAACTAAAATAAACACATTAAGCTTACACCCTTATCTACAAACCCAACAAAAATAACTTCAAAAAAATCTC
Organism: Autographa gamma; assembly: GCA_905146925.1. NCBI lineage: Eukaryota > Metazoa > Arthropoda > Insecta > Lepidoptera > Noctuidae > Autographa > Autographa gamma. Next base: position 4,090,654 of record LR989875.1, read on the forward strand.
AAGAAAAAACAAAAGCGAAACGAGAAAAAATAATAACAGCATTACCATAACTTGTGTTTATAACGAGTCGGAAAGCTTAACTAAAATTATGTGAACTAATTTTAACCTCAAAACCATACATTTTATTACCCATTGTTTGTCCCACTTTCAAACTCGGACCTTACTGTATAAATTTGAATGTATAAATTGTATAAAATGTATAATTTTCATACTGATTTACATAGGTATTCTGTTAGACTGTGTCACGGCATCTCGTTGATATCGTATACATATGAAACTATAGAGTGAGCCTATCAGAGTTTAAACCGTAAGCACTAGTGTGAACAAGTGCTGTCGTGAATTATGTATGAAGATAGAGCTTGCCGTTTTAAAAAATCTATCTATTTAATTAAAACACTAAATTATCCTAACAATGTCAAAACCATTGATCTTTTCGTATATAAGTTTCTCGTTGGGCAAAAATTAACTTAAATGAAAAACTAAATGTACTAGGTTCAGACTAAAAACTGCTCTCGCTTGGCACAAGGGGAACCTAGCGATAGTAGCAGTCTATGCATATAGTACGTCGATGATAAAATGTATAATTGTCATACTGATTTACATAGGTATTCTGTTAGACTGTGTCATGCCACCTCGGCTGGTATCTTTGAATCAAAATCGGTAGCTATATTAGTATTTAAGGAATCTATATCGTTGGTTCAACATACGGTAACACTTAAAAGAATACAAATTGCTTTTTACTGATTCTGATCGGTTAATCTGTTAATATTTCGGATGCGTTGCGTTCCTACTGTTTTGTCGGTATATTTTAGGCTGTGACTCCGATTAGAGGCGCCTTTTATGCATATCTGTATTATTTATCTATATTATAAAGAATGTTTCTTGATTCGTTTGTATGTTGTATATTTCATATAGCACCTTCTGGCCACATTAGTTTAAAACTTGTAGATATTAAAATTTTGAATAACATTTCAAAATTAAGTAACTCTTGTTTGTCCGTCTGTCTGACAAGTTTTCAGTGCTAAACTGCTACAACAATTTTGATGGAACTTAGATTCCAAGATAGGACAAGTACACTACTTTTTGCCGCCATAACTGACACCTACCCGGGTGATAAACTGGTAAAAAGCAAGTCTTAAATAAACATGAATGGAAAAATAAAATAAACCTTCATTGAATGGTCTTTTTAACATTAATTCTGGTATATTTAACGTGAATCCTTTTCAAACTTTTAATTTCATGAAGCACAAACAAATCCTCTTAACAAACCACAGTATACCTAACTATAGCTAAACATGTATGGGACAACTTTTTAAAAACCTTCTAGTAATGTAAACGAAACCCTGATAGCAAAAATAGACTACGAATTTGAGTCTTAGTGCATTGTCATAAGGGTTATTTTAGAGACATAGTGTAATGAGTGGTTTTCAGGTCTCTTTAGAAAACCAGTTACAAGTTTCACCTAAAAGATTGCATTTGTACTCTTAGTAATGAATGTTTAGACTCGGAAAAATGCATGTTTTAATTTTTACTGAAACGTAAAAAAAAAAGCTTTCATAAAATAACTTATAAGTAAAAACGTTTTACAATAGTTCTTGATAAAGAAGCACCAACTATCGAATAAAAATAAGAATCATTAAAATCTATTCACCCAGTCAAAAGTTCTGGGGTAACAAAAATTACCTCCTCCTTTTTTAAAGTCGGTTAAAAAACAGTAGTAAGGATTTTATTTCGAAATATGTTATTCCGAATAATAAATAATAATAAATGCGGACAACATCACATACATTGATCTGAACCCAAAGTAAGTAGCTGAAGCACTTGTGTTATGGAATTCAGAAACAACGAAGGTACCACAAACGCCCAGACCCGGGACAATGTAGAAAATATGGTTTCACATTCACATTGACGTCATTGACCCGTCCGGGGATCGAACCCGGGGCCTCAGAGCTAGCGACACCTTGAAACCGGTGCGTACGCCACTCGACCACGGAGGTCGTCAAAATAACATACGTTAATCAATTTAATTAATACTCAACACATGAGTTGCGTATATTTCACAATAATAGTACTTATTATTCGCATTTCGGAGCCAATTATTAATTTTAATGCCGTAATTGTTGTGATTAAATAAATAAGAACGAAATTATATGGTAGCTTTCAATAAAAAGCCTTGATTTTAATGAGGGTTTTTGCCGGTCTCAAAATGAAGGTAACTACACTCTTTTTATAATTTTTTTCATAAGATTTCGCGTATTGAAATTGATAATCATATTATTTTGTGGAATCAATTGAATATAATTGGATGGAATTTATTAAATTATCTAATTCATATGATCACGCCTCTTTCCCTTGTGTAGGAAAAGGCAGAGACCACTTCTTTCCACTTGCTGTGATTCTTACTCACTTTATCCACACCTTGGTCGACTTGGGAAACGAACCCAAGACCTCTAGCGTAGCAGTCGCGCTTAGCGCTACTAGGCCAACGAGGCAGTTTCGCTTCGTCCACTTTAATTATTCCCTTCATACAAGCTCTTCGGTTTTGGGGTACTCTTGACCTAGCCTTTTTTCATTCACACTCGATATTTCAATATAATAATATAATAATAATATAATATTCCGGGACATCTCACACACGGTTGTCTGATCCCAAGCTAAGCAGAGCTTGTGTTATGGTAACCTGACAACTGATAAACATACTTATATATTTCTAAAAACATACATATTATAGATAAATTACACCCAGACACCGAACAAATGATCGTGTTCTTCACACAATCATTTGTCTCGGGTGGGAATCGAACCCACGACCTCCGGTATAGCAGTCAGGGTCTCTAACCACTAGACCAACAGGCCCGTCAAACTTGAATATCATTTTATTATTTAAGTTTGATATTTAACAGGCAAAGATTTTATTCATGTCACAGGTATATTGCCAACACAGTAACATCATAATTCCAGTAGTATAATTACAATTCCACGAATCTTTGTCACCCGCCTCTATTTCTCACAATTTCACGGGTTCATTTCAGTGACGTTATAATTCCACTAGATCTACGCAGTGATGTTGCAAGGCAGAAATGTTTTGATAATTTCAGTGTATGTAAGCCTTTTACTTAGTGACACGATGTATAGCGTCAAAAACTAGCAAAATTACAAGAAGTGCTGCGTTTGATACTATTTAAATTTAAAGAAAATTCAAAAATCAAAAGTTACTGGTACTGTCACTTCATCGCGTGTTCCAAGTAAAGTCTAATATATGATAACTAGGTATTTAAAAGAATATATATTTTAACACCTAATTATTATGTTATTACAATAAGTTAATTTTTAATTCTTAGCAGAGTTTGGCTGTCAAGTAGCAATTAGGTGGATAGTATTTCGAAAAAGCATTACCGTAAACTTTTTTGAACTATCTCAAAACTACGTCTTATAGGTACAAACTATTATTGTGATATTCGATTAATTAAGAATACATTTAGGTATATCTCTTAAAATGAAGATTAGAATGGAGATCTCTGAAAATTTAAGAAATTTACTGAATTAGAATTAGCCTCTTGATTGCAAATAATCTTATTTTAGGGTCCTAATTATTATTTTACCTCCAACAGAGTGCGATAGTCGGCTCACGGGTGACTCTTCCATGCCGCGTGGAGAACAAAGTCGGGACTTTGCAGTGGACGAAGGACGACTTCGGTCTAGGCACGCATCGCAACCTCAGCGGCTACGACAGATACGCTATGATTGGGAGCGACGAAGAAGGTTTGTTATTACTTTATAGCTAGTATAATATCCTTACCCTATATACTTTGGAGTAAGCAATAACGCAAGGAATCAAGCAATACGCAAGCAATAAGTGGCTCAGACAGTAGCATCTGTCCTTCACTGATTTTGCTGAAAATTGGTGTTACGTTAAGCTTGGATATTAAGAGATGACTATGTTTTACGACAAAAATTAAAATGAACGTGGGTATAGCCGTGGAAAAAACTAGTAAATTATTGTTATGTCAATAATAAGACATAAATAGGTAAATTGAAAGAATGGGACAGTTGGGACTTTTGCCTAGGGACTTATCAAGAATATTTTAGTTTTGATATAGTTTTGACGTTAGGCAGCCCTGCGTTTGTCCCTGAATATTTACTTTGATAATAGTATTACCTACATGAATATTATTAACCACGAATAAAAAGTAATACGAATAATTTAAATCGAAAAACTAAAGGAAAGTGAACATAACATCAATCCAACATGTCCAATGAAAAGAAACAGTCATTAAGACTTTCATTAAATTCGACACAAAAATGCAAAATAAAGACCCTTTTTTTTGAAGTCGGTTAAAAATGTTCCTTATAGCAATAAAAGAAAACATTAACGTTGGTCATCGCTTCGCATTTTGGCCGTGACTCAGATGTAAATAAAAACGCACTTTTACACACTGAGATAAACATACAATGTGTTTTGGACTTTATGGCGTTGGTATAAAGTTTAAAATACTGTGGCAGAGGTAACACATTGTATACCAATTTACGTGAAAAGTTTTAGGGTTCTGTTGATTTAAAAATACTATGTCTTAGTAATTTGAAATTGCAACTTTTACTTTTTTTTATTTTGAACACACACATACATTTCAATGTTTGCATAGTCAGTTATTAAACTTAAAATCTTATGGATCCTATATAATTTCATTTTAATAAAATTTTATTTTACATTAAAATAATAAAAATCTAGATTTCTTCTAAAGATGGAATTATATAATTAAAGTACATAATTCCAAAACAAATACTCGGAAAAAATAGTATATGCAGCTTAATTTTATGCATGCGGAACCCACTCCCAAAAACCCATCACACTTTACACCTTAAAAAGTTGATTATTTGGCACACTCCGCACCGAAAAAATAACACAACGAGATGTTTGGGTAAATTACAACGGAGCTGTGTATATTATTTGGTAGGAAATAAGGCTAAAAGAACACCTGTTACGTTGTACCTTCACGGTTTACTTAAGAGAGGGTAGACAGGAATATACTTTCTTAGAAAAATGTATGGACAAGAAAATAAGTTTTTTGGAAAAATTAATTGCATAGAGAAATTAGATATTTGCGATTATACTTATGTTAATACATAAGGTTTCAAGGACGTCTTCAACGATGCGTGCCTGCATATATAGTAACATTCATTACACAAAAATAATTTAGAACAAAAAATAACAATCGTGAAAAAAAAAAATTACTGAATGTTGAAATCGATCGAAAATTTACAGCGTGTCATAACAAATAAACAAAATTAAAAATACCTTCGAATTGAGAACCTCATCTTTTTGAAGTTGTTTAAAATTCTTTGTAAATCGGAGACATGCGTTGCTTGGTGGACAAACAATGTTGTAAATATAAAGTTAATTTCTAACAACTAAATAGTTATCTTAGACCATTCTATCTCTCGACCTTTCTAATGTAACAAGGAAATGCAATCGATATCCTTTCCTTTCGTTTCCTTTCTATAGAATAATTTAATATATCCCATAGCAAATGATTACTATCTAGTTAAGAGATAAATCTATGTAACCTCAGTCGGTGTTAGATGTAGATAAATGGCTACTAGTAAAAGTTTGAGGAAAACATTCTTAAATAATAGATGGAAATAATAATAATAATTCCAGCCTATAAACGTCCCACTGCTGGGCACAGGCCTCTTCCCATATAGAGAAGGCACGAGCATTGATCACCAAGCTTGCTCATTTGCGGATTGGCGATTTGAGATCTCAATTAAAAAAAAAAAAGATAGCTTCCATTTAATGATGAGGATAACAACTAGTGAAAACACACTTATTGAATAAAATAAACTGAAAGAAGAAACATAATATTAGGAAAAAAATGTAATTAACTAAAATACTGATAAAACACAAGAGTTAAAGTAATTTGCATTTTAAACACCAAAACTAGCGAACAAATAAAAAAAAAAAATTTTTTCACAAAAATTTATTATTTTTAACCATTTTTTCACACATACATTACATTAGACCTAAGCGAAATACCCATAATTGTTGCTTTTTTTCAACTACAAATGTTTTATCGAAATTGAAGTTGAATGTGAGCCGACAGACGGACTGATGGACAGACAATTGACAGACAGACGTGACAACTTTATAATGGTAGCTTCTATGTCACGCTACAAACGTACGAAAAAACTAACGTTAGTATAGCAATAGGCATCAATCATTTAAAAGCATTTACGTAACAAACAGTATTGCAGCGTATGCGTTTTGCATTTAGCTATTTCCTATTTTACTTGTTTTAAAATACGTGTACGGTGATATACATAGATGTAGTCAAAAACGTGAACAAGTTAATAAAAATATTTTAATTTAAAAGATAATACAATTAATAAAAAGATTTTTTCAAATCGGCCTTAGCGTTTTCGAGTAATCGGGAAACATGCAAACAGCTAAAAATTTATAAAACGCCAGCAAGTTGTTTTTTAAAAGGCTTATTGTATTGCTTATGTAGCACATTTCCATCAAACATAGCAAAGAATACTTTCGACTTATTCAATATCAAACAAAAAAGAAAGCACAATCAAAATCGGTTTATGTATTCGGGAGCTATGATGCCTCACACAACAGTCACGTTTTTCTGTTGGGGTAAAAGTAACAAAAATCAAAGATTTCAAAGAATTGAGAACCTTGTTTTTTTAAGTCGTCTAAAAATACAATATTCATTGTATAGTAAACCGTATACGTAACAATTTAATGTCTAATTTACATTACCGATTGGTTAAGGTACTAAGGTGTCTGCTAATCAGTCTCGTTATTCAATTTACCCAATTAATGTTCGTGATTTGGAATTAAATTGGCTTGGAAACGCATGTCTCTTTAAATTGGTGCTATTCAAAGTTACTTTGAGAATAGTTGCATAATAATGTTAGATTTGTGACTTATTTAATTACTAATGTTAAGTTGCTATAAATTTTAGTAAGCCTTTTTTAAGTATTTATCTATACTTAAAAAAGGTTAAATATATCATCATCATCAACATCCACAGCCCTTGTCCTTCCACTGCTGGGCATAGGCCTCCCCTTTCTCGTGCCAATTTCTACGGTCCTGTGCCAGCCTCATAAATATATAGTTAAATGCTGATAATCTATGCTGAATTTTAAAGCTTAAAGTTTTAAACTCAGATGTTAGAACAAAACATTGAATCAAGTGGTCCGATTCTGAAAAACCTTTCACTGACGAATACGTTAGTGTAAAGAGAAATTTGTTCAAAAATTTTTGGAAATAAAATTTGTCTATGTACAGCTCTAAGCAAAAACTAGAGTAACAAAAACATTTTACTTTTAAATCCTACATTTCTAAATTACCGACCAAAATCACCAGGCAAAAGAAATTTAGTAGAAGCTGATAATAATATTTTGAATGTCATCAATTCTAATAGATCTTTCTATATAAACTCTTACTCATTTCATATTTCAATCAAAAGCATTTACTCTTCATTTCATGTGTTATTATTAGATATTTTTACGCAACAAGTCATTGACCGCTCAAATCTTGGCTGGCATTAGTAATAAGTATTAGATGAACGCGGAATTTAGCTTCAAGGTTATTTTAGATTTATTTGGCAGGTAGAAAACAATAGTAAGATATTAGGAAAGATTTGGAAATATGTTTGCTTTTGGTAAAAAGAAATGGTCGTAATTTTGGACCTCGCTTTTTGGTCTAATCATTAAGTCAAGTCAACCTACCTTTCTGGTCAAATTTAGGTTCTATTTTAAGCATTAATATTTTCCATTAATTCATGTAAGTATTTACAGTTTTGTTTAGGTTTTTCGGACCCTAAGATTACAATATTTACATTATAATTAGAAACTGTATCTTTAGAAACTACGACCATGACCTGACACTGAAGTTCATGCTTTCTCAATAGGTTGCCAAAAACATGAAGGTTGTATAATATACAGAGACACATTTAAGACACACACAGTAAAATATACCGTAAACTTGAAAGCCTGTAAGTTAGTTAAAATCTAGCTGCTAGGGCCTATTTTACAATCTTAAATTGACATAAGTATACTACTTTCTCAAAAACCTTTCTGTAACCTGACCATTCCGTGTAAACGTTTCTTCAGTCAAAAAACAAACCAGTATTTTGACTATTCAACACTTAATTCGCATTCGTCTACCACCTTCTACTATACCTAAATATATAGGTGGCTTGAACAATAAACAGATGTATAACACTTTACTTCAATACCTTTTACTGTGGCGATGAAAAATGTATTTTTAACGTTTTGAAGACACGTTGAAAGATCATCTTAAGTGGGCTTTGCAAGTGGAGCGCTTTTCACTCAGTTAAAAATGGAATTTACCGTTTTTCTGAGTCAGTTTTGTAGATCATTTTCGCTGCGGCTTTGCTTGTAGATGTTGGATATTGCGGCAAAGAGTACCATATGTACTTCCTTGAAGTTTAAATTCATCCTGTACCAAATTTTATCAAGATCTGTTTTGTGGTTTATCTGTGATAGAGTAACAGATAGACAGATACTATCTCATTTAAAACATTGATATTGAACTATGGATATTTGTTTTGTAAACTTGGATGGATATTATCATTTTCGATACAAATCTACTTATTGAAGATTTTCAAAGGACAATGGCGAACTCCCATACAATTTTTTGTTGACATAATTTTGTTGTGTCTACTAATAAAAAAAATCTTAAAATATAGAGTTTAGATTTCTGAACAATATTGTCTTAAGGTTCACTGATGAACGAAGTCACGAATAAAAGATATTTAACTTTTAAAGAATTTGAGGCCAGGTGCATAGAGAAAAGTAGAGTAGGTGTCTTGTCATTTAAGATTTGTTCAAACCATAGACTTTACATATACGTAGACCGATACCATCGTTAGTTTCCCCTTGTGCCAAGCGAGAGCACTTTTTAGTCTGTATCTAGTACATTCATTTACTGATTTTAGTTATTTTTCACGCAACGAGAAACTTATATACGAAACTATCGATAGTTTTGACATTGTTAGGATAATATTAGTGTTTGAGATAGAATTAATAAAACGGCAAGCTAAATCTTCATATATAATTCACGACAAAACTGGTTCATACTAGTACTTACGGTTCAAACTCTGACAGACTCACTCTTTAGTTTCTTATCTATACTCTAAGGTTCAAACTAAAAGAAATTCAAGTAAGTATCTAAAAGTGAAATTAATAGGCAAGCAATTAATTACTTTTGCTCGACCTTGCATTTTTATAACAGAAATTCATAGGAAATATGTTGAAAAAGTACCTCGTGAATTGGTCACTAATTTTTTAAAAGATTGAATGCGGTTATTTCATAGTTATTAATATATATATAAATAAACTAGGTTTTTCCTGGTATCGCTTTGATAATATAGAGAGTAATAATCAGAGGTATCTTTTAAAATCTATAATCCTGACAGAATATGTTAATGTTTCCTTATATTTCTTGTAATATAGTTAAATGCACAAAATCGTCTATAAAATAGATGACCATCTGCAAGAATGATATAAAAAACAGCATTAATTCTAACAGGGGATTGTCAAAGAAATTAAACAACATAGCTATATATATTTTTTTGATTATCTATTTTCATCCTCCCTTATCACGATATCATCCAGGAAACCAGCCAGTGGTGAGAGGCTTTACACGACTTCTCATCGTGAAAAACAAATCGTCTTTTACACGCAATAAAATCCAAAGTAAGAAGTGGAATCAGAGTCAAAAGTTCACAGCAAAATATCGTCGTAAGTGGTAGATAATCGGAATCCTTTGGCAAGCACAAGTCACAGGAGATATGTAGAAAGTCCATACGCATTCCAAATCAAAATCAAAAAGAAAATAAGTCATAAATAAAATAACAATAATAGGAGTAACGAACGTTTAAATTGACAGATCACAAACAATGACAATTGTCATAACTCAAAATGTCACATTGATTGTATCCGTTGTTGTTGCCATGCTGCAATGAAGTTTACCCACTTATTATATTTCTCTATGAAGTTTACGTAATATTATTTTGATTTTATTTATTCATTTCGGTAATTTTGGGAAGAAATAATATGTCCTTAGATTATTCTTGTTCATAAAACTTCAATATATTCTAAAAAAACAGGTTTTTTAGAATACCAGCGAAATATATTCGTATGACTTAGTTTAGATTTAACTTTCACATGGCAACACTCAAAGTACAATTTAATCAATTGTATTTCCAATTTAAAATATATTTTTCATAGATTTAGACGCTATTTGAATAAAGCTTGATAAAACGTAACTTATTATTTCATGTAAATCTGTAATGACGACGTTTGTAGACGCATAAGAATTACATCAACAATTATTTCGCCATTGTCCTTTGACCTTGACTTATTGTATAAATTAAATCGTGTTCATATTATAGATGTCTAGTACTAAGTACTTACTCTGTAACACGTTGAAAGAATACAATCTAAAGAAATCCACTTATGTTCTATTTCAACCAATTCTATATTCATTTAATTGTTACTATTTTTTATTTTATCCATTAGTAGTATATCAAACACAATCAGCTTTTTGTTGAGATACTTTTGATTTAATTTGCAGTGTGTGTTTTTTTTCTATTGTTTCTTAATGATAACACATTACACAGTACGATTAATCTATTCATTGTTTAAAGATTTTGTTGAAATGGTAAAAATAAAATTTAGCTTTTATTTTTCTCGCTGAAAGATAGTCTCTTTTCATACTGAGAAGAAATGACCATTAAGCATTAATCAAAAGGTCAGAGAGTAACCATTACAGTATGTTTTTGAAAGTAAGTTAGAAATAGTTACTCCGTTATTACACATTATTGATAGTTATATTTATTTTCTCATTTCCTTTACATCATTAGCGGCAATGACTTAGTTTTTGCACATTCATGCTTTTACATAGAAATCTGATTGATAGATAAATAACTTTGTAATTTGGCGATAAGAAAGGGGGGAGAGGGGATTACATAAAATTAAGTCGCATACAGTCTGATCTTTTAAACTACTCAACAGATTTTAATGCAGCTTTCAGTAATAAATAGATTGATTTAAATTAATTATATTAGTACTTACATTGCTCCAGTGCGAAGCCGGGGCAGGTCGCTTGTACCTAGAAATATAAAACGATTTTTCAGCAATTTTGCTTGCTTATATGCTCCATTGTTTTTGTCTTAACTGTGTTAAATTTAAAACTAAAATATGTAGCATTCAACTTCATAAATAAATATCCTAGGACAACTCACACACGGTCATCGTGTCACAAACTAAGCAGCGGTTGTTCTATGGTAACCAGAAAACTGATAAACATACAAGACTTATATATTTCTAAATACATGCATATTATAGATAAATAACATCAATACATAGCATGATCATGCTCATCATACGAACATTTTTCCTGAGTGGGAATCGAACCCACGACCTGCGCTAGAGCAGTCAGGGTCACTAATCAATCGAGAGGTCAGTCTAATCGAGATTAACTTTTAGATCGCGTTCAGATGCACTTGTCTCATAAAGACTCATCCACCTTAAAACACATAAATATTGGTGGGAGCTTCCAGAATCATTACAAGTGTTGTTCTGAATGGGAAGCTATTTTTACTGCGTTATAATCCGGTATGATTTCATCAGACATCATATGGTCGATGTGCGTTTCGATTGCAATAAAACTGTGTTTGTAATGGCGGATATAGGCCGATACACATACTGCTTTAAGTTGTGACTAGATGGTCCGAGATCAAATCAGAGATGTCTTGAAAAAAGGCCGGGTCAAGAGGCCAGGTCTAAACCGAAGAGCATGTATGAAGGGAATAATGAAAGTGATGATGAATGACGAAGCGAAACAAGTGTGTAAGGATCGTAGCAAGTGGAAAGAAGTGGTCTCTGCCTACCCTTACGGGAAACAGGCGTGATTATTATGTATGTGTACTACAAACAAAAACCGAGCGGGAAGCGCACGTGACGCGCGAGAGCGGTCGACAGCTCGCGCAGTCCGTGTGCGGTGATCACTGTGAGAGCAGTTCGTGTATAGGCGGCCTTATAAACTAATGTAGCCGTACATATTCTTAAATAAGATACATTTATTAAAGGTCTGTCTGTAATATCGATATATTTATGCTTGTTCCAAACCATTAGCACTTATAAAATAAAATAAAAACGTTATCATCATCAGCCTTTAGCATTCCACTGCTGGACCGTATCTCCAATTACACGCCACTTAGTACTAACATCAGCTTCGACAAAAAAACATATTTAAATACAAACATACATACATACAGGTCAAACCTAGAAACTCCTTGTTATTGAAGTCGGATAAAAAATTATATTAATAATTACTTACATTAGCACTTACAAAATAAACACTTATATTTAAATCTAACTATTGTACTATTCACATCTGAAACCAAGATAAAACTGCTAGGTCATTTAAAATAAAATTCAATTAAAAAAACCTGAATTGAAGTGGGCTAATCCGATTGCTCAGCTATTTTTATCGAGACTAGCGCAAAACGATGCTGTCAGCTTATTAAATAGAAATCCCTAGTTGAAATGGTTTTAATTGCCCTTTTTCTGCGGATTATCATTTTATTGTTAGAAAGAGTATCTTTGTTGTTAATGTGAATGCATTTTAGTAATTGGGTATTACTTGAATTATAAAGTGTTGTGATATTTAAAACTAATTGGAAAATATGTGACAATGGTTCAGAAAAAAAAGTATATGTATAAGTTAGCATGTTTCCCATGGCGAATTAAATACTATCGATGTATTTTACTAAAGTATATTATTATGTTTAACTATTAGGACGACCCCAATCTCTGTTTATTAGTTTTTTGTTGAAGTCATAAGTGGAAGATCTATGTGACTACTTACCAGCTTCATGTCGTTAAAATAAATTATATTTCTGTAACGAAATCAAACCGTATGTAATGTTATTTTCATTGTTACAGGGGATTACTCATTGGACATCAAGGAAGTGAGCTTAGATGATGACGGGCAGTATCAGTGCCAAGTCAGTTCGGGGTTGAATGGTAAGTAACACAACCACATAATAATTTGTACTAACTGAACAGTCTGTTCATAGCTTTCACCCATGGAGAGTAAAAAAATTAATTAGACTTAATAAATAGGAGATGAAAAATAGTTAATCGGTGGATGGGTGACTATTTAATTCAGTATCACAAGTCAAATTGTATCAAAATTAGTTTTGCCGTTCTGTTATGAACGTGTAACAGACGAACATAAAGAGAGCTTCTGTCGCATTTGTCTAATTGCCGGCGATATTGCGAAAAAAAATAAAAAAAATCGTCTAATTGAGTACCTCCTCCTTTTTAAAAGTCGGTTAAAATTACCGCGCTTTTTACCTAACTGCGCCGGAAGGAGGGTTATGTTTATATAGATTGTTCTTCCCATTGTGAACTTAACCAGGACTTATAAACGTTATAAATGGAACAAATGAACAATGTATGAAACAAAGTCATATGTAAAAGTCCCAATCGTTATATCTTCAAACGAAAGTAATAATGAGAATTGTTTCGGAGACACTTTGTGATATTCAATACATAACGTCTTGTTATAGAACTCTGTATTGATCTATCTTTGTGTTTCTAAGAAATCTATAAATAAATTTGGTATCAAAGTACTTCAGAGATTTGGATAAAAATAGTGCTTATTGAAGTAATTTGGAAAATATTTTTCATGAGCACAATTTTTTTGTAACTAAACTTAGTTCCAATGTAAATAAAGTATAATCTATATTTTTGACATCCGGCCTGGAGAAGCCTTGTATTATACCTGACAAATAACTTGGCAAGATTTCGACGTAGTGGGGATAAACACGCGCATACTCGACCTAACTCACCAATCTCTAATCAACTCGGTCGACTAACGCACCGATCGCGCGCTCGGATCGCGCTACCGCTAGATCTAAAAAACGATTTCTGCGCATCTCAATACTCTTCCAACTTACGTGCCGGCAATTATAGCTATGACATTATAAGAACAAAATAGTACCGTAAATAAAAAATAACATTACATTATTCACCTTAAAACTTACAATCGAGATACGTATTTAAATAAAACATCACCAAAATTTGTGCAGTATTTACAGCATAAAAACGTACAAACAGAATCTACCAATTTATAGTAATGTCTCCAAGGCAAATATAATTGGTTTTCTCATTGGAAGCCCGCAGGTAACGTCCATGAATCAAAATTTATGGTTCGAAGATAAAGAATTGTCGTTTTTATCATAAGATAGTTTATTGACCTATTACTGTCTTACTATAGGGGATAGTTAATTCTGATAATTAGTAGTCTTTTACTAACGTATACGTACTAAAGTATAAAACAGTGACCAAGTGATTCCTTAATTTTAGGATATTTAAATGAAGCAATCATTGCCTAAGCTATATATAATTTAAACCACTTTAACACACGTAGAGAAGCATGATTTTCCTAAACTTTAATACCTTTCTATCTTAACAGATTCATCAGTTAAAAAATGCACAAAGTAAACAGTGTGACCTTACTGTGAGTCGTATTTTCCATTACAATTTGTTATCCATTTGGCCTGTTAATCTAGGAGTTAGCTGTGACTCCCAAACCGGAGGTCATGGGTTCGATACCCAGGACAAATCTTGCTGCTTGCTCGTTTTTATCATAAGATAGTTTATTGACCTATTACTGTCTTACTATAGGGGATAGTTAATTCTGATAATTAGTAGTCTTTTACTAACGTATACGTACTAAAGTATAAAACAGTGACCAAGTGATTCCTTAATTTTAGGATATTTAAATGAAGCAATCATTGCCTAAGCTATATATAATTTAAACCACTTTAACACACGTAGAGAAGCATGATTTTCCTAAACTTTAATACCTTTCTATCTTAACAGATTCATCAGTTAAAAAATGCACAAAGTAAACAGTGTGACCTTACTGTGAGTCGTATTTTCCATTACAATTTGTTATCCATTTGGCCTGTTAATCTAGGAGTTAGCTGTGACTCCCAAACCGGAGGTCATGGGTTCGATACCCAGGACAAATCTTGCTGGGATGAGCACGATCTCTCTAATAAGCTTGTATTTAGAAATACGTAAGTGTATTCATCAGTTGCGGTCACTCCAAATAATTGAGAAAAGGGCAGTGAGATGATGATTTAGCCCTTATCTGGTTACCATACTAAAGCCTATGCATTTTGGGATCAAAGGTTTTTGCTTAAGTTGGTTTATGATACTATAAAGATTTGTCTTGTTGTAGGCGAGCCAGCCATCAGATCCCGGTACGCTCAGCTCACTGTGCTGGTGGCTCCAGTACCTCCTCGCATCCTGAGAGGAGCCTTCATAGATGCTACCGAGGGTCAGCCGGTGGAGATCGAGTGCGTGTCTTCCGGTGGCAAGCCTGCTGCTGAGGTATGTACTCCAATGGAACTGACAGCTTTAAGAGAGCCATCAGACCCTAGTACGCTCAGTTGACTAGTAGTACCTAAGATTTGGATAATAAGGATGGTATTGGCCTTTACACTGCCTTAAACATTCATCTATCTATACCTGTCTGTTGATTATAGACATGATAAGTGTAATAAAAAAAAATTAACCTCCAGGTCACGCCAATAATTTAGAACGGGTGCAGAAAATGAAATATTTCTTGTTATTTTGCATATCGTAATGACAGGGTTATTTATAAAAGACGAAAGAAATGGAAATGTTATGAAAATTTCACACAGAACGTGCAAAGCCGCTGGGCACCTAGTTTTAAATGAAATACTTAAAATTTTAAGCTAATCATGTTTTATCTTTGTTTAGATAACTTGGCTGGATGGTAACCAAGCAGTTATCAAGAAGCCAGTCAAAAGTTCAGTAGAACTGCTACCAGATGGGCAGAAGTTTAAAACGAGGTATGTACCTATTTATTTTCAATATAACGTAGTATTGGTATTACAAATGGCTTTGTTTTCTTTAAATAATGATTGTTTAGGTGTAGAACTTGCATGATTATGTACTATTCTGCTAAACCTAAATTGATCATAATTATGTATGTATCACTTCTGACAATCTCTAAAATTGTTCTCATCCCAATAAAAAGTTGACTGGTGTATTGCATTTAACAAAAAATTCAGTGCTACCCTCGAACCAAGATTTTAAACTGTTCTATGAGGTTAAACAGAGCCAATAACAACGATATACCTATACCACTAATATCTCCCAAGTACCAACTACATGATAACATCCACCCAGGTCGGTGCTGCGGTTAACCCCTACGAAGGGCCACCACAACCAGACGATCACCTGTCAGGCTCAGAACACAGCCGACAGGGCGCCTAGGATGGCCACTGTACATATAGAGGTAAGGCTGAGAATTGATGATTATATCTCCTTGATAATCCCTCTATAGACAAATAATATATTTTGCGACTTCTCTTTTATGTACGTCCTTCTCTGCACCAGAAGAAACCTTTACCTAGCAGTTACATATTTAAGAGTATAAAATATTATATTCAAAGCAATTAAACCAAAATTCATTTATAAATACATTTATATTATTATAACAATCGATTACTTATGTATCCTATGAAAGTATTTTTAAGCTGTATTACGACGTGATTTAATGTGACTTCTATTCATTTTAAGCGATTGCTCAGCGTAAATGCTTGTAGAAATGAAACTTGTTTTGGGAGTAGATTATTTTAGGGTCCAATTTAACTTAAAAGGTGATGTCTAAACCCCAACTAAATTGAAGAAAATACTTTTTGAAATTTATTTTCTGGATCACATTATGCCCCCATTTTTTTTTAATCACCTATTTAATGTCCATCAGAAAATCCTAACCCCAAACTCCTTGCAGGTGAAATACATGCCGAAAGTGAACGTCACAATCAGCTCATCCTACAGCGGCGGCAAGATCCCTGAGGGTTCAGAGCTGCGCGTGAGGTGCGATGTGGACGCCAACCCGCCGGCTCAGGTGTACCGCTGGTATATCAACAGTAACCCTGTGATTGGAGATTATACTGATGAGATGGTGAGTTTATTAGTATTTTTGTTTTTTTTTTTTCATTCTAAAGTTACATGATTATTGAAATTAAGAAATCTTTGGCGTATTTTATCGCGGTTTGTGTAAAAATTTTAGATCCCAACACAAACCGCGATAAAATCCGTCAAAAGTAGTTTTATTCCAACATTCGCGTAAACTTCAGAAATCATTTCAAAATTATATATATTTTTTTTTTTTTTTTCTTAGCCTATATTGTCCCACTGCTGGGCAAAGGCCTCCCCCAAATCCTTCCATTGTATCTTGTCTCGCGCCACCTCGAACCAGTTCTTAATGTAAATGGCCAGGTCGTCTCGCCACCTTCTCCTGGGACGTCCTCGGCGGCGCCGTCCGTCTGCTGGCTCCCATTCTGTAGTAGTCTTTGCCCAGCGGTCGTCGTGCATGCGGCTGACGTGACCCGCCCAATCCCATTTTAGCCTGGCAGCCTTTTTGCCTACGTCCATTATACCTGATCTGGAACGCAGCGTGGTGTTCCGGATTCGGTCTTGTCTCTTAACACCAAGAATGCTGCGTTCCATAGCTCTCTGGCAAACTCCAAGGCGGAACTTTTGTGAATCGGTTAGTGACCAGGTCTGTGCACCGTAGGTTAGGATGGGCAAATTATATTATGGAAAAGAAAATAGTCGGGATTTTCATACTAAGATAAAGTTTTCTTACTTTCGTCAAATATTGATTTTACCCAAATGTTAAAAAGAACCGATGTCGCATTTTATAGGACCACATCAAAGGTATCGATTTTTTTAAATCGATCTGGAAAATCCACATATATTACGTGACATATATACGAAAAAGAAGACAGCCGAATTGAAAACCTCTTCTTTTCAAGTCAGTTAAAAATGCAGAAAATTGTATTTAAAAGTGAAAAGCCAGTAATAGATTGTCTTAAAATCTTACACTTGGCTCACAACGGATGTATTAATTTACTGATAATCTCAGTTTTAACATAAAGGTTACACAGAGAGTCTCGCAGACAAATTGCGACATTAATGTCAGACAGTTTACATCTGCAGTTGAAGAGATGTCGCAATAAATGTCCGACACACATTGTACTGTGGAATAACCTTTACGTACATTATGTATGAAATGAATTTACTTGGATATATGAGATTTTGTAATTATATAGGGTGCTAAGGAAATACGTGATCATATTTTAAACACTTCTTCTGCCTGTAGAAATAAACCACTTTTTTCAAGAGAGGGTAAAGAATTTTTTTTATTTATCGTTACAAATACGAAACCTTTTAAGTACATATTTATTAATTTCCTACCAGCTTTTGTGCGATCATGAATAATTAAATTTAATAAAAAAAATAAATCGAATTAATATAAATCTTCCGAAATTCTTACAATAAAATTTCACCCAAATTAATGTATATTTGTTCATACATTGTTGTGTATAAACAAACATTCATTCCAGCTTATGACTGCAGGCAAACAGTAATTTTTTCAGCATAACGCATTTTACATGAGTGAGTTGCGTCAGTACTGAAATTCAGCTGAATTGCTTAAGGCTAGCGCAGACAAATAAACTCTTCATCAAAAAATAAACTTTGTTTTCAAGACCGTAATGTACAAAATTGAGTGTCAATTAGGCTAGCTATATCGAAGAGCAATAAATTTTATACTTTATTGAATTAACAATAAAGTAGCTTTTTATTTGTCTGAGTATCAATTCTCATGCGATCTTGAAGCTACCTTAGCGGAATGTTTTGATGATCAATCAATTTTGCGCTTTATTGGTAGGGATATAGAGTTTATTTTTAATGTTGAATGTATTCTTCTTGGTAGCTCTGACTAACTACCTTAAAATGTAGAAGCTTCAGAAGCCACGTAAACATTTATATAGGTTTTCGCAACAAAAACTAGCCTATGTCCTTTCTTAGACATCAATCTACTCCTAAACTAAAGATTATCAAAATCGGCTGAGTAGTTTAAGCGTGAAAGCGTTACAGACAAACAGACATATTTCCTTTCCCATTAACAGTGTTAGTAAATATGGATTTTGTTGCAGATCATCTTCAATGTGACTCGAAAACATCACAATGCAGTTGTGAGGTGTGAAGTGAGCAACTCCATTGGGAAAGGCGAAGGAAATACCACACTGGAAGTCACTTGTGAGTATAAACTAGCTTATATATTTTAATTACAGCTAGTGTTTAAACAGACTACCGATTTTCCTGCTGCTTAGGAATGGCATTAGACAAAATACCTTAAGCATTTCTGCCTATGGCCAGTTGTATGTATTTAACTAATTATTTACTTTCCTTATTTTTATGTATGTACGTTGAAGTGTGTTTCAAATGAGGTTTCAGTAATGACGAAAAAATCATATAATAACTTGTTTCTTTTACAGTATCATGAACGTAGTTTTCAGTTGCTTTTTGTATGTAGATGGTTAACTGTCGCTTTTTAAAAACCTGTAGTAATTTAAATCGCTTATATCAATAAATATCTGGCTCATTGTTATTAAAATCCATTTCATCACTTAATACCAAGACAGGTATTATAAGAAGACTTGTTAGAAATAGGTTTCATTTCAGGAAATATAGCATCTTCCAGCTTATTCCAAAGAGCTTATCTTTCGTGCACACTTCTCTGAAACAGTACTGAGACTGTACCATGATCTCTAAAAGCAGTACTCTTGCGGTTGTGGAAGCGAGACGGAGCGCTACACTGCGCATAGTGCTGTCCCGCTCACTCAACCGTAGGAGTACAGATTTAAGAGCTCATGGTACGGTAGTCTTGAATATTCAACAAACACTTCTTAGTCATGTCTGACGTCATAGTCGTGGGCGATGGATGTTGTATCATCAGTATAAACATTGTGGCTATTCCTACCAGAAACCAGAGCATGACTCGTTTACAAAATAAGTCGTAAATTCGGTTTGGATGTAGGTTTTTTGATTATTGGAAGCAGAACGGGACTGTTACTGACCGTTAACAAAATTGGTATTCGTATTATATTAAAAATGGACCTTGAATCATTTCCATAATATGTTTTTTTGGGAAGCCGTTCACCATAAACAATATGTGTTTATTTTTCTAAACATTTCTAGTTCTTCTAATAGGTACTTTTAACTTGCGCTTCCAAAAACCATAAAAGTAAACAACGTCTTCATTCTTATATCCTTGTTTGAACACACTCTCTCTACTTTTCCTGTCAATTCAAACTCATTTTGGATTTACTTAGTCCCAGTGAAGACTATAACACTTTTCCGTCCCTCATATCTCAATCTCAGTGTCCCCGCGACCGCGCTAGCGTTCGGGTGCAGAAAAAATGGCACAACAAAATATAATAAAGTGTACTCAGTGCAATATTGTGATAAATGAACTATTATGTTTCATTCAAAATAAAATTGATATTATGGATGAAGAAAGTCTTATAAGAATATGTGTGAGTGCGTTTTGTACCTCGGATATAAGTAACGGCAAAAATCTGTTATTTAACTCAATCTCGACGAGTACCCGCAACATCTCAAGGCGCAAAAATAAGGAACAAAAGGACATCGAAGACATCATTTGCGTGTTTAAGAGTACCGATCCTGATAAAACACCTTTGTTTGTTGCAAAGGATCTACAGAATTTACCTCCGGTTACATTCGATCATGTCGATGTGACAAAATTATTGAAGGATATCGTTATACTGCAATCGGAGTTAAAACTAATAAAAGAAAACTATGTTACAAAAGATCAAGTAAATGATCTCAAACTTGAATGTATCAATAGACACATCACTCAGACAGAATTGAATAAATCATCGCCGCAAACTTCACCTATTTTACCAAAATCATCGAGTGTCGTGACCTTGACAGCGAAATGTGTAACAACAAGTGCAGGAACGCTCAAGGCCGCGAGCGCCGGCGACGAAGCCACGCCCCCAAGCGCATTATTACCCACTAATTTTGAGAAAGCAATAGAATTGCACGCGACAAAAAGTTTAGGCAGCGGTGAGCCTGACAGTGCGATGTCCGCGAATAATAATATTAATAATTTAAATAAAAACATTGATAATAATTTTGTAAATGTTACAAAGTCAATTTCTATGGATCAAACAAATAATTTTATAACTAATTTAAACGACTCCAACAAATCGATTTCTATGGCGGATAAACTACGTCTAGATGGAAAATGGAAACTGGATGTTCCTAGTGAAGAATGGGTCGAGGTCCAAAGAAGAAAATTGAAAAATAGACAAGAAGGTGTTAGAGGTCAGGCGGCAGTTATGCCGGAAGATAGATTTAAACCAGCAAATAAAAAGGTTTTCCTGTTTTTGTCGAATGTTCACAAAGAAACGGCTGAAAGCGATATATTAAAATATTTAAATAGTAAAATAAAAGAAGAGGTTACCCTGCAGAAGATCAAAATGAAAGTTGAAAAGCCATATAATGCTTTTAAACTTACAGTAAATAGAGAAAACCTGAATATATTTTTAAGTAATGAACTCTGGCCTGACGGTGTCACGTGTCGGCGTTTCAGGACATACAGGGCTACCGTTTCGAGCGGCGAATAATATTAGCATTGAAATATGGATGTAAATAATACAACTCTAGTTTCATTTAATTGTAAAAGCGTGAAACGCTCAAAAGATGGCGTCATTGAACTGTGTAATGTTGCTGACGTCATTGCATTACAAGAAACATGGCTACTACCATGTGAGATATCATTCCTGAATACAATTCACAAGGACTTCGGCAGCACTGGCACGTCTGCTGTAGATACCACAGCTGGTATAATAAGAGGAAGACCGTTCGGAGGAGTGGCGCTCCTGTGGCGGAAGTCAGCGTTTCAGAATGTGACTGTCATACCGTGCGTTAATCCACGCATAGCAGCCATACGTGTAGTTACTAATAATAGGCCCCTACTAGTGTTCAGTGTATATATGCCCGTCGACTGCAGTGATAATTTGGTAGAATTTACAGACTGTTTAGGTGCAATAAGTGCTATTGTTCAGGAAAGCAACATTGAGTCAGTTTTTGTCCTGGGCGATTTTAATGCACACCCTGGTGAACGATTCTGCAATGAATTATTGGACTTTGCAAGAGAAGAGAAGTGGGTCTGTGCAGACATGGATCGCCTAAGTGTATCTGGTACTTTCACTTATATTAGTGAGGCCCACGCCAGCAGGAGATGGCTAGACCATTGCGTTGTGACGCAGTCAGCCGCCCAGTGTATTACAGGTATTTTTGTAAACCATGACGTGTACTGGTCTGACCACTTTCCTCTTGTTGTTGAATGTGACCTTAATGTTGCCTCAAACAGACTTGAAATTAAATGTCCTCCTCGCAATAAAGTAAGCTGGGGCGATAGGAACATTCAGCAGTCTCAGTTATATGAAAGAATATGTAATTCAAAGTTAAAGTACTTAGATTTTCCCTCAGAAATGCAGCTTTGTTGTAATAATCATTGTAGTGACCATGAACATAGTAATATTATAAATAATTGTTATTGTAAATTAGTAAATATATTAAGTGATGCGGCAAGGTCAACATGTAATCCTAAGTTAGGTAGGCGTGGGAGGGTGGTAGCGGGCTGGAACAAGCATGTCAGTGAGGCTTACAGGAATGCTAGATCAAAGTTTACGTTGTGGGTTTCTAACGGTAAACCATCTAGTGGTCAACTTTATGAAGAAATGAAACAGTCACGTAAAATATATAAAGGCAAACTAAAATGGTGTCAAAACCATCAAGACCAAATTAAAATGGACATTTTAGCAAAACATCATTCAAACACAGATTTCAAAAAATTCTGGAAACACACAAATAACCTAAATCCTAAGCCAAGCGTTCCTGTAAGCGTCGATGGAGTGAGTAACCCTGTAGATATTGCCAACTTATTCAAAGATCAGTTTACTGTTAAGTCTCCTCTTGGCCCGCCGTCGAGAAAGTTCGACGTTAAAACCCAAACAAAACTAACAACTACTTTTCTTGCCAAAGATATTAAAGCCGCAATTAAGAATATGACTGGAGGTAAATCCCCAGGCCATGATGGGCTCAGCGTCGAACATCTCAGACACGCTGGCATTCATTTACCTCGTGTGCTCGCGTTACTGTTTAATTTATGTCTAAGTCACTGCTACCTTCCTCCTGAATTAATGCGGACTGTGGTGGTTCCTATAGCCAAGAACAGGACAGGAGACCTGGCGGACAAGTCAAATTACAGACCCATCTCATTGGCTACCATCGTCGCTAAGGTGCTTGACAGTGTGTTTAACTCGCATTTTAACAGTCACATACAGCTTCATGACGCCCAGTTCGGTTTTCGGTCTGGACTGTCAACAGAAACAGCAATACTTAGTTTAAAGCATACTGTCAAGTACTATACAGACAGACAAACACCAGTCTACGCCTGTTTCCTGGACCTGTCAAAGGCCTTTGACCTGGTCTCATATGACATCCTATGGCAAAAGCTTGCTGACACAGGTATACCACCAGAGTTAGCATCGCTACTTAAATACTGGTATCTTAACCAGGAAAATCGCATCAGGTGGGCCGGAGAACTTTCAGACGCAAGCAGGTTGGAGTGTGGGGTCAGACAAGGGGGGTTGAGTTCACCTCTCCTCTTCAACCTGTATGTGAATGAATTGGTTGAGAGGCTCAGTAGCACACATGTCGGCTGCTATGTTGATGGTGTTTGCACAAACAACATCAGCTATGCAGACGACATGGTGTTGCTGGCCCCCTCTGTAGGGGCTCTCCGTAAGTTACTATCGGTATGTGAGTTATATGTCGCATCACATGGTCTATTGTATAATGCTAAAAAGTCGGAGTACATGGTCTTTAGGTCCGGTCCCAGAACTCCTCCTATTCTCTCCGTCCCTCTTAACGGTGTGCCTCTTAACAGGGTACACCAGTTTAAATATCTAGGACACTGGGTAACTGATGACCTCAAAGATGATGTAGATATGGAGAGGGAACGTAGAGCATTGTCAGTCCGTGGGAACATGTTGGCCCGCAGATTTTCCCGATGTACGAGTGCCGTGAAGGTGACGCTTTTTAAAGCGTATTGCACATCACTGTACACGGGGGCTCTGTGGTTCAACTATACCCAAAAGGCTTACAATGCTCTGCGGATCCAATATAATAACACATTCAGGGCACTGTTGCGGCTTCCGCGATTCTGTAGTGCATCAGGAATGTTCGCTGATGCACACACCGACGGCTTTGACGCTGTATGGCGTAAGAAGTCAGCTTCTCTGCACAGCAGAATACGTGGAAGCAGCCACAGCATCCTGAATATGATATCATCAAAATGGGACTGTCCACTTATGTATGTTTTTACCCAGAGAACAAAGTCACTCTTAGTGATACAATACTAATATTTAAGTTTATGTGCTATTTGTGATGTGTACCGCTGTAAAATTGTATTTAAATATGTTGAATCCTGGTTATTTGAATAAAGAATTTTTATTATTATTATTATTATATCTACGAACACTTAACACGATGTTAAGAAAAAGTAAGTATAAGAACCTTATCTAAACTCCATTCAAATTTCCTCTTGTTCCAGACCCGCCAACATTTAGGACACGGCCACAGAACGTGGAGACCGACATCGGTTCCAGTGTGGTCCTCAGCTGTGATGTGGATGGGCAGCCGACGCCGGAGATCAGGTGGCTGTTCCACGAGCCGGGACGGATAGGGGTAAGTGAATACCATGATGGAAATGTTTTGGGATCGTTTTGGTTTAGTATTTTGGGTTTATGGGGAGTATATTTGAAGGTGCTTTAAAAATGCTTACAGATAGAGACTTTTATCTAACCTTATCATGTGATGGTTTTGTGCTATGAACTGAAGGGTACTCTGTTTTTGTAGGAGAACAGTCGCTTTAGTGATTTCTGTATACGTTTGAACAATGTAGTGACATTGAATTCGGCTTGAATGAAGTATAGGTCAGCTGGGTAAATACATTCTTCCTTTATTACACTAGTTGTTGCTAAGGAAAAATGAAGCAGTGTGAGGAGTTGGGCTTTTTGAGATTACTTTTGATAGAACCTGTAGATAAGTATATTTTCCAAAAGTTATGAGATAGTGATGTGTACACTCATTGATCTACCCACTCAGACAATTTGTTTTATAAAAACGAAATTTAAAAACTTACATGTACTATATGATTGGCATAGCCTAAACCCTCTTGGTGAACGAAATAAATCACTGTTCTCATTTAGAACAGTAGTAGGTTGAATTTGGTTCTACTTCAGTCGTATTAAAGACAGTGTTACGTGAACGTGTAATATCTTCCAGCAGGTCAAAGGAAAGGCTCCGAACTTGAAGGTGTACGTGAGTCGGGAGACAGCCGGCAGATACATCTGCAAGGTCATTGAGGAGGGGTATCCTGAGATCGAGAGTGAAGCTACCATCTTTATTAAGAGTGAGTCTTGTTTGATGATAGTGAATTTAGATTTCTTAGTTATGAGTTGAATACAGTAGAGTGCTATACAAAAGTAAAATAATGAATTATTATTAAGTGTCAATAAATAAGGGACTAGGTTTTATGCTTTTGCGAGATTGATACAAGTTAGAGTTCACTTCAAAAATTCTGTCCGTCAAAAATAGGATAAAAACTCATGTAGACCACTTAGGTACTATAAATGTAGTCTGAATCAGTACATGATTATTATGATCACAATGGGTGTTGTCTTTCATATCCTATCTTAATAATAATTTTATTATAGTTTTGGGTATAAAAGTGGATATCAATAAGAAATTTAAAGAGAAAGCCTGAATTTTAATATAAAAACTGTTTACCAATGAAATATTGGATGCGGGTCATAAAATACCTATCATTATTATCTAGACTCCAGTCCAATAAATAGTCTGAATTAAGTCTAGTCTAGAAATATACTTTTATTTTCTTTTAAAAACTCGATTGAATATGTTTTTCAAATTATAGTTTCAATCATGCTAAACTTACATTATCTTTAAGTAGTTTTTTCTTTTCTAATGTAACATGCAACGCAATTATTCAACTGAAATTACTGTTTTGTGTGCTAGACAGGCATTATTTTATAAATCAATAAGTAGATATACTATATTTTTGATAAACTTAAAAACTATTTCATGTAAAAAATGGATTATTGCTTAACACGATTATTTGTGTTTAAGTACCTAACACTATTATCTACATATTTAAAATTTCGTTCCAAGCCTTTTTTATTTATACAAAGTTCAATAAAATTATGTAATTGGAGCAAGAGCAGACTTCTTAAAGCAAAGAATAAACGTGATTATTAAAATTCAATTAGTATAAACAATTTTATAAAGCATTAATTATGATCCAGATTTATTTTTATTATTTACGATTGGTTTAAGTTGGTGTATAATATAGTAATAGAAAAATCTCTTATTTTCTGCACACATATTAAAACTGTCTTTTCCATGCTAGGTGCTCCAAAGATCCTATCAAACAGGACCCAGTTTGGCATGGAAGGCGAGAGCGTGCGAATAGAATGCGCCGCCCAATCTGTGCCCAAACCTGATGACATCAGATGGTACTTCGAAGGTCGGGAGATCAGCGTCATACAGGATCCGGTAAGTTTTATAGACAAGGCCTTAAAATTATCATACTGTACTTTATTGATTTGGAAGCGAGAAGTATATGCCATAAGAAACAATCATTTCATGATCAGGCAGAACTGCTGTTGAACGAACACACCACTATGAAACTATACCGAATAATTTTGTAACTTATTCCAAACTTTATAGCTGTCACAAAACTTTGTAAAAAAAATGAATTCAATAAAGTAGAATGATTCTATAAAAAATTTTGAAAGCGATGCTTAATTGTACTATTTCTGTTATAAACATACAGCAGAATTAAAGACCTTTTCCTTTTTAGAAGTCTAAAAACTGAAAAAAAGATCAGTACCACCAACTATAGGTATATTTAAAACTACTGATAATTTTAGATCTTAAATCCACAATACTAAAACCTCCTTCTCTTCCAGGACTACGCGACACTTGAGGAGGTTCTCCCAGATGGCGTGGTCAAGTCAAGCCTGGTGATCAGGGCTAGTCAGTCGAAGCACTATGGGCAGTACAATTGCAGTGTCACCAATGAGTATGGGAATGCTAATGCTGCGATCATGTTGAAGCCTTTGAGTGAGTAGTTGTAAAGATTAAGTTTAGTAGTAATGTTTTTTTTTTTGATAAACTAAATTTCGTTTTCATATGCAAAAAGTATCTTTGAGAACCACTTCAGAAGATAGAGGGAATATTTTCTTAAAAAATTTGGACATACTGTTAATATTTAATCCACATGTGTATTACATATGGATTAAATGAAGGTATATTGTAACTTCCGTATTCAGATTTGTTGAGGATGTGGTTAGAAGAAATACTTTCATTAATAATTTGAATTAGATCTCCTATCCCTAAGATCAAGAATGGGAATTCAAAAAAGTATTTTTCTACTTTTCAAATGCAAAAAAACTAAAGATTCATAGGAATATAGGAAAGTTACCATTATTGTTTGAGTAAAAAAAAAAACACAAAATTTCTTCAATTTCTAAGACAAACGCTCTTCCACAGAAACCCTCCCACTCTACATAATCCTGATCGGAGTAACATCAGGCATCATCATCTTCTCCGCCTTCATCATCCTGGTAGTGGTCTGCCACAGAAGAAGAAGGAAGAAGGGACAGATGAACGAGAAGCCTGACGTCACGGTCACAGGAGACGTGTATAAGGAGAGTGATAGGAGCTCTAACATCAGTGATCTGAAACTGCAGCTGCCTCAGAGCGATGGGAGCTATGAATTGGTAAGTGATAAAATACAGTTCATAGTCGTTTTTTAGGTTTTTCTACCCAGTTACCCATTATCATTATTAGTAAATTTTATTAAATATTCAATAGCAAGCTCGCTTATAAAGGTGCGGAAATATGGGAAACCTTAGAGTATATATATAACCGTAAGCAAGAATAGAGTACCAGATTACTAGTGGCTCTTTCTAAAGATTGTAATACAAACAATTTTTTCACTGCTGTTAATTTCTTGTTTAGTAATTTTTCGTGCGAAGATAAGAAGATATATAGGACTTCGTATAAAATTTTCATGCTACCAAAATTAATAGAGTTTTTAAATACATAATTATTTTCGGATAGTATTAAAATGGCGCGCTCTGTTTTGTCATTTATTTGACAAAAACTTTACAGACGAAGCTTGTTCATACTTCGTTAAGTGCACTCTAAAGTTTACTTATTCATACTCTAAGGGCCCATCTTCTGTCAATTTTTCCTAAGACTTTTATCCTTTACCAGGACTACACCAGCTCAGATCGTTCAGACAGCAAGTTGCACGCAGGGTTGCCACTGGCTGGCCCCGTGACGTTGCCCAACATGCGACATGACGATCCGCTCATGCAGTTCCGGTACAGCAATGATTATTCAGACCCTACGTATAGCGATCCTTATTATAAGGTAAGATTTTTGTGTAAATTATAGCTATGTACGGTAGTGCAAAAGGGTATGTTTATCCGAAAGGGGTGAAGAGAACATCTGGTAATAGAGTTAGGTTTTAATATATATCATTAAGTAGTGCTCTGCATACTAGCTTTTTATACACATACTAGAAGTATGAAAATATTGTGTTTTATCTTGGTAACTTTCTGATCAAGATGAAATTACAAAAACAGATAAAACAAAATAGGAGTGTAATTGCGTAAAGTTATTGCCAAGGCGGACGAACATGGGGTCTATTACAAAAAAAAGTATATCAAAATATCTAGTTACTCAGATTCAGTAGTTAAGACTTCAAATTAATAAATTACAAAGCATATATTTCAAGTAAAAGAAAACATACTGTAAAAATAACTCACGACAATAGAATAACGTGATCCTTAGCTTTTCATAAAGACTACTATTTGTTTCCATTTTCATCACAAAGCGAAAACTTCCTTTTATATGGCTAAGGACACACGACTGATTTTCACAGCCTGAAATTAGGAACACAACTACAATAGAGGAAAAGTAACCAATTTCAAATTATCAGAAATAATACTTATTCTGTACGTTACAATATAAATAAAATAGCAAAAGGCTTACACCGTACACAGTGTGAAAGTATGTGTGAATAAATAAAAAAGAAAAGTTCACTATGTCTTATTTTAATGCGGAAATAGGGGTCAGGAATCTAAATACCTTACGTATTTAGATTCCTGACCTCTTTGTCTTGAAAATACATTAACATTATGTAATTTTTTATAATATATGATTAAGTTCGTTTTTAAGGCATTAAACGCACAAAGTTCGATAAATATCAGTATCTATATTGGATAAAATTGTTATTTTAACGTTGAGTATATTTCGTTGGCATAAACATATTTCGTGTAGGTATAGAAGATTTTAGCCTTTTTAAATTCATCGCAAAAACAGCATATTGTGACTTAATAATGCACATTTAATATTTTTACTATTCTGATTCTTCTTTTACTTAGATAGTTTATTTTACTTTAATATATCATATGAAATAGACCTTCTGTTTGCTTAACCGCGGTAAAATAAAGCTAGTATTACATTGATCGCAGAGTCCCGCGGGCTTCGTGTACGACTACCCGCAGGGGTACGCTCCCCCGCCCCATCTGAGGGTGCAGTCACCCCCCCTCGAGCCTCCTAGGTGAGTACATGGAGTTTTTATTATTTAGACTTAAGTATTTTTGTTTATAGGAGTTGAAACATTTGGAGAAGGTATATGGAAATGTATGTTTGAGCAGAAAAAATTGCATTTGTTTTTCAACGGTTATGAAAGGCTGATCAATCTAATGTCAAATCAACTGATTATGTGATTGGTTGACCAAAAGACAAACAACCAATCACAGCATTTAAAATATTATTTGACAGATAATTAATTATTTTTTTGTGATGATCAAAGTTTTGTAAACCGGGGAGAAGTAAACTTGTGAACGCTTAAATTGCCTGTCTTTTGTAGAAAATAAAAGTAACGTTATACCGAATTAATATGGTGGGTCGATTTATGTATCCAAAATTAAACTCATCGTGAAATTCAAAACGCAGTCACGTGACTTAAAATAATAAGCATTTAATAATCACTCCAAATTATACGTCCACTACGGAAATAATTAAATTCCTCAGTCCTTCACTACACAATTATAATATTCTCGTCTCTTACTTGAATGGGTCTTTAACAAGAAAACATACTCGTTAAAATGCATTCTGAACCCGAGTTCTAAACGCTAAACCCAACAATCCTTTGTTAATGCTTGATAACAGACGACACCTACCAAAAAACTTATCTACATAACGACAATTCCTCCCAACAGGTCGCTACAAGGTTCATTAACGCGCAGCATCGACACCGCGTCAACGCTTCCGTTGTCAGCCGGCAATGGATCGCAGAACAACACTTTACAACGAACGACGAAAAGTTTAGACGAGACGGATGCTATTAATAATTTGGGTCTTCCTTTGGACGGTGAGTGCAAGTTGGGAGTAAATGACACGCTGTTACCTAGTTCTGTTCATTGTTTTATATTAATTTGGTCCAGAATCTACCATTTTAGTAGTTTATTGCACGAAGTTAAAGCTTTAGGAGATTCAGGGCAATTGTTTTTTGATTCAAGATAATTTAATCCGAGGAATAATTTCGGATTTTTGACAGTTCTTCGGATAAACAATATCTAGTGTTGTAAAAACCAGTCTTTGTCACTTAAAAGTATAAAAACATTCAAGAATCACTGTAATTTAAGTATTATTTTGTCTACAGGCTCTTAATAACAACATAATATGCTGAAGACAAAGGTCCATTTAGAGGAAAAGTTTTTGAATGATTTCTTTTTCAAATCCAGTAATTTTATTTAAAATGTCACAAAGTATTTTGGTAACCCCCTTAAAATGATTTTTGTATCCTTTAGCCACAGGTGCTCCGACGCCTATATACGCCCAGCCGAGCATCAAACCTCAACCTAATGTGGACCTGCGCTACTCAGCCACGTACGGTAATCCGTACCTAAGGAATAGCAATATTGGTAAGATATTTTTTTTTTATTTATTATCTTATTATATTACCACCTGCCTACTAACTACTATATTTTATATTGCAAAAAAGAGCTCAATATAATAATTTATATATTTGATTTAAAACTCAAGGATACAGTTAGAAACCAACTCTTAGTAAAACATAAAAATTGGTTTCCAAAATTCCTTTAGATATACTTACAGCATTACATTTGTAGTAAATAACAAAATTTCTAATAGGCTTGCCTGTTATATTTATTAAAATCGTGGAAAAAATATTTTTACGATTTTAATTTACAATTCTAAATATATATTTTACAAAAATTTAAATAAATTTTGCAAAAACTTAACTAAATATCATATTTATTTCTTATTAATTAATTTTATATTTCCTTTACTCAGGCTACAACAATCAAGTGCACACGGCTAAGCCCGCGGCGACGCCCGCCCCGCCGCCGTACTCCGCGGTACGAAGCTCTGTGGTTTTACCTCCAGGTAAATAAGACAACACGCTGTTGTAAGGGTAAGCAGGATTCCTTATAGAGAATGCTTTACCTTTAGAAAAACCTTTTTTTAACTTATTTTGTTTTCGAAGATTTTTTTTTGCGTTGATTTTTTTCTTGACCTTAATAGACACCTGAATTCTGTTTATTTTCAAAATAGTCATAGAAAAATAGAAACTTTTAATTTCATTTTAGTATAGCTTTTTTTTGTCCTACTTTGTCTTTTAATAGCACGTGCATAATAATCACTAAAACAACTAGAACATACTAGCTTATTTATGTAATAGTGAATTTCAATTTTGTTTTTACTTAAGAGTTAAACATAACACAGTATGTGAACAAACAAAAAAAGCTAATTTCATGACTTTTTACTAAACCTTTATCAACACCAAACCACTCTTCTATTCAAACACAAACAAAAAACAAAAACTTAAACAAAACACAAACACATTAACATACAGTATTAAACAGTCTGCGAAGTTATATTGACAAGTTTTGCGAGTTTAATTCAAGTGAACTTGTATGAAAACTACGGTTAAATAACGATCGAATCGACCACAATTGCTTCGCGAACTCGCATAAATCTAATTGCATTCAATCTTGAATAATTTATTGGGTAACTTGGTTCGCGACGGTGGCCTGTTTTTTTGGCAAGACTTTTGTTTTTGAATAAAGTTTTTTCATTTGAAAATGGCTTGGTTAATATAAATAATGCAATAGTAGTATATTTTGTATTTAAAATCTTTTTTCAATCAAGTTACACTTAAACTTATAAATTAAAACAAAACCAATAATATGAATGTAGAGAAACATCCATATTATAAAATAATCAATAACTACTAAACTTATTACAATATGTTTTTTCCTAATAAATAGTCTTTAGGGCATAACTTTAAGATTATTTAGAAACCCGATTTTAATGTATCTGCACATTAAAATAGAGTTCCTAAATAATCTTTATACAAAGAATAATACCGCCAACATACTTAACTAAAAGTATAACGTCGCGTCGTTTAAAAAAGTACATTATGTTAAAAAGCCGACTCGTGTTTTAATAAAACAATTTTACTTAGCTACGCGCCGGAAAAGACTAGTTACATAAAATATCTTGCCCAATTTGTATCTCGTATTAAAAATAATAAATGACCTTTTCTGCTTAAATAGAACGTTTTTTTCTCAATATCACTTAAGCTAATTGTCGTCATTTTTCACAGGTAATGGTAGCCAGCCGTCTCAAGGTACCCATGTATAGCGAAGGTCTGTACTTGTGTAATGGACATTTACTTCAAATACAGCTAAATAAAGCTGTTTGTGTAACATACTATGTTCCTAAATATTAAATGACTGAGGTGTATATACGATAGAATTAGTCCCCTAGACTTTCTTTAAAATCGAAAGATTTGTAACGAATTGACTGGACGAAAAATTATTTTTTATTTTTGTTAAGGAAAAATGTTATTATAATTTTAATTTAAAATAATTTAAATAAAATGTATTTTTTTCTTCCAGTGATTTTGAATTGAATCGAATACGACTTAAATGATTTGAGAAATTATGTAATAAAACATTTACGAATTTTCGACTTTTATATTAACGAAAATATATTGTCAACTTAAATAAATGTAAATCTTATTTGTGTTTTGTAAAATAAAAACATAAGATATATTTTTGTAAATACAATGCATGAGAAAATAACATTCTAATTTTGTCACAATCTGTAAATATAAATTGTATCCGCATTTTAGTGTGAATTTTATTTAGTTTATTTTATTATTATTTATCAAATCTAAACATTTTAGCACGATACGATTGCTCAATAAACAAATCGATGATCGATTTCTTTATAATTCCATTAATTTCCAGTATAGTGTATTCGTAATTACAGACTGAAATAAATATTTTATAAAGTTTTTAAGAAAAAAATAAACAAGATATATCGAGTTTTGTTCTGCATCGATATATTATAAATTGTTTTGACTCTTACTTATTACTGTGGCTAAGTTTTGCGAACTTGAAATATTATTTAGATAGAATAAATATTTAGCTAAAATGGTCAATGATGTAGAAAAATCATATTTCTGTGATAATTATATAGTGAAAAGAAATTAGGATCGCATCTTAATAGTTCCATAATAGTTAAGATTCCGAATATTGTGTGAGTTTAAAATCAATAGTTTAATAATAATTTTAGTTTCGCGTGCCTTTTATTTTAATTTTTATTTTATTGTAAATATATAAAAATATAAGTTATGGGTAAAGCTTTACGAGAAAATCGCACCTCAATGTATGGGCATAACGGCAAATAACTTTTGTTGTTCAAAAATAAAATGTATAAAAATATTGCATGATACTGTGTTTTTGTTCTCTGCATGCGATGATATTTTCATTATTTGTAAATGGATACTGATGCTATCACAATAAAACTTTGAATTTTTATTATTTACATGAAGTTTTATTTTTGTCCTTATGATATTTACAGCCAAGCATCGAATTCGGTGTAATGAGGTACCTTCGTGGTATCTGAATTCCATAACACAAGTGTTTCAGCTACTTACTTTGGGTTCAGAGCAATGTATGTGATGTTGTCCGCATTTATTATTTATTCAGAATTAAAGCTGTAAGTTAAAAAATAAAATGCGTTTAAGAATATCCCGACCGTATCATCTGGTTTTATTGCTATTTCTAGCTACTGTAACGGGCTAGAAATCACTCATAGTCTAGGCAAGAGTTTTAAACTAGAGGCATAACTTGTCTACAATGACAAAGGATATAATTCATATAATAATAATGACTATACAAATAAAAAAACCGATCGGCCCAGAAGGAGATGGCGGGACGAACTTGACTCCTTTTCAGCATTATGGACAACAATAGCTCAAGACCGGGAGAATTGAAAGAAAAAGCCTTTGCCCTGCAGTGGGACGACAATGGCTGAAAATAATAACAATAATACAAATTTAAAGAAATCCCAAATAATCGGTAAAGAAAAACAATGTAAGGAAACCAGAATTCACAAAATTTTAATGTTGAATTGTAGGTCATGTAGGAAGAGGTCTTAGCCCAGCAGTATGGTATTACAGTCTGATATTATTATATAAAAATCAAGGTGTAGATATAATGATGAGCTAACACGTAATCAGTATACACTATCGAAGTAATTATCTCAGCTTTATCTCAGATCGTACCATCTTAGTTTTAATGTTTTTCCAACGGTTAAACCGGGAAAAAATCGAGAAACGAGCTTTTGATGACCAAAGGACTAATGATTGCGATGTCTTTAAGTTCAAGTATTAAAGATGAAAAAGGAAATGTAAGAACATTGTGTATAATCGTTATGTTACAGATTTTTATATAACATGTCTAATTGTTGTGTTGACGTGTTTGCTTAGGCCGATATTTAATTTAAGGGAAATTATGAAGGTTATTAATTTAAACCTACAAAAATTCACACTAAATAATTTTATATGTAAACTTATTATTATCCCATGCTGTCCCACTGCCGGGCAAAAGCCTCGCTCAATTTCTTACAGTCTTCTCTATATAGGGCCAGCAAGAAACAGTAAGTAGTTCAAACAGGTATCGTTAAAAAAAAACAAATGCTAAAATCATCACGAAGTCACAGAGACAGTATGCACAAAACAATGCTCCTTTACAACAAGCATTAAAATACAGTTAAAAACTAACAGTAATTACTAACCAATGAAAAGGAAATAAACCAAGGAATGTGACAATCCATAAAGTGGTAGGACTCGTTGAAATGTATTCACTTTCAACCACAAACCCACCACAATATACCCGCTTACTTGCAGTTGTGTTATGGTCGATTCACATCAAACGAGAAAATGATCATTCAAGCCCAATCCTATCGTTTATTAGAATTTTTAAAGGATTTGATGGAATGGGGATAGATTGAGCATTCTCTCGTATAATATAAATCGGCCTTAAGTTTTAAGGGTAATATTCATTTGTAGACGTCTCCTGCAATCAGGAGCAAATGATTTTTGTTAACGCATAAGATAGTCGTGGTGGCCTGTAGTTGTGGTGGCCTAGTTCAATGAACGGATTTGTATGCACAAGGTTGCAGGTTCGAACTCGGGCAAGTACCAATGTGACTTTTTCAAAGTTATATGTACTTTCTTAATTATTCTAAGACACTTCTGACAAACGGTGAAGGAAAACATCGTGAGGAAACCTGGATTCCAAAATTTGGGATCTGACATCAAAAATCCGCAGAGAGCAAGTGTGGTGATCAGTGCTTATGCCTTCTCTATATGGGAAGAGGCCTCTGCCCAGCAGTGGGACGTTTATAGGCTGGATTATTGCCATGGCCATTAATGCCATAAGGAAGGCATGCAGTAACCCTTTTTCTTGGTCATTAGCTTCTGCATTCGGGGTGTGGGAGATTTTAGAGCACCTACCAATTACTTTTGTTGGTATTTGAGGGGCGTTCGGAGGCTCTCCGCCTGCGGTATCGACTGAAATGTTGATGGCGCATATTCATTAATCATTATCGTAGGTATTTATTTATTTGTTTATAAATTAATGTACACACAACAAGCAATAGTAAACACGTACAGAACAAAAAGGTAAAGGTACTTCTTATTTCAAATGTAATTTCTTTCAGCCCTGCGACAGAATATATTTGAAAGAGACGTAGACTCAAGATAATGCCTAAGTTAATGAAAATTAGCTTTTAACCATCATAAAAATCGGTAAATACGGTCACAAGGATTTCAAATCAATGAATAATACAGATTTTTCCAAATGAAAGACCGAGCATGCAATAAATTTCACCGATATTCATATAGGTATTTTGCAATTAAAAAACAGTGACTACAAACCATAAAACTAAAGTAACTGGAAATTCCAACGCTTTTACTCACGGGTACATAAATAAAAATTGGTATGTGCGAGTCGGACTGGTATACGAAGGGTTCCGTACTATCGTACAAGATAATAATAAGATAAGAGGTATGTAATTGTTGAAAACTTCTGTGAAAGAAACAAGTATGAATAATGGTGTAAATAATAGCATTTGTTTTTAATTTGCGTGACGGCCATTTTAAAATACATACGTTAGTTTTTTTTATTTGTATTTTACGGCAATACGTAATGTACTCAGTAAAAATTTCAAGTGGTAACCTATTACGGTTAAAAAGATATAGATCCCTGACAGTCATATGATGACCCCAGAGTTTAAATTGACATTTCTTCTCAGGGTAGTCAGAGAAATTTCGACTCCAGTTACCTCAAAAATAAAAAGTGTAAATGTACTATATTCAGTCCTATTTGCAAAATAAACGATTTCATTTCAGACGGACGCACGCAGCTTATTAATACGAAAGGGAACCCTAAAATCGTATTTTCTTTTTTAGTATCGTATAATTTCCACGGGCTATTTCACGGGGTATATTTGTAGAATTTCATGGCTAGTAAAATAATACCGTAACGAGGGTTATAAAACGGTAAGACGAACAAATATTTGTTGATACGCCATTTTCCACAGTCTTTGGATAATAAAAACCACGGAGATAATGTTTACTAGATGTGATTCGTTTATTTTGAACATACTTCATTACAGAGGATCCGAGTTTGGTGCTTTTACAACATACAATATTGTGATTGTATGACGCAGCCAATAAAGGAGAAATATAAAGTTGCAGTTTTTTAATGATCTAATCACTTGCCTTTGTTAAACTTATGTGTGAATGAAAATAATATTTACATGACTTACCGTATTTATGTGCATTACCAGCATTAATTTTAGGTTAGATGACCTTGTACTAAAAGTTATTTCTAAACATTATTTCAATTGTTATTCTGAAACAAATACACCATAAAATGACACACTAAGCTCTGCTCCCTAAAAAAATGAAAACAACTACGC
This sequence comes from Autographa gamma, assembly GCA_905146925.1. Taxonomy (NCBI): domain Eukaryota; kingdom Metazoa; phylum Arthropoda; class Insecta; order Lepidoptera; family Noctuidae; genus Autographa; species Autographa gamma. The sequence goes on from LR989875.1 coordinate 4,128,097, forward strand.
TCAACTCTAATTACCAACTACACCCACCACATCCAGTAACTCAACATCAACGTAACTAGTGTTGAGACTCCACATTTCGCTAGTGCAGTGCCCAGACAAAGGCTGTATTACCCAGTTACCCCCCAGAGTACTGCCGCTTTAAAAGTTATGCTTATATTGCGCTTGTTATGTTAGTATTGCCCATCTTTTTTGATTATCGCTGGCTTAATGGAAACTACTATTGTTATGTTTGTTTATGTTTTTAGTGTTTGTTTTAGGTGAGAATTAGAAAAGATTTTTATTAAACTAGCACTTCGAGTCGTTTTCAGAATATAATTGCACTCAAATGTAAAAAAAGAATAGACTACCTACTGTAAAATTGATGTGGGACCACTTCTTTGTTCATAGGTTATTTATTCCTATCAATAAAATAGAAAATTAAGAAATCGAAACATTACTGGAAAAGAGTGACAAACATACCTACAATAAAAAAAATATTAGTCTTGAGGTCGAAAAGAAAAACTCCTCTTCTTTCAAAGTCGCTAAATAAAGAGCTATTGCGAATGTTAATCCTTACTAATATTATAAATGTGAAAGTTTGTGAGAATGGATGTGTGGATGTTTGTTGCTCTTTTACGCAAGAACTACTGAATGTATTTTAATGAAAATTTACTATAATCTAGCTTATACATCGGAATAACACATAGGCTATAATTTATAAAGATAGTGTATGAATTGTCATTCATGCGGCTGAAACCGCGGGACACTGCTAAGATTTATATATTACAAGTATCCACAATAAAAACAAATGAAAGCCTGACTCACTATTACATAACCAACGATTAAACGCAAGAAGCCATCCTCCACAAAACATAAGCTACATCCAAAACAATACATACCAAAAGGCAATTGAACGAACGACAAATCATTACTACAATAAATAAGAACGTTTGCCAACTAGTGGGCCTATAACAGTAAATCTCTTGTAATTAATACTGTTGCCACCTCTCCCCGACGCTTGGATTGCAGCCAACATCAAATCTATGCAATTAGAATTACCTGTGTACACTGTGGTTAGCATAAGGTCTTTATTACTAGGTACAATTGTGTTTTGTTTATGTGTACAAACATACAGTAGAACCAAACGCAAGACAAGAATCTTGTCAATCATGTAAAAATGAAACGCTAAATTTTGCTAAGCGCAAATCTCGAGACTGACTGAACTGATTTAGCTTATTTTTTATAACATTCCTTGAAGTAGAGGACTATTCATGGAGCGAGCAACAAAAAAAAAAGCCTGAAATTGTCTAGAAATGTCTTCGCCTACGCTCTGAATAACAGAATAACTATAAAGACATCGGGAAGGGAACTTAGGTTTTCAATCGGGTGAAACCATGGGGCACAGTTAATTATTAAATAGAGATGGTACGAATATTCATTAATTATGCCATTTCAGATTCTTGTTTTAAGAATCGAGGTTTTCTTACTGTGTTTTTTCATCGATAGTAGGCATTTGGTTACATTGAAAGGTTTTCAAAATAAATCTCAAGGGTATATATTATAGTGTGGAATCCAGATTTCTTCAATAAGAATCGAAATATCTAAAAAGTAACTTAGTTTAGTTACCATTGTGTTTTGTTTATGTGTACAAACATACAGTAGAACCAAACGCAAGACAAGAATCTTGTCAATAATATGTATAAATGAAACGCTAAGTGTTGCTAAGCGTAAATCTCGAGAGCGACTGAACTGATTTAGCTTATTTTTTAAAACATTCCTTGAAGTAGAGGACTATTCATGGAGCGAACATTAAAAAAAAAGGCCTGAAATTGTCTAGAAAATTCTTCGCTTACGCTCTGAATAACAGAATAACTATAAAGACATCGGGAAGGGAACTTAGGTTTTCAATCGGGTGAAACCATGGGGCACAGTTAATTATTAAATAGAGATGGTACGAATATTCATTAATCATTGCTATTTCAGATTCTTGTTTTAAGAATCGAGGTTTTCTTACTGTGTTTTTTCATCGATAGTAGGCAATTGGTTACATTGAAAGGTTTTCAAAATAAATCTCAAGGGTATATTATAGTGTGGAATCCAGATTTCGTCAATAAGAAACGAAATATCTAAAAAGTACCTTCGTTTAGTTTCAATGACAGAACGGGTCCCAAATTGCAAACTTATGTTTATGAATCTTGTTATTGAACCGATATGTCACTTGCTACTTAATATTCGTTCCTGCTACATTAATTAGCTGAAAGCATTTATTTAGCGATCTATAAATAAACATGCTACAGAATCAAATGTAAAAACCATTTAATCAAATCAATCACTCCACAAAAACGATTTAAATAATTTAATAATGTAATAATCGATTAACTGAATTTGTGAGCAAGGTCGCGGTCAAGGACGTTTCTATTATTAATATACTAATTTTATTAATGTGTTTACTATATCAAATTAAACGTAGGGAAAGTCAAGGCTATGAAAATCAAGGATAGTTTTTATATGGACATGTTAGGACACAGGTTTCAGATAACAGTCTTTATTTTTATATGCAAAATATTTTACATTACATAGATACTAAAAAAAGTACATAGTAAAACAAACGAATTCTTATTTTCAGAAAACTTTTTCTCCACACAAACTGTATTCCCCACACAGTAGGTATCCCATGGTAAGACTGGTTGTCAGAATTGACTTAAGGACTGCCAAAGAAATATATGACAGTCGGGACCTACGGCTTAACGTGCTATCCGAGGCACGGAGGGGTCTTGGAATGTTTAGAAAATGGTTACCCATCCACGGAACAACCGCGGCGAGCGCTGCTTAACCTGTATTATCGGTCAAACTGTATGGCTTACACTTAGCCAAAAGCCCCTCAAATTATTTGTAATTACAATGCTCCTTAAATTATAATACTGCTTTTAATAAGCCGTAAGCGCAACTAACTCTGTGTCAGACATTTTTGAAATTAAAACTTTATTTCAATTAATTTGTAAACAGTTGGTAACCTTTTAGTTTTTAGTGTTTTGAAAAATACTAAAGTCGGTTTTGATGTTTAATAATAATTATGGTTAGTGAGTGCTGTTTTATAGCCGGAGGTTGTAAAATGTTTATTATTGATGTTATTGTTTTAGAAATTTGGTGTAAAGGGAAGGCTTTATGTAGAAGCTTTTCTATATTATCTATTTCTGTGCTATGAACTTCTGTCTATGAATGTTATTATTATTAAATTATATCATTATTGAGAAAACCATACTCATCATCTCCCTGCCCTGTTCCCAATTATTTGGAAAACCATACTAAGTAATGTTTTTCAGCATCAAATCGATCTTAAGGTATTCCCTCACCGCGACCATTCACGTGTATTGTAACATTATAGATTCGACTTTGAGCATTACATTACAATAATACCTCTCTGACTAACGAGCATTTGCATGCTTTATTCTCATAGGAAATGCTCGGTTCTTCTCCTTCACAGTTTTTTATCTTTACAAGGTGCGCATTGTAATGCTCGGTTCTCCTCCTTCACTGATGTAATGCTCAAATCTGTAACGTTACATTACACGCGAATGCTCGCGGTGAGGGAGCACCTTTATTTGAGAATTTTGTGTAGATTATTTTTAAATGACTTTACTGCTAATGCAAAAATAAATTTTCTTTTTTTAAAGGTGGTTATGACAAACAAACAGATTTTTAATAAGCAAATTCAATAAATCATTATAAGAAAACAATGTCAACAGCCAAACAAAAATATTTTTCGTATGTCATTCCAAGGTGCTACAAAATTTATAACAAGGTATCGAGATAATAAAATTGAAAGATTAAAAATAGCTTTCAGATTTGTTAGTAGGTAAGTAATATTTATTTTAGTCCTGGTGGACTGACGATATCGTCAAAGTTGCAGGCACCCGGTGGATGCAGGGGGAGGCCTTTGTTCAGCAGTGGACGTGGCTCAGATTAAAAGTAGAAAAGTTAAAAGTAAATTGTACTAAATGATACAAATAATTTACTGATATTATTATCGTAGCACATTCAAGCATCTGAACCAGCTGAATATTTTTAAATATTATTTATTCTGTCTACAATAATATAACTAATATTATTATTACCTAAATATATACCTTTCTAATTAATCCTATAAGTTTCATTTATACCTACAAGAAAATTGGTTCCATTCTCCAAAGATCTTTGTTTACACAATTTACTGTAAGTATCTACTCATTCACTACGAAGCAAAGAAGCCCAAAAATATAGAAAAAAAAAGAAAACATCTAGCTTTATAAAAATTGTTACTTACTGCACGTCCTAAGAAAACGATTGGTTAAAGAAATCCATGCAAACGCTCAGAGTGACTCGTCAAACTACCTAATTGAAATATTTCGGGGCGTCGCTTCCATAAATCATGGTATTACATGGATGTAGAGATCAATGGTTTTTTTTTATAATTTATAAACAGGTAGGTAGGTACTATAAATTTTGTGCGGAAAAAGGTTTGGTTAGTAACTATGTTAAGATATGTAATAATAATAACGTAGTTATTAGCGAAGATTCATTCGAAAATAAATCTCTTTCTAGGATCGAAAAGTTAAGTTAAAACTAATTTGATCTAAATTTAAGGATAAGCTTTTTATTAAAAAAAAATTCTAATCATTTCTTATAGTACCAATCCAAGGTTTAAGTGTAAAGCAATTGAATAGTGTACACATGGTTTGCACAGACTTCAATCATAGTAGGAACATTATTAGTTAGCAAGTAATAATTTCAAGACTTCTTTACAGCAAGCCCTTTGACAGAAGGAGTAAATCAAGGTAGTCAATGGAGTGTCAAAACATAGAATACATAACTTTATGAGATTCAATAAATATCTGAATGGTATAATATAGCTATAGCATCTAAAAAATATATGTACGAGTAATATTTTTATGCCATATCCAGTTTTCTTAGCTCCTGACACACCTCGCGAATTTTATACAACGGTAGGTGAAAAATGCTACCATTCAATAGTCATTTTTCATGTTATAAGCAGCCTTCCCCTGCAATATCATAATACACAGCTATTTATATGTTTTCGTATACAAAGTAGGGGAACGGTTTTGGCAAATTGTACCACTATGGGTTATGGAATACAATGGGGTGTGTTGGTTTATGTTTGTATTTTTTTTGTAGGTTGGGTGATTTTTTTTTTATTTGTAGAAGAGGTAAGACCCACAATTAATAGTTACGGAGATGTAAGGCTCATAAATGAGTGCAACTAAATAAAAAAAAGACAATTATTAGCTTCCAAAGTCGTGGTGGCCTAGAGGTTCAATGAACGGATTTGTATGCACGAGGTTGCAGGTTCGAACCCGGGTAAGTACCAATGTAACTTTTCGAAAGTTATATGTACTTTCTAAATTATTCTAAGACACTTCTGACAAACGGTGAAGGAAAACATCGTGAGGAAACCTGGATTCCTAAATTTGGGATCTGAAATCGTCAACCCGCAGAGATCAAGCGTGGTGATCAATGCTCATGCCTTCTCTATATGGGAAGAGGAATTTGTCCAGCAGTGGGACGTTTATAGGCTGGATTATTACATTATTATTATATTAGCTTCAAGACGGAGAGGAACAACAGATACTTAAATATTAAGTTGAAAACACTTTCTTGAGGAAGTATCTAGATATATTACTGACAGAAATAGGAGGAAGTTGTCATAATTTATCATACCTAGTAGATTATTAATGATTTACATTTAATGAAAACCTAATAAACCTAGATTTAACATTTTCACCGATATTTCTACCGCAGGATCAGTTTTTTTACGTAATCTATTTAGGAAACCATTTAAAATATAATTCCTCATATATACAGGCTTGAAAACCATCGTAATTCAGAATGCAAGCCTTATTTTCATGTGTTGATGAATCGCTAACTTTAATGAGGCCTTACACACGCCTCACTGCATCCTTGATGCGCTGATTTGAATAATGAACCTATCTCAAGATTATTTCGGTTTAAGACAAACTCAAGATGGTAGAATTTTGAGCGGTATATGTACAAAAATGTGTAAGTGTTTGTACGAGCCAATTTTCACTTGCTTTGATATTCTAATAATTTATATCTGTAAAAGTGATTATCAACCATAAAACAATATTTCTAGTACTGACAAGATACGTTTTCTATAAAAAAGTCAGAATGGGCAATTTGTGCGTTTGGTCCTTTGTAAATCGGATGTGTCGATAAATTGATCATCTACGTGATTTTAGGTTTAAGAAGAAAAACGAGGTTATGTTAATCGGATTATTAAATGTACTTATCCACCATTATTTACCCGTACATTTAAAAACGTCTTAGAGTTAATTTTTGTTTAAGAACCTAATATTTAGGGGAAGGTACTTTAAACGAAAAAAAAATGCACTTTACACACTAGATAGAAAACTACATTTCCTAAAAAATACCTACTTTTAAAACAAACAAAAAAACATATTATACTAAAATATGATTACTTACCCTTAAGCCGCGGTAATATGTCACAGCACAATGTCATTAGTTTGACATTCAGGTGTCAAAAACCGGTAATTTCCGGGTAAATCAGCTTTGTGCCCCAAATGTACATTTCGGATTATAAATGGTGTTTTTTTGTGTCGTTTTGATTATTTCTTGTCAAAATACTAATAAGTTATGTTGGTTGGCACTTAAGGCCGTATAATTATGTTTACATGATATATTGGAGTGACTATTTATTATTTTTTGTAGAAAAAATATAAATAGGATATGTTATTACGTATTTGTCAAGGAATTATAGAGCAAAATATGTATCATTGAGCAGGGTAGGTTTACAAACTAGAAGCACTAACCTAACATTAAAAAAGTCTCTAAAATCATCATCATCTTCATCGATTAATTAAAGGTAAAGACACCAATAAAATATAGTTTTAAAATAAGAAAGAGCTCACTTTTTTTCTAGTATATATAACCGATTCAGCTGTGTATAACAAATTCAAATACCTAATATTATGATGAATATAATTAACTTGAGTAACTATGATTTTCATTAAACCTGTATTCAAATTTTAGCTAAGTCTGAAGCCAGTAAATATGTGTCTAAATTCCCAGTTTTTGTTACATATTTACAGCCAAGCTAATAAAAATAAAACCTTACTACACTTCGTTACCTCATAATTACAAGACACACTTAGGTTACGCTCACAGAACATTAGCAACGCGATTCATAGCAATAATCAGATCGTTGCCGGCAATCATTATTACTTAGCATTCGAAAAGGCTCGCAAACTGCTTTGCACTGCAATTTGCGAATTCAAGAGGTTATATAAAGATGGACGTATACTATTAACTTGCAGTAGGTTTATGTGATCAATGCTCCTGCCTTTTCTATATGGGAAGAGGCCTGTGCCGAGCAGTGGGACGTTTATAGGCTGGAATATTATTATTATTATTAAGTTTATGTTTATGCTTATACAAAAAAGTTATATACAATATATATTTTTATTATTAGAAGAAAACACCCAGGTGCTATTCCTCCTCTCTGCCATGATAATGCTATGCTGTGCCCGACAGGGTCCAAAATTGTGTCTATATTACAACCTCAGATCACATCAAACAAGGGAGATTTGTTATAGCGCCCCGGCACGCGCGTACGCATCTGGCTCAATTTGCACTTGATACAGATTTTTGCCGCCAGTCAAAAGTACCTACACGCTCGCGTCACGTCTCTCGATTTTTGCCAAAATGCCGAGTTGTTCTGTTGTTGTTTGCAAAAATACAAGCAAAAAAGTGAACTACGTGAAAGATGGAATCTCATTTCATGTATTACAATATTTACATATTTCTGCTATAAAACCACAAAAATAGAAATTAATTATAACATAAATGACATTAAGTGACAATTCATCCTTAGCGTAATAATAAATACATTGCTTGCTAAGTAAGTATCATTCAATTATTCGTTCCGCTCCATGGCGCAATGGATGCGTGCGTCACCAATACTCACAAATTCAAAATGTAATGTCAGTCGCGTGGTACCTCCGCTGTACCCGGCCGTAAAATCGTGATGTAGTTTCACGAGTAATCTGTCGTAACGATAAAACAATATATCGATATAGTGTTAAAGCGTGTGTTTTAATGTTTTAGTTGTTTATTTAACTTTAACCGTCTTCAAAAAAGGTGGTTCTCAGTTCGACCCGTATGTATATATCCCGAATGTATATGTCAGCGAAACACGACGCCGACACTTCGTGTACATTAGTATTAGTTAATTATGTAGTATGTATTTATAGTATTATTATGTTGTATTAAGTAGAGTATTGTTTATATTTATATAGGCCTTGATGCCTGAAATAAATGGATTATTATTATTATTATATGTATGCTATTGCGAAATTATCTCGTGTTCGGCTAAACCAATTTTAGTATGGTTTTCAGAAAAGTATTTGTTACGTTTAGGCGAAAGTACATTAGTACATATTGTAACCGACTTCTAAGAAAAGGAGGTTATCAATTCAACCCGTATGTATGTTATATTTCCAGAACTGCGTAGTTTCGTATATATTAGTCTATATCAGCGTCTGAACAAATGTGCCCAATTTCAAAAGTGTATGTATGTATGTTTTATGTTTGTATTCGCATATATGGAATTACCGAATTACTTAAGTCGGCCGGAAATATTTTTTGTTGTACTAGGTATTATTCAACTTAGGGAATGCTGCAAGCTTTAGTAAAATCGGTTCAGTAGTTTTAGAGATATGCAATGAAAACTTAAGTATTTTGTTTTAAGTAGGTCAGCATCATGAAGGTTATTCTTTTTCAAAAAAAAATAGGTGCTTAACAGTGACTACTGTTAAGCACCTATTTTTTTTAGCTTGAACAAATATATAATCAAAGTGAACACGGTACATTTTTTTTAAATAAATATTCGACAGAGCCCCATATCACAGTGGTATGCATAGAACATTTATGTTAATTAATTAATTTTAATATTGTTTAATTAAATTTAATATTATGCATTAAATTTTTATTGCATAAAAGTATTCATTTTGTTGTTTGTTGTGCCCCGCAGTGCAATTGAAAGTAGCTTATGTATTAATTAACGGTGTCAGTTTTTTAGCAAAAATTAAACTTTATCAAAGCTGGTACAACGATCTGAGCATGAAGAAGTAACAAACACACATATTCACAATCTTTCGCTTTTGTAATATTAGTTTGATTAGCAGTGCGCCCTGGGTTTGCTCGTGGTACATACATAGTCTTTTACGCTCAGGTATAAAATACTTTACCTTTCTAATTTTGACATAGGTCCGATTTATCCTGGGATAAGCGCATTCAAACAAACCCTTCAGCTCGTTAATATAAGTGTAGAGTAATCTACCTACTCATTTGTTTAATTTTTCAAGTCAAATAGATATATCAATACCGAATAATACCGACAATATAATATTTTTTTATTTATTTGTAGAACCATATTTTGTTGTCTGTTTCATCGATAAATATTTTATCGACCAATTTTTCCCATCATTAGCGTGTGTGAAAAATGCCGTGATTGGAGCATTGATTTGTGTGAGTTAACAGTAACAATGATATTGTTGTGTTTGTGGCAAATCACGTTGACTTTTATGTTTGTGTGTGCGCCTGTTGAGATAATCGTTTGGGCGTGTACAAATATAAATGTGTGAAAAGTGGCGACATCGGGTACGCATACTAAAATTACAAGGATAGCAAATCTCCCTTGTTTGATGTGATCTGAGATTACAACCCACTAGCTAATGTAAACTTACATATACATTTTGGAACGCAATAAAGATATTGAGTATTGAGTTAACGGTGTAAGTAACCAAACATATTTTTTAAAATAATTGTATTCTTAACCTTGATACTAACATTTTCCAAAAACAGTAACCTTGTGAGTTTCTTGCCTGCATCCGGAGTCACTAATTTAACGTTTTAAAAGAGCTTAAAAAATGATTTTGCCTTGGTTTTATATTATCATACAAGAAGACGTATCCACCTTAATAATTTAGTCAAAATTCCTATTCTCTACACTTTTATTGACTAAAATAATCTAAAAACCCAGTGAACTGTTACGGAGTGGGTCGGAGGATGGTTTTTAAAAAAAACTATTTAATACACTAAAATGAGAATATATTGACTTATCAAGTACGTATTACAAAGATAGTATGTCCGACGGAAGTCCAATCCAAAACTGAGGAAAAAACCATTGGAATCGATAAAGAAAACAACGACGGTTTCATATTGCATTGACGTCAATGCAATATGAAACAATGCAATATGAAAACTAAGCAGTTTTAATTTATATTTTAAGTAATAGTTATTTCGATATAACAACCCCCCCGTTAAGTTCGATCATCACATTTGAAAGTGATGAGAGATGTCATTAATATGTGTTAAACCTTGGGCGCTAGATTGGATTCACGTCGAGGCATTACAATAGGTATATATATATTATGTATTCGCTATATTAATTACAAACATAAGAATAGAAAAGGTTACAATGAAACATCGAGATTTCTACTATTTTTAAGATTAACCTAAGATAAGAAGACATGGAAATAGCTAGTAAGGAAACAGAACAATTACTCTAAAATTACGATCATTACTATTGATTATCTTTATTTAATTTTTCATACCAGACTTATGAAAGTCGAGAGTAGGGTTAACAATAAAGTAACTTAGATACTATTTATTAGTTGAAATACAATTATTAAAATATAGATTAGATGATAACAATGTAGAAAGACCCAACCATGTGCATTCATTACAAATTAATTATTGTGAGTTTTGCCAAACAGGATGTTTCTCTTAATAGGGGTTGGCGTCACCCGCATGCCTTCTACAGAATCTGACTCGTCCTCATTGCTTGTCGTTACTGTATCGGCATGAATTACGGTTTGAGATCCGGGAACTGAATTATTTTTGTTATTATAACATTGATTGAATATTTGAATGCAACATGGGGCGTTAGTTGAAAGAAGGAACTTACGGCTCTTGTATAGGATGTATAACAAAGTTAATACAGAGATGCATAGGCTAAAAGACAAATAATGAGTGCTGTAAGTTTGGAAATGAGATGGATTTTCTATTTTATTAATCTCTTCTTCAAAGGAGTCCAAATGTATACTGGCTCGTAATAGTGAATCGAGGTTATCTAAGTTGTTAAGTTTTGAATAGGGTAATCGCTGTAAAGTTTTATTTAACTTGGATCGCTCACAACAATCATCTTGTAAGATATTGAAATTGGATATTTTATTAGTAACATTTCCAATAACTGTTTCGCCTACAGCGGCAAATTGCAACGTTTTGTAAAAAGCCCTACAGTTCCTGGGCAAGGTCAAGATACCGGTACCAAACAAAATAACGTCGGAATTTATATCTTTATCATTACAAGTTACATGGCACTTGCCAGGTTCTGATTGTACAAAGATCCAGCGGTTTAGAGTTAATTTATGAAATAGATCGATTGAGCCGTGAATAAGTTTTGTTACACACATGTCAGGGAGTTTACTGATTACATCACTTAAGAAAATCGTTTCACACGTAGGATTCGCGATCGCTGAAAACACATTAGTTAATATGCACACATAGCACTTATCACTTATTACTTTGCACTTGTCTATGTCTGTTATGAGTGAGTAAAACATTCGATCAGCTGTGATCGCTACATATGAGCTGGTTGGCTCGATAAGAATGTAGGTATCGGGTTTCGACATATCGTAAGGAACAGGTAGGGGAATTATTCTATACAGGTCATAGGCTTGTAGTAATATTAGAGGGATCTTAACAACAATAATAACTTTATTTAAATGGAAAAAACACGCTAGTTGCGAAATATCGATTAGCCCGTGTATATTCTGCAACGTTAAAGGTATAGGGAGTTCATAATGGTTAGGAATATTGTTCCTATGCTTATCTAATTCACTATACAATTGGTGCGGGCTGAGTACCGTCGGATGCAAAACGTTGAGTTTCGCGAAAAGAATTGCATTATTAATATCCTCAATATCGAAAGACAAGGTCATTATGATAGACTCTAGTGAATGTAACAAAGAACTTAACTCGGATTTAATTTCTAATTTATCGTTACTATTTGTTACCGTTTCTAATATTTTATGGATTGTTTCTAAATTTCGTAATATGTGATTTTCGTTTTCATTCACCTTAGATATAGTGTTATTGAAGTATGATATAGTCGACTTAATTACGTGAATATTGTCTTTCATGAGGTGAGCAAGGCGTTTTTCATCCGTCTGTACTTCTTCTATGGCTTTTGAAAATTTTAGCGCATCCTCAGAATCTAAAGTGCCAAAAATAGTTTTCAGCAGTGAGCCACCGAGGTCCATGAGACCTCTTTTAAAACGCTTGCTGGGTTTTTCATCAGCCAATAAATACGATATAGAAGAGAATTTGCTTACGTTAAGAATGTGACGATTTTTTAAAGCGGATAACGAATTAATACAGTCGGACTGTATTTTAAAAGAAGTTAATGAGTTGCAAAATACGTTAAGTTTTTCAAATAAAAATTCGACCTTATCTAAATTAGGTTGTACATGACTTATATCTACGTATGCTATTACATTCCAATCACTATTAGTAAACTTAATATCTAAGAGCTTATCAAAGTAGAGGCCGGGACTGCTGACGATAGAAGAAACATATTCGCATGTGATCGGCGATAGCAGCGTCGATCTGAAATAACAATGAAGCGCTCATGTATCATTCGTTACGTTGTTAATTTTATACTGTTACGTCACCGGCCGGCTTGATTTCGTCGTAGTGGTGACGTACGTGTTTACGGTTAATAAGTAGTGTAACAGAATGGTTGCCATTTAACTTTATTATCTTGTAAGGACCTTTCCATACTGGAGATAGTGCCTTATTCTGTTTATGGTGGCAACGGACGTATACCATGTCACCTGTTTTATAGGATAATGGTTTTGTGCGGGAATCATAATAAGTTTTAGATTTCTCTTTAGAGGTTTGAATATTTTGGAGAGCCTTCTGACGACTGTAGTATAGTCGATGATTAAGAGCCCGGATGTAATCCGTATAGGTGTTAGTATCGAGTGTATCGATACTTGAAGGTAGGTAGGGTTTGAACCCGAAAAGCAATTCCAGGGGTGAGTAACCTGTGGTGCTATGTATATTAGAATTATATGCTATCATAGCACTAGGGATATAAAGGTCCCAAGTATGTTGATTCTCACCTATATAAGATCTGAGATACTCTTTTAGAGTGGAATGACTGCGTTCAAGGGCACCGCATGTCTGAGGGTGATAGGGAGATGCGAACACGTGTTTAATGCTAAACAGCTTCTCAAGTTGTTTGAAGACATCAGAGCAGAAGTTGGTGCCTTGATCGGATATTATTAGTTTAGGGATTCCCATATGGGATATGAATAGGACTAGAGATCTCGCAGTTTCTTCTGCGGAACAGGATTGCATAGGATAGGCCTGAGAAAATTTAGTTAAGTCGTCTTGCAAAGTAAGCAAAAATTTATATTTGTGTTCATGTGTTTCAGGGAGCGGACCGACTAAATCAAGATAGAGTTTTTCATTAGGTCGAGATGCTGTGGACGTGATAATCATGGGGGCCTTATTTGTCTGCCTAAGAGGTTTATTGATTTGGCAAGAGCGGCAATTTTTCACATGATCCTCGATATCTTGCCTCATGTTTTTCCACCAGAATTGGGTTTTGATTCTTTCAAACATGCGCGAAATACCCGGGTGGCCAGCCAGAGGAGAATCGTGATTATCTCTAAGAATTTGTTTGACCTCGTCAGGGGTCGGGTATCGTATAGAATTACGGTAGATGTTGACTTTAATGTTTGTGTTGTGAAATAGAAACGATAAAATATTATAAATTTTCGTGTAAGATAGTTTCGTATAAGGATCTGTAAAGTCTGATATCGCGAATTCTTTTTCTTCTATGTACCAATACTTTATCATTTCCCTATAGTCGCGAAGGAGGTTAAATATGTCTTTGTAACTCATTTCGTCATAATGATTTATTTTTAGAAATAAATGAGTGAATAAATGATTATCGTTAGAAGTGGAGTAGTAGGTGTTTAGTTCGCGTTCTATGTCGAAAATATTAGGTTCGCTAGTGGAGGCGTCCATAATATCCTTGCAATAAGGCACAGATTCGTCTAGGTCAATGGATGTCGGATAAGCAATAAGTTTACACTTCGCTCTCATTAAGGACTCGTTGTGTTCTCGGATGACGGTGTCGAATGACACATCGGGGTTTTTTATAATTTTAAGGAACTGCTCGTAAGTTTCCGATATGGATGGGGAATCGTTTAAGTCTTCTTCGTTATTAGATGTCGGTGCCGGATTGCAGATAATTGAATCGGAAGCTCCGTTATCTTGTAACACATTTACAGGGAACCGAGATAAAGCGTCAGCATTTGCGTTTAGTTTACCCTTCTTATAAACGATTTCGTAGTCGTATTCTTCGAGTTTCAAACGCCATCGAATAAGCCTAGATCCTGGGTCCTTGACATTGAAAAGCCATACTAAAGGTTTGTGGTCAGTAATTATTTTGAATTTTCGACCAAACAAGTAAGGGCGAAATGTTCTTACGCCGAATAAAATTGCTAGGAGCTCCTTTTCAATAGTTGAATAGTTGCCCTCGGCCTTATTTAGGGTGCGCGATGCGTACGAGACGGGTTTGTCAGAACCAATTGCGCCCTGAGAGAGTACTGCTCCTATCGCATAATTAGAGGCATCAGTAGTTAAAAGGAATGGTTGCGTAAAATCAGGATACTGAAGCAGAGGCGCTGAAGTTAATTTGTCCTTGAGGGTGGTAAACGCTTGTTCTTGGCTATGCGACCATTGAAATAGAGCGTCCTTTTTCAGTAGGGCAGTCAATGGCTTAGTGATTTGGGAGAAGTTATTAATAAAACGACGATAGTAGCCGACTAGCCCTAGAAATGATTTTATGTCCTTCGGATTCTTGGGAGTAGGGAATTGAGAGACGGCTTTGACTTTCTCGGGATTTGGACAAACACCTTTATCTGTGATTATATGGCCAAGATAAGCGACCTCGCGTCGCAAGAATTCGCACTTGTCCGGTTGAAGTTTTAAATTAAATTTTCGGATGCGGTCAAAGACTAACCTGATTTTTTCCATATGAGATGTCAAATTACTGCTATAAATTATGACGTCATCAAGATACACATATGCGTGGAGGCCTTGGAGACCAGAAAGAACAGTATTCATCAACTTCTGGAAGGTTGACGGGGCGTTTTTAAGCCCAAAGGGCATCCGCAAGAATTCGTAGTGCCCTGTGGTGCTAGAATTAGTGTTTATTGAGAACCCCGTTTTTTGTGCGTCTAGGGGGTCCATTCTGATCTGATGGAAGCCACTTGACAGGTCTAATGTGCTAAAATATTTTGAGTGGCCTAACTGATCTAAGATATCAGTGATAAGCGGCAAGGGGTAACTCTCAGAGACAGTGACGTCGTTCAGACGGCGATAGTCTATTACTATACGCCATTTTTTTTTTCCAGAAGCGTCCATCTTCTTAGGGACTACCCAAACAGGCGCGCTCCAAGGTGACGTTGACGGACGTATGATATCTTGATCGAGCATCTTGCGGATTTGTGAGTCCACTTCTTCCTTGTGGCACTCAGGGAAACGGTAGGATTTGACGTGAATAGGGGGCGCATCGCCCGAATCTATAGAGTGCTCGATCGCGTTTGTGAATGATAAAGGTTCACCCTCTAAGTGAAAAATGTCGGTGTACTCAGAACAACATTCTAGCAAGGCATCCTTTTCTTCGGAGTTTAGGTGAGAACAGCGTATTAGATTTAATACCCTTTGTGGTCTGTCAGATTCAGAATAGGATAAAGCGTTAACGGATTCTGTGGTGATATCAAGTTCAAGAGGTGTTAACTGGACCTTAAAATTTCGGACTTGGATATCAGAGTTAGTAGTATTCAATACGGTTACATTAATTCTTTTATTCGGTTTTATAGTTACAAGACAATTTGCAATATAAATACCTTCGCTTATTGAGTGATCTAATAATAGGCCCTCATTGTTTTTATAATGTTCACGCGAGTAATTAGACACTGCGCATTCGATGACCGCTTCGGAGCGAGAGGGTATGACGTAAGTCGGTTGAACATAGTTTATGTCCAGACTCTGTCCGCAAATATGAACCGATTGTGAAGTGTAATCTATATTGGCCTTGAAATAATTTAAAAAGTCGCTACCAATGATACCGTCGTATTCTAAATTAATATTATCGTTAACTACATGAAATTTATACTCGTGGCAATTATTATTCCAAATAAAATTTATTTGACACGTACCTAAAGTTTCTGAGTAAGTGCCAACGTTATTAAAGCCTTTTATCTTCGCTATTTCGTGAGATAATTCAGGCACTTTGGTTAGACTTAACAGTTTGACCAAACTAATACTCGCTCCTGTATCTATAAGAAGACACAACGGATGAACAGAAAGGGAAGTACTTAGATATACGTGTGGCAAAGATACCTTCTTCGAGTGTGAAGATATCTCATAGACAGGAATTTCAGGATTAATTTTAATTTCCTCTTTAGTGTAGTGCGACACATCGGATTCATTGTGAGAGGGAAGGTTAGGACTCAACGATACAGGGACTCGGTTAGAGTCGCGTCGAGGTGAAATGGTATTTTGACTCGACGGAACAGCAGTTCTCTGTGAACTGTGTCGAGATGAGACAGAGTTTTGACTCAGCGAAACAGGGACTCCTTTTGGAGCATGCTGAGATGAAGCGGGCTTTTGACTCAACGATTCAGAGGCTCTTGGAAGAGTGTGTTGAGATGCGATAGGGTTTGGACTCGACGAGACAGAGACTCTAGGAGGAGTATGTCGAGATGAAACAGAGGGACGACTCAACGAAACAGGGGCTCTCTTTGGAGCAGGTTGAGATGAGGTATGGTTTTGACTCAACGATTCAGAGACTCTCGAGAGAGCGTGTTGAGATGAGATATCATTTTTATGCAATTTATGTGTAAAGGTACGAGTGCCTAATTTATTCGGAAAACGACGGCACGTATTCGTAGTCCGAGGGGTTAGTTTAAAGAATTATTGGAATCGTCACCGTTTTCACAAGGAATATAATAAGGTGTCGGTGACGGGGCCGATGACCGTGCCGATGACGTCGGCGACTCGAATGTAATATGATGCATCGCAGCCGGTCTATCGCGATTCTCAGAATTGGATGTATTACGCCGTTCATTATTATATTTTCTTTTGCGACATTGAGTAATATCGTGACCCCTATTTTTACAATATTTACAGAAAAGTTGAGACCCCGAGTTATTAAACGATGTTGATGGTTGAGGGTCCGACGGAGCATGTGGTTGACCCGTGCGCTTTTGTCTCTCCCGGCATTCAGAGTCCGAGTGGCCGGGTTTACCACAGATCCTACATTTAGGTTTAATAGATGTCTTATATACGAGGTTTTGGATCTTTTCTTCTTCGAGAGCCACGTTAATCGCGTCATTAAGTGATTTTGGGTTTCTGCATCTGACATTATTACTAAGTCGTAGATTCAACCCTATAGTGAAATGAAATAATGCCAAGTCTTCGGTCATAGCGATACGACCGGGTATATCCCTTTTTAAGGATTCGGAATTAAAAATTTCTGATTGAAGATCGGTAAGGCAACTTTCTACACGAAGTGCGAATTGCGCAACAGTTTCATTTGCCGATTGCTTGCACGACTGTAAATCTAGCAACAAATGATTGTAATGTTTTCTCTCACCGAAATTTTGTTTAAGGAAACATTTCAATTGATTGAAATCCTCGAATATTTTATTAGAGCATGCGATCTGAGCTTTACCTTCTAGGCGCGATAGAATGTATTTTGTTAATAAAATGGTTTGACTCGGTGATGCTAGATCCAAGGCGTTCTGGCAATTGGTGAGAAAAGCGGTAAGGGTTTCACGCTCTCCTTTATAAGGGCTAATAAAATCACAAAGCACCTTGATAGGAAACTGTTCGCTCAACGCAATTTTCGCTGTTTTCTTAGAGGTAGTAGTTTCATTAGATTCTGTCGACATTATGAACTTAAAAGAAGATCGTAAAAGGTAAATGTGTAATACAAATATTTAGGTGTGGATAGGATTTACGATATGTGATACCTTAGGTAATAGGAATACCTACTAGTAATTTAGAATGTGGTAGCGATAACAGTAAATCAATGTGTTTTACTCACAGACACAGGAACACGAAGTCGATACGCATTTCTTGGCACTGGATTAGCACGATTACTGGAGCAGGAATACAGCGTCGCGGCCAGCAGCAGCGGCGACGTCAGGGACAGCGCGGGGCGCCCGAGCGTGATCAACGCTTACACGTGGCAGCACCACGTGGCAGCACCGCGTGTCAGGGCGGCAAGGGCAATCACCCGCTCCTTGCGGCGATATCACGATGACAGAGCTCACGTATGTTGAGCCCTTCGGAGATGGAAGCAGCGAAGATTCTGGACGATCGGCAGGCTTACGCAAGAAACTCGTAAGGCTTACTGTCGCGACTCGTCTTAGAGAGATGGCACTGAGTTTGTCGAGGTGTGGTTTTACTTAGCGAAAATAAGGACACCCCGGAGTTGGATTAGTTCGTCGGCAACGTGAAGT
Source organism: Autographa gamma (assembly GCA_905146925.1). Taxonomy (NCBI): domain Eukaryota; kingdom Metazoa; phylum Arthropoda; class Insecta; order Lepidoptera; family Noctuidae; genus Autographa; species Autographa gamma. The sequence goes on from LR989875.1 coordinate 4,146,723, forward strand.
TCGTAGAAGGTCACTTTTCAGTTTTTAGGATAACCACGACCCGATAGGGAATACCAGTGGAACGGTTACGACGATATCAACACTGGTATCCCACTTCTGACACCACTGTTACGGAGTGGGTCGGAGGATGGTTTTTAAGAAAAACTATTTAATACACTAAAATGAGAATATATTGACTTATCAAGTACGTATTACAAAGATAGTATGTCCGACGGAAGTCCAATCCAAAACTGAGGAAAAAACCATTGGAATCGATAAAGAAAACAACGACGGTTTCATATTGCATTGACGTCAATGCAATATGAAACAATGCAATATGAAAACTAAGCAGTTTTAATTTATATTTTAAGTAATAGTTATTTCGATATAACAGAACGTTATCCCTAACGTATTCCATTTTAGTGCGCTCATTTGTTAGTTCACCTCCGACTGCGCTAATGTACTCACTACGTCATACCGCTCCATGATTTCAGGGAATACACAATTGTGGAAATTATGTGATTCATGTGATAATAGATTCCAAGTTCCAGGTAGTAGGGAATTTAGTCTTGAGTGATTCGACACGTGTCGACTAAAAAGAAAGCTGAGAAGCTATGATCAGACGGACAACATATTATAACAATTTTTTTTTTGTCAAGTAATAAATAAAAGAGAAGTAGGTAATGCTAAACAGGTCAAAATTAAAAGGGAAAACAAAACTACACGCGTACGTATGTTAAAAACTACAAATAAATAATTATTAGAATTATTACCCATTGAATTTTTGTGTTTCTTATTTTGTTTTTCTGTTGTTCGTAGATAATTAACTAAATAGGTCGGAAATCAAATAATTAGTTAAAATATGAAGGTAGAACGAGCAACATCTTCTGTCAAGACGAACGCTATCTCAGTCTGCCCGTGACCATGATACCTGAAAAGGTGTCGAAACGTCGGGACCTAAAATCTAAAATTAAACCGCGACAAAATCCGTAAAAAGTAGTTTTAATTTCAATAACTAAATAAACTTCAACATTGCATGACAAATTGATGATCTTTCGAGTTTAATTTCGATCAAGTTTCCATAAGTAATACTCTCCAATATTCTACCTTAATACCCATAATTTTGTTACCTTTACTCCATTGTAAATCATTAATATTATATTGACATTTGAAAAGAAATAATTAGGTGCTACAAAATACAAAGTACTGAACATTTTATGCGTGGGTGTCAAAATAACGTGAGCACTTGTAGGGTTATTGCATGACCTTTACAGTTTACGGGACGGGTACGACACGATATCGGTTAGTAAAAAAAAATGTATGTGAGGTCAGTGAGTTTGTCGTTTTGGATTAAATTGGGTCCGAAATGAGCTTTCATAACGAGAAAAGATGATTGATAATTATTTTGATGCGATTACTGATATCTGTGTGTCAGATAAATAGTATTTTAAAAAATTTATGTAAATATACTTAATTGGGATCAAACTTTATACCACTAGTCTACCAAGTCTTTTATATGTATATTGATTAATTAGGATCATTTTGATTTCAATTTATGCGCCGACAACTATTAAATGGAACTTTGTGGAATTTAAATGCGTGTTCTAAACCTTTCTATTTTTAAGTTCTAATGCTACTTATACTTTTCTAGTCACAATAAAATAACATGTCAATTAAAAAATCTACACTAACGTACAGCATAAAAGTCTCTATGTTGAGGACCAATTAGAAAAATATTCTGCATTGAATTCACATTGAAACGATTCGAATTATTGATGAACTCATAAAAGGTATTCACTATTCAGCTATTTTTATATTACGTTTTTCCAATTTAGGTATCACATAAACAATTTAGTTAGGGATAAAAGTAGAACCGTACAGTTTGCCCAATAATACAGGTTAAGCCGCACTCGCCGCGGTTAGTCCGTGGATGGTTGACCATTTCCTAAACATACCGAGACCCCTCCGTGGCTCGGATAGCACGGTGAGTCGTATGTCCCGACTGTCATACTATGATCTTTGACAGTCATTAAGTCAAGTCTTAGGATTCTCCAGTAAAATGGGTTGTGTATCTCCCTTTACAATCAGTCAAACGCCGGAGAAACATTGTTAATATTTTGGCTCTTGGTTCAAAGTAAAATGTAAGCTTTATTTCACCATACATATTCAGCTTGCCTATTCATACATAATTTGGACATCAAAGCACATTCCTGTATATATTCACATCAAAGGAATATTTCCTATTACTGTATTCGCGTAAAACACGTAATTATAGGAGTGTATAATTAAATTGTATCAGCCTTTTATTTTTCGTACGTTCGACCAAAAACTGGTAAAAAAGTATTACGAAAATGAACCTTATTGGCTTGAAATAAGGGCTATTTTAATGTTTTATTGTTAGTATATGTGTGGGTGACTGTATCAATGAATGTGTGGAGGTACAATCCAATCAGCCAAGGTGGCCTTTTTATGTTCGTTTTGATGTATTTTGGTAATTAAATGACCTATTTGGCTCAGTGGCTTTATCAGAAATCTGTATTTTTACTCGTACAGGTAATTTAATGTCTGTATACAGTTGTTTTTAGGTGTAATAATAAAAAATCGTATTGGAAAAAGATACAGGTCAGAAAATTTATAATGTAGTTGATATGAAGTTAACTAAAATAAAGCTACTCAGTTGGTTATTTAAACCTCCAAGCATAAATTTTACCTACCCTTGACGTCAAAAGCCCCCATTCTTGAACTATAAAGCGGTTTATCTTCGTATTTTTTTATTGACTTGATGAAGAATAAAAACTTTTTAACAAAAAAATTAAACCGCCGAAAACACTGAAAAGAAAAAAATAAGAAACCTTTTTTTATTTAATCTTAATAACTAAGTTCTTAAACGAATGTGAGTATACCTAAGTAATTTCGAGTCGGCGCCAAACAGGCAAATTAATTAATTACGATATATAGGTACTTAATTTTTTACAAATTTTAATGGTTATCGCTGGAGATTTCATTGTATTGTTAAGTTGATTCAAACTCGAACTTTTATTTGCTTTCCACAATGGAATTAGTAGGTGGTAAGTAAAGAATATAATTATAGTATATAGCGGTTTTGATTTGGTTGTTTCTTTATTTTTAAGGTAATTTTGTGATCTTTGTTAATTGATAGTTTGGCGCCGCCTCAAAATTATTTAGGTATACTCACATTCGTTTAAGAACTTAGTTATTAAGATTAAATAAAAAAAGGTTTCTTATTTTTTTCTTTTCAGTGTTTTCGGCGGTTTAATTTTTTTGTTAAAAAGTTTTTATTTTATACTTTTTTGTGGCTATTATATACTAATTGCTACATGCTGAATTATTTATTATTTTTAAAATAGCTAATTACCTTATTTTAGTATTCAAATCTGTGAGTGAACAATAAATCACCCCTATTTTCCCAACCTTAGAGTAAAATTATATATGGGATAATATGGGACCAGCTTCAAGGTATAACCCACTATCTAATAAAAAAAGATTTATCAAAATCAGACTGTTCTGTAATAAGTTACGCGTGGTCATATATTAAAATCAGTTAGTGAACAATCAATATATCCCTGTTTTTCTACCCTTAGGATTTTAATATTTTTTCCAAATTTATATGGGACCAACTTCTAGGTATAGCCTACTCAATAAAAAAAGAATTATCAAAATAGAACTACTCTGTAAAAAGTTACGCGTGGTAATACATTACGATCAGTGCGTGAACAATCAAATAACCCCTGTTTTTCCACCCTTAGGGTGGGAATTCTTTTTTCAAATTTATATGGGACCAACTTTGGAGTATACCCTTTCCAATAAAAAAAGAATTATCAAAATCGGACTACTCAGTAAAAAGTTCTGCGTGATCATACATAAAAAAAAAAAAAAAATATACGCGTCGAATTGAGAACCTCCTCTGTTTTCGTCGGTTAAAAAGTACGTCTCTATTATATTTTGAGTATCTAAATGGATTTGATTTTTCATAGTCATCTACTATTCTACCTACTTTTAATGTTTATATCACTATATTTAAAGTTTTTCTATAACAGTTTTAACACAACCTTATAAATAAGAAAAAAACACAATCACTCTTTCTTCAGCGAAGCACCAATTCTGAATGTCGTTTAAAAGTTATTGGAACGGAAAAAAGGTACGAGAATCTCCATTGTGCAGACAAGATATACAGGTAGTTACATTATCGATTGAATGTAAAATATTATGGTCATCTAAGGATAACCCTTTGTAAGACTTTTAGTGTTATTTCTACAAGCGTAACGTAAGTATGTATGGATGGATATTGAGTCACTGTTAGACTTGTAGATTTTTTATTTTATTTTAACATAACATAACATATCATCACGCCTGTATCCCCGAAGGGTTAGGTAGAGGTGTACCAATGTACACCCACAGTTCGCCGATATGTTTTTAGGTCCCATGTAATAGGGGGCGAGCCTATTGCCACTAACCGGGCACAAATCCAAACTCCGACCTGCTACTGAGAATTTCATAGGAAAACCCAATAACACCTTGGTTGACCTGGGAATCGAACCCAAGACCTCTAGCGTAGCAGTCGCGCTTAGCGCCACTAGGCCAACGAGGCAGTCTTTATTTTAGTGATTTGGCCGAATAGTGTTTACTGTACTGTTGTGTAAATTATATCTACCTATACCTGTTACGTGTAAATATACCTTTAAAAATTTATACAAGCGCATGTTCGTTTTTGAATAATAAATGTCTCAAAATCGTTTACAATCTATTTTATGGTCGACTAAACTTATCTAGATAATAATTATTAATTTAACACATTAACTGTCCCTTAGTAGACACAATTGTTAAACAATATGATTGTATCATCTGTTACTCATTGCACAGGGAAATGATTAATATTAACTCGTAAATCAAAATCTGCTCATAACGATTTTTCATAAAGTTTACATTAATGGATAGATTCAAGAAAAAAGTCGAAGAACTTTCCAAACGTTTGGTAGAATCTACTCGTGATCAGAGGGCTGGTGTGTTCCTTGCACAGAGAATCGGCATAGCCATTCAACGTGGCAATGCTGCCAGCCTTCTGGGCACGTTCCCCGCCATTGACAAGGATGACGATGAGTTCTTTGACGCCATTAAGTTTTTATTTATGTCAGTTTTAATTTTAGTATAGTTAGAGTTTGTTCTTATATTAGATTTAAGAAAAAAGTTGTTTTGTGAGAAATACATAATTTTTTTGTCTACCCAGAAACGGTCACTGTTATGTAATGCATGTTAAAAGAAAAAATCAAACCATACATCAAAATGAAAACCACATATAAATACCACTCCAACACATTAGCAATACAAAACAAAACCAAAAAATATAAATTAACAAAAAATAAACTCAAAAAAAAACTAGTCGGATATTGCAAAAACGTGTCTAAAAGTACTGCGGTGATTAAACACATGTTCCTCAAACGTCGTTAACCAAATGTCGGTGATTAAGGGATTAAGGTTATCAGGCATCCATTTTAACCTTTTTTACCCCTATATTTGTATCTGTTTTTATTTTTTATGCTAGCTGTCTGCCCGGAGTTGCTTGGTAATTGATTGTTGTTTAAGAGTGCGTTTTAGGGTTTAATCGGCTGATTGTCGTGTCAAGTGATGATGATAATATTTTGTATTGATAGTTAATTGTTTTTCTTTTCAGTTGTCTTGGCGTGATAGCTTGATTGATAGATGCGTTGTTTTTGTTTTTATTTGTTAGAGTTCTTAGTTATAATTATAAAGATGTCCAGTGGGTTCCAATACATTATTAGAAAACTTTGGTCCAAGGACTAAAAAATATATAACTATTGATGAGAATGTCAAAAGCCATGATTTTCTAGAACAAACTACATTTATAAACACACATATTGACCGACTAAACTTTTAAACATTATTTTAATAAAAATTAGCACTGAAACGAGAAGTTACGATATTTTTAATGGATAACATTTTTCATATGGCAATCAGCATTTAATATGAAAGCGCAAATGGAGGCTGGCAACATTCGCATTTCACGAGCTAACATTCATTTAATACTTATTGAGGGATTTTAAAACTAATTACGATTCGATGTTTGGTTTTACCCGACTGTGCCCGAAAGAGGGGTTATGTTTAGAGTTTATGTTGGTATGTTTGATGTATTTCTTAGATTCGTCTCAATTATGAGTGTAATAAAATGTAATGCAATTAACTTGATGACGTCTACTTTTTGTTTAGCACATAGTCTCTATACATATTGCCGTGCTACGTATAATTATAATTAATTGCAAACAAACAGCTTAAACACTATGAAGTAAAATTGTTTAATAATCCAGCCTATAAACGTCCCACTGCTGGGCACAGGCCTCTTCCCATATAAAAAAGGCACGAGCATTGATCACCACGCTTGCAGGTTTCCTAACGATGTTTTCCTTCACCGTTTGTCAGAAGTGTCTTAGAATAATTAAGACAGTACATATAACTCAGAAAAGTTACATTTGTACTTGCCTGGGTTCGAACCTGCAACCTTGTGCATACAAATCCGTTCACTGAACCACTAGGCCACCACGACATTTGTTTGTGTAGGTACAATCCAAATGCTCTGACTTCTTTTCTACATAATTTAAGCATAAAATACTAAACTTATCCAAGGTAAATTAATTACATTATTCATTAAGTAATGACATAGACCAACACTGTATCTCCATACAAAAATATGTTCAAGCACATTTCATTAGCTAAAAGCCTCATTTTTTAACGACGAAGAAAGTTTATGTATTTTTTTACGTTTATTAAATTAACTTATATCGCCCGAAACTGTGTAAGTATCTTTGATAATTAAATTATTTTAGGGGCCCGTAGATCTGGTGTTTATAAGATTTGAGAAAAGAAAGGTAAATGTATACTTGTAGATGTACCTGTGTAAAGACGAAACTGTAAAGCATTTAAAAGTTTAAGTATTTAAATCAAATAAATGATTTGGTAAAAACCGGCTCTTTTGTTTATACGTCAATACATAAGAAATATTCAAAAATACGCGCTATAGAAGAAAGACTATTTAAAAATTTTAAATATTTGAGATAAATCATGTTAAGAGCCAAGACATGTCGAAGAACCTTAATGGAAAAGTAACAAAAATTATTGTAAGGCAACTCGTCAGATATAACATATAAAGGTGCGTCGAAATTTGACGAACGAGCACCGAATGACCATAACACGAACAGCTTGCTCGCTGCTCGCTAGCTGCGTTTTCATTGACCAGAGATTTACACAAAAAAGATACATATTTTGTAGTAAATGAATGTAGTTACAATACACATAGTCTATTCAACAAATAAACTATTCTTCCACCGTTTGTTATTTAACCTACAATACACAAAATAAACCCAAAAACACCACAATCCTAAAAAAGTATGTCCCACTAAAATATTCGTTTGCATACGAGACTCATAATCCCATAGTCGGATAAACAACTTTACGAAAATATACGACCGCAAACTTTGTACAGTAAAAAGAGAAAAAACAGAAAAAAAAAAACATTTTTGCTAAGTCTGTCCGGACTTGCAATTAGGTCGCACGCAACATGAGGTACTTGTATAGAGCTGTGATAACCGGGCTTTTATTCATGCATGTGAGTTTACGTTTTTACAAGGTATTCTTTGACTTGCAATGTATGAAGTGTTTGTTAGGTAAATTCTTCTAAATTGGAAACATCTCTTGGCCTCCGATTTAAGTTTCTAGTACTTTGAGTATAGCTAACTTAAACAGATTTATTAACAAAAAAACCTTAAGATACCTGTACATTTTGTAAGGAAGAAGTATTCAAAGAGGGGTTGTTTTGTTAAACTTATTAATTGACCAACAGCTGGGCAGAATTATTTTTACTGACAAAAAATACAACGAATTTTATCGATTTGTGCCAAATACCGAGTTTTATATAAATCCGACACGTTTTTTGAATAACTGTTAACTTACGACATGTAACGATATTACTTTTTTCTTCACTTCTTCACTCAAATTTTTGAACCAATGTTGATAAAATTTGATGTAAATAATTAGCTTGAACACTAAGAAACGATATGAGCTATAACAGAATTATTTCTCAATCTTGCAGAAGACTATAGACAATTGAAATGTGCAAATGTTTTGACGTTCAACATAAAAGCCCAAGTGTTATTTAACCAACATTCAACATTTAAAGTATCGTAACCCTATGAAGCGAATTGGGTCAAATATACCCGTATGCTGGGCTGTAAATACAAGGTACTTGTTACCACTTCAAGCCTGTTGGGGGTTAAATACAAAATTGGTTCGGTAAGTTATGAAAAGTGTTGTGTTTGGATGATTTAAAAATGTTGTTTTTTTTTTGATAATTTTGTGCAATTTTGAGCAAACTGCATTTTTCATGGATAAGTGTGGATAGCTTTGATTTTGTATTTTGTTAATTTAATCAAAAGTATTTAGAAATTAATGACGAAACATAATGCAAAGACTAGCCTAGGTATGTTTTTAGATGGATAAAAGCTAAAAAAAATACCATAACATAATCTAAAAGATAATGTTTTGTGTATTTTAAAACTAAACGCTGTTTTAATGATATCTCAGTTTCTAAATTCAAACTAAACTATTTACAAAACTCTTTTAAAAGTCGTATTTTTGCTAGATGTACTAACCCCTCTATACAAACTCCTAGGGGTCAAAATTTCGTGTCTCAATTACAAATTGTAGGCGCATTTTAGGAAGTGAAAATAATTGAATATTCTTCAACCTTCGACCTTTGCTATGGACACAGCCGTCATTAAACACGGCCCGATTCATTCGCACCCCTTTTCAATATGGCTGACATTTATTTTATGAATTAGACAAATTATTGGAGCCCGAACTTTCTGCTGCGGAGGTGAAAATCAATGTAAGTCTTGTTTTGACCCGATTGTGGCAGTTTGAGGGTTGTGTTTTTAAGTAAAGGTTTCAGTTGATTTAATGCTTAAGGAAAATGTAACTGGTTTTGTATGATTTCACGCCAATTAGAGGAAAATAAGACTTTAAGGGGTTTTGGAAAATGAATGTTAATTATAATTAGTTCGAGCTAATTACAAGAAATACCTTGCTTGTAAAGGTCGGCCATTCAACAAAGGTTTTTAATGTTATACGACAAGGCCTACGTTCTACCAAAAGTGCAATACAGTTTACAACAACAAGAACATAAATCTGTAAACTATATTATTATAATGTATCAGTTTCAAATATGTACCGGACTCTTAAACTAACCAAATAGGTTTTTAATAAAAAATATAAATTATAAAAACAGCTTTTAAATCTACTAGGACACATAAATAAAATCCAGATGTAAACATATTGTTTTTTTTTTATGTAACATCATGTTCTTTTGTAATCAACCATCATGACCATATCACCTTTTTAGGCAAATGATACTTCAATTGACATAGTACCTTATAACCGAGATATTTTAGGTCGTGATTTACAGTCGCCATTTTCAGTAACACTGTGACATTTATTGAATGAATCGAATGAATTATTCAGAAATGTTTTTTGTTTTATAGGATGTGTCGATTTTGCATGTTGTGTTAAGTAGATTGGATTAATAACTGGGATGGTTTTTGGGTTTGAATACGTAGTTATTTGATTTTCAAGGCAATTTTGAATCATTAGTATAAGTAATTGTCACAACATTTTCCAATAAGCTTCTTTTATTAGACCAGATCCCTCTCTTGTCTAATGAAAGAAGCTTATTGAAAAAAAACAGAGTAATGAAAATGAATTATGTTTAATACAATTGTTAACTTTACATTTGTTTACATTATAGTTATTTCGGTATTTAATAATGAGGCGAGATTTACATATTATATTTCAGTTTTTTTTAAAGGTGCCGTACCCCATGTTTGATTGTACCTAGGTATGTATTTTCCTTTTTATTTCAGAAACTAAACACATACCACATTATGATCCAAAAACCCTGAAATTAATTTCAAATCAAAATGACTCGCAAAACGAGGAAAAACAAAGGCAAGCGATAGTCATTACATCACAATTATGATGGATGCTCCCTGCCCCCAATTTAGAGGGGTGGCTTAAAAACAAGACAAACGTATAAAAATCGCCCACCATTTATAAATGTCGGATTTTTTTCCAAGTTTTATGTATATTTTGGGCGATTAAAATTATGATAATTTTAGATGGAGCGTCTGCTTTTGATAGAATGGGTATCCGTTTAAAAGAAAAACGTTCATGATAAGAGATAAGGCCTGATGCAGTATTTTTTGCCACTTTTTACTTTACAAAAATCATAATCAAAATATTTTTATTTCTCATAAACCAAAAAAAAAGGCGCTTAGGAAACGTTACGTTACAAACTACTGACTCTAGTTGCTCGGTTCCAAAGTGTCATTCCTATAGAGATTTTGACCGTATTATGTAGAATTATTTACTCCTTTTTGTTTGTGATCATACACTTTGTTTTCATTAAATCACTATTAATTATTAAATGATACTGCGATTTTATCACTTATACACGATTTTTCGGAACTAGCTGGTTTGTAACCAACTCAAGTAAGGTCATAGGTTCAATGAAGTAGAATTAAAAATTCTCTCTCATAGTTATGTATGCACACCCACTTGTAACAATATTTTGAATTTCTACATCACAACCCCAAAAATTTTAGTTCAAGTTTCCACCTAAGATTTAAAACAACCTTTATATTTTAAAGCCGACAAGACGCTTCCCCTATTTAGCTCCGGAACTCATTTTAACATGCAAATACGGCCTGGAATTCAAAATAGATATATCAGGATGATGGGGAAGAAATTGAATTTCTTTACTAAAGAACTCGCGCGATGTTCCTTCACGGAGGAGATGCAGTATTCCCGAGTGAAGTATGGAAGGTGCTTTGAAAGGTTCTGAAATTAGGGGTCTGATCTTTTTGTTGTTTTAATTTTCGGTTTGGAGGTAAATTCCTTCTTCTTGTGGTTTTTTTTACTATTATAATGGAGTTCTAAAATGGAGTTCTAAAGACAGTAAGTTAGATTTTTAAGATGGTTTGATATTTTTATTATACTTGTCAAGGGTAAACCTCAACACATGCAATCAGTTAATTTCTGTGTGCAATCAAATTATAATTATTTGTGTGTCAATTTTGTAGATAATTGTGTGTAAAGTATGTAGTTTGATGTGTAAAAATTTAAGTTATTTATAAACGTGATGTTCTTTAGAACAGCGTTACGTAGTTTAAATAATGTGTTTTACGAATTTTCCCTCGCAGTATTACATTGATAAGCTACAATTGTCATCGCAACATGACGTCACAAGTTTCCAATCCAGAGCTTTAAAGCTAAATTTTTTATTGAATTGCGACTAAAACGCAATAATTAAAGTCAACTAGACGGAACCTTCAAAGTTTAGCAATCAGTAAACAACCTATACGAAAAGGCAAAACACCACTTTCCTTTAAACAGAAAAGTACCCATGAAAATCGATACAGGGAACATTCATTAAATTTACGTGTTGTGTGACAACTTTTTATGGTCACAGAGTAAACAAATGTCCTTTATACAGTCGTGTAAATGGCAGTATGTCAAACATACGTGCTTCGCAATCCACATTACCGTATTCACCCTATGTCCCATAAAATAGGGGGGCACCATAGATTCCGCTGACTTGTCTGGACCATAGACATACTTTATTCTTATGCCAGATTGTAAATTACTGTTATTTATGTGTCTGGCTATAAAAAAGATGGCGCTTATCGCCGGTGGATGAATCAACCGTTTTTTAAGCTGTATCTGTAAATTTTGAGGCGTGAAAAATAAGCGTCGGGTAAATAATTCCTTTTTTACATGGTAAGCGAAACTGTATTTTTATTCAAATAAAACATGTTCGTGTGTTAAGTTTCTCACTTGTTTGATATGTAAAGAGCAGTTTATGTAGACATTTCGGAGTTTTCATTGCAGGTTTTATTACAAAATTTAAATCGTCGTATGCCCACAGGCACAATGTATCAAACGTCCTGTAACTCCTAACACCTTATGTATTGTACACCTGCATTGACGAATAAAATGATTTGATTTGATTTGATCGTTTTCATTAGTGTCCAAAATAAAAAAAAGTTGCTTTGTTCTTTGCCCTACATGAAGATTACACAAAAAAAAAATCTTTTTATACAATATAAGGATTCAACAACTTCTGATTTATTTATTATACAAAATCTTTCATAAGTTGATTTTGCTTGCGTCACTGGCGGCGTAGTTACCAGTTATCACACCAAAAGTAAATAAAGTTCTTTCTCGGAATCCGAGCTTACCTCACACAAAGTTTTATCCAAATCGATTTAGTGGTTTAGCCGTCAAAACGTACAAGCCACAGATTCAATTTCCCATCCTGAATAATAGTTTGTATGATATTATTGGCGGATAATTCTGAGCAAAGGCTTATACCTAAAAACATTGATCACCACGCTATTCTGAGTTTACAGATTCTAATTTAAGAATCCAAGATCCCTTTCGTTTTCCTTTACCGTTAGCGTACCACAAAAGATTTCCCACGCAGTAACCTTAACTTAAAGGCAGTATTGTACCCAAGTAGCGTACAGCATAAAATATATTTGAGTATAATAAATACGTGAAACCGGTTTATTGTTATTGGCCCAATAACCGTAAGTTACCGGTGACTCGGCCGAATTAACTGTCTGTCTGTACGTTCCGCTAATTGTGTTTGGTTTTTATTGCAGCCCAAATGAGATGTTATTGGATTTTGGAAATGGATACAATTTTGGTGGAAGATGTTACTTTTTATTACAGCAAGATTTTGTTTTAGACACATTATAACACCACACGCACTTATCAATTTAATGTGTTGCGTCGTTTACTTTTAACGACAATTGTAGCTTTAAGTCAAACTATTTACTAGTATCCTTACTATTTGTTTATTTAAGTAAAAATTAATAGTTAGTTAATATTATAACATAACTTATCATATCATCACGTTTGTATCCCCGAAGGGGTAGGCAGAGGCGTACCAATGTACAACCCACAGTTCGCCGATATGTTTAGGTCCCATGTAATAGGGGGCGAGCCTATTGCCACTGTTAATATTATGTTTATTTTTTTACCTTTCTGACGATTGTAAAAAATAATCTTTAACCTCATTAACAAGTAAGTAATTATAAACTTTGTGCGAAACGCATTTTAATATTCGTACGCATGATTTTCCAAAATCCTGTAACCTCTCTGTGCTCTATATTTTTTGTTAAATGCTTTTACATCTTTTATGCTTCACCTGATTCTTTAAAATACTAGGAACAATCTCTTCCCAGGTTTTGAAAAGTAATTATCCATGTGTACAGTTTCTAAACAGTGCAATACACTGGATATGATATAGCAATACCCTGTATCATCGGTAACAGATATTGATGGAGGTTCGAGAACTTTATGAAGATAAATCTACACTTGTCTGGTATTTCTTAGTACCTAGTGAGTAGTTACTTGATTGTTTCAGTTCTAGCGATCTGGATGAAGTATTAATAATTATTAGTTCTCATCTAAATCATTTGTAGTTTTATGTATGTTTTATTATTTGTAGCTTTATATTGAAGTCGCACACTTCGACTGCCAATATTGACGACTTCTCCTTTCGCGGGTCTGCTGGCAGAAATTACTTGAAGAAGTAAGCACCTTCTTAGTACATAATAAAAATACGAAATATTCCTTGTATGTATTGTGTGTACATAAATAAATAAAATATAAAAAAGCGAATGTTTCTTATTAAACTAACCTGCAGTTTTGCCCGCGTGTGTAGCCACTATTCCATTACTTTTTCGTGACCTTATGTACCGATGATTTTATTTTATTCAGCGTGGAGTCGAACCTGATAAATAAGAGCATCATGAAAATCGATATCGAAGGTGTAACTAACCCGACTTTGTTTTAGTTTTAAAGTATCAGTGTACTTCGGTTTTAAAATATTCAATACACATACAAAAAGAACAACCAGTGAGTTTGCTTGCGACCACGGCCGGTGTAACCCGGTCGAAACGTTAAGCCCAAAAAAGATATTAATGCATGTAGGCGCTTATTCCCGTGAATTATATTACTATAAACATGCAGCGCGATAGTTTAAACGTTAATAAAGAACAATCAGAATTTAAAAAAAATCTCTAAACCACACAAATGTTTGTCCCTTACCGGGATCGAAGAAAACATCGCGTAGTGATAATTGCCATGGTAACTTATACCACTCCACTATAATTAAGTGCAGTCAATACCATGACTGAACCGTTAGTCAATCAAAAGTTGAAGCTAACACTAATAAAAAAAAGTTCAAATGCTACTCTACACTAATGTACCTACAATACATTTTATGTAGTACTTTGTATCATACTCATAAACATTGTACAGACAAACATAATACACCGTAAATGACCCTACAGGAAGTTTTATATGACAGGTTCCAGCACGAAGGCTGTTGACAAAGTATTTGTCTGAAAATTTTTAGTTTTTATGAAGATAATATGTTTCAAAAAGGATAGGCATCTTTTTCTTTAGTATACCACAGTTAGATTTGAAAAAAAAAAACATATTTTATTTACAATGTCATTTTTAAGTGAATGTTTCTAATGAGAAATTTACGCTACGAATACTTTATAAATATCGTGTATGTGTATATGCAAAAAACATAATATTGTGATATTGTGAAGTCTTTGAAAATATGTTTTCCCGGAACATTCAATAAAACTCAAAAATAAAACACGAAATGTCGGAGCTTTAAGCCAAAAATATCGTATATCTGAAATCAAATATTAAAAACTCAATTTCAGTTACAGGTATTCCGGTATACTATAGAAAATTTAAACAATACAGAGTTAGATATTCGTAAAACAAATAGACTGAACAAAATAAACGATTCAATGCATGGCGCGCAAAGTTTTTAATTTCCTGCCGTTTCATGCCCGGTTTCGAAACCGGTTTTCGTACCCGGTTATACCCGGTTTAGTTAAGCTTGTCTTTGGTTCGTTTTGATACGGCGAGTATTGTTCTAGTTTCCCTTTTGATATGAGGTAAATCGTTCATTCAATGCCGAGGTGTTGCTTTGAATGCGACTAGATTAAAAGTTGCTCTGTAACCGTATTTTGTTGGCTACGCTTTCGTAGCGCTGTAGCGTCGTAGATGCTACGTAGAGTTCAGTGTGTAGATATCTGATAACTACACTAGCTGTTACACGCGGTTTTGCCTGCGCGATATAGATTTTTTTTATAAATTGTAGTTTGTCTGTTGATTTAACTAAAGTATTACATAATTTTAAAGTATAATTGTCTATTGAACATTTACTAAGTAGTTTTGGCGTAATGAACTTAGTCGTACTTAGTGAGAATTATCTATCTATCTATCCTTCCGAGCTTATGTTTTTACTATTAATTATAGATTTTAGATTATTTCATAATACTACTAGCAAAGCCCCCGACATCACTCGTTTTGCATTCTCCACAAGCAAGCAATGTGATGTTAAATAGTTCTCTATAACATTGTGATCAAAGGTAAAAAAAACAGTCTTTATCAAAAATATAGTTTGAGAGATTTATTATACACATATTACCTATCCCTATCCCTTCTTAGTGTAAATATATCACAACGCTTACAATTCAGAATAGCACATATAATTATAACATCATAGTTTGCGTGTTACGAATCAGTTATATGCAGCCGTTATTATGTAAGATAAGATTAGCTTAAAACGCAGATTTAATGGTAAATAAACGAGCCTTTTATGTATGAATGATAGGCTTGGTAATTGAATTAAATTGTAATTTGAGGCTATATTTCTAGTCAACTAAGTGTTAAATAACATGTTAGAGTTTTGTTAATTAATTAAAGATGTTACTGTTAAAAGGTATTATTGTAACTGAATTGTAAAGTTTACTATATTATTATTATGTTTAATGCTTTGAATTATTGTTAGATTTGTATAATAATTTATTATACACATCTAACAATGAAATAAACACATTAAACGTGCATTTAGTGTGCGATAAAAAATGACTTTGACTTAAAACCTTAAAAACTCATATTAAAAACAAAATTAAGACATATTTGAATACAGTATCAAATAATTTATGTTAAAATTACAATTTTAATACCTTATTTTTAAATGGCAATAGGCTCGCCCCCTTTTACATGGGACCTAAAACATACCGGGGAACTGTGGGTGTACATTGGTACAACTCTGCCTACCCCTTCGGGGATACAGGCGTGATGATATGTATGTATGTATTTTTAAATGAATTTAACTCCCCTAAGTAAAGATGGTTTATTTATTTCAATCCCTAAGCGTCAGCGCGAAACATCTAACAGTCATTATAAAATAAGATAATTTTAAGTACTTTATTTTTCACTATAAATTCATTGTAAACAATAACAAACCTAACGATGTAAACACCTGAACATCATCACATCGACCGGATCAAACCCAATCTGGGTACCAACATTATAATAATAAACAGTAATACAGTCCATTTCCTTATCAACAAGATAAAGAGCTGAAACAATACTTCGTTATACCATTAAAACTAATGCCTAAGAGATAATGGTTTGCCTGAACAGTTTAATATAAAGGCTGGTAGTTCAGAGTTGATTATGTATCTAATACCCATAACGCGCGCAAGTATCAAACTAAGCTGTATAAGCACCTTAGAACGACTGGCTGTCACACCGAAGCGTGTCTGGGTACCTATAATAATTATAATCCGGCCTATGAACGTCCCAGCGCTGGGCACAGCCTCTTACCAAATAGAGAAGGGAAAGTATGAGGATTCTTTGGTGTATTGAAAATACTTCAAAAGAATTAATACAAATTATGAAACATTTTGAAAGATGTTAAGAATTTAATGTAAGGTATAAAAAATCTTCAATACTTGCCTGAATTTAGGAAAATCTTATAAAAATAATAAAACCAGCCTATAAACGTCCCACTGCTGGGCACAGACCTATTCCCATATAAGGCACGAGCATTGATCACCACGCTTGGTCATTTGTGGATTGGCGATTTCAGATCCCAATTTTGGCATCCAAGTTTCCTTACGATGCTTTCCTTCACTGTTTGTCAGAGGTGTCTGGATATATTGATCTTTAATATTTAGAAACATGTTAGTATGATTATAAATTTTTCGATTCCCATTCATATCCCTTAATCGTATGACATGCACATTTACCTTTTTAGTTAAAAAATGTTCTTATAGTTTAAAAGAACACCTAAAAAAATAATTTATGTAATAACGTAATATTTAGCGGATATTTATTTTATTTTTCTTTTAATTTCAATATGATGACTATGTAAAAGAAATTAATGTCAATTATTATTACCATTTTTTTACTTAAAAATAAATGTTCTATTATAACGCAAAATGAAAAAATATAATCGAATTGTCTTATTTCTGAAAAATAACGTAGATTAATGATTGTATAAAACAAAATCATTAGTAAAAATTAAAATCTGGGTCAGACTAATTAATCTGATTATCCCAGGTCTAGACGATACTCATTAAAATAAATTGCGGCTTTACATTTCTCATTTTTGGTACAATGAGGTAAAATAAATAGGAATCTTTGTACTTATCCGGTAAGGTCTTATTTCTGTATTATGAGAATCTAAATTAACTTCAATATTGGCTCTTTCCCATCATTGACAAAGAAAAAGATTATTTTTTAGACGCTTGTTATTTTTTTGTTTTTAGTTGTAGAGTATATTTATTTGTTTGTGTTTTATATATAATTTGTTTTTAGTAGTATCTTTTGTTATTTATGAATATTAAAATTTGTGAATTTTGAAAGGTTTAAGTACTCCATGGTCCTTCCAGTATTGAAGAATACGCTTTCATATATCCTACTAGCGGCCCGCCCCGGCTTTGCTCGGGTGCAACGCTGATACCAAATAAAACTACACATATACTTAAGTTCTGTAGGGCGAAGCACAGCCTTGGACACACTATTTGGTAAAGGCACGCGCCCCCCAGCCCCCGCGCGACCCCTCGGCCGATACCGCCGCAACCGCTATGTCCCTGCATTTTAAATTTGTAATATCTTCGAAAACATTCATTTAAATTACATGCTGTAAAGGGCAATGTTGACCTATATTGCATGCACAATTTATTAAAGGTACTTAATTGGGTAAGGATTAATACCGTATTGCTTAAAATCGCTTTTTCGTAAATAAGTAATAAATAAACGATAAAATGGTTATTGTGGGTTATCCTCAAGAGATAGACATATGCCATCGCGGACTTTTTTGTAGATCTTTTTAAGGTGCACAATACTGTACTACATTATTTTTATCTATCTCATAGGGTTCAGCCAGCGTTTGCAATGAAAGCGGAAAAAATGGGTTCATTTACGACCTTACATTAGAAATCTCTAAGATTATCCGTATTCCTCTCCTATATTATGCATGTATTATACATATAAACCTTCCTCTTGAATCACTCTATCTATTAAAAAAAACCGCATCAAAATCCGTTGCGTAGTTTTAAAGATCTAAGCATACATAGGGACAGACAGCGGGAAGCGACTTTGTTTTATACTATGTAGTGATAGTGAAGAAAATATTTACGAAATTGTAAGGTTCAAACTGCCAAATAGCAATAAATAACTAATTTGAATCGTTATGAAAAATAAATGGATTTAATGCCTATTTTTTAATCTTAATTTTCTGACTTCGCTCTAATAACTAATAATTCTAACAATATTATAAAACATTATAAAACACTTATTTTACCTGAACATTAATAAAATCGAATGCCCCTTACACATCGGTGTGACACACACCCACGCTTGCAAATGAAACTCACAGTGTAGATTAGAAACTTGCAAACACTGCACTGTGTTCAATACTCTGAACAATATTTTGTGGTGCAATGCCTCTGTTTTTAGACTAATCTACCTGTTATACAGGGTGTATATGTATTTGGTATGGAAATGATTTATGTTACTAAAAATAGTTTTTATAAGTTATTTGGGTAATGATCTAGTCAGTTACGCGGAGCGCACGTGGACAGAAATCGCCAAGAACAGAGAGGTTTGGAAGAAGAAAGGGGAGGCCTTTGCCCAGAAGTGGGATCTAAAGTAGGTTAATAAAAAAAATTGGGTAATGATATAAATGTACAAAAATTATGATTTTGAACAGTGGACAGAAATGTCTACTGTTAAAATGTAGGTACTGTGTGTTTGTTTTATTTGGTCTGGTTCAATTGCAACTGTGTTTGCTTAGACGTTATATTTTCTTTAATTACGAAGTACGTGTCGCGGTCACCAAATAACTGGCAGGAATAGCTTGCTTCACATACATTTAATAATGGGCTGTTATAAGATTAACGTGTTTTAATTATGATTGTTTTTATTTTATATTTAAAAGCTGGCAAGATCGAGCCATTCTTAGCTATAACTTATGAAAATCTATTCGCCATTTTAAAACGTATCTGCAAATTACAAAAAACACGAAAATAATCGGTGTTTCAATTTCAATTTCGCTATATTCCTTTTTGCCTATCAAAACATCGTTAATAATATCACTAACAGCATAAACTAATACCGATAAAGCACAGCCTGTGCAGCTTTATATAGTATTAATGCGTCTTTAATTAAGCTGTATCTGTATACCAAGATTAGTTCCAACTAATGCATTTACTAAGTTCGGGCGAGGATTAAATGCATTTAATATGCACGGGAAACGTGCACTCGATTGTTGAAGCTGTTCGCGTATTATTTATTTAGTTTCGGGTTTTAAATGGATATCTTTGAGCTTTTGTTTTATATGAGGGTTTGCAGTAGGGTTTTTTAAATCTGATTTAAAGTTTTTTTTTGCTCTATATGTTATATTTATTGGTGGACCTATTTTTTTTTTAACTGTAATGCTCTCATTTAAAAAACGTTACGTAAGGAATAACAATGATGAATGCTAATTTTGATTTCACCCTTTAATAGCGCAGTTTAGACATATTTATAAGCTTTAAAAAAGTTAGTATTGCACTAAGTTTCAAATATTTAACCATTAGGAAGAAGTGTATTATAAAATAATTATGTCAGTTTATAATGTCAATAATGTATGTTTTTTTTAGGGATGATTAACAGTATTTTACTTCAATATTAAGTTTTAATAAATCTTAAATAAATCAACAACTTACGAACATGTCTTCTTGAACTTAAATCCTACCAACTTTTCACCCTTTCAAACAGATTGAATGAGTAATCCCGTCGTTGTCTACATAAGCTTAGATTAAACAGGTCATTTTATTTTGATATCAACTTTATCTCGTCCACAATTAAAACAACACAAAGATGTGTTACATCTAAAGGCCTAAGCTTTTTGGGACCAAAAGGTGTGGTGTCAATGCCAGCGATTTGTCTACTAATATTATTATGAAAGAGAAAGTAACTTTCTCTGCCCTTTTGAAGCATTTTCATGGCTAAACCACTAAACAGATTTTGATTTGAACTTGGTTTGGGATAAGCTTTGAACCCAATAAAGGAATTTTACGTTACTTTTGTTCGCGTAAACTGAAACTCACTATGGCAAAGATACAACTGAAGAAGATAAATTAAATAAACAAATATCCGTGTGACAATAATTGTTACGTAATAAAACTATAGAAATTAAATATTTATATAGAACTTCCTTATCTAAAACTTTTCTAATTTTGAGCCTTAGCTTCAATTTATATCTTTCAACTTTTACATGTAAGACAAAATAAAGGAACACTCACATAACTGCATTTTCATTATCATCATTATTCCCACTCAATCACAATCTACTCTAACGAAACAATACTCGACCTTACGCAATTAATTATCATTACACCCATCTTAAAAATAATAGCTTACACACGGGCCAAGCCCAAAATCCCCTAGTTAGAATAAATTAATTTCAACTCCACCTTAATTGAGAGGACTGGAAAATTCTTGTGATCCTACGTAGGGTAGTCATTATTTATTCTTATAATGCTTAGCCCAAAGGCTTTTGGGTTAATTTGCTAAAGGTCTTGTGACTAAAAATTCGTGTTTTGAATTATTAATGTCACATCTAAAACCTATTTAAACTTCGTCAATCTTTAATTGTAATGTATGTGTTAATTGCGAGTGAGTTAGGTGTGGAGTTTCGTTCATTTGTCATTCATTTATCGTTCACTGAATTAATTATTGTAGTATAACTTTACTTTTGTAATATACATGTATAGTTAGTTACTACTTCTTGTATTTGAGTTATATGTTAATTAATATGTAATTTTAGTGTTTATTTGTAATGTGACATTTTTCATTTACTCATTCATTCGTTCAGTATTTTTGTTTTAACATTAAACTCATATAACAGCTACCATCATTTACTATAGTAACGTAAAATTTCTAAGTCATTTTTTATACATTTTTTTTTGTTAACGTAAACTTTTTAAAGTCTATTTTTTTGTAATGTAAAAGTTTTTTTGTAAATCTTTTTTTCCTTTTCGCTTGTGGCATAACCGCTTGTAATGGGACCATACCCCATCATAGACGCTATAGATGCGAACATGTTACAACAAGTGGTGCTTTGTACGCAAACATTTTGTGGAAACTGCTCACCTCAACATGCTTGAGACAAGGCAAGATGATGGTAAACATTTAGGAAATTATAATATTCCCTAGCGGCCGTTTATTGCTTAAATTTGTATGAAAATGTCTGTAAAGTTTCTAAAAGTTTGTCAGGTGTTACTATAAAAAACTTATCGATCGATATCGAATTCTTAGAAACATTCATACTTTGGGTTACTGTATTCTGTAGTAAATGGCCTGTGGAGGTCGGATAGACGCTCTGTGTAAGAAATAGTGTTCAGCTGTATTTGGTATGACTGGAAGCCAACGGCGATGTCATTTAAGAAACGTATGACATAGTTCAAGATAAATTGATGTAGTTTTGAGGTTTTTATTATAGAAAATATGCAAAAGAAACATAAAAAAGTCTACATTTTTGTGAAAGCCTTTTCCTTTGTACTTTATTCTATGAACCTTTTAATACAATAAGTAAACCTAGACAAGTGACATTTCGTCGTTAAGTAGTCTAAATCACGAGGCTTATAAAAAAGAATGAATTTTCCAAAAATTTTAGCGATTTCTCTCATCGTTACAACGCTTATAAAAATGGTATATTATTATATTATATTTACTAGAAACCAAAATAGTACCCAAAATCTTTGACGTAACATACTAGTCACAGATTGATTCAAATGCCTGGTTAATAATTTAGGTTGTTAAATAGCTCAACTAAAGCGGGTTGTTTTAAAGGAGCACTTTGAGTCGGCAAATAATTAATGAGTCGATATTCAGTACAGGATTCTGAAAGTGCGTTGAGTAGGATTTGAGCGTTTATGTGTGCATCTGTGTGCAATTATGTGGTATAGTTTGATGATTTGTTACGTTATTTTTTTTTCATGTTGGATGGATTTCGTTTTTGTGTTTTTCGTGGATAATTTTTAAATATAAAGAAGTTAAATCAGGATTTTGAACTTTAAACCATATCATAAACATCTTAGTATGGGAAATGTAACCAGTAACTAATGTTATTGTGTTTTTTATTAGGTCATTAAGATTGTTTAATGTATGCTGTAGAAGTAAGATTATTTATGAAATTAAACCCAAATAAGTTCAACCTTAAACTTATTTGGGTTTTATTTCCAGACGGGCTTCTGCCCCATTTAAAAAAAAAAACTGTTGAAATTGATTAAGCAGTTTGGTTTAAAAAAAAAACGAAAAAATAAATTTAGAAGAAATTGTGATTTTGTACTTTTTCTGTTTTTTTTTTTTCTTTAATACCTGAAAAGCCAAGAAAGCCCAATCAAAGCCTACATATAATACTAAATAAGGCCCAATCTTACCTCATCACCATTACCCAAGATTCAGGTTTGTCATTGAAATGGCACTATCACCAAAGATATTAATTTTGAGGCTGCTTACCTTTGAGAAGGGTAGTGTCACGATAAAGTCTCAGGTGGCACTAAGGTACCGTTTTAAGGTACGTTTTAAGTTGTCAAAGGATCTTATGTAGGTGATGGAATAGTGCGTATTTGTTGGATGTAGATAATTTGTGATAAGGTTTGTAAGCGTCACTTTAGATAAGGACAAAAATTACATACTTTTCCTGTATCAAATCAATAAAAATGAACAAAAAAAAGCTAAGTTCAGGACTTCTTCTCATACTGAAGTCAAAATCCTTGGCGAAAATTACGTGACGGCAAGGAATTTCGTCACGCAAAACCAAAATTACCGTACAATAACTGTTGAAATTAAACTACTTTTTACGGATTTTGTCGCGGTTTATTTTTGATTTTAGGTCTTGACGTTTCGACACTTTTCTGTCACGGGCAGACAGACGGTAAGGACCTAAAATCCGTAAATCCGTTTTATTTCAATGTCTAACATTCGCGTAAACCTAAGGACCCAACATAAAATAATTTATTATTGTTATTAAAAGGAAAAAATACGTGTTTCATATTTCACATTAATCTATTGGATGGAAAACAAAAAAAAAAACAGTTCCTACGTTTTCGTTTTTCTCAAGACTACAAACTCAATCAAATCAAG
The DNA here is from genome assembly GCA_905146925.1 of Autographa gamma. NCBI lineage: Eukaryota > Metazoa > Arthropoda > Insecta > Lepidoptera > Noctuidae > Autographa > Autographa gamma. The sequence continues at coordinate 4,170,309 of LR989875.1, forward strand.
ACTTTACTTAACAGATCTAGTACGAAGAACATTTCTAATACCTAAGCATTAATCCTAGTCTTAGTCTGACATTGTTTCTAACAAGTTCCAAAGAAACAGACCCATTATAATGATTAAAATCTTTAAAGTTTTCATCGATATCATTTAACAAAAAGTCAAAGTCTGTAGATGTAAGGCTTTTCTTTTAAGCCACCTTTGTTAATAGGGTCACCTTTTCAAAGTCATTTAAATGTCATATAATCATATTATTTTATTGTTTGTTTTACCCGACTACAAAGCTATAACTTATTGTAGTGAGTCATGTACGTAAGTTTGCACCACTGTACCGAAACAAAATATAATACAACAGGCTCCAATCAAAAACTTATTGTAAGAATAGAATACAGTACATTTTAGCTACAAAGTGAATTTAATGTATTTTTATAACAATTAATAAATTTTTCATTCAATATTTGCAATTTTTAGTTTTATAGTGGTAATTACACTGAATCATATTATTATGATACGCTTTATACCTCCAAATCGCGCCCAAAAAAAAAAACAAAACATAAAACACTTTTCTGAAAACCGTATCAAAATCAGTTCAGTCAAACGCAGGATAATTGCGGACAAAGCATACAAACATACATAGAGGTCGGTCATACTGAGCACCTTCTTTTTTTAAGTAAGGTTAAAAAACCTTCTTCCCCACCACAGTAGGCACCACATCCCACTTCGTCCCAATCCATCCCACTTCCTGTTAATTGCGCCGTTAAATTGTACCAATTTAGTTAATTTTGTTATAACACTCGGTTCAAATGATTCATTATAAAATGCTGCAGCTTGATTTATGTTCAGACAAATTACACCCAATTATTAGGGATGGTTTTTGTCGATTTATAGTATAGGAGCTGAGATGTAGATTATTTAAACATTAATATTATATTGACAAGGATGACGATGAATATGTTGACGCCTGTTAGATTTATTTTTTAAGTAAGTTTTAATTTTAGTATATTTGTGTGTTTTTGTTTTGTAAATAAGAACTAATAAATTTTGTTGTTATTGTTGTTGTTGATGTTGAATTGTTGTTGTTGAATATGTAATTTATTACATATTCTTTTGTGACTTAGGTATCAGTATAACAACAATATTTAAAGAAAATTTGTTCGATTTATTGCTATTTTTTGGTATCTAAGTATTTAATTGATTACGTACTCGATTTTGATATAAAGTGTATAACAGAATATTTAATTTCTTTTATCATAATTGCAGTACAGGTAACTTAAACTTATTTCACAAAAATAGGTTACATTGCTAGGTACCTAAGATTTATTTCCACAAAAATAAATGGAATCATTTGCTTCCAAAACTCAGTGAACCATAAAATTCTCCGTACCTTAGACAATAGAATAAGAAAGCTAAATCCGAAACGTCGATTAATTTGAATAATAAAATATTCAGATGTTGTGCGCTCGAAGACTCGGGCTCCTAGACTAATGGCCTATTTTAACGTAAAACGATCGAGAATATCAATGGTACGTTAATATTAATCATTCTGATGGTTGGTATAAACTATTTAAATAAATGTTTATTAGATTTGGTAAAAAGAGAAAAGTAGTCTAAATATTTCTTAATTTATTTTTGTTTTGGAATTTGAAAGTAAGTAATTTTATTAATTGTATGCGAGATTTGATTTTGGACTGCATACATATAAATTGTTTGTAGTATTATTTTAATTTTGTTTTTTGTGTTGACATGATAATAAATATTAAAATGAACGATTTTATTTCTTCCAATTAGGATGCTGTACGTATACGTCATAGTTGCATATGTTAAAGTTAAGTGCTTGAGGCATAGTTTAGGAATCATTGACAGTCTAATAACTTTTAGACTGTTATTTATGTGTTTAATATCTTAAAGTTTTCAGGTAAAATATATTAAGTAATCCCAAAAAATAGGAAATAAAAATAGGTCCCTAGTAATCCCTTTGCCCAGCAGTGGGATGTAGGCAGTGGAATGTAGGCTACAAAAAAAAATCCCAAGAAAGTCGTGGGTAATGTATTAATATTTTCTCAACCTCCAGAATCCCTTTCTTCACCAAAATTCATGATTTCCCCGCAACAGTATAATATTTTTGTGAACTCTTCACCTCAGGGCGCGGTATGAATTATTTAGTTTGCCCTGTTCTTGCGATATACCATTGTTTTACAATGAATGGTTTAGGATGATTGAATAGGACTCTTAATGTTGAAGAGATCTGATACTTATTAGAAGTAGGTATTATTTGTGGCCTTAATTTGTTAGTGAAAGGAATTTATTTTCACATCAAGATCAAGATTTTCATATCAACAAGAACATCAACTGTCCAGACGCCTACTACCTCATTTTACCATGACAACTGCAAAGGCGTTGCAACGTCGAGAAATAAAATGTAAAAAAACCTAAGTGTACGTTTTAATTATTTCACATATAAAAACATATCATCACGCCTGTATCCCCGAAGGGGTAGGCAGAGGCGTACCAATGTACAACCCACAGTTCGCCGATATGTTTAGGTCCCATGTAATAGGGGGCGAGTCTATTGCCACTAACCGGGCACAAATCCAAACTCCGACCTGCTACTGAGAATTTCATAGAAAAACCCAATAACACCTTGGTCGACTCGGGAATCGAACCCAAGACCTCTAGCGTAGCAGGCGCGCTTAGCACCACAAACCAATATCTTATAGTCCATGATTTCTGTCAAAAATAAATCCCGATCTCTCTTAATCACGCCATAAGTTACTGGTTCCTTATTATAAAGACAAAATTTTAATAAAAGACCAAAAACTTATTGTTTTGAAAATCTCACCGCCACCCGTACAAAGTCAGGGCTGGTAGCTAGGTTACTAATAGTAGCTAAGATACTTACTATTTACTTATTCTATATATTTTTCAATACAACATCATACAGCAATCAATTCTCACCTTTGAGTTTGTCATACAGCCTTACTTTAATTAATATTATTCTAAAATACATTAAAGTTTACAGAACTAATAAACCTACAATGTAATTTATTAGAAAACTTTCTTATAAATGGTACCCAAGACAGTTTTTCTTTCTCTCGATTACATTTCGAAGTACTTATTAAAACTTATTGTAACTAACGGGCCTTAATAGAATTTATTTCAGCTCATTAAACCTAACCGTTCTAATTTACTGAATGGAAATAATTAGATTACTTTGATCACTTTAAAAGATTTTTATTGGGCTTGGAAGATTAAAAACAAATGTCGTGTTTTTTATTTTGGACTTTACATCAAGTCGTGGCCACTCTGACCAACATGATTTCAGCACTAAAATTTGATATCAATTAATTAGTATATGTTTGATAATGGTCCGGTTTTATCAAGGCTCGATTCAGCTATTTAAGAGTTGCTTGAATTGACAGAATGACCTGCTTCATTTGGTCATTTTTACGATAATTGGCATTCTGAATTCTCTTCAAGATTTCAATGAGATTTAATTGTAAGCTTATCTGAATACTAAAATGAGGCACATTTGACAAGTACAGTGTACGCCCACTGACATTCAAATAGCGGATTAAGGACCCTATTTTGTTGATTTAAGTGACTTTAGGTTTCTTCAGGAGAAATTGGATTATTTATGCATCCTAAATGTAATAATGTGTATGTGTCTTAAAGTTCTACTATATTATAGTCAAGACTCAAACACGATATTTAAAAGTGTAACCACAAAACAGAATATTTTTATATACAAGTACATAAAATAATCATTCTCAAAAAGTTAGCTAAATTGTATATAGTCAATTTACTGTACATATCAATGCTGCCTCGTTGGCCTAGTGGTTCCAAGCGCGACTGCTAAGCTAGAGGTCGACCAAGGTGTTATTGGTCATTGTTTTTTCTATGAAATTCTCAGTAGCAGGTCGGAGTTTGGATTTGTGCCCGGTTAGTGGCAATAGGGTCGCCCCCTATTACATGTGACCTAAACATATCGGCGAACTGTGGGTGTACACCTCTGCCTAAACCTTCGGGGATACAGGCGTGATGATATGTTATGTACGTATGTTTTCAATAAATAGACAGCCCCTGTTCGTCCATCCTTCATTAAACTTTTCACAAAAAAAAATCACCTTGACTAACCTAAAAAATAAAATGAAATTCCCATACGTACTTTAAAATACATAAACACGACCGCCGGCCATTACCTTCGTATTTAAACTCCAGCAGATAACAAAACCGCACGTTGTAATTAGAAACAGTAAAGTTTCGTAGATCTAATGATAACTGGCTTTCAAATTGCTTCTTGAATCGTATTTCGGACTTATTTGTAGGGGTTAATGTTTAAATGTCTATATAATGGGATATACGCTACTTTAAATACAATTCAGGTACTTATTTTATGAAAAATTTGCTAGACCCTGTGTTGGAACTGACTGCATCAGGAAGACGTTTTTTTTTCGCGGCTGTTCTCATTGCCAATATAGTTATTATGCTATGCCACTTATAATAACTGTAACATAATATAATATGCATATAGGTAGAGACAAAACCAAAAAAATTAAGATCATGAAAATTGTAGCAAGCGTTCTTGAGTTATGATGTAACAAATTAACCTGAATCATAATTATTATTATACTAATTTTAGCCTGAATCGTCTTACAGTGGTAATAGGCTCGCCCCCTATTACATGGGACCTAAACATATCGGCGAACTGTGGGTGTACATTGGTACACCTCTGCCTACCCCTTCGGGGATACAGGCGTGATGATATGGTATGTTATGTTTATTGTCTTATAGCTGGGTAATGGTCTCCGTCAATAAAACCTACAAAAAATCTGTACCTAAAGCCGGAACCCCACCGCTGCGCAGGCTGTGCACGGATGCGTGGCTCACCTCTGCTGCGTGGGCTCATTAGTTCGGCGGCGTCGGCCTCCGTTTCCACTGCGGCGCACGGACACGGATGTGTCGCCACACAGCTCATAGCTATGCGTGGGGTACAGTCACCAGCAAAAATATGTATACATAGTAATATGCGAAATTGTTAAACGAAATTAGAGAGATTTTTTGTCGAATCTCTTCTGCCATCTAGCAATCAATGCATACTGACAAGTGACACTTGAAAATAAAATGGTTCAAATATTATTTTTTAATAAAAAAAAATATTTTATTATTTTTTATTTTATTTTATTATTTTTTTATTTTATTATTTTATTATTTTTTTATTTTATTATTTTATTATTTTTTTATTTTATTATTTTTTAATAAAAAAAAATATTTTACTTAAAGTCAATATATTATGTTTATAATATAGACGGATAGCTCTTCCAAGTAACAATATAATTTAGCTATTGTGTAGTAACATCTGTGTTACTTATTTGTATTATAAATACTTAGTTCTTACATAAATTATACTTATCACAAGTTAAATGTATGTATGTATACTAGGAACATTAATTGTACCTCCTATATATAGTTGCTTATTCTTATAATAATTTCTTAACAATATTATGTGTGTATATATTTTTGCTCGAGACTGTACATAGTCGTGGGTCGCCGAGAAATGGCCGACCCACGCAGCTGGGATGCGTCGCAAGGCCGTGGGTTGAGCTACGTTCCGCCTATTCGGGCTAGCTACGCGTGTGTTTATGACGTCAATTGCTGCGTAGCATGTCCGTGCGCCGCTGTGGAAACGCTCTCATACATTTTGTACTAAAGCGAAGCCTAACACACGTGCACAGCCTCTCCGTGCGCCGCTGTGGGTTTCCGGCTTTATGCTATGCCCCTTATAATAACCGTAACATAATATAATATGCATATAGGTAGAGACTAAACCCAAAAAAATGAGATTGAAAATCGTAGTAAGCGTTCTTGAGTTATTATGTTACAAATTAACCTGAATCTATTTTATATATTACCTAATAAATAATTATTATAATACTAATTTTAGCCTGAATCGTCTTACAGCTGGGTAAAGGTCTCCGTCAATACATACATACATACATATAATCACGCCTCTTTCCCTTGTAGGGGTAGGCAGAGACCGCTTCTTTCCACTTGCTACGATCCTTGCACACTTATTTCGTTTTGTCCACTTTCATTATTCCCTTCATACATGCTGTTCGGTTTATGGTACTCTTGACCTGGCCTTCTCTCATTCACACTCGCCTTATACACTTTTCAATCGTCTTCATTCATTCTCTCAACATAGCCAAACTTTCTCTCTCTCTTTATTTTATTTTTAAATAATAAAACCTACAAGAAATCTGTAATTTGGGACTCTATTTGAATTTACACACCATCATTTTATACATGTTTTAATAATATCGTAGAAAATATAAATACCATGTAACCAAATCGCTTGTATAAATAACATAGTCGCTGCAAAAACACCCAAGTTTTTTGACTATAACTTTATGAAATGGTGTGGGGCCAAATAACTTTTAAATTAATGCGACTTGTTTGTTCAGTGCTCTTTGCTTTAATAATTGCATCACATGCCAGAAAATGTGGTTTCTCGATGAAATTATTTTGGTACGAAAATTTTGAAGTTTCAGTAAACAGCTAAGGAGTAATTTGCTAATTATATTGTTCATATAAAAGTTTTTGTGATATTCTGAATTGAATTTCACTTAATTTTTGGTATAAAACGTATAGGTATTTATTTTTGTTTCTCAGAATATAATATTTCGTGTTCATTTTATTTCTTTTTTTTGGAGGTTAAATTTCACATTCAAAGGTAATATTCAGAACCTTACTTAATGAGTCAGACCCTCATTATTTTTGAGGTAATGTTTAATTGCGTAATAACAGGCCCAAATTTATTTTTAGCAGAGAAGCAAGTTATTGACTGTACACGCCTCATTTATTTCACATATTATTAATGACACGTTTAAGAGGAATCAAACCTATTAACAAATGGTTTCAAGGCGAGTTAGCACTTAAAAGTCAGTTTCGTATTTATTGTAAACGCATTTTTTAAAAGAATCCAAGAAGAAGTTTATGGGTCCCTTTGTCAAAACTGGATCAAAATGAAATAGGACCACACGGGAAGCACCAGCTTACAAATAAAAATCATCAAATAGGTACAAACAGTCAAAAGTTTTGAGGTAACAAACATAAAAAAATAAAGTCAAATTGAGTACCTTTCATTTTTGAAGTCGGTTCACAAGTGAAAATGAAAATACTATTGTACCAATACCTACTTTATAGAATATTCATTTATTTATAATTTTCATACTACAAACCATAAATTCTAGACTTCTAAACCATATAAGCACTAGAGCACCAAAATACTAATATAAAGTGATAAAATTTCGTGCATGTTTAATAGCTTATACAGTAGTAAAAGTTCGTTGAAAATTCATTCAGCGTTTTACGAGAAACATAAATCTATTTATTTTATGGCTGGTATATCATACCTCTCTTTATACCTCGCCGAAGTAATATTTAATATGGATATAAACCTTTACTTACCAATTTTAGTATTATAGTAATTAGTTGGGGATTTATTTTAAAATTGGGGTTGTGTAATATGAAAATGCTTTTTAAAGTGTGCGTAAATGATGACTAGTGAAAAACTAATGCTTGCAATATATTTTTTAATTATTTATAATTACTAACTATTGGCCATGGCCTACGAGTCCTAGAATGGAGACCGCGGCTCGGCCCGCCCGCCCACCAGGTGGACTGATGACCTGAGAAAGGTCGCTGGAGGGGACTGGATGCGGAAAGCGGAGGATCGGGTGTTGTGGCGCAAATTAGGAGAGGCCTATGTCCAGCAGTGGACTATGATTGGCTGATTGATTGATTTGATTGGCCATGGCTCCCCCTACGATGATGTAATTTAAAGAAAAACCTGTAATCTGTGCTAGTTCTAAGAAACAATATAATTACGAACAATACAATTTATTCTTATTCTCACTAGTAATACCAAATTCCATCAAATCGGTTCAGCAATTTGACGTGCAAGTGTAACAGACTAACAAAAAATCAGTCCATAACTTTCAGATTTATAACATTAATTCTTAAGTCCCCATAGATTATGGAGAAAACAACATAATGAATTGAAGTAAACACAACAAGAAATCTCCACAAAACGTGTTAAACCAATGGTATAACAAAAACAACTAACTAATTCCCATAAATGAACCTTACTCCTTTTAGTCAGCGATAAATCTTTATAAACGTACTCTTATAACCCTTAAGACGAAGTAAAACATTAACTGTTAAAACGTTAACAAGAAAACCTCGAAAAACATAAAGTTATTAACCACTTAATCCCGAAAGGGGTTAATAACGAAAAGAGAAAAAGATTACAAACTCTTATAGCTAAATGAAAGGGTTGTATAGAAAATGCTTGAGTTAATTGTATTAATTGCAAGGTTAAAGAGGGTGTTATTAAATGTATTGTTTTAAGGTTTATTGGTTAGAGGTAAATTATATGCATTTATGTGATTATCATGTTTATTTTTATTAACAGTGTTGCGGCTTACTTAGTATAGCATTAACTTAATCAAATAGATGTATCTCGTAAAAGAAAAAAACATTTTCAATGACAAAACTGTACCATTTCTGATTTTTTTTTCATATAATTTGTATTTGTTCATATTATGTGCTTAGATTAAATTATCTTTAAGGATTCATAGTTTCATTAACTGTTTTGTGCCCGGTTAGTGGCAATAGCCTCGCCCCCTATTACATGGGACTTAAACATATCGGCGAACTATGGGTTGTACATTGGTACGCCTCTGCCTACCTCTTCGGGGATACAGGCGTGATGATATGTTCTTCTAGACCCAGTATATCATTCTCACAGGATTAACAGGTACATCTTACATTCAAAGAACACATTTCTTAAGATCACACACCAAAAACCCATTTACACCAAAAGACGTAATTAATATAACAAAACGAAAATTAAATATAATTACGTAGTAAGGTGGTAGCGTGGGTGACGCGAAATTTACTCGCGATAAAACGAAATTTGCATACAAATAAGGAAAATAATATTCCTTGACTATTTGTTAGGAAAAGGGGTGGTTTAATACAAGTATGTTTGTGTGTGATGTTTTTTTTAGTTCATCGTACGTTAATAGGTTAGAATTTTGTCTTTGTAAGACAGTGTTAAGTGTTTTTGTCACTGAAAGATGTTTTTTCAGTATGTTTTACGGCTGTTTATAATTAACTTTAAGTATGTTATTGTCATTACATTTGTCTCAAAGAACGTTGTGACGAAATTTTGTTGTTTTTGTATTTCAGTTACATGGTATTGGTTATGTATAACGTAGCGTTGTGTTAATTAGAGCAATAAAATATCTCCAAACATAGTTTCACAATTTGGGGTTGATAACGCTCGGGTCATGGGGTCCGAGCGCACGAAATCTTTTCAAAGAACTTTCCAAACGTTTGGTAGAATCTACTCGTGATCAGAGGGCTGGTTTGTTCCTTGCACAGAGAATCGGTATAGCCATTCAACGTGGCAATGCTGCCAGCCTTCTGGGCACGTTCCCCGCCAATGACAAAGATGACGATGAGTTTTTTGACGCCGTTTAGTTTTTATTTATGTAAGTTTTAATTTTAGTATAGTTAGAGTTTGTTCTTATATTAGATTTAATTGTGTATTAATAAATAAAACATTGATCTCTTCAAAATGTTTACTAAAACTCTAGTCTGACTTGCAAGTTCCAACTACAAATACTTAAGGCAGTAAGGAAGGCTGTATTTGCGAGTCAAATGTAGTTTCTAAGAACGCAACAAAATATGAGCTAAAGGAATTATGAAAGGAACTTGGTGAGACAACGCATTATGAAAATTATTTTTAAGTATGTCGATTTAAGACTATCAAACAGCAAGCAGTAATATGGCTCCTTTTAAAATTTTATAATCAAATAACCACTTATAGAATGTACAAAAATAATGATTTATTTGTGATTTTCCAAACAAGCAGGATCTTATGAATCCACGAACAAATTGTTTTTATTTTTCGATTAAGTAAAGCCATTCCAATGTTTAATTTTAGGTAATATGTCTTAGGATAGTATTTTTAGTTTAAATTGGACCATTATTAAGATTTTCCTTTACTAAAAAAAAACCAAAATAAACTGAAAGTTTTTAATAAAATATACACGAAATACAATTCTTACATCAATAATATTACATTCATACGTAACTATCAAATACACAACTTCTCTATATTAAAGTCGGTTTCAAAGAATAGTGCAGTGTAAATATGTATAGCATTATGTATCGGTACTAGGAAGACGATTCTCTCGATGGCTGAGCAAACATCTTGCATGAAGTAGTAGCAAAGACATTACTTGGAAGACTTTTATTGGCTGGGGATTGGTCATTAATCATGTGAGGATCGAAAGAAGTCGTCGTCGTCGAATAAAATCACGAAATAATTCAAGGAGGTGTGAGGATATCAAGTGTGTTCATTTATTCACTAGGGGTTCATCCTATTACTGGTTTAATGCCATGCACTTATGTTGTGAAGGCTTAAATATTGTCAACAAAAGTTAAAGTTAATTTATTTGTTTTTCCAACAAATGTTTGCATTAAAACTATTGTTAAATGCACATCACGAAGGAGTTAAATAAAGTTAAGTTAAAGATAGATACCGCATGCATTCTTGACTTAAAGATTACACCAGCTTATCAAACCACTACAAGTGATAAATTAATAACAAACAATCTAGTTAAAATAGATGTTTATAATTATAATTCGCTGGCAACAATAAATACATACAATACAATACATAGTGATGCAAAATTTCTACCAAAAAAAAATACCCATCATTTTTGGTGAGTAGTAGTAGGGGTGGTAATGGAAGGGTAAAATCTTGCTAAATACATTACGTGGTTAATGTCCAATCCCTTAGCAACAGTGGTTATGTACTGAGAAACTTCATGTCTTTTACAAAAGGATGTGAACTCAAAGGGCAAGCCAGTGCACTTTGATCCGAGCGACACTTTTTGAAGATTAAACTTGTGGATTTGAATTAAAGACTGCTTGTTTTTAACCGACTTATAGAGGAGGAAGTTCTTAATGGGTATTATAAACCCTCTCTTCTTTAATGCACTTTCTTACATGAATATGTAAAAAGTACGTATGAAGCCATTCTCGAAAGTTGTTGTGCATTTGTTTTAATCTCTTTATTGTATCCCAATTGAATTTAATAATGTGTCTGTGTAACATAGTGAAAATACTAACAAACCTTATTTCATTTCATTTAACCTTAGTTATTACGACCCTTTACTTCAACAAGACATACTGATATTTTTTATTTTAATTTATAACAAAGCCAAAACTAAAATATAAGTACGAGCATTTTTTAATTAAATCGTTTATTAAATCCACAATAAAGTACCTAACTATGGAAGATATTTTGCATAACTTGTAAAAACATTTAAAATCCTCAAACTACAATAAATAAAATTAAAAACCCAAATATAGTCAGTGTTAAAATTTCATAGCTAGGCTGAAAGGCAAACCCATAATATTATAGTACGAGCATCTGAATAGTTTATTGTGCAACTCGATTCCCGGGTAGAACAAATATCACACAAAATGTACTGGCGAGACAACAGTACTATAAACACCGCTTTTCATATGGGTAAAAAATAAATTATTAGACTTTAGTGAAATTTATATTCGATCATCTCTAAGGTATGATGTCAATCATATTTTTTAAAGCAATCTACAATAGTTTGTAGGAAATATCAAGTAACACACGTACGAAAACAAAACACCGTATTGAGAACCCATCTTTATCGTAAATAGAGTAAAAAAGCAGTTTCTTTGACTTATTATGAAATTATTACAGAAGTATTTTGTCTGTCATGCATCGATATTTGATAGCCGTTCAGTCGTTACTATTCTCAGAATTAATCTTAACACTCAACTTGGGTACTGCGTTACCCAGTAAAATGGGTTGTGGAGGTCAGATAGTCGTTTCATGTAAATAGGGTATGCAGCATCTGGTGAGACTTGAAGCCGACCTCACCATAACTAGGGAAAAGGATAGGCAGAAGAAGAATGCCTGTTATTGTCTCACTAGTAGGAAAAAGTTTACGTGGTGTTAATTTCATATTATTATGTCATAACGATCAAAATCACGTTTCCTTTGATCATTTTTAAAGTCCAGTATTAAAAAGAATCTCCCATGGCCACTATTAGTAATGAAGTTGGAAATATAAATAGACACTAAAAAGATTTTCTGAGCAAGGTTACAACCAATATACTGAAAACCTCGAAATACCTTTAAAGTTTTTTATAACAGTTCGTAAAAGTATACCTCTTCAAATCACAACTAACACAAATCTCTAACAAGAATATCTCCTCAACACTTATGCACCTCCCAGTACCGTACACATTCTAGTCGGTGCACTTGTGTCAACAACTGTACATATACATAGTTATGCGTAGGAACCGTTCTGGTGTTTACAAGTCTTCTGTCTATCGTCTGCAAACAGGCTTGTAACAATTGCTGTACTGGTACTGAATACTGATTTACAAATGTTGACGGTTGAAAAGTTGTGGTTTTTTGGAGACACAAGTATGCATAATGGATTAAATAAATAGATCAAGGAATGGATTTTTAATAAATTCTATATAGATCTTCTAAAATAATGTGATATTTTCACTTTGTCTGTTATGCTTTCATTGTCAGTCTGCCTGTTTATTATGCTTTGACGGTTGAGCTACATAACCAATTTTAAAAGTAAGACCTTTGTACTTCGTTTCATTTTCATTTACAGAAATTGATTATGTCCATTGGATTTAGGAAAAGAATAAAATTGTCAGGCAAACTAAAACGAAAAAAGACTTAGGTACCTGAAGTAAAATATATTTAAGTTACTAATCTAACTTAACAAAATAAAAGTGTAAATATTACAGAAACTATGTACATTTGTAGCAAAAAATACATGGACATGCTCTCTAAATATTGTGTCTACAATATTTTTATTCGTTGCATGCTATACCACAGGTACAGACAGGGAATACGTAATAGCGAGTGTCGACTGCATAGCTTTGACTATTTTTAGTGCATACTTTCATATACGATAAAAGATATGTATGAATATTTTATATTATCTAGTCTGGTATGTTTTTAATGGTATAATATTTTTAAGTGGAGAACAAACGAAGAAATTCTTGCTTGCACATACCTATTAACTTAATATTACTTGGTTGCTAATTATGATTCCACATTTTCATTAAATTCGTTAATATATCTATAATATTTTATGATAGAAGCAGGAAAGAAAAATAATTTGTCTGTTTTTTTCGTTAATTCGATGAAATACATTACATAAAAATTACTGATATGTGTAATACATAAACCCAGAAACTACACAAGTGAGTTGTAAAATAATTAAATATCTGTAATTTTTTTTGTAATGATAAAAAATATTGAAAGATAAAATACCATTACATCCATTCTAAATAATACAAAATTACACTAAACAACTGTAAATACAATTAACAAAACAACAAACACGTACAGCCCTCAAACCTTTATTCTTCCACCATTTAAAAACGGCCATCTTTTAAACCAACCCTGCAGCATTGAAGTGGAACATGTGTGAAGAACCGATAGCCGATAGCCGATAGCGAAGCCTCGAGTGGACACAGCCTTGAGGATCCACAAACAGAATGTTGAACGTTGCAAACTCAAGTGGATTGTCAAAATGTTACTGTGTAGTTTGTTCAAAATCTTAAAAAGCTTTGTAATGTTGTTTTTTGTTAAAATTATTATTTATGATTAAACTAGCGATTATGAAAGAAGTCATAGTCTTAAAGATACCAAAGACAGCGCAGGTTCCAAAAATCGTACGTGTCACCAAACTTCAAGGGTCAATTTCTTATTACGTCACTTGCTATTTGATGATATATTGATATGCGAAATATTTCATTTCAGCGGATTTCATCAATTATAAGATTATTTTTTCAAGTTGAAATTTTGTAAAATGACTCTACACCTGATGTAGTTTTTACCCGTTTTGGATAGATATACCCTTTCCCTAGCACTCTGCATATAGGTTTTTACTGTGCACGAGAAATATTAATTTTCACGCATACAAACGTATATGTATTCGTGTACTGCAACAATTTCAACCAAAATTTCTTCCCCCTCAAAAACAAAAGAGAAAATATCGTTTTTATTTTGGCAAGCCACTCTGCGACACGGAATACATAATACGCTCTCAGCTAGTAGTAGTAACACCTTTGTTCGCCGATCCCGAGTGTGGACTTAAGTGAATAATCGTTTCGTAAAAGGAGACCATTTTGAAGAAATTCGTGGAGAATTTAAGGGAATTATTGTGGTTAGAGCTTTGTATCGCTTTTGGGGAGTGTTAAGATTTAATTGTTGGTTAGGTATTTCTATCCTCTTTAGTTGTTCTGTTTGAAGAATCTGACAAGCAGTGCTAAATAAATAGATTTTAGCGATCGGCTGTGCGTATGTCATCATTTCCTCACAGCGATCTGTTAAATTCTTGTGATAGGTAGGTTTTTATTCCCTGTAACTCAATACAAATAAATTAACTATTTTTAAGCATTTTCATTTATTGACATGTATTTTTTAATTCAGTATTAAAAATTTGTATCTTGCAATTTAAAAAAAAGATTAAAAAAAAGAGAAGGAGAACAAGTAGGTGCTAAAGAGTTTTATCCAAAAGCAGAAATAAAAATATGTATTTTTTTGTTTTTGATCTCTTTTATACCTTCTTATTTTTTATCGCTCTAATTACAAACAACTCACAATAAAATAACCATAAACATCTCATTTTCATTTTCCTCAACATTTCCGGATAAGAATATACGCTTACGGCATTATTCATGTAATACGTCTTGGTATCGTACAATCGGACAGTCGGCGAGAGTGGTCCGGACAAAGACGGTACGAAATGGAATTTTCAAGTAGTAGCACTTGTGAGCGCGGTTGTACCGCAGATGGATCGCTCGGAGATTGTACAATGTTACTTTTGTACCGAAGGTTTGTTTTTATATGTTAGTGTTAGTAAAGTTAATTTTAAAATAGGTGATGGACTATGACCTTATTTGTAGTGTAGGAACAAACAAAAGTTAAAATGGTATGTAAATTTTGAAATAACCGTTGTAGAAGATACTAAAATTAATGGGATAGATATGCATACATGCAAACATATTTTTTTTTTTTTATAGAATATGCAGTAGCTTAAAGTACACTATCAGACATGGTTTATTTCTAATTATAATTTATTTAAGCTACCACAATCCCCTTGAATTTTGACTACAGCGAAAAAGTGTTTATATTATGTTAAACATTACATTGCGTCATTCATTATTTATTTAAATATTAGTGTCTAATAACGAAAGAGCTGAATGAATTAAGTTTTACCTTTCACTTACAGTAGATAGCAAAATAAAATTATAATAACAACAATTCTAAAATTAAGTAATACTATTAAAAGGCTTATCATTTAACTTAACAGCCAATTGCCACTCTATTACCATTATTATAAGGTACTAAACAAAATGTTCAGAGAGGAAACATCGCACGAACATCGAACTGAGGTCCGCGGTGCGATAATTCCATTTTGCGAATGATTGTTCTACTCGCGGGTTGTTGGGCCGAAAAGACAGCGTATACACGGACTACTTAAAGCAAATGCATGTAACAACGCATGAAGTATTTAAAGCAAACGAAGCAGATAGTATCGTCGAATTAAATCTACGCCTGCATAGGAAAGTATGGATTTAGTGTACTCACACACACGGACTGTTTGAAGACGTAAACTTTTTTGAGCGGTCAACAAAGAAAGAAGCCAATGGGTGTTTTTTGATGTTAATTATTATATCACATGCCTGTAACCGCTGAATTACATGAATAATTAATCATTAATAAACTTGACAATACATACAAAATTAAAGACTCTTTACCTCGACAACTGATAAAAAAATAAAGACATAATAATAATATCTACTTTGGTAGTTTAGTACTGTCCAGAAACGTGAATTATAAAAAGGAGCAATGATTTATAGCCTTTCCACTTTGGCTTAGAACTCATAAGATATTTCTGGCTGGAGGCCTTAAGGTCCTCGCCAAAAGTCCGGTGAAGCAGTCAAAGCCTGCGCTCAGGCTAACTGCAAAGATCTCTACCAAAAAAAAAAAAAAACTCATAAGATAAATATATTTTACCAACAAAGGTCCCTGTTTCCATATAATGATGGTCGCAGGTTTAGTGGGCACACGTTTCGGCCCAGATAACGTACGTTTCGTAATGCGAGAGGAAATTAAAGCAATGTTGCGTTGTTTACTTTTATTGCTCTACGAGAATTTGAAGTAGGGGATGGTGACCGAGAGCTAGGAATTTTGGACAGGGTATATTATTAGGTACCTACATAATACAATATAATAATAATTCGTCTTTTCTTCACACTAGCTTTCGACCGCGGCTCTGTTTGCGTGGATATCAGCATTGTGAAAAGGTAGCGTATATTCTCTCTTAGTACTTAAGCTATCACCACGGGTAGACTTAAAAGTCGAAAGAGCTTCATCCGCTGTACTCAAGCTATTCAAGACCTACCACCTGAGGCCAGAACTAAAATATGGGAAGAACACTATGCTCCACCACATGACTTCCTGCAACCTAAGGAGTAAAATGGGGAATTATCGACCCCCTTCATACCGCATGCGAATGTGGAGCTCCCAACCAAACCATGCCCCATTTACTGAATTGCCCAAAGTGTCCGTACACCTGCACTCTGGATGACTTAAGGCAGGCTGACGATGCTGCCATTAAAGTCGCAACTTTCTGGGCCAATATACTATAATTTTAAAAATCTACCATCGACACGAAAAGAAGAAGAAGCTAGCACATACCTTATTTAATTAAAATGGGTCGTATTATTTAGTTTTGAAAGTGTTATAGACAGACAGAGTTTCGGATTTTTAATACTAGCTGTTCTCCGCGTATTCTCACTACCGCGAGACATCATATTTTGTTGTTTTTTTATAGTTATAAATTGTTGACAAATCCAACATAGCAAAATCATGCAAATCGGTCCAGGCGTTCTTGAGTTATAAAAAGACACCCAACTTTGGTTTATTACATAGGTTATTAGTGTGATTTTCATGTACATATGAAATCTTCATACATCTCTGTTGACTAAACTGATATACCTAGTATTCGGCGGCATTTGTCATCCCAGTCCGTTACAGTCCTCAGTAATTATGCTTTATTTGGGTTTTAGAACAATCTTTTTGTTTTTACTTAGCATAAATAATATCTTCAACTTTATTTTGCTTTATGTTCTGAGGATTTTTAGCCATCAAAATTGGGAAACGAATTACGTTTAGAATGAATCCGGATATGCTTATATATGACATATTGTTTAAATACGCTTTTAATAGCTAATTAAAAGTAAAATCTAACACGATGGGATTGCGTCGTTTTATTCCAGAGTTATAGTAGGTACTAAGGCTTCACACCTTCTGACTCCATCATCACACGAGTTCAAAATAAGATTAAATTTCAGGTCAATCGCATGTCGATTATTTTTAATTAGGCGTGCAGAACAAACATATTGTATGATACACCATACACACATTGTATACATTCCAATGTAAATACAAACGTACACTACAAAACACAAGTAAAATTCAAAAACAATACTCACTTCACACGCAATAAATATTCTTAAAACAGCAATTAACCCTAAAACAACGGACGTTCAAACTAACCCTCCGAATGCCAAAAAACGGGACATTATCCAAAATGGCCCATAAGAATTCGAAGCGCTCCCAATACTAAAGGGTTGTGGTTTAGCAATAGAACCGGGAACTAAATTCGGGCATTTTCTGGCGGATTCTGGCAAATTCTGGCAAAATTCTGGCAGTTAATAAAGCGATCTAGTGACCACAATCTGGCATTCGAGACGAATCGTAAGGAATCTTACACCGGAATCCAATTATGGATTACAATAAGCGGAATTATTGTGTTTTGCCGTTTGATTTATTTGGTGACTCAATTTCGATGGAAAATGGCCTGTGTTAATGTAACTTTGTGTTACTGTCAAAAACCAAACACTCAGGATAATAATTGTGTATCTTATACTTTTAAAGTCACGGCTATTGATAAGGTGAAGGGCAAAATATTAGATTTTAAGATTGGTTTGGTCTGTATGGTTACATGGTTTATCGTCATTTAAAAAGTCATGGTATAATAATAGATGATAGATAAATGTTGGAAAGAACCAATTTATTGATATTTTAGTAGACTACCTCGGAGTACAAAATTATTTTGTAATCGATATCCAATTATATATACTTAGTGCGTAATAAACCAAAAAAAACAACCTGTAGTAGGATTGAGTACCTCCTCTTTTTGCAGTCGGTTAAATATTCTATCCATAGAACATTGAGCTCTGGCTGTAGTATATCGTTTTGAACCCCCAAGAGCTATTAACATAATGGTTAACACTGGTCTTATCCTATCCCAGGAAAATCCTAGAATTCCAACTAACAGGATAAAACGGCATCCAAATATTGCTTGTTACATAGCATTACAAAAGTCGACATTTTAACTGTAATGCAGCCATAACAGTTAAAGTTAACTGTTACAATTGTTACAATGTAGACATAGTTCAGTTTATTATCACTTAATTGCTTGGTTGCTTTGATAAACAGTTTCTTTGTAATTCTTAGTTTAAGGAATGGAATTATGTTAAGGTGATTTTGGTAATAATATTTTTTTGTTATGTCATTTAGGCATTATTCTGGCTTATAATATATATAGATATAGTACAATAAGCTTTTAACTTTCAAGAATTGATTACATAAGCAAACATACACACATCGCAAGTTGCATAAAAGATTGGTACAAATTAAAAATGTAAGTAACACCCGTAAAATTTTAACTACTGAAAAAAATCCTGAATAGATCTTCATAAAACATAGCTGAGAACAACCTAGGTTAGCTTTCAGAAAAAGACGCACGAATTACGTTGGTAAAACATCATTTTAACGTCAAAATTGGCCATTGGGGCGGCCAATGACCAATTGACGTTTTGGTGTTTAGTAGAATGCCAATTATCCTAAAATGGACTTGCTAACGCCACCCACTCAGACGATTGGAGCCATTGTAAATAGCAGACTCGGCCCCCAGTTCTCTTATATTTACAACTACACACATGTATTATGTCCAAAAAGTATTAAAATTCCCAAAACAGCTTACACAGCCTTTGTTCAACAGCCTAAACTCCTAAAAAACCTAACCAACGTAATTCGCCGGTCAATCATGACACGATATAACAGGGTTACGTTATATTTTTTAAAACATTTTCATAGGCGTTAGGGCTGCTACATACGCGATAGGCGTTAGGGCTGTCACGACATCCAAAACAAATGTATGCGCATACATTATTACGTACTGATAGGCTCGGGGCAGGTAAAATGTTGCCGGTTATTTTTTGGGGGTTGTGTGAGATTTTTTTGGGGGATAAAAGGTGTTTTTGTGTCGTGTAAAAAGTGTTGAGAATCTTAATAAGAAAAAACTTTTTGTCTTGCATTATTTGTTGATTTTAATATTATGATATTTTAAATAGTATGCTTTGTATTTTATGACGTAACATTTGAAATCTGAAATCGCCAACCTACAAAAAAGCAATCGTCGTGATCAATGCCCGTTCCCTCTTAAATAAGGCACTGTTTACCTAGAAAGAAGTGGTATAATTATACGTCGAACGAACTAGAAGACCAATTTATCGCCTTTCTTTCTCCTATATATACGTTCAAGTTTGTAATCACAAACTGTTTTTACTTATTTTTAATTTAGGAACACCAAAAATCTAAAAGAAGCAACGTAAAATTTTACTTATTTTTTAAATTTGTCTAGGGACCTTAATAGCCTGAAAATAAATAATTTATTATTTTATATTATTAATTGATACCAAAAATTCATAAAATATTAAATATGAAAGCAGCATTTTACCCCCGCCGCCGAACTCGTGTCGATGGGCATCCGATCATGAATATGGTTACAACAAAACTGCGTTGCGGTCGCACGGACGACGGACGCGACGTCGCATCGCGCGTGTCGCACGCATCGCACGTGACGCACGCATCGCACGTGTCGCACGTACGTGAAAAATCGTACTTATCGTGTGTGCGATTATTAGAAAGGATTATTTTGACGGGCTTGGGTATTAATGGATTGGGATGTGTTTTTTTTTTGTTTATTGATTAGAGCTTATTGTCGTTGTTTTGTTGAAGCCTTATAATGCTGATTATGATAGGTCACGGTCTCCAATAACTGGCATCTATATGAAACTCACTATAATAAAAAGGGTACTTTCATTTTCTTTCAGTAATTAAGTTAGTATATTTTATAACATTACTATTCCCCAATCGCTTCTTTTTCTATTGTGTCTACGATTCGTGTTTCGTAGTAGGTATTACTATAAAACACATACTTCATATTGATCCACGAAAACCGACTCTTCAGATGTTTAACTTATATATAATTTGCAATTTATAGTAATAAGTATAATTGTCTTAGTACAAAAATATTTATATCTTCAAAGCATTATAAACTTTATTAACACCTTATTTGAAACAAAAGTCTTTCAAAACGATGAGTAAATAAATCATAATTACAATACCAACCGAACCTATCTATCAAACGACTCAACAAACTGAATAAAAAGGCATAAAATCAAACAATAAAACAATTAAAATTAATGAAAGGCGAACAGAAGGACCCAATACGAATGGCGTTCAACCGCAAATGAATTAAAAAAACAAATTCAAATTTATATGAAAACAATAAAACAATGATAAATGTATGGAATCTGCAGTGGACGCGATTTATGGAATATTTCACCATAACCCCATGGATTAAGGGCTTTACCATTGATTCTAGAAACGTGAAAAACCTGAATGTAGGATATGGTATACTTTGGCTGTATTTATTTTTTATCTAATTGTGGTAGATTAAGTAGAGAGGAGATTTGTATCAGAATTTATTTGAAACTTCAATCAAATTAACTATGATTTTTTTTTGTGAATGTAATATTAATTGGTAATTATTAAATACCTGAAAAAAAAACAGTTTTCTAAATTAGTTTAGGTAGTAAGGTAAATTAAAATGTAATTTTCCAGTTATTTGGACTTACAAACTAGATTCATTTTACCGATGTTAATGTTTAGTATAGGAATTTCTGGAATCAATTTCCACACCTTTCCGGAAATCTCGTTAAGCCAGACATAAATTTATAATTACGATACATTCATTATTGACTTCAAATGTAAGTTTAACTATCCATTTTTTATCATAGAAAACAAAAATTCGCATTTGGCACATTTCCCTTTAATGCTCACAATAATAAAAAACTACCAATACTACATGGGAAAACATACCATGACTGTAATGAACATCGACTATCTAAAACCGACGATGCATTTTCTATCTATTGTACTCCTTTTATTTGAAATACTTTTAATATTCAGGAGATATTTTTTTCACATTTATATTTTTCGAAATAAACACTTATTTTTTCCATTATTGATTATTTATTCATCTTCATCAAAGAATATCGAATAAAATAAAAAGCTGTGAGAAATTAACTCTAAGTTTTTCGCTATTTATAGAATTATGATATGTGGTATTTTATGTGCAAATACGGAAAATAATAATGCAACAATGACGTTCCGGGAACCGCATGTCCCGACTGTCATATGTTGATTGACATGTGTATTCTGACAACCAATCTTACTACGGCATAGTGTGTTACCTAGTAAAATGGGTTGTGAAGGTGAGATAGTCAGTCGCTCTAAGTAAAATACAGGTATTCAGCTGAATCCGGTGAAACTGGAAACCGACTCTAACATAGCTTTGGAAAAGGCTAGACACAAAAATAATAATTGTATAATAACTTACTATTTCATTTCAAACGCTATATTATTATGATGATAAAGTAGAGTATTCAAAAGATATCCAATATTTTTTGGTATTTATAAATAATAAATAAATGCGGACAACATCACATACATTGCTCTGGACCCAAAGAAAGCTATTAACAACTTGTGTTATGGAATTCAGAAACAACGAAGGTCTCACAAACACCCAAACCCGAGACAATGTAGAAAAGTGACTTTCTACATTGACCCGTCCGGGGATCGAACCCGGGACCTCAGAACTAGCAACCCTTTGAAAACCGGTGCGTACGCCACTCGACCACGGAGGTCGTCAAAAGTGGTATGTCAACGGTTTTTAGTGTCAGGAAAAAGGAAATTCTCGAGGAAGTGCATTACTATACTACGCAGTACTTAAAACTACTAGTCTATATAATAATATAATCACTAAAACTTGGTATTCCGAATCCAGAGTACTTTCAGTTGCAGGCTCGCGTAAGATATAGTGAACGGAACTTTCCGGGCCCCACAGTTATAATTCCGGCTTCAGTTTGGCAATCAGCCAAGCCTCTAATGTAAAAAGCGTAGTAATAACCAAGCTATGTTCAGTACATCTTTATTGAGGTGGAATTTAAGAGGAAATTAAGTTAAACGCCATTTTGGACGACATTTTTGTTAGTATAACTTGTAATGCATGTTGTTATGTTTATAGTGATAATCGAAATAAGAATCGACACATACGTCGTGTCATCAATGCTCGTGCCTTCTCTATATGGGAAGAGGCCTGTGCCCAGCAGTGGGACGTTTATAGGCTGGATTATTATTATTATATTATTATACGTCGTGTCACTATTACCGGAATAACGAACAACACTAGAGAGCAATATGTCATGGCGTCGCCTGCAGTTCTCGCTATACTAGTCTTTTGTATTATATAAATTAAAAATAATCATTATGACGTCGCTGGCCTTAAAAAGTATTGTAATTGTTACGTTGAATCCATTATAATGGATAGATGTATGTATTACATTGTAAAGTACATCAGTGGTTTTCCTCTTATCAATAGTGTGTTTCACATTGCACATAGATAATTATACCAGAGCGTCTTATATTAGGAAGAAAAAACCACCTCTGATGGTAGTCCAGGAACAACCCATTTTTTTTTAATCAGTCAGTAATTGCAGTAAAAAAGTGTGTGAGAACCTTCTCTTTTTAAACGGGTTTAAAATGCGTTAAACACAAATTAACGATATTTTTTTTACCTGTGTCACGATATTATTATATCAATAACTCTTTCATAGAAATACAACCAATATTTTTGTAAGAAGCCGCATTGCCACTTAAACACTTTGAGGGCCTTTTGTACCCGATGTCGTTTTGAAACAAACCTACCCTTTGATTCGCATATTTTTAAAGGTTTGCCCGAAAAAATCTTTTGACAATATTGTTTATTTTGTTGCCCCTTTTTGTGAAAAATAAATAATTCTGTATGTGTTCCCTTTGTAGGCTAGGAGCAAACAATTTTGTATTTGTGTCGTAAATAAGTAAACAGTAGGTAATTTTTCTTTTTTGTAAATCTACCTTGTATGGCTTTTAGATTGTGTCCTAAAGGACTGACAGGCTTTACCTTACTACCTATATTTGAAGAATGTACAGAAGCTCAAATCTATTTTAATATTTACGAGTGCTTGTATCAGTAATAATGTAGCAGTTGTGGAAGCGAGACGGTGCATTAAATTGCGTATAGCTATGTCTCGCTTTGACGACGGCTACAGTTCTTGCTTTAAGAGTTCATGGTAAGCGGTTTGGTGATTTTGATGATCATTGGCAGTGGTGGCACTAAGACTAATTACACATCACCCGACAAGATATCAGTATTTGACTCCAATGCGATGCCGTGGTAAGAAAAATACGTAAAGAATACGAATCCCTTATCGGACCGGGCAATTTGAAAGACAAGTACATGTTTCATACATTTATTTGCCCCTATATTGTGTAGTAGTGATACCGATATTGTGTCGGATAATATGAACACGGTCTTACCTACTTAGAGCTTAGGTTTTGAAAGTGCTGCTTGCCTATTTTTTGCTTGTAATCACTGACTAGAAAAAATGTGTATGGAAATTCCCAAAGTACAACGAAAATTGATGTAAAGCCATAAAATAAGAAACAAAGGAAAATCCACACTGATGTATACAATGACTGAATGTTCAAAAGGGTATATTGAACGTCAGGTGTCAGGTTCAATTGCCAGGCAGGTTAATTAACACAATGTCTCAATCAAGGATATTCTCAGTAATAATATTGAACGATCAATAGATCGGATGGGATTTAATTACATAGGACTAAATTAGTAGAATCTTATTATGTAATATTACACTTCATCCTTCAGTGAATTGCAAGATAGCTTATTAGTGGTGTATACCCAATAAGCAAGTACATATACCTCAGAAGGTATTACATAATTTTCTCCTGACTACAATTTCCTAAACTATGTCGAGGTCGGCTTAGAAGCTGTATGCAGTTTTTTACATGGAATGGGGGCCTATTTGATCTCCAGAACTCATTTTCGACATCGACAAAGTTTATACTATTTACCAGAATTATTTCTGAGTAAATACAAGATACTAACTTTTGATTTTCAGTATACAGGGTGTTACGTAACCCCTGTCCGATCCGTTAAGGGGTTGTTAGGTATCGATATCTGACTACAAAAATGTGGAAAAAAATGAAAAAAAAATAGAACCTAATTTTTTTTTTTCTCAAAGTTTGACGTTGAGAGTTGGCATCATCACAGATGCTACCTTATTAATAAACAAAAGACCCCCGAAAATAGGGACGACATTGGAGTTGTAGTTTTCGTTTTAATCTCAAATTTAGGGAATTTCGGGGCAAAAAATGGTCATTTAAAATCCATTATTATTGTTCCTATCATGAATTTTCTAAATTTGATATTTTATTTGGGCATGTGATTGTGAACCCTATATCACCCTTTCGGGTCGGACAGGGGTTATGTAACATCCTATACTTCTATATCACTATAAAATATATAAAAAATACTAAGCGATAATTTTGCAATATATGCACTACGTCTGTATTTGGATGTTTGTTAAATAAACACAAATTTAAAACCGCCTACAGTAGGTATTAACATAAAAATATAACAAAGCCGCAAATCCCTGTTGGTTTCCCCCAATTAAATAAATTTGGAGCATGTGATGTTAATTCCTGTCAGGTCCCACAGGAACGTCTTGTCAAACAATAAAAATATCAGCTTGTTAGGGATCGCTGGTAAATTGTTACAACTCTGCTTTCTGACTTCATAAATAAATTAACAATACAATATGTTTATTAAAGTTATCTTAGTATGTATAGATAGGTATAACTAAGTTTATAATCACTAAAATTGTATACAACATACTTTTTATCGGTTAGTACATTTTTATTTTTTTCCTATTAAAAATCCCGCATAATTTCCGTTCACTCAAACCTGGTTTTGACAATTACAGCTTCAAAGATTTTTTGAAATTTTACCATAAAAAACTTTTTTCACAACCTACTTAGTGGTTTGCAAATACTATTTACCCACCGTTATTTATGTTTACAAAATCAAAATATTCAAATCACAATATAATCCACCCATCAGTTATAATCACTTGATCCTCATAATAAGATTATTATAGTCTTACTTTGTGATTTTGATTTCAACGCCAATATCAACCCACTTATTTTCCTTGAATTACCGAATCAGATATTTTTTGAGACAAAAAGGTTTAGTCAAAATGGATTATTATTTTATTCTGATTGGCAGTTACTTTGTCTCTTGTTTTAAAGTCAAAAGCTGTGATATATTTTGATGGCTTGTGATATCATAAATGTAGTCAATACCTTGTAAATTTTAATGTTAAATGTATGTAATGTGGCTGAACTTTTATTAATAAACAAATAAATAAATACCTATTATAATTGTGGTTTATCTGGGGGCACGGTAGTGCCTCCGCCAAGACGAGCCAAGCGAAGCGCAAATGCCTATCTTTTCTCAAAGTGTTTCGTCGTTTTTTTGAACCCTCATAGAGTTGGTTTTTCCCTTTTTATTTAGTCCTTCCTAATTATTAACAATATTGAATGTGTTAAAAATTGTATGAAATTACCAAAGGAAAGTACAGCTTAAACTTTTTGATAGTGACTTATTTTCCTGGACCAAAGAAATTAACATGTTGTAAATACATGTACTTGGTTATTTTCCTTGGTTATTGCTTTAAAACTTATTTAATTATCCTTATATTAATATTTTAAAGTACTACATATCATAACAAAGAATAAGCAAAAAAAACCTTTCCTTCCTACAACCAGTATTATCTCTACTGTCAAACGCATTCTGCAACAAACACAAAGAATCTACAAACAGGCTTTTTACAATGAAGACAACACCACGTCCAGTCTGCTTAATGCGAAACAACTAAGTTCTAACTAGACTGAGGCCAACAAATGCAGATTGTAAGTCCAACTGTAACTATACTTAACTGTAGTAGAACTGTCTGTATGTTTGTACAGGTCACTATACATGGTGAAGTAAATTTGGGATGCATGTATTTTGATTAGTCGTTTTTTAGGGTTTCGTGCCTCAAAAGGAAAAAACGGAATCCTTATGGGATCACTTCGTAGTCCTTCCGTCCGTCTGTCAAAACCGTTTTTCGCGAACGCGTGGAGGTATCAAACTGAAAATATCTAATACTCTACGTACTACTACTGAGTCTACTGTCCCTTGGAGCTGCGAAAAAAAATAACCTCGAAGCCAAAACAAAAGATACCGCCGTTTGTCATGCGATGTCTCTACTTTTTAGATTAAAAAGATTGATTTATAAGACGCATAAAAAAGTATTGTAATCTTGTGTTTGTAATTAATGTTGATAATGTGTAAATACTGCCTATCTGTCTGTAAATCTTTCATGGGTTAAAACAACATAACCGACTACGATAAATTAAAAAAAAAACAATAACTCTAAGTAAGGACATAGGTTGTATTAAATATCAGTAAATCTACAAAAAGGTGCAAATTAAATAGGCATTTCATAAAATGAGTTGCAATATTTAGCTTAAATAAAGTTTTTTTTTTATTACCCGAGGGTAAAAAACCCTTAAAGAGAAAATTTTCATAACAGCAGGTACACATTGAATTAAGAACTTCTTTCTTTTTAAATACTAGCTTCAGGAAAATAACTTATTCTACGTATCCCCTATAATAATTATTTAAACAACCTTTATGAATAACCTACAAAAATATTCATGAAAAACACATTAAATTCCGAGATTTTCTTGAATCCAAATTACAACTCGCACTTGTGTTTATTTACTTTTCATTCGAGCGTAGAGTTAAACAAACATTACTAAGCGCGATATTATTTACTCGAGTTGATTTGTTTGGGTACCCGTATGTGTATCGCGATGGCTTTCCTAATGTTTACCACCAAAAATTGATTTTGAATCTCTAATTCTTTTTCTTTCTGTAGATGGTTTAGGGTTTTTGCATATCATATTTTTAAGCAAGCTCAAAAAACGAGATTTTAAGAGGTTTGAAATTACTCATTGAGTTTCTAATATAAATTAAAAAAAAATACTCATTGAGTTTCTAATTTAAATTACAGTCAGTTGTTTTTTTTTGTCAATTTAGGTAGATAGATGGAATATTTTTTTTGTAAACGATTAATGTTACATCGTAAAATAATAAAGCAAACAATAATGGTTAATCAATGATAATTTAGTGCAAAAAAAACTGTAAATCTTATTTCTACCTTCAAGAGTCGGCGCCAACTAATTCCTCTAAAAAGATTGCAACACAAAAATAAATTCGCGAAAATTCTCATCTTAAAACGTCAGGCGCAACATTTCAAAGCACATACAAATTGTGAGGGAATTTCCAGCGTTATTCAAAAAACTTACGTCGTCGCGCCGCGGTGACGTCGAAATGAAAAGTTACAAAGGACGCAGTGCACGAGCCACGCCACGTCAGTCAAACCTGACGACCGATTGTTGATGCACTGGGTACAGATGTACGAATATTTGGATAAGACTAATAAAGTGAGTTGAAAAAAGGTCATGTAGGGTGTTAGCAGGGTATCTTTCCAAAAGGGGTGCATTCTGTATATAGTCGGTTTCAAAAGTTCAGCTTTAATCTAGTTGTTTTTTTTTTCCTGACAAAATATAGATATACAGTATGTTACCGCAAGGTATATCTATTCAGGAAGGGTGAGGAGTACATCTGGTATAGAGTAAGTTGAAAAATGTGTAGGTTAAAATCTAGTGACATGTCCAAATTGAAAAAAAATTGCTTGCCGCTGAAAAAATGCTTTCCTGACAGGTCGTAGTCAACAGGATAAATGTAGAAAAATATAAAAAAATGTGTACGTACAATACATCGGTCGGTTATGATTTACTGACTGTCTCCTAGGATACCAAAAACCAAATAAGCACATCCGTGATTATTTTTACATTCACGTTCAGAACTCTTTAGTAGACATGTCACGGATTTAAATTGGAGTAGCCAGCGGAAAAAATAGTGAATCGACGCTATCGCGGGTTGAATGAATTCGGTGACGTTTACAGCTCCCTGTTTTAATATGTCCTTATGTTTTGATAGTTTGTTTTATAGGGAATGTGCTCTATGAAACCTGTAATAATGATCTTGGCTTGTTTGTCTAGTGGTTAATGATCCTGACTGCTCTACCGTCATGGGTTCGATTCCTACCCAGGACAAATCTTGTGTGATTAGCATGACCATTTGTTCTATGTCTGGGTGTAATTTGTCTTTAATCTGTATTTAAGATAATAATGTTTTTGAAATATGTAAGAAAATTTATGAGTTGCTTGGTTACCATAACACAAGCTCTGCTTAGTCCCAGGTTGGGTGACAGTCCCAGGATATTTTCGTCCCACTGTTGGGCATAGGCCTTTTTTCCAGGTTCTGTGCCATTCTAATCCAGTTTTGAACCTGTTAAACATAACACTCCTTCTGGCGCAGTCGGATAAAAAGTCACACCACCCAACTTCATTAACCCGGATTAAATTTCTTAAAGTATTAGTTTAAAGCCAACGAAAATTTCAGATTCTACAGACTTGCAACTAAGTTATTTTAAAGTTGTGAAAAATAAAGTTTGGACGTTTCAGCTGCGAATTAAATTGGCAAGTCTCGAGCGTCCAGTGGAGGTTAAATACAGTTTATTTCGAGCTATTTTGAGAGAAAATTCGAGCCTTTTTGAGTATTGTCAGGTTTGTTACGTTATGTTCAGAGTTTGGCCTTAAATTGTCGAATACATGGTTTCACGCATTGTTATTTCAGTTGAATAAGTGTTTGACTTTGAAAAGGTTTTAGCAACTTTTGTTGTGGTAATTTAGATCTGGCTAGGCTTGTCCCAAACTATGTTGGGGTCGCCTCCCATTCTTACTGTAAATGTCGTATTATCTAAAAGTTATTTAGATGAATATGTTTTTCGTTTGTTAAGTAATCATGTTCACAGTTTGACTATTTAATTCTGTAACAAATAAGTCGCTCTCTATCGATACAAAATATTAACCGTGTCATAAAAAAACGTATATCATTATCTTACCTATATTAAAATCTTTATTTTTAATACAACTTAGTAGGTTAAGGAAAAGGTTGCTTGGAAGAGATTGGCAGGTGCAATACGGCCGCCTTTTGTACATATTTCTTTTTATGATTAATTTATATAGCATGTATGAAAGGAATAATGAATGTGGACGAAGCGAAACAAGTGTGTAAGGATCGTATCACGTGGAAAGAAGTTGTGTCTGCTTACCCCTATAAGGAAAAGAAGGCGTGATTATAGTATATACGTATGTATCATTTATTTATTAAAAGCAAGTTAATATTTTTTTTTACTTTTCTCTGCAAAAATGTTTTGCACGGTTTGTCTGCAAGAACGTAACAATAATTAACATAATTTACCTAACTATGTACAATAAAGAAATACTATCCAAAACGACATCAAACTCGCTTTCCATAATGGTTTCATTAACACAATTCCCAAATCTCTCATGAAGCGGCAAGACCGTAAACCCATCTAGACCAGTTAATATCCTCATATCAAATTCATGCATCTTCACAGTAGGTTCAAACCGCATTCAATTCATCAACTAGTAAATTAGTTATTTGGCATAATGGTGTAATCTCTAGCCACGCTCTGTGTCTTAGTAGATGCGTGATAATTAATGAGAGTTGAGTCCAGTTACACTCGATACATGTATTTAGTAGTATAGGTTTTATGTAACTTGTAATTTTTTGCAGTTTTCAGGGTACATTTTAAGTTACAATATTTATGCGTTATTATTAATGTTATAAAGCTAGAGAGTTTGTTTTCTGAACGCGTTACTCCTGTAAGTACCAGTCGGAGTTGAATGACTTTTTTTGCATTTGGTAGTCCATTTCTTAAAGAAGGATATAGGCTATTGAATATCACATTTTACCTTGGGAGAAAAACAAGGCAAATGACACTGCGGTACACAGTTTGTTAAATTATAAATCGTCTACTTTGTGCAAAGAACGATGACACCGCATCTCCAGCCTGCTTGCGTGGCCATTGCCGGTGTAACCCGGTGGAAACGTCATGCTCTAAAAAGGTATTTATGCGTAAAAGCGCTTATTTCCGTAAATGATATTATTATAAATTATTAATCTAAGATTTTGCCACTGGTTTAATTAGATCGAACTTAAATATGCTTACACGCATTATTAGGTCGCCATAATATTTTTTGGTTCATTCCAAGACCCAACTACATTAACAAAACCCACATAAAAAAAACTCAATTCAGCAAGAAATTCGTATGTAACAAACAAAGACAAATACCTGAAAATACGAATTACGTTGCAATCCTATTGAAACAAACTTTTAAGATGGGATAAAACAAATGTTCGCAATTGACAACTGGGAAAGTTTTGATGGACGGCCATTCGTCACCAGTTTAAATGTATTGGCATTTGTAAGATGGAATAGAACCATCTATTCTTCTTACAGAAGTTTGGTAAATGTGACTTATGTTTGAGTTATGGGGCGAAATGGTGGTGATAATGTTACCATGGTTACAAATGTCTAACTTATATGTGGAAAGGAAATTCTATTCGATGGTTTGGCATGACATTTTTATGTTGTAAAATTAAAAAAAAAAATAATCAAAAATAGAAACCAGTGTGATGCTTTTGATAGAATAAGCCTACACGAAAAACAAGATTTGAGGTAATTTAATGTCGTTACTTTTTATTTGAGAACGATGCTGTTTAGTAAGTAAAGGAAATATGAATATTTCATAATTTTTATCTTTCTGCCTTAATCACATACGCCCTTCGCATCCCAATGTTCAAGTACATATAAATGCCTTTTTTACCAACTGCAAAAATAAGAGGAGGTTCTCCCTTCCTCTTTTAGTTAAATTATCGACCACTTACTTTGGCTCCAAGATTTTTAACATAAAGCAAATGAATCTATGAGAAAAGCACTTTTCGAAGTACGAAAGTTGAAAATTATTTTATCTTCAAGAACAAAATAAGTACCAAAAACTTTGTCTAGACCGGGACATCTTTCCAATAATATAAGAAGACAGGTATCAAACAAGATTCTGTTTATATACGCGAATTTAGATCACTTAGCATTATTTAGGCGAAGGTTGATGGCAAGTGTTTTTCCATGTAGTCAGGGAGCTTGGGACTAAATGTTATATTTATCTCTTAAAATAAAATTCAAAATATAGTTATTAAAGAGGAGATATAAGTGATTTGTAATAATGACAGGTTAATTTATAATGACAACTAAATATATTTTTAAAACACTGATATGAATCTAATTATTTCAGCACAGAGAATTGGCATAGCCAATCAACGTGGTAATGCTGTCAGCCTTCCGGGCATTTTTCGACGCCTGTTAGTTTTATTAATTTTTAATTTTAGTATAGTCGTAAGTGTTTGTTGTTATATTAGATTTAAGTATTCAATTGTAAATAAATTTAATGGCAATTATTTTATCAAAAACGACACTGTTTTATTTGTCATTTCTTATACCAATTAAAATATTTGGACGCCTCTTAATCACATCAGCCTGTTGAAGTCCACTGCCGGACATAGGGCCTTCCATACATAATATAACTACTATCACTTGGATATTGTATAATTAGATCTATTATTAGATTTTCTTATGTCTGCTTTATCTAAGATATATCTCAGCTCCTGTACTATGTTCTTCAAAGAAAACTTTCTCTCAAATGTATTTATAAGATGTGATTTTATGGTTGTCATTACAAAAGTACTTTCGTAAAGAAAAATATATTTGTTATTTCATGTCTGTATGTTCATGTTTTTATTCGTACGAAAGGTTAACATAACAAAGGTATTTAATGTTAAGTGAATTCAGGCGAAAAAACTTCAGGCATCGAACAAAGGTTACTTTATAAGAATAACAAAATAAACGTTAAATTGTTTACAGTTGCTCGGAGTAAAATATTAGTAGAAGATTTGGCGGTGTTGTGTTTAAGATTCAAAGATAAAATAAGTGGTGAAAAAAGAGAGTTAAGTATGGATGTATAATAAAAAAACGAAAAAATATAAAAATATAAACTGATATTTCTTCTTAAGGGTGATTTACATCAAACAAGCAAATGCTTACTCTATTACGTTCTTTTGGAAATTAAAATAATTTGATATGAGAGAATGAGCTTTCACTCGTTTGATGTGAATCGACCATAGGAATAAAAGTTTAAACTAATCCAAAATATACGCAATAAATACTTGCGACTTTTTTTACTCTCAACCCAATTTATAGTAATGTAATTCACGGGAATTAGCGCGTACATGAGTACCCTTTTTTTTGGGCTTGACTTTTCTGCTGGTGTGTTTATGCATGTACGCGCTTATTTCCGTGAATTATATTGTTATAAAAAAGAAGCGCGATAGTTTGAAAGATTATATCTCAACCCAATTGCTTTTCACAAATCCAAAATTATCTATTCCAACAAATCTTCACATACATTTTAGTAGCATACATAATGATCGATCCTAGAAATAAATGATGGATTATTCCCTAAACAGAAGCTCTAGAGATAGTTCAGCAAGATGGCTGAATCCAGACATCATATGTGAGTGACACCATCGACGTACTATATGCATAGACTGTTACCATCGCTAGGTTCCCCTTGTGTCAAGCGAGAGCAGTTTTGAGTCTGATCCTAGTACATTTCGTTTTTCATTTAAGTTAATTTTAGCGCAACGAGTAACTTATATAAGAAAATATCGATGGTTTTGGCATTGTTAGGATAATATTAGTGTTTTAGATAGATTTTTTCAAACGGCAAGCTCCATCTTCATACATAATTCACGACAACACTTGTTCACACTAGTGCTTACGGTTTAAACTTTGATAGGCTCGCTCTATAGTTTCATATGTATACTCTAAGAGTGACACCATTTTATGGAGATGGCTATTCCCAAAGCGGTGATTTGAATTCGGTGAATATTTTGTTAGAGTTAGAGGTTTTTAAGTGGATTTTTGGGTATTGTTATTGAAAAAACCTTGTTTGTTCTTCAGTAACGTTAGGTGTTTAGGTCTATTCTGTCTGCCTTCTATTTATTTTCGTGTCGCTTAATGTGTCAAAATCAGAATAAAAACGAAACGTTACATGATAACAAGAAAAAAAATTTGTTATTTTTACATTTGTTGTAGATCATGCATAAACAGCCAACTTAATTAATTCACATTAAAGAAACAATAATAACAAGACAAGATGTTAAACTTGTGGAATATTAAATTATTTGGTTAATAATACCTTCATATCTAATAAAGACTATCTTTGATTCGCGTCAAACATTGAAATAAAACAAACTACAGCATGGAGTTGTAAAACGAAGTCTAAAAAAACCAAAATCAAAATGGGCTGAGAACTAAAAGCGACGTTTGCACCACCAGTCGAGTGATGCAGTATATAACAAAGTGACAAGATCATTGCGAAACGCCATTGACGGTATAACGCGTGCTTGGTTTATTCTCAAACCAGAAGCGACAAGAATAGGACGTAGAATGCTGGATGGGATAACGAATTGGAAAATAAAAAATATATATTATATGTTGAAGGAACGAGTGTTAACTTTACTCGTTCCTGCAATTATTAGACGGTTGTAGGTATTTGTAGTGAAGTAGGTCCTGATCAGTTCTTGAAAACAGTGACAATTTTCTTCTTCCTTTCTAAATATTTTTATTTTATTTTTAAATTAGCTGCAAGGCAATAAAAAGCATAAAACTTAAAAGAAAACCCTGGTCCGTTACCAACATGGTCTTTTGATTGCAACACTACTTGGGTACTTGGTACCTTTAAAACAAATTATAACTAATCCCTTTTAAAAAATCAGTTTTCGTCCAAGTTTGACCCTAAATTGATTATTCTTACATCACCTACAAATATTTAATACTTCTAAGAAAATTTTACAAACAAAAACACTTTGTTCTCAAGTTTACAATTTCGAAGGGGAAACTTTCAAAAAACGTGAACATGAGAAATTCTCGAAACTTCCAGTTTCTCTAAAAATTCCATGATATAAGTCCGTTTTTAACCGACTTCAAAAAAGGAGGAGGTGGGTGAATTTCAACAAATGCCATTTTTCTTATCATATCGGTGAACTTTTTAAATTTTTATTTTTTTCTAGATTTTTCAGGTTTAATGTAATCTTTAGGATACAAAATTTCCCCAAATTTAATATCATCAACGTATCATTTAAGACTGAGGAGAAAATTCAGTTTGAAATTTGGTTTCCACCGATGTGAAAAACCGGCACCGATTATTTTTTTTGTACACCGATATGATAAGTGTATCCACCGACATGATGTACATATCCAGCGATATGATAATCTATTCACCTTTGAACATCGAAAAGGAAATAGTTAGTAGGTACTTAAAGGTGACTTAAAAATGAAGATCTGAACTTAGGGTAGATCACATCCAAAGAGAACTTGAGTTCTTAGATATAAAATAAAAAAGTTTTTTTGCAATTATGTACCTATTTTTTACGTTTTCTAGAGGTACTTAAAATTAAAAAAATAATTATTATTTTTATTACCATTGTCTTTATTAAATGAAATATGAAAAAAAAAATCAAAAATCTCATCTCTAAGTTTAGCTAAACGTTTTCTTAAATGCTCTTCTCTAAACACAGAATCGCTTTTGATTTAAGCTTTGCTTATTCTTTCCAGCAACCTATCCCACCTGTTCTTCTCCTCATCTTTTAGTTTTGGCCTCGGCATTCTTAAACAAAATTAAGCTACTATTATGTTTTCCTTTTAGCTATTAATTATTTTGTTATTTATTATTACGTACTCACCATTTTTTTAACTAAATTTTTTTTGCCTTAGGAACTTTTAATGCGTTCAATTGCTCCACCTCACCATCATCATCTCAGCCTATGGACGTATTACCGAATACAGACTTCCCTTAATGATACATTTATTTATACATCTTCTACTAGCCAGTGGTATCGTGGTAATGATTTTGGCAGTCTATGTAGGTAAACTTACCTTGTATGTATGTATGTACGAATGTTTGTATGTAGGTATATATGTGTGTCTGTATGTATGTTTGTATGTGCCATTGTTTCTTTGTATACTTAACGAAATGACACGGGATCTACCGATATGATATAACGACTCACCTAGATGATAAAATGATCCACCGATATGATAAAGCAATCCACCGATGTGATAAAACTGTGCGTTGATCACGAATCAAAACACCGATATGAGATATATGCCACCGATTGATTTTTTCTTATCATTTCGGTGTAAATTATCACATCGGTGGTAAAAAAGACCACCGATTACAGCGATATGAGAACAGCGACATGAGAAAATACACACTTTTTAGAAAATTATAAAAAATGCATAATATCTAGGATAAATTCAATAACAGACAATGAAGCTAATTCACTTACTACCTCTGTTAGAACCAAACAACAATAAAAAAGCTACTCATTAATCTAGAAAAATGCAACCACCGATTATATAAAATATTTGTCCGGGAGTAACTGAAATGGCGTTCTTACAGTTTTTTTGGGCATATGCAGCGATTTAACCCAGTTCTATCCTGACTGCCCACTAGCACACACCAACCAGGGAAATACAATTGGGGTGGGGATGCTGTCCGACTCGTCGATGTAAAGTTATGTTTGAATTACTTTTGTCCAGCGATATGAGAATATTTTTCAGGACAAGTACGTTTGTGCCTCTCAGTAATAATAATCGATAACTATGTAATAAAATATGCTATATATTAATAAAAAAACTAATATTATATGAAATAGAATAAGTTATATACCTAATTTATTTATTTTTATTAGTGTATAAGCTGTTTTGTTTGCAAAAAAAGTAGTGGGACAGCACCGATTTGCAAAAAAATAGAGGTTTATGTATTTTATTTCTACCTTTGTAATAGTCCTAGGCAAATCATATTTTTGCCACAACCCAATAACTACCTATTGAATACCAAAAAAAAAAATTCAGAACTATATTCCTTTTTTCAAATACTAATTTCAACGAAGACAAAAAAATAAGGCATTTGGGAAATTCACCCAGGTATTCAATTCAAATGTATTTTTTTTTTCAATATTCTTATTATGATGATTCTTTTTTTATTTAAAAGCTGAGTTAGGAGATACTCCAGTATTGATTATATATCTAAAGTATTGATTATGTATCTGTCTTAAGATTATTTAGGAACAAAATCTAAAGAAAAAAACGACCCAAAATGAAGCCGAAATAACGGCCGAAGTTATGTGGCTAGCGCGTTCTGTGTGTTCTGACTTTATGTATTGGTTTTAATATCTAACAGAGAAATCCACATTATTACTTATAAAAATCTTTGTGTGTATATATATATACCAACATATATAATGTTGGTAACACGGTTGGAAGTCTCTGATTTTTTTTTTTTTTAAACCAAAAGTTTGCCAAAGCAATTGAAAGCAACCTATATCATCGAAAAAGCTAGTAAGTTCTATCTACGGAGACATACTGCCTTTTCAGCTCCGAATTCAAAATATGATTTTAATGTCAAATTCCCGAATTCAATATCTATTATTTTCGAATCTTGCATTCTAGTGTAAACAATAGCTTGAAACCGATTTTGAAAAGCTGTGGCTACGTTTCGCTTGCCTTTTGGTGACCGCCAGTTATTCATCCTTTTTCACACTATAGACAATGAAAATGATTTTTATAGATTTTTTTAGACTTACAATAACACTGTATGCAATAGGGGGGCTATTGCATACAGGGGCCACAAATAAAAACACATTATGAAATCTGTTTAAAGCAAAAAACGTATAGATCCTGTTTACATTTTTATATTCGAAAGAGATACTCAGTAAAAAGACAATTCGACTTATGGTTCCTTTGAATTTAAGCAGCGCAGTTGATAAAAACATTTTTATAGTGTTACTTTCTATATTCATAGCTGAACACTGTTCTGTGGATCATCAAAACCGTGTTACTGGACAAAAAATATTAATGATTTTACCTGGAATCTCTTCCCAATTTTATTTAAGGTCGCAAAATTGACAATTAATTTCAAGGATGTAATGAACTATGACGCATTAGAAATACAGCTATAAATAATCATAATCATTAAATGATTTATAAAGGTATACGACAAAAAATACAAATCTTACAAATAGGTATGCAGAGCGGTATGTTTAGTTTATGGTGAGACACACAAAGGACAATGGCGAAGTCCCATACAAATTTTTGTTGACATAATTTTGTTGCGTCTACTAATAAAAAAAATCTTAAGATATAGAGTTTAGATTTCTGAACAATATTGTCTTAAGGCTCACTGATGAACGAAGTCACAAATAAAAGATATTTAAGTTTTAAAGAATTTGAGGTCAGGTGTTTTGTCATTTAAGATTCGTTCAAACCATAGACTTTACAATATACATAGACCGATACTATGGCTAGTTTTCCCTTGTTCCAAGCGAGAGCACTTTTTAGTCTGTATCTAGTAGATTCGTTTACTGATTTTATTTATTTTTCGCGCAACGAGAAACTTATATACGAAAATGTCGATGCTTTTGTCATTGTTAGGATAATATTAGTGTTTAAAATAGATTTATTAAAACGGCAAGCTCCATCTTCATGTATAATTCACGACAAAACTAGTTCATACTAGTGCTTACGGTCCAAACTCTGATAGACTCACTTTTTAGTTTCTTATCTATACTCTAAGGTTCAAACTAAAAGAAATTCAGTTATTTATAAGTGAAATTAATGGGCTCCTGTAAATACTTTTGCTCGACCTTGCATTATTATAACAGACGTTCATAGGAAATATGTTGAAAAAGTAAACCTCGTGAAATGGTCACTAATTTTTTAAAAGATAAATTAAAATTAAGCTAGATTTTCCCTGGTATCGCTTTGATAATGTAGTGTAGTAATCAGAGGTATCTTTCAAAATCTATAATCCTGACAGAATATGTTAATGTTTTCTTATAGGCTTTCTTTTCTTTCTTATAGATTTTGTGCATTTAACAATATAGCAATATTGTTAAATGCACAAAATCGTCTATAAAAAAGCTGACCAAATGCATGAATGAAATAAAAAACAGCACAAGGGATTGTCAAAGAAATTAAACAACATATATATATTTTTGGGTTATTTTTCTTCGTCATATTTTATTTCATCCTCCCTTATCACGATATCATCCAGGAAACCAGCCGGTGCTGAGAGGCTTTACACGGCTTCCCATCGTGAAAAACCTATCGTCTTTTACACGCAATAAAATCCAAAGTAAGAAGTAGAATCGGAGTTAAAAGTTCACAGCAAAATGTCGTCGTAAGTGGTAGGTAATCGAAATCATTTGGCAAGCGCACTTCACAGGAGAAATGTTTCAAGTCCATAAGCAGTCCAGAACAAATATTAGAAATAAAAACATTAATAGATTCAACAATAATAGGAGTAACGAACGTTTTATTTGACAGATCACAAACTATGTCAATTGACATAACTAAAAATGTCACATTGATTGTATCCGTTGTTGTTGCCATGCTGCAATGCTGGAATGAAGTTTACGTTATATTATTTTGATTTCATTTATTTATTTCGGTAATGTCGGGAAGAAATAATATGTCTTTAGATTATTCTTGTTCATAAAACTTCAATATATTCTAAAAAACCGCTTTTTTATTTTACTTGCGAAATATATTCGTATGACTTAGTTTAGATTTAACTTTCACATGGCAACACTCCAAGTACAATTTAATCAATTGTATTTCCAATTTAAAATATATTTTTCATACAATTAGACGCTATTTAAATAAAGCTTGAAAAAACGTAACTAATTATTTCATGTAAATCTGTAATGATGACGTTTGTAGACGCATAAGAATTACACCAACAATTATTTCGCCATTGTCCTTTTAATATCGAATTGAAATTATGAAGTTTTGTATTTTACCATGTTTTGAGTTTTTCTTATTCTGACGTTGCATATACCTAACTATGAGGTTATAATAGAAAATAGAAAATCTTCAAATGGATTGCAGAGTCAAAACTAATTCTTATATATTTTACACATCAAAATTTTTCGAATACACATTTACCTTATTAAAAACTTGAAGTGTTTTTCTATAATAAAGACGATATGGGCTGACAAACTGCTTGTGTAACTTTACATCGGAATGATCGATCGCTTACAATAATGTACTGTTATAGATAATGTGATTGGTTTTGTAAAACGTAGCTATATGCCTATAAATATATATTTATATTTTTGTAATCTACATTTTCAAGTTATTTAAACAATATCTATAAAACTTTATCTATTAAGAAACCCTTTTTTAAGTCCTGTAAAAGGTTTTTTAATGTAATCAATTGTTTTTTTGTAGAAGTTTGGTGAAAGAACTAGTTATAAATCAAAAAATAAAATATTTGTCAAAATAATTTTGCGAAGATTATTGTCAACCGGATTTTCTGCCACATGAGAAGTTTCCTGCTAATATGACAATAAATTCATTTCTAAGAAAGAGTAGGTAATCGTTATAGTTCAATGAACTTACTACTTGAATCACAATTATTTTTTGATGGTATCGCCAACAAACAATACTTGTATTACTAATATTATTTATAAGAAGATCCCTCACCTGATTTTCCAAGAAGTAATCAAAAAGATGACAACCTTTTGTTTTCTTTTGTTGAACCGGAAAGAAAAGAAAATAAAAGAATAAACGATAGACAGTGTTTTGTGAAACTTCTGCTGAATGCGATAGTAAGGCGCTTACTTACAAACATTTCTGAGTATAAAATAACAGAATTTGCCACTTTTTAGTTATACTTGTGAAATATTTATTTGATGCTATGCTGCGTAGATAGCTGAGAGGTATAGGCCAACACGACACATACCACTGAGAAACATGCAGCGGGATCGATTCCCGGCTTCAATAAGTTGGTGTTTTTTTCTATATGATTTGAAGCGAGATTACAAGCGTCAACAATGTTCGAAATAGGTCAAATATATGGAAAGACAAAACAGTTTTCTAGAAGTAATATGACTAATAAAAATTAAATAAATAAAATTAGAATAGCTAATTCCTTACAGTTGAGCGATTTCATCAGTGAATTATTAGAGGAGTTTTATTTGACTATGTTTTTGGGGGAAGTTAGTTAAAACGCTATGAGGCGAAATACTCTTTATATGAGAATCAACATCTTGAACCGCAAGGAACCCCGCTCAATAATATGACAAGGAAGTATAAACATGTTTCAGGTCTACTAAGGAAAGGAAAAGGGGGGCAATAAAGGGATAACAAGTGACAATGAGGACGTAGCTATATTTTCGTCATTTCGTCACCTTACTAGAGGTTCGTTATTATTCGTTGTGGGGTAAAAATAGCTGAAAGCTTGTGCCTTGCAACGTGGAATCTAATACTACGCTTATTATTTTACTTTGTTGTCTTTTACAATTGTTGTTCTTATCCTGATGGACCTATGACCTGAAGTAGGTAGCTGTGTCCGACTGAATGTGGAAGGCGGAGTACCGGGTGTTTTAGCGCGGAAGAGACCTATGTACAGTAATTAGTCTAAGTTAATTAGATGCAGATTTAAATATATTATTCAACAAAATAAAAGTAGGCAAGCAGTTATAGTGATCGCGAGAATGTAGATAACATAAATTGGTAACTGAAATCAACCACAAGTGACCTCTTTTTCAATTAACTGTATTTTACCGCAGTGTGCTTGCTTCACCATGTTTAACCTGCTAGTGGACAAGCCTAAGTTATTAGTCTTTTCTATTTCAGAAAAGATTGTTGTCTTCCAATAAAACAATTTTAAGCTTAAAGTTATCATTATTTTTTAAACATTTTATTACGAAATACCTAACAAAGAACAAGCTTACAGGTACATCACCAAATTCATTGAAAATATAGTTCACTAACCAAAAAAAAACTTGGTTAAAAATAATCTATTTGTTACAAAGAAAATAAGGAAAATTTTCTTGTATCTTGTACCAAAAGCACCAGGTGGCTTATAGGTAGCAATCGATCATGCTCATAAGGTGACAAGTGCCAACACGGAGGAATCAATAGCCGCCTTTATATAGATCGTCCTGAGTGTATTGCTGTTTAGGGTTATACGGTAATGTTTAGGTAGTTCAGGGTTAATTTATTTTAGGACTTTTTGTGGAATTAAGAGTGATGTGGTAATTTATGAGGTTCTGGGTAAAGAAATTTGATGTGAATTGTAATTGATCAAATAATGTATACAATGTACTAAAATATGAGAGTTGGACCTAGGTAAAGTCATCATACCATGACTTTCCTGATTAATTTAAGTCTACTGATTAGACGGGTTATTTAAAATCTAATTAAAAAACAAAGTTCTTTTAATCTTCTTTTACACAAAATATAAATAATATTTACCTAGGTACTCATGAATTAAAGATGTTAATAGCATTTACAAAATTAAATGATGATTGATTCATGACAAAAGTAGATGAATTATTGTAAGAGATTTTACAAGGGCAAGCCAAGTAAAGCAAACCATTTATAAAAAAATCTTTAAATGTGCAAAGACGAAGACTAAAATAATCGTTCATGGTTTTCGTTAGACCCTTTTTAGTTCAATTCAATCAAGCTTTATTATTATTATTCACGCACACAATTCAGACCCGGAAAAAGGGAGAAAATGTAGACATGACATAGATCGATGGAAACCCCTAAAAATATAAGAAAATGTCAACAGAATAAAGCTTGAAAAGACGAGACACAATATATTATAATGTGTCTACCCTAAGCAAGGGTTGAGAGCGTTTGCAAAAGATTAAGGGCATCCTTTAAAAGGTGGGTCCGCAACTATCACGGAAACTTCAGTTAGGGAAACATGGTGGAACACTTGGGAATATAGTGTGGTTTCATATATGTTATATTGTTTGAAGAATGGAGATAATAATATAATAACATTCCGAGAGAACTCACACAAGGTCCCAAGCTAAGCAGAGCTTGTGTTATGGTAACCAGAAAACTGCTAAATATACTCTTATATTTCTAAATACTGTAATACATATTACAGATAAATTACACCCAGACACCGAACAAATGATTGTGCTCATCACACAAAGATTTGTTCTGGGTCGAATCCAGAATCGAACTCATGACCTCCGGTATAGCTGTAATGGTCTCTAACCACTAGAAAAGAATGCA
The DNA here is from genome assembly GCA_905146925.1 of Autographa gamma. Lineage (NCBI taxonomy): Eukaryota > Metazoa > Arthropoda > Insecta > Lepidoptera > Noctuidae > Autographa > Autographa gamma. The sequence continues at coordinate 4,212,927 of LR989875.1, forward strand.
TAGATTATAAGATTTAAATAAGAGTAACATTGAATAAGGATCCAACAGACAACGTATGTATAGTTTTATTGAACATTGTTTAAGATATAAGTTACCCTGTACATATTGGTTTCTTAAGTTTACGCGAATGTTAGACATTGAAATAAAACTACTTTTTACGGATTTTTTCGCGGTTTATGTTTAGATTTTAGGTCCCGACGTTTCGACAACTTTGCAGGTATCATGGTCACGGGCAGACAGAATCTAAATATAAACCGCGAAAAAATCCGTAAAAAGTGGTTTTATTTCAATTACCCTGTACATTTCGAGAAGTGTGAGAGATTTAGAGTTATGTCCCTAATTTTTTCTATTCAACACTTTCGCTACTTTTATTTAATACATGTAAGCAATGGACTTAATGTTATTCGGACAAAGTTACTCCAAAGTGTCCGGACACCTGCACTTTGGAGGACTTGAACCTCGCCAACGACGCTGCAGTTGGTGTGGCCAACTACTGGGCGCAGCGTATTTAGATTTAAATAAATTAGTTTACCATCGACTCGAAAAGAAGAAGAATGTTATTCGGTTTAAAAATAATAATTTAATATTAATGTTCCACCATTAATTTATTACAAACTTAACAAAACTATCATCAAATAATTGTTCGAAACAAACGTGTATTTACAGACATTTTGTATGTTTAGAAATACGCTGTTCAATTTTACATTATTTTATTATATTTTTAATATAATTGCCAATCATCACTCACACAATTGAATCACACTATTGACTGCCATTTTATTACTTCTCCTGTCGTCAATCTTTTTGTCTTCAGAAATAAACAGTACCTTTTTAAAAGTATTTTTTTCCTATGTGTTATTTTGTGTGTGTCCTTAAATAATTGCATCAATAAATATCCAAATTCTATTCAATAAACCCACAAAAAAATATAGTTAAAATCTGATCGAAACTAAAAGTCTAAAAGCCTTCGTTTTAAATTAATGTGTATTATTATCTATCTTCCCTTGGGAGACAAACATAGTATACTCAAAAAGTTAGCAGACATTAACTTTGAAATATGTCCAACAAACTTTTATCGCAGTCAATCTTTTACAAAGTTAATAACTTGACAGATATTTTGAGAGATTTATATTTTGGACTCGCCATTTTAATGCTGAAAATATAATAATCTAATGCTGCCTTATATGAAATATTATAAATAACTAGCTATGGCCGACGGCTTCGTCTCCATACGTGACTCAACTTACAGGTATATTTTACAACGGGAATTCGCGTACATGCTTAAATACCTTTAGGCCTTGACGAAAGACCCGGTTAAAAGTCAGTGACTAAATCTAGGCCTCAACAGGGTTCATCAAAATCGGTTCAGCAGTTTAGTGGTCAAAGGGTAACAGACATATACGTTCACGGAAAGACAAGGTTATTTTCACATATACAACATTATTTTTACTAGGATAATGAGTTTGTACACATTCGTTTTTACTTATTAGACATTAAGTTCTCTATGTACAGTATTTTGATCCAATTTGGAATACCATCATAAAAAAGTATCTACTTAGTTCCATAAAGTCGAATTAAAACTTCTTAACACTATTTTATGTCAAAATGAAAGACTAAAAATCTATGAAAAGAGTAAAAGAAAACTCTGTCAGTAACAAAATGTCAAGTCAAACATGAATCTTATAACCAAAATAATATGAAATAAATTATATAATTAACGCTACAAAATGCAACTAATTCAATGGACTTAAGTTATAGAAGTTGGTAATAATAATAAATAAAAGATTAAGAAAGTCTTGGAAACCAATGCTCACGGCTTGGTACCAGGGTAGCATAAAACTAGAAGAGTAGGCAATTATTTTTAACAATGGGAATGATAAATAGTAAGGACTTCATGTCTAGGAGAAAAATTGACGAAGCTACAAGCAATTCAAGGTATGGTTTAGGTCTAATTTATTTTGTTGCTTAATCTACTACAATAGTGGTTTTTATGAAAAAACCTTCATATTTTTAAGACATACAATGGTAGTGATTTGCAAGGTGATTCAGAGAATTTGAAAATAAGTACTCAAATTAACGGTTGATTTTTAAAGATGGATTGTACTGATATATTTGAAGTGTAATTGATTCCCAAAAGGAGGATTATGTGTCTCTAATTGCTTGAGTAAATTATGAAGCAATTGTATGGTTACTGTTTAATTCACTAGGTTCTTTACATCGTCTGTCAATTTTATAAAACTCGCAATATATTGTGTAGCTTTTTCGTTCAGATATTAGTTGCCTATGTGCATTTTTTATAGATTATTTTATAAGACTTTTTATTGCAGTCTATCTAACCTACGCTACGTGATAACAGAAAAACCGAAGTGGAAAGTTTTCAAGAAGAAAGAGTGAGTTTAATCAATAGTTACATTGGAAGAAAAAGATCTTTCTACTTGCGTCACTTCTATTATAAAATTATATTAGACATATAATAATATGCTTTCTATCAATGTTGGAAAATCTATTAAGATGGAGTAGTTTTATGTTGAAGAGTGCGGGCTTGTTACGTCACAACACACTAGTATCTCCGTATTTTTTTAATTACATTAAACAAAAAAAATACTTGTCCAATATTGATAATAACTTATTTCTTTATTACATCCATCATTACACGTAAACCTCAGTTCTTGACGGACATAAAAAAACATATTTTATCATCTTCCTTTCTTCCTTAGTTCTAACTATTCATGTGTAAATTCCTTGTGAGTTTTCAATGGAGTGTGAACATTTCAGGGTGGTGCCCATACCGGCGTACCGCTCCGTGAAGGGGTGTCCGTGTGGCAACGACGGGCCTTGCAAGCAGAAGGTGACCCCTAAAGGTGTCACTATACATTATCCACAGAAGTAAGATGTTGTTGTTATTTGTTAGTAATTAAACCTCGCGGTTTCGCACGAGTTAGTACTTACACTCTGCAAAAAATGTCTTCATAATATAAAAGTAGCGTATGTTACTCCTTATAAAATTAGCGATTTGCGAGTGAAAGTCCCGTGAGTAAAAATCTGTCCAGCCGTTTCGGAGATTAGCCTTACATAATAATATGCATTTATTAAAAAGCGTTTAATTTAAAGCTACAAATACCTAAGATGTTTTTCTTAATTTGTGTACGGTTTTTGTGCTCTCAGTTAGAACTTAGTAATTTTTAGTGCATCATTCATCGTATGAACTCAAATTATAAACACCAATCTGTATTTTCTTATGACAATAATTAGGTACGTATTACGCTTGATTTGCAACTTCAAATTGCCTTCATTTAATGGGTAACAATGATCAAAAATCGGTCAAAGTTTCTGAGTTAAAGTCTAATCTATCTAATCGACAGACAGAGAGATGACCAAGTGATCCTACAAGCGTTATTTTTTCTTCTTGGCGAACGAAATCCTAAAAACACCATTAGTATTAGAACTAAATCTAGAAAAAATAAAGACTAATTTCAAGGAAATAATAAAGAACAATCTATTCTAAGCCGCCACTTTACAATGTTAGTCTAGAATCTAGAATCTAGATATCCCCAGTGGGATAATTAAACAGGAGAATTGTGGGCAAAGAAATTGTCTTAGGTTTTTATACGAAGATATTCCATTAGAAAATAGCTTCAAAGAAATAAAGATAGCTTTGTAAGAAGCTTTGTCAAACTGTATTTTATATAAATATTTAATCTGTGAATCTGTGAAAACTGCCTCGTTGGCCTAGTAGTGCTAAGCGCGACTGCTACGCTAGAGGTCTTGGTTTCGATTCCCGAGTCGACCAAGGTGATATTGGGTTTTTCTATGAAATTCTCAGTAGCAGGTTGGAATTTGGATTTGTGCCCGGTTAGTGGCAATAGGCTCGCCCCCTATTACATGGGACCTGGATCTCTGCCTACCCCTTCGGGGATACAGGTGTGATGTAGTTAGTTAGTTTGTTTTATTATGAATGCAGTTATACGCATGTACATTGGTGTACTATTTTAATACCGCTTTGATAAGGGACTGTGCAGTGAATCAGTGCTTGGGGTTTTGTTTTTTTTTTCTAATTTGTAAATGTAATTCCTTTTTATTTTTTTTAAACCGGCAGCAGTTTCGTCATGCTCCCTTAGTTGTCATTGCCTGCGGTGGCGTCTTGGGTCGGGTCTCCTCCTTCCCTCTAATATGGCGAGGGAGGGGATGGCTGATCCTTGCGTCATACTCGTGAACGGGTGCCGCTTGCGGTGACTGGTCGTTCTGCTGACCTTGGTCACCACGTAGATTATAATATTTTTTTTTTTTACTCTTTAATCGTATGATACCCATCTACCTTAACTACTTGTTCACTTTGCGCGGTTCCTTATTTATTATTTTTTTATTATTTGATATTATTTTTATCGTAATGACAGCGTGCTACTGGGGAGTTTGTTGCGCCGTTTCTTCTCCTCAGCCAGAGCACTTAGGAAGCGGTGAAGGGTGGGCGTTTTGGGGTCGGTTCATATCTGGCGGTGGTGGCGTGTTGTCGGTCGCGTGGCGCTGGGGCGGGCGGGCGCATGGCGGAGCGTTCGGCCTTTCACACTGACCTGACGACGCTTTGGTGCGTCAGGTGTGAGAGGTTGGATGTTTTGTTGTGTGCTTGTTCGTTCTGGCGTTGCGCGGCCGATGTTGCGCGCTACCTTTTCCGCCGGATATGAACCGACCCCTAGGGTGCTGTCTTTTGTAAAAAAAAAAATGACGTTTAATAAGTGCTACTTTGTAGCCTAAGTTAAATAAAAGATTTTTGATTTTGATTTTGATTTTGATTTTGATTTTGATGATATGTTATGTATGTTAAGTTTTTATCTGTGAATCTGTATACAATAGCTTTGTTTATAGGTCCTTTAAAATTCATAGTAATAAATAAGTAGATTGTTGTGTTGTGTTGGGTAATGAAACTATTACAATAATAACGTTTTCTGAGAGGACCTAATGCTTTAGGGTCCAAAATGAATATAATATTATGTAGAAAATTATTAGAATTTTATTTGAATCATTATCTGTGCCTTATTTATAAAATGACCCAATTACTTAAATGCCAGTGAAATATATATTCATTTGGAACATTTTTTGTTTGCAGGAAGAAAAAATTTGGCACGTTTGGTCCAGATCGACGGTACAAGCCACCTAAAGTTCAAAAGAGTTATTTCAGCAGGTGTGTATATAAAAAAAACACTCATTTAGTCCTTTAAATTTCAGCGTTAATTTCCATTATTTTCAATTTTCTTACCTCTATAAGCTGTACCTAATATCTCTCAGGTAGTCGAACTTTAGGGCTATGTTAGAGATTCATATGTCTACAGGGACCGACATTTCCTAGTCCTACATAATGCATGTAAGGGTCTCAATTTGTAAACAAGAATTAACTATTAATGCGTACATCATAAAGTTGTAAATCGATTGATTTATTGATGGGCGCTGAGGGCTCTGAAACTTGGTGATGTGTTTTCAAGTGGGTTTTCCACGAATTTCATTTAAAAACGATACTTGATCATATAGTTCTTTTGTGGGTTGTAACAAAACACACTCACTATTATAAGAAATTAGGGTTTTGCCACCGGAGGCACTAGACGCATTTAATGTTCTACTTATCAAATTGTGTAGTTAGTTACGTCACAAAATTGTTGACTTTGACAGTTGACGCGCCAGTGGCGCTATCTAGTGAGCGCAATAACTATATAGATAGACCTTTTTATACGGAAAAAATATATTAATGGTTATATTACATTTAATTCGCTTGAATTTTAGCTTTTAAAAAATCTGATTCTGGATCGAATTATTCCCGTCCTATGTTATTTATACATAATTTATCATACACCAATTTTAGGCAAACATTTAGTTACTAAATGCGACAGCCTGTAGCGTCCCTTTTATTCAAATTCTCGTCTTGTTTGGAATGATAAGCAGCTAATACAAAATGTTTCTCTTGTCTCAGATTAGCGTGGAAGGCTATTTCCAGTGCCTTACCATTCCAAACAAGAATCCAGACGAATGTTCACATAACTATACCGCTATTAAATATGGAAAAAGTAAACAATGCATTCAAATCAATTAAGTCAATAAAAAAACCGAGTTTAGCTTCGCTGAATTTGAGCAAAATTAGCAACGCGATAAAAGGTATTAAGCCGTTCAAGAAGAAACCGAAACGAAGTTTGAGCAAGGATTTCATGTTTATGCCTTTTATGCCAATGCCTACTAAATAAGGTAAGATTTTCTTATGAACTGCTCTCAAAGTTAGTCAGTGATCACCGCTCACGGTGCGCGAGCTGTCGACCGCTCTCGCGCCTTCCAACCGCTCGCTTTTTGTTTTCTCCATCGCTCGAAGCAGTCAAACTGAATCAAAAAATATTTGTATGAGTTATATAGAAGACTATAGTTTACGTTATTCAGTCACAGCTTGAAATGATTGAAAACGGCTGAGAAAGAGGATGAGAAATGATGAGTTTCGATGTTAAATATAAATGTATCTGGAATCAAATAGGTTATGCATTGCTTGCTGGCATGTGCGGCATGTGCCAGCAAATATAAATGAACATGCTTTTAACACATGTCAAAAGTATGACATTAGTATTGCAATTAATTTAATCAGCTATTTTAATGCATTAAAAAGTCTGTTAGACGTTTGATATGAAAATGAAGTATTTTGGATGGTTCGAGGCCAGGAGAAACAAACATTTTAAAATGTGGCTATTTAATATTCTAATATTTGTTTCAGTCCAAGGACAACAGTAAACAAAGTAAAAGTGATTCGGCCTAAGAAATTCCCAACGTGGAGACTAGACAAGATAACATGTAATAATTCACCATTTAGCAGGTAACCTACAATTTCACACATTTTGTTTGTATGCAATTCAAATGTTTTTCGCAACAGTCATTCAAATAATTTTAATAAAATCAGGCATAAAAATAACTGACTGGAAACAGCACATAAAAAAAACATTAGTACCTAAAACATTTTTCCTTTAAAATCGCTATGGATTTTGTTTACAAATATTCCAAATAACATAGTTTTCTCATTATTTTTTTTAAATCAAAGCAATGGTATCACAAAGCAAAACTTTATATTATTAAAATAAAGATACTTTAGAGTTATGTATTAATCAACATTATTCGCATATTTTTACGAATTATTCGTTTTATAATAAAATAGATATCTATAAAGTATTTCTTATAAAATATTAGAGAGATAAATTGTAATAAAGTATTTTCTCTTTCAGCAATAGCACGCCTGGACGTACCGTGACATAAGTGTCGTTTTTTTCAATATTTATGTAAAGTTATTACAATATAATATATCATGTACAAAAATATTTAAATTTCCTTTATATATTCTGCCGTTTTATTTTAGTAATTAGATAAGACGTTTTTTAAATAAGTTATCGTGTTATAAATGGCATCGATGCCATTATAATAAGGTCCTACAGTGACACGTTGGTTAAATTTTACGCTAAACGTAAAACAAAGTTGAGTCTATACAAAAATAATTCATGAAGTAAACAAGACCTCACACGTATTAGAATCAAGAAAAGAGGTCAAATCTACGCGAAATACAAAGGTAAGCATTAGTATATTTGGGATAAATAAGTTATAGACCATAGATAAGTTTAACTTATAATGGTAATAAGTCTTTTTTAACGTTATGACTTAAATATGTAGCATAATACTATCCGCAATTATTAATTATAATTGCAAAATCAAACTCTTCATAAATAAATCAAAAAAATAACTCTTAATTCTTCTAATTAGGAAACCGACATGAAAATGTTCTTACAAAAAATAAAAGTACAAACCATAGCCAATATCCTGTTCTGGAATAAACTAGGACTTAAATAAAATGTCATTTCGAGGAATCCTAGGAAACTACAATAGGGTAGCTCATTAAACTGGTTTGCAGAAATGCAGGGGAATTTATTTAAAATCTCCTTGCAAATGAAGGGAGAACCAAATATTAGTGGAAGACTTTTTTTAGTATTTTTTGATTTTTGGTAGACGTTGGTAAGTTTTTTGTTAAGCGAATGTCAAGTATTCGTTGTGGTACTTTTGATTTTAATTTAGTTCATTATCTTTTTGGGTGTAGTATATCTTTTTGTTATTATAGTATCTAAGTATAGTAACATCCAGTATTTTAGTTTCCTAACAACTACTCCTTCGGCTTAAAGATTTAATTTTTACAATTTATTTTTGGTACTTTAGAAACACAAGAGAATGTTTCGTAGGTACTTTGAGAAACAGAAAACTTCATAAAAACCCCTTAGTGTTAATATTATAGAACGGGGATTAGCGCGAACATGCATAAATACCTTTAGGGCTTGACGTTTCGACCAGGTTACACCGGCCGTGGTCGCAAGCAGACTGGAGATGCGGTGTCATTGCTCCGTGCACGAAGTAGATGATTTTTCATCTACCCCCTTTTCTTCAAATACCCTACACACTACACTGACCGTGTCCGTACTATGTTCAATAACCGACTTCGCAGAGAATCGAGGTTGTGTTAAGGGAATCACTGGATACCAAGATGCAGGTAGTTAAAAGCCGTCTTCCCGATTGAAATTTGGATGCTTCTTGATTTCAATCGCTTCTCGCACTACTCTCGAATGAAAGTGGCGATCGGTGGAGAGGACTTGCGCGCGATGGAACCGTCAGACCACTAAATCGGCAATAGCAGATCACGTACTCCAAGCTGGCGTTAATCACTGGATTCAATTCCATCGCGCGCAAGTCCTCTCCACCGATCGCCACTTTCATTCGAGAGTAGTGCGAGAAGCGATTGAAATCAAGAAGCATCCAAATTTCAATCGGGAAGACGGCTTTTAACTACCTGCATCTTGGTATCCAGTGATTCCCTTAACACAACCTCGATTCTCTGCGAAGTCGGTTATTGAACATAGTACGGACACGGTCAGTGTAGTGTGTAGGGTATTTGAAGAAAAGGGGGTAGATGAAAAATCATCTACTTCGTGCACGGAGCAATGACACCGCATCTCCAGTCTGCTTGCGACCACGGCCGGTGTAACCTGGTCGAAACGTCAAGCCCTAAAGGTATTTATGCATGTTCGCGCTAATCCCCGTTCTATAATATTAATATAAACATGCAGCGCGATAGTTTAAAAGTTATTAACCCCTTAGTGGTTATGAGGCAACTCTCAGTAATACTTGTGATAGTCACAACAAAACAAAAAAATTGTAACAAAATAATCAATCAAACCACAAAATCTCAACCATAAAATAATTGCTTTCCCCAGATATCTTTACAATAATATCCTTACGAGATCGTATAAAATTGCCTTCAGAAGGTTCGGATAGACGAGGGTCCTGACATACATACAGATTGTAACCGACTTACAGACGTCGCTATTTGATTGTTTACTATAATATAAACGAATTTAATAAACTATTTTTATTATTTTGGTAAGAAAAATAACTCGCTTTTAAATAAAGCTATTCAAAAGTGAGTTTTTGTTATTATTATTTTTTTCAATGGCAGAGTAAACTTACTGCTGATTGCAATAACATGACCAAATAACAACCTTTTTGCATCGCAGTTGAAAAGGTTTTCACGACCGGAGATTGTAACTTCACGTGATTAGTATGACGCTTATGTCATAATTCTATCTCTAGTAATGCTAACTATCTACGAGTAACTATATTTTTGAAATAGCCCCTTCATAGGTCTTTAACTATTCTTTATACTTATATTCAGTATACATTCAATTTATGCAAAAACAAAAATAAATTTAAAAAATGGTTAACAGTTAATAAAAACTATTTGAGGCAGTTTATATCATTATGGTCGGTCTCTACTTAACTGTGTGACTGACTTTATAAACCTAATTATTAAATCGCATACTCATGGTATTTATACTAAGTTACCGATATCTACTTAAAATCAACAATACCCTGATACAGAATTCCCCAAATAAACCCAAAATAACTGCATTTGTAAGATCTGCGAGATAAATCATTTTGTAACATTCTTCGCGGATCCTGCTTCGTGACGTCACGTATTGTAGGCCTATCGTATTGTTACAGATTACAGAACAAATTGCTTTCGCACTGTGAAGGGACATTTTGTTCAGTCCGTTTTCATCTTTTGTAAGTAGCTATGTATGTTTGGACCGTAGCTCCTAAACGGATAAACCAATTTTGAAACAACTTTAAAAGTTGACGTGATTGAGATGGCGTTGGTTTCATCATAATCATCATCCACAGCCCTTGTCCTCCCACTGCTGGGCATAGGCCTCCCCTTTTTCGTGCCATTTTCTAAGGTCCTGTGCCAGCCTTATCCAGACTCGACCCGAGACTTTAACTATGTCTTCGACCCATCTTGCTCCCGGACGAAAAACTCTTCTTTTGCCTTACTTATTAAAAAAAAAAATATATAATGCTATAGTACAAAAGAGCTATGTTTGAAATTTGTTTCGAGAGTTTCAATATCAAATAATTTTAAACTATTAAGATTCATTGTTTATTAATTCTTGAAGCATAATTAAATCAGAAAACTAACTTTTGATACTGAAGCAAATAAGCAACATTTAAACGAAGATTTTCCTAACTAGTTCAGTTTTAGTTTACCACAAAATCAGTTAAACAAAATTAATTAAAAGTTGCTTATTAGTTGGAATAGAAGCTGTTTACCTTGAAACCAATCATCTGCCAACATTTTGAAGTTAGATTACTTAAAACTTAAGTATCTGTTAATTAATCAACAAATCAATATAATTATAGTTGTTGGCATGGTAGAGCTACTCTGTTTTTGACATGGAAACTATAAAAAAAACATATATACATTATAATCTGATCTGAAATAATGACTGCCTCGTTGGCCTAGTGGTGCTAAGCTCGACTGCTATGCTAGAGGTCTTGGCTTCGATTCCCGAGTCGACCAAGGTCGGAGTTTGGATTTGTGCCCGGTTAGTGGCAATAGGCTCGCCCCCTATTACATGGGACCTAAACATATCGGCGAACTGTGGGTGTACATTGGTACACCTCTATCTACCCCTTCGGGGATACAGGCGTGATAATATGTTATGTTATGTTATATTATAATCACGCCACTTTCCCTTGTAGGGGGTAGGCAGAGACTATTCTTTCCACTTGCTACGATCTTTACATACTTGTTTTGCTTCGTCTACTTTCCTTATTCCCTTCATACATGCTCTTCGGTTTAGGGTACTCCGTTGGCCTTTTTTCATTCACACTCGCCTAAATTACTTTTTTAGTCAATTTTTGTTGAATTTAAAATTTCCTAGTGCTATTATATAACTTCACAATTTTATTCTACATTGACGGGCCTGTTGGTCTAGTGGTTAGAGACCCTGACTGCTATACCGGAGGTCGTGGGTTCGATTCCCACCCGGCACAAATGTTTGTGTGATGAGTACGATCATTTGTTCGGTGTCTGGGTGTAATTTATCTATAGTATGTATGTATTTAGAAATATATAAGTATGTTTATTAGTTGTCTGGTTACCATAACACAAGCTCTGCTTAGCTTGGGATCAGACAACCGTGTGTGAGTTGTCCTGGAATATTATTATTACACAGTATGATGTTAGTTGTAAAGCACTGCAATCTAACCACAACCTTAATAGGATAAGTACCAAATATGTTACTTAAGTTTGCATATAACGACGGGTCCTACGTATACTGGTGTAACCCGCAAAACAGCGAAATACGTTTTTTTGCACCAAAAGCCTTAAAATTACCTTAACTTTATATCCTGTAAAAATTATATTAAATTATCAAGTAATTTCAAAGATACAAACTTGTAAACTAATATAAGTGACATGATTTTCTGCCACACGACCATCTACACTGATATAAGTCACTTGCACCAGTGTAGGTCGTCGCGTGCGACGCGACTCGTGGTCGGGAGCACGTTACAACACTGGTATAACTGCGATGCGTTTTAGGTTACATATTCATTTATTAAAAAACTATTCAGATTTGGTTTGTCTTGATTTAGTAGTGGTAACATGTCACAACAATGAAGCGCTCAAGAGGTCAAGTAATGATAGATTTATTAGAAAAAAAAAATAGTAAAATAAACACTCCAGGAAATTACGAAAATAAATATTAATTGACATTTTAAATAGTATGATGATATATTTTGTATTGTTTGATCATATATAAAACAAAGTAACTCAATCTTTCGTTTTTGATTTTAAGTTTTGCTTCCCTTTTTTGAAAACTGGAAAATAATTCCATGGGGGAACTTTAAAAAAAGGAGGAGGTTTTCAATTCGGATTTTTTATGTTCGCGCATATCTCCTTTGCTTTCCAAACCGATTTGAAATATTTTTTTTCTTTGTTGGAAAGGGTATACTTCCCAAATGGTCCCATAGTCACCAAGTCGGGATCTGATGATGGAATCTTAGTGAAATCGAGGGAACTCTTCAAATGTTATAGCGTTATATAATGTTATAGGAAAGCGTACAGCAAATTTGGTTTTTTCTACAGCAAGTGAAGCATTTGCCGTTCAAAAGAACCATTCTACCATCAGATCTGATGATGAAGCTACGATGGCCTCGTGAATGTAGCCGGAATTCGTTGTTTGTGAGATGCGTGGCACTGCATTTGGTTTGATGGAAATTATCATGAGAATGATGAATGGGTGAAGGCCATATTATTATTAATATCTAAGATTTAAAATATATCACTAAAAATAAACCAATAAAAAACTTTGTGCAAAGAATAAACTTACTTTAAAAATCGATAATAGCACTAAAAAGTTAAAAATAATACTATAACCTACCCAACTATATTAATAAGCCAAACCTAAACTAGTATTAACCTACAATACAACTTTATAATGTTATGGAGTCGGTGCCTTGCTAGGTATATATATTTACCAAAAGTTCCTAATTAAGAAGATTAAATTTTTTAGTTTCATTATTTTTAAGATGGCAAGTCCATCGATTTTATTTTTCATTAAGAGTGCCGCATAGAGGATAGTAATATTATTATGAGTGCCATAATAATATTAACGTCCGATTAACAACACTATTAAGCATAGGTAGGTCTGGAAAAGACTTCAATTTTGTATTTTTATTTCATTTCCTGCCACACCCTTTAAATATTTACGTTTAATAACAAATAACAATGCAGAAAACTGTTACAAGTAGTTTTCCAGTACTGAGTAAACTGGTGTAAGTGTTTAAAAGTCGATAAAAGAAGATGTTATTGTTAATATTATAACCTCATATTAATCAGTAGATTGGAAATAGCATATTGAAACAGTAAAATTCTTAAATTTTCTCTTACTACAAGAATAAGCAAGTACATTGTATACTGGTATAAGTGGCCACTTGTATCAGTTTACAGGTTTTACCATAATAAATAAAACAAGCTACATCAATGCAAGTGACACTATTTTCCAATGTATAAAAAAAAAATAAGAAACAATAATGCAATCTTGTTTCTTAGAGATTCAAATATAACATCTCAAAATTTCAAGTATTTCTACTGATTTATGACAAAATTACAAGCTTTAGAACCTTTGAACCGCTCTCCTGAACAGTTGTGTTTTTGCACTTGTACCAGTATACGTAGGACCCGTCGATAAGGTCCCCGTTACTTAGAATTAAGGTCAAACCACTGATTAATAAGTAAGATATGAGTATATTTTATGAGCTAGGTTTACCCTTGGTTTTGAATTAGTTGATAATTATATTAAAAATAAACTTTTATTTTTAAAAGGAACTGAGTTCTAAGTACTTCTAAGTGAGGGTTTTTTTTTCATAAAACTATACGGAAACTAACAACACAGAAAAAAAATGTTAGTAGTTACTTTTCGAATACTACTTAAAGCAAATCATGACAAGTCAGATTATCGATATAAATAAAAACAATTGCAGCAAGAATCTTACTACGAACGCAAATAAGGTAAGTGTGTCAAACAAAAAACCTCATCATAAACGGTCCATTTGTTTAGGAGCTACGATTCAACAGACAGACAGACAAAATAACACCCCTCTTTTTGCATCAGCGATCAATACGCAACATAAACGGATAAAAACAATAACTTTCCGATTAGAAGCTCACTAACAATATAAACCATACTAAGCAGGAAGACATACTTAAACACATAAACAACCGCGTTTCAACTCCTGCGCAGTTTATGTCAAAGTTAAGCCATATTAAGTTTGTCAAGTTTTATAGCGTTTGAAACAATCTTTGGCGACATACGGAGAGTAAGTGAGAAGTGCAAGTAAGTTAAAGTTATGTTGAACAATGTTTTTAGTTTAAAGGTTATTTTTTTTCGTTAAGCATCTTAATAATAGAATATTTATAAAATATGAATAATAAATATAAATGCGGACAATATCACATACAATGCTCTGAACACGGAGTAAGTAGCTAAAACATTTGTGTTATGGAATTCAGAAACAACGAAGGTAGCACAAACACTCAAAGGCAATGTAGAAAAGTTGGTTTCCACATTGACCCGTCCGGGGATCGAGCTTGGGACCTCGAACCTTGGGAAACCGGTGCGTATGTCACACGACCACGGAGGTCGTCAATATGTTTCAAATTAACACTTTTGATATTATATTTTTCAGTGCATCGATTTATAAAAGTGAAGGTACTGTGTGATCAAATGTATTATGTATCTACAATACAGAAGTAAGTATACAGTGTGTTACCAAAGGGGTATTACAATCCAAAAGGGGTAAAGAGTACTCCTGGTATAGAGTAAGTTAGCAAAATTTCAGCTCGAAATGAGCTAGTTACGTAGTCGAGATAAGAACCTTCTTTTTGTAAGTTGGTTAAAATACCCCTAACTAGGATAAAAGCACTTAGAAAAAACCTTAAAACCATCCACTTTAAACTTTAAATCTAATTGCAACAATAAAAGCGAAGTGGTTTGTTTGACTTAGAATTTGAAAGTTTTTGATTGTTTAAGTAACGAAATAAACAAGATGGATTGAAAAGTTTCTGCGCTCATTAGTAGGTATAAATATTGTAGGGTTTATTGTTTTTGGTACTAAAAGCCTTTGGGAAGGTATTCTAGGTTTCTGGCTTTTTAAATGATAAAAGTTTGGTTTGATAGCTTGTTTCTTAACATTAATTTGTATTGCTAAGTACCATTTTCGACATAGATTAAAGTTCGTCTTATGTTGTGGTTTATTTATGAATTCTATTTGTTTAACATTGCATGTGATTTTAAGAGACTCAGATAACCATCCTAATAATAATTTATGTATCATCATCATCTCCATGCCCTGTTCCCAATTATTTGGGGTCGGCGCAATGCGTATTCAGCTTCCATTCATCTCTACAACTTGTCATCTCAGTATTTACTCCTTTCTTTCTCATATTATCTTTCACACAATCCATCCATTTTTTTTTTGGTCTTCCTCTGCATGTATACCCATCCACATTCATACTCATAACTCGTCTAGTTATGTATATTGTATATCAAATGTAAATATATAGATAAACGAAGTTCATCGAACATATCGTTTCAAAACTACACCAAAAATATATCTAAAAGCTCTCTAAATAATATAACAATTTAAATCCTTAAATTGTTGGGTAAAATATCCTTCTGTGTGTTTCTATATTTGCTGACTCGAGGTAGTAAATAAAATCCCCAAATTTCGCGCACCATAGCAAAATAATTTAATGTTTATTACCAGTTAAATAGCTTAATGTCGTCCAAGACTACTGCTTTGTATAGTCAAAATGCAGTTAAGGTTGGTCTAAGGTCACCTATACACGACCGCTCGAGCAGCTAGCTAGTGATCTACATACATGGACTAGATGTCTGCAAATCGAGCTAGTATAAGCCACCCAAACAATAATAATAATAAACTTAAAAAAAATACAGGTAAAGAAGATAGAACTAGCACCTTCGCAGATTTAGTTTACAATTTAGTACAAAATCTGTACATATTTGGATAAATCGATCCCCTTTAAAACAGGGATGACCGATATCTCATAAAACATTTTTCAAAATTTCGAAATAACTTAGGTATGAAATAAAATTAAGTTCATAAATGATAAATACTTCGATCCAGCCTCTCTTGCTGTTTGCCTTACTAATATTGTTAGCTACGCACTTAGTAGAGCGCCGAACTTAGGGGTTCCCTTGAACGTTATTAACGTAGTTAATAAATAAATAATAATAAATGCCGACAACATCACATACATAGCTCTGAACCCAAAGTAAGTAGCTAAAGCACTTGTGTTATGGAATTCAGAAACAACGAAGGTACCATAAACACCCAGACCCGGGACAATGTAGAAAAGTTGGTTTCTACATTGACCCGTCCGGGGATCGAACCCGGGACCTCAAAGCTGGCGCTAGACACCTTGAAACCGGTGCGTACGCCACTCGACCACGGAGGTCGTCAAAGTCGTCGTAGTTTTTACTATTGTCAAAGGTCCTTAAGGTTTTGCCAAAAAGTCCGGTTAAGCAGTCAAAACCGGCGCTCAGGCTAACTGTGCTACACTTCATAAAAAAAGAGATTTACTTTAGAAGAAACTTAATGAAAATTAAATATTTAAAGAAGTACAAGCAAATACTTTTTAGAATAAAACTGCAGTTTGAAGTACTTTTT
The DNA here is from genome assembly GCA_905146925.1 of Autographa gamma. Taxonomy (NCBI): domain Eukaryota; kingdom Metazoa; phylum Arthropoda; class Insecta; order Lepidoptera; family Noctuidae; genus Autographa; species Autographa gamma. Next base: position 4,229,511 of record LR989875.1, read on the forward strand.
TACTTTAAAGTAATTAATGCATGAGCAAAGGAAACCTCTGCAAGGTAAAATTTGTAAGGTTTCTATTTTAAACATTTTTACTTGAAGTATTCTTTAATTGCTTTATAATTACTATTGTTTCGTTTTCCTGCAGTAAAAGTAATGTTTTGAAGATTTGTTTTAAGTGCAATTTTTTATGTTTGTAATTTCCTGTTTTATTTCTTAGTCCTGTAGTTTTTTATCATGAAATTAATGCACAATAATTCAGTCACCACAATTTACCTTTTTCTATAGTTTTAAAATTGGGAAGTAATGTAGTCTAATCGAGTTTTCTGTATTCAATTGTTCTGTTTTTTGTGATTTTTATCGTGTATTTCATCTTTGAATTAGAAACCGATGAAAACTCTTTAATATTCTCAAATGCACAGAAAACAGATCGCATCTTATAAACCAGTTACAAATACAAACCAAAGGCATCTGCAGCCATCTACAAACATACCGAAACTCACCCAAAATAAATTAAATTCACACCGCCATTCGCAAGTTGACACAATAAATCATTACCAGACAAACTTAACACAACTATTTAATAAATTACCGACGAAGTTCGACACTCCGGGACTAGCCCGTCTTTCGGAAACAATTAGTCCATATTACAAGTTTATGTTTGACCCCTCATTTACATAGTATAGCAGTATATACGTGGCTAAATTGTAGGAATAACCGCTGAGTTGCTTGACTAAATGACGTCATGGGAAAAGTGTTTTGTTGTGAGGATGGCTCATGTATATGTATAAATCTAATAGAGGTATATTATTTACGCCTACTAAAATCTGTAAAAATCAAAAACATACAAACTTTATTGCTTGATATTTAAATACTTAAAAAAATAAGACTTGTGCTTATCATTTTAAATGGGTATTCTCTACGAACCTACTTTTCCTGTACATGAATTCTGATAATCAATGATATCAAGGAAGAGTTCTCAATGAGGATTTTGGAAATCAGTTAACATGCAATCTATCTTGAATACTCGTAATCACGTGAATATGATGAGACTGGAAGCCTGACCTAAGATATTTTGGAGAAAGGTTAAGGCTTCTCCAAAATATCTTAGGTTAGACTCAATATATTGGTTTCTTAGGTTTACGCGAATGTTAGACATTGAAATAAAACTACTTTTTACGGATTTTTTCGCGGTTTGTATTTAGATTTTAGGTCCCGACGTTTCGACACCTTTGCAGGTATCATGGTCACGAGTCTGCCCGCGAAAAAATCCGTAAAAAGTAGTTTTAGACTCAATACTCAAAAATACTTTCAATTTGAAACAGTGTTTTTTTTTTACTTAGGTATTTCTAACGGTAACGCCTACAACATTGTTCTGTATGTTTCCATTCATACCAACCCTTTTAGGGCTGCGTCACGTTAAATATCGATCCGTCACGTCGCGTACACTTAATTATTCTATCAGGTAAAACGAACACTGGATCATTGTTTGATCCTCCCCTTTTTATAAAGCAAATATTTTTTTGTAAACGAGGGTTAATGTTTTTGTATAGTCACCGTTTAAGGTTGTGTGGTTAAACAGTTGGTTGTAAGAAAAAAGCCATCAATCAATATATATTTTCTTCACTATTACGAATATTTAAGGTTATTTAATTTGCTGGTATTGGTTTGAAATGTCTTTCAGGCCTCTGATTTGCGAAAGCACTCTGGAGGATTAGTACTAGCACTGTTTTTTAGCCTTTCTTAGAAATTCCTGTTAGGAGACAGTATCTATTACAATACTAAAACCTCCCTTTCCTCTGTGGGTAGTCCCAAGTAACAGACGTGTTTTAGTGTGCTCCTAATTATTAACTAATTAATTTATAAAAATATTTAAAGTAATTAAATGAAACACACCTAGCAACTACTCCGCACCACCCTATTGCTATTTTAAATTTTATTAAACAAAACACAAAATGGACAACAAATTCGCTAGCAGTCTGGCAGATCTGGAGCAGCTGTTCCATTCCCGTATGGCTGAATATGAAGATAAGCTTGTTAAAGCTTCTGCAGCAACAGGCTCAGCACCAGTCAGCATCACCTCCATCGGCAGCGAGTTTAAGGACTTCAAAAACTTTGTTTGGCAAGCACTGTCCAAGTTGAAAGCCCAAGTCGAGTTACTTGGTCATGGTTTTGACAGGCATGAGACATTCATGAGAAGAAAAGTGCTGCTGCTTCATGGGGTGCCTGAGAAACCACAAGAGAATCTACTTGAAGTGGTGAGCGACATTGTGACATGCAAGTTGAAGTTAGGAGAACTAAAAGACTGCAATACCTTGCATATTTGTCACCGACTAGGACCTTCCAGACAGAAGACTCGACCCATCTTGGTAAGATTTTTCAGAGTTGAGCATCGGCAGCTTGTCTGGGAAGCCAAGAAACAGTTAAAGGGTTCCGGAATCACTATTTCGGAATTCTTAACCCAAACTCGACATGAAGCCTTTCTTGCTGCTCGTAAACATTTTGGCGTGATGAATTGCTGGACCACTGAGGGCAGGATAGTGATCCTTTGCCCGGACAAAACTCGGCGGAAAATCGAGACGGTAGGTGAGCTCAACGAGTTGACGACCCGTTTCCCCTGTGCCGCAGTCGAGTCCACCGGTTCTGATCCTGGTTCTCCTAAAGTCGCCCAGGAGACCTCCAAAGTTCAGCGAAAGGCCAAGCGTCGGAACTGAAGACATTATGCACTCTGGTCCACAACTTCTTGCACTTCAGCTCTAACTTCAATCATGCAATCTCATACGCTTTCATTATGTCGGTACTACAATTTTAACTTTCCGTAAACTTTTATTTCGTTAATTTTAAATCTTGATCCATTTCTTAGTGTAGGTATTTTTAAATTTTGTTGTGCACAGACTACTATTTCATTTTAGATTGTTGCCTCTTTATATTACTCATTATTTTTAAGTCTAGTGCACTTTTAATTTTAATTTATTACTTTGTTGCTCTGTCTGTGGTAAACTGTGGTTATTTCCTAGTGATAGCTGTCATAATATGTCAACTTGACATTTGCATGTTACGTTTAGTAACGCCAAGTGTAAGGTTACGCATACGCGTTTCTGGTTTAATTTTTAATCGTAATTTTATTCTTATTTTTATAATTTTATGTCGTTTTTTGTGTTTGTTGTAATGTATTTATTTCCATCAATTCACCAGCGATAGAGGGTGGTCGTTGGTATTGCTACGTGTTTATTAGTTTTAATTTACTGGTAAATATTAGTATTGATATATTATTTAATTTATAATTATTTATTTATTTTAACTCTTTTATGGATGCTCGTGATGAGCTTAATGATAGTTTTTTTTCATGCTCTTCTGAATCTTGCGGTTATGTTAGTGCGGATGACTTGAATTCTCCTCCCACTTTACACGACCAAATTTCCTCTCTTTTCTTTGACCATCGTAATAATTTTAACGTTGTACATATTAATGCCCAGAGTGTTCCGAGTCACTATTCCGACCTTCTAGCATCTTTTAGCAATGCAAATGTTGATGCGATTTTGATATCGGAAACGTTCCTCAAACCTTCACTCCTCTCAACTCAATTTCCTCTTCCCGGCTTTGTTCTTATTCGTAATGACAGAACCGGGAAAGGAGGCGGCGGTGTTGCCATATATTTGCGAGCCGATTTATCGCATAAAATTGTTATGGCCTCACCCTCTTTATATTCTGAGTCACCTGAATTCCTTTTCCTTGAAATTTCTATAAAATCTTCTAAGATTCTCCTTGCTGTCTTCTACTCCCCTAACTTACGTATTGACTATTTTACCTCTCTTGATTCCACTCTTAGTGACCTGTGTCCTGTTTATAAACAGGTTATTATTATGGGCGATTTTAATACATGTTTGATTAAGAACGATTCTCGTTCTTCCAGACTTACTTCTCTCCTTTCCTCCTATGATTTACATGTCTTGCCCCTCTCTGCTACTCACTTTTCTCCTAACTGTACTCCTTCTCTTTTAGACCTTGCGATTGTCTCCTCTCCTGACAAGGTCACTAAGCACGGTCAACTTACGGCAACTTTCTCTTACCACGATCTCATTTACCTAACGTATCGTGTTCGCACTCCTAAGCAAAAGCCACAGTATTTTAATCTGCGAAACTACAATGCGGTAGATATTGAAGCTCTGCAAGCCGACGCCATCGCACTGGACTGGTCACCTGTCACTGAGTGCCCCGGCACGGATCAAAAAGTGACTTGCTTTAATTCTTTGATCCTGGGTTTGATGGACAAGCATGCACCAGTTCGTCGTATTAAAATGAAGCATAAGCCTGCTCCGTGGATAACTGCTGAAATAAAAGCTCTTATGGCCCGCAGAGACAGGGCTAAAACTAAATTTAAGGGCAGGCCGTCTGATGTGTTCCTTGAGCATTACAAGGTTCTGCGCAATCGTTGCAGTCGTCTGTGTAGAGATGCCAAAAGACGCTACTTCCACGAATCACTTCTTAACCGTAGTTCATCCGATGTCTGGAAATTTCTTAAATCTGTTGGTATCGGCAAATCATCAATAAACTCCCGTATTGACATCAATCTAAATGAATTAAACTTATCACTTTCTCTACCACCTATCCATTTAGCTCTTAATGTCAAAACAGATACTCTTACAGATCTTATGAACTTGCCGGTACCAAACTGCCCCATCTTTTCTTTTAGCCCCGTTTCTGAGACTGACGTTGAAAAATCACTACTTGCAATCTCTTCCAATGCAGTTGGCAGTGATAACGTGTGCTCGAGAATGATCCGTCTCCTTCTTCCCTGTCTGCTCCCGATCCTTACCCATATTTTTAATCACTCCTTATATTCTTGTAATTTCCCATCCGCCTGGAAACAGGCACATATTATACCTTTACCAAAGATCTCCAATCCTTCTCTGGCATCTCATTTTAGACCCATCTCCATCCTTCCTTACCTCTCCAAGGTACTCGAGCATATCGTTCACAGGCAGATCACTGGTTTTTTGACGTCAAACTCTCTCATTTCTTCTTTCCAATCTGGTTTCCGTTCCGGTCACAGCACTGTCACTGCCCTGTTGAAGGTGACTGATGACATCCGCTGGGCAATGGAGAATAAGATGATGACGGTCCTTGTCTTGCTGGATTTCAGCAGCGCCTTCAACTCGGTAGACTTTGATGTGCTGCTCGGCATCCTAAAATCTCTAAATTTCTCTTCTTTATCTCTAGCCTGGTTAGATTCTTATCTTCGGGGTCGCTCGCAGTGTGTCCGCCTTGAAGAGTCTTACTCTGATTGGTGTGACCTCACGGCGGGTGTTCCCCAGGGTGGCGTCCTTTCTCCTCTTCTCTTCTCTATCTTCATCAACTCTGTTTCTACAGTAATTTCTTCTAACTTCCATCTTTATGCAGACGACTTGCAGCTGTATCGCCACTTTAGTTCAGCTGAATCAGACTCTGCCATTGCTGCCTTGAATAAAGACCTGGCCTCTATTTGTTCTTGGGCTAATTCCTATGGTCTTAAGGTGAATCCGTCAAAGTCTCAGGCCATCATCATAGGTAGCAAGTCTATGCGGAGTCGATTAAACTCGTCATCGATGGCGCGCCTATACTTTGATGGAATCCCGATCAACTTTTCTGACACTGTAAAGGACCTGGGAATTATAATGGATGCGAATCTTTCGTGGCGTCCTCAAGTTGCCGAAGTTAGCCGTAAAGTTCATTTTTCCTTTCATTCCCTTAAGTCTCTTCAACACTTCTTACCTCTGCAAACAAAGATCTCTCTAGCCCTATCTGTAATCCAACCCATTATTGATTATGCTGATGCTTGCTATTTGGATGCTACCGAGGAGCTCCTTGATAAACTTGAGCGCTTGCAAAATTTATGCATTCGTTTTGTATTCGGTCTGCGCAAATATGACCACGTATCTCACCTTCGCAAGCAGCTCAAGTGGCTCCCAATCCGTCTTCACCGGAACACTCGCATTCTATGCCTTCTTTATAATGTCCTGTACAACCCAACGTATCCCTCTTATCTGCGTGAACGCTTTACCTTTACCCGTCCTCCTAATGCCCCTTGCAGAACGCAAATAAAATCTCTGCTACATTTCCAACCCCACTCCACTGACTTCTATTCCTACTCCTTTACCGTTCACGCAGTAAGACTTTGGAACTCGCTTCCGCCTGACATCCGCAATTCAAAATCTCTTTATATTTTTAAGAACCGTATTAAAGAGCATTATCTCTCCTTATGATGATGATGATGATCTCTCCTTATAATTGTATTATTATATATTTTATTTATATTATATATATATATTCGTTATAAGTATGTAGTATTTGTGTATTTATATATGTATGTTATATAATTTGTAGTTTTTATAAATTGAATCGCACACTGACTGCCAATATTGACGACATCTCCTTTCGCGGGTCTGCTGGCAGAAATTTCTTTAGAAATAAGCAGTACCTTTGTACATCATTTGTAATAATCTAATATCTTCTTTCTATAATCTATTGTGTGTGTACATAAATTATTAAATAAATAAATAAATAAATAAAACCTATATATTTCATCTTCATTCATCACTAATTCTACTGAGGTTTAATACGTAAACAAAACACGCTTAAAATCTCAAATAAGAAATAATTGGACCTCCAAATACGAACAGTTGCAAAAAACAAAACTAATGGCACAACAATCTGTTCACACTAAACTAACTAAAACCCTTACCGAAATGTCGCTAAAAAACTGCGGAAAACAGCACAAATGTCCAGATATCTTCGAGACATTGCCAGCTGTCAATTTTGACAAATGGACGCAAGGGTCTGTAGTCTATCGCCTTGAAGTCAAAAAAGTGAAAATTATAGAGTGCACATAATATTATCAGAGTTTGAACCGAGAGGCCTATACAGCGTGGCGCTACAATGGTGACATTAATTTAACACACGTGTAGGGCTAGTGCCCTTTAATCATATTAATTTTAATAGAATAAAATAACTCGTAAATTGAAAATATTTTTTTTTCAAACAAACTAAATGATAAAAATATAACTAAAATTAGTATCACCCTTGCAAAACAATCAATCATGAAATTACTTACCTAGCTGGCTTACGTTAACTCGGAGCGCCGCCAAAGGGATATCTCTTTCCTTTAAAGTATTGCTTATTCATTTTAAATTTATTGATTCGATGTTATGATCCGTGACCTTGGCAAATGACCGCTGCGCGACAGGTTTAAGTAGAGGTTGTTCCAAAATGCTATTTTATAAAAATTTAAATAAATCCGCAAATAACAACGTTTAATGGAAATATAAGTTCTTCATGAAACAAAAAGGTGAAATCCTATATGTGTGTTAAATTAATGTCACCACTGTAGCGCCACGCTGTATGAACTAGTTTCGTGACCGTGAGCAACAGTATGAACTAGGTTCGTCATAAAAATAGTGTCGGAGCCGAGCGTGCTGTTTTAATAAAATTATCTGGGCACCTATTTTATAATAATATTAGAACTATCAAGATATTTGCACAAAAGTCTGTCGTTGCAAGGATAATTACTTTAATCACAAAACAAGTGTACTCTATGCACCCAAAAATTTGTTTACGCTCGACACAATAGGCTATTAGCAATACGCACACTCTATGGTTTTGTTTCTTGCTCTAAGTTATACCATCGCAGAATGTAAGACGTGTTGGATTCCGACAAAAAATTGGTGTTTTCTTGTTACAAAACCATTGGGTCGAGGTAGTGACGAATAAAAGATGGTGCTAGTTATCTTTTCGAGTCTTTCCTTTGTTTTGGAATGAATGAAAGATTTTTGGAGACATTGTTTGTTTTATCGCCTGTAAATTGGGTCATTATGCATTTGCTATTAACTGTTTGGCCTTACATAATATATAAAAAGTAAGGAAATATCCAATATTTATAATATGCATTTTTTAAAGCTTTTAAAAGACCTACATAAATTCGCCTTTATAATATTGAATAGGCAACTCCGATTACAAATTTGTTGACTGCCTAAATAACCAAATCTTCATTTCCATGTGAAGTAGTTACTTCATTTATAAGTTTAATCTCAAAAATAATCGAATCCGGTATATCGGTAATTACCTTTCTAAATTGTTTTACATAGGATATATATGTTACTAGCTGTGCCCTGCGGTTTCACCCGCATGAATATCTAGGTCCCGTTCCCGGTGCCTTTATGTTTGGCCGGTGATGACTTATTTTTTTTTCCGCGCAATTTTCCATTTTTTTTTCATAAGAACCTTTTCCTGATAATAACTAACACAACACAAAAAGAATTAGTGGAATCGGCCCAGGCGTTATTGAGTTATGCGCTTACCAACACATTTAGCAATTCATTTTTATAGATAAGATTTTAAGACCTAAATTGTACCAACACTTATTGCAAATAAATAAAATAAATAAGTAAGTAAGTAGATTAAAGATACACCTAATAAAACCGTGTTACAAAAATCTTCTTCTAACCTTCTAACCAAGTCATCGTAACCAGGAAAAAGATTAATACAGTCGACTAGCACGTCTCTCCTCTGAAGACAATATGAATGGTTACGTAAGATAGACAGACGTTGACAAAACGTCAATACGTTTGTCGTCGCCCGTCAAGCAGACCCTTTATATGTTTGAGATATTTTTCTTCGCGGAAATGTTGTGGGTTTCAATACCTTTATTTTGCCACTTATTTTCTTGTGTTTTGGTGAAAATTTGTTCTATAATTCTGTTTATGATTACAATTAATAGGACGTTTATTAACCTTCAATATTCCATATTTTTTCATTCGTAATGAAAAAAAAATACGGATTGTTATGTAAGTACTTCAGGCGTTTGGTAAGGTTACGTATTAATTAGTTTAAAAAGCAAGGATATCTTTGTGTTATTTGGACCAACATTGTGCCTTCATTATTGGTAGACAAGAAATAAATAAGAAATTTTAAAACGAGATTCCAATGGACTAGCTTGTAAGACGTAATTTCAAAGGAATTGTTATTTAACTATAATAATATGTTATTTACCGTGTACCGTGCATGTTTTCAAATATAGTATATTGAGTTGAATAAATTAGTAAATTCGGTTCGACACAGTAAGCCGAATAAACATATTAAAAATTAAAATTTCCACCAAACATCTAACCTTCTCTAATCCAAATAATTGATTTACAATAATTATCTTAAAACATTTTTCTCATCCGAAACCTTCAACATTAATGAGACTCCCATTGTCTATTCCCCAGAGTCCTCTCAATACATTGTTTTACCCGAAGTGACTTCACCGACATTTTCGCGAAGGCAGTACTGCGATAATATTTGCTATAGCTTTTCAGCTTTCAGATATTCTTAAGGATTTATGTTTTACATCGTAATCTGTTGTAAGACGTAAGACCTTTTGGTTATCGGGAAAGATTATTTATGAGTTGAGATTTTATTTTGTTATTTGTCTTTTGTGATAGATTTGACTGTTCATTATGTTAAATCTTTATACAATAAACATTTATACAGTAACATGGGTGATTATTATTATGGACATTAAAGAAAAAAATATAGGTATTACATCCTTTATTTTTTGATCCGTATACTATCAGCTGTCGGGACTGTTGCCGTTGTGGAAGCGAGACGCCGATACGTGCAGTGCGCTGTCTCCCTTTCACAAGGGCAACAGTCCCGCATTAAAAGCTCATGGTATACGCGCTGGTCACCAAAAAAATATGATCAAATCGTTTTTAGACTACTGATATTAATGTTTATCGGTGGCATAGTGGGTACCTAGTTGTATTTCTCAATCATGTAGCATAAATAATTACAACCGTTTCTGATATTTGAGTAAGTAGTAGTATCCGTATGTATTTGATTCTTAATGTGTGTATTTGCTGTAATTTAAGATTAGAATAAAATAATAATAATATAATAATCCAGCCTATAAACGTCCCACTGTTGGGCACAGGCCTCTTCCTATATAGAGAAGGCATGAGCATTGATCACCACGCTTGCTCTCTGCGGGTTTGCGATTTCAGATCCCAAATTTTGGAATACAGGTTTCCTCACGATGTTTTCCTTCACCGTTTGTCAGAAGTGTCTTAGAATAATTAAGAAAGTACATATAACTTTGAAAAAGCCTCATTGGTACTTGCCTGGGTTCGAACCTGCAACCTTGAGCATACAAATCTGTTCATTGAACCGCCAGGCCACCACGACATTAGAATAGTTTAAAATAAATTCAATCAAATAATCATCAACTTTTATATTTTTACTCATGAAGGTGCACTCTTTCGCAAAAATCCGATAACTAAACAACTGAACCAAATAGAATATTATTATGAAGTTAGTCTGTTATCAGAAGAAACTAATAATAAAATAACAACAGCCATTTATCTCGCACTAACTTGCGACAAAGGCTTGTCAAAAGAAGTAAAGATTTTCAACAAAGATAGTGGAAGGAAAAAGATAACCTGTGACATGTTTGCCGGACTTCCAGTTTTCTTTTATAAAGATAAGAGTACTGTAGTGTTGTGCTATCAGCTTGAAAGATATCATTCTTTTTAAAAAATCTTTTTTTCGACCATGAGCGTTCTTCGCTCTGATGATAATTATATTAACACATATATTTGTATTAAGACATATATATTTAGTTCTACTCTGCTTTGAATTAGTAAACAAATAAGCATTTTTCTGTATTTTTTAACCCTATACCATGAAACTCAAGTTTTTCTGTGGGAGCTTAAAAGATCATATTATTATCTTGACTTTTTGGACATACTGTTAACCATACTAGACTAATAATAATGTACACCATAATTATTAGTCTTAGAACTGCTTTGTCTGCGTGTCTGTTACACTTTTATGCTAAAATACTCAACCGATTTTTATGAATTTTTATAAAGCGATTATGCCCTTCAACTGCCTTCAAGCAAGAACAATTTTTTTTTCTGTGTATTTTGGCATTTGTGCAGGCAGAGCCTTAAGCAAAAGCTAATATATTATATTTCCTGAAAGTCCAAAGTCCACTTATCCGCACCCACCTTTATCCATCTAAAGTTACCCTCAATTAATCAAGTCGGTCAAGTTTCAACGATTTAAGACCATTCGGTTCCTTGACACTCATTAGCCGCACCTTGATTTAAACCATTAGTTAAGGCGTGAACTTAGAACTGCAGTTAAAGTTAACTGGAACTTACAAAGTTATGGAAGTTACAGAGTTATATTTAGTGACATATTATGTTTGGCATATGATAGTAAAATCATGGCGAAAAACAATTTATTAAAAAAAAACATTGTTTTTCCCAAAAGGCCAAATATTGTCTTATTTATAGGATATACCAAAAAATATTAATATTCAGAAATTGATAGCAGGTTTTTAGCTTTTAATAATACTTTAACATGAATTCATAATATATGTTTTCAAATATAGTCGAAAAATATAGACATCAATATTAAAAACATATTTCATAACAAAAACACGACATTTGAGCTCTCATTAAAAACCCAGTTTTATAAAACATACCCAAAGAAAATGGCAGCCGTTTATTTTAATTGCAATCGCTTACAAACACTCCTAAAACAGTATTGCTTGCTAAATAATAAAAGTCGAAAAAACTCGAACATAAACAAAATCACTTCGAATGCATAAATCTCTTTTTTTCATATAAATATTCCTGTAAACACATAAAACAAAGAACTACCAACATAATTTTACACCAAACTAAGAAAATTCGATCTTATGTCAAACAAAATAAAGACTATAATCAAGTTTCGGTAATACACAAACTAAAGTTGTCGATGTGTCATAAATATGCGTAAACTAAGTTATATTTGCGGTTGGTATGTACTTTATGGCCATAGAAATAGGATAGGTTTTTCAATGGTTGATTTATGTGGTACAAAAGTACCTGAGTTTGTGTATGGTTTGCAGGTAAAATACAAGACCTTTGTGGATAAGTTATGAAGTTCTCAATGCGTCATTTTATTTAAAAAATGTTGTGTTGTTTTACTATAAACAGATGTGAAAAAGGACATTGGGATAAAAAGGTGTATCATTATAAAGGAAATAATGACTTGAAACGATTTTCAATTCGTGTATAATTTTGTGTATGTTTGCTACGCAATGGCAATTTTATTGAGGATTTATTCAAAAATATATATTTTTGTCTATAGGGTTATCCTTCAAAGGTATATAATTTATATTATTTAAATGAATCAAGTTCTAATTCATTTATTTGTAATCATCAAAGAAGCTGCAGTGACTAAAATGTGGTCGTAACTTGCATTCCACTATTTTCTTTTCAAATAATTATTGCAACTAAAGTTAGGTACTGAATATACCTATATTAATCGTATAGCAACAAAACTTCGATTCCAATTTTCCTAAACTCATAAAAAACTAAGTAGAATGGGACAGATGTGTGAAATTTATGCTACTATAAACTCTTAAAACAGGACTTGTCATCGTGTAAGCGAGACGCAGCTACATGCAGTGTATAGCGCTATCTCACTTCCACAACAGCAATAATCCTGCTTTGACGGTTCATGTTACGGGTCAGAATTTTAAAAAAGTTTTTAGCTTATGTATATAAACAGTAAGTTGTAGTCCAAGTTGAAACGTAATTAATGTTTACAAAAGTATTTATTTAAAATCGATATAAAAGTAAAGTTATAGAGTCGGTATCGAACTTTTAAAGTGCCCATTACAGGCGCAAGTTATAAGAAATACGACCTTTGAGATTTGGTTAAAGATAAAAAACTATCATCAGTAAAATAACTGAGGACATGAGTTATATTAATATTTGAATTTTAATGGTTTCTGTTTAAAAAAGACTTAATTTCAACTATGCAATCGTTTAGTTTTTGGTTTTGTAAATTTGAGACTAATTGTTCCTACAATCTACAAACAGGCCAGTAATATATATTATTATTCTAGTAATTAAAATTTGACTATAAACTGAAGAAAAAAAAAGGCTACTTTTTACATGTACTATTTAATTAAAACGTTAGAAGAATGTGTTTTGAAAAAAGATTTTATTTGAATTGCCAATAAATTCTTGACCTTTTGTATACTTCAGGAAATAGGTAACGAAACAAATCAACCTATTATGTTTCGGCTTATTATAATATATAATTGCCTTTACTTGTAGATACTTTGAGATTACAGATTTTAAAGCTTGTGTTTTCACATATGTTGTTATAAAAAAAATTATGTAACATAAAAGAAGCTTATAACTTAAACCCTTGTCAACTGGGTCAAGTTGCCTGAAAAGGTTTAAGCGTAGATTTAGCCATCGCGAAGTCTAGGAAATGGATGTTGAGTATTCACTGAAAGAATATTTCAGCTTTCAGTTGAGAAAGGGCGAATTCGGTTTTTAAGTGTCACTGTAAGAAAAGTTGTTTGTAGTTTTGCTCGCATTTTGTTTTGGAAGAAAAGTGTTTCTTTTTTGAGAGTTTGTGTCGAATAAATAATGTTAGTGATGATAATAAAATGTTTCTTACCAATAAATGCCAGGAGGTTTCTGACGATCTGCACCTAAAACAAAAAAAAGTCAGTGTACTTAACACTAAAAAAAAAGAAAAGGGAGACATCATATTTAAAAATATAATGCTTCTGCAACCTAATAAAAAAAGGGTGCCAGAGGCGTTCTCCCTTATTTTGCATTAAATAAATAAATAAATAAATGCGGACAACATCACATACATTGCTCTGAACCCAAAGTAAGTAGCTAAAGCACTTGTGTTATGGAATTCAGAAACAACGAAGGTACCACAAACACCCAGACCCGAGGCAATGTAGAAAAGTTGATTTCTACATTGACCCGACCGGGGATCGAACCCGGGACCTCAGAGCTAGCGACACCTTGAAACCGGTGCGTACGCCACTCGACCACGGAGGTCGTCAAGTGCATTCATCCACAAAAAAAATATATGTCACACACAACCACAAAAAAAATCTTAACAACGATATTTTCAATCAAGGAAAAGTCTGTTCAACGACTTTTGTATAAAACAATGGGGGTCCCTAATAAACTCAAGCCGGGCTTACAAAGTATTTGTTTTCGTTAAGATTAGCGTTAACAAAGTCTAAGGTTATAAAGTTAGCAAGAAATATATAGGTTTACGGGCCGTTGCCAGACGCAATTACTTGGTTGTTCATTTGATACTAAATATTAAGTAAATTAACTTTATTTTACCTTGTTATCTAGGTAAATAGGTAATGCTAGCTTTTACCTGTTTCTCTGTAAGGTTTTTCTTATTAAAATGAGAACGAATATGTATTTTTTTGTAATATTTAAATTATAAGTGCGAAATTAACTCCCTGTATTATGTTTTTACGGGTAAAAGGCTCAAACGATTTTGTTGCTATTTGGTATAAATACCAAGAAAGGAAATGATGTAGCTTGTTGCTGCCTTAATCAACACACGTGCGAAGCCATAGGTGCATCGTTGAAAATGTCAATTTAAAAGATAGCAAAAGTACAATTTAATATTTAAGCACCAATGTTTACTATCTTTTATCTATTTTGTCATATAGTACGAATAAAGTAGAAATGTTTTTACAAAACATTCAGAAAATTTAAAATGATACCATAGGATCTAGTATAGTTTAAATATAACCTCGATTGCTGACTTCTTTTTTAGGACAGACGGTAGTGTGGCTATTAACAACCATAATTAATTCCTAGAAGAGTAACGAAATACTGATTAATAATATTATATTAAATAACAAAGATCAAATCTAAATATTACACCATCAAATGACACACAATCATAACATTAAAAAATATTAACACATATTTAATTTCGTGTAGATAAATATCAAAAACTAATTTCTCATTTGTAAACCGATTCATTTTAATCGATATTCGTTATCCGATACTAAAAGCAGTACGATATTAATCAGATTTATCGATACTAAATTATATCGATTTAAATCGATTACACGGTTACGAGTTTGACACCTAATAAACTGGTTACCTTTAAGATTGGAAAGATAATAGGGTATTGTATCTTTCCTTTAATTTGTTTACACCTTTATAGATTAAAAGAAAAAAGATAAGCTTTATAGGGGTCGTGTGTGGCTTCCATGTTTAAAACAAAAGTTGGAAATTGATACGGTCTTGTTGTTTGTGTGTTTAGATATATTATATACTAGTTTACGCCCGTTGCTTCACCCGCGCTGATGTCAGTTATTATAAAACCGCCTATACCATTTCATACAGTTTAAGCTAAGTTTATCATAATCGATGGTGTTTACTAGCGAAGAAAGCCTAACAGACAAGCAGACAGAGTTATATTCGTTGTTATAATATTGGTACGAATTTACGGACTTAGTTTACACTTTTGATGGTGTTTCTAGATTCATGACTTTTGTGTACGACTGAAAATATCTAGTGCATAGACAAAACTTCGAAGCCACTTAGGATAATTAATATTGAATAGAAATGATAGACCTAAAGTTAACAATAGCTCACTTTTTTTCATACTTCAGGGTCCTTTAGTGTCTGTAATGAAATTATACTCTATATATTTTTTTATAAGTCATATTTCATACGCCAATCATGTCCAATGAATAGCAATATTCTCAAGCCAACCTAAAAAACTAGGTACTATTAAGTTTCTAATAAAACATATTTTCCAAGTAAGTATTCTAAGTATTGATACATTAGCGCAGTCTTTGTAAAATACAACAAAAAGAGAACTGAAAGACTGAAAGGTTTTCATGAAAAGACAAATTTTTCACGGATCTTTTCAATAGGTAAATGGGCCGTTTTGTAGACAACGCTAAAAGATCCAAAAGCATTATTCCGTATGAAAGAAAACTCAGAAAACCAATTCAAGATAAAATTTATTTGTTTTGGCAAAAACTCTTAATGTGTAATGACTGTAATATACTAAGATTATGTTACAATCAAAACTTTTAACCTATCAAAAGTAGTTTTGACAAAATAAATTAAAATATTATCATTGTCATCAGAAGTCATAGCCTATGACTTCTAGATAATTATAAAATTATTATCAAAGGCATGTATTTTGAAGTATTTTTATAGTGCTTCAGAAAAAAACGTATTTTAGGGTTTTAAATGACAGAGCTTTAGAAAGAGTTTTTCTTTAGGTATGTTTACTAGTAAATATATATGCCTAATTAATTCCTGTATTAAAAAAAATATAATTCTAAAACTATCACTTTCTTAGTTCATATTTTCAGAGCAGAACTTCTGTTCTTTTTCTTTAGCATTTCTACTCTATTGTTATTTTTCAGTCAATTTACTTAAAGTAAGGTTTTTGTCGAAAATTATTCTTCCTTAATTATGTTTAGGTAATGTTGTTTAATGTATTTTAAAGTATGCTAATTTCCGCCTTAATGTAGGCTTTTGGCGTTAGCTATAGGTATAAGGATATTTACGGTTTAAAGGATATTTGTTTTAAGCAATGAATTGGCAGAATTTCTTGGGAAGTTACTTATGTTTTATAAATAACCCTGTATTGAAGACTAGTTTGAGCCCAAAGCTGCGCGTGGGTGTGGGTTATTTTGAGATATAAGTCTTAGTCCTGTCTCAGCGTTCAATAACTACAAGATAAATTTTATCAAAATCGGTGATGTGACGGTTTTCATAATATATGTTATTATAACTGATAATATTTAAGAAGTGTAAGAACTAAACTGTAGGTATATGGCAGTCTGGTAAGATAGAAATATAGATATACTTTCAAATCATTATGTATAATCAAAGTCAAAAGTGGTTAGTTACACCATTAAATTTTTAACTCATGAACGGATGAACCGATTTTCATAATTTGATTTAACTTGTTGTATTAGTCTCAACATAAAGTATAATCAAACTTGATGTGCCCAGTAGTTAGCTATAATTATTGCACTGCCATTAGCTTAAATCTCACATTACAGATTAACTATGAAAAAAACATCGGGAACTATTATTAGGCTCTAAGCGGTTATATTCTGCTTTATAATAATTATACGTATTAGTAAGTAAGTATGGATAGTTTCGGTACATATAGGCTTTAGTAACTGACGCTTCAACTTCACAAACTCGTCACTAGGCGGCGCTGTCATTCCGACCACGTGACCTGTAATTTGGCGAACGGAAATGTTATCAAACTACGTTTCCCGTATAGCTTGTTCATAGTGGGGGACTGGGAATATAGTTTTTGAAGGCTTATTTATACGTAATAATTTAGTAAGTAATAAATAAAACTACTTTTTTTCGGGATTTGTCGCGGATTATTTTGATTTTAGGTCCCGACGCGAAATTTCGACACCTTTGCAGGTATCATAAGGTTCGTCCGTAAAAAAATTGTTTTACTTCAATGTCTAACATTTGAGAAAAACTAAGAAACCAATATATTGGTAAGTAAGATTTTCATGTACTGTTGTTTTCAGTGATAGATTCAGCCGGAGAAGCCGATACTCCTATTTGAAGGACTGATTAACGTTGGCTCTTAATAGAGAAAAAAGAAATAAGGAGAAGGAGGCATTTGCCTAACAGCGGGACAGCACAGGCTAATTTTTAATCATTTTTTAGAAGTTTAGTCCAAAGCACAAGTGTAATGTAAAGATCTTTTTATTTCACGAAATTCAGTGTGATTGTCAAATCAAATAAATTTTATCTCCTATGCTGTGCTGGGCCCGAATTATTCTCAGACATAGTATGATTGTGTAAGTACCTGATATTTTTATTCTATATCAATACACCTAGATTAATCTCACTACCGATTTCACCATAAACAGGTATCGTAATACGAACACAGTTCACTCCGCGATCTGCATTCTACCCACGTGTGGTACAGTCAGCAAAAATTCAGGGCTGCGGTGTTCGCCTCAACGTAATATATGTATGAATTTCACGGCTAAACACTAAAACCACAAGTTGCTGAAAACGATGGTAAAATAATGGGTTCACCTTGTCTCTTTATGAAAAGAAAGAATACAACACTGTATCCCTGAAGGGTTAGTCAAAGGTGTACCAATTTACACCCACAGTTCGCCGATATGTTTAGGTCCCATGTAATAGGGGGCGAGCCTATTGCCACTAACCGAGCACAAATCCAAACTCCGACCTGCTACTGAGAATTTCATAGAAAAATCAATAACACCTTGGTCGACCTGGGAAATCGAACCCAAGACCTCTAGCGTGACGTCGCGCTTATTGCCACTAGGCCAAGGAGGCAGTTTATAATTAATTTAAATTGAAAAAATAATTTACATTACTTTAGTGAATTACATAGCGCTACTATATGAAGATCGCTGATGTTGCATCCGCACCGATACTTATTATTGCCAATGCACCTATGACGTCAATCGATTTCGCAAACTGTTGTTTGTTCAATAAATTGTAAGAATGATCATTCTATTGTCCTACTTCGACTTGGAATCGTCATTCATAGGATTAATTTTGTAATATTCAATTAGTAATTAAATTAATTTAAAATCATTTCGGTTTTTTTTCGATCCTCCGATCGCAGCAAACGTAATTGGCGCAGTCGGTAGGATCGAAAAAAATCCACGATCGATTACCACGATCGCGAGTCACCTGGGCGACTATCAAGTCACGTCACGAGTATCCTGAACCTACAGACCTGCTGCAGACCAGAAGGAGAATCCAGCCACCGATTCACGGAGAGGAACCAGAAATGAGATACCTGTAAGTACACTTGAAACATTCTCGTGTTGCATCCCTTTGAATCTTAAACCTCAAGATTTATCACCCAAGGGCCTCCAGTGCGCGGGAGCCTGAATCGCGACAGGCTCGCCAACGTACAGTAGATATAAACAGAGATATAACTTTAGATAACTCAGAACTAGACAATATGACTCAAGCTCAGAATAACCCAGATACTATCTACAAGGCTCTTCGCCTTATTCCAGAGTTCGACGGCAACCCGAACATCCTTACCCGTTTCATTAGAATCTGTGATTCGTTAGCTGCGCAGTACTTAAGTAGTACGCCTGGCAGTGAATTTTCCAACTTATGTTTAATAAACGGAATACTTAATAAAATAACTGGGACCGCGGCATGTACTATTAATGCCAATGGAATACCAGAGAGCTGGCTAGGCATTCGAACTGCCTTGATTAATAACTTTTCAGATCAGCGTGATGAAACCGCATTGTACAACGATCTCTCTTTAGCCACTCAGGGTAATAAAACGCCACAAGAATTCTATGATCATTGCCAAACGTTGTTTAGTACGATCATGACTTACATGACTTTACATGAGACTGTATCGACGACCATAGAAGCGAAACGCGAATTGTATAAAAAGGTTACCATGCAGGCATATGTCCGAGGGTTAAAAGAACCTTTAGGATCCCGCATACGTTGCATGCGCCCACCAACAATAGAGAAGGCACTCGAGTTCGTTCAAGAGGAACTCAATGTAATGTACTTGCAACAACGCGAGACCCCAAAAGCCCAAGCTCCTCCTAAAGTCGCTCATCCCACTCTTACACCTGTAGCGTTTACCCCACGACCTCATAACTTCCCGACACCAATACCTAATTGGCCATTACCCATGGGCCAACGTCCAGCGGGGCCCGCACCTCAGCCTTTTAAATTCCCTGCACCAGCACAACATCAACAACGTATGCCAACGAGCACGCAAAGAATGTTCAGTGCGGCACCTCCTAATTATAATCCCCGTAGCAACCTATTTAGACTAACACCCCGAAATAATGCACCTCAAGGCCCTCAGCCAATGAGTGGTGTTCAACGATTCACTCCCAAACCCCTACCTCCAACAAATCAGCCAGCATCCCATGATTGGAATAAGTTTGGAAATCCACCACCTTCGAATTATTTCAAAGCCCGAGAAATGAATATGAATGAGTGCATGACGTATGACGACTCATATTACAACTATTACTACGAACCGGTGTACAATTACTATACTGACTACAATGACAGTGTCTCTGACCCGAGTAGTCTCGCCGCTGACTCGACTCATTATAACGTGTCAATGAACGACCAAGTATTTGATGAATCGCAAGCGGGTGTAATCGACCGTGCTCAACAGGATTTTCAGGAGGCTTCGACGTCGCAAAAACCAAAATAGAATTAAACCTTCAGACACAGAGGCAACTCCCCTATATACAAACTAGAGACCCACCTTTAAAACTTTTAATAGATACAGGTGCTAATCAATCTTTTATTAGTCCCGAAGCTGTCGAAAAACATTTTGCCGAATACCCCTTGAATTTCGACCCTTTCGAGGTAACCAACATACACGCAACAAGCAGGAACGATTACTCTATAACCTTGCCATGTTTTGCGGAGTTTAATGACGCCAAAACCATGAAGTTGTTCATCTATCCGTTTTATGACTATTTCGATGGTCTCATCGGTTTAGATCTGCTAAATGATTGGGAAGCTCGCATAGATTTGAAAGAAAACATGTTGGTGACTCGATCTGCAATAAACCCTATTGTAATGTATAACTCGTGTAACGTAAATTTATACGAAGATATTATACCAGCTGGGAGTACTAAGGTTATCTGTATCCCCATTGATGTGCCAGAAGGCGACGTTTTAATTCGGGAACAAATTCTTTGCAATTGCATAATTCATGAATGTATTACTACCGTAAGTCGTAATCGTGGTTACTTGGAAATCGAAAATCCGACACTAAATGACGTAATATTTTCAATCGATCGCCCAGCGCACGCGGAATTATTCAATATCGAGTGCAGTAGTACTCAACAAACATCGACACGCGCTCAGGAAGTAGTATCGCGTTTAAGAACTGATCATCTAAACCCGGAAGAAAAGGCTAACCTGATAGCTCTTTGTTCCCGTTACTCGGACGTTTTTTATATTGAAGGTGAGGGACTAACTTTTACAAACAAAGTAAAGCATCGAATAAGAACTACCGACGATGTTCCGGTGCACGCTAAAAGCTACCGGTATCCATTTGTACATCGCCAAGAAGTTAGGGACCAAATAACTAAAATGCTTGACCAAGGTATCATACGACCATCAGAATCCGCATGGAGCTTGCCTATCTGGGTGGTTCCAAAGAAGATAGATGCCTCAGGAAAGCAAAAATGGCGTCTCGTAGTTGATTTCCGTAAGTTAAACGAGAAGACCCTAGACGATAAGTACCCTATACCCAACATCAATGACGTTCTCGACAAATTAGGTAAATGTCACTATTTTACGACCTTGGATTTGGCAAGTGGATTCTACCAAGTGGAAATGCATCCTCAGGATGTAGAAAAAACGGCATTCAACGTGGAACACGGTCATTTTGAATTTCTCAGAATGCCGATGGGACTAAAAAATTCGTCGTCCACGTTTCAACGTGTGATGGATAATGTCCTCAGAGGACTCCAAAACGAGATATGTCTTGTCTATTTAGATGACATCATCGTTTTCAGCACATCCCTTCAGGAACATATAATTAATCTCGAAAAAGTATTCCAGAGGCTCCGAGAGTCCAACTTTAAAATCCAGATGGACAAATCCGAATTCCTGAAACTTGAAACAGCTTATCTAGGCCATATCATCAGTAAAGACGGCATTAAGCCAAATCCCGATAAAATATCTGCAATTAAGAAGTATCCCATTCCAAAAACACCGAAAGAAATCAAACAATTCCTGGGCCTTCTTGGTTATTATCGAAAATTTATTCCTGACTTTGCCCGAACTACAAAACCGCTTACTCAATGCTTGAAAAAAGGACGTAAAATTTCCCTTGACTCTGAACACGTCAATTGTTTCGAAAGATGCAAGACTCTCCTGACTAACGACCCTATCCTACAGTATCCAGACTTCAATAAAGACTTTAACTTGACGACAGACGCTTCGAATGTAGCCATCGGCGCTGTTCTATCCCAGGGACCTATAAACTCGGACAAACCTATCTGTTATGCATCTCGAACCCTAAACGAAAGCGAGATGAACTATAGTACCATAGAGAAGGAATTATTTATAGTTTGGGCCACGAAATATTTCAGACCCTACCTATTTGGACGCAAATTTAAAATTTTCACTGACCATAAGCCATTACAATGGATGATGAACATGAAAGAACCAAATTCCCGTCTGACAAGGTGGAGACTTAGACTTAGCGAATATGACTTTTCAGTTATTTACAAGAAAGGGAAATCCAATACAAATGCTGACGCCCTTTCTCGCATTGAAATTCACACTAAAGAAGCCATGTCCTTAATAGATGAAATTGATGAACTAAACTCCTTAATGGGTAATCCATCAGAAACCATCCTTGGTAAAACAAACTCCTCAACCGAAACAGTACATACAAGCGTTGAGAACCCCATCCTAGAAGTTCCCATAACTGACGAGCCATTAAATAAGTTCAACAGGCAGATATGCTTTACCATTGTAAATGACGTAAAAAAACGACCCGTAGTTACCAAGCCATTTGACACCCATACACGTATAAGTATCCAGCTATCCGAATCTAACTTAGAGGAAGATGTGATCTGTGCCGTAAAAGAGTACGTTAACCCTAAGGTTAAGACAGCTATTTTAGTTAACCCACCTCTAGCCATGTACTCAATCATACCGATTATACAGGACAAATTCAAAAGTTCAACCTTAAAACTCGTTTTAGCTAAATCTGAATTAGAAAATGTCAAAGATTATCTTCGACAACAGGAGATAATACGACACTATCATGACGGTAAAACTAACCATCGCGGAATTACCGAGTGCTATTTAGCCTTATCTCGTAAATATTACTGGCCAAAGATGAAGGATCAGATAACCAAATTTATAAATGAATGTACAATTTGCGGTCAGGCCAAGTACGACAGAAACCCGATAAGACCTCAATTTAACATTGTACCACCGGCTACCAAACCGTTCGAGACAATCCATATGGATCTATTCACCGTACAGGGTGAAAAATACGTAACATTTATCGACGTATTTACAAAGTACGGTCAAGCTTATCACCTACGTGACGGAACAGCAATTAGCATATTACAAGCCCTTTTGCAATATTGTACCCACCATGGCGTCCCTATAACCATTATCACAGACAATGGTACCGAGTTCACAAACCAACTGTTCATGGAATTCACAAGGCTTCATAACATCAACCATCATAGAATACTAGCTCACTCACCCAACGACAACGGAAATGTCGAACGACTACACTCAACCCTTCTAGAACATCTTAGACTCCTTAAGTTACAGTTTAAAGACGAACCAATAATTAATCTTATGCCCTATGCTCTAATAGCTTATAATAGCTCTATACATAGCTTCACAAGATGTCGACCCTTTGATTTACTGACTGGTCATTTTGACCCCCGAGACTGTAAAGACATTGACCTGACACAGCACTTATTACAACAGTATACGCAAGCTCACCGAGATAAAATGAAACGTGTCTATGACATCATTAACTCGTCATCACTGGCTAATCGTACCGCGATAATTGAGAAAAGAAATGAAACCCGTGAACCGGAGATAGAATACGCCCCCCAACAACAAGTATTTATAACAAACCCTCTTGCAAGTCGACAAAAAACTGCCCCTCGATATACACAAGACACAGTTTTAGCAGACCTGCCGATTCACATTTATACTTCAAAAAAACGAGGCCCCATAGCGAAGTCAAGACTTAAGCGTATACCTAAATCAGCAAAATTGTTACAGGATCCTACTGGTAACAATGCTCCCAATGACGCGATCTCAGGAGATAAGACTTGAGAGCCTCGACGAAGGACCCGGACTTCTACCCTTTAAACTTGGACAAATGAAAATCACGACTCATCACCATACCTTCATTCAGTACATACAACTAAGTAATATCGAAACCAATGTTCACTCCCTACAGACCCAACTAAGGAACTGTCAAAATCAAATGACTAACGACACTTACGCACTATATGAAATTCAGTTGGAATATCTTACTAGCAAACTTGGCAATGTCTTAAAACAATTACGATCTTTAGAACCCAATAGAGCCAAAAGAGGTCTTGTAGATGGACTAGGTTCAATAATAAAAAGCTTAACTGGGAACCTAGATCACGAAGATGCACTAAAATATAATCAGGCAATTAAGATCTTAGAACGTAACCAAAATAAATTAGTGACCGAATTCAATGATCATATTAGTATGAGTAAGGAGTGGATGTCTAAATATAATAGCATAATCACACAGATAGTACAAAACCAGAATAAAATTAATATCACTTTAGAGACTATATTACAAAGTAATGCACTAAGTGAGACAAGTTTAATGAAATATGCTCATTTTGCCCAATTACTAGAAATTATAAGCGATAATGTAGAGGACTTATTCCAGGAATTAATCAGGATAGAAAATAGTTTAGCTTTCATTCGTGCGGGTAGTACCCATCACTCCATGATAGACATAGAAATACTAGAGTCAATGGTAAGGAAACTTAGGACTATTTACGCTGAAGAGCAAGTTTTAGACCTAGAACTTAGAGATTATTATGATATTATAAAACCGGGATCATATTATGTAGATAAGCAGATAGTATTCGTATTTAAATTCCCAATTTTTTCTAAAGATAGTTACGATATCTATAGACTCTCTGTGGTACCTAATAAACATGCACAAGCTCTCATTCCACCCTTCCCTTTCCTTGCAACTAACGAGATGTCACATGTGAACATAGAGGCTGAATGCCCGAAGTCGAAAGACTGGTACCTCTGTGAGAAAGATGTTACCCACCAGATTCGCACCAAAGCTGACTGCGTCCAGGAGTTAATCACCAACCAAGTTTTACAAGACTCCTGCAGGTTTACCACAGTCACCTTGATGAGAGAAGCCATGGAGAAGCTCGACGACCAACATTACGTCCTATCCTTTCCTCAAGAAACGAAGATACAACTAACTTGTAACCGGAAAGACTACACATCGCTTCAGGGTAGTTACCTTGCAACAATTCCTACCGGATGTTATTTGAAATCTGAAGAGTTCACCATTGCGAACGTTTATGACGAAATTAACGGCCAACCCTTGAAGTTAATGAAGATACCCTATGACGCTGAGAAGCAGGCCACCACAGCTACCCACGTCAATCTGAACTCTATTGATCTCCAAGGACTACACAGCATCCAGGACCAACTCATGATCCAGAATCCTGTCCAACTTGAAAACGTGGTCACAGACGGACTTTATCACACTACAATCCCATTCTATGGAATACTATCGATTGCAAGCGTACTCGTTATCATCGTTACGACCCGGCGCTACCTACGCAGGCGTACGAACACTAAGGAAAAGAAACAGCAACCACCAGCCGCAACCCGGGAAGAGAATGAAAGTTCTGGCGAACTTCCGGCAACATTTTCACTCAACGTGCTAAAATAGTCGCCGTTCTAAGGGGGGAGGAATTACATAGCGCTACTATATGAAGATCGCTGATGTTGCATCCGCACCGATACTTATTATTGCCAATGCACCTATGACGTCAATCGATTTCGCAAACTGTTGTTTGTTCAATAAATTGTAAGAATGATCATTCTATTGTCCTACTTCGACTTGGAATCGTCATTCATAGGATTAATTTTGTAATATTCAATTAGTAATTAAATTAATTTAAAATCATTTCGGTTTTTTTTCGATCCTCCGATCGCAGCAAACGTAATTAGTGTGACTGCTAGTCGATTAATTAACATATGCAACAAGACCAAAAATTGTAATTAATAAGTCATCGCGTTCGATTGAATTGCTTTTCTGCATGGTTCCTAGTATATAAAAAGATGCAATCTGTTGGTTATAGGCGGTAAGAGAGAAAAAGAAAGGTATAAAAGATTCGTAGATAACAAAAATAAGACGAATGATCAAGACCAATTTTCTTCTTTGTTTCGGAAACATTTTCATTATAATGATACATAGATATAATAATATTATTTAAGCCTATTTCAAAATTTTAACTATGTGCTATTTTTTAATTTAGTTGTTTAAATCAAGTCGAGTTAAATTCTCTTTATTTACTCGTTCACCAAACTTTAAATACCTTCTATGTTTTTTAAAGTATCTGAAACTAAACTAAATCCACCAGAATTTCCAGCCCCAAGATTGACAAAGAACCAAACAATCGAACGCTACGTAATCTCGCCAATAAATTACTTTTATCTTAAAGGTTTCCGAAGTAGACTGAAGTAAAGGCTCTTATAAATAATGTGACAATCAGTTGGTTTTCAAAATAATGTAGTTTTAGGTAGGAGAGCTTTTTAAAGGCTATTTGGGTGTATAAAAAAGTTTTTTAAGAGTAGTTTTTTGCAATAAACATTTTAGTGTCTAAAGTAATCGGAACAGACAAATAAAATATTTGTTTTTTCGACTCTTTATTATAAATACCTTTATTTTCCCAAAACGAAAGGTTTTTGGTAAGTAAACTTATTTCTATCCCTCAAAATTTCTAAACAATAACTATAGCTAAGAAATACATTGTAAATCAATGAACTAAAAATACTAATGAAAATCATTATATAAAAATAAATAATCGGTAGGTAAAGGTACTTAAAACAAACTAAGAAAATAACAAAAGATAAAACGATTAGAATTAAAAAAATTCAAACACTTAACCCTAATGACAGACTAGAAAGAAAAAGTTAATAAACAATAGAATTTCAAGCCTTCATTAAACACAATTGTTTTTACTCCACTTCAACAAAAAATGCGTCGCCAATCAAGATTAAAATGAAAAAAATAATTGATCCAACGCCCAATCATTGTCGATTTTTATGCATACAAAAACATTTACATTTAAATTGCTGGGCTCGATGTTTGAAAACAAATTGTTCGTGTTTGGACGAAAAATATTAATACATAAGGTTTATTAAAATTTTAGGATGAGTTCATGGTTTTGAATTTCTGTTTAGAGTCAGATTATGTGTTATGTTTATACATGGACTTACTTGTCGATTGTACTCGCTTTAAGGATATCCATCCATACTAATATTGTAATTGCAAAAATAACTGATTGAAAGTCTGTCTGTTACGCTTTCACGACTAGAAAACCTAACCTATTTCGATGAAAGTTGGTAAATAGCTAGCTGAAACATTAAGAAAGGACATAGGCTACTTTTCACAAGTAAAACTTAATGGAAGTCATTATAACTGCTACTTTACTATGTAACTGTATTTTGACTATGTAATATTGACAGTCAGCTAAAGCGACTGAGATAAAACTCTAAAGGTAGCATTCGGATCTTCGGCGACCGCGACGCGCGACGCGCGACCGCGACTACGCGACCATGGTCGCCTGTCGCAAGGCGACCACTAGCTTTCGGATGTCGGCGACCGCGACGCCGCCAGTCTTCAAGAAGTTTTTATGTGTGACGGTTGTGTAAGCCTAAAGTAAACTGTTATACTAAAACTAAATTATCTACATCACTTTTTAGGCCACATACAATACTATCCAATACACCAATTCCAAATAAATACAATCCAAACTTGTATCCCCAGGGGATTTAACGTAAAAAACGTAAAACTTCTTTTTTATCACCAAAAAGTTTGGGCTGACGTATCACCCCCAAATGTATAATTGATCTCGAAGAGACCTCTTTTATCAGTTTCTACGGGAAAACTCTTAAATGGTGAAGCGTGAGTTTGAAAAAGTATTTTCTTTCTGTTAATTTATCTTCGGAATTAAATAATTGTTATGTTGAGTGTATGTACAGTAGTACTGTTTCTTAGTGAAACACATTTTTGTTGAGTTACGAGAGTATTTAACTATGTTGTGACTGTTTAAGGTAAGCTAAATGCTATTAAAAGGGACTACTCTAAGCTATTAGGTACGATGGGCAGTCGTTTCGTTGTATCCGAAAGCCGACTACAAAATTGCTTTGGAAAACACTTTGTAGAAGAAGACCATTAGCAATCTAGCCCATAGTTTATTGTCCAACTATATAAAAAAAATGGGTTATGACGTCACTATTTATTTTAACAATTATATGTCAGCTCAACAAACTGGAAAGATAAACTTTGACTACTTCCCGATATAAAAATAACTTCTAATAATAAAACAACCCTCACTTCTATAATAACATAAAATATATCTTATCATACCCTAAAAATACTCGATGTATCGAATCCTACGTAATTGTTCACTCTGAGATACACAGATATCTATAAATCAATTTCTCGAACATACCCTAACCAAGAAAACCTCAACTATGACATATGCTATAAAACCTCCAAGGAAATTTCTACCTTATGTCAAGAAAATAGAGTTTATTTTTGAGTATGGAGGGTTTCTAACGTTTTTTCAAAAAGAAGGTCCCAATAATGGGCTGGCTCTTCTGATAACATATAAAATAGTGCTACTGGTTGTAATTTAAGTGATTTTGACAGAATATATCGCCTCTAGGGACGATTCGCTAATACCATTTTATCTGAAATGCTTTATGTGGGCATGTGACGTTCCTTTTTATGTTTGCCACTGAAATACTGATACGATTTCGATAAGTCTAGCCGTATCGTAAAGTAGGCTCGAGTTATGTAGCTATTCAACTTACAAGTGAAAGGAAGAAAAGTGTCGTTTGTTTTGGAGAATTTTGTAGTTTATGTAGTGTTTTTTGAACAATGCATTTGATTTAATGTATTAAAAAAATGCTCTTCAATTTTACTTGTGGAAGAATATATGTAAATAATTGTAAAAACAGGTCTTTCTTTATTTTTAAGTTATCTTTTTTTTAAAACACCTTGAAAAATTTAAATTTCACCCTCTACCTACCTTTTTAAGTAATTCCATAAAAAAAAAAACAAAAACATATCAGTGACAGTACGTTATTAAATCAAGAACATAAGCTATAAATTATCGCTATTCATAGATAACTATTGCAATTATATTAATTACCATAAACTTGGAATATCAACCGAAACCAAGAGAAATGGTTGAAATAAAACATGACAGAAAGACACGAAACAAATACATCTGTAACTGAATCCGCAAATATCTGGTAAATACCAGATTATATCAATCAAAACTCCATAACGACGAAGTTACAACAAAATTTATTAACAATGTAAATCTGACCACCAAAACTCGGTCTTAAACGGATGAACGCTTGAAGTTCCGTAACCGGGCGTTGTCCGGATATAATCTGGGTAAATCGTGGTCGTACCCGGGTGTTGCCCAGTTAAGCACCAGCCACAGGTGGTGATGGCCTTACTTTTCGATCTTTCAGATTTTTCGCGTATAATTTGACGAGGTTTAGCTTGGGTCAGTTGATGCTGAAACTTTTTTGAATAGAGTTGTCTTCTGTCTGAATATCTTTCGATGATATAGTAAAAAGACAGCTGATGAACAAATAATCATAGCATATTTAAGCATTTTTGAAGTCATCTATATGATTACTATTGACCCGCCCCGGCTTCGCACAGTATCCGTGACTTCTCGGATTTTTTATAGTATTTTACTTTCAAACCATCCTCATGAATCAATCTATCTATTGCTGGAAACTGCATAAAATCTTGTTAAGCAGTTTAAAAGATGTTAGCGACTTCATTTTATTCTGTAAAGATTACCAAAGAAAGGTAAAATTCATGTTTCACAAAATTGAAGTTATTCTATTTTACATTGATAATTGACACCGCATAAGGGTTTTAAGTATTTTTTTAAATTTATATTTTTCAAACTCTTTTAGTCCTCGGTACCACATGAATTAAAGGCAGGCAATCTTGAAAGACATAAAATTGTGTTTTGACCAATGATATCTACGCTCTATAACATTAAATCTTTCTTAAAATTGCCATCTGATCAGATCCGTGAGTTAATGATAGGTATAAGTATACCTATTAGTAACTCACAATTCTTCCTTTTACACAAGCAAACACAAAGACACCAAAGAATAAATCCAACACTCAAAAATGATTGACCCAAAAAGAAGGAAGAATTCATAACACAAAGAAAAAACGGTATTATCGAACAGAACCAATTACGAATCCATTTTGGATCCTATCAATAACATTCTATAAACGCGTTCAATTCTTAATCCTGTAAACCAACGGAAAATCCCTCAATTCGGCATGGATAAACGAAACGTGACAAATACGGGAATTGTGTTTTAAAGCGAAATATACTTTAAATTTTCTGTTCATTATGTTTTGTATTTTAATAATTTGGATAACGTATAATGTCTATATTTTCTTCAGTTTTTAAGTAAAACCGATCAAAATCTAGATGGGCTAATACTCGAAAGGTTTCGTACTATACAAGATAATTATATATATATTAACGGGCCTGTTGGTCTAGTGGTTAGAGAGCCTGACTGCTGTACGTCATCGTGGTCGTGGGTTCGATTCCCACCCGGCACAAATACTTGTGTGATGAGCACGATCATTTGTTCGGTGTCTGGGTGTAATTTATCTATAATATGTATGTATTTAGAAATATATAAGTATGTTTATCAGTTGTCTGGTTACAATAACACAAGCTCTGCTTAGCTTGGGATCAGACAACCGTGTGTGAAATGTCCTGGAATATTATATATTATTATTATGAAATTATGCACTTATTATTTGTTGTCATAGCCTCACATGACAGACGCACTATTGAAAAAAATCTATGTTTACGTTTTATGGGATACAGTGTATAAACCGCTGACCGACATACGGACGCACCAACGGCTGGCAAAAGCATAGGAATAACGTCATAAAAAAAAAATAGGTAAATTGAAGATTTCGGTTGTTAAATCTTTGGTCTGTGTATCTTAAATAATAGTACCTGCTCGAAAGTATAAAAGCGGCAAGTTTAAGTCAGGTGACTTATGGAAAACGAATGTCTTCCATACATCTGAGATTTCTAACATCGCCTATGAAAATAACACTCAACTAGGAACAGTTACAAATAAAACGTCTGCTACTCAAGTAAATAAATACCAAAACGCTATATTCTTCTGTCTCCAACCAAGCTAACGGCATCTTATTCGTAAAACTGTTGTATATCGTGAGATAACATCAAAAGATCCCCGCAGATGTTCGTGCGTGACATTCGTTTGTCTTTTGTTTTGTTACGAAGGCCATTATCCCTTAAATTAAGAATTCTGATGGAAATATATTCCTTAAATGTAATCAGTATTTAAGTAACTATGATATTTTTTTAATGCTAATGCTATAAATGCTAAAGTAACTCTGATAAATAAAAACATTTTGATTTTGATTTGATCTGTCTGGTTGTTACACTTTCTTGTTTTTTGATAAACCTTGGTGTAGAAAAAGCTTAAGTCCTAATATAGGCTATATCTTCGCGGGCCAAGTAGTGGTTAACAACGAGTTGAATATAATTTAGGAAATATCCAGATATAAAAATAATAAACTTTACATCAGATTAACCAATGGTTGGTTATAAGCTTGAAATAAAACAATTTTAAACAGTCATCAAATTATAGCAACCAAATAAGTAAATAGCTAAATTCTAGTCAACTAAGACCACCATTACATGGTACAGTAATAATAACGTAAGTCTTTTTCCCTTCCCAACCCAAATCCAAACCCAAAACAAATCAACGCACAATTACAAACGTAAATTTGTTCTTAGTCAACAGATCGTAAATCCATCTCCTAAACAGCTAGACAGATAGTGAAACGGTAATGAGCCTTATTGGTGCGAAATCACGGCCGAACGACGCCTGTGACAAATTCACTGTGACCATACTGATTTACGTTGAAGATGTAGTTAGGTTGCGTTAGCACAGAAATTAAGGGGGATTGGGTTTTTTGTGGTACGGTGAATGGGTTGGAGGTCAGATAGGCAGTGGTTTCAAGAACAATTCTGACAGTAAAACGACTTCAAAACCCAGTCAAAAGATCTGTTTACCACAGATCTTTAAAGTTCTAACATAAAATCTTCAAACATGAAAAATACAGTCGGATTGAGTACAGGATCCTCTTTTTGACGTCGGTTATAAATATGGTATACATTAAAAAAAATATTAGTAAGACTATGAGCTGACCTACTAGGGCTTCAGACAAGGCTAGACAAAAAAATAAAAAAAAGATCTATCATTGAGCCCATAAAGAAAAACGTTTCATTTATTATTTCAGTTTTAATTTACGCACTTTCCAAAAACATAAAGTCAGACAAGGTCTAGTTTATTTATATGTATAAATAAATATAATTTTACAAAGTAGTGTTTGATCTTTAATTTACACTTTTTGAGAGTTCAATCTGTTTTTATTGAAATATGTGTTTATCTGTTTTTATTCATATATTTTTTATTTCACTTCAAAAATGATCCATTATTTAAAAAGGTTTTTTTATTCAAAAGGATTAACTATCATTGGTAGCTGTGAAATATTCATCAGGATAAAATAAAACTTGATATTTCACCTTTCATGTTTCAATTATTTTATTTATACGAGACACCTGCTATGTTTTTGCAATACTTTTATGTATTTAAATTAAAGTTACTATCTGACTGTTATTTGAGTATCATTACGACTTTGACTGAGAAAAGGTAGGCAGTGCTTTCTGTTTACATACGTTTTGGTAAATTTTCGTTGTCTCAGCATTTGGACGAGGTTTATTTTGTGGATTTTTGGGAAATAGTTTGTTTTTATAATTTTTTGTAGATGAAAATGAAAATCGATGCATTTAATTATTGATGAAAGTTTCCTGATACAATATGTTAAAATATTCAAATGCTTTAAAGAAATATTTTTCCAAATTATTATGTATTATTTATTTAATTACACTTTACCTTACCTTACTTAAAGTTTTTTATTAATTACATTCTTCACTGCCAAAATGCCTATAAATAAACAAATTGTAGCGGTCTTTATCGTAAAATAAAATGAGACAATAACGTAACGTATACTAAGTATGTTTCGTCCTTTATCGTTTCGCGTGGTTTTTGAGAAAACGCTAAGACAGACAAAGCACAAATATGTTGTGGTTTTATTTTCTAACTTAAGGAAAATTTTCGTAAGATGGAGAAATAAAGATATGTTTTTGCTAAGGTTATTTTTTTAATAAATTCAGGACTTGTTTCTCGATTCTATTTATTTATTTGTTGTACTCGGTACTGTTTTGTAATTCCTTTGTTCCTTGTGTCTTTTGCTGTAAATATATTTTTTGTTTGTGTATGTATGGTTGTTACGGTGAAATATATACCTACATATTAGGTAACCTTTTGCCTGGGTATCTGTGTAGCACTGGTAGTTTCCCAATTAAATATAAGATACAATTTGAAGTATAATATAGCTAGCGACGATTTATCTTAACCTGTTTTAATGTAAGTGAAGTTTTGACTTACTTTATTTTAACAAGATAACCTTTTCTTATATGCTAAGGTTATATTTCTTCTTTAATGTTTAATCTAAACTTTTCAATGCTTGGTAACTGTCAATTCTTTCAGTGACCTACCAAAGTCCTACTACGAACGACCAAAATTTATTCTTTAAATAAAACATACTGATCGAATGTTTAACAGTAGGTATAATACATTACTTTCATCCTGCCAACCCCATTTAA
Source organism: Autographa gamma (assembly GCA_905146925.1). NCBI lineage: Eukaryota > Metazoa > Arthropoda > Insecta > Lepidoptera > Noctuidae > Autographa > Autographa gamma. Next base: position 4,262,932 of record LR989875.1, read on the forward strand.
CCAAGAAGCGTGAAGCATTTCACAGTATGCCAGACAAACTAAAGCCGATTGAATAATAATATTTTTAATATTTCCTCCATAAAATTGCAATTTTCACGCGTACATAATTCATTGTAACGGCCCGCAATAAATTAATCTTAAAACGTTAAATATTTAAAACTTGCAAGAGATTACATTGATGTACAAATTGGATGGTTAATTTCTGATGAACTTTGTAAATGTATTTACAAGCTTTTTGTTATTTGTTCTCAGGAACACAAAACTTTTATTAATCTTTTATCATTAGGTGTGGAAATCATTACTTAATAATAATAAAATTCCTGGACAATTCACACACGGTAATCTGATCCCAAGCTAAGCTCTAAGAGAGCTTGTGTTATGGTAACCAGACAACTGATAAACATACTTATTTCTAAATACATACATATTATAGATAAATTACACCCAGACACCGAACAAATGATCGTGCTCATCACACAAACATTTGTCCCGGATGGGAATCGAACCCACAACCTCTGGTATAGCAGTATAGCACTTATAGAGTGATGTGTTACTTATAGAGGGAGTTTATCAAGATATTATGTGCTTAAGATTTTAAGTTAGTCTTTCAGCAATATATCTGTGAAAATTGCATCAAAATTAGTACAGCAATTTTGAAGTGATGCACGTACAAACATACATACACATGTATATAACACATTTATATTAAAAAATCCCTCATTCTCAAATAAATCACAACAATAAACGATAAGAAAATTAATATATTATTTTCTTAAGTAAAATATCGTTTCACTGATATACCAACATCATTCAGTTCAAATTATACTCAAAGATGTTTCACATAAACACAAAAACTGAAACGCACAAAACCCATCAATTTAACCCAAAAATATTCCAAACTATACACGATAATACATAGCCCCACGAAAGTCCATTCTGGGCCTTTGAGACGAATATCTCTAAAAACATAAAGGGTTGCCTTCAGGCATACCATAGGGACAACCCAATGTCAAACAAGTCATATTTTTTGTAGAAATATGTTATGTTGCGGTTACGGTGTTTTTAGACCAACTTGTGTTTTTGAAACATTAATAGGGTTAAGGCCTGAATAAAAATAACATTAATAGTGACTTTAGTTATAACAATTCAAAAGAACTAAAAGGATCTCCAAAAAAAAGAATGTACGTTTCTATCAATGAATACACGTGTAATATTTAATTATCATGATTAATATAAGAATAACCCAATTAGAAATACAACATAATATTTAATCTAGTACGACTAACCTATTAGTCTTGTTGGCCTAGCGGTTCAATGAACATGGTTGCAGGTTCGAACCCAGGCAAGGAGCAATGAGGCTTTTTCAAACTTATATGTAGTTTCTTAATTATTCTAAGACTCTTCTGACAAACGGTGAAGGAAAACATCGTGAGGAAACCTGGATTTCAAAATTTGGGAGCTGAAATCGCCAATCCCCAGAGAGCAAGAGTGGTGATCAATGCTCGTGCCTTCTCTAAATGGGAAGAGGCCTGTGCCCAGCAGTGGGACGCTTATAGGCTGGATTATTGTAATTATATTATAAATAATAATTTAGTGTGTCCGTCTGGTATGCTTCACAGCTAAATCACCCAACCGATTTTTGAGAAATTAGGAAAGCATTTATCCTGAACCCCATAAATACCAAAGTCAACTTTTTAATTCTATTACTGATACTCACAAACGCAAGAGCCACAGCTAAAAGCTAGTATAAGAACATACTAACATTCACCAAAAAACAATCAAAACAGTTTACTGTCACCATAACAATAATCATGAAACTCTAGACACAACCATATCACAATAACCAAAGGTTTATAATGTCAATTAGGGAGAAAATGCTTAATAGTAAGGGGAAACAGATTAACGCTGCAGGCGATAGTTATGGCAATATGTCAACCATTAACCGCCGGAAGATCAGTTAGTTTACGGTAATTGATAATTGTTGTCGCATTTGCTGAATAGTTGACATCTTGGAGGGATAGCGAGTTATGTATGTAGGTTTATTTGTAAAACAATTGTAACCTCGAAGGACATTTATATTGTTGTCATAATATACAAAAACTAAAGGTCTAGGATCTTCAATAAAAATTACATGAACCGGTGATGGTTTTTTGTTTCGCTAGCCTATTTTGTTCTATTACTGAGCTTAGGTCTTTGCTCGGCAATGGGATAACATTATGAAAATTCTTTCACAGTATATTAAACGAACCAGTCGATTAAAAAAAAAAAAACCCTAGTACGTATGTACTTCGTTCTCCACTGTCGCATAGATAGCATTAGTATTTTGACATATTATTATAAAACTGAGATTGGATTTATCTAAAAAAATAACAGATAAAGTAAATTTACGAAAAGAAAATTTACTTTGCTCTGTGATATAAATAACTAATCGATGGCAAATATAAAACCTGACCAAAGTTGAAAAAAAATGGCAAACTAAAAATCGAAATATAAACCTCAAAAAAAATCGTAAAAAGTAGTTTTATTTCAATATCTAACATTTGCGTAAACCTAAGAAACCATTATGTAAACCTGACCACTAAAAATCTTCACTTCATCTAAATTCATCACTAAAATATGTATCCTTTTAATACGTCATAATTACACAACCAATTCAAAATTCGAAGCTTAAATAGAAACTATTCTAATTTGGAATAACGTCGAGCGATTGTGTCAACTTCGCGCCATACAGTATTGGAATGACATCTGCATTTCCGTGATAGGAATCCAAATGTAAAGGCACCCTACATTAGTAACTACACTTCTCATCAAAAAAATCGAAACACTTTCGTTTTTATTGTTTTTGTCCTAATTTTTTACAAAAGAGAATTAATTCCATGAAAAAAAAAACATTATTGTGTAGCTGGCAGTTTGGTCATACAGTAAGAAGAAAAAAATCAAAATACGAAATTATAATTTCATTTGTTTATCCTATAAATGAAATTAATCACTGTTTTGAGACAAATGTGTATTTAGGGTTGGAGTACGTTTCTCGTTTAAAAACTAAAAATTAGCGCTTGTCTTTAAACTTTTTGTTTCTTATTTCATTTACTGTGACTTTGGGACGTCTGAAAAAACTTTTTTTACTAAAACATATGGATACTTCGCCCGCAGAAGCCGCCCAAGTGGTGGCATTGCTTGATTCTGGACTTAGTCAGCGTGTTGTGGCTGCAAGATTGCATCTAAGCTTATCATCTGTTCATAGAGTCTACAAACGCTATCGGGAGACTGGTTCGTTCACGCGCTGTTCAGGATCTGGCAGGAATCGGGTCACTTCTGAGCGAGATGATCGATTTATTGTAACAACATCTTTACGAAATCGACGCCTTAATGCTTTTCAACTGCAGCAGCAGCTTCGCGTTGTACTAAGAGTAGCTGTAAGTGACTCTACAATAAGAAGAAGGTTGAAGGAACGCGGATTGGCACCGCATAAGCCAGCGAATGGGCTGAAATTAACTGCAGACCATCGAAGAGCGCGCCTTAACTTTGCACGCGAGCACCTAACTTGGTCATACCTTCAGTGGAGCAAAGTACTGTTTTCTGATGAGTGTAAAATTATGCTGTATGGTAACGACGGAAGGAACAAGGTCTACAGAAGAGATGGAGAACGCTTTGCACAATGCTGCATTGAAGAAAAGATCAGCTATGGTGGCGGTTCGTGGACGGTTTGGGGAGGAATCAGCGCCGACGGTAAGACAGAACTTGCCTTTGTGTCTGGGCCACGGCTGCCTGCACTAAACTCTCATCGGTACATCGAACAGTGTCTTGAACCTCATGTGATGCCCTATGCACATTTTATTGGCAACGACTTCATATTCATGCACGACAATGCTAGAGCTCACACCGCGGGCGTCGTACGAGATTATCTTACCGAAGTCGGTATCTCCATTATGGTATGGCCAGCAAGAAGCCCGGACATGAATCCCATTGAACATCTATGGGATGAATTAAAGAGACGAATTCGAGCAAGAGATCCAGCCCCAGAAACACTTAGCCAGCTGCAAAATGCAAACCAAGAGGAATGGGGTAATATACCACAACATGTGATCGTGACTCTCATCCGATCGATGAAGAACCGTATGGAAGCAGTAATAAGAGCTCGCGGAGGGAATACAAGTTATTAAATAAACGTTTCTTACTTTTTTTTTCATTTACGCGTGTTGTTTTACCCATTTCCTTCAAATTCCATACAGGGTAAAAATTACTCATTATACAAAATACGAAACCTATGAAGACTTAATTTGAATTTAGAACATTAACATTAGGATTTAAAAACCTCATACTACTCACTATTAAATATCATTTTATATTTATTCCTAAATATGCACATTTTTCTGATAATCCTTGTCAAATCATAAACTGCGAGGTGTTTCAATTTTTTTGATGAGAAGTGTATTTTCGTTTTACATTACTATTTTAGGCAAATATTGAGATATTAAATTGATATCCTACTACATAAATTCTAAATGCGAAAGATTTGTCCACCTGTTAAGTTTTAGCGACTAAACTGCTGAACTGATTTTGATAAAACTTGTTATGGTAAGCTTATACCAAAAAGGAAGTAGGATTTTTTTGATCTCGACTACGAATGCGTGTTTGTCGGTTATTGCGATAAAAAGTAGCATATATCCTTTATTCTAGGTTACCCCATACCAATTTTCATTAAAATCTGTGTAGTTTTTATGCCGTGAAAGCGTAGCAAACAAACATACAGTGTTACTTTCGCATTTATAAAATAATTACAGATTTATCCTTCAAACTAAATTTTTATTTTTGTTACTAAGGCATAAAATCACGCAAATCCATAGTCCCTCTCATCCCTTACACCACACGTTTCCCAAGAGCCAGCACGTTTGTCAATGTCTTAATATCTCCATGTTATGATTTTAACAATCCTCAGATGGTAAGCTATCTTGCATCTTGTGCTACCAAACATATTACTATGTTGCTCTGAATAGGATAGATACAGTTATGTTGTGTAATCTCTAAGGAAATAGAAGATTTTTTACTCTGTTTGGTATTTTTAGTTAGTTTGATTTTGAAGACTTGAATAATAACTTGAAAATTTGAGTTGAATTGATTTGAATAGAAACTATATTGATATGTTATTTGAAGGTTTTTAAACAATGTACAATTTCTGGATAAAGAGAATTCGTTTCAAACTACTAACTTCTATTATGTATGTGTAGTAACTTTTTTATGTATGTGTACCTATGAAAGAAATGACTGCTTAGTCAAAATCCTCTGAAATTGTAAGATGTACGAATACCTTTTTAATTATAATGTTCCTATTCCTTATATCTAAGTCCAAGTGAATATTAATATTGACACTATTACCAAAATTCCTATCAATCGAAAAGAGACCAGCCGCTACAAAAATATACTTCAATACCTTAACCGGGTTCAACCAAAACGTACCAACGTAGATCATAAACTTACCAAAAAAATAATGAATAAATTTCTCAATAACCTCTCTCGCTCGATCGCCATACCACTCTGATAAGAGTAAATGAGCGATAAATCTTACGTTTTCCCACATTATTCTATAAATTCAGAATCGTTTGTTTGCTGAAATCGCTCGGAAAATCTATCGCCGATAAAACTGAGTGCGGTCGGGCCCTACCATTGTACTCCAACACGAAAATGATTAATGTATCACTTGGGCGCGTTTGAAGTGAGTTTTCAATGAGATTTTCTGGCTTTATTTCTGTGGCATTTGTTCTTGATATTGTTGCTCTTAAGAAAGCCTTAAGGGTGTTGGGTTTGAAGGGCTTCTTTTCACTTGAGCTCACGTTTTTTATTGTGGTGTAAAGTTATTGTTTGGCATTTATTTTAACATACAATTTGTATTCTTAGAAATATGCATTATACAAAATTTTTTACTAATGTTCTTTATTTCCATAGAAATACCGCAAGTTGTTTATTTTTTCAAAATGTTTTTAAGAGTATTTTAAAGGTCATAATTTTGCTAAATACAGTAAAAACTTTAAGTAGTGTTTTTTTTTTTTGTATATTCTATGCCCATTGCCTTTTCCATTGCTGAAAAAGCATTCCCCAAAGGTTCCAACACAAAAAAGCTTATTTCTAGTAGCCTTTACGAGTTCTTTCGATTAGTTTTCGTAGTTGAACTAACTAAAGTGGTAATAAGGTGAGAACTCATAGTAGCACACACATTACCGAGCGCAGATCTATTACTAGAAACTATTGCTACCTTTGAGATCGCTTACTCGGGTCTAGATATAGAACTCTCTAAATAAGGCTACACAAATCAATACTTTGCTAAAGGAATAAATCTCCTAGTCTCGGTGTTCTTTGATTCTGAAAAGAACATTTATTAAATTTTACCTCGTTTTCGCTCTTTTCGTCTAGGGATATAACGAAACATAATGTACGTGCCTGGCCTATTTGAGGTCTGCGTCATGTAGATTAGTATGTAGTTTTACTACATTTTCCATTTAGCCCTACTTCTCGGCATCTCAGCATTTACTCTTTTCTTACTCATATTATGTGCAAGAGATTTTTTTTTATTTAGGTCTTTCTCTGCCTCTTGATCCAACTTCTGTCATATTCAAAACTCTTTTCCTCACGTTTATTTTATTATACACGTGATATTATTACGTTTATTTGTTAAAATTATATAGGTGTTATTTGCATTAAACATAGTGATAGTTTTAAAACATGTAGTATTTCACAACTTGGTAAAAAAATTAAATATTAAAAGATCTCCTGAGATTGGATTTTTAAAGGTATAAAGAGTTCAACTAACAGGTGGTCTTAATATAACATTAAGTGAAGTTTTAATATCGATAAATAATCAAGGAATGTGCATTAAATCCGCGCTCTGAATTGTCGTTGCACATAAATGTAAACTTTAATCGATGCTAAAATATACTTTTTATTATCTTCCGTTTGTGGTAACTGAATGACATTAACGGTCAAATAAAAAAAATGCATTTTTTTTATTTAAACATCTTACAGCCAATGATGTCTTTGCATTTAAGTACTTATTAACAAAAAAAACTTAATCTGCCATCGTAATTAGTGTTGAACACATTTATACCATAACTTTTTTTTTCCTTTTTTACTTTTGGTAATTTTTATAACTAAATTATAGCTGCATGAAAGAATTTAAGATAATACTTAAGACATAATTTTAATAACATTTTACTAAGCGAATGAATTCTCCCTTAGAAAATACATTATTATCACTTCTGTAAAATCTACCCCTTCTGTACCAACCAAACATAAACTAGATAATATCTACAATTGAAACAATAAACCCAATACGTAAGTACCATGTACATTAAACGAAAATTTAAAATAAAGTAATTATTTTTATATTAACGCAAATATTTACAGCTTTCAAAGGAATTCGATTGGCTACCCGAGGTATTGTTGTGTCCTATCGTAATAATGTTGGATTTTGCTCTATATTTGTTGATATATTTGAATAATCATAAAAGTGAAATTTCGTAGGGCCGTACCATGAGCTCTTAAAGCAGGACTGTTGCGGTTGAGTAAGCGGGACAGCGCTATGCGCAGTGTAGCGCGCCGTCTCGCTTCCACAACCGCAACAGTACTGCTTTACCGGCCACTGCAAGGGTCAATATCTTAGAACGTCACTTGCAAAATTTTAACAATATACGCTTCTCTGGGCTGGTTATTTTTGGTGATAAATATTAATGCAAAACTTGTGTATCAATTATTTTACTATTTTGAGCTAAAATTTTGTAAACTTAGCACTATAACAGGAACACTATTTGCCCCTTTTGGATTGATATACCCTTTTGGTAACATTCTGTATATTTGGAGTTAGAATTCTTTATTTGCTAATTGAAAGAGAATTTAAGATATATTTTTCAACTAGTAGATTTTTTTTTTTATATGGGGAGTATTACCTTAAGGTAATTGAATTTTTTTTAAAGCTTTTTACTTCTGCACGTCACATCGTTTACTACATTAACTAGAAAAAGATAGTTTTTACATCCGTTAAGACCTTAAATAATTGGTTAGTGACATAAAAAATCGACAATCTCCCACTGCAATAACTTTCATCTTTTCCAATAGCCCTTTACAACAACGACCAAAACAGTCAACTTTATATTATTATCTATTAATTACTTTCTCACCAGCGTTCGTCCCATAATTTTTATCGACAAAATTTTTCACACGGCTCGGTAGACACTTTAGATGAGTATCTAACCGTTGTTAATAAGTAATTATAATTAGTGGGTCCCGAATTAATTGATGGACAAACAGGATGCGCTACTGGTTTTTATTTAGATGTAAAATTTATTTGGATTTTTTATTGTTATGAAATCTTATTGTATATTTGTAGAATGCTTGGATTACTATATTGTCAAACAATTTTATAGTTTATGTTTAATATTTTTTAGATCGACCTAATTTCCAAGTATAGTTTGAACTACTTTTTAAAAGTCAAAAAAATACTAATTCACTATTTTGTGATCCTTGATGAAATATACTTTTTGTTTTTATTTGATAGATAGGTAACCACAACTATTAGTTTAATATAAAACAAAGACACAGATAGATATGAGTAACCACCTCTGAGTTATACAAATATCGAAGACAATAAAAAATTGTGAGATCTCTACACAATTCAAGGACATATCGGGTAACAAACATACAAAAATATTCAAATTGAGAATTTCCTCCTTTTGGAGTCGGTTAAAAATACCTCTCTGACAAGACCGACACATGCTGGCATATTATTGAATATCACTATTCAAGCTCGATGTCAAGTAGATAATAATCTTAACAAGCACACATGAATGACCAATAAAACTATGATCAAGATTCAATTTAGATAATTCCAATCAAGCTTCTTAACTGTACAAATTATAATGATTTTAGTTGGTGAATTCTTTATTCTTTATTAATTAAATCTAATGTAAGAACAAACTCTATCTCAATAAATAAAAACTAACAGGCGTCAAAGAACTCTTCGTCATCCTTGTCAATGGCGGGGAACGTGCCCAGAAGGCTGGCTGCATTGCGACGTTGAATGGCTATGCCGATTCTCTGTGCAAGGAACAAACTAGCCCTCTCTCACGAGTAGTTGGTTTTAGTTGGTTGGATTATTTATTGATATTTCTAACATTATTTACAGATTTCATATCACAAACAAATGCATGATTTTTTTCTTATTTTTTTTATTCTTAGTAAGTATAAATGGTCTTTGACTGGCCTGTTAATCTAGTGGTTAGTGATTCTGACTGCTATACTGGACGACGTGGATTCGATTTCCACCCAGGACAAATATTTGTGTGATGAGCATAATCTGTTCTGTGTCTGGGTGTAATTTATCTGTAATATGTATGTATTTGGAAATATATAAGTATGTCAGCTGTCTGGTTACCATAGTACACGCTCTGCTTAGTTTTGGATAAGATGACCATGAGTGAGTTGTCCCAGAATATTAATTTATTTGATAAAAATATAATTACATAAAAAGTAGACAAATATTATGAAACTATTATTATTAATTTTTATTAATATTTTTTTAATTGTGTTATTATAAATGTTAATTAGATATTTAAACCCTAATATTGTATTTATCGCGTGTATACAAATGCAATATTTACTCATTACTATTTAACTTAATTAATTAATATATTATTATAGGCAATATGCATTACCATTGCCTACTATCAGTAAATTTGGTAGGTTTACATGCAAATACGACCACAACCAACTAGACAAAAGCGTAGTTTTTTCTTCATATTCAACTGCAGGTTGTCTGCAGTTAGGTAAGGAGTTTTTTACCAGTAGATATTTATTCCCAGTCTGGGTTTTACTGCATGTAATATATCATGACTGTAAAGCGCATAGACTGGGGTTAGCTCCAGGAAAAAGTGAAATGTAAAGAATGTAGTATAGGAAGTAGTACTTTTACATTTCTTTTATTTTGTTAAGTTACTTAAAAACATAGCTACATCGCATTTGTATTTGGTGATCTGTGACGTCATAGGTTGTTTTTTTTACTTTTACCATATTGTATTGATGTTATTTTGATGTATTATAAACTGTATGACTGTTTGTTTTCCTCAATAAAATAAAACAGGTAGACTAAATAAGCTATATAATGCATATTTTCTTCATAAATTTAATTATGATTTTATAATATAATGTGAGACAACCTGTTAAATTAGATAGACTTAAAAAATTATATAATGCATATTTTCTTCTTAAAACAACCTGGTTGTCTACCACAAAGGCTAGTTCGAGATGGCAAGCGAAAAAGACCAATCGAATGATTAGAAGGATATCCTTGCCCAGCAGTGGGACAGTACTGACTAAAAAAAAATATTGTAATATCCATGTACTGTTTTAATTTCACAATTGATTAAAAACTCTGTATGCCAAGGATTCACAAACATTTATTTTCAACACGAACAAAATTTGGAAAGTTTAACTAAAATGATAGTTGTAATACATTATGTCTCTAAAACATATTTCCTTGACATATTGCGTTCAAATTCTAGTTCTCTTAATCAAGCTGCCCCATTTTCCCCAGATTAAAATTGATACAAGCTTGAGGCAAGGCAGACATTAGTTAGATCAAAACAAAGCCTATTTGAGGCTGCTATACCCATAAATCGTTAGAAATCAACCCTTGTTTATTTCTATGCAAATTCGTCCTTTGTTATCTATGCTCAACAATGATTCAAAATCACACACTGAAAATACAACCTTCATCTTACACCATAAGGTCTATTTTTGTTTAATCAAAAACTTATTTCTACACGATATGAAAGCGTAGTATTGCGCTCCCTTTGTTTGTTTAAGCAAAAATGGTTCTTATTGCATTATTCATTTGGTTGTTATTTTGTTTTGCGATAAAACATCATGGCTTCATTTTCACCTGGTAAAAAATTTGGTCCGCAATTATGGTAGTGATTTTGTGTTCTGATAGAATTAAAAGGGGTGATGACGTCACATAGAATGTTTTTTATTTTGGTTTGCGATTTCATCAAAGGTAGAACAATATGAAATGTCTTAAAATGACGACCTCCGTGGTCGAGTGGCGTAAGCACCGGTTTCAAGGTGTCGCTAGCTCTGGGTTCCGGATTCGATCCCCGGACGGGTCAATGTAGAAACCATATTTTCTACATTATCCCGGGTCTGGGTGTTTGTGGTACCTTCGTTATTTCTGAATTCCATAACACAAGTGCTTCAGCTACTTACTTTGGGTTCAAACCAATGTATGTGATTTTGTCCGCATTTATTTATTATTATTTATTAATTTATTTATTTATTTATATTATATAATATGCCTGTTTCCTCTTACACCTATGTACTATTAGAGGATATATGAACCCATTCTATATATCCCTATAGTATTGTTTACGCCAAGCTCAAATCTACGTTCCCGCTATAGCTACACCAACAACACTAAGCCGGCCGTCCAATGAGAACGCTTCAATGTGACGTGATCCGCCACAACCAATCGCCGACGCCCAATATCACGCGATGCCGGGCTTACTGGGAGCTGCGCGCGGGGTCCACACACTCAACGAAAAAACCTACGGTCGACGACTACGAGAACTATCTTCCAATGTATAAATTAAACTAAGTTAAATTAAAATCAAAGTTATTTTCTTTGTTCAATCGCGAACAAAAATGGCGACCGTGACAGGACCTACAATCTTCGGATTCAGCAACTCGGAGGTGCCTACATTCCGGAGTGGTCGACGAGGTCATCACTCGGCCCTGCCGGGAACAGCGTTTCGGGCCTACTGCTATCCGCTACTCAACACCCACCAATCTAACTGTGAGCCCGTTCCTATCATTTTTCCTAGGTCTTTCCCCTTCTGTCTGAGCACATTTTGATCGATGATTTGATTGTTTGGCGACGATATCTAAGTAGCTAATTAATTCTACTCACCTACATAACTTGAATTAGTCTATCTATCTATAATAATAATCACTTTATTTCTGCAAGCTTGTTCGCTAATTGCCTATATAATAGCCAACATTTTACATGTAATGAGATAATCTCCTTTGCCCAGCTGAATGATCTATATCGCACTGTTTGCGATCTCATTACTCTTCCATTTCGTTTCAAACATTTAATTCACTTATTAAACCATTAGAATCGTTGTGTACCTATACATTGCGAACATAACCTTTACACCGCATTACCCGCTCGCACGCTTGCTACTATCAGCTGCTCACTAGCATAACGGTACATTCCAGGCGATCGGTGCACTGAGTACATCGGGCGTCTGCGACCGCGCGCTACGCGGTGCGCTTTCTATCTGTGCATCGGCTGCGCCGGCGCTTCGCTGACTAGCTGCATCGGCCTCTGCTGCGCACCGGACGACGGAACGAGGAGCGTATCGTACCTATTTCTTTAATATTTGCACAAAATAATATTTAATCGAGATGACTTCTGACGCAAAGCTTAAAGATTTAATTATTAAGCGAGGTGCTATCAAGGGACGTGTAACTAAGTTCAAGACTTATTTAGACACTCTTATTAATTTAGATTCGGTTTCCACTATTGAAGTCAGTAAGCTTGTGATGAAGTTATCGCGAATTGAGGCGTTGTTCGATGAGTTCGGCGAGTTGCAAAACCTAATAGAGGTTCAACCTGATGCAAATCAGGCCAGTGAGTTAACTGTGCGTGATTTAATCGAACAAGACTTTGATAGTTGTATTGCTTTAGCTCAAAACTTTATACAAACACATAGCGCTCCACCTAAAAATAATGAAGGTGACAATTGCAATTGCTCTCATCAGCATGATACCGATAGGCTAGGATTTAAATTACCTATCATTAACATTCCTAAATTCGATGGTACGTACTCGAAATGGTTAGAGTTCAAAGAAATATATTGTTCGTTGATTCACGATAATACTATGATAAAAAATGTACACAAAGGACAATGGCGAAATCATTGTTGATGTAATTCTTATGCGTCTATAAACGTCGTCATTACAGATTTACATGAAATAATAAGTTACATTTTATCAAGCTTTATTCAAATAGCGTCTAAATCTATGAAAAATATATTTTAAATTGGAAATACAATTGATTAAATTGTACTTTGAGTGTTGCCATGACTGAAAGTTAAATCTGAACTAAGTCATACGAATATATTTCGCTAGTAAACTAAAAAAGCTGTTTTTTTAGAATATATTGAAGTTTTATGAACAAGAATAATCTAAGGACATATTATTTCTTCCCAACATTACCGAAATGAATAAATAGAATCAAAATAATAATACGTAAACTTCATAGAGAAATATAATAATTGGGTAAACTTCATTCCAGCATGGCAACAACAACGGATACAATCAATGTGACATTTTGAGTTATGTCAACTGTCATTGTTTGTGATCTGTCAATTTAAACGTTCGTTACTCCTATTATTGTTGTATCTATTCTATTTATTTTCTTTTTAATTTTGATTTGGAATGCGTATGGACTTTCCACATATCTCCTGTGACGTGTGCTTGCCAACTTAAGGATTTCGATTACCTACCACTTACGACGACATTTTGCTGTGAACTTTTGACTCTTATTCTACTTCTTACTTTGGATTTTACTGCGTGTTAGAGAGACGATTTGTTTTTCACGATAGGAAGTCATGTAAAGCCTCTCAGCACCAGCTGGTTTCCTGGATGATATCGTGATAAGGGAGGATAAAAATAGATAATAAAAAAAATATATAGCTGTGTTGTTTAATTTCTTTGTCAATCCCCTGTTAGAATTAATGCTGTTTTTTATTTCATTCTTGCAGTTGGTCATCTATTTTATAGACGATTTTGTGCATTTAACAGTATTACAAGAAAGCCTATAAGAAAACATTAACATGTTCTGTCAGGATTACAGATTTTAAAAGATACCTCTGATTATTACTCTCTATATTATCAAAGCAACACAAGGGAAAACCTAGTTTAATAATATCTATATTAATAACTATGAAAGAACCGCATCCAATCTTTTAAAAAATTAGTGACCAGTTCACGAGGTTTACTTCTTCAACATATTTCCTATGGATTTCTGTTATAAAAATGCAAAGTCGAGCAAAGGTAATTAATTGCTTGCCCATTAATTTCACTTTTAGATAACTGTTTTTTTTAGTTTGAACCTCTGAGTATTGATAAGAAACTAAAGAGTGAGTCTACCAGAGTTTGAACCGTAAGCACTAATATGAACCAGTTTTGTCGTGAATTATGTATGTAGATGGAGCTTGCCGTTTTATTAATTTTATCTCAAACACTAATATTATCCTAACAATGTCAAAACCATCGATAGTTTCGTATATAAGTTTCTCGTTGCGTGAAAAATAACTAAATTCAGTAAACGAATGTACTAGATACAGACTAAAAAGTGCTCTCGCTTGGCACAAGGGGAAACTAGCGATGGTATCGGTCTACGTATATGTAAAGTCTATGGTTTGAACAAATGTTAAATGACAAGACACCTACCCTACTATTCTCTATGCACCTAGCCTGAAATTCTTTAAAACTTAAATATCTTTTATTGGTGACTTCGTTCATCAGTAAACCTTAAGACAATATTGTTCAGAAATCTAAACTCTATATTTTAAGTTTTTTTTTATTAGTAGACGCAACAAAATTATGTCAACAAAAATTTGTATGGGAGTTCGCCATTGTCCTTTCATTATCTTGGTTCGTATTTAGAGGGTGAAGCAGCGCGTGTGTTAAGCAATTTGGAAATTTCCGATAAAAACTATGATGAAGCTTGGTCTATTCTCTGCAGCCGTTATGATGATAAACGGCAGTTAATAAACAATCATTTAAAGTCACTATTGCAAATCGAGCCAGTGCGCGAAACTGAAAAATCTATAAGATTTCTTATCGATCATGTCAATCAAAACTTGCGAGCTCTGAGCAACCTGGGACTGCCCACGGATAAATGGGATGCCCTAATTATAGCTATTCTCGTAGAAAAGTTAGGTAACGGCACCACATTCAAGTGGGAGGAACACAAAAATACATTGCCCCTAATACCTACCCTTCAAGATTTCTTCTCATATTTAAAAAATCGAGCTAACGTCTTAGAAACATTCAATCATCACAAATCTGATAAAGACAAAGTTAAGCAAAATTCTAACAACAATAATAAACAAACCAAGTCATTCGTCGCAACATCCAAAGAGACTACGTTTCCCAAGGGTAAATTTGAATGCTACTTGTGCAAAGGCAACCATCGCCTCTACGAATGCCCAACATTCAAGGAAAGGAGTCCTGAAGATAGAAACTCTGTTGTCGCGACATTTAATTTATGTGTAAATTGCCTAAGACTTGGTCACAATGTGCAAACATGCAAACTTCCAGGCGCTTGCCGCCAATGTAAACAAAAACATAACACTTTACTGCATTTGCCTAATAACACTACATCTCTATCTATGCCGGCGATTTCAACGCCAGAAATATTATTATGCACCGCTAAGGTGCGCCTAGTTAACCCACAAACAAACAAAAGCATTATTGTCCGAGCATTACTTGACAGCGGGAGTCAGTCGTCCTTTATCACCGAACGGGTAAAGCAGAAACTCAAGTTGACGCCTCAGCCATCAAACGTCGGTATTCTCGGCATAGGTAATAGCTCCCTCAATTTAAGCACAGAACGCTGCGCTCTCCAATTACAATCCATTGCTCCTACACGCAATACATTCCAAGTATCGATGTTTTGCCTAGTTTTAAAAATCATAACAGAAAATTTACCTAAGTTTCCAATTGATGTTAGTGAACTTAACTTGAGTGACTATGAACTAGCCGACCCCAGCTTCTACGAGCCTTCTCCAATCGACATGCTTATTGGTGCTGACTTATTTTGGGAGTTGATAGGCAATAAACAACTTTCCATAGGTACCAGTAAAACTCATCTACGTTTCTCTAAACTCGGGTGGCTCATAGCAGGTCGCATGCCTAATCCCACTCAATCGTTACCTCAAAATTCTACTACTTGTAATTTTTCACTTCAAGAAGAACAATCTATAGATCAACAGTTAGCCAAATTTTGGGAGTTAGAAAATGTTCCACAAGTTCAGCCGTACACAGCAGAGGAAAACCTTTGTGAAAGACACTTTATTTCTAATACTTGTCGAGAAAATGATGGTCGTTTCAGTGTAGGTCTTCCACTAAAAGATAATTTAGACTGTCTGGGGGAATCTTACTATATTGCAAAAAAACGATTTTACAGCCTTGAGTCACGCTTTAGAAAAAATCCTGATCTGAAAGCGCTTTACTGCCACTTTATTAAAGAATACGCTGATTGCGGGCACCTTTCTGAATCGTCTAACCCAAAACCACGTAATTCCTATTTTCTTCCTCATCATCCCGTTTTCAGGGACAAGAGTGAGTCAACTAAGCTCAGAGTAGTGTTCAATGCTTCCGAGCCGACTACCTCTGGTCTATCTGTTAACGACCTCCAGATGGTAGGCCCCACAATTCAGGATTCGCTATTCAATATACTGCTACGTTTTCGTCAATATAAATACGTCTTATCAGGGGACATAGAGAAAATGTACCGACAAGTGAAACTAAGGCAGTCCGATCGCGATTTGCAACTAATTTTATGGCGTGACAATGAAGACGAGCATCTACGCACACTTAGGCTAAATACAGTCACGTACGGTTTTGCTAGTGCCAGTTTTCTTGCCACCCGATGTATTTGGCAAATCGGCGAGGAAAGTGTCGATCCCAAAATAAAAACTATAATACAAAGAGATTTCTACTGCGATGATTTACTTACAGGTGCTGATACAAGCACAGAGCTACGCCACATTCAGCAATCTATTGCCACCGAATTAGCAAAGGGATGTTTCCCCCTCAGGAAATACCGATCTAACTGCCCTAATCTAATAAATTACAATTCTATAGATAATGAAAAATCTAACTTAATTATTAGTAATGCTACTAGCACTTTAGGTGTAGGCTGGTCTCCTAGTACTGATTACATTCATTTTCCAATTAACTGTTCTAATAATAATGATTCTAAATGTACCAAACGAACAATCTTATCCACTACCTTTAAAATATTTGACCCACTTTAGTTCAGTCAATAAATCACCCAAAAGTAGTTGTAGAGTGCGTGAGCAAGGCCCTAAGCAATTACTTCAGAAAATTGTTCAGAGTGCTTAGATAGTTAACATACTAAAAGTCCTGACGTCTAGGGGGTGAGGCGGAGTGGGGGGAGGGGTTTAAAGGTCCCATTTTTCAGTTTTTCGCTAATATCTTTTAAACGGTGCGTCATGGCGATAAGAAGTTTTCTACGCAATGAAAACTTATAAAATTATGTACAACTTTTACCTTATGCACTTTTTCAAATTCCTACCTATTTTCGAACTACACGTTCCGGAAGAGTGAAAATTGAAAAAAACTTCTTCGATTGAATACTACCTTTTGTATACTATTTCTTTCACGTTATTTGGGGATCTAGACACGCGGCAGCGAGTCAATCCAAGTTCAAGTAAAATAACTGGCTAACCAGCGCCAAGTGTATCATTACACGAACCACAAGGTGCCACTTTTGACCCTTGTATAACTCAAAACTTCTTTATCGTAAACACATATAACTAAGTGTGTTTACTAATATCCATAAGGACATCTAGAAGCCCAAATTTCATGAAGCTAGCTCAAACAGTTATTAAGATATGAAAGTCAAAAAGTCATAAACTATTCCAATATATGTATAATTATTTTTGCTAAATACAATAATACATATATTGGAATAGTGTCAAATATCTGCTTGTAACGGTTCCAACGCTAAAATAAAAGACTTTTTTTTTGTATGGGGACCCCCTCTTTTTTTTTACTTTTTTTTTGTTTTTAGCTTTTTTCCTACGTTTACACACAATTACCGAGCTGGATGCCAAATTTCATTCTTCTAGGTCACCTGGAAGTAGGTTAGGTTTAGGTACTATATTATTATGTTAGTCAGTCAGTGCTAAAATTTACGACTTTTTGACTTCATATCTTAACAACCGTTTGAGCTAGCTTCATGAAATTTGGGCTTCTAGATGTCCTTATGGATATTAATAAACACACTTAGTTATATGTGTTTACGTTAAAGAAGTTTTGAGTTATACAAGGGTCAAAAGTGGCACCTTGTGGTTCGTGTAATGATACACTTGGCGCTGGTTAGCCAGTTTTTTTACTTGAACTTGGATTGACTCGCTGCCGCGTGTCTAGATCCCCAAATAACGTGAAAGAAGTAGTATACAAAAGTTAGTATTCAATCGAAGAAGTTTTTTTCAATTTTTACTCTTCCGGAACGTGTAGTTCGAAAATAGGTAGGAATTTGAAAAAGTGCATAAGGTAAAAGTTGTACATAGTTTTATAAGCTTTCATTGCGTAGAAGACTTCTTATCGCCATGACGCACCGTTTAAAAGATATTAGCGAAAAACTGAAAAATGGGACCTTTAAACCCCTCCCCCCACTCCGCCTCACCCCCTAGACGTCAGGACTTTTAGTATGTTAACTATCTAAGCACCCTGAACAATTTTCTGAAGTAATTGTTTAGGGCCTTGCTCACGCACTCTACAATCTCTTTGTTGACTGGACTACTTGGCCTTATTTCGTTATGTACAATTAAGGCTAAAATATTCCTTCAAATGTTATGGGTCAGGAAATTGAACTGGGACCAGCAAGTCCCACAGGATATTTTAGATCCGTGGGAAAGGTTTATCAAACATATCAACATTTTATCGGCTTTAGAAATTCCAAGAAAGGTTCTAATCGATGATCCAGCATCGGTAGAACTTCACTGCTTTTGCGACGCCTCGCAACAGGCTTACGGTAGCTGCATTTACTTACGGTCCGAAGATAAGACTGGAAGTGTGCATGTCCAATTATTGTGTGCTAAAGCACGAGTATCTCCAATAAAAACTCAAACCATTCCTAGATTAGAACTGTGTGGCGCCTTGCTGGGTGCAGAGTTGACTTCCGTTGTCAGTAAAGCACTAAGTTACAAACTAAAGCGTAAGGTATACTGGACTGATTCGAATGTGGTTCTAGGTTGGCTTAAGTCTCTGGGCAAAGCCAAAACGTTTGTTGCTAATAGGGTTGCCGCTGTAATTGAGCTCACCGATCCCACAGCCTGGCGTCATGTACCCACCGCGGAAAATCCTGCTGACCTGGCTTCCCGCGGTGTGGACCCTCAGCACGTCCAGAAGTCTGATCTATGGTGGTCGGGACCTCCATTTCTAAGGCATCCAGAATCAGCATGGCCAGTACTCAATATAAATCTAGATAATGACTTACCTGAAATAAAGGCAATGCCTGCTGTAAATTGCACTGACGATAAATCTATACCTGATTTTCAACAATTTTCTACACTCTCCTCACTACAAAGAACATACGCAACAGTTCTTAGGTTTATAAACAATTGTAAACACCCAACAGATAAAGCCACGGGAATTCTACAAGTCCAGGAACTTGACAGGGCTTTAACTGTGCTTATTAAAATAGCGCAAAGGCAGTCCTTCCCTAAAGAAATAATGTTGTTGCAATCAAATAAACCCCTGAAGGCTAAAATTAATATTTGTTCTTTAAATCCGTTTCTCGATGAAGACAAAATCATTCGCGTCGGAGGGCGTATTGATAAATCAACCTACTCTTATGATAAAAAACATCCGATTGTTCTAAAGGCAGAACACTGCCTAACTAAACTAATTTTTCAAAACGAACATTTACGCCTGCTGCACTCAGGCCCTCAAAGTCTTTTAGCCTCGATTCGCGAACGATATTGGCCGCTAGGTGGCAGGAAACTAGCCCGAAATGTTGTACGCAACTGCTTTGTATGTCGCAGATTTAAAGGCAATACCATGTCCAATATCATGGGTAATTTGCCAACAGATCGGATTGTACCTGACTTTCCTTTCAGTGCAGTCGGCACCGATTTTGCAGGTCCCTTTCTGATTACTGATCGCAAGGGCCGCGGATGCAAGATAACCAAGTGCTATCTTTGCATCTTTGTCTGTCTACGATATAAATGTTTACACCTTGAAGTCGTAAGCGACTTAACCAAAGACGCATTCATACAAACCCTACGTAGGTTCATTGCTCGACGAGGAATGCCTAAAATAATTTACTGCGACAACGGTCGCAACTTTGTAGCAGCTGCTAAGGAAATAGGGAGCTTCATAAAAACGAATGCTGAAAATATTAAGGATTTTGCTGCTCGCCGGGGCGTTGAATTTCGCTTCTCTCCAGCATACGCTCCTCATTTCAACGGTCTGGCAGAGGCTGGTGTAAAGTCAGCAAAATTCCACCTACGTAGAATTTTAGGTCATTCTCACCTAACATTCGAAGAGTTGACCACTGTGTTTGCTCAGATTGAAGCAATCCTGAACAGCCGACCCCTTTGTCCTCTCAGTCCTTCACCCAACGATTTCCAGCCTCTCACCCCGGCACACTTTTTGATTGGTAGGTCGCTGACGTCCGTGCCCACGCCGAGCGTTATGGACTCCAACGTGCATCACCTCAACCGACACCAGCGCATCGAACAAGCCAGACAACACTTTTGGAAACGATGGGCTTCCGAATACATCTCCGAGCTTCAACAGAGGACCAAATGGCGCGTCAAAGGCAAGGAATTACAGCTTGATGATCTGGTTTTGATCAAGGAAGATCAAACCCCTCCCTTATGCTGGCGCCTTGGACGAGTCAGCAAACTGTTTCCCGGCTCCGATGGAGTAACTAGAGTGGCTGACGTAAATACTGCCCATGGTACAATTCGACGTGCGCTCAATCGCCTCTGCCTACTGCCTGCCTCTGATGATAGTGCTGAAAGCTGAACCGAAAGCTTTCAACGGCCGGGAGGATGTTTACGCCAAGCTCAAATCTACGTTCCCGCTATAGCTACACCAACAACACTAAGCCGGCCGTCCAATGAGAACGCTTCAATGTGACGTGATCCGCCACAACCAATCGCCGACGCCCAATATCACGCGATGCCGGGCTTACTGGGAGCTGCGCGCGGGGTCCACACACTCAACGAAAAAACCTACGGTCGACGACTACGAGAACTATCTTCCAATGTATAAATTAAACTAAGTTAAATTAAAATCAAAGTTATTTTCTTTGTTCAATCGCGAACAGTATACTCTTTTTACCTTCTCAGAAACGTTAGAACCTATATTCCTTAAATCGATTATTAAGCTTGACGTTGCACAATACCTATCTAGGAAGCGTATGCCATAACTTTATAATTTAATTCATATTGCAGTGAAACGAAGCGTCAAACTAAAAGCTTAAATAGCAAATGCGTCGGTCAACTTACGCAGTAATGCTCTTAATAATTTCTTCTACGACGAAAAAGCGTCGTATATCTGCTGAAGGACGCAAAAATTATCAATCATAATTTTGGTAAGATTAAATTATATATCTAGTAACTTTAAGATATACGTATTCACACGCTTTGTATCTGCAGAAGTATGTATTGACTCTAACTCTATCAAAGTTGTTAAAAAATCAAGGGAAAACTCACACACGGTAATCTGATACCAAACTTAGCAGAGCTCGTACTATTTTAATCAGACAACTGATAAACACACTTATATATTTCTAAATTCACATATTATAGATAAATTACATCCATACACAAAACAAATGACACTCATCACACAAAGATTTGTCGTGGGCGGGAAAAACCCACGGCCTCCGGTTCAGCAGTCAGCGTCAAAAACCACTAGACCAACAGCAAAATCATACGGCAAGTAATTATGAAAAACTAATTCTGATCAGGTGACTCCAGATTCAGGAATGACACCTGTCTACAAACATAAACTGCCAACGCAGGCTGATTTATTAAGTGCCAAGAATTCGTGACACGACAGACTATTAATTGCCTTCATTTCCCCCCTAAAGTTTAATTACAAACAGCTGATTCGATTATAAACCTGCAAAAGTGAAGACAATGTCTAATGATAAATATTGTCGTTATTTTGTTTTATGTTTGATATTAATAACCATAAATATGTCGACAAAGATATAAAATAGAAAAAAAATGAATTTGTAGATTTTATTATGGAGGATCGAAATCTTGATTATATTTTCAGAAAAGGTTGTTTTTCAGACATGATATAGCAAAATCAAAATGGCTGAAAAAGGGGTCTACTTTAGGCCCTAGTAAGGATAACTTATTTCCTGACAGACTATTCATTATTTGCCATATAGACATGAAATGTAAGGTACATTAATTATATTATTAGAGACTTCTTATCCTGTTTTCAATTAATATTAAATTTGTTTTTTATTACCCTAGAAGTGGCTTTTGCTGATGGCATATTCTTTCATACGTTTGTCATCATGACGAAATTGATAAAGGTCATTTTCCAAACATTCATATTTTTCCGTGTCATCAAATTTGTAATCTTCAATCTTTTCCCTATCAATTAACTGTCCTATTTTCCTCCGATCATAATTTTTTACATAATTTGAGGGTAGGTAACTAACATCATTATTCTTAATTGTCAAAATCCAATCCGACGTAAAAAATTAAACGTCAATCAAAGGGTGGGCTTTAATTAAAAAGCCGGACATCTTTTGATGTTTAAGGAAAATTTCCAGAATTTTCCAAACTCAATTAAGAGGTAATGTTATGCTAATCCCTATTGGGTATAATGAGGAAACGTCTTTATTCGTGGACACTCGTTTTCTTTTGTTAATCTGTAGAAAAAAGATCTAAAAACGCATGTAGGTACTTAGGTATACAGGATGTTATCTAAGGGGTATATCAATCCGAAAGGGGTAAAGAGTACTCCTGTGGGCGTATTCGTTATGGCAGTTGTCAACAAAAGCAATAATTTCTTTCTTAAATACTATTTGAAAATACCAATTTCGCATCGTCTAACGTCGTTATTAACAAGAAATACTTAAATAATTGACCACCGATCATAGTCGATGCTAATTTTGTGTTTATACCGTTATTTTTATTTACTGAACATCGCTTGGGTTGTCAATAAACGATAGCGAATACCAGGGCTGGTATAGAGTCAGTTTTCAATGTTGTGGTAATTTATATTCATTTTTTATTATTGAACAACAAAAATCATAACCAGACCATTGAAGTTACACTGTTACAGAAACGATCGGTAACACTTTGTGTTGGGAACCAACAAATTATCAAGACATTTTCCTATACTTAAAAGTACTCAGAAAACATGGGTGTTATAATTTGGTTATTATATTGCACGTTTGTCATTTATTTTCATATAATTACTGAAAAGTCAATAAAGTTCTTTCGTAAATCTTTGCCCCAACTACTAACTCTATTTTAAAGCGCAACACTTGCATAATATTTATACGGGAAACGAATGCAAAAGTTAAAAAGTCTACGCGAGCGTCTAATTAAGAGGAATTTGTTACGCTGACAGACTTTCAACCCTTCCGTGGTCCGGCGTGGGGAGAATTAATTCATTTGGTCTATATGACCAGTGGGTTGACACGAAACGACCACATAATAAAAAATGTACAAAAGATCCATTTCGGTAAGGGTTAACAGTGAATGGTTGTGTGACAAAGCGTGTATCGATTTACTTTTTAGGGTTCATGAGCTTGGCTTTTTAGCAGAAGTTTCAGGTTTTTGTTTTGTAGATGAATTAATTTTAGTTTTGATAACTAATTAGTATAGAGACAAGAGAGATGGTTCAAAAAGTTGTATGTAATGTTGTTGTATGTATCATAGCCGAGTGGTATTGTCAATCGTAAGGCATTTGTTTTTTGTATTCTTTTCACTTTTTGTGTCCAGATTTTTTTTTAAAGGTATATTGGGTTCGGCTTCCGGTGTAAGCGGGTTCAGCTTAATACCATTTGGGCATGGAACGACTGCCTATCTGACCTCCACACAAGATTACTAAGTATTATAATAACCCATGGTAAGACTGGCTTTCAGAAGTGTAATGAACGAATGAATTAACGTCTGTCAAAATATATCATATCATGTACCCTTTTTAAAAACATGATATTTCTGAAGGTAGTGTTGAATAAACCTTTTGAATGTATGTTTATAGTACTACCGTGCATATACAGAGTAGGCTGCAAATTGAGAGAATTTTTTAATGTTTCATCTGTGTTGGAAGTTTAAATGTGTTTTTAATGCAATTTTGTAATTAGTATATGGCCTTTTAGGGTTGATGCGAGTTGCTACTGAAAATAATTAAGGTTTATTGCCGTAATTTGTCATTTATAAGAAGGGTGATGATGGCCTTTCTAAGTAAAGATATTTACGCATTTTGGCCTGTTTAATTACATTTGTAAATGTATATTTTATTTTTGTGATACTAATTTTGATTTTATCGTACATCTCTGTACATGTGTGTATTTGTGTATATGTGTATGTGTGTGTATGTACATGTATAAAGATACCTAATATTTTTTCTTGAAAAATTACTCCCATTTAGCGTTTGGCGTTAATATTTTCAGTATGTATTGCATATCACGTTATGGTAATCCTTTAACTATAACTAGGTCACAAAAAATATATAGTATATTTTGTACAGAGATTCAGTCATAATAATACACGAACAGGCACACTTTTGTCATTTTAATATTAGCAAAGATGCTGATCCATAATTCTACGTATTTTTAACAAGTAAAGGGGATATTGAAAATGTACATTAATTAATGATTTTGGTAATACAGGTCCTAATATAATATGCCGTCTGCCTTTGAGTCGGCCCGTCATAAAATAAGGCCTTTGAGCTTCAGTAGGTATTATTAATTATTTACTTTGCGACAAACGCGAAAAGCGAGGCCTTTGCTAAGCATTTGACAAGTATAATGTGAAAATATTTTATAACCTATTTAAGTCTTGTAATAATTTTGTATAAATCGCCTTCTAATCTTACCTTTTACAAGCTATATAAACTTTTGAACTATCGCGCTGCATGTTTATAGTAACATTATAGAACGAGGATTAGCGCGTACATGCATACATACTTTAAGGGCTTGACGTTTCGACCGGGTTACACCGGCCGTGGCAAGCAGAGTTTGCTTGCGACCACGGCCGGTGTAACCCGGTGAAACGTCAAGCCCTTTTACAAGCTATTTAATGGTTATATCCAGTAAAAAAACATACTCATTTCTGCTGTATTTTACTGTCTTTGTATGCCTCGCGTACCAAAAATCCATACATATATGTATAAATAAAGTAACTTAGCCTGTCTGTAACACTTTAACCGCTAAACTAAAGAACCGAATTTCGTGAAATTTGACATGAAGTAAGCTTAAATCTCGCGAAAAGACTTGGGCACCACGTGGGCTGAAACGTGGGCAAAAGTTTTTGATTTACAACATGCCAGGTTATTTTTAAACAAGCTGACATTTTGAAAAACATTTCTAGAGAACTAGAACTAGCTAAGACTAGTTTAGACTAGCCTGACCCTAGCACTAACTTGACCTAACTTTAATATGGTACTTGAGATAACATTTAACTTTGAAGACAAAGTTTAAGTTACTGTAACAGGTAAGTTTGGGTACTGGCTTAGTAAGTTAATATTTATTAACTAAGCTAGTTATTATTTGGTTTAAGTTTTGGTATTCAATATCTATTTAATAACATTTTGATTTAATGAACAACATAATACCTATTGTCTTAAAGAAGAGAAATGAGAAATACCATTAGTACTTTTATAGTATTGGTTTCTTAGGTTTACGCGAATGTTAGACATTGAAATAAAACTACTTTTTACGGATTTTTTCGCGGTTTGTGTTTAGATTTTAGGTCCCGACGTTTCGACACCTTTGCAGGTATCATGGTCACGGGCAGACAGACTTGAGTCTGTCAAAATCTAAATATAAACCGCGACCGTAAAAAGTAGTTTTATTTCTATACTTTTATAGTAATTAAATATGTTACATTTAATGGATGGTTTCCATATACTATATATCCAAACAAAAAATATGATAATATTAGGTACAGTAAGAACAATATTACAGCAATCAGCAAGTGCCTTATATATTTTTTACGCTTTGCTAAACTTAAAGGTAATTCCATACTACCACAAAGACGAAAACATAGAATTTGATGTAATCCTATAATAATAATAATAATATTCCGGGACGACACGGTTGTCTGATCCCAAGCTAAGCAGAGCTTGTGTTATGGTAACCAGACAACTGATAAACATACTTTTATATTTCTAAATACATACATATTATAGATAAATTACACCCAGACACCGAACAAATGATCGTGCTCATCACTCAAACATTTGTCCCGGGTGGGAATCGAACCCACGACCTCCGGTATAGCAGTCAGGGTCTCTAACCACTAGACCAACAGGCCCGTCAAATATTAAATGATAGCCCATCCTTTACCAAACCTCAGAACGCGTTGCTTAACCCCAATCGAAAGATCATCTTGTAATCTCAAACCCCTCTTAAACTCCCCAAAATGATTAAACGTCATTCAGTAGGCAAGTCACGTTAATATAATCTGTCTGTCTTTTAAATCTTTTATCAACAGCGAAAAGATAAATGTTATCTTTTACCTTTTATCGTAAAAGGAAGTGGGGTAAAGGGTGGGGTAAGGTTCAATCAATTCGCCTAATTTTATTTTGCGTTCATTTCGACCGCATTGAATTGAGATGTCTGGTTACGTGGTTGGGGTAAAGCTGTAAGGCTATATAATGCTATTTTAGTAGCGAGAGTTTTAGATTAGTTTCTGTATGTTATGGGATGTATGTTACATACTAGTTGTGCTTTTCGGTTTCAATCGTCTGGCTCTTCTCCCTCGAGAATAGGACTTTCTAATATTTTTCTTTTTTAAATACTAATGTAAGTTTGAGAGATATAATTATATTAGTAGGAAAAAGGTGTATACGAGAAATTATCAGTTATGTTTAAATTTGTAAGTCATTGAATATTTCGCTAAAACGTTTATTTCGTAGGTAAATTGCAATATAAAAATAAATGTAGATATGCAATTTTTTACAGTTCGAAAATTTTGGTTTTCCGAGGGAAAAAAAAAACTGTACTGATAAAATTACAATAAGAACAACAGATTTAATGTTTTCTTAAAAAATAAAATCATTATGAAATTATTGTCAACAATGTGTATCACATGGGTATCTAATCTAGATTCTACTAGAGTAGGAGCCTAGATTCTTTATCAACACTAACTAACTAACATCCTAACAAATTATAAAACTCAAGTTTTTAAACGTTCATCTCATTTCGCTAAAAACCCCACTCCTCATCGTAATTAAGTAACAAAAGCTAAGTAATTATGCAAGAGACGAAACAATCTACTAGGTTAGTGCGAAGACTTAGGTTTTATAGAAGTGGCTACTAACACGCTCTTTCGTAAAACAAGCTTCTAACGCTTAAGTAAATACACAAGTAAGTAATACGAAGTATTAATCGGACATCGCTTAGGCAAACGTAGGTTACGACGCCCCCGGTTAGATGGACCGATGACCTGAAGAAAGCTGGTAGTGACTGGATGCAAAGGGCGGGAGATCGTGAGCTGGGGCGTTCCTTGGGGGAGGCCTATATCCAGCAGTGGACTGCAACAAGCTGATATGATGATGATGATGATAAGACATCGATAGATCATGACTGAGTATAAAAATTCGAAACATACTTAGCCCTCAGTACCACAGTATTAGTATACAAAACAACACATAATATTAGATACAAATTATTCTTTTTAGAAAAAAAAAAATCTTCTGGGTAGGTATAGCAAAGTAAAGCTCAGGAGTGGTGGCGTATGACGTCAGGATTTTGCAAAGCGCTCATAATTTTGACGTCCGCGTCATGTTAAATTGTGTGTGACATTTCGTAGTATCGTTTTGCATCTATGGTTTCGTATTATAAAAGTTGTGGCTTTCAAATGCTCGTTTTCTATATTATAAAACAAGAGGTTTGGTAGACTCTACTCGTGATCAGAGGGCTGGTTTGTTCCTTGCACAGAGGATCGGCATAGCCATTCAACGTGGCTGCCCGCCTTCTGGGCACGTTCCCCGCCATTGACAAAGATGACGATGGGTTTTTTGACGCCTGTTAGTTTTATTTTTTAATGTAAGATTTAATTTTAGTATAGTTAAAATTTGTTCTTGTATTAGAAGAAAGTGCCTATCATAGTGGTTTAGCATACACTATATCAGTAGTGTCTAAACTACATCCGAATTTAAAGTAGACAAATTCAAACTATCAAACCAAACCACTTCTAGTGCTCTACGTCCCTCCCTATTTTGCTAGTGACAACGGCGCGGGTTAATTCCATTAAAAGATTACCGAACCACAGGAGCGCCGAGATCGGGTAAGGCCATGCAAATGAGGGAGGGGAGAAGTGGGGGGTGAATGTATGGTGTCACCAAACCCATGTGATCGAATACTGTTGGCATTGAAAGGGTTGAGTTTGGGATTTCGATGGAATTATCGATAGTTCAGTATGTTTTGCTTGCTATAAGATTTTTTTATTACAGTAATATTTTTTATTTATAGAATCGACGAATGATAATTTTAGTGTAACTTCAGCCCAAAAAAGTTTTTTCTGGTAGTCATACTTGAATGTTTGTTGTCGTGCACGGGTCCTGTTGTCCCAAAACTTATCTTAGGTAACTTAGGTAACTACGTGATAAACTAAGTGATAAATATATCAATTTAAAACTTTCGAAACTTAAAATTATGATTTTGAACATCGACTCAAAAACTGTATCTTCAAAATCTCAAACCTCGTCAAAAGCCCTAAATTCCATTTTCTTTCACACCAGAACTCCATCAAAACACCAGCTCATTCAGTACACATGTAACGAACCACAAAACAAAAACACAGCAATGTTTCACAGATTTTCCTCACCCTCAGAATCCCAATACAAGTGTTCAGTGTTCAGTTCAATACTCAAAACCACAATTCTTTTAGCGGTTCGTACAAAACCATCACTCTACGTATATTAAGCGGCTTAAAGCGCTTGCTGGGTTTAATGACAAGTGAAGCGCTAGTTTTGCTGAATACCATACTTTATTGGTTTGTGAAACGAGGGCTTCTTCTATTTTTTCTTTTTTAGCAATGTATTTATGTAGGCCTGTATGTTTCGTTTAGAAAATCGCAAGCTAAGTTAAAACTACTTCTCACATCTGATTAAGGAGTAATTTCGTATCCATATTTATGTTTTGGGACAATACAATAAAGTAGTAGTTTTTTGAGCTGATTAGACCTTGGAATCAGAATGTGGCCAAAGGAACTCTGTACCGAAATAACGTAATCCTATCGTGTTTGGGCTTGTTTGTTTTGTCTTCTTTAGTACTTTCGAGGCTAGCTGATTTAAATGCTTATTTGCTGTATTAGCTGAGTCTCTAAATGATGACCTATTCAGCATCATTTTTTGATTTTATTATTTGTTGATAACAAGTTCAGTTTTGTAAGCCACTGGAGAACACATTTAAGGAATCAAAACAAGTCCAAGTCAGTGTCACCAGATACTGCGAGGAAGTTTATGTACGAATTTATTACAGATTTGCTGACTGTAAATAATCTTTTAGACACTGCTATACAGAAATCACATGAATAGTATTTATTTCTCGTGAATAGGAAAGGTGCTGAATAAGATATAACTGATGAATACATGATATCAACAAAAACTTGACCTAACCTTATCAATAAAAACCCACAACATCAATCCCATACTTAACCTGCTCCCTAAAAAACCTACAAAATATTAACACATCTCTCTCTTACGAATCAATAGATAAGCGATCACCAACCATTTGTCGCTGCTAATAATACCCCGCTCTTCTGCCAGACGTTGATAAACGATGTGCCAAAGGTTGGCGGCCTGTCAACAAGTTCCTCTTGTTATATTTTTTAACAATGGTTAGTAGTTTTTTTCTTCTCCTTTTTGGTGGTTCTAGTTAGTTTTTTTGCGTTGTAAGATTTGGTATCAGCAATTTTGGGGATTTTGGGAAACTCAAGGTTTTAAAAGGAACGAATGTTGCAATGAAAAAGTAAATAAATAATTGTAATATTTTGTCGCTGTGTTATTTTGACAGGACAAAGAGATGATACGATTTATTTATTAAATTACAACGGCATACACCAATTACAGTAATTTAAAATTAAAAAACGATGATACAGTATAGTAAATTTTTAAAAAGTAGTAAGACGGCAAGTATTTACTTTGTATAAACAAAAATGATTTTATTAATACTGCTGAAGAAATTTAGAGCAATTAAATAGATTAAGGAATTAACTGCATTGTCTTAAAAAAAGTTTATTTAACTTAATTTTGGACCAACCTCTTTTACCAACCCCAAACCTCTTAATGTATTTTTCTTCAATTTAGCTTTACTTTTGTCCGACCCCATTGAATAAAAACGAAGGGGATTTTCCTTCCCTTTGTTTTGACCCTCCGACTAATCCGGAAAATAACGTAAACAGATAATATCTGATATTGAAGCCAAACAAGATTAGTTTTACAAAACCTACATCATTAAATATCTCAAATACATCTATCAAAAGTTCGTAAAATATCAATTTCCTTATATCAATTCTTGAAAGTTAATCAGAATTTTCTTTTCCTTCTGAAATCGAAAACGTTCATTGTTTGCCTGATGTTTGTATTTAAGTTTTTGTAGGATTTCTTCGCCCAGCTATTGTTGATTTCTTGTTTTATCGGTATCATGTTAACTAGATTCTTTGCAAACATAGGGACGTTAAACTTTGCTTTATTTTCTATTTTGTTGAGGAACAGGTCAAATGTAAGGATTGTCATTTATTTTATTCACTTGCATACATTAAAATTTGAGCGATTCTATCAGCATTCACGCTTGTAGAAATATCAGTTTTCTATAAGAGTAAAGCCTAGTAAAAAGTATTTAAGTGTTAGAAATTAAGTGTTTAATTATGGAATATCTTCTTTTGAGATCTGAATCTTTGAAGACTCAGATTGTGGTTTACCAAAAACTCTGGTAAATAAATATGAAATAAAAAAATATCATCGATAATACTATATTTTATCCGCCATGTATGGTCATATATTCCATTGAAATATTTCATTTTTATGCACACATGTAATCAATTATTTTTTTTGGGTTCCATAAGACTTTGATTCCACTTAAGGCCAGACAAAGTGTTATTAAATACTCGTCCATATTCCCGTCTCCCCAAAAACATTTCCTTTGAGGAAAATCAGATCATTATTTTGTTTCATAATCGTATTATTTTCCTGTATCGCGGTACCGTGAGCTCGTTCAGTATGTTTGTTCGGATGGAGTCGAAATATTATATTATAATGAACTCGGAAAATATATCGTTTGAAATAAAGAATTATAAGGGAATAGGTTATGAGATAAATGGGCTTTGTTTTAATGTTGTATTTCCCTTTAAATTACGTTATGTGAGGTTCAATGTTGGACTGAAATAGTTGTTTTTTCGTATCGTATCTGAATTTTCTTACAGACTTGAAAATGAGATTCTTAATTCGATTGTATGCGGTTTTTTTGTACGTTTGTTCTAGTTTTTGTATTATGACGACCTCTGTGTTCGAGTGGCGTACGCACCGGTTATTCAAGGTGTCACTTGCTTTTAGGTACCGGGTTCGATTTCGGACGGGACAATATTAAAATTTCACTTCTAAATTGTCTCGGGTCTGGGTGTATGTGTTATCTTTCTTGTCTCTGAATTCCATAACACAAGTGCTTTAGCTACTTACTTTGGGTTCAGAGATGTAAGTTATGTTGTCCATATTTACTATCAGATTTTTGTATGTTTTGCACGCTACATTTCTGGCAATTTGGGATGAATTAAAAAAAATATTTAGGTCCCTCAGAAATTTTACTGACGTCGATTCATTTTTAAAATTAATTTGCAATCTCTCATCAAAACCTTGAACAATTATGTGAACACGAATTACTCCTGTAAGCCTAAAGCTCCATCATTCATACAACTTAAGTGAAACATAAATCATTAGGCAACATATTCTATCTTGTTTAACCGTGAACATTGTAACACAAACTAACTGTGTTTACTACGACCCCAACTAATTATTTAACACAACCTTCAGAACCCAAACTTGTATGTTGTATGTCTTGATATATGTGTGTTGATATACAGCGTGTTAAGAAAACCCTGTCCGATCCATTGTGACATAGTTAGGTAACGATTTTTGATTCCAATAAATAAAGTAAAAACGATTGGGAAAAAAATATAACCTAATATTTTTTTTCTCAAAATGCTACGAAGTCTTGGCGTCGTCGTAGGTGCTGGCTAGATGATCAAACAAAAGGCCGACTATAGTCATCATCATCTCCCTGCCCTGTTCCCAATTATTTGGGGTCAGCGCAATGCGTATTCAGCTTCCATTCATCTCTACAACTTGTCATCTCAGTAGGTATTCACTCCGACTAAAATACCGACATAAAAATGGTGTTGTAACCTCGTTTTTTTAATCTCTTTAGAGAATTTCGCGGAAAAAAATGGTTTAGAAATTATTATTTTGTAACTATTGTGAAAATTCGAAATTTAATATTTTATTTGGACATGTGATTACCTATAACACCCCTTATATCTTAAGGGTGCAACTGACTAGATTGATAACATTCAATTTATATTGATATATTTACATTAAGTAACGTCAATAATGAGTCAATTAATCAACATAAACTTTATGGTAGCAATATCTTAGAAGAAGATTAATTTATGTGGTTTAGTTTGTCTTGATATCAATCTATACATTATAAAACAAAGTCCCCGTTTGTTTGTCTGTGTAATCATATTAAACTCAAAAAGTACCGAACAGATTTTGATACGCTTTTGACGAATAGATAGAGTGCTTCAAGAGGAAAGTTTGTGTGGATTATTAATTAGTGTTTGTGTACCCGAGCGAAGCCAAGGTTGAACAATTCTTTATTATAGCATTCCATAGTGTTAAATACAGGTGTTACATTTATAAGATAGGTACAATTATGGACCCAGTAGGGCACAGCTTAAAGAAGTTGGAGAGTTATACAATAGCTTATTACTAAAACCATATTTTTTATACCTATAATACTTTCATAAAACTATTAATTTATCACAATAATATTAAATTGTTTTAAATATATTTGTGCTTTAGTGTGTGTATGTGGTTTAGTTTAGTAATTTTGATAAGCTTTGACTAAAGGATAGACTGAATCAAGAGGAAGGTTTGTGTTTATAATTATTTAATGTTTGGCTACCCGTTCTAAGTCATTAGTTGCAAATAATTTGCAGCAGGTACTTAATTAATGAGATGAAATTGAAAAGCAAATAGTATAAACAAAAATACAGGAACAACGTGATTAAGAGAAAAATATTATGTATTTTATTTGGCAGTCTTGTTGGTAGCCACAATTAAAAATAATTGGGTTTGGTTTGAGAATTCAGGTTTCATTCATTAAATACATGCAATATTATAATGTCCAAAATATCCAAATATTATACAAATAAATATCATATTGTATTTATAGCCCCATTTGTTTATATTTTAATTTAGCCTACACTGGAAAAAATCATCCACATCGCTGTCGACTGTGAGTGTGCCGAAAAGGCTGGCAGCATTGCCACGTTGTATGGCAATGCTTATGCGCTGACCTAGGTAGAAGCCAGGTTTTGGTCACGCATAATAAATAAGCAGTACTTAAACAAGTTAACGTATCTACAAAGTGTGCAAACTGCGTGCAGTAATCTAGTTGATTGTGTGCGAGTCGGTCGATTTGATAAACTGTATATTAGGAAATTCTCTGGTGAATTTTGAAACATGGCATAATATTTTGGGAAGTTTGTTGGTTTATATGCGGTCTATATAGTTTTTATGTATTACAATCACATAGCCATATGCAACGTAAAAATGAGAGTTTCGTCCGAACAGAAAAGATTTATATATAAATTCAGGACGAGCTCACGAGTTAAATTGCCGTAAGATTGGGCATGAGCTTGACCGCCTATCGCACGCCTATCTTTTTATTCATTAATTTAGCCTAAAAAAATATTGGAACCAAATTAATGATCAAGAAAACTAAAAATAGGCCCAAAATCATGGCAAAAAATCTAAATTTCATAGCAAAAGTCATTACCTACCTAAATCAAATGATGATGTCACTATTACCAACCGGTGTCCACCTTATAATCTTTCTACCTCACTGTAAGGTCCAGAGTTTGACATCTCAGCTCATCTCAATTACAAATGTACCTTCACAATGAACATGGTAAGTACCATCTGGTCTTGTCGACTGACCAACTTGTTTATACGTATGCCACCTTGTATGTTTTCCGTTTATCAAGAAAACTTGTATTGGCAGCAAATTAGATTTTGTAGTACCTATGAAAATCTATTTCATTTTTCTTTAAATTAGTTCCTCAATTTCTTTCTTTCCTTTCGAAGCAAGTAATAATATGTCAAATAGCGAATAATCTACCTTGAAAATTAAGCAATCAGATAGATACACCCAATTACAGATCCATTTTTTTTTAATCCGTACAGCGCTCGCGTTTTTTAAGCAGTATCAGTTATTAGCGCGTTTAAACAAAGACTCACTTTACCTAAATAATTATCAAATTATTATTTTTTTGTAAATTTTATAAAATTAGTATTTTGTTAAATTAATCCAGTCTGAAATACTTAACACCCTAACCTCTTTGAACAACTCACCAACGTAAAATGCATCGTCTTTACAATGTTATTTGTTATCATTTCTGTTAGAATGACTTATTCTAAGGATCACCTTACCAACTTTATGATAACACAGAAAACTCAATTTATATAATATTCAAAGTACGTTGAGTTGCGAGCCTCGAAATTTCGCTACAAATTGGGTCTCATTATTTTGTTTATCGATTTTAACCTTCAAAGTATCGAGTATTGAATTAAAGCTTATTATATTTATAACAGGTGGTATATATCGGGTTCTAAATATAGATTTTACCGATATATTTTACATACGTTATTTAAAATAGCAGCCCGAATATTAAATTACTGAAAAATATTTTTGTCAGAGTAAATGAAAGGGTTTATTTTTGGATGCTTTTTAATATGAAATGAGTAAGAATATTATAAATACGTTCGGTGACAACATATTGTGTGTACGAAGTTTATTGCGTTTAAATAACCCCACGAATTGTTCGGATTAATAATAAAATCGAACTGAAAATATACAAAATAAAATTACCTAAAAAAAAACATCACTTTATCTGTAACTTTCTTTTACATTTTAATAAAAAAAGACTTACGACAATAATCAATAATATATCTTTTTTAAGATGAAAAGAAAGTGTTGTTTATTCCGACGCTACATAAAATCAGGGGGTGACCCCTCGAATTGCAACAAAACGATATATCTTGTACATATTGCATTACCCGATTCTTGAGATACACTACGCAGTTTTATTTATGTTTCCTGTATTATACGAATATCTATAAATATTGTTGTGATGTATTCTTAGCATAGAGTTAATAAGAATTGTAGGTAGAGCATCGTGTTCTCAGAATAAATAAAAAAAAAATATTTTTTTTTCGTGTTTCTCGCAAGCAAGAGTTTCATTATATTTTCAAACAAATTATGCTGATACATTGTTCTACTATCAGGTACATAATTCCCTTTCTAGATTCTTCAAAGCTTATTTAGCATATTTGATTCTAAAATTTGACGTTTAACGCGATCTAAAATAATGTTAATTCCTTTGCAAGTAATCTCTAACTACAATTTTAATTTTTCTAGAATATAGGAGTGTCCAATGAAGAATGAACCAAAATCAAAAATATCATTTTGGAACCGGCAACGAGATTCATTAAATTTATTTTTAAAAAGCTCGGAAAGGCCTATTTAAAATAAAAATTATTTCGAAATTGAAAATATTAATGAGTCCGTTAAGTTGTTCTGAAATATTTCTAAAGGTATTAAAAATATATATTGAAAACATTAATGAGCCATTTAGCTGTTCTGAAATATGTCTAAATGTCTTGGTAACATTTATTTGGATGTCCTATCTATATCTTACCTGTTCTATGGCCCTAGGTTAGGGGATTGAGCTAACGTATGGCTGTTATGTAATCCGCGAGGGAATAGGATATGTTACGACCAATTGCTGATCACGGTATTAATTCTTTGTCGTTGTGCGTTAGACGGTTCATATGTTTGGTGTTGAGTACCTGACTTTCTTCGTTATTGTGGTGGTGTATGAATATGAAAATATTGTTGATTTTATCGTGTCCGCCAGTCTGCTTGCGACCACGGCCGGTGTAACCTGGTCGAAACGTCAAGCCCTAAAGGTATTTATGCATGTTCGCGCTAATCCCCGTTCTATAATATTAATATAAACATGCAGCGCGATAGTTTAAAAGTTATACTGATATATTTTCAAATTTAATATAAAAGATAAAATTCACCGAGAGACAGAACAAAAATGTATGATCATTTTTGTACTGTCTTTCGGTGAATTTTATCTCATCACACAAAAATGTGTCCTGGGTGCGGATCGAACCTGTCACTAACCACTAGACAAACAGGTCAGTCAGAAAGTGAAGAAACTTCCGCAGTTCATTTACATCGTGTGTGGAAGTAAAAAAAACCAACTGGCCAGACTATTTGGACGTCATACTACTCAAGGTCACGACCGCGACATACGGATGTGTGAACACCTTATTACTCGACCTATCACACAATACGTCATTAAGTTGTTGGACGCGTCCGATGGTTTGTGCTATGCTTTATACATGTCTTGTTACTCGTATATCATTGGTCGTCAAAAATAATTGAATTAGGTTTGAAAATAGAATTCTTTGTTTGCCCGTTCTGTTTTTAAATAGTTATTTTTTTATTCCTGGTATATGGCTAGGTATTATCGGCTAGTAGGTTTTTTTTATTCAAAAAGAGTCTGTTTGTTTCCATCATTGAAGAAAAATGTACCCATTCATACATAGATACCTGAAAATTATCAACCTATAATATTTTATTTAAGAGCAAGATCCGATTTTCTTTATTTACTCTTCCAAACCTACATAATAGTTCAAACCAATAACAACAGACATTTTTATCACTCTTACTCCATTACAAAATATTAATTTATCATCAAAAGTTCATCAAAGCAACCACGTACAAAAACGCCCAACAAACAAAAGTATAATTTATAAACACTTTCACACCACTAGCCCTTCAGACAATTTACTCTCGATACATTGCTCGCCCACAATAAGGTTTACGAAAGAAATAACATTAATTTCAATACAATATCCCAATGGTGTGCAATCATCAAGAAAAAGGTTCTCGTGCGGTTTCCGATACAATAATTTTCTTTGATTCCATCTTTATCTTGTAACTGATCGATGTTGACAAACGGATTTTGGGAAATTTCTTGTCTTTTATATAATATTTAATCGAAGGTTTATTTACCCGACTGCAGTAAAGAAAGGAAGGGTCATGATGTTAGTAGTAGGTTTGTAAGTTTGACTTTAAGTTTCGTCATTTTTACCCAAGCTGAAATCAATTAAACAAGTGGGATGGTCTCAAGTATAGTTATCAAAATCAAAATATTTTTATTTCAATTAGGCCTTCTATGCATTTTAAAACGTTAAATTACAGACTGTAGATTATATCTAATTTATAGCTTATATTCGGCTTGATTTAGTTGCTACAATATTAATAATAAAATTGAGATCATTAATTATTTCATAATACTAAACATGTATTTTCGTCCTACTAAAACTGTATTCCTGTAGTCCTATTTAATATTTATGTGAATTGTAAAAGCAATTCACACTTCAAATCTATTTATTCTCCGAAAAACCATTTACAAAAATAAGCGATAAACTCGAAGATAATTTATTTAAACCCACAGGTATTTTAAACCTATCGGGTACCAGCAATAATTAATACCACCAATAATAATTAAAATAATTCATCGGTAGATTAATACAGAATTATAATTGGTGTCCTATTAGCAAACAATTAATAAATTGGTAATGTTATCACATACAAAGGGTTGGGGGTAGACTGGTCTGACAGCGATGTAGGCTTAAAAGGAAGGGTTGAAAAGTACCAAAATCATGGAAACTTTGAACAGGACAATTCTTTATAATTCCCTTTTTAGGTACTTACAAAAACTTTAAGATATTTTTTAGAAGGGATATATAACCTTAGTCCTTTAAAACTACAAATAAATGTTTATTTATTTAAACGTTGTTATTTTTAATAGGTATTCTTAAGTTACAAAATCTATTAAATTAGTACTCACTTCATTGCTTCTAAATACGTACCTTAATTTCTTTGAAACACTAATTTTTTTTTTCAGTAAATGTTTTTATGTCAAATTTTATCTTGACTTTAAAAAGTTTTATTTAAGACAATAATTAGGATTTTGTAACACTATCCTTTCCATTTTCCAATTTACAAACTTCCAGAAAACAGAAAAAAAAACACTCTTGATTATACCAGTCTGCTTTTTCTATTCCAATTAACTGTTCTTTCCTTCAATCATATTTCTATCTGAGTATAATTCCAAGAATACCATTCAGAATTCATGATTAAAAACGGCCGTTTCCAGTGAATTATAAATCAAGGTGAACTTTAATAATTCCCTTTGTTACGAACTGGCAATCGTTTGTGTTTCGCCCCTAATTGGAACCGTGTAATACGGAATGTACAGCTCATACGATATTGACTGACACTGTAAAGGGGGATACACACGGTGCGGGGGCCTCATACGCCTTGCTACGATCGCCTTGCCCCGTACACTTCGATATATTTTTGAGTGGCCAGTTAATCTAGTGGTTAGTGACCCTTTCTGCTATACTGGAGATCGTGAGTTCAATTTCCACCCAGTAAAAATGTTTGTGTGATGAGCGTGCATTTTTTCTGTGTCTGGGTGTTATTTATCTATAATATGTAAGTATTTAGAAATATTTAAAATTTTATTTTTATTTTTGACCGTGTGTGAGTTTTCTCGGAATTTTTTTATATAAAGGTCATAGACCACTTATACTACTCTGCTCTTTCACTGCAATACAACACGTCTGCTCGCAGTCCACGCTCTGACAGCTAGCAGGTATCTGGCCCAGAAACAATAGACGATTTTTTGTGATATTGCGACAGCCACTACTGGCAGTCAGTGGGCAGATATCACGCAAATCGCTTATTATCAACGCGTAGCCAGCGCATCGTCGACTAACGAGTTGTTTAATGGCGGTAAACTTGCTGACACTAACCTATCTGCTAAACTATGTTACCAATATAAAGTAGATCTACGGGTACGACTTAAATTGCATATTTAAATTATTTTGAATTATTGACTAGGAGCGGAATTGTATAAGTGGCCTACGACCTTTTGTCTCACTTGCCTCGCCATACATGCGGTGAGCGGCTTTCGTTATTGCCTCGCAACGTCTATACCCGCCTTAACGTGTATGAATCTTTTTAGAACGTTTTACATTACGAGTATTACCGTTGTTAAATTGTGAGGGCTGGAAGAAAGGAATTACGAAATTCATAAAGCAAATGTATTGTAAGGGGGAGAGGAATGTCTGCTTAGATTATGTCTCTTTTAAGTTAATTGGCTTTATACTTCCTGAACTTATTGAGGTACAATAAGTTAAAGTAGGTTCAAGAATGTCAGTGCGACGCGATTTGGTAGTAAATTCAAGGAATAATATAATTAAAAAATCTTGAAATGTGAAAGTATGGTTAGCCGCTTTTCAAGAGTAAAAAATACATTAAATAATTTTTAATTAAAAAGATTAATATAAAATGTACATTGATTATTGTTGTAATATTTAAATTTTGTGCCTTCTGCTCCATTGAGTTTTATGAATAATTCAAACCTTTTTTTAGTTGTCTCTTCCCTACTCTATACTCTGTGAACGTCACTAGTAACCGATGTATTGCTCTCTCTAACTAATTAAAGTAAAAGTTATTTTTATTAGATAAACCAACTTGTTTCATTAAAATCTCAACAATTATAAACCTAGATTTTGTCATAGTAGAGCATTCTATAACCCAGTGTCTAGATCTAGCGTTTGAAAATAAAAACAATATTTTTAATACGAAAAACTCAAAAAAATACGTCTTATACTATCCTACT
Organism: Autographa gamma; assembly: GCA_905146925.1. Classification (NCBI taxonomy): domain Eukaryota; kingdom Metazoa; phylum Arthropoda; class Insecta; order Lepidoptera; family Noctuidae; genus Autographa; species Autographa gamma. The sequence goes on from LR989875.1 coordinate 4,303,008, forward strand.
CAATAAACAGATATGTTATACACATACAAAACAATCGAAAAAAGTGTTCCGCGCAGCGCGGCAGCTAGCGAAAGAGATAGCGCGATAAACCCATAAGAAAAAAAGAGACAAATAGTGTTGTTGTTAATGGCAATACGTCCCAATTAGGACGTTTTCGAGTCTTCACGATTGCATGCTTATAACATATCTGTTTATTAGAATATCATTGATCCTACTACTGTATCAAGCTACTTTCTTTACTAACACTAATAAAAAACGCATAAACATTGATTACGAAAACCCCTCACTTAGTTGGCATAAAATCATGTTCTCCCATTGTTAAATTCAGGCAGCCAGCATTCTCACTATAATAACACGATTTTCAACACATTCCTCTTAAAATTAATTATTCAGAATTAGTTTTTGGGCGACACCAAAGCAGCGGATGTAATTAGCTTGGCGCGACAGACCAACTTTTTGACCTTTTTTTTTGAGCTAGCCAGGAGCTAAAATTGTCGCTTGGATCCTTTGTAGTTTGTAACATTGCTGTAGGAATTTTGTGGAAATATCCATGACATATTCATGGATAGTGGTAGAAAGTTATTATGTATTTAGATAAAAATTGTGTGTACTTTGGGAGGTAAGGTACTTGTGACTTGAAACAAAGATTATCTATTAAAATTTGCTTGAAAACACGAGTACAAAAACATACTATTGATAACTTTTACGGAATCATTTAATTTTCATAGGTACCTTCTTGTATTGTTCTTACCTAAATATGGCGGTTTCAGATACAAAAAAATATATTATACACAATTATGTATGATTTTTCCTAAGTTATAAATATTAGTGCTAGTAATAAACATTAGCACTACCTTTATTACGCAGTACTTTAAAAAAACCTCGGGAGGAAACCCGGTTTCTAAAAAGAAGTCTAAAATTACCAAGCCACAAGTGAGCAAGCGTGGTGATCAATGCTGGTTCCTTCTCTATATGGTATGATGCCCATGCTCAGCAGTTACAGGTCGGTATATTACCAACCAACAACGGTTTCTTTTCAACATTTTTATTAATATGCAAGCTTAACCAAATCCTCACAAAAATCTTAGCGAAGCTCACAATTACTTATAATGCATCCCATTATAATAATATCTGCTACAATCTTTAGTCAACATCAAAATCCACCATAATTATGTTTTTCCTCAGTCTTATCACCGGATAATTGTCCCTTTGTTTAAGGTATTCTGTAGGAAGGGCCATGTCGAAAATAAACAGATTAGCACAGAATCTTGGGAGACGGATTGTCTTAGAATTTTAAATTTGCTGTGTTATTAAGCTCGCTTTTTCCTGGTTTTTGGGGTAGGCAGTTAGCTTTTTTGTGTATAAATTTATGAAACAGACTTTAAGAGATTATATTCCATTTACAGGTAATTAATTTTATATATCAAACTGGGTATTGTGGAATATAATGTAAGCAACAAGAGTTGTGCACTTTTATTAAAAAAATATAATAAAAAAGGGTTTAATTTAATTCATGTATTATATCGTTGAATTGTAAAGTTGATATAAGCTTTATGAATTTTAAGCCAATTCGAAGTGGATTATTTGCTATGTCAATCTTTTGATCTTTTGTACGTTCGTACGTTCTTTCGCTTGCTTTTTACAGTATTTACGTACATATTTGCACATATTTGCTTCTGTAAACATTGAGATTTAACTAAATCATAAGAAAAAAAAATATCTTTGGACAACTCACACAATTATCTGATCCCAAACTAAGCAGAGCTCGTACTATGGTAACAAGACAACTGATGAACATACCTATATTTCTAAATATATAGATAAAATACACCCAGACACAGAACAAATGCATAATCATGCTCATCACACAAAGGTTATTCCTGGGTAGGAATCGAATCCACGACCTCCAGTATAGCAGCCAAAGTCACTAACCACTAGACCAATAAGCCAGTCATTGACACTTACTTATGCAAAAATATCTCTCACATCACAAGCGTTCATTTACCTTACAAAAGAATCGAACCAGGATCCCCTAATTGACGGTATCCTTCTAACCGATAGACCAGTGAGGTTTATACATAATAGTTACTTGACATCAATGGCATTTCTGATTAACACTCGCTCCGTGTCTAGGGACCGTTGCATCCGGCTGTGTTTTGTTTTCTTTTAAATATTAGGGTTCCTTGCACTTCTATTAAAGAGGTTTTAAGAAATCACGAATTTTTTGGCGTTGAATTTTATTCTACTGGATTTGTATCGTAACTTTTTTTCTGTCGAATCCGAGTGTCATAATCAAAATCAATCTGTATTTTATATTTTTTTTCTTTTTATCGCTTCACCTTTATTTTAACCTACTTCAAAGGGAGGATGTTCACAAGTCGACGGTATCTCTTCGTTAAACTGTAAATCTTATTTATTATTTTTGTCATCAGTCATTCATAAATCAGTAATATATCTTATATTACTTACGAGTATAACATAACATTTGTGTGTAATCAATTGATACCGTCAATAAAATCGATTATAATGTAATAAACTTTATAGATCCTTCCTGATCAAATGTCTACATAATCTATTGCTAACACAGGACAAACTTATCGGGCTAAGCAGAGCTCAAAGTGCTATTGATCTACACAGCAAAACACTTGTGCTAAGTTAACTAAACGTGTTAGAAACTAAACTCCGATCCCAAACTTTAATCCGACGCAAAAGACCGATTAGATGAGTTAGAGAGAGATGGAGCTATATAGATGGGTAGTGCTGTCTCTTTTACTCTGACTGCATAGTAGGCCTTAAGCCTGTATTTATTAGAGAACTATAAATTAAATAGACAGAATACCGCTACCTCTTTATTTTTAATAAAACACTTAAAAGTCCAATAAGAAACTTTAGTCCGAGGCAAGATCGATTAATTTCTGTATTATTATGTTTTAGAACCACTCTTAAAGAGTTAGAAAGAAATGGATAGATAACGATAGATATTGCCATCTCTTTTACTCAGTCGAATTATTGTATCTAAATATATAGTATAGCTCAAGGTTGTGTTAAAAACATTTTGTTTTTAATTAATTTCATCCCTTTACAAATTAGACGGAAGGTGAAAATTATATTTTAAAAGGATATAGCAAAGAGTATCCCGAATTTTCCTAAGTCTGTCTTCATCATCTCCCTGCCCTGTTCCCAATTATTTGGGGTTGGCGCAATGCGTATTCAGCTTCCATTCATCGCTACAACTTGTCATCTCAGTATTTACTCCTTTCTTTCTCATATCATCTTTCACACAATCCATCTCTTTTTTGGTCTTCCTCTGCATGTATACCCATCCACATTCATACTCATAACTCGTCTAGTTACGTGGTAATTATCCTAAGTCTGTAAAGAGTGAAATAAAAAAAAAACGATAATTCTGTCTAAAAATAGAATAAGATTATCATCCAATAGATTAAACCTTTTTATTAATGAAAAAACTAAATGCTTCCAAGAACAACTTCCTACCCTAAGCGATTTATTTATTTTCTAAAACAAATATAAAGCCAATTAACAAATTAATTAATTACTTTATTTTTACGTCTAAAATTATAACTTTATTTTGATAGCGACTGGTTTTAATAGTGTTAACTCAATTATTAAACCAATTAAGGCCCAACAGTCAGGTAATTGGCTAAATTAATAAAAAATATGGTTTTCCATTTTATGAGTTTTTCCTCTCGGTTTTTTCTCGTGTCTGAAATATTAATTCTTTGTTTTAAATTATGTTCTATCTACTATAATTAAACAAGTGTCGCGATACGTGTCACGTTTTATCAAAAAATGCTTCTTCGTAAAGTCTTTTTTTCATAAAAAACTTATTATTAAAAAAAAATTGATATTAGAAAAATGAATAAAAAGGTGTTTATTTTATTTAAGCTAACCAAGGAAGCTAAGCTTAGCTAAAAGAAAATAGTTTACTTATAAATTGGACATGACGTTTTTTTCATAATTACACTGGTCTTGAATTTAGGTAGTGTGAAAGTATACGCTAGCTTAATTTATTAACGATTAATAAATAAATTTAATTAAAAAACATGGTGAGATTGTGCGATGTGCCGTACCTTGGGAAAGTCTATGTCCAGCAGTGGACTGCAACAGGGTGATGATGATAACGATGAAAAAAAAATCATTAAAAAATAGTTACTGAACCCAGTCCAATTTTAAATAGTGTCGTCTCAAGACGTTCTATAATTTTGAATAGAACAATTGTCAACCGCGTGCTAAGCGAAGCGTGTACTACACAAAAATTTAGATAAAAGTAAAAAAAGAAAAAAGATGGATTTTGATGGACATTGATAATTTACTGGTTATCTTTTAACTTTCTTAGTTCGCACGTTAGAAATTTAAGTGGGATATGTAAAGAGTTCAGATAATAATTAATACTAAATGTCTTATTGTTCTTCTTCTTTGTGTTTAGTAAATTACTAGGGAACATCGAAAAGAATTCATAGATAATAAAAATATTTTTGAGATACGAGTAGATAAGGGTTTAACAAAATAGGCAGTGTCATGTCATGTCAAGTTTAGGGTACCTATTTATTAAAGTTGATTTTTTTGCATTAAGTTTAATCAACAATTATAATTTATAAAATAATAATAATAATCCAGCCTATAAACGTCCCACTGCTGGGCACAGGCCTCTTCTCATATAAAGAAGGCACGAGCATTGATCACCACGCTTGCTCTCAGCGGGTTGGCGATTTCAGATCCTAAATTTTGGAATCCAGGTTTCCTCACGATGTTTTCGATTATAATTTATATTAAATAATAATAAAACAATATCATAAATAAAAACAAAACAATCCTAGTATCACATACACTAGCTAACACCTTTTATCTACAATTTTCTCATTGACTACATCGCTAAGCGTGCCGAGCAACAGAGATAGCGCTATACAATCATTCAAGAGAGAAAGAGACACAACAATATTGGAAGCTCACGATCAAGCATAGCCGTTAAGTGTAACTAATTTGCGACTGTTTATTTTTTGACAGCAATTAAGTGTGCGTTGACCTTTAAAAATTGAAAGAAAAAACGTATTTTGTCGGCCTATTGTGTTGTTGTATTTATTGGTTTAATTATACTGAGACAAAAATAAGTAGTAATATTTAATTTTTCTTACGGATTTTTTACAGTATGATTACGACATAGTTTCATAAAGCTTTTTTTATACATAAAGGTTAGCTTGGGCTGTGAAATGATTCTTTGTATGTTGAAATCTTTTTCTATCATACTTGTTAACTAAACTATGTACTTACCTGAAAAATCCGGTGGATTAGTCAAAACCTGCGCTTACGGTAACTGGTAGATGGTAGAACTATTAGCCCTCTTACGCACTAGCGGTCAACCGCGAGGGGCGGCTAACCGCGCATTTAATATGCAACCGCTTGGCAGCTAAATGCGTACAATCACAACCGGTTGCATATTAAAACTGGAAATGCGGCTAACCGGCTAACCGCTCCCGCGGTTAACCGCTATTGCGTAAGAGGGCTTAAAACAAGAAAAATATTTTCAAGATTTTTTTAATAAGTTAATTTTTTAGAACAACAGTTTATTATGTTATTATTGTCCTTCTTACATTAGTAAAATAAACAATACTTTACACTCTTTGTAAAGTACCTACAGTAATACAAAAGACAAAATCACTGGAAACATTCGCTTCAAATACTATATTATAATTTACCTATGCGTGGCAATTATACATTACTGGTACATTAAACACCCAATGTTGTGTCGGCAACTTGCTTTAAAACCCATTCAAATGGAATTCAATACATGCGACCGTTTCATAAATTCACAATTCGAAAACAATAAATAACATATAAATGTTCTGTACTCATTTTTGGGGTTCCGTACCCGAATAGTATTTATGGAACCCTATTTAGGTTTTGGACTTGACTATTGAAAGATTTATAGCAAATTATGTTACGGTAATCAGACAACTGATAAACATACTTATATCTTTCTAAATACATACATATTATAGATAAATTACGCCCAGACACAGGGAAAATTTTAATGATCGTGCTCATCACACAAAGACTCGTCAGGGTAGGAATCGAAACCACGACCTCCAGTATAGCAGACAGGGTCACTAACCACTAGACCAACAGTTCCGTCAAAACTTAATCTAATCTCCTCAACTTTTATACATCATGTTACCCTCTGCTGGACATAAGCCTCCTCCCTAAACTCAATGTGTGCTAAAAAAATTGTATAAATGCATAGACAACGAATAAATAAATACTTATAAAAATTAATACTTTAGCTTAGCCTATTCCCAAGCTAAGTTGGAGTCAGCTTCCAGTCTCACCGGATTCAGCTACATACCGTATTTTACATGGAGCGACTGCCTATCAGACATCTATAACCCATTTTACTGGGTCATATAATAAATCTATAATCTATTTAATATGTTAAATCTAAGTAAACATTTGTAACAACAAAATTATAAAATATTTTATGGTTTTGTCGGAAGTATTAGTATGGGGTACTGACTCACACATACCTTTCAAATGAATGTGAACAAAATAACACTTTGATCAGTAATTATTAGAATATTTGTGTTAGAACTGTTTGTCATAACTTTTAATGTGGACATAGTAAGTGCATTTGTTAGGTTACTCTTATCAGTTACATAGTATTGGAATTTTTGTAGTTGTGATTCATTTTGTAAGGTATGTGTACAGTGCAAGCTATAGCAATATTTTTTTATAACCAAATTTTTTGTATCATTTTTATAATATGCTAGTTTCAGTCTACCCGTGACCATGATACCTGCAAAGGTGTCGAAACGTCGGGACCTAAAATCAAAATAAACCGCGACAATATGGTTCATAATATTAGAACAAGTTTAAACGTAGAGGCCTTAAGTCTAACATTTTTCATAACTTTTCATGCTACTCGAATGGAATACGCATTTATGCCAATATTTTACGTAATACAGTAAATTATTTTACCGGAAATAGATTTATAATTCTTTCAAGTAAACCTATAATCTGACATTACTAGCCAAAAGCTTCTCATTATTACAATTATAAACAGAATTCACAATTTTTATTTAACAATCCAAAATTTATCACCCAAAACATCGTTTCAAACCACAATATACTGCGGAAATCCCAGCGATTTAAATGATTAGAGTTAATTAAAACAAATGCGGGTAGTCTTGAGAACGGCTGAGGTGTGCCAACTATGCGAGCCAAGCCTTGGCTAACACTCTATTTATTACTCTTAACTGGGGAAGGACATTTTAAACATGTGACAAAATTGCCGTTTTGGAGATGTGGACAGGGTATTTTATCCTAGTAAAGTTAAAAGGATTTAAAAATATACTTTGCAGCTTTTTATTGATTTTCCGTCCAATGTTTGATTAGTAGGTAAAGCATAGATATTAAAAAATATATATATTTCAAGCAGGTTCAAATCGTATACCTACTTGTTTTTAATTTCAGTACGTATATATGTCACGGTAAGAGTGATTAATTGAAGATTATTAATAATTATCTAGTATTATTAATAATTACCGAAAGTCGAGGTAAAAGTGATAAATTAATCACATTTGTCGGTTTTTATTAATAATTTAACCCTAGTAGTGATAAATGTAATAAGTGGCCAAGGGTTGCGGGGCTGTTTATTTAGTATGCTTGGTTAGGTTCGACTTTGTGACGGAGATCAATAGGTTAGGTTAGGTTAGATATTGTGACCTTGCAACAGAGCGAGCGAAGCGAGCGACGACGTATGTACCCATCACATATATTTTTATAAATTAAAGAAACATTAACCAAGTTTATATGTATAAGTCAGTGTATATGTCAGTGTAAGAGTGAATAATATAAATAAATACCTGCTGGTCAAAAAACATTGGGTTTTTATTTATTTTATCACTTTTACCAATATGTGTCGAGAATTATTAATAATTACTACTAAAAGTAATAAATTTCGATTGTTTATTAACATTTACCAAAACATGTGATTATTATTAATAATTTTGTAAAATTATTAATAATTTTCAATTAATCACATTTACCGTAACATATACATAATGTTCGTGACTGTATAGGCACTCGATTTAACAAATACTAATTATCTGTTACCCTGTAAACTGCCTCGGTAGCCTAGTGGTGCTAAGCACGACTGCTACGCTGGAGGTCTTGGGTTCGATTCCCAAGTCGACCAAGGTGTTATTGGGTTTTTCCATGAAATTCTCAGTAGCAGGTCGGAATTTGGATTTGTGCCCGGTTAGTGGCAATAGGCTCGCCCCCTATTACATGGGACCTAAACATATCGGCGAACTGTGGGTGTACATAGGTACACCTCTGCCTACCCCTTCGGGGATACAGGCGTGATGATATGTTATGTTATGTTACCCTGTGATAATAAAAGGTAAGTATCGTTTTTAAACTTGAAATGCATAATAAACTTGCTCAATGACGCATGTTTATCGCACCTCTCAACATATCTTTAAGTGTAGATCTTCCCTTAAAAGCGTTGCATTCTTAAAACAATTAGTCACCTAAAACTACGCTTAATATGTATTTCAAAACAGTATTTTAAAAGTTGTGACATACCAAAAATAGTTTTGAACAAAGGTTAAAAACAAAGTTTTTAGATTGGAAAGTTTGTTAAATCGTACGGTAACTTTATAGATGTGACGTCACAAAGCTTTTTTGTTTTTAAAAGCTTTTACTGTACTGGTTTTAACCCTGTAAATGATTGATTGACTGGCCTCGATTTTATGGTGCATTTTTATCGGAGAGATGCTTGGAATAACAATGGGTCTCCCTAACCCCTATGTATTGTGTTAGGCATAGGGTTATAATAATGAGGATAGGTAGGAATATACTAGTTGCAATTGTTGAGGATGTCAAACGCAGTGATTAAAGAGAGCAAAGACAGGGGACAGTCATTGTGTTCCTTTTTGTTTATCTCATAGGAAAGGTAAAACAAGATAGAATGAACAAAACACTGTGAAATAAATTTATACTCAATGACCCTTTTCACGCTATGTTATAGCTACAAAACATACAACACAATCTTCACGATCTTTATGTATTTATTACTGTATTTTAATACTTTGTGTATTTTTTACTTCACGTAAAAACAACGCTGAAGCTACAAGCTCTTACACAGGATTGCGTATTTCAGAGACGTCGTTCCTATGGCCATATTCCGCCTACATCATAAGACCAGCTCGAAAATACTACAATGTTGTACTGTTACCATCAAACCTATATCTCAATTGTATGTCAAGAAGTGGCTCTTATTTAGTTTACAAGATTTGACCTCAGCAAACATAAACCGACTGACCTGTAGGTCTAATGGTTAGTGAACCTTCTTAAACAGAGGTCTCGGGTTCGATTAACACACAATTCAACAACAAATCTTTGTGTGATGAGAATGCTCATTTGTTAATTAATCTCCATTAAGTGAGAATTAAGAGATAAACGATACATATGTTTATCAGTTGTCTGGTTACTTTAGTACAAGCTCTAGCTAGCTCTTGCTAGTACAAGCTAGTTTTTTATCAGAATGCCGAGTTTACGTAGTAACTATTTATTAATCTGTGGCCGAGTGCTTATTGTCCTAAAATATAATGATTTTTTAGTCCATAATAACTCAACTGCTTACTTCTTGTCCTCGCTCACATTTTTTACTACAAAACCTTATCTAAAGAAAAAAGGGACTTTTAGTAACTTAACAGACACAAACAATGAATAATACTACAATATTGATCAGCCGTGGACAGGGCACACAAGTGCCCCAAAAATCTGGTAAAGTGCAAAGTTTTCTTACAGAAGTATGTCACTAAATAACGTTAAAGAGTTTTCCCTTATCGTTTCTTATTCTTTCGCTTATTTTTAGGGTTCCGTACAAAAGGACTGGAGGACGAGAAATTGGTCCTTTGGTACTTATATATTGTTAATATGTGGGTGTGTAGTCAGTTTTTTGTTGTGTTTAGTGGTGTTTTTAATAATTAGGTTTAGATTAGTGTAAACGAATGGACTAATAGGTCATTAGTTATTCAACACTAGATTTTTTTTAGTATTTATCTATAAAACTTATATGGAATGATTATGTGCCTTCTCTAAATGGGAAGAGGCCTATGCCCAGTAGTGTGACGTTTATAAGCTGGATTATTATTATCATTTTATGTAATTTTGGAGTAATTTATATTATTATGAGTCAATTAAAATTTATATACCTACGACTCCCACCTGAAAGTACAGATTTTTTTTTAGAAAACCACGGGGCACAACTAGTGTTTCAAACTAATATAAAGGTAAATGTAGTTGCTAACGATTTCTAAGTAAGGAACACTAGTGTCTAAGAAACCCTTTTTCCATATTCTTTTATGTATTGAGCGTCGTGACACAACAAAAGAAATTTTGTACGATTCTGGAATACTTATTTTGGCTTGAGTGCAAAGGGTTCGAAGAAAAAAGGTAGTTATTGGAGGGTATAATCAATTATCATATTGAATTTCTTTTTGAAGATACTTAAAGATAAGTAGACCTTTATAAAGAAACTAGTTTTTTGTATAGTTTTTCCGTGTTTATGATATCACGAAGATTAAATTACTAGTAAGAAGTGAAATTAAATTGACGTCCTCAAAAAGGAAAACAATTAGTATTGAATTTTACAATTAAAATTGTCCATTTGACCATCAACCAAATATAAAAAAAAAACTTTGTGATAGATATTATTATGTACTTTAAAAAAACGATGTGGCATAAGTGTCTATTTATTGTTTCCAATTAACAACAATATCAACATTAAACCTACTCACACACAAATAAAATCAAAACCGTAATTAACACATAAAAACCTCGCCACTACCAAAAGACATCTACTGTTTTAAAAAAGACCTTAAGATAAATTGTGATGCAAGTTAATCACCGGTATCACCACTTAATCACCTCCTTATCACCACGTTATCACCATAATGTCTTTGTATCACCGCCTCAAGTTAACGGCGCCTATTCAATGTTAATTCATCACCATTTTGATTTTCCTATCAGTTTTGTAACTTGATTTAAGTCTTTAGGTTTTTTGTTAAGGAGTATACACACTGTCTTTGATATTACTATTTATGACGATTTAATTTGTCTAATTTTGTAAATGTAACACAGGTAGCAGACACAGAAGTTGGTGAACTCATTTAGATTGCCAAACAATAAAAAGAAACAAAACTCAAAATTAATAGTTAGATACTAAAAAGGTTTAGTCTACATTCTTATTATGAGTATTAGACATGGTAATCAAAAAAACCTTTAAACTATGCTTGGAATTTAGTTGGCACCAGTTTTGATAGGTATACCACATAAACTCAAAATAACTTATAAATTATAAAGAGTATTTCAAACATTGGCTAAGAATCTAACAAAATAATATACATTAAAATACAATTAGAACTCACTACCAGTATTTTACTACATACAATACTAATCCATTACTTAACCTCAAGTTACTCTGTAAATAAAATAATAAAGTTACGCACAAAATACGATAAATAAAAAACACAAGCACTTAAATAAAGAAAAAGAAAATATTTTCTCCAAAAAGTTTGAAAAGTTTGACCCTTACGACCGAAGGACCAAGATCAATAAAAATAAAGATCAGGCAACATTTTAGGTTCGTTCTAAAAGAAAAAACTGTCTAAAAAGTTTTTTTTATCTACTTGTAAGGTAGTTGGCAGTTTGATGACTTTTTAAATCAGATTACAATCGTGCTAAATGTTTTGCTTGATAATTATGTGATGGTAAAATGCTGGGATTTTAATTTTGGATTATGAATCTGACTTGATATTAAGTAAGTATAGGTTTTTTTATGTTATTTTATTATGGTTGTTGCTAGATCAATATTAACATACCTGTTTTTCTGTAGGCACACAGAAATTAATAAAAAGTAGTTGCTTATTTTTAATACTTAAAGAGAAAGTACTGTTCTACGCAACATTATTGAAAGAAAATCTAAAATTTTGCACACATTGCTATTTTTTTACAAAGATTTTAGTTCTGTATAGCCTAAATCTAAGAAGCTCAACCTTAGATTTGAAGCTACAAACAACTAAAAACTTTACCTTGATTCTACGATTTGAACCTTGTAACCTTGTAAACGCAAATCCGATCTTTCGACCACTAAGCCATGACGTCATCAAGTGTATTTGCTCCTTAAGCATAGCGTGTCAAACATAAAACATTTCATTCCAACGTATGAACGATTCCCTAATGCATTGCACTGAAGTGAAACTGATAACTTTTAATTAAATTAATCTTCTTAAGTGACCGTAACCGAATTAAGAATGTAATTATTGATTTATTTTGAGTTTTTGATGTCGTGCTGCCGTGTTACCAAAACACCTGCTCTCTCTCTCTCTTATTCTGTTAGGAAAAGAAAGAGATGGCATGAGTTTGAGGTGGCTCGTTTTCTTGTAACAGATTAAGTTTGGGATTGAAATTGAATTCAATAATAAATTGTATGTCTACCTATATTAGTAGGTATATACATACGAATATAAGTCGCAACTCTTTACGACCTTTACCAATGTTAGAAAATTTAATATTTTTGTTAGTCAGTTTTTTAATTCGACTCATTTATACTCCCAACCAGTTAATAGAAAATATTGCACTAACTGCGTCTAGCTGCATGGTAAACTGTAGACTTTTATGCACACACATACACGGACTGCTTAAAGCACTTTTGAGTGTTTCGAGCAGTGACGAAAAAAGCGAGCAGTCCTTGTACATCGATCTCTAACTGCTCGAGCTGTCCTTTTATGGGCGGTTTGCTTTACAAAAAAAAATCTATGAATGCACTATGATATGAATTCTCAGTCTGCCCGTGGCCATGATACCTGCAAAGGTGTCGAAACGTTGCGACCCAAAATCTAAATAAACCGCGACAAAATTCGTAAAATAGTTGTTCTATTTTTAATGTCTAACATTCGCGTAAATCTAAGAAACCAATATTCTATGAAAACATCAAGGAATCCCATGAGAAAAAATACGCGGAACCAAAGTAAAATATTTTTAGTACCCAGTAACAAATTTATTACTATAATATTTTTACGATTACCTCATTGTCCGAGTTTATAATCTCTATAAACGTCAGATTATAAAGTCTGGGATGAAATATTACCTGTTTTAAGATGAAGCATTTAATTTGAAAATTTATTGATTTTTGTGCACCTGTTCTAGTTTATATTATGTTACTTGGTTTGGAAGAAGGGAAGAGTTAGTATGTCTTTTATATTTTAACCGACTTGAAAACTAGGAGTTTCTCAATCCGAAAATATATTTCCATTTCTGTTTGCTATGTGTACGAGAATTGTGAATGGATAAAAAATATGTTTTTGTGTACCGTCTGTCGTTTTTCGTTAGGTAAAAATATCATTTTTTTATATGAATGTCTGTTCTTTCCCGTTTTTGTCAAAATTAACAAGTTAATACAAATCCATGTTTACTTTATCATACTATGCAATTTGTAATGACGATTAATAGACATGTTTGGTTGCAAAAATAACGCAAGCAATCACACGGTCACAATGAAGGGCCTGTTGGTCTAGTGGTTAGTGACCCTGACTGCTATACCGGAGGTCGTGGGTTCGATTCCCACTCAGGACAAATGTTTGTGGGATGAGCTCGATCATTTGTACTGGTCTGGGTGTAATTTATCTATAATATGTATATATTTAGAAATATATAAGTATGTTTATCAGTTGTCTGGTTACCATAACACAAGCTCTCTTAGAGCTTAGCTTGGGATCAGATTACCGTGTGTGAATTGTCCAGGAATATATTAGGAATATATTATATTAGGTTTTTAAGATTCATTCAATAATGTCCTCTTCTATAAGTTTCAAATACAAATCCCACCCATTTATAATTCAATTCACACAGTTTTCACCTCAGGTCAGGTCATAAAGGTCAAGGTCATAATTCTTACGAAACATTAATTCTACACTATCTGGGTACCGACAGGTGGTGTATAGAAACAGATCAATATGCCTCGTTCCCATGGCAACCAGTATTCAGTAATAGGCATTCAAAATAATACTTAATTAGTTACGTGATGATATACAGTGTGTGTTTATAGAGAAAAAAACTAGTCCACCGAAAAAAAATATTTTATAAACACGTTTTTTTTTCACATTCGATTCCTACTGTATAAGGACCTTTAGCCCAGCTGTGAGACAGTAATAACGCGAATTATAAGTAAAAACAATAAATATTAATTAAAAAAAAAGTGAGTTTGTGTTTAAATTATTTAACCCTAACAATTAAATTTCATTTAATGAATTGAGTAAAGTGCAAAATGCATGTTCGTAATATGTATTTTACATTAAAATACAATTATAAAAAAAAATGTAAAAGTACTATAACTCAAGGAGCAGAAATCATACAACGATTTTGTCTACACCCCGTATATTAAAAAACCGATCCACTATGTGTCCGTTACACACCTGTCGTTGTCATCCAATAGGAACACCACATAAATATTAGGTGAATCTAATCTGATAACAGATATCGTATCAGCTGTTATGGAACAGGTTTTAAGATCTTAATTACTAAGCTATGTGATTTTAATGAAGTTAGCAAAATGAGGATGGGTTTTTAAATTGGTGTTTTGGTGGCCTACAGGGTCAATGGCCGGAATAATACTTAGGTACTTGGCAGGTTCAAACCCAGTCAAGTGATAAAAAATCTTTATAAAGGGCATATTGTGAAGTTAATTTCTTAATATTTATAAGGCACCAGTGACAATCGGCAAGAAAACCTGGATTTCCACTATATTATGGATACAATAGCGATTTCTTTGTGCGTTTTTCTTCATCGGCGATCCGAGTAGTCATTTCATGTATCATAGTTACATATTGGCATTGATTTATCTTAACAGAAAAGCAAAGGTAACAAATAAAATAATAAACTCACAAAAACGTTTAAAAAAAACAATAATTCACTAACAACTTTTCTCCAACCCTAAAATGGCGGCATAAAATCTGAATTAAACATCTCACACATTAAAACTCTGGGAGCTTCATTAGATATTCATTTGAAAATAAAAGGCGTCTGACAAGTAGGGTTAAATAAGACGATGAACAAAGAAAAAGGAAGATTTTCTCCCTGAAACAATAATGCACAAAGCTGTAGAGAGCACAAGGAGTCTTGGATGAGTGAATGAAGATGGATGCGGTATTATTATACTAAATTAGCATATTAGCAATAAATTATGAATTTGAAAAAGATTTTTTCTGTTTCTTCGACTCCTATTTAGACATATTGTAATCTGAATAAAACTACTTTCTACGGATTTTTTCGCGGTTTTAATTTTAGATTTTGGTCCCGACGTTTCGACACCTTTGCAAGTATCATGGTCACGGGCAGACTGAGATGGCGTTCGTCTTGACAAAAGATGTTGCTCGTTCTACCTTCATATTTTAATTTATTATTGAGTTCCGACCTACGCAATATGAGCTCACTATGTCTTGATGTCTTGCAGCGCTGCTCTTGGATTTTAAAATTAAAACCGCGAAAAAATCCGTAAAAAGTAGTTTTATTCAATGTCTAACATTGGCGTAAACCTAAGAAACCAACATATTGTAATCTATTAGGTTATGAAGCATTCTGTTGAATTGTCAAAACTGCCTTACCTTCAAAAAAGAAATAAAAAAGTAATGAAATAAATATAAAAATCTTACTCTACCCACGCGAAGCCAAGGCGGGTTGCCACTTTTTAATAAAAAGTAAACATAACTCAATATTTAAAATATATTATATTATTTTGTTACCAACTCATAGTAGCAGCCAATGATATTTTAATAAACAGATATGTTATACACATACAAAACAATCGAAAAAAGTGTTCCGCGCAGCGCGGCAGCTAGCGAAAGAGATAGCGCGATAAAACCCATAAGAAAAAAAGAGACAAATAGTGTTGTTGTTAATGGCAATACGTCCCAATTAGGACGTTTTCGAGTCTTCACGATTGCACGCTTATAACATATCTGTTTATTAGAATATCATTGGTAGCAGCATTATAATATACATACAAGTTACAATTTGTATAACATGTAGAAATAATTTTTGTTGACGTCGCTTTTAAGCAAAAATGTTGTCCTTTTCAAATATTTCGTACTACTTCGACACGTCCATTAAAAACACATGCTCGATGTAATCTAGTGACATTTTCAAAGCGCGGCAATCCTTGTAAGTGCGTCCTTTGTGAGAGAGAATCACCTAAGACGCGATGTAACGAAGCGGGATCTAATGCAAAACATTCGTATTACCAGGTTAGAATACATATCATCACGCCAGTATCCCCGAAGGGGTAGGCAGAGGTGTACCAATGTACACCCACAGTTCGCAGATATGTTTAGGTCCCATGTAATAGGGGGCGAGCCTATTGCCACTTACCGGGCACAAATCCAAACTCCGACCTGCTACTGAGAATTTCATAGAAAAACCCAATAACACCTTGGTCAACTCGGGAATCGAACCCAAGACCTCTAGCGTAGCTGCAGTCGATTAGAATATCGAGTCGATTATAAGATAGAATTTTTTTTATTATAGATTTCCTTGAATATATTCTATTGTATTAGTCTTACTATGGGATTCTGTGTTTCTCAGTAAAATGGGTTGTAGAGGTCAGATAGGCAGTCGCTCCATGTAAAATACTGTATTCAGCCGAATCCGGTAAGTCTGGTGACTGACACCAACATAGTTGGTAAAAGGCTCGGGAAATGATGATTTTATTGTATTGGTTGTGTTACGTTCAGATATACTTGTAAGTCTAGACTGACTAAAGTCTGTGAAACTGATTAACTAGACAACATCACAGCCAATTACTTTTACCGTCTAATTTTTTTACTATTTTTACACTAAGCTGGTCTTAATAAGGCAAGTTTAGGAAATGTTCTGTTATATAAGACGCAATGTAACGAAGCGAAATCTAATGCCAAACATTCGTATTACCAGGTTAGATATTTCTTTAAATATATTTCAGTGTATTGGTTGTATTGAGTTCACATACTAAGTGTATCACATAGTTAGTCGATATAGTCAACATTCAGTTAGTCGATATTGCGTACAAAAATTTCGGAAATTCGGAAAGAAATTTCGACTAACTAAACTCTGTGTTACTGACTAAATGCACAAGATAGCTGTTAGACAGCGCTGCCTGATTCGCATGGCGTACGTCGTAAGACAGAATGCGCGGACAAACGCACTTTCACTGTCTAATTAGTATTGTCTAACTGTCTTACTACACTATGCGTGGTCAGATACAGACAGACTGAATGTCGTCTTGTATAATAAGCATTATAACCTGTTTATTAAATGTACAGTTTAATTAATTAATTAATTCTTTATTGTACACATACAAGGATAAACATTACATTTATTAGAATAAGTTGATGTACACAGGCGAGCTTAACTCAAAATTGAGTTTTCTTCCAGCAAACCTCTTTGAGCGATAGTGAGATTAATAATTGTAAGTGGTTAGGTAGATAGAAGTGTACAACTATTATAATATTTATATATATATTTTAATATACATACATTCAAATACTACATACAGTACTTAAATACTATGATATATATAAGATATAGACATACATAGACTACATAACTCAAATTGAAAGGAAATGCTCTCTTATCTTTTTCTTAAATACGTTAAGAGAAGTGCTATTACGCAAGGAATGTGGAAGTGAGTTCCAGAGGCGCACAGCACGAATAGTAAAAGATTCGTCGTAACGACTAGAGGAGTGAAGAGGAGTACGAAGGAGAAGAGAGGAAGAAGTACGACAAGGCTTACCCCTGGGGACCAGGTATTCAAATCGTTCCCGCAGGTAGCTTGGATATTTAGGGTTGTGCAAGACTGAGTAAAGGAGAGAGAGAATATGAGAATCTCGACGTTGCCGAATAGGCAACCACTTCAACCTAGCCCGGAATTCCGACACGTGGTCGTACTTCCGCAAACCAAATATGAAGCGGATGCACAAATTCTGGAGACGTTCGAGCTTATTCAGAAGTTCCTCAGTTGCATCGAGATAACATACATCGGCATAGTCCAGAAGAGGTAGAAGAAGAGATTGGGCAAGAGTGATTTTAGTCTGAAAAGGCAGGAACTTCTGGAGACGCTTTAGGGAGTGAAACGAGCAAAAGACCCTCCTACTTACCTCAGAGACATGTGCATCCCACGACAGATGACAATCCATGTGTACACCCAGGTTCTTGGCTATTTTCGAGTATGCTATAGGAGCTGAATCGTACAATATAGGTGGTAGAGATTGGTGATCCAAAAGGTTGTAAAAATATCTGCCACCAATAATGAGCGCTTGAGATTTGGAAGGGTTTACTAAAAGACCAAATGATTTAGCCCACTGATTGATATTACTAAGATCATTATTGATGGCAGCAATAGCATTGGAGATATTATCAAAGCTACTGTGGCGATACAACTGCAAGTCGTCTGCGTAGAGGTGGTACTGAGAAGAAAGAACTGAAGTTATAGAATTGATAAATATAGAAAAAAGAAGAGGAGAAAGGACACCACCCTGGGGAACTCCCGCCGTAAGTTCACACCAATCAGAGGAGACCTCATTGGCACGGACAGACTGCGAGCGACCCCGAAGATAAGAGTTGAACCAATCCGTTGCGGGAGGAGAGACATTAAGGGAGGAAAGGATCCCCAAGAGTATGTCAAAATCAACTGAATTAAAAGCACTGCTGAAGTCCAAAAGTACCAGTATTGTAATTAACCTCTTCTCCATGGCCAGTCGTATATCGTCAGTAATTTTGACAAGAGCAGTGACAGTGCTATGGCCAGGACGAAATCCAGACTGGTACGGACTCAGCAGGCCGTTAGCGGAAAGATAATTAGACAGCTGATCTTGAACGACGCCCTCAAGGACCTTGGATAGGACAGGGAGAATGGAAATTGGACGATACTGTGAAACGGATGTAGGATTCAGGACTTTAGGAAGCGGAAGGATATTGGCCTTTTTCCAACCGGATGGAAAGGAACTTGTAGTCAGGGAGAAATTAACAATGTGGGTGATAACCGGTAGTAGATATTTTAAGATGGGAAGGAACATTTGGAGTTGTAGGCCGTCATCACCTACCGCTTTTGTGGAGATGGAAAGAATTGATTTTTCAACATCTCTCTCCACAACGTCTTTAAATGTGAACGAGGTACATTTTGGCAAGGAAAGATTAGAAAGATGTGCAAGAGTAGTAGCTTTAGAAGACATATCCAAGGTAACGGGTGCTTTGGAAAAGTGATCATTTAAAGCGTTTATTTTAATTTAGTAAAAAAACTGAATGTAACGAAAACCTTTTTTCAAGATAGCTATGTATTTACTTAGTTCGAGAAATCCTGCAAACGTCCCTCACTTCTTATGTAAATAATAAAGTTGTATATAACCTAAGGTGATATTAAACTAGATTATCTTGAACCTTCGTTATTAACCCGTAGCCTATACATAATGCATATGTATATACGTATGTTAACATTTCTCTATGCATATAGTTACAACAAGATCTTTCAAGGGAATATGGCTTAAAGTTATAAGAAATAGCGATTTTTAACGTAGACTATATTCTCTGCGATAGCTTAACTATTCCTAAAATCCTTACAAAACATAGAAAAATATCTCATTGCCTCATTCGACCACACGATATAAGGTCTGTCTTATTAATACCATGCGAAGGTTAAGCCTAACTTTACGGGAATGCATTTCGCAATGAATTAGCGTGCAATATTCAGTGCCATTTGATGGTGAGTCTGTCTAGTTAGTCAGTAAGACAGACTAAAATGTTAGTTGATACCCTACTGCTTTGTATAACACCCTACTTTTTTGAGCAGAAGAAGAATTTCGTCGAGTTTTAACTCTTTAAAGCAATATATCTCAATAAAAATTTTGGTGAGAGGCTGTTTGTTTGTAATTTCATAATTATTCTAAGACACTTCTGACAAACGCAGAAGGAAAAAATCGTGAGAAAACCTGGATTCCAAAATTTGGTATCTGAAATCGCCAATCCGCAGAGAGCAAGCGTGGTGATGTGGGAAGAGGGCTGTGCCCAGCAGTAGGACGTTCATAGGCTGGATTATTATTATTATTATTTTTATGAGAAGCTAGTTACGCATTATAAAAAGAAATAAATACCTTAAACAAAATTCTAGTCAGTTCATAAACCCGCTATCTCCTAAAACTTGGACCACACCTTTCGTTGTAACAGTACTATTGCAAGTCAACCCGTTAACTGCCCACGTGGGTTACTCTAAGCTTGAAATTTGAATTTTATCACACATACATGTGCAGTGTAGCAGAGGGGTTAGGAGGCGAAGAGCTGGTCTTAATATTTTCTTAGATTATTCTTATCAAGATATTATTTTCTTAAGGTAAGACGGTAGTTAGTATAAGTGCAAAGTTAGACGAAGGTGTGACAATATGAAAAAAATAATTATCATGCTTTTGTTTTTTTTTTTGTTAAATCAGATGGAAGGACATGATATCATTAAGATATTGTAAAAGCTTGCTATATTTTTTTTGTAAATGGTGTATAGAGAAAATACAATCATAATAGCAAAACGATATTTTGTTCAAGAAAAAACTGACACCAATTTTACTATATTTATTTTAATCGCATAAATATACTCACAAGTAAATTTGATAATTTTATATTTGAAATTTCATATGGATGTAAGGTTACCAAGATACATCTCCTTAACCACAGTTCCATTTACCTCAGGTCTTGAAAAATCAGCATTCATTTTTAACTAGTACTAAAAATATTATGTCAAGATTTACATGGTAATACAAGATTTCTACCGTCGTTCTGGGACAAAGAGTAGTGACCTAATAGAGTGAAATCGTAAACTTTTTAGCCCCTGATATACTTATAGCAAACCAAATGTAATGGATATATTAAATTAAAATCCTACACCTTACAAAATGTAATATGTAAACCCATTGTTGTCTATTTTTTTGTAGAATTAGAGTTTTTAACAAGACGTATTAATTTTCATTCCGTTCCATGTTTTCAATGTGGCATATTATAATACTGGCTTTTAATTTAATATCCACTCCTGGACATAGCCTCTTCTTCGATAGAGAAAAAACGACCATTGGACATCAAGGTTGCTCTTTTTTGCAGTTAATATTTTCCCGGTTTTATTTTGGTGTGGTATACTGTATCAGAAATTTATACCAAAAACTTATAATAAATAATCTCACCAAATCTTTGCCAATACCCTTGAAAACCCAACAGTTCTTACCCCACAACACCCCTTAAACTCAACAAATAACTAAGCACTCTATTCACTCACTACTCTATGGTCCGAAACGTATTTGCATCTCCGTCTCTTGAGACCTAGCACTGTCTACTTCTTACAATTTCTGAATGTTTCGTCATCATACAGATTCTTAAAATCAGATCGTTTACAATGTACCACGGACACACACGATGTTCTTAACGATTTTCAGCAGTGGCAATCACAACTGTTTTTACGGTTGTCATACGTGCCGTACTCGTTACCCGATTGGTGCTCCTGCTGCAACTGTCCTGACGTCACAACCGCTAACGGACGAACGGCCGCCCCACTAACTAAAATTCGTTATTCTCACCATCTTGCACGCGCGCGCGCTCCGCGATCTATCTCAAGAAAAACCCTTTAAACGCGTCAACTCGATCGATATTCTGCTAGGAATCCCTATTCCGAGCAGTTCGTGACCTTCAGCAACAACTGGGGTGAAATCAGAACGCAGGCGGGTCATCGGCAGCAGATATAGCAGACCAAGGTACGTGCACGTGTTTTAGTTTGTTACTGCTGCACTTCCTGAACATCGTTTGTGTCCTCGTCCAGCCTCTCGGGCTGTCCCAAGTGTGTAGTTCCTCATCGTTTTTATCGCGACTGCACATTTTTATGGTGCCGAAACCCGGGACCCGCCATTATACGACTTAATTTTCAACCCAGTTTAACCTTAATAGTTACTGTAGGATCTCAATATTAGGCAATCTATCTCCCTTCGGTGCTTAATATTATCCTTTTCGGCCTATAATAACTAACTTAGGTATATCGTATCGTAAATATCGATCATAATAAATTCCTTTGTTCGTGTAACATTTTTTGTTCGTAGGTAGGTGTAACGAAATTATTTAAACGTACCGTGCTAGTAGTCTCGAGTCGTCAGCGGCTTGCGTTCGGAAACGCAACCAACACGTTCCGCCTTCGGGAAACGCGATAATCCTCTTCTTGAGATTATCGTAAAACCAAGGCAAGACTATTTAGCTACATTCTTTCCTATTGCATAAAAGAAAAATTGTGTCAATAGGTATTACGAAGCCTACATCCATTTCACTTCAACACTTAATCAACTTAAGAAATCAAATTGAACAAAGGATTTATGTTGCGCGTTTTACTCAGTCTATAATCTGTATATATAATATATATACACATACACATTAACAATACTACCGGTTAGCGTAAGTACTCGTGTTCTTATCGTGTTTACATCTTTATAAGCAGGTAGCGCTCATCTGTTGGAATCTTGTATCGCCGACTATTCGTTATCGGTTACCGATCTTGCTAATCGTTTAATAAAACAGTTTTCATCATGTCATTATTGTTAGGTAAACATTCGTCTCGTAAACAAAGTTGCTTTAAGAAATCGAAATCTCACTCTACGGACGATGAATATACAGTTCAAGATTTATCACAGTTACGTAGAAAGCGTACTTTAGCTATGAAGCGGTTGGATAAGGCATTGGAAATAGGTTCATTAGCAATAAGTGATGACTCACAACGGAATTTATTTCTTTCTTATTATCAGGAACTTAAACATATTTTAGATAGCTTTGAGAGTGCTCACCAGATTATTTTGGAGCTTTTAGATGATCCGGATCATGCAGATAATTCGCTCCAGGATACATTTGACGATAAATATTTTGAAATATTATCTATTCATCGTAGTTTAATTAAAAGTGAACCTCAAGTAAATAATAAACAAAGTTCTTCATCTTCGAATATCCGTTTACCGAAAATTGTTCTTCCCACTTTCAGTGGTGACATCAAGAAATGGCCTGAATATCACGACACTTTTAATGCATTGATTCATAATTCTAGTAATCTTACCGATACGGAAAAATTTCATTATTTATTCTCATCGTTGACCGGCGATGCATTATCTGTTATCAAGGCATTCCCATTAACTTGTGAGCATTACAACGATGCCTACCAGGCCCTTGTTACTCGCTATCAAAATAAACGACCTTTAGCTTTTACATCATGGAAGGACCTTTTAAATATTAATTTCAATACTACTGACGGTAATGAGTTTAGGAAATCATTAGACCTGTTTGAGGAAAATTTAATTATTTTAAAGAAAATTATTTTACCTGAGGACCGATGGGATTTTGTATTGGTGTACCACCTTCTCTCTAAGATAGACTCAAACTTGCGTTGCGATTTCGAGGAAAAATATCCTGATATGGAGTTTCCTCCATATTCACAGTTGAAGTCTTTCTTACACTTGAAATGTGAAGCGCTTTTACGTGATTCTCATTTTTGTGATGCTAATAATAAACCTTCGAGTAAGCCACAACAACGATCTGTAATATCCTTTCAAACAAATAAACGGGCAAACGTGTCTCATGCGCTTGTGGGCAGTACTGATAAACCTCAAGTTGCCACAGCTAGTACTACAAGCCGTGAGCCTCCTACGTCGCAACCAGTTAGGTGCGCGTTTTGTGGTGAAACTCACTCAATATCTTCATGTCAAAATTTTATTAATAAACCAGTAGATGAGCGGATATCTATCGCAAGCACAAGTAATTGGTGTTTCAATTGTCTTCGAGCCTCACATCAATTAAAAGGTTGTACTTCTATTTTTAAATGTCGTAAGTGTAACCGTAAACATCACACTTTACTTCATAAAGATAAACCGGTCGAGTCAAACCCAACCTCTTCATTATTTTCCAACAACAATAACACAACTGTTTTATTAGCAACTGCCATTGTGCAGGTACGGGATGCGGATGGCAAGTTCGTATCTTTTCGAGCTCTTTTCGATTCCGGGAGTCAGATTAATCTAATTACTGACTCAGCTGCTAAAAAATTAAATTTAAAACTATCCAGTCCTACCACAACTATAAGTGGAATCGGTGAAGCCCCGGCTTCAATCTTAGGAGACATTAATTGCTCCATTGGGACTGGTGATCAAGTTTTATTTAATTTAAATATGCACGTAATGTCGAAAATTTGCGGGGACCAACCAATAGCTCAATTAAATACATCGGGTTGGTCTCACATCAATTCACTATCGTTAGCCGATCCCGGTTTTGACATTCCTGGCCGGATTGACCTACTGTTCGGTGCGGACGTATTTGCGGAATCGCTTCGTAATCGTAATATTAAAGGAAAATCACATCAACCCACCGCCTTCGACTCAGTCTTCGGATGGCTATTGCTCGGTAAAACTTGTTTAGATGTATTACCACCCGCAGCATCCCTTACCCCAGATGAGATAACATGTGAACAACCTTTTATCACAAATCATTCTCGTGACTCATCTGGGCGGAACATCGTGCAGTTGCCATTCAGGGACGAGTCCGAGCCTATGTTCACTGGTTCACGTGACATTGCTTTGCGTCGCTTCTATGCGATTGAACGTCGACTGTCACGTGACCCCGAATGTCATCGTGAATCTTGCGATTTTATGTCCGACTATCTAACTGCGGGCCATATGTCATTAGTCTCTCCAGATGACGTGAGGAATGGGAAATACTATTTTCTCCATCACTGCGTCATACGTCCTGATAGCACCACGACTCTCCTCCGTGTCGTATTTGACGCATTTGCGAAGGATGCACGTTCTCGATCGTTAAACGAAAGTCAACACATCGGTCCAAAATTACAATCAAACATTTTGGAAATTCTCTTACGCTTTCGTGAACACGACGTCGTTTTCATGGCAGATGTGCGTCAGATGTACCGACAGATTACACTCTTCGATGGCCATCGTGACTATCAGCGAATTCTCTGGAGAGCTTCGCCTAGCGAGCCTCTTTCAGAGTTTCGTCTGAATACGGTCACGTATGGCATCTCTTCATCCCCCTATCTCGCTTGCCGTACTTTGCGACAGCTTGCTGATGATGAGGGGGATTCTTACCCGCTCGCCAGGAGTGTAATCTTGTCGGACACCTACATCGCTGATGTCGTCACCGGTAGTCAGGACTTCGCCACTGCACAAAGAACAAAAACACAACATATCGCTCTTTCCAAAAAGTCAAGTTTTCATCTTCGAAAGTGGGTGTCAAATGACAATCGTCTTTTATCGGATCTTCAACCTGAAGATTGCCTCACTGATTCTGTATCGTTAGATAAAGTTGAACCGGCTTCTTTCAAAGTGTTGGGACTCAAATGGGATCCCTCAACTGATTCGTTTCTTTTTGAAGTTAAATCTTCACATCGGCCATGTACCAAACGGTCTATTCTTAGTGAACTCGCTAGAATCTTCGACCCGTTAGGATTCTTATCCCCCCTGACAATACAAGTTAAAAGCTTAATCCAAAAGCTTTGGATTATCGGTGCCGGGTGGGATGACGTTCCCCCTGACGAGGTCATCAGTACATGGAACAAATATCAGGAGCAACTTTCTCAGTTGCACCATCTAAAAATTTCGCGTAGAATCACTCGTACTGATTCACAATCCTACGAGCTACACGGGTTCTGCGACAGTTCGGAAACTGCATATGGCACAGTCATTTATTTACGAGTAACAGACGTAGATAACAATTCTTACGTTCATTTCGTTTGTTCGAAAGCTCGCGTGGTGCCATTAAAACGTACCTCATTGCCACGTCTCGAACTCTGCGCTGCAGTTTTGCTTTCAGATCTGTACAAATTCGTTACAGAAACTCATCTGTCTCGTATTCCTATTTCAGCTGTCTTTCTGTGGTCCGATTCCACCGTTACACTCTCTTGGTTGCGTTCACCCTCATGTCGTTGGTCTACCTTCGTTGCCAATCGCGTGAGTCATATTCAAGAAATAACAGCTATTGAATATTGGCATCACGTGTCCTCTGCAGACAATCCTGCAGATGTTTGTTCGCGAGGCCAATTTCCAAGTGAACTTCTTCACAACTCGTTATGGTGGGCGGGGCCACAATGGTTATCCGAATCGCACGAGACATGGCCATCTTGTATTGACAGCGTTACTAATGACGAGCAGAAGGTTGTTGAGGCCGAGACTCGTAAATCTCCTGTGTTAGTATCGACTGTGCATCCTCGGGAACAACAAGTTTCAATTATCGACGATTTATTAAATCGTTTTTCATCGTTAGAAAAAATCGTTCGTACCCTTGCGCACATCTATCGTTTTCTTCAAAATTCTCGAAACCCGACTATTGCTAATCGTAGTGCGTTTCTTAACGATTCAGAACGTCATCATTTGTATCGCATAGTCGGTGATCAGGTTCTAACATTTGAAGAACTTACTACATTATTCGTACAAATCGAGGCGGTTTTAAATTCGCGGCCCATGTGCCCTGTTAGTTCGGACCCTAATGACTTGTCAGCGTTAACACCGGGTCATTTCCTTACATTGGAGCCTTTGGCCGCTGTCCCCGATGATGATTACTCCAACGTCAATATTCATCGTCTTCATCGGTGGCAGTTGTTGCAGGCCTTCCAACAAAGTTTTTTGGTCAAGATGGAAACATGAGTACTTAAATTTACTCACTCAACGCGCCAAATGGACCAAGAACTCAAAACCATTAAGGGTGGGCTCGCTTGTGATCATCAAAGATGACAATCGACCTCCTCTTGCATGGTCACTCGGTAGGGTTACTGATCTTCTTCCTGGCGCTGACGGAGTAGTTAGAGTTGCAATTCTTAAGACCGCTACCAGCAATTCTGTTAAGCGACCGCTAGTTAAACTCTGTCCTCTACCTATAGAGGATTAACGTATTATTTAACTTAAGATTGTTAAGCACCGTAGGTTAGGTTGATTAGATTCGTAGTTCAGTAACTATTAAGGTTTAACGTTTTCTTCCTAACTTTTCTATTTATATTTCGTATCTTCGAAAATACCATAGGTATTTTGGTGGGCGGAATGTTTCGTCATCATACAGATTCTTAAAATCAGATCGTTTACAATGTACCACGGACACACACGATGTTCTTAACGATTTTCAGCAGTGGCAATCACAACTGTTTTTACGGTTGTCATACGTGCCGTACTCGTTACCCGATTGGTGCTCCTGCTGCAACTGTCCTGACGTCACAACCGCTAACGGACGAACGGCCGCCCCACTAACTAAAATTCGTTATTCTCACCATCTTGCACGCGCGCGCGCTCCGCGATCTATCTCAAGAAAAACCCTTTAAACGCGTCAACTCGATCGATATTCTGCTAGGAATCCCTATTCCGAGCAGTTCGTGACCTTCAGCAACAACTGGGGTGAAATCAGAACGCAGGCGGGTCATCGGCAGCAGATATAGCAGACCAAGGTACGTGCACGTGTTTTAGTTTGTTACTGCTGCACTTCCTGAACATCGTTTGTGTCCTCGTCCAGCCTCTCGGGCTGTCCCAAGTGTGTAGTTCCTCATCGTTTTTATCGCGACTGCACACTGAATTAAAAGAAAATGTAATGCAAAGTGTCAGACTATCCTAGCTTATATTTTATCTTGGGGGACAGATTTTGAATAAGCAATTTTTGTGATAAGAGATTTGAAGTTTTAGAGAGAAAATGTGAGCATATAATACATTTATCAATAGTTTGAAAATAAATACTAGTTCACATTTATGTAACTATTTTTTTTTCAGACGCTATTGACATGTTCGTGTTACATTTAATAAGGCCATAGGTTCTGCTGTGTATAATTCTATAATATCTAGTAACTTAGCATCGATTTTACTCTACAGAAATAAACTTCAACATACAAATACATGTGCACAGTATATTACACAACCGATTTTGATGAATTTTTGTATTACGTTAGTTCAAGCTTCGAGAATGCACAGCTTATTTTCGCCGCAATAACGGACATCCAGGCGAGTGAAACTGTGGGGGAAAGCTAGTAAAAAATAAATTAATACAAAAAAGTATTTTTTTTACTAAAACAAGCTTGTTACTTTTAGTAACAATTTTCGTCTTAGGAATGTCCAATTTATCTTATATCAATTCTAAGACCCGAGTCTGTCGCAATGACATTTATTATTAAAACAAAAACGTATAACTAGGCGAATCTTTTTTTTACAATCCTTACATATTTTATACAGTCTGTGTCCAATGATTTCTCGAGGGACCAAGGAGATACACACCGATTTGACCTCAATAAACGTTAAATTCTTAATAACGAAGAAAAAGTTTGCTTGGCGGTTCTTTTCTATTTTTAAATAGCCGCTCGGTTCAGTGATAAATTTGTTTTACTTAATTATTTAGTTGCACCTGAGAGAGAAAAAATTACGTTGCGGTTTGTTTTGTGAATTTCTTTTTTTTTTGTAATATTATACATTGTATGTAGGTTCTCTTTTAAAATAAAACATTAAAAATTACAATTCATAAGTACATTATAAAGTAAATACACTTTAAATTAAATGTCAATGTCAATTGGTCTTAATTTTAATATATTTATAGGAGAAAAATGTGCTATATTTTTACTGTAACCTGGCATACCTAGCGATATATTATAATAGTTTTGATTAATATTATTTGGTTCTTCTACTTAACTCTTAGCTACATTAAACTTATATCTCAGTATTGACCACGACCTGTCATAAACGCATTCTCTCAACGGCCTTAGTATACTTGTGATCCAGGTATTTTTTCAAATGTAAATGTTTTAGTTAGTTTCGTTGTTAGTTTTAGTTTTAAAACGTTCGTTACCTATGTACCCTCCATCGACGTATGATATGCATAGACTGCTACTATCGATAGGTTCCCCTTGTGCCAAGCGAGAGCAGTTTTTAGTTTGATCCTGGTACATTTCGTTTTTCATTTAAGTTAATTTTCGCGGAACGAGTAACTTATATAAGAAAATATCGATGGTTTTGACATTGTTAGGATTATATTAGTGTTTTAGATAGATTTTTTAAAACGGCAAGCTCCATCTTCATACATAATTCACGACAATGCTTGTTCACACTAGTGCTTACGGTTTAAACTCTGATAGGCTCACTCTATAGTTTCAAATGCAACCTCGTTGGTACCCTCCCAATAACTTAATTTGACAGTTCAATTTAAAATCGGAACGCGCACTAATCCTATACCTTTTGGTTTTTTAATTAGTGCACTAGTGAATACAAAGAGGTCCCAATTTGGGTCGCAGCAATTAACGTATTTGGTTTTATTTCGTGCCTGTGCCAAATTTATAAAAAAAAAACAACTTGAATTCCCGCCAACAGTCCCGTGTTAGATTAACTGATGTTAAAAGTTTGCAACCCCTGGCTCCATGCCAGTTACTTTAGCTTGACTGATTTATACAGACGTTTTTGAAGCAATAAGGAAAGGCAATAGACGTAGTCCTTTTTACGAAATAAAGTCTACCCGTACTAATAAATTACTAACGCAAAAATACGTCTGTTGTTACGCTTTTACGGCTAAACTGCTTAACAGATTTTGATGAAACTTAAGATTTAATACTTGTATAGAGCCAGCTTGAAATGTATGATAAAAAATCTCAATATTTTCACAATGAGATTATGTTTGACGAGCTGTACTGTACATGGCAAAATGTTACAAAGCTGTACTGTACATGTCAAAATGTTACAATGTGTTAACTATAGATTTATAAGATTTAAATAAGTTAGAGATTAAGTAATGTTTAACACATTATTTCGATCCAAAAAACAAACTAAAGTTAAAACAAACTACGAGTATTTATAATATAGTTTTTTTGGGCACTGTATAGTTTCTTAAAGACACCTTATACCTTTATTAATAAATAGGATATATTTGGCAAGCACATGAGCAGAGTCGCGAGCAAAAGCTAGTATATAAATTTCAGTCCCTTTCATCTTTGACAAAAACTCATATTAGTTTCGCCTATTTCATATTCTATTTGATGCTTTGAGCATTGAATATTTCTATTCATAGTTCACGAGTTATTTATCAATATTAATGCATTACTGAAACTGTAGATGGATTGCAATCGCAAAGCCATTTTAATTGGGAGTATCAAATGGCGAGGTTCGTGTTTGATTCGAAATTGCAGTATTTTTAATGGATTTTATCGTTTTATAAATCATATCGAGAAAGCATAAGAGAAAATATGTAGGTATTTATGACGGTAAATTAAAGTTATATTTTCGGAATCGTAAAGGAATAATTCGGAAGTTAATATAACTTAACATTCGTACCAACTTAAAAATCTTGGAAACCTATTTAATTTTGCTGTAATTTTGCATGCAGCATTAAGTAAATTGTATATATAGAATGCAACTTGAACTTAAAAACGTGTGTTTATTTTTGTTAGTAGGTTAAATAATATTACTAAATAAATTCTCTTCTTTCTACTTCTAAACGTCTTTGAAAACTAATAAAAAACTCGATTTAATACCCATTCCTGAACAACACATTTCTTTTTAACCGACTCCCAAAAAGAAGAATCCTATCTATCTTTCTACTATCACAATTCCATAGAATTTCACAGGTGTTCTTTCAAAGAATATCTACAGGTAGAAATAAATTATGTACTCGTCGCCAGTCGCCTAGCTATCGCACTGTTAGTACAACATAAAATATAGATGGCGTTGTTACAGTGTTTGTCATTTGTTTGTATAAGCGACTGGTCTGCTCCTGGATGTATTTTAAAGCGAGGGAAAGAGGTGTTGTGTGTTTAATATGTGTGTCTGTGGTATTGTAGATCCAAAACGGATTGGCTGATTTTGATTTAGTTTTTCTTGTAAAAACTAATGGGATCTAAAAGACGGTTAGCTACAATCTGTTCAGCTATTTGAAATTAATAATACGTTGGCAAAATTAGGTGATTTTAAGATTGTTACGTAACAATACGCAATAATTTTGTTGCAACGTAGTTGCTGGTTATGATTATATCTTGAAATGTTTAGTTGTCATAAATATATTTAGAAACCAATTAAAACAACCTTTCCTGCCTTAATGAGGTATCCTAATTCTATCCATAGGTATCGCTCTGTTTATTACGAAGGACTACTTATTTTTGATGTCTCAAGAAATTGCGACAGCAAAAGAAACAAACGTCGTAAAGGATAAACTAAAAACGCATCGCAGTTTCTTCTACAAATCTATAAACTTCATTACACAATTATATAATTTGCACTAGCGTGTCCACCTACAATCAACGCAATAAATGATCTATATTTGCCATACGAAATTCACCCTTATTGCTTTCGACATAAAGGCTCTGTGAGAAATTGATAGATCATATTTCACATGCGAAATTCGAGCTTATAATCTTAGATCTAAAGGTGCTGCAAGAGTGTGATAGACCACTACTAGACAGGCAAATTTCGACCTTATGGCTTTGGAAATAAAGGCTAGTTATTATTGTGGTAGACCGAAATTGACATGCGAGTTTAGACCTTATGACTTTGATAATAAAGGCTAGTTGTTATTTGTGGTTGACCATATCATAGAGATATTAAGGAAGTGTACCATATAAATATAAAAAGCGTGTACCGCTACTGATCGTAATTACGTTACGTTATTACCTATTTGATGCGGTTGCGATGTAAGTTTTTTCTTGAAGTACGGGTGGAAGTAAGTACTTGTAAAAAAATTACTTACGTGTCGGCTCGTGGTGGACTCGTGAACGATTTCTGAAACAATTACAATATGTGCGTGAGTAAATTGTCAAATCTAAATACATGAAACAAAGTCGGGTTAGGTATCATCTCGATTTGAGTTACAAGACCTGGTGGCCCGAATCTTACTATCTGAATTTCTTTGGATTAGTCTATTTCCCGAAAAGAAAACTTTAAATATAGAGGTAAAGGTAAAGGATATAAAGGTCTAACTTGATTTCGTTTGAGACATGGTTCTAAACCTACTTATTTTTATAAAATGAACTTTGATTTAAAGCTGCTTTTACAGAATCAGATGTCATCGCGGTTTTCATTAAAATTTTAAGTCCCGACGTTCAACACATTTGCAGATATCATGGTCACGGGCAGATTATTTCAATGTCTAACATTCGCATAAACCTTAGAACTCAATATGAATAGTTTCTACCCATACTACTAATCAACAGTCTATCAAATTGCTTACAAAAATAATATTTTTATTTACTAAAAAGCATAACAAAATAAAAAGCCACGTAACTTACTTCCAGCCGTACACAGCCACCGCAACAGAGTTATTACCTTCAAGATATCCACAATTGAATTAAGATAGTGTCATTAACTGCGGTAGATTGGTAGAATGTTAGAAAATATCGCCGCCACAAAAAATGGTGAGAAATAGTTTGAAATTCTTTGGATTTTAGTTTGTGTTTGGTTTTGATTGTTGGTCTGTTATTCATATTTCAATTACTGTTTTTGAGTATATGTCGCAGACAAATAGTATAATCCCGCAGTTTATATATAGCGTCGTCAGTTTAAACGCTTGCAGTTATGTAATATGCCGAAGGCAAATTGATAACTCATTCAATCGTTATAATGGGACGTTAGTGTTATTTTAGGGTGACCATGCTTATTTAAATTACATATGACGTAACAAAAAAAGCCCATAGTAATTGATTGCAAACACAACTAATAATAATGTTTTAAAATTATAAACAATTTATTATGTTTTTTCGCACTTTTTTGTGTATTTGTCTAACTTAATATTGCATAATTAATTAGTGAAACTAGATACAAAAGTAATAAATGAATGTAACTACAATACCAAACTACATAAAAACTCTAAATTCACCATACGCAGATCTTCCAAAAACAGTATCGATAAACAAACAAACTATTCGATAAAGTTAGTAACCGGAAAATAGACGATTATCCTTTGCTCGGAGTTTTGGAGGCTCTGAACAAAATCAATTATACACTGCCGTTACGATGTAAAAGGTATCCGTATCGAGTAGCAATCGAGTAACTATCGAGTAACAATCGATAAGCCATCGATTTAGAATCGAGTGAATTTTAAAGTTTATAGGAATTGGGATGTGTTTTTGGATCTCGGATTGAAATAAAATGTGATTTATATGTTTTTATGAGGTTTTTAGTATTAAACTATTAAACTAGCTGTGCCCGCGACTCTGTCAGCGTGGAGTTCGGATGCTTGAGTTTTGTTTTTGAAAATAATTATTGATTCTGAATATAATAAGATCATACTATTAAATAAGCTTATTAGAAGAGGGGCTCGTGGCTAAGTTAAGCCGTACGATTTGACCGTTAATACAGGTTCGGCCACGGTTGCCGCGGCTGGTCCTTGGATGGGTGACCATTTATAACATACCGAGACCCCTCCGTGTTTCGGAAAGCACGTTAAGCCGCTCTATGTAAAATACGGTATTCAGCTGAATCCGGTGAGACTGGAAACCGACCCCAACATAGCTTGGGAAAAGGCTAGGCAAATCATGAAGTAAGCTAAGATGATAAATATTATAAACAAAAGTATTTTTTCTTACTTAGTTACTTTTTGAAAATTTTTATAGCGTTATTTTTGTATCTATTATAATTTCTGTCTTGTAATAAGCAGCAACCGTTAGTTAAATAATTTATTGATACAAATAAGGTTAGGTTTACATAAATTTATTCTCAAAAAAGACAATAATAATATGGCCACTTACATGAGAACATAGTTACACAAAAACAATTATATTCGTCGTCACACTAACAAAACAATACACATTCACAATTATCAAACAATATTTTAACACTTAAATAACGATAATAAAGTGAGTAAGTTTCTTTTTGAACACATTAAATGAGTTAACACTTGTAATGGTTGAGGGTATTTTTGTGATAAATCTGTGCTCCTTCAAAAGTGAGCATCGACTTGCCATCATTTGTTCGGGGTGCGGGTAGAACGAAAAAACTCGGCGCGATTGGTGACTTGTTTATGCTTAATGAAAGATTTTTTTTTTCTTTGTATATTTTCTTAGGATTTGTGTGAAAGTAGTAATTGAAAAGTAATTTTGTATTGCAGGATTTGTAGCTGACTAACTTGTATAGAAGAATTGTTCGTTACCTATGGGATAATTGAACAAACTACTCGGTTTGAAAAAATATATAGATAAAATCACGCCTCTCTCCCTTGTATGGGTAAGCAGAGACCACTTCCTTCCACTTGCTACGATCCCTACACACTTGCATCGCTTTGTCCACTTTCACTATTCCCTTCATACATACATGCTGTTCGGTATATGGTACTCTTGACCTGGCCTTTTTTCATTCACACACGCCTTATATATTTTTATTCGTCAATCGTTCTCCATTTATTCCCTCGACATAGCCAAACCATATCAGCATATCTAATAATGATAAAATAAAACCAAATTATAATCTATATTCAGTAACTCAGTAAATCGCATCATCTATAATTGTATAACAAAACCATCTATATAGTATTATACATATAGTACGTTATACATTGATCGTTCACCCCCACAATTCAGATGCATAATATATATGAACAGCAATGTACAATGCTGTAGCTAAGGGATCGTGTGGTTTCCTGTTCAAATGGTTCTCTTCCCTGGTGTGCTTTAGGACGCAATTAAAGGCTCTAGCTGCAAACTTAATGGTCATAGGATAGGACGATACAATCGTGTTTGAATAATATAGGGGGTATTACTATGAAATTCTCAGAGGTATTGATGGAAATGTGGGTTACATAGAGTATAATAATATGTAGAAATTGAGTAAATAAATTACAGAATTATCGTAAAGCTCATCAATGAAATTGTTAATTAAATGCAATTAACACATTGAAAAACCAAATTACATGACATTGCATACAACCAATATGCGACATGGTTCAAAGAAAGAATAGAAATAAGTATTCAAACATGGATCATTAACAAATTGACATAGCTATTTTCTCAAGAACCATAAAAATACCTGCAAACAAGAAAGCCTCTCGCATTTTAAAATTCAGTAACTATGACGTCATTAGTACATTCGTATTTCAAAGAGATCCATATATACAAGAATAAATCAGTGCATAAAACCTTAAATCACACAGAAAACCTCTTTAAAACTACCAACGGACTGGCTGAAAAAAAATCGCTGCACGAATAGAAGAACGAAAAAATATTTCGAAAATCGAACTTATAACACAACTAGTTTAACCGCAGCACTATCGAATTTCATTTCAAAATCGAATACCTACGATACTCGATAACCCTTGAAACGATGCAAGACACTATCGACTAAAATATATTGACCCCTCTAATCTTATCGATATACCCTTTTCAATCCTATGTTCTAAAGGATTTGGGGGGTAGGGTAGTTCAAACTATACTAGTGGTGTGATAGAGAAAAAACAGTTCATTTGCCACCTGAATTTCGGGCAGCGTTTTTTATATGGCGTTCAGTTTTGCGTGAATGTAAGTGTAATAGATTTTTTTAAAGTGGACACTGAATTGAATATCAGTTTGCTGAGTTTTTGGTCGATTTAGTTTTAGTCGAATTTTGTAATTCACGGGTTGGAAATTGTTCGTTTTTGTTGGTTATTTTAGATGGTATGAATAATTGAAGGAAGGTTAGAGATTTAATACGTAATAATTTAATTTGGATAAAGACTGGCTTCTGCCTTGGCCAAAGAAGCTAGCATGCTTATTTAACGTGGCAATGCGGCCAGCCCTTTGGGTATAAGCCCAGTCGACAACAATGTGAATGAATTTTGTAATCCCTTTTAATTTTAGGCTTTATTTATGTGTCATTGTAAATCCTTAGTTTATACATCGTTGTAAATACTCCTTATAAATAAAAATCTAATTCGAGAAAAATTATTCCCTATAATTATCTTCCTTCTAAAATAAACAAATGAATGCTTCCACCACATTAGATCAGTTCTCTATATTAATATTAAAACTAGCCACACTATTTAATGTAGATGCAGTAAGGGGTTACATTTCATATTTGAGCGGGAATAAACATTACGTTTATTTAACCCTCTCTCGCGATGTGCGATGCGAAATGGATATTTCAAATGGAGTTTTATGACCTAAATAATTAATTACAGCAATATGACTGACTTCGTCTTGGATAATTATGTTTGTATTTTTATTTGGATTTTTGTTTGTATTTTATAAAGGTAAGTTGGTATTGGAAGTTTTGGTACACTTTTTCATTTATTAGATGTTCACCTACCAATAAATGAAAATTAAATATTATACCACCAATGATGAAATGAAAAAAATACTTTTATGACTGACAGTTTCTTACATAACTGGCTATTGGGTTGTTTTCTGCAACTGATTTCAAAATGTAATTATAATATAAATGATATTTTTCTAGGTTTATCCACCTTAAATAAAACCACCCCACATACTTTAATTTTACGATGCACATTATGATTTATTTTTTTTGTCATTATTTCTTTACATGTTATGTATTACTTAAACTATACAACGCTTTAGTCAAAACTCTAATAAGTGTATATCATTTGATTATACATAAATAAAAAAACAACTAACAATAGTTTTTATTGCAAAAATCATACCGTGGTAGATAAACCTACATAGCTTAGAAATCTACGTTCTAAAACACAATGCCTCCTTTACAGAAATTCGACCTCCTTGTTCAACGACCTTCCTCTGAAATATTTACGTAGGGCCCATATGAAAAACGGTTGAGGCGGCGAGCGAAGCCGCGGGGCATGCTATAGCTACTCGTGGTTTTATTAATTAATTATCTACCTGTAATTCATGGAAGGTAAGGTTTTATGTACATTATGATTGTATGTTGCTTTGAATGTTGGATTGCTGAATTGTTTTAAGTGTATGACCTACTTTGGTCAGGTTAAATTCAACATTATCTCTTAAAGGTGAGATATTCTATCAATTTGACTGCTTTTTCTTAAATAACTTAATCCAATTATATTTTATTAACTTAATGATTTTTACTTTATAGGCACTCGAAAAAATACTCACTAATTGGCAAGTCATCAACGCCTTGTAGACTTAAGATAATAATTCGTATAATTTTGAAGTAGGTATCTACGTTTCCAATATTAAAGACTCGCTCACTACGTCAACGAAAATAAATAATATTATTTGAAAAATATCCATACCTATTTTAATACAAGAAAACCAGCCATAACCAACTGCTTTATCGAATTACGTAACTCGAGGTACGCAAGCAAACTTGTTCCACCAAACATTCTAAGGTTTCAAGCAAAACTTTGACAACTTCCATAATTTCCTCGCTTTTACATCACCCACCATTATAAACGAGTAAAAACCTTCATTGTTCCGTTGCGAAAAAGAGACAGCAATACAACACCTATTCCTTTCTCTTTCTATTACATGATCTTAAACGTCAGAAAGCCTTTATTCACAAAGTATTCTTAACGAATAAAGACATAAGAAAACTCACAGTAAAACACAATGTAACAAAAGAGTTGGAATAACAAAGAAACAATTACAAAGGGTGAAAGAGGCCTTATCAATGATTGTAACAAACAGAAATATATAACAAAATATTTAATCAACTGTTTAACATCTAATAACGGGTACAAAGGGGACAATATGGACAAAATGTTACGTGTCACATTGTCGCAGAAGGTTCAATATCTAATAAAATTTATTCACTAAAAATAATATTTTTTCTTATATATTATGTGTAAATCTGGTTCTCCCAAGTCTACATTATGTATTGTTTATTATACACTTCGTCATCAATTGGTATCATCAACAGTATTTAATTCAATAAAAAAGTAAAAAGGAGACATAGAAAAGAAGGGCCCTTACCCATTCTGTCCGATGATTGGCATGATCCTGAATTCGTCAGTAACTTTTAATTATCTTGTTTTCTCAATATTGCACTTGCATGTGTTTAGTAATCCCCGACGCAAAAAGAGGGGTGTTATAAGTTTGACGTGTCTGTCTGGAGCTCCCGAACGGATGAAGCGATTTCAATTTAGATTTTTTTATATTATTAACTAATATACCCCCACGGATAAGTAGTAAAAAACCTTACAAAACATTACAAAAAGTAAACCTATTTGAATACAAAAATAGCAGGAACTACAAAGATTACACTATCAAAACTTAAAAAAACAACAAAAATATTCTCAAATCATATTCCGAAAAAGAAACAAACTTCACCTACTATCTTCACACCACATTACAACACACACACATGCATACACAAACACACGCACACATCTACAACCATATGTTACAGTTCGCCATGACAGATCGCGTGATATCTTTGATGTGTTAATATCGTCTGTATCCCTTTAGAAACAATCCGAGGATTTTTGCCCTATTTCAGTATAGGGTTCCGGCGAAATTATTTTCCTTGTTTAGAAATTATTTGGTAGTAAATGAAGGTATAGTGATTTTGGGTAGGTCAATATAGGGTGTTTAACTAAAGTGGACATATTTATATGCACTTAGAAAAGTTTTGCTTATTTTAAATATAGGGACAATTAATCACCTTTTTTGCTGTGGGCAGCAGGATCAACTAAGATCTGGTTACATAACAACGAAATAAAACATTTTCTTCCTTGAAATTAGAATCATTCAAATTTTCAGCTTATACATATAATGTTTTAAAAGCTGCTTAAAAAAGCTAGTAGATAATAGTCGGAGACGTCTTGAAAAAAGACCAGGTCAAGATTACCATAAACCGAAGAGCATGTATGAAGGGAATTATGACAGTGGATGAAGCGAAACAAGTATGTAAGGATCGTAGCAAGTGGAAAAAAGTGGTCTCTGCCTACCCCTACGGGAAACAGGCGTGATTATATGTATATGTATATATGTAGTAAATAGTAACTAGTCTACTCAATTTTCAAATCAAATAAATTCATCAATCGAAATGTTCCTAACCTATTTGTTAGTACATAATATATTGTGTTGGAAAAAAAATGTACTTTCACACTTAAGTGGTAGCCCTACCAAGCCCTTATGTTTATTGTAGGGTATAATAACATCTAGGGGTGTATAAAGGTGTAGCCTATCACTACATATTTACAAACACACAATAACAAAGAAACATACTATTTACACATTTTAATATTTATTCCTAATATCTACATATATTTACATCATAACTATCTACAATCATAAAACATTATAATTAATATATACTATATAACTAACTACACGATTAACTAAATACTTATCTATCACACAAAATTATTAACAATATTATAATACAATACATTCACAACAAACAGACATCGTGCATTGGAAACGAACTACCTGGTTTACTACGTCATCGGACCGCTAATGATGTGCGTGCGCAGATCATACGGTGCGCGGCGCCCGGCGCCAGTCGATTTCGATCATCGGCCGCGAAGCCCGTGTCGCTTGTTTACCGAATGCTTAACGCTTCCTACCGCGCGAACTCGCTTATCTGTACTATCTATTGTGAACTTTCTATGCTATCGCTGTATACTTTCTACTCCTTCTATTTTCTATGGATTCTATCTTTGCTGTCGTGTGTGTGTGAATATATCTGTGTGCATAGTGAAATATAAGAACATTCTTTGTGCTGGACTCGGACTTATTTATTTATCACCCAGTCAACCTACCCCACACCACACATCATCATCATCTACCATAAAGGCTTTCGTTTGTCTATTGATTCCTATAATACCATCTCGAATATCACCCAAATGGTGGTGATAATATTTTTATTTGATGGGAAAAGGATTCCCGCTATTTGGTTAGGACAGCAAGTTTTAAGTTTGAATATATTCCCAAAAATAAATATATACAATACGTATATAAGGGTTTCTCACAAAAGAGGTTCATAAAGATCCCTTTGCCAAAGGAATTTAGTTTGATGTTATATTGTTTCAAAAAACAAAGGGGTTTCAAATTACCAAGTAAAAGGCAAATACCTCACCTCCACCAGTTGTTCAGATAGGCAGTTTCTTCATGTACAATATTCGATTTTGTTTAGGAATATTAGGTAGTGGAATTTGAGTAAAAATTAAAAATGAAAAATAATATACGTTTTTTTTCTGAGACATTTTTTTTTACTAAAACTGACGCCAGTTTTGAAAGATGATCAATTTAATCTTTTGTGAAATCTACTGATCACTACTGTGTTTTCTTGATCATCAGACCAACAACCAAACACAATTACTTTTATCATGACTGTCGGATTAACAGATGCAAAACTAAATTTTGTCGTGATCAATGTTTCAGACTGCTTCGTTGGCCTAGTGGTGCTAAGCGCGACTGCTACGCTAGAGGTCTTGGGTTCGATTCCCAAGTCGACCAAGGTGTTATTGGAGTTTTCTATGAAATTCTCAGTAGCAGGTCGGAGTTTGGATTTGTGCCCGGTTAGTGGCAATAGGCTCGGCCCTATTACATGGGACTTAAACATATCGGCGAACTGTGGGTGTACATTAGTACACCGTCCTCTGCCTAACCCATCGGGGATACAGGCGTGATGATATGTTATGTTTATCAATGTTTCAGAAACCTGGGGTTTTCATTTCCTTTACTAAGTCGGCCGTTACTGAAATTGATTTACTACAAGCATACTGACTACTCTGATATAAATATTAATTTACAATGATCTGATTAACAACTTATAATTTGACGAAAACATTGTTGAAAATTGAAGAGCTTTTGTACTAATCCTGCCAACGACCTGTTTAAATGAACAATTTTCGACGAATTTATTGAAACAAATAGTTAATTTTGA
Organism: Autographa gamma; assembly: GCA_905146925.1. Classification (NCBI taxonomy): domain Eukaryota; kingdom Metazoa; phylum Arthropoda; class Insecta; order Lepidoptera; family Noctuidae; genus Autographa; species Autographa gamma. Next base: position 4,343,855 of record LR989875.1, read on the forward strand.
AGGGTATATTCAAGGACACTTGTAACGGATTGGCTGATAATTATTCCTACTTACCTTAACATGGGAATAGGGTAAGTAGGTACTGGTACTTGACATTAATCGGGTCCCAATGACCTTATGGCTTCCTTACAAGGGTTCTGTGAGGTTCGGAATGTAAATGAAGTAACATCGGGCCTAATTCTATCAATATTTGGTTCTCGTTGTAGTAAAGTAACTATATTTAAGGAGTAACTGCCTATGTTTGTTACCTCTGAGGTTATATCCTATTATTTTTTTGATAATAATTAATTTGTCATCATAGAATTAAATTGTTCCAAGACTTTTTATTTACTAAATCATTAAAAATGAAAAAAATATGTTTAATTGTTGTATAGCACCTATCGTCATTAAGTAATTAAAAAATAACATTATTACCTAGAAATATGTAAAGAAAGTGAACAGTTGAAATTACCTTCCTTTTTTACAACATACAGAAAATAATTTCTTATTACTAAAACACATTATTTATAGACTCTTTATAAAATTCCCTAGCACCACCTCATTTCGCCAATTAAATTTTACATAACTACATTCATCGAACTCAAATTTCAAACCAACGATTGCATTCCCCATAATTGTTCAATTACCTATTGAAAACGTCACTTCAAATTGACACACTGAACTCTGGGCATCAGTAACGAGCTAACTCGAATCGGTTAACTTACCAATCACTTAGAGGCACTTAAGAGTTCTCTACTCGTATAATAGGAAATGCTCCCTATTCCAATTTCAATTTGATATGATCGATTCGAGTTGTGCTTGTTAAGAGTTCGCGAGATTTTGTGCTATGTTGTTGGTTGTTGGTTCCTTTACATAATTTACTTGTTTGAGTATGTTATGTGGAGCAATAAAATGGGAATTTGTGATTTTAATTGGACCATCGGCAGCAGAGTAATTTCGATAGTAGTCATTGTTTGATTTGCAGTTACATGATTTACATTTTGAGTACTTATTGTACTTAAGTACAATATTAGATGTAGTCTCTATTATCTTTCATCAGCTTCTAACTAGTGGCGTTGATTTGAATAGTCTTTAAAATAAATTTAAAACAGTAACATCACTGTCGGAACCCATATTAGCAACACTGGAACCCAACACATCATTATTGAGAAGTACCCTCTTATTTGCCAGTTATACCTGCTTGAAATTCACGCAATTCCACGCCAGTTCCCTCTCGGGTCCCGTAATGAGCGGACAGATAGCACACGTCAAAAGCCCGTATTCCCTCACAAAGGAAGTACGTAACCTTTTTTAAAACCTGTTAAAAGTGACCTTTAGCAGACTGACCGCTGTAAAACTGCCCTTATCCAAGACCCTTTCTTATCCAACTTGGATTTTTCCATCCGATTTGGCGGACTAAGAATTTTGGAGCCCATCTCTAAGGTCATTGAATGGAAAGCAAGAAAATTCAATTTATACGAAGCCGCGATGCTTTCAACGAATTTGCATATTAAAATAAGAATTGTTTCGGCATAATGTAGGGCAGTGAAATGTTTGTTTATTAAATCCTCATCCAATATCTTACGCTTTATGAAGTTGTAATCATTTGATCTGTGGTATTAAAGATTTTGGATAACGTCGTCTTTTATGGTAAGATGATTGCGTGCTCGGAATATTTTATTGCGAATCAATGGTATTTTGCATGTTTCAAAAAATGGAACCAAATTACTGATATGAAATACGAATTTCTGATTTGCTTATGGTATTAAATCTTATAGGGTTTATTATGGATATACCAAAATTTGATATCATCTTTCTTTTTCTATCTCATCATCTTCACCACAGTTAGTTACGGTTTCATTTACGACAAAAAAGAAACAAGGCGTCTGTTTTTATGTTCTCATATGGTCAGTAAACCAGTATCTTTTTATTGAACTGCAGAGATACCGAGGAACAAGATAACCGAAATTTCGGACACAAGTACATAAGTTATCCCCGTCGTTTTACGTCTCATGACCATAAACTCTGATAGTATTCCTACCATTTTTATGACGTCATTGACGTCCCTTCCGGTTGTCCCGACCGGTAACATATGGTGTTTATTTAAACACGAGGTTTTTTGCTCGAGGTGAAATTTTTTGGATTTGAATTCAGAGAATTTCGAGTCGAATATTTGAATGGAAATTCGGGGAAGTGGCGGTTTTTGATCCGGTACTAAATGGTTTTAAGGTTTTGCGCTTTTTTGGAACATTGTATCGGGTATTTATTTAGCAGCTTGGCTTTAAAAATTGTGATACACCAAAATAGCAAATGTAGGCTGAAACTAGTTTAAGTAAAACCTAGAAACTGACATATTTTAATCATTTAAATGATGATAATTCTGGAATAAGACTGGTCAGTGATGCAATCACAGATACAATTTCAAAGAAAGGAAAAATACATAATATTCATAATGTAAAATTTTCCAATAATACTATCAAGTTAATATTAGACTTTATCGAAGATAAAGACATTAAAATAGCAAAAGATAATAAAAACTAAGACAATGAATCTCAAACAGGATAAGTCAATACTTAAGCATTAACATAAAGTAGAATGGAATCAAATATTGTCTTAAGAAAAGCAAATAAAGTTTCCCTTGAAGAGCTTAACTTTGCAAGAGAATTTTAATCTAAAAGTCGATCACTTTTGTTTGCAATGTTTGAAGACGTGTAAAGTTTTAAAACTATTAAATCGTGCATGAAAATGGTTGAACTTCATAGTTTTGTGGAGTGAAAGATTGTAGATAAGACTTTGTTAATGAACAAGATGATGGGGACTTATCTTCAATCTTAAATACAATTTGACTGCGTGATTTTTGTCTTTTGCATGATTGTTACGTCATATCTCTGGTAAACGAGGATTTTATTGATGGATAGGGTAGGTATATCTATTTCATTAAAACTGGTACTGACTTGGTTATTTTATGAAACATAATATAACATAACATATCATCACGCCTGTATCCCCGAAGGGTTAGGCAGAGGTGTACCAATGTACACCCACAGTTCGCCGATATGTTTAGGTCCCTTGTAATAGGGGGCGAGCCTATTGCCACTTATCGGGCACAAATCCAAACTCCGACCTGCTACTGAGAATTTCATAGAAATACCTAATAACACCTTGGTCGACTCGGGAATATAACCCAAGACCTCTAGCGTAGCAGTCGCGCTTAGCACCACTAGGCCAACGAGGCTGTTTTATAAAACAACTGGAAGTAAATAATGATCTAACTACAATCAAAATCATGAATGACATTTCAGTAATCAAGTAAATTGTGCTTTCCTTTATTTTTAATATCATTTATTAAATTAATCATACCCATAAAAACTAACTTTGAATTCAGATGCTTTATCATTATCATAATTACATTATATAATATAATATATATATATATATATATATAACTATCATCATCACCACATTTGTAACAACATCCACTTTGTAAAAGGCTTGTTGAAACCGTATTTAAATATCATGTATTCCTACTTCCATTATTTACAAGAGTATCAGAATAAAATATTGGATATCAAGTTTTATTTGAATAGCAAGTTAAATAAAAGTAACACAGATAGATGGAATTGGGTTACGTTTGAAATTGAACGAAAAAATAAAATCATGCTGTATTTATGAAGATCGCGAATCGTACAAATTTACTTATGGGGTTGTCAACTTCAAAGTCGAAGTATAACTAAGATTTTTCTGGATAAATCTAATATTTTTTGTGTATATTTTTGCCATTTTAAATGTTGACAAGAGATACATTAATTTACTTATCATAGTCGCATTGTGAGATTGTTTACTGATTTGTTAATATTCTACCTTCTTCCTCTTATATTTTTTAGACAGATATTTTCCATCTTTCTTCGTTTTAATATTTTTAATTGTTTTTAGGCAGACATTTTCCAATTTTTTTAAAGATTGACGGGAAAATTAGATTGACGTAAACATATAATTTGTTGGAGATGTTTTGGCAGATTTTAAATAATACTTAGCAAACTTATTTAGATACATAATTTATATACTGTATAAAACATTTTTATTTCACTAATTGATTCATAAAAAATAATAACAATTATTTACTTTGTATTATGCCGACTTAGCACCTCTAGGTCGACTGCCGCGTTGGCCTAGTGGTGCTAAGCACGACTGCTACGCTGGAGGTCTTCGTTTCGATTTCCGAGTCGACCAAGGTGTTATTGGGGTTTTCTATGAAATTCTTAGTAGCAGGTCGGAGTTAGAAATTTGTGCCCAGTTAGTGGCATTAGGCTCGCCCCCTATTAAATGGGACCTAAACATATCGGCGAACTGTGGGTGTACATTGGTACACCTCTGCCTAACCCTTCGGGGATACAGGCGTGATGATATGTTATGTAATGTGAAACCGCAAAACCGCTAGAGACGTACACACTACGACAAAAATCAGTCGCGGAAAATAACCGTCAGTGCGTCCGCTTCCATTACTTTCCTTTACTCACAAAATCAGGCGGTTAAAATCCGCGGCGGTTAAGCCGTAGTGCGGTCATAGCCTAATATGCTTTTATATATAGTTTTTAAATGCGGCATTAAAATATTCTTATTATAAACACTAATTGCAAAAAAAAATCTCTGTAATAAAATATTGTTTTGTAAACGGAATATAAAAAAGTATATTTTTACTTGCCCAATATAATCAATCTTAAGTAATCTTAACACACATGTCAAAGTGAAATCAAAATGATATCAATCTATTGTATTTGTGACTGATAGTTTTTCAAGTGATTTATTTAATCTATCTTCATAAATGAAAATCAATTACCACATGTATGTATGGTTGAGAATCACTTAAAGACGGGTTGACCAAATTGGCCATTGGTAAGAACGTTCTTTTTAATCTCGATATTTATTTTTGTACTTTTTTTTTTTGTTTTTTTTTTTTTTGTCTGGAATTTCCAACCCGCAATGAGTACGCAAGCGTGGTGATCAAAGCTCGTTCGTTCTCTATATGGGAAGAGGTCTGCCCAGCAGTGGGACGTTCATACGACAGTTATATTTTGAGAGTTTTTAAAAATAGTCACTTAACTAAATACGGTAAACTATGAAAATAATCATAAAAGTTAACTGATAAATGAGATAACTAGAACTAGAAACTTTAAAGTAGACAATATTCTGAAAGCTGAATATAACCATTTTACTCCTATACAGAGTTTGCATACTTACAGAACTATTCTTAAAGAATTCTAGGATTCAAGATAATTGCTTGGCTGTTTAAACTGTATGACACTTGTAAGGAAACATTTAGGTCCGGTTATTTTAGTGTTTGGATTTAGAAACTTTTAACATAACATAACAGATCATCACGCCTGTATCCCCGAAGGGTTAGGCAGAGGTGCACCAATGTACACCCACAGTTCGCCGATATGTTTAGGTCCCATGTAATAGGGGGCGAGCCTATTGCCACTAACCGGGCACAAATGCAAACTCTGACCTGCCATTGAGAATTTTATAGAAAAACGCAATAACACCTTGGTCGACTTGGGAATCGAACCCAAGACCTCCAGCGTATCAGGCGCTCTTAGCATCACTAGGCCAACGAAAACAGTTTAGAAACTTTTGAATAGTAATTAAACTATTTTTATAAGCAAACAGTTTTATGCATATTTTGGGTATACTTCCACATGCATGAAATGCTAATTAAGTGCCTATCTAATTTCCTTAAATGAAATAGAGTATTTTTCTTTATCTACATATTTTTTTCTGTGTATTTACGCCATTTTCCATTAGTAGTTATTTGGTAATTGATATATTTATTAAAGCCTACATTTCACCATTTTCCTTTGTACCAACCAACACTAAAGAAACAAACTCTATTAACTATGCATTAATAATATATTTTCATACATTAAAATATTTACCACACAAATCCCATTTAGATAGACGTTGAAAACACAAAATCTAAAATAAACAACACCAAGCCCGCACGCCTTCCTGTTAGCTTAGCAAAAGCGAGATAATGATATTTTGATTGAACATGGAAGAAAACAACATTATAAATTAACTCATAACACAAACCAACGAAGAAAACTCCAGAACACACAAAACTTTCATAATAACCATTCTCATTTTACGATCCACCATTTTTTGTCACTCAAGAATTGCATTCGAAATTTGAAAAAGAGCGACGGTAATTTGAAATTCGGATTCGTTCCGTGTCAGTCGACGTTTGGCTTCGCTACAGTTAGCACGTTTTAATGAAGTGCATTTAGCAGATGGCGTAGAAGTAACGAATTTAAATTACTTTGTCCCCCTTCTTCATTAAGAGTTTTTGTCTCTTGAGCTCTTATTTCAACTGTTTCCTTTTCCCTTATCTTTGAGATAAAGACGTTTCATTATCCTTCGACCTTTTTTATTTTTATTGCCGACGCCTTTCATAGTGGTAATTAAAGAACAGATATTTTGTTGCTTCTTGGAGTTTCAGTTTATCTCGCGATTTACGTTCTTCTTGTAAAGCTTTTTAGATTAACTCAGGGTTTTGATGTTCGAGAGAATCTTTGTTTTAAACTGTTCGCTACTAGAATGTGTGGTATTTACATGTTTCGAACTACTTTGACTACTAATGTTTGTTTACGGCTTTGTTGTGTACTGTTTTATACTAGACAGTGTTTGTATTGAGTTTAATGTTATTTATCGAATGTTAAGTAAGGTAAAATTGGAAGGAGTTTTACAGACAAAGTTTTTATGGGTAAGCCAGTAGTTCATATCATAGTTTCAGGTGTGTTCCTTTAGGTATAGATGTGCTTATACTATGTGGACATACAAAATATAAGTACATATCACTTAAAATAACATAAATTTGTCGGAAATTTAGCTGTATAATTACGCTCTGTTAAGATAATAAACCTTTCCTTTTAATTTACCTACATATTAACTAATTATTTTAATCAATCATCAATCAATCTCATCAATCCCTAAAACCTCGTAAATAAAGCTACCAGCCGCGATAACACGTCCAACCCTTTACTTTCAAAACTCCGAACTACCAATGAATCAACACTGTTTAAAATTCCACAGTCCAAAGGCCAAACTTTCAACACATTTCAAACAAAAGTGTTTTCGCAAACGCTTTTCTATTCAAGCCCAGATAATATCAATATACTGGGGAAACTCGTGAATATCAAATAGTTTATGAAACTGCAGTGAAATGAAATGCCTAGACCAATTTGGGTGTTAAGAAAAACCTGTCCGATAAGTTAAGGTATTGTTAGGTATCGAGATCCGATAATGTAATAATTAAAAAAAAAAATTGAAAGAAATATTAAAAACATATTTGCTTTTTTTTTTGTTTTGTTCAAAAACGGCAAGAGAGGGAATCGGCGTCCTCAAACGTGCCAAATGATCATATAAAAGGCCGCCAATAATACTGACGAAAATGGTGGTGTAATTTTTGATTAAACCTCAAATTTAGGGAATATGGCTAAACAGCAAAAGATGGTTATTTGAAACTTCATTATTATTGTCACTATCATGAATATTCAAAATTTCATTTTATTTTGAGCATGTGATTATGTACCCTACATCACCCTTTACGGACAGGGTTTTCTTAACACCCTGTATACTGGAGAAACTACTGAACATCTAATAGTTCATGAAACTGCAGTCAAATGCATCGACCAATTTGGAAGTTGTTTAGAAAAAACGTTGTTGTTTTAGTAACTGCATTGTTGCAATTGGGCTCAATAGTGCGTTTTGTTGCTTATTTTTCGAAATATTGTTTTCAGGTTGAGTGTTTTTTTTTTTTTCGTCTCAATGAAATAGGAGTGCTTGCAGCAATTTTTGATATTGGATGCGACTGTTTTTAGATTGATATGATTTTTTTTCGTATACTACTGTTCAACATAGACAGTATGTCATATTTATTTGCAGCTGCAAGTTGGTTGTAGGTATCGGAGATGGATAAAAAAAAACACAATTACCAACGTTATAAGGTAATTAATTGTAAATAATCTAACATGAGTAAATAAATATAGTGTTTTTTTTAATATATTTTTTTAGGTATATTATTTTGTATGAACTGACATGGAAGGTTTCAACTGTCACAAATTCGGCTGCTTTAAGCCTAGTAGTAAGTTAAAATACGTGAGACCACATAAGATTCAAAGACATAAGAAAAAAAAAACACCGACAAAGTTCAACAAAATTATAAAAAAGAAGCCCGCGTATTTGATCCGAATTATCATTTGAATAATTGAAGGTTCCATATCACGATTGTATTATTCATGTTCAACATTTAATTCGAACGAAAATATCTCAGGTGGCTTCTTGTCAAAAGTATCACGTAGTATCTTTATGAGCATACACATTTGCACATAAAAAGAAGTTTACGACGTAGCGGCGGTACATCGGGAGATAAAAGTCGAAACAAACCACAATATTGTATGCCTGATGTTTTTTTTTGTTATCTAATATTTTAGCTGACGTGCTAGCAATAATCTTTACTGGTTGCCACAAATTTCTTTAGGGGTAGTTTTTGGTTGCTATGCGCGTGTAGTTGGATATTGTTATCTGTAATCTGAAAGAATGTTTTCTTTTTCTGCCTTTTCTTTCCCATTACAGAATAAAGGGGTTGTCTCCCTACCCTATGACTCAAACCCTACATAACTGTATACAAATTTTCCTTTTATTTTTTGAAAGTTTGTTTTCCTACATTTTTGACCTTTTTTAATACGACACTAATCCCCATCTCGGAAAAACACAGGCAAAGCCATGACCTATATCATTATAAAGATAAAATCTCACTCTAACAACACGGCAAATAGAAAAAGGTTGACGATATCCGACGTTTAAACTAAAATAATAATATACTTTTAATAGAACGGGGTGTTTATTGATTGTAACTATCAGGAAAAAGCTATGTTTTTTATGAAATTACGTAATGTAGGAACAAAACAGAGTAAACGGACGTTTTATCTACAAAAATAATCAATAACCTAAAATTCGTAGAGAATTCTGAAAAGTATAAATAAAATAGCAGATCCTCATAAATATTAAACCAGTAACTGACTCCAGAATCCCAATGATTCTTTGATTTACCTACTATTCATGCATTTATAAGCTTCATAAGTCAGACAGGTCTCCAAAAAACAGCACTGCATAATATCCGACCCTTTCGAAGCAAAAACAACAATACTCCGTCACGAAAACACTAAACTTGAATCACCAAAACTCAAGAAAAAGGTCTGGCCACAACCCATATAAATTCATGTCCCAAAAGGTTTCTAGAAAAACGAAAACGACTAGGCTAAACAATCTGGGTGCTCTAATATTATGCAAAATGCTACCGTGAGGATATTGGGGGAACTGTCTAAAGCAGTTTGGGAAACAATGGATGGTCGTGGAGCCTTCCAAATGGCCCGATAGGTGGCTTAAGAAGGTCGTATGTAAGCTTCTGAGTTTCCTAACGTTCCGAGGAAAGAATCGTGGACGATTGTGATTATGGAGGAGTAAGGGTTGGCACTTGGCCCGAGTTTTATAATCTGTTTGTTGAATGACGAGGATGAGACTGTCTTTCCTGAATTTAAATTCAAGTCATAAGATACTCACATCTATTTGAGTTTCTAAAACAGTAAACATTGCTTAGATTCAAAAAATACATAGGGCAAAAGTAATAAAAAAAATGATAGGGATTGTTTTGGTTTGGGATAACATCAATACAGTTTAAAAGAATAGTTTGGGGTAACTTCATTTGTTGAACCAAAGAATGCTTTTCTTTTTATTTACAATTTTATATACCTACCTTAGGTTTAGGTATTCGTCCTATTTATAAACGTTCTTTACATATCCGTCTACAGTCAATTACGAAACTATATGGTCAATAAATCATTATCGACGATGATGATAAAATGCTAGCTAGTGCAGACAAATTAAGATCAGACAGTACACATGTTCAAAAACCTCAATTACCCATCAAAACTGTTACCACCAACACCCAATGACTGACACCACTAAAAACGTCGACACCAAAAGCTCCTCGTACCGTTTAAGAAACTTCCCCAAATGAAATTAATACGGCCATAATCGATAGAGTCCTTCATTAAGCAGAGTAAACAATGGAGCAAAATGCTCGAATAAAATCAATAGCGATCAAGTTACTAAAACAAACTGACTAAGTCGATTAAGATAAGGACGCAATTAGTTTTATTGGAAAAAATATCGATATTTTTTTGACGTACTTATGATTTTTAAGGAAGGAACAAATGAGGGTGTAGACTGGTGATATTATTATTCTTTGTAATGTTAAGTACAGCAGTAGATACTTGACTTGGTTTTTACCAACTATATAAGGAGGAGATCCTTATGTGATCCTAGTGGCAATAGGATCGCCCCCTATTACATGGGACCTAAACATATCGGCGAACTGTGGGTGTACATTGTTACACCTCTGCCTAACCCTTCGGGGATACAGGCGTGATGATATTTATGTTATGTAGATCCTTATGTCATAGTGAAGTAGTTTCGTATTATCCAACGCAGCTACTGATCGATTTATAGATAGTTTTTTTGCATCAATTTCGATTATCCGAAAAGTGACCTTAGGTAAAGTATTACATTGACGTCAGTTATTTTCACACGTATGAGTAATTTAACTACTTTTCTATCCAACTTCTTATTTCTAATATTTTTTATAATGTGATGATGCTCTCTTCATATTCAATTACTTAATACTTTGGACACGTGTTTTTCGAACATTTATCATTATGTTGTTGGTTTCCGAAATCGTAGAAGACCTAATTCGCTTCAACACATCCAAATTACATAGAATAACTTTAACATAATTCAAGTTTTAAATAGACAGTATAACAATGTTCTCTTAGCTTTAAACGAAGCGGTCGAGTTTTCATTAGGAAGCTCTTTCCTTTATCCTCAGAATGGAAAGTTTTTGGTTCGCCAATTAGTCGGTTGGTTGTCGCAGCAACTACTTAACTACGGTTCGCTACTGAAGTTGGATTTATTGAAATTAGCTTTTTCTGGTAGATCTTTGGGTTTATTTTTGGTTGGATTAAATGTTGTTGGTGAATGATAATATAGTCATAATAATACTAGCCTATAAACCTCCCACTGCTGGGCACAGGCCTCTTCCCATATAGATAAGGCACGACAATTGATCACCACGCTTGCTCTCTGCGGATTTCAGATCCCGATTTTCGAATCCAGGTTTCCTCACCTGGATGTTTTCCTTCACCGTTTATCAGTCACTACTGTCAGTCTTAGAATAATTAAGAAAGTACATACAGCTTTTAATAAGCCGCATTTTTACTGTCTGGGTTCGAACCTGCAACCTTGTTCCACAAATCCGTTAATTGAACCACTAATCCACCACGACTTCACCAACATAAAGAGCTAAATTTCCCTACCCCACACTTCATACCTTTCCAAAAACTGAGGCACTTTCCACTTTCCTTTCGAGACATCAAAAGGCATCCTTACACATCAAGTCCCCTCAATGTCTCGGAACGGATTGTCGATCGTTTTCATGCGAATACTTATGACTAGTGATGCGACTACAGTTACATTTCACTCGAATAAATCGAGTGGAACTGCTTTCGATTGCACTAGAGCGTAAGTCGCATGTCAATCGAGAGAATCGGCTTTAGTTGATAAATGTGAATCTATTTAGTTTTTTATTGATTTCAAAAGGAGGTAATAGTTAATTCGACTGGTTTTTTTTTAGTTGTTGCAAATCGGAAACCGAAGATGATTTGATGACCTCTATGGTCGAGTAGCGTACACAGCGGTTCCAAGGTGATGCTAGTTCTAAAGTCCCGGGTTCGATCCCCAGACGTGTCAATGAAGAAACTTTACATTGCCTCGGGTCTGAATGTTCGTGATACCATCGTTGTTTCTGAATTCCATACCAAAAGTGCTTCTACCTACCTTGGGTCCAGAGCAATGTATGTGATGTTTTCCGCATTTATTGAAAAGAAACAAAAAAGAGGATAGACCAATGATATTTTAATAAACAGATATGTTATACACATACAAAACAATCGAAAAAAGTGTTCCGCGCAGCGCGGCAGCTAGCGAAAGAGATAGCGCGATAAAACCCATAAGAAAAAAAGAGACAAATAGTGTTGTTGTTAATGGCAATACGTCCCAATTAGGACGTTTTCGAGTCTTCACGATTGCACGCTTATAACATATCTGTTTATTAGAATATCATTGGGATAGACATAAAGAATTTTATTGAATTTTATCTTGAATAAATTTTCATATTTTCAATTATCGTTCCTTATAATTAAACTACATTTAAGTAAGGGATGGTCGAGTACAAACACGGAAATAAGGTGCCGTCGCTGCGCGCGCGATGCAAGATGCACGGAACAAGTTCATACATGTCAATACGTGTTTGTTTGCAGGATATTTCAAATACAACAATGTTCAATTGGATCAAAATTGCTATATAGGTTTATCAAATACAGTTCCTTATAACTAAACTACATTTCAGTTAGCGTTTCATACTATAATAATAATAAAATAACACTTACCAAATCACTGCGTCGTCGCGATGTTGTTCCGAGAAATTTTCTAAACCTACACTTCACTAACACATGCCTAGTATCACCAGACTACCGCAAATATCTAAATCACTTGCACAAAGAACACACACACAAACGATTACACAATAACAGGTAATAGAATAGAATAATTATTATAACAAACTTTAAAACTATCGCGATGCATGTTTTAATAATACAAATTCACGGGAATTAGCGCGTACATGCATAAATACCTTTTTAAGGCTTGACGTTTTGACCAGGTTACGCGGCGCCGGCCGTGGTCGCAAGCAGACTGGAGATGTGTCATCGCTCCGTAAATAATTTTCATCTACCCCCTTTTCTTCAACTACCCTACATACTAGGCACACTGACCATGCCTGTATTATGTAATAGTACTAGCTGTGAACTGTGGTTTCACCCCCGTGAATTACCTATACATAAACTATCTTTATAAATTACAACCTATAGCCTATGTAATATTCCGATGCATAAGCGCCATAACTGTAAAGTTTCATTAAAATCCATTGAGTAGTTTTTGCATGAAAGAATAACAAAGATATCCAATGGATCTTTGTTATTCTTTCAAACAACCATCCAAACAACCTTTGGAATTAAAAATTTCGCATAAAATAAATATAACATAACATACCATCACGCATTTATTCCCGAAGGGTTAGGCAGAAGTATACCAATGCACACCCACAGTTCGCCAGTATGTTTTAGTTCCCATGTAATAGGGGGCGAGCCTATTGCCACTAACCGGGCACCGACCTGAGATAGAATTTCATAGAAAACCCCAATAACACCTTGGTCGACTTGGGAATCGAACCCAAGACCTCTAGCGTAGCAGACGCGCTTACAACAACTAACCCAACGAGGCAGTTCTAATAAATGTAATCTTCATAAATAAATATGATAAACAATTATAAGTAAGAAAGTAAAGATTAGTAAGGATTTTAATATAGGTGCGGAAGTTAGGATAACTTAATACTACTAATACTATTGATAGTTTTCGTGAATAAAAACCTTAAGTACATTTAAATTAATGTTAAAATGCCTTTAGTAGCACCCACTTCAGCTGAATGCATTAAACATTACCGAACTAGGTTAAAGTAACTTCACCTCTGACCAGTCTGTAAATTGCACTCGCTTTTTATATGCACCTACGAACATTATTTTAAAACGTCGAGTTTTAAACCGTTTTAAATTTAAATGTATTTGTTTGGTACTTATAAAATATTGAGGTAAGTGGAATAAAGGGAACTGGGTTAGTTTCCGTGGTTTTGGTAAAAACTGTTATTTACTAGTACTTTTATTTTTAGAGTTTCAAATTGAATAACATAGTTAAATTCTATGAATGTTTTATTTAAATTATTTTGATGCTACTTTACCTGTCTTTCTCCATAAGCATATTTCTTTAAAGTACCTATACAAATATAACTTATAACCTTCAAAATCTTAGATTGAGCCATCCCTTGCTGTTTTGCTTAATAAGATTGTTAGCAACGCACTGAGTCGAGCTCCAAACCCCGCAGGGGGTGCCCTTAGTGGACGTTGCTGACATAGTTAGTTTTTTCCTATTGCTCTGGCTGGAGGCCTTAAGGTCCTCGCCAAAAATCCGGTGAAGCAGTCAAAGCCTGCGCTCAGGCTAACTGCAAAGATCTCCTAAAAAAAAAACCTTAAAAAAGCCTATGTTTCATTTGCGTTGACCTGAAAATTTTAAAGTCTACATTTAAAAAAAAATATTAGGTTTTTATGTAGTAACATTCGTCATGTTTTATACTTTTTTACATAATAATAATGATGTACATGGGTTGTAGATGTCAGATGTGAAGTGGCTCTAGGTATTCAGTTTAATCTAGACATAGAATTCAGGCTAAGATTATTTAAGTAAACACGTCAGAATAAGGCTACAAAATTCTAGTCACTAGACTAACAAGATCTGAAAGTTGACGATCAAAGTTCCTTTTATCGTCAACTTTTATTCCAATTCCACCCATATTCTCTCCATTCTGACCGCCCACTGTCTAGTTCATTCCATTCTTAATGATATAAACATAGCTATGATATATAGACATACATAAAAGTATGGCGTGCGTGCACTATAACCTTTATATCCTACCTCTGTCTTATATTCTAACCGTCAGGCCATGAAGTAAGCGATTTTGTTTATTTATTAACTTGAGTTTTAAAATAATGATACTTGATTACACTGACTATTGCATACGTGTTTGGTTGTTTCTATAAAAATAAATATCACCAAACGTGTAATTTAAAAAAAAAATTGTGACTGGTGTAGTTATCGTCTTGCTTCCAGGAAAAAAAAACTTCCAGGTAGTTCTATCTTCCCTGTAAGTCAAAGAGAATATCCACAGAAAAATAAATAGACATAACCAATGCAATTGTACTTTGTAAACACTCGTGTCAAATGAACTGCTGTAAAAAGCCTGTTTAACTATATTTTATCATTTGGGCTAAGCATTTAAAATACAGTAATCAGGTGATTAAGTTGGATGTTAATATAATGTAGGTAATTATATTATTATTATTTAATTACAAACACAATAATAAAAAAAAAACAACAATGTCGTATGATTCTTGTCATATACAAAATATACTTACGTTTTTATGAACCCGCTGTTTTGGTGGCCCAACACTAACAGGGGTGATAAACATTTTACGCTCGTGTACAATATGAATTTTGTTATATAAGAACGTGTGTTATACAGGGTGTTGCAAAAGATACAATCTTTCTTGTTTTCTTATCTTCAAATTGTATAAGGGTTCTGACAGATTTAATCTTGAATAAAATACGTTGAATACTCTTTTAGACTTTTGGTTAAATTTAACTTTTGTTAATAATTCCTTATCATAGCATACCTCTTAGTAAATAAGTGGAAAAATGTTGTGGTCATTACATAGATTTTGATTTATGTAACTTACCGATAAGTTTTACATAGAAAGTGACATCCTTTTATTTCCAAATAAACTAAAAATATACTAAAAAGCAAATCGATTATTGGTTTTATTTACTTTAACAAGGTTAGGACAAAATAATAATTGTATATTATGTGTAGTGTCTAGGTATTTAGTTAGACCAATATTTGTCTTAGGACAAAGCGCACAAATTTAGATTATTCACCCTACCCCAATAAAAAATACTTTAAAACGCGCAATTATTATCTTGATCTATAAATAAAATAAACCAGAAATATGAAATACAATAAAATAGCAGTTTTTTTAACTCACAATAGCGTATCTGTATGTTACCTTCATACAGAGAAACATAGATATAATTCATGACCACTACTTAAAAAATTAAAAACAAAATCCATAGCCCAATCCCTTTCATTCAATATCCTTTTCAAATCAAACGTACAGAACTCGTAAAATAAAAATCACATGGCTTATGAGTCTAATTGAAAAGCACTCGACCGAAAATGTTCCAGGTTGCCAAAAAATAACGAAATCAACCTTCTCTGTAAGTCAAAAGAGATCACTCAATGTGGTCCCCCTGGTATTCACAAAGTAAGACTTTGACGACGAAAACTTAATCAGGACCAAGGGAAAAGGAAAACAAATTTTACATAGGCCAAAGTTTCGTTTTATTTAGAAAAGTAGTTTGTACAATTTTACTAATTTACAAGTTGCAACTTTTTTAACTCGATAGTTACGCTTCTATCTATTTTTTTTTCACACCACAAAACTTAACTCTTCTCTATCAACTAAATTAGTTCACAAAGTCAAAAGCCTTACATTTTTTATTAAGTAGTACATTTTCTTAACAATTTCACTCACAATATAGCGATTAATATTTACAAAAACACTTTAATCTATGTATCACAGAAAAAATAATTATTTATCTAGCATAATAATAGTTTTTATTACAAGAGGAATAATCGACGTAAACCACCCTACACACAGACGTTTTTGCGTGTTTCGAAAGTTAAATCGCAAGTGTGTAAGCAGTTTTATATTTAGCTAGTGAAGTACCTCGATATTTTTTATATTTATATCAGAAAATTTAAAAAATTCTCTAAAACTGTTTAAAGACATAAAATGCAGTGAATGTTTTTTCGTTAATAGATGAGTTTGTAAATACAAAAAATATCGAGTTTTCGTACTATTTATTACAAGACGGATGAGATGATTTCTAAGGCGACTATATTTCGATAATCTTCACAAAATTTTATCTATAGGCCATTTTGTTATTGAAGCAATTTTATTGACTCAACAATCTCCAATAAATTGACTCACTACAACATTAAAAATAAAAATCTTTCAAATTTGTTGTAAAAGTTCATTTAAAAAAACACATTAGATACCTTAAAAAGTACTGGCTGATTATAAAAAATAACAATTAGAAAATGAAAATTTAAATTTAGTAACAAAAAAGAAATCACGATTTGAAAGTGAATAAAATGTGTACGAAATTTAAATTAAAAAATTAAAGGAATAAGCGTGTGGTGTAGGTTAGTCTAATCAGTCTTGAATTGAAACTTTAAATGAAATTTTAATTTTCCTATAGATTATTGAGCATATTGCGATAAGCCGTAAATTTTTATTTTTATAATTGATTTATTTTCACTATTCAATTTAATTCTCAGCGTATTTCGAAAAATAAAATAATTATCATAATCGTAGGATGATTTATTTTATTTTTCAAAATATACCCAGTAATTGAAATAATTTTATTATAAATTGACATTGCATTTCAAATGAATATAAGAGTGTTTTTTTTTAAATTATAGATATGTTTGAGATGTCATGTAAATGGCACATTTCGTACAGAAATTAAAGCTTATTGAGAAATCAAAACCTATTTGATTTATTCACAAAAATATAAAAAGATTTTAATTTTGATATGTACTTCTCTAAAAAGAAAATATGAAACAGGAAATTATTTAATATAATTTACTTTTATTTTACATTTACAAGATAATTATTATGGTATTTATAAAATGTTTAAACGTAAAAAAAATATAAAATGTAACTTTGATACACTACTTACGTTTTAAACAATTAAATAGTTTTCAACGAAATTGACTTTGATTATTATCTACAAAAATAATATGGTTCTATCTAAAAGGCGATTATAATGAGAATGAAATTCTATGCATTACAGCATAATGTAAAAAAAAATATTTTTATACATTGTCCTTTTATGAGCTTATTTTTACAACATTCTGTACATTTTGTTACGTCATAGTGACCATATGATGGCGAAATATTTTATAAAGAAAACTGTACTTGTATATTAAAAACTATTGAGAATACAAGATTTATAAAATTTCGGTCAAAGTATTACAAGGTTTTTATACTTAAGATTAATTAAACTCTTAACATCTTTCAAAATGTTTCACAATTTGTATTCATTCTTTTGAAGTGTTTTCAATACACCAAAGCATCCTCATACTTTATTTGAACAGTACTTAGGCCGTTTAATTAAATTAATAAACAAATAACTGTTATGATAATTAATTTTGTGTTTTAAGTACCGATAATAGGGATGAAATTCATTTGAATAGGCTCATCAAAGGGCTTGGTACAAAATATTAATTAATAGTCCTCTTAAGAAATTCCGTCGTTTATATTCAAATATATTTAATTTTATATAATACACTTTAGTACAATAGTAATAAGACCAGTCTCAGTCAGTTTATACGAAATTGACGAAAATTTACAATTTAATGTTCAACAACTTTGAAAAAATTGACTGAATTCATTTTTCTATTGACATCGTTACGAATGGAAATAATAAAAAAGAATATTTTCTTATAATTTTTTACAAAAAATCCTTGTTCTTTTTAAATTATAAAACATAACACATAATTATACTTATAAAGATTAAGTTCTGTGATCAAGAATGAAAACAGTGACAACTCAGCATTTTTTATTTATTAAATAATATACTGAAAACACGCAATATTCTCACTTATAAGTTAAAAGGTTGGAACCGATCAATCTTCCACTAATTCGGTGTGACCAAGAAAATTCTCGTAAACTATTTTATTTCTAACCTAAATTGAACACTAAAAACTACACAACTTCGAAGACAATTAAAAGTATTTATTCAAACATTTTCGCATCAAATTAAAATTTAATTAATTAGTATACATTTATTAAATATGACAGAAAATGTTTAAACAAAAACTTAATTTACAAAAGTTTAATTCGACTGAAGAAGTGATCAGACAAAAATATTTCTAAATAATAATTAATTTAAAATAATATTTATTTATATTATGGATACACAACACTTGCGTAGTAAATTCATCCAAAGTCTTAGAAAAGATTAAAACTTAACTTATACGTGGGTCGCTAAAGGAGTTTGGTGGCCATTACCTGAAAATAAATACTTAAATAAATATGTGTTTATTTAAAAACAATGTTTATTTGTTAAGAAACTTTTTAGACAACGATACAAATTTTCACATGCAGAAAATTTGGAGCGGTTGTCAAGGTGTCTAGGGTTCGATCCCCGGACAAGTCAACGTAGAAAGTCACTTTTCTATATTTACATTGTACCTCGTATTTTTGTGGTACTTTCATTGTCTCTGATTCTATAAAGCTTTTGCTTTAGCTAATAACCTTGCAGAGTAATTATCAATAAGCTATTTTCCACATTTATTTGTTTGATTGATATTATAAAATGTATCACCCCGTTGTTGGTGCATTATAAAAATCTACAAAAACCCGCCATTTGCGCAGTCAATTTAGAATACTTAGCTAAGATTTTATGTTTTATATTTTATTTGTAATATTTCATTTAAGATCTCATTATTGCATATTTTAGCACATGAACTAGGAAGAAGACACTGACTCCTGAAACACAGGTCCATAATGCCTAGCTCTGGAGTCAGGGCCTCAATAAATATTGTAACATGATTTATGGCAATAAAGATTATTATTATATATTTAACTCAGCATAGAATCTACTCGTGATCAGAGGGCTGGTTTGTTCCTTGCACAGAGAATCGGCATAACCATTCAACGTGGCAATGCTGCCAGCCTTCTGGGCACGTTCCCGGCCATTGACAAGGATGACGATGAGTTCTTTGACGCCGTTTAGTTTTTATTTAAGTATGTAAGTTTTAATTTTATTAGTTTGTTTTAAGTTAGAGTTTGTTCTTATATTAGATTTAATGAATAATTAGATTCATAAATATATACTCAGCATAATATATAAAATAACTTTAACATTCCACAAATAAAATATACTTCTAGAAGTAAACTAGTTTCGAGGTATCCTATCAGAAAAGTGATTTACGCTACGTTTTGAACACTGAAATATTTATTCGTTGACAGTGCATGATATAATAGTGTGCTATTTCCTGGGGGTGGAAACGTAGTGCAAATAACATTGCTCTCAATACGGGATGCTAGACACTGTCGGTATTGAGGTATAGCTTCCGAGTCGCATTCGTTTTGTAACACCTTCTGTATAGGATGTTATTTAAGTTAAAATGGTTGGGTGCTGTTGTCATTTGAGTGGTATTAGTAGATTTTGAGACTTGCTAAACAAAAGTTAGCTTGCGAATGTAACCAATTATGTAAATCATTTTAATTAAATGAGATGAAGACATACTTTCAAGTACAAAAAAATATATAATAAATATTTTATTAGAAGTTGTTTCGCTACCTGACACATACATAATAATATCACTAGATTGAGATGTTTGATTAGTAGATTATTATATTATATTTTATTGCCACTTAGTTACCATTTTAAGGAGGAGACAGACTCTCTGAGGGAAATAGAAATAGGAATGTCAAATCTATCAAGCTCAAAAAATACATTTTAAAGTTATTTATTTTACTTGGTTTTCAGCAGTGAGTTAAAGAAGGCTGACTTATTGAATAAGGGAAACATTGTTTTTTTTTGTGAATTATTTAATGATTTAGAACATTTAGAATAAATGCTTACCTTTTTTAGTAACAGTCGCGTTGCTAATAGTCCTATTTGATGGAGCTAGTATGTAGTGTGCGCTTGGCGATTGTGGCGTCGCTGAAGATGTCGCTACGCCAATCTAGACAAAGGAAAGATAACTATCATTAAATATATAGATTATAAAAAAAAAAATATGTAGAAATGAAACCGAAGAAAGAAATAAAAAAAATAAATAATATTGTGTTTTCAGAAGTTTTTTTAAACGTCTAAGCAAATCCTTTGGTTTTTTTTTTGTAGTAATAGATACCAGTTTTGAAGCTATAGACTCAAATATATAAAAAAAAAACTAGAAATTATTACATCAAGATTAAAATGCAGGAATTTACAAAAATACGCATTTCGTTTACTGAAATGTCATTTTAGGTAATCTTTTTCCAGATATTTTTATTTGAAAAGCAAACAAGATGAAATTCTGGTAGCTAAATTAAACGGAACCACTGAAGTATCACCTAGATTCTACCCTAAAAACAAGAAAAACGTCGAAATTTACTATTGCCAGACATCGCCTAACACATAAATAAAAAAAGATCATACAATCTCATTGAGAACCTCCCACTTTTGTAATCGGTTAACAGAATACATACCGGTGGCTGCGCACTGTCTGTCGACATTGTCGATGTGGTGATGGGACTGGTCGCACACTGTGGTGACGCCAGACTCGTGGGCGAGGTTATTGAATGAGATGAATTACCTGCGAGGAAATAAATAGAGTTATGGAAGGTGTTGGTGGTCTTAAATATAAGGGAAACATGCTACCATAGCTGCATAGGTATGACATTTTGAAAAATAACAACTAGAGCAGGTTTTAAAAGTGCCTGCTAAGATTGATTCTGATGGAAATTAAGATTCTTATTAACGACTAGTTAATAATTTATATATGATAACGATGTCTGTACAGTTATTTTGGACATTTAGCATTTAAAATAGCGCTGTGTCAAAACTGTGTCACCACTCAAATAACTTCATAACACATAATTCCGACGACTTGAAATCGCGTTCCACACTGCGTTTCATGCTAATGGGTTAAAAATAGCACAACTGCATATGCAGTAGAAATTCACTGAACGATGATCGAAATCGCTGAAATGTGTGAAGTTACTTAGACACGTCACTTTTGTACCTTTGAGAAATTCTATCAGTGTTAACGTTTGTAGCAATAGTACTTAGTTATGGGGCAGGAAGAAAACTATTTAAAGAGAAATCTAGATTAACAGATGAAAGCTTACCTGAAGGTAACACTACAGAACTTCTAACAGAAGAATACGGAGGCGGTGCGGGGGTTGACGCTGGTTTCGCAGTATTCACTGTATTCGAGAAACCTAACCCCCCACCCGTCCGTAAGTGCGGGTTGCCGTACGTTGCCGCGTACCGGACGTCTACGCCATGTATTAGGCCACCGTTTGGTACTCGATTCACTGGAAAGAAGGTTAGGGTTAATTTTGGCAACCAAATTTTAATTTAGAAGTTAGGTAATCGTGTGATTGGGATCGTGAAGAGACCAGCTAGTCTCCTATCGAAAGGACTGGCCCATCTTTGCTCAAGACAGAAGTGTGTGGAAGAGGAAGAGGGAGGCCTTTGGCCTGCAGTGGGACAAGACGGGCTTAATAGATATGAGTTGGGTTGGTTGATGTAAAAGTATTAATTTTTGTACTGCGGTAGATTCTCAAAGTGAAACTAGCTTTCTTTCTTTTATCATTATTTTCTCCTCTTCATTTACTCGCATTCATTAATTTTATAGACTGACATGAACATTTTAGTCAGAAAGATATAAAACAGAACCAAATAAAATCTCATTCATTTTTAGAACTTTGAACTTCCATTCCACACATGATATTTCATGTTATTAGAAAATATTCCATATTTTCCTTTACAGTACCTTCGATACTGAACAAAATTCTTTTACATCAACAGCGAAGCCAAGTTTTATATAGAGGAAATATTTCTCAAACGATTTTCCTTTTAAAAACCTTTAAAGCATTACTCGGGAAAATAACACAAAGGGTACATGTATGTGAGCCTTGAAACAGAAACAGGCTTGCTTAAGCCTTTACAAAATATTGAATGCTCGTTCAAAACTATCGAAATTTTATTTTAGCTTACAAACATTTTTAGTTTTTCGTTAGGTATATTCTTTTAGTAACCTAAGGAAAAGGTAATTTATAAAGAATGTAGAATAAGGCGATCAATCAGCCATGTTGTTGTACTAAGGTAAATTGGAAAATCCACAAATTGTTTAGGTTTAATCATATTACAAGTTTATTTTCCAAAAAAAAAATGTGGTTTGATGGAAGGTTTGTTCTTCGTCGAAATACCCAAAAGATGTATAAACTACTACCAAATTACATAAAATCAAGTACAAATAGACAGATTTTTACAATTGGATTATTGAAGCATTGTTAACTGCATCGAACACCTATTGACTGAATTTGAACCTGACCTGAGTTCCTTTTCATAATTAGCTAAAATTATAACACATTCCATGAAGTACATATACCGGAATATCCACATTTTTAACACACAAAAATATATATTTCTGAATGAATGTCAAAGACTTACCATCTGGAGTAGGTAGTCCAAGATTGTTCAGCGCGCTATTACTGTCCTGTCGCTTCTGTTTTCTTTGAAGCGAATTGTTCTGAGAACCATTGCCAGTGTTATACTGGACCGTTGATGGTGTATCCACGCTGCGAGGTAGACTGCCGTTGACTGACCTAATGGTAGAAGAAAATAATTTGAAAATAATTTAGACTACCCTCCTAAAAATTGAAAAATGGTGACAAACACAGTCGCTATATTATAAACGTTTGGAGTATGATTCCAAAACCTGATATGGATGAAAAAAAAATTGTTTATACTGCTGTAAATACGAGGATTAAAAAAAAAGTATTGTTTTTGATGAATTCATTAATAAAGAAAAACTAAAGACTGCGTCAGTCAGTTGTTACTGAGATTTCAAAAAAATACTGTATGTCGCGAATATTTTTTAATTTTATAGCTAAAATATTAATCAGTCATAAACTACAAAAAATAATAAAGCTATGTGATGATGAAATGTCAAAAAAAATACTATCACAAACTATTATCAAGTTATAAATAAAAGTCTTACCTGTTAGGCGTAAGTTTATCGCTGCTCATGGTCGGTGATTGAACCCTCAATGATCCAGGAGTATAGTCATGTCCATAATGTACGTATGTTTGATACCCATTGCTATATCCATTCACCTAAAAATATATCTAAAGTTAGACAAATGTGGACAATTCTAAACAAGGTGGTCAGTATCAAAAAATAAAATTATGGACAGATTATGAAATTGTTAGGTTATATAAAATTGATTGAACCTTATTTTGAATTTAAGTAAATAATTTAAATATAAAGAAAATAAAAAATAAAAATTGTTTATTCTTCAACCATTGAACTTTACAGTTAATCTTATAAGGCATAAAGATTAATAAACAGTAGCAAAACAGCAAGAATCTAAACAGAGTTATTTATTTGTGTCTTTAAAATATATCAGTTACTAAAAAGAACATCTTTTAACGCCCATTATACAATTCAACGAACAAATAAATCAACACAACCAAACACAGTTACATCTTTCCAAGATCAAACAAGATATGGAATAGAATATTGATGGACATTACAAATTCCATTACCTTATAGCAATCAGCGTACGCCGGATCGGTGTAGTCGTTACTATATCTATACGGCTGGTATGTATTCGTCTGGTTTATAGATGATAGAGGAACTGTACCAGCTAGTGGTATGCCACTGCCAAGTTTGGCATTCGAACATAATGTGCTGTCCGATCCTGTATTGGAGTAATCCTGGGAAAAAATTATTTGATTGAAGATGGCATTACGATATTATATTTCCTTTGGTACTGCGGATGATTTTATAACGTTATTGATTCTTTGTTTTGTATGAGTTTATAGTCTCTTAAATTCAATTCAAATGTGTAACTGTTGACATAAGTAACTTATTATGTATCATAAACAATTTCATATAAAGCTAACTGTCCATCTTCTATATGAATTACATCAAAAATAACGACATCATCAACATTAACATTAGAAACTTCATTTACATCTACTACATTATTAATCTTAGTATATTTTTTCGTCATATCTTTTTTGCCTGTTCTTTGTGCTTCTTGTTTACGGTACCAAATAAATGTATTTCTAATATCATAAAAAATTATACTTACAATTTCACAGCTACCATTCGCTTGTCTCAATTCCAACTTCAGATCACTAATATTGGAGTTCCTATCATTCTCCTTGTACAGTTCTTCAGCAGTCACCGTGACATCGGGTTTCTCAGCCACTTGGGATTGTTTGTTCTTCCTTTGTTTTCTTTGACATAGTATTACTAGCATTATCACTGCAGCTACCATTATTGTGCCTGATGTCACTCCAAATAGTATTAGGAGGAGAGGGAATGTTTCTACAACAAAAGAGAAATCGTTAATTCCAAAACTGAAGTACGACACTTTTATAATTATAATTTATACAACTTTATTTATAACATTTCTGGCCCTGTCATAATTATTTGGAGTTAAAAATACTATTTTTTCTTCCACTCATCTCTACTAATCATTGTCATCTCTTCGTTATCTTATATTCTCGATATACCAACTTAGTGTTCCTAGTTTTCGATAGCAATGAAGGTTACCTAAATTCATTAAGCATGTATAAATATATCGACTTTTATACAAAATGTTGAAATTCTAAACAACAGCAAGTCCCAATAGAAAACCCTAATTCATCTAACTAGATTTTTCATCCATCCGAAAATTTTAGCACGAAACCCTCGATCAAAATAGATCGAAATACAAAAACCTAAAACCAATCAAGTGGAAACCTTTCGGTAAAATAACTCAGAATATTGTAAAGGCCCAAAGATGGATGGGATATACTTATAGAGGGTTATAAAGTCAAAATGGCGATACATTTACGATAATGCACGGCCGTTGAAACTGTAATGGCGGTGCTGTCAGCTATGAGAATAATAGTGACGTGGCCAGATGGCCAAATGGTTTTAACGTTTGACTGAAGAATGACAATCGTTCTGCCAATTTGGAGATAGGAACTAATGAAACTGGCCTATTGAGTAAGAAACATACACAAATTAGAACAACACATGATTTAGTAAATACACCGTATCACTAACTTGGTCTACGGAATTCATGCAATGTAAAAAAATATCTTTGGAAACTATTACAGTAATATAGCAAAAACGGACAAGGTAAGTTTTATTTTTGGAAACTCTCTGCAAGAATATCGAAAACAAATAAATTCAAAATTTCGATACATTCAAATGCAATTTACGATTTAATGAAACCAAAAATCCATTTCTGTTGGCCACACAGTTAAAATAAACTTATCTCTGAACTTGTAAATAGCAACGTTATCGACCGAAAGATAGAGAGAAAACTAAAATAGAACTAATCACATTGAATGGAACTATTTTATCATCAATTCTCT
This sequence comes from Autographa gamma, assembly GCA_905146925.1. Taxonomy (NCBI): domain Eukaryota; kingdom Metazoa; phylum Arthropoda; class Insecta; order Lepidoptera; family Noctuidae; genus Autographa; species Autographa gamma. The sequence continues at coordinate 4,369,841 of LR989875.1, forward strand.
CAAATAATGCAATTAAGATAAGTCCAACCATTCACTTGATAAAAAGTTACACGTTCATTCAAAATTTATAAAATCTCAAACTTTTATCTTTGGCTATCAAAAACATTTCTCTATTAAACCTAATAAAACAATTTAAAGTCAAATAGATATTTGAATTTTAGATATAGACAAAAAACATATAACTGATAAAAAGGCAGCTTAACTTTTAATTCGAAAGATAGCAAGCAATATTTAATTTGTTGATCTATTTGGGACTTTCTGCGTTTTTAACTTGCCAAAAATACTTCAAAGTGAAAAGCAATTAATGTCCAGCATATAGAGTTAGGAGGTGGATGCGAGACGGTTAGAAGTAAGTGGCGTGCAATTGAAGAAGCCTATGTCCAGCAGTTAACTGCTATAGCCTGATGATGATGACGATGATGATATAGTTATCTACCCCCCTAGACAAATAAAATTTCGGCAATCATTAACGCTAATCGAATCTCAAATGGACTTGAGAAGTCGCATGAAGTATAAAGAAGAATTTCCAAGCATTTCCATACATTTGAGGTAGTTCTATCATCGTTAGCTCTTGCAGAAATTTCCCAACATCAAAGTATGAAACAAAACAATTCAAAAATCCTTTATTCCAATATCCCTGCATTGTAAACAGTGACGTCGTAAAAAACTTTAGAATGTCGTAAAATACTTAATAAAAAACAATGAGTTTAATGAGAACCCTCATCACGTTTTAAGACAAATACAAATAAGATTTTTTTACATCTTAATGTAATCCAGTGTTTATTTGACATTTGATAAGAAATAAGATTAGGAATTGGGATAAACCATTAGAAATAAACGAAAAAGTTTTTTGTTGAACATATTGGATTTGTTAATAAGGTAGATGATGGTATTAAAAACAAATTAATACTTGAAGGCTTTAATTGAAAACAAAATGATATCATCGTAATTATTTAGATAGAAAGAGAGATATACAACTAAATATCTAATAAAGTAACGATACAGAAAGATTAGGTACATTTCGTTTTATTCACTTTTATAGTACTTTTTCTATTCAGAGATTTTAGAAACGATCCTTTTGAAATGGAATCAAAATAATGTAAGACTTAATTAGAGACTGTTATTATGATTTGACTCTTACAAAAAAGGTCATTAATGTTTATCACGAGCATATAAAGCTTAATCTGTCCATTCCTATATCCACATGCATTGCCCTCCAAAAGTGCGGGGTTTGCTCAAAGAAAGAAAAATACGTTACTTACTTAAAAAATTTGGAACTTACTCCAACCAAGCAAGCTTAACACAATAAAAAAAAGATTAGGTACTTACTGTTAGGCCTTAATACAATTTCCATGGTATCACTTCCATAATCATTGGAGACGTTGCACTTGTAGACCCCGAAGTGTTTGGACTGGCTCTCTCGGATGATCAGAGTTGAGTTCACCACGCCAGCCGGTTGGAGTTCCTCGAGAAATGCGTAGTCCTGGATGGAAAATAATTGTTGAACATTTGGAAAAAAAACAGGTTTTTCTAAAACTGTTGAAGTTAAATTTATTCAGTTTAGTTGCTGCTGTCAATAGGACTCCTATTCAAAATATTTTCTCATATTAATCGTTTTGTAAGGGTTAGTTTCATTTCTGTATGTACCCATCTAAAACAAAGCTTTAAGCAACTACAGAGGTTTATGAATATCCAATATTTCAATCTTCAATCATTATCAAAACTTTAAACGTGACCAATAACATCTGACTACAATGACATATACTCCACAAAAGTTTACAAGACCTAGTTCATACTTTACCTGATCATGTATAGCATCGATTTCTTTCCCGTCAAAGGTCCACACAATATTATCAATTCTGGGCACAGCGAAGGCAGCGCATTCAATGTTTACGGTGTCACCTTGGGATCCAAACTGCGTCTGGTTCGATATTATTTTCGGTGGTCCTGAAAAGAGTTCTGATGTCAGTATATTTGTATATCTCGTTCACATTTTTCGATCATTTATTAGAACTTTACAGTGTAAAAATCGCAACTGTAAATTCTATAATTTAGAAGTCGACCTATTAAGAGTTTTAGTTTCAAAAATGCACACACAATGCACATTTATCCTACCGTCTTTAGCCAGACATTGGGAAGATGGTTTAAATCACTAGACATAAAACAACCTAACTGTAACGGCAGCCTTTTTCTTCTTAACGTGGCGATCAATGGCAGTGATTATTTAAGGTTAAATAGCATTAACTCCCTCATATGATTTTAAATCCATTGTCAAGTATAGCTACAGAAAATATATTGCAGGCTGTTATAAATCTATTTATTTTATTATTTAAGTCGTAATTCTGTGTTTCCAAATAATATAGTTAAACACTACGTACCCCAAATATTTACATAAACCAACTTTAGAAACATGTGTATTATCTTTAACCACGTCTTCTTTAATTGTTCTAATCACGAGCGCTTCATGTACAATTAGCACGTCGATCGATATTAGCCGAGCTAATTGTGTGTATCGATAATTAAAGGCAGACATTCTAATTACATGGATACCTGATCTCATGTTTGATTAGTTCAGTATGGGGTCTTAATATATTGGTTTCTACGAAGCTGGTGATGGTTTGTTTATTAATACATAGTCTTAGTTCACATTAATTTAGACGAAACAATTATAAGGATTGTAATACCTACTAATTATTATAGTGATGCATTTGGATGTGGATGGGTGGAGAGGAAGGCCGAATAAAATGAATGAAAAAGCAGTGAATGAGAGTATGACAGCTAATAGAGTGGAATGGAAGGAACACGAAAAAACATGGTACGCCGACACCAATTAATTTGGAAGAAGGTCAGGACGTAGAAGAAGAAGAATACTAATTATTATAGATTACATAAAATCAGGTAGATAGTCGCTATATTATAAGATTGGAAGCTGGCCCCAACGTAGTTTGGGAAAAGGTTAGGTTAAGCAGATGATGATTTTATCCAATATACCATCGATAAAAAACAGTATTTTTGAAAGTGCTTTTAATTTTATTATTTTTTACACTTGTATATTAACTACAGCAAATGATCTTGAGCCCTGTATACCTGTGGTCGTGTTGGATGGAAGTCCCATAAAGTGCTTGCTTAGTGCATAGCTTAAGAGACGAATACCTGCAAAGGTCTGGAGAATTTAATCTACCAACTGTTATAATTACGATCAGTACTGAATAAGTCATAATTTCTCAGTCTACAGAATTCTCAACCTTGACCAATATTCGTATAAACTCAGACCTATTTGAGCAATTGATATTACGGACCCAAAGTCAAAGCTGTAGATTTTCATAAATATTTAATTTTACACCCAGCTGTTGAAATCAAACATTCGCAGTCTAGATTAATGAAAATACTATAGATATACACTATGTATAGGTATGTACAGTTAGCAACAAAAGTCGATAAACAAATTTAGGTTACACAATGGTTGAAATGTTCAGTGACTTTTAGAATATTGTTCAATGAGTTTTCAGTAGTTTTAGGTATCATTGTGCTTGATTTTTTGTAACTGATTTTAAAGTCACAAGCAAAAATGTGTACGTCTTCTCTACGATGTTTAACAATTTTCATTTTAAATTTTAGGTTGGTGTTGTAAAACGTGTAATAAACAAAATATTGAAAATAGTTTTTTAATCATGTATCTATTATTTTTTTTCAGTCAGACACAAAAAGCTCGCTTAATTTCTTTTTCCATTTTGCTATGTTTATAATAAATGTTTTTGCTCGAGACTGTCCTAGGCCTAATTATGTACATCTAGATTAGATAGCACAGCAGTTCAAGGGTTAGTACAAATCAACCCTTTGTTAACCCTGATTCTCCAGCCTATTTAGACGCTTGATTAATATTACTAATTATTCTAGATATGACCTTTGTTAGATGAATTAATTTGTGTCTAGGTATTACGCTTTGATGTCGACTAAAGATCCTTTATGTTATGTTGGTAATGAGTTGAATATGCGTAAAGGCATTAGTGGCAAGAGTCTAATTGTCATTAATAGAGATTACTATTGGGCCCAAAAATAGTCAGGGTAAAAAAAAACGTAAAATCGTAAAATTTTGAATAAGTTACTGTAAGTGGAGTCAGGTGGTGGAGACCTTTTCCCAGCAGTGGGACATCAAACAGGATATGAAAAAAAGTTACTGAAATACTTTTATTTTTTGTTAAATTTCTGTTATCACTATTAATATATTTTAATTTAAATAAATATTTATCGTGACACATTTATCAACCTATTTTTAGACATACTTTTCATTCACCCACCAAATCAATTCTCTTTATTTCGACCTTGCCTTTTCATTTAACCTTATACTACAACCCTATAATTGTAACCTTAACAAACCTATAAATAAAAAACAGATACATTAAACAATACAAACAGGTAGCGTATCTAGACACATTTCTTTAGACAATATATTCGTCTACTTGACAGTAATGATAGACAAAGCAGTGTAGTGGAAGCGGCTGGACTATAAAACGCCTAGTTGGCTCCCTCGCTACATTCATATGCCACCCTATTACGTGGCCCCTACTAGAGTTAGTCGTCTCGACAACAAAGAAATTTACTTAAAAAAACAACATGATATGCAATGAAATAAAACTACTTTTTGCGGATTTTGGCGCGGTTTAATTTGCGTAATAATGATATGAAGTCAAAAATATAACCTACTCCATTTAGGAAGTAGGTTAATGAATTCCGGTTATTCGACAGATATCGATAAAATATATAAAAAAAATCTCAGACTAGGTAATTAAATTCCTGTGTCGTGTGGAGTTTCACAAATATATAACTAAAAAACACAAAGAAAATTTAAATAAGAACAACAATTAACTGTGGAATATGTAATATATCCAAATATTCGTTTCATGCGTGTATCAAGCCCGAAGCATGTTGCATATTGTGGTAATTGGCGTGGAGACCTATACCTCTTCCTATTCATGTGGCCCTAGTAGGTGGGGAATCAAAGTATCTATTTATGTATCGATGCAGATAAATATATGGTAGAGAAAGTACTACCCTACCCTTCTTTTGTTTTTTTAATACCTACTATCAGAAAAATCTTTTTAAAGAAATGGAAGTACGTTTGGCATTTAGTAAACTATTCGGGCAATGCCGTATTTCATTTAACAAGCACTACGCATAAAACAATAAACTAAAAAAATAATATCAAAAATTCTCTTCCCCTGAAGTGGAATATTTAAAACCTTCTAGCTTACATTGATTTTAAATTTAATTTGTTAATGGACTAAATTGCTGGTTAATTATACTGAAATATATATTGTATTCTGGTGCAATACAGGTAATCAAAGTTCACCTAATTATCTATCCATGCAATGTACCAAAGTGGCATCCAAGTGCTGTCAACCAAAATTAATTACTAACTGGCTAGTTTATTACCGTCAAAGGTTCTATAATATAGAAAATTATGAAATACATTATATTCTAAAGAGCTTTTAACCGGTTTACAAAATTTTACCTTGAATTTTAGATTATTCCTTTTTACTTTACTCTATATATCTTATCTATTTATCTTCACATATTCTTTTATTTTTAGCGCAAAAAAAAACTTCATTAAATAAATGATTAAAAAAATCTCCTTTCTTATAACTAAACGTATAAGAAAAATAACTTCATATCTTTTACTACAATTTCAAAGTAACAAAAATTTCATAATACGAACCCACTTACAAATATATTTACCAAACGTAATAATACATTTTTTTAAATAAAATTGACATTATTATGAGTCTAAAAAAGAAATTCTAATGAAAGGAAAACTCTGCCCACCAATTAAGCAATTTAATGTATGTAATTATGAGGAAAATGTTTATAAGAAATATCAAATACATTCTTGATATTAAAAATATAAGAAAAGGGAATCACGTGAAAATACGAGAGACGAACATAGTTATTAAAAGTAACAACCCAATTACATTTATCGAAGAAAGAATATTCTTTTACGTAATAAAATAATTAATTAAAGTGCGCAAACGTAGTAGGGCCTTTCATTTCAAACGTGTGAGCTATTCAGTGTAAGAAGCAGGGTAGAATTCATTTATTTTTCATGAAAGAAACTGGCCGCTATATCTACTAAGAAACGAATGTTCTATAGAAATACCAATTATGGTATGTATCAGGGATGTTATGGTGTGTAACCGAAACTCTGGGATATTTGAAAAAATATCCGATATAGTTCGAAAATTTTCGGATACTGGCGTCTAAATGCAAAAAAATACTTAAAACTTATTAACTATGCTTGTAAGTCGTTAATCGATTATAATTATTATTTAAAGGAATTTTACCTTTGTACTTTCTTAAATAACTATCACTCTAAACAAGATGTTACCGAAAGGGTAGATCTAGGTATCTATCCAAAAGGGCTGAAATGTACTCCTGGTATAGAGAGACGGATTACAAAATTTAAATTCGAAATGAATTAATTTAATAATTGATATCCAATTTTTCGGATCGTTTAGTTCACACCAAAAATCATGACAAACGTGTCATCGCACAGGAAACTATGTTACACAAAGGTTTGATACGAAATAATTTCCCACTCATATTCGAAACCTATGTAAATTATCGATTTATCCGAAACACATCAATAACTTAGTTTATATTCATCGTAAAATTAAATGGGTCTTAGAAATTCAAGTGTTTATAAGTCTGTGTCAAGTTACATAGAATGTATTTGGGTCAAGGTATTGCCTTAACATTCCGATAACCCTCGTTTTTCAACGAAAACTTATTATGTAGCGTTCTAAGTTTCTCGTTTAATGATTATAAACGAAATTAGCAGAAATTACTTGATTTAATAAAGGTTTACTTGAATACGCAGAAAGACGGCTTGTGTTACTGTTTGAGTATATAATTTAAATTAATTTGATTCAAAGAACACCGTCTATCAACAGTTTTCAAGAATATGGTGTTAGACAATATTAGTAATGTAGACACATTTAGCATTTAAAGCTTAACACATACCAAAAAAGAAAATTCTTTACTGGTATGTGTAACTAATATAAAAAAAAAACTGTACGGGATACATTCTAGAAAACACTGTAAAAAGTTAAAGATTATCTACATTGACCCGTCCGGGGATCGAACCCGGGACCTTAGAGCTAATGAAACCTTGAAGACCGGTGCGTACGCCACTCGACAACGGAGGTCGTCAAAATACTTATTCTTACCTTTTATGAACACTGATGCTTCTGCCTCGATCTCAGGGTACCCTTCCACGCTGGCCTTGCACAGGTATTTGCCAGAAGTGTGGGTGTCCAGGGTAAGAGTCAGGTTAGCTGTTCTTCCAACTCTCTGTGAACAAAAGAGCTATTTAAATCCAGAGTTTCAATAAGCAGCTTTTTGTGATAAACATGATTAAATAGAGACTTGACTTTGACTAAGAATGATTTTCATCAATCAATCTTCTTGGTGTACCTAAAAGTACAATAAAGGTATATACAATATTATACTAATAAAGTATACTATACAATTATATTGACAGGTATACTGAAAAATTCTGTGTCATGTATAATAAACGCGGAGGTTTATAACTGAAAAACGTTTGACATTCTGACTGTATGTTTGTTCCAATTTTCTTTGATTATCATAGATTTTGTCCTATACAGAAACACATTCATCCGTACTTATTTTTGAAATACCTTCGTCACAAGAGACGAAAATGTCTAGTATTCTTCAAACTCTTATTTAGTTGTACAAATATAGGGTCAGAAGCCAAAACCAGTAAACAGCAGAATCGTCATATTGAATGACAACGCTAAACCAGCCAATTCTATGGTCACGCGAATTTTCAATCAAGGTTTGGCAAGGTAACTAAACAAGAAATGACCTCTCAGATCAGATTCGTGTATTTTGACTTGAAATTGGTCAACAAAACTAATGTGATTAGGATAGTCAAAGTTCTGAATAAAGGCCTTGAGTTGACGAAACTAGTAATAGGGGTCAATGCCATTGTAAAACTGGGGATGTGGTTAAAAGGACTGATATTGATTCGTATAATTGACTGAAAATTGAGACAAATACTTAAATCAATTATATGAATAAAATTATAAGAATAAATTCAGCATTGAAAAAAAAAAAAAAAAACGGATTTTATCGCGACTTATTTTGATTTTAGGTCGCGACGTTTCGACACCTAACATTCGCGTAAACCTAAGAAACTAATAATTGAAATAAGTTAACAGGAGACATGAAAAATGTACTAAATTCTTTGTGATGAATATTAATTGAAATTAATATTACCATTTCTTTAATACCTCATATCAAGTGATCTAATTACTTTTCCTATTTATAATTCACAACCAATTTTTATCAAATAAGCAGCCGTATTCTTCAATAGTTATACAAATTTTGTCGTTGTTATTTATTTGTAAGAAATGATGTAATGTCATCTGTAATTACTAAATAAGCTTCTGACAATACTACAATAATATGGCTACATGTTTTGAATCTATATATGATGAACAGATGTTCAAAAAGATTTGTTTTTGTAATATATTACGTGCAAGTTTATTCTATGCAATGACAATTTCAAAAGAGCACGTAATATTTTAAAAGATAGATAAAGACTTTTATATTCAAGACAAGACTCAAAAAGTCATACAAAGCTATCAACCTCGTTAGTACATTTGCGTTATGACGCCCACGCTATTGTTAACCGACTTCAAAAAAGAGGAGTACCACAGAAATTTCGACTGGGTGACCGAATTTGTTGATTTTATTTAGGTGTTGCAAAAAAAATTGTGCATCCCGTGTGGTCCTATTTAAATATGGGTCCAGTCTTAACAGTGACAGTTAACCATATAAGAATTAATTTGAATTGGTTCTCATTATAATATTATTAAATGGCTTCTGGGATAGCTTGTTTTATTTTTAACCGCCATCAAACCACACAACTCACGTTTTTTACATGTCACCAGTATTCTACAAACATTTTATTATGACAATAGATGAATGAATGTCATTCAAGCTACATGACGTGTTGCAGTAATTGGCATACAATTCAAATACGAAATACACTGATTTTATGAGAATAATGCCAATTCTTCGAAAATTATAATGATGCTATAATTTGGAGCGGATCAATTTTCTAAGAATTTAAAGCTCTCAGTCATACAACATTCTTGAAACGTTACTAATATGCAAGTAATAATAATATGAAAATTTCCATAGCAGCATAGCAAGTTAGTTAACTCTGATTTAAGACGAAAATTGTTTTGGTAAAGGTCATAGTTATTAATCATTAAATTTACCGTTAGATAATAATAGGCAAATTTTAATTATCATTGACCTAAAACATGGGACATCGCCCCCTATTATATGGGACCTAAACATATCGGCGAACTGTGGGTGTACATTGGTACACCTCTGCCTACCCCTTCGGGGATACAGGAGTGAGGATATGTTATGTTATTAACCTTAAAGAAAAAGTAACATTTATAGAAGCAAAACCTAAAATAAACACTAATAACAATTAGGAAAATTGTAACAAAGACCAAACAACACACCACACAATTTTATTAGACGAACAATACACAAAGTAAAGACCACAAATGAAATAAGTTTCAGTAAAGCGAAACAATTAGAACTGGATATTGATTTTGGTCCAAATACACCTAATATTGGAGATGTAATTGAAAATGTTATACAGGGTGTTAAGAAAACCCTGTCCAATCCGAAAGAGTGGTAAAGGTATCACAATCGCATGCCCAAAAATTATATATTAAAGGAATATTTCGTGACAGTAACAATAACATGAATTTTGGAAAAAACATTTTTTGCCGCAAGATTCCCCAATCTTGAGATTAAAACAAAAATTAGCACTATTTTTGTGTGTATAATTGGCGGTCTTTTACTTGATCATTTGGCAGCATCTGTGACGACGCCAACACTTTCTCTCTCGCCTTTTGGGTTTTTTTTTATTTTGTAATGTACCTTTTCCATTGTTTACACTAATGGAATCAGATATCAATACCTTCATGGATTGGACAGGGTTTTCTAAACACCCTGTATACATTGAAACAAAATCAATTGTTAAAACAGAATCTTGTATACATATCGGCCAATTAGTTGAATTACTATGTGTTGCGAAGGACCGAGAAGAATTTATTGATATTGGTAAAGGTCTTGTTTTAGAATTGCTTGAAGCTATACCTATTGTATTTGATTCAAGAGAATATTTAATTGGAAACACTGTTTATTTTGTGCCTTTGAAGGGGCTAGTTCATGTATTTTGAGTATTATGATTGGAATTTCATTTCTAAAGTAGTGTGTGTCAAACAAAATACATACACTAAATAAAACCACTGTTGGTAGGTTCAAAAAGTACTAAATAATAATTTTAGTTGGTAGTGATATCATCTAACAAGATTTTTTTACTGCAATTGGCAAAAGTAATTTATTAGACTTCGTTTGTTATTTTGAAAAATCTTAACAATAATCTTTACATTTGTAACTATAATACCTAACGCTGAACCCAAATCCATTAGGCACTAAAAAAACTTGTTAATAGACCAAAAATGATTGACAAAATGTTACATAATAATACACATACATGTACAAGCCATTCAGCTTCATCCCAGTACCAGCTTTTCATCTCGACCGCAATTACTAGCCTGACCTTTTTATACGACATCAATAATAGGGTCAGACTACATTATGTAACTCCAGAACCCATCTCGACTCCAAGTTCGCGGTATAAATCCTTACCCAAACAATGGAGATTGTAACTTTATGAATTCAAATCTAAATAAACACCATTTAGAATATTTCACGGCGAAACTTTGATATTAAAATGTCCACAAAAGCACGCCGGTCATCGATTTCACACAACTTTTGTATATTACATAATTATTCATGACGAACCAACTTGTACGGTGTTCGCTGGAGCGGCTGTTTTCGACATTTGTTTCGCTTTGATAATTGGAAATTCTTTTGTTGGATGGTACTTTTATGTTTTTAATTTTTGTACCCCTGATTCTGAATGAGTTTTATGTTGATTCATTGTTATAACGTTATGCATGATCGTTACTGTTTTAATAAATGTTTTTGACGAGATATTTTGGATCAAGTTATTTTTATATTGATGTATGTACTCATGAATAAATTGGCTGTTACAGAAATATTCCTTGATATTTATTGTTTGTTGAATCATTATTATTGTTAGCTGAATGTGTTTTTTCTTTAAAACATTACTTTTTAAGTCGTTTGTCTCCCTATTTATCACAGTTACAATAACTTCATCTAGCCTCATATGTGTCTCTTCTCTTACAGCTCTATTTTTATCACAAAAACTATCATCTTATTCTGTTACTTCATCATTAACGTCTATACTTACAATCATCTGATCTTCTTCATGGTGCAGCCATCTGATTTCAGGAGGCGGGTACCCGTCCACATCACAGCTTAAAGTGACAGCCGTACCGACTTCTGCTTCCACATCTTTCGGCAAACTTCTGAAGGTTGGTGCATCTAAAACATTTAATACATTTAGTATATTCGTAGAAAAGGATCCTTGGATAAAATTGTTTTGTAGGCTTTGTGGTTTTCTATTAAATGGTTACATAATTAATAATTTAGGTTATCCTAAGGAAAAAAGGTACGAGTCATCATACTAAGTCATCATCTACCAGGTGGAAATAAGAATTTATCTTAGTCACAATACTACGAGTATCAATACTTGAAAATGACTGAATGGACGCGAGAACTCACGAGGTGCGAAAATGAATGTCTAAAATAATGAAGACCTTATCAAAAAAGTGAAGTAATCAGGCAACTTTGATATTCTAGCATGAGAACATCCATTTTAGTGTTATCAGACGTATCCACTATCTATTTGAACATAAACTTCATCAAATGCTTTGTCTACGTGAACTTGATTGGCGTTTATGGTTGATAAAACATAGTTCACACACGATGCTTCAAATATATTGCAATATAGGCATCCATATTCTGGCAATATGTCTCGTGGATGTGCAGCAATTTCGGTTCAATGCCTTCCTAGCTTTGCGTTCAGATTATAAAGGTTGCTTGCTACTAAAGGTGACTTATGATTTGTATTCGTAAGGTTATTTTTAACTGACCTCAAAAAAGGAGGGGGTACTCAATTCGACTGTATTTTTTTGTGTTTTATATCATAATTTTGGACTGGTTGAACCGATTTTGATATTTTTTTTATTCGAAAGCTCGTGCTTCCAGTGTGGTCCCAATTTGGTAGTGGGATCCATAAGAAATTTATATAAGACATACTAATTGAAGTCGGTTTTTTAAACCTTTTTACCGGTTTAAATTTTATAATATTCCTCTGCTAATTTATTTTAATACAAGTTTTGTTTCAAATGACTACTTACCAAGTACAAAGACAAAATGAATGAATTTTAACGGAATATTCTTGTTGCATGGCTCATAATCTGTATAAAACAGTGAATTCAACTTACATGTTATTTCAAGTGTTTCTATTTCTTCGCTGTTTCCAACATCGTTGTATACAATGCATTTGATTGTGGCGTCGTGGTATTTTCTTGTTATGTTGTAAATTTTCTGTTGGATAAAATAATTTTGTTATATTAGGTCGTACACAATTAGTGTTCATTATTTTTTTTTTGAGAGGTAATTATTCAAAAAATTCGATATTATTTTAATTGTGTGTTGTTAAGTTTAATTGAAAATAATATTTTAAAACGCTACACTATTCTTTTGCTGAGTTTTAATTCAGATGATAATTTGCTTCTTCTGTGAAATTTAGTAAGCTATTGTTAATATAAACAGTTCTTCTAACTGAAACTAGATTACTGTAATAATAAATGTTGTATTTTCACTTACCAATTCAGTAGTATTGCCTTCAATGAGTTTTTCATTTAGAAACCACTTGTAGGTCAAGTTAGATGGATTTGCATCTGCTTTGCAGGCTGTTAACAATAAAAAAGTGACATATCAGTACAAAAACATTTTCTAAATTCTGTATAATTTGGGTTATTTTTCTGCACTGGTTTGGTTCTTTCGACTTATTTTATTCAGTATCTTTTTACAAGGCTCGTGGGAACTGCTCATATCTTGTTTTATAACCATAGTATTGGTTTGAACATAACCACGGTTACTCATATACATGTACCAAACCACACGCTACCAGGGAACCCGCATGTATAAAATGGCCCTTTATTACTATTTATTTCTGTTCCACTGCAGGGCAAAGGCCTCTCTACCTTAATTCCATTTCTCTCCAGTTAGGGCTGTGGTCATCCACTCCTATAAAAGGACTCCAGTTCGTCCCGCCACCTCCTCCTGTGCCCACCACGAAAGACTACCCCCCCTTAAATTATAATGTTTTGTTATAAATATAAGTTTTACCTATAATCACATCATCTCCTTCAGGTATCTTCCCGTTGGCGCCAGACTTGATGTACATCTTCACTTTAGGGGCGTACTTTACCTGTTGACAAAATTAAATAAATATAATGACTATACTGGTTCATGTGATGCACTATGTACTACAGTACATGTTGGATAAATAAAGAATTAGAAAAAGGAAATATTTTAGACTATGTCATTTAAAAACACCATCAAAACTTAAACCAGAAAAAAATAGCTTTGAACAGTAAACGGAACGCCTTTAACCGGTTGTGAGATTTATCATAAGCTAAAAAATATCAATTCTGGATTACCAAAAATTAAATACCTCGGCATAATACAAAATGCATCAGAAATATAAATCGTATTAAACTAGGAATAATCAAAACAAACTCAAATGCTTATTGGAGCTTTTAAATGAGCTAAGATAATAAAAATGATTCATGGAACCTAGAAATAAACCTGGCTGGCAATTAACGAATACTAAATAAAAATATAAAAGAAAACGCACAAAATATATTTCTAGTTAATGGTAGTTTTTATAAGCTTTTAATGACCGCGAAATTATCAGCTTTTGTTTCAGAAGAAATATTAACTGCTTTGCCCACTTTGTTTATTCTTTCTTTGTTTATAGGAAGTTTATTAAGCACCTTTTTACACAGAATATGTACCCCCATCCCATGAAATATCCCATCGTTATTATTATATTTTACACATATATTTTATGCTATAATGTCTCCTTTAAATTTATCTTCAACCATAAATATCACATAAATTTAATCTCCAACTTTCAATCCCAAATTTTGGAGGCCCATGAAAAATTATATTCGGCCCCATTAAAAAGAAAAATGGCCACAATAGTATTACGTGTACAAATGGCAAGTATTTCTATATGATAGCAATATTATAGGACATCAGATCGTAAAAAGTAATTGGGTTGCCCGTAAAAAGGGGTTTTATTTTATGGCCACCGAAAAAATACATGATAAACACACCGGACTTTTCTCGCCGTAACAATGGTTGATCCAGTAAAATGTTATATAGATGTAGTTTAAAACGATTGACGAGCGTACTTAAAGGTAGGAATAGATAGAAATAAAGTGTAATTGATATAAAGTATGGAAACACAAGAAGTGTAACCGATCAAAATCATAAAAAATACATTGAATGGAAATTCTCATAAACAAATGTTTGTAGCTAAGTTTAAGATGTGAAAAGTAGCATTAAACCAAAAAATACACTACCCAAAGAGACGTTAGTCAGTGTTGATAGTGAAAACCTTTTACCAACACAAGTCACAAAACCAGACCTACATCCAAATGAAACAATAAACGAAACCTCAATATTAAAGAGGAAAACATATTAATATTAATACCACATCCAGTCTCTTTGTACACGGGACCGGAATAGTAATTTCCTACCGGTTTTGAGCACGACAATAATTTTTACATCGGTACGTTACATTGATCAATGTGTACGTATTTTTATAGGGTAAGTAGAGATGATATTTCTTAATGTATCCTTATTGTGAGAGTATTTTTGGATTTTGATATTGGGTTTGGTTCCATTGTGATTTGGGTGGGCAGTAAATGAAGTGACTAGTAATGATCATGTTTGTAAACTTTGGTGAGGAAAATGATATCAATAAAGTTTTAGAGCATATTATATTCTATGTTGATTCTGATTTGAAAGGGCAACATTTTTTTAAGCAATGCAAAAATTATATCCCATTTACTAAAAATTTGTTTTGCGACTGCTACAGAACATTGATTAGTAACCCACTTCGAGATTGCTTTGATATCGAAACCAAATATAAAAATCTAAAAGTACTGACGAATTCCAGCTACACCCATTTACTGATTACAAAAAGGAACATCTAAATTCCGAAGCAATACCTAGAAAATGGAGATACCAAAATTTTTGGAGGATGCAAAACATTGGCATCACATTCATCCTTACAATCATCTACGCGAAAGCTTTATCCAAATCGATCCAACTCAATACCGACGAACAATTTCGTAGCAAATAGCAATATTTTTATAAGCGAAAACAAATATCCAGCCTAAAAGTTTATTGCGGGTTGAAAGATAGCAAATAGCTACAACTGGAATTTTATCTCAATATTTTATGAGAACCCAGAGAGGGGCGATTTTGAAGGAGTGAGGGTTAGGGGAAGCTGCTTAGGGCTATCTGTTGTATATGGATGTAAAACTTTGGAAATTTAATATTTACACCAACTCTAGGGATCACTATGACTTATGAAGGGTCTATCGGGTGGGTAATAATAACACTTTCAAACCTTAGAGTATAAGTATTTGAAACCAATGAAAACGAAGCTATAGAAGAAAGAATTAGCAATCCAAGAAAAGTTGCAAAAGAAATGAGATTTGTTCAAAAAAGTCCATGTATATAATTGAAAAGAAAAGACTAAAGGCTAAGAGCAATCCCGCCTTTCAACAATCCCCAATCAATCATCTGAAACACCAAACACAATTTAACGTAAAGAAACTGGCAAAAAAGTCGAATCACAAAACAAATATTTATCAGTCTATCCAAGCCTTCTTGTTTACTCAAAAAATTCTTAGCTCCTAACTTTAGAAGAAAAACGTCGGGTTTTCGCCGAACAAGACTGGAATAAATAAAGAGATCACGGTACAATTCTAAGCAAGGATCCGATGTTCGGAACGTATTTCCCTAATTAGGAAAGGGGAGAAATGTACATTGAATGTGCGATACCCTCTTTTTAGGGGTTAGGAAAGGCGTATCAAGTCGTAAAAACCACAAATAGAGAATAAAGTTTTAGATTCAATTGAACATGGAGTGTGGACTGCAATTAAGAGAATATAAGACTGAATTTTGCCAATTAAAAAGGATAAGATAATAGATTTTTTATAGAGCAAATTGGTAAATTTGAAAGTTCATAATAAACCACAGCACTCGACGTATGTAATTCAAAGAATCTTGTTTATAAGAAAGTAATCTCATATACCAGAGAAATTAAGCTTACTTTTGAAAGTTAATAAAATCAAGAGGAAATTCCGAAAAGGCTCTCATCCCCTTAAAACATTTCGGAACATCCTCCAACATTAATTAATCATGTACAGCCTTGCTCCTTCATTCACAGGTCATACATTTGCAATTCAATGATATTCGCAAAATCGTTCCTTAATTCCAGTGACATAAATACATAAGCCGTAAAAATACGAGTGTTTCAGAAACAATTTTCATATTTCTATCTTCATTGTGTATTCTGGGAGTGTAGCAATATTTACTGCTCTTCCTCTGCCAGTGCTAAATCTCTACGTGTTGCAAATGGCGACACGTATACCCAATTCGAGTCAGTGTCCAGCCAGTTTTGTCGATATTTTTCTGACTGGCTTTTCTACTTTTTGATCATTTTGTACGAGTGCGTAAAACAATCGGCGTTCGTAAATCATTGATGGAGTATATTGGAATTCAGGGTTATTGACAAGATAATACTTTATGTACGGCTGAAACACTATCTGTCTATACAATAGTGTATATTTCCATCTATATATTGTAACTGAATCCGGTTGAAACTGGAGCCCAACCCAAAATAGCTCGGGAATTTCATTGTACGTTTAAAATAGATCTACTTTTATTAAATTAAGAGCTAAATCGTAATCCAAAAATAATCGAGTAACTGAATCGCAAAATGAGTAGGCGTTATACAGAGCCTAAATAAATACACTTGGTATTAGAATAAATACTCACAGGATACAAATATTTATTTATATTATTTACGCAGTGATGGTTCTAGGTACAAATTAAATAGGACTTCATCTCCCTTAGGTTTAGGATTGTGAAAATAATCCCATTTAAATAGCAACAAGTAACAAAACAATAGATGTTTAATTTTTAATAGACCTATGTAGGAGGTTTATTAAAAGTGCTTGGCTACTTGGCCAGTATATCATACACATACTTTTGTAGACAAATAAGGTCAGTAATTTGAATTACTTCAGAACTTAGGTGCTTTAAAAGCGATGGACAATTTGACCGCCACGCCCATCGCCACGAATTCAAAAGTTTGGTTAACACGTTTTAAATGTCTCCACAAAACAATAGCAAAGAAGTTCTTAATACCGAGACAAATATGTACAGAACAAATCACAGTCAAAATTTTCCATTGTCTAACTAACCGCTTCCATAAAAAATCATGTTAAAAATCTAAATAGTAAAGAGCAAAATCACGATCAATTTTTTTTATCCTCTTACTTACTGTTAACTTAAAAACACAAGTCTAAATAGTTCGGAAGTAAGTTGTCAACTATGTCTCTTTTCATTTTCCACCCTATAAATTTAAATCTAAGAAACTTTCTTGGAATACATGCTGGGTAATATTTGACTCACTTCAATTTGTATGCTCGCGGCTCGGTACGCTCTGTCGGCGGTGTTCTGCGCTTGACACGTGAACGTCTGGTTGTGGTGCTCCTGCTTCGGTGTCATCTTTATTATTGACCTGGTTGAGGAAAATGTTATAAGTAGGTAATTCTGTAGTTGAAAGATTATGATTAACTTAAGCAGTAGTTGTATAGATTTTTTTGGATTATATTTAAGTTCAGCGGTACGTATGAGGTAGACGCTATTTGTAGGAATGGTGTTAATTAGATAACTGATGAGCTATCATCTAAAGATTCATATTGACGATGTTCATAAACCATCATAATTATTATATAAAGTGCAAGAAAGTTTCGTCTGCACCTTAGATAAATCCATTCTTTGAGATTCGAAAGATAAATAAAATGTAATGGTGTTTACCAGTAAACGATTTGTTAATAAAAACAAATATTATTATCAAAATCTAAATGAGAATAATTGAACAAAATTTAATTAAATAAAGCATCAAATGTCTTATGAAAGCCTTCAAGATCTTAAGGTAATAGAATACTCATTACGTATTTGTAGAACATCTCATCTGAAATTGTTTTCTATCTAGCAATTATTTGGATCTTTGCAAATGTCTTGAACTTAAAAATTCTAAATAAGATTTAGGCTCAAATTCAAGCATCAAAGGAAACAAAAGAATATTGCTTTAAGAATACAAATTAGTTTTTTAAAGACAGCGAAACTTAATTATGGGGAATGTCGAAAAATAAAATGGATTATGCAAAGAATGACGACTTTGAAAAAGACAGGAGTTAAGTTTGATATGACAAAAAAAAATAATGATTTTAATAAACAAACCCATTGTATCAAACTCAAATATATTCGATTTATAGATGAATTAGCCATTGGTCAAAATATTGATAAGCATTACTTTTTGTCAATTGGACTTTGCCGAGTAGTTAGTAGTAGGACGTTAATGGCTGAAAATGCATATGTATTTTTAATTGGTCTTTATTTATTTAAAAATTAATCTTACCTAGCAGTAAACCTTTGCCCATCAGGCATTGGTTCAACACTATACGTCACACCTTGCGTCAAAACACCAGCATTGCTGTCCACCCAAGTTATCTGGAACAAAGGAATACAGTTACTAAGTATTCAGGGCGCCTGCCGCTTGTAGATGAAATCTATATAAATGCAAAATAGTTCTTTGAGAATATCTCGCACATTGATATAACAAAAGAAAAATATGGGTTCGTAGAAGCGTACCTAAAGATTTGCAAGGTAGATTGTCCTTATTTGGATTTAAAAGGAAATGGTCTGAGACAGGGTGTTTGAAATAGGCCGTCTTAAGAAACGAAAAGTAGATAAGTATACATATTATACAGAAGGATTTAACGTAGGTACGTTGGAAAAAATAATTTTACTACGTTACTCTAAATTGTAGGACCTACTGATAACGATGATTTTTTTAATGATATAGAAGCGAATAATTTAAGATATACTTGTAGTTTATGAAACAAACTTTAAAATTAAAACTTTGGTAAGACAAAAGCAACTCAATATAAAATTCACAACACACATTCATTATCGCAAGGGATTACCATCCCTTCTTAGCGCAAATAATTTCCGGAACTCCCGAAAACCCAATTCTCATCAGAGATATTACTCCAACCAATCCCTAATCCTTGATTATGAAATATTTGTGCAATCAAAACGCTGCAACCTCCAAGGACCCACAATACTGGCGCAACATCATTTTCAATTTAACTCCTAATTGTACCGAGGTCCCTACGGAGGTATACCTATTCACTCCACTTGAAGAGCTTAAATGGAATATTCTCCTGCTTAATACCGGGACAAACAAATTGACACAGAGCTAAATAAATTGGACCGACCCATTCCCGGCGGATTTGTTTATGTACAATGTGACAATTTTGGATTTTTGTTGGCCGCCCCTTAATTTCTTGGTTACGTTTGAAATGAAAGTGAAATTAGTTTTTCGGGATTATTTCGCGGTTTATTAAACCTTAATAAACTTTTTTTACGTTGTTATGTAGATTTAAGTGCTTATAAACGCGGAAGAACAAAGGACTGGATTCTGGATTAAAATAAATTACTTACATAAAACAATTGTAGAAAGACTTTCTTAGATTTAAAAGTAATTTGATTAAGGCTACTGTCTTGTTGACAACTTGGAACAATTTTTATATAAAATAAAATAATGAGACGCCATTTTTAGTTAAGTATACGTAGAACAAGAGAGATTGAAATAAACTTTTATGTTTAAGGCCAATAACCAGTGGAAGAGTGCTTTTTGTGTTATATCAAATCTATTCCGAAATCTCTCACCAATTTGGAACTATATCATCACATTTGCACACATAACATTACTAAATTGCAAATACATGCTGCATTGATATACAGATACAATTATCTAACAATGAAGCAAAGTTGGTGCAGCAGAGCAAATTGAAGCAAGTAGTTGTCGATGCAATTAATACCGGGCTTGGTCTCAATAGCGGCACTGAATGGAATTGAAATCGAACGCACGTTCTCTATGGAACAAAACTTGTTTTAGAGGTTAGTTGAACTTATGCTTCCTAAATTACAAGGGTCGGGGTGTTTCAAGGATTTTGGGTACGGAATTTTGAATATGGATGTGTGAATTATATTACCTTTATCTAGGGGTTGAGGGTATGGAAAGACAGTTCACGTTTATACAGTTTCAGAAACGAATGTTAATTTATTAAGAATGATTACAATGAAATACTAGAGTACAAGGTCGGAAAATACAATTGTTGAAATAAAATAAAAATACGACTTTTTGTATACTGAATATCTGACTACCAGTCGAATTTACAAAAATCGAATTGCATTTTATAGGCGAGAGAAAAAAGTAAAGGTAAAGGCTTAAAGCTATTAAGCATCACGTAATTTACCTTGGCGAAAACAAGGCAAGAGAAACCGCGGAGCACAGCTAGCAATCAATAAACTTGCTGGCAATGGTCTACTCTGAAACTGTTTAAGATTAATGCTTGTAACTAAACCTTATACATGAGAGAACTTGGTGCAGAAACTTCGATATTTTATGGGTTTATACAACATGATTAAAAGCTTTCTTGGTCCGACGGAACGAGCCAGGGAAGGTAAATTGGGTTCTATAGAAAAGATTCTTTGTAGAAAATGTTTGTGATCTGCGGTAGACCAACATTTCCAGGGATGCAGGGATCCGGTTTTGGAAATGTACCAGTTAATCTGCTGACTTTTGAATTTACTTCTATTGCAGTACAAGACCAATACCTAATCAATCTTGATAATGTCTTGATTTTAGTTTTGGTTTCTCCCAATGAGCACAAAATGTTAAAAATCTTTGGGACTCCTGTTGAGTATACATGGAAGAAAAGCCAATATTATTATTCTAATATCTGGATGTGTGAATGGATCGGAATTCAAGAATACGTGAGATCAGATATAATACTCTTCATTGTTTAAAATATACGTAATCAGCTAAAACTACGAGAAATTCAATTCCATTACTAAATTTAGTACATGTATTTCAAGAAATTACCTAACCTAAGTACATTATGTACTAACAAACAAGTAAATACTCGTATGTACGAAAATACTCGCTCCAAATTGCCTAAGCACATCAGTTTCTCGAGTTGTAGATTAAATTTCAAACAGTTTATGTTTCTTGAAAATCTGTACCGAGTTTCTCATATTTTAGGATCATTCTTCATACTCCGCTACAGGTCTACACAAGCCTCTTTCATATTTTATATGTCGATAAATAGGTCAGAATTTCAAACGATCTTTTGATATTGAGTCGAAGTTTCGATTCAGTTAGTTTTCAAGGAAAATTTTGCTTATGTCCGTATATGTAAAGTTGTTCCAAAATCTTTTGAATTTAGGTAGAATACTTATACGACTTAATTTAAGACGATAACAATCACATATTTGAAAACAAATAAAACTATCACGCGTCAAAAATTCATCGTCATCCTTGTCAATGGCGGGAAACGTGCCCAGAAGGCTGGCAGCATTGCCACTTTGAATGGCTATGCCGATTCTCTGTGCTAGGAACGAACCAGCCCTCTGATTACGAGTCAATATTATCTATTATATGGTAACTATAAAAATGTTAGCAAAGATATTCTTCAAAATACCTAAGAAAAATATTTTAATAATAAAAACCTTGAAAATCTCAATCTAGTAAAACACGAAATTATTAAAGAGCAAAATAAAAAAGGACGTCAAATTTTAAAAGCCAAAGAATCTATTGCGATAAATTATAAAAGCTTTTTAATAGAAAATAATAGATGTTCGCGAAAGTACCTACGTGAATTATTAAGAAAAATGTGAATATTATGAATAGGTCGCATTACGGCAAGCCTGTAAAATTCCATTTAAGTAGTGACATTGATTAATTAATATTATCAGAGCGAAATTTGGGTGACAACTGGGAAAATATTGCTCTGGAAATATTCATAACGACTTCAATTAGTTTCTTTAGTAACGTACGATATTGGGCTGAAATTGTTATGAAAGTCACGGGAAGACATTTTGGGAGATTCTGAAATTGTTATTAAAACCTAGAATGTAAAAAAAGTTAGTTTATACTAACTTTTTTCTGGTCTTCTGACCAAAAAGGGATAAACGTTAACTGACATAATATCTTTACATAACAGATGCACAAAAGTTTTTTTTACAATACAAGAGATCATGAAAAGTATATTAATCAGCAAACGTGTAGTATGATTTAAAATTTGTCTTGTTGTGTTGTTGAGGTAAACTAAGTTATTTTTGGAGGCAAGTGGAAATTCATGTTCTCTTCTTAGATATTGGAGAAAATATTACGCGTAAAAGTACATTTTACTGTCGTGTACATATTAATATTGGAACAGCAATATAAAATAGGTAGAGAAGACTTAAACTGCATAACAAATTATTGGAAAATGTCGTAGGCTATAAATTTATAACTCTTGTATATTTATAACTTAGTATAAGATTTAAATGTATAACTGTTTATTTTACCGAATAAATAAAATAAAAAAATTAAGGCTAACATTAATCCTATTCATTCAAAAGCATTAGCAGTCTTTCATAATCTTTTTAATTGTTTTAAGTTAAATTGGATACTACATAATATAAAATTATAACGTGGTGCTCATTAATAAATTAATACTTGTGACTATAACCGAACGTTTTACATAATACGATCAAGTAATTAATAATGTTTTCGAAAAGGAAACTATTTTTACCCGCAATATTGTAATCACTTTATTTTCAGGCCAGTAATTTTGTCCTCAAAACAATATTAAAATTTCAACATTAACACACTTATAAAAATTTAAAAATTTTCGAAACTTATCAATATCATTAAAATAAGTGATGAACCTATTTTTAACCTTCGACGCAAAAAGAGAGGTATTGTAATTTAGACTTGTTTCTTCATCAGTCCGTGTCTGTGACATTGTAGCTTCTAAAGGAATGGAAAAATAACGATGACGTTTTTTAGTTTGAAAGCTGATTTGGTCGAGATGGTGCTTAGCTATATTTATTTTTTGAACATTTTGAAAGTAAACAACAATTTTCTAAAAAAAATCTTTGCTTTTTTAAGTCCCACTACTAAACAGACCCCTTCCCATATAGAGAAGGCACGAACATTGATCACTTTGCTTGCTCACTTGAGTCTTGGCGATATCTATATTTTTCTCACATGATATTTCAATTCACTGATTTTAAATAGCGTTTTCGAATGATTAAGAAAATAAAGATAATTTTGAAAACAAAAACATATATTTGTATTTGCCAATAATGGGTTCGAAACTGTAATCTTGTACCCACAAATCCGGGTATTAAACATATTTAAGTATTTTTGTATCGTGTATTTTAAGTATTTTTGGATAAACATTTCATATTTATTTAAGCTTTTAATAAGTAAATTATCAGTTTAAAAGCGTTTGCGTGGGCACGTTAATGTACTTATTAATTCAGATTGCATTAAATAATGACATGTTTTCATGTTGAGAACGATCAATCAATGAATGGTTACATTACTGAGTTGAGATTTTGCATCATGCCTTCTTTTTTTAGCGTTTCTTTGTCTTTTTATATTTATACCCCTTTATTTAATGTAGTGTAGTGTTTAAAAGGACCAGAATGAACAAAAATGGTCTCCGAGTATTGAATGTAGTAATTATTTCTCTTTGATACTATTTGTATTTCTATTTTGACAGCCAAACGAAATAACGATGAAACAATATTTATACAAATTAGTTAAATTTAAAACCATGGGTAAAAGCCTCAACAGACTGGGTTCCAAATACACGAAGGCCGCGTGGAAGACCCAGATGGAGATGGAGGGATGAACTGGACGCGTATAAAAAATAGGGGCCACAACTTGCTCTTTACAGAAAGTGTGGAAGGAGGAAAAGGAGGCCTTTGTCTTGCAGTGGGACATTTCACGTTTAAAATAATAAATACTAGTTTAAAATAAATAAAATTATCATGTCTTACCTCAGCCGGCGGCTTCCCACCAACAGACACGCACTCAAGCTTGATATTTCTATCTTCTATGGTTGAGAAGTAGTTGCCTTCAACAATACGTGGTGGTTCTGGTGGTACCAACACTGTCAGTTGTGCGTACCGAGATCGGATTGGTGGTTCTCCTGGGGACAAAAGAAATATAAATTAGTATATTAAATTCTTCATTTAAATCTAACACAAGAACAAAAAACTAAGAACTGTCAAAACGTTTGGTAGACTCTGCTCGTGATCAGAGAGCTGGTTTGTCCCTTGCACAGAGAATCGGCATGGCCATTCAACGTGGCAATGCTGCCAGCCTTCTGGGCACGTTTCCCGCCATTGACAAGGATGATGATGAGTTTTTTGACGCGTGTTAGTTTTATTTATTTATGTAATATTTAATTTTAGTATAAGTGTTAGTATATTTATTTATTTGCAAAACTTTCAAGAATCTTTTTGCTGCATCATCATCAGCCTATAGCAGTCCACTGCTGGACATAGGCCTCTCAATTTAACGCTACTTATTACTATCCTCGGCTTCTAGCTTCCAGCTCCAATTAATAATGCTTATTTTTCAATTATTTAAGTCTTGCACGATCAATTACAACCGAATTTAAGATAATAACTAATTTATTTAGTATATTAGTTGGACATAGTCGACATCGCTGCGCCGAGCCGTGGGCATGAAAGTTACTGCTTACTACAATTACTTTCAACATTTTCTTTTACCTAGTTTTTTTCTTACATACCTGCTCTACACAATCTATAAACTGGGTATTCCAAATTATTTTTTGACACCATAGAAAAACATGAAAATACGCTCAATTACATCGTTATTAAAAAAAAATACTATAATGAATCATTGACACGCAAAATATTCAAGAAACTAGAACACAATAAAATATAAAATCCTTAATTTATACAAAACTTAACAAACTAACGCAATTAAAATCATTAACATTTTAATAGCCTTTGTTAATCATAAAAGTTTTGCGTCAATACATTATCCATGAAACCAGTTTAAATTAAAAACCGTTTAACAGTACAACTTCTAGCAGAATACAAAAGAAAAACTTATAACAAATCTAAGTTTTATGTAATTAAGGCATTGTAGAAAAAGTAAAAGTTTTTAGTTAACTAAACGAAACTTAGAGACTAAACGATGTTCAATGATATGTCGCTAATTGCTGTGTGAAACAGATATTCGAAAGTTATTTAATCAATTTATTTATTTAATAAAATATAATATAGAATATATAATCTGAGTAGATAAAAGATAATTTTTTCGCCCGTTTGCTTAGTCTTGACTTTTATCCCAATCAATAACTAAGAGAATTGTGATGACAATTATGATGTATCATTTATGCCGAATTTCTTAACTCTATTTTTTCGGTAGCACTAACTGGAATCAAATCATTGTACTTTTTTTAAATTTCTACATACATTTGTCTAATAATATCTTAGATCAATCGATAACTAGCAGAGAAAAACTGAACAATACCATCACATTAATTTCCACTCATAATTTAAAACATGGTCTACCTGTATACCCTAATTTGTCCAATTCCGTTAAATTATAGTAAAAGTAAAAAAATTGTGACCAAAAATATTACCATCCATAAACATTTCGTAACAAAATCATTAGTACGTATTAATTACAAACGAATTCTACGAAAATAAACGCGAACAACTCATTACGACATTTTGCAGGAACGAAATGAAATCCAATAAAGTAAGGCGGAAGTTTGTAAATTCGCGGTTGGATCGCGATTTAATACAAGGGGGTTTGGAGACAATGCCTTGCCTTGCCTTGCCCCAAGATAGTTTCTTCACAACTCAAGCCAAAGTTTGTGAAGTTAAATAGTGCAAAGTTGTACAATTTAGCCGCAAGACTGTTGTCCATTGTACGCTTTTGCTGATAAAAAACAAAGTTACAACAGTTAGTTTCATGTAAATTGTGGCCCTTTTTTCCATGGTCCTTTCTTTCTGGTCCTTTTTTCCGAAGTTTCTAGGTATACGAATTAATTTCAGCCTCCATAAGGACCGTTTCCGATCTCCCGGGAATACGTATGCTTTCTTTATTGCTTATTCTCTTTTCCTTATTCGTGTGTAGCGAAATTATTATATTGGTTTTCTTTGTGCTTTTGTTCTTAAAGTAAACAAGAGTAAATTCTATTTATTACGGATATAAGTTTTAGCAGTTTGCGCAAGCTGTGTTAGATACATGTTGCCATGCAAACCGGGTCTCGGAACAAATATCTGTTTGTATTTACCCTTTGCGGTTTCTAAATCTGGGACCATAACTCAAAAGGGGAACGCTTGGATACTGCGGTAAGTGAATATTTCTTATGAGTATTACGTCAGACTTAGGAGAAATATCTCAGACAATCTTGGATATAGTAAAAACTTTGTAGGCTACCTAAGGTATAATGATGAAATCTAGAAATTGTAGTAGGCAGTTTGTAGATTCAGATTTTTTGTGTACTTTGTACATCAAAATAATGTATTATTAAAAATAATTTGAAGTATAAATAGATCTTGCGAATGAGAATAGAACAAAAGATGCAAAAGACGCAGTGGGACTCGATTACAATCTTAGACTGTAGCAGTGTAGCTATTATATCGTGTTAACACTAATTAATCCTCGCAAACAAACGAAAATACACATGAAAACGTAATTAACATTAGTACAAATAAAACGGTACGCCTTCAGGCTCCAGAGATAGAAACAGTAGAAAATGTTTCAAGAATTGTACGCGGTTTAATTTATTCTAATCTGAAACCAACTTCCCTAAACACCCAGCTTATTATTAAGATACAAGATTTGTTCCCAACGGTACAATTTCTACTGAACACGAAATTTCTAGAAATTCCCAGTAATTATCGTTTCGTAGTTTCCGTGCGAATTCGTATTAAAAGGTATATTTTGTACCATCTTTGTTTGAAATTGAGATAATGTTTAACGGTTGGTATACTTTGTTTTAGGATTTAATTTAGCATTTGGATCGAAATTATATAATTGTTTACTACTTAAAAACAATTATCTGGTACTTAATTTTATGGCCTAACATAAACTGTTCATTTTTTGTGATGTCCCAATTTCGACTGGAGTAAATTAAACAAAAACTCGTTTCCAAAAAAGGTGGTATTGGAGAAAACTTTTGAATATTTTAATATGAAACATCAAAAGAAAAACAGTTAATTTGAATTCTTTGAAAACAAACTTCGCGAAAATAACACAAACACAACCGTGAACAATACTTCAGGGTAATTAAAAACCAGAGTCGATAAATCCACGGCTTAACCAACGTAAGATGCGAATCTAAATCTTGAAACAAAAGCTGAATAACTCATAAGAGCTTTCTAAGACGAGATAAGAACACTAACAGAGACATTTCAAAGGAAAACAGAAATTTATCAAAGGTTACGGGCACAAAGAGCAATGTAAATTAATATTATAAACCTTTTCGTTTGCATTTGAATAGAGACTTCACTCGAAGTTAAAAGGATCGAAGCACTTGAAATTTCTGAGTTGGCTTTTAATAAATTCGTATTTATATCTCGAGATAATGCTAGAGAAATTATCTGGATTACTTTGAGAGGATGGGTCGAGTGTATAAAGGTATCATGAACTGTTTAAGAAGGAATTTCAACCATCAAATTAGGTAAATTTAGACTACTGTCAAATTTTCATTTAGATATCGTCTTCTTTGGAAATTTGGTCACTGTATCGTGGAAGATTTTATGAACATCCAATCCTCACACCCACATAAAGAACGCCCACACATTAATTAGGGTTATGTTTTATTTCGATAAAACAATGATAGATTGATATTGACATACCAATGGGAAAATATTCCTGATTCTTCTATACAATGCTATTTTAAGGGCAAAAAAAATAACAAAAATTGAGGGTTCATTAGTTTTAACAATTTAGAAGCTTTCAATTCTAATAATTTACAAAAGAATTCTGAAATACTAGTTTAGCTTTGTGAACACAATAAGTTTAAATATATTTAAATTCCTTTTTACAATTCCTCAGAATACACAAAAAGATTCCTCTAAAATTAATTCTTATCCTAAAGAGATCGTCAGTGGCGAAAAATGCAAATCAGGCATTACAAAATTACAAAACAAAAATGGAAACGAAATGGAAGGGTTGTGGTTAAATTAAATACTAATTTAGGTTGGCCACAACGAAATTTACATAAAATAACAGGAATTGTTGAAAAATAACCTGAAATAAATCAGAGTGATAGCGGTGGGACAGTTGAAATTTCTGTTTATTCAGACCAAGTTATTATTTTAGTACTTTTGACTGGCTGTTGCTAGTATCACTTTTAAGACCGACAGTGATGCTATATACCCATTATTCAACGTTTTAGTATTTATTTTATTACGTTTAGTTAAGTTTTTGGAAAACGCGTTTATTTTATTTTTATTTTATTTTTTTCTGTGCTTGTGCTTCATAATAAAGTGTCTATTATATTTGACTGTTGTGCTTTTCCTTCCATCATAATATATAATAACTCCTTGAGTTTCTAAATCGAAAACTAATTCACTGTTAATACTACGTTCTGTTATCAATTTTACAACTACTAGAGCCAAAAATATATCCGTGTTTTTAATATCAACTTCATGCCCAACAGATTTTACACCAACATCCAACAAAGCCAGATACGCTACACCTCTGGCGTTGGTAAGCTGACTAGATCCTAATACGTCAAAAGCTTACGTTCCTGGCATATTGATCATACAAACAGTTGAACCGATTCTTGCCAGCCTGACGTGTTGATGAGAATCAAGCCTGAAATTCTGATTCGTTGGAAATGTTACGATGGAACGTTTTTGGTGTTGAAACTGAACTTTGTCTTTGTGGGTCTAACGCACATTCGTAGATTCTATGTATCTAGTTTTTTTTTTATTAAATTGTTATATAAATTATGCTTACCAGTATGAAAATGTTAACAGACAATAAAACCTTATTAAAAGTAGTTTATTTGTTTTTGAAGTCAACTTATCCAACGATCCTTAATGGAAAACTGGTAATAAAATATTCAATACTGATGTTCTTCATCTGATTTTAAGAAACAAACAAACATAATCTTTCTATTCAACATAACCTTTTGAAATCCATCAGTTCGGATTACAAGCGCCTAAAAATATATAAAATGGGAAGAAAAATCGAAAGACGAAGGCTTGAAAACAGGGCAAGAATAAAATACGAGTCAAGATTTTCAATTTATTAAAAGCAAACACAATTTCGCGGGCTTCAAGCTCAAGTACGAAAACAATAGTTACTTGGCTCGAAAGAATTATCTTTGGTATAAGGGATAAGCGGTTAGCGGATTATTATGTAACCATTTTTGGGTCAGAATTTTCATCCAATTTATCATGCCTATGAAAAAATCTTGACAACGCTATTATTTATCAAATGAATTATGATTTTAACGAGATATAGATTAAGAAGAAGACAGTTCTAAACCTAATGTAGATAAAAAAGTAACTTTAGCCAAAGATACTGATGCTTTAACAGTTATTATCAAAACGACTGCAGTAACAGATAAGAAAATAGACCCAGATGTAAATGATCCAACAAAAACGAATCCCCGATCAAAAACAGCTTTATTCAAACAGTAAAACATAATATACGACACTACACATTGATGATAGTGAAACTGCGCTCACGATCTCTATCAGAACATAAATCTATGAGTAGATAAGTACCATCTCATTTATTCGTAATAAATTAGATAACAGTAATAAACGGGCACACTTGAATTCATTATACTGTTTGCCTACAAATGGTATTTAGATCGTTTGATAGTTAAACTACTTTATGTGTTGGGAATTTTGGTGCACTATTCTGTAGGGGAGTTTTTGTTGCACTTGGTTTTGTCTCACATGGCGTGAATTTACAAGTAACCTATAGATACGATTATATCATAAACACAGTGTTCGTTGTTTAGTTTTGTTAATCAACTATGATGATAAATATTTAGTGCCGGCAGAAGACATATTTTTCATAAAACCTTATTTCATTTTTTTTGGACCCAGATACTTTAAATAGCTTAATCTCTTAGGTATCTTAAAAGCAAACAATGACAATAATCTTCCTAAATCCACTAAATAAACTAGGGATCCGATTGTGTATTTCATTTTAGTTTAACTGAAACACAAAGAAACCTCATTTAGTGCGGCATTAAGACACTAGAGCCACTTTGATTACAAAACCAAATTATTTCAAAGACAATGCCAAATTGCCTATTTAGCTATATCTTTAAGTCAAGCACTACACTTATCTTCGCGCTTTTTCAATTACGGGTTTGGCAGAATTCCAAGTGGAAAGCACCAGCGCAGTTCTAAGGAATTGATGCTTTTAGTCTTTACTATATATTTTAGAGTAGATTGTTTTTCATTTATGTATTCATTTGTAGTGTTTCATTTTACTTGGACTGTATTACTTAAATTATTTAATGCAGTTTTTAAGAGAAATTGGTATTTATTCTGTTTCGTTAAAATTCACTAGGATGATTTTTACCATCATCAGTTTTAAACCAAATCAGTTCAAAACTTGACACCGTTACTTCCAACTTCTGCGGCTTAGTTTATAAGTTATCTAAGCAGCATGTAAAAATAAATAGTAATACTAAAAAAAACTTCAATTAACAATTAGCTGATTGAAGTTAAAATAGGTATTACGACCTCATTCAACTATGTATTCAGGTATAGTTTTTACTTGTGTGTCTTTATATCACTCTATTCTTTACAATCGCTAAACTCTCGTTCCTTGTCCTCCAAATTCATTTTTTCCTTACATAAGGCCCCAACGCTAACAAGCGTCTGTTTGTACTGTACTGTATCGTAATTTTGTGTGTCGAACATCGATTTATTATTTCAAATTACACAGAATGCTCTGAGATAACTTCATACAGAATTAAGGATAATATTGGAAAGTTCAATTTATTTTGGGCATTATAACCCGTATAATGGATGTTGGTTTTTCTTGTTTGTAAATTTTATGCTTCAAGTGCTTGTTATTGATAATTATGGAGTTAAGCAGTTTTTTATTTCTTGCATTGGAAATTTGATGCTATTAAATATGAATTTAATTTTAGCGTATTGCTTCTGCATTTTATTTAATAATCTCATTGATGGACCATCTGGCAGGAGCTGGATGCGAAAAGTCGAGGATTGAACTAAGTAGCTTGCTATTGGAGAAACCTATGTCCAGCAGTGGACTGCTATGGGCTGATGATAATGATTATTTGTGGACCTGATCTTATTATATTGGTTGTTAATATGGAGGATTTTTTTACATACCTTTGATTCCTGAGCTGACTTGGCACTGATATTTTGCGTCGTCATCCAACGTCACATCCCTGATGTCCAAGGAATAGTCACCTGTGGAGAAAAGAAGCAATTAGTTATGAAATATAGAAACAAAATCTTTTGTCATTTTTGGACTTTCTGTACTTGTACTAAAAATTTAATGATGTTGCCAAATTCAGATAATCACACTTAAGTCCTTCTCATCGTTAAAACATAATATATTCCATTCATCTCTGTTCGTACGAAATTATTATAATTGGGTTTCTGAAACTGACTAAGGAACCTACATTCAAATTATTATGGGAGCTGCATGCAAGAATATTCGTGTTGGGAATTTTAAATAATTGTAAACTTCCTCACGATGGTTTCCGTTACTTTAAGTGGTTTCTTAGATACACAGACCGAAAGTGCTACACCTGAACTATGTATTTGACTTTATGTAAAGTATGTTATAGATAAATACTAAAAAGTTTGTTAAACATAATATAATTTTTAGTAACTCTTTAGAAAATAAAAATATAAAACTACAGACAACAAGCAAGGAATCACTTAGCCTTTAGGAAAACCACGACTAAGTACTCCACAAATATTCGATATCATATAACGTTATATAATACGCAACACAGCAGCATTGAATTCACAATTATTACAAGAACTTTACAGAATAAGTAAGTAGGAGTACATAAATAAAGACTTTATGAGAAAAGCATTCCGAAAGGAGAAGAAAATACTATAATGCAACTCAGTTACAACGAAAGCTAAGAAAATATTAACAAAACTCACGAACAGCAAAATCTAATCATTAATAACAAATTGGATAACAAAGCTTACTAAGATATAATCCCTAAACCTAACACAAAAGCTAGTGAGAAACTTAAAGCAAAAACAGACGTAAAAGCGAATTCAAGTCAAAATCACATTCATATTTAAGCTCCTCTTTGCCTTAGCAGCTGAGTAAGCAAAATGGCTGAATTCAAATAGCTTCTCAATTGACTTGAATACTAAAGATAATTTAGAGAGAATTCCAACTGGAATGCTCAGATTTTCGAAGAGAATCGATTGCCTGTCCTGCAGTCTGACTTGATTTAGTTTAATTAAATATTTGAAGTATATTCTTTATTTTTAGTCCTTTTGATAACGGATGTAGCGTCGATGGAAATTTTGTTGAGTTTATTGAAAACTGCAATAGCAAAATTGAGCAATACATTCTTGGATGATTTTGGCATGAGTACTTATGTTAGGACGTATTAAGTCTTTATTGGTAAAGTTTTTGGGCATCGAATAAATATTACTTGATTTGTAATTATCCCAAGACATCATTTATTCTAATCAAAATTTATCTTAAATCAACGAAAGCTATCCATAGTTACACGAGACATGAGTGTAAGGAAATCTAGTTCAAAACGGTAGTGAATGCCAACCTAACATTTAAAATCTATACCTACAATTTTACAACATTTAACTTCAAGTACCCCAATCCGGAAATGAACTTCAATCTTTAACAAATTCAGTTCACATCCTGAAATACACAGATCATTACCATTACCGGCTTCATTCATCACTTACCTATTCCACCGCGATTGACTTGCAGCCACTGGATTGTAACCAATCCCTGCCATTTATTTATAAACTTCCGCATTACCTACCTAATGAGTTTCTAAGTTTAAGAAACTTTTCAATGGTTTACGTTTCAAGAGGTTGAGGCAAGTACGTATTTGGTTTCTGACATTGTAATAAGTATATTTAAAAAAAATTTTTCATATTTAAAAAAAATTACTAGAAAAATATTACATAATAAAATATACATGAATTACATAAAATACAAAGCATTCAATTGAAAATGTCAGCAAAAATATTTAAAATCCGAAATCTGATATTTTTGACAACCAATTTTTCGTGTCCTAATTCTTAGGTAGGTATATCAACACCATTTACTACTGATTTAGTTCATAACGACGGCTGTTTTTATTGCTAAACTAATCGAGCGTTTTCAAGAAAATTAAATGGATATTATTAAATCTTATTTTTATAAGAAAAATAAGAATCTTACCTTCTTCATCGCTCCCAATCATCTTATATCGATCGTAGCCGCTTAATTCTCGGTGGAGGCCGAGACCGAAGTCGTCCTTCGTCCATTGCAGCTGACCCGCCTTGTTCTCCACTCGGCATGGTAACGTTACTCGGGAGCCGACTACTGCAGTCTGTGAAAAAAGCAAATGTGATACAGGTGACGAAATTGACTTTCAAGACCCTACTGAATATTAGTAAATTGTTGAAATTCATTTTCAAGACCCCACTAAATAATTTCAAATGATAAGTAGTGTATGTATTTTATGGAAAATCAAACTAAATGGTTAGGATACTCCTGATGATAAAATATCATTGTTATCTATTTTATCCAACTCTGCCTTTATTACAATAACGTGTAGCTGGCCAGTGACAGACTAATATTACAAAAATGCCACAATAATTATGTTGCCATCATGGCTCTTTTTGCTTACTTCAACATTTAATGACATAAGACATGTATACTTCAAATTAGATTTAGAAAAACGAAAAAGTAAGTCAGAATTAATGAATTCTTAAGAAAGAAATAAAACCTTAAAAAAGAAACCTAATTTCTAATAATCTAATATGGAATTCCAGAGCAGTATGAGAAATTAAATTAGCAGTAGATTCGTTACTAAAACCCTTAGCATGATTATTTCTTATTAATGTTTCCATAAAATCAGCTAACACTATAAAAGAAAATAAGGTTTCAGACAAATAATTAACTAAATGTATAACCTGAGATAGAACATGATTACGTAGAAATTTCCTTTGGGCTAAATTAATCTGAGCTTGTTCAAAGCTTCGTGTTTGGTCTTTACTTTGAAACTAAGTTAATAAACATACGCATTGCAATAATTAAATAGGATAAAGCCTAATTACTGCTTGCTGCTAGAGATACATTCTCAGAATTTTTGATTGAATTGGAATCCTTTACTAATAGTGCTTCCATTAAATGTCTGGATTATTGTTATCAAATACGTTTCGTTGTATTTGATGTTATTTAATTTCATTGGTAATTTCAATATTCAATATTATATTCGAAGACCTATTTAACTTTTTCAGAACTATATTATCTATTAAACTTACTTGAGTCACTTTAATTTCAATTTCAGTATCTACTAAACTGTTTACATGTCTTATTGATGTTCTTATATCTATCTACAAAAAATCTTTATCTACCATCGTTTTCGTATCTATGAATTCACAAAAATCTCTACCAGGTATTACAAGACT
Source organism: Autographa gamma (assembly GCA_905146925.1). Classification (NCBI taxonomy): domain Eukaryota; kingdom Metazoa; phylum Arthropoda; class Insecta; order Lepidoptera; family Noctuidae; genus Autographa; species Autographa gamma. The sequence continues at coordinate 4,404,737 of LR989875.1, forward strand.
TGGGTAGCAACTAATGACATGTGTCCGTCTCAAGTGGCGACGGTAATTCTCGTCTCATTTCCTGTTTGGCCTTTTATATTTTAGGCCAAACGTATTGGATTTTTGAAAAGAAAATGCCTTTTTAAGATGACTTTACTTGGCATTCATCTATAGAGCCACTTAAAATTTTACAATGATATTGATTAGTATCGTGGACTTTGTATGTAGTTTACAGATATTGAATATATTTTTTACTGTTTTTTATAGATTTGCCAAGATAACAATGAATACAGTTTGAATCTATAGTGGGAACCTCATCCTTCACATGGAATAAATAAAAAAAATAGCGAATGAAAAAAAATAAAAGTTCATAATTACCTGATCTTGTGGCTCCATAGCGAACTTCTGCTCTTGAAAACCACCACACACACCAAAAATACAAAATAACACTGCACAAAACACACACACATTCTGAGTCCGTAGCAACAGGAACAAAGGTGAAACTCCCCTACTAGTAAGTCTTAATCTAAAACTGACGTCCAACATCATTTTAACCGCCACAAAACACAGAATATTATTATCCGTATGACAACATAAGGATATCCGGGTTTTATTATTAGACATTCACATTTTAACGGAAGTTCCAGCTTGCTCTACGTAGGCCTGTCTATTTTCGTCGCACACATTTTTGGGATGATTGCCATAGCTTGTTGGTTTATTTTTAGTTCCTCTTTAGATGATGATTTATTGTTTTTTGCTTTTTAATGGAGGTTGACGATGGTTGGTATCTGAAACAAAAAAAATAGAGTTAGTTACGTTATTGTCGCTTGTATTATAGTGATGGTCGTGATAGATTTATGTTGTGTCCTCAAGAGGGTTATTTTTGGGTAGGTTGTCTTGTTAACATTTTTACAGAGTAGTGAATATTTAAAATAATACTTTTATCACTTTAAATGGCTATAACGTAATCATTATTGAAATGGGTACTTATTTGTTATTCTAATGTTTAATGTTTATTATAATTGAAATTCTAGTATATTTCAGCAGCATATTAAGTATCACGAATTAATTACGTTATGTAATGCATTCAACACATTAATGTTCTATTAACAGCATATAAAAAAAGTTGAGTCTGATTTTCTTACAATATTTTTCCTGCCGTTCGGTAAATTTATTAAAAAAAGACAGTTGTATGATATAACAGTTATAGCAGATAAAGCAATTCAACGATAAGCATACGAATTAAAACCTGAGCTTATCATGCCAATCACTTAGCGCCATCTATCGGGTCAATCAGAAAACATGGTGTCATAAAATACAGTATTTAATATCCATACATGATATTAACCTGCTTTCTACATCTAATTAACTTTAGGAATTATTTATTTATCTAAACCAGTTTTATACACGTCATGCTACTGGCTGGCGCCACCGTTTCCTGTATGTCTGTCTCGTTGAAAAAAGAAACATATCTTAGTCTAGATATTTTTAAGTCATAAATTAGGTCAGGTTCCAAAGTATACTTTCGTCATGTTGCCTTTAGGTATTTTCTTGTTTTGTCATTATGTTACATGTAATTTGGGAGATTTGTAGTTTAGTTAGCTGTTTTTTTAAGACGAGGCTGCAAAAGTTTTTAATCGAACTTGATTGGAGTTTCGGGAGTCCCACGCCCAGCAGTGGACAAAATACAGATTATTAGAGACACAAAATTACAAAAATCATTCTATGAGTTGAGTTCTTAAAGAACATTTAGAATTATATTTATGTATATTTATTCATTAAGAGAAAAGAGTATTTTTAACAAGCTCAGCTGTTTGTTACTCTCAGCTCATTACTCAAACATAGTTTGCTTACTAAATAATATTTAAGAGGCATACATATTTAAAGAAAATAAGACTACATGTAGACGAGATATAAACAAGACAAGTTTATGTCCAAAACATAAGTTAGAGAATGTAAACTTGTGTTAACATAAAACGGTATTAAGACTAACGTGGTTTAAAGCTAGAGTTAACTGAATTTACGAGAACCGCTTATCTGAACATGGCTTTAGGGTGTCTGCATGTTTAGCGTTTTTGACGCTCAAAACGGTAGCAACCGTGAACAAGTGACATTTTTACAAGCGATAATAAAAATCTCATATCGCTAAATGATTATTTTATTATTAAGTTAGCACAAAATTTGTCAAGTCGTATCTAACTGTATACTCGAAATAACCGCGCTGTCCGCAAATGCCCTTAACAAAGAACTCTTAAAATAATAAATTACGGAGAAAACAAAGTTTCAGACAACTTTCTAGACTGAAGCATAAATTGTTCTAGGCTTCTCTCACTTTCTGCAAACCTAGTACAAAAATATAGAACTATTTTTCTGAGACGGAGAAAATAAAAGATTGAATGAGAATGAAAGAAAAAGTAATTTATGTGTAAACACGCACTTTGTTCTTGTTTAGTTTTTTTCATTATAAATGTTAACGGTTTTTTATTGGTGAAACAATTAGTACACTAATGGGGTAGTGTATGGTTTACTTCACGGAAATGCAAATGTAGTTAAGATGCATTGGTTATTGCAAAATGGAACTGATTAATGTTTTAATTTTACATTATTTTTACGCGTTTAAAATTTATAAATAACCACTTAACTAATAAACTTGTTACACATGGAAATATTATTAAAAAGATATTATTTTACGATTTAGTATGAAAATAATAAAATTTAAAAAAAAAGTTGACTATGATTAAAAATTAATTCGGAAAAATCTCTTCAAAATTACTACTATAGAAAAAAAACTGGTGGCAAAAATTAAAACGTTATCTTATTAAATTGTTACATGACTGTGTAGGTACATATAAAAATCTTTATATTCCTATATAACAATAAGAATAAGACTTAAAATCTATCTGCTTAAGACGAGACATCCTAAAAATAGTCTTCCGCATTCCAAGCGATCTCCAAGCCTGAATTTCAGACGATTGTCATGAACTATTAATACAACTTAAATGGCTGTTTTAGGAATATACCGTGTCAGAGAGATCGTTTTTATTAACGTGTTTTGAATAGTTTGACAAAGGTATTTTTATTGGATGGGAATTGTTGCTCCCTTGATGATATTTTTTGTCAACTCTGTGACTGAACGTAATGCATTTAAAAAGTACTGAACGGATTTTTATATGATTTTCAGCAATGAATAGTGATTTGAGGAAGGTTTATATGTATAATTCACTAACGTTTTATCTATCCGTAAGAAGCCGGGACAAGTCACAAATATGTTTTAAAAGGATTAAATTTTTATGTTTTACTGTAGTAGATAAACAAACTATTTTCAGTAAAATTCTATTAAAAAAGTTATTTAAACTATTTTTTAATCACTTTTTAGGAGAATTTATATGAAATAACGACAATAAATATTTTTAAAATACTAAGTAATCTATTAGATACTGCATTACTTTCAAATGTCTCCGACAATCTTCGGGTTCAACTGATCAGCTGTCGTTCTAAATTTAAATCTTCCAGTCCTTACCACACAAACTCATTTAACTAACGAAAATACTCTCTGCATTTAAAGTTACTCTGTCTTATGTTTCTTCGAGATATTTAATTGTAATAACATACTTTGTAAAATAAATGGTTTAGGTCTTACTTAGTGTTATAATATATGTGTTAGGGTGTACTTTACATAATAATAATATTTGCCATTTACATAATAATATTACCTACCGTGTGAAGTCGATATTTCTCGACTGACTTAGAACTGGTCACAAAACCAGTACACACTAATTGTCATTCAAGTATTTACTGGAAACAGGTAAACCATTGACGTACTATATACATAGACTGCTACTATCGGTAGTTTACCCTTGTGCCAAGCGAGAGCAGTTTTTAGTCTGAACCTAGTACATTCGTTTACTGATTTAAGTTAATTTCCGCGCAGCTAGAAAATTATATACGAAAATATCGTTGGTTTGGACATTGTTAAGATAATATTAGTGTTTAAAATAGATTTTTTAAAACGGCAAGCTCCATCTTCATACATAATTCACGACAAAACTAGTTCACACTAGTGCTTACGTTCAAACTCTGATAGGCTCACTCTTGTTGCTTATGTATACTCTAAGAGGTAAAGCATTACTAAACCTGAAATTATCTAGATTGAGCCGATAAATAGCCTAGAAAATATAGTTTAACGTATAATTACGTTTTGCTCTGATTCCCAAGGTAGTAGCTTTTAGTTTTGGTTTTAAGGCTTGTCAATGATATCTGTTATCACAATCTAAATTCTAGGTTGTTTGTAATTACTATGTGAAATATTTTATATGAAACGGATATTTTCACGCCTGACAAGCATTTACAAAATGATAAGTAAAGATATGTCATTTTTTTCATAAAACATGTTTGTATGATTATTTTTTCTAGAACATTTTTTCTGAGATTTAATTAGTACCTTATAAATGAATTATTTGTGGCCAAATATCGTGTTTATATTAAAGAAGATGTAATTTTTAAGTCGCTCCACGAGTGTCGTTTTAAAAATGCACCTTTTGTAATCATGATTCATATTATCAACTCAATTTTTTAGTTAAGCTTAAAATGTAATGTTTATATGTATATGAGTACGATAAAGAATTAACTATTAATAATTATTTCCAGGAGATATTTATCAACCAATATTTAGGTAACATAATTATGAAGCCATTTCGCTACATTAAAATATCTCCCACTTTTTTGACTTCTGAAAAGCTGTGTAATGTTACGTAATATTTATATACCTGCATCTTTATTGTGGGAAAGCGTACGGTTGAGCTAGTCCATTTTCCAGATACGTTTTGACCTAGATACATGGAACATACCTAGGTAGATAATATAGATAGTGGAGGTACGTAAACATGTTAGTTTATGTATTGAAAGGTGAAAAGAGGTTGCATTGGATTTGAAGTTAGGATTTGTTAAAGATTTGTAAATGTGTTTTTTAAAGGAAATTATGTAACGACTTCGATATGATGGCTAGGACCCAACTATACTGTATATATATTTCAATAAAAAAGATTTACTGTAAAAAAAAAATCTGACTAACGGTGAAGGAAAATATCGCGAGGAAAGCTGGTTTCAAAAAAATTTGGATCTAAAATCGCCAATCCGCAAATGAGCAAGTGTGGTGATCAATGCTCGTGCCTTCTCTATATGGGAAGAGGCCTGTGCCCAGCAGTGGGACGTTTACAGGCTGGAATTATTATTATTACTGAAGTTTTTTTTTTTTTTACTTTTCTGTGTAACCAATTATTATTAATAGTTCACAGCACAAAACATTAAAAATGCTTTCTAGAATTTCGCTCGTAAAAATATTAATTACTTGAAATAAAACATCTTTATGTTAAGTTTTAAGTTAATGGAATTTTTGATATTAAAATAAAAATCGATGTGTTTATTAATTTAAATTAGTTCTTGCTTTATACTTTAAGAATTATTGTATTTTATTACTTTTCTCATGAGGATTGGAAGTGATAGAATTTTTTATATGGTGAGAAAGTGAATATTAATGTTTTATTTTAATAAATAAAATAAGAGGAACAATAACATAGTTGAAATACATTTCGATAATGCGTTATAACCTTCCTCAGGAATAGGGCTATAAAATGTTAAGGTTTTTTTCAATTTCGATAGATGGTTGCCGAGGTAATCGGTTTCAAACAAACAAACTCCTGCTTAGTTATAATTATATTCTGAAAAAAAGTTTTTAATTTCTCAAACAAAAAGTAGATATAAAAGTAGTCGTATTCAGATGAATATTATACACAGTTAGGAAGTATAATCCCAAAACTTGTTTCTAACATACGATAATTCTTTGAAATAGGACAGACTAGTTTAGAAATAAAAATCGATTACCAACAAATTAAATCGATATCCGTAATCCAGTATCGATAAATACATAAACCTTACATTTGCATATCGATAACTATTCGTATCAACTTTTGTAATAAAAACTAATGTCAAAGATACAGTCTAATTAGTAACCGATCGGTTATCTTAAGAACTTAAGGTTATTTTAATTATTATCATGATCATTTAAATTTATTACCGATAAGTGAATTAAAGTGGATTGTAAAGATAGCGGGTTAAACTAATTTCTAATATTTGATTCAAAGTCCCACGGTATAAAGTACTTGATTTGACACAACTAATTTTGATATTGAACCTTATGTTTATGTTGATAAGATACATTTTAGATTGAACTTTGACTAATGATATAAAAACAATGAAGTTCGATAATCGACCTTATGGCTTTACAAATAAGGCACATGTAATGCTAAAGTTAACCAATAATGTGTACCTTACCACGTGGTGCATATAACTTTTTAGTGATTTTTAAGTACGTTGATAAGGCTTTTTATTGTAACTAACGTGTTATTTTAAATAGTTGAGTATGGTTTAGTTAATTAAAATGAATATGAAATTAAATATTTTTATTATGATAATTTAGAATTTTTGCTGTCGTTTTACGTTAAAGATAAAGTTTTTTATTATATTTGAGTATAAAGTATGTTTTAATATTATAATTTCATAGATATACTATCCAAAAATATTCATAAAATTCGAGACCGTAAATACTACCAAAGCATATAATGTTACGTGTACCTTTTTACAGTTAACACGATACTCTAAAATATATTATAAACCGTTTGTAAAATCTGCACTAAAACTAAAATGTAGGTAGAATAGTAAAAACCATTTCCTTAACCACACTTTCATTTACACACATCATCTAAATAACAAAAACTAAAAACCAATTTACACAAAACAAAAACCAATCACAATTCTACAAAAACTCACCTTCAAAAAATCACTTCACAAAATTCACATTTACAAAACTTAACCCTGGCAATGCAGACGGTATGACCATTCAACCCATAGCACGCGACTGTCTCTTGAATGTTAGTTCGCGGGTATTTTTAACCCACCCCCTTGTGAGCGTGAGTCAGGGTGCCCAATGATCTCCGGTTGAGTAATTAATTAATTGTGTCCGTTGTTCTTAAAAATAGCATTTAATGCAGTCCGGATATAGATGGAAATTTTGTTTGTGCAGTTGGTAATGATAAGCAATGAGGGGGTTATGTTCCATTCATGGTGAGAACAAAAAATGTTGTCAGTTACATGGTATAAGAATAAGAACAATTATTTGAATATTTCAAAAATATACGCAAAAATAAAACAAACCTACTTTGAAAGAGTAGATAACCAAGTTATTAATAGTCTATGAGAGAAGGGGCAAAAATAAATAGCAATTGAAAAAAAATCTTAGGTTCTTAGGCACCGACCTTCTTCTGCCTAGCTCTTTCCCAAGCCATATTGCTTGTAGTCAAATTCAGCTGAACACCAGTATTTTACAGACTGCCTACCCACCTAAAAAAAACTCTAGTTAAGAAATAAATATAAATTAAAACTAGAGGTAAACGAACCACTTAGTTTCAATTGCCCATTCAATACGAAGATTGTAATTACATCATAATTTAACCTTAATGCCACCATCTTGTCTGAAATTAAAACATCAGATCAACTCACACTAATATGACTTCCTAAAACAGATTTTAACGAACATAAAATCAATTTCAATTAAAATAGTTTCACCCAAATTGAACATTCGACAAGACATTAACACCATCTCAGAAATTTAAAATGTATTAAAAAGGCATATTAAGTAAAGTGAGAAGAAAAATATATGACACTAACCGTTAATGTGCAACCGAAAGGTTCAAATTTAGAATTCAGACTCAACGGCCACATTTACTTAATTCATGAATTCCAAATTCGAACATCGAAAATAAAACAATGTTTCGAAAATGGAACCTTATATCGGCTAAATAGAAGACGCCATTTTAGTTTTAAACTGAGAAATGGTTCTATATTTAAATACTCAGACGCTATTGGTTGTCCGGAAATGGAGTGCATTCTCTGTACGAGTTTCGACATGATCAAGTTTTTTTAGAGTTCCGTTTAAAAAAAGAAGGTACTTTTATTAGCTTCTGTTCTATTGTTACTTTTAAAGTTTATTTTGTACGTTTCGGTTGTTTAGAGAAGGAAAACGATAAAAAGTTTAAATAGTATCGACGAAATCCACTTTACATGTTACTGAATCGATTTTTTACGTAAAAAAGGAATTGAAAATATAGATGAAGCATAGTTATTGTAATACGGTAAATATAAATATGACAATGGTAAAATACATTTACAATTGATACGATTTGATGAGCATAACAAAATATAAAATGAATTCTCGGACGGAAGATATCGTTTAAAGACAAAAAATAATGGGTTTCCTTAAAAGTGTGGCTTGTAATGTGTTATAAATGAAAAAAACTTGACCCGACAAAAGCTAGGTAGATAAACTACATAGACGAAAAAGATTGATAATAGTTCTTAAAGTAACACAACCTGTGTTTGACTGTTTCCGAGTACGTTTCTTAAGTCTATAGATATAAATAAATAAACAATTCAATCTATTCTATTTATAGCAAGAAGGATAACTAAATTGGTTTTAAAGTCACGTATATTCATGGAATTAAGGCGCTGTGAATAGGCAAAATCTGCAAACAGTTTTTTAGCAAAAGGTATAGATTTAAAAGCAGCTTAAATAATAAATATTAATCTTTACAATATTTATGAGAAAACAGTTTTAAAAACATTTCTTCCTCTCTCATGAATAGTTACTGAAATTCTGCTAATTATTTCTGATTCCTATTGTCACGACTTCTTTACTCCACTGTCATTATTTCTTTTTTCACTCGCCCTTCAACCTATCGATCGAAGTCTCAATATTTATATTATAATGGAAATACAAAAACAGTTATAATCACTATACCTAAGTATGGGTTTCCTGTAAAACGTATCATTAAAAGAGGCCTAATTGTATATTGTTATCAATGTATATGATTTATTGCCTTTACTCGGTATTTGTCTGCAAGAAATATTTTTATCAATACTTTTGTATTTTATTTCAAGGAAATTAATAGGTGTGTGATATGGCCATTAATGTGGCCCTATGTATGAAACGAAAGAACATTGATCACTTTGCTTGCTCACTTACGAATAAGCGATTTCAGACGCAAATAAAATTAGATCTATTGTAAGGCACTATTTAATATTCTTATCTAAATAAGTGTCGCAAAATGAAGAGATCAACAATAAACAAAATAATACTTGTATGTCACAAATCCACTCATTATTCTATATAGGACTTTATTTCACAAAATGACAATAATAGGTACTACTTCATTATCTACAAATTGAACAAAACTATGTCACTAAGATTAAAAAAAGAGACACAGAACGTTCAGCCTTATTATTTAAGGTCAAAAATAACAGAATCAAATAATATATATTTTTTTTACATAACGGTTTACAGTAGATAATCCTAAAACTGTTAAAATGACAGGAAATAACGGGCAAGACACCCGCTGACACAATCCGCTATGGCTAAATACAATGACAACTGTACTGTAAGTTATTAGGCCGTTGCCATGGTTACCAAGTATTTTTGATAAACGAAAAGTTCCAAAAATATCTGCATGTAAGAAATTATTAACTGAAGAAAAAATATATTAAAATTAAATTCGTTAAAGGTTTTGAGTCCTGCAATCAGATTAAATTATTTGCCAACAGTCACCTTAGGCTTATAAGTTAATTAGAAATTAAGAGTAAAACATTTTTTTATAAAAAAACGCAACGGATAGACATAATTTTTCTGTATTAAATAATATGTAGTTGAAACATTTCTTGTATGTATATGGTTAGTTATAATAGTAAGCAGGAATACGTGTTATAGAAAAATAAATAGGTGTAATAAAAGGAAAAACCATTTTCCGCCGACCCAAAATAAATTGGGAAAAGGGCGCGCAGAAAATAAAGTAGATAAATTATAATGAACAAAATATATCTCGGTATTATTATATTCTAATACCAAGAAATGTATACTTATAACTGTTTATCACGTTATATAAAATAACTTAATATATTATGCTTATAAGTTCCAAGAATGAGTACAAGCTCTAAAATGTTCTGAGTCATACTTTTTCCTGTTATTATGACGCATATAATTATATCCTGTCATACATTTTAGTTAATTACAAAATGAGAGCACCAATTTTGCCAAACTTGTTCAAAAAATATAAAAATAAAATTACGAAAAGTGTCAATACTTAAGACAATAATTGTACAAATCAGTAAAAAGGTATTCAAAAACACATGTTGCAAAAATTTGGAAATGGAAACTTAAAGGTAATTTGCGACATTCGAATTTTTGTTTTCTAAAAAACAACCGAAAATGAAGCATACATGATTTTTGTCGCTAACTGTACATTAAATTAACCTGTCAATGTTAATGAGAGCAATTTTAAAACATTCTGTATGTTTTCTCATTCGTGAAACACGTTCAATCATTCGTTCACTCGCATGAACGATAATTTCAATGACCGAGATTTTTTTATGTATTTTTTGGGCCCTTAAAACAAGTATGGATTACGATAACAATGTATAAGCCATTTGGATCCAATTATTTGTTTTCCGAGCTCTATGGAAGCAGGTTTAGGGCTATTATTAAAGAAAACTATTATTAAAATCATCATCTTATTAACGCAAGTTTGTTGTTGGAGGGTTAAGCTGTGAGGCTGTGGGACACACGGGTGGTTAGTTTAGCAAGCAAATAATATTATTTATTTTTGTTGAAATTTTGGCAAAACATGAATGAATACTATGTGTAATTTTTTTAATTATTTTGTCTGATTTATTGTTTAGATTAAATATATTTCAACCTAATTTTTCGATGTCCATACTGTCCCAGTGCGTACCAAGCGCCTATGAAATTAAATAAAGACACAAAATGAATACATGAAAATTAAAAATAACGATTTATAAAAACAGTAAAAACAGAATTTTGTTTTCAGTTCACTCAATTAAAAGATTAAGCCTACTTTATTAAACTAAATCTCTTATAATACACGTGTATAGGTATCAGACTAACCCAACAGGCTTTTAATATAAAACAACTGTATAACACAACTTTTTTTATTTTTTTGTACCGTTTCAATCCTTCTGAGAACGGATGTCCAGAGCATCCGTTTAATCGTACAAGCCGAAAACAACTGACTACCATCACTCTTACCATACAACCTGATATAACACTTATTACGATGTCCTTAAGGACGAATTTCGGTTGTATGTATTTAGTGATTATATCAAAACCTCAGCTGTGAACTGTGCATAAAGTGGGTATCTTAACGATGTTGGTCGAAGAAAAAAATACTGGAAACAGATACGTATTCGATTTTATTGCTTAACTTTTTTTTATTAAAAAGATTCTTGTTCATACAATCTGCAGGGTTTTTTTTGTTTATTGTCGGTGAGAAAATTATAATCATACATGACACATCTTTTTCTTTAGAGAGGTTGATATTTCAACACAAATTGCGACGTCATTTTTATTTTATTTTTCTTGTTTGATATTTTAATGTATGTTTTTAATGTATTATTGAGCATAATGATACATTTCACACTTAAATATCTCATTTACGCATACTAATTATAAAAATTATAAACTCGAATGTCTGTCTGTTTGTTTAGCTGTCACTGCTTAAACACTGCAACGATTGCGATGAAACTTGGAAAGTGATAAGGTTCGATACGAAGAAAGGTCAGTTATAAGGTGAGCCAACCCGCAGTAAACAACTAGTCTTGTATATTTATAAAATCTTCTTTAGAATACAACCTCTTTGGTTCATGTTTAACACATTTTTAAGACAGAGAAGCTTAAGTTGACATAAGCAATTAGCATAGTACCGTTAATTTACTTGACACATGTTGCATTTGCAGTGCATTTTTGCTACCATAATGTTGGTGAGAAAGATGCAAATACGAGTAAATACCATGTTTAAGGTATATGAGAACTTATGAAGGTTTTTTGTAATATTAACTTTTATGTTTTACGTCTGAGTTTGATCAGATCTTTTGAAAGACTGTTTTCAATCATTATACATTTTTGCTGAATGTGTGGCAAATGTTATTTAAAAGAACATAGGTATAATAGTAATAATAATAAATGCGGACAACCTCACATACATTGAGCTGAACGAAAAGTAAGTAGCTATAAAGTACTTGTGTTATGGAATTCAGAAACAAGAAGGTACCACAAACACCCATACAGGGGGCAAAATAGAAAAGTGAGTTTCTACATTGACCCGTCCGGGAATCGAATCCGAGACCTCAGAGATTAATTTAATAGGAAAGACCTATAATAAGTAACTTTTTTAAACATAATATAAAGTAAATAGGCATTAAGTTGATGAGACGACATAACTTAATTCCCAGACTAATTAAAACTAAAATCCCAAAAAAAAAACAAACAGATTGAAAAGTAAAATCGATTAAACATCGAGTCCCAAAAAACCCTTTTACGGACCCTTTTAAATCGACTAAACAATCGATTTAGTCAAATTATTTACGCACCGTTCGCTGATGTAATGTTTACCTTAACACTAAACGTCCGATTTAATCAAAGTTTTAAATTAAGGACAATTTCATTAACTTTGGGGTACAGATTTATTTATTTTTTGGTTTAGTAAATAACGTAGGTAGCAGGTTGCGGTATGTTTTTTTGTAAGAGTTTTCTTTTGTTCTTTGAACCGACTTATAAAAGGAAGTAACGTGTTTTCTGTATCCTAATAAATTTTGGTCAAAGAAAACCTTTCTCAAGGTTTTATTATAATCTAATGTTTTTAACAAAATAATATTGATAAGATTGGTCACATTTTTAAACTTTTATCTTTCTAAAGGGTGTGATCGACGAGCGAGCTTTACTGCAGTTTTGTTAACTAGCTTGTGGCTCGTCTTTGACAAGAGCCTTTAAACTTATTTCCAGCTAGTCTACAAATCGTAAGAAAATCCAATCGCCATTCAAAAAACAAGCAAAACGTTCATTCAGATAAAACCTCATTTTTTAAAGTCGGTTAAAGACTGAAGAATAGAACGTAGGTACACATGGCGTTGTTAAATGAAGGCAAACATTTAAGGCCGGCCTTTAAAGTTACTTTAAGGGTTGTTCCCTAGCTGTTTTATTCATAGGTCGTGATGTCATGAATTTTTAGGTCAGTGAACTCAAGAATATAAGTTTTTCTTTTTTTCTTTTTGTGTCGTTTGGAATTGTGAATAGAGTTTTATAGAGGGACTTTTTATCTTGTATTTTTGTTTGATGTAAATTTTATATCAAATATGAATGTTTTAGATAGTAGTTACCTTACTTTCTTAGATTTTATTTTTTATTTTTTCGAAGTCGAATAATTTGATTCGATTAACAACTATAGCCTAAATAATGCAATCCCTTGTGATATAAAATTATAAGCAGTTTTAATTATTATACATTTTCAACCTGTTTATGCATTTCTAAATATACACAAATGCCTCTTTGAATGAGGTGACACACACGTAAAGAAACACATTTACTCCAAAATAACTTAAAATCTCAATTTATCTATATACAAAAAACGCCCTTAATCACATTCAGCAAAGAAGTCATTTCAGTTTGATGAAACTTAATCTAGATTCTATACAGCAAAAACAAAACTTCAATATAAATCTAAGTGCTAATCGCTTTAAATTCTAAACTACTTTATACACCAATAAACAGGTTTATAAATGCTTCAACATAAAACATCAAGATATTGACTGCAATATATCAATTCAGTATTTTAATTAAGTCTGTCATAGTTTATCATTCTGAGTACTATAGTTCTGACACAAATAGGTCAATGCTGTGTCTAGATCGAGGTACGTCTAGGTATCTAGTCTTGTTATGAATACTATGTAGAGAGCTACTCCTATTCTTCTATTGTTTTATGATAGTACCTTAGATATACGTATCACTTATAGTATTTTATACATTGTTACAGTTCTGTAAATATGTTATTATATTTTTTGGAAAAGATGTTATACTTTCAACATTTTACATAATTTACAAAAGCAAATTGTAGCGGTGCATTTTTTAATTAATGTCACTACTGAAGATATAACATTTTGAAAAGTCTTAAGTGTGCATTGAAGATGACTAATTTCAGAATAAATCAAAGCCTAATTAAACCACGTCCTTTGTCGGAGTTCCAGCTATACCCATACCAGATTTTACTTAAATCAGTTTGTTATTTTATCCGTGTAGTCTTAACAGACAAACAGACAGAATTAATTTTTACGTTACTTCAGGTATTATTCTATACTATATAAAAATAAGTCGGGTTTTCCTTCCTGACGCTATAACTCCAGAACGCACGAACCGATTTCCACGGTTTTGCATTCGTTGGAAAGGTCTCAGGCTCTGTGAGGTTTATAGCAAAGAATTCAGGAAAACAATAAAAAATCTTCATCTTTTAATCACCAAACGAAATGTCACATAAAACGAAGCCATCTAATGGCGAAACGGAGTTCGCCGGGTTTGCTAGTGATACATAGATATAATTATGGACCTGCACTTTTACACACACAGTAGCACCAAACTACATAAAGTACATCTAAAACCAATTTAATTCCAATTCAGAGTATTGATGGCCATTATGGAACTTATTACAGTTTCTCAACGATTCACTTACTAACCATCTATTCAATTTAAATTTAATATTCAATGTAAGTTAGTTAGAAACCTACTGAGTTGAGTGAGTGCATCTTATTTACATTTTCTAAGTGCATCTTATTGGCATTGAGTCACAAAATATTTTATTGAGTTGTATCTTAGAATTGATTCTATAATATAAAAAATTAATGATAACTGCAAAAAGATACTTTTGAACGCTTTAAATGCGAAAATAACTTTTGTCTGTCAATCTGTTACACTTTAACAGCTAAACTGCTGAGCCGATTTTGATCAAACTTTGTATAGATTAAGCTTGAGTGGACACAGGCGTCATTATGTAGCGTGGAGATATCCATAATTTCATCAAATCTCATGCTATCTCTTTCACATTAACGTTATAAAAACGAGACAGAGTAACGACTAAAAGTTAAGTCTAACTACACGAGCCCTAATATAACTTGACAAACTACTTACTAGACTTTGCAATTACTAATGACGATATAGGTTCCATTATAAAATATCATACATACATACGTATCATCACGCCTGTATCCCCGAAGGGTTAGGCAGAGGTGTACCAATGTACGAGTACACCCACAGTTCACCGATATGTTTAGGTCCCATGTAATAGGGGGCGAGCCTATTGCCACTAACCGGGCACAAATCCAAACTCCGACTTGCTACTGAGAATTTTAGAAAAACCCAATAACACCTTGGTCGACTTGGGAATCGAGCCCAAGACATCTAGAGTAGCAGTCGCGCTTAGCACCACTAGGCCAACGAGGCAGTCAATTACTTCCAAGTATAAGATATAGGTTCCATTATAAAATATCCATCATATATAATATGTTATGTTTTGATTGACATGTTATAATGTGTTGGCATCGTCCGACTGTGAACATTCTAATCAATATGGTTATCATATGAATGACTTCTGACTTTGTTTATGTAGTTTTTTTAGCCCACACTGTTAGGTTATTAGGCCCTAGATGAATATGTACTTATTTCGTGATAACTTTTTTTGAAATTGCTTGTAAGAGGGTTAACCACGAAATTTTTATTTTTATTTTGGCAAGGTTAATGAGTAATGTTAGACCAATATTTTTTTATTATTCATTTAAAACAAATTTTAGGATAAAGTGTAGAGCGCGTAACAAAAATAGGTTATATGTATGTTCCTTTTTACATTAAGTGACATCTCAAGCCCAGAAAACTTTAAAACGCTTGGGTTTTATAGTTTTCTGGGCTTGAGATATATACACAATCATTGACTATTTTATTGTTATTATATCAGTCATGGACTATTAGATAGATTTTCACTGTTCATACCGTTACTACGTAAAGCGTTCAAATCAATATTGTTTATATTCAAACTCAAACACCCAAAATCCGGCTAATAAACCATTTACCTACAACGACGTTCTCTATAAATAAATAACAATCAATTCGTATTTTACATCCGTGACGTCACACAGTAAAAACTCACCAAAGAGTTTTAATGTAACTCGGCATCGCGCATCACCCAAAGCTTTCCCTACAGTCATTATTAAAAAAAAACACCAAAACTTTTGACAACGAAATATTCAATTTCGATTTATTACCCAAGTTATCTTTCAGTTAAAAGTACAATTGTTACTCAATTTTGAACTTTATGTCGACGGTATAAAGGTGTTGGTGGTTTTGTTCAGCGGCAAATGTAGTTGGTGACTTCGGTGTCAGGAAATGTCACGCGCAACGAGGTTGGATTGACTAGAGCCAGTCTAACGTTCTTTGATCCGAGAGCACGGCTGTGATCACCCGCCAATTTCAATGTCACGTCCAATTAGTGTCAAAACAGAGCGCGCCGCGTTTGAATCTCCCGGTATAAGTGACATACATTTAAATCAAAAATGGTGAATTGCGTGGTGCTGAATTGTAAAAATGATTCAAGAAAGAACAATAAGCAAAACAGTGACATTTCCTTTCATCGGTTAGTAGTATGTTTATAGAAATTTACATATTTTTATCATTTTTTAGTAGGGCGAACCAGGGGGTGCGGGGGTCCGCGAGGGGGGGAGTCCGCTTCGGTCCCCCCCCTCATAAAATCCATGTGACGAGTTAGTGCTGGGATGGTTCCATTTTCTGTTTCGATATTAGTTTTTTATCGTACGTACATTGTGTAAAATTATGTTTGTGGTATATTCAGTATAATACTTTTAAACATGATTTATTGCGTTTCGTTTTTTTTTTAATGTAATTAAATTGTTTAGTATATTGTCTATAATTCCATACCAATATTGTAAAGAGGTAAAGGATGTGAAGTTGTTATGGGTAATGTCTGTATCTACTAAACCGTTTTTAAAATTATTTTTCTAATAGAAAGCTAAGTTAGTTAAGAGTGTTAAAAACAGCAATTGAAATTTTATTTTGATCGAATTTGTTTTTACCAGTATGTTTTTGGTTCCTAAACTATGCATAACGATAACAATGCATAGAGATCATTTGAAATATCAAATACTCCCAGCGGACTAAATAAATAAATTTTTATTTTTAGATTTCCAAAATCCCGTGAAGTTATCAATGCTTGGGTAAACGCAATAAGAAGACCCAACTGGGAGCCAAATATACAAAGTTCTGTTTGCTCCGTTCATTTTAAACCCTCATGTATATCAGAAACCAAGCATGGGCTCCGTAAGCTGGTTAAAAATGCTGTGCCAGAGCTTAACCTTGGATTAAGATATTATCTATAAAGTTAAAGAAACTAAGTATTAGTAGAATAGTTTAGCATTTCGACGACCTCCGTAGTCGAGTGACGTACGCACCGGTTTTCAAAGTGTCGCTAGCTCTGAGGTCCTGGGTTCGATCCCCGTACGGGTCGATGTAGAAACTCATTTTTCTACATTGTTTCGGGTCTGGGTGTTTGTGGTACCTTCATTGTTTCTGAATTCCATAACACAAATTCTTAATAGCTACTTACTTTGGGCTAAGAGCTACGTATGTGATGTTGTTGTCCGAATGTTTCATTATTGTATTTATTTGCGATTGTGCAATAAATATACTGGCTCTAGTAATTTGTTGCGTCATATTTATTTATTTAAAACGAAATTTGTCTTTGGGAATTCCTACTTTTTAAGCGATAAAAGGACGGCAATCTTACATATTTAAGAAATAAAGTTTATTTTTAGTCTATTTGTTTTATTAATTTTGTTTCAAACCTATAATTCATTGAATCGCTATTCATTCGCAACTATCGATAATTCATTATGAACGTCTGTTGTCGCACGGACATCCCTAAGCGAGCGGGAACGCACAGATTAAAAAGTGCTTTCGTTTGTACCAATAGAAAAGTAGCGATAGTAGCAGTCTATCTGAATCCTACGTCGATGGTCACGCGTATCAATTGACAGTTGGGAGTTAGGCTCTTGTTTTTTGGGCATAAAAAAATGATACGAATGTATTAAAATATCGCATGATATAGGTATTTGTTTAAAATAGGTTCTTTTCCTGGTATATAATGTATCTGGAAAAGGCAAAATTTTGCGTAGGTTTGACAGGTTTTAGAAAAAAAAAAATACATGTTGTATAAAATCTTTATTTTTATTCGTTTATTTTTGAGACTGTTGGCATACTTACGTGAAAAAAACAAATTTGTGTGGTTTTTATTTATGTTCAATTTTATAGTCTCCCCTGATTACTTACTAGTTACCCCTGAATCAAAACAATTAGTTAAATAAAAAAAGCAACAGTCAACAAAAAACAATTTTTTTCACGTTTTTTTCTTTTCTGACACGTCAAAATTAAAACACATCAGCTCTTTCTGCGACGTATATTATAAACATATATTGAAAAAAGCTTAGCTCATCACACATGCTACTATAATCCTTTTAACAACTTAACAACCTTTCAAATATCCCAATAAACGACAGCTGACACCAAAATCTTCCCATCCCAAAACAAAATACTCCAAATTAAAATTACTCACTATTAAATTAGTTAGCTTTATCTAAACCGTGAGTGAACATTTAAAACAAGTTCATCTAAACTCTTTATCCATATTTACAGGAAATACCAAATATTTACGACGGCGTTTTAATTAGATGTTTTAGCATTAACTTCCTTTTTGTGGTTTAATTAAAACATCATGTATTAAGATAGTAAATATTTTAGGACTGGGTTTTAAATATACATTACCTAAAGAATAATTTAGTTTAATATAAAATTGATTTCATCTACCGTTTTTTCATTCCTTAGATTTTTCTATCCATATTAATCTTAGAGTATACATAAAAAACTATAGAGTGAGCCTATCAAAGTTTAAACCGTAAGCACTAGTGTGAACAAGCGTTGTCGTGAATTATATACGAAGATGGAGATTGCCGTTTTTAAAAAATCTATCTAAAACACTAATATTATCCTAACAATGTCAAAACCATCGATATTTTCTTATATAAGTTTCTCGTTGCGCGAAAATTAACTTGAATGAAAAACGAAATGTACTAGGATCAGACTAAAAACTGCTCTCGCTTGGCACAAGGGGAACCTAGCGATAGTAGCAGTCTATGCATATCATACGTCGATGATATTAATATTGTAAACGTCAGTGTAACTCTTTATGTTTGTTACGCTTTCACAGCTAAACTGCAAGACCGATTTTGACGAAACTGGGTATGGATAAGCTTGGATACCGAGACAAGACCCACTCATTTTAACCACGATATACCTAACCAATACTTTTGCGTGCGGAGCGGAGGGCAAAACTAGAAATCTTTTGCTATGTGACGAATGCAAAAGTAGGTAGTAGCTTCTATTGTCTATTTACGCTTTCAAGACTAAATAACTGAACCAGATTTAATGAAATTTGAGAATAACTTAGTTTGAACATAAGTCAAACATAGGTTACCTTTTTTAACCGACTACAAAAGTAGTAGGATCTCAATTCGACACTAGTTTTTTCGACCTCACATTTAAGAATTTAAAGTCTGTCTTACGTTCTCACTGCTGACAAAAGCAGAGTAAACAGAATAACTAGAATAAGTATAATATATAAGAACAACAGCTAAAATAATCCTAGAACGGTATTACGATGATATACCGTTGCTTTTATATGTCAATAAAAAAAATGTCGTCAGAAACGGGAAGTGAGTACAGTCGTAAGGAAAATAGTTTCCTGGGCTTGCAAATGACATCCTATGTTACCTGTGTATATTGCTATCCGTTTAGATAGATGTATGTTGTCATCTTTAGATGGTTTTTTTTTGTTTATTTTACATTACTAAGCGTTTTTGTGAGGTTCAGCTGTTAGAAAATGAGTTTAATAATGAATAAAAAAAGACAGGTATATTTGAAAGGTACGACAAAGATGATTTAAATATTGGTTAAAAATAATAGAAATTGTAACTATGTAAACCAAAAGAAGAAAACATCGTAAGAGAATCTGTATTCTTAGGCCTTTGTCAGTCTAAGCTTGTTGTTATTTTTAAGTCTCTTTCGTTATGTAAGTTAAAAATAATATTTTTCTTATTACTTTAAAGATTCACCTTAAAACGCTTTAAGTAAAGTACCCGACTAATAATAGACATAAATAACATACAGGAAGATGATTAATATTCCATAGAAGTAATTTAAAGTAATTTATTGACAATAATACTCAGAATAATAAAAAGTTCACTAAACTTTGACACTAAAATTGATAAAATATACAAAATATTTGACAACTATACGATTAAAATAAGAATCTCCTTTTTAAACGTCTATTCATCATCATTAACATGCCAAAATTAATTTATAAAATAAAGGTATTGTAAAACAAGGCAGAAGACTTAATTTGTAATGACAACGGTTTTTTTTGTCGTGTCAAATGTTGATAGTAGGTGCTTTTTATTTAATTTATGTGACATAATTATGCATTAATTTTGCATAACTAGCTAATTAATGTAATGGAAAAAATACTTTTAATAAATAAAATACATTGGTATATCTGTGCTCCTTACTAATATTAGCCTTTCTGTAATTCGTTTTTACGGCTAAACCAGTGAATCAATTTTGATGAAACTTTGTATGGAAAGATAACCGACTGCGAGCCGAAGGCTTTTACTTACTATTGTTACTTTCCGGAAATATTGTTATGACAAATTGTTTTGACAAACAGTGCCAGAGAATAGTTAGTTCTTTATTGGGTACATAAAATGATACACAAACAACATATGATTTGTCGAACTAATTGTAAACAGGTATTCCTTAATTCTTGAGAAACCTTCCAGCACACACATTTTACATCTTAAAAATATTTGTATAGATTGGAGACCAACGTAATACCATTCTTCCGCGTTAAATAGACCAGTATCGTCACCTTTTACGACACAATTTCCCGGATATTTCACTACCATAAAATACTATAACGTTCAAACAAACAACCTGTATATACATACGCTTGTATAATATATACAGGAGGCGCCACAAAAGTTTTAACATTAAAATCGCGTTAGGGAAACGAATCAAATTGCCGTATTGGTAAAGGTTTGGTTTTACTACTAGCGGTTGATTATAAACTTTATTATTATTATGAATATACAAGCATAAATATTATAATTACGTACTTTTTGTACTTATATTTAAAATATCAAAGGAACTGTGTCAAACTATGTCTGACTGTCTGTTACGTCTTCACTGCTAAACCACACAACTGATTGTGATGAATTTTGGTATGGGATAAGGTTGGTCCCAAGAAATGACTTAGGCAATTTTTATTACAGCAGTTACACGCGGATGTAGTGAGAGAAAATTTTCTAATAAATAAATAGTTACTTTTACTCTGCATTAACATAACATACCATCACGCCTGTATCCCCGAAAGATTAGGCAGAGATGGGTCAATGTACACCCACAGTTCGCCGGTATGTTTAGGTCCCATGAAATAGTGGCGAGCCAATTGTCACTAACCAGGCCCAAATTAAAACTCCGACCTGCTACTGAGTATTTCATAGAAAAACCCAATAACACCTTGGTCGACTTGGGAATCGAACCATTAGAACCACTAGGCCAACGAGGCAGTCTTATACAGTATTACCTTATCTTCATTTAATTGCAATCTTAAAAAAACTAACACAAAACAAGAGTGACGAAAGCTACGCAAAAAATGGCCTAAAAATATACAAAGATAATAATAATATTCCGGGACATCTCACACACGGTTGTCTGATCCCAAGCTAAGCAGAGCTTGTGTTATGGTAACCAGACAACTGATAAACATACTTATATATTTCTAAATACATACATATTATCTGGGGGCACGGCCGTGCCCCTGCCAAGTCTCGAGCAAAAAAAAAAAAACGGGCACAGCCGTACCATACTTTTCTCGAAGCGTTTCGCGGCTATTTCACCCCCCCTGTATCATCGAAACGGAAAAAGCTAGGGGTTTAGGCTTTCGATGACCTAGAGAAAGCATTAAAACAAGCTAAGCCTCAAAATTACATGACAATCAAACCAATAGTTTTAGAGTTATGAGCGATCAAAGTTACACCATTTTGTCACTCACTGACTGACCGATCATCAAAAGTCTAAGGTACTTCTAGCAAACTTAGAACCTTCAAATTTGGCACCAAGGTAGGTTTTTAGCTACAAGTAAAGGGAAAATTACAAAAACGGTAAGAAATTATATACCTTAGTAAATATTAGGAAACAAATTTACATTTGCGGTTTTACAAGAACATGGTGTATGAATTTTGACTGCATTGTTAACTTTGTTGTTCGTTTATGTGCAAAAAGTGAAACAAATCGATTTATATTATTAAAAAAACTTGAGAGGTGTCAAGGGACACCCGGATGGAACGAAGTTACTTTAATTTAATTTAGTTAATTATTAAATAAAAAAAAATATTGAACAATTTACTAAATGAAATACATTATGATAAGTTTGAAACGCAAAAATACAACTGCTTATCGTTAGGATTTGAACGCTAGACACACCCTTTGGCAAACTCGTCATGTGTCAACACCGCCATCTGAGAAGTTAAGATATCGAACGAAAATATGAATCATAAGACTGTTGACTAATGACGTCATCAAAAAGTGTCGTTACTACTTTTCGTAAGAATTTCTTCCATCTAGCCCCCTTTCTCAACGCGCGATAAGAAACTTCATTCCAATGAATTGTAATAATGTATCTAGGGGCACAACAGTGCCGTCTCGAGCAAAACGGGCACGGCCGTACCATATTTTCTCGAAGCGTTTCGCGGCTATTTCACCCTCCCCTGTATCATCGATACGGACAAAGCTAGGGGTTTAGGTTTTCGACGAACTAGAGTGAGTATTAAAACAAGCTTAGCCTCAAAATTACATGACATTTGAACCAATAGTTTCAGAGTTATGAGCGATCAAAGTTACACCACTAAATTTTGTCACTCACTGACTGACCGATCATCAAAAATCTAAGGTACTTCTAGCAAACTTAGAAACTTTGCTAGAAAACTAGAAAATTACTAAACTTAGAAAATTTGGCACCAAGATAGGTTTTAGCTACAAGTAAAGGGAAAATTATAAAAACGGTAAGAAATGATATACCTTAGTAAATATTAGGAAACAAATTTACATTTGCGGTTTTACAAGAACATGGTGTATGAATTTTGACTGCATTGTTAACTTTGTTCTTCGTTTATGTACAAAAGTAAAACAAATCGATTTATATTATTAAAAAAAACTTAAGAGGAGACACTCGGATGGAACGAAGTTCCTTTTAATTTAAGAAATAACTTGAATGAATTTAATTTAATTAACATAATTTAATTTAATAAATATAATTTAAATTAATTTATTATTAAATTATAAAAAAAAGATTAGTTGTAAACGCAAAAAAAAGCATAGAATCTAATTAGCATTAGGATTTGAACGCATGACTCGCGGCTTATCAAACTCGTCGTGTGTCAACACCGCCATCTGAGAAGTTAGGATATCTACCGAAAGTCTTAATCATAAGACTGTTCACTAATGACGTCATTAAAAAGTTTCGTTACAACTTTTCGTAATAAGATTTTTTTCCCCTTTCTCAACGCGCGATAAGGAACTTCGTTCCAATAAATTGTAATAATGTATTGAATTTACATATTAATAAACAAAGCTAAGTTAAAATGAAATGAATAAAGCTACAATCTTTCATCCACATAATGCAATGCTATAAATATTCTATACTCGCTCGATAGATGGCTGTGTACCTGGTCTAAATCGCGCTATGGTTTCGTTACATAGCGTAGTATTCGGGGATCTCTTACAGCTGCCGCCGGTAAGAAAAAAATCACCTTTTAAAAAACTTTCATCTACTGAAACTAATAGGTTGTTAGGTTCCCTCAGTATGCCGAATTTGTGGAATGAACTATTTATATACGATGAACTTACAATAAATTTGCGACAGCCCAATGATTTTGACTTCGTTGACATGCTCAGTAGAATAAGTGCTATACAAACGATATCCATTTATTCACCCGGGTTCAAGAGAAATCTTTACTTTAGGTTGTTGAATTTGAGGTTATTAAAGTTTAATTCTTTAAGGTTTATCAACTTGTAAATAGATATTCGTTTACTATTTGAATTGATATTGTGGTTATTAATGGCTCCCACCTTTTACATACATTTTCATGTTAATAGAAATCTCATCTTGGTGGCACAAGCGAATGGGGTTGTCGAATCAAAGTGCCATCCCGTTTGGGTGGTTATGCTAAAATCACAATGTATTTTAACTTATCCTAATACACAGGTTTATTAAAACAACAATTTACGCACCGGCGAGACAGTCGTCGGTTTGTCCGATATCCACCCCGTGTAGACATTTCTCGTAAAAATTGGAGTCAACTCTCTCACTTAACAACAAAACAAAAGACCGATATCACACAACAAAACCACTTGAGGAATGTAGATGCTCAACTCGATACAAATAACACGTGATGTAACATAAGTAAATACGGAGGACTATTATACAATGTTTACGAATAATCGGCTAATTATTTGACGGATAAATCTACCCTACTTATTATTTTTCTATGTTTGTAAAAGTACAAATATGCAGATGTAGGTACTGAGATTCAATTAAATAAACATTTATTACGTTTTCCAATGCTAGTGTAAAATAAATGCTACTAAACAACGAATATACATAAAAAAAAAGATATGAACTTTGTATAGCATTAAGATGAGACACGTCGCCGCATAGTCAACAATTTCCTATATGCATCGCTTATGCTATAACCACCCATAAAAACCAGGGGATAAGTCTAAACCACACGATGAAGAACATAGGTTCCTCCGTTTTCACCTATGGCCAAGTATACGTGTCTCTTTCAAGAGTGACAAGTCTGGGTGGATTATATTTGGTAAATATCGATTTTAAAATCATCAAAGTTCAGGAGACAGCAATAGTTGAATATAATCGACTCAGAAATATTTACCGCCCAGACTTGTGTGCCTTAAAAACAACGAAACATCACAATACAGGCAACAGAGTAAGAGACAGGGAATGGGCTCTAAGCAAAGCAGCAGCTGAAGCACAAGTAATAATTAAAACACCTAAAAATAAAAGAAAGAGACCTACCAAAAATTAATGAGATCCTACCAAAAACATTCCATGTAAAAAAAGCCAAGTCTCTCTATGCACTTCTATCGTAAAAAGTTTTGAGATCGCATAGGAGCCAAGCCCTGTTTAATTTTATTTGTAATAATAAATAAATATCTTGTGACTATATCAATAGTTTTGTTTGCATTGCAATAATAGTGACTTGGCCATGAGCACAATAAGGTACAAATATAAAACGGCATATTTGGAGCAGTTGAAAGTAAATAATAAATAATATCAGGACGCCTTAACCGACAGTCTGTATCATCCAAGATCAGTGAACTGCACATGCACTATGGCGCATGTTAAGTGCATAGTGATCTCAAATTCCAAATAGTTACAAAATCATTTTAACGATATTTGCACTTAATTACAAAGAGCAAACGACATTTAACTTGTGCTCATGGCTAAGTCGCTATTATTGTAATTCATACAAAACTATTGATATAGTCACAAAATATTTATTTATTATTACAAATAAAATTAAACAGGGCTTGGCTCCTATGCGATCTCAAAACTTTTTACGATAGAAGTGCATAGAGAGACTTGGCTTTTTTTACATGGAATGTTTTTGGTAGGATAGATAAATTACGCCCAGACACCGAACAAATGATCGTGCTCATCACACCAACATTTGTCCCGGGTGGGAATCGAACACACGACCTCCGGTATAGCAGTCAGGGTCTCTAACCACTAGACCAACAAGCCCGTCAAAGAAAACAAAACAGTTCACTCATTCAAAGAAAGTTAAACAGTAATAAAAATTATAACAATATTCTCATAGTTTTGAAACAATGAAAACATCTTTATAAAACTTTCACTGATGTTTACTGATTAGCGGTAGTAATTATACTTTTACTACTCTACTACTGAATTACTACACGGATTTCGACAGTTAAGAGAGATTTGTTAATGGTCTGGAATCTGTTTTATTTTATCTCAGTCTTGTTACTAGCTATTGTCTTTTTAAGTAATTTTGCTACTGAGAAATTGTTCACAATATACCTACAGTTTTTTGTGTCAATGACCAACTATGTCATATGTTTTTTGTAATATTATAATGTATTGCTTTTCCTGTCTATCATATTATAATGTAAATACCCTATTATGTAATACAAAAAAACTTTATTTACATACATATATTATAATCACGCCTCATTCCCTTGTAGGGATAGGCAGAGACCACTTCTTTTCACTCGCTACGATCCTTACTCACTTGTTTCGCTTTGTCCACTTTCATTATTCCCTTCATACTTGCTGTTCGGTTTAAGGTGACCTGGCCTTTTTTCATCCACACTCGCCTTATGAACTTTTTTCTTTCTTTACAGTCTTCGTTGTTTTTCACAGTAGCTGGAACTGTTACATTTATACACCTTACACACATTCGTTACGTTTTAAATATATACCAGCCTCTACGTCACATCTGGGCCTCTACCCATATAGAGAAGGCACGAACATTGATCCAGGTTTCCTCACGATGTTTTCCTTCACCGTTTGTCAGAAGTGTCTTAGAATAATTAAGAAAGTAACTTTGAAAAAGCCACATTGGTACTTGGCTAGTTCCGAACCTGCAACCTTGTGCACGCAAATTGTCATATTAGAAAAGGTGTATTTATGTAGTTTTTCATAGTATCCCAGTTACTGTTACCTTTTTACACCTTAAACACATTCGTTCCATTTTAAATATATAATTTGTTATCAATATCTCACATTAATACCTTAACCATACATAATATATGAGTTTTCCGTGTCCGATCGAATGACCTCGATAATGTCTCCAAAATGGTCAATACATTGACCTTTGACCTTTGACCTCCAATTAAAACAGATAGAATTATTGTAATGGTTGTAGTTTACGTGCTAAACCACGTCGTAAAACTATTTTAAGGGTTTTAATTTATTTTTTTTGATTTTGTTGTGGCTGTAGAATAAAAATAAGACTGTTTGCTTTCAAAGAAAATATCTTTTAATCCAAAGTAGAGTCTGATGAATGAATTTTGAATAAATTTTTTGTATATTTTTTTCTCACTCTCTTTGAAAATATTTCTGAAAATGTTCCCTGTGAAGTACTTATTCCAGTTATTTATAAAATAATCTTAATTACCAGAAGGCCTAAGATTTACCAAAAGGATGTACATATGTATGATGTACATAAAATTATTTGTTTATCTATGCTAAGAATAACGAAACAAATTTATATTTTCTATTGAAGACATTTTCTTTATAATTATTCGTAATATTGTGTCATTAAATTGCTAATTAAGTCAATGCTCGATCATTCTATTTTTATAGCGGCCTTCAATTATAAAAATTCAGAGCTGTTTAATAATAATAATAGTAATTAATACTAGTATTATATCCTTGTTCACACCTATTAAAAACTGTCGTTTCAATTAATTAAAAACTAATAAAACTAAGAAAATACGATAAAAATCCTACGTAAGTATGGGCTAATAAATTATCTAGCCTCTCGCTTACTCTTAATAGCCAAGTCCCAAGCGACTAGACTTAATGTGAAAATACCGACTAAGATCTATTTTTTACATTGCCTGCTACATACGTACTAAGAACCTACAGATTAAAAACTGAACCCACATCAAAAATCGACCTTATGTACTTCGAAATAGGGTGCATTTTTTCAGACCGCATGGAAATCGAATTGATCTTCAAAAGTCGACCTTATTTGTTTAAAGATAAGGCGTTTTTCTTTTGAAAGGTTGGTGTAGGTACTTTGCGGTTGAGTATACCTCTTTGAAATGACTTTGATTTATTCAAATTGAAATGATATTTTAAATGTTAGGGTAGTATAATTACTAGTACAACTGTTATATTTATTTTGCTTGAGACTTCCTTCATCAGGTTTCTTGATGAGGTTTCTTTGAGGAATAAGTACTGCAGTTAAAACTGTTGATTTACTGTATGGTCATGGACGTTTTCTTCAAAAACTTATGTAGGTATCTAAGATATTTAAGTAAAAAAGAAAGAGAAATACAGAATGATACATAATATGTATGAAAATGAAGAACTATTTGAGATCTTATTAATATAGACTAAATTATACCACAAACTTCATTATCTTAAGAAAAATTGTGTCTAGAATTTAATGTATTTTTTTTCAGTCCATATTTTATTTCATATCAAACAATATTACATAAAAATGCCTTAATTCTGTACCTAGCACCTTATTATACATAGTTTTTTATCCTTTTTCAGCTTAAAATAGAGCATTAACTAGATATCAAATAGGCTATTTGGCCTATTATAAGTAGCCTAGTTAAACAGCCTATTATACCCTTGAGAACGATTCCATTCTTAAGCGTTACAAGCACTTAATAACTGCCAAACATAACTCCCCGATCGCCAGTAAATTAAGTTTTCAACAAATTACTAATTATTATGGTAATGTATGAAAATTTACATATTCGTATTTGTTTAAGCTACGTAACATGTATTTATTTCCCTTGTCATTAATTAGAATTATTTAGTGTTGGATATTGTTTACTGTTTCATGTTTTGTTATAATAAACTGATATACAGGGTGAGATCTGTGTTTTTAACCTAATTGTGTACTAAAACAAGGGCATAGATTTTTTTTTACTACGCAAAATCAGGTAACTCTTTAAGTTATATGCAAGGCAATTATTTAACTCAAATTAGAAACTTTGAAAAAAAATTGTTTCTTAATTTTCTTAATTACTCATATTTATGAAAGAATTGCCAAAAACATGGATTACTCCATTTTAAAGGCGCAAATAACTTTTGCATACTGAAATTTAAAACCAATCCTAATTAACCATGTTTTTATAATTTTGTATATGGGTGATATAAGTGTACTCGAATAACCCAAACAGTCGCTTTTGTTCACCCAGGTGATATCCCTCTGGTGAACAACGTGGCATAAACTAATTAACCGGTAAACATTATATTTAAAACCAAATATATTTCTCTCTCTAAAACACAGGAAACCAATTAAAATCTACACATACAATACAAATAAAATAATACCTAAAACAAACATTACTAAAAACCTCCATTATTCTCTACAAAAATTTAACTACCATTCTCAATGAAGAAACGTTTTTATACCATGACGGAGTATTGGTATAGTTGGATTCAAACTTAATGGCGGCTCTGAACACGAGACGAGTCGCTGCGCATATTTGTAGATATATATAGATATTTTTTTAATTAATTGTAAGTATTTGTATCATTGATGTTAACCTTTTTTTTTAAAGATTAACCTCTGGAGTTTCTTGCCGGTTCTTCTAAATTGGAATGACATTTTGAAATCTGCAACTAGAGTCAGTAAATTTAACGTTTTAAAAGAGCTTAAAAAGGCTTGCTTGAAAAAAATATATTTTGATTTTGATTTTTGCAGCAACAAACTTATGCGCCAGCGGGGGTGCGGGGCGAGATACTGCGCAGCGTGTAGCTAACTTCAGAGCCGCCTTTAAGTTTGAATCCAAGTATATTATAAATTGCAAAAACTATACATTTCTTAGAACCGTAAGGTTTATGCTTAAGTTTGTGGTATGCGAGTTTTTATGTTTTATTCACTATTGACACCTGTTTGACTAGATAACTTGGGTTTTTTGGGTTCCTTTTGTTAGTAAGGAAAATAAATTATAATATGCAGTTTCCAATTTAGATTTAAGTTAAAGAAGATATTTAGTATTTTTATATGCAAGATTTGTTTAAAGACCCCATTTTCTAAGCAGTTTTTATGAAATGAAACTAAACTTGAAACCTTAGTCTTACATTAAATTGTGGATCTTTAAATAGTTCTTGTCTTTAAAATAAATTATATACAAAATAAAAATCAGATCTAAAAGTACGAGATCAGTCTTATCAGAAATACTATACCAATGTGTACTTAAGAGAAATCTAGTAGATGTTTTTGATAGCGTCAAAGCGCATTACAATAGGTTTTATTTAAACATGTAAAATTAACAAATACAATTATATATCTGCTAAATTCTCCTCAACAATTTGATGTATAAAAAATATCTACGGAACCTAACCCCCAAAATTTATATTCTCGGTATCTTTTTGCAATAAGTGACGAATCGGTAACAGGTTTAGCAAATAAACTATTGTGTTGCGTGCGTTTAATTTACAATTCTTGCATTCTTAAGTTGGCAACATTGTATGTTAAAACAAAGTATCGAATGATCAATCACCTTCGGTTGTGCGGTTGGTATTTCTGTTTTTTTTACAGACTGGTTAATTTTGTCTTTTATATTTTAACTAGGCAAGTTACTTATAATATTGTAAAATGCTTTTAAGTTGAGTATTCAGTGTAGATTTTTACTTTCATTGCTAACGTGTATAAACGTATAGATAATAGAACATTTTTATAGTACACCTTTGAAGTTACGTCGATAAAACAATAGAGTATCAGTGCAAGAATACAATGGTGGTCTTATCGCAAAATAGCAGTAATAGTCAAAGATCAGATATAAGTCTGCCATTTATAATAAAGATCTAACTTTAAACACAGACAACTCAATAGTCAATCAAATGATAAAATTAAAATCCCAACCGAAATCTAAGAAAAATAATTACTAATCCTTGTTTAAATCAGATATAAAAACATTTTTTAATCTCAAGCATTCACTTAAGACATTATCACATCTAAAAACAAAATCAAAAGGACAAAATCCAAATTAAAGCAATAAAGATAAATTTATAAACGGCAATGACATAAACAGTATCAACTGCGTTTATTTATCTCTTAAACAATTTATTTATCTCTTAGTATCTTTATGGACCACACACGATGGAAACAAGAGTAGCCGAAAGTACCAAAGTACCAAAGAACCGAAAGTACCATATTACATATACAGTGGTTAAATCCGAGACACTATAAAAAACTGGGTAAGTGAGTTGGAATTGTGTACGAAGGGTTCTGTACCTTTGTACAAGATGTTATTTTAAAACCATGTGATTTTAAAAACTAAGATTTTTTTTACTTAAAAAATATTTTATATTTATCAAAAACAAGAGATACAATAAAAAAGGTTAATGTGATGTTTTTTTTTATGCGGCCATTTTGAAGTCATCCATCTTGCTTTTTATTAATTTGTAGATAGTTGTTGTCGCTATAGACATGCATACTGGGTGAAAATTTTAACTATTAACTTAATAGTGCATTCTCATGCACTCTTATTAGTAAGTAAATGCAGGTTAAGAGACAGACGGACGGACAGTGGAGACTCAGTAGCAAGGCTACTTTTTAGATACGGAACCCTAAAATGGTAATTTAATCAGTATTGAGATAAAATGTCTTTCTTTTGAGTCAGCTGCTTGTTTGTTTATGCGTGTTTTTGTTTTGTGCGATATATTTTGGTTTTTTGAGATTAACGTAAGAATTACTCGATATCTTTGTCAGATTTGGGTTTGTTTTTTTTATTAAATTATCAAGTTACTTATTTAGTAAGTATTTTTAGTCATCTTAAATATTTGAATGCCAAAGATCAAATCGCATACCGCGAGGCCTGGCTGGAGGTGGTTCGGCATAAGGTAGTATGAAAGGAATTGGGGGAGGCCTTTGCCCAGCAGTGCGAAAAAATAGGCAAAGAGAAAAAAAGATTTTTTTTTTATTTCAGAAGTACTATTTAATTTTCCGTCTTCAATTTGAACATACTTTAAATTTATTTTATTAGTTTGCGATACTGAAGTAAACCCAAGTACCTATTAAAGGACCAAAAACAAGAACTCATTCAATCGAAATAAACTACTAGTCTTTTAGTACACCATTACAGTTAATTGAACCGATAATAAAACGCATTGGGATTCTGCATTTACACGTAAAAGTTAATTAATTAAATATTTGAAATAAGCTTCAAGTTATAATCTCCCAACATTGTATTGTGTCAGAAATTTAATCAGTATAACAACTGAAAATGCATTTCAATTTGCATTATTACATTTATTTCTGTATCGGGCAAATGCGTTTCGAAGATTAATTAAACGTCAAGATATGGCTTCGGACTTTATTAAAAATTATTTATTTTTCATACATTTTTATTTGTTCGTTTTCAGGTGTCTTTTATTTGCAGCTGATAATTGTATTACGAACGTTAATTTTTCTGTTTTACAAATGATTAATGGCTTATCCTCCGCATAGTACCTAAATGCAAATTAACTTTAAGTCGTTCTGGAATATATATCTGTCGCTTATTTTTACTTCAAAAGTGACAAAGACAGCATTATTCGTGATTTATGTATTTGGACAAGTATTTACTAAAGTGACACTATAATTGTTAGAAGCTAGTATCATTAGGCAGTTCGCTAACTTGAAACATTAACTTTAAAATATTTCTTAGTAATAATAATAAAAATAATATTCCTTGACAATTCACACACGGTAATCTGATCCCACGCTGAGCTCTAAGAGAGCTTGTGTTATGGCAACTAGACAACTGATAAACATACTTATATATTTCTAATAATATTAGTGATTGACATATTCATAGGGATTTATGTAGTTTTATTTTTTGCGAAAATTTTAACTACAAAATAGCTCTAAAACAATGTAAATACATCTATAAATATTCTATAACATTGAACGTAATCATACAAATGGGTTTTTGCAAACCGATTCCTTTGCGGCGCGGTTCGCTTACTTTTTTGTTAACCCTATGCAAGTCAAGTCTCTTTATGGTACCTCTGTGTAGCTCCTAGTCGTAAGTTTTAACGCACTTCCAACAAAACTGGAAGCTAAATGACGGGTTGAGACGTCGCAAAACATTGCAAGCTATAAACTACGACCGAACATTTCAATACACATTCAACCTTATGTAAATGAGATAAAGCGTCAATTTGATCGAAAGGGCCAGGCGCTTATGCCGTTCCAGAAATTGAATGAACCGTCGACGGCCACGCGAACGCTTCGACACCCTAAAAGGCATTTTGAGTTTTATTTCTTGGAACTAAGTGCCAATTTCGGGTGAAAGGAAAACTGTGTATAGGACGTTCTATGTTAGAATAATGTCGCCACGCGTAAAGTACTTGTGGGGACTCAACTGGTTTTTTGTTTTTATGTATTTTTCTTCTTTCGCATATTTTTATTTTTCGATGCGCGCCGTTTCAAATGTTGAGGATATTTATTTTTATGCTATTGTTCAAATATGGCTATATTTCATATTCGTGCTCTGAATGTAAAATAAACACTGTAGCAATGTAAAAATGCCAACATTGACACTTTTTAGCACTTTCATTTTACAAGGAAAGATATAAAATATCAAAATATTCATAACATATCATTGCCTTACCTTTTAAAAACAAACGGCTATTTAAAAAAAAAATTATCGTCAGTAACAAAAGCAACCCTACTTCGTTAAAGAGCAAATAACCAACCCATCTCCATAGCTTCTCAATAAAATATCTCGAAGTAACAAGAAGCATGATGAGGTCTATCTCAGGCACGTCACTGGTAGCAAGCAACGAGGCGTCACAAGTATGTAGCTAAACAAAATAAACGTTACTGCATCCGGTCACTATACAAGTATAGGCAGAAGGTTAAAGAAATTGTATAAGTTTAATTTAAGACATCAAGACATAGTGAGCTCATATTGCGTAGGTCGGAACTCAACAATAAATTAAAATATGAAGGTAGAACGAGCAACATCTTCTGTCAAGACGAACGCCATCTCAGTCTGCCCGTGACCATGATACCTGCAAAGGTGTCGAAACGTCGGGACCTAAATCTAAAATTAAAACCGCGAAAAAATCCGTAAAAAGTAGTTTTATTCAATGTCTAACATTCGCGTAAACCTAAGAAACCAATAAGTTTAATTTAGTTTGAAATGAGTATATAAGAGGAAGCTTGAATGAAAAGATGAGAGGTCACCGTTTGTCGTGGTATGGACATGTGATGAGGAGGGATGAAAGTCACGTAATTAAACGAGTTGTGGGTATGACTGCGAATCAGTATATATGTAGAAGAAGATCGAAAAAGGAGTGGATTGTGTGAAAGATATGAGAAAAGAAAGGAGTGAATGCTGAGATGACGAGAAGAAGACATGAATGGACACTGAACACGCATTGCGTTGTCCCCAAGTAATTGGGAACAGGGCAGGGATGATGATAATATTTTAATATTAACTTATCTCTCTCAATTATTATTACTCATCGTCATTTAGCAAGTTTTTTTGCTAGTTTTTTCCTTTCTGATTTTTACATTGCGTGGGTGTCAGTAATCGCAGCTACGATCTTAGGTGTGAGGTAAGCTCAAGATCTAAATTTATCTCACACTAAGTTTCATGCAAAGCGGATTAGCAGTTTAGCCGTGAAGACGTAACTGACAGACAGATTTATATTAGTTCAGATTATTTACTCAAATAATGATTTAAAATAAAACTATAACAAATCTGTTTGCGCATGGTTGATTAAACCAATATTTTCTTTTGACAAACCACTGTGACGGTTTATGAATAGGCTTGCTTTGCTCACAAAAAATGACTTATCCGAACAATTTTGAAGACGTACAAAACAGAAGAGACAAAAAAAGAAACTTCGTTCCGAACCAATACACTGGCCAATTTTTTGTGACGTCACGGATTCAGTGTAGGCTTTGAAGGCTTTGCTTTAGCCACTACTAGGCACTAACCGATATTGTATGAACATTTCTGAATAACTCTTGAAAGTCATCAACCTTTTATTTTTTTTAAGATTTCAAGGGTTATTTAAGAACAGGAGGTAAATGAAATTTCTGATTAGTGAAGAAAATAACTCATAACTTGTGATGTTAAAATATAAGTTTAGTTCAAAAGTTAAGTACTGCGCTTTTAACTATTGAGAGCATGTGAAAGTCCAGGTATTGAGGCGTAGCTTTTTACGATTGATGTACTAAATGTAGTATCTGCTAAATATTATATATTACTCCTCTCAAAACATATGATTTTTTCCATGTATCACTTACATTTTTTTCCAAACCATTCTAAGGTACCTTATAAAATTTCAAATAACTCACAAAAGAGTGATTACATTACAAACCCTATATAATAAATAGCAGCAATTTATAAGCCCATATTTAACATGGTTATAGCTTATAAGAACTAACGACCACATTCTGTTTTATCCAACGTGTATGTATGAAAATATTAATTCAACTACGATCGCGTGAGAAAAAATATGCGGCGTTTGCCTGATTCGATTATTTGATAACTACTCTTCAATGCTGGTGAGCCATGAAACCCAATATAAGTTAAAATACTTTACAATGGTTGGTAAATCATTTGGCTAACTGGTCTCAATCTTCTTTTAAAAATGACTAAAAATAATCTTGGTTTGTTTTATCCTATCAAGCATGGACAGTTCAGAAAGACCATCAATGTATATTTTTTTAACTCAGCTGTTCAAAACTGAGCTGAGCAAACTGCTTCAGAACTGAGTCCTAGACTAGTGAATTTTATGTTGTTTTTTTTCCTAACCCATATTGTCCGACTGCTGGGAAAAGGCCTCCCCTAATTTCTTCCATACTACCCTATCCCGCGCCGCTTTCAACCAGCCCTCGCGGTTAATTTCAAGTTAAAATAAAAGCATTTTTCTTATAGTAATAATTCACTATCGTGTTGTTACATCGCAGAACTTTATTATGTCAAATTATTTACAACACCCTATTGAAACGAAACTCTTATAAAGCTTTGAAACCAACGTATCATAGCATTATTTATTCAATTCACTGCAATCATTTATTTTATTGGCAATATTCGGTGGTATTCCCAATGGGTTGTTCGTTGCAACTGTATTTCAGAGAAACTCTATTTGAGTCAAAAGTATAACGTAGAAAATTGAAATATAAATTGAATATGGTTTCCTACCTAAAAAAATTTTGAATAGACCGACTAAGCCAAGCGACGTCTAAAACCTTCCAAAAACCTCAATATCGGTTCTTAAATGACACCAATTAAAATCCAAAACGCATCAAAAAAATGTAAGCGAAAAAAGTATTTTTTATTCTTGTATTTGGCCCTAAACTTTTCCCCAAATAGACCTGCCAATCATGAATAAACCAAAAGAAAACAATTTGTCCTTCCCTATGTAACTTTCCAACAATTTCAATAATTCCATCAGGTACCCTAACTTCAGATTACCTGATCCCTTGAGGCTAATGAATGGCTATCCTTGGCAAAGCTGAATTCTTGAGTGCAGCAAATTACTGGTGTATTTCAAGTACGTATTTGTTAGTGCAATTGGTTCCAGTTTGTATTTATACCTCACTATTGGAAGCCTTAATTTTGCCGACACAGTATTGAAATTAAGTCCAGTTTTCTGAAATACTGTTCAGTTAAAGCTGTAAAATTCTTATTAGTTGACTGAAAGACAGCCTATTAACGATAGTATTTGAATTAGCAATGATAAACAGAGTGTTACCGAAAGAGTATATCAATCTAAAAGGGGAGAAGAGTAATCGTGGTATAGATTAAGTTTAGGTTCACTATCATTTTGTAAACTGACTCTGTATCATCAGTACTCTTCACCTGTTTTGGATTAATATACCCTTTCGGTAACACCTTGTATAATATATTTTTTTTCTGATAATTGAAATAGACCCTGGGTGTGTATATCATGTATTTGCTACAAGCATTAAAGATCTGTGATAAATCTACTTTTTTGGTTTAAAAACTGTTTGAATGGTCGAATTCGGCAGAAAGTCTGTTCCCCAGTAACCGTGCACAGCGGTTAGTCAACTTCGCGTGACAAAACAGCTCGTTTGTTTAGCTATAAAATTAGGTTCGCCACCACTTTTGTACTTAATTCTAATACGCTATTTTACGCTCTACATAATGTACTTGCAAATAGTATTCATATAAATTCAAAGCATTTTCATTCAGCGCTATTACATACCTATTTTAAATGTTATAATAGTGTATTCAGTGCTCTTCTATAAGTTGTAAGACGCTTAGACTTAAGTTTCTAACGTCTATTTTTATGTAATAGTATACTCAGCACGAGATACTGAACATAATAAGTAAATAGCATAATATTAAGTCTAGGTTTATGTATATGATTATTAAATCCAATCATTAAAAATTAAATTTCCGAATTAGAGAAACTTTTTTTCATCTTCGGTCTTGTGAATGAATGCCTAAATTTATTTTAATAATTGTTGCATGTGTATTTCTTGTAGTTTTTATCTGTTTACGTTTTGCTGCATATTTTTTTGTGCGTATTAATATTTTACCTACATTTGTACCAAAACTCTATTAAAATATTAGTGTTATTCATCATTAGCATCATCAATTTAAAGCCATATGCTCTTGTCGGTGCAGCTTTTTCCATTTATGTCTGTCCTGTGCTAATTCTTGAACTTCATTGTACTTTAGTGTTACTAATGAATTAAAATCACATTTTTTCCAAGTGAGCCTTCTAAAACTCGCCTGTTTAACGTACAGGCGCCGCCCGCGACAGGTGTATACAGCGGATGTGCGACCGGTCGCAGCCAGTTGTGGTCCAGCGAGACCCGTCCGCAGCCTCCCGACACAGAGCTTTTCTAATTTCATTATAAATTGAACATTTATTTTAGAATTTTGTATTATCGATTTTTTATTCGTTGATGTTATTTTTGGTTTAGATTTTTATTTATTTTGTAAAATCATTTTTGTTATGTGATTTTATTTTTAATTTATTATAGTGATATTGTAAAACTAATAACATTTTTTTATAACGTGTAGAAAGTGGAAAGGCCTGCAATGCGACAGTAATATGTTAAATAATAATAATAGGGATTACCATAGTTTAGATGATATACAGTTTTTCATCGAGTTTGTTTGAGGATAAGATACTGTATCAAACTTAGAAAGTAAAAATTAAACCTAAACAGAATATCTTTCATCGAACATTGTAATATCAAAATCGTAAACTTTATATCAAAAACAAAACTAAACCTATATAAATTTTATATTTAATAAAATCCTTCCGAAATATGTTCCAAAATACGCATCCGGCTTCAAAAGTCGTTAAAACAACTTTAAATTTAAAGCCAATAAAACGTTATTTTACGCAGTTCTCGACTTTATTACTTCAATACACAAAGGCTTTCTTTTTTGACCGCAAAAAGATCTCGTAAATTACTTCCATACATTTTTTACATACAAGTTGTGTATTTTCGTAATGGTGTATCGTAAATCATGTATGGATAGTTACTGTCGAACTTTTCCTCAGACTATCTTGTAAAAATGGCGGTCCCCTTTGGAAATTGACAATAAACTTTACGTATCTTTATTGTTTTAAATATGGCAGTATTTTTAAGTGGTGTAGGTAGAAACACCCACATTTTGATGGATTAGTTTGTGATGTGTATCATGTTGTGAAACCTATTGTGTGTAGTGGTTTAAAGCAATGGCAAAGAAGCAAAAGATGTAGTCAATTACTTGCTAAATAGCTCATACATCAGGCTTTAAACAAATAAACACCATCAAAATTGGTACATTCGTTTAAAGGCTACGAGCAAACTTATAAAACTCAGCTTTTAATCTTAACACACACGCGGGCTAAAAACGTGAGAAAAAAAAGTACCTACACATAATACTCCAAAGTATAAAGTTCGGCAATAAAACTTCACAAAAACATTCAACATACATAGCTGCCTTACTACACCTTTAAGGATATCGTTTTATTACAAATACAGCGATGAACTTTAAACACACGCTAACGACCGTACGCCCACGATTGAAAAGAATCTTGAAGTTCACTGTTACTTGCGTGGGATTGTACCAATGTACGTAGGTATGTTAGATTTACCAATCAGAGTAACAAATACTTTGTTATATCAAAGGAAAGTCTAATAATTACAGATTAAATTACAAGAACTGAAATTAAAAGTTATTAATTAACTGTAATGTGATTTATGTTAACCACCGTATATCTTGTAACTTGAAATTAATAAACACACATTCATACAGATATTAGTGGAAAAAAAAATTCTTTACATGAGTTTTTATCAAGAATTGTTACTAATAAACTAAGAATATATTTGCAATTATATGTTTCAGGAAAAAACACTTTAAACTTTTATAACATAGGTAACCTTGTACGGCATACCTAATAGTATTTCTATTAAAACTTATTGCGACAAAAAGCTCATAATAATTAACAAACTACATATTTCCCGCTACGGAGCAAATGCCTATCCTTTTTCCATCTCTCTAAAATCACTTAAAAAATCACAACGTAACACGCGAATTTGACCCTTATTTAAATCACAAATATAAAGTAATAAATCTATCCTTAAGACTTCACTTTTGCATCTGTCTGTCTTTATACAATAAAATTAACATTTATAAGCAATAAAATGTTTTCTGAATCATTCTTATTCAGAACTGAGATGTCAAATGTGTGATTTGTTGTTATTTTATACGTAAAAGATTTTTATAAATAATTTGCTAAATCAAAAGTGACGGGGATCAATTATTCAGAAGATTTGTCGATAGAATGCTTTTTGCTAAGATAACCTTTTGGTGACAGGAATATTATAATTGAAGACACGTTTTTGTTTAGTTATTTAAGTTTATTTCAACGACAATCTTTATGAATAAAGTTTACATTTCCGATTTAGGAAAATCAAATGAACACCTAGTTGTTCTTGGATCTAGAGTTAAAACCTCCAGGTTATTTAACAAAAGTGAGTTTTCTCACAAGATTTTAGATTTCTTTTTTTTTATCTATATATTATTATTTTAACTACTTTCCTATACCGAAACTACCAAAGGTCACAAACACAAAACAGGAGCCCAGGTCTTTTGCATAAAATAAAAAACAAAAAAAATATAACAATAGACTAAAAATATTTCGATGAAGAAATAGCACGCGCTCACGTAAACAGTTTAATTTATTCGCCTACCATTAAAAAACTCATTTACCAAATCGACTGGGTCCACAATCTTACAGAAATTTCACGTTTTTCTATAAATATTTAAGTGCAAAAAGTAATTGACATTTTGACAACACTATTATACTTTGTAGACCTTGTTACGTTATTTCCAATTTTTAGAACAGCCGTTACTTTTAAATTGTGTTAGAAATACGAACAAAAACTGACAATTATTATCTTATTATATTAGAAACTATGTTTTGTAAGATGTAAATTTTTGTGTATTTTCTAATTTTTTTATGGTTATTTTTTATTCAGGGGCACTACACCAAAAAGATCATAGAAATTAGTTTACCCGTTCATGACTAATAGTGTTACCAATCTGACTTGATTTAATGTATCTATTGACAAGAACCTACAAGAACAAGACCATGGATAATGTTTGATACCTCATCATGTGTAAATAAAATTGATATATTTTGATGAAATTCGGTTTACATCTAGTTCATTGTGTGGATTATGATAAAATACATTTTCTCAGTCGAATGTGAAAAATTTACTTGAATCCTACAAATCTAACCATCTGTCTAAAAGTCTGTACAATCATATAAAGCCAATCTAATGTCGTTGTTCAGCTCTGATTTAGCATACCTAGTGTTATTTAGATCATGACAGTCTAGACTAACCTTTTAGGTGCCCTATGAAGTTAAGAAACCTACTTTAAATGTCACTAATAGTCTTTGCTAACTAACTAACTAAACTGCTTTACTTATACAATAACTAGTTTTGCGCCGCGATTTTACTCGCGTAAGTAGACATACATATTTTTCATTGTTTAGCGAAGTTTTGATGGGTAATTAGTTGTTTTGCTATTCGGGAGACAATAAATAAAAATCTGTAAATTTATTAATTTGTTCT
Organism: Autographa gamma; assembly: GCA_905146925.1. Classification (NCBI taxonomy): domain Eukaryota; kingdom Metazoa; phylum Arthropoda; class Insecta; order Lepidoptera; family Noctuidae; genus Autographa; species Autographa gamma. Next base: position 4,445,627 of record LR989875.1, read on the forward strand.
TGAGTTACAAATGTAACTCAAGAACAAATTAATAAATATGCTAACCCAACTTTGTTTTATATTTTTTAAATAGATTTTGGCTCTAAATATACAATAGTGAATCAGTTTATTGATCCTTAAAATATACCGAACAAGAATGTGCTAAAACGGATGTAGTGGGTGTTTACAACCACTTAAAGTCATCAACGAAATATCTAGTTTTTTTGCCTAAATGGTCAATACATTCATAATAGTAAACATTTATAACAAGTCAGTAGGCATGTGTTTTTAAATAGATTATTTTGCAATAGAATTGTTAGTGAAAAGCGTATACTATGTAGTTTAACGCTAAGATAATTAATGCAATATTAGGCACAAGTGGATTAAATAGTGAATAATGATACCCAGTAAATGTTAGACTAACTTTTCCCGCGGCGCCGTCTGCTTCAACGACGACTATTGAAGGGAAAAAGTAGCCTATGGTCTTTTTTAGAGTTTAATTAAAATCCTAATAAAATTTAATTAAAATTGGCTGCGTGGTTCAGCTATGAAACCGTAATAGACAGACAGCTAGTTTCTTTCGCATTTATAATGTTTAGTATTGATATCGTTTTATGTGATTAATACAATCTTGCTCCTAAAACACCATAATAACACAAAAGTTGTAACAAAAATTTACAATTCTGACCCAAATTGTATCGTGGGCTAAAATGACGTTGTATTTAATAAATTACAACTCTCCGTATATCAGTTCGATCGTAATTTTATATGATCAACAATATATCATTGAATTAATGTCCTAAAACATTAATAATATGTTTGAGAACATTATTTTGTGTATAACAAAAGATTTGCATAAAGTTAGTCATGACTAAAAATGCAAGTGTACATTTATTTTGATATCCGTTAAGATTTGGTTAAGTGTGAAAAGAATTTGTTTGGAATATTCCGTATCTAAATTGTACAATTTATTTATTATTTGTTACTTTTAGATTTATGAAACTTTTTTTTAAAAGATGTTCTGAACTACCCGACTTTGGCATAGACAAAAAAGAGGGTCATGTGTATGACCAATATGTATGTGCAATTTATGCTAATATTCAAGTAGGATAAGAAAATAGAATACTATCTACTTAAAATATAATGCTTTTTAAGTAAAAGGGCTTAATTAATTAGACCACAATTGAGAGCAATTTTAAAATCGAAATCGGACATCATAAAAAGTTATTACAAATTAAAATCGAACCAATTTGTTATAGAAATCTGCGGTTACAGTGTACTTATTGGTCCCTTATATGGTATTGATAATGAACTCTATGATATGGTAGAAAGAATGTAGTTTACAAGTAGGTGATAGAAAGTATGATCAATTACTTTATTGAACTTATGTAGGGTGCTATTTTTTTTTTTGACAAAATTGGAGGCTTTTATAAGATTTTTGTGTCTGTCAGTCGATGTCTGTCTGTGGAATCTTGATTCCTAAACAAATGGACTGTTTATGATGCAACTTTAAAAGGTGTCGTGGTCGTGATGCTTCTTAGCTATAAGATATATTCAGCATATTTACATTATTTAAATTTATTAACAATTTCGTAATATTTTTCAGGGGTTAGTAAGTAATTTAATTGAGATATGTATTTCTAATTGATGTGATAAACAGTTTATGTTTGAATCCATGTAATGGCAATGGCATTTATTTTATACAAAAACACTGCCTATGGAAACAAATTTCACCAGAAGATTTTACCGGTAGATATTATTATAAAACTACATCTAAGGAAAAGTAGGTAGTACCTGTTTAGAAAATAATCTTATTTTCCTCCTTATAATAAAGCCGGATTTCCAAGTAAAATAAACTTAATAAGAGCTTTCACCTAGCCAGTTATAATCTAGAAAGTTTGCTTGCTTATCAATCGATGTCTCATTTAACACTATAAATGCAAATAGCAAGTAAATATGATCTTGTATCGTTTTTCCAAGTATTTACATTAAAGATTTCACCTTAATACCTGTAATATGAATCAGGTTTGTAAACCGCTGGGTCGAATAATTCTTGGTATAAGCTAACTACATTATAAGTATGAAAAAGTTTTCTTCCTATTCGCGTGTCACACATATGAGTATTCATGTTTGTTTTTTGGTATATATGAGCCGTAAAAAACTTGTACAATTCGATGGCCTTAGGTTGTATTCTAGGTAAACAAACAAACACATAGATTATAAATGTTAAGTAAGTAGGTACGGTATGTATAGTAAGTAGGTAAGTTAAATAGGTACACATACACAAAGACACATCCACTTTCACTTGGCAATATGTTGTATTATATTTCTACAAATATTGTAGTAGTCATTTTTGCCATTACCTCTTTTAAAACCGTAAACTTCAACAGATTACAGTTTAAAAACACGCTCAATGCCTAAAAAGTAACAAAATGTCAATATTAAAAGTTCAAAAAGCTATTTGAAATAATAATAATACTTATACATTTTTTAATCTACGATGTCACATGACAGATAGGAACACACATATAAAATATTAATTGAAAAGTCCTTATCGACGTATGTCTATAGGACACCTTGATTATGTTTACAATGCAACTAAATCGTTATTATATTCTACGAACTATCAACACAAGCTACTCGTATAAAACTGTCGCGTTGCATGTTTCTAGAAATATTATGGAATGAGAATTAACGCAAAAACATGCATTTACCTTCAATAGCTTTACGTTTTGACAGAAAATTTGGTAGAGATCGCGTAAATGCATAGACTAAACATATACATAGATTGCTACTATCGCTAGTTTCCCCTTGTGCCAAGCGAGAGCAGTTTGTAGTCTGTATCTAGTGCATTCGTTTACTGATTTAAGTTAATTTTCGCGCAACGAGAAAGTTATCTACAAAAATATCGATGGTTTTAACATTGTTAGGATAAAATTAGTGTTTTAGATAGATTTTTTAAAACGGCAAGCTCCATCTTCGTATATAATTCACGAAAAAACTAGTTCACACTAGGGCTTACGGTTCAAACTCTGATAGGCTCACTCTAGTTTCTTATGTATACTCTAAGCGCAAATGACATTACAAGTATGAAATTAACAGACACATGAATGAGATTTGTCACTCCATACATTTGAGCGATTCGATCAGCGTTATCGACTGTAGAAATGTCACTTTCTCAGGTCTAGTTACACTGGTCGTGGTCGTAACCAGACTGAGGCACTGTTTTATTATATGTCAATCTGGCTTACGTGCTAGTTTTTTACATCGATGTTGTCAGTGTTAGAATAACATGATAATAGGTGTCAATAAATATATAAATGTATATCGATCATACTTTGAATGAGAAGAGGCCAATCTACATTTTATAATCATGTAATTTTTAGAACATAATCAGCCTATAAACGTCCCACTGCTGGGCACAGGCCTCTTCCCATATGGAGAAGGCACGAGCATTGATCACCACGCTTGCTCTCTGCGGGTTGGCGATTTCAGATCCCAAATTTTGGGAATCCAGGTTTCCTCATGTTTTCCTTCACCGTTTGTCAGAAGTGTCTTAGAATAATTAAGATAGTACATATAACTTTTGAAAAGTTACATTGGTACTTGCCCGGGTTCGAACTTGCACCCTCGTGCATACAAATCCGTTCATTGAACCGCTAGGCCACCACGACTTCTTTTAGAACATACAGTATTTTTATCTCGTAATTTCTAGGTCATTTGTTAATTTCCAAACCCTAAATTGGATGTAGATTTTTCGCAACATTATGATTTTTTTACAATGTAAATAAGTAGTTTATCTTAAAAAGGGTCCAATTAACAAAAAAAAAAAACAGTAAATGAAATAGGTGTGTTTTTTTTTTCGTTTCTAAAATCGCCATCTCAATTATTTATAAAAAAAAACTAATTCACACTTTAAAGACAAAACCCTAAAAAACACGCTACCTGCAGTACCCCAAAACCTCGATCGAAATCTTATCTCAAATTAAATTATATAACAAAAAAGAAACTGAACATTTTGCAATGTGGCCCCAACTCATGGGGTAGCGTGGGCGGACCAGACTAACTAACGGTTGTGGCAACGATATGTGAATTCCAAATGATATTTAGGACGTGTGTTTATGATTTGGAGAGGTAGGCAGAATTGTGACAGATTTTAGACAAAAAAAAAGCATTTTAGACAACTGAGAGTATTTAAATCATTAAGCTTCTTTGAGTACTTGTGAAGACAAATAAATCGAACCCAAAAATAATTTAAAGCATAGTTTTATAACATAGTTCCAGTGGCGACCTTCTGCCTCCATCATAAGACTCTATGGAAAGAATCATAAAACTGTAATAAGAACTACTTATGTATGCAATAACATACTTCTAATTTGATTTCAATCAGATGTTGTGAAACAAACATACATACATACATTACAAGTTACATAAAAACTAGTATAAATAGTTTTCTGTTGTTTGAGATCGAAAAACTGTCTTGAAGCACTTCAAGTTTAATTAGATAACACAACAAAATCGAATTAACAAAGTAGTATAGAGTAAAGTACTCGTGTTATCACTGATTCAGTTTTTTCTGTCATGTTTGCCAACTTAACCATACAAACATTCCTACTAAAACACATACCTATGGTGTGACGTCATAAAAAGAAATTAATTACATTTACGGGCCTGTTGGTCTAGTGGTTAGAGACCCTGACTGAAGAGACATACCGAAGGTCGTGGGTTCGATTCCCACCCGGGACAAATGTTTGTGTGATGAGCACGATCATTTGTTCGGTGTCTGGGTGTAATTTATCTATAATATGTATGTATTTAGAAATATATGAGTATGTTTATCAGTTGTCTGGTTACCATAACACAAGCTCTGCTTAGCTTGGGATCAGACAACCGTGTGTGAGATGTCCCGGAATATTATTATTATTTGAACGTATGTCAAAACAATGGCACATTATTCAACACCCACGGCAACATTTCTTAACAGTCTAAGCCCCATCTCGCTTTAAGAACGAAATGTCATAAAGCATTTTCTTCTTTAATTTCCACACTCTTTTAAAGTCAATTAAGTTGGCTACAAACGTGAAGGTTTTATGTAATTTTATTACGAGAAAAGGACAGTTCTTGTAATAATTTCTTATTAAATTTGGAGCCGAAAGCTTTGTCCTTCGTATCTTGAAAAAATATGGCACCTAAGTTACAGACAGTTTATTTTCTACATTTTAGAGTACTTAGAAAACTTCAACCTATATTTGAAATTGCTGTAGCTTAGAAAAATATGCTAATTTATAACTCATATTTACCATTGTCTAACTTCCACATAATCAACTAAAGGCATTATGATTACATATTCTGTAGAAGTAACTTGCATTTTTTTAATGTATTTTTTTGGTATTTAAACTTTGTTATATATTTGGTATTTAGAAACTATCTTCTCATAAACTTACTACTGGCCTGTCAAAATATCTTTGTACTGTTCTATATGATGACATTAATGTTACATTTTGCATCACTCATACATATATCCAAGTTCCTTATTAATCAGTTAGCCTATGTCATATCTAGTTCACTGAAGATATGTCAGGCTTTTCTCAGGGGCCCACTCCGCGAAGATTGTCCTCATGTAATCTTCATGATAAATGTCTGGACTTTGGACCTTGACCCTTTACTTTGTTATTATTTCTTGAGTAATAACGTTTGCCTATTAAATGTATACGAAAAAGTTATGGTAACATATTTTGTTAAGATATAAATAATAATAATGCTGACAACACATACATTGCTCTGAACCCTAAGTAAGGAGCTAAAGCACACGTGCTATGGAATTCAGAGCCAAGTTACCAAAAACAACCAGACCCAAGGAAATGGGGAAAAGTTGGTTTCTACATTGACCCACCAGGGGAACGAACCCGGGACCTCAGAGCTAGCCACACCTTGAAACCTGGTCGGACGCTACTAGACCAAGGACCGTGAAATATATCATCATAATTGTTGATGTGGAGAGTTTTCTCATAACACATTCAAAGCAATTGTTAGCATATTGAAAATACTAAAACAAATTATTAATTTACAATGGGAACCAAAACAAAGACAGAACGAACCCCCACAAATGATTTACAACTTTAACTTCTCTAACCAAAGTTGCAAATCGTTTGCTAATTAAATTTCAAATCTTTGCAACACAATTTTAAACTTTGTCACTTTAGAATAGAATCTAAATTTGTTAAATGAAAGTTTTGTAAATGTATTACGTGACCGATAAGTCTTAGGCTGCGTGTACACGGGGCTGCTTGAAGCAGTCCGACTATCTACAAAACAAAAGGCAGCAGGGGGCGCAAGTAACGCGCGAGAGCGGTCGACAGCTCGCGCAGTCCGTGTGCTGTGATCACTGTCTAACTGTGAGAGCAGTTCGTCATAGATACGTCATATGTAGGTACCAGGGCGTTCCAAACAATGACAATGTTAAAGTGACATGAACTGCAATCCATACATCTTAGGTTAGCATAACAAAATGCGGAACCGCTTTGAAATTTTACAGTTACATACGACGTTTTGGTCGCGGGATAATTTTTCTCTTTCAGCGATCTGCCGCTTCAAATTCATATAGTTTGGTTAGACGATACACGATTCTTTTGGCACATCACAAACACATCAGTATTCAAATAAATATTTTTCATGAAAGTGCTTGTCTATCAGTAAAATATATGTCAAAGGTGTACATAGATCTGTCTGTTCAAGCAGTTCGTGTATAATCAGCCTAAGTTATAATACGACGTAAACGAATTGATAAGGAAAGCTATAAGCTAGTTAAATTGTTATGGTCTAAATAACACAATAGGTTTAGCATCATAATACATTAGTTCGATTATGTGTTGAAATGATTTACGATAAAACAGTAATATTGATCGCGAAAGCACGCTATTTGCATTGTTTTTACTTCCTAGTATCGATATAAATAATAACAAGCTATTATTAAGAGTTTAATGAAACACTGTTGTGTTAAAAAGAGACGGCGCTATTTGGCTGTATACCTCTATCTCTTTCTTTTTGTTGTTTGGTCTCTAGTCTCAAGTTCTGGTAACCAGTTCACATGTGAGATTCAAAACATATAACAAAGGTGTCTGATTCGAAATAAAGGTAAACGTAAGAATACAAAAGAAATGATGTCTGTCCTTGTTTTGCTTGCACGTCTAAACCACATAACCTATTTTGATAAAAAAAATAACTGGGTAGTGCCCATAAGCATAAGCCTACACTTAACCTATACCTTACACTCTCACTTTGCGATGAGAGCCGAGAGCAAAAAGAAAAAAAAGCCTCTTTATCATCTCCCTGCCCTACTCCCAATTATTTGGGACCAGCACAATGCGTATTCACCTTCAAAAGTAAAGGTAAAACATTTTAAATTTGAACAAAAAATGTATTTATTTAATCTCAATCAATCACATCACACAAAGCCCCAATGAACAAAAAGCACAAAAAACGACTTTCCTTTTAGCGTCCTTAGAAAAACCGCAATTTTACGTTCACACTGACGAACCATTAAAACAGAGTTTAAACAAAAATATCTGATACTTGTATTGTAACTGATCTTGATAGGTTAAAAGCAACCTGTGAAGGGTCTTACAATGGAAAAAGGCCCTACTATTGGTTACTCGGTTATCACTTTAAAACTGTAGCCGTTATCACTTGGTATTCTGTTAAATACAAACTGCTACATTGTATACAAAAGTCGTATCATTTTATTACATATATGCTTTACCGAAAAAAACACCAGTAATATAAATTATATTATTAATCCAATATTCGTAAACAGTATTTTAGAACGCCTCACTTAAAATTACACATTTAAATTATAATTTATCAGTAACTACTTATAAAACTCAAATTTAATACGAAAATACTACAATACCCTTTTACCAAAATCCGAAATCATCAAGAAGTCACTATTTAGTACCTGTACAAAAGTATATCTACCAAAGTATCAAAACTTTTACAACTCACCACCAGATCTATCACGCTCGATTGAAATAAGTACATAACTCTCGCAAAGTGATAACTGTTCGAGTGTTAACCGATAACCGAGAGACATACACTCTTAGTAGGGCTTCTCTATTAAAACCGGGATCGAGTTTTTGTACCCCGGGATAATTGACCAACAGGTGTGTCCAAGAATTGTTTATTTTCTTTCTTAGTTGACCGGTTTGGTGGCATATCGATTTTTAAAACTACCTGCGTGAATTTTGGGTTTGAAGATTTTTTGTGGGATACAGTAGTTTTGGATTGAGTGTCTTAATTATATTAGTGGTTACTTCAACCAAAAATATGGCGTACATCAAAATCTTGGAAACTTAGAAAAAAAAAAACAATTTGTTCTGTCATAAAAAATGAATATAGCTCAGATTTTTAGGCAAGTAGATAATGTCTTTTTTTCTACAAATTTGTATTTTATGTTTGAAACAGGTAAATGCTTACAACGTTAATGGGTACTTGTTAATAAAATAAAAATAAATCAGTTTATAGTACAAAAAATAAAAAAAGTTGAGCTTCTTCTACACTTATGTAGATAGCTCAAAATTAATAAATAAATCAAATAAAACAATAAATCGCAAATCACTCAAATCATTTTAACCTTACAATTGCACGAATCCTAAACCCATTCATTCAGAAACAATAAAGGCGGGGTCATTGTTACCCCATTGGTTAACAAAAACCTTCCACCATAAATTACAGGGTTAAGCTATATTTTAGGGTTACGTAAATCTTGATTGGCGTTAGATTCGAGAGATAGTACCTGTTAAATTGAAATCTATTGTGGTATACCTATCTTTGTGTTTTGTTGGCTAGTTTTTATTTCTATCTACTAAGAGGGTACAAATAAAAAGTAAGTATAGTAAAAATATCGTATAATAGTGTCGTAGTGGCCTAGCGGTTCAATGAACGGATTTGTATGCACGAGGTTGCAGGTTCCAACCCGGGCAAGTACCAATGTAACTGTTCTAAGTTATATGTACTTTCTTAATTATTCTAAGACACTTCTGACTAACGGTGAAGGAAAACATCGTGAGGAAACCTGGATTCCAAAATTGGGATCTGAAATCGCCAATCCGCAGAGAGCAAGCGTGGTGATCAATGCTCATGCCTTCCCTATATGGGAAGAGGCCTGTGCCCAGCTGTGGGACGTTTATAGGCTGGAATTATATATATTTAGAAAACCCTTACATTAAGCAGAACAGATCTGTCTACGTTATAGCTACGAGTACATGCCATATTGCATATTAAAATAAGGTTATAATCAAAACAAAGACATATCAAAATCAGTCCATTTATCTACGACCAAAAACACAAATAAATACTTTTAAAAGACACCTCCATTTTTGGCGTTGGGGCTAAAAGCAATGAACATTTACGTGATTAAACTAATCCGCTAGGTAGGTTAATCTGTCATGAGTTCCTTCTGTCAATTTCCACCAATCACGACCCATTACCGAACCATTATCTCGTCTCTCATTTTTGGTAATACGAATAGTCCTCACTCTTAAAAAAGCTATTGCTCCAGAGAAAATAGTGGTTTTTTATAGTAAAAACCCTCATTACCAACCTACATACAATTTTATACCAAACTCATTACATTGTTATACAATGAGAACGACCTTTACATTTTTCACCTATACTTAGATATGACGTAACATTTACCTCAATTCTCCGAATTAGGTGCTAGGGGTGAAATAACCACCCCTGTATGTACCTATGTTAAGCTTATGACGATCGTACTAATTATGATTAGGATTTCCTTAACATCCAATTATTATATCATGAAATCGTATTAACATTGTCAAAATTGAAATATAATTTATTAGTAAATCAGTATACAAAATACGAAATTTCGTAAGAACAAAAAAATAAATTTACCTAATTATTTTCAGTCACTAAATCACGTGATTAAGTATGTACCTATTGACTTAAGCTACCCTTGAATTACCTTTCTTCTCCATATAAGACGATTATTCCAAGCTACTGCTTGAAAACACTTTCATAAACAGGTATTATCTACCTAAAAGTACAGAAAAAAAAAAAATAGGCAAAAGAAATATTGACTTAGACGAAAATCAAACTTACAACCTCTACTAATGTGATCTATTCCACTATAGGTCCCAAAATATAAATATAGCTACAAGTATCGTAGCTAATAAGTGCGTTAGTAACCAATAAATTAAACCAACAATGTTGATTTTGCAAGTTAAATACAATCTAAATACCTATTTAGTAAATAAAGCTCAACGATTTGCAATCAAAACATTTTGATGTTCTAGTACCACATGATTAGGGTAAAACCGGGATAGATGCCGCACTGGGATAGATGCCTCGTTTCTTAAAACTCAACTACCAGAGAACGAAACAGCAAATTTGTTGTTTACATACGCGCCACATGCACCCCCCATCTCTGTGACGCGCGAGTTGTTGTGCTAAACGGACGTTTCTCGCTTGTGTGTCGAATTACATTCGCAGCGTACGCGACAAACGCTTCAAAATTTCAAAGGTAAGTATTCACTATTCCATATCTTTATAAACAGTTAAATGATTACATTTTATTTGAATTGTTTTAATACATTGGTTCTTTGAGAACACATTTAAGAGTCAATCACTGATGTTTGCATTTATTTTATTTATAAAATATTGAGAGGCATCTATCCCTAGTGAAAAGGATAGTTGCCCCGAGTTTACAAGGGATAGTTGACTTTAGAGGCATCTATACCTCTATACTGCAAGAGCCTTATCGAAGTATTTAAAAGTCATAGTAGTGAATATTTTCGTATTTTCTAATAGTAGAATATTAGAAAACACCAAAAAAAATGTATCCAACTTTAATTTCATAATTCGAATGTGATGAGATGAGTGTAGATACAGTGTTTTATTTATACTTACTTTGCTTATTGTAGGTGAGCCATGCCAAGGAAATACAAAAGAAAGGACAACAGAGCAGCTACAGTCAGCTTTCCATGAATTGGATAAAAAAGAATTGGGGATCAATGAACTATCCGTAGAAAATATAATAAAAATATCCGTAGTAGAATAAATAAATAAATATAAATAAATGCGGACAACATCACATACATTGCTCTGAACCCTAAGTAAGTAGCTATTAAGCACTTGTGTTATGACATTCAGAAACAACGAAGGTACCACAAACACCCAGTCCCGAGGCAATGTAGAAAAGTTGATTTCTACATTGACCCGACCGGGGATCGAACCCAGGACCTCAGAGCCCTTGAAACCGGTGCGTACGCCACTCGACCACGGAGGTCGTCAAAAGAATGCTTCGATACCTATAATAACACGAAGATCAAATCTGATTGGATCCAGTGCGTTGTGTCAGAAGTGGCTGCACGAAACATGCACTCTTTTTAAGAATTATTGCTCAAGATGTGGAAAACTTAAAATGTCCGGTTCCACTTAATGAAGGATAGGATCCTTATAAATATGTTGATTTTTTCAAATGTTTAAATAATAACTAAGGTTAAACGAAATTATTCATTTTTATTTTGTTAGAGATTCATATGAATGTATTTTTTTTTAATTTAAATAATTATTTCTACGTTAAAACGGGAATGTTTCGTTTGAGATGATTCTATATGATAGTTTTAATATGTTAGCGCTTAAACAGATTTTTTTATATATTTAGTAGACATACATAAATATAATTAAGGCTTATATTACTAACACATGAAGATAATAAATAAATATTACATTGTGATTACGTGTTCTTGTTAATTATTTAAAAAGGCATCTATCCCGCATCCGGGGCATCTATCCTCCTAAGTGATTTCATAGTGGGGCATCTATCCATATAGGTAGGCATCTATCCCCAAAAAATGTGTTTCGCAAGAATTACATTTTTGCAAAACCAGTAATGGTTAGGTAAATAAATACAATTTCTAAAGCTTTATGAATGTTTAAACTAACTATATTACAGGGTCAATCTAAGCAAATATGTTTAGTATTCAAATAATGAAACACTTTCGAAAAGTGGGGCATCTATCCCGGTTTTACCCTAAGCTATTTACTTGCTAATCGATAATGTTCCTTACTGTTTAGAATTTAAAGCCTATTTAAGCTTATATACACATTTATTAGTAACTAAATTCCTCTGCCTAGCCTTTTGCCAAGCTATGTTGGGGTCGATTTCTAGTAATACCGGATTCAGCTGAATTTTAGATGGAGTGAATACGTATCTGACTTCCACAAAATATTTAATTGGGTGACACAGTATCCTATACATCGACGTATGATATGCATAGACTGCTACTATCGCTAGGTTCCCCTTGAGACAAGCGAGAGCAGTTTTTAGTCTGATCCTAGTACATTTCGTTTTTCATTTATGTTAATTTTCGCGCAACGAGAAACTTATATAAGAAAATATCGATGGTTTTGACATTGTTAGGATAATATTAGTGTTTTAGATAGATTTTTTAAAACGGCAAGCTCCATCTTCGTACATAATTCACGACAACACTTGTTCACACTAGTGCTTACGGTTTAAACTCTGATAGGCTCACTCTATAGTTTCAAATGCAACCTCGTTGATCCTATAGTTACTGGTTGTCAGAATGACTGTCAAAGATCATCGTATGACAGTCGGGACCAACGGCTTAACGTGCTTTCCGAGGTACGAAGGGGTCTCGGTACGTTACATGGTCACCTATCCACGGACGCATTGGTTAAATAGTACATTTTAAGAGCTACAATCCAATCATATAACAAATCAATATTTAATTAAATCACATCGACATAAAGTGATAACACACTCTGAAAATAGGTCTTATACCGTTAAAATAATAGCAAGAACAAATTAGTAGGAAATTTCGTTCACATATTATTTTGACAATTACTTATAATATGTTGTGATTGGTACAATAAGTTCAAAGTAAAATAAATTATGCTGAACATGTAAGGGCTAATGCAATTGGTCATATTCAACATAAAGGAAAAGCTTGTTTTATGATTTCTTGTATATTAGCAAATTAAACCATTAAGATTAAATCTGGAAGCGGTAGACCTAGACGTTTCGAGACCAAATTAGAGACGTCTTGAAAAAAGGCCATGTCAAGAGTACCCGAAACCGAAGAGCATGTATGAAGGGAATAATGACAGTGGATGAAGCGAAACAAGTATTTAAGGATCGTAGCAAGTGGCAAGAGGTGGTCTCTGCCTACCCCTATGGGAAACAGGCGTGATTATGTATGTATGTATTGAATCTTTTCTCATTTAATAGCTGTGCGGTTTTATTCGCCTTGCTTTTCTGATAAGTCAATTAACCTGATGTTAAATAGCTGATAGCGTTCCTCGAGAATTGGCCTATCATATTCAAAAGCACTTTTTCAAATCCTACTGGTAGTTTCAGAGAAAAGATCAAACAGAATAATCTCTGCACCTAGCTTTATTCCATTATTAGCAAACGTATATTATTATACGTCATTAATACACAACAGTTTTTTTACCATAATAAGATAAAAAAGGATGTTACATACCACTAGTAACACAAGCCAAATGTTCTCATAAATGGTTGGACGTTTGTTACTCTCATGTAAAAACTACTAAACGAATTTGGATGATATTTAGCACACTAATCAATCGATAATCTGGACTAACAAATAGCTTTATATGTATCACAATTAACGAATTAGAACAGGATATAGGCAGGCAAAACTATGTGACGTAGCTAATAGTATTGCATATTAGTAAGGACTCAGCCTTCCACTACAAAAATTGCGACTACTTTTATGATACAATAACCCTATTTTTATTAGGTACCTAGGTCAGTTCTAAACTAAAGAGTGTATATTAAATGTAGTAACAAAGAATAACAGAGGTTCTTATCGTGTCCTATGTATGAATATACGTATATAACCTCTTTATAAAGGCGAATCTATTTATTTATTTGCTGTATACCTAGATTACTACGTTAATTTTTGGTATTTCAAATAACTCCGACTTACAATGAAATATAATTACGATTATGTAATTACATTTAAAAAGAAAACTATTTTATTGTATTTAAAACTATATAAATATATAAATATCAGTAGAGACTACACGCACTGTGGACGGAAAAGGTTTTATTTAAACATGTCCGCTAAATTGGCGGCGAGACTGGTCAATATAATGATTAGTTAGGTACTCGTAGTTGTCCAATTACAGGACTGTAGAGCGTAAAAAAACTATACTGATCCGCAGTAATAACCTTACTATTAAATATTACTTATTTACATGAAATCTTGCCCGTGATTAAACAAATACACTTGTCTCAACGAAAAGAAAAATAACACTAGACTGTATACTCCTTCAAAAGATACAAATACTCTCCTTTGAGAGTTCTATTATTATAATACAAAAGGAAAATGCTTCCCACTTAACATAACCTAGACGCCACACATTTTCCATGTTTTCATATATTTTAAAATTCAGAGATGATGAAAATGCTTCCCGACATTGTAAGCAATATTTTAGTACCCACCCGAACCTAAAATTACCTTTATAACCAAGTATATTTTAAATATTCATACGAATTTGGGCTACGAAGTAAAGGTCACGAAATAACATTTCTTTTTTGGAGCAAAACACTGAAATATCAACATGTTTTCCACAACAGAATGCTTGTATTAAACGTACGTAAAGCGCGTTCAAAAAACGTGAATAAATGAAAACCATAAAAACTAACCTTCAGCTTTGTAATCACGAAACAAAACGTTCATTACTTAATCCTGTAATACACATTAAAAATCCAACTTCAGAACGTCACAACACTAAAATTCCACGAAAAAAATCATTCACCACAGTAAAATGAGTTAATCACTGGCACTCACGGAAAAATCACGATTGTTTTTTTTTATATTTTGAAAATGTTCGATTTCAAAATGCCGCGTAATGAAGCGTGTTGGAGGCACGGAACGCACTTACACTCGCGACGGTTAGCTAGTGACTGAGGGTGTATGAAAAGCTGCGCTGGCCCGGCCAGGCTGGGCACCAAAGAGTAGACTTCAGTACGGAAGGGACAGTGTATTGTGCCTATCTGGAAGTTGTGAAAGTTTGTGCGTCAGTCAAACGTGTATACAGGTTGTGGTGATATAGCGTCGTTAGTTTTAATATGTCGGGGTTTATATAGAGATTAGGCTAAATAATAGTGATGAAGACCGCCAAATTGGCACGTTACAATATATTTTTGTTATATCAACTATATACAGAAGTGCGAATAAACTATAATTGGTTTTTATGGCTAATGGAAAGCAATGTCAACGTAGTCTTCATAACTTCTCTATAAATGCGTATGTTTAATTACAAAACGGACACAAATACGTAACTAAACGATAAATAGTATAGTAACCATCATTAAAAAATCTGACTTTAAATATAATACATTTATTTTAATTTTCCTCACTGAGGCAACACTACATAGAAATAACTGACACAACTATATTCTCCTATCTACAAATTTTCCTACTAACCTGCTCTTTGACTCGACAACGACCTTAATCTGAAATCCCTTTTCAACTCCTCGTGCGTCTCATTATTGATCTCTTTCACTCCTCACTACCGGTGCAATAATACCTCCGTCTCGCTCCCACGACCCGTACTCGCATACATCCGTCTCTGTCCCGCATCACTGCAGAGCCTCAAAAACGAGGTAGAACCACCGTACTATCAACGTGCGCGTTCCGAATAAGAAATTTTTCCTTTACACTGACCACAGTGTAAACTAATTCAGTGTGTTAATTTGAGTTTACTGCTTAATTTTCTTGAAAGCTTCATGAGTTATATTTATCTGTACAATGTCATGTTGAAATGAGAAGTTAAGTGTGGGCAATTGTATGAGTTTTGAAATAAGGATGCAGATATAAGTTGGTGATGTTTTTTTAGACAACAATCGACTTGATATTCTAGGGGTGGGTTGGGGCGCTGAATAAAATATAGGGACAGCTGTTGGTCAGGCACGATATTTTCAATTGAATTGGTTTGTGTAGGTACTGAAACCATTATTGTTGCGATACGTTTCGCGAACTGGTTTGCGAGGGGTGATAGAATACGGGACAAATTTCGGATTGGTTTTTCGTTCCTTTTTTTTGTGTACCAGACTACAGTGATTAGAAAAGTTATTTAGATAATCGATAAGTATTTTTACTAAAATAATAAGCAGTTTTTTTTTTTTGCCTTTTAAACAAAATAATGTTGGAGTTTGAAATATTGTTTGTAGTATTTTTTGTGCACATGTTTTAGACAACTTAAATAGACACTAGCTTTCTTCTGACATTTAAGTTGCAAAACGAATTTCGTTCTAACATCTAAAATAAAGAAAATACGTGATAAAATTTAATGTTTATATGAAAAGACGCATAAACGTGGGAAAAGCAAAAGGAATATGAAAGGATCAGAGTACAGAATGGTTTTTAGTTTCTTCCAGCGAAGAGGCAACGGAAGCACATGTTATTGTATGCATACGTAATATTCTGTAATAAGATACTGAATTATATATTATGTAGAGAAGTAATCAGAAAAATTTATGAAAATGTTGAATATTGTGTACGGAAATGTGGGGATTAAATGAGTTTTGGACATGACTAGTAATCATGTCCAAAACTCATTTTTAGAATTTTTATATTTTTTTATTTGAATTTTTTTATTTTCGGTTTTAGAATTCTGGAACTATACGAAAAAAAGTTGAAGCAGATATTTTTGGTGCCGAATAATTATTGCGGCAAATTGGACATTGATTATTAAATTAACTAATTTTGAGCTGAAATTTTGTAAACTGTATGTATACCAGATGTACTCTTCACCCCTTTTGGATAGATATTATTATGACCTTTTGGTGACAATCTCTTTAAGCAAGTATGTTTGATTGGGGCTAATATATACTACTCGTAGTTCTATGCGCTTCTTGGGTTTTGTCATTTCACTTTTGGTTTCCAAAACATGGAATTTATTTTCGGTTTGGAGCTTTATATCTATTTTGGCTAGTAATCAATTGTTCTTTTTGATGTAGAGGCTACAATAAGCTTATGACACAATTATTGTTATGCTGTGGTTTTCGATGTTGTTATTTTCGTCTTTAAGTTCAGACCTATTTCGAGATATATTAACCATCGATAAGTACTTAAGTTTATTAACTTATTGATAATTTAGAGCTCTTAATTAACTTTCCTTGTTTCTGACAACCAGTATTTCTATGGGATAAGATTACGCAGTAAAATGTGTTGTGGAGGTCTGATGGGCAGTCTCTCCAATACGGTATTCAGCTGAATCTGGTAAGACTGGAAACCGATAAGAAGATAGTTGTGAAAAGGCTAGGTAGATAATTAATAAGAATATGTTGTTTCTTTTTGTCTGAAAAAATCGTTGACATTTTGAAGTTTGATCTAGGGTCTATTAAACAAAATTTTCCTTTTCACCAAAATTCTTTAATCTATTCGTGCATATTGTTTGTACATTTCCTCCCCATCCGATCTTGTGGAAACAATTTTGGTCGGGGTTATGCAAATTTCTCGGTCGTTCAGTTATTTTTGTTGTAATTTATTAATTTTTACATCACAATCGTTGGCCTATAGCGGAGTGTTTGAGATATGCCTCTTTAAAAAGGTATTGCTTGGTAAGAGGGAAGTCTGACCTCTTTTGCGGAGTGAAAGTGGTCTTGATTATAAATGTAGCTTCTTCTAGTATGTAGGTATGTATTTTCTCTTAAAACACTGTACTGAATAATTCTCACTTTGCCTAGAAAAAAGGCTCTATTACACAAAACTTTGGTTATAAGTTAATATTAAAAATAATCTTAATAATTCCATGGTTTAAATATTATTACCCGGTTTGATTGTGGTTATTTAAATTAATTATGTGTTTTCGTTATATAAATTGAACTTTTGCTTAATAATATTCCAGTTATTGGCCATTGTCATTATCATTGAATAAAAACAAGACATGTTTTGTATATTTATGAGTAATTAGGTAATATCGGAGTTTAATGATTAAATACTCGTACTTTTTATATAACACTCTCATTTGATGGTAACTGAATAATGGTTTTAAAGATGTTTGAGAAGGATATTGGTTCCAAAATCGGTTCATGGTTTCTTTGGTTATTTAAGAATTGATTCGAAAAAATAACTAAATTATCTCACCCTCTGACAAAATTTACCCTAATGCAGTTTTCCTCACAATAAAGAAGGGTGTTATCTATACATAAATATACATTTTAAAATTAATTTATTTTCCCTCTCAGGTGAGAGAAGCTTCGGAATACTAAATGTTTTCCCAAAAGACTTTGATAATGTATTTTTTATCATCTTGTCGGATACCATTATTCAATTTAGCATATTTTCATTTTCCGTAGGTATATTTCCTTAACCGAAGCAAACGATTAAAACCGACCTTTTTAACGATTCCTTTGTTTTTAATTTGAATTGATCCGGGGTTTAACAAAATAATATTGTTTGTTATCGGCTTTGAAGGAAATTTACTTTTTTTATAGAATATCAGTATCCTGAATTAATTGAGCTGATAGACGACTGTTTATATTATTAATCTGACATACCAATAAATTCAAAACATTGCCTGGTTTTTAGAGTATATGGAATTACCCTAAGTTATTTTTCACACACATGGTAACACTTATTAATATTTGAATAAAAAGGCGCAAGAGCATAAAGTTTACGTGAGCACTGAATACATTTTTTTTTAAGAAAATATGTCACTTCTTACTAAAGTGATTATATAATATCTCTCCTTCCTTAGATTATAAATATCCTAGTAAACCATTCGCAAAAACTTATGACTAAATCCAAGTGAGTTCAAAACCTCTGACTATTTTTTGTAAGGAAATAGGTCTGTTTTCATTAAAGAGAATATATAATATATCTCCTTCCTGATAGATTATTGAGTTACCCAAAGTATACCATACGTAAATCATACGACCAAAATATTGGTTATTTATTTAGATTTTAGGTCCCGACGTTTCAACATCATTGCAGTCTCCATTGCATCAGTCTGCCCGTGACCATGATACCTGAAAAGGTGTCGAAAGTCGGGACCTAAAATCTAAAATAAAACCAAACCGCGAAAAAATCCGTAATAAGTAATTATATTTCAATACGACCAAAATCTAGTGTAGAATAGAATATAATTTATTGTACATCTTTAAAATAACATAACAAAATAAAGAACAGTGATATTAAGCGTACAATCGTCTTATCGCTAATAGCAATAGTGTATTACAAAATCTTTTCGACTCAGTAAAACAATGCAGACAACAACCTCAAAATACCAGTACCAGCAACCAAAATGACGTAAAACAACAAAATCACGTCAAAGACACCTGTTACTTATTTAAAGACCTGCCTATACTATAATCTAAAATAACCGTGAATGCTCTCTCGTTGCAAACACTATTCATCAGGTGTACAAAGCAAGTTCTGTCTTTATCTATTATATGTGAGAATATGTCTGTCTGTTTGTGTGTTACGCTTTTACGCTGAAACTGCACGGCTAATTTTGGTGAAAGTTGGTAAGAAGGTAGGTTGCAGTCTAAGAACGGACATGGGATATACTTTTTGTTGATGACAAAGAACAGCAAGCTAAGCTGTGATTTAAACTTAGTCCTTCTATATAGTCCTATTTATCTATTGTAGGTAATACATTTTTTTTTATCTTGACAGACTATTAACGCATAGCCGAAACTAAAGTTTTTTAAGCTTATTTAGCACAGCGATTTTTTGGAATGAATTCGCAAGTAAAGATTGCTTTTTAAAACGAAATGGAAGGTCGAAATTCTTATAAAAGATTTTGACTTTTTTAAAAATTTCGACCTTCCATCCTTTCAACTTAAAATAGTAAAACATAGATCTCCTATTTGCAAAAGAATCACACAGCCAAAGTCGCGATCAACAACTAGTAACTGTAAAAAAACATTGAGCTATCCAGTTTAAGCCACGCGACATCTTCCCTCTCCCTTCCTCTCGTACAATTACATATGTTTATCTCTGTCCCACGATGCGCTTATGTGGTACTTGTATGGTTAACGAAGAAATTCCAGTTTTTATTTAAGTTAATAATACACCGTATCTTTTGATCACGCCATGTCTCATGTTTTTGCGATTCCAACAAATTGATTGATTTTTGTTTTCTTAGGGAATGCATTGTTTCGTTGTTTTTTGTTAGTAGACTGTTTGTTTAGTGTGTGATGTTTTAACGGACTTTTCTGCTTCATTTGTAAGATTTTGTCGAGACATAGATTGTCTTATTCATATAAAATCTACATGTTTATGCAAAGGGTAATTAAAATAAGCTTTCTGTGTCTGGTTATATCCTATCCTAATGGGACATTAAAACTATATTTGACCACAAAATTTATCATGGATAGCATAATTACAGGAAATAAGACGAATGAAAAAGCAAGTATAAAATACTTAAAATGTTGGAAACATAGTATGTTAAAATAGTACATGGGCTATGTTTGTCTAACTAATAATTTGCGGAAGTATGAAATTTGAAATGTTCACCCAATTTCAAACCTACTTCAGGAAGTATATTCTGTAAAACTTTTATTAGTCTATATCATAATATATCTATGACATTAAAAATAAAGTATTTCGATACCTCCCACGTAAGTTGTTGTATCTTCAAAATTGTAATTTTACAGGAGAGCGTTTTAAAGTTTTTTAAAGAGAAAAACTCGCGGGAAATAGTCATACTTCAATATATTCTTTTGAAATTTTGCATACATATATATTTTAAAGTACTTTCAATTGTAGCCTACGTTGTTTTTTTTAAATACCTTTAGTTTTTGAGATTTTGTTCATACAACAGTCTAGACTGTAGTTTCACCTTACATAAATGTTGTACAGGATACTTACAACCATTTACACTGGAAAACAATAGTTGCATTTAACTGTATGTGCTAGATACTATACTGTACGTTGATATCAATTTAATATTTTGTGGCAGTATGTATAATTAGGTGTAATTATCAGAGCTTAGTAAAATACCATGTTTACATAGGACGTTATTTTTTATTTTAATAGAAACAAAAATATGTTAGACATTGAAATAAAACTACTTTTACTGATTTAATCGCGGTTTGTGTTTAGATTTTAGCGTCCGACGTTTCAACACCTTTGCAGGTATCATGGTCACGGGCAGACTCAAGTGGGGTTCGTCATGACGTTTCCGTTGTTGTTGTCGTTCTACCTTCATATTTTTATTAATTATTTATGTTCCGGCCTACGCAATATGAGCTCACAGTGTCTTGAGGTTTTGCAACGCTGCTTTTGTGTTTGATTTCGAGTTAGTTAATTATCGGATCCCAAGTAAGTTATATTTTCCAGCCATCTTCTCTATTGAAAGTAGGTTGTTTCTTAATCTCAATAGGCTCGCGAAACATATTTGGCAGGAATTTAGGTTCTTTATCGTTCGTTTCCTAAATGTCTGCCTGGGACGTTTCATTGAAACTGGCAACGAAGAATCTATAATAAAATGTATCGATATCTTAATTCTCTATTGCTCATTAGACCCAAATTTGGCCCACGAGGCTAATCAGAACTTTGCTTTTTAGCGTGGTAAAATCATCAAATGAGTCCTCCCACCCAGACCAGAGTGGGAGGGACCGTCAGACTAGTACTGATATCGTTCAATAAACCTTTACGTTCCGGGGTCACGGTAATTCGTGAGTCCCGCTACCCCGGCAGGCTTTGGCCCTCTAACAGATGAGCCCCGTCATTATGCTGATACTTCTTGAGGCGCGTTTGAAACACAACGCGCCCCGGACATAGTCCCGGGCATAGTCCATTGCCGACAGAGAGTCGCCCATAACTCGCTGCCCCCATGCCCGCGCCTACGGTGGCCGGAGATCGTCTGGCGATTTCCGCCGTCGTGGGCCTCTTCCACTGTGGCTGGGGTTGAGGGAGGCCGCTGTTCTCTCGGTAATAGGCGATCATCTCTGATGGCTTCCAGCCGTAGCAGCCTCGATACATGGGAGCGAGGAACCTTAAAGCACCGTTACCGTCTTTTGTGACGAGTTAATGGCGCTTAAAGAAGGCGCGGAAATGGAGCGAGTGTTCATATCTGACCTCCCAATCCGCGCTTAGCGCATAAGGGCTAGGAAGAGGGCTGACATAGCCCTCCTTCAGCCACCATAAATGGCCTCTGGCAGCTGACGTGGGGACGTCTGTTGCTCTCTATATTAAAGGCCAAAGATGGCTCGCGCGGAGCTTCCACGAGCCTTCTTATCAGTGAAAAGGGGAAGTCATATCCGGAAATGAGCCTCCCTGCTGGAGATCGCGGTAGTTTGCACTGCTTTCTCGCCTGGTCTCCAGCATAAGGGAAGAGTGAAGCACTCTGGTGGTTTTAGCCGGTAAGAGTCCGGCATACCACTCCGCCTTCCCCAGGGTGGAGGAAGACCAAGAGGATTTTTTCGAGAGGGGCCTTAGTCCTTAGCGCCGCAATTGCGGCGTGCCCGAGGCTAATCAGACTTGAAAAAGTAAAAAAAGCGGGTGTTTTGAAACGTATATTGTTGTATGTAACTATATTAAAAATTAAAGTCCGACGTAAACTGTTGTATGTATTACTTCACATGTAATTTTTTATTATTCAACAACGTAAAGTGTTGTATGTGATTATACAACGCTGATTTGGTATCTTCAAAGCGACGTAAGTTGTTGTAAGTAATCTTTACAACAGTTTAGGTTGTTGTCGTTATAAAACTACATAAATGTCATTATAAAATGAAAAATTTAATAATACCTGTGATATTATCGACTCTCGCGCTTCAAAACTATCAAGTGCTATCTGAGTTAAGTAAACATTGTGATCTTCGACCATTTTTTCTGAATAACTTTCAGCGGGGTCCTCTGTATTATTCATATTAATGACCATATCACATAGATTTTGGCGTCTTCTTTTTAAAATTTGTGTGCGATCCATTTTACTAATTAAATAATAGACATAAAAATATTAATTACTTAAAAAATCAGATCATAGGCGCGCTACCTCTACCCGTTCGGAAGTCCGGGGTAAACTGTCGCATGTCATACATACGCGGTGCGAGCCCAGCGCCCGCGCCCGCGTAAACTGTTGCGGAGGTAGATACAATGTTATACGCCGGCGTTGTAATAATTATACAACTTTATACGTCTGATAAATATGCTTAAAATTTGAATTTTTCTGTTTTTTTTTCTCTTAGCACATAAAGTAGGCAAAAATAGGCAGTTTTCTTTAAAAAACGTAAAATATGAAAATTGTGGGTTACAACAACTTACGTGGGAGGTATCGATTTATAAAACTTTAACGACATTTCTTACAGAGCTATAAAATTATTGTTATGTTTTCCGACACGAAAAATTAATCGTTGGGCATTTTGTTTTGTTTTATATTACTCTAAAGTTAGGTAAAAAAATGCTGTCATGTGTAAATATCCTTACAAAACTATTGACTGGCCTGAGTTGGTCTAATCTAGACCCACGCAAGACCATGACTGAAGTACCGAAGGTCATGGGTTTGATTCCCACCCAGGACAAATCTTTATTTGGTGAGCAAGATCATTTGTTCTAGGGGCTATTTATATATATTATTATGTATTTAGAAATATACCTATGTATGTTTATCAGTTGTTTGGTTACAATAGCAAAAGCTATGCTTAGTTTGGGATGAGATGACCGTTGTAGTCCCAAGATATATGATTAATAATGTGGGAATCGTGGATTCAAAAATTCGGGAACTGAAATCGCCAATCCGCAGAGAGCAAGCGTGGTGATCAATGCTCGTCTTTTCTATATGGGAAGAGGCCAGTGCTCAGCAGTGGGACGTTTATAGCCTGCATATTTATGATATTGTAATGTGGGGATCGAACCCAAAACACGTCGCACAGTGGTAATTGGCGCGGTGACCTATACCACTCGACTATCCGTGCAGTTTATGTATTTGTCTACTGTGTTGTGCATTCACTTGATGAGAAAAGACTGCACCCATACACGTTCTGCCGTTAGTTGCAATATATTGACACAATTGCAATGGTTCTTAGTATTTCATTTGTCTGTTTGTTTCAATGGGAGTGTGGGAGTAAATAGGGAACGAGTACTATTGAAATACTGAGGACGAAACTGTTTTTCTTGTATATTGCATAACTTTGTCCGACTAGAAATTTTATAACAGAATGTTTTTATTTTTTGTTAAATTTTTAATTTTGTAATGTTTGCTATATTGATTAAGTGTTATGTTTTTTATATTCTAGTTTATAATGTAGTCCATAAGAATTTGTACTCATGGCATCGCTTTGGTGTAAACTGTCAAGATGTTATGTTGGTGAATAAATAAATAAATAAATAAATAATTTTAATGTTATGTTTTGAGTTTTATAATTTGTTGTGAAATGTGGATGGACTCCAATGGGTCAGTAAGTACTTTACCTGTCTTGATTTGCTGTTAGGGCAAGAAACATGATGTCAAATAGCTCATAACAATTACATTTTTTTAAATTTAGCTGTTGTACTTTTAGTCATTAGTGTGTCAAAACGAACAAAGCTTTTCAGCTTTATTCATTATCATACTAATGACCCGTCCTGACTTTGGAAACTTGACCAATCATTAATTTGTCACTCTTTTTATTATAGATGACCAAATGAAAATCGGATCAGGCGTTTAAGAGTGCATCGCGTTTAAACAGACAAATTGCAAAAGACAACTTTGATTTATAATAAGATTTATGTATTCCTAGATTAATTACAACTTAAATACTTATACCCACGATTGATGGAGAGCCTTATTACAAAGATAGGCTGCACCCAGTTACTTAGCGTTTGCTAATAAATGACCAATCCAATATATTCCGTTTTGTAAAGGGCGTGAGAATCAGGTATTCTCTTAATATCTTTGCGTTTACAAGTACAGGCAGGACGAAAAGTTGTATGGATGATTTTGGACGAGTAAGTGTTGAAAATGATTGGAAAAAGGAGGGTATTGCCCAGCAGTGGGATGACAGAAGACGTGAATGATAATTATAATAGTTCTGTGCCATACTATAGCAATAGAACACCATAGCATATGTCACCGGAAAATAACAAGAACCGTAAGTTAAAATGTGAGCGTAAAATAATACATTTTATCTCGCGTTTAGAATCCTACAGAAGTTTATAAATTTACCAGGAAATTTATAAACTTACGGTTCTTGTTATTTTCCGGTGACACATATAAATCGAATTATTTTAATGGTCTTTGAATGCTGAAAATCGTTTGGTGCTTTTCTATTTAAATTAATCAAAACTAATTGCCTTTAATTAGGAAATAAAAAACCTAAAATGAATACAATGATAAACTATTATGCAACACATTTTTCAGGATTATATTCCAATATGCATTAAAAGCAGATGATAATTTGTGTTGAATGTAATTATTTAACTTAAGTCTCCTCAAATAAAATTATGAACTACTTATTTATTTATGTTGAATTTTACAATTACATTAGAAGTTAATACGCCATTCCAATATTAGCAAACCAATACGCGAAAATATAGGTAAATAAATTCCAATTAGTTTATATAGTCCGCGATACAAATACCTCAGCAATTAGGTTACAAGCTACTACGTAAGGTGCATACATTTTATCTGGCAGCTGATCTGTTTGAATGTCCTCCAGTGTATCTCGGTACGTCGATAGTATCGACTATATTGCTGTATACTTTTGGCCAAAAAAGGAGGACAGTTTTGTTATATGATAAATTAAAGTTACGTTATAAAGAGAGATAAAAAGTGTAGATTTCCTCTATGTTTTTTATTTGTGTATATTTTTAATTTCAGTAAAAAAATATTTCAAATTAAGACATGCAAAAATTGTTTACACCAACAAACATATTATATACAAAATGGGTACCTATTTTAATGATGCGTTGGTTAAAGTATATATTAAGACACTTTTAAATTTGCATTATTCAATCTTAACTTGCCAATACAATGAAACAAAATGTTCTATTGTCAAGCCTAGGTATTCTTCCAGGGTTATGTAGTCCTTTACCCAATTTTACATAGAGCTAAATAGCACAATATCTTGTCATACCGACAGTACAGCAAAAGATTCGATTCTCATTTTCTCATCTAAATATTACGTTAATAACTGTGTAATACCGCTAGGAATTCTGCTCACATCGTAAGAAGAACGAGAGCATGAAGATAGTCGCGACCTTATTGTTTGTCATTGTGATTAAAAATCTCACGAACATTTTATGCCAGTGTTACACTGTAGGTACTGTTAGTTGATAGTTAGATGGGTGGGTTTGAAAGTGATAGGTATAAGGTTCAATTTTATAGCAAAAATATAATAATAGGGGGTTTTCTTCTGGTATTTTTTTTGCATTTAAATGAAAGTTGAGGTGTAGAATTTCGGTATGACAAAAAGGTTGTGGTTTTTGACGTCATGCGAAATATCACAATAATGAACAATCTAAAATTACGTAATAATATAAAAAAAGAGTGTTCCGAGGACCTGTAATCATTTTTCTTTTAAAACGCTTTGGTCAATAATTTTGTCCCACAGTGTAAACAGGTTAGTTTAGTAAACCGTTCGCAATGTCAAAGCAGACGTGCCGAATAACCAGCCCTATTACGTATCTAACAAAAGTTTAACGACAGCAATTGACAAAATGATACAATTATTATTGTTAAAGGACAATGCCAGAAACTCTATAGAACTTTGACCCATGCAGTAAAAATCGTTTACAAGCATGCCATATGCAGCATTTTATTGCTGTTTTATTACTGATAACGAAACATATGTCTTAATGCATTTAGAACTTACGGTTTCTGTTTAAATCTAAGAACAATAATTACATTTAGGTGCCTTAAGTTTTCGGACAGCATTAGGTTAGGTGTAGTTTATATTGTGAAAATAAATAAATAATTGCTGTTTATCGTTATAATGCCATTGTTGGGCGGGAGTTCAGCATGAGGAAAGAGGGTATTATTATAGATACAGACCCGGCAGTATCGACCCTAGTAATACTACTGATGTAGGACTGTTGATAGGAAATAAAACAACTTATAAAAGTGATTGATCACAGAGCGAATGAATGACATTGACATTTTGACATAGCATGTCAACGACGTTCCAATAACCAAACGCGCGAATGCATAACAATGATTGTAATTGACTATAATAATGTACACAATTATTTACATAACAATTGTTTTTTATTAATTAACTATCTATACTTGAATAAAATATATATTATGTTTTGTAAAAAATATTTTACGCTACATGAGATTTTTTTTTATTAACAGATCTCTTCAGTCCGTCTTTTATGCGTACAAAGTAACGCAAATGGTCGCCAGAAAAACGGGAAATAGACCCGGGGGTTTAATTCCTTTTTTTAATCATTTCTTATCCGCAAGTATAACAGATTTACAGTTCATTATCAATTGATCTTATATTCATAAGATTATTTTCATTAATTTACATTTTTTGTAAATAGGTGGGTCACGATCTGGCATTGTCCTTTCTATTTTTTTTACTATACACTAGCTGACCCTTCTTCTTCGTACTGCCTCCATATTTTTTTTCCTTTCTTTTCCGAGCATTTCATATTTATTTACCTTTTAAATCTTTTCTGGTCTTCCAAAAATAATTCAATACCAAAATTGGCCAAATCCGATCCAATTATAAGGTTTATAGAACTAAAGAGTAAAAAACTGTAAGCAGCTGAATCCGGTAAGACTTGTAGCCGACCCCAACATAGTTTGGGAAAAAGGCTAGGCAGATGGTAGATGGTATAGTACACATTTTGCTGTCACATTGCTTTTGCAAGATACGTAATTCTACAACCGGCCAATAGGCGAGGCCTTTAAGAATTTACCCCTTCACTTAGAAAGGATTTAATATACTGTTGCAAAACGATTTGAGCGTGTTCATTCCTTGTTAGTAATGTTACTTAGTCTATAAGTATCTATGTAATGATTACATTTAGATATGGCGGTATAAAATCATCACCTTTAGCCCTGTATTTTTTTTGCCCTGTAGGTACTGGTATAACAAAGGGTGGTCATAGATTTGCTTAAATTATTTCGTTAATTAAATTTATAATAATTAGTTGTTATTATATTTCTTTTTATTTTTGTAACTACTACTTCAAAAAAAAAACCTAGACCTAAATGATTGAAACATCACTCGATACGTTTTAACTCAGTGCGGTTAGGTGTGGAAGTAACGCCAAAATAGTCGTTAAGTAACTAAATTGCAGTAAAAAGTAATAACGAACCCACAAGCGCTGCAACCATCATCTGCAAAGATGCTGTGGCCAATATATATATTATGTTGTAGGCATGTAAAGAGAAAGAATGAAAATATGCACATGAATAAGAGAGTGATGAATTTGTATGTGTATGGCTGGAGAGGAAGTCCAAAAAAAAGGTGGATTGATTGCGTGAAAGAAATAGAAGAACAAACCATTGTGCACCGACCGCAAATACATTGGGAAAAAGCAGTAAGGAGTCCTAAAATGATAGATAAACGATGACGTAAAAATCTAAACAAAACACCATCACCAAAATCATTAATTAATAACCCACGTTACGAATTCAGCTCGTGTGCAAAATGGCCATCTGTATTTGTGGCGAACCTTAATGCCTACAATAAATGTCAAAAAGCAATCGTTACTTCTAAAAATTATGGTGAACATTTGTCCTGTTACGTGTTTCGAGATGTAATTAGGGTTTTTTCGGTGTTATATATATTTTTTCCTTTACCGGTGCAATGTAATTACTGTTTAGATTTGCGGTGCTATTTGAAATGCATTGTTTGTTGTGTAGTTTTTTCATTCAAGAATAGGTAAGATTATATTGGGTGATAGTTATGTTTTTAAGTGCTCTTTTGAAATGGTTTATGTTTGGTATTTTATTGATTGATCAAATAAAATATTGGTTTCATGAAAGATTTATTATGCCTCTTATTTTTTTTATCCTTTATTTCTTATTGGTTTCTTAGGTTTACGCGAATGTTAGACATTGAAATAAAACTACTTTTTACGGATTTTTTCGCGGTTTATATTAAGATTTTAAGTCCCGACGTTTCGACACCTTTGCAGGCATCATGGTCACGGGTAGACTTCTTAATTAATAGTGATGATGTAATCCAGGGTCTCAACCTACAACTACTCTACATAGTAATTTGGTTGTAAATATCCACTAACCACTTATTATATTTACTTTTCTTATTACATTATGTACTACGATATTCTCATCTATGTTCATATACATAAATGACTTAATTCCCTAGACAAGTTGATTCTCTACAGATTCTATTTTTTATAGCCTTTTGTTGAACCTTTGGTGTTACATTTTTTACCCAAGGGTTGCCTGGTGCAAAGTGCTTAGAATCCACCATTTTACATGAACTTAAAAACAGTTTTATAAAACCCATTTTTAGACTGAAGTATCGATACCTTGTCCTAAAATCTCCTTAAACACTAAACAATATTAGAGTTACTGTAACATTAGTTTGAACTGAGTAATTGGAAGTGTAAAAAGTCGTTGTTTTTGTTATACTACCTGTTAAACTGTTTCCAAGTTAGATGCCAACTGACATAGTTAAGAGATTAATCTTACCTTGGGACATACATTTACTGTTCTAACCCTAACTACGGTTTGAGAAGCTAATGAAAAGCTATTTGTAATATTCTTGATTTCATACTTAAAAAATGCGGAATTCGTTTTTTTTTTTCATTTAAAAACAGACTGCTAAGTAGGGTCGTATAATTATGGCTTTCTTATAAATACCATTGTCAAAATTGTACCAGAATGGAATGGGAAACCGGAAGCACCAGCTTTCTAACAAAAAAGAATCATCAAAATCGTTTCACCGAGTCGAAAGTTTTGTGGTAACCTCCTAGTTTTTTAAAGTCGGTTCAAAAACAGATTTGAATTTTTCACATTTTGGTAAGTTTTTCGTCAATTTGATGATTGACGATACTTTCTTTTATTTAACGTGCACTTAAAGTCTGTAAAACAATGGTTATAGCGTGATCAACTTTACAATTTACAATCGTAAAATTTGTGATATATGAAGTGAAAATTACTACGTGTAATTCACAAGTCAAACTGCGAACTAATTCAGGTTTATGTTTTATAACCGTTCTAGACAAAGGAGTCGAAATATAAATAAAAACTAGGCATGGATTTCAAGTTTACTTACAGTCAGCAGTTAAGATCTTTTTTGTACTATGTTAATCTGTAATCTGTATCTGTACTTATTGAATAAAATAAATACCTTGTGTGTGTTTGTATGTGGTCTCATAGCTTCCAATCGAATCGACCAATTTTGATAAGATTTATTAAGAAGTAAGATTAATAAATACTTTATGGTTTTTTGTTGAACTTTCCTAATAAAACTTACCTGCTCGGTTACTGGTTTCACGTTATAATACACACAGAATTAAACAGTCGGTTTTAGAAACCTGTGTACCACAGTTAACATCCTCATCGTTAACGAAACTACCAATTTATTCATTGCAACAATAATTATAAATACATTACTAACAAGACTTATTTAAAAGCAAAGCATCCGTTTCCAGGATTTCCGATCTAAATCCTAACAAAAACATAAATATGTATAACAGTATATTATATCTTAAAAGTATAACAAATTAAAAATCATTAACAGATTTGCAAATTAAAATTTCCTGTCGACGAACATACATCAAAATATCATTACAAAAACTAAATGTAATTTATGTCAACGACTATCTATATGCATAAAATAGTATGACTTGTTTGACTGCTAGATTTATTCATTAATCATTCAGATTGAACCGTAAAAAAAATGTGTCTGTAAAATTACTTTTCTTACGTGTAGAACTACTGTTTATTATTTTTATTTTTTACTAATATTATAAAGTTGAAGAACTTGTTAATTGGAACAGGACAAAAAAATATTTTGTAGCCTAATGCTGCTTATAACTGTTGGACTACTCAGAAATTTTCATAAATTATAGCTAAGAACCATCTTGATGACGTCAGCTTTCAATAAAAAAAACTGCATTACAATCGGACCATTCGTTTAGAAGCTACGATTCTACAAACGTACACACAGAGTCAGACGGACATGTCAAACTTATATCACCCCGTCGTATCTGTCCTTAAAAAGAAGAAAACCGGTGTGTCCACTAAAAATAAGAAAAAGTAAACACTTTAAGGAAGAAAATTTATCTCAAGTAGGCGAGTAAATCTTGGATGATAAACTAGTATACAAGAATGACAAATAAATAACGCAAAAGTGTTGGCACGAGAATCAAACCTGTTCACATTAATTATTTTGACATGCTACACATACTCTATATCTACATACGCTATGTATATTTAATTAGATTAATAAATGCAGAAAAATCTACATACACATGATGGTATTAATCGATATTAATATATCAAAAAAATGTGGTAAGCACGAACAGTCGAGGGATAGTGGTTCTGTACATACCTTGTGCTCGTTTCAGATTCAGATTAAAAAAAAACTGATGACCAGATATTTAGTCATTTGGAAGCAGAATAATGTTATTTTTTTCCGATTGCAATTAGAAATATTCTAATAGTGAACCTTAAATAAAACAATTAGTAGACCTAAGGAAGTTGAAAAAAAAACACTTGAAAATAATAATTATTTTATTTGGTATTAAATGTATTTTTATTTAACTAGTACTTTACCAATGTAGCTTGCGACAGAACACAATACAACGATCAAAATTTCAAAATTCAACCGAGTCGGTTATTAAGTTGCTATAAAAAGTTTGTCTCAAAAAAGACACGGAACCCTAATGCCTATAACGCTATATCATCCGGTACAAGCGGATACAATAAAACAACTCCACATACCGACACTTAGACAACACTTATTATTAATAATAATAATTGCTTTTACTGGCCGTTTGAAGGTTCAAAATTAATAATAATAATATGTAGAGTTCGGACGAGTGAAACTGCAGTCGGTTAAATTAATATTGTTTTCTATTTGGATTCATTTCCTCGTTTTAATTTGAATTCTGATACGTTACGAAATTTGTATAAGTAGCATTATATAAGGTTGTATCTGGTCCATATGTTTACGTATTTAATCTACCTGTTTAGTTGTATGTGGCACTGTAGCTTTTAAATAAGTGAACAAATTTTGATTGTTTTTTTTTTGTTGGCTAATGTTTTGATTGGCAGTGATTTCATAAATAATTTCACAAAGACGATACAAGTATAATACGTATAATTTAGATTTATGAGCTTTTTTTAAACTGTTTTTTAAAAAAACTCATAAATCTAAATTGCTTTAGGTTTTCGGTTAAATTAAAATTAAATAATGATTTCTCATTGAAACTGATTTCCCGAAATGTCACAAAGGCAATGTTTTGTTTAAAAAAATCGATATAAATTCAATCGAATGTTATTCAAAGTATTATAAATATCCTGTATTTCTCGTTGCTAGTCGATAACTAAGTTAAAAACATAGTTTTATATCTAAAACTATCTGAAAATTTGTTTCGAGTTCGCTAACGCAGTTTTGGAGGTAGTATTGGGTTAGTGGCCTACTTTCCATTTTATTTACGGGTAGCTAGAAGGGTTAAACTATGACTGCCTAACGTTATTTTTAAAACTAGTTTGAATTACGCCTAGAAAAATATTGAGATAATCAAAAAGTTTTGATCAATACGTGGGTGTTCTTTGGTACATCTCTGCCTAGCCCTTCGGGGCTGAGGCGTGATGGTATTTACAGGCTAGACAATTTAATTTCTTGAATTTAATAATTAGTAAAAAAGTTTCTTGAAAAAAAAAATATGTGAAGGCTTATTACGTTTCCTCTTAGCAAAATACCTTCAGAAAATAACCCTAATACTTGAAAACAAGAAGTAAACTTCTAATAACCAGTGCCTTTACTATGAGCTCTTAAAGCAAGACTGTTACTGTCGCGAGAGCGAGTCAGCGAACTATACTGCTCATAGCCGCATCTCGCTTCCACAGCGGCAACAGTTATATATTAAGAGTTCAGAGTAAGTCCTTATGAGCAAATTGGAAATGTTCCAAAAAGTTACGTGCAAAACTCGAACAATATGGGGAACTCGTCAAAAATTATAGTTACAAACACTTCGTAAAATCAATCAAACACAGCCGACTTTTTTCATCATCCAATCAAGAGTTTTTCGGTCTTTCTGAAAGAATAGCTCTAATAAAGTCGAACGGTTCTCAAAGAGTGTCAAAAATAAAGGTTTCGTCGATTGAAGGGTGGTCGAACAAGGCTTTTCGGTAGTCTGATTGTCGCCTTTCGGCGTACAGTCAAGCACACCAGATAGGAAACTCTTTTTTGTGGTGAAAAGCTACTAACTTCAACCCATGCCAAAGTCACAGGAGTGTATAGTTAGGACTTACGCTGCCTCGTTGGTCTAGTGGTTGTAAGCGTGACTGCTACGCTCGATTCTCAAGTCGACCAAGCTCTTATTGGGTTTTTCTATGAAATTCGCAGTAGCAGGTCGGACTTTGGATTTGTGCCCGGTTAGTGGCAATAGGCTCGTCCCCTATTACATGGGACCTAAAATTTACCGGCGAACCGTAGGTGTATATTGTTACACGTGATGGTATGATGTTATGTTATTTTTTACAACGACTAAAAATAACAGCGGTCCCGTTCTTGCCCTTTTCACCGTGTTTCCACTACAACAAAAGCTGTATGCTTCTGCAGAGATCCCAATTCTACTACTCTAGACAAATGGAATTTCTACAACCGTTGAGGCTGTCGTATGGAAGTGAAAAGTCTGAGAAAGGTCACTTATAGAAAAAAATATTTACTTGTGTCATACTTTTGGGAAAAGGCTCGAGAGATGACTTTTGACTGATCTATCATCGTTAACGCTTGTATAATGTACCTCTCCTATTTGGAAACAATAAAATAATTGGAAATTATTTATATTACTGTATCAAGTTTTAACTTTTTCAACAATGAACTTATTTGCTTAAGAGCTAGCTTAAGCTTAAAATTTATTTGTGTTATAAACTTGTTAATTTTGTATATAAATGTATTAGCCATACTTAAAAATGATACTTCCTTTCGTATTTCTTTTCAATGTATATTTTTGTTGACTTCGCAGTAAGTAATAATATCTCGGTCATTACAGGCCTAATAATATCGTGCGGATTGCACTCATTTATCATTTACTGTCATTATGTTATGTCTGTTGGCTTATTATTGTACCAATGATTGTTTTGCTGCAGGGTAAACGCAATTTTTTGTTTATTTGGTTTCCTTGCATCTGGTATATTGGGAGTGCAGTTTAAATAGGCATGTGGTCTGCAAGTGACCATGACCTTTAAATGGTAATGGATTTCCTTAAATTCCGGAGCACAAAGTTTTTAAATAATAAACTGCACTAAAATACCTTAAAATTGTAAGTAAAAAAAAAATAACGGATTTTTTCTAAAGATCGATGTCGTATTAGTTTCCTACTACGTTTCTTAAAAATAAATTTTTAGCTTCACCTGTAAATATAAAAAAAAGGAAATTAAATTTGACCTAATTTTCTTCTTCAGTATAAGATGAAGTCTTGCGTCAATGATATTTTAATAAACAGATATGTTATACACATACAAAACAATCGAAAAAAGTGTTCCGCGCAGCGCGGCAGCTAGCGAAAGAGATAGCGCGATAAAACCCATAAGAAAAAAAGAGACAAATAGTGTTGTTGTTAATGGCAATACGTCCCAATTAGGACGTTTTCGAGTCTTCACGATTGCACGCTTATAACATATCTGTTTATTAGAATATCATTGTCTTGCGTGCTCCTTTAATTTGTATGACAACAATTAATTTTATTACTATTACCTTTCTAATTGATTAAAACCCCTTATGTTTTAGGTCGTATTATTAAATTAATTTAATTAAATTATGTTTTATACAATGAATTAAGCCAATAAGTCGAAAAGTGTGTGACTTACCTTAAATAGATCGCAGACGACCGACAATCTTCGTAACTGTGATTTCCGACGACGCTTTATGTGACACACGGAATGATAAAACAAAGAGCTAAATAATGCTACATTCTTTTTTCAACCTACATTGGTAGCCCATATTTTTACAGCGTGAGTTATCACTGCTGTTCAAAGGCCTCCTTATGTGTCATCTTTCAAAGCATTTAATAAAATTGTGTTGGCTACAACCGACAGATTTCAGAATGATTTATATGTAAAGATGTTGGATTATAAGTATAATTGATTGATTCATTTAATTAAGATGCCGCAATAACCGACGCGACGACGTACTCAAACACCCAACTATGGACTTGACGCTTCTTTATTATATTATTGCGATCTGTCTCGTCTAGATGGGCCAAGTACATCATTCTGTTAAAAATTAAGTGTTTTTGTCACCTTTAAAAGACGCAACAAACTTTTTTTTAGGTTTAGGTGATAATTATTATTATCAATATTTTTTAATGAATGCAATCACATATTTTTTTAGCACTCTGTATAATAATAATGATAAGCTATTTTGTGTAACCGTGTGTATCGCCACACACGCACCGTTTACCGAATAAATGAGTTCATTAGGTGGAATTTAAGACAATCGGTCTTGGGTTACCTGCCGCCGTAATCACGGTAATTGCTTGCGAACTTGTCCGATCTTTTCATTTAGTATTGTCACTGGTTGCTGAATATCTTTGGAAGTCACTAGTTCATGAAATTTGCTTTTATTGTTGACCTTGTCGAGTCTCAATTTCTTACAATTTTTCGTGAAATTGATTAGCAAAATGATTAATTCACTGCATCTATTATAGAAAGTACGAAGGGGAACCATAAAATTGGAGTTGGTAATTGACGAATTCATTGTATATATTTTGAAAAGTACAAAGGGAAATAGCTGTTGGTTGTTTTTTCTGAGTATGACCCTATTTATATAAACGTGTAGTTAGTCTAAAAAAATATCAAGTCTAGCTGTTTACTACTTCTTCTTCTTAGCGTGTCGATAAATGACAATGTTATATTTTCCCGGACCAGTACTCAGCTACGCGGATAGCATTATCTGTAGCTATCTTTACCTACTTCTTAAAAATAAACTAATAGACCTTTGTATATCTTTCATCATATACTTACCAAGAACTTACAAAGAACAATTTTGCGACAATTTTTTTAAATGGTTATAACAACAAAATAATTTACAGATCTTATAAGTAGCTAAATAGAAAATAAAATACGTACATTCCTCTTTACCTAGCATAGCAACAGAAATGAAAATATTCCCTATTTCCATTGGATCGTCAGCTAATGACAATGATGACATTTCCACGGGAATCGCAAACGTTAACGATTTTAATTAGCGCGAATATATCCCCATAGTCTCTTACTGCCGAAGTTAGGATATTATACGGGAAATTCAATTGCAAAACGTTTATTATAACACACTGAAATAGGGAAAAAGTAACATGGATTTAATTCGTATTACATAATTCACATTTATCAGTGTTTATGCATAACTGCATAATGTATAGATTATTATTTTTAGGTTCCAATTATTAATATACAGTTAAATCTAATATAAGAACAAACTCTAACTATACTAAAATTATAACTTACATAAATAAAAACTAAATGGCGTCAAAGAACTCATCGTCATCCTTGTCAATGGCGGGAAACGTGCCCAGAAGGCTGGCAGCATTGCCACGTTGAATGGCTATGCCGATTCTCTGTGCAAGGAACAAACCAGCCCTCTGATCACGAGTAGATTCTACCAAACGTTTGGAAAGTTCTTTGAAAAGATTTCGTGCGCTCGGACCCCAAAGGTTCCAATTTATTTTTGCAGTGTATAATTTAATGTAAGGTGTATGAAGTATTTTTTCATCAGATTAATATTATTGTAGGTACCTGTAATTTAAATATAGGTAAAATACGGTGAAAACAATTCTTGCTAAAATCAAAACACAGTGTTGAGTATTTAATTACTTAAAAAAAAAGTGACTACATTGAAAGTAGACACAAACAAATTAAAATCTATCTTATAAATGTGTCTGTATAAATAAAATTATACTCATATTGGTACAGGAATAGAGATGACCACAAAAATGCGTGCAACGCACATTCGTATTCGATACGGTGAACCGATAGAGTTGCTACCGGTCGATATCTATCGAGTCGGAAAGAATATCGACATTCCTAGTTAGTACAATAGTAATGTAATGTACGCGCCACACCTGCGGTCGGAGCTAGGGATGGGACGTTGTCGATAAAAAATTAAATACATTAAATAATAATATAAATAGTGATACCATATTTATGATTAGGAAAGCAATAGGTGAAAAGTTTTTAAGTATTTTTTTTTAATAAGTTTCATATTAATAAAAATAATTTTCTACTCCATGTCCTTAGCTGGGTGACCATATAAAAAGTAACAAATTACTTAATCGTCTAAGTAATCTTTAATTGATTAAAAACGGCATAAAAACCTATTTAAATCTAAATCAGAGAGTCATTTAATTGTAATTGACCAAACTAAATTAAAACATGACGCCATAAATTACAGTCTGTCTACAGACATAAACATGAACAGCAATAAACTACCAAAGTACTAACACGATGTCCATTATCCAGTAATACCGACATTATCGATGATAGATTAATCACATCACTAAACTCGATTAGAGTAGGAGCGGCTAATCGCGAATGCGTTGGATGTGAGTTAACATTTAAATAGGATGATAATGTCAAAATATATGCCAACTATTAATAGACTTCTTACTGTAAACCGTAAGGTTTTAAATTAAAAAAAAAGGGATTTCTTTGATACTTTAATTTTTGAGTATACCGTAACAATAATAATGAATTTTAAAATACCCATGTTTTTGGCGTGACATTTCCTAAATTTGTGATTTAAACAAAAATAACAGCACTATTTTCGTCGGTATTCTTTTTCTTAAAAAAAAAATATTTTCACATTTTTGTAATCAGATAATCAATACCTAACAAACCGTTTCTCATCGACTTTTTTGCAACAATAATAAGTATAAAAAATTACATGAATTCAGAACCATATTAAATATTCAGGGAATTAAAATTTCGTAAATCAAAATTGTTGATACACATTTAAAAAATGGGTCAAATACCTTACAAAATTTTAGTAATTTATATAAATAATTCTTTATTAAATGTATTTAAATTTGTGTTCATTTAATTTAATTTATATCCAATATTATCATATTTTTATTTACACTTGTATTCAGTATTTTATAGCAACCAAGTATCATAATAATATACTTCGATAAAATTAATTATACATAAGTGCATTACCATCCCACGCTAAATTCAAGTAAAGGAAAAATCTAGTCTATTGCTTACTAACTAGATGCTAGAAAACCTATTTACGTACAGTCAACCACACAACAAAACTCACTATTGCCAGCAAAAAAACACCTCTATTGCAAAGTTCTAAGGTTGAATTTTGTATATCATTGGTACGGTGTACAAGTGGTCAAGTGTACAGTTTAGGTCTTACACCTACGCAGTCTTACCTCATTTTACGCCTATTTAAGTTTCCATATTGATATTACTATGTAAACTAATTATATTTTAACTATCTTCTTCCCACGGTTTTACTTGAGATAAGGGTTTTATGTTTTTTTTTGCTGACATGAAGTCGTAGGTGCAAAATGACGACATAAAAAAAGAAAAAACTAGTTTACGACTACTTCGATTCAAACGTTTAGAAGGAAATTGTGCATGTATATACATATTTATGCTTCATGTTAGAAGAAACATTTTTTTTATAATATTTGCAATTTTGTCTATGTTATATAATATATGGACATAGTAATTATAAAAGTCGTTAGTATCCAACTGCTGGGCAAAGGCCTTATCTCATACAGAGAAGGAAGGCACAAAGATCACTTACGCATTTTAGATCAATCAGAAATCTAGATTTTTCCTGTTGGTCTTAGAATGTACATTAATACTTAAACAGACAAATGACATTGGTATTATTTTTCGGTATATTTTGGTAGAGATCTTTGCAGTTAGCCTGAGCGCAGGCTTTGACTGCTTCACCGGACTTTAGATTGGTATTATCCTGTGACAGTTTCATATTCACACATTTTTGTACAACGAAAACATGTATTGTAATCTCCAGTATCTCATAAATAGCCCGTTTCCAAAGTGAACACTAAAATGACTAGTTTATGATGCAGATAACAGCATAATTTTAGCTCTAATCACGTTTAATTTAGACTAAGCCAATTAGTACAATATCAACAAAGCTAATTTGCATTCTATTACTACTCAAACTCAATTTGCCGATTAAACAATTTAGTTTTATTTATGTTATTCACATTCGGAGTTTTATTAATACTATTGTGGTCACATTTATCATTAGTATTTGTTATGGAGATTTAAATAAATATTGGTATACCTATTGCTAATTTGGTGACAATTAAATTGTGTATACAAATAAATATTCATAATTGTAAATCATATTAATAGTCTTTTTATTTTAAATATTCAGTAAATGAAAAGTTTTAGGTAACCCGACATGTTTTAAGCCAAGTTTAGTGTAAGAAACAAATAAGTAATTTATAAATAAATCTTATTGAAGTAATCCAAAATTCAATGCCGGGCTATTTTTAACCTATGTTTAAAAAAATTGTGCTCACACCCTTATCTGTGGAAAGTTAAGTTACTTCACAGATAGCGTAGAAACGTTATTTTGACAAATAAGAATTATCAAATATGTATTAATTAATTATATTTTACTAATTCACAATATACCAGCCTATATAGCCTTAGCCTGTAAACGTGTATGGTTCAATCCCACTACGGGCCACTGTAGAAAACCAACTTTTCTACATTGTCTCGGGTCTGGATGTTAGTGGTACCTTCTTTGACTCTGACATAACACAAGTGCTTTAGCTACTTACTTACTTACTTACTTTGGTGTCAGAGGTTTGGTTGCTATGTTAGTGAAGGTTGTCCATATTTATCTTCCGTATAAAAATAAAACGATTTCACTTATTCTTTTTTTTTATAATATTCTTTGAAGTACGAGTACATTTCCAATGCAGAGAATACAATAAAAAATAAAGAATCGACTGTTAGGCGGTACGAAGTTAGTTTATTTATAAATATGTTATTTATTTTATTTTATCTTTATTGGTTTACCAACAATTGTAAACTGACGACGCCGCGCCGTATGTAAAATGCCATATTATACTATTTGACTGCGACATATACACTAGATACATATGTAAAAAAAAAGCAAGTACAAGAGACAGTAGTGCTACAATTACTTAAAGGCAAACTCTGCATGAATTAAAATGTTATGGATATGGGATACAATAAATTTTCTCCTAATTCGTTTCGTTGCTAAAATAATTCTGTTTATTATTATAATATTTATGAATGATTAAACCAAAACCTATTGTTAGCGCTTGTGGGCGTATAATAATAAACTGCCATTTAATTTTACGGGTCAAAGACTTGTATTAATATTGTGTTTATCTTAAGTTTGGTATATTTGGTATTCAATATTTGACCCTGTTATTGTGAAATACTTCTATTGTAAGAGACGTAGGGTTACTAATGTTGCTATAAACCTAGT
Organism: Autographa gamma; assembly: GCA_905146925.1. NCBI lineage: Eukaryota > Metazoa > Arthropoda > Insecta > Lepidoptera > Noctuidae > Autographa > Autographa gamma. Next base: position 4,486,224 of record LR989875.1, read on the forward strand.
ATTCTGATTAATATTTTATATGTTTTTAATTTCTGTGTAGTTGAATTTCTATACTGAGTAGAATAAATATACTCATATTTTTAGCAAAATTAATTGAAAAATCGTACAATTCAATTAAATTCAATTATTTATTGCATAGTTTACGTAGGTGGTCAGTACAGTAAGATAATAGCTCATTTTGGACCCTGTCAGGCACAGCAAAAGAATAAATAGATGTTTGATATTTTCAACAGAAGGTTCAAAAACTATTTGGTTATTCTTTATGCACGGGCAGATCAAATACTATAGGTTATTTGCTAGTTACAAAAATGTGTACTTATTTATGAAAATAAATCTTAAGAACTATTTGATTTTATTGTATTTTCAAATTGAATAAAATAATAACTATTCACGTAGTTTTAGAAAAAGCATTCGATTTAAATATTCACGGTTATTTCAAGCTAATTGAAATGAAACATAAAAATTAATAATTAACAATATTATTTCAGTACATAATCCTTGAACAAAGTTTATTGACAACCCTAGTTTCACAACCCTGCCTTCTTTACTTTGCAAATTCTTCAGTGGACTGTAAAATTTGACCGAAACTAGACAAAGGCAAGCTCGTTAATTGTACTTCCTGTTTTAGTACAACCTTAGGTTTTCCTGAAAAAATACAGTTTTACTAAACACGAAGGAGACTGACGAAAGATAACCTTCTTTGGCTGTGATGGGGTGGTTAATTAGTTAAATACAATTAGTAACAAGAACGTCAAGTAAACTAAAAAGTAACTAAGGCCTAAATGCTATATATACAATGTATATTTAGCATTTAGCATTTAGGCCTTAGGCATGCTCGAAAACATAACACTCTTTCTCGCGCAGTTGGTTGAAAAGTTGACTTAGTGTTGATATTTTGTATTTTATCTATTTTTATTTATTTTTTTGGTCTAAAGGTACTTACAAATTTCAATATTAACTAAGATGTTTCCTATACCATATTAGAAAATTCAAAATTATGAATTAAATTAATTATAAAATGATATTATTAAATCTGGAATCAGAAATTCTTTTAATATCCCTTAAAATACTTATGACTCTGGGTAAGACGGAAATATATAAAAATATAATATCAACTTAACAAGTATGAAACAGACGATATTTCTCATTTCTTAATGAATCCAATCAATTAAATTCGTAATAACTTTTGAAATGTAATTTGATCGAAGTAACAAATTGTAAAGCAAAACATTAATAATACCATGTATGGATCATTTAGTATCGTCTAAACAATAGGAGATCATTAAAATATCAATTAACTATTTTATGCTATAAGAATGGAATCGGATTCGCTCGTATTTTAAACGACCATTCTTAATGAGATTTGACGGTACGTATTGTGAAAAATTCCATCATATTTTATGTGCAAGATGTAATTAGGAATGTGTTTCTTATTTCAATCAATTTCGCTGGCAGTCTTTAGCTAAGTTTGAAGAAAAGTAGGTAGTAAGTAAAAGGGTTATTCGATTTAAGGCTGTTTAAACACGAACCGACACTTGTTTCCGATGACTGAAGTCTCCCAAACAAGAAGTACATAAAAAATTTGGTAACTGGAAAAAAATAACATCAATAAAGACAAACTAAAGAGACATAACTAAGGCCACTTTTACACGAACTGTTCTCACAGTTAGTGATCACCGCACACGGACTGCGCGAGCTGTCGCCCGCTCTCGCGCGTCACGTGCGTCTCCCGCCCGCTCGCCTTTTGTTTTGTCGAACGCTCAACGCAGATGAAATGCTTCAAGCAGTGATCTATTAGGCGCAGGCCAGACAGAAGAGACGTAAGACGCAGTCTCTTCTGTATGTTTTGCGTCGCGACGCTTCTATACATTTTGTATGAAAGGGACGCGGTAGAGACAAATGTCCGCGCCCCGTCTGCGTCTTACGTCTCTTCTGTCTGGCCTGCGCCTTAGACATGGTGGTATTTAATAACAAGGAATTAAAACCGATTAATATATGCCATTAATCTCTATCTAATAATAATGTATCCATTGTCTGTGTGTCTTTTGTATAACATGATCTTAAATGTGTTATGGCAATTGATTAATGAAGTCAAGTTGTGTGCTTTTGTGTGTGTTTATAGATATTGGAAAGAGAAAGAACTATCGGTTTACTCGCTCACACAAAGTTTAAAAAAAATGTCCAAATAGAAAACTACTTAACTGATTTTGATAAAAAGATACAGAGGTGTAGAGTTCAAAAATATGAAACACATAAAAAATAATGGCTTTTTAATTCTTAGTTTCTACTGAATACTGAAACAGCAATATCATTAAAATATAGTTAGTATCTAACAGTGAATAGGTAATCAGGTGTGTATTATAAAATCTAGATCTAAAAAAAGTAGCCAAATTATTTAAGCTACAAAAAATGGTCATTAGACTAACGAGACAGTCAGCAAAACTGGTAGTACATAATAATATCTTTACAATTACATACCGACAACAAAAAAATCTCCCTATCAATAACATTTAATAACAAAAAGCATCTAAAGTTTGTCGAACAAAGAAATATTTAACACGAGCGAAGTCGGGGGCATAACTTATAGTATTGCCCCTAACAATAGATATTTAATATCATTAATCTAATCGCTAATGAGACTGCTTTGACGATCACGAAAAAGGAAGTCTTTTAACTGGCCGGAAAAAAACTATAAAAACATAAATTGTGATGCGACTTTTAACGAATTACGACTTTATTGCTTTGGGTTAGGGTTTAGAATAGAATGTATAAGTTGAAATTTTACTACGATATGGTTTTTAGACAGCATATTTTTTCATTTTTTTTTATGAAATGTCTTAAGGTGGCTTTTATGATTGATTTGATGATTTATAAAATCTCTTAAATACTAGATAGCTACTTAAATATAAAATACTAACTAACTGTAACAGATATCAATGTGAATGTTACAATATAAGCTTCAATCCTAGTAACAAAGTGACTTTTCAGAATTATCTAAGACACCACCACTGACTAGTTTGTAGTACTTGTCCTAATAATTGATTGCTTGTAAACGTAAAGCACCGGACTTTACTTAAATAAATATATTGAGTTTTTTTTTATAATCTATATAACACATTTGCCGTAAATATTGCTGAATGTAAAATCGAGTTGTAAGTCGGTTGCAAATACATAGATATATTGCAAGTTAAATAAAATGTAGTTATATAAAAATTAGTAGTACAAAGGTTCTGCTTGTTTTAAATACTGCTCTTGTTTGCTTTAGATATGTATAATGACACTTAATTGGACAAAAGGATTGTATTTAGTTTTTGCTTATAATAATATACTCGTATACGAAATACTGTTAGAACGACAATTTTATGCTTTATTTAGTAAAGTTTTTAAATAAAAATGGTTCCTGTGTATCAATTAAGAAGATTATGACTTAATTAAATACATGTTAGTTAAGATTTCATTAATTCGTTTTCTGGGTTGCATAGTTTATTTAATTCAGTAAAAGGAAATGGCTACATAATTATAAATAAGTTAATGTATATTTTTATTTAAAAAATGATCATGCGACTTAAATAAATTTGAAATAATTCGAATTAATATATTTTGAACAGTGACATTAATAGAAGGCGATACAATATTAATTCTGTTTTACTTATTACTTTGTTTATGAAGAACTAGTTACATAACATAACAAAACATATCATCACGCCTGTATCCCCGAAGGGGTAGGCAGAGCTGTACCAATGTACACCCACAGTTCGCCGATATATGTTTAGGTCCCATGTAATAGGGGGCGAGCCTATTGCCACTAACCGGGCACAAATCCAAACTCCGACCTGCAACTGAGAATTTCATAGAAAAACCCAATAACACCTTGGTCGACTCGGGAATCGAACCCAAGACCTCTAGCGTAGCAGTCGCGCTTAGCACCACTAGGCCAACGAGGAAAGAACTACTGGTACTGGTCCAAATTTTGATAATGTGGCAGATTTAGTTATCAATGCTCGCTCACTTTATAATAAGAAGACTTTAGAACAGCAGTGAGACAATTATATGGTAATTAATATTTTAATACCTCAGACAACTTAATTAGTTAAACTTGCAATCTACTAAAATGCAATAATTATTCACGGGTAATTTATAATTTAAATGATGAGAAACCATGAAGCCTATCTGTCAACAAAGTTATGCTTCAGTGAATGTACTTTGCGCTCACTGAGCAGTAAAGCAACACTTGTTGCGGTAATGTTAAGGATGGGTGACCCATTTAGTACAGTTGCCTAAAGACTGTTTTTTCGCTTGTTGGGGATTTTTTTTTTATGTTTACGATATGAAGTAGATGTTCTTTTAAATAGTTTTGGTGCAATTGAAATTCATACCGACCTACTCTAATTCATCAAAATTAGTTTTACAATTTAAATGTGACACTCATAATATGGAATTTATAAGTTAATAGTTTTCCAAGACTTTCTTGATTTCGAAAGAAACGAACGATTAAACATAACTTTATAGTAGAATAATTAAACTACCTACTTAGTAACATATTTAACCTATAACTTAATTCATATTTGTGGTTTTCTTATTTTCTGTACTTTCCGGAAATCAGTGCCTGTATTGTAACTAAATTTTGGAAGCGAGACAGCGCACTACACTGCATAGTGGCATCTCGCTTTTACAACTGCAACCGTCCTACATAAAGAGCTCATAGTACAAAACCCGCAAATATCTAACACAACAACTCTGCAACTATAAAACAAAACAAACTCTACACGAAAAAAAAACATAACACATAACTTCAAAGACCCCACACATTGACATACCTACCGAACATTTAAATAATAACATCCATTCACTACCATTAGACATTATATTACTGTAATCATTGCAGTAACAACCCTTGAATGAATGACGTAATATTGCAATTAAATGTAAAGGTCCTACCTCACCGGGACCATTCACGTGTATTGTAACATATTGATTCGACTTTGAGCATTACATTACAGTAATACCTCCCTGACTAACGAGCATTTGCGTGTAATGTAACATATTGATTCGACTTTGAGCATTTCATAGCAAGATGTCAGACGAAGAGGGAAGTGGATTTATATTACACATTGTATTATTACAAGGTGCGCATTGTAACACTCGGTTCTCCTCCTTCACTGATGTAATGCTCATACTGTAACGTTACATTACACGCGAATGCTCCCGGTGAGGGAGCACCTTAAGATCATTTTCTAATATTGGTGCAAGTTATATAATTATATTTTTGAGTAGCAATAGTAAGGTAATAGTGATTTGGTAGGTAATTTTTAAGTAGCGGCTTTGTTAAGCGTAACTCACGCGTTGTGTGTTGTTTTGTAGCGGTCTGTATATGTTACTTTTAATTTCAGTTTTTAAAATATTACGTAAGATATATTCAACAATTCATTTCTTTATGATAGAATGAAATGATTTTGTTATGTATTAAGATAGTCCCTTTTTTTTTTATTAATTTGGTTTCAGATTGGACTCATGGATCAATCACTTTTATATATTTAAGCAGGTACAACAATGTGAGATTAATAAAGTGTTGAATTAAACATTATTATAAACCGACTGCAAAATAATTATATCTCAATTTGTCTGTATATCTCCTTCAATTTATAGATCAATTCCAAAACTTCCTTCAACCAAATTGTAGTGTATTAATTGAAATGAAATAAGATAGACTACGGGCCCATGAACAAAATCGATGGGTCATATGAACCACCAGGTGACGTATATAGGACGATAAAAGAGCATAAAATAATAAGATTCAGCACTATGCCGTCACTTGTGATCAGTCCAACTGGGTGCTGGTGAGCATTCAAAAGTGCAGCTAGAGTAAGTACATTTTGGTCATTTATTTCTGTACGGCATTGTTACCATCGAATAGATCCATGAAAAATAATAAGAAAGCGCGCAGTGCCGTATAAAAATGGTGGTCCAAAAAGTTGGTATTTTAGTTTTACTTTCTGTCAATTTCCAGGGTAAATTTGGTCATTTGATTCTGTACGGCGTCAGTTTCATACTGTTTCAATACAGCTTCTAATCCATTATTCCGCAACGCCGTACAAACGAACAAAAATCTTTGAACAAGGGGAAAAAATCGAGGGTTGCAACCCGCCTTCATTCCGTGGTCCGAGGGGTGATTTGAACAACATCAAATTATTTATTTTGAAAGTATTTCATGCATAGATAATATTTTTTAGATAATGGATTAGAAGCTGTATTGAAACAGTATGAAACTGACGCCGTACAGAATCAAATGACCAAATTTACCCTGGAAATTGACAGAAAGTAAAACTAAAATACCAACTTTTTGGACCACCATTTTTGTACGGCACTGCGCGCTTTCTTATTATTTTTCATGGATCTATTCGATGGTAACAATGCCGTACAGAAATAAATGACCAAAATGTACTCACTCTAGCTGCACTTTTGAATGCTCATCAGCACCCAGTTGGACTGATCACAAGTGACGGCATAGTGCTGAATCTTATTATTTTATGCTCTTCTATCGTCCTATATACGTCACCTGGTGGTTCATATGACCCATTCATTTTGTTCATGGGCCCGTAGTCTAGACATGTATAATTCATTCTTTTGTGGACTTTTATTTCACAATTTGCGATCATTTAAAATCTTATAGTAGATGACATTATAAACAAATTTTGACGTTCTTAATGAGACATTGGTCAAGTCGACCGCGTAATAGTGAAAGGCGATTGTAAAACTAATTTTAATTAGCAAACGGCTGCTCTTTGGTCTTTTTGATACCAATTAGATTCACCTTTGGTCGTTATTATTTGGGTAGATACACAATTAATAGAATTGCCACTGGCATTTATATGCAGGTGTACTTGACCTAAATACAAACAAATCATAACTTCGAAAATATAAGTTGAACAGAAATATAAATGATATTGAAAACAATAAACTTATCAAAAGTAAATTTTCTTTTTATCTTATTATTAAGTTTGACAGATACGATCTTGATACCTCTAAGTCATTCTTTATTTACGTCACTTATTTTATCGTACGCTTACTATCAAAAATATTCAAATCGTCAACTAAATTACAAAACTTCGTGAAAATAAAGTCCAAAACTCCATTGTCTAAAAGATAAAATATTTATTACCAACTCGACATCTTCATTTACATATCTTTCAGTAAACTTATATCTTTAAACAACAGTCACGGCTTTTTAACTTAGAGGTGGAACGTTTAAAAAAACACAAATTCTTTTCGGGAAGTTTTCAAATAACCGCGCTGTGTAAACGCCATTAGTATATTTCGGTGATGTTACGAGATCAACGTCTTTTGTGTACAGGTACCCACTTGGGAGAAAATAAAAAAAAATCGTCAAGGAATTTAATTTTAAAATTGTAAAAAAAATCTGATAAATTTGACATATTGATATCACGTATTTTTTGCTACTTTTTTTAAGTTTTTATTAATACTTGCTTAAAGCATAATTAATTAATTTAAATTTGCTGCACAATTTGTTATATTTTTTTGTGATAAATCATTTTTATCACAAAAATATACATTTAAAGCTAGGAACACGTATGATCTATGACATTAAAAGTATATTAGATACTTGACTCAACATTTTTTTGTACCTATGTTAAATCAATAGGTATAATAATTCTTAAACAAATAACAATTAATAAATGATTTTCTATTTCAAATAAAGATAAATGTTTGTCGACATCTAAATGTTATTAGAAATGACATAAGATTTTAATAAAGAACCTTATGACATGTCTGCTAGTTTTATTTTACCATACAAGTAAGTAGACCTATGTAAATTCTAAGAAACATTGTTTGTAAGAGAACATCCTCATTTCTGCAGAACTTTCATTAAAAGACATGTTATTAAAAATGCCGTTTGAAGTACAGCTTGTATTTTTCTTTACTTTTTTTTAGTCGCAGCGTCATTCTAACGACTGTTAGAAAAATAACTGTTTAGCAAGTAAATGAATGTTTTCTATTATATCCTTTTTTTTTTAAATGTACTGAATTAAAAATCATCCTATTTATTGCCTAGCTCTAGCCACCTCTGTTAGTTATAGTGGTATGAAGTATCTCAGGATCCAAGCTTACCGTATAAGCAAGTACAATCCAAATCGGTTCAGTGGTTTTGTCACCCAGTAATTTAAAGACAGACAGAAAGGGAGTCAAAGTTACTTTTGCATTTAGGTATAATATAAGTATGAAAGAAAATGAGTAACAAAATAATAATTTTATTATTGTTCATATGATAAAAACTTAATTTTTATTTAAACAAAAATACCTAAGCTTACTATTCTGCTATTATTTTTCAGCTTATAAAAATGCTCCGATATTTTATATTCCATTGTTGAGATGCCAAGTTGAATGTAAAATTCCTGGTGACTTTTTTCAGTCTGAATTTTCTGCTAGATTTGAACTAGCTACGTTTAGCTTTTGTCTTCAGATGTCAAGGAACAAAAGAAGTTACTTTTCTGTAGTCTTGAAATGAAATACAGGTTGAATTCAAAGAAAAATGTTTGAGCTATTTTCTAGTGAGTTGGAATATTAATTTTGAGCTGAGTTATATTTTTAACATGTTAAATAAGAGGCTAACAATTACAAAATAAATTTTATGTTTATTAATTTAATTAGTATTTTTGTTTTCTATGTTATTACTGTTCAGGCGTAAGCGCCTTCAAGAAATGCAATAGTAAATTAGAGGCGTTCACTATCGCAACTATTATATTTTATGTAGACGGACACTGCATTCATTAGAAAATGAGCTGTCATTACTTACTTGCCCTTGAACCACCGACCGTGTAACATTATTTTATTTGTAATAAAACGTATATTTGAAATTACGGGACTTTAATTGGCACCAGTATATCCTCCAAAGATATAACATGGTGGCCCATGAGGGGAACTAAAAATATTACAAGAAGAATCCACGAAAGTCTTCGATTCGATTCAAAACTTCGATAAATGATCAACGACGGGCGGCGGCAACGACTTCGTGAGTTTGGAACACCGACGTGATCTAGCAAAGGTCACGGGTTCCAGCGTGTGAAGAATTGCCTTCTGGACAGAACAAGAAGCCAGGATACGAGCAGTGGTGCAGCCAAAGCATTACATCGAGCCGAGCGTCGACGTGTTGACCAAAGTTAAGTGCCCATACTTAGCGTAAATTCCATTATCCAAATTTTCATAAATACCTATTTAACCATTGAGAATAGTACTTCATTTGTGTAAATTAAAGTGATTTCGTGCATAGTTTTGCCGAAGTTTCCCGTAACTAAAATATATGCGACAAACTTTTTTCTTGTTAACTACCTCCAACAAAATAAATTCGTCGAACAAAGGTCACGAATAACTGTTTTTTTATGTGGATTTTAAAATAAATATCTTAATTCAAGTAAACTTTTAATGATACTGTGGAGACATTGTAGATTTATTCATTTGTTTAGTTTTTTAGATAACGGTCTCGTTCATTATCGAATCTGTTCTACGTTCGCATTAAGACTTACGAGTTAGTTTAAATTACCATAACACATTCTCAGCGTCTCGTGCCGACTATTACAGGACTGCCTGCGCGACGATTTATTGTACCCGATTCGTGCCTGCAAGCGGGCGCTCAGCTGATCGTGCGTGTGACGCGGTCCCCGGCTTCCTAAGCGGCAGGTGACACCGAAACGAGGAACGTGAGCCCAATCATTTTCTTACTTAGTTCGTTTAATCTTACAAGTTTTAAAGTTTAGTGTAAATTGATTTGATCCTGCTCATTCACAATGGCTGAACAAAAACAGCGTTACAAAGAATTGATTACAAAAAGAGTGTCCGCTAAAGGACAGATTACAAAATTTAAAAATTATTTGTGCAATATTTCCAAGGAAAATGAACTAAACGACATTCAATTAACAGAATTAAGATTGAAGCTTGCCAAGTTTGAGGCTTTATCTGTTAGGGTTGATGACTTGCAGAGTGAGATAGAGGTTTTGTGTCCTGAGAATATTGAGGCCGAAATTAACGAGCGCGATAATATGGAACGGGACATAATTGTTAACATTGCCACGGCTAAGAACTTATTAGACATACTTTCTAGCAAGAATGAAACCGAGCAAAGCCGTAACTCCGTTCACAATGCTTCATGTTGCAATGATGATCATCATCATAATGTAGATTTGAAGCTTCCTCAAATTCAAATTGCAAAGTTTAACGGTGAATATTTCCGCTGGTTAGAGTTTAGAGACACTTTTGAAAGCTTAATTCATAAAAATCATCGTATTCCAGAAATAAATAAATTTCACTATCTAAATTCATATTTGCAAGGCGACGCAGCCAGGATTGTTTCGAACCTGGAAGTTTCGGCCAAAAATTATAATGAAGCGTGGAAGTTGCTCTGCAACCGTTATAATAATAAGAGAATATTAATGAATCATCATATTAGTTCATTAGTGCACATAAAGCAGCTTCCACGTGAGTCAGAAAAATCATTAAGATATTTGGTTGATCACATTACAAAAAATCTGCGTGCTCTGGCCAGTCTTGGACAGTCAACTGATAATTGGGATGTTCTAGTCATATATATGGTCTCAAGTAAGCTAGATAGTCAAACACTGCTTAAGTGGGAGGAGTGTCGAAATACTATGGCAAACGAGGCCCCGACTTTAGAACAGTTTTTTAAATTCATTACTGATCGCGCTAATGTGCTTGAGTCCATAAGTCGTAATAACAATCATTGTGAGAGTACTGTTGTGCCTAGAATGCCTATTAATTTTCAACGCTCTTCTATAAACAATAATCAAACAAATTATAATCAAAGAAAGAATCAGAATAGCATAGTTAAATCGTTCGCAACTTCTATTAATAATAATAAAAATAAAGCACCAAAAGGGTTTTCATGTATCATATGTGATGAACGTCATAGAATTTATGACTGCCCTACATTCAAGGCTAGGAGTATTGATGAGAGGATGACCGATGTCATAAAGTACAAACTCTGTATCAACTGTTTGAGGCAGGGTCATTCTGCAAATGACTGTCGCTTAAGATATTGCCAAGAGCCTGGATGTACTGAGAAGCATAATAGCTTGCTACACCAGCCATCTGCATCTAGGTCGACAAATCAATTCGCCACCGTTGAAGGGTCGGGTGAGATTGTATCAAGCTATTGTAATAAAAATACAAATCAAATTATATTATCAACTGCCATGGTCGAGGTATTGAATCCACTTGATCAGCAAAAGATCAAGGTTCGTGCACTATTAGACTGCGGTAGTCAATCGTCTTTTATAACTGAGTCCCTAAAGATCAGATTAGCATTAAAATCTTATCGCATTGACACTCTGAAGGTCATTGGCATAGGTAATGCACCGAACAATAATGTAAATGAAAGTTGTAACATTAGACTAAAGTCCATAAATAGTTCATTCAATATTACTTGTTCATGTTTAGTTCTAAAGGAACTGACGGGGCGCTTGCCAAAGGTTCCTCTTGATATTAGCTTATTACAGATACCTGATAAAATTCAGTTAGCTGACCCCATGTTTTATAAACCAGACAACATAGATATATTGATAGGGGCAGATATATTCTGGGATATTTTAGGTAACGATCAATTCTCGTTAGGGGTCAATAATCCTAAGCTGAGGAGTTCACAATTAGGATGGATAGTCTCCGGTCCCATTCAGTCAGCCACGCCTAGCAAAAGCGTGCACTGTAACCATAGTGTTATCTCCGAAGATAACGATAGCATTGACAAAATGTTAACTAAATTTTGGGACCTGGAAGAAATGTCTGTAAATTCAAAAATAACGAGTGAAAACGAATGTGAAAAGCACTTTCTCGCTCACACAACGAGAACTAATACAGGTAGACTTTGCGTAAAATTACCGCTTAAGGATACCGAGGATTGTTTAGGCGATACCTACAAGATAGCAAGAAAGCGCTTGATAAATATGGAAAAGCGGCTAAGACGAAACCCTACGCTAAAATCAGAATACGCAAAATTCATAAAGGAATATGCAGATTTAGGCCATCTATCGGCGGTAAACGTTAAAGACGCATCAAGCGCAGGTTATTACCTTTGTCATCACGCGGTTCTGAAACAGGAAAGCGAATCTACCAAGCTTCGCGTGGTATTCGATGGTTCTGCGCCGTCCTCTTCCGGTTGCTCACTGAATGATATATTAATGGTAGGTCCAAACGTGCAGGATACTCTTTTTTCTATACTGATACGTTCTAGGCAATATAAATATTTACTTACCGGTGATATTGAAAAGATGTATCGCCAGGTATTGGTACATGAAGATGACAGACATCTGCAGCGCATCCTATGGAGGGAAGAGGAATCTGACCCCATTCAGACTTTTGACCTCAACACTTTAACCTACGGAACAGCTAGTGCGAGTTACTTGAGTACTCGCTGTTTGTGGCAGGTGGGTCAGCAGCAGGACGATGAGCTTATTAAATGCATCATCCAAAGGGACTTCTATGTAGATGACCTTATAACGGGTTCAGATGATGCACAGGAATTAATTTACATTCACAATTGTGTATGTCAAGCCTTAAAATCTGCTTGCTTCAATTTAAGAAAGTTTAAAACAAATAATTCTTCTATTTTTAACAATGTTCTTTTAAATGAACAAGATAAGTTAGTTTTTAGCGAATCCTCAAGCACACTAGGATTGGGCTGGACACCATCTAGCGATGTGCTACATTTTCCTATAAAGGGATTCTCAAGTGTTAGTGATCAAAACATAACAAAACGAATTATCATGTCAAACGCTTTCAAAATATTTGATCCATTAGGTATATTAAGTCCAGTCGTAGTAAAACCTAAAATAATGCTCCAAAGACTTTGGCAGTTAAAATTAGATTGGGACCAACCTGTGCCCAACGAGATAAAGGACGACTGGAATAAATTCACTGAAAACATTAATTTTTTGTCTACTTTACAAGTGCCAAGGTTAGTTTTAGGTGAATCGCCAGAAGCTATTGAATTACATACGTTTAGTGACGCTTCAAAACACGCTTATGGTGCATGCGTTTATATGAGGAGCATACATATTAATGGTGACGTCACAGTTAGATTGTTGTGCGCAAAGTCTAAAGTGGCGCCCATAAAACCTACCTCCATACCGCGCCTCGAGCTCTGCGCAGCCTTACTCGCCGCTAAACTCACGCGGGCAGTAATGGAATCGCTTCGGCGCAGGCCCAACATACTGGTGCACTGGTGTGACTCCACAGTAGTATTATGTTGGATACGATGCGATGTCAGTAAGCTAAAGGTGTATGTAGCTAACCGTATTACTAGAATTAAAGAATTAACTTCTTCGTCAGCGTGGCGATATGTTCCAACGCATTCTAATCCTGCTGACTTAATCTCAAGGGGCGTAGATGCTAGGCGATTTATATCAATGGCGTTGTGGTGGACGGGACCTAGCTTCTTATTACAAAATAAGCCAGAATGGCCTAAGTTAAACGTTAATGAGCCAGAAATTGTACCAGAAGTAAAGGTACATTCTGTAGTGATTAATGAATCGATCATTAACTTTGATAAGTATTCCGCGTTAACAAAGTTGCAACGAGTATACGCTTATATACTTAGATTTGTGTTTAATCTTAAAAATAAAGATAACAAACGCATCGGTGTATTGTCCGTTAATGAGCTGCGTGAGTCATTTTGCTCGCTATGTGTTATCGCTCAAGGACAGACGTTTGCTAATGATTATGAATTGTTATTGAAAAATAAGCCTTTAAGTAACAATAGTAAGTTATTATCGTTGTCACCATTTTTAGATGAGTACAAGCTTATTCGTGTTGGTGGGCGTCTTGGTGAATCAACGCATTCATTTGGAAAGAAGCATCCAATACTACTTCATGCGGGTCATAGATTAACCAAGTTATATTTCAAAAGGGAACACATAAGCCACATGCATGCAGGTCCACAGTTGTTGTTGGCTGTCGTGCGTGAAACAGTTTGGCCTATTAATGGTAGGAATCTTGCAAGGCGCACCGTTAATAATTGTGCACGATGTCGGCGTCTACGCGGCACAACCTTGCAACCCAAGATGGGCAATCTACCACCACAACGCATCACAGCTGACTATCCCTTTCTATCCGTCGGCTTGGATTTTGCTGGCCCTTTTTTATATTATTAATCGTAAGGGCCGCGGCAGTCGGGTAGTTAAATGTTATTTATGTCTTTTTGTCAGTTTACGATACAAATGTATTCACCTGGAAGCTGTCAGCGATTTATCAAAGGAGGCATTTATAATGACACTCCGACGGTTTATTGGTCGCCGAGGCAAACCAGTGGAAATATTTAGCGATAATGGAGGCAACTTTGTAGCCGCCGCGAAAGAAATAGGAACTTTCCTAGGGGAGAATCAGGAGCCTCTGTCGGATTTTGCAAGTCAACAATCAATTCAATTTAAATTCATTCCGGCTTATACTCCTCATTTCGGTGGCATTTGGGAAGCCGGTGTCAAATCGGCAAAGTATTTTATAAGACGCGTTATTGGCGAAAGCCACTTCACTTTCGAAGTAATCTCAACTTTATTTGCACAGGTGGAGGCTATTCTCAACAGCCGCCCCTTGTGCCCACTCTCCTCCAATCCTGACGACCTCCTTCCTCTCTCGCCAGGGCACTTCATCATTGGGAGACCGTTGACTGCTCTGCCAACACCTAAACTAGAAGATGTAAAAGACAGCCAGCTGCGACGCTACGAGCGTCTCGAAAGGACACACCAACATTTTTGGAAAAGATGGCAGCGAGAGTATCTGTCGGAATTGCAACAGAGGACAAAATGGAAGGCAGACACGTCAAGGCTAGACATTGGAGATATGGTACTCTTGGCAGATGACAACGCGCCCCCGCTCGCTTGGAAACTCGGTCGAGTTACTCGTCTCATATCTGGAACTGATGGAATATCCCGAGTAGCAGACGTTCTCACCAATAGGGGCATCGTGCGACGCTCGCTCGTACGGCTCTGCAGGCTACCTACCGCGGAAGAACTCAAGGATTATTGAAAGCATACTTTCAATGGCCGGGAGTATGTTCAGGCGTAAGCGCCTTCAAGAAATGCAATAGTAAATTAGAGGCGTTCACTATCGCAACTATTATATTTTATGTAGACGGACACTGCATTCATTAGAAAATGAGCTGTCATTACTTACTTGCCCTTGAACCACCGACCGTGTAACATTATTTTATTTGTAATAAAACGTATATTTGAAATTACGGGACTTTAATTGGCACCAGTATATCCTCCAAAGATATAACAATTACGAAATACATGTTAGTAATTAATTTATTTTTTTGTATGTTTCTATTTAATTAAATAAATTAGTATGCTTTTTTATCACACACAAAGGATGCAAACTTCTCTCGTATGTTTTCAGCTCAGTGTTAAATAGCTATCAGATCTGTACTGCTAACTCTTATAGCAGGGAAAAAATCTTTGAACTATTATCAATTCTACTTAAAGTATTACTAAGTCAAAATATTTTTATTTTAAAAATAAAATGAAGAAAGTGATGTTTTTTTTATTACTTTGTAATGAAAGTTGCTGTTTTGTCAGCGTAGTTTTTTATTTGGTTTTCTAAATCCCTCCCTGTATCCTTTGGCCTGAAATTTGAGGGCCTAAAAGAAAACTTAAATTGGACTTTTGTGAGGTTTTACGTGGCACTCCGACTTTCTTAGGTAACTTTAGCTGAAATTAGATTCTCCCGATGTTGACCTTGTTATTTTTAATGGAATAATAATAATTGTGTTTTTATTTTGTTTATAATTATGGTGAAAGAAATCCTTGAGAACACGATTTGTTTATTTTTTTTCTAAGAGAATCCTTTGATGAGTAATATTTTCGTTATTTATTTTGTATATTTAACATTATATGCAACGAGAAAATCAATAATTAGTATCATTTAAAGTAAGGTTGAAAGTAACGTTTCTTAGTAAAAATGCCTGTTACTTAATTATTTTTATCATAATACCAAAACGTGCAAATGGTATAATTGCAGTTTGTCATTCCTTATGCATCTATAAAAAAGAAAAAAATTGAAAAGCCGGACATTGTAGAATAGGTACTAAGCTACTTGTATATGTTTTAAATTAGTTGTAAGTCGGTCAGTGTGTTATATAAGAGAGGAAAATGCAACTGTGATAAGAATGCTTAGATGAATGTCTGGAGGTAAAATTATGTAGGATATAATAAGTATAGTGGACAGTGTGGAAATTAGAAATGTGGACTGAAAAATACTTAATTTTCACAGTTCACACATTTCACTAAAACTGCAAAAAACTATAATATGATATTAAAAATAATCATTCTGAATTTAAAATAAAAAAAAAGAGTTCATAACATTGTATTTAGTACATTAAATAGTATCGAATAAAAACGCATAAATATTTCTGTAACACAAAAAATCAATCTTCATTGACAATAATTATTAATTTCAAGTTTAATTCTCACGTAGTTTTAATTTGTAATAGTGCTTATTAATCATTCGCTTAAATATTAACTTAAATTGAGTGATTTTTATTAAGGGTGGTATGTGCCTGGTAATTTTGTAATTCGAACCATCTGATTACATGATGTGTGTTGAGAGTACGGTTAATTAAAAAAAGTAAAGATAAAGTTTATTACTTACACTTTACAGATTGTATGTTCTGCAACTTGTTTCTATAATTCTGCGGAAGAGCTGTCCTACGTCCTGAAATAAAAAAATATTTATTTTATTTGCAATGTATCAATCTGAGAAAACATGATTTTGACAAAACAGAGGATAAAATAAAATAATCACACAATCACAGAAAATTAAAGGTATTTGATTAAATCTTGGACAAACACCTCTGAACCTTGTCTTAACAACTGTCATAGTTTGATTCAATTTAACAAAGATATTTGACGGAGGCCTTCGACCAGTGGCATACCAGCCTTAATTAAATTGCGGGTATTTAAGCCGAGAGACAGTAAAGTGCAATGTAATTAATTAATACTCTTAAATAAAGCTACTACATAACTACTACAAGATATAACTATTTAAAAATAATGTTTTGACTCTTTTACTGGGGGCCGAGTCTGCTATTGACAATTGCTTGAATCGTCTGAGTGGGTGGTTTTAGTAGAACTATTTTAGGATAATTACGTAGGTAAAACATCACTTTAACGTCAAAATTGGCCATTGGGGCGGCCAATGTTGACGTTTTGGTGTTTAGTAGAATGCCAATTATCCTAAAATGGATTTACTAACGCCACCCACTCAGACGATTGGAGCCATTGTAAATAGCAGACTCAGCCCCCTGGAAAACATTTTAAATGGGAAAGTTATTTTATCGTTCTATCTGTCTGTTACATTTACTCGGAAAAAACACTAACCCGATTTCGATTAGAATTCAAAGAAAAATACAGAGTTTTGTTAACTGACAGCCACGCGAGCGGAGTCAGGGGCAAAACCTAGTGATATTTTAGTCATACTGTTTTGTATGTTTCCTAATTTTTAATAAAACTGTCTAATTTGTACATAAAAAACTGTACTTTTTTTGTTACCACTTCTTTAAATTTACTCGGAAACGTTAGTATATTCTTGTATATTAAGACATAATATCAGTTATTCCTGCATTCACAGTTTTTATTATTGTTTGAAGCATAATAATCTAGCATCTATAATATAATCATTCGACGGGCCTGTTGGTCTAGTGGTTAGTGACCCTGACTGCTATACCGGAGGTCGTGGGTTCGATTCCCACTCTGGAAAAATGTTTGTGTGATGAGCACGATCATTTGTTCTGTGTCTGGGTGTAATTTATCTATAATATGTATGTATTTATAAATATATAAGTATGTTTATCAGTTGTCTGGTTACCATAACACAAGCTCTGCTTAGCTTGGGATCAGATAACCGTGTGTGAGATGTCCTAGGATATTATTATTAAAAATCACAAAATCATGAAAAATAACATCTTCCGAATTGTTTTAATTAATAACAGCTAATTCCTAGTCCCTTCACCAGAATTGAAGACCCGGTTAGCTACGCTTTGAAACTATTCGTAATATGCATAGTGCTGAACTAAATGTTACTGAGAATGTTATTTATGAGCTATATGCAACTACGTACATCAGATTTTAATTAAACCCGACTAAAATATAGATCTTTGTGCATCGTGTTGGAGTGTCGAAATTTTTATATACCTTTAATGATAAGTATTCTGATAAAGAGTGGTAAATATTCATTGTTTTGTTAACAGAATTTAAAAGTGGACCTCTACCTTATATTACCAGTTCATAAGTATGTTTTATCTGCATATTTATGTAATTGTGGTTCGATATGAATCCCCTTGTGAAGTGGTCCCTTATGAATTTCATTGAAATCGAGTTTATTTTTAACTTTTACGTGCAATCAATCATGAACTTACCAAAATTGACTAAAAAAGAGATCGAAAGTGTTGGATAGAGTTATAGTTTGGAAGTTATTCTGTAAATATTTTGTATTACTTTCTTAATGAAAGTATCATTTCTAAATGCTGTTTCAAAAAAAGGTTAAAATTAGGTCATTTACCAGTACACAGAAAAGTTTAATCACATTAAAAAAAAAAACATATCATCACGCCTGTATCCCCGAAGGGTTAGGCAGAGGTGTACCAATGTACACCCACAGTTCGCCGATATGTTTAGGTCCCATGTAATAGGGGGCGAGCCTATTGCCACTAACCGGGCACAAATCCAAACTCCGACATGCTACTGAAAATTTCATAGAAAAACCCAATAACACCTTGGTCGACTTGGGAATCGAACCCAAGACCTCAAGCGTAGTAGTCGCGCTTAGCGCCACTAGGCCAACGAGGCAGAGGCAGAGTTTTATCATATCTGAAGCAAAATTCGAGGCACCAGTGCACAAACCAATTTTGTTAAAAACCAATACTATTTCATGTTGCTAATGGGCAAAAATAAAAACTTTCTGTTTTGAAAAGAAAAATTAAACCTATTTCTTGTGCAAAGTAAAAAGTTCACATCAATTGAACACATTTTTCATCACTAATCATAGTTAGGCTCGTTTTAAAAGTATATTTTATACAAGAACTTTAAGAAGAAGAAGAAAAAAGGATAATTATACCTAGTCCTAAAACTAGTAGGTACTGATATAGATGTTATATTTACATCATTAGCATAAAACATACAGCATATTCTTTATATTTGCTTTTTTCTATCGACTACAAAGAAAGTATTTGGATTAAGAAAATGTAGGTTATGATAAATATTGATTTGTTTTCTTCAGTTTTATTTCAAACGCTAAGTACATCAAGATACTTCCAAATAATGTCATTACGAATCAAATTATATATCTAATATTGGCACAGAAGAAACCGTTTATTTTACCATCCTACCATCACAGGCGCTTATAATGACCAAGTCGCTACGTAATTTGGACATTCTTAGATATATTGAGGCCATCACTTACTAAGAAATCTCAAAAAAGATCTATCCCAATTGTGAGAGTGAGATGGCGCTCTACACTTCGTATAGTGCCGTCTCGCTTCCGCAATGGCGGTACTACTGTTTGAAGAGCTCATAGTACAAGCGTACTGATCTCTGTATTAATGTTAATATGTCGCAAATTGGTAACGCGACCAAATAAGGAATGTTTTTCTCATTATTTCTTGTTACTACACATATTTATTACAGAAGGTCTACTTTGATATTTATTTCCAAGATTTTTAAAAGATAGTTCCACGCTTTGGTTTTAATATCGCTAAATAATTATTCATCATCTCCCAGCCCTGTTGCCAATTATTTGGGGTCGGAGCAAAGCGTATTCAGCTTCCATTCATCTCTACAACTAAATAATTATTACAAAAGAAAAATTGAAGTTTTGCTGTAGATTGAGTTTTCGTTCAGGACATAATTTAACAATAACACCGGTCTGTAAATGTCCCACTGCTGGGCAAAGTTGCCCTTTTGTCATATGGATGAAATTGAGTATATTTTGATCGCCATACTTACTCACTGTTAACGATTTGAAAATTAGTCGGCCTCTAATATGTAACACAATAATATCTATTTTTTGTGGTTTTGTTTGCAGTGAAACTTCTGTTATTTACTTTTTTACATCGATCTGTCGTATTCATATCTTATTAACTTGAAATAGTTTGTGTATAAAAATAAGACTCAAACACGTTTGGTAACGGTGTATGTGACGATAATTTAAGTAAGAGCTGATAATAAATTATAAAGCTTTGTATTGATTTAATTAATTTGAGTAATGGTTTTAGACGTAATTTGGTAGAGATTTGAATAAATTTAAGAAATTATTTCTTTAAAGTGATTTAATTTGGAGTGGTTGGTAGTAAATATAGGTTCTTAATAAACAGTTTTCAATCTTAATTTTAGGGTTCCTTTAACCAAAGAATTTTAATATAAATCACATGACTTCTTTATTTTATTTTATCTGCTAACTTGGGAACAAATAAGGAATCGATAATAATAAGATTTTTTTATAAATTCCCATTCGTTTTTTTATATTTTTGCAGTGTGCAAGTGCAAGGCCTAAATCTACTAAAGGGCATGTGTTACTATTTCCATAACTAGAAATGAGCTCACATACCTACCTGCATAGGATAAAGGATTTACAATAATTACTTACATTATTTTTTTCATTGTGAAAAGCCTATTCCTACCTATTTTTTTCGGTATTTCATAATGTTTTATTAAATCACCTACTTTTTTTATTGATTTCGTAACTTTCTCAGTTATCTTTAACCAAAATAAAATATGGTTCCTCATAACATATTGGAAGTTACGGTAAAGTCAAGGTTAGGTAACTAGTAATGAACATAATACGCCGCGAACCCGATCTTGCCTTTCATTTGTGCCGCTACTTGTTTTTTTATCTTATACCTGACACAAGTAACCTGTGGTTAGAGTTCGGTTAGTGTGGAGTAGGCTTTTTAAGGTTTGTTTTTTTTTTTATTGGAAAATATTGGTGGTTCTTTACAGAAACAAATGTGGGATTAAATTATATTATTATTATATTTAAGTTGAGCGCACATTTTAGTAGTGACATTATTTAGTTAAAAAATAATATAATGTTTTTATATATTCGACTCAAAACGATAAGGAAGCATTTTTTGGCAACTAAATTATACACGAACTACAATAATTAATAGTAGCTCTTTTTGCATAAGGTTCTTTATAAAAGGCCTACCTACACTGAATATTTTATGTAAAGAAATAAAAAGCCTTTGAGTATGAATTTTTCATCATACCATACGGGTTGATAAATATAATTATATCTCATATAAAAAGCTACGTCTTAAATTTAGTTATAAAAATACTAACTATCTATATTCTTCGAAAGTAATTTCTTCTTAGGTTATAGACAGGTAAACATAGAAATATTTTAAAGCCTTCTCCGTCAACACCAACATAGTTTGAAACGGAAGGCCGTCCGAACCAGAGTATAGTAGCCTGCAATCAACTCCCAAACAGACACTGTATGATTTATAATATATACACACACATACAACACACTAAATACACACAAAAACCGACCTTATTACAACGACATAAAGAGGACACATACAGCCCACCAAATCCACAAAAGTTATCACAAAAATCAGCCTTACTGCGTTGACATAAGGGTTGTATTATAATCAAAGTTGACTAATGTGTATATTGTGCCTATTTCGTATTCATCTTTCTCACAATCAACAGTCATATGTTTGTGATTTACAAAAGTTTTGTTATGGAAGCTGTGGCTACTAGTTTATTTTTGTATTTATTTAGTAGTAGGTAATCGACTGTTTTTTTATCCCTCAAATTTAATTGAAATTTCTGTATTGGTTTCTTAGGTTTACTCGAATGTTAGACATTGACCTAAAATCTAAATATAAACCGCGAAAAAATCCGTAAAAACTAGTTTTATTTCAATGAAATTTCTGTATTTTTTAATTTATGTGTTATCCTATATTTGGCAATGGAATCCTAAAGTTCCTAATTATGCATGTAGCATCCTGCCTCGGATGACAAGCATTATCGAATTAAATCATAAAAAAATCGTATAAACTGCAAGGGACAATCTTATTATGTACTTGCTAATTGTAACGATACATGGCTTTAACTGGCTGGTTATGTTTTTTATACTTATTATTATTTTTATTATATATTAATTATGACACGACATATTCTACAGTAATTGTGGATCAATTTCATAAATTGGCATTGATAGAGAACATATAAAGTGGATGCAGTTTTGATTTATTTCAATTGAAGTCGAATTTCTAATTTGTATGTGTAATGAATTACATTTGAGAAGTTCTGCTTGCTTTAAAATAATAATTCTTTGTATTGGTTTCTTAGGTTTAAGCGAATGTTAGATATTAAAATAAAACCGGTTTTCAAGGTGTCGCTAGCTCTGAGGTCCCGGGTTCGATCCCCGGACGGGTCAATGTAGAAAGTCACTTTTCTACATTGTCTCGGGTCTGGGTGTTTGTGGTACCTTCGTTGTTTCTGAATTCCATAACACAAGTGCTTAATAGCTACTTACTTTGGGTTCAGAGCAATGTAAGTGCTGTTGTCCGCATAAAAAAAAAAAAAACTACTTTTTACAGTCTACCCGTGGCCATGATACCTGCAAAGGTGTCGAAATGTCGGGACCTAAAATCTTAATATAAACCGCGAAATTATTCTTTGTCTAAAATATATAGAAGAAACACTAAATGCATCGTTCTTTTGTTCCAAAGGTGTGTCTAAAAGTCAAGGTATATGGACCAAAGATCATTCGAGTGCATTCAGTGAAAGGCGATCGACTGCAAACCTTTGAATGACCCGTTTTAACTGCATTTTAGTTGAATCGGAGTTATATTGTTGATATTACCAGCCACGCCTCGGTTTGCCATCTTCAAAAGGTTAGATGTGAATTTATGGCTAGAGTTTGTATTTACATAATGTTTTGGGATAATTGATATACCTAATAACTACTATATTTAAATTATTCGTACAATCCTATTTGGTATTAAATAGGTAATTTGACTGACCAGAATGGTGTGCTTGAAAATTATTTTTCTAAGTTGTTTTTAATTTATTTTGTAACAACCAATTTTGTATAATAAATCTCGAAGCTGTGAAACAGTATATTTAATAATATTTCAAAACTTTAGTTCTTTCATTGATAATGTTGATTTTGAAGATTCATGTCATAAATAGCCCGTTAAGATAACCAATTTGCAATATTTATGACCTTATGTGTAACGCAATGTATGTGTTAAATAATTCAATCCAAAACTTGTATAAAGTATTATTTCTGGGCATCACATTAAAATGCAATTTTTCATACTCCTTGTATTTACATCATTGTCCTAACTATCTACATACGTATGTATGCATATACGCATGTATATTATTTTTATAAAAACCTTTTTAATTTAATCTAGTGCTATCTAAATACCCAACCTGAACTAACATAAATCCTTTCTCACATCTAAGCATACAAACTCCAAGCATACTACATAAAACTTACTTTGTTGGTAATCTTAGGTTGTCAGAAATGAATGACATGCCCAGACGTGAGACAGATGTAATTTATACAAAACAAGGTTGGTTTCTTTATTTTAGAGATGATATTGAAAATTATGAAGTTTGGTAGAGATTTTAACGGTTAGATCAGAACTATGTACTTTTTGTTATTTTTGTTAGAACCATATTTCTGTCTAACTATAACTAGGTGATTGCACTTCTAATCTTAATGAATATTTGTAATTGATTAATCATAAACGTAAAACATCGATAGAAAAAAGAGTGTCTAAAGTTCATAGATTTGTAACACTTCAAAAGTTAGTCATCTTTATTTAATTTCTAACTGTTTTTGAACGGACTCCGTGTCACTCTAAATTTTGATTTGATTCCTGAAGTTTCAATGTCTTTGCAGATGCCATGGTCATGGATAGGTCGTTTACTACAAACTAGTCTCAACCGCTATACTATTAGTTTTATCTTCATTTAAGTGTAACATTTGCGTAAACCTAAAAAATCATAAACTCTTTTTTTCATAAACCTTTCTATTTCAACAAAATACCGAATATGGTAGGTACCTAGCAGAAATTGAAAATAACTGCGACCACAAGACCTTCGCAAAAAATTCAAAAGCAAAAAGAACTTTTAACGAAAACATACACGAAATTTTTAAGGGCACTTCATAAAATTATAGAGATAATGGTACCTCTTGTGACATCGTCGAAGGTCAATAAACAGCCTCCTGAAATCTTTTCCAAGGAAAAAAGGAAAGTTCGTAGCATTCCAAATACGTACACATACATTCATCCCCCACCTTAAGTATGGTGAGTGTAGTTTTGGTGTTTTTGGAGATAAGTCCTGTTTAAAATCAATACATAATGTTGGATAATGATTACTGAAACTGTTTAAAAATTTTGGGATACTGATTACTTGATTCTTGGTCACTAAATTGCTAGACAGAACTAACACGTTTTATCCGTAATTATGCTATTTTTATAATTATATTGTTGAATACTTGATTTCTAAATAGTGTCAGAAATATTGTCATCCATGCAACAGAATGTAAGCTGTTTTAAACTCATAAACTTGCCAAAAATAAACTGACTAGCCAATATAAATATACCTATAAAGTTCGTATATACAATTTCGCAATTTATCTATTTATAAATAAATGCACTATGGACTATGTCCTATGGCATTATCTAGCAGTCAAGCTTTGGCTTCAAATGAGGCTAAGAATGTGCACACGGGAAGAGAGCATAAAAATATAATATTCTATATATTAACGACTGTATATTCCTAAATAACTAAGATTAACTATTTCTATATAGTGATAAACCGTGCTCATTACACACTTAACTTTTAAACACTATTAATAAAATCCTCAAAACAAAATTTCACTAACAAGTGTAGCATGTCATACACCAGTTCAAAAGTTTCCAATTTTTCGTTTCCCGCCTTTTCCTAGCTTGACTGCCCGTAATGACTGTTATCAGCATAAATTAAACATAAACGGTAATGTCTTGCACACACCATTGCGCTATTTTACTGGAGGTAAACAGAAACTAAAGGGAAAATATTTTTAAAAGAGACTGGAGTGAAGAGATTTTTTATATTATGTGTGGTCGTGGCTTTGAGTCTATGTTGGTTGGATTTCAGTAAGGAAACTTATACCTTGGCCTTGTGGGTCAATAACAAAAATAATATTTAACTTAATATAATAATATTTATTTAATAATAACTTGTGGGTCACATAAGTCTTTAGTCGAGATGGAAAATGCGTCTGAGTTAGATGAATTATAACTATTTTAGTGCAATAAAAACGTTGCTACTCACACTTGCAAGTTAAGGTTTGGTGCTTTTAGATTGAAAACAAAATTTTCTTATAATAAAAATACATAACAATTAAAAGTATACAATTATGCTCATCAAACTATGATGCCACCATGACCGATAGCGAGCTCATATTGTGATCTAGATGTTTTTGGATTTGTTCAGTGTTTTGAAAACAATAAGGTTTTTTCAAATAGGTACTTGCGCAAAAAATCTACCGACCCAAGTGCAGCGACCGCAAAGAAACTTGGGAAAGTGGGGTATCATCGATCAGTCAGATATTCCATGTGAATGCGGTGCAGACATGGCGTATCTCGTGGTCTGCCCATCCTGCACTCTTCAGGACGTGATGGAGAGCAGCGAGATCGTGCCATCCAGGGGGCCGAGTCTGCTATTTACAATGGCTCCAATAGTCTGAGTGGGTGGCGTTAGTAAGTCCATTTTAGGATAATTGGCATTCTACTAAACACCAAAACGTCAACATTGGCCGCCCTAATGACCAATTTTGACGTTAAAATGATGTTTTACCTACGTAATTATCCTAAAATGGACCTACTAACGCCACCCACTCAGACGATTGGAGCCATTGTAAATAGCAGACTCGACCCCCAGATGGCTAGTTAATGGTCAGCGACATTTTTATTTTGGTCAATGACTTGAATAGAAGCGCAAAAATTAACATAGGGAATGAAAAATATGTATCTTGTTGCAACTTACCAACTAACAATTCTCTCTTTCCTTCTCTTCGAAGAAGCAATAATTTTTCAGCGTTCACGACTTCAGTTACCTGTAAACAAATAATAATAATTGAGAATCCCAAAGTTTTCGTAAATCTTAGTCACCCTACATAAAGTTCACCTTGTGGCAAGTAAATAATTATTATTTTGTATTCGTAACACGTCGCTAGCTTCGGGGAGGTAGCAGGGCCGTGTGAAGTTGAATAACGAATAACAATGATATTTTCTTATTTTGGAAGGTTTTTTTCAGTATTTTTTTTGGTCTTAAGGCTCTTAGGTTTGGTTTTAGATGTTTTGAACAAGGTATTTTTTTTATTAAGTTTCATTTAATATGTTCTTTCATTTCTGCATTTGGTTTTTGAGATGAAACTTTTAATTTTACAAACTTTTTACAAACGAGTAATAATTAATGTGGATTATATTATTATTATAGTTATAGACCACGAGCTTTAAAAAATAATTCAAGCAATGGATGTTTATTGATTTTTTAGTTCATTTACTTATGAACCTGATATGGAATTTAAAATCCTTTTTATAACCATGAAAGTTTCAAATAAATGGGATATTATCGTTGATGAGTTTATTTACTACATCACATCAGAATTTATCATTGCAGGCAATTTAATGAAACGTAATGTAACATACTTTAAAAATTATTTATTTTTATTGTAATTATATTCCTATGAGAAAACCCGATTTAAACGAAAAACAAAACAAAAATAAAGTATTATTAAAATAGTCTTCTTGCTAAAATTAAATGATTTTAATTTCATTATAAATATTCGAATATGCTGCAATTTATTGAATATTAATTAGTCAGTCATATTGTGCATTTGACCATGTATTTTAATCAAATATTTTGGTAATTTTTTTCCCGTAAAACCATTTCCCAAAGTATGTTGGGGTCAGCTTCCAATCTTGCTGGATTCAGCTGAACACCGTATTTTACATGGAATATTATTATTTTCCCGTTTCATAATACCATACTATTTTAATAACAGGAAGGACTGAAATATTTTGATTTTTTTTTCGTTTAATTTAATTTGGCTTTAAAGGTAAATTAAAAGCAAATGCATAGTTCATTTGCAATATTAACACTAAGGTTCCTGCAAAGATCGAAGAGTTCCGCATTTAAGGTTCCTTAATCCGTTTCCGAAAATATTAATGAGGTTCACAGAATATATCTTACCAAGTTTCAACAGTATATTTCTTATAGTTTCGGAAAAAAGTGGTTGTGACATACGGACGGACAAACAGACTGACATGAAGTATCTTTTTGCCTTTTGGCTACGGAACCATAAAAACTAAGATAGTAAATATGACGCAAAATTTCTCTTTTTGTAAGTCGGTACTAAATAAAATAATGTAACAACTTGTTTAAACCCTTTATACAAATAAACCCACTTTTTATTTCATCCTGTTATCTTTTATTTCAGTGAAAGAAGACAGTGACAAAATTAAAATGGGAACGAAGGTAC
Source organism: Autographa gamma (assembly GCA_905146925.1). Classification (NCBI taxonomy): domain Eukaryota; kingdom Metazoa; phylum Arthropoda; class Insecta; order Lepidoptera; family Noctuidae; genus Autographa; species Autographa gamma. The sequence goes on from LR989875.1 coordinate 4,513,797, forward strand.
TAGGTGAAGGATTGTATTACGTACGGTGATGGAAATTGCTATTGCTATTTCTTTTATCTAGCCTTTCCCAAGGTTTGTTGGGATCGGCTTACACGTCTGAATTACAAATATACATTTATTATAGGGATCGGCGCTTTTGTTTAAGATTTTGTTTTTTAATTTGGTCTCTCGCCATTACATGTTTGCGATTTAAGTCTAGAATCGCAAAAACTAAACTAAAAAAAAGTGACTATCATCAAGAAGACATACCCATGAAAATTTGTTATCTTAAATAAAAAGTTATTTTACGTACTTTATGGTTACACATTATAAAGATATTTACTAGTTTTAGACTAATATCTCCTATCTATTTTGACACAAGCAGTTCCTATTTATTATCATAAATAGATTTACAGATTCTATCACCATACGTAATACCTGCGATATTCTACGAAAACTGAGTAAACCTGTTGAATTCCTGAGATCTCAAGCCAGACATATTTCAGTTACATCCATTTCTATCCAGTTTCTGTTACACCATCCGTCTACTGAAATTAATTATTTTTGTAATTAGCTGTGTCCAAGTTGGAAGTCTGCTTTATCACGAGTTATTAAGGATTTACAGTTAGTAGTTTCAGCAGAAAATGTTTTCTTGGATAAATATTGTTTTGATGAGTGAAATTGTAGATGTTAAAAAAGATGTAGGTAGATAATAATACTAATAAGGATGGTTTGAAAGCGTCTGTGACCAGATATAAATAAAAGTAATAATCAAAATAAAAGAACTAATTCTGTTACCTAAATTAAGTAAAATAGGTCAAGTTAAATGTAATTAACTGGACTACCAAAAAAAAGTTAATAGTTTAAATTTCATTTGTAAATAATCATTTCAGTTGGTTAACCATTTACAATTATACATCTAAAAAGTTTCCCTTATCTTAGTTCACAACATCAACGTGAATCTAATAGGGTACAATTAATAAAAATCGGTTAAGCCGTTAAGTAGTTACGAACAGACATAGGAACATCTACATAAAGATCAAACGCATAATCTTCATTTCCAGCTATCACTGTACGCACATGTCATCATTAAATAGAGTCATCACCCCTTTTGCAAAATCTTTCCATATAGGTTACGAAATTGTGGGACTAGCTTATTGCAATATGTTACCTAAACACACATACATATGAAGCAGTTAAAAAAAAACTTATTAACAACTATTCTACTGACTCAACGTCATTCAAAGCTTTTGTTTGCGTACCTTTTAATTTGAACCAAAAAAACTCGCCGACAAAAACATCCAAGTCCCAAAAAACAATAATTAAAATAGCCTTTAGCCCCAAGCTATGTAATTAATTATAGTGTAACATACAAATCGTTAAGTTTCGTGTCGGTTGGAATAGATGAGCGTTAAATACCGCTCTAAGTTAACAATATAATAGGCGGATAAATGTTTTTTATTGGACTTGGCTTTCACGCTGCTGTGTTCCCATTTCAATCTTTATAAAAAAATAGGTAAAGGAATAAATAAATTTGGATTTGATAATATAAAATCGGCTAACTATTTTTATCTTTCACTCAAATGTTTAGTGAATATTGGAGATGACCTCAAGACTGTTATTTGCGCTAAATATGTGTAACTGTCATTTGTTTAAAATTTGTATTTTTATTTGGTTTTTTACCTATTTTATTGTTCTCTTTTTGTGCTTGTTATGAGTGTACTATGATGAATGTAATTGACCTACAAGCCTTGTTAACATAATAAATAAATAGGTACCTACGATTCCCACGTAAAATAACTTGCACTGTAAGTAGTCTGGTATGAACAGTATTAAATTAGTCTAGTACCTTAGAAACTTAAAAAAAAAAAGTAATTAATGGTCAAACAAATGACATAATAATATAGCTATTATATTTTCTGTATCAGAACTTCAAAAAAATCTCTTACCATAAAAAAGTCGTCTATTCTATTCTAGCATTACTCAATTATAAAAATACCCGCAAAAATAAAGTGTAACACAAAAAAGCGTGCCAGGCTTTGTTGGCTTGTTGCCAAGTGCTGGCAATATTGCCAGCTAGATGGCAAGCTTATCCTCTGTTTAAGGTAAATGCCAGCCTCTTGTCACGTCTAGACCCAAGCGTTTATGCTGAAAAGCCATTCTAGATATTCGTTTGCTTTATTTGGCTAACTTTAGCACATTATTATTTTGTAGATTATCTAAAGGTGTTGTATTGTTAAGACATGGTAAATATTTCAAACCTGTAGCTTTTTTAATGAACCTAAAAGCCGTCTCGATAAAGTTACTAAACAGGAAACCTGCACAATAATCGGTAATTCGTTTATGAGTTACGATGGCACAGACTGACACACACGTAAAACGTATTATACACCTGTTTTGAAGGGGTTTTTTTATAGCCTACATCAGATCCCACTGCTGAGCAAAGGCCTCCCCTTCCGTCCTCAAACCTGTCAAGGCCAAGGGGGGTTATTAATAATCTTATTTTCACCCAAAAATATTTCATTAAATTATTCTTATAAAAAGTATCCGGAAAATCAGAGAGATTTTTAGGTAGAAAGGGGAGGCCTTTGCCCAGCAGTGGTATCCAACATATACTAAAAAGAAACCCAATAAACTCTATGTTAGCTACATTTCAACTCATACAGGTACTTCAACCCCCAAAATTATCAATTACACCATCATTATTGGGTATTACAAAGAGGTTAGGTTTAAGCTAATGATAAATTCTGTTCACACACGGTTTTAACGAATTAAGGCTGCGTACTTTGTCACGAGTGGCGCGAAAATAATTAGTGATGTTAGGTTATTGTTCAGGCGAATTTCAATCTTACGTACTTTAATTAAGAGTGAATTTAGCTTGCTTTGTTATTGTTATTTTGACGGCCATCGTGGAGCGTAAATTATTGGTTTTAATTTCATCATAATAATATGTAGTTATTTTTGTTTTTATAAAAAAAAAACTATTAATATCTCAGATCACATCAAACATATGTGATCTGAGATTAATATCCTAGTGTTAGGATATAGAGTTTTTTATAAAGTTTGTTCACAATATTGTATGTACCTTGTCATTAATATGTACAAAACCAATAATTTATGACAGTGAAATTAAAACAAAATGAATTTTAATAACAATAAAATGCATCTTTTAACATAAGTTCAGTTAAGTCGCTCCCGCTACCTCTTATCACCAAGCTCCCACCTCTAAGTGATCACTTACGGAACACTTAAAATATATTAACATTAATGTGCAGTTTAAATGGAGCAAGCTTAATAGTGTACAAGAATGATCAGTATGCTGGTTTAAGAGATATTCTCACGAAACAACGCCTTTCTTCCGGGCGTCACTTAAATGTTAATTAATTACTTTGGTTTGTATAATATGTATACTAATAATACTGGTGTAAAAAGTGTCCCACTGCTGGGCGCAGGCCTCTTCCCATATAGAGAACGCACGAGCATTGAAACGCTTGCTCGTTTGCGGATTGGCGATTTCAGATACAGTACGATGCAAACTTTTAATGGCGGCTCTGAACACGAAGCGAGTTGCTGCGCAGTAACAAACTTATGCGCCAGCGCGGGTGCGGGGCGAGGTACTGCGCAGCGTGTAGCTAACTTCACAGCCGCCATTAAGTTTGAATCCAACTATACCAATTTTGGAATCCAGGTTTCCTCACGATGTTTCCCATTACCGTTTGACAGAAGTGTCTTAGAATAACTAAGAAAATACATATGCCTTACTTTGAAAGACACAAAATTAAATAAATATAATTAAAATATAATGGACAGGTAATAGACAGGTTTGGAAGAAGAAAGGGGAGGCCTTTGCCCAGCAGTGGGATCTACAGTAGGTTAATAAAAAAAAAGTATAATGAAAATAAAAAAGACGTATGTCATTCCTAGTCACAGACTTAACAGATAATAATTAAAAATATATAATAAAGATATATTATAATATGTAGCATGCTGATATGAAGTATTTAGGTCTACCAAAAGGTATTTTTTTTAATTTTATAATCTTAACATAATCACGCCTGTATCCCCGAAGGGTTAGGCAGAGGTGTACCAATGTACGCCCACAGTTCGCCGATATGTTTAGGTCCCATGTAATAGGGAGCGAGCCTATTGCCACTAACCGGGCACAAATCCAAACTCCGACCTGCTACTGAGAATTTCATAGAAAAACCCAATGACACCAATCGACTTGGGAATCGAACCCAAGACCTCTAGCGTAGCAGTCGCGCTTAGCACCACTAGGCCAACGAGGCAGTTGTAATTTTACATACCTAACTATCTTAAGTTCAGCACCCTATTTTCAGCTTCATTTCAGAGTAGATTTTTTCTCATATTTCCTTTTCAAGCAATGAGTCGTAACGTTTGATATATTTCTAAGAATCAATTTGTTACATTTGTATTTTACTTCTAAAAGTAAATTTGTATATTCTGTGAAATCCGACAAAGGTACAATGTAGCTTATTCGCATTACTAAGCACATTGTTTTAAATTCCAAGTAAAGTACGATTCTTGCTTATTGTTACATTTTCCTGCTAGTTACGTATTCATTTCATATAAAAAAGAAAATATGAAATTAAACAACTGAATACAATGATTACGTTTATTTATATCTCCTTTAGGAAATTCAAATGAAATGATCCTAATAATTCACCATTTTACCATCCACATTAATAAAATTACATAATTATTATCTAAATATACATTTCACAAGAATTTATGTATGAGTGAAAAACTAAATCTACACTAAAATTAAATTAATTATACCATATAATGATTATTTGTTCATTTAAAACAATAAATACTTACAAAGAATTCAAAACCTATTTATGCATAAATATTTAATGTAAATAATTATAGGTAAGCGAATTTGGTTTTACTTAATTCAGGGAAGTATTTGATTAATATTAATTCAACATTTTATCGTTTAAACAATATACAAAGTATTGGATTTAATTTTATTGAAATACGGCAACGAAACTTATCACGTACATTTATTATTATTATTATAAATATTAATTAGATTTTATTGTTAATTGACAAATAGTAATTTTATGTAAAGTTTTAAACGCGTGTATTTTTTTTTTTAGGAGCTTCTATGCCACAGACAGACAGAGACCCTGACACTTACAACTTTTGAATCTTTTAGCGTTCTCGCTTAAATACCTTGAACTATAATGTAGAATATTATTATTATGAAACAATAGAATACTAGAGGAAAATGAATGTCTGAACTAAACAAAAACGTTACCTTTTAGATTTCGCTTTGAAGGCTTATATAAACAGTGAATGAAAAGTGATATCGAATAATCTTTTTAGGGTTCCGTACTCAAATAGTTTCCAGAAAACCATATTACTAAGCCAACCATATGACTGTGACATGTCCGTAAGTGTGTTTGATCAAACCAAATCAATGTTTTCTTCAGACAATGTGAAACATAAGCTCTTCGAATACACTACACCACATAAGAACCATGCACATTCAGTATTGAATTCAAAAATAATTAAAAGTATTTCTTTTTTCCTTTTATGTTATTTTTTTGCGGACTATATTATTTTTATACTAAGTTTTAAGTCTTTTGTCGGTGGAATTATACATAATAACACAATTATCGTGTTCAATAGTACAGAACCCTTTGTTCCCAAGTCCGACTCGCAATTGACCGCTATTTATTTTTCCTTTTGTCGTGTTTGTCTTTGACTGAATGTATGAGCATTCCTTATGTATTGTATATCAAACTAGGCTTAGCCGAAGGCTGTTTTAGATACCTTAAAAGAATTGCTGTTTTCACTGACTTAATGTGTCAAGGATCAAAACTTCTTGATATCTTTGTATGTGTTTTGTATATTCTTGTTCGTAAATAAAATAATAATGTGCCAATTCAATATATTCCCTTCTGCGATTAACTCGAATGTTAGACATAATAAAATGACTTTCCCTAGATTATACTCTGAAAATGCTCATCATATCAGACTGTTGCAGTCCACTGCTGGACATAGGCCTCCCCCAAGGAGCGCCACAGCGCACGATCTCCCGCCCTTTGCATCCAGTCACTGCCAGCTGCCTTCTTCAGGTCATCGGTCTATCTAGACGGTCGGCGTCCTACATTACGTTTACCTAAGCGTGGTCTCCATGGAAAAGCTTATGACGCCTGCAAAAGTTTGAAACGAAGGGAACGAAAATCTAAAATAAACCGCGGTACAATCCGTAAAAAGTCGTTTTATTACATAACAATTTAAATTCAAAACTTTTCTAGTAAATGATATTATAATGTAATTAAATCGAGTTTCCATAAATAAAATTAGATTGATCTACTTTATTATGTAACTAAAACAAATGCACTACGATTTATCATTTAAATTTAGGAGGTATCTAAATTTAAATTAAATTATTCATTTATTAATTGTTTGTAACAAAATAAATAGAACGAAATAGGCAAATATGCAAAGAATTTTCACGCTTAAATAGAGATTTTGCATTTAATTTTGTTTTATAGCCACAGATTATTTAAATTAGTTTTATTTACATAAAAAATAAATTTCGGCTGTTTTTTAATGTTTCTTAAGAATAAGATTACTGTAGCAGGTTGAATTTTATGGATCGAAAGTGATATAATTTATCTTTTTAATTTATGTTTTTTACATATTTTTACTAGCTGTGGCCCATGGTATCGCTTGTCTTGTTTTTAAAGCTAGTAACATTACTTTATTTAGCTTAGTATCTTAAGGTCGATTGAGAATCCGAATTGCAGTTTGAGAGATTAGGGCAGCCCCACAAACAAACTCTTTAGCTTATTGGATTTTATAAAAAAAATGAAATCGCTGTAGACCAATGATGCACATCATAAAATAAAAATTAAAGCAAATCTATGTATTGATGTAGTATATGTTAATATAATAATTATGATGTTCTTCTAATTCGAACTAGAAAACAACTTATTAATTTTATCCTTTTACGTCTGCCGACTTCATTTAGAACTAAAACCATAATTAAATTAAATATTTATTAAAAATAAACGGATATTACCAAAATACAACTAATATTTATTACAAACAAATGAATAATTTAAGCTCATCTCTATCCCCATAAAGTATTCAGATAATCCAAATAGATCCAAATTAAATATTCAAATTAACACGTATTCGATAAAAAATAAACACGAAAATCATAAAATTTACCATAAAAATATTGAATAAGCTGGGATTACCTTATAATATTATATTCAAATTCAAATTCTTTATTTGCGAATTATGGGTTTACAAAAGGATGTTATATTACATAAATGGTATCACCATATTCTGCCTTTCAGCATGCAAATGTTACATGTTCCATACATACAATGTTTTAAAAAGAGAAAATCAAATAAAGGTTAAATATCCATATGCATAACAATAAACTAAAGAAAAAAAAAAACACAAAATTTCTAAACAATAAACAATCTTATACATTAAAATAACAATAATAACAACTTACATATCAATCAAATTAATAGATATAAAAACAGAAGCCTATCTATGCTATATATTACTATCTTCCATAAATTCAGTAACTGAGTAATACGTTTTTTCTATGAGTAATTGCCTAAGTTTTCTTTTAAAAATTACAAAATTTTTTTCTTCATGTAAGTAGAATGGGAGCTTGTTATAAAGTTTAGGGCCCATGCAAAATATACTTTTGTGTAACAGTGCAGTTTTAGAGGGACGAATACATAATTTAGTTTCATGACGTTTTCTGGTTCTGTGTTCGAATAGATGGATATTGAATTTAATGAATATTATTGCCTCAAAGATATATAAGCACGTTAAAGTGAGAATTTTCAAATTTTTAAAATGTGGCCTACATGAATCCTCTTGTTTTAGGTTACAGATAGCCCTGATACATCTTTTTTGTGCTCTGAATACAGAATCAATGTTAGTTGAATTACCCCAAAATAAGATTCCATATCTCAGAATGGAGGAGACATGTCCATGATATGCAGTCAATAATGTCGGAATATCAACCACTTTACAAAGGTTGCGTAGGGCAAAGGAAAAACTATTTACTTTTTTTACTAACATGTTCTGTATGTAGTTTCCATGTCATTTTTTGGTCTATGTATAGGCCTAAGAATTTAGTTGACTCTACTTCATCAATTTCTTTATTAGATTGTTTAACATTCAATGCTTGTAATGTTTGTCTTTGCTGAAAGTTAATACACTTCGTTTTGCTGATATTTATTTTGAGATTATTACTATTAAGCCAGGTAATGGTTTTGTCTAGAGTTAAACATATATTTTCTACAAGGTCATTTCTATTGTATTTGTTAAAAAGAATAGTACTGTCATCAGCAAAAAGAGTAATAGGGTTATTTGTGATGAAAGGCATATCATTAATATAAATAAGGAATAATAAGGGGCCTAGGACACTGCCTTGGGGAACACCATATTTAACATATCTCATGGAAGACGTATAAGTATTTAAGGTCTTAGTTTGTGGACAGATTTTGGATACAACAGTTCTTTGTTGCCTATTATTTAAGTATGATGATATCAATTCATGTACATTTCCTCTAACACCATATGAATATAATTTATTTAAAAGTATGTCGTGTTTGACGTGGTCAAATGCCTTCGTCATATCCATGAATAATGCAACCGTTGGACATCTTTTATCCATATTAGTTAATACTTTGTCACAAAAATTAAATAAAGCTAGATTAATAGACATGCCCTTTCTAAATCCCATTTGTTCTTCGGCAAATAACTTTTGGTGCTCAAAATAATTGTAAATACTGTTATAAATAACTTTTTCGAAAATTTTTGAAAAAATTGGTAAAAGTGCAATTGGCCGATAATTATTTACGTCTTCTTTAGAACCTTTTTTATGTAGGGGCTTTATTATCGAAATTTTTAATTTGTTTGGAAAAGTTCCTGTTTCTATGGATAGGTTAACTAAATGTGATAACAAAGGAGCAATTATGGGACCTACTCTTTTTATAATACAGGTGTTAATACCGTCGTACCCTACACTACGTGTTGCTTTTAGTGATTGGATGATTGTATTAATATCTTCCGGGGTGGTAGGAGACATAAAAATAGATTTATCATAATTTATTGGATATTTATAAGAAGAGTGTAAATTTATATCTTGCACTGGTAAGACTTGGTCTACAAAAAAATCATTAAAGTGTGTTGCTATGGCTGTTGGATTACTTATCAATTTATTTTTGTATTTAATATTTGCTAAATGTTCAATTGGTTGATTATATTTGTTTTGATTTATTATTTTCCACATGGTTCGAGATTTATTTCTAGACTGTTTGATAGCATATATGTTTTGGGACTTCTGCGTTAGTTTCATAATAAGTTTTACCTTTTTAGCATATTGTTGAAAAATTCGTTTATTTTCTGAAGTTCGCTTTATTCTATATTTCCATAATAGATATCTTTTCCGCTTGGAGCATATTTTTATTCCTCTGGATAGCCATTTAGGTCTTTTATATTTAGAAATTTTAATTTTAGAATTTGGAAAACATAAGTCGTAAAACATTTTAAAAATGTCATGGAAATTGTCAAAAGCATAGTTAACATCATTAGAATCATAAATTTCTTTAAAACTAAGTTGACGAATATAGTTAACAAATTTACAAATATTTTCTTCACAATAATCGTGCTTGAACTCATACCAATGATCAAAAGCATAAACTCTATCTACAGGAAATTGTAATATTTGGGCTGTATGGTCGGAGATGGCAAGTTCCATGACCGATGTTTTACAATCTTTGATGTTATGAAGAATATTATCTATACATGACCTACTTGCTAATCTTGTAGGTTGTTAAATTGCAACCTGAATATTGTTACTTAAACATATTTCTTGTAACTGAGATGAGTGTATAGTTGTTTTTAGAACATCAATGTTGAAGTCACCACAAATTATTAATTTCTTTTTGTTTATTTGTGATACAATTTCAATGAGACGATCAAAAAATATATTGAATGCTTTTGGATTAGGGACTCTATACATACATACAATCACAATTTTATGTTGAATAAGTTCAATTGCACAGCATTCTACAACATGACTAACGGATAAATTAAGGATATTTGTAATTTCTTTCCATTGATGTTTATGTTTTATTAATATACATGCACCACCTCTCTTCGAATCATTACGACAAAAACTAGTGGCTAAAGTATAGTTCGGTATTGACAGATATTGTTCATGACCTGACATAATGAAGTGTTCAGTTATACAAAGAATATCTATATCCAAATTATTTTCGGCTAGTTCGTTTAAGCATACAGTTAGTGAATTCGATTTATTAAACAGACCCGCAATATTCTGGTGCATGACAGTAAGACATTTATTGACGAAAAAAATCATTTTTTATGTCCGGTGTATCAATATTTACAAAATCATTTATGGTATGCATCGCATTATGATCATATTTAATTATATCTGACATTAAATTATATATATCTTTAAATATAATGTCCATGCCACGGTCGTTAATTTTTCCTGTAGTATTATTATACATGTCATAGTCATATGAAAGGTTTTTATTGGAATCAAGAAAATAGGCGTGCTCGTGGGATAGTATATCTAAATAAAGAAGATTATTAAAATTTTCTACTCTCCAGTTATATAAACTATTGTAGTAGCCATGCTTAAATGTAGGTGCACATATAATAATATTCGTATGTTTTATTTTTGACAATGTTTCTCTAATATAATAAATTAAATTAAAGTAATCATAAGTAGTTTTGAAATCTTCTTCTCCAATAATTAGGTGATAATCGAATATATTAGGTGATAATCGAATTAAGTGACTCATTCGCCATATTGGATTTTGGTTTTTAATCCCGATAATAACAATTCGAATTATGGAGGCAATTTTATGGTTCGATATTTGAAATTATGTTGTTTTATTCGGCCAGTAATGTTTTGTAGTTTTTTTTTATGTTATTAATTTATTTATCTCTGTAAATCTTTGAGTGCTTCGGTGCTAAATTGATTATAAAACACAACATATCATCACGCCTGTATCCCCGAAGGGGTAGGCAGAGGTGTACCAATGTATACCCACAGTTCGCCGATATGTTTAGGTCCCATGTAATAGGGGGCGAGCCTATTGCCACTATGTGTTAAAAGTATGTTAAAAGTAACTTTAGTTTAGGGTCACTAACTAAGAATTATGTCCAATCTCAACAGTTATCTATGAATTCAATCTACAGTTAAATTGTTTCTCCTTTATGCTTTTTTGAGCGGATTAAATGACCATATTCTTAAATCTGTCTTAAGGGGAAGAGTATTCTGTAAAAGTTCATCTCCAATTTGGATTGATTTATTAAATTATAGTTTTTATGAAAAACCTAGTCTTCAGGGCTTTTATTACTCGACAAATAGTTCTAATATTTTATACAAAAAATGGAAGAGAACATTAAGTCTCAAGCTAACTCTATTATTTTAACGCAAGACATTAATGAGACAATAATCTTATAATTAAGTTTCGTTAGTATTAGGGTGTTATCTTCACAAATAGTAAAGAATTCATTGTTAAAAATATGTTTCTTACTTTTAGACTTCGCATCAATTCCTTGAAGTTATTTGCATGTTTTTGCGTTAATTCACTAAACGTTTCAAACTTTTTTAACTATTTACCGGATATTGGGAGGCAACTCCAGGCAGAAGAGCCTGGAACGAATTTTGCCCAGCAGTGAGACAAATAAAATAGTACCAAAAAAAACTGAACTTTTAAATTATTTAAAGAAACATTCTCCTTAAGAGTGTTCTGCCTAGTGATCGACATGTAAGTTGTTCTAAGCGCCACACCACATCTATCAGATGTCTAATACGCGTTAACGAACTATGGCGCGCGATACCATCTTTGTACTGATCATGGAATTGATGGATGCGGTAGTTTGGTGGTAAGAAGGTAACTGTGTTTTTTGAGGTTTATGTGAATTTTAGACATGAAAATAAAGTTATTTTATGATTTTTATTCCTATTTATATTTTTTTTTGATTGGATGGATTGTGTGAATGACGAATTAAGACAAAAAAAGGGAATGCTGACAAGACGAGTAGTAGAAATAATCAATTAATTGAAGTGCGCGGTTCCTAAAGGAAGCAAAGGAAGATTTTTTATTTTCGGTTCTCCACGTTTGACGCTTTTGTAGATTCGATGTAGAGAGTCAGACAGTGAGTCAACCTGTCACTTTGTCATCAATAAAGGTATCAAAATAGTGATTAATAAGTATATTGCTTTCTGTATTACACACGAATGCTACATTAATCAATGATGAATCACTTAAGACCATCTTAAAATTAAGTTTCACTAAAGCATTCACGAGTTACTTGAGCACAGTTAGGTATAACTGCCGTATCCAAATCTTCGTATCTCCACAAACCGCGGTCGGGTAGCGGGCTCGTCGGTCTAGTTTGACAAATTATTTTTATTTTCTCTCTACCATCATTTGCGGTCAGCGTGGGACATACGACACTCGAAACGCGGAACATTTTGACATCGTTTTTTCTGTTTGTAGTCGCTTATTTTCTAGGTTTTTTTTTTTAGTTTTATTTTAAGAATTTAGTTACAAGGTTACCTACCGTAAAATTTTAATAATTAAGTCAGAATAATAATTTACAATACTAATGTTATTTTAACGTTTAATTGATTTTTAAGTAACTACTTATTTTTAGCCGTACCATCCAATAAAATTTGTTATTTTCATAGAAGCGGGTCATCTTTACTGTGGCACAAATCTGTCTAAATGAGTTCCCAAATATCACTCATAAAAAAATTGGTATCACAAAATGATTAAATTTAGCCTGCTATATAACCTCTACATTTTACCAAGCTTCTGAACGAACAAGGTTTCACATATCATCTCATAGCAAACAAGGTCATCAAACAATTACTCAACAAAAACACACGACAAAATCATTAACAGTAACAAAAAGCCTACTTCTTTTATAAAGATACAAACGTCGATATATCTTATACAAACATCGATGTTATCGTAAGTCACGACTGACATTACTCACTTCACTAGTACTTGGAATGACAGTCAATTGACTAGTCTGGTTTGATCGACTAAGCTGGAATCTCGCTTTCGATAGGTTATTAAAAAAAACTTGTATATTAGTGTGATGTATTTGCATAAATTAATTGAAATAAGGAGAAAAGTTGGTATTGTTTCTTTTTTAAAGGAGGTCAGTATAAATATGAAAATAATCAAAAATAAGAACCGAATGCAGTTAATTTTAATAATTTCATCTAAACAAAACATCATCATCATCCTTTGTCCTCCCACTGCTGGGCAAAGGCCTCTCTTCTCTTCTTTCTTTTACCATTCTCATACTCAGAAACATAAGTTTCACTTAAATATAACTTAAACTTTAAACGAAAACAAAAAATAACAATAATAAAAACAAAAAAACAAACTACTGGCCTCCGCTAAAATATAACTCCTGTACACCATTAAATTAACATCAAAAATAAGAATACTTTTTATGCAAAATCAATAAACCAATTTTAATAAAACTGCTACCTATATTATTAATACCAAAAAGATTTATACAGGCTACCAACGAGGTTGCATTTGAAACTATAGAGTGAGCCTATCAGAGTTTAAACCGTAAGCACTAGTGTGAACAAGTGTTGTCGTGAATTATGTATGAAGATGGAGCTTGCCGTTTTAAAAAATCTATCTAAAACACTAATATTATCCTAGCAATGTCAAAACCATCGATATTTTCTTATATAAGTTTCTCGTTGCGCGATAATTAACTTAAATGAAAAACGAAATGTACTAGGATCAGACTAAAAATTGCTCTCGCTTGGCACAAGGGGAACCTAGCGATAGTAGCAGTCTATGTATATGTTATGTCTATGCAGGCTACCAAACGGTAGCAAAAGATACTTATTAAATGTAAAACAAATCACAACCTCTTGCATTGTTATCTACGAAACGATTATTCAAATGTGGATCGTATGTTTGAAGTTATAAATAACTTGATGTTTTTGCTTTTGATACGAGCAAAATGCTTATTATTTAAAAAGTTAAGTACTATGTTGGTAAATCAATTTGAAATTTAGGTTTACTTGTATGTTTCGTGATATTTTCGCGCTTGTTTTCAGTAGTAATTTTTTGTTTGGATGAGATTTTGTGAAGGACTATATTATCTTTCAAGAAAATACTTTTTTTTAAATGTTTATGTGTCTGTACTTTTGAAGAAATGTGTTATCTTTCATAAATTATGCCAATCAAAAATCAAATCCCAAAATCTTGGTTGAATCTTGGATTCTTCTTAGACACAATAGAAAAAAAACTACCGATATGTTTTTAATGAAATTTATTGAGGACCATATCCAACAAAAAATATTATTTTATTTTTTCAATTACCCAACTGAATTGAGAACCTCCTACTTTTAAAACCAGTTAAGAAAAACGATGACACCTCATATTTATTGAATTTAGAAAAAAAGTGGAATACAACGTAAACAATACTGTACACCAAGTAAGTTTCGAATTTCCCTTAGCCTAGCTAATGGGCGTTGTTATCACACACAACCATCTCCCAGACAACCTTTAGATAGACAAGGCAGATAACGAAAGACAGGGGGCAGAACTATGCTCCTAACATATTGCGTTTTATATGTAAACAAACACTCATTTAGGGGTAACTGTTGTTTTTTTTTGTATGGATTTATTCTTTTTAATACACAATTAAATCTAATTGTGTATTAAACTGCCTCGTTGGCCTAGTGGTGCTAAGCGCGCCTGCTACGCTAGAGGTCTTGGGTTCGATTCCCGAGTCGACCAAGGTGTTATTGGGTTTTTCTATGAAATTCTCCGGTAAGTGGCAATAGGCTCGCCCCCTAATACATGGGACTTAAACATATCGGCGAACTGTGGGTGTACATTGGTACACCTCTGCCTACCCCTTCGGGGATACAGGCGTGATGATATGTTACGTTATGTTAAATCTAATATATTATTATAAGAACAAACTCTTCCCTTACTAAAATTAAAACTTACATAAATAAAAACTAAACGGCGTCAAAGAACTCATCGTCATCCTTGTCAATGGCGGGGAACGTGCCCAGAAGGCTGGCAGCATTGCCACGTTGAATGGCTATGCCGATAATAGTAATGGCTATAGTAATAGTATAAATTGAGTGGTGGGATTTATTTTAATTTATTAGGGAAAACAAACAGTCATACAGTTCATAAACATAACATAACATATCATCACGCCTGTATCCCCGAAGGGGTAGGCAGAGGTGTACCAATGTACAACCCACAGTTCGCCGATATGTTTAGGTCCCATGTAATAGGGGGCGAGCCTATTGCCACTAACCGGGCACAAATCCAAACTCCGACCTGCTACTGAGAATTTCATAGAAAAACCCAATAACACCTTGGTCGACTCGGGAATCGAACCCAAGACCTCTAGCGTAGCAGGCGCGCTTAGCACCACTAGGCCAACGAGGCAGTCAGTTTATAATACATCGAAATAGCATCAATACATATGGTTAATATAACTTATGACATTTCCACAGATTAATTAATACAAATACGATGTAGCTATGTTATTAAATAACTATACTTAACAGGCCAAATAAATGAAAAACGGAACAAAAAGAAAAAGATGGTAAAGGTAACAAAAAAAAAATGTTACACGTACATTAAATATACATCTAGTCACTACACTATTTATTTGTTTGTATTTGTTTCTTAGGTTTACGCGAATGTTAGACATTGAAATAAAACTACTTTTTACGGTTTTTTTCGCGCTAGGTATCATGATGATACCTGCAAAGGTGTCGAAACGTCGGAACCTAAATCTAAAATTAAAAACCGCGAAAAAATCGTAAAAAGTAGTTTTATTTCAATTATTTGTTTGTTTTGCATTAAATATGTAGTGTTAATAATATTTATGATATTGTTTACAATAATTATTATATTGTTTGATCCAAACTGGTTTGAAATAGCGAGGCATAAAAATAACACAGTTCAAGCAGTATTTTATTTTATTTATATTAGGGAGACATATTATATAAAAAAAAATACAATTTCATAAGCAACACATAATCCAAAATAGATTCCACACTTAAACAATACATTCGCGCCAAGAACAATGTTTTTAAAACAGGTATGAAAAAGAAAATGTATTCCCGTCCGTCCGTCCGTCGTTCGTCTTAATAAAATAAATTAAATATAACTACGTATACAAGTTAATTTATTCCTTTACACACCTTTCTCCACCATCCATCACCTTCTTTCATCTCAGTCAATAATATTTGCCACTTTTAATAAAGATTTTATTTTGTAAAACAATATTGAAATTGACTTCATACTTGCTTAAATGATTACCAATACCCAAATATTGATGCATTTCTCGACGATATCTCTTTTTGGTACTGCAACGGCAGAAACCAATTGATAAAAGTTATCGATATCAATCGTACAGTCTACCAAACATCTCTCGTAAACCTTCAACTTTAAAATACACCTTTATTTGGTAGCCATAAGGTTCATTTTCGTTTAGCTTTGAGATTGATAAGTTGTTGCTGAATGTACATTGTAAAGAGGTAATCAATAAGCAATGTAAATGAGGGGAATTTTGAAATAAGTTTAAAAATAAAATGGAGGACGCGACTTGCAATCTGATGTCGAATCGATTTTGGTATGAATTTTAATATTGCATGATGGAGCGACTGCCTCTCTGACCTTCACAACCCATTTACTGGGTAATATGGTTTCCCTTGGTAAGAATGGTTAATTGATGGTAAGAATTGCTTCATAACCGGCGCCATTACAAATGAATATTGATTACACATAAATGTAAAATAAGAACAACTTTAATAGTATTGATATGGAACCACCGCGCCGCTGGGGGTAGGTAAACCCATAATAACTATCGGAGATATATAAAAAAAAACAAAACTTTTTTCTTTTTTTAAGTCGGTTAAAAATATGACCTCTCTCCGAACATTTAAGAATACAAGAAACCAATCAACTAAGCCTATTGCGGTACAGTGCTGCACATAGTCCTCTTCTGATTCCCGCAGAATTAATTCAATACTTATTTTTGTTTCATCTTTAAACAATTAACATTGACAACCAAAACTATTAATATTATATAGTATATCGCTACACCCAAACCAATACGCTCATGTCATGCCATCAATTTCCACATTAAATCATCAAACAAAATTGTTCCATAGACCATAGAACAGCAAATTACACTCACACGAATGTTTCTGTAAGACTATTTTCACATTATCCGACCCGATATCGGTATCGGACACCAACCAGAAAATGAGGCAAGAAAATGTATGAACATTGAAAGAATACTGCGAATTTTTTCGCGGTTTATTTTAGATGTTAGGTCCCGACGTTTCGACACTTTTAGGTATGATGGTCACGGGCAGTTTTCCTGTCTAACATTTGGGTAAACCTAAGAAACCAATGTAAAAATTCACGCATCCGACTTCCGATATCGGATCGGATAATATTAAAGACAGGTACATTTTTCATACACTTACTAACTTTACTTGCCCTTTAACTGTCTTGTTGGTAGAGGATTATTTTGTATGCACAAGGTTGCAAGTACGAACCCAGGCAACTACTAATGTGGCTTTTTCAACGTCATATGTACTTTCTTTCTTATTGTAAGACACTTTTGACAAACGGTGAAGGAAAACATCGTGAGGAAACCTGGATTCGGAATTTGAGTTCGGAAAGCCAATCTGCAACTAATCAAGTGTGGTGATCAATGCTCGTGTCTTCTCTATAGAGGAAGAGGCCTGTGCCCAGCAGTGGAAAGTTTATAGGTTGGTATTATAATTACTTGCTCCTGATATCGCGTCGGATTCCGATACCGATATTATGTCGGATAGTATAAAACAGTCTTACATTCAGATCGTGAGTAACACCAATAAAGAGTAACCAGTCTAAAACTGAAACTAGAAAGCTGAAGTTAACACTCCGATTCGTTGGTTTGCTAACGAAAGTCGCTGGCTGTTACACCGTACTGTAACAAAAACGTGAAATAGTGATGTGATCTTGTCAAATCCAAAATTTTAAAATAGATATTATATATATATTGAGTAGTTTTTAAAGTTGTTATTTGATTAGTACTATACTAAAAAAGGTTCTAGAGAAAACATTAAATTTATCTGTTATATGTCAAGGTTTTGTTGGTAAAACTGTGAATTTTAGAGACGGCTAACCTTTTTGTCTTATACTAGTATAGTATAATTTCTCTGTATGTATTAATAGCTTTTCTATGTAGGTGAATTTAAGTGATTCAAAAACAGCGACATGTCGATAGTATTCTCTCTTTATGTACCCATGTTCCAGTATGAAAACTATGATTTGTATTCATTGTATCAGAACATGAAAATAATAAATATAGAAGAAGCCTACGCTCAATTAAATAACAATAAAATTTGCTTCAAATAAAAAAAAAAACTTTGTTACTTTCTTTAATAATGTTTCTATTAAGCCTAGGATTTCATAAATCAGCATAATGGGCTCGCTTCGGTGTACACCACGGCCGTTATTTGACGGTACACGTTTACGAGCGAGATACGCTACTATGTAACAGCGTGATGGCAAAACTGACAAAACTTTTGAACGCCAGTAAAGAGTATATTTACATCGCGGCAATATGGCGGAACCACATTACGTCGTAAACAAGTCTAATAAGTTTTATTTTTGTAGGGAATGTAAAGTTTTCGTACTTAATTAGTTTATTTTGGTGTCTTTACTTTAAATAAAGACTAAAGATAAATATTTGTACACGCGTTTGTAACTTCTGTGAACCTCGAACCTGAGATAGGTATCTCCTAGTATGGGAGTCGTTTAAAATCATTATCATTAAATGTTTACTACACATATTACCTATATTTTATCACATTTTTGCCCTTATTTCTACACCACATTTTTTTTTCCAAAAATTTGTCCATACCGTGGACTCCGGTAGGCGTCAAGTATTATTTTTCTGTTGTTTAGCTAATTTCGACAAACGGAATTTCACAAGTCATAAAGAAAAGTCATTTCTTCAAAAATGTATAAAAGTGATCAGTCTAAGTCACATGATTTATCAAAATGAAATTCGCAAATTGCGATTTCTATCATCGTTAATGCATGCAGAAATTTCACTTGCTATAGTGTGAGGTGGAATTGCACACAATAAGTGTGTTAACAAAAACAACGATTTTTCACAAAAGCTTAGCATGTAAACGGAGTTATACTATACAAGAGCGAATTCTAAAAGAAATCTACGCAACAAGTAATAAACATGAAATTAACAACATTACTGTATATAATAATGTAATTTAAAACACAATGTTGTCATGTAACGCAAGTAAATTAAGTTATATTCGTATTAAACTACACGTGCCTAGCTTAAGGCTAGATATAAGGCTGTGGTACAGCGCAAGCGATAACATTTTTATAGCTTGTTACATCTGATAGGTATTGATTTGTTAAACTCCTTTACAAATATCATCGTGAATATACAGTTATACAAGATTTCGATCTCATATTTTTAGCCAACATTAAAAGTAACTAATGTTAGAAGTATCTAGAAGGTATAGTATTTTCATTACTGTAATACTGTTTGAAAATGGCAATATTATATTAGTGATTCCAATATTTCACTAAAACAAATCATTATTCCTAAAAGAACTAAAAGTGTGTATACATTATTTATTAATTAATTTAAAAACTATATACAACATGCTACAGTACTAGAGGGTTTAAAGTAAAACAAGTTTCCATATAGACTTAATCCTCATCATATCTAATGTATTTCGCTGTATCTTTCAACAAAGTAGTAGCATCTTTGACAGGCCTGTTGGTCTAGTGGTTAGAGACCCTGACTGCTATACCGGAGGTCGTGGGTTCGATTCCCACTCTGGACAAATGTTTGTGTGATGAGCACGATCATTTGTTCGGTGTCTGGGTGTAATTCATCTATAATATGTATGTATTTAGAAATATATAAGTATGTTTATCAGTTGTCTGGTTACCATAACACAAGCTCTGCTTAGCTTGGGATCAGACAACCGTGTGTGGGATGTCCCGGAATATTATTATTATTATCTTTTACAGTCTTAGGACGATATACCGGTACTAGTGGTAGTAGTTCCACCACACACAATATCGCTTTTATCTAGCATCGCTTCGCCCACCTCTACACAACGAACCTTAAACCAACTACTTAAAAAGCACACGAACTTTAAATAATAACATAGAACCGCGAAGCCTTCACCGTTTCATTATAATTACGTAGTGTTAAAATACTTTCATTTGTGTTACTACACAACTGTATTTAAGTTTGATAGAACTGAATATAATTATAATAACATTATTTGTATAGGCATTTGTATGTCCTGAGGGTTGAAGTTATATTAGACCGGTTTATTAGTTGACGGTACCAGGGCAAGAGGAGATTGCCTATGAGGTGGACTGACCAAATAAAAGCGGTAGTAAATGGCTCATCATCACTACATGCACGAGGAAGGCGACCATCAGAGAAGAATGGCGGCGTGTTGTGAAGCTTGTCGCCAACACCTGAAGTGATGACCACGACCACTCTGTCAAGAGTGATCCCGACTAGGAAGAATTAGTCAGTATTCTTTTTAATAGACAGAAAGTTAGGAACCTGATAATCTTATAAAATGTGTGCGAAGTATCTACACACTTAAGTGCTTACATAATAAAGTAATTTTTCGAACATTTTTGACAGTGTTGACATCTCTAAAATGTATGAAGATGATATTTCTTTTAGTAGTCACGTGACTTGGACTTATCACTTGACTAAAGGAACTGATATAGATTTAAAAAAGCTAGATTAAAATAATATGTAATAACACATTAAAGTTTTAAAGAAAATGAAATGCTTTGGTAATTTTATAATATAGTTAGAAAGATTACAAAATACCTATGCTCACACATACACAGTGAAACATCCAAACATAGATACAGAACATGCAAACAAGGATATCTTTTGAATAAATTAAAAACTAAACATATTTATCGTAACTTTAATGAATATAAATAACCCATTTAATTTATAGACACGTCGGTAAAAAGCAAAAGGGTAACAAGACGAAATCCCACAACAAATTAGCATCGACACTAATCCACGATTAATCTATTTTATAGTGCACCTAATGGCTAGATAACTCACTAATAAAAACCGCCCATTAACGATTTGAACCAATTTATTATGGTGCGTTTACACGAGGACAGTTGAATGGCGCTAGTAATTGGGACTAGTCAGAACTGTCATTCTTTTTTGTATTGTTGTTGTAAAAATGCGTTTGTCTCAATGCGTGAATAAGTGATTGATCGCTTATAAGGTTTAATAAGAGGTTCTCAATTCGAAGGTATATCTTTGTATGTTTGTTACGTGATTTTTCTGGTGAATGTTTAACGAATTACATTTTTCGTTTTGCAAAATAACACAGGCCTATTATCTAAGAAAACGTCACATATGTGTAATCATTGCCAAAATACAGTGCCTTGGGTGTCTTTTGGGTATAAAACTCTAAAAAAGCCAGTCCAATCGTCCAATAGTTGTTGAACAGATAATTGCACCCTGAAAGGAGCTCTAAGCGAACAGTCTATCTCATGAGCGTCAGTTGTCAGTCACTGGTACATAACACTAGCTTCCAGTCCCACTAGCGGCCACCACTCGCTCAATCTAAACGCACCTCAACGCCTTGTATTTTGAAGTTCACTAAATGATAAGAGAGGCGTCCTCAATTACACCGTAGCGGCTAACGTGGGGCGCGCACGCGATGCATTCCGTGTCGCTAACTGTATTACGTGTAGGGTTGCTAGATGAAGATTGGTTTGGCGAATTGATTTTTGAAGTTTTTGCGAATGTTTGTATTTAAATATATTTTTTGGGGTTCATTATCTTTTATTGTTTGGTTTTAGGTTTCTGCCGTTTTGGCGCCTTTGAAGGTGATATGATAAAATACATAGGACTGCGTTTTTTTTTCGCTATTTTATTATAATAAATTTGTAACCACTCATACCATTTGAATATAATGATTCAGTAGATAAATCTAAATTCATTAGAATTAAATACCTTTAGCGGTGTTGTACCGGTGCATTACGTAGAACGTTCTCACATTCATCAGCCAATATTATTTCATTAATATAAGAAAACTACTTAACAGGCAACTGCCACCTACATCAAATCTTAATTATTTCGATTTCTTTGTAAAACATTTACCATGTAACACCAATAATTTTGGTATTTTTGCTCTCTCGCTCAGCCATTTTAATAAGACAGTGTGTACTTGTGTCAACCCTAGTTATATGCATTGTATAATGGCATTTACCCGACCTACACTTTTCGTTTCTCCCACGAAACCAAGCAGAGCATGAACCCTTTTACTGCATCTTTTTTTAAATCTGACTTGAATGTATAAATGTTTTGATGTGGTGTTGTTCCGAGATTTGTAGTTGAGCTAATGTTATTGTTTATTTATTATTTTTGCAGTTTAATGTTAGTTCAAATAAATACAAATACTACTGTATTCTATACCTTATTTTTGTTCTTACTTGTGCTGTGCCTCACAGTGTCCACAGTTTTACACACCACATTTATAAGGCCTTCATACATGTTTGAATGCAAGATAAAGTATTAAGTTTCGCACAAAAACAAAAACATTGAAAGTTTTAGGGTATTATTACCACACCGAACGATAAATCGTGATTTAATTAACTTTCATCTTGTCATACATTAATGTACTTTTCGGAACGCCTTACTATTCTCGGTGCTTAAAACATTTCTTATATTATGCCTCATCCACACTCCCAAGCTCTTAGTGTCATGTATTGACACAAGAAACAATGTTCAGTTCGTACTGAATACACGATGATCTACTTATTGTTGACCTTGCATTGTTCTTGGTAATATTTATGGGTATTATTTACTAGTTTATTCCGCTTAGAAATTATATTGATATCATGTCAATTAACAATGTTCTCGACGTGCTACGGGTTGGATCACTGAATGAGATTGACCTTTGTCAGGTGGTATTTATGCGATTCTGAATAAAAAAAAATATTTTTTTCAGCTCTGTAACGTTTGCAAATCTATTGTATTGTAAAGTCAGTAAATAGGATGTGGTGACCAGAAAAGAATTTCTTTTATGAAAAATTCTGGAATGCAGCTGAATGCAGTGATCCTGTAAACAGACCTCAATTGTCCAAAAGGCCATGTATGCAGATATCAATATATGACATTAGCACCTCACAGAATCGTCCAAAATTTAAAATAGCACGGGGAAATATGCTCGATAAATGGCTGCTTTGAGCGCTCACAATTTAACACTTTTGCTGAATTAAAATAGGTCTTCAGGGTTAAATTAACGAGTGTAAATTGAAAGTTTTAATCCTACTTAATAAAATAAAAAAAATTGGTATAGTTTTTTTTTAAATAAGGAACGAGAACATTCTTGCTAACTTCAGTATGTCATTAAATTTTATGTTAAATACCCAATACTTCTTCAATCACAGTAAAAATTACAAGTCATAAACATAGAAAATAAACCTACAGTCAAATTGAGAACCTCCTTCTTTTAAAATCGGTTAAAAATACCGTTAAGGAAAGTGGGTGTACCTAGTTGGTTATAAACAGAACACACTCTTAGTAGCACCGTTGATTTAGCTTATTGTTAAACATGACTATAAAACGAAATATACCAGTTACCGCCAAGCCAGTTAATGTTAAGTGCCTATTGTAAAACTCTTTATAAGTTATTGCTAGGAAAAGAAATGGGAAGCGGTTATGGAACACGTATTATTAACTTAGTGGAATAAAGATTATACAGTGTAAATGTTTTAGGTACATATTTGTTTCTGATCCCCTTTTGACCTCCATTACCTGGCCCTCTCCTTACGCTTTAATTTCAGTAGTTAATTTAAGCTTCTCTTATGACAGGTGTTCAATAACTAGATCCACATCAGCCTAGGTCATATTTTATACTCTACTGACGCCTGTTAGGAGTACGAGACTTATGTATGTGTATAAGGATCATTACATTTTTACTTTACATCTTTACTTTACATGCTTGGCCATTCTTATATGAATATCCCTGCATATCTCTTATAAAAGATATTCAAGAAATCAGAAAGTCCACATTCAAATAGATAATAATGTAAGGAAAAGCCATCCTAAACGTTTTCATCTCTAATTAAAATCTACCATCCTCACTCACTTGAAATGTTCTAATAACCACGATTTCGAAAAACAAATGAATTACAAGAAATGCTTACACAATTGAAACAAAACCTAAGAACGTCGACCGAAAATGCCTGCAGTAATATTAAAATCCACTATCGAATATGAAAAATTCCCAACAAAGATACAAGTATCCAATTCCTTGTTGGCTTGCAATTCTTTATGTGTTGCAATACGGCCTTCTGGCGCACAGAAAGTTAAATTAAAAAATGTCGATACGAACCTATGTGTGTTCCTAGTTTGTTCTTGCGTTTCTTGTTCCTTCGGTATTTCGGATAAATGCATTTATGGAGTGAAACTAATATAGGTTTTTAGGGTCTTTTTGAACTTTTTGGGGATTGAGATTTTTGTTTGAATATAATGAACGGTTGATTTTTTTAGAATCAGATTTTTTTTAGCATTGAAGTACTACATCAATGCTAAAAAAAAAAATTCAAATTAATCAATGGTTAAATAAACAGCATTTATCATCATGATTAAGTCAGTTACCGATGACTAAAATCTGCAACACATTTGTTTTCTGCACCGTGCAGCGTTAGATGACCTTACGTGGAAGATAATGCAATTCTCGGAGTGATATTTCGCCTAACACTTTATAATGGTCTGACCGATGATCTTGAAAGTTAAAACATTTTAAAAGTATATTCCGAAATACTAACCATAAATGGAAATCGGGTTTATCTATCAAAGGTCTATTTCGATTCAATCAAATAAACAACATGAAGGTTATATTTTAGCTTACAATGACGATAACAAGAAAACCACCAGTATTCAACCAGTTCAAAGAATTTCCAGCACACTTTGAACCAAGATTTAAACTCCAAGCTAGCTTCCAAGAAGGATGGCTTGAAAAGCAGTGACGCATTGACCGGAGTCACGTAGTAAGTTGGTGGAGCCCTCCTCATTACCCGATATAATTAATTGGAGTTCTGTAGAAAAGTTCCCAGTTCCAAGGTTTGGGAAATTCGGTGACAAAGATAGGTAAGATTTGGGGTAACTAGATGAGACTTTTGGGCTTATTGACAGTTGACAAGAGATTTTAACTGGATAGGAAACCTGTCAAAAATTATTATTTTTAATAGGAAACTTCGGTTAGCGATACAGCATTTGTGTCTTCACAGGTTTTTGCGTCCAGTGATTAATCGCTTGAATTGGTAACTGCTATGGACATTAAACGGCAGTATGGATCCATTTGGGTTATTACATGGGTAAGTATATTATTATTGTCGTTTAAAGAATGTTATTTTGAACTGGATATCATTCTGACAGCTGATTTAGGAATTCATATGCCGATATTCTGGTATGGTTTAACATTAAACTACGTTTAGTATTAGACCAAGCGGAAAAGACTTTACAAATAATGGGAAATAATGGAAAAATTAAGGCAGCATAATAGTCACAATATTCTTCATCGCATACAATTATTTCCTTTGTTACAACTATCAAGTATCTTTACAACACATAAAACATCCAAAAACAGTACAAAAGCAAACTTCCACCGCCATATCTTCTTTAAAACACAATTTTGTATACTTTAAAGTTTATCTTCAAAGTGAAAAAAATAACAAAATTACTTACTGCGGTACTAAACAACATTTGAGTAAGTGCTTACTAAGTTGGTTACTTACCGCCGCCGAATACAATAGCGACCTAGTTCCTGCGTTTAACTTTTAAAAATATGCGGACAAGTATATGAGAGAAACTACAAAATTGGTGGATCTTGAAATTTTTAAGTATTTTCAACACCCCGAAAAAAAAGACGAGTTTTAAGTTTAACGTGTCTGTCTTTTGCATCGTAGCCTTTAAACCAATAGACCGATATTGATGAGATCTTATTTTTGTTTGAAAGCTGCCCTTATCGATTTTTTTACTTTTATAAATTTTGAAAATTATAAACTAGCTACATTTCTTGACTTATAATTATCCCTGAAATTCATGTGACGAAATGTGAAAAGCAATTTACTAATTGATAGATTGATGGATTATCTCGTCTATAGACGTTCATTATACCGATTTTTAACATTCTTCATCTCAACCTTTAATTATTATATCTTAGAGTAGAAATGCCACAATCGTCAAGTCATTAGATGAACCCGCTTGCAATAATTCTTGTGACAAATGATGTAACAGATGTGAGCAACGTAATGTCCTCGTTTTCAACATGGCGTACCTCAAAACTATAATTAAAAGTCCTTGTAGAAATTGCTCTCATATATGCTATGCTGGTAGATATTTTTAGTTCTGAACAAGGTATTAATATGGGTTACATCGTGAAGTCAAGGAATGTTCACTGTAAATACAAAAAAAAATAGATAATTGCATTGGTCAGGTAAAAACATAGCAGCAGTAAACAGTGAATTAAAAAAAGAAATTTAAAAAAAATCTGTTTTAACTGCGATGCAAAACCAGGTTGTGTAAGTTTGACGCGTCTGTCTTTGGCATCGTAGCTCCTAAACATGTGAACCGGTTTCGAAATGTTCTATTGATCTAAAAGTTGACGTGATCGAATTGGTTTTTGTCAGTAATAGGGCTGTTTATGTCCTATATTGAGGGCAGCATCGTAAGTCCACAAATGTTAGTTTTAGAAATATCAATGGGGTAGTGATATTAACTTGTACATTGACATTCATTTCAAAGAGCCTCCGTGTTCACTATACAAGTAAATTGAATATTTGTAATTTTTTAAGTTTTACAAGTATTTTGGATAGAAAATCCAGTCAATCAACATCTACGTATCAGCAGTATTAGACTGTGACTGGAATCGATAAGGAAACTCCGAGTAAAACTTTTTGTCCAATTCGAAAATGGTTAAATGATAAAATACTTCTCTCACAAGACATTTCGTTGTAATTAATGTAAGACTGATTATTGGAAGGTAAGATAAATTGTCGAATCATACTTTTATTATTAAGATGATAAGTTGGTATCAAAAATACTTGGATTTTCGTTAAAATTTTGTTGGTACTGACAACGTGAATTTAATATAGTTTACCTAATTTAATACCCAAAATTAGTGCGTAAATTAAGAAAACATAATAATGTCCGACGAAATCAGTTTTTTATGAAAATAATTTGGTACACATAAAATTAGAATGTAATAAAATTTATTGTCGACCACCGAGGTATCGAGGTATATCGATGACAAGAACATAAAAAAAAATCTATGTGTTGCCTGAGATATCGAGTATCTATCATAAAAAATAAACATTATTATATTATAAGAATCTCTTGGTTTTGAAGTTCGTTAATAATATCAGAATCAATAGAAATATCAGCTACAAGTGTTTTTTTTATGAATAGTACGGCTAATTCATCTAATCGCGTCTCTTTAGAAAGATAAATGGAGGGAGAGTGGGGAGGCCTTTGCCCAGCAGTGGGGCATTTCAGGCTCCTAATGATAATAATGTAATATGATAAAATATTCCGGGACAGCTCACACGCGGTTGTCTGATCCCAAGCTAAGCAGAGCTTGTGTTATGGTAACCAGACAACTGATAAACATACCTATAAATTTCTAAATACATACATATTATGGATAAATTACACCCAGACACCGAACAAATGATCGTGCTCATTACACAAACATTTGTCCCGGGTGGGAATCGAATCCACAACCTCCGGTATAGCAGTCAGGGTCTCTAACCACTAGACCAACAGGCCCGTCAACGATAATTATAATGAGGCTAGTTAGCGCAAAAATAGCAACATAATTGGATATATCCAATTGAAGACACAATTATTTGATGTTTTAGTCATGGTGCAACACTTTTTTGCAACTCTCCCAATATTTTTTTTTTATCGTCCTTGTATACATTTCAATACATAACACGAGCTTACGATATCTTAATGTTTGGATGTATAAGTTGCGCAATAGTTGTAAGATCTACGGCGACCTGAATATGCACTCCTACGCAAATCGCACAAGGCTTCGTTTACTGTTTGTTTGTGTTCGTCTGTTTAGAGTGGATACGACTGGTTTTATATATAAGTTAGTTTTTCTGTCATTTAGATAGATAAAAAAACAATTCTTTTTTGCTTTTGATGGGTCATACAGAACTATCTTTAAGCCGAATAAAATGTAAAGCTATATTTAATTTTATACGGAAGTATTTACAAATTTAAATCACGTAAAAACATGATAAAAATAATCTAGTTTTTTATTATTATTTTTTAAAAAGGGACCTACATGATTCATCTTAGGAGACATAAAAAGTCCAACAAAACTATCAAGCTAAAGCTATTAAGTTATTAAGCTACTAGGAACGGCAAAAGTTGTAAAATTAAAGTTAATTTAAGTACATTAAATTATAGAACCTCATTTATTTTTTATTTGAACTAGTGTAACTCCGAAACAAACAACATTATTTTAAACAAAACGTCGCCATTATAATATGATAATATATAATAATTATAATATTCCTGGATAATTCACACACGGTAATCTGATCCCAAGCTAAGCTCTAAGAGAGCTTGTGTTATGGTAACCAGACAACTGATATACATACTTATATATTTCTAAATACATACATATTATAGATAAATTACACCCAGACCAGAACAAATGATCGTGCTCATCACACAAACATTTGTTCTGAGTGGGAATCGAACCCACGACCTCCGGTATAGCAGTCAGGGTCACTAACCACTAGACCAACAGGCCCGTCAAATATAAATATGACGCTATTATCTTAACAGCTAAGCAAAATGAGAGCTCAAACTAAAAAAAAACAGCAGTTTAAATTTCCAATAAAATGATCTCTTTCTCCAAACCATATCAATATCTTAATATACCTTTTATCAATGAAATATAACTTCCTGAGGATACCACTTAATGCAAGAATCATCTTCGAGCGACATTGTGAACGATTATTCCCTTCAAAGGCACGTGACTTACATTCAAAGGTGAATGTAAATTGTCGTTCATTCACGAACGAAGTATAGAGTTATACGTGAACATTTGTGCTTGATTTGTGTTAGATTTGATTTTAGTCTGCATTGAGAGAGGTTCGATTATATTTGACAAAGGTTTTGGAAATTTTGCGCTGCAATGGGACAGAAATTGTTGATTAAGAACAAGTTAAAAGCTCTTTATTAACGTTTATTTGAATTTTTTTCGTAATTAAGCACTACAATAATCGGTATTCAGGTGAATCTGATGAAACTAGAAGCGTTAACTTAAATCGGAGTAAGGCAAAACAGAAGATCGGAATATGTAATTCAATAGAAGAGAAACCAGTCCAGTAATTTGAGCAGATAAAACAATCATTATTCTCAGTGGAGGGAACGAAAGTGATGATTTTCACCAGGTTTTTTTTTAAACTGATGCTTATTTATACTATTTTTTTTACTTTTTTGCAAAAAGTCAAAAACTTTTTTTTATATAACCTTTTAAGGGTCCCACTGCTGGGCAAAGGTCTCCCCCGTCTGACTCCAGACATTCCTGTCTCGAGCCACATGACACTAATCACTTAAGAAGCGATGGATGTCATCCCGCCACCGTCTCCTCGGCCTGCCTCAGTCAAAAACTACCAAATTTTTTTTTACATCATCACGTACAAGTAAATGTTAAAAAAAAACGTATTAAAAAAGGGAAAATATATGTTTACCTACTGACAAAAGCCTAGTCATATCCACTATAATCTACCTCCAAATCTCGTCTACGACATTGCCGCCGGCGCACGGCGCCACATAAACGCTTACGCAATCAACTCAGTTTCCAAATTTGACATATTGAATGCGTTTAGCATTATAAACCTAAATAAGGAAAAACATAAAGGCATTGTCTTAGTGTTGGCTACAAGAGACAACGTCGTAAAGTATTAATAACATTAGATTATTGTCGTAAATGTTTACCCAATTTGTTATTGTAGGTATTTTGTATTTTTATGTTGATAGTATTAGTAACTCTTGCGTCAAAAAAGCTCTGTTTGATAGACGAAGGATGTGAAAAGATCGTACAAAGGGCTTAACCTAACGAGCTGTACGTTAAAATGCTCTCAAAATATATCTTTTTTTCTTTTATTAAATTCTTGTCCATAAAAGAAAGCGCATGCAACTATTAAAATACCCGTAAGTTTTTTTTATAATTGCATTTTTTTTTTGTTATTTAAACCTTGTGATTTTTTTTTCAGACTATGCAGGTGTCTGATAACGTAAAATATATACTGTTCTAGGTGTAATAAACAAAAAACTGTAATTATCTCATATTTATGTTACCAGTCACCAGTGCAAT
This sequence comes from Autographa gamma, assembly GCA_905146925.1. NCBI lineage: Eukaryota > Metazoa > Arthropoda > Insecta > Lepidoptera > Noctuidae > Autographa > Autographa gamma. The sequence goes on from LR989875.1 coordinate 4,544,308, forward strand.
ATGTAAAAACATAAATAACATAGCTCATCTGAACCAGACAGTACCAAATTAATTAAAATCATAACTACGTATCTGTAAAGACCAAATCAGCCATAAAGTTAATTCGAGTAAAACCGGAGTCCGAACTAGTGTTACACAAAAATCCGTGAGTCATAAAACCCGCTATTTACGTTAAACCATTTATTATAGGACCACCCACGAAGTGTACCACGTGAGCGCGACAAATGGATGTGCGATTAACGCTTATGCGACAAAACTGTACTGCGACTCACCGTAGTTCGAATGCACGCTAGTGCGACACACTGTAGATCGACATCTCGCTAGTGCGATATGAAGAAATAGAACATAAACATATAGAACCGACATAGGCCCAGACATCCATTGCTTGGTTAGGTTCAACTTTGTGACAGAGATCTATAGGTTAGGTTAGGTTAGATATTGTGACCTTGCAATGGAGCGAGCGAAGCGAGCGACGGCCTTTGATTATTTAATATCTACTTATTTAATATATGTAATTCAAAATTTATCTCAGCAAACTACTGTAATACTGCATCAACGTACTACACTACCCTTGCTAGGTGTCAAACTACTGCAATACTGCACCAACGTACTGCACTACCGTAGTGTCGCACTACCGTAGTGTCGAACTACTGTCGCGCAATCGTTTGTCGCACTAGCGAGATGTCGATCTTCAGTGTGTCGCACTAGCGTGCATTCGAACTACGGTGAGTCGCAGTACAGTTTTGTCGCATAAGCGTTAATCGCACATCCATTTGTCGAGCTCACGTAGTACACTCCCACCCACGGGCTTTACTATGTATAGAAAACAACCTTAAAAGTAGACGATATAAACATTATTGTCTGGGAACAAATTAAAACGGAAAGTGATTCTCTTATAAAGCTAGAATTTATGGTCAAAATGTATGTCATCAAGGCTGAGTTCTTAATGCGCATAAAGTTGTTTATTTGGAGCTCAAATGTCGCAAAAATATAAACAAAGCTTCATCATCATCATCAGCCTATAGCAGTCCACTGCTGGACTACCTCTCCAATTGCACGCCACTTAGGTCTATCCTCGGCTTCTAGCATCCAGCTCCTGCCAGCCGTCTTAGTTAGGTTTTTTCATCAAAAGTGCTTATTTGGTTTCTGACATCCAATGGTTTACAAAGAGAAGGCACAAAGAGGTTTTAACTTATGTACTTAGGTAGCGGAGTTTGCTGGGTTAACAATTAATAATTGTTATTTTAATGTCAAAACCGAAATGTTGAATTTTTGTCACATGCCATCGAAATTGAAATGTGTATTTTTTGTTTTTATATCAAATTGCCACGTGATACGAGTAGGTCATAGTCCGATCAGATCGCATTGCTGTCTTCCAAAAACGGTGCAACTTTTTTCGTAAAAACGTTACTTACTGATATGATAGAAAAGTAGATTGTTTCTTGCGAAAAATATGTGGAAAATACATGGTAATGATATAATCCGATTGCCTTTGATGTATGTTTGTTGGTACAATTTTTAGTATTCTAATGTTTTCAATCTGGATGATCTGTTGTGATCTACCGTCTTCTTAGTATGGATCTTATTATTTCTTGCAAATATTAAACCCTATTTAATTTTCCAATAGGATTCCTAGAGAGTCCTAGATTATGTGGGTGTAAGACCCAATGGATCAGACTTCTTAAAACGTGGGTGAAAATATCTACCCATTAAAGGGGTAGGTAAATAAAAAGATTAAGTTTTAAAATAGGACGTTACCTTTTTGAGTAATTCTAAGAATTTTACCGCTTAGCAAAGTAATTTGTAAATTTTGACATTTTAAAACGTTTTTCTCTTGAGAACTGTAAGTGGGATTGTAGGCGTAAAAAAGGTCATTCTTGACACATTTTTCAAGTGACGAAACGAGTTGAAAAGCAATTTCTTTTTATTTCTGTTTTAGGGTAAGGTAGGGAACATAATAAAATGAAGTTCTTTAGGAATAAGCTGTATTGTACTACATACAGTTTTTTGTAATTTTCTTTTCGTATCATACCTAAGTACATTATTTTTGTTTGTAATGGGAAACAAACTTCTTAATTTAGTGTCGATGTTTTTAATTAACAATATTCAAAATCAAAAATTATTTATTTAACTTTGGCTACAAAACAGGACTTACTAATCTTAAAATTTTTACGTAAATGACAACACCCTAAGGGTCTATTCATCTTCAGCAAACCTGTTTAAAGTTTTCTGCGCTGGCGTTAACTGGGCATCTAGGGCAACACAGCAGGTGGTCCATCGTTTAAGAGACACCGGAGTCACATCTATCACTTTGCGAAGGCCCCATATTGAAAAGTTTGACACTAAATATAGATCAAAGGTCAATTGATCAAGGTTAATCAAAGCTTTCGAAGGTCAGAGAGTAGATGGGTGACTATTATACTTTGTTAAAAGATCAATAATATAAAACATTGCAGGAAATTATCTGATTCTTAAGTTATAAGTCTAAATTGATTTCAGAAAACAACGACACAAAAAAATACATTTCCATACTTTCACCTACGAATTTGATCATACCAGCTTTCAAATAAAAAACCATGTATCATAATCGGTCTATTCGTTTAGCAGCAACGATGCGACAGACAGGCTGACACATCAAACTTATGAACTCCAACTTTTTGCATCGGAGGTTAAAAATGTAGCTTAACTATATTACTTAATTGTATATAAACTCATAAATATTGTATAAAACTTTATTGTGGTGCTGTTACGTATAAAAAGTTACAATTTATAGAGCAGAGGTTTAACTACCGGTTTTAATATTTTATTACTACAAACTGTATTGCATACGGTTTTTTGTTTGCATTTGTCGGTAATTAACGGTTAAATAACGATATTTGAGGATGAAAAATACGATATTGATAATTAAGTTTTATTCAGTCTTATTACTACAAGATATCGCATTACCTAGTAAAATTAGATATAGAAGTTTAGATAGACTGTTTGTAAAATATGGAATTCAGCTGAATTAAGAAAAACTGATAGCAAGTCTCAACAAACCCTCGTAACCTCGAAAGCAATTCAACATCAAGACATTCTTAAATATTTAAGTCTGGTGAAGCAGTCAAAGCCTGCGCTCAGGCTAACTGCAAAGATTTCTAACAAAAAAAAAAAAAACATTCTTAAATATCTATTTTTCGCTAATAATAATATTCCGGGACATCTCACACACGGTTGTCTGATCCCAAGCTAAGCAGAGCTTGTGTTATGGTAACCAGACAACTGATAAACATACTTATATATTTCTAAATACATACATATTATAGATAAATTACACCCAGACACCGAACAAATGATCGTGCTCATCACACAAACATTTGTCCCGGGTGGGAATCGAACCCACGACCTCCGGTATAGCAGTCAGAGTCTCTACCCCTAGACCAACAGGCCCGTCGAATAAAATATTGAGTTACTATTAAGTATATAGGGCTATAAAATAATTAAAAAGTGACGTATCTACATAGACTTCAATTTCTTGCAATAATTCCGTCACAACTTTTAATACATCAACAGTTCCTTTAATTATATGAGGAATTTTAACAAAGTAGTACATTTTAATTAAAATATTCGCCTATAACATTGTTGTGGCAACATTGTAATGGTGATTAATTATTGTAAATAACAAGTGTATGGCTTACTATGATCCTTAAAGTAGGACTTGCCGTTGTGGGAGTGGGATGGCGCTCTACACTGCGTATAGCGCCGTCTCGCTCCCACACGATAAGAGTCATGTTTTGAGAGTTTATAGTACAGGTAGGAGCGGTAATTTTGTATGTTGATATAATTATTGCTGTGTACTTCCGGAATATCTCCTGTGGTAGTTAAGTACACGTACTTGGCAGGAACTTGGGCGGTTTTGATTTAAATGTTATAAAGAGAAAAAAATACTTATATTAAATTTTAAAATGTGTAAGTACGAATGGAGATTTCTAACTTAATGAAGTAAAAAGTTATTAACTTGCATAAAACGTGGCACATATTACAGTTAACATTAACACACTGGATACTTTTTATCCGTGACTTAATTTATTTTAGTGTTTTGTCTATTTATTATAATCGGTTAATAGATACCTAGGAAAAAATACTACCCCATAAAAAGCGTAATTTTTTTTTTTTTTTAAATGTACCAAAAGTTATGAGCTTTCAAACATCAAAAATACAGTCGAATTGAGAACCTCCTCTTTTTTTGAAGTTGACTAAAAATGAATAAATAAGTGGCTTTCCATTCGAGTACACAAGAATAGAGCTATTTCTATCCTCAAAAACACCAAAAAATTACACTAAGTAATTATAAACCTTTCCAGCTTTGTTTTTCAAAGACCTTTACTAATCATAGTTAGGCGAAGGTAGACAGGGGTGCTTCAAAGCGCACATTAGCATATTAAAATGGTAAGACGCGCCGGCTATGGACGCTTGTTTCACTTTACAAAGGAGAAGCCTTTGATTGTACATGTTTTGTAGGCAATTGTATTTTGTGCCTTTATGTTTTGTAGCTGTGTTTGTAATTAGGATACGTGGTATGTATATTAGCTTATTTAATACACTAAAACCTGGAAAACCATTGGAAAACCAGCATAATTAAAACCTAGTATTAAGTATGCTGGTTTTCCAATGTCAGGTAATTTTGAACGACGAATAATTTTGAGTTTTTGACAGATCTTCCATACAAAATCTGTCGGAGGTATGATAGCTATCAAACAACAAAACCGTATCAAACACAGTCCATCCGTCTGGAAGCTATTTTGCAACAGACAGACTAGCTAGACGAAAAAGACATCTCTCGAATAAAAAATATCTGGCGTTGTAAATACCGGCCCTTGCTGTGTGAATTTGAGGGGAATAAATCCCATTTTTGCGTAGATACAGTGATAGTTATTTAGCATAGTAAATAGTGTAAATACTTAACACATACATATAAAAAAGATCCACTAACGGCAAACGCCTAGCTACTATTACCCATAATTATGAGAATTTCGTAATTCAGTATCTTAAAAACCCCATTGCTTTTTTTATCGACCTCAAACTTTTTTCTTCTATTATTAGAATAATAACACATATACTACGGCTTTCTTATAAAATGCAAGAGAAGATTGTTTAAAAAACGCAGTTAATATATAATTCTATATACTGTCGAAAGTAAATACTAATTTAAAACAAGACAACACCACTGAATGGACAAAAGAATTACTGTGTTGTCTCCAGCAAGACAAGTTTGTAATTCGACGCAAGTTCTTGTAAACCCGGTGCCGTACTGCCTTTTTACCTTAAATTCCAATTTTCTTGCAATACAAAACTTCTGAAATTCAATTGAATTGGATCGAATGTGTTTTGTTTGTATTTACAATTTGTTTGGCGTTCCATTGCGGTTTTAATTCTTTGTGTCAGGGTCAAATTTTATATGCAATCTGTAATGTACACAAGTAATTAATAATCCCGCCTATAAACGTCCCTCTGCTGGACACAGGCCTCTTCCCATATAGAGAAGGCACCAGCATTGATCACCACGCTCGCTCTCTGAGGGTTGGCGATTTCAGATCACAAATTTTTGGAATGCAGGTTTCCTCACGATGTTTTCCTTCACCGTATGTCAGAAGTGTCTTAGAATAATTAAGAAAGTACATATAACTTGCAAAAGTTATATTGGTACTTGCCCGGGTTCGAATCTGCAACCTCAAAAATCTATTATTAAATTGACTAATTTTAAGCTGATATTTTTTTAAATGACTCTATACCAGATGTACCTTCTTTTTTACGTAGAGATCTTTGCAGTTAGCCTGAGCGCAGGCTTTGACTGCTTCACCGGACTGGCCAGATGTACTTTTCACCCCTTTTGGATAGATATACCCTTTCGATAGCACCCTGTATAGATGACAGTTTGACAATGTTACATTGTTCCTTGATGCACACGAAAATGAAATAACGTTTTTTTTATCTTATTTGCTGACTGACGATACTGGTGCCAATTTATAAACAGTTGCAAATAGGGCGAATAAATATTGTTAATTATATCCCTAATTAAATTCTATGAAAGTCGTTTTCTAGAATATGTATTTACCGGCTTTCAGTGTAACAGATTCAGCTAAACAGCGAAGATTTTCATGGAACTAATAACTATCTATTAGAAATATAATACGGTATCGCTTACTTATATTTTATTTCGTACTAAGGTATGACGAAAGATACAAAAAGTTATTTTAATTATCTTAGAATTTTGTTCCTTCATTGTATAGTCATTTGTTATAATAACAGTCTAATGTCATTGCTTAGATACCTTCTCCATTACAAAAGAAAGTTCACATTATTCCGCTTCAAAAGAATATACTCTTTATTGCTTACAAAATAAGGGTGAAATTCCCTTGAAAATGAAACCTCGCGTGACCACATCGCGTTCCCAATGCCAATTGTGTTGACATTCCTTTTGAAATATCTTAGTTCTTTCGAATGACACTTTGTACATCGCTGCGTCTGTTTGCTATTCGTTTCTGGCAGGCGCTTGTAAGTTGTCAATGGATGGTGAAATAATAATTCTTTTTGAATAATGTTTGGAAGTTGTCTGTTGACACGTCATGGCATGATTTTTATGGGTTCGCTAACACTCTTATCTAGGTAACTAATTGATATTGAACATCGCTGTATTATTCTAAGTAAGACGAATTGTTTGGGGATATTATTCGTCTTTGCTTTTTGTTGTGGCGTTCACGTTTTGTTTATAGTAAGTGTAAGTATAGTGCTATATTTTTTCGAGATTGTGTTTAGCGGTATAGTATAATTTTGACATTCATTACGTCTTATTTTTAAAACCAAATGAACACGAGAAATACATAGTATCTATTAGATAAAATTCTGAGAAAAAAATATCACATCAAGCTTTTTTTTAACAAATGGGTTGTTTTGTAAAACACTTCTATTGTATATTTTTGTTCATGATTTATACTTTAACAAGAACACTTTCAGAATGTACTATAGGATACCTATGTTACCTAAATATAAGTCTCAACATTTTTATATTACAAGCACTTTTAACACAAAAAACACCCACTCTGTATAATATTGATTACGTGACAATTAGGTGTGTACAACAAAAACATTATATCAACAATAGCAAACTATTGTCACTAAAACTTGCGTGACACATGTCGTATACAAAGTGGTGTAGGGTGACTATGGAAGAGGAAGCTCTTGTGTTTTATTCTAGATTTTTTTGTTACAATATTTTCCTCTACCAATGTAAGTAAGTAACATTGTTAGAAGAAAATATGTGATAAAAAACTGGATTTCGAAATGTACTGACTCTTTAATAGCTAAGTTGAAATATAGCTGATACATAATTACAATATTTTGAGATTTCAATAGAATAAAATGTCTACCATACAATTTTCGTCCATTCGTCAGTCTTTTTCTATCTTCTTGCATACTATATATTTATTTCCTTTTTACTGCGAGTATGATCTGTAAATATCTTGGTATCTTACAGTTATTTTTAAATACGACATATTTCCTGTTAATGTGTTGTGTGTACAGAACTGATTAAATAAATAAGGGGTTAATTTAAAGTGACACATACAATGGGTCATTCGGAGCAGTATTTACAATATTCGATCTCGTTATATGTCATATTTTAAAAATCACTATAAAAGCTTTACACCAAAATCGTTAAGAAAATATCCTGTATTGTCACAAACCATGGTGACCCTTCTACCCCGCCCTGCGTATGTCAACAAAGAGTATAGTCAATCGATTGTCGCCTAATTAGACATGTGTACTTGTAAACTATGTGTACAGGGTCATATGTACTATGCACATATACTAAATCAACTAAATGTATGTAGATGTTAAGAGGTGGAATTTGTTTGCATTTTGATGTGACTTCACTTTGAAACAATCTTACATTGATTATGAATAAATAATTTATTTATCTAATCTTACACGTATAATTCTGGTAAATAAGGCGGAATTAGTTAATTTAATATCTATGGTTTTCATTTCTTTGTTTACAAATAATGATTTCTAAATAATAGCTATTCTTGTTTAAGAATGAGCTTTTAGAATGACAATAGTTAAGAACAATTTAGCGAACTTTAATACGACGAGATTGCTTAGATTTTGTCACTTTCCGAAACCATCATCGGACTTGTTCGAAAACACTATTATATTGGACTGTAACCAAAGTCATGTAAGTATATAAAATATCATATCAATCGAATGTCAAAAGTGGTTCTAATTTAGTTTACAAGATAACCCTTATTAAACCTACATACGTACACAGCGACAAAAAAAGCTTGTCATTAACGTTTCGCGTGCTCTAAGTTACACAGTAAAAAGAAAAAAAAATGTTTCAAGTCGGACAGTTACACGGACGTTTTGGTCAGGATTGGTATCGACCAATCCTGACACAAAACCTTAAGTGTAACTCAAAAGCCATTTATCGAAATGACCAACCGCGGCGGGTGCAACTTATTTTTTTTTAATACCCACGAATATCACAAAATATAAAAAAAAAATACGATTTTTGTAACAATTTTTTTTAATTGATTGTCAATTGCCTTATGTAGTTTGCGTGCGTAATAAACATACGGAAGATTTGTGAAGCTTGGTCTATTATACGATTTACAAAACAGTACCCATCTAGCGTTGTAATACGCTATTCCTACTTACCTTGCCTAGGAAGTAGTTTTGTAGTAGGAAACTGTCAACAGTATGTGAAGTGACATTCTCTCACTATTATAGAAGACAATCGTGTTTTTTTTCCGTTATGCTTTTGCCCTTTGATAGAATAATCATTTCCATGATTCGTGTGTGAGCTTGTAAAGAATTGGTTTGAAATATGGAGTAATTTTCTTTTGTAACTGTGATACTGATTAGTAATGATTTATCAAGAAAAACAAAAATAAACCTTGTTAAAAATAAATAATGTTGATAACATTTGCTAACAGAACCATTCACAAGTCATTCACAACTTTATGTGGTAAACGATAGATCTATCTACGTATCATTTTGAGAAATATTTTTTAAAGTCGCCCTTTAGTTGTCGGAGACAACTAGTAATAATACAAAAAAAACACACCGTCGAATTGAGAACATCCTTCTTTCGAAGCCGGTTTAAAGCATAAAATAGGCCAGATCTAAATTAAATTTGCAGTTTTAGAAGTTTAATACGTCGTATAACAAAAGTGCAGTTGTTATTCTTGTTAAAACGATGGAACTCGATGATTAAAATTAACCCCTGCAGGTATCAAAGCGAACCGCCAAGAAAAACAACCAAACCGTAAATTACTTTAAAATATACATAGCCTCGTGACCCAGTTTAACCCCATTTAAAGCAGCGAAGAAATCAATTCCCACCACTAAATAACTAATAAAGAACCACTTCTAACCAACCCCCAAAACGATCGTAAAAACTAAACAAAAATAACCCTAAAATGCTACGTCATTTATACACACCTATGTTACTTTTTATGGAGCAAAATAATACAATAAGTTTTATAAAATTAAGTGATATTCATGGGTACTATAAAATAGGGGAAGTTGTGCTGCACCGCGGCTGTCATTGGATGGGTAAACATTTATAAAAAGCCGCGAGGTTTTGGTACGTTTGCGCTACGGGAAGCAAGTTAAGCTGTTGGTTCCGACTGTCATACGTTAGTTTTCAACAGTTTTTATAATTCTTTCAATCAGTTTTACTATGGGATACCTACCTAGTAAACAATGGGATTTGAAGGTCAGATAGAAAGTTTTATGTTAAATAAACATATGTAAAATATGATATTTAGCTAAAAGAGAATCAATGCATGAAAGGACAAAATACGCAATTTGATTACCGAAATTACAGTCTTGGTAATTTGTTCAACGTTTGTCGAGTTACCATTTCAAGAAATATCACATATAGGCAAATTGAGAACCTACCCTTTAAAGTCAATTAAAAAGTAACTTGAATATAAATGCACCAAAAGGTAAACATCCATATTCAAACCACAAAATTAACAAATAAAAACACAAAAAATTAATTAAACGTGTCTGGGACCTTTTGTGCGTTGATTCCGCGTATTTATTAGAGCGGACGTCGTGGCTATGCAGTAATTGCCGTGCAGGGTTGACGGGACGTTTGGACCCCGATAGGTGTGATTCAGTACATAGGCTGCAGCAAGGTTGGTATGATGTCTTTGAAATCTATTTAAATTGAATATAACAAATATGTCATAGGGTCATGGGATCCGAGTGCACGAAATCTTTTTAAAGAACATTCTAAACGTTTGGTAGACTCTACTCGTGATGAGAGGGCTGGTTTGTTTCTTGCACAGAGAATCGGCATAGCCATTCAACGTGGCAATGCTGCCAGCCTTCTGGGCGCGTTTCCCGCCATTGACAAGGATGACGATGAGGTTTTTGACGCGTGTTAGTTTTATTTATTTATGCTTATTGATTTAATTTTAGTATAGTTAGAGTCGTTTCTTATATAAGATGTAATTGTGTATAAATAAAAAACAGGTAAATATTAAAGTTAATCAATACCTAATATAAATTTTCTTCTTCTTTGTGGGTGTTGGCAAGCTTAACTATTCGTTGCCATTCCTCTCGTACCGAAGCTTTCCTCGTACATTCGTGAAGTGGACACTGGACACTTTAAAATAATCATATAATTCCATCCTATAAACGTCTTACTGCTGGGCACAGGCCGCTTCCCATTTAGAAAAGGCACGAGAATTGATCACTATGCTTATGTAAGTGTGTCATCGAAGATGAATAAATGTAGCGTGAGATTCGGCATGAAAAGCGTGTTAAGTTCTAATTATATTGTGTTTTGCCATTTGTTTAGTTGCATAAAGTGTAGACGGCTCACATATTAAAATTTATCTTTATTACTTAATAAGTAAAAGGGAAAATTTTTGGATTTATTTGCAAAATATTTTGTAGGTTCAAACCCACCAAAAGCAAATAATAATGTGACTTTTTCAAAATTATATGTAATAATTGTTTTTATTTAAATATCATAAGACACCATTGAAAATCGGAAAAGGAAAACATAGTGAAGAAACCCGCAATGAGCAACCGTGGTGACCAGTGCTCGTTTCTTCTTTACCTGATAAGAGGCATATTCCTAGCAGTGTGACATTTTGAGGCCAGTATCTATATATTTAGCTTCTAAACTTTAAATATTTACGATATTACCAGACACGTGTATAAAACAAGTTTTAAGTTTATTTGTGTGTAAAATCGAGTTGGAAAGTCCTATTTCTGAAGGTTCCTTGAATAATATAATTGGTATGTAGGCGTTTCTCCTACATAGGTATAAGTTTCAGGAAACCCACGCCATTTTGTGTTTTTATACTTACTTGGTTGTTAAACTGTAAGTTTTCTGAATTATTTACATGTTAAAGATTTAAATAAATATTTTTTCACAGAAAGTCATATTTAGTATTTACTTTGTGTACTTTTCGTTAAAAATGTTTAAGCATTTTTTGGTAGGATTACGGTTGGTTACTCTTTCATCACACTATTTTGTGCGATTATTTTATTTTTAATATTTTATAGGTACCTACTTTTTTGCCAAATTTAATAATCAATATTTGTTATACCAACCTTTTAAAAAATACACACATATTTTATAACATTTTATAAATTTAATAGAAGTTTACCTGATAACAGTAGGTAGTTTATGATGTACCCCTATGATAATGGGTGTATGTGGTTCCAAAAAAAAAACAGAAATGTAGGTTCAAAATGTATTAAAAAAAATGCAGATCAAAATCTTCATCATTATCTTAACGCTAAAATACTACTTCACCAAATCTCAGCCCAAAATAATCACATCAAAAATTTAGTAATCACCTTTTTAATTATAACCCTAAAGTCATTACACCACCAATATTCCGGATATCGGCAGCCCTATGGGGTCATTCTGACGCAAGCGTTAAAGGGTTAATTTAACGGTCACTGCTTTGCGACAGACACGAACCGTGTATTTCGGCATATATAGTGTTGTGCTTGCGTGCCGGGATTGATATTAAATTCCCGGGATTTCGGGGATACGAAATCAAAGTTGAGTTTCTAGGTTTGTGTTCATGGGTCATTTTAATTAGATTGCGAAATGGAACAGGAAAATTAAGTAATGACCCAGTGTAACCTAAAATAAGTTGAGCAAAATTTAGTTTTAGATGTAGGACATAATAATTCAACAGAATTGTTTTATTTCTCTCCCATTTTTTCTTATATGAATTTCGATGAAATTAGCTATTTTTATGTAGTAAACTTCCATTTTAGAGTTCGTTCTCAAAATAATTTACCTATCACTACATAACACTATTTTTCAAACAACAGAAAAGTTATAATCCGTCTAAGAACTACCAAGTTGACTGCTAACAAGATCGTACCACAGTAATTTAGAATAAAGTGCCTGTACCAAGAGTCCTTAAACCAGGAGTGTTATCATTGTGAGAGCGAGAACGCGCTCTACACAGCGTCGTGCCGTCTCGCTTCCGCAATGTCAATAGTTTTGCTTTAAGAGCTCATAGTGCAGGTAACCAGTCTATAAGCTTTATGACTTAATTCAAGCGTTCAGAACCATTGTGCGTCTAAAATTATAACGTTATCTCTTGAATATAACAAATGATATTCAGTCTTGGTTTCAGGGATTGAGATAATCTACTGAAACATGTTGCTTGGTTATTGTGAATATAATGTTTATCGTTAGGTTAAATTGATTGGTCTGTATTGTGGTTTTAGTATCAGAATATTAACATAATGTATGTTAATGATGGATTATGTTCAAAAAAGAAGAAACTGTGTATAAGAATAATCCCTAAAAAGCTAATTAAACTACTAGGCTAGAATAGCAGGATAAAATATACATTATTTCACCAAACCCACTTAAAAAAAAAATATAGAACTTATTCTTACTCTGACAAAATGCGTCATCATTTTTGCAGCATTATCAAAAATATTAAAAAGAAAAATATCTTTTTTACCGGGAATAAAAAAAACCGGGATTTTTAAACAAGAACATCCCTATTTCACTGCATGTGTCGATGTGACGTCAGGTGTGTAGCTTCCATGTAAATCATACCTTCACTTTACTTTTGAATCACACGCTCGGTTTTTACATATCAATGGACAATGACTGCCCTTTGTGTAACGCAATTTATTTAGTTTTAACGAGTTTGGTATTGAGTTTTGTTCAGATTAAATGGTTAAATAATAATATGAGTTGGCAAATGTTCTAGAAAACAGTGTTTGTTAGAAATATATTATATGTAGTTTTTCAGTTTTGAAATACACAAGAATGATAGTTAAACGTGTGTTAAAGACAAACGATGAGTTGGTAAATGTTTTAGAAAACAGTTTTCCTTCGAAATATATTATTTCCAGTTTGTCAGATTTGAAATAACATAAGCATAATCGTTAAACGTGGGTAAAACCATACGTTTAACAGTGGTCGAGTTCAAAAGGAAAGAAGTATCTAAAATGATGTTTAAATAAATGTGTAAATTATTGTTTATTTGTGGTCAACTTGAAAAACGGAATGAATTCTTAATTCGACCGTATTTTTGGATGGTAAGGTATTTATTTCAGATTAATAAACAGATTGCAAATTCATTTTTTGAATGGTAGGTGTTATAGCACTTTATTAAGAGAAAATACTGCAATATAACACAGATATCATAATAAAATAAATGATGGTATTCTCACGTACCGTTATTTAAGGCTGTTTCATAACCGTCACCTGCCGATCCCCTGAAAACGTGACTATTTGTTTTATTATACCTAATGGCGGCTGAAACAATGGCTGACATAAGCGGCGTTGTTACGTATTTGGCAAAAGTAAAGCGACTAAATGTACATTACGTCAATTTGCAAAAACAGTACTGCAATATTTGTATAATTATTGTAGTCAAATTGCTAGTTTATGACATCGCGATACATAATACAGAATAGTTGCTTCTTTTTTTAGTTGCAATTTCACAGCAATAATTGCGTTAATAATGTTGCTCTGTTTTTGTTAAACAACGTATCTAATTACGCCATAGAGTGGGCGTTAAAATAGTTGAAAGATTCATAATTATAAATGAAGCCTTGCATACTTTAGTCTTATTTGCTGAATTTTCATAATCGTATTTTATCATAACATACCATATCATCACGCCTGTATCCCCGGAAGGTAAGGCAGAGGTGTACCAATGTACACCCACAGTTCGCCGATAAGTTAAGGTCCTATGTAATAGGGGGCGAGCCTATTGCCACTAACCGGGCACAAATCCAAACTCCGACCTGCTACTGAGAATTTTATACAAAAACCCAATAGCACCTTGGTCGACTCGGGAATCGAACCCAACACCTCTAGCGTAGCAGTCGCGCTTAGCACCACTAGGCCAACGAGCAGGTATTTTATCATAATCGTACATTTATCAGCTCTACGTCAAACAAATCTAAACTTATGCAATACAACATCTATTTGCAGTTTCGTTCATACGATTGAAGGTCCAATATTATGAACGAATGTTTTGATTTGCATACATACTGCTGAACGAGTGAACGAATGAACGAATAACCGGGAATGTTTATCCCGCTATTTTCTTCTCGAATTTTGTTTTGCGGAAACTGGAGTTGAGAAAGTGGTTTTATAAATATGGATATCTCTGTTTCGTATTGGGAACCGGGTAAACCGGATGAAACGGATAAACTCGTGTGTTTTAGTTTCGATGGAGCTCATGAATAAAGGTTCTGTTTAACTAGTTTCGCTTGATAATGATGTAGCTCGATCTAATTTCGGTTACAGCCAATCTCAAAATGTGGTGCTTTTTATGGGATAATTATGTATGTATACAGATGTCACCTTACTATCGTATTTATCTTGTTATGTCCCAATTTTATCAGCGCGGGCGTTAATTTAGATTACGGTGGAAAAAATACAATATTGTGCCTCAAAGTTTAAGCTGTATAGAATACCAAATTTCATCAAAATAGGTTCTGTAATTTAGTCGTAAAACCGTGACAGACTAGCAGAGACGATTACATCTGACTTCGTTTACACCACCCCTCTATCTACCACTATATTTTGCATTAGACATTGAAGCCTTTTTTGTATTTTTTTTACCAGTAAATAGCCAATCTAAGATGGATAGTTATAGGCAGTCTAGAAGGCGATTAAAAGAATATGAAGCAAGCTATGCTAAACAAAAACAAACACGAAATAAGTACCAGATTTCACATACAATTCCTTCCACAGTTGATGATTCGACCAACAAGAGAACACTATTTCGTTAAATGTTCTTACTTGTTCTCATAGTTTCAGGAAGATTAAATATTAAACTTAATTTAGCTGGCTGGTGCAATTCTCTCCTTAGTTTACCGCCTACATAGCGCAGGCAATGAAAAAGTAATTCCTTGGCTCCAACTTTAATTCTGTGTGGGTTGCATGGCTCAAATGTTACCTATTTAGCGTGGCCTGGTCTTAAGTAGGTGGGAAGCTATATAAGTTAATAAATTGATAATGAAATTAATCTTTAATAAGATCTTAGAGAAAATGTTGTTTTTTTTTCAAGGGATTTAAAATTGTTAGTTTGCTACGCACAGATGTGTAATTTTAAGGGTTAAAAGTATTTTGGTAATCTTTTGGGTATTCTTATATATCACTGACTTATATAAAAGAAAATTCGGAAGACATCAAAAATAGATTCGGGATATTCGAGGAAATCGGGAATCAACAACCCATAGCAATCGTGGTAATCATTGATGTTTGGGTGTATAGAAGCCTTTCCTCTTCAATGGTGCTATTACTAGTAGGTATATTACGTCTGGTAGAGTCAAAAACATTTAAACGTATCCACTTATACTCGAATCAAAACTTAAAAAAAAAAACATTATAAATACAAATAAGATAACAATGTTATCTTACACACAACAACAACATGTCATGTTCAAGTACTTAACCAAAAGCACAAAATTATACATCAAAACACAACATTTTACAGAAGCTATAAAGCCAGTAAAAGATTTATGGAAAAATTGCTACGGAAACCATAGTGAAAATTGCTTTCTTTACCATCCAAAACCCATACAATTCGCAACACATTGCGCCCAATAAATAAAACCGTAATCAATCCACAAAATTCTGACCAGTCATTACGAAAATTCTCACGTAAACATTGCCAACCATCAAAAATCACTTACAACTGCTCACACCAATAAAAACAAACGGCTTTGCCTCCCAAACTGGCTTGAACTAGTTTGAACCGGAGAAATATCCGCCATTTTGCCGTATAACACCTCCCGTAACCACTTTGGACCGGTGCGAACTGGTTTCGGCCAGATGTCGCAAGACAAATAGCAATGCGGTCCCAGATGATTTTGGGAGTCTTCAGGAGTTTGTTTCATGTTGAGCGTTAAGCGAACTGTGTTTTATTCCAATATCTCTCAGATTTCAGCTTTAAGGAAATATATTTTTCTGTACTTTAGAGACTAGAGTATTTTATTTAGATCGACCAAAGAATGATCTTTGATTGGGAAGGCAGAGGACCCGGTGTTGTGCAATGAGAGAGCCTTAAGCTTTAAAATGATAATCAAACTGTACAAAAATTCACACATAGTACGCTTTTCATCGTATAGTAGGTAAAAGTTACAAATTCTAAATTCAGAGAAAAATGATATCCTGTAGGAACTGAGTAATGCAATTTATCAAAGCAAATGATATAAACAAAATCTAGCAATTCTCAGAAAATTTAAACCGAATCTTTTAAAAAGCTTCCCCGAACATAACATAGCACAACATAAACCCTAAACTCTTAATCTAAAAATAAACATATTATCACGCCTGTATCCCCGAAGGGTTAGGCAGAGGTGTACCAATGTACACCCACAGTTCGCCGATACGTTTAGGTCCCATGTAATAGGGGGCGAGCCTATTGCCACTAACCAGGCACAAATCCAAACTCCGACCTGCTACTGAGAATTTCATAGAAAAACCCAATAACACCTTGGTCGACTTGGAAATCGAACCCAAGACCTCTAGCGTAGCAGTTGCGCTTAGCGCCACTAAGCCAACGAGGCAGTCTAAAAATAAGCACCACTATTTTCCCAAAACCGACCTCACGAAGTTAACCAAGCTATTTTCAACAGAAAATCATATTAACCCATTTACTGTATGTCATTGTGAGTTAACTAGTATTTAATAACTTGGTAACTTTGGCATAAAGCTTCCGTTACCAGCACAAACTTATGCTGCAAACTGTATAAACTAATGCCACTTCAGATCTCTTTGAAACACATAATTTGTTACCATCTTGACTAGTGAAATTGTGCTCCAAACTGATTAAATGCTTTGAGGTAAATAGATTTTTTAACCGACTTTAAAAAGGAGGTTGTCATTCTTCTTCTTTTCGTGTTGATGGTAGAGATTTACATTATATTGCATTGGCCCAGTAACTTGCGACATTAATGGCAGCTTGGTTAGCGTGCTTTAAGACATCCAAAGTGCTGGTGTACGGACAATTTGGGCAGTTTAGCAAATGGGCCATGGTTTGGTTGTCATTTAAAACTAATAGGTACTGTAGTAGAAACTGAAAAGTCTTAAGAACATTGAAGTGATATGAACATAGACATATTATTATACATTACATTAAAATAAGTAAATATTTATTATTTAAATTAAACTATCATTATACGTTTATATCCTGATTCAAAGTCATATCGAGGGGTAACGGGCTATTTGGTTTAAGCGACATTTTTGCAACTTTACAGGAGAGCCATTTAAAGTTTGAAATTTCGAAAAAAAAATCATAACACAAAAACTTCTGCAGCTATTTGAACGGGGTAAACTGCATTAAAATTTAATTAAAAATATCTAGTTGTTGATGCTAATACCAAATAAAGCGGACCTTTAATTACAAAGATAAATGTCGCTTAATACAATCTGCCCTTTTTTAGAGACAGGAAAAACGCTTCAAGTGACTGCATAACTACAATTGGCTACAGGAGAAAACAATTAAGCGACGACGCATTCTATTTACAGAGTAAGCCAAAAAGTATGAAGTAACGAAACCCACAAATAATAGAAACAAGCTATTTATCTCAACTACCAATTTCAACTAAAATGACTGACAGGCTAGTTTACTTATGTGTGTATAACATTGAAATTGTAACGTTTAATGTCTATGTTTATTAACATCTAAGACTACTCGTATCAATGGCTGATAAAACAAGCTGATTTTGCTGATTAGGACTGAAAAGTAAATAAATATAATTGATGTTCCTATTGAGACTGTACTATAATAATTATTTCGTATAAACAGTTTAAGCGACGAACCCTGTCGGATTTGGGTGACGGACAAATGGATTAAGTTACATCACACCGTGTGATTAGTGGGAAGTCAAAAAGACTCAAGTTACTTTTTAATAAAAATTAGAAACAGGAAAAACGCTTTAACTCTCATTGACTTATTTATGAGAGACAGGGTGACTGGTTTATGTCTCGGTTATTAATATGATGGCATGGTTCAAGTACATGATTAAAAATAAAATGCAAAATTCACGTCGTTTAATACACTGCCACTTTGGAAACAACACGAAAATAGTATTGTTTCAAACGCCAAAAAAGTGCTCCGATTTTAATGAAACCGGCATCATTCGACGGAGAAAAATTCGCTGATTTCAAATATATATATAACTCAATATCACCCAAAATGTCGCTTAAACCAAATAGCCCGTTACCCCTCGATATATAAAATTAAAGTTAAGGTACTTAATACCTCTCAATATTGTTCGTAACACAGTTAAACGATTAACTATTAAAATGAGATAATTTTGTAACCTAAAGATTTCTCATGACAGCTCCGATAAGTGGCAAAATAATAATGAATTGTTTCAGTACATTATCTTATCAGAATTCTAGGCAAACTAACAATATAATAGCAAACAGGTTTAATACTGTGAAACTGAATACAGCCACACAAAAGCCTAATCTTAAAACAGAAATACAATTTTCATTACGAAAGCAATCGGACTAATCGCTAATCGCTGTAAACGAGACCAGTGCTTAATAAATCTTGTGTTATTTCATAGAAATCTGTATTAAAGCGATGATATATAAGTGTTATTACTTACGCTCGAAGCTTAATGGTATCTTATTTATGTAATCAATTCTATTTTGATACCTAATTCTTAAAGGTCAGGTCAGGCTGTGATCTAATTTGCAACAATACATTATTGTCAGTAACTTAAAACTTAGCGATCTATTTCATCGCATTTGTTGCGTTTTTAATTTATTTATTAATTTATTAAGAAAACAAAAATGTGTTCAGATTAATAAATCCTGCAGAAAACCATTTCCAAAACAGATTTAAGACCTAATGACACCACGAGAAGAGTATGTATTTTTACACCTGAAGCTGCTGCTATTTCCATTTAAGTAGAAAAAAATCTTTTCTTTTATCTTAATTACCTAAAGTCTAATATTACTAACTAACAACGACTAATAAAGCAATAATAAACATCTCATTAATAAGAACAAAATCAATAAAACAAAACCAAAAACTTTTCGCATCGTCACAAAAACGACAGAATGCAGAAAACAAGAAAAAAGAACTCCATAAAAGTGGGCACAATCACCGAAAAATATTCAAAAGGCTTTTCAGCTTTATTTCCCTCAAAAATTCTCAAAAAATCCGACCACAAAACACAAACTTCTCTGACACTAAACTCTGACAGCTAATTACCTAAATAGCCCAAAATTTTCTTCCTTTCCAACAAATAAAATTCAACAGCGCACTTTCTTTCATAACCATTGAGAATGAAGGCTTTCTTATTCAAAAACTCGACGTTAATACCCGTGTTACGAACCTCAGAAACAAAGGCATAAAAATTAATCGATTTCTCACAAAACCGAGGCTCTATTCAAATCTGAATGTAACAGCTTCGTCGTTTTATTAATATCAGCCTGATATTTGTTTTTCGTGTTTGCTTTTCACAAATTTTGGAGCCTTAATTTGTCCAAAGGTAGATGACACCGTAAATGAAAAGTTAAAATGTGTTTATTTTTGGTCCCAAAAAAGGTTTTGTTAAAGTTTCGAGGAGCGTTAGGCTAGACCCAAAGGTTGCGGTTTTCCTGCATACGTGATAAATATTTTTGCCGAAATGTAGATATTATATTTGTAAAAATATTTTTTTGTTCTTACTTTGGATAGAGAACACTTATACAAACATTTTTTTCTTTAAAATTACGTCATTAGTTTACTTCCCCTCATATTATATGACGACCTCCGTGGTCGAGTGGCGTACGCAACGGTTTCAAGGTGTCGCTAGCTCTGAGGTCCCGGGTTCGATCCCCGGTCGCGTCAATGTAAAAATTCACATTTGACTCGGGAACTCTGAATTCCATAACACAAGTGCTTTAGCAACTTACTTTGGGTTCAGAACAATGTATGTGATGTCGTCCGCATTTATTTATTTATTTATTATTATTTATTATATAATGTCAAAATTTTATGAACTTGCTGGGACAAGTCTCCACAATTTTCGATATAATTGATACATCAACAGCTTAACTGTTAATAAAAAATAAATAAGATGAGCACCAAAGATTGTCCTAAACAGGCCTCTTAAGGCTCTTGCTAAAGTATTTCCATTTCAGAAACGACACAATTCTACTTGACACGTTTTTGTCATTACAACAAATGCCTAACATTCGTTGAAGTGGTGTGCGCTGGGCGGTTACAAACATCGTTCTTAGTGAAATATAGCCGAGTTAAGTTGTATGTACATGTGTTAATATAATTGATGAAAGCAAAGAAACCTAAAATGTTCTATACTGCTTGGAGTAAAATTCATGTTTCGACTATCACTAAATATGTATAACATTTAATTAAAATATAAAATCTGAGACGAGAAAATCCGGACTGTAATGTAGTTTTTAATTACTTCTATTATATCAATTTAATTATTTTAAGCTCCATACACATATTCCTGATAAGGTTATTAAGAAGAGATATCACTGAATTCTCTTGACTAAATGAATAGATTTATTATTTATTTATATGTAGGAGTATTTTGGTGCATCATAAGGACCAATTACTATCTTTATTAGGTAACAATATAGTTTTATTTTTATGTTATTGTTGCCCTTTGTCTTAAGCTTAAGTTTGGCACTTATTAAAATTTAAAATCGCTTCTGAAGCAAGCCTAAGTTTTCTTTGTGTAAAGTTATCCCCTCACACGATAAGTTACGTAATTTTACTTGGCTTGATCCATATTTTAATGGTAATGTATGTGGCGCCTTATTTGTGGAATTACTATAAATAGCTGTAAACGAACTTTTTATTTTTTCATCAGGTTTTGTTAAAGTTAGTTTTCCGTGGCATTTACATGGTTTACATTATAATTTACTTGTAGTAACTTGAAGTAGATGCCAGAGTACTATAATTTAATTAGTAGAGGCAAAATTGATGCTTAGCGCATAATGCTACTCACAAGCACACAAATCAAATTAAGTCCTGCAATTTTCTTGTATGTAACACTTAACAAATAAAACTTGATTAAAACAAATTTAGTTATAAACCGTTAATCGACAGAAAAAACCCGACAAGTAATTCGTGAATTAAATAAACGAGAAAACCAATTTTAAACATAATAATGATATCTATAAATTAAATTATAGCCTTCAAGAGCCCCACAAACACTTAATAACAGAAACCTAAATTTATAATCCAAAGTCAAGGCTGATCTAGATAAATCGATGTCTAGACTTAAATGAAGCCTTAAATAAACTAGTCATTAAGGTTGATTGTCGTTTAAAAATGTTTGTCTGATCGACAGACGATTCAGACTGATTTAGGCCAGTAAGAATTATAAAGTGTATTTCTTTCAATGGGGATGTTTTGTCAATTTCAGAGAGAAAACTTAGGTAGTAAGCCCTCTTACGCACTAGCGGCTAACCGCGGGGGGTGGCTAACCACGCGGTCCATTTTAATATGCAACCGCTTGGCGGTTAAGTGCGTGCCGCCCCTGCGTTTAGCTGCTAGTGCGTAAGAGGGCTTATGTTTAGGGTGCGATCACTTGATTTTGATTATAGCATTGAAAATAGACGACCTCCCTGGTCGTGTGGCGAACGCATCGGTTTTCAATCAATCGGGTCAATGTAGAAACCGACTTTTATACATTGCCTCGGTTCTGGGTGTTTGTGCTTCCTTCGTTGTTTCTGAATTCCACAACACAAGTGCATAAGCTACTTACTTTGGACTCAGAGAAATGCATTTGATGTTGTCCGCATTATTATATGAAATAAATTAAAACTTACAGTGGAATCTGCAATCGCCAATCCCGACCGGGAGACTTGGATGTAAGATGGGGAGGCCCTTGCCCTGCATTGTGACGCTGATGGCTGAAAAAAAAGACAACCATTAAAGAGCAAGTGTGTAAGGTCCGTGTTCGATCCCCGGACGGATGAATGTGTAAAACTACTTGAATACATTGTAGCGGGTCTTCTAGTTTGTGGTTCTTTCCTTCGTTGATTCCATAACACAAGTTACTAATTTTAGTGATGTTGACCACATTTATTTAAGTTTATTTTTAGTAAAATTAGTAGGAGAACTAGAAAGGAATAAAGAAGTTTGGAGGACGGAAAGCCTTTACCCAGAAATGGATTTCTTTTTAAATATTTTTCAGAAAAAAAATTACGAATAGTTATAACGACTTCCGTACAATATATCTTATAATAACACATAATAATCCCAATATCCACCGGCGCCGCTCAAAACAAAGCCCCTTATGATTTCCATCGAAACGTCTAAAGGCCGGGTCACGGATACCAAAATATGTGACCTTAAGCCACTCGTACCCCGTTTCACCCTAAAATTATACCGACTGTTATTGTTATAACAGTTAAATTTAATTGTTTTAGGGATCTAAGGAAACAGTATTCTAGACATAGAGCTATGAAAATAAAACTGTAGAGTGCAAGTATCGCTAAAAGCCCATTACAAGCCTATGAAAATTTTAACTGTATGTAGTTCATTCGTTTACTGATTTAAATATTTTTTGTCAAACAGATGTTTATGCGAAAAAATCGATGGTACCGATTATTAAGGATAATATTAGGGTTTGAGATCGTTACAGTAAGACGTCGGGTGGGGATACATAGACACAACTTACCTAAGGTATATATGGTATCACTCCTAAGACGATGGAACACCTATTATCTTATCCTTCGTGCCCTCACACCTGTACGATGGACGATTTAATGAAAGCAACTGACAATGAAGTTCTCAAAGCAGAATTTAGGGCTGAGACAATATAGATAAATTGCCGTTGACGCGATAAGACTATGGCGCCCTCAGTTTTGAAACTAGTTCACACTAGTGCTGCGGTTCTTACCCTGACTTACGCACTCGAAAGTTTCGTGTCCATCCTCTAAGATTCTAGCTGATTTGGAAATGAAATACACAGTCTTGATCCTTATCGTATACCGTTAATTATTATGATTCGGACCGAGTTTAAGGAGTTTTATGGCAATGATACTGAATTTTAAGATCTTATTGATATAATAAAGGTTATTTGGTTATTAGAAGACCTTTTCGACCATTCTAAAGTTGTGAGGCTTAATTTTACTTCTCAAATAATATTATTAGAAGTGCCATTTGAGAGAAACGTTTTCTGCTGTTTTGAGAGCATCGTTTTGTCATTTTTCATGATTGTTTGGACCATTAATCATGTTTGATGATGACTGAAGAATGAAAAGTAAGGTGAATTTTGACGTCCATGGTAACCATAAAAATATAATGGATGGTTAACATGGAAAATAAAAACCCATTACAGGCAAGTACCAACGGATCTTTTTCAAAATATGTTCTATAGGACATATTTTTAACTATTCTGAGACTTCGTCATAACCATGGCGAATAAGGGTTTTTTTTGTTTCTTTCTTTTTCTTTCAAAATCTTGAGAAAACCTGGATTCTAATAATTGCAATCTGAAATCGTCAACCCGTAAATAAGCAAGCGTGCCCAATGCTCGGTATTTTTGGCCCACGAGGAGGATATTATATAGTACACAATTTAATTATATACTGCATAGTATAAGTCTCTTCTAAATCAGCCCCATATCACATACAAAAATATCAAAAAAAAGTTTACATTCCAATCCACATTGTATCCAACGAAACTTTCTAGCCATCTGTATCGATTTACCCAAGCGTGGCTATAATTAAAACGGCTTCGTAATAAGATTCGGTGATAGGCGAACACAGAGTAAGGCGGCGAACTTAATGCGTTGCCATTCATCGCTAACCTTTATCAGGATAACGGGCAATTTGAAATTTAAATCGGTCGTTCAGTTGTGTTAATGTGCAGAATGATCAGAAGGTTAAAAGTTTCAAACAAATGAGTGGATTTTTTGGTTTTGGATTTTTGGTGTGGTAGGGTTTGTCAAAGAGATATAATTGTAAAAATAAAAATGTTTTTAGCTAGCGGTGCATTGTCATACAAAATTGAATGTGTATGCAAAATTTCTGATTATTTGGATGCCATGAAGTGGGACAAATCGAATCACGAAAATTTGTTACAAGCATGCACTACACTGTAATAAATGTGAATGCGATAATATGTTATTCAGTCTTTATCTATTAACTGATACTTTTAAGCAACCTAGATAATAATATAATTGTTGTGGCCTACATAAAACTTCTATAATCTATGTCCTTTCTCGGAGGTCAAGCTAATTATCAACTGAACTAATCATAACAGACAAACAGACATAGTTTAATTACATTGACATTCCAAACCTAAACTTCTGTTAAACAATTCCTTCTTGCGGTTAAATAGTCGACCGAAATCGTTCGCAATGATTTCTACGGAAAAATCTCTAGACGTACCAATCTGAACTTTAATCTTTCTTCCTTATGGTATAATTTTGAATAGACATTATTGCTATTGTGGAGCCTATGACAGATGATTCAACACTGGTAGACCGTTTGCTATCAATGTAGATTTATGTCATTGTTTTATTACCACTGAGCCTTTTCAGGCATTATTTTGATTTACAAAGGGAATGATTGTAGCAACAGTTTTGCTTGTATATTGATGGGATAGATTGGGATCTGTAATTAAGGCGTATTAATCAAATTATAATTATCACCCTTTGAGTGTTATACCCGTGAAATTAATTTGTTTAACCTTTAGCTTAGGGTTTTCTCATTCTCCTTTAGGTTATGGTTTTATGTCGTATTTTTGATAAGAATCATTTTATTTTCTTTATTTTTATTATTTTCCTAGGTTTGCGCGAAAGTTAGACGCTGAACTGAAACTACATTTTACGGATTTATCGCTTTTTTTTATTTTTGATTTTAGGTCCCGACGTTTCGATATCTTGCAGGTATCATTGTCACAGGCAGACTCCTTTATTTTTACTTAATTTCTTATACTCTTCTTTTATACTGTTTAAATGTATTTTCGTGTTGGTGATTTTATGGTTTATTTCGTTTTGTAACTAAGAACAGGTCAGATTTGGGAAAAAAGTATTTTTATAAGATTATAGGTTACCTTAAGATCTACACATTTTTTTAAAACATAAAATTGTTATTGTATTTCTTTCTTTTCCGTAAATAAACAAAATAAGAAATACAAACAAACAAGCCGCCGCCTAAAAAATGCAAACGCTATGACTCCGACATTTGTCATAATAAACACACCTAGTTATGAAAATTTAACATTTTAACGACTTTTATTTCCTTAAAACAAAGAATAAAGAACAATTTGAAGAGTTAAGCCTTCCAAAGTTAGGAGTCATAATCTTTAAGGTTTTTGTTTTGAATGTGTAATTATTATACGAGCTGTTTTTCACTGATTTTGGGGTTAACATAAAAATATATTTTACTATGCGACTTAACAAGGCCCTACTCTTAAGTTCTGTGCGAACTGTATCATACATCATATTTTATTCAGATTTAAAAAGCTTGGTTTAGCTTGGGTTCTTTTATAGGAATGTAACTCCGTTCCAAATTTTATCAAAATCGATTGAGTGTTTAGCTGTGAAAGCATAGCAGACAGACGGACAGATTTACTTTTGAGTTGTCAACTTATCATCTCTAGTAGGTATACTTTTCAACCACTCTAGTTTACTTTTGCAAAGAAAAACAATAACAACAAGAAATATTAAATGTATGTCCTTACTCATAAAATAATACAACTAAGTGGTAAAAAGATACCAAACGTCCAAACAAAAATTTACATAAACGACATAAAAATAAAAATCTTTTGACCTCCACCCTTTTAATTGCAACAAAAAGTTATACATACATACATAACATATCATCACGCCTGTATCCCTGAAGGGGTAGGCAGAGGTGTACCAATGTGCACCCACAGTTCGCCGAAATGTTTAGGTCCCATGTAATAGGGGGCGAGCCTATTGCCACTAACCGGGCACAAATCCAAACTCCGACCTGCTACTGAGAATTTCATAGAAAAACCCAATAACAGCTTGGTCGACTTGGGAATCGAACCCAAGAACTCTAGCGTAGCAGTCGCGCTCAGCACCACTAGGCCAACGAGGCAGTCGAAAAAGTTACACCACCTAAATAACAAATTCACATTAAAAGTTTTAATATAAAATAACTCTGCATTTCAGTTTATTACTCCCCTAGGGTTCTTTATTAAACTACGTATATTGCTCTTGTTAAACAAATATTAATTTTAACTGGCTTTTGTTCAAACTACCAGTTTAATTATTTGACCTTTAATTAATTACTTTCGTTATTTACAGTCGTTGTGTAAACGCATACGTTTCCACAATATTGAAAGGTAATTTCAAATAAGGATTTTTGATATTATTTTTTGTTTTATATTAGTTGATATCATTATAAAATGATAATTTTAATAATTTTATTAAAAAATATTAAATTATTATCACATTATTTTTTTACCCTGGGGTTTTAAAAGTTTATTCTATGTATGTGTGAGTATGCGTTTTCTGTATACAGGGTGTTATCGAAAGATTATAATGTTCTAAATTAGTACATCTAGTATAGAGTCGGTTTACTAAACAGCTCAATATGGGTTAGTTGAGTTTTTTTATTTAATTTCGGTATTATAATAAATAGTCTTTTATACTAGGTAAAAGAGAATACATTGTTCTTTAAATTTAAACTATTAAGTCATAAATTAAAATTTATTAAATAAGGTAGACTATTACTCAGCCTTAGAACACTAAACAGATTTCATAAAAAATGCCTTATGAAAATAAATCGAAAAAATATCATATCACCTTACAGAGTCACTTTTAACCAAATTACCAAGATTTTTCCTTGGTTCCCTCAAGCCTGGCTCCACCGATGTCGGTAACATCAAACGTTTTTGTTTGCACAGCCTTCATAAGTTAGCACCTTATTCAAATTGGGAAAGGTTACGGCCGCGAAACGTTGATTATGTAACCTATTTCCAAAATGGCGCCGATATGGGAAAAAATGCGTTATAGGAATGCAAGGTAAGGTAAGGCAGACTAAAGTTTTCTTTAAAAAAAATAATTAAGAATAAGCTTTGTTTTGGAGAACAAGTTTGAAATAAGACATCGTTTTTAACGTGTTCATTTTGTTGCGCTTTAAGCTTACAAATAAAAGCAGCAATAAAACAAACCTCTTATAGCAATGATTACACAAAATTGTAATGAACCGACTTCAATGAGATTTATGTAGGGCCACTTCTAAAATATACCCTATCAATGACAGATTTGAAAGTAAAGAAATCTCCTAAATAATCTGCTATAAACTATCAGGGCAGCTAGTTAATTATAGAAAAATATGTTAACTGTAGGCGAAAACGCAATTTACCTAACGAACCCAAGGGCACTCAAAATCAATTCTAACACAAACACCACTGAATTGAACCCGGGACATCACACCGAAACCTATTTACGTGGCCACGGAGCTAAGGTTGTATAGCAGAGGGTAACAATTAACTAAACATATGCAAACGATTGCAATAGGCAACGTTGACTAGGATTTCGTGAATGTTAATGTTTTTGGGAGTAAAGAAAGGTATGGAGTAGGTGTGTTGTAATTATTTATCTACTAGCTGTGCTTCGCGGTTTCACCCGCATAATAATATACAGTCCTCGTTCCGATAAAAAAATCTGCAACCTTATCCGATCTTTTTATTGTAGTTGTTCTAATCTTCAGAAAATTCCAAAAAATCAAAGTTCTTGTTAACCAGTTCACCCGTTCTTGAGTTATATAGAGTGTAAGTAACCCAAGTATTTTTTAAATAAAGATTTACTTAATGCAATTTATAACAGTAGGTAATTATAAGAATAAACTTGGCCATCAATAAATTCACACCCAACCTAATTGAGTATACAAAAAAATATCGATATCGGAAACCGGGAAGCAAAATAATCCTTTAGTATCGTACAGACAGCAGAAGTTGAAGGGTGTATAAAAAAATCAAAAGTTATACATAAGTCATCTCCATACCTTTATTTTCCTAACCCGTGCGATGTCAACTAGATATGTAGTGTACAAGTACTTCATGAGGTTCATCTGTAGCTTTGTAATTACACGTAAACTTGTTCCGACACCATGTTGCAGACAACTTAATATATATTATGTTGTTGCAGACAACTTAATGTATTATTGTTCAAGTGTAAAGTTTTCGGTGGACGTTTTAGGGGTTAACAGTGATAGGAAATGCTGTGATGTTTTCTTAAGGCGTCCGACAATCGGCAACCGATTTTTTGTAGGAAAAAAATATAACACACTGATAGTAATAGTGCAACGCAGATGTCCTACAAAAAGTAGGTTAGAATTTGGTACTAAGAATACAGAAAAATACAGAATGCAGAAAAAACGGACGAATTATCTGACCTACAAAAAATTCTGTTCCAAAATAAACAAGTTAAAAAGGGAAATATTATCAAAAATTTCTTAAACTATAAAATATTTTATAACATTCAGAGATACTATACACTACATACTACACAGGATCTATCACAAGATCTAGTTGAAATTGCCCAATCGGACTTTTTAATTACATGACGAATCTGTAAATTACAGTGACTCATATATAAATGCTTTGAGTCTTTTTACTCTTACACTAATCCGCGTGGTTTTCAATTATTGCGCCAAAGAGGTGGCGGTATATATCTTTTCTCAAGTCACAAACTTAAAAAAATAGTATGGTGAAAACTCTCATCAAAATCGGCTCAGCAATGTAGCTGAAAAAGTGTAACACATTTTGCATATAGATATTTAATGCGTTTACGTATTAACATCCCATTTCCATAGATTTTAAACTCCTCCATTAAATTATATATAAGCTCACAATAGAAATTATCTAAAGACAATGTAAATACCCTTTTGTGTTATGACCTTAAACCTAGTTAATTATCCTGTCTTAACCGGTGACTATGTCTTTGACTTGCCTTTCAAGGAAAATGCTTAGTTAGTGAGCAAAATAAAGGATAACGCGGTTATGGGGAAATGTTGGGGCTTTATTAATTAACTTGTGAGAAAGTTGTGTATAAAAGTATGTTCGTAATTAGAGGTACGGAGAAATGTATGATAGAAATTTTTGTTGTAGGATTTTTTGCTTGAGTATAGTAATTTTTATGTTTTTTTTTTATGAAAATCGTCGAACCGATATGCTGGTTTTATACAAGTTGGTAGCAAAATACAGAAGTCGTACAGAAATGGGCCATATAAGATTATACAGTGTGTAGAAAATTTAAGAAATATAATGGATGCAATTGGCATAACTCAGAAAAGTGAGAGAGAAACAAATTAAGACTTATGCATACAAGGAATAATAATGAAAATGAAGTAAAATTAGTAATGTATTATTATTTTCACATATTATTGCACATATTAATTAGTGCACATATTGTAATTTTCAAAAATCTAAATTTTCTTTCTTGGATCCTCATAATTAAAATTGGACTGGAAAGAAATTAACTATGTCTCTATTTGTACATAAGTTTAACTGCTATGGTCACAACTTGTAATCAAAACTTACTAAATAAAAAAACTTAGCTAGACGCTTTAAGGTCCTCGCCAAAAAGCAGTCAAAGCTTGCGCTCAGGCTGACTGCAAAGACCACTAACAAAAAAAAATTAATAAAAAAAACAACATAAAAAATTGCATAAAATCCCGCCATCCTCGATTACAGCTATGAGAGGTTTCTTTCAGGCCAGTGTGGTGAAAAGTGACTCACAAATAAGAGCCCTCAACCTCCACTCAGAGCCTTTGTCTCAACCTGCATTGTTCAGCCTTCGAAGGCTTTATAACACAATAGAAAAATTATAACACAATTTTTTATTCAATTTTTATTATGATCGTGTAAAAATTGGATGTGGAAGCGAGTTTGTGAATTTATTTTAATGATAGGATACAACACATTTCAATATGTTAAAATCTATTTAATGTAATTAGAATTTTTGAAGAAGTGGTCTCTGCCTACCCCTACGGGAAACAGGCATGATTATAATAATTAAGTTTGTAATTTTTGTTTCTGTTTTATCCTTGATGCTAATGACTAGGTGTCGTTAAGGTAGAATTGTTTATTTAGGATTTAAAGAAATTTTTCTGTAACATAAGATTTGACAAATTTATTATTATTATTTTATAACAGACTTTCGACAAACACTTTAGCAAAATTGCATGAAATGCTATATTAAAAAGTACATACAAAAATGCATAACATTTATATCTGCAGCTATAAAAACACAATTCTATTAGATAAAAAAATAGTTCGAAAAATAGAAGTTCTGTTTTTGTAACCAAATAACAGTTGCAAAAATTTAACATCCTGTATAAACAAACAGTGCTGTATATTGTTGTATTTGAACTATTTTGGAACAGTTTATTTCAGGATATTCACTTCTATGTTTGATTTTAAAGATTCCAATCCTATTTGGATAGTTGTAAAATATTATTTTATTAAATATTTCTTTTTGAAATAGGTTGTTGGGATTTGAATGTTTTTTGTTAGAAACGGATTTTGAAAACATGCAAAATTTCTTCTTAGTCAAATGACAAACACATTTTAAACTTTAATTAATTAAATTTAAAAAAAACTACCCATCGTAATTAATGTAAAATCTCAACCTCAAAATCTACAAACACTATACAATCAACCGCACAAGAGTTATCTAAAGCAAACAACACCGTATTCCAACGACTTAAAGTCGATTTTCGTTATCACTTTCTTTTAGTATTCGGACTATAATATTTTTGTCTTTTGCAAAGACAGGTGCGATCAACTTTCGAGGACCACCCATGTTTGACAACTGTGACGTCAGTTTGACGTCATACGTCACTTGTGCACGTCAATTTGAGTTGTTGACTTGTTGCCAATCAATTTGTAAGAGTTTTTAAGTGAGTAGGTGTTGTGTGAATATAAATACTGTTTTTTTTTTTCAAAACTTGGATCTAATTTATTAATACCTAGGTATTTTTTGTAATTGTTAACCGTTCTTTAATTTGATGTGTCTCTAACTTACTAAACAAGATTTGATCTCAACTAAAATACCTATACACTTAAATACTGCCTCGTTGGCCTAGTGGTTCTAAGCGCGACTGCTACGCTAGAGGTATTGGGTTCGATTCCCAAGTCGGCCAAGTGTTCTTCGGTTTTTCTATGAAATTCTCAGTAGTAGGTCGGAGTTGGGATTTGTGCCCGGTAAGTGGCAATAGGCTCACCCCTATTATATGGGATCTAAATATACCAGCGAACTGTGGGTGTACATTGGTAATTACACCTCTGCCTAACCCTTCGAGGATACAGGCGAAATGTTAAGTTTAAAAATAATAATAAGCTTGTAATAACAAAAGAAACTCCACAAAAATATATTTTAATCACAAGTCGCAAATTACTATTTTAGTTCCACAGCTTAAAGGAAATTATTAACTAGAAAGCTGCAAGACCGAGTCTAATCTGTATTGGATTAAGCGAAAAATAATTACAGAACACTGGCAAGTGACGGCTACCCAATCAAAGAAAACTGGATAAAGGCCTTCACTATGAACTATTAAAGAACTTACAATCGTTGAAGTGAGACGATGCTCTACAAAGTGTAGTGGCATCTCACTCCTTCATCGGCAAGAGACTTGCTTTAATTATGATCTCTTAAAGCGGGAGTCACAATTGTGGAAGCGAGACGGCGCTCTACATAGTGTAGTGGCATCTCGCTTCCACGACGGCATGAGATTTGCGTTAACTATGAACTTTTAAAGCGAGGCGTCATTGTGGAAGCTAGATAGCGCTCTACACTGCGTAGTGGTGTCTCGTCTTCTCAAAGGCAAATGATTTGCGTTAACACATAAACGATGTGACATGATGAATTATGTCACGTGGTTTTAACTTTTTTATTTACCAGCTTTCTATAAATAATTTTGCTACCAAGTTAAGCGGCCAGGAATTTTAAAATGTCGCGTGTAACCACAAAAAGTCGTTAATAATTCATTCCAAACTCAAACTTTCAAATATCAGAGTTGCCATTTTAATTGCGCGGCACGTTATATTGCCATGTGTAAATAATTTTCGTTGCTTTTCGTTTCGCAGCTTTAATTCAAGCTTAATATTAAAACAAGCTAAGTCTTATCAAAATAATAAATTTTCATTACTTCCT
Source organism: Autographa gamma (assembly GCA_905146925.1). Taxonomy (NCBI): domain Eukaryota; kingdom Metazoa; phylum Arthropoda; class Insecta; order Lepidoptera; family Noctuidae; genus Autographa; species Autographa gamma. Next base: position 4,576,942 of record LR989875.1, read on the forward strand.
TGGGTATGCAATGTTGAATATTCAACATAATTGTAGCATGCTTGGCTAGTTTGCAACTACTGCAACGTTGCTTACTTATACGTATTTAAAATTGTAATGAAAGGATGTGTAAGCCGCATCATCCGGTATAAAATACTGGAATCATTTACTTGTTTCATAAATGTATAGCGGTATTGTCTCTTAAAACAATATTTCCTTTGGCCAATCTAGAAACTGCCTTTGAGAATTTTCTGTGTCACCTTTAAACGTTTTAATGTATGAACTATCAGTTAATAAAACAAAACACGCGTTTTTCAATTTTCTATGACTAAGTATTTAGTGTATTAAGAAAACAATTTAACTAATCATGTATTGCTATCCGAAAACGTGTATAAACTAAGGTACAGCTTGAAAAAGTATATTTTCATCTATACTAAAGGTGTATCCAAAATTGTATCTATAGTCATCCAAAGAAGCTAATAAAACAGATTACACCGATTATCGGACTTAGACACAGCCTTAAGTAATTTTAACATAACCCTCACAAATTAAGCCCAAAAACCCTTTGATCAAAAAATAAGTGATAAACTTTTTAAACTAAAAAAATGACCGTATTACGGATCGTATTTGAAACTTCTGATCCCAATAGAAAGTAGATATTATCCCTCATTACGATTCGACAGGTAAAGTCAAAAGTTAAAGCAGAATCGCTCTACTAACGCTATAAGTATTCTCAGCACGTATAGGACGATGTTATGCGTGATGTAACAATGAATAAATGTGCTGCGTAAATGTGCTTTGACGAGTTTAATTTCCGTGCATTCATTTTGGCATGGAAATGAGAATGCATGGTGTGATTTATTTCGTGCTAATGAAAGTCGGAATGTTTGATTTAAATGAGGTTTCGTTTAACATTTTAACGTGTAATGAAACGTTATACTGGTATATTAGTATTGATGCCAATATAGGGCCTGATTTATAAAAATATCGTCGGTATTAGTAACAGTTTAGCTGTTATTAAACTTTAAAATTATGAGTTGAGGGCCAGGTTTGTTTGCTTTAATTTCAATCTTTTTTCGTCAGAATAAATTCTACCATAATTTTAAGATCAACTATTTAATTTTAAACTAAGTGTCATTGAAATAATTATTAATAAACATATTATTAATTAACATAATAGTTATAAGTCATTGTGCGATACTTATCCCCGGTTTCCGATAGGCTGATCAACTTAATCTGTTGTCAAATCAACTGATCACGACTATGATTGGTCGACCAAAAGAGCCAATCAGAGCATACAACATAAGGTTCGACAAGTGACTTAAAAATTGTATTGATCAAGCATTTAGAAAACGTTGATAAAATTTTATGAGGAAAAAATTGGATTATTAATTCCAATATTTCTTGGTTCAATCTAACATGAAACATCCTCGTGAATTTTTCCCTCGATTGGCAAATTAGAGTGTATGCGAGTCGTCTGGATATCGCAACTGATTCCACTTCGTTCGACTACGTTCGACAACGTCGACTACGTTCGACTACGTTCGACTGCGTTCGACTACGTTCGACTACGTTCAACTGCGTTCGACTCCGTTTCACTTCGCTACGAATCGTGTTAGTTTTTCACTTGTTACAGCTAAAGTCATTAGTTTAAGTTACTCCAAAGTTTTGCACGAGAATTTCGATCGAATGGAATTAAAAAGATTAATTGTATGAGATCGTTAGTCTCAGCTAGAATCTGAAATGTAGGTTTAGTTAGATGTTATAGCTAGAATAGACTGAAATCTAAGAAATTTTAATATTGAAACTATTTTTTAAATTAGATTTTCCCTTAAATTAATACTGTGATCATATTTTCGAAACATTGAAAATATAAATATCGAAAAAGAACAACAATTATCCTCAAAAAAAAAAATTAGGTTGAGAAGATTAATGTACATAAATCCTTTGCCAAACCATAAGACGTAATACAACATCAAGAAACAAACAGGTATATAAGTTGCAGAAAAGAAACATAATTTGGACATAAGTCGCAAAATCAAAAATCACATCAATAATACCAGCCAATTAACGTCCCACTTCTGAGCACAGGCCTCTTCTCATATAGAGAAGACACGAGCATTGATCACCACGCTTGCTCAATTGCGGATTGGCAATTTCAGATTACAATATCACATTAATTTAGTACTACTATTATTTATTTTAGCCATAATCGTTCCACTGCAGGGTAAAGGCCTCCCTTCTATAATTACAAACAATTCCTCATTAATCATAGCTCACTACAACACCTAAAAACCGTCTCAAGTACCAACAACTTTTATAAGTTATACTCTTTCTACCAACAAAGAAAAATCAAGTCTTCTATTCAGAATACTTAACCCTTTAAAAGTGTGTGTTACCTGAAAACACCTGTAATAAATTATTCACTTAATGAAGCGCTCATGACAGAAAGGAAATTGGGTGCGTTACCGCCCCGAAATTAATCCTTTTTAGGGTTGAGCATGTATCAAGAAAGTTTATTTTGTTCTTTCGGTGTTTGGTTTTTCAAGTATGTATTTTAGGGTTATTTGGATGGTGTATTAAGTGAATGAAGAATTATTTAATAATAATTATTAATCAATTGCTTGAAATACGGTACATATTATAGTTGTTACGTTATTATTTTAAGATACTAGTGCAATAGGTGCTTGTTTCCTTTTTGTTTTTAGGACAAATGGATATCACAATATACAAGTATCTTATTTTCGTTGTGATGTCAATATAAAAACAATATTTTTACATAAAACCATTTTTCAAAAAGAAAACGATTCAAATATTAACAGCTTTCTACACAATTTTGTCAATCGATAATCATTACAATAGCTTGACTTTGGCTACAAGTATTTCTTATTATACAAAACGTATTTACCTATTTTTTATATTTCAATAATGAACCAAAAGTTCAGTTAAGGACCGGCCTTTTTGAACATTTATTTCAAACCCAAAAATACTTTCAAAAATGCACAAAAAAGCCATTCGAGACCAACACACAACAGACATCAAAATACAAAATATACAATAACATCACAGGAATTATGCTCAGTAAACATATAAATTAACTGGACTGGTCCACCCTCATCATTGTGTCAGGCACATGCTGTAACAACTCTGTCCTTCAGGCACCTGTGAAGGTTCTACTCTTGTTCATCATTATGCAAATTGGAGCCTTTTATATACAAAGTAGAAGACTGAAAAGAGAGATTTTTTTTTCATTTTTAAGGTCTTGCCGGCTCTTCTCTACAGGAAGGACATTTTGGAACTGAGCACGTAGAGTCAGTTAATTAAAGAAACGGTTCTAAAGTGCCAATTGTTTATGAGGAATAAAAACTTTATGGTTTTGATTTTGAGCAGAACATAAGGTAATTAGTTAGGTATCTAGAAACTCGTGTGACAGAAAGGAATTAAAAATATATTTAAGTTTTTTAGGATTGTTGGAAGGAGCAAAGGGCTCCTTCCATTCTCCGCCCTGCAATCGGACAGTACAGATTAGATAATAATAATAATAATCCAGCCTATACCCGTCCCACTGCTGGAGACAGGCCTCTTCCCATATAGAGAAGGCACGAGCATTGATCACCACGCTAGCTCCCCACGGATTGGCGATCCCAAATTTTAGAATCTAGGTTACCTCACGATGTTTTCCTTCACTGTTTGTCAGAAGTGGCTTAGAGTAATTAAAAAAGTACATATTATTATAACTTTAAATGAAAATCCTCATTGACACTTGTCTGGGTTCGAACCTGCAAGCTTGTGCATACAAATTCATTCATTAAACCACTAGGCCACCACAGATTACATATGTTATAATAATATTGGCTTATATTTGTCCCACTGCTGGGTATACGCGTCTTCTCATAGAGTAGGATAATAACAGCAGAAATTTTGAATAGAAAAATAAACATAAAATAATACTTATTTAAACCAAAAACAACAGGAATACATAGAAAACCGTGTCCAAAAATCGGGCAAACAACAACACATTCGTTAATAATTATTGCAAACCAGAATTTAAATCATAAAACGAAAATTTTTGGCTCAACCGCTGCCAAAACAACGCTTGAACTAAGCGTTCATATATTTTGACCAATTAAATTTATAGTAGAGCTGCAAGCGTTTTGTACTGAAAAATAGAACTAGATTTACAGGGATATTGGTAAAACGTCTATTTTTTTAGTATTTAATGATTTATGGTTTAGTAAATATATATGGTTGTATGGAAATTGTTTATTCAAAAGGAAATCACGATACTGCAGGTAAAGGATTTAATTGTTGTGTTTGTAAATGATTTAAAAAAATAAGTCTCTTTGCCTAACTATGGGATACAATTATGGGCAATCTTGTTTAGACATGCCCGTATTTATATATTTTTCAAATTATGCCTGTCGATCTGTGCATCTATTGGTACTTAATAATTGTAACATTTTTAATAAGCACTATTTAATAATAAGAACTATTACGGGACATCTCTCACACACGGTAATCTGATCCCAAGCTAAGTAGACCTGGTATTATGGTAACCAAACAACTGATAAACATACTTAATTATTTCTAAATACATACATATTATTATAGATAAATTACACCCAGAATAAATGATTTTGCTGATCACACAAACATTTGTCCAGAGCGTGAATCGAACCCTCGACCTCCGGTATAGCAGTCAGGGTCACTAACCACTAGACCAACAGGTCCGACGTATTTGTCTGTGTTTCTTCTTTTTAACAAGTAGGACATAAGTCAACCCTGCATGGATCTAGTGCGTGTTGTCAGTACTTTGTCTATGTTTTTTTTTGTTTACCTGGTCTACCCATACAATTCCTGATGAGAAAAATGTCTATGTATGAAAATCAATTCCTTGCTTTTATTACATAATTTTCTTTGGTATTGGGTAAGTGAGTACTTGGCTCACAAATTTTATTTTGCACCGTATTACATGACGTGTGTTTACCGTAATAATGATAAGCCATTAATTAGGAAACATTTACAATGACTATCTAAGAAAGTTAATTTTTCTGGCTTCGTATCTTAATAATTAAATCAAAGTATAATGTTTATATTAAATACTTGAAAAAAACCTAATAGAATAGTCTCAAGTGTGAACTAGAGTGGTAAAAACCTTTTTCCTAAATATAATTATGAACGTAATGAAGATACCACTCAAAAAGTTTAAGGGCCTATTTGTAAACGAAAACCGCTTAAAACCTGTATCAGTAATCATAAACAAAATCATAAACCTATAAGGAGATATGCTGATATATCTTAAAACTCAAGTAGTACAATTAATTTCGGTTCGACCAGTAGAAAGTTTTGAGGTAACTGACATTAAAAAATACAGTCGAATTAAGTACCTCCTCCTTTTTTACGTCGGTTAAAAAGTTTGTTAACGAAAACAGCTTAAAACCTGTATCAGAAATCATAAACCTATAAGGATATATCTTATAACGCAAGAAGCACAATTATCACAAACAAATTACCACCAAAAAAAAGGCCGGTATAAAAAGCAATTCACACGTTTTTAAACAAACACGCACGTACAATTTTATCGGTACAGAATCCCACATTTCAGGCGAGCAAAGCCTTTTATCAATAAATTTGAACTGTAAGCTCGCTTAATCCCTTAGAGCGAGAGTAGTACGGCACTAATTTTGGACTGGCAACTGTTCTGATATTTAGTTGGCTTACACAATGATTTTGTATCATTCTGTAATTGTTGGTGTTATTGGTAGTTTAGTTTGTAGGAATGTTGTTTATGAGCTGTTCATTTGTGATTGCTTTTGGTGCGAATTTTGGGTATTGAGTATAATTGATTGGCTATATTCATTCCTAGATCCGTTACCGTTGATTAAATTGCTTAAACGTTTAGAAGTCTCAAGTCTAAGATGCGTGAATTACCAAAAAGAAATGTCACTTCCACAAAATATATGTCTAGTTAGCGCTTGTTTAAAAATGCTAGTTTTCATGAGCTGGTTTGTTTATGAAAAAGAAGACGGACAAAAACGGTTGCGGAAAATGATATAAAAAAAATACAGTGAAAAATATTAATTGTTCATCATCATCGTCATCTATACTTCGCCTTTGTACTTCCACTGCTAGGCATAGGCCTCTCCTTTCTTATGCCATTTATTGTTACATATAAATAATTATTTTAAATTTAAAAGTTTATAATACACCTTTGATTTGAGGCTTAATGTCTCAATCTCACATACACTTTAAGCATAACCAGTTACGATGCGTCCTTAGACAAAAAAAAACTTAATGACAAGATCAACTATTCCCACTCAACAGCCAAACAAATCTAAATAAAGCACTGTACAACAGCATCCTAAAACCAAAGGGAAGCCCATTTCCACACGGTATGAAGCCTGCAACAGGATGGGGGGGAAGTGACAACTTCCTGCCCCCCTCCCTCTTCGGGACTCCTCAGGAATTCCCTCTTCCTATCCTACAGTCGTTTGCATTAGAATGTTTTTATGCTATGTTGTTTTTTAGTTGTAGTTGAAATTAGGTTGCCTATATGTGAAATTGGTTTTTAAAAATGTGTTATTTTGATCACATGTCACATTGTTTTAGGTATGTTTTTTGATAGTCTTATGTGGTTAGGCGGTTAGGTACCATTATTAGGAAGAAATTACATAAGTGTGGTAGTAATCAGTATGACTTATATTGAATGACTATATGTGCCTCGCGGTTCTAATAACCTTGCGATTTTCACAGGTCAATTAACGTGATATTTTGTAGCTCATAACTCTCGAAAATTGGGCTATCAAATGCAAACATTTTATCAAATCCGACTAGTAATTTCCCAGATCATAGACTCAATAATTCCAAATAAATAAATAAATGAGAATAAGACAGTTCAAACAAATATTACTAAAATAGTACATAATATAATAAATAAAATAGTAATAATATAATAGTACATAATATAATAAATAATATTTTACATAAAGCAATACAAATAGGTACTTTAAACATGAATAAACTTCTCAATCACAATGTTCTTCAAACAAAACTTAGCTCATTAGAACTCAATGGATCCATCAATAGGGACATATCAAGGGTCGCACAGTACGATGCAAACTTAATGGCGGCTCCGAACACGAGGCGAGTCGCTGCGCAATAACAAACTTATGCGCCAGCGGGGGTGAGGGACGAGGTACTGGGCAGCGTGTACCTAACTTCAGAGCCGCCATTAACTTTGAATCCAACTATACTGCGCAGCGACTTGCATGGCGGCTCTGAACACGAGGCGAGTCGCTGCGCAGTAACAAACTTATGCGCCAGCGGGGGTGAGGGACGAGGTACTGGGCAGCGTGTACCTAACTTCAGAGCCGCCATTAACTTTGAATCCAACTATACTGCACAGCGACTCGCATGGCGGCTCTGAACACGGGTCGATTCGCTGCGCAGCAACAAACTTATGCGCCAGCGGGGGTGCGGGGCGAGGTACTGCGCAGCGTGTAGCTAACTCCAGAGCCGCCATTAAGTTTGAATCCAACTATACTGCACAGCGACTCGCATGGCGGCTCTGAACATGAGGCGAGTCGCTGCGCAGTAACAAACTTATGCGCCAGCGGGGGTGCGGGGCGAGGTACTGCGCTAACTGTAGCTAACTTCAGAGCCGCCATTAAGTTTGAATCGAACTTATAATCACTTAATGCGGAGGGTAGAACCATAAACATTCCGATATTATCCTTTTCATAAACCATTAGTTTATCCATAGTTATGGGGATATGAACAAGTTGGCGACCACTTATGTTCGTCCCTAAAATAATTGGGTAAATGGTTTTGGATTTGTTGTCATTCGTTTCGATTTTGTGGGTTTTCCGAATGTGTAAGTTCAATTGTTTAATGGTTTTTTTTTTTTAAAGCAATTTTTATTGTTTTCTCTAGCAATAATGTTTTTGTTTAATGTTATACCTATTTGCTTAAAAAAATAATTTTAAGGGATCTCTTAGAGACAAATCAACATAGAGATCAAGAGATCTGATAATAAACATAATTATGCTACGATTGCTACAACTTTTTAAGCTGATCGTAAATGCTACGGCGTTCCCTTATTAACTTGCAACAAACATTTGTAAATCACTCAATTGCTTGTCCAACTGGCTAACTGGCGTGGGTGTTTTATACCATTCGGTTATTATTTTTGTAACACAGGACTATGATAATAATATTCCGGGACATCTCACACACGGTTGTCTGATACCAAGCTAAGCAGAGCTTGTGTTATGGTAACCGGACAACTGATAAACATACTTATATATTTCTACATACAGACAAATTATTTATAGATAAATTACACCCAGACACAGAAAAAATGATGCTCATCACACAAAGATTTGTCCTGGGTGGAAATCGACCCTACGACCTCCGGTATAGCAGTCAGGGTCAGTAACCACTAGACCAACAGGCCTGTCAGACTGTTAGCTAGTCATAGCAGTCTCCTTAAAGACACTTAACATACACTTTTCGTTTACCCCAAGAGAGTTTTGCTACCAATATCTTTCGCACAAAGTAACTAGGTAAATACTTTAATTACGTTATAAGCCTTTCTATATCCTCAATATAACGTAGATATTATAATTTGAGATAACACAAACAAAACGATAATAGTTTGTGTTAAACGATGTTATCAATTGGGTTGCTCGATTATTAGCTAAAGGGACGTGACTTGAATCTAGTAATCGTATGGTAATTAAACTGGTTTAGATTTTGTGGTAAATGTGGTAATTAAAACTGCTTTATATTCTAATTACTTTCTCTTATTAGTTTATTTTTATTGTTTACTAGTTTTTGCAAGCGTTTCTGATAGAGCGGGCGTCAATTTTGGCGGGCTTTCTTGGGATACATTTAGCCCATATCAAGTTCCGTCAAAATTGGTTCAGTGGTTTAGTAGTGAAAACAAATAGAACGACGGACAAACAGTCAACAAATCAGTTTGAATTTAGGTATATTAATGGTTTCAGAGAATTTTGTCTGTCTACTTATACTCGTAATGCCGCTAGAACATTGTATGGTTTTGTCAATCTGCTTTTTGCTAATAATATCATATAGATTTGTCAAAGAAACGATGTAGCCGACATAATTATAAATGTCCGTAAATTAAAAAAAGTTAAATAACAATATAATAAACACAAGAACTTAATAACTTAAGGTATCACAAATTAGCTGTTGCTGACAGAAAATACCAGTTGTTTTGTTTTGCGTTTTTGATTCACTTGTTTCTTTATCTTTACCTTTTCCTAAAGGTATATATTTAAAATGTATAATATTATGAGAAACTCTACAATCATTCTGATCAATCATAGCCCACCTCTATAACTTCAAAATATTAGTTGGCCAAGCACGTCTCTACTTTATGCATACTATTCCCAAACGTAGGCATATTACGTATTATATTAGGTGCAAGATATTATATTATTCTATATTATTTTAAAATAATTTAAATATATCTTAAACTTATTTAATACTTCTTGATCTTAATTATATAACTTCGTCAAAATCAAATCTAACATTTATTTCAACATGGTTTATTTTTCATAGAAACTTAGTAATATAAATAAATACAAGACACATGCAAATAATTAAGGAAGAAACTTCACACTTCTAAAATTCATGGTTTCTAAGCTAAAACGAATTTTATTGTTAGGTATAGTCCAAAAATACTTCAATAGTTGGTCTTTATTTTAGAACCTCTAACTATTCCAAAACAGTCCAAAACTCCAACCTAAGCCACAATATTAATAACTTTTTGTTTATCGCATAATCAAAGTCAATTAAACGTATAATATGTTACCCCAATTACGAAATAATCTTAGGGTCAAATATGAAGGCTTTGCGGACAATAAATTGTATCGCTTAATGCTCGGGGCCGATTAGTTATTGTTCCATTACACTTCATATTTAAGGTGTCATCAATTATTTAAACTAATTAAGAGGTATCTTAGTAACGGTTATAGAAAACTACTAAAGAAAATTAAGTTAAGTAAGGTAGAGATTTTGTCCATATTATTTATTAATACACAATTAAATCTAATATAAGAAAAAACTCTAACTATACTAAAATTAAAACTTACATAAATAAAAACTAAACGGCGTCAAAGAACTCATCGCCATCATTGTCAATGGCGGGGAACGTGCCCAGAAGGCTGGATGCATTGCCACGTTGAATGGCTATGCCGATTCTCTGTGCAACAAACCAGCCCTCTGATCACGAGTAGATTCTACCAAACGTTTGGAAAGTTCTTTGAAAAGATTTCGTGCGCTCGGACCCCATGACCCGAGCGTTTCAACCCCAAACGGCTCGAAAATATAATAAGTAATGTTTATCATTTTATTTTTGTATTTAGATAATTTTTGTTTAATGACAAATGTACACTTGCTAATATTGTCAATGTAAGATTGCCACTGACTGATCATTGTAGGATTATCTGATTCTGTTAGGCACGATAAAAAGTACACTGGAGCGTTCATTAACCTGCCACCCACTGACTATAAAACAGGTGACTCGGGCCCCAGATGAACTGTGTCAAATATAGTTTTGTTGGACATTGTGTTTAAGTTCAAACAGCTGCATTGTACCCTTATTGATAACTAAATATTGAGTGAATAAATGATAATAAATTACTCTGCCTTCTGTCTTATCTTTTCCCAAGCTATGTTGGTGTCGGCTTCCAGTCTTACTGGATTCAGCTGAATACCAAATTTTAAATGGAGACCGATGGACTACCAGGTCAGTATTCCATGGTAGGTTAATGATTGTTAGAAATGAATTTATTACCATCATCATCATCATCATCCACAGCTCTAGTCCTCTCACTGCTGGGCATAGGCCTACCCTTTTTCATGCCATTTTATACGGTCCTGTACCAGCCTCACCCAGACTCGACCCGAGACTTTAACTATGTTAAAACCGACGCTTCTTTTGCCTTGCCTTGGTCACTATTCTGTCACCGCCTTAGTCTACCTGTCAAAAATTACTTAACGACTGCCAAAGACCAACGTATGACAGTCGGGATTTACGACCTTATGCTTTCCTACTATTACCTATATTATTGAGAGCTTATATGAAATATATTATTAACTGTCAGTCTTAAATAAGTTTGGTAACCCTCTATTGCGATGGCACCGGTCTATGAGATCAAGGAAAACTATTTAAGAGTTTTTTTTTTTTTACATCTGTGAACTTATTCACAAGTTTAAAATTTAATTTTAGTTAGACTTTTTTTCTTGTATTAGATTTAATTGCGTATGAATAAATACATTTTGTCCACTATTAGTAAATATGAAATGTGAACCTTTAGCAAATATTTCGTAATCGAATCAGTGCAATTCACTTACTTCTTTTCCATTAGAATTAAGTTTTCTCACGATGTTTTCCTTCGTCTAATATTGAATCTTTGAAAAATTCACATTGCCACTCTTAATCCAGTCAATGAACTTCTAGGCCACCACGACATATTTCTTTGCATGGCAAATTCGACGACAAACAAAATCTGCGGCGAAAACGGCTGTATCTTTTGATTGTTATGGCTGAGACGTTTGATTGACTAAGAGATAGTATACCTGAGTATTATATATAAATTTCAGTTTGATACCTCCACGCGTCCCTGAAAAAATCCGTCTTGACAGACGGACGGACAACGAAGAGATCCTATAAGGGCTCCGTTTTTTCCTTTTTTAGTGAATCCTAAAAAATCTCAAAATTCTTACTCGGTCTAAAATACCGACTGGCAACACAAGTCTATCGTTGTAGGGTTAACAGTAGACAAGTTACCACCCCATGTCAGTTTCACAATAACATGTTACCAACTAAGTTGACACTTTTGAGCACCACTCTAAAACTAATATCGAAGTTTATAACGTACTATAGTGAGGCAACCTGTTCACTAATGGTTCAGTGTCAATATTAATGTGTTGGTATTGATTTATATATTTCCTGAATTATGTATATTTTTGAATATTTCTCGTCGTACGTCTGCTGGAAGAAATTTCATATGAAACAAGGAGCACCTTTGTACCTTTTCATCTGTTTATTATGTTAAATATTGTTTGTCTGTTGTGTGGACAAAAACTAATAAATAAATAGTTAAATAAGAATGTATAAGTTGTCAAAGCGCAATATGTATAAAGTAGCTTCAATTGAAGAAAACATAAGGCAGATTTTTATTGTGGAATTTGCATTTGAACGATATATTCTGTTAATAGATAACTTTTTTTGTTTTAAATGCTTTAATATAAATATAAATCACAACTTTACACAAAAAGAACATAATTATAGTTATGTAAGGGGCTGCTAGTTTGTTTGGATATTTTATCTCAGAAACATTCGATAGATAATAAAAATATCGACTCCAGCTAACGCAACAAAATAATTAAAATTATGAAATACCGAACTGATTACTTTACGATCATTTACAGTTTTTTTTTTCTTCCATATTTTTTACGATAAAATTATTTTTATAACTATAACCTTCAACCAAAAATAACTGTATCCGTCGCAAACCCACACGGATTAACAAACAACTGTGCGACTAATCGTGATTCCACCGCTGGCTTTAAGGATAAACTTGGTATACAAAACTAGGTCGCCATATTGTGTTCTGATTGAAATTTAATGCCCTTGTTCACAGTTTGTTTTATACCAACTTTCTTGGAACTAAAAGCCTAGATTTAAGGAGTTAGCACGTTGGAGTTCTAGACTGAATTATTGTGACCTAAATGTCATTAGGTTGTGCACTTATTGCAGATATTTGTGCAGTATTGCAAAGCGGCTTGTAGCTAAGTATAAGTACGTTTTTTTTCTGCTAGAAATGGTTAGTCTATGGGGTTTTCAACAAATCGAGACACCTCCGTGCCGTGGAAAGCTTGGTAAGCCGTTAGTCCTGACTGTCATACTTTAATTTTAACATGTCCCCAGTATGTGTTATGTTTGTGCCTATTAAATGTTCTATATTAGGTTCATGTAGTTAAACATTGTAACACAGGTAGGTATAATGGAAAATCACACAAAATCCAGTTTGTTTCAACCATCGGGCGTTTTCTTTTTATTTAATTTTGGTGATATTCAGCCACCCTTTCCGAATTATTCTTATTTAACTTTACATCCTGAAAGTTAATAAGGGTAGTTACAGAGTTAGACACCTGTTGTTATGACCCTTTCGTCTTAAGTTGTAGCGACAACTTCGTAAAGTTTCGAGGAGTCGTCCTTAGGTCTTGCGACCTGTAAGTACTACCTCGCTTTAAGTTTAGGTCAGAGGGCAAAGTTAATTAATTTATTTAAGTGTAGTAAATTGTATTCGTAAGTAATTTTATTTTTACAAGATTTTAGTAACTGGCAATGTATGTATGTAACTGTAAGTATGTATGTGTGTTCAGGTGGAATCTTACTACTCAATTTTGAATCAGATATATATTTAACTGATTGTGCTGAAAGTTTGTATACACGTTTGGGTTGGAGGATAATGTATGGTTAGTTGTGTCTGTCATGGACTGATATAAAAGTTTATGTTTAAAAGAAAATCTTATTCTATTATGTCCTTCATTGCACCTACTGTGAGCATTTTTCAGAGTTAATTTAAAAAAACTTATTTATTAAATGAAAAAAGCTGCATCAATTGCCAGGTAACAATCCTTGCATCATCAATTGAAAATAGCCCCGGTTACTTAATCGATCGAATTTCTAGGGGGGAGGCCTTTGTTCAGCAGTGGACGTCTTCCGGCTGATGATGATGATGATGATGACTTAATCGATCAACAAAAATTGTTATGTATTCATCGCACTATAAGTCTAACTTTAGGGCACTTGTTTATGAGTTTATGAATAGTATTTTTCTCCCAATAAACCTTCCTCCATAGACCGAAGCCTTGGAATATTTATACAATATACTGTATATTTATACAATGTATACATTTGCCGTTCTGATTGATGATGGATTAGGAACCGCCTATTCTGAGAGGGATGGGTTTCAAGAGTGGAATTTGGTATGCGGTTGTGGTGAGAACCGGCCACTGAACAAGGTTAGAGTTATCATTTATCGAGTTGCTCAAATGTACGGAAGGGACAAATCAAAGTCAACAGATTTGGTTCACCAAAAAAAAAAACGTAAAATTTTGCATTAATTTTTGAACACAGTATGTGAAGTATTTTCATACCGGATGTTAATAAATGTTTATGATTTTGTGTTCCTACTGAATTGTTTATCAAGTAGTGGTAGTGGAGTATAAAATGTGACAAAAATGCCAACTTGATAGTACAATCACATCTCATTTAAAAAGAAATGTCTCCCGCAATATGAAATTAAATCCTTACAATACAGAATATATATTATAATTTGAATAGAGCTATGTTACTAAATAGTGGAAAAAGTGATTTCTATTTTAATTAGTTACCGAATCTATCACAAATTAATAAAGAAAACACTTCATACAAAAAGAGATCGGAAAATTTACAAGATCAAAAGAAAATTTGATCTTTTCGCATATAAAATTTCCGAACCAATCAAAATTGACTTACGGAAACCATATAAAAAGGGGATTGTGGGATATTTTGACAGTGTAATCAGTGTAAAGCCGACATAGCTTGAAAACGCAAACAAAATCCTCTACGAGCGATCTTTGATGTGAGAGGTGCAAGGCAGAGGAAAATAGCAATATTTATTTTTTTAGGCTCGGATCAATTACTAGATCACTTTGCATTTATGCAACGGTGTTTCTTGAAATCCTTTAATGGAAAATATTTTCACGTAAAACGTCTAGATCGAGTCTGTGTACTGATTAAAATACAACTTAATAAACTGAATAATCAAAAATTAACTGATTCCAAACTTGTTAAGTAGCTGCCTATTATTATTCTAAACATGTTCATTGAAGGCGTGTTTTTTGGTGCGTTATAATATATTTTTGAATGCTTTCAAAATATTTAGAAATTATGATGTACCCAAGTTTTTTGGGTTACATTATATTTTCTTACTGAAAACTCATACGGTGTGTATGAAAATGCATGTGTATTATAGTACATCCAATATCGTATCTTTAAAGTAAGTTAGGAAACAATTACCTTGATAGCGATGTGGATGAATTTTTTGATGCCTTATTTTAGTTTATATTTTTTCTTATTTACTATGTAGGCTTAGTTTTTTTTATTACCTATTGTAAATAATAATATCTTAAGTTTAATTTTAATTGTAATATAGTATGTTTTATTAATTACCTTCAATAATAACAAAAAAGAAGCTAGTAAGATTTGTCGCTTATAAACTTGCACCAAAACCCAAGATCCTTGAAATTATTGGGGCTATAAGTAGCAAAGGACTCTTCCTACCCCATGACAAATCGAAACGTGACTTCCACTGATTTTGTATTGAGTCACCCACTTCACGCCAGACAATATTGTAGAACGATACGCTAGGCATTAATTAATATGCTCTTAACATGATCTGTTGACCTTTCATATTGTAATTATGCAGTAATCTGAATGAAGTGTAAAAATTCGCGAGAAAATATCAGTTTTTTCAATATATTATGATGCAAAATAGTAATAAAATATACATATATAATGAAACTTAATCCTTATCAGACTAACTAGGAAAAATCATACCTGGAACACAAAAAAAAAAACTAATTAATTAAAACTTTATGTACACCGGGAATTGTCTTTCAGTCAATCTGAATTAAATTCTGTTTTAGTTTGAAATAACTATTGTAGTATTGTTAATAAGAAAGGAAGGACAACATTAAGTACCTACGAATACATTTTTATATAGAAATACTAAAACATTTATTTAGTACAATACACAAGACAACACACAGAACATAAATATATGTACTATTGTATGTTTTTTCCTAGCCGTTTCTGTCCCACTGCAGGGCAAAGGCTACCCTCCTTCCATCTGTCTCTATCTAGGGCCGTGGTCATCCACTCCTTATCAAAGGATTTATTGTTTTAACATATATTTTCTATTCAGGAAAAATTAAGCTAATGTCAAGAATACTCGTCAATGAAATTCGATATCGATGGTTAACTATCATCGATATTGAAATTCATTGACAATTATTTTCAACATTAACATTTCCTATCACCAGCCTAAAAAAAAAAACAATCTCCAAGAAAAAAAATCCCCAATAAATAAAGCCGTGTACACACACTTACCACGTACATGAAATCCTACCCTAACAGCCCTTACATCGAGAGGCAAAGCGTGACCAATTAGTCTGCACTAACCCTTACCAGCCTGATTGGTGGGCCTTTGTCCTTACGTTATGATACTCCGACTTTATGGAATTTATTTTTAGTCTGACTTGAAAGGATATTGATGTGTTGAAGGGGAAAATGTAGGTATTAGAAGATGGTTTTCTTTTTTATTTATTTTTGGGGTTCTTGTTTGTAGGTATCTTTACGTTTGAAGGTTGTTTGTAAGTTTATTAAAAAAAACTCATTTCAGCTTCTCAATACTCAATAATAATATGTTTATTGCACACCACTATGTGAACTTAGGTGGTAGTTACATAAAAATTTAATAAAAATTAGTTTTGGATCATTGTGAGTCATTCTGGGCATAACCAAATAAATAACTCTTTTTAGGTGTTCAAAACATTTCACATTTCACATGACTACTAAATACGCACAAATTATCCAAAGCATAGCACAAGTATTTCAACCTTAGATTTTGGTTCTTTGATTTCAAGAAAAACTTGAACCACTTTAAAAACAAACGCGTCTTCTCTATATTATTTCATAAAACTATCGGATTATGTAATCAAAAGATTAGGAGGCAATAATACAGACAGTCTGCTTGCGACCACAGCCTTTTTTTTTATTCAGGTGAAACTCATTTATGAGCCAGCCTTGCACCTCCATGGGGGGTGAAGATGCAAGAGTCCGGGCTTCCAGAGCCTTGAAAAATACTCTGACTACTCCGGCAAAACACCTGGTGCCATCTTTCGCCTTAGTGGCGGCGTTACAGGACCAACCGAAGTCTGCTCCATAACGCCCCCGGTGATGCGGTGTAACCCAGTCGAAACGTCAAGCCCTAAAGATATTTAAGCATGTACCTTGTATCATACTATATTATATACGTCATGTTCTATAATATTACTATAAATTAGGAGGCAAACCAGCAAGTCTAGCCTAATCATTCCTCTTTAGAAAAATACTTTCCTATTTGGTGTACCTATTTATTTCTCTCCATAAAAGCTTCAAATTGGGTTTAAAAAAACTAACAAATCAAAATCTATAGGCCATGTTTCTTCCTTTATCAAACAGGTTAAATGAACTCCCAAACCAACAAGAGACAAAGCAACACCACGTCCGGTCCCCGCTACAACCGTGCGGTTAACCGGCTACTAGCATCCTCGCTCACTGGATCTGGGCTGGTCTTCAGCAATTACATTACAATTAGCCGTGGCCACAGAGTAAACAGAAGAGATGGGAGTGGAGTAGATAAGGAAATAGAAACAGAAATAATTCGGATTAAAATTAGAGCTTAATTATGATATCTGAAAATGAAGGATTTTTATTTTTTTTTTGTTTAAACTGACTTCAAAAATGAGAGGTTCTCAATTTGTCTGTATGTTTTTTGTTGTATGTACGTTACGCAATATCACGGCAATTGTGCATCGATTTAAAAATAAAAAAACATCGACAAGACAGAAGATTTTAAAAAAAAATCGAGGCTCTCATTTTTTAATGTTGTTTTTAATCAATATTATCCAACTAAAAACAATTTAATCTCTATTACCTTGAAACAATTAGCTCCCAGAAACAATAAGAGGATTAGTAGAGCATAAAATATCTTAACAATATTATATGGTGAAAAGGCCATTTATTCATAACTTCAACATCTCCCGAGCCTTTTCCCAACTATGTTGGGGTCGACTACCAGTCTTACCGGATTCATAGTCCAGTCAAAATAGGCATTTCAGTTTGCATTAATTCGCATCCAGTTGAAAATTGGTGGAGGTCTCAAGTAGACCATCATTAATGAAATATGAGAAGTCCCCAAAAATCCGACTTGACATAAAAAAGTTACACTAGGTCGAAGGTCAATCATATCTCCTTTTCGCATTTTCCTCTCTAATGGCAAGACTTATTGCAAAAGATCAGACAAAAGTTGTAGATCATGCAATTATCTAGAAAATTGTCTCAATACTTTTTCTCTATGTATCACCATTCCGGAGATATCCTGATTTGCCATCAGGATATCTCCGGAATGGTGATACGCATTGAAGAATAAAGTATCATAGTCACATTCCACATCATAATATGCACGCATTCCCGCACCGCCTGTAAGTCTGCCTGCCTATCTGACCTCCACAACCCATTTTACTGGGAAACACAGTATCGCATAGTAATACATTGATAACTTCATACAACAATATAGGTACACAACCTACATAGTAACAACACATTAATCTCAACCCAAACAATCTAAATCTCCACCATTTTGGTCAATATTCGAAAGACTTAGGATACTGAGAAATTTGTGGCAACAATTAATATTAAATGGATTTGTAGTTGCTGTAAAATGTAATGGGGGTTTATCAGGGGTGAAATATTGTTCGATATTTTACATTTTATAAGCCCATGCCAACGAGACTGAAATACGGATCGCGTTAATTTCTATAAAATATGCTATTTTTTGGGGAATGAGCTACTTTCAATGTTTAATTTTGTTTGGATGGTTTCGCATAGATTATGGGTCTTTAATTAGTTCAGGAGTCAATTACACAATAGTTTTTAGGTACTCACGATTTTACCTTGTAAAAAAATCTAATGCGAACTAATTTTACATGAAGCGCAGTACTAAGTTTGTATGTATCCCAAAATATTGTCACACAAGGAAGTCAAAAGTATCAAAAGTAAACCTCACAAAGGACATAAAAAAATCAAACAAAATCTTTAAAAGAAATATCACCCAACAACAGTCTAAAAAAATACCTAAAAGAAAAAGAAAAATTACACAGAGCACCCAATTTTTCAAAGGGCGAACCTTTAGCTGTGGATCTATCATCCATAACCGAAGTCAGAGTTACCCTGTGACGTCGATATTTGTAAAACATAAGCTATAAGCTATGTGACAAGCGATCAAATAAAACACACACGCTGAGGATTACATAACCCTTTCGTAGAGGTTTTTTGGACGATAGAAGGTATAAGCGGAAGCGGGGTGAAAATAAAATATTTTTTTGAAAAACATTTTGCTAAAAATAGTTTTAAGTTTCTAAATAAAAACATAACCCTTCTTGATGATATGATATGATCTTCGCTGATGATAGCACAGTAACAATTGCCTGCAAAGATCTAAATACTTATAACTCTGATGTAAATACTTCACTAGAATCAATAATTTCATGGCTTGTTAATAATAATCTAAAAATTAATCTAAAGAAAACAAATATCATGCACTTTAATCAAACTACTCGAAATCCATTAAATATTAATTTAGTACATAATGATTCCTCTATTGATGAAGTAATGTCGGCTCGTTTCCTTGGTCTCACTATTGATAGTAAGCTAAACTGGAAGGACCACGTCGAAGCCCTTTGTAAAAGAGTTAGTAGCCTATCTTTTGCTTTGTATAAACTTGCTCCTACTATAAACAATGATGCTATTCTTTCAGCTTATCACGGACTGGTTGAATCTGTACTCAGATACGGAATAATTTTTTGGGGAAACTCAACATATAAAGATATGGCATTTAAAATACAAAAACGTTGCATTCGAGCAATGTTTGGCATTCAAAGCACTGAAAGCTGTAAACCATTTTTTGTCAACCATAAAATCTTAACTTTACCATCACTCTACATACTCGAAATCGCTATTTTTGTAAAAAGTAACCCACAATTCTTTCCACACTTATCTGACATTGTAAAAAGAAATCGCCGTGATGATAAGCTCTGTATACACCCGGCTAAAACAGCACTATTACACAAAAGTGTAATATGCAGGGCGCCCATTATTTTTAACAAAATACCGCATAATATTAAGAATTTGAATATAGTTTTATTTAAAAAAGCTTTAAAGAAGCTATTAATAAATAAATGTTATTATATTGTTGATGATTTTATAAATGATAAAAATGTGTGTTATAAAAATAGTGTTAAGTTTATTTGATTTTATGCAATTTGTTCACTTATTTTCATAAATTAGATTTATTTTGTTTTTCTTTAATATTTGTACACCTAAATGGTAAAAACATGCTGGTCTACTTTTAACTTTGTCACCTCCAATATGCATATTATGTATTATTGATTTACACGTGTTTTATACAAATAAATTATCTTTATCTTTATCTCTTTATCTTTGGCAGTCGGGTAATAAATTGGATGGTAAAGGGTGTTCGAAAAAATTACTTTTGAGTATATTTTAGAGGAACAGTGAATCTTTTCGCCCTATTATCACTTCCGCCTATATCGTCACTGGCTTTTGAACTTAACTTTTTTTTTGCTATTTCTATACATTGCGAGTTCTGAGGTTTACGCGAATGTTAGACATTGAAATAAAACTACCATGATACCTTTGCAAGTATCATGTTGACATGCAGACCAGATCTGCCCGTGACCATGATACCTGCAAAGGTGTCGAAACGTCGGGAACTGAAATTCAAATACAAACCGCGATAAAATCCGTAAAAGTAGTTTTATTTCAAAGTCTATACATTTCATTTACGTTATATTTTCAGAACTAGATCCGTCTAAAACGCCTAAATGTTTTCTAAGGCCAAGTCTACGAATTTGATAACAATGGAGTAAAAATAACATAAGTCCATAGTCTATAAATATCTTCTTTTAATTACTGGAAATATTTATTGAATAAGTTAAGTATTGGAGAAGGAAATACGCGAAATATGAGCTTCAAATTAAGTACTACTTTTTGCGATTAAAAGCGTTCATTCTTTTCGCCCATGACTTGTACCATTATCCTAATAAATAGCGTCAATATTTCCACAGTGAGTGTTCAGAGACGTTTGAGGATCATCAATCGGGGGCCAGCCACTGGATATTTGCTGAGATCTAGAAGATTTGGCCGCCTTAATGATTCTATCGGGGTGTGACGCAATGAATGGTCATTTATAACAAGCGTTGAAAGTAACAGTGGTTTTATTAGGCCTGTTTTGTTGTGAAGTTCATTTTGATGCTACACTATGTAATAGTGCATAATCCATACTAATATTTGACATGTGTAAATAACTCTGTCTGTTAAGCTTTTGCACATAAAATGGGAAAGAACTGTGTCTGTTTGTCTGGTCCCCTTTACGGCTAAAAAACTCCACAGGGACCAACCACAAAAGGACAGTGGCTACTTTTCGACAATGTAATTGATACCTACATAAGTAGAGCCGCAGTAAAAGTTTACTATCGCAAAAAAACTGTTAATATCAGTAGTTTGGGGATATGTTGTATTTTTTTTAATATAGGGAGTATTATTCTCAAAGTTAAATCTAATGACATCTACGCTAAAATGTATCTATCTGTTGAGACTGCATAGCATGCACATATTATTAAAAAACCCACTCAAAAAAAAATACCCCTTTTTCGTCACAACTTGCCCACACATTCCTACCTCTTCCTAACATATTAAAACTAAAACATTTCTTCGTCTATAAATTTCTGGCTTTAGACGTTAAAATATTCACGTTTCCCCTCGTCCCCCTTGGCTACTTGTGGCTTTTTATGGTCCCTAAGGCGAAACCCAAGTTTGGGCCAAAAACCGTATTAATCCTTTGTCCGCTAGTAAAATGTAATTTCTGCTTGAATTAGGCTGCGGTCACTTTTTATGCTTGCAAAGTTGTGGAATGTTAATGAATTGATAATTTAATTATTGTGTGTTATGGTGGTCTAGTAGTTTAATGAACGGATTTCTGTTGTTGTATTCTCAAAAACATATTCTTTGAGTATTATTGAAACTTTCCTTCAATGGGTTCCTATAATGATACTTTTCCAATCTTACGTATAGTGTACTTTTAAATTATATTTTTTAGGGAATTTCTTAATCATAAAAAGCGCCTAATGTTTTCAGAACTGCCCCGAGAGTAGTGATGTTTTTATGTAAGTAATTTTTAGCGCATATCTTGTATTTTTTGGAAATTTATTTAACACCCTAGTATCTTCCGAACTGTTAAATTAATTGTTCAACTACCAGATGTACAAAAAATTTGTAAAAAAAAAAAATTACGTCACCAAATTAAATACAATGTACATTGTTTATGTCTAAATAACACAAAATAAACAAAAACCGTATAAAACAACAACACTTATCACACATAAATAACACCACAGCAAGAAAATCCCATAAAAATCGCATACATTTTCTAAACAATGCCTCTTCGCGAAATTCAAGCAAAATTACAATAATCGTATGGGGACAAAAGCCAAGGATTTGCTTGTCTAAAATAAATAGGTTGCTGCGTCTTGAGCTAGAAGAATGTAGTGTAATACGTCAAGGGGACGTTGCGCCGATTGGCTGCGCTCCGATAAAGAATAGGGTTGGGGTGTGTATCGATGAAATTTTATCGATAGGACTGTTAAAACAATGCGTTACATTACTTGAATATGAGTTGATTTGGAATTCAGAAATATTTGTGATAAGGGTATAAAATGTGTTTGTTTTTTGAAGCTGTCTTAAACAAAAGCAACATATTATTCTGATAAGCTTATAGCTTATATATCTTATAGCTCAGACTTAGACAGTTCGATATCATTATTTTAAATTATTTGCTTTCTAAAGAATTGGCATACAAAAATTATAATTCTGTGATATAAATCAAAAAAATCTACGAAACAAATACTACAAAACTAATGCTAGTAAATGACAACATTTAATGCCATGAATTTGAATTCCAAAATGGCGCCGAGAAAAAACATACACTCAGCAATTTTAAACAATTTTATCGACACCACCACACCACTACTGAACAGAAGAACGGACTAATTTTATTGGCTGGATTTGGAATTCCACGATAATATACAGATACTGCGATTTGACTAGCTTATTTTTTACACTGGATTTAACCGTCCATCGAACAATCCCGGATTACGATATCGACAAATGCTTTTCCATGCAATTTCATTTTTGCAGACCCTATGTTGTTTTCTTTAGTTTTAAGGTTATTTTTTAGAGAGGAAATCCGAGCTATTGTTTTTTACTTTAATAATTACAGTTCTATCTCAAGGATATCGTTGGTAAATATTGTCTCTAACATAATGTGGTCTAATATTTCCCATAGCAAGACTAAAATAACATCCTTTGGAAAAAAAATAGTTTATTTTTTTTAATTTATCTATGTTATATCACAAAAATAAAACTTGCACTGACTAAATATTATTTTGCAATAGTTTCCTTAAGCCTAATCTTTAAGCTTTAAATAGATGTTCAGATATTCCCTCGTTTCTTATGGTGCTTCCACACAGCAGTTACATAACGTTAGATGACATTTGTTTTTAAACAAATTATAACAAAATTTATAAATTGTTATTGATGTTATACAACTTCATTTAACAAAATGTTTTGAGCGTTTATAACATATAACATTTCTTAACATGATGTAGAGTATTGTTACACGCTGTTATCGTGTTAAACAATGTTGTATAACGTTATATAACTACTGTGTGGGAGCACCATTATTTTATAATACTACTACTAACATATAACATACAAACAAATGAAAATAGCGACAACTACACACAACAATTCGACAATTCGCCAAAAACTTATTACCCAGTTATTTATTATTATTTATTTACGTAAACACAGCACGTAGATAAAATTTATATTGGGACGTGATACAATTATGTAGATTAAAGGAGGTACGTGCGAGGCCCTTTATACTTTAATCGGATGGAACTTTAGTGTTTGACAAGCCTATTCTGATAGTAATGCTGGCCTAAAATGTTTGTAGGCTAGGTTAGGCTTTTGGCCGTCTTTGAGACTTGTACCAGACCTTTATAACCGTGGTAAGGTGTTTCTTAAGGTGGAATCTTTATGGTGTGAGTTATAATAGTTTTCATGAAATTTAATACAGGTATGTGAAATAGTTTGTTATCAATGCGAAAAATTTGCGAGTTCGTCAATGAATATTGATTGGATTTGGTAAAGAAATAGTAATTATTTTTAACCGACCGAGAATGAAAGAAGATTCTAGGTCGAAATATTTTATAAACATTTTATAATATAGATTAACAGGGTAACAGCCTTGTTTATCTTTTATATAATAATTATAATTTTGCTTATATATTATTTATTTTTGGTATAAAAACTATCTTATGACACTCAACATTAATGATGTATTTTTTTAATCCTCATAAAGCATTAATCTTTCTCATTTATTTGCATTTAGTTAATCCTTGATACGTCTTTAAAGTAATGGTTAAATTAAATCAAGACTTAATTCCTAAAAAATAAAAAAGACATATTTTTCGACAAACTTAACTTAAGGTTTAAACAAAAAGAATACATTAATAGGTATTGTATATCAAACCGAGTTCACACTACACAATGGTTGTGAATATTTCATAGGCCTAGACTAGGCTTGTCTCTGTCAAAGGTCAACAGTTGTCCTTATCCTATTTCTAAAGGTCGTTTGTCAAGAACTTCGAGCTATGAAACGTATTGTGTATTTCTTAGTAATATAATTATTTTTCAATGTCACTGTGTAAATGACACTATACATAAAAATGAACATGGTACGTATAATAAAGAGAGGGGGGGGGGGCAGTCAAGACAAGACTGTTAATGATTGCAATATTTCACAAATTAAAGTAAAAAAATATTTAAATCTTGTTTTAATTATGCTTGTGACGAAATTTAATATCATATCTCAAGGTGTATTATTTAATTTATTAGAAATATTTCGCTTTTTTAGGAACATGTGTATTGTTTTTGGTAGACCAATAAATATAATTTCTTATTTTTTTAAGTAGAATCATTTTAATGTTTATTCTTGACGGCAGAAAAAGTCCATTATGTTTCATAAATTATCAATTTCAATTGTTTTTATAACCGCTACAGAACTCATATTTTTTTTACAAAACACTGTACAGCTACATTTATCTCATCTTAGCTTCTAACATCTACGTTCACAAGCTTACATACAAAATGATCTGCCTCCAAACCCCCAGAGGTTACTACAAACATTACGATGTTATTTGACAATTTATTTAACTTATTTATTTAAAACTAAACTAATTTCAGAATGAGGTCTGTTTAAACCCTAGGGATAATATTTGTAATGTGTATTTTGTAAATTAGTTTTTGTGAGTACTTTATAATGTACTATTATGAACTAATGTTTAGTAATACATTATAGTCATATTATATATATACTAGCGGACCCGACAGACGTTGTCCTGTCTACATGGTCTACAATAACTCAATGATAACAAAACTTTTTTTTTATTTGATCGCAGCGCTGACTGTCGGGACAGAATAAAATTAAAATTCGAATATTATTTAAAATTTGACACTGCGATGGTAGCGCCGTCTGTCGGATCCAATGTAAAACATTCCAAAATCAACAACTACTAATAAATTAAAAATTAATTAAAAAAACATTGTCCAGCGGACAAACTTGTGAATCTAAACCATTCCCAGATCCCCTTGAACACACAAAAAAATTCATAAAAATCGGTCCAGTCGTTTGAGAGAAGTTCAGTGACATACACACTCACAGAAGAATTATATTATAAAGATTTATATACGCGTGTATATACACACACACACACGCCGCACGCGCGCACTCACCCACACATACACACATAGACATACACACTCACACTAAATTATTGCTAAATGTTAAATATAATTATAATTTTTGTAACCTCTACTTAGTTATTTGAACTTCTTTAAGCTGTACCCCATCGGGTCCATATTGTATCTATACTATAAGTAATTGTACCACCTGTTATGTAACATATGGAATGCTAATAAAGATTTGAGTATGTTGAGTAAAAAAACATTTGGTGACGTAGATAATTTTTTGAAACAAATCGTCCTTTTTAAAATTTCATTTCATTCCCAATATCCTTCATATAGCTACCTAAATATTTTTATCATTGGTTTCTTAGGTTTACGCGAATGTTAGACATTGAAATAAAACTACTTTTTACTTCAATGTCTACAGGCAGTCTGCCCGTGACCATGATACCTGCAAAGGTGTCGAAACGTCGGGACTTAAAATCTTAATATAAACCGCGAAAAAATCCGTAAAAAGTAGTTTTATTTCAATATTTTCATCTACTTTATATTTTATTATTTCTCACTTAAGTCTGACTGACAAACTTCGATATTAAAGACAAAGTTTTACTTCACCTTAAGTTTGCAACTAATATAATAATAATAAATGGACACATCACTATAAATATTTTACTTAGTAAAGGCTTATGCAAGCACTTTTTATCTGAATCCCTCAACATTTTATCCTTTAACATCATCATTTTAAGTGATGACTTGAGTAAAAATGCTTTATATATTTAAGGTAACAAATATTAGAGTGGTCCGTTTTTACACCGTAGCGTAACGTTTTATGCAAAGTTTATTGAGAATTAACTTCTTCGAAATATGTTCATTATGTTTGCATTCGTAAATAAGTAAAGTAATAAGCTTAAGCGGTTAAAATGGTACATACAAAAAATATAACATTATGTGAAAGTTATGAGATCTTAATTACTATGTTCCTGTCCTGTGAGTCACATAATAATATGAACATTTCCATTGTTTAACTATTTTGTGTACTGTAGCTACTTACTTTGGGTTCAGAGCAATGTATGTGATGCTGTCCGCATTTACATTAATAGTTTGGTTATGGTAAAGATAAATGTCATAATTTGAATGTTAGATAGACTAGCTGTCAAAATAAAATTCAAGTACTTACTTTTCTCTTCTTTTTGCACCATATCTCCACAGATTCTTGTATGACTCTCATAATGCCCGAAGCGACTCAAGCAACAGGCAGCTGAAAATAAAGGAATTTTGTAAATCCTTCGAAAGACACGAGCAAAATATTTCTTATGACATTATAAAAGTTAAGAAGATTCTCACTTGTGAAATTTTTTTAGGAAAATATCCAACGATCGAATCGTTCAAATGTATGGAACTGACAAGTGTAAGTCACGTGACTTATGCAGAATACAGTGTAATGTAATTTCCATACGTTATCATCATCATCATCATCAGCTGGAAGACGTCCACTGCTGAACAAAGGCCTCCCCCCTAGAACGCCACAATGAACGACAACTCGCCAATTGCATCCACCGGGTGCCCGCAACATTGACGATATCGTCAGTCCACCTGGTGGGAGGCCTGCCAACGCTGCGTCTTCCGGGTTGTGGTCGCCACTCGAGAACCTTTCTTCCATACAATTATATAGAAATGGGGATAGAACTAAGTGGTGTGCAATTGAAGAAGCCTATGTCCAGCAGTGGACTGCTGTAGGCTGATGACGATGACATAGAAATTTCATTTGTGTACGGAGACTGAATAATAATATAATGACTACTTGGTACTTTAGTGAATTAGTTATTTAAAAGACTTTAGAAGGATTTATTACATCACTTGTTTACTGCTGTTTTTAGATAATATTAAAAACATCTGAACGTAGGTGTTGCAAAAAATGGATGTAAAAAAAGTATCATAAATCAAAAGTAACATATTTTAAAGAATTAATTTTAATGTTTTCAGTTCATCACAATAATATCATACATATAATCTCACATTAAGTCATAGTAATAATTAATTATGTAGTGATTTGTTAACAAACATAAAACTTCTCACTTATTGTTAAGTAAATTTGACATCGTTTACGTATGTGTCAGAAAAAACATACACATTACACACATAAATATATTTTTGTAATAAATAAGTATAACGTCATTACAATAAAATGTAGACTCTATTATTAAAATTATTTTAACAACCAAACAAAACTGGAATTAATTCAACGAGGGAGACGTTTTAGATTGTTCATAAGGTCTTTTATTATTCTTTAACTTTTTATTTATTAGATACTAGCTGTGCCCTGCGGTTCCACCCGCATTAATACCTAGATCCCGTTCACGGTGACTTTATGTTATTCAGGGCGCAGATGAATCCAACAAATCACTATCGTAACAAAGGTCATGATTTTTCAATTCAATTTTTTTCATTAGAACCTTCTTCGAATTAGCAAAATCGGTCCAAGCGTTATCGAGTTATGCGCTTACAAAAAAAAACTAAAACTTAAGGCATTTTCAGGATTGGTCATTTATCAACCAATCCTGACCAAGCCAATAAGTGTAACTGTCCGACTTAAGACATTTTTTTTTTTCTTATGTCGAACTGTGTTACTTCAGGCACGCGAAAGGTAATATTTTGCTGTATGTTTTTTTTTGGTTTAAATTAAAGAATGACAACAATATGGACTCTACAACTTGATAAGACCTCATGGCAAGCCCAGAAGTAGATGGCGGGGCGAGCTTGACTTTTTTTTCATATTATGGACAACAACAGCCCAATGCCGGGAGAATTGCAAGAAGTAAAAGAGGCTTTTGCCCTGCAGTGGTATGAACATGGCCGAAAAAAATAAAGAGTAAATAAATAATGTGGTGGTCTGGCTTCAATGAATGGACTTGTATGCACAAGGTTGCAGGTTCGAATTCAGGCAATTACCAATGTGGCTTTTTCATATGAAAACTTGGAATCCAAAATTTGGGATCTGAAATCGCCTATCCGCAGTAGGCAAGCGTGTTGATCAATGCTCGTGCCTTCTCTATATGGGAAGAGGCCTGTGCCTAGCAGTAGGACGTTTATAGGCTGGATTATTATTATTAAATTAATATACGTACACCGTAATATCTTGGATAATATTGCTCGCTTCTATGTAACACTCTTAAAAGGTATCTATTGACGTGAAGGATGAAAAATCACCGCGAACTGCAGACGCTTTCATTAGCTTCGTATGAAACCCGGTAAAATATGATCTTATAAAGATTACACTACGTCATACCTGGGAGCAATGTGAGAAGCTAGAACGAAGCTACGTTTTCTGGTATTAAGCGTAAATAAATAAACTGGTTCGTTTCATGGAACCTACATATCATTAATCGACGGAATGTTTATTGGTAAAATACTATCCCTCATTCTTCCACCTAAATTGGTTTAGCGGTTTAACCGTGAAAGTAGAACAGACAGATTGACAGTCTTACACATTTTGATATTCATAATATTGATAAGTTTACTTGTGGGTTTTCTGCAGAGTTATGTATTTTGAAGCCCATATCGATAACAAAATAAAGAAAAGTTTACAGTCTGATAAATTACAAATATTTTAGTTCTTTGACGCCGTTTAGTTTTTATTTATGTAAGTTTTAATTTTAGTATAGTTAGAGTTTGTTCTTATATTAGATTTAATTGTGCTTTTAGCACTTATTTTGCCCCTTGTTAAATTCAACTTCTAAACCAAAATGAAATCAATCACAAACAATACTAATTACATTATTATTTTCTAAGTATCGCATTGCATCGCTTCGCAACCCCAACTCTCGTAGGACGCAAGCTTACCTAAAGAGTGAATATTAAAAAAAGTTATAATAGCGTACCAAGTGCTTAATATTACACGTTCGTAATAAATCAGATTCCTAATTGCTTAACTTCCGAGAATATAGCTATGGGTTCGGCAGAATCCATTAATATTATTTCTGCTGTATATGAGGTAAAAGATTTTGACCTTGTTGCCAAGTTTAATAGATTTATTTAGTTTGATGGAAGGTGTTGGCAGATTATTGTTGATTTGTTTGTATTTGACTGTTAGTTTAATAACGTGTATGTGTAATTTTAATGTTTTTATTTTTATACATCAGAAATGTTGTTTTTTTTTTATAAATCGCAATCAGTATATAAATATATTATATTCTGTTTAAAATTGAAAGATTATGCACTGAAACTTTGGATATTTTTAAAGTATAAAGTGACGACCTCCGTGGTCGAGTGGCGTACGCACCGGTTTCCAAGGTGTCGCTAGCTCTGAGGTCCCGGGTTCGATCCCCGGACGGGACAATGTAGAAAGTCATTTTTCTACATTGTCTCGGGTCTGGGTGTTTGTGGTACCTTCGTTGTTTCTGAATTCCATGACACAAGTGCTTAATAGCTACTTACTTTGGGTTCAGAGCAATGTATGTGATGTTGTCCGCATTTATTTTTATTATTATTATTTATAAAGTAATTGGTAACCAATTTGTCACTTAAGATATAGATAACTTTCTTGGTGCGAATGTGAGTTTCATTTATTAAACATAGGCAAATATGTAGTGCCTCGTTGGCTTAGTGGTTCTAAGCGCTACCGCTACGCTAGAGGTCTCTGGTTCGATTCCCAAGTCGACCAAGCTGTTTTTGGGTTTTTATATGAAATTCTCAGTAGCAGGTCGGAGTTTGGATTTGTGCCCGGTTAGTGGCAATAGGCTCGCCCCCTATTACATGGGATCTAAAACACATAGGCGAACTGTGGGTGTAGCATAGGTACACCTCTACCTAACCCTTCGGAGATACAGGCGTGAGGGTATGTTTTTATTTTTTTACTAGCCTATACTGTCCCACTGCTGGGCAAATGCCTCCCCCAAGTCTTTCCATTCAACTTTATCCCGCGCCACCTCAAACCAGGTATGTTATGTTATGTTAAATATTTAGTAGATGTTATTTCATAGATTTATCATTCACAATTTTAAACCATCCTTTAATTATAAAATACTTCGATGTATAAACCTATCCCATTCAATAACAGCTCTCATCAAAATACTCCTATTATGTACAAATGAATATATAATAACCATGTGTCTGGTACAAACGACCTCAAATCCTTTGAATTATTTAGTTTCAATACACTAAAATGGTCTAGACTAGAATTGCATGCGCTAATTGGCTAGATTTGATAATGTGTAACTTCATATCGTGATTAGAATTGAATATGGTTAAATTTAATACAGTATTGTTCAAAACATAACACATATCATCACGCCTGTATCCCCGAAAGGGTAGGCAGAGGTGTACCAATGTACACCCACAGTTCGCCGATATGTTTAGGTCCCATGTAATAGGGGGCGAGCATATTGCCACTAACCGGGCACAAATCCAAACTCCGACCTGCTACTGAGAATTTCATAGAAAAACCCAATAACACCTTGGTCGACTCGGGAATCGAACCCAAGACCTCTAGCGTAGCAGTCGCGCTTAGCACCACTAGGCCAACAAAGCAGTCCATTATGTTCATTATGTTGTTATTTATTTAAATAAAATTGTTAGAGGTACTATTGTTGAAATTAATCTGTTTTAAGCTGAGTCTCTAATATATTTTTTTCATTGTCATCATTCAGCCAATCATAGTCCACTGCTGGACATAGGCCTCTCCCAATTTGCGCCACGACACCCGGTCCTCCGCCTTCCGCATCCAGTCCCCTCCAGCGACCTTTTTCAGGTCATCAGTCCACCTGGCGGGCGGTCGTCCTACCTTACGGTTGCCGAGCCGCGGTCTCCATTCTAGTACTCCTCTGCTCCAACGGCTATCGGTCCTTCAACAGACATGGCCAGCCCATTGCCACTTCAGCGAGCTAATTCTACGAGCTATGTCGGTTACCTTGGTTCTTTGTCGGATGACCTCATTACGAATTTTATCCTTCAAAGAGACTCCGAGCATAGCTCGCTCCATAGCCCGCTGTGCGACCAACCGTTAATGTCCACGTTTCGGCACCGTAAGTCAAAACAGGTAGCTTGTAATGTTTTTATTTTATTCCATTTAGACGTTTTGTGCCTGACTCATCAAAGCGCATTTTGTGATTTTATCTAAAATCAAACGCAATTCTTTTTTGCATTCCATATATTATGTTACAGGGATGGTAAAAACAAGTCAAAGATTTAATATGGACTAATGAAATTTCCATACATTTGAGCAATTCCTATGCTCTGTGAAATAATATATTTTCCTTCCAAAATAGTAGTTGTATCATTTTTTTTACTTAAATTATTGTTCAACACAGATCCAGATTTAGAAATGGATGATAAATATTTTCATAACTTAAACAAACATATTTTAATTACGCATTTACCTGTGAAAGTATATAAATATTTGTTTTTCCAACTCATTTCCCAAGGGCATAGCAAGTCGAAATAAAAAGTGGACCACTGCAAAACAGACACAAATTACCTCGACATTGCGTTGCAGGGAACATAAGAAAGATTTTAAGGTAAATTTGCTCTACATTTATGCAAATGCAAGGTTTTTTGGTCTTAGGTATAGGTACTTAAGTGTTTTTGTTACTGATTGTTTAATTGTTAGCTAAGTATTATCTTTAATATTACTAAGATTTAAGTAAACTACTACTTCTACTATTTTATAACGATAAATAATAAAAAAAAACAAACTTCAAAATCAATCATCAAAATCGGTTCACCCAGTCAGAAGTTTCGTGCTAACAAACATAAAAAAACAGTCGAATTGAGTACTTCCTCCTTTCTGAAGTCGGTTAAAAAAGGTCAACAAATTCTGACATCAATGACAATCAACGTTTATTCATTTAAATCATGATCTTTATTTGCACTTTAAGATTAAAGACTAACAAAGTGATATATTTCAAACTTCATTACACTATTCAAGTGTCAAACTTTACAAAGCACTTTTCAAACATACTAAATGTGACAAATAAAGCAATTGACATACAGTACTGAAATACAAGACCTGCAAATATCCACGTTTATCTACACACATACACATAGCTGTAGTATAGAGTCGCATTCCGATGTCTGCAATGTAAGGCATTTTTCCAAGCCCTGTCTTTTCTCTACACATTGTTCACTACCAACAACTTGACTGTTCCTATTTGTACTTCAGAAAATAGATTTTATAAAACATCATGTTTTACAAGTAAATAGGAACTTTATTTTGAACAGAGATTATATTTGATGATGATACAAGATTGACAAGTCTTTGAATGGACTCTAAAAAAATAAAAATAAAATAAAATTGTTTATTCTTCAACCATTGAACTTTTACACTGTTTTATTCAATTAAAAAAAATGTATTCAGCTGAATTCAGTAAGATTGAAAGCTGACCGATATAGTTTTTCAAAAGGTTACCAAAATACATAGCATTCTGATATTTTTTTCTGAATTGTTCTGAAAATCCTTTGTCTAAAGGTTTAAAATCACTTTTAAAATCGAATGACAAAAATCCACATATAAATCGAGCTACATCATTCAACAGTAACCCACATAAAAATATCAAATGAAATAAAATTTAAAATACATTATGCAAATATATCGATACAAAACTATCCGGAACGTATCTCTCGATAATCGAATATCGTCTGAATTATAGAGCTGTGCTCGTAGCTCGGTCGTAAATAACGGGTTAACACCGAATCGCTGAGACAACGATTGTTCTAATCGATTCTACTTCTCGATTGTGCTTCTCGATTATTCGAGTGTTTGTTTTAGAGACTTGTGTAGCTGTTTATAAATGTATTAAGTTGTGCATTTGAATGTGTTTTGTGTTTCTGAATTTATTAGGGAATTATGTATGTTGTTTTAGAGTTGTTGGACAAAATAGCGTTATTTCAGCACTGTTCAGCATTGCACATCATTGTTCTATGATATTAAAAGTATGTGTAAACTATCTCTAATATAACCTAAATCTAAAAATAATAGTCAATCAATCGTTTAAAATGCATAAACTAGGCACTTGTACTGTAAAAAGTGCCAGAACATTTGCTGTACTTCAACTTTTGCGTACAAAAAGTATTTTCGTCATTTTTTGTTAACGCTCTTACACATCGTACTTTGTTTAAAAGTGTATTGTTAATCGTACAATTGATCGAGCTTTCAAATATAAAATAACACCTTAAAATGTCCCACTACTGAGCAAAAAATATAGTTAATATAGAGAAGTAGCGAGCATTGATCAAGCCTATATCTAGTCTTAATCAAAACATAACATATCATCACGCCTGTATCCCCGAAGGGGTAGGCAGAGGTATACCAATATACACCTACAGTTCGCCGATATGTTTAGGTTCCATGTAAGACCTCCAGCATAGTAGTCGCAATTAGCACCACTAGGCCAACGAGGCAGTCAATCAAAACATATACTATTTTAATGTGGCTGTTATGTTGGAATCTCAGACCAGTTGTATATAATTATGTATGTATTTATATACATCTATAATGTATACATAGGCCTGTGGTTAAACATACTACTGTGGCTTCGGTCGCTTTGTATCTAATTGTAGAATATGTTTTAGATAGGAGTCAAATGTTTATGTATATGTGTATTTAGTATTATCGTTCAGTGAATACAAAAATCGTTAATACAATGCATCTACTAATAGGAGATTTTTTATTTTAAATTCATATACGGAAACCTTTTTTTCCAAATAATTTTGATTTTAAAACCAAACAGAAAAACTGCAAAATCAATTTTAAAATATACAAATATCTCTGGGCTATATAATTGGAGTGGAAAATAATAATTGATCAACAATTCTCAGAAACATCGCAAATCAAACAAAAAAAAAACCCACACACAGCGAATTAATATCCTCCTCCTTCTGAAAGTCGGTAAAAAAACCCCGCAACCTATATCACTAAATCGTTATTTCAGATTGTTTCAAGTTGTCAGCAAAAAAAAATGTATGTGGTTTTAGCTGACACGTAAATTATAGTTTTCCTGCGAATGTGGGTCGAACAGATTTTCCTGTAATTATTATTTTCAGTGTGCAGTTTTTAGGTTTCAAAACGAGTTTGAACTGAACGTGTTTTTATGCAGATTATTTTGTGCACGATATTATGTTACGTATTGATTTCAGTTTCGAAATGTTATTGCTTTTTAAATGAATAAATATTTTTATGACATGCTGTTTTGGATACCTAATATTTTAGATATGTTATGTATGTATTCAGAGGAAAACAAAAAAGGGATGGATCGATTGTTTGGAAGATGATATGAGAAAGAAAGGAGTGAACACTGAGATGACGAGTTGTGGAGATGAATCAAAAAAAAAAAAAAAAATCTTATAAACCAAAAAAAGGCGCGGAAGAAACGTAACGTTAAAAACTACTGGTTCTAGTTGCTCGGTTCCAAAGTGTCATTCTTATAGAGAAGAGCCGGCAAGAATGGAAGCTGAATACGCATTGCGCCGACCCCAAATAATTGGGAACCGGACAGGGAAGTGACGATGTATGCTAACTATTCTGGCCTTTTAAGTAAGTGTACATATTCATAAATTATATTCGTTTAGCGGAGAAAACATTTTTCCTTATTATTTTTATACTACGATTATTCTTAGAATTTATTTAGGAAAGAAAATAAATCTATAGTTACTTGAGAAAAAGGAGTTAGTATAAAGAATGGCCAGTCAACAAGGATGGTAAGAAGATTGATCGTCCAAGCTGCACCTTACGTACTAAGCAATCGCATATATCGTTATTTATCTAACTTCCGTACTTGGTAACATTACTTATATTTTAAAGTTAGGTTTTTTTATGATAGCCTTATTATTTATAAATTTCAGTAGTCGGTTTATTTAAATCGATTGAAAGGAATGCTAGGCATCGATTTAAGTATAAGTAGGCAATATTTCTGAAGCCTGAAATTTGAGTTATTTAAATCGATACTTAGAAATCCTTGAAGTAACTATTCTTGACATTAAATATCGAAAACAGATTTTTAAAACTGAGTAAATATATCATTGATACAAATAGGAGTAAAACAATTTAGTATTACAAAGTATAATTTAAACCTACGAAAACCCGTCACAGAGTTAAGTATCTAAAAAGAAAAATGTACGAAAATCCTGGCACAACCATACAAAAATGTCCAAAAATGTCCGTACATTGTTGCTCCCATGTTAGGTTTGCGAACAAAGGTCACGTTTGTTCGTAAAGTAACGTGTTTTGAATGTAATAGTGCTTACAAGCCACTATTTGAGTAGGACTTGGTAAAAGTGGATCAATCTGGAGGTTTATTCAATAAATAGGCTTAGAATAGCCATTAAAAGGAAAAAAATAGTTGGTATAGTTAGAAAATCAAAAATATTTGGTAATTTTATTTTTTGTCTTATTAGGTGAGAACTCCAAAGAAAAAACAAGAGGTCAACGACATCACGTACAAAATGTATTTAATCGTGACGTCATTAATTATGACATTCCAAATCATGTAATGAAAACACGAGTGTTTTTGCTATACTCTATTACCTGCGACTATTGTTCAAATCAAGTTCTATTTCCTAAATGGACGATTGTTGCTTTATTAACCCCCGACGCAAAAATGATTGATAAAAGTTTGTCATATTATCTGTCTGTGCGTGTGTCTGCCTGTCTGTCTGTGGCATCAAAGCTCCAGATGAAGCAAATTTCAATTTAGTTTTTTTTTTTAATTAAAGATGACGTATTCTTACTCCATATCGCTAACTATAATAATTATATTTATATTGGGTAGCATTACTTGAAGTTACTGAAAGTAACTCAATTTGGTTGTGATGTATTTTTTTACGTAGAATTGATAAGATTAAATCAAATTAACTTGCCCATGTAAGTGCACCTTTATAGTACTGAGAAATCATAGTGAATCAATTCCCAGTAGATTTTACACGACATTGACTGTTCAAAGGATTCGTTCGACGAATGTGAAGTAAGTATCTCTTGAATAACAATGTTACATCTGTCTTCATCGCTACTTATCTAATGCTTATTCTAAAGGAACAAAATTCTCAGAAATTGTCATCTACGACTTATAAGACATATGTTTTTGTTGCGTCTGTATAATAATAATATTCCGGGACATCTCACACACGGTAATCTGATCCCAAGCTAAGCAGAGCTTGTGTCATGGCAACCAGACAACTAATAAACATATTTATATATTTCTAAATACATACATATAGATAAATTACACCCAGACACAGAACAAATGATCGTGCTCATCACACAAGCATTTGTCCAGAGTGAGAATCGAACCCACGACCTCCGGTATAGCAGTCAGGGTCACTAACCACTAGACCAACAGGCCCGTCAAATCCGTATATATTTTGGTTATATCAATACTACTATAAAAACGTCAAAAAATAATGCAATAAGTTTTTATACTTGTTAAAGTTATTTCTTATCTTGATCGATTTCAAAAAATCTATTTTTTATCAATAATGTATGCTCACAAGTAGTACTGCAGAGACCCTGTGGGTGTATGTTGGCCCTGAAAAGGGCCTTTTACAATGGTGGGTTGCCATTTATCGTGGTGAAAGGTTGGAGGTGAAAGGAGTTGCCCATCGTGCCCTACCACCTATACACGCGAGGACCTGTACAATGCTACTGATAATGCTATCCGCGTAGCTGAGTACTGGTCCGGGAAAATCTAATACGAGTATTGCCATTTATCGACACGCTAAGAAGAATTAGTGCCACTTATATTAAATAGAAATTGATTCCTTTTTAAATAAAGTATGTGCAACGTCCATGTAGGTAGTATAAACTACATAGCACCAAAGCTTCTAAAAAGATTTAAATAAGCGTTATCAGTACTAAGCAAAATTGGGCACACTAATAAAGCGGCTAAACCCATTTAGTGTAATTAGTGTCACAAACTTTATAGAACACTCACTATTTTCGAGCTAACTAGATTAATGCGTATTTAGTTTTGTGTTAACAGCTTTGGGATTTTCATTATAGGGTTTAACGTAACTTATTTCATACGTAAAATTGCATGACGTTGCAGGTTTGAACCCAGTTTAGTGACTGATTTTTTTTTAGTTATTTATTAATTTATAATTATTTACTTAATATAATATAATATTCCTGGACAATTCACACACGGTAATCTGATCCCAAGCTGAGCTCTAAGAGAGCTTGGGTTATGGTAACCAGACAACTGATAAACATACTTATATATTTCTAAATACATACATATTATAGATAAATGAATGAAAAATACTCAAAGCCTGATCAGTCCCACTGCTGGGCAAAGGCCTCCCTTCTTTTCTCAGGTCTCTTTTGTTTCCTGTTTGTTTTAGTTATGTACTGTTTAAATTTTTCTAAGTTTTGTTTTCATAATTATTGGAGAGTCAAACCTGGTTTTCAGAAATTGCGATCTCCAATCACCATACTGCAAGTGATCAATACTTTCCTGAATAAATTTTTGCTCCGTTTAAACAATTGACATTTCTACAAGCGTTAACGCTGATTTAATCTCTCGTATGCATCGACGTACTATATGCATAGACTGCTACTATCGCTAGGTTCCCCTTGTGCCAAGCGAGAGCAATTTTTAATCTGAACCTAGTACATTTCGTTTTTCATTTAAGTTAATTTTCGCGCAACGAGAAACCTACATAAAAAAATATCGATGGTTTTGACATTGTTAGGATAATATTAGTGTTTTAGATAGTTTTTTAAAACGGCAAGCTCCATCTTCATACATAATTCACGACAACACTTGTTCACACTAGTGCTTACGGTTTAAACTCTGATAGGCTCACTCTATAGTTTCTTATGTATACTCTAAGCTCGTATGTATAGAAGTGACAACTCTACGTCACTTATGGATAAGAAATGTTATTTCTGTTACGTAAGAGCGATTTATTATTATCGTTAAGACTTGTTCCTGTATTTATGTTTAAAATATACCTAGAAAGCTTAAGAACTACACAATGTCTCACAAAACAGTATGAGATCAATTTTATGTCCCGAAGTTCAGTTCATTCTGCCCGTGTTCATTAGACATCTTTGCAGATATCATGTATCTGCAAAGATGTCGAAACTTCGGGACCTAAGATCTAAATATAAACCGCGAAAATATCCGTAAAAAGTAGTTTTATTTCAATACATAAATAAAATTATTAAAGAGGGCTTCTTATTTGACTTAGATATAGATTGTTTATTAAAAATGTTTTTAATTTACCTATCATTTATCTAGAGAGGTGTTTAAATAAAGAAGTCAATCACCATACAAAAACACCTGAAGTCACGTACAACGCATCCAGCAAGTTGCGCTTCCCGACGCTTATCTATAGAATATTTTCAGTGCACAACCTTATTGTTGCTGAGTACAATAGTCGTATCGGGCGGCACAATACGTATTGTTCACATTGTAGATAAAGCTGTATTCAATGCCTATTCGATGAAAAAGTAAGATCTCTTTGTTTAAGTAGCTTGGTTAACCAGGTTTCGGTTTGAAAAGACTTTTGGAAGAATGAATGGATTGATGTTGAAAAGTTCAGCCAATAAGGTGTTTCTTTTTTAAGTTTTTTCTAGATAGGTACCTTTGATTATATAATGTCTAGATGGAGCGTGGCCCTACATTCATACCAAAGAAAACTAGGACGCCATTTGTGTATGTGTGCGTGCAGGCGTCGTTTTACACTATACGTCAATGTCTCTGTGTGCGTAAATAGTGATACCAGCTATTACAAATTCTCCCATAAATCACATTAAATAAAGACGAATTAATTATAATAAAATATTTACTTATTTTAGTTATATGTTTTTACTTATGTGGTATTATTCAGTTTAAGTGTATTTTAATAATAATTAAAAATATTTTTATTAAGTATTTACTTTTTAAAACAATAAAAAAAAAGAAATTTGGAGTTGTGTGTTTGAATCGAGTATTAAATCAACTAAGTTAGTATTTGGTATAATATTAAAACATAATGAGGTATAGGTACTTTAACATTGAGTTATTTTTTTTTAATTTTTATTTATTTTTTTATTTGAAAAAGTACATCAGCACTATTTTATAAACGTAACGATAAACCAACAAAATTACCCATAAAAATGGGAGAATGAAAAACAGAAACTGGCAACACTGATAAATATGGCGTGATTTTAATAATCATAAAAATAAAATTAATTATAAAGTGTCTTTAAATAGTGTGTAGTAGTTTTAGTGATAGCTGATGTGTGTTGGTATTTTTTAGCCTTCCTTTTTAATTCCAGCACACTTTAGAAGCACATACTATCATTTTATCGCTGTTATGTGGTTATTCCTTAGAGCGTGTAAAACGTAGTGTCACGAAAGCGGCACGATCTGTACTGGTGGCGGGAAAGTACTTAACAACCACTTTTGGTTGTTATTTTTTGACACGTCTGCGCGCACTTGACAGTCCATCTAGACATTATATAATCAAAGATAGGTACGTAAATAATCATGACTGCCTCGTTG
Source organism: Autographa gamma (assembly GCA_905146925.1). Classification (NCBI taxonomy): domain Eukaryota; kingdom Metazoa; phylum Arthropoda; class Insecta; order Lepidoptera; family Noctuidae; genus Autographa; species Autographa gamma. The sequence goes on from LR989875.1 coordinate 4,617,130, forward strand.
GCCTAGTGGTGCTAAGCGCGCCTGCTACGCTAGAGGTCTTGGGTTCGATTCCCGAGTCGGCCAAGGTGTTATTGGGTTTTTCTATGAAATTCTCAGTAGCAGGTCGGAGTTTGGATTTGTGCCCGGTTAGTGGCAATAGGCTCGCCCCCTATTACATGGGACCTAAACATATCGGCGGACTGTAGGTGTAGATACATTGGTACGCCACTGCCTACCCCTTCGGGGATACAGGCGTGATGATATGTTATGTTAATAATACACAAATGAATATTTTATGAGATTTGACTTATTTTAGTTTATGAAAAATGTAAAATAAGACTTTAGTATTATTAGATACATTAAATCAATGTATCTTTCCCTTTTTTATGACATTTTAGCTTATGCTTATGCTCATGTTTGATTTTTTTATTTGTTTAATAAAACTGGTAAACTATAAAAAATACCTTTTTTTTTACAAAATGAATATAAAAATAATATCTCGTTACATAAATATTTTTCCAATTATTTAAAGTAATAGTTACAATTTGTTAATTGAATGTACAAACAAAACAATACAGAAACTTCAAAGTAATTAGGCTTTTCAAGATAGTTAGAAATCACTTGAAATCCAGCCTCCATTCGTAATTTGACTTTAAAGGTATCTGCCCACTACATCGTATCATACCATAACTGTGCTATGAAGATCTAGAATGAAAACAAAACACGGTCTTTTATGACTGGCCTGTTGGTCTAGTGGTTAGTGACGATGTCTACTAAACCGGAGGTCTTGGGCTGCTTTCCCACCCAGGATGAATCTCTGTGTGAAAAGCAAGTGCTATAATGCCTGGGTGTTTGTCTCTATATGTATTTATAAATATGTACCTAAGTATGTTTATCGGTTGTTGGTTGCCGTGCAACAGGCTTCTTAGTTTGGGATCAGATGGCATCAACCGCGTTTCAAAACTAATTCTCTAGGTTTTAGCAATTCCTTAGTTTTTATATGAATTAGATGTTTATGACGCGTTTGAGTAGGTCAAAACGTGAACGTAACCCGTGCAGAGCGACTCCAACGAAACACATTTGCATGGCATAAGACGGTGACGAAGTAGCCTAATGGGCTTCGTATTATAGACATGTTCCTATCACGGTCATAGGTTACGGTATAGTGGACAGACACCTTTGTAGTTATTCGCATAGCTAACAAAATTCCTTCGCTAAATAATAACACTACAGGCTGAGAGAAACCTCTCGAAATTATTGCAAAACATTTAATTAAATTCTAAGAAGACTCAAATTTTGAGACCTGCTCAAAGAGATTTACCTTAATGGTATAATTACGTTCAATTTAACTGTTCATTAATTGTTTCACTTAAATTATGGGTAAACTTAAATCTTAGTTTGGAGATGTAATGGTAATTTGTTGATAGTTTAATTATTATTGTTATTTTTAGTGGTAAGTAAGTTGGAATCGAATTGATTTTTACTGTTATATTTTTATAAGCTTTACTTGTTGTCTGGTTATAGGTATAATTTATGTTTGTTTAGGTCAAAATTTTCAAGCTACTTCATGCCACTTCCTGACATCCTAACGACATGAAATTGTATATAGTAAATACAATGGCATGAAAAAGTGTTCTTTCAAACTGATGTTTGCTAGTACTATGAGCCTAGCTGACTGAAAAGCTTTTGCTTAAAAGTATATACAAAAACTTTTTATTTATACAGATAGATTGATAATATATATATTTCTACTAGACTACTTCATTCGACCTATGATACATACTTAAACATTAAAATTTTATTTTATTTACTATTTTTTTTTTTTTTTAAGATGTCTATGAATTTTGTCTGAGCGCAAGCTTAGACTGCTGTTCCGGACTTTTGCAAATAAATAGATCGAAGTTACTTCACTGAAACTGTTATACATCTTAGTTATATCAGCATCCGGTAGTAAACCATGAAACTCACGAGTGAAAGTGAACCAGTATTTACATAGTGTAGACTGGGCTTAATTGGATCGCGTATAAGGGCAGCGATACATGAGGCCCTCTGAGCTTACAGTCCGCCCGATTGGGGTGTAGGGATGGCAAGAATTTAGTAGATCAACCTACTTGAAAAGGAGGAGGTTGTTAATTCGACTTTTTTTTTGTTTTTTTTTTTACGTTATATATGCGAGATAAGTGAAACCACTTCGGAAATTATAGGATTTAGAGATAGCCCCATCCAAATAATTTAGCCATATACATACAAAACCAATTGTATTTTACAGTAATTAAAAAAGAAATTAATGAGTTGGTTTTAAAACACATACCTATCAAAATAAGTTAGGTTTTAATTACATTGTAATTGTTATCAAACATCTATTATTTTATATTAAACCACTGTTTATTATTCTATTAAACACATTCTTTTAAGAGCGTACACTGCACGAACATTTTTTAATTACATTATTTTTACAGGGGCTTGAACGTAATGAGTTTTTACTGTGCGTCAACCCTACTCGAGTCTCATACGTAGCATTAATTTGCATTATACTACGCGGTGCATAACCCTATAAAATGTAGTAATGGACAAGCTTATGTACCATAAAGTGTTATTTCGCTTGAGCTCGGAATCAGCCTCGCCGTTCTGTTTGATGAGCCGATTAGATTTTCCGCAAGGAATTCTCGACCTTATCGCCTTCTACGGTTTTATTAGAAGTGATTCGTGGATTGGGAGCCGTTTGCTCTATATTTTGGGTATATCCTGAATACAAATATTGTGGGTTTGAATACAGCGGGTGATGGTTAAGGCGAAATATCTGCCTATAATAAAGCTATATACATTATATTAGTATATGTAATATAGCAGTGATTGCGGCAAAAAAAACCTTTATCCTTTACAAAGTTTCATCGAAATCGGTTTAGCGGCTTAGCCGTGAAAATGTAATAAAAAAACAGACAGAAATTTTTACCTCGCATTTATAATAAAAGTATGAATTTCAAGCCCCATCTTACAGCAGTCAAGCAATCATAAAAAAAATCTATTTAGAGTTTCCCTGATTCAGAAACAAACCATTAGGATTAAAGTTGCGAGCAAATTGAAAATCTTTTGTCAGGCTCTACGCTATTTCGTTTGGTCTAGACTTAGATTGGATGCGCTAATTCTGGCTAGAAATAGACTTTTATTCCTGTTCGCGTCTCTGATAATTAGGAAATAGATAAATTGAGGATTTGTTCTTTTTTTATGTGAATTTGTGCGTTGAAAAAAAAACAGTGGGTTCTATGAAAAAATAAGGGTAAAATATACCTATGAGCTATATACATAATATTATTCTTTGTACCTCGGTATGTACATATGAAGAAGCCAAAAATAAAGTTCAAGTAAAGTAGATAATTATTTTCTTTGTTCACTGCCGTGTAATTTATGTATGTAAATACGACAACAAATGAAATTGATTTTTAAATCGGTCATCATTAATTAAGTTTTGGCAAAGACATTACATAATATATCGCAGTCTAATCTTATTCTACCTCTTTTTATGAAGACCACAAGCGAGAACAAGAATATACTTAAACGGTACTTTCAATTGTTAACAATATATTTAAAAAAAAAATTACTAATAACATAAGACAAAAAATACTATATCCAAAAAATACTCCGAATAATAGCCATGGTTAAAACACATAATATAACCAGTTTCACGTTTATACTTTTCATAGTAATTCCGAACGCCTGAGGTAAGTTTTTAGAAAGAAAAGTTTCACTTTAACGTCAAACAACTGACATGCTAACGTTATTAAGCGGTGTTCAAGCTTTAAAGATACTAGAAGAGACATATTCGTAAATAAAAATAGATATTTAAATGTCACCGGAATGTATGTCCACTTCTAACTTCCAAATTGGATTTTATTATTGTCAGGATGAGGTTTCTAGTTACATAAAAAAATAATCTGTAATTTTTCGTATTAATAAATATCAGTATTGTTGGATTAGCAGTCTAAAATTCTTGAGAAAGACCGGCAGTGGCAATAACTAGCTTGCAAGTGCTAAGCGATACTAAAGGAATGAGATTTGATTGTGAAAATTTGACATAATTATATAATTAATTATATTTATAAAAATGATATTTTTGCAATGCAATGTCAACCATTTTTTTTTTCTTTCGTTAGTTATTTAATACCACGACGATTGTCAGGTTCTACTATATTATTGACAAAACTATAACATCACGTAAGCCAGTCTGTACCAAAGTCTTTCCTTCGCACGGAGCATTCCATTTAGTCACAATTCTGCAATACCTACAGACTCCATTTGCTCAGAATTTGTCTTGGCTTCCTTTCTAAGATCAGATTCATTCTAGTCACGTGTAATCTAGTTAAAGATATTCTGAGACTAGGATTAAAACTGCACTGTGTGAATACATATTTTTGACCTTTAGGAAAATATTATGCACGTTGAAAAATACTTGCTTTTGCTCGTAGTTTTCCCCGTTCTCTCGTAAATCCTTTTTGAGGATTCAAACCTAAACTATAGCACGTTTTTTGGGATAGATCTTAGCAGTTAGCCTGAGCGCAAGCTTTGACTGCTTCACCGGACCGGAATTTTATAAAAATCAGTTCAGCAGTTTAGCGGTAAAAGAGTAACAGACAAACAAAAAGATTTACTTACTTATTTTCAACATAAAATATGGTTATTATACAGGGTGTTGCCGAAACCCTATATCTATCCAACAGGGCTGAAGAGTACGAGTAGTATAGAGTCACATTGCAAAATTTCAGCAGAAAATTATGTACTTTAATAATTGATATCCTTTTTATCGTACTAATTATTTGACAAGCGTATACTATAGATGGCTAAGATATTCTTATGTCCCTTCCAGTAAAACTACATCAAACACCCATTATATAGAAATAAGTAAAATTTAGAGTCTGTGTGCAAAGGGGCGTACATGTATATTCCATTCTTTGTGTAGCGAGGGACTTTTATTGTTACCGCTAGGGCGCTTTCGAGTGAAACTGCTGTTGTTTCAAGGTCACAGATTAGAGTGCTTGAGAGATGAAATTGAAACTGAAACAAATGGTAGGTGTTTTTGTAGATCGTGTTACTTGTTGTCTAACTAAATTATTTTATAGTAGGTTTTTAGTTTTTAAGACTATTTGAGCTAAAATGTAACATACTTTATCGATATAATTAAGCTAAATAAATAAGGTTTTTATTCATTTTTTATGTAGTAACATAGCATATTACTCGTTACACAGTTTTATCTATATTTTACTTTTGAGTTTTTACCACAGCTTTAGTTTTGATTTGTTAAATTTCAATATTAAAAATGATTAAGATTGTGTTAATTAATGAACTTGTAAATCCACAAACTCGAGACGATAATCCACAAATCACTCAAACAAATAATCAAGATAATAGGTGTAAATTCTGTAACAAATGACTGGTATACAGCGGGGTTATAATTAATGGATGACCAATCCTTTCAGTATCGAACTTAATGAACTTACGATGCTACACACTGTTGGGAATTCAAGCCAACTCTTGGTTCATAGTGTTTTGTTTTTTGAAGTCAGTGACTTGGTTTTAACCCTCGCCGCACAAGGGGTGTTTTAAGATTTGACGTGTCGGTCTGTTTCTATGTGTGGCATTGTAGCGTCTAAACGAATGGACCGATTGTGATGCGGGTTTATTGGTTATTATTAGGTGATATTTCTTGGTTAAAATGTGTGTCCAGTGTTTTGACAGATATTAGCAATATTTTTTTTGATAAATGATTATAATTTGTGTCCAGTGTTTTGACAAATATTAGCAATATTTAATTTATTGTTATATCCTCCTGTGCCTGAAGGCAGGTGACGATTTTTGAGTGAATTTTCTCTATACCAATGTATTTTTAAACTTTATGTAAGTATGGCTTAATAACTTATTAGATTTTAGCTTGAAAGGTGTCGTAAAGTTTTCTCCTGATCCTGTGACTGGGTTTAACAGATTTTTTTATTGCAATCATTGAAAAGTAATTCAAGCTTAAGTGGTTTATATGATATTAAAAAATTCTAAAACTGAATTTAAAAAAAGAAGTTGTTGAAATGCTAAACATAAATACGTGTTTCCGAACGTTAGATTAGTTCCTGGCCACTAAGGCGCTCTCAATATTGTTTCCAATTTTGTATCTGCTTTCATCCTAATGTCACTCAAAATTTTTGTACTTCCGTTTTTTTCTCTTGGACATTAAACCGTGTTAATCTTTATCGGCATGTTTTAATTACTTTTCCTCAGTTATAAATTCGTTTTTATTTTGTTTTTGTATGTTTGTCACGCGACTACTATAGCAATTGAGGATCGATTCCCTAAATGATCGATTCCTTCTTAACATTTAATTTTATGTGCAATAAATATCTAAGCTTTTAATACACAACCTCTGTATGTCCAAAGAAATAGATGTAGCCACTCCATCCGGATTGATTTACGCAGCTTCTAATTATCAGAGAAGAGATTGAAAGTAATTCAGTGAAACAACGACTTGGCTAGGATGAGCTGTAACAGATTGGAGAAAATTTATCCACCGGATCGATTTGCTTGTTTATTGATGGATAGTGGGCTTTATTACTATTTTATAGACAAAAAACTAAAATAACATTTGTTTAATTAATGTGTGAGAGATAAATAAAATATCATTTTTTTTTGTCACTGGAATATGTAAAATGTAAAAATATACACATGTTTTACAAATCCAAATCTAATTCTAATTCAATGATTTTATTAATTATAAGAAGTGACAAATACCTCCTTTGATCAGTCATGTGACTATAGGTAAATTAGCTTTGACAGAATTTTTGATAGTAGATTTTGTTTAAGAGTTATGGAAAATACATTTGTCTGTCAAAATATACTCTTTAAAACATACTATATTACAATTAAAAATTAAACTTAAGATATTTACAATAGGTAATAAAAAAAACTAAGCCTACACAGTAAATAAGAAAAAATATAAACTAAAATGATCTCTTTAAAACATTGTATGAGCTTCAGTTTTTATTGTAACCACATTAAATTTATCCTAACTATAACTTCATATAGTAAATAGAACTCCGTATACAACATTAAATAGCAATCTCCAATCACATAAAGCAATCACTTGCGTACTAAATTAGTATCTGACTAATACGACAACTATATCTGGTTACTATCAATATCGATATCGATTTGAATGTAACAGAGACTAATAAGCTGCAGATGTCATTGTTCCGTATTATTGTTTAACTAAACATTATGTTTGAAACTGTTAGGTATGATTAATATGCAATTCTAGGATGATATATTATTCTGTTGTAGCTTTGATTACAATCTGTCACGATTTCATAAAAATAATTATAATAATAATTTATTACAAAAAAAAAGTATGAATACATGTCAACTTAAATACTACAGCATTTAGTGATGGATAACAAAAAGGTTAATAGTCATTAAAGTCAGTAAAATAATTAATGTGATAAATAATACTATAAAACAGTTTACAAATTAATTTATCAGTCATTGGATTCTCAACAAAAATAATACATAACGAACAACTCACAAAACAATTTAAAAAAAAAACTACACGAGAAAATAATATGATACAAATACTTATTTTCATCATCACACGGAACTAAAAACCATAATATTTCTACAAAAAAAACAAACAAGCAATTTTAATAAAACACCAAAAGAATAATTAAAATCCACCAATTTGCATACATATCAAAGCAGTTTCATTTCACAAGCATATTAACGTATCTAGGTCACTGTAACTTATTCATTGTAGGCTATATCCATGCGACACCTAATCAAAGTGACATATAATCCATCAACCTAAGAACTTTCCCTTCAATTCATTAAAGTACCACCAATGATAAAACGCCTGCAATTTTTCAAAGATATGACTATAAAAGCTTTAAGAGAAATTCAATAGCGTAGATGACTAAATTTATTTAGTCCGTCATTTAGATAATCAAAATATAACAGACACGTATTTTTTCCTTTATCAAATCAATAAAAAGATAGGAAGATAAACCGCTTTAAAGTTCAGTAGTGGCGGTTTGTGACGTCACGGCTGAGTACAATTTTGCTAAAACGTGACGTCACGCAAGAATTGAAATCACAAAACAAAAAATACGTGTCTAATATTTATTTTTATGTAAAAGATGGACTTAAAAATAAAAATTAGCCATCATCCCTATTATTTTTTTCTAAAGATCACTCGATTTGTCGCACTGTGCAGAGAGAAGCGCTCAGTGTTTGAAATCAGTGATTTCAGGGAATTGCTCCTGTTTTTGTCTGTTGACATCAATTAAAATTCGATTTACTTGTGAATGGCACTTTCTGGATGTTATTGGTGTATTTTAGACGGAATTTCAATTTAAATGTTTGCTGTGTCGCTTAGGAGTTTTTCTTTATAGAGATTGAACGAATTAAAAACAGTTTTTCTCACATGGTACGTAATATATTATTGATGCCTATATGCACATCATAATTTAACGGCACTTCAAGACACCTACATATGAATTTATAAAACCGGGAAGACCTACTCGTATTGTTATTCATATTTCGGGCAGAAATAAATTGATATAAATACTGACAAACGCGTGTACTCAAACAAATTTTCTTTTAGATTAACCAAATAAATAAATACAAGCCATAAAGCATCTTTTTTCCATCTGTTATTGTAACATCTGATAACTCTGAACCCAGAGACTAACTCTAAGCTAACTAAAGCACTTGTGTTATGAAATCCCAGACAACGAACCCAAAAGTCCTTTATAGCAGAATAGAATTCCCTAAAAGAAACCTTCAATCTCTTTTGAATTGGGTTCACCTATCAATCTGTGGGTGACGTGGGTGACATATCCGACCCCGCGTCGATCTTTTGTCACCCAGCTGTCACCCAGCAAGACTTGCAGAGTGCAATCCCGGGCGGAGGGTTTTAGAGGTATTTTAAGAGTTCAGCTAGGTTTAGGTTTGATTTCTAAAGTTAGAAAGGGTTTTCTTTACTCCGCGCTCTAAATACCTGCTATTATTTCTATTTTATTTAAAAAAAATTGCAGTTTCTGGTAATAATTTTTTATTCACTGTACATACAAGAATAATTAGAGAAGGCAAGTAAACAAACCCTAAAAAAAATAATCGCCATCGGAAGAGCGTGATGAAAATGTTTGTTAGTAGGTTATTAGATCACGCTATTGCATATTTTTTACAGATATGCAATTTTTAGGGAAACATAATAAAATTATGAAAATTGCTCATAAAAGTGCCTGATTTTGTGAGTAAAGGAAACTAATGGAAGCCAAAGTGACGGTTATTTTCCACGACTGATTTGCGCTATCACGGTCTACCGCTTGCAGGCAAAAACGCAGTGCGGCCTTACCCTAAGACACCAAACCTGAACTACAACCTAAAGATACATACATACACATATATGCAGAGGTGTACCAATGTGGTGTACACCGAGCGAGCACAAATCCAAACTCCGACCTGCTCCTGAGAATTTCATAAAAAAAAACCAATATCACCTTGGTAACCTTGAGAATTGAACCCAAGACCTCTAGCGTAACAGTCGCGCCTAGAACCACTAGGCAAAAGAGTCAGTTCAACTACAGGCAACCTAAAATCCATTTAGAAAAATCCATAACAATTTTACGACGACCTTTAAAGTATGATACTAACGCGGCAGGAAGACCAGTACTTCCGCACTCAATCTTCAAGCATCCAGCACCAGGATTTAAGCTATTTGAACGGATATTACCAACATTCTCACGTGGTAGACATCCCGTTTAGAATGCTAGTCTCTTAGAGGAAATGTGCTAGAAATATTTCTGAGTTTAGTAGTAGTATAAAATATTATGGGGATGGATTTTATTTTAGTTTGACTCAAGTTTTTGAATTGCTAAAATTAGTTCCTAAACTGGAGAACCTCGTGTGATTGGTTGTTAGTATTTTGGTCAACCAATCACAGTCGTGGTCATTTGATTTGGCCAAAGAATTAATTTATTAGCCTTTCGGAAACTGGAGGTACGTGTAAGTCTATGTTAGGCTTTATCAAAAAAAACTTTACTCAACCAACAAATGGACTTACTTTTTACACGTTTTCATTTATATGTTGTAAGCATACATAGATATGTATGCTTGTTGAGGTAAAAGCTTGCAAGTTAAATTGGAACTACTTTTTGAAATCCGATTGAGATGGTACTTAAAAGGTGATAAAAGCTTATTCAAGGAGTTAACCTATTTTGTTCTAGGATCTCCCAGTTTGTTATAAAAACAATCAATAGAGTGGCGGGAACGCACTAGTCTCAATAACGACTTCCGACAACGTACGCTCGCCAAGCAAGCCGATTGTGTAATGCTTGTTCGGTGATTCATCAGATCTGGACGCCGCCTTAGATCAAAATAAATACAAAAACCGTAAAGGTAATTCTTTAAGAAAACTAAACGCATACAGCATAACTTGAACAACAAAATCCACCCAACAAAAGTAGCTCTACTTTTAAAGTAGAGCATACTTGATCGCATTTTCCCAGCTACATCACGTGGAAAACATTCTGTATCGCCTGCAACAGATGCTGGTTAGCTAGAATACATAAAATATGATCGAAAAGTCCTGAGTTCAGGTTCTGGTGTGAGCGGGGAGCGGTAACGATACTTTGATTTGGATACAGCCTGTTGATTTATACTGGGTTAAAGTATTTATGCATTTTATAGTAGAGAAAGCGAAGATCAACGTAAATCATTTACAGAACACGGGTAAAATATGAGTATATAATTATACACTAAATGTAGATAGAGAAGTGTTTAAATAGGTTATATTCCGGTTCCGGTGATTCCAACTACGTAAGGTCGGTTTTGGGAAAACAGTGGTGTTTATTTTTGGACTTCCTCATTGGCCTAGTGGCGCTAAGCGCGACTGCTACGCTAGAGGTTTTGGGTTCGATTCCCAAGTCGACCAAGGTGTTATTGGGTTTTTCTATGAAATTCTCAGTAGCAGGTCGGAGTTTGGATTTGTGTCCGGTTAGTGGCAATAGGCTCGCCCCCTTTTACATGGGACCTAAACATATCGGCGAACTGTGGGTGTACATTGGTACACCTCTGCCTAACCCTTCGGGGATACAGGCATGATGATATGTATAGTATGTATGTATGTTAATTTAGTTTTGAACAGAAATCATGTATTTTATTGGCCTGAATATTATTTGAAGGATAGTCATTAAATAATTTTGTGTTACTACACATAATAAAAAGCCTAGCTTGGGCACCAGTCTCCCACAATACACTGTTTTTATTTTTATAAGATTCTGAAATGTATGTAATGTGTATGTATTGTGGTGAGAAAATAAACGTTTATTATTATTATTATTATTATTATAATGTAGCTTTCTGTATGTAATCGTTTTTGTCAGCATATTATTATAACTAATCGACATGAACAAATAAGAAATTAAATTATTCATTTAATACCAATTTTGATCAACAGTCGTGTTAACTAATAGAACACAAAATTACAAAACAAATAATTTAGTAATAACCGCATAATCACAAACCGTAACGTTTATCCATGCTACGCGCTACACTGCTACGTGTATGCTACGTCGTAGCACAGATCTTACAATTTATTTTTCATTCGTTTTACTACCTTCATATCTACGAGTTGGTTCTCATGTGATCTAAGACTTGTTATATATCACATATTAACTCTAAGAACAGCAAACACACGTCAAAACAGAGGTAATAATTTAATATCACTGACACTAGGACAGAGTTCATAAATCTATGTTTCTTAGACGGATCGTAGGACGAGTAATATTAACTTTTCATATAGTATTCATAACAAGAAAACTCACTTCCACCAGCCAACATTATTAAATAACTGTTACTGGGTTGTCAGGATGTGAAAATGTATTTTTTGGTTAATGTATTGCGTACAAAGGACTCTACAATATACAAGCCGCAATTATATGGGAAGGTTTATTTTTAACCTGAAAATTTCAGCAGATAATTTTTGTCTTGTATTTTTTGGATTTGCTCCTCCATTTTATATCATAAGCTGCTAGTTGGACAGACAAAACATAATGTCTTTTTTCATTTCATAGCATGCATAAGTTCCTTTTTTTATTTAATCATCTATGTGACATTATTTCCTAAAAACTAATAAGGGTGCAGATATTAAAGTAAATAAAGACAGTTAAGTAAATGTCACTGCTTTTACAGATTTCATTGTGGTTTATATTTAGTTCTAATGTCCCGAAGATTCGACCCCTTCACAGGTTATAAAAATCTCTTGAAAACTAAATTTCTCTTCAATAGCATTGCAAACGATTTTTACGTGATCATAAATATCGTCATGCCTACATTACGTCACAGAAATAACAATTCAAGTAATGGTATAATACAATTATGTTATCAATTCTCGTAAAGGAGTAATGGTCGAGAATTCGGAAGCGGAATCGCCGGATTCGGAATTGCAGGATACGGATTTGCTGGATCCGTTTGAAATCGTAGGTTTGGTAATAAGACACTTTTTTTAGATGAGTATTGAGCTAAATGTAAGCCAATGACGTCATAAGAGTGAAATCAGTATAAAATAATGGAGTCGAAGGCACTTACGATAAGACGGCGCGAGAACATTTTATTTTGAAACGTGAAATTTCGATTGGTTTTCTCTGTATATGGGACTCATTTATATCAATTGAATTCGGTGAAATTCATTTAGAAAAGGTTTTTAGGTTCCTAGTTTTAGAAAATGTTCGTTCAGAGTTTGAGATCCTTTGATTTCAGATACATTTGCTTTGTAAGAGTATTTTTATGCTACGTTAGTAGCAGTAACCATAATGATTCGTTGAAGAAAAGCCAAAAAATCTTAACCATCCAAACTTATAATATTGACAATAATAAGCCTTAAAAGTATAATTATGAAAAATTTTAATAGTGACAACAAAACTGCAGCGATTAAACATTTCGTAGTCTATCTTGTATTTATTGTGAGTGTAAACATTATGCAGGTATATTCATTAATCATTTTGTTTTATTTAATTCTTATACATCATATTCTATTCAATTGTATTTTAGGCTGGCGATCTGAGTGAGTTGTTGCCCCACATATTTTTATGGTGCCACTGGCGGTATTGTTGTGTACCGGGTTGTGCAGCTCCCTCAAAAATGGTTGAGCTGCATGAGCTATTCGGGGCATGCTTGCCGTCTGCTGGCACAGGCTTGCTCAGATCGATCTGGTTCTTTCCTCTAAAGACCAGTCCAGTAAATACTCTGCATTTGTTTACACAAAATTACTATTGTATTATCAGGACTAAAAGAGACTGTGACCCCCGAGTTTGTTTCGACATTTCTTCTCAGGGTAGTCAGTTAGGAAATGTCGACCTCATCTAGATTAAGAAGACGTGTGAAAGTGATTGAATGTAGTCCTATTTGCAAAATAAAGAATTTGAATTTGAATTTGAATTTGAAACATCTATATATAAAAGGGTATTTTTTTTGCTGCAGATTCCTTTAAAATTATGTGTGTCTAATGTCAAAAACATAGAAATGTAACTCACATTCAAAAAACCCAAATCACACGACACGTAAAATCCAAACACTAAAAACTCAAACACGACATGAAAAAGCTCAAAAAAATCAAGTTGCATAAAAGTAAAAAGTGCATCGCGAACGCAGTGACAAAGTAACAGGTCACTGTAACATCGTAACTGTTATAAATCACTGTGTATCGTGCAGCTAGTACCTAGTATGGCGATACGTGATAAATCGCAGTCGACTCGTTGTCACTGCGACATTAGCTGGATGTAATTTGTAATGGATGTCCATATTTTGCTGGAAACTTGAAAATGTAGAGTAAAATTGTAGCCTTGGAGAGCTATATATAACTAGCTTTTGCATTTGGCTCTGCTTACGTAGTCTATTATCGCAACAGTTAACTTTATACCAAAGTCACCAAAATCGGTTGAGCGATTTAGCCTTGAAAGCATAACAAACTGATAAAGTTGTAGTGACCTACTGTATATTTATTTGTGTATTTAACTTAAAATCTTGTTTTATTAAGTTTCTTAATTATTATTCTATAAAACTAAATTAAAACTAAAATCTATTATTATATAAAAAATAAATAAAAACAAACATTGGTAATAAAATAAAGTTCAACGAACAAACACATTTTTATATATAGATAAATTCTCAACTAGCCGGCGCCGGCGTAGCTATGACGCGCCTTTTGTTCTCGGCAAGCCGGCCCGCTACGTCACCCGGACCGGTTGCGTGAGTGGGACGGGCTGTCATGCGTCGCGCTCTGCGAGCGCGCACGCCGGTGTGGCTCTCGAGTGTTCGGTACCTACTAGTCAGTATGTTCACGCGTCTTAGCCGCGCCTAGTGTATACTGCTTATATGCTTATTTTCGTGCTATCTATCTTCGTACTATCACTCCTTCTTATTCTTCGTAGTGTCGTACTTATATGTGTGTGAGAACTGTAACCTGTGCCTGTGTATTATGATAAACTTTATTTCTTCTTCTGCTTGTGCACTTCGGACTTTTCTTCTTTTCACCCTCACACACCCTATACGACCTACAAAGTTAATTTCCCTATTATAATACTAGAACTTTATTTCAATACTAGAAAGTATAAAAACGCATACAAATTGAAGGTACCTTCGTTTTTTTGTTTGAATGTATAATCATGTCGTCATAGTGTAAAAATGTAGAGGTTGTATGTCGATAATAAGATCTATTAGAGCACAAAAATATCACTACAATAAAAACGGTAGATGCTGGATAAAAATATGATTTCTGTAGCAGAAAATATTCTATCAGAATTCGTAACATAAAAAACCTAAACCAAGTCAAATCCAGCATTTTTCCGAGAAATATTATTCGTTAAAAACGAGAATCCTCATTAACAGTAATGTCAGAAATATTCTTCTTTTCATCCCTGATAATTATATTGCATACTTTATAAGCTCTTTCTCAGCGCTCTTTAAAGTACGTTTTAAATTCATAACAGTCTGACTTTTTATTTTACAACTGCACGTTTCATTCCGTAGTACCTTTCGAGATATATTGTGACATTCTCGAAATTAAATTTCAACAAAAATAACAGAAGTATTCGTTGGAAATGTTCCAAACAATAGTTTTAAGCCCCTGTACGTCACTTGCTAAGGCGATTAGGATTCACTCTATTATTTTCAAGAAAACTCTTTTCGTTTCAAACGAGAATGAAGGAAGACCTGATATTTTAAGGCTTAGATATGTTTTAAGTAATTATGTATGTCTGGTTTGAGAAACAAGAACATATGAAAATGGGAGACCTGATTCGTTTGTTTAATTGAACATTATGGTATATTTCATCCACGGTATGGTATATGATCAAATTAATATTCAAATTTCAAATTTCCGTACTAGTGAACTGATTTTGTCGAATATCAACTCAAAGAGAATTCATACTCTGGCGAAAATAAAGCACTCTTTATTTTAATTGTATGTTTTCGTGGCACGCACTCTTTGGGCGAGACAAAATTATGTAACACATGTCACAATGCGCTAGAATACCATCTCAACCGAAGAATCGATAATCAATCCAAAACATTCACACCAAAAAAATCATAAAATTATAACTAAACCACCTCACCTTTTAAATCCCTTCCATTCCGCACAACCGCTAACATTCAGCATACAATAAAAATAACACGAAAATGCGTTCACACGAAACATACACCATAAAATGGGAACGACACTAAAGACATATGCATCATTCATGACCATAACGCTATGAAGGAACTAGCCCATAAAAACGGTATTACCAAGCAAAAACTGCCAACATTATGGGCTACACAAAATGCCCTATTATGCCATAGAACAATGGTTACGTACTCAAACCTGAAGGGCACTCAAAAGGGGAGGATGAAAATCTGTACGAAGCTGTTATCCTCTTAATTTTTTCCCCCGAATCTTGCTTCACAAGTTTTTTGGGGAGTCAAAGAATATGTACTCGTGTTCTTTGATTCTTACAATGTCAAGTGCGAATCTGGGGATTTGCGACTTTTGTGTCTGTAGAGATTTTCAGGTTTTTTTGTGTAGGATGGTATGTACCTGAGGGCTTTTTAGATTTTTAAGTTTGTTTCCTTTTTGTTTTTTTGGTGAAATGCATGTGGTGGCTTTGACTGTATTGAATAGGGAAAAATACGTTAATGAGGATGTTTGTAAAGTTTTTTTTTGATAAAACTACATGTTTTAAAGCAAACTTAACTCAAGACTCGAATTAAGCTTACTATATATACATTTCAACCACAGACAAGAATTTAACAGTAGGTCTGGTGTGTAGTTATTATATGAACCAGAAGTTCAATAACCATTTCATTACATTACATAGCCCAAAAAGCTCATTGAAAATAACTTACAGAACAAAAAATACCCAAATAGCAAATTCAAACATCTAATTTCAAAAAACAACCTTTGCCCCCACTTCAGTTAAAATTGTAATAAAAAAAGAATTCCCAATCTTTAGAAATTGTTACAATGCTGTGCGTTCCCGTATTTCAATACCGGACTAAGAAAGGGGGTGCCAATTGACAAACAATTTTTCATCTTATTAAAGAGGAGAATCAATTTACCTTTAGCCTTCAGAATTTAAGGTTTTATGTAAATTGAGAGCGAAACGATAAATTGGCTGTTTTTTTTTTCTTTTGTGAATGGGAAATCGTTGGCTCTGAATGGTCTTCGAATTGATCAGATGATTATACGTTTGATAAATGTCATGATGCGAATATTTTGAGATCCGGGGCCGAATATTATACGGAATATCTTGTAGCATTATTTATTTTTGGATTACTGGGCAAGGAATAATGATTTTGTGTTAGAAATGACAGCGGACTACATTACATTACATTTAATACATTTAAATTTTATAATTTGCTTAGAATGTTAAGAATATTTTTCTCCTTTCCTATAGCTGGTTAAAAAAGTATATTGTATTATGTTTGCACTTTTCGTGGTCGAAAAATTAACAATATTATTTTAATAAATTCTGATTAAATATCTTCAATAGTTGCTTTCGCCAGATCCTATAATGTTAGATCGATTTTTGCAATTTTCTTTTTAGTTTTGACAAACATTTTGCTACTCAGTCCCTATATCAGACAAAATCTGACGTCATTACCTGCTTTAAGAATATAGGCCGCATAAAACATGAAAATTAGACAAACATTAAAGTTTTTCAAAAGCTGTTCACTCATAAAATGTGTCAACTCGCTTTCCATGGAGAAATCTTTCACGCCCGCAGCATAAGTTGGCTGTTTCAAGAACTGCTTCTGAATAGTTCTGAAGTTTAACATTGTGTTCGCTGGTGTTAAATGTATGTACGACTGTTTTTACTCTGTTTTGACGAATACTGTGAAGATTGAATAAGTTTAGATCGTATTTTCCGTGAACCTGGCTATATATCATTGCAGAATTGTAAAAATTACTCCTGAACACTTTCGGCTTGTCGTTCCTACATTATAATAATAAATGCGGACAACATCACATACATTGTTCTGAACAAAAAATAAGTTGCTAAAGCACTTGTGTTATGGAATTCAGATACAACGAAGGTAACACAAACACCCAGACCCGAGACAATGCGGAAAATGTGATTTTCTACATTGATCCGTCCGGGGATCGAACCCGGGACCTCAGAGCTTGCGACACCTTGAAACCTGTGCGTACGCCACTCGACCATGGAGGTCGTCAACATGAACATATCTATAATGTATTTTATATTGAACGAAAGTATACAAATAACACAAGTATACACATACTGAAAATCCAAGCAGCAGAAAAGAATCATACTCTAGGTAATATGCTACATATATTACTATTAGAGACATTAATAGTAACTAAGGCTTATTTAAGTAAGCCAACTTTCTAAAGTCTTAGAGAATGCCTTAAATCCATAATAAGTATATCTTCAAGTAACTATGCGGCCGTACGAAACATTAAACTGTCCACCAAAACAGCCTAATTACTCACAAATCACAAACAAAACAAAATCGATCACCAATTACAAAACAATTTTTACACAAACTACTCCACATTGAATATTAAATTAATTTAATAACTCTTAATTATTCCCTTATGCCTGACTAAAGCCCTCATATCAATTATAATTTGTTTTGTCAATATTCCACGTAATTTAACAATACCGAGCGTTATGTATTTGGTCAATAAATTTTATCGCACAAATTCATAGAAACCTCATGAATTATGCACTGTTGTTAAATATTTATGAGTGTAATTATATTCTGACCGATCGCACTGTTATAAACGGAGTTGATATTGCTTCTGTTAATATGCTAAATTAATTTGGCGTATGTTGGGAAGTGTCTGAATTAGATGTGTGCAATTAGCGTACACTGAATTTTGAACGTTGATAATTTTGCAAAACATATGTAAGTTTCAATATAAGGTATAACTCACACATTTTTGTCAATGATGGTAATTTTCCCATGCAATATACACAAATGATTTTGTTAACGTAGGAAATTGGTGATTAAAGGAGGATAATGACGTTTATATTTAGTTTTTTTTTTAAAGAGCATGGATGAAGTAAAAAATTAAAGTGGACGAAGCGAAACAAGTGTGTAAGGATCGTAACAAGTGGAAAGAAGTGGTCTCTGCCTACTCCTATAAGGGAAAGAGGCGTGATTATATGTATGTAATAAGATTTTTTTACTGCCTCTAAATACCTCGATCGATAGTGATAAAGTGATTTTGGTCGAGTAGATTTTTTTTCGAAAGTCTTTTATTCGACATTTCAGAATGTCCGTTGATTTCAAATATCCATAGTGACAATTTATATTAATATGTTCTTATATGTACTGCTTATTAAACTACCTTACTGCTTAAAGTGCACAATTCTCAAGATTAAATTCTTGATGTAATTATTGTTTTTTAGGAATGATATTCAGTTATGTTGACAATACCGACTTCTTTTATTTGTTAAGCCTGCAAGGCAATCTCACAAAAAAACATATTTCCGCTCAAAATCCCTTAAACATCTCAATTAAATCCGGAAAAAAACACATGTAATAATATAATTCAAATATCCCCGCCATGTTTCAAATCTCATTTTTTCCTCAAAAGAAAAACTTCGTTTGTTGACTTCCAAAGCCTTTTGATGTTAAACTTTATATAGGTGCTTAGCAAATTAGATTTCTGTATTTCGTCATCTTTGTTTCACTTTTAAGTAAAGATTATAAGGTTCAAAGTTCAAAGACATTTTAACTTGACCGAGAGGTAAGTATAACAACTGCCTCGCTGGTCTAGTGGTGCTAAGCACGACTGCTACGCTAGAGGTCTTGAGTTCGATTCCCGAGTCGAAATTCTCAGTAGCAGGTCGGAGTTTGGATTTGTGCGCGGTTAGTGGCAATAGGCTCGCCCCCTATTACATGGGACCTAAACATATCGGCGAACTGTGGGTGTACATTGGTACACCTCTGCCTACCCCTTCGGGGATACAGGCGTAATGATATGTTATGTTATGAGAGGTATAATTTATACTTTTGTACTTATATTATAAATTTAAAAGTAACGTCTGTCTTTCTGTAATTCTGTGAGCACACAGACGTAGCGTAACAACGCTATAGCAACTAAACCACTTAACTGATTTTGATGTAACTTGGTATAGAACATACTCGAATCCCAAGAAAGGACTTAGGCTAATTTATATTAGCTTCCCTTACATAGATTAATGCGGGCGAATCTCTGAAAAACCTAGTTTTCCATATTATAATTCCCAAAAACTTTTTTTTTGTTTTTCTGGCCTATACTGACCCACTGCTGGGCAAAGGCCTCCCCCAATTCCTTCCATACTACCTTATCCCGCGCCGCCCCGAACCAGCCCTCGCGGTATGCGAAAAGAAAAACATGCCATAAGTTTTTATTTAAGACCTTAAATATATTTATACAAACAATATAAGCTAACAGTTATTACCTGGCTTCGTTTACATACGCACATACCGTTTTTAATTTCATAAAACAAACATTAATTTTCTTAGAAAACCGCTTTGCACGCCTTTCCATATAAAAAAATCAAATTGAAAGTTTGCTTTACATTTCCCTAGATCGAGTTTGTTATTAAAAATAAATTGGAGATGTGATTTGATCGTAAATGGTTTAGTGATTGGTTATTTTTTTATTGAAAGTATTTAGATCGATTATGATTATGATTGAGTTTATTTTTAGACTGGATTTTTGGACAATAAATTCATTTTGGATGCTATGTTTAATGTTTCATCTTTAATCCTATACAAGTAATATAAAAAGGAATGATTTTTATTGTTTGTGTGTTTTACAAATAACCTCAGAAACTGCTGAACTGAATTAAAAAAAAACTGACTAAATTACAATGCTATGCTATCCCTAAGTAGTGCTAAGCCAGGACGGGTTGCCATTACAATATAGGACAAGCCCACAAATGTCCCACTGCTGGGCTTTAATGCCTCTTCTCATGTAGAGATGATAAAACTACATCATCTCCCGACCCTTTTCACAACTATGTTGGGATCGGCTACCAGTCATACCGGCAGCTGAATACCGTATTTTACATGGAGCGACTGCCTATGTTACTTCCACAACCCATTTTACTGGGAAACATAGTATCCCATAGTAAGACTGACTGTCATCTATCTTTATGACATCCGGGACCTACTGTTTAACGTGGCTTAAGCTGTATTATCAGTCAAACCTTATCGGGCTTACACTTAGCCACGAACCCTTCTGAGATGATAAAACTACAGTATCTAACATTACTGACTACATGCTAATTTTGCCTTTTTAACATTAACACAGGCCAACCCGCGAGCCCAAACTAGTTCTTCCCCAATCTGATATTCCACTCCCAATAATCGAGTGTCCCTTGTCCTAATTCCCCCAAAACGTGTCAATTAAAGACGTTTCCACGTTTGTCCACAAGTTTCCATTAAAACTGTCTAATTGAGGGGAATGGCTGGAGGGAATTCGGCGGAGTGACTTTCCTTGTAACGCAGGTAATTTTGGCCTGGCTACGATTGCGTGTTTTGCGCCTACTTTGTTATAGGGCTGTGGGTTAAGGGATAAGATTTTGAGGTATACAATAATGATGACGAGAAAAGAAATCAGTCGAATTGAGTACCTACTCCTTTTGTGAAGTCGGTTAGACATTAAGTTGAAACACAAGAGTTCAAGATTTTCTGTGACAAAAGGTGCCAAAAGAAGAAATAAGAAAAAAATAATATACCGATTGAGATGCTCCTCTCTTTTTGTAATCGGTGAAAAAATAAACTAATTTTTTGAGGATTGATGTCTAATTTCCCTTTGGTTATTGTCTCACTGATTATCTATAATCAACCAAAATAATAATACATACTTTAAATTAAAAATTATTTAATGTACATAGAAATTTATAATTCATTGCATATAGATGATAACTGATCGCTTCCTTCCACAAGTTAAATCGAGCCTAATAATATGATATCGAGCCAGTAAGTTAGTCTTTAAAACAGTCAGAACTCGGTTCAGATAAAAAGTTAATTTAACTGTTATTATCGGAAGTAACCAACTTGTGGAATACTAGTTCTTATGAGCTCTTAACATTTGACGATCTTTTTCTTTAAATCTCTCATTTTAGTTTAAGTATTCTTGTACCTAGTTTTATTAAATCGGCTAATTATAATAATTTGTAAATTATAATGTTTTGTAAATATTATTTTTTATGTTGAGTCTCGGTTTGTGTTTAGTTCGGAATTAAGTTTATTAACTTTTGAAAAAAAAAAACAATTTATTAAAAACAACAAAAGGAAATCTTAATATCTAGAAACCTGTGTAAGTGTGGCAGAGAGAGTTTATTTCAATCTTCTAAAGTATTTTTAAATTTATCTGTGTAAAACCTTTTTTACACAGAGAAATTTAAAAATTCTCTTACTGCTTATAATATTGTTCTACATTGATCCGTCCCAAGATCACCTTAAAAACTGGTGTTTACGCTTCAAGTCAAAGGAGTTAATCATAACAAAAACCTTTCTTAAATGTGTTTTAAAACACTATCCCACCAAAACACTTATATTATGCAAAACTTTTTATTGTATCTAAAATGAATCAGAAAACAGTGGATCTAATTGAAACAGTGGACCCAATTCGAGCCTAACTATAACCATCATAGAAGGTAGCAGGTATTACGGACCGTTTCCCGCGCCATTCAATTATTTTTTACGATCAGGTGGGACAAAATGGCCTCCAGATAAAACCGGGATATCCCACGTCCAACCTTTAAGGTATCAAGCATTGAGTAGTGATAATTATAGAGTGAGTTTATAACTAATAGTCCATTGTGCAGATGGTAAGCACAATTTTTACTGTTGTTAATACATTCGTGTGCTGATTTAAGTTATTTTCCTTGCAACAACAGACATTTATGCAAAAATATAATTCCGATTTTATTAGAATAACTAGCTGACCCGGCAAACTTCATACAAGCCGCCTAACGGTCGAATATTTTTTTTCTCCATATTATCCATCCTCGTACTTCAAGGAATATTATAAAAAATGAATTAACGAAATCAGTTCAACTGCTCTCCAAATTTTCGATTAGCTTACACAGCGATTCAATACATTCAACGATTTTTTTTATTATAGATAAATCGGCGCGCTGTTTGGTACAATTTTTATGACGCAACTAGTTCATACCTGGTGCTCACGGTTCATACCCCGATATATGCATTCTAAAGTTTCTTATCTATCCTCTAAAGTATGAAGGTACTTTTACGGATCATATTTGAAAAGTTCAGTTATTTTCGCACGTTTGGCAGGTCTTAATTGAACCGTGTAAAATGGGGCGCCTAAATTGAACCTTTTTAATATGGCCGTTATATTTGTGTTCTCCAAAACTGGGTATTTAAATGTTTTTTTTTTAATGTGGTTTTGGTTTTTTTAATGGCCAGTGTTTTCAAATTGAAAATGGAAGCAGTTATGATTGTGTGATGATTGTTCCGAAATTGAATATGGATTTCGAAGTTTACTGCTGATTTTAGGTAACACCTTTCTACATTTTTTCTACCTGCTATTTCTGTTATACCTACCTAACAAACAAACATGGTAGGTATTCTTGTTTTGTAATAAACGGTAGCGGTATTATAAGTAAGATTGACCTCTAAATTAAATTTTCTTTCGACAAAAAGCGATGACATTGCCACATTACAACACGGCATGTAGACTGTTGTTTTGTTATTATAAGGTAGCATTTTAAGAATTAATCAGTATTAACTATAGCACATAAACTAGTATGTAAAAATTTTTGCTCTAAAACAATGAAATAACGATTTCTTTATAAAATATCTCCGGCCCGCCTTTAGCGATTTCGTTTCATATGTAATAACAAATTTAAAATGAAGACTGTCGCTACATATTATCTTATAAAAGACCTACTTTTAAACCTACATTTAACCATACATTCTCCTGTACAATGTAAAATACATCAGCACAAACATTCATTGACAGCGTCCTGATAAAAGTTTTTATTTATATGCAAATTAGTTCAGTTGCATTCGTGCCGTGTTTTCTGCTTTATGTTACTATAATAAACAGCCCGTGGCTTCACTTGCGTATGTCGGTTATAGTGTAAAAGTAGCCCATGTTCTTTCTTGGGATCCAAGCTTACACCGTGCGAAATGATGACAACATCGGTTCAGTGGTTTAACAGTCAAAGCGTAAAAATTGACAAATTTATCTCATACGTCTCAATTTTATGGTGTGGCATTATGTTGTCCAAAGTTCAATACATACGCATTTGTTCATCATCATCATCATCATCATCAGCCGGAAGACGTCCACTGCTGAACAAGGGCCTCCCCCTACGCAGTTGTTACTGGAGTAAAACAAATTTATAAATAACCTGATATTGAACCTCTTTAATTAATATAACCTATATTCTTAGCAAAATAGCAAAAGCATAAAAATCTAATAAAGTCAGTCAACATAGCGCCTAATTTAGGTCTTCGGGCTAAATTCTATTTCATAAACATCGTTTTTAGTAAAAATTAGAGTTTTAGGCAAATAATGACTTTTATTATGAATAGTAAAGATCACTTACTTATATTAGTTTTACGGAGAATTAAGTAGTCATGACATCTTACACAAGTGATTTTTACAAGCGTTAATGCTGATCGAATCGCTCAAAGCTAAAAGTATGGAAGTGACCAGTCTAAGTCACGTGATTTACCTAAAAGAAATGTCACCTCCACATTTTTGAGCGACTTCTATCTTGTTAACACCAACAAAAGTGTGGCAAACATTAGATAAGTCACCATTATGTCAGGCCATCTGCCTATTTTACATTTATTATTTCTAGACCTATTGAATAAAATATGCATTCTAGATATTTAACATAAGCAAAAACTTACTTGGACTTACTTTATAGTTACTATTAACCGACCTCAAGATGTAGAAGTTCTCAATTCGAAAGGATATTTTTTGTATGTTGGATACACATTACCTCCTCTCTCTAGAAAAAAATATGAATTATGTTATCAAAAAGTTACACAGGGACATGGTACCATCATATATTTTTTCTTCATTGAAGTTCCTTTTACATTTATGTGTTATCATTAAACATTAGTCAAAATTAATCAGCGATTAGTGTAAAACATAAAATGAATGAGTGGTGAAATCGATTGGAGCCGAGTAATGCGTTTCCGCCTGGAATATTTGCGTTCGGTTTAATACAATTAATATTTGTTGAAGCGGTGCCTTGCCTGTTTGTGTAGCAGGATGGTGTTATGTAAGGTTGGTCTATTCTTTTAGGTATTGTTAGAATTTATGGTAGTGTGAATTATTTGAATGAATGAATGATAGAGTGTATTCTTTGAATTAATGAACTAATGAAGTCTTGCTTTTAGACTGTTGATTGTATTTTTAGTGACTTTTGAATACTAAGTTGAAGTACCGTTACCTCAGAGAATTTGACTCGGAGATTTGATTTTGGAACATTTACAAGTTTACAAAAATACCTACATGTTTTAAGGTTAATAATTAATCTAAATCAAGTCCTGTCAAATTGCTTTATCAACAAAGCGTATCATTATATTCTTGAAAACGTTTGTCAAAAATATGTAGATTGTAGATGCGAGTGGTTTTTTTTTGTGTGTTTGTCTGAAGTGTATGTATTAAAATTTTGGACAAGATTGCAATGTTAAGGAGTTGTATAATAATTGTTACATTTAACATGAACCTCCCTTTACTTAGTGTAGACGTTGTTATATTACTATTGTTTGTATTAGCTGCAGTTTACTGCAGTTCCAGACACTTCTCGTGTGCACAATTATTTCAAGCTTGCGTTAAATTTAACGCTATTTGTATGTTTATCCGATTTGTTAGATAACATAATATTTACAGATAATAACATGAACTACCTTTAATATTTTTTAATATTATATTACAAGGTATTGGTTTCTTAGGTTTACGCGAATGTTAGTAATTAAAATAACTCTTCTTTTTACGGATTTTGTCGCAGCTTAATTTAAGATTTTAGGCCCCGACGTTTCGATTCCGACAGTCTGCCTGTGACCATGATACCTGTAAAGGTGTGGTCTAAAATTAACAAGCGACAAAATCCGCAAAAAGTAGTTTCATTTCAATACTACAATGTACTTTTATGTTTGTTAAGAATTTGCCTTAATTTTAGTTTTGTTATGAAGAAAAGAGCTAGCTTGCAAATTACTGGGCACTTAATGTCATCCAGTGATACCTATAATTATCTAAACAGCTGATTTAGATTTCATATTACATGGCTTCATAAATATTAACAACACAATTCACTTTTATGTGTTTCAAAACAGTCAATAAATTTAATCTTTCTCGACTATTAAATAAAATGTTTTCGAGTATTTGCCGTCCAAACTATCAATACCCTACTTTAAAAAAACAACATAATTTTATCCCAAAAATACTTTAATTAAAAATTGTGACATCTTGCGTAACCCGGTCAAACAGTGTGAACGTTGTAATCAATGTCGTTTGTATTTACTATAGCTGCACTCTGGTGCAGTTTCAAGCTGCTCTCGGTATTACGGATATTCCGGGTATGCTTTACCCGGGTCGGATATCCGGGCCGGGTCAAATATTTTGTATGTAGAATGTAGGTATATAATTAATGTATAGATGTATAGTGTTTAGATTTTTTAAAGTACATACGTACCTTAAAAAAATAACTTAAAAAAACAATTATTTTCAAAGTGGTGAATAGATTATTGAAACAGTCAAAATCACTGTCGATTAACAAACACAAATATAATATTCAAAATCAGTTTGTCTTATTGTAAGGTACGGTGACACAGATAATAATATCCTACCCAGGTACTCTAAAGCAAAATCTATTTTAAAAACTGACAATGGCGAACTTATTATACAAGCATTTTACTTATAACGTAAAAAGAGAGGTTTTTTCTACGTTGGATTAAAAAAAAAACAAGTAGGTACAATAATACTAAAACCAAATACCAAAATAAAATCTAGTTACTCTAACCAATTTACAGTAAATTAAGAATTTTACGAAACGTAAAACAACAAAATCTTGACCTAGGATCTAATTAAACGACGTCTCTCTTGGGTAGTTAGCTAAATTGTGGCTAAAATTCTAGACTCAAAACAGACTAGGATTTGTTAATTAGATTTGAGTTGACACCGCTTTTAGATGTTATATTGACTCCGTTAATTAGTAACAGGTATTGTAATTAAATTATCTTAAATTCGCTTGAACTTCGGTGTTTCTCTTGAATTTTCATTTGTCGGTCGAAGGACTTTGAATGATTTTATTATTAAATATATTGGTTTTATTTTGCTTTTACTTTCATTAAAACCTTTTTATAAATGACAGGTATACATGCGAATATAAAAACTTTGAAAGATACTTTTGTCTGTCTGTTACGCTCTCGCGGCTAAGCTGCACAGTCAATTGTGATGAAATTTGTTATGGAATTAGTTTGAACTCCAAGAAAGGATAAATACGGCTTTTTGCCACCAATATTGAAGCACGCAAATCCGAGGTATCAACCACAGTTTGTTGGACTCTTTACCGGACACCCTGTATATTGTAATATACAATTTATTTAGTATTCAAATTCTTTATTTTGCATATAGGACTACACACAATCACTTTCACACGTCTTCTTAATCTAGATGAGGTCGATATTTCCTGACTACCCTGAGAAGAAATGTCGAAACAAACTCGGGTAAATAAAATAAGTAACAGTATTTCATTGCTAGACATAAACCTTTATACAAACAAAAACTCCCAAAACCTACTCCTATCGTTAGTATAGCCAAGAGGGAATCTGGCCATACTAACTGTTTCTCCGAAATCGTAGAACCAGGATACCTTACAATAACTTCTCCATCAAGACGAAATGGAATTATAACTTGAATGTTGCCCTTTGTTTCACTGAATGTCCACCGCTCAAGTAATTTGTACTTGTTTACAAAAGTTTTCTCATTTCATGTTTATCCAACCCTCTGAAAAGCTTAATCAAATGCTCTGAAAGCTTTATGACTCAAACTTTTGGGACTTGGCTGAATTAAAAGAATTGTCGACTTGAAAAATATTGTTTTTTTTTTTTGGAGCACATGCTTTAAATTATCTGTTAAATAATTTTGCTAGCGTTAAATTTAGGGTAGGAATTTTCTGTATGAAGTTGGGTTTGAAGATTTTGATATGCCCTATTTGAGTCGACGGTAGTGTTATGTCAATATAAGCCGCATTGCGTGTTGGGAACGCGGATTAGTTTTTGTATAAGCACGGGTTTGTTTTTGTACACATACGTGTGTTTATATGTACTGTTTTGTGGACGATTTTGATTAAAAATAAATATTGCAAGTGCTCTTTACTAAGATAAATATCTATTTATGACAGGACATGTAAGCAAGTAGGTGTAATTTGCTACAAGATTCATAAATAAAATACCATTTGCTTGTACTATTTAAACAGCTTTATTTGAGTTAAAATAAAATGAACTACAATTATATTTAAAATCAGACGTTAAAGCTATACATAAAAAAAAAATGCATTTGACTATCTAACTGTTCAGTTTCTATCTGCTTTTGAAGCATAGTATTAATTAGCTTATAAATAAATACCGAAACTATTCTACCCTCTAATTTAGTCTCTAACAATTAACCGTCATGCAGAATAATTACATTAAATTCAAACTAAATCGAACATTACATTCCATTACATTCGAATTTCAAATATCCAAAATACAGACCGTTACGAGTTTAACCAATCACAGTTTAGAACATCAAATCGCGATTCGATTTGTTTTTACGATTGAATTTACGATTGTGCAGTACCCTAATTTACGATTTAACTTTAGTTTATATCGATTTAAAATCGATTAATGGAGTCTATTCGCGTTGCTCGATTGTTTTATAGCTGTGTGATTGAGACGTGTTTGACTATTGTTTTAAAGGAGGTAATCAACGACCGTATATTGTATAAGTACTATATACATACATGGATAGTCAGTGATCACCGCACACGGACTGCGCGAGCTGTCGACTGATCTCGCGCGTCGCGTGCGCTTCCCGGCCCTTGCTTTTTCAACCGACTACAAAAAGAGGAGATTTTTAACTCTGCTGTATCTTTCTACTTATGTTACGCTATCTCCTACGGCAATTGTGGGCCGATTTCACTTTAATTTTCTTCCACAGGTTAGGTATACCTTCAAAGGTAGTCTCATAATGTCATCAAAATCGATCCCGTTGTTTTGAAATCAGTTTTATTCATTCATGAAAACTGACGAAACAAAAGCAGTCGAATTGCCTCAAGTTATCCGTGTGTCCGCGGCCTTAGGTTAGTTACTAGAATAAGTTTTTCATTACTGTTAGCTATAAACGCTAAAGTTACGCCATTAAGATCTTAGGTACCTACTAATGCGGCTTTCAAATGTGCGAAGTATAGACTGTGAGATGTATTTACTTCATCTCTCCCAAAACACTATATTTGAATGACCACTAACTACTATAATTATATTTTATCTCTATACTATAAATGCGTATATTAGGTGAAAATAAGGCCTACTTATATAATACCTAATCTATATTTCTAATCGTCTGTACATTTATTTATTTTTAATCGACTTCAAAAAGGAGGAGGTATTCGAATCGACTGTATTTTTTATGTTTGTTTCCTCAGGATTTTCGACTGGGTGAACTGATTTTGATGATTCTTTTTAATTTGAAATGTGGTGCTTCCTATGTGGTCCCATTTTGATTTGGTCCAGTTACAACAGTGGTTCCATAAGAAAACCATATTATAAGACTTATTTTGAAGTCGGTTTTTTTTTGTAAGATTTATGTAGTTTTTATGTAAAACTAATGTTAGAAATATTTATTAAAGCATAAATATTTCGATAGTCATCAAAAACCCAATTATCTAAAAGTCTATTACAATCGACATCTAAAAATACAGCCTACCATTGTTCTTTTATTTTATTATAGAAACTTGACATTTTCCCTGATCTTTAAGGCGCTTGCCCACTTTGTCGTAACAACAGATAATCGTGTAGTTTTAAGTATCGTGGCTTATAAGTTTAAATGGAGGTGTCCACATAGACTGCCTCGTTGGCCTAGTGGTTCTAAGCGCGACTGCTACGCAAGAGGGCTTGGATTCGATTCCCAAGTCGACCAAGGTGTTATTGGGTTTTTCTATGAAATTCTCAGTAGCAGGTCGGAGTTTGGATTTGTGCCCGGTTGGTGGCAATAGGCTCGCCCCTATTACATGGGACCTAAACATATCGGCGAACTGTGGGTGTACATTGGTACACCTCTGCCTAACCCTTCGGGGATACAAGCGTGATGGTATGTTATGTTGTGTTTTGTTTATGTCCACATATAGAACGACATGACTAACTGTCGCCTACCACATTTTTTGCAGTGACGACAAATTGTTATGACAGTGGGAACGGCTAACACGACAGTCGTTACGACTAAATCGTGACGGCAACTCTATCATAGTCAAATGATAAAAAGTCGCGATCCAAAGCGAACAGCTAGAGACGACAGTCGTCCAACGATAAATGAATCGTTACGACGTAGTGGGAACGCGCCTTTATAAAAATACTTTTACATCTAATCGCATTGAGTCCGATCCTATTTTAACACTAGTCTTTCGTAAATTGAATTATCCCTTGTAATAAAATATTTAGGTAATTCCCTTACGAACCTAAATTGTAGGATAAAAGTTAGTTTAGTCTCGAGGTCGTTTCGTTGGTCGGTTATTGAACTGGGTCAGAATTAATTTATGTAAGTACGTTGGTTAAAAATGAATGTAAGATGGATTGTTATGCTTTTCACATGATAACTTTTAAACTATAGCGCTGCATGTGTACAGTATAACATAATTCACGGAAATAATAATAATAATATTCCGGGACATCCCACACACGGTTGTTTGATCCCAAGCTAAACAGAGCTTGTGTTATGGTAACCAGACAACTGATAAACATACTTATATATTTCTAAATACATATATATTATAGATAAGTTACACCCAGACACAGAACAAATGATGGTGCTCATCACACAAGCATTTGTCCTGATTGGGGATCAAACCCACGACCTCCGGTATAGCAGTCAGGGTCTCTAACCACTAGACCTGTTGGACTTAGAGTTAGACGGGCCTGTTGGACCGTCTAACTCTAAATAAGCGCGTACATGCATATTTGCCTTTTTTTTTGGGCATGACTTTTATGTAACCAATTTTACGATGACTTTTTTCTATCTAGTCTAACAACAAGATTATTAATCCCATCATTTAGTAGGCCTCTACATTAAAGTGTTAATTTACCTCATGTAGTGAATAGAGTCACAAGCAAAACCATTGTACACTAAGATGATTCTAGTTCTTACAACCTTACTAGTATCATAATCTTAATAACTCGACTAAAAACATCTAAAACACCTGAACAATGATTAAATCATAATTTCCGATTAACTATAGGAAGTGACTATTGTTGCTATATCGATTGTTTATACGACCCATTGTGTTGCAAGCTTATAGCTGTTAATGCAACATAAAATGACGGATAAAGAAATACTGTAGTTTTCAAGTATATACGTATTTTGATATTATGAATGCAAAAGTAAGTCTGTATGTGGTTCTTTTACTGCTAAAAAGCTTTACCGATTTGGATGGCATTTGGTATGGATTAAGCGTTTTTGAGACCTCGGCAACAATCAGCGTCTATCATCTTTGGCCTTAGCCTTGTAACCCCACCTTTTTTGTCACGTATTGAGCGACTTGTGGTCCAGAGAAAGGTTGAGGGCACCAAGCCACGAGGAAGATTCCCTATGAGGTAGACTGACCAAATAAAAGCGGTAGTAAATGGCTCATCATCACTACATGAATGCACGAGCATGGCAGCCATCAGAGAAGAGTGGTGGCGTGTTGTGAAGCTTGCCATCAACACCTCAAGTGATAACCACGACCACTCTGTCAAGAGTGATCCCGACAGGAAAGAAGCGTTTTTGTTGCCGTAATCGATAATACGAGTGCAAAAATTATAGTTATGTATAAAACTGTTGTTGTTATTATATAGATTTTACTTTGTTTTTTTTTTTATGTCAGTGTGATGTGATATTTTAAAGTTTTTGTTTAATTAACCATTTATGTTTTTGACGTAGAATGCTAATGAAATAAGACAATTTTCTGAAAATTTGCTATTTAAAAACAATTCAATCCAAAATCAAAATGTTTTTATTTCTTATTAACCAAAAAAGGCGCTTAAGAAACGTTACGTTAAAATCTACAGACTCTAGTCGCTCGATTCCAAAACGTCCTTCCTATGGAGAAGAGTCGGCAATAAATTTCGATATTTCTTTACAAAGTCCCCAATCATCGTCATCATCATCTTTCAGCCAATCGTAGTCCACTGCTGGACATAGGCCTCACCCAATTTGCGCCACAACACCCGGTTCTCCGCCATCCGCATTCCGTCCTCTCCAGCGACCTTTTTCAGTACCCAATTGTGCGTATCTGCTGCTGCTGCATTTATTTTTACTTTTTAATTTTTTTATTCCGGGACATCTCACACACGGTTATCTGATCCCAAGCTAAGCAGAGCTTGTGTTATGGTAACCAGACAACTGATAAACATACTTATATATTTCTAAATACATACATATTATAGATATAATTACACCCAGACGCAGTACAAATGATCGTGCTCATCACACAAACATGTGTCCTGGGTGGGAATCGAACCCACGACCTCCGGTATAGCAGTCAGGGACACTAACCACTAGACCAACAGGCCCGTCGAATCGTATCAAACCTTAAACGTTGCTTCACTGCACCTACATTAGTCGTATGCATCAACTTATCTATAGAAGTAAGAACAGACAATGTACTGAATGATCCTTTTTTTTACATCTAACTGTATCCGTGGGAATATCATACTTATCTAACATGTACACAAAAACTGTACACTGTTAGCTTCCTACGAATTGTTGGTAGAAATTCATTAGTGCGTCAGTTTGTGGACCATAAACTTTTGTATTTATGGTATTAGAACAACTAGGGTTAAAAGTTTTAAGTTTTTATTAAGAAGATTATAGGCTAGAATGTGTACAAGGCAAAACCGGATATATGTATTATCTAAAATATATCCCGACTTTCTTTACCTTAGTATGAAATTAAAAATATAATGTTACGTATTATATTCTATATTTTTTCTTGGTTGAAAAACAAGATTTATACGAAAACACAAAATTTCATTTTATATTATTTTTTAACTACTTACGTAAATTAGTTATGATACATAGGTATTATTTTTTATTCAAAAGATAACTCATGTCTGACAGATTTCTTTTGTATCAAAGAACTGTCAATGTATCTAAATTATTCTTCGGATATGATTATAATAAAATGTCGTTAGAAAAATCAGTCCCCAATAATTTAAAAGTAAGAAAACAGTCAATCATTTTCTTAAGTAACTTTCCTAGCAAAGTCTATGTAACTGTAACATGCATTATTTCTATAAACTTTCTTACCATATATTGCTCTGGCTTTTATTCCCAAGGCAATCTGTCAATTTAATTAATGTTTCCGACCTAATTCCCATGTAAATAAAGTTTATTTTGCATCGTATGCACCGCTTATTAGGTTAGCTTAAGGTTGTTTTAAATGTTGATTTACTGGGCTTATGGGGCACTTTAGTTTTGTAAAGGTTCGATGGGATAGATAATATATTACCTATGTAAGTATGTAGTTAAATCCTACTAATATTATAAATGTGAAAGTTTGTGAGAATGGATGTGTGGATGATTGTTACTCTTTCACGCAAAAACAACTTTACAATAATGTAGCTGAAACATCGGAATAATAGATTGAAGGCTATAATTCATAAAGATAGTGTATGTATTGTCATTCACGCGGGTAAAACCGCGGGGCACAGCTAGTAAGTAATAATTATTACGTATACATGTATGTTTAACGTTGTACTCTACATTTTTATGTGTTTAAACACACATCAAAAATGTTTTGATAAATTCATTCGTACTTGAAAAGATTGACAATACTGTGTTTTGCATCTATACATAACAAACTTTATGTCTTGTGTGATAAACAATTATGTATCGATTAAACGTTTTTAAATTTTGCTCAGATTAACGCTGATCAAATCGAAATGCTCATTGAGATGAAAATTCTAAGTTACGTGACTTATCGAAGAAGAATAAAGTCACACACTGAAGTTTATCACAGATATTGCATTTTTTATAATGATACCTGTAAGTCTCGCAAGTGGAAAGAAATGGTTCTGCCTACCCCTACGGGAAGCAGGCGTGATTATTCGTATGTATGTATGTACACTTGTTTACTGGGCCACTTCCACAAAAATGGCTACTTTTTATTAATTAGCTCTACAACACAAAATGTAGTGCACTTAAATTCCAATACAAGCATACGTAACGAATCAATCGACCTATTTCTTACCAAGTGGTGTGCGGAATACTGGTGGCACTCAGTTTTTTAATTAAACATTGTCTCGTTGCAATCAAGACGGTATATCAAATAGTAATACTGCAGGGTGGTAAGGCTGGGGTCACAGTGAAAGCGGGGATAGTTGGTGACAAACTAATATTATTGTCCGTCTATTTGAAAGTAAGTACCTATACGACTACGTTTTACTTTATTGGTTTGTCAACATATTGTAACTGAAGTAAATATAATTAATACAATTTGAGATTGTCAGAAATATAATATGGGTTCCATGGATTGTTCCTTTTCTTCATACTAAACCAAACCCAAACCTTTACCAATCCTTAAACCATTTTTTTAATAATTAATGAAGGATTAATAAAATAAATCATTTTACGTTAAAATAGGATCGGATTGATAATTAAATGTACGAGATCTTTTTATAATTAAGAATCAATTCAATATATATTTCGCCCAATATTTTTTATGGACAATCCGAAATCCATATGCGTATTACGTAAAGAGAATAAAAAGGTTGTCATATTATATTTTCTCATCGCTGTTCTTAAGGTACGACCTAACCTTAACTTCTCAGTCTATTGTCATGGCTACAATACACAGACTGATACCAAACAACTATTGGGATTGGCCGTGTGTACATACTACAGTTTTGTTTTATTTTCTAATTAATTTCCATAGCAGAAGTCACCGCAATTTTTATCCAATATTTCTTATTTACGTCATTGTTTCAGAAAATTGGAATAAACAATTATTATTTGAAATGCTTTCTTGTTGCAATAAATGCTTGACAATTAAATACTAACATTTATAAAACTTAAAAGGAATGCCTTCTAATTGAACCTTAAGTTACCTAATATTGTGTGCAATAATAAGAAAATCCGAAACCTGTTTTGACCATTCAATAAAATACACAACAATAACACATAAAATTAATATTTTGTATCTTGTCTCATTATTTATCAGCATTCTCCATCAATAAACAGATAACACATTTTCATGTTTGTATTTATGATTGATTTCCGCCTAAATGAACATACCTAACCTAACCTAACTGCCACCCGCTCCGCTGACAGTAGCACCTAGCCCTATCCGGTCCATTGTCACTGGCACAATAGTCAGATTAATGCCAAACAGCGGCTGAGATTGGCTGCCTACAATGTCTCTGTTTACGCCGATCTCCGCTGATTTACGTACGCCTAAAATACCTTTGTTCTTATGAAAATCTTGGAAAAGCTCAAAATGTAGGGATTCTTGAGTTATGAGCTAAAGGATTATGATAGATAAAGTTAATTAGGTCATTCACTTGCTTGAATTTTTGGTTGAGTTTGTCTTGTAGCTTTATACCTGTTTAAGGAAAGACTGTAGGAGAACTCAAGTTTTAAGTTTTTATGTTTGTGGAATAGAAGGGAAGTTTATAGAATACAGTTTTTTTATACATGTTCCTAAGTGCTGAATATCATATATATCAGGTATAAGTAGGTTATATCATACAATATTTAAAACTTGCTTGATTCGTAGCACTGTGAAACCTGTTAGCCATATCTTATGTATCGTTTGTACGTTAACCCTAATCATTTTTAAGATTTTCGTCAAGTAATTCGATGCCTCGAAAACCAATTCACAATCATCGCTGCTTGCAGGGTTAAACTGTTTCTCATATCATATTATACTGAAAGTATAATATTGTATTCACCCTGTAGACATCTGATCTGGTCGCACCCACTGATGCAGCAATTAAACTCAAGACACGTATGGCGACCTACACCTCTAGCCTTTTCGTTCAGACTTAATAAAACTATTTGGCTGATAGGTATATACCCAACATAATCTACAAACTAGGTAATTTAAATGTTGAATCATTAGTTCAATTTGTTGATATAAGTTTGTATGAATAACCTTTGAAAAGCTTATTGCGAGCAGCAGCCGCAACTCCGCGCCACAACCTCCGCGGCCAGTGTGATTCGAGACCAATATTTTTCCCTACCTACATTATTTTATAATAGACAAAAAATGACTCACAACATATCCTACTAATTGTATGTTTAAATTACTCTAATTTAAATAAGATTTTAACTAAAAACAATAATTCAATACCATCATTTACAGAAAATCACAGCATCAACAAATTTTCGTCGTATTTATTCTCGTAGGTATCACACAACAATTTCGTGTTTAATAATTATAATCAACAGGCAACGAACTACACAAAAAAAAAAACAGTTTGACCGACAGCACACTGCTAGTCAGGCGTAATTAGCCAAACATTTTGAGTTTAAAATGATTAAGATTACTTACTTACCTTTTGAATTCTGCCATTAAACCCCATCTGATGATAACAGTTTGCATTTTATGTTTGTAACTTCGCACATCCACACATATTTAACTTTCACCACAAACTTAACATTTACACACACAGTTATTCCTGTTATTTAAACTACATCCACTTCACAAAATCACGATAAATAGAAACAAGTTGCGAAAAACAAGACTAAAACACGCGTGCGTTCAAAATTCAAACACTTTATAAACAATCTGCCACAGATAATAAATATTGAAAAATCGAGCAAGATGCAACTCATAACAAAAAAAAAATTGAAACTAAAAAAGTTCACATTAATAATTGTGTTGTTGTTAAATAAACAATATTGTAATAATAGTATTAAATACTTTACAAGTTAATAAAATTTAGGGTTTTTTGTCTAATAATTAATATCAATATGGCGGCGTATTATGTTCTGATTTTGAATTGTGCGTGCCGTATTATGCATAGTAGATGTTTGAAAACGGAATTTTTGAAAACTCAACAAATAATTTCTTTAATGTATCTATGTCTATTGAATGTAATGTATGTGTGTGCAGTAATGAATTATGGATTTTTTTTTATGTTTGCGAGTTGGGTATAGCATCCTCGCGACTTCTCGTGACATTAGAAAAGTTATGTATTGAATGAAGATGCAACTTTTATGACGTCATTACCGTACTTATTTAATTGTTATTATAAGGTTATATGATTAGGTGGTTTTCTGTAGTTAGAAACTTTTTAATTGCCTATATGGTTGCACACCACTGGTCTGCTTTCGACCTGGTCAAAAGTTCAAGCCCAAAAACTTTTTTGCCTATTATACCTACATATGCATATCTCGCGCTAATTCCTTGATTTTGACAATAATATTTCCAAACTGCTACTTACCTACTTACCTTCCATTCATTAACGCTTGTAGAACTACTGCCATTCATGTACATAGCTGCAATACTTCAAATCTTCAAGCTATGAATACACTTCTCATACATCATACATTCAGCCATTTTTTGTCAAACACTACACAGCACATCCGAACGGCAGGAAGTGGTAGCAAACACAGCATTTCCGGTTTCGGAATAGTGTTGGTACATCCGTTTCCGGGAGATAGTGTTGCGAATGTGGAAACAAAATAGTTCATAACCTAAATCTATGGTTGTTCACTAATATTGTTTTAATGCTAATTTTGTGCAGTAATTCAGTTGTAGGAAGTTTTAAATGCAGTTGCATTTGAAGGATAATTATGATTGTTATTGTCATGGGTAGTTGATTTTAATAGTTACTGTTATTAGTGCTTATCATTATTTGTTTATTTTTTGGTAGAGATCTTTGCAGCTAGCCTGAGCGAAGGCTTTGAATGCTTCACCGGACTTTAACCGTAGTTATACTTAGGAGAATATATTTTATTGTATCTCAAAAAAAAAAAAACTTAGTTGAACAATACCTCGAAACATCAACACCCTATCTAAAACATCAATCAGCAATGTTGTTCGCTTCAAAGTTTAGAAAAAAAAAACACAAATTTAAATTTATTTATTTTTATATCCACGATCCAGTAAACAGTACCTAAACATTTCTTCAAAATACTCCAGTGTAAAATTGAAATTATTATCCATATTAATGCATAGTTTTACAACTGGACTGCCTCGTTGGCCTAGTGGTGCTAAGCGTGACTACTACGCTAGAGGTCTGGGGTTCGATTCCCGAGTCGACCAAGGTGTTATTGGGTTTTTATATGAAATTCTCAGTAGCCGGTCGGAGTTTGGATTTGAGCCCGATTAGTGGCAATGGGCTCGCCCCCTATTACATGGGACCTAAACATATCGGCGAACTGTGGGTGTACATTGGTACACCTCTGCCTAAACCTTCGGGGATACAGGCGTGATGATACATTCAAACAAGAATATCTAGCCTAAATAGATTCAAAAATAGGTCTAACCCAAAACAAAGGCTGGTCGATAATGTTATTTTCATTACAATTGCCTGGGGCCGGACTAGATTGAACGTAAACATCGACTAGATTGCTTTGGGCTTAGCCCACACATGCTGTGATATAAATTAGGTCAAGTCTTGAAGAAAATTGAAGGAATTTCGGATAAAAATGTTTGTAAGAGTCTGAAGTGACTTTTATGAGGTAATACTAGACTTTGATAGTGATAATCTTTTTGTATAATGTATAATGTAGGATGTAAATAAGGTATGGCTTGTGAAGAAAAGGGCACCCGAATTAAAAAGTTAGAGTTGAAATGATCACATTATCTCATATAGATCATCGAATTGTCTGTTTCTTTGTATGTTAAGTTAAAAAAAAAATTAAATCACACATTACTTATTTTTTTTGCATTCAACGTTTATTTTTTTGACCACTGAATATATTCTTCCAGGGTTGGTTTAGCACACATGCTAAATGCCAATCATAGATTAAGTGATTTTTTCTTAGCATACTACAGATACATTTTGTTCTAAAACTATAAACCTACTTTCTAACCTACACAAAACCTATTCTCCTCAACAATTTCATCGCATTCAGTTCACAAAAGAGCAAAGGGCTCTTTAGGCACAAAAGTGCACGAGTGGCAACGAAGGGCGTCTATTGTTTCGTATTGCCCGATGCTGCCTTTATAGATAGGGAGACGCCATCTTGAGATGCCTTCTGATAATATTTTATCAGGTACTAGCTGTGCGCCGTGATTTCACTCGCTTTAGTAACCTTCAATATAAAATTAATAAAATGTCTACGTTAAAAGTAGTTTGAGTAAATCTTTATGACAGTATCTATCTGGGAGTCAAAGTCCCGTCAAAAGCAGTCTAGCCTTTTCAGAGATTGGTGGAAATAAACAGACACACTGACAGACAAACAAACATTTTTAAAATGGTATTGTGATGAGCGCGAATGAACAGACAGACCCAAGGACAAAAATTATATAAATTGTTTTTTTTTTTTTATGTAGGTAAGTAGAGTAATACACTTTCATATTTTTTTTAACAGTTGTTTATTTGAAATTAGTAAGAGACCCTTATTTATTTGTAAATCAGGTAAATCCTCTTTTGTATAGCGTTCGTTTGTTTCTTGTAGGCGTTACGAATTGTTTACTTCATACGACTTCTTGACAATGTTTTATTTTTAGAGTTGTTTTTGAATCTATTTTTAAAAGTTTATTGTCTTCTTTGAATATTTTCGTTCAGTGCCTTTAATTGGAGTAATGTTATTTCTAATTTCCTAATGAGTCAAACTGCCTTTGCCTAGTAGACTAGGCAAAAAAAGTTTTAAAAGAATTAATTTTATCAAAATCGGTCCATTTATTTTGTCTGGAATTACTAAATTACGTGATATGTTATTTTTTTTTTGTTAAATTAAACAGATTGTTTACATTAAAGTTTGAAAATTATAAAACTCTTTTATTATTCAAAACTTTTATTATTCATGTTTCATGAGTGGCATTACCAACTTCAACATTAATATTATTATTAAAATTCTAAATTAATTATTACAGACAAAAAAACATTTCTGTAAAGTAAACTACTTTAAACCTTTGGACTATATATTATTTTCTTAATTATAAAAAGTAAATTATAAAATAAAAATAATTAAATATTACATTCACAACATAATTAGCGCATACATTCGATATTTTTATTAAAATTTTGGTACAGAAATTACAACTTAATAAAATAATATGATATTTTATATTTAAACTAAAAATTTATTAAAATTAATATCTAATTAGAAGATATTATTTACATAAATAGCTAAATTAATTTTCAGTCTCAATTAGGAGCTAGTTCAGAATATTTACATGAACTACTTTACATCAAACTGTTTTAGCAATAATACATTTTATT
Organism: Autographa gamma; assembly: GCA_905146925.1. Lineage (NCBI taxonomy): Eukaryota > Metazoa > Arthropoda > Insecta > Lepidoptera > Noctuidae > Autographa > Autographa gamma. The sequence goes on from LR989875.1 coordinate 4,657,264, forward strand.
GAAATGTTAATTCTTAATCTTAAAAATATTTAAAATCGTTCTTTCGAGGTTGAAATATTAAAAGTAATATTGACAATCATTTTTAAATAAAATAATAAAACAATATTCATTATTTAAAATCTATTCTATAATAATTATAAAATGATATTAAAACATATTCTATTTTAAAATTATTAAAATCTACAGTACAAAATGATGACTAATTTTAGTTTTTTATTTATATTTAGAAATTAAAATAGCTAAACTAAGTTTTTCTTTGACATGAACACTTAAAGCTTTTTTAAATTTTAGGCTTGTTTGTCATTGGACGTGATTAAAGCCAAGGAAAGTATACTAATAGACTTTTTTAATTTAATTTATGCACTAATGACAACTGAAGCACCCCAATTAAAGGTACTTTAAAAATCTGTTACATGAAAACAATACTAATTTTCTAAGTAACTGATTTCTTTCTTTCCCAAAATCATTGTTTTTTTTTTAATCATATAAAATTATTTAGATAACTAAATAGTTAATGTGTAAAGATGACTTATCATGATTATACACTGCATAAAAAATATCTTTAAAAACTTAAAAAATATTATGAAACAAAATTGTAACCGTAGAAGCTAAGGAAATTCAAATAAAATACAAAGAAAATATGGCATGAAATTAACAGTATTTTTATTTCAAAAAAGAAATCGCTCCTCTTGAAAAATATTAATATATACTGACTGTCAATAAGGATAAAAAAGCAAAATAGGCAAATTATCTCAAAAAAAATTGGTTTAGTATATTAAAATTAAATATTCTTTAGTTATCATTAGTGCAAAATATTTAATAAAATGTACAAAGTGCCTTCGACACCTCGTTGATATAAGCTTACTTTATAATTTCATGTTAAAACTTCTTACATTTCATATGTATTTCTCCTAACTAATTTCCATTTAATTAGACATGAGTTCCTGCAGTTACATGGACACCATTACCTGTAACAAAAGTTGATATTAATAGAAGAAATGTTAAAAATATTAAAATAAAACTACTTTTTACGGATTTTTTCGCGGTTTGTATTTAGATTTTAGGTCCCGACGTTTCGACACCTTTGCAGGTATCATGGTCACGGGCAGACTGAGATGGCGTTCGTCTTGACAGTGAATGTTGTTTTGTAGTGTTGTAGTTTATAAACTAGATTGTGACTGCGGCCTCTCTTACATCGGTCAAACAAAACGAAGCAAAATCCGTAAAAGGTAGTTTTATTTCAATGTCTAACATTCGCGTAAACCTAAGAAATTAAAAATATTAATCACTCAGTTTACAATATACAATGTAGTAAGTATACAAAATACTGAAAGGGTATATCTATCCAAAAGAAGAGTACATCTGGTATAAAATCAGTTTGCAAAATTTCAGCTCAAAATGAGTTACTATAATTACTGGTAGCCAATTTTCCGTGTAATTTTTCTGACTCGAAAATTAATAAACGTGTCACCGCACTGCAAGAGTAAATATCTTATTACTTCACTTGTTAACTATGCATCGCTTCCTCGGTCTTATGACTTTTATTATGACTTTTGGTGTCAAATAATTGAAGCTGAAAATTGGAACTCAATCATTTAACCAACTTATTTTGACCAAACATTTTGAAAACTTACGCTCTACTGGTTGCTCTGTTCACCCCCTTTGGATAGATAATAACATATAGTATGACTACCCTTTCGGTAACACTCTGTATAATTATAATCATTCAAATACAAATCATATTTCAATGTTAATACCAAAATAAACAAGATTGCATAATTTTAAATAATTACTTAATTAAAACCTATTTTTACGTCGTGTAAATGACGTAAAAGTTGACTTTAATTTATTCATTGTTTTTATAACCAAACAGATTTATAGTTTAATGACGAAGTGCATTAGATTTAAGATTACATTATCTAGGCAAGCAATGACGTCAATCATAGAATATTAAAAACATTTTTTTTTATCGCTGCGCTTAAAATTGTGACAAGATAACACATATATTCTAAGAAAAAATCGTATTTTATCCTGTTTTTCTGAGATATAAAAACTTCGGAGTATAATTAATTACTTATTTTTTATGAAAACATCTGTCATGCACTATCTACTAAATCATCCTTTTATTTTATTGAAATGCCAAAAATCAAAGGCCCTTTATACACGACCACTCAAGTCTCCGATACGTGTACGAAGGGCGTAAGTGAACAGCAGTGCTCATCATTCCTAATACCAAAAATCGATCTTTCAAGGTGAATTCTTACTTTTCATAGCTGCTGGGCACAGGCCTTTTTCCATACAGAGAAGGAACGAGCATTGATCACAACGCTTGCTTTCTGCGGATTGGCGATTTCAAATCCCAAATTTTGGAATCTAGGCTTCCTCACGATCTTTTCCTTCACCGTTTGTCATAGATGCCTTATAATTGTATAAATGTTTATGAAATTGGTTGAACATACCTTTGGTTATAATTTGATTGGACTGCAAGTTTCCTTGACTGGACGGTGGAAGAATGTACAATGCCCCCGATGACTGTGATGATGATTTAGGCACCTGTTTGGACATCAGAATTGTATAGTTCCTAAGATGAAATATTTGAAATGTAAATAATGTTCTGCTGTCGAAAGTTAATTAAATAAATTAAATAAAAAAAAATACTTTTTTTAAATTTTCTTTTTCGAGAAGTGTTCAGAACTTTTTTGTATTACTGCATCTACTACTTCTTTTTCTTACCATTCTTTATTACATCATATTCTACTTAACTTATCCCATACTCAAATTCGTATCGGTCTATCAACTATATTATTATACATACGAGTATCGATATTAAACAATGAGAAAAATATTATTTAGAAACCGCTACTAAGACCAAATATAAATATAGTTGACAATGATAGAATTTGAATCATTTAACTTAGACTAACAGAAGTTCCTGTAACTACAGTAAAAAACTTTAATTTGAGTAGGTACAGTAACAAAATGACTACTTGCGATAAACTTACTTGGGGCTGAGCGCCACTATTAGTAGATGACGATGAAGCCATTGGACTGGTGACAGGCCTCGACGATGATGACGATGACGGAGATATCACTGATGGCACTAATGAAGAAAGACACATTGAATACATTTTAGCAGACATTAACGAAGTTTTAATATTTGCAGAAGAGATTACACCTAAAAACTCAAATTACGCTGAACTTTAAAACGTTATTAAAGAAACATCTTTTCATAAATTTAATCTTAAAGTGACAGACAGTATAAGCCTTAAAATTAAGTGTCTTTAAGTGAGAAATCATTTGCATCTACAAAATATATAACATCGACTATTAATTGATTGGCATCGAAAACGATAACAGCAATGAATTGGGATTATTTGGGATGGTTGGGAATATTAAGTTAAAAACATTAAAATAGTTATGCAAAAAAAAATATGAAAGGGATTCTGTTTCATAATTACCTGCTGGTTGATGGTTAGAGTTTCTAACAGAATAATAAGGTGGTGGTGCTGGCTTCCCGACTGGATTAGTGCTCATTTGTGCCACGTACGCTGTTGGAAATATACTTATTTAAATTACTAGTTCAAGCTTTGCTCACATTATTTTAGTCAGATGTATGGTGAAAATCCCCAATTTAGAGATTTTTAGGTACGATTTTACACAAATCATCACACCAGACAGATCATAATTCTAATTGAAGACATACGATAATAGATGATAATCATTCGTTCGTTACTAAAATCACGTTTAGAGGTGCTAGAGCTATTTAGTGCCATATTAAGAAATGCTTAGGAGGACTAGCTCTGTCAGAATATTTTTTTTTTTCTTGGGCTTTTCCATTTCGGACCAAAAATATATAGAGATCGGAAAATATCCTTGAATCAGTTATTGTCCCACTGCTAGTTAACAGCCTTTCCTTTTACTACGCACTTATTATCCTTAAATAGAATGCGTTTTTTTTTTTCGTTTTCGGTGGGATTTTTTTCGGTAGGCCTACTTGGTTCTTCGATCCTCGTGTCGCTCATAAAAATGCATTTCAAGACTGGTGAGTAGTAGTAGAAGTAGTTAGAACATCAAATAATTTAGGTATTTAAATATTATGCAGGAGTGTACTTACGCATCGGAGCACTGCCTCTGAGATAAGGATTTCCGTAGGTAGCGGCATATCTCACGTCTTCCCCAGTTAACACCACTCCAGGTCCAGACATTGGTATCACTGTGGAAGACTCTTCGATTTATTCTTGGTAAGGTTTAGATGAAGAAATTATTCTATCAACAACTTATGCAACCTCTGCTTTGTTTCTAAATGTTTGGTCTCGTAAGGGTATCGTGGTTGTATGGTAGCATGGTATGTTTATAGATAGGTAACAATGGCGATGGTCCTTAGGTAGGTATTAGTATTCAGAATTGACATGATGAGATTTCCCCGAAAGTACATTATTTAAAACATTGGTATTGTGAAGTATCCCACAGACTAGTCTTAGTCAAACGTAAGGACTAAAGTAACTAACTATCTGTATACAGTATAAAGAATTCCGATCAATTTTATAATATTAATATTCGGTTTATTGTAAACTGTCATTTTTCACAATAATTCCGTACCTAAGCATTTATGCCTAATGTCGGATGAGCCTTTTCTTTACTGTCTATTATTCTATTCTTCTATTAATAATAAATCGTAAAAAAAGTGCATAAAATTATTTATTTATGGATAAATGGCATTAGTTAAAAAAAATATGAAAACAATGTATTTATTTTCACATGTATCTTTGCATCTTTTTTGCTGTAATAATTATCTTGAAGTTTGTATTACTATAAAATAGGATGCATTCCTAGATTTGGTCATCAGTTCTGTGATTCAGCCAAAATGGATAACACGTGGGGTATTTTTGTCATTCTACTTTCAGCTAGTTCAGTGCTTTGTAAGTTCTTTTATTTCCTCAATAATGTGGTTCACTTTTTAATTGATTTTTCTGTGTTTTAAGGGTTCTAACTTATATTGACGTGCCTGTTGGTCTAGCGGTTAGTGACCCTGACTGCTATATCGGAGGTCGTGGGTTTGATTCCCACTCAAGACAAATGTTTGTGTAATGAGCACGATCATTAATTGTTCTGGTCTAGGTGTGATTTATCTATAATATTTATGTATTTAGAAATATATAAGTATGTTTATCAGTTGTCTGGTTACCATAACACAAGCTCTGCTTAGCTTGGGATCAGATGACTGTGTTTTAGATGTACCGGGATATTATATTATTATTATATTTTTACTGACCCGGGTTTCAAAATATTTAACTTGTGGTATTTTTATATTTTTGCAAGGCAATCTGTAACTTTAGTGCTAGTTAAATAAAACTGCTTTTCACAGATTATGTCTCGGGTTATTCTAGATTTTAGGTCTTGACTTTTCGAAACATTTGCGTTAACTTAAGAAACCAATATTCATATTAGTGCTCAAAGTATTTATTAACCCTCTGTAGCCCACTGCCGTTTCCCCTAATTTACTCCAATAATCAAATTATAATAGCATCAGCATATAACATACCATCACGCCTGTATCCCCGAAGGGTTAGGCAGAGGTGTACAAGTTGAGTGTACACCCACAGTTCGCCGATATGTTTAGGTCCCATGTAATAGGGGCGAGCCTATTGCCACTAACCGGGCACAAATCCAAACTCCAACCTGCTTCTGAGAATTTCATAGAAAAACCCTATAACACCTTGGCCGACTTGGGAATCGAACCCAAGACCTCTTGCGTAGCTGTCGCGCTTAGCACTACTAGGCCAACGAGGCAGTCATCAAATAGGATCAGTACGACTTAAAATATCTGAACCTTAATATAATTTTCTTTATTTCAGGTAAAGACTGTGATTTAAAAGATTCAGATTGCTTGATAAGGTGGGCAAATGTCATCTACCCAGCATTTGCAGCAGGTGCAACTAATATTGGATCTTCGGACCCTTTACATAGAGACGTTATTGAAGCGGAGTTTTCTACCTTAAAATACGTTTTAAGAAATGCTGTTCTAACCGGAATGAAAGATTGTAGTGTCACCAAACTGATGTAAGTGTAAACACTAAACAATATTTAGCTAAACCAACAGAAATGATTCTTACAAAAAACCATCAACCATAAAACTATCAAAAGTGGACCGAATTGGAACGATTGAAAATTTACCATACTGAAAGTAATAGCTTTCCAATAAAAATAGTTATCAATATCAGTCCACCCACAGTCAAAAGTTATGAGTTAAAACAAAAAAAAAAAAACATTCGAATTGAGTAGCCCCTCTGTTTTTCCGGTGCGTACGCCACTCGACTATGAAGATCGATATGTGGAGGCAAATCGATCATTTCTGGGATAGTTTTTAAACCTTCATGAAATTTTTATTTCCAGTTATAACCTAGACAACAAGAAGTTTGATTATTATGTGGAATGCCCTCGCATTGAAATAAAAGCTGATCATGAAGTGAAAGGGGACCTAGCTGGCTTTAACGTTGATGTCAAAGGGTCATGTACCATCAGCGCAGGTAAAGAAATTATGTCAAAATATTAGTGCTTGTTATTTAGAAATATAGGTATGAAAATAGGCAAGCCTATCCAAAGAAGTGCGTCTTTTTGACTCTAAAGATCAGTTTAAAAATGTATTTTTGAAATTAAAACCGATAAGTGGGATTTGGGCGTCGTGGTGGCCTAACGGTTCAATGAACGGATTTGTATGCACGAGGTTGCAGGTTCGAACCCGGGCAAGTACCAATGTAACTTTTCAAAGTTATATGTACTTTCTTACTTATTCTAAGACACTTCTGACATACGGTGAAGGAAAACATCGTGAGGAAACCTGGATTCCAAAAATTTGGGATCTGAAATCGCCAATCCGCATTGAGCAAGCGTGGTGATCAATGCTCGTGCCTTCCCTGTATGGGAAGAGGCCTGTGCCCAGCAGTGGGACGTTTATAGGCTGGATTATTAAGTGGGATTTGAGTGTCTAAATTACACTTTTTATTTTATGGTCCAAATTATTAGCGTCATTGTTTAAATTGTACAAGAAGTTAATATAACATTCATAAAAAAATATTATGCAAGTACGTACTTTAGGTACAATTAGGAACATGATACAAAATTGTTTCTCTCTTTGGTTCTCTATTTGGTTAGCGAATTCACTTTTTATATGGCTAACAAGTTACCTTTAAAATATATATGTTTCTTCCAGACGATTACATTTACAAGTTTTCGGGAGATTTCGAAAGGGTTTTCGACGAGAACGGCAAGAAACACATTCATATCATAAACTATGAAGTAGACGCCAAAGCCAATGGGAATCTAGTGCTGGACTTCAAAAATGACTACGATGGTTCCACTTCAGATTGTAAGGAATGATTTAATTATTATTAACCTATTGACACTAGGTATTTAAGTTAATGATTTCTGCAATTGGGTATTCATGTTTCGTGGGTTTTCTTAAATCCATTCAAATCAGAAGGACAATTAATACCCCTACTAGATTAGATTTGGATTTTATGACACTTTTATGTTTGTTTATCACACAAATGTCACAGTGGTAAGTCCGTTGTGAGAAATAGCTTAATTTTGTCAAAGATGCTTGAAAAACTTCACATTTAAGAACACTTATTACAATATTGTTTCACATATTCTTATCAGTCAAAAGATTTTAAGTGTTATTAACAAATTGGTTTAGGAACAACTTTTTCTAAGTGGTTTTTAATCTATGGAGGTCAAAATTCCCTTTAATTTTTTAACTAGATTTTCACTAGAAAGTTAACAATATTAATTATGTATATTATGTTTTCAGTTAACGTAGTACAGAAGTTTGTGAATGAAAACTGGAAGGATATAGATGACATGCTTCGAAAGCCAGCTGTTAATAGTTTCATGGCTTTATACATGGAGAATGTAAATGAATATCTAGCTGCTGTGCCTTTTGAACCATTTGTTCCTGATGAATAAGATGTGTCTAAAGTATATAAATTGTGTTCAGTGTTCAATAAAATTTTAATCCCACTTCTTCGTTTCATTTACATCATTAAGTATAACGTTTATTCCATAAACCACTTTTACTAATATTTTTAGTGATCTGTTTTACCGGTTCAGTATTTATTTTTGTATTTCTGGATTTTCTTACATGAACATCTTAATTGTAACTCAAACATTAGCATTTTCAACAAAGCTTATCAGTTCATCTAGGCAATCGATAGAAGTCCAAATTTCTTATTACTCACTAGGTATTTAAATACTACTAGATATATTTCAGATCTAAAATGAACACTTTCTTTTAAGGTGAACTATGATAAATATTATCCAACACGGTACATCAACTTTTTAAATTGGTTTAGATTAGATGAAATTTTACTTCGAAAAATAATTGCCATTAATAAAAAATATAACTGGAATGGGCATCAAACTCACCATCAGGACCCACAATCCCTCCCAACCTTCCACAGCTCTGCTGCCGATGAAGTGATCCACAATGACTGGGGTACGTCGAACCATCGGTGCTCCGTGATAGCGAACCGCTCATGGAATCAGAAGGCACTGGCGGGGCGTAATCCCTGCTGTAGTCTACGTATGGGACGTAGCCGTTGCTCTGGCCGTGGTGCTGAAAGAAAAAGGATTTTGAGGATGTTGTTCTAATTATTAGACATTAGCCGTGATAGGCTGATAGCTGGCTGTATGGCGCAATACAGAAAGAAATTAAAAGTTACCGTTCAATTTCATCTTCGTCACCTCAAGGTATAAAGTAAGTATAATAAGTATAAAAAGCAAGTACGGATAGATATTCAAGAACATCTTAAAGTTAGTCTGCGTTCCCCTTTTCGTAAAGGGGTGATTTCACAAAAAAAACATTACTTTATGATCGAGTCTAATGATACTATATATGATATTGTCTATGTGCTATTTTAATTTGAATGTTTCACGTCAATAATTATAATTCATAGATATTTTATATTCTAAGAATTTCTGACTAATTCTTACCCACTGAAAATAATTTAAATATTTGTGGTTAGCTGTCATTTGAATGCATATTTATTTACTTGTTTGAACCGCAGCTGTTATTGTAGAGCCAAAAATAGAATCTTAAGTACTATCAAAAAATAGTAGGTAGCACATGGACATGCAGTATATAATTTTAAAGCTTCCCATTTCAAACATGCGATGTTTGAAATGTAACAAGATTCGTTTTATTCTCATAATTCAGCATTGTTATGCCTTGCTAACTGAAATTTTATCCACGTATAAAATTATATCTTCGTAGAAATATTTTATATGGTCTTACTTCAGTGCAAGTACGGTCGAATAACATTCTCAGAGCATTTTGCTTGTGTGGGAGGATTAAAAATTTAAACTAGGGTTGTACTGCAGTATTTTTTAATGCTGCATAAGCGAAATTCTTCACTTCGATGAACTTGGATGAGTTATATCAAAATAAGTTTGCAGAATAATAATTATGTATCATCACTAGATTATTTTTCCGTGGTAAATTTTGAAAAATCTTTCGTTTTTACCAAACACATAAGACTCAACTGGTTTTTAATTGGTCTTCGCCGCAATCGGGTAAAACAATACTAAAGAAAACATTAGAAAATAAAATACACCAATCTTGCACACAGTGTTAATAAAAGCATACAATGTGAGAACAGAAGCTACAAACGTTAAATATTTAATTTCTAATTCCACACATCCCGATGCAAGTGAAGAATAAATCTAAGGCTTTTCGTATACAAGGCTCCGGAAGGCTCCGATAGCCAACGACTTTAGTTTCCAACGAAGAAAGCCTATGTATGATCCTCCATGACTCTGCATGGCGGTTGCTATTTGGGTATACAACCAAGTATAGTATATTGGGTACCTTTATGTACGAAGGACCTTAAATACCTTAATAATTTTACCAGCCAGAAACATCCAACTACTGGGCTCAGACCTTCTCGCATATGGAGAAGGCACAAGCATTGATGACCATGCTTGCTCATTTGCGGATTGGCGATATCAGATCCCAATTTTTGTAATCCAGGTTCCCTTACTATAAATATTTTCCTTCAATAGCCAAACTCACCTTAAAATTCAAGTTGTTGATTGGCTGGTTGAAATCCCCACTGTATCTTTGGTATTGCTTCATGAGCTCATTGTCATACCCTGAGTCTGGGAGAGGCACTGGACCAGCGAGTGGAAGACCAAGGTTCGATGTTAGATGGAGAGTCGGGTGAAGATCCGTTTCGGAGCCAGCGTTGGAATTTTCCTGGTTAGGTAAAGGTGAAAATAAATATCATGGACTTATTTCAATACCAGCAGTCAAAAGAAATAGGTTTGTATTTGTAAAAAAATTGCGACACATCACATCAAACTTTACATAAAATGTTATATCTAGTGCTATAGCGTCTTTCTTTAATGTATCTACTTTAGTCACAAGTCACGTAAAATATATTACAGTCTCATCAACACTTACCATATCACAACTGCCTTCCACTTGTCTCAATTCTAACTTCAGATCACTAATATTGGAATTACGATCACAATCATTAAACTTATCCACACATGTCTTTCCCAAATCCGTTATATCTGGTTTCTTTACATCCGTCTTCTTGGTCTTCTTGTGGCACAGCATCACAATAAGCATGATTATCAAAACAAATATCACGGCTGATGAACCTCCAGCAATAATAAAGAATATTGGATAGGTTTCTGAAAGAAAAGAACGTTTTTAGAAACTAAGGTACGCAGAAAATTATGATGAAACAGCTTTCTAACTAAAAGAATAAATAATCACTTTGAAAAGAATTTATTGTTCCAAGAATATTAAAGACACTAATGAAGTAGTTTTTTGAACTGATAGGAAAAAGTTTGTTAAAACGGTGACTAAAAGAAAAAACTTACTTGCAGGAACTAAATTAATTTCTACACTATCCACCCCGTAAGCATTCAAAACAGTACAGTTGTAAGACCCAAAATGCTTAGATTCACTTCGCCGAATAATCAAAGTAGATTTCGTCAATCTATCAGCGTGAGTTTCTTCTAAAAACGCGTATTCCTGAAATATAACCAATGTTACAACTAAAACTAAGGCGAGGACGGAAAACTTACAAAGTTTCTTCAGATAAGAATGGAAACATATTCATTTTATGTCCCCAACTAAAACAGAATTTTTAAATTTCTGTTTGCTGAATACATTGTAGCTAAAGGAAGGATTATTTTATCTCGACTGTTGTGCATATTTTTTTACTGCGTCTATTTTCTTCGTTTGAAATCTTGGCCTAACTTTTCTTGGCCTTAGAGGAAGCTGAAGCTTTAAATAAGTGATGGAGGCAAATTTGCCAGTTTTCCTCGACTTTTTAAACAAATTGTGCAGTTAACTTTTCTAGTGTTTTTATCTTTTTGCTTACTACTAAAACATTGTTCATTGGACGACCTGGTTGGATAACCCAGTTTTATACAGAAAAAAATATGCACAACACAATTTGAACTATCAATTATTTATTTCTCCCAAAAAGTAATTTCATCTCCCTATCAACTGTCATACAAATTTTAAACAAAACGATATCTTGTCCACCTAAACGTTTTCATAATGACCACAAATTGCTAAGCATCACAGTTTCCATAGAATTTGCTCCTATTCATTCCTGATTAAGATCAGCCATTACAAATTACCTGGTTATGAAAGGAATTGATCTCGGTCCCCGCAAAGGTCCATACGATGTAATCTGGCTTCGGGACGGAAAATGAAACACATTCGATCCGCACGCTGTCCCCTTCGACGCCGTATTGAGTTTGATTTGACATTATTTTTGGAGGACCTATAACAATATTAAGAATGAACACTTGGAATATGTCTTTTATTCTTTGGAAATACTTCTAAGACGGAAGAGAAATATTCACCTTTAGTTCATGAAGAAAAGTTATGATGAAATATCAATATATAAGTTAGTGTGAATCTGATATAAAATTAATACGTAAATTAAAAATAAGAGCCACAGAGTATACTACCTGTGCAATAAAATCTTATTAGCTTAATTAAAATTAAAAATTCAATCATGTTAATTAATATTCACGCTTAACTGGTTTTAACTTATCAATTAAGTATATTAAGTTGAACTCAATTAGGTTAACAAGTTTGTAAGTTGCTTTTCGAAACCATGATCATGCAGCAGTTTCAGCCAACCGAACTAAATCTGTGTATAACTCTGTATATAGCCATACAAAGACGCCAAAGTTTCATATCGAAATTAGGCCGATTGGATCCTTCCATAATCCAATTTGCATAAAGACATAATTGATACAAAGTCAATAACAATTTAAATGAGGCCTTTCAAAACACTATTCAATTTACATAAAACGAAAGTTGAACATGCAAACCGACCCATAGCTGTACGGGCATAAAGTTGGGACCTTAAAGTTACGAACTGCCAAGTTGGCTAGTTTGCAAGATGTTCAAATTGAAATGACCTCGCCAACGGTGCAGTACTTGCACTTCCATAGGTCGTCTTGAAACTTGGCAGAGTTTTAGATCTAGCGTCTTAAGGCCTTTGTATATTTTAGAAGTTCTGTGTGGGAATGTAGTTTTTGAGAAGTGCGGAACGCCGCATAAGGACTTAATATTAGATTAGACAATGTACTGCAGTACTTGGATCTTTGGATTTTATTTCATGGAAGAAACAGAGTATTGCATTTTTAACCGACTTGAAAAGTATGAGGTTTTTAATTCTCAACTAATGTTTAAAAAATATTTGCAACATGATACCTCCGGAAACTAGAGGGGATCAATTTCAAAAATTGGTTCGTTATTTCATCGAAAGGATTGTGGCTTAGAGGTGGTGTTATATAAATTTTGTTGGAATATTTTTTTTACACTGATGCGAGATAAGTTATTAATTACCAAGGCTACCAAGATTAACTACTTAGTACTACTATACATTGACATAAAAAAACTTGCTTTAACATAAACTTGGAAATACTTTTAGCTTGGATTACAACCAAAACTTTTAAGCTTTGGTAAACCAAAGCATTTAAAATCCTGAAAATTAGGAATGTTAATAAAACTCTGTTCGAGTTAATTATACCTTTTATGTAAACAATGGCGGGCGCCTGAACGTCCTGCCTGTTTTCAGAGCTTGCTTTACACCAGTATTGTCCGACTGAATGAGGAGTCACTGTGATTGTCAGATTTGGGAGCTTGCCAACTCTCTGTCAGAATAAAAACATAAATAACATTAAACAAATAATACAGATTGTTATGGATATAGCTTGTAATGATACTAAATATAATAGCGGAATAAATGATGATATAACAGCTGTTAATTTACATGATTGTGATTTTATTATTGGTAATGATACTGCGAGTGAAATTTGTAAAGATCCATTTATGTAACTTCACAAAGGAAATCTGATACTCAATGTGAATGAGATTCGTGGCCTTTTGATTTCAATGCGTAGGTTGAAAATGAAGATTTAATTAATCAAACCAAACTATGAACAAATGAAGACTAAATTCTAAACTAAACTAAATAAACAAAACTTAGGTTTCACTTAGTTAATAAAGTAGACATGATATCTTACTTTAATTAACTCAAAACTTTAAATTAATTTCGCGTCAACCTGTTACCACCCACTGAGAAATTCACGAATTTCTTGAATTTGAAGGCAAATGTCTTGATGACTAACTAACATCTTTCGAGGATCCATTAAATTATAACCAATGTTTTAGTACTTAAACAATTTTAATTACTAATTCTAAGTTAAATTACCAAAGTTTAATGGTGTATTTAGGGATTGTATCTAGTCAAGTCTTGTACGAATCATGTAGTTTATTTATTAAAGATTGGTATTCAGCTGAATCTCAAAACGAGTAAGACAATCGCAAAGTTAAGAAAAATCCCGATATAAATACTCTTGTAAATATTTAATTATAAACCATCGTAAATTATTTATAATTATGAAGACATGAGTTTAGTGTTAACGGTATCTATTCAATTAGTTATGACTATGAAAGTGGATAGGTGTACAGGCAGAGAGCAACATAAAAAAGATAAATGGATTGTGTAAAAGATGACATAAGAAAGAGTCGAGTGAATGCGGAGATGAATAGTAAGGATGAATGGAAAAAAGCACAAATTATGAACCGGGCAGGAAAAATCGTTACGTGCTTAAGGATAATAAACTGTTTATTGATAAAATCTTTATTTTTAAGAATTCTTTTAAGTAAGATTAATATTATTCAGTTTAATACTTACAATATATCTTTCGTTTTCATATCGCAGCCATTGTATTTTAGGCTGTGGATGTCCTTCTACGATACAGGATAAGGTTGCTAGGGAGCCGGATTCACCTTCCACGTTTTGAGGCTTCACTATTATAGATGGTCCATCTGTAACAAGATTGTTATTAAGATTCTGCATTTTTCATAGCTTAATAATTCTAGCAATAAATGTACAAATTTTGCTATCAATTGCTGTTGCTTTTACAAGATACTTAATATCTAAATTGAAAAATTCTAAGATTACGCCTACAACTGACGAACGAGCACCGAACGAGCGTTACAGTAACAGCTTGCGAGCATGTCGCCAACGCAGTAGTGTCAATCACGCTATCCGCCAGAAGTGCGCGCGCCGCTCGCGAGCTGTTTGTTACTGTAATGCTCATTCGGTGCTCGTTCGCTCATTCGTTGTTCAGGTGCGCACCCTTAAATAGCTTATTTTGTATATATGCATATACCACTGTTTAGTAAGAGAATTGAAATTAAGGATACAACTTTAAGGGATATACATTAAAATTAAACATTAATCAAATTGATTTTCACTGCCGAAAACGTAAGTCTATTCAAATGATGTTTACACGGAAAATTAACCTTTAAGAGATCAGGAAGTGTTTTCAGTACTTTGTATACAAAATAAACACTACTAAATAATAATAAACTTGCCATTGAATTGAAATGTTAAGTATAAAAATAAACAACGCTATGTTTTAATTTGATTCCGTTGAATTATTTAGATATTTATTCCAGAATGCTGTGGATTTATAATGTATAAAGAAAACCGGTTTATAAATGTATCCAATTAAGAACCATTTAAGAACAAGGAATGAATAAAAAGTGTTTTTATCACAATATGGTTATAGCTAACACAAAAAACATAACTTTTAAAGCTCACCTAATTAGTTAATTAATATCAATCCATTTTCAATGAAAGTTATTTATTTAAGAGGATTAATCACAATGAAATTTATAGTCAGCTAAACGATTTTATTGACGGGGGAGACCTTTGCCCAGCAGTGGGAAACTTAAAAAGTTATATAAAAAAAAAAAAACGATTTTAGATTTTAAAGAGTACTTTTATACAGTAAGTAACATACTTCCGAAATCACAATTATTCTAATAACCATTCATTACCCGCAAAAAGTATTTCACTATACTACGCTAAAACAGAACAAAACAATAATAAATAATAGTCCAATTATAATACAATAGGTCACTCAATTCGACTTCAAGATTTACCCGACAGCCATAATTGTGAGGTAATGACTATAATTCGGTATTGTGTGACATTGAGGACTCTTCAAACTCGAATGAAACCGGTTTTCGACAACCCACTGAATTGGACTGGCTTTTTGTTTTACAGGATTTAAGTAGGTTCTGTTCGTTTTTATGGTAATTAGCTATTGTTAGGATTATGCCTTAGATTCAGGTAATATAAAGGTCATAGTTAATTTCGTGGTAATTTCTTGCTTGATAATTATTCGCCAATTTGTAAAGGCACTTTTTGTTACATGGCCTAATTGTTTTAAAGCCACCGTTTCAAGTTTTTTTTTTTCTTTTCGTCTAAAGCATTAATTGTATTGATTTATTATTTTTCTCTTAAGACACAAATACATATTACTATTTATGAAATATTACTATAGTAAAGACGTATTTTGCAAGAAATATTTTTACGTGCAAAAGAGAACCTTTTTTCAAACAAACATTTTCATCCAATGTTAAGGTAAACTTAGGTCTTCAGACAGGTACAAAAAATCATTACAAGAAAACAATACCAATATTTACCGCATCACCGATAATAGGATTTTCAAATCAATTCGCAACAAAATAACAATCAATTTCTATCAAAAAATCTATCCACGTCAAAAAACAATATATCCGAATCCCAGTTTAGAGGAAAACAATTGAACCGTTAATACGTGATTGGGTAACAAAGAGAAATGATATTTCATTCTCTATCCCAAAGGTATACTGAAGAAATAAAAAAAATAGCCATGCCTTTTTCAGAGGCTTCCTGTATGCCAAATTTCATTGTCGTCCAAATATCGTACCGATGAAAAAGGAATATTACGTGTATAAAGGAATTTATAGCTTGACAGCGAATTCTAGGTAGCTGTGTCATTGAGCCATACTGTCATCTTTTGTTTTTAGTAAGTCTGATATTTGATTCCATGTGAGTTTGTGTAGTTGCTTTTTGTAATTGAGATATTGATTTTGTTGGGCTCACGGTTTTACCTGCGTATTCTATTTTTTTCTGTTTTGATAGTTATTTCTGAGTTTAAAATGACGTATTTAACCCGACTTTGCTTCGACTACTTTATTCTTTTAAAATTATTATTTTAGCTACACCGTAAAAAAAGATATTCTTAAATAATTTAAAAAAATAAGCACCAAAAGGTTTATCTTTTCCGTTATTGTTGATATTTAAAAAAAAAAAATACTCACATAAAAAACATCTTATTTCAAAGCAAAACTGTTATGACTTAACCAAACAAACCCATCAATATATTCTATAATAAACTAAACGACCGAATATCTTCGTCCCCAGAGTAAAATCGATCTACCATAACCAGCAGAACATTCCATCTGTACCCTACAAAACCCATAATAATAATTTAATCAGACTACAAACACAGCACTTTGGAGACTGAATTTGAACGACGGAATACGGTCTGTTAATTCCTTTGTCCCGGAATTCCTGTTGCATTTATAATGTTCAGTTCACTTAATACATAAACAGGTAAGCTTAAACTGGATAAATTATACTCAGATTATCTTAAGTTTAGAATGAAATATTTGCTACAATATAGAAAATGTATATATACTAAAATAGTGAAATGAGAAAAAATCTCTGTCTGCAAGTATCCTACAATACAGAATATAATTTATCAACCCTGAAATTATAAATGTGAAAGTAACTCTGTTTTTTACTCTTTCACGGCTAAACTGCTGAACCGATTTTGACGATACTTGGTATAGCACACTGGAATCCCAAGAAAGGACATACACGTACTTCTACTAACCACGAAGTAGGTCAATTCAGTTATAACTAAAATCCAACTACTTCTTGAAATAAAGGAACTTTCAATGACACAATGTATTTCCAAGTAATGTATTTTGTATACCACCTATAACTTGGAACCTAGTTTATAGTATTAAGCAGACTTGAACTCTTGAGTCTGCTTGCGACCACGGCCGGAGTAACCCGGTCGAAACGTGAAGCGAAAAATGTATTATGCATGCACGCGCTTATTACTCTAAACTAAACATGCAGTGTGATAGTTTAAAAGTTAGTTTTGGAAACACTTGCTCATGAAATTCAAAAATAAAATTGACACGATTCTGTTTGCATAACACAAGAAAAAAAAATCCGGCCGAGTAAATGAAGAGTCCAATTTACTTCAGCTTCCGAAATAGGTAAATCTAGGCAGAAAACTAGCCAAAAATCCTACCCCGATAATTCATACCTCAACAAAATTAAACTAGTCTTCCAATATCGTATGCCTAACTTAAAAGGTATTATAATTCTTGAGTCGGCACTTACACGCCACTTCCAGAGTTTTGGTGTCAGCACTTTTGCCGACCGGGTTGTGAACCTCGCACTTGATGGTCGCCTCGTTGAACTTCCTGGATATGTTTGATAGGATCTGTGGAGAAAGGGTTTAATTAATGATCGGTAATTGAGAAAAAGATCATGTGATTATGCCCTAAAGAAATTGAGTAGGTTGTTTTATATGGCTTCCTGAAGAAATATATTTTTTTTGAGCCCTTGTTTTGATTTAGTAATATATTGAAAGAAACTTTTTACAGCTTTTTCTGTTTATATTTAGATTTTAGGTCCCAACGTTTCGACACCTTTGCAGGTACCGCGAAAAAATCCGTAGAAAGTAGTTTTATTTCAATGTCTAACATTAGCGTAAACCTAAGAAACCAATAAAAAAATATGATCCATTTTTGATTTTTTTTTTTTATACAAATGTATAAAAACCTCTCAAATGAAACATGATATTTTTAGCAATATTGCAACAATTTCAATATGATTTATCGAACATAAAATCGACATTGTATTAATAAAAAATACGGCATATCGTTATACCGAGAAAAACATTATATTATTATAATTGCTTTTCCTTTACAATAGCAAGAACTGCAGACAAAAAATTTGAACCAACAAAGAAAATTTCCGTAACATGCAATTGTTAGCATTAAACTTTTTACAAGTATTGCTGAAAATTACACTAACAGACAAGAGAAACGAAAATTACCTGCAGTAGTGGAAAATATCCAGCGCTCTAGTTAACATAAGCGTTTTGTTTAACGGACAATTTATTTGTAAGAAGACGATACCAATTAGTGTAATGCGTTTAAGAAATTCAGCTTGGAATTATTTAGCTTACAACTGATCCAAGGCCAAAGAATAAACTAGAATTATCGCAACACTTCTTCACTAAAGAAAATCTTAGGTTATTGGCAAATATATATTTTTTTTCCATCTGGTCCCCAGTAACAGAGAAATTACCGAGTTACCTTTCCCAAGACAGGAAGTCCAAGAAGATTAAATCCTCAATAGGTTCAGTATAAAATATAACTAGAGGCGGATATTAATAGCTTTAAAACGTCACAACGTTGCCTAGATCAATCAATCAACTAAGCATATCGCGATCCATTGTTGAATAAAGGCATCTTCTCAGTTTCACCAAAATACCCAGTCCTAAGCTTCCTACATTCAGACCAACCCAGGTTAGGTTTTTAAGGTTGTCTAAATATAAAGTTAAAACGCTTTGCATAGATACAGATTCGCATATCTGTTTATTAACCCCCTACGCCACTAAATCACACAAAGTCTTTATCCAGGAGTTCAAATATAGCTCAAGGGATAAAGCAACATTTGCTCACATAGCAAAACATTTAATAAGCCGAAAATTATCAAACAAGCCAGCCCAGATGAGACTTCTGATGTAAAATGCATATTGCAGGTATATGAAGTGCCAGGAAGAAATTTGAAAATTCTCTCTTATATTTCCCAAGTACGCCTTCTGGAGACATGCAAATAAGGTTGGTAAAATTTAATATAGTGTGCGGAATTAATGGGAAAGCGTCACTTGAGACGATATAAGACACGAGCCCGTTACTTTGTTTTGGATTTTTAATGGAAGCCAAAAGTAGAATATGTTGCTCGCGTACGCAAAGGTACGCTTACGTAACATGAGAAGAATTTTGAGTCAATGTTTTTGAGTCTTGTTAGATATTTACAGAAGAAATGTTTTAGAAATGGAGCTGGAGTTTCCCGTGAGATCATAGATGTAATATGTTATGAAAATAAAAGATGTTATTTGAGAAGAGGAAAATAATACTGTGTGTGTTTTGAGAATGTATTGTCAAATTTGAAAAACATAACTTTATCTGTTATTCTATTTGTAATTTAGAGGACTGTTGAATATATTAATGAAATATATTTTAAATAAAGATTCGTGATTGTAAACATGGGTGTTTTCAAGGGACAATTAATAGGCAAAATCGAAGACAAATTTCTTAATACATAACTTAATAAATTGGCATTTTGATACCAATGATGATTACTTTATAACAAAAAAAAAACATTTCCTCCACATTTGACTGTTAAAAATACCTGTATCAATACCCAAAACATTCTATCTATGAAAGCCTAAATAAATTACACGCACTGTCAATAGAAGGCTTAACAATACCTTTCAAATATACCTGCAACGGATGTACCGTCGAATTCGTTTGTTCGTTTCTCCTATGAATACCCAAGCGAGTTATTCATACCAGTCCATGTATCGAGAACTCGCTTTAAAAACTCTATAAAAATCGATGAAAGCCAAATGACTGCCCAGAATTTTCAACCAAATGGTCTTAGAAGGTGAAGCTTGACCCAGTTAAAACTATAGTGACCTACATGAAAACTTCTGGTAATAGTAACGTTTGAAATAAAGACGTAAGGTGAGGTAATGTGTGGGTAGTTTAAATTCCTTTGCTAAATTGAGTGAGTTTAGTTTTGGTAAATTATTGGGCCACTAGAGAGCCTAGCCGTGGTCGCCAAATTGGACAAACTTCTTTTTTTTTTGCATAAATTCTCTTGTTTTCCATAAATTGCAATATCAAAAACCAAAAACCAGAAATGCCATGACAGGTACGTGATAAACTCATAAAATGAAATTATAATGAAATCTGAGGTTTTCGGAAATATCACATTAAAATTATAAATTGATCGATGATAATGGAATCGCAAATTACCTTCTCGTTAAATACTGGATTCCACATTATTCCTCAATCAAAAGGAGTTATAGCGAAAACAATTACTTTTCTAGGTAAATGAGTGAGTTCGTATGAATGTATCAGTTTGTTATTGATACGGCGAATGGATCAGGAAAATCAACGAATTGAAAGATTTCATTGTATACACTCAATATATTTTGTATGTGAATTTAAACAACCCTGAAGCTATTTCAAGAGAAAATTCTTTCTGTGGATGTCTGATTCCAAAGAGATGGTGCTTTGTTGCATCATCATCACCCATCATTTAAACAACAAACACGCTTTTTTAGTATTTAGCAACTATGTACTGACAATTCCATTTCTTTACTTAGCAATAGGTATCTAATATTGAATCTATATCTACGATTTAAATTGTTAAATTATGTGTTCATTCAATATCTTGATATTAATAGAATTAAGCATTCGAGTCAGTGAGTTCATGTTTTATCAATGACTGGAATAGAGTAGTAGGCTAAGCTTCATTTTCTCTAAAATATTACAGATCTTTACTATATTCATCAGCTCGAATTTCACGTGATGTTTTTGTTTGTATATTTTGCTTATCATGAGGATTAGTGGACTTATTGTTTATCTTATTATCAAGTACTTATTGCGTTCCATTTCTCATAGTATTACTTACCAATTCATTGCTGACGTTACCGAAGATATGTTCGTTGTTCACATACCACCTGTATGTTAGGTTGTTCGGGTTCGCTGTTGCTTGGCAGCCTGGGAAATAACAATTGCTATTAGATTTTTCTGAGCTACTGCTTTGTTTAGCTTTATTGAAGGATGGTTGATTAAAGATGTTTTTATTTTTATTATTATTGTTACAAAGATTGTAAAACCTAATGTTATGCAATCTTTTAACAGAAATTATGATTTTTCGTGTATTTTGATACACAAACTATTTATTTTCTGTTTAAGTAATCCTTCACCACAAATACGAAAAGTGATTGACTAGATTTCTAAATTACGGGCCTAAAATTGACCCTTGTGGCATGCCAATAAGAAGGTGTATCTAATAAACGATGAGATCTATTTTTTGATAAATACAACTTACCTATAACAACTTTATCTCCTTCTTGTATGGTTCCTTTCAAAACTCCAGATTTTACGAACATCCGAACTTTCGGCGCGTATTGTACCTGAAACAAATAGAATATGAATAAAACAAAAGAAACATAGGTACCTAACGTTATTTGCAGGTTTAGGTACAACAATAAGGTTTGAAATTCCATTGAAAATTCTTGTAAGTCCTCCCTTAATCTAGTATGAAATTGTTTCAGCTTTTTAGCTAAGATGTTGGCAAGGAATCGAGTTCATTTAGTTCTATTATTATCTAGTATAATTGAGAGCATTTAGTCTGACTGTGTAAGTGATTCTATCTTTAGGTAAATAGATTATTGTGTTACGTTTGACACTCATATCAAATCGAGAAAATTTTGGACTGGATATTCGTACTGAATATTTTTAAGACTGGCTTTAGTGGACTACTATTTCATAATTGCCAATTTAGGTAGTGTCCTTGCTAAAAAATAAATCCAAAAAATCTGAGCAGCTTTTCAGCTTTTCTTCCACTAACAGACTTACATAACATTTCAAAACAAAGAAAAGCAAAAATGTCACAGAAAACATCGTCAATCGTTACTCAAACAATACAACTACAACCAGCCATTACGAATCGACTTGACCTGAAAATACCAACAATTTTTCACTCGGAACTTTAAAAAAGACGGTTCAAAAATAAACGTAAGACCATTTCTCGGTGTGTCTAAATCAGAAACTGTTTTCTCAGTTGCGCGATGTTGCAAAACACACGGAGTAACAAAGGAGTAAGAAAATAAATACGAGCTAAGCATCTGAAGGGGAGTTCGATAACTGCGCCTGATGTACTTTTTTTTATCCATGAGCTTAGAAATGGAGGATATGACATTGGATTCTTATGTGTTGTCTTGTTTTATCGTGTTGTTTTTACTGTATTGCTTTATTTGGAAGGCTTGATTGGTACAGTTATTAAGTCTACACCGAAGGGTGATGTGGCTTTGCAAACGTGGGTGTCGGTTATCAAGGCAAAAAAAATAGTCTATTTCTTGGGATTCCAAAATACTCTATACTAATTTGATCAATATAAGTTTAGCTTGGTAGCTGTGTAAGCATAAAAGACGGACGGAGTATCTTTCACATTTATAATTTTGATATGGATTACCAATTTCCTTTTGTAGATGATATACATAGTGGTAAACATGTGGATGGGTATACATGCAGAGGAAGACCACAAAAGAAATGAACGGATTGTGTGAAAGATGATATGAGAAAGAAATGAGTGAATATTAAGATGACAATTTGTAGAGACAGATGAGAACTGAATACGCATTATGCCGACCGAAAAAAATTGCAGAGAGATGAAGATACATAGTTGTAAACAGATACTCTAGAAAATAGTCTTACACACTTGTAGTAATTACTTTACATTGTATATGAAATCCATACAAATATATTACGAGTCCCATTTTGCTTAGATCAATGGTTATCGTATCTCGCCTCCGGGAAGCGGTGTTACTAATCTTTTGAGGCCGATTGTTTTATCGATGTATTCTTTTTCCTTAACATCACAGAGTTTACTATTTACTGTGTTTGTAGCGGAGACAATGCATATAATGAAAACGTAATTTAGAATTCTTGAGTAAGTAACATAAAATTATACATCTATTTTTTAAGTAGAATAGTTTTTCAGGTACACTTATTTAAGAAAAGGCTAATCCATTATTGATACCAAAAACACAAAGTAACATAACAAAGAAATATCTCTTTGTTTTCTTATACGGGAAAACTGCGAAACTGATTTTAATTATACTTGGTATGTGGCAAGTTTAAGGATTCCAAAAAAAAACATTTTTGACATGATAATCGACACATACTGGGTCGCAGCCGCGGGCACAAGTCAGTATAGAATCTTTTATGCAAGAAAGTTAAATTGTCTTAATCTTAAGAAATAAAACTATTATCCCAATCCCATAATTCTCCCATAAGCCGACAATTTAACAGATACCACTAATACGTATAGATTAAATTGTAAATCTATAAGACGTTTCAAAGTAGCGGGGGTAGTTTCGACCCCCTATATAACGTAGTAACTTTAAGCTACCGGATAACCCTGCTAATATTTTACAGCTGATTGCTTAAGACTGGGTATAACTGAGCATTTTAAAGGCGAATGGCATTGGCAGGTTGCCAAACTGATATGGCTATTGGCAAAGGTAGACTATATTAGAATAGATGGCTATAATTTTGAGTGGAATTAAGTCATTTGGAGTAGATTGGATAGTGTTTGTTTTAATTGCTGAGCTAGTCTTACTTCGAATAGTTTTAAGTCTCTGCAATTTCTTAAATAAACGAGCCAACGAGTTCTTAATGAAAAAAGACATGGCAGTAGGCCCAGAAGAAGATGGTGGGACGAGCTGGACTTCTTTGATAAGTGTGGAGTAAGTCACCACAGCCCTTACCAGAGGTAAATTTAAATATGTCTGAGAAAAAAATGCTTAACAATCAAGGTGGGTTTTGTCAAACTTTCCTAATAAGGGGGTGTTTAATTTTTTAATTTAAATGTTTGTCGATCTAATGAATATGATTGAATAAGATACCTGTGTATTGCTATTTTTTACCTGCCTATATTTTAACATTATTTTCTAGTGAATTTTATTCAACAACAAAGACTGTTATTAACGATGAATAATGTATTTTGTTTATTTACAGGAATTTGCCTTCAGCGAAATTTACTAAATAACTTGATGGTACTTTTTCGGAGAATACGTCATGTTTTACGTCATGTTTCAAAAATAGCAAATAGCCGTCTTTATCATAATTACACACATACACATGGTTTCTGAGAAGGTAAAAAATATAAAATTCTATAATAGTCTATGATATTTGTCTAAATCGATAAGACAACGGTCAAAGCACCTTACGACAACTAGCTATCAAGATTATAGCTACGGGGTCTGTTTCTCATTAAAAATGGTCAGCCACCCCTGACTTTGGACCTAGTGTTGCTTAAGTTGTATAAAAAACTAACAATTGTTACGGTCAACCCTTTTGCACTCATCATCATCATCATCCACAGCCCTTGTCCTCTCACTGCTGGGCAAAGACCTCCCCATTTTCTAAGATCCTGTGCCAGCCTCTTCCAGACTCGACTATGCACTCATACTTATCAAAAATCTAAAACTATTATTAAACGACTTCTAAAAAAAGACGAGGTTCTCAATTCGGATGTTTGTATTTTTTTTTATTTATCTTTTTCATACATTTTCACGTTTAAATTTTACAGTATAAATACTAGAATTTGCACATGCCCTAAATTCAAAACGTAAAATAATCTACATTTCAAATACGCGTACAAAAGAAAAGAAACAAGTATATACTAAACAATTGTAGCAGGGGTTTGATCAAAATTGTATAACAATTAATTGTTTACTTAAAATTGTTTGCATACACATAACAATGCTTATAAACAAACAACTGTGTTGTACTAAAACAAAGCATGGGAATAGATTATGTTTGTATTTATTGAGTAAATGGATATATTAGTTTTTAATGTACATAATCAATTGTGATATTATTGTAGTCAAAGATATTAAAATATTTGGATCTGAAAAACGCAAATAACGTCGACTGACTTTTTTATCTCAAGAATGTTAAATATTTTCAGGACTTCGAGCATTACAAGAATGGCGTGGTTGTCCAGGTGCTGCAATAATCAGATTCGTATGCACATGGTTGCAGGCTAAAATCCAGACGTGCCTACCAATGTAAATTTCCCACATCTTATGTGCTTAACCATTCTAAGAAACAACTGAAAATCAGTGAAAAAACACATGAAATGATCAAACCCCAAGTGTGCAAGTATGGAAGTCAATGCTTGTTTGTGCTCTATACAGAAAAACCTCTTTGCCCAGCAATAGTACATTTAGACTACAGACTGTGCAACGTGCTGCGGGCGAGATCTACGCATGGAACAAGCATTTCTGTGATTCAAAAATGTTTATTCCAATTGTATGTAATTTGCCTGTGAATCCCCGCGACATAACGATTCAAGTCTTTGGTGCATGATTCATTCGTTAAACCAGCTTGTAAAAAAACATTTTCGAAGCCAGTACAATTAAATACAACCTAAGAAAACACATCAAATAGCGTCACATTCGCAATAGTAAGGCTAATCCCGCCGACGCCGGTATAATCGCGATCCCTTAATCCTGTATAGCATACTTTATTTTGTAACCAATGAACCTGTAAGTCTAGACGAAGCCTTACAGCGGGGAATTAAACTAACAAAGCCTCTCTGAAGTGACAATAAGGCTCTGCCCAGTCTAGTTTAAAGAATTTCGTGTTTTTTTTGCAGACGTGTGTTGATGTTTTTTAACATCCATGAAAATGAAGAGGATATCAATTTGACAGTATTTTTTCACGCGACATCTATACAATATAACTGTCAAAATTGATGTACTACATTATGGATGGTTTTCAACAAAATTATGATCTTGAAATTGGACTTTGGCACCGAAGTAATTGCGTACCAAAAATACAATGAAATTTATACAGTTGAATTGAGAACCTACTCTTTTAAACTCGTTTAAAATAAATTATAAAGAAGAATTCAGAAAGAATTAGAAATAATCGAAAGATCTAACTTCATAAGCTCAAATACTATATTTATCTACTATAGTTATAAACAACTATAAATAACCATGTTCTGTATTTCCCTTAACATCTTGACTCAGACAAGGAGTTGACCGGCTTTGTTATCCCTTCGTCCCTCTGAATGGAAAATGCAAATGTTTTGATATTCGTTACTCAAACACAGCCAGGACGTACTATGCATATAGATTAATACAAAGCAATACTTCGAAGAACCTTTAAACATGTTGGGTGAAATGTACAATAAATGTAATAAATACATAACGAATTATCAAGAAAACCTGTGTCTACTATTACTAAATGGAATTCACCGGTTTAATAAACCTCGATCATAGCATGGCAAAACAAAAATAATGTTATTACATTACAAAGTACATCATAAGACCAACCGTACAAAAAAGTAATGCGTCCCCAGAAATTATATTCCTCAAATAGCGGCAACAAATTCAAAGGATTTGTCCCATTAAAACCTGACGTAACGTTTGGGAACCGAAAAAAAAATCATTCAGCTCATGATATACACGATCTGCTGACACCGAAACAGCGCGTCGCCACGAAATTAGAGCCTTACACAGCCTCCTTATTTTCACTTTTCCAGTATAAAACAACGTCCAAAAATATCAGGTCTACCCCACTTAACACAACGTCAAGAGAAAAGACAGATTCGATGGGCCAAACGAAACTGGGCACGTCGGTAAGCCGAATCGGCAAATTCTCTAAAAGGAGATGTACAAAAATTGTGGCACGGATTTTTTTTACCAACTGTCTGTTTCCTTATTTCGTTTCTCCTTTCTTTATATCCGTTTATTGGAAGCTTGGCTTAAGAAGTAATTTATGTGTGTACAAACTCAAATTAAGGTTGTTTTACTTTTGTTGCTTAGGTATTTTTGGAACGGTTTAATCTAAGTTTTCACAACTTTTTGTTTGAACGTTTTCGAAGAATCTAAAAGTTGTAAGTAAATTGCAAAATTACGAACAGTTGGCTGAACTAACTTTTTAGTTTATGAATAAAAATAAACTTGAGAGGCTTTCGATGTAAGTTACAACTTTGAAGCAATAAACTAATTGTGTATAAAAGTTTTCCACCAAATAAGCCAACATAGCTTATATTATACAGATTCGGTTGTAAAACCCTTTATAGGCGATTTATTCTTCGATCTTCACAAGTAAAAACAAAACTTCTAAAACAAAAAGCAAAACTCCTGAAACATCAAAAAAATCTTAAACAATTTATTACCTTATGGTAATTCGGGAAAACATCTCCGAGGCAAAACGTATGGGGCAAAAAGAAAGGGAACAAACGTGCCCCTTTTTCCTTCTACATACATTTTAATACAAAATTATGCGAGCAAGATAGGAGCCCAAGGGAAGTTAAACCATAAAGTCTTAAACAAAATGTGGGTTTAATCGTCGTATCAAATTATCTCATTTTTGTGGAAGCTTGAATGTTCAGTTATGGATATAAAGTGGTCATTAACATTAACTTGAGCTCTGATAACGAACAATAAACTATTTTCATCACGGAATGAGGATACTTGGAATTTATTTATAGACTTGGGTTTTCTTTTCAAGTATTTGTCGGAAACAATTTTCAATTAGTTGGTTGAAACTGGAAACATGTTGATGCTTTTATGGTTTCTTGTCGTGATAGTGATGAATATGACGTTGTGTTGACATAGGATGATGGGATGGGCAGTGATCGATGGCTTGTGAGAATAATGTGAGTAGAAGTGATAAATAAAATGACGGATGAAAGAAATGGATAAATAAACGTATTGTGACATTGATAAATATTTGAAACGGGGTGATAAGATGGTTAATTTGACCAATTTGTTCATTCAATCTGAGAGGGGAAAATATTTTGGACAAACGAAAAATTTAGGAATCCTTTATTATGTGATGTGTGAGTGATCCGAACTGAAGGAAAAAATTATTCCCAATAGATTCAGATCGCATATGGTCAAATAAAAAAAAAAACAATTTTAAACTCTTCTGATCAATTTTCTCATATAGTCAGTTTATTCTATGATGGATTAGCGTACATCTAGCCTTCAACCTTGCCCTTAAAACAAATCGGATCAGCATTACATACATCAGTAGGAATTCAGTGTCGTTCTAATAAATGATCTGTTAAATTGGATGGCCGTAAATCAAGCCCAAGTGGGTTCGGAACAAGCTGTTAAAGGTAAAAGAAACATTTATCAGGAAACGGAATGAAAATGTTTGTTTTATTAGTTATGCGGATTTGGGGGAAGTTCTTAATGTTCTTTTTCTTTGGAAAAAATTGATTTAGTTTGGTTTTAGGTTTGGGTATTGATCGGAACCCCATGGAGTGTGATTTCGATGTAGGTGTTCAAAAAAGGTTCATGTTTTTTCATCTCCTATATTTATAATCTGGAAAATGTATGATTCCAATTGATGTATATTTTAAAATATGATTTGATTTGTTTAGTCACCTAAATACAAACGATCCTTGGAAAAAGTAGACTGCTTCTTATACCAACTTATACATTATTATATACATCATATAATTATGTATGACGACTTCAAATATAGCTAACATTTCTGTTTACAAAATCAGATAATATTGAAGATGAATTTCGTATTTTTTTCCATACTAAAATCGATAGCAGTCCAAGTCTTAAATATCCTCGCTAGTTCTTTACAAGAGTAGGTTCATTCCAGCAAAAAATAATTACCTCCATACTTTCTTTTAATAAAAGAGACGCAGCATAAAAGTATACTTTACCAGGGATTAGACACCGCCCGACCTATGTCATAATAACACATTTCACTTAGTTAGCTCGCACAAGCGTGGAATATCAACCAACTAATACACTTTCCGTGCGCGTATTTTTTATCTTGAACGTAAACCTAGAAAATGTTGTGCAGAGCTCGAATTGGAGACAGATTGTTAGGTTGAAAAATGTATGCTTATTTTATGTTTTTTAACGACATTGTAGTTGGCTTTTTTTTGAAATACGCTCTATTATATGTTACTTGAATAAAGATATTTATTTACTTGTTAATTTTTTTACTGTTTAATGTATATATGTTTGTTTAGAATTATGCTGATCCATTTTTTTAATCGAAGATCAATACAATAAAGGTGTTATATTCTGAAGATTTCAAAACATAATTATATTTTCGGTCTCTTGTGGTTTTTGACGGCAAAAAAGGAATGTCCTTTGTAATTTGTATTGGCGAACGTCCTATATTATATAGGTACCTTAAATATCGAAGCCCATTGATTTTGTGTATACGTTACTAAAATCGTCATATGTCTGGCTTTTCTCGACATAAATGATGTCCAATGTGTAAAATGTTTTACTGGAAGTTTCAATAAGCATAGATGGTCCAATGATAATATACAGTTTACAAACCAACATACAATGAGCATCAGAAACTATATTATTAATGGCCTTAGGCCTTTGGATTCACAGATCATATGGACCTATTATACAGTAGACAGAGAATCCTATACATAGTATAGGCATAATGAATAGGTATTAACAGGAACTAATATCAATGCCTTTGAATTAGAGTGTCCTATATCAAATGTCTAATTTACAACATAAATTGTTACGGGGAAATAGCAATTGGTTGGAATATCATTTGAAATCTGGCTTCAATACTTACGTGTTGTAATCTTATATATAAAAATGAATCGCTAAATGTGTTGGTAAGCGCATAACTCAATAACGCCTGGACCGATTTCCATAATTCTTTTTTGTTGTGTTAGTTATTATCAGGAGAAGGTTCTTATGACAAAAAAATTGGAAAATTGCGCTGAAAAAAAAAATAAGTCATCACCGGCCAAACATAAAGGCACCGGGAACGGGACCTAGATATTCATGCGGGTGAAACCGCAGGGCACAGCTAGTTATAGATGAATTTGTTTTTAGCATGTGATTTTCATGAAATTCATGTGTTTGTTTTATTATCAGAATGTGACTATTTCCTGTGGATAGATATCAGTATTTTTAGACGATTTTTGTTAGAAAATCTTTTTTGTTGTATGTACCTAACCTAGGGCAAGACTTTTTTGTATTTTTGTTTAAATATGATGTCTTCAAGCCACACTAAAGGCGCTTAAAAATATCGAGAAAAACCTTTTTATGTATTTAATAAAAAAATGCGGTGTTCATCTGAAGACGGTAAGAGTGGAACCCGATCCCAACCTAGCATTAAAACACATAACATTAACATATCATTACGCCTGTATCCCCGAAGGGGTAGGCAGAGGTGTACCAGTATGTGGGTACACCCACAGTTCGACGGTATGTTTAGGTCCCATATAACAGGGGGCAACAAGCCTATTGCCACTAACCGGGCACAAATCCAAACTCCGACCTGCTAATGAGAATTTCATAGAAAAACCCAATAACACCTTGGCCGACTCGGGAATCGAACCCAAGACCTCCAGCGTAGCAGTCGCGTTTAGCACCACTAGGCTTCGAGGCAGTAGCATTAAAAAGGCAATAAAGTGTATATGTATAAATTTGATAAATAATAAATACCTGTAACTTAATGGTGGCAGCTCTATACGCTCGGTCAGCTGTGTTCTGTGCTTGGCATGTCAGGGTCTGGTTGTGATGGTGTCTTCTTGGACGAAGCCGGAGGACAGACCTGCGGATAAATAACAATGTGATAGAGTATACCTCAGACTTAATACTGCCTGCGCACCTATAGGCAAGCAATATTTATACCAGAGTTAATCTAAATTAAATCAGTTCTAAATAAAAAGTATATAAAAAACATAATTTTAATAAAATAAATAGGAATTCTATAGAACCATCTCAAAATTAATGAACAAAACTACTACTTTACTATATTAGTAAAGCAAAAGAGTTTTTAGCTATCATCAATATTTAAAGTGATAAAAAGATTATTTGTTTACTTTTTAGTACATAGGTAAAAAACAAACACAAATTGAATTATTAAGAAATATGTACAAAGGGTGGCCTTATTGCACCGTAGTCTGTTCCCACTGTTCCCAGCCTTTTTACACTCAGCTTACTTAAAGTAAAAAAACAAGCAATACCTCGCAGTAAATCTCCGTCCATCAGGCATTAAGGACACGGTGTAATTGACTCCCTGCGTCAGCACACCACCATCATTGTCCACCCACGTTATCTACAAATAACAAAATTATTAAAGACTTCTTATAATCCGACACGATATTCCGGACAAGTAATAATAATACAATAATAATACAAGCCTATAATATACGTCCCACTGCTGGGCACAAGACTCTTCCTATCTAGAGAAGGCACGAGCATTGATCACCACGCTTGCTCATTTGCGGGTTGGCGATTCCAGATCACAAATTTTGGAATCCAGGTTTCCTCAAGATTTCTTCACCGTTTGTCATTAATGTCGTAGAATAATCAAGATACATATAACTTAGAAAAAGTCACATTGGTAAATGTCTGGGTTCAAATCTGCAACTTTGTGCATACAAATGCTTTCATTAAACCGCTTGGTCACGACGACATTTTTTAGATACAACACGATATCTCGGGCAAGTAAAATAAAAAGGAGTACGAAAATATCGGATCTGATATCCGATATGATACCAGATAATGTGAAAGACATGTTACATTTACTTGCACCCGATATCGTGTCGAAGTCCAATACCGATATCGAGTCGGATAATATGAAAACAGTCTCACTGTTGATATTTCAAATGCGAGTGGGCGAAAATACTCCGAAAGTTATCTATTCAGAATATCAGATAATAGTCCAAAAATAGAATTTTGAAAGGAAGCTGGTAAAATGATCTGAGAAGTAATTGAAAGTATTTAGGTCTAGACCTTAAAGCTAGATAAGTGCTTCAAGTTTGACCTATTTGAGACACTGACTTTGAATGGATTATTGTCTGGTTAAATTTTGTCAATGCTCTAAGGTTTTAACCTTTACTTAACTTATAATGCTTATTTTGTTTTTGATATTTGCTTCTTCGGCATAACCTGGGCAAATCGTTTTGGAGTGTAATTTGCTATGTTCAATTTTATGTAAACGCACCTTGTTTTCCAGATTAATATACTGCTGCCATTAAATAAATTCTTGCTATTCAGATAATTTCTTTTTCTCGTTAGTTTCAAAAACTTGTCCTAACAACTGTCGATAATGTTTTTATGCATTATCATCGACACCCCATTCGACACAAAAGCAACTTTCAATATAACTAACTGTAAAATCGTTTCTTCAAGTTCCTTACCTCAGCAGCCGGTTTCCCGCCAACGGAGACACATTCCAGGTTCACCTCCCGATCTTCGACCGCCTGCA
Source organism: Autographa gamma (assembly GCA_905146925.1). Lineage (NCBI taxonomy): Eukaryota > Metazoa > Arthropoda > Insecta > Lepidoptera > Noctuidae > Autographa > Autographa gamma. The sequence goes on from LR989875.1 coordinate 4,689,788, forward strand.
GGACTGGACCCTTCAGTATCTTGGGAGGTTCTGGAGGCACCAGCACGAGGAGACGGGCGTATCGTGATCTGATTGCTGGCTCTCCTGTGGGCAAAGAATAAAATGGATTATTTAGATATGTTGATAGGAACTTGTAGTAACATGGTGGGTTATATTTATCGTTCTCATTATTTAACTAATTTTTGATATCGTCAAAGTTGCGGGCACCCGGTGGCTGCCATTGGCGAGTTGTTGTTCATTGTGGCGTACTAGGGGGAGGCCTTTGTTCAGCAGTGGACGTCTTCCGGCTGATGATGATGACGGCGTGTAATTAATGTAATTTATATTATACATTGGTAAAAGTCATATGATAATTTGTTCGGTAGTTTGGACAGAAAGACGCAACGAGGGACTTTGTTTTATACATGTATAAATAGATCTAAAAGCCAAATAATAAACACATTATTAAAAAAATCTTGAGAATATGTTAAAGCAGTATGATGATTTCAAGGGCAGACCATTTTATTTGATGATAGTCTAATTTTAAGTTCAAATAATAAATGAGTTATAATTTGTGGAGACTTTTATTTGAGATAAAACATATCATTTAAAAATAATTAATTAATATTCCGGGACATCTCACACACAGTTGTCTGATCCCAAGCTAAGCAGAGCTTGTGTTATGGTAAGCAGGCAACTGATAAACATACTTATATATTTCAAATACATACATATTATAGATAAATTACACCCAGACATACAGATTTGTCCTGGGTGGGAATCGAACCCACGGCCCCCGGTATAGCAGTCAGGGTCTCTAACCACTACACCAACAGGCCTGTCTTATTAAGTATGAGACCTATCTGTGAGATAAAAACCAGCGCTGCTGTCTTGTGCCTGCGAGCACGAGACGCAGCTTCTATGCTGAGCGCTGACCTTTTCTCGCATAAGTGACGCAACTGCAGCGTTCTTCTTTCTTCTTTTGTTATGTTCTCTAGGTTTTTTGTTTGTTGCGTCCTTTTTACTTATCTTTATGTGATAATAAATGTTTTTTCTTTCTTTCTTTCAGATATACGATAGAACAAAAGTAGCTCAAAAATCTCTGTACTCGCAAAGCTACGCAAACTATTTAAAATCAAAAACCTTGAGCTAAATACTCTCTGAAACTATTTCATATTAACTGCTAGATACTAATACCGCTCTATATTTTACACGCCAACAGCAGATTGCCCTAACTAAGTTATTTAATATGTAAGCGAAATGCTAAAAGCTTGCCTGTTGTTATAAAGCTAAAATAATTGATATTTAAACGTGTTAGAGAAATAACTTGGATGGCAGGACTGGAGCACTAGACTTTGCTTATTCAATCATGACTTGGTTTAGATAAACATTTTGTGCAATATGGGGCCCGAGTCTGCTATTGACAATTGTTTGAATCGTCGGAGTGGGCGGCGCGGCGTTAGAAGGTCCATATAAGGATAATTACGTAGGTAACAAGTAATTTTAACGTCAAAATTGGCCATTGAGACGGCCAATTCTGACGTTCTGACATTTATTAGAATGCTAATTATCCTAAAATTGACCTACTAACGGCACCCACTCAGACGATTCAAACAATTGTCAATAGCAGACTCGGGCCCCAGGTCTTGATGTCTATTTCGTCAAAATTCAAAACCGAATGTTTTCGCTAATACTCGTAAATACCAAATGTTTCAGAGATTTTTTTTATTGACTTCTTATAAGCATAATTCTTAGACTAGAGCTATCATTTCAGCTAGTTTTTTTACTGTCCTATGACTGGTCAAAGGCTCGTTTATTAACGTCATAAAAATGTATAAGCTGCTTTAATATAAAAGGATGGTAAAAAAATCCTAATCGCCTCTAAAATACATTTTTTTTTGTTCGTAAATCAGACTAAAACGATAACATAACAATGCACTCACCATTTGAAATGCACACTAAAATAATCTGAAATATGATCAATTAACGCCAAAATTTGGAGTTGCGAAAATTTCGTGAATTTCGTGAAAGTTCAGGAATAAACCCGTTGCAGTTATGAATAGAGTCGTTTAACATTTTATGTGTGTGTGAGCAAGTTGTTTTGATTTATTCTGATAGTTCTACATTCGCGGTTAATGGTTCCGAGTTTTGAATGCCAAAGTTTCGAGTCAACATTTTTTTGTGAAAGTTTCGGGTTTTCGGGTTTTTAGTAGTTGTGGTGGAAAGTTTCTTTGGTTTTCATTGTAATCTGGTCCACAGGTTTTATAGGAGACCGAAAGTACCTACCTAGAAAATTTAATCTCATTAATCGGTCTACTCATTTCATCCATTCGTAAATTTATTTCTACATGAGATATAGTAACTAGAAAACTACGCATTTCAGCATATCAGTAACTGTGGCAGTATTTTAAAATATTTTTGCTACAAAATTTCTCAGAATCATTTTCTTACTATAAATAAAAATTCACATTCAGTCACCTCGTATCATAAAGCAGTATTTACTTTGAAAATAGCAGTGGGTTGTAACTTGACAGGTAGCCAACCCGTGCACTGCAGACTTGTATCGTGAGCTGCTTGATAAGTTTGTGCACAATACGTTCCTTTTTATTCGAATAGCGGAATAAAACGACGAGACTATTAGAGGGTTGGATATTATTGTTGGAGATTTGAAATTGAGGTTTTCTTTTGTTTGTTACTTAGATTAACGTGATACAATTTTTGTTATAAAGATGGAAATGTAATTTTTTATGCTTTGCAATATTATTTGTAAAACTTTACAACAGGATTATTATAATTACTTTTATAATTCCCCTTTTGAATTTATTTGACTATTAAATCTTCAACGATAACTGGTGCCGACTGTAGAAAAAAAAACAGAAACAACCCAAAACCAAGTAGAAAACAACATTTAAAACGACAACAAACATTTCCAAAAGAAAATCTCACTAAGAAAACAGAATAAGTAGATAAAAGTCTTTACCAATACAACACAACACAACGACACGCAACACAAACCTCCAGACTCAAACATTTGCCAAACCAATTTACAAAATTAACTGACAAAGAAAACCCGTATGTAACTTAGCTCTCAAAAATCAAGCGGTACGAGAAAGTACCAGAGAGTACCAAAAAGTACCTTTTTAACTACAAAAGGGTTGGGCAAACACAATAGTTGTGTCAGTGCTGCGAAATTGTCCAACTTTACATCGTTTAACTCACCAACGCCTGTTTAAATTCGGTTCTCGTGGTGTGTGGTGCAAGTTGCAAGATTTGGGAGTTTTGGTAATTTGTGTTTAATTAACTGAAATTTATGCTGGAGCTAAAAGCGTGTTGTTTAATTTATATTTGGAATGCGATGCTCTTGTTTATGACGTAAGCGTCAGCGTAGAATTAAATCAAATACCACGGTAGACCTATTGTTGATTTTTAAGATTTGCCTTTTATGTTAAAACCTATGGTCCACAAATAAAATTGTAATTCTGATCAAAATTATATTTGGTTGAAACAGAACACCAGTGACTTACTTAACTCATACTAAATACCTAAGTATATTATTATTATAACATCCCATATAATCATACATTTTCCGTACTGTGTTAACCAGTAATATAGGTAGTAGTGTGTAGTGTAATTCATACACTTGTTGTTTACGACGCTTCGTGTAAAATACGACGAACGAGAAAAAAAAACACAATTTCATTAATTATTCACAAAAGCTACGCTCTTATAACTTGTACCAAACTTTAACCTGGAACAAAGCCGTTGCGGTTGAACAATTTGCGGGTGTGTTTGCCTTTGACCGTGCAAAAGTGGCTTTTTCTTTGCCGGCCCATGTTTGACGAACGTCTAGTTGGGTACAATTAACTTGTACTACTGTTGAGTAACTGTGCTGTGGTATTGTCCTACTGTTTTGTGAGGAACAGTAGGACTTGCTATGGTTTTTGTGAGGCATGAATAATTTGTTTCATGTGGCCTAATGTAGGATGTGTAAAGGGCTCGTACCCTTTGTTTTTGGATGGTTGTTACTTATGTATTATGTTACAATGTTATAATTAACGATAGTGTTTTAGGGGCTTTTAAAGAGAAGTGCTTGTTTAATTGTTATGTGGCTTTCCCACCGTTTTTGGTTAAAGAAGGTCGTGTGACTTTCAAATTAAATGGTAATCCTGAATAGGAAAGTTTAGTTATATACTAAGTAAGAAAAGTACATACTAGAGTCTAATTATAATACAAAGTGTTGTATCCACTAAAAGTAAAACTTTATAAAGCAAGATAGCACAACGAAGTAATAACTTTTTCCATAAAACTGTTTTACAGAAATAGACCCACTTCGTGCTCAAATTCACCTCAAGAAGTCTCATTGTCGAGAAAGTTTAAGACAAAAATTGATTCAGCATTTAATAATTCAATGTTTGAGACGCGACACTGAAGTCGAGATTAAAGTTTCTAATAAAGTTAGGAACTTGAAGCAAAGTTCTTATCTCGGCAATTTGCAAAAGTAAGGTGAAAAACATCCGCTGCGAAGATGGTAAGGCGCATGCGTGGGTACAAAGATGTCTTGTAAATAGATAGGCTAACTTTAAATTGGGGTTAAGTTTGGAAGACTTGGTTTATTTTGTGTTTATGGATGGGTATTAAGTTGTTATATTACAACAGTCTGACGTATGATAATGTCTGTTTTAAATTAGGTGGGTAGTAATTACATAGATTTTTTTTTCGAATACGGAAAGCATCGTGAGGAAGCCTGGATTTCAAAATTGGGATCTGAAATCGCCAATCCGCAATTGAGCAATCGTGGTGATCAATGCTGCCTTCTTGATATGTGAAGAGGCCTGTGCCCAGCAATGGGACGTTTATAGGCGGTAGTTATTATTATTTTGTGCCATTTGACACCACTGACAAATCGGTACGAAAAACATTGTGATAAAACATTTTACTTATTTATTTATTTATTAAGAATGGACATAATAGAATCGGTAACATAAAATATCGCCAAACTGCACAACAGTTTGTTGGCGATAGTAGCGCTCTTTGGTACAAAATTATTTAGTAATTCTGAATCTATTACATAATACAACACTTATTATTCTTTCTCGCTTATTATTATTCTTATTTTAATACATCTATAACACTTATTTATTATAATATCTTTCGGTAATGATATTGTATCATCTCTTCATCTCATCTCATAATATTTAGGAATATTTTTTACTCTAAAATCGCATGAAATTAACACCTACAGCAAAAAATCACATCCAGTATCATTACACCTCTATACCACCATTGTCTCGTGAATAATTCACAATGATAACAAATAAACATCATGGTGTAAACCATGGGACACCGTGATTCTCCCCCTTTTCCCCTGTGACACCCCCCTTCCATCCCCATTTTATTTCGGCTACAGTTGTACGCCTTCATAGGAATATTGCATGGGATTTTTATGGTTTCTTTGCCCCTCAGAAATGGGGAAATGACTAATAGAATGGGGAGAACCGAATGGAAATTTAAAATGAGTTTGTAATCTTTTGGGGTTGCGTTCCTGAGGTATTCTGAAGATATATTTTATCGGGAAAAGCTAAATAAATTGCTTTATTGATAAGGAAAAGTGTTCTTTTACTTTTCGTTTAAGAAAACCTTTTATCGTGATGAAAGTAGAAATTAAGTTTCTTAAATCGTTAGGTAGTAAGCTAGCGTGGTGATCAGTGCGTGTGCTTTTTTGAGGGTATGGTAATTTTTATTTGAGTATGGATCATTGTGGTGAAGAGATTAGTCAGTCTAGATTCTGCGTTACCGGATCTAGCTGCTACCAGACGCGCCGCGGGGAGGCTCTCTTCTTGCGTCCTGAACGTCCTGCACTACCACCTGCACTCTCCAGGACGTGATGGAGGCCAGCGACCGAGCCATCCAGGTTGCATCTTTTTGGTCAGAGAGAATTTGAAAGTTGGATTTTTGACTCGAGAAGAAGAAGAAGAATTTTAATTTCATTTCCTTTGTACATTTGTAACCATTTCAGTATACACTGAGTTAAAAATTTATCTTTTCTCAGCTAATTTAATTACTTAAAAGCTTATTATTAAAGTAATCCTTTCCGGCAAAACAAAGTTCTAAATAGAATTTAGGTCTAAAGCAACTTTGCCATTAGCTTCAATCAATTAGACGGTTTTCATTTACTTGTTTCACACAATAACCCGTGGTAGTATTTCCTATTATGTTGATGCTGAAAACTCATTATTTTATCAAATTATAGAGAAATTTTTATTTGTTAAGTTGTCGAATTAATGGAGTAGCTGGGAAAATGAGTTATGTTATAAAAATGTGTGGTTTTAAACTTGCAGATTATATTAAGACTTCGAATAAAGTTGTTGTTACAATTCGTAACTAAGTATATACAGAAAGATACTATTGTAAATAAAACGATAATGTCACATCTATCAACATCTATCAATGTGAATTACATTATTTTAATTGTATTTGTACCCTAGGCACAACATTTTGTAACTTTTTTTGTAGTCATTCCAGCTGATTGTTGCTTACCTACACGTGTTTTTAACAAATAAATATATCTTATCTTATCTTTTTAAGCATGTATTTAAACCGCTCATCTGATTTAACACAAGAAAGGCTTATATAAAAGTGAGACCATGATAAATACATATAACTTTCTTCCTAATACTTTTATTAAGCGATTTTAATCTCAAATTTGTGTTTTTTTGCATGCCTAATTTATGGTAGATTGTATAAGGGTCTCATTATAAACATAAAATCTGTATCTTGTACCTACTTCCTGTGCAAATAAAGAACTATTCTATTCTATTCCTATAATAACAAGAACAAAACACACGGGTTACACAACCAGTTTTTATTAAACCATTTTTCTCTCACATTGTCTGTAGATCATTGAATATACAATGTATACTATAAAAGGGAGAAGAATCACACCACGGGAGGTCTAAATAAGAAAATGCGAGGAAAGTGCAAAAAATGCAGTATTAATAAATTGTATACATTTGTAAATGTTTGTATAAATTACATACATACATGTCATCACGCCTATATCCCCGAAGGGTTAGGCAGAGGTGTACCAATATACACCCACAGTTCGCCAATATGTTTAGGTCCCATGTAATAGGGGGCGAGCCTATTACCACTAATCGGGCACAAATCCAAACTCCGACCTGCTACTGAGAATTTCATAGAAAAACCCAATAACGCCTTGGTCGACTTGGGAATCGAACCCAAGACCTCTAGCGTAGCAGTCGCGCTAAGCACCACTAGGCCATCGAGGCAGTCAGTATAAATTATACGTAAATTATTCAGGTCAGGAGTCATAAGTAATTGCTCGATTGACGAGTAATTTTGTTGATGGTTTTCATTAAAGAGTCAAAGGCAGTCTCATTTTCGTATAAAGTATTAAATACACTTAATTTTTGACCGTCTCTTAACGTAAATGAATATTTAAATTTGTATTCAGAATAATGACACCGGCCTATGAATATCCATTGATGGCCACAGGTCTTTCCTCATATAAGGAAGGAACGAGCTACGTATTTTTTATCTAAAAAAGTGTCTACATCTACGAACTACAAGAGTAAATTATTATATATACCACAAAACCGATAACATTAATAAAGACTTTGATTTCTCAAAAAAATGACAAAAGGATACAATAATGAACAAACTGTTTAAAATTATAAAGTATCTTTAGAATACAATAATCTTTCCAATAAACTAAATTACGTACACGTAGTTATATAGATGTTTGTGACCATTAACTGACTCAACCACAACAGCAAAAAATCTATTTATTTGCCTCTATCCTAGTATTTATCGCGAGTATCCTAAAAGTCACGCTGTCCAATAAATCAGTCTCAACAATCTCATAGGTTAGCAATAGCACGTATTCTATACATAAACAGTCTCGCATTCCTCAATCAACGGCTTTCATCTCGCCAATACGGCAACCGGCTAAATAAAGAGAATTGCCATTTATGGCGGAACAGAGCCTAGATAGAATGGATGTGGTATTGTAGACAAGTGACTTTTATACAAGCGCTAATCTTTGGGATATTTTTATTTTATTTTAGTTGTTGGCCAACTTTGTTTATAAGCATACCATCACGCCTGTATCCCCGAAGGGTAAGGCAGAGGTGTACCATTGTATACCCACAGTTCGCCGGTATGTTTAGGTCCCAGGTAATAGGGGCGAGCCTTTTGCCATTAACCGGGCACAAATCCAAACTCCGACCTGCTACTGAAAATTTCATAGAAAAATCCAATAACACCTTGGTCGACTTGGGAATCGAACCCAAGACCTCTAGCTTAGCAGTCGCGCTTAGCACCACTTGGCCGACGAGGCTGTCAAGCCAAGTTTGTTGATGTATCTTATTGTGTTCTATCTATTGATGTATCAATTAGGTAAGAGCTAAGCATTTCTTTTCTTTTATTAGAACGACAGTAGACTAAAATACAGTTTGGTCAAGGAAAAACGACTGAAATCAAAGGTATTTTGTCTTCCGTAACATTGTTACTGTAACTTTAATTTAGCATTTGGTATACCTACTGCATTAGAATAGAATAGAATATAATTGATTTATTTGCTTGAAATATGGTCTTGACAGGTCTTACAAATTAGTACAGTTCGTCATATTTCGCCTCTTACTATTTAACTTACTTAGTTCGGCATTCCTAAGAAATCTAAGAACTGTGCGTCAGTCGTTGTTTAAAATACCAATATTTAGGAGCTATTATTCACGATTACATTCTCGAGTAGGTACTTGCAATATAGATTGCATTATAAAAATCAACAAAACTTCACATTATCACCAAAAAAATATTTATTAAATAAAGCACCGCATCTGCCCATCCTACATCCGTATCCCCCGAGGCGTTATCCGTCCGTTGTCTTCGTACAAAGCTACGGCGGTTGACTCAAAGGAATAACCCCACTATCCGGGTATAAGCTCTGTATATTCTATTTTGTGGAAATTGTTCTATGCTACGTTTTTATTGTATACAATTATTAGGGGTTTGTTTTAGGTTGGCAATGCAGGTTGGAGAAACAGTTATACCTTTTACGTTTCTGAAACTAAACACTTTGTTAAAGATACCAATCTTTATATATATAATTCTTCTGTGAGTGTGTATGTCGCTGAACTTCTCTCAAACGACTGGACCGATTTTGAAGTTTTTTTTTGTGTGTGTTCAAGGGGATCTGGGAATGGTTTAGATTCACAATTTTGTCCGCTGGACAATGTTTTTTTAATTAATTTTTAATTTATTAGAAGTTGTTGATTTTGGAATGTTTTACATTGGATCCGACAGACGGCACTACCATCGCAGTGTCAAATTTTAAATAATATTCGAATTTTAATTTTAGTCTGTCCCGACAGTTAGAGCTGCGATCAAATTAAAAAAAAGTTTTGTTATCATTGTGTTATTGTAGACCATGTAGACAGGACAACGTCTGTCGGGTCCGCTAGTGTTTATAGAAAAATGTGTGTCTTCCTTTACAAGGAAATGGAATTAATTAGGTATTATTTATCATTATAAGTAAGGACAAAAAGTATGCGATTTATGTTTAAGCAAAGATAGAGCCGTACGTAATGTCAAACTAGCTTTCATTCACGGCTTCGTCTACGTAAATAAGGTTATAATAGAAAATAGTAGCCTGTCATTATTTCTTAAGTTCAAGATAACCCAATATAACATTTAATCAAAACGCTCATTCAGTTTAACTGTGAATGGTTATGAATTTGCCGTATTTAATTAATCCTTTTAATAAAACAAAAATTAATATTTTTTGACAGCATTATGCAAAGAAAAAAAGCTACCAAATTAGCGACTCATCATCAGTTTACAACGAACTCAAACAATTATCTATTTTTCCTTAAAATCACCTCGCAAAAATTAAAGCAATTTGATGAAACAAAACTCACAAACAACGAACATTTGGACGTTGAAGCCAACATTCAAATCATAATTAAAACTTTCCGAAAGTCTTGTACTTTCTGATGGCTAGTTCATTTAACAGCCCAATTACACAGAAATAGACACAAAACATCGACTTTCATTACAGCAGTAAAGTACTGTGAAAGTAGAAGCTTATTTAGACTTGAGCAATAAAAAGTAAGACATTAAACTGGTTGAGTACTGCGCTAATGTTTTATCCGTAGATTCATAGTGATTGCTGAAGTCATTATTTTGATAGTGTAGGATTGTTTGTTACGATTATATGATAGTGTTTAAAGACAATAATTAGACACGGTTGAGTGGTATAAGTCACCACACCACTGTGCAACATGTATTTGAGTGTTCAACAAAAGTCTGTTCGAAGTACCCATACATGTTATGTGTATAAATTACATATTTGTGTAACCCCCTCGGGATTAAATTCTCTAGTGTAGGTACCAAAAATAAATAAAAAAGAAATTAAAAATTTCCGCCCTACATAACCCACTGCTGAGCATTGTCCTCTCTTTGTTTATGTTATTCTCGTATCTCAAGCTAGTCGCACCCATCCTACAACATCTTTTCAGCCTGAGCTCTTCCTAAATTTCGCCGATGTTAAAAAACAATACGAGATAAAACTTAAAAACTCTTTTTTGATCTTTTATTGCTATCTTTTCTATACCATTTGCAGTGTACCTACACATTCATTGCGTGCGACTTTTATTGTTTACCTATATCATTAATGACAAAATAATTAAAAATTTAAAGCTTACCTCTCGATCCGGAGCTAACTTGGCACTGGTATATAGCATCATCATCCAAAGTCACCTCCCTGATATCCAGTGAGTAATCACCTAAAAATAAAACAAGCTATTAATATCCTAATAAAATATACAAACTACTAAAACATTGTTAAAAGGTTTACAATAAGTATTATATACTAGTTTTAAAAATAAAAGTCGTGAGTCATTCTCGAAAGTTTACAGGAAAAATTAGTAAGAGGTGGCTTATAGGTTCAATGACCGTCATCATATAAGAACGAAGGTGTGGATTTCCCATTGATAATATTGATAATAGTTTTCAAAATTTGGGATCTGAAATCGCCAATCCGCAGAGAGCAAGCTTAGTGATCAATGCTCGTGCCTTCTCTATGTGGGAAGAGGCCTGTGCCCAGCAGTGGGACGTTTATAGGCTGGATTATTATATTATTATCATTATTATAATGCTCCAAATTTACTACGACACTGAAAGAAAATTTTGTAAGAAAATCTCGATTCTAAAATAGGAACCTGCTAACTCCTACGACCTTCTTTGCATTATAAATAGTAACACATACCTACACATACAGTGAAACATAAACCCTCTTTTTTGACGTCGGTTTAAAAATGTAATAGAACCTCCATTTAGAAACTTGAGAACGATGTATTCTACTTACGAATGTGACCTAGATTTCAACCTAAGCTTCGTGCCAAATTTTCGTTCGATGTGTCAAGAAATGTTACTCCAAAAATGTATTTATAATAAAAACTAATGATCTACCGTGGGACTACACGTATTCTCGTTATGACTTGAATAATATATTTCTTAAATTTTATGAAGATATTATGCTATAAATTACTTCTGAATGAAGTTTCAGGTATGGTAAAAAGAAACCTACTTATTACTTAGGTTTTTGTTACAAGCACGGTTTCTTTACGTAAGAATGACTGAATTGTAGCTTTTGTTCTCTACATAATTCCACAAGATACTTTTATTTATTTGAAACTTTTGTACATAATTTTTAAATACGAAATATTCCTGTGTTGTGTGTACATAAATGATTAAATAAATAAACTTTATGTACACGAGAAATAAACAAACACTACACTAAGATAAAAGAGTAAAGACTACTTTTACTTGTCTTGCTCCAGATCATTTTACACCCTTCAGTCAAATAAATAAACACTTCTTAGATTTTACATAAAAAGTGCGTGTTCTTAAATGTCTTAAATAAATACTAAAATTATTCGAGTATTTTGTAAATATCTGTCAGGCATCCTTACACAAGCCTCAACATGAGACTAAGCTCTGAAAATCAACACTGAAGCGCTACACATTCTCACTGAAACACGCTGAAAATCTCGAGTACATGAACGTTTATCACAAGCCGGAATCAGGAAACTCAAATCAAAGGCTTTTGCCGAAAATTAAAACTTCAGAACATTTTTGGGTATGAGATAAAAGATATAGACTTGACTGGTATAGGTTCAAATGTACTCACAGTAATGATATTATGTATTTTGCAAAAGCAAGGCATGGAATTAATAAGCAAACAATTTTGTAATAATTGTATGACGCTATGCAAATACGTAGCTACTAAGATCTATTTTGACAGCAATTGTAATTTACATTTGTTTACTTAGTTTTACATTGCAAGCTACAAGACAAAATGTTTCCGAAAATTCGATCAACTTTGTTTGTTAATCATCTGTCAAACGTCATGTGAACTGTGATTGGCTGAAAATTTAATTGATCAAACAAGCAAACTCATTGGCATTAAATTTAATAAAAAATAAATTGAAAAGTTCGTGGTATTTCTTTAATATTTGCAATTCTTGCAAACAGTAAAACAAAGAAAATATGATGGTATTCATTATTCTGTTTACTGAAATTCTACGAAGTTAATAATAATTTAATTTAAATATAATTCTCGGAACCATCAGCTTCGAGCGAAATATCGAATTTACTATGAACATGTCAAAAATTATACACACAAAATAGCTGTATTTGGACATGTGGTTTTGACATAAACAAGGTATGATTTGAATATGAATGTTTAGACAATAGCACTGCAGATATCAGAAATGGTGAATACTATTGATATGAAATCTTAGACGAGCCGTTGTTAATTTGGAATATACAACGGATCTGATATTGTAGTATTACAATGGGTAATATTGACGCATGTAGATACTGGACATAATACTGAATTGAGGTTCAGCTCCTTGACTTTTTATTTAACGGTTAGTTTGTTTTGTCCCAATGCTGGGCAAAGGCTTCTCTTTTCATTACTTTAAGAAATCTAGGTAATTTGCTCCCTTTCGCTAGTTCCCAAGAAAGAAATTGAGTTTGCCTCACCATCTCTTTCGTGGTTTTGAGCTTTTGAGTATACAGGATGTAAAAGGGTATGGGGTAAAGGTGGATATTAAAAGGGTGTATCAATACAAAAGGGATGAAAACAACACCTCATATAGAATCAGTATACACAGTTTTCGCTAAATATAAGTGGAATAAATAATTATTAACTAATTTTTGCATCAATTTTTTAACATTCAGTCATACCATCTTAATGAGTTTTGATGTAATATACTCAAAATACATTTTTTACGATTAATGTCATCATTCAGACAATCATAGTCCACTGCTGGACATAGGCCTCTCCCAATTTGCGCCACAACACCCTTAAGTAGATTTAATACGAACCTTCTTCATCGCTCCCAATCATCTTGTATCGTTCGTAGCCAGAGAGATGTCGGTGTGTTCCGAGGCCGAAAGCATCCTTTGTCCACTGCAACTGGCCAGCCTTGTTCTCGACACGACATGGCAGTGTTACCCTGGATCCCACCACAGCACTCTAGAGGAATAAAAAAGAATTAAGTATCATACAAAAAAACATAAAGTATAAGACAACAGATAGTAAACTGAAAAGAAGAATTGAGGATCGATAATATAGCAGTATTGTAATTGTATTTTTACCAAAAATAATTTCACAGAACAAAGTTCTAAAAACATCTCTTATAAAGTCGTATGAACGATTTATCGAAGTAGTATCAGTAAACAAAAATTTGAATTTTATAATGTATTAAAAATAGAAGCTTTTTACCACCAGAATTAAAGAAAATAATCCAATAATACATTGACCAATTCAGGTTCTAAAAACCGCGATGCCAATAATGGGCCATTAGGCGACCACGCTTAGTGGTAGAATACATTAATCGCTGCATATAACTGGTCCAAAATATTCTACGGTTATACAATGGGAAAGCCTGTAGACCAGGTATAGACCAGCCTACGATATAAAGAAAATAAGTTTCTTTTGAAAATATATTTTTACACAAGCTATTAAATCTGCTAGGCAAAAATGACGGGATTAATTTCATTACGGAACTTGAATGGCTTCCTTTTGGCTCCATCACCAGCTCAAAAGTACAAACGTATTATATTGTCAACGAACTTACATAGTGATATTTCATCTCCATCGGAGGTCTAGAAGAGCTTGCAGGTGTTTGACCTAAACATACTTGCATACATTAATACATTGTACCCGAATGAAAAGCTTGTAAATACTCGTACCTGATAAACTTATAAAAATCCGTAAATTATTTAAATAAATCTTCTTAGCAAATTCCCATCTCATTTGCCCCAAAAAATTACGTATCCAATTCAGCAATTTCAAATATGCTCACCCCTATTTCACGGGCCGCACGAAATCCATATCTCAACACATTCATACCAATTCCCAGTACAAGAAAGAGGAGCAGACAAAGAAAAATTCGTTATTCGAGAAATTATTTCACATCCTAACATTAATTTAGGTCCTTTCCGTAAATCAAATATTCCCCGTGGAATCTTGACTAACAACATACTCCAATATATTCTTTTCATAAGTACACAGTTGACATAGAAAAGGCTTGTATTGAATATCTGGTGATATTAAAAATTCCTACCATCCCCTCGGGCCGAAACGGATGTTTTCATAGATGACAAACCTTTTCGAATTAATTCTATACCTATTTTCTGATTCAGTTAGTTTGTTGGTCCTAATTCTTGTTAGGAAATTCCATTTCACATATTTCCTTCGCAACATTATATTGTTGAGCTAGCTATTCTGTATTAATAACTTTATATAATTATGGTTTCTAATTTAGGACTGCCTCGTTGGCCTAGTGGTGCTAAGCGCGCCTGCTACGCTAGAGGTCTTGGGTTCGATTCCCGAGTCGACCAAGGTGTTATTGGGTTTTTCTATGAAATTCTCAGTAGCAGGTCGGAGTTTGGATTTGTGCCCGGTTAGTGGCAATAGGCTCGCCCCCTATTACATGGGACCTAAAACATACCGGCGAACTGTGGGTGTACATTGGTACGCCTCAGCCTACCCCTTCGGGGGTATCACATAACAACATAACATATCATCACGCCTGTATAGGCGTGATGATATGTTATGTTGTTATGTTCTAATTTCGAAAAAAGATATTCCATTTCATAATTAATATCGGTATTCAGGCAATTGAATATTAGTTAAAATACGGACACAAATGGTTATGCCTTTATTACTTTTAAATGATACGCATTTACGAACAAAACCACTGTTTCATTCTAACCAGCGCATTTAACCAAAATAAACACGAATTGGGATTCATAAAACAAAGCCGATTAAAACAACATCGCACTAAAACGCGATGGAATTCCCAACGAATCCACTATTAATACATTTGTCGTTAATGAAATAACTTAGTTCACTGATACGTTTTGTTTGTTAAAATATTCATTTGTTGGACGGAAATGCCCGATATAATGACACAAAATTAATTTGTATGTTGCAATCAACGAGGTTGCATTTGAAACTATAGAGTGAGCCTATCAGAGTTTAAACCGTAAGCACTAGTGTGAACAAGTGTTGTCGTGAATTATGTATGAAGATAGAGCTTGCCGTTTTAAAAAAACTATCTAAAACACTAATATTATCCTAACAATGTCAAAACCATCGATATTTTCTTATATAAGTTTCTCGTTGCGCGAAAATTAACTTAAATGAAAAACTAAATGTACTAGGATCAGACTAAAAACTGCTCTCGCTTGGCACAAGGGGAACCTAGCGATAGTAGCAGTCTATGCATATCAGACGTCGATGGTTGCAATAGCATTCGTCTGTTGTGGTCCGAAAACAAACTGTTATTAAACCAACAATCGTTAAAATAATATTTAGTGTATATTTTGAATATTGGACGAGTGAATTTTGTGTGATTTTAATTGATGACTGATTGTATTGGGAAGATTCGAACGTAAATATTTATTCGATGGTAGTTAATTAAAGATAAAATACATATACTGTTGTATGTCAAATAAACTTTTAGTGAGTGGTATTATTTAGTAGTAAAAATATCTACAATAAAGTTATTTAAACGCATTTCATGTTTAATTTTAAGAGAATCTGTTTAAAAGTAAAGCTAATATTGTTTAAAAATATTTTCTTTCATATTCATAATTATCAACTTATTAGATTTGAAAAAGTATTTGTAAGATCAATTCCTTTGCTAGTATTCTACTTCCATTTAAGAATTGAGATAATTACAACAGGTATTCATAGCCCAGATAATGTAAGTAAAGGGACATGAGAAAAAAAAACTAACTAGAAATAAGAATATAATAAAAATCCATAATTACCTGATCTTGAGGCTCGATCGCAAATCTTTGTTCTCTATACGCACTCACACAACTAACGAACACGGGAAACAACAGAACACACACAATCACATTAAGTTTTAACGATATCCTTAACAAAAGGAACAATACATTGGCACTTCTACTTGTCAAACGACGATGTTCATAATTAGTAGCTGTTTCATTAGAAACACTTTTATTTTCGTCCTCATTAATCATGTTTGCGTTTCGATAATGTTTTACATTAGTAAATTCAATGTTATCTATTGTCCTGTTACTGTGAACATTAATAAAGCTGTGTTCAGAATTTATATCATATTCTGATTTGCTCGTTTCATTAGTACCCATTTTGGTTTATTGTTTTATTTGTTTGTCATTTGTTTTGGTTGGTGGCTTTCTAATGCACTTAAATGATGATTCTGCATCTGTAACAAAAGAAAAAGGGTATTAATGTTTTGTTTCATTTAGTTTTTTTTTTAGTTATGGGGAGTTGGTTTTATAACCTAGACGAGAAGCTATTCCATAAACCCGGCAGTGAAGTAGTGTTCATTACCCTACACATCCTTTTTGCAAGGCTCATAAAAACCTTCCCTCTCCGGACGTTAGCTTTGAAATTACCCGTTTCTAGTTGACAAAATTCAGTCGCATTTCGTCTATCAAAAGAGATGCAATGAATCCAGGATTCTAGGCCAAAACATTCCCATTTCAATTTCTCTTTACGTTAAAAATTGGCTGAAATAGAAATATAAGCCAAAGCCTTCTTAATTACCTATGAGGACGATCGTTTGAAATAGATACTGCATTCGTTTAAAAATAAATTATGGATTTTTTTAGATAAAATGTTGTGGCACGAGAGAAATGCCGCGAGAGCGGAGCATTGGTCATTTTGTATAATTTATGTTTCACACCTGCACTGTGACAATACCGAATTGCTGCAGAAATACCGCAATTGATAAATGTGTACCTATGATGGCTTTGTTTGGCATTTAGATGCAATAGAAGCATAAATTTATCTAAACCCGATATAAAATATGTTGGTAATGGAAAGAAAATTAGTTTCCGCACAGCTAAAGCTAAACTTTAGTCCATAAACATAAATAACTAAAAGTTTGTGGTGCGCTTTCGAAATTCTATTCAGTACACGACGCATAAACATGTCTTAACCATACTGTATTATAGAAGGGGGGATGTTATGAATAAATCATCTTGGAGCATTGCAAAAGACGGCAATTTCTACTGCACCGGTTATAGTTCTCGGAAGGAAGGGGATAGATATATTTATGTAGTTTACTAGTTGTTGCAGTCGGAAAATACTCGATATATTTAGAAACTTTTAGAAGATAAAGACTTCTATTATTAAACTGTAGGTATACTTGTATAGATATTTAAACACGACCGTGTTATTAATATCCTTACCCCGTCAGGTGAATTTTTTTTTGAAGAAAGAAAATGTACAATATAGACATTAATGGATGAAAAAAAGTTTTACAACAAATTAGACATTTTACACATAAGTGTAAATATAACATTGGATGGTAATACATAAACAAAAATAATGCAAGAAAATGAATGCCTAAAATAATTTTTAAATAACAGTTTATTTTGAATTTGCAACTTAAGTTTTGTGTTTACCGTTTATTAACAAAAAAACAATTCTAGAATCTTGAATTCAACTCACTTTTTAAAAGATAAATTCGTGGTAGCATCCGTAGACAAACGTTTGTTTGACAGAACCGCATTTCCTATCCCACTCCATCTTAACGCAATCGTTATTGTCAGAAAGAGATAAAGCACATAATATTACGGGACGCTTTTGTAGAGCTTCTTTTTAGGAAACTGAATCCTATTTGGAAGCTCATTTTTAGTATCGATGACTTCATGTTACAAAGTATTGTCGTCAAAAATTAATCTTGTTTACTTACAAAATAACAAAGTTTTTGTGACTTTTTGTAATGTTAACACGTCTTTTAGAAAAAAGCAGGAGATACATGTATTGTAAAAACGTCTTATTATTAAATAATTGTAGTAGGTAAGTAAATTAAAAAAAGTTGATTTCTAAATATAGTCCGAAAAAAAAAAATAGATTCGTCATAATTGATTAAATCTTACTAGTTGGAAAATAATATAGCTTGAAAAAAGAATCTATGAATATGGACTATGAAATTGCTAATTATAGCAATAAAGATTGAAACAATGTAGACTTAGTTAATTAGGTAGCATAGATCGGTTCAGCAAGTGTTAATAATAGAATAAATAAGGCGTAAAAACTGAAATAAGTGCAATTTGAAACTATATTTTTATGAACCCCGTGATTTTCTTTAGATACGTTTATAAAAATGATAAAAAGAAACTGAAGATTTTTATAGAGAATCAAACAAAATCGCGTAACAGGAAAATGAATTTATAAATAACGAGAAAAGATAAATAGGAAAGACATCTGAATCGCAGAAATTTGATATGGATAGCTTTCAAACGCAAAGTTCCACAGAAATTTCAAACCCATAAAACTCATATACATAGACTGCCTCGTTGGCCTAGTGTTGCTAAGTGCGACTGCTACGCTAGGGGTCTTGGGTTCGATTCCCGAGTCGACCAAGGTGTTATTGGGTTTTTCTATGAAATTCTCAGTAGCAGGTCGGAGTTTGGATTTGTGCCCGGTTAGTGGCAATAGGCTCGCCCCCTATTCCGTGGGACCTACACATATCGGCGAACTGTGGGTGTACATTGGTACACCTCTGCCTACCCCTTCGGGGATACAGGCGTAATGATATGTTATGAAACTCATATACAGGTAAATGAGATAACAAGTAGTGAGACCAAAGAGGATTGTAAAGTCTACTCGCCTGTTAAAAGGCTCAAACATTCCGACGACAAACTATGGAATCCATTCATAAAGATAATTCGCGTAAAACAAAGCCTTAACTTGAACATAGTGTGAGATACGAGCAAACTTAAGATGGTAAAGTTTGACTTAAACGTTCTTAATTCTTCCTCAAATGTTGAGTGAGAATTTTACCATAATCAAATTGAATTTAGCGAGGATGTTCATGAATATAATTTTGCATTTTGAGGAGTAGTGGTAGTGATCGAATTAATACACGGTTTCACTTGACACAAATCGGAGACCTGATTGATATGGAAAATCCTGGCTAGTTTTTTAAAAGTAAAAATATATTTTATTCTTTTTTGCTTCTTGTGGTAAGTTAAGGTTACCTGAATACTAGCATTTGCGTATGTCCTTTCTTTGTTTCCAAGCATGCCCTATGGGGTATGCTTGGACACAAAGAATCCGTTGAACCGATTTTCAATGATCGGTTCAACGGTTTTGTCTTGAAAATGTAACTGGCAAACAGATATACTTTTGCATTAATAATAAAAGTATGGATGATTTTGTTTTGCAGTAAGATATAGCTGATTGACCGTCATAGATAAATAATGCATTTCTGTCAATTATAAGGTGACAGTTGGAATTATTCAGTACCACAGTTTGGACGAGAGTAACGTGTTCAATACGAATTTTGATAAAAAAGTGTATGCCAAATTTTTCTTTATTTTCCTTCTCAATTTATTATTTCTTTTTCAGTTTAAAAGAACGTTAATCCATAAAACTGTGCTGTCGACTTAGCTCTTGTCTGATAATAATTATAATCCCAACAGAGTATTTACGAGAAGTACGCAGATTCTTTGAATAGTTTTAGCTAATTTAAGCTAGTGTAGGAAGAGCTCAATTAAATTATACGAGTATAATTTGCATGGGTTATATTCATGATTAAAATATTATGCATATTCATACTATAGTTGGTTTGGGGAAGTTTTTATACGGTATCTGTTTGTTTATGAATATTCCTGAGTTGTGTTTTATTATAATATGTGTTTTACTGGCATAGTTATTTGTGTTGGCTTTATTACTGCTGGTTGAAATTAGTTTAGTTGAGCGATATAATATAAGGGAAGGTTGAGTTTCTGATACGCTAGTTGAAAAGAATAAATAAAAAAAAACCAGACGATCTTCCAAAAGATAGTATACTAAAATATAAAAAATAAAAATAGTTATATCTTTCAAAAGTCGAAGTTTCAACCCTAAACAGACCAATCACTAAGTAACATCACCCTTTCGACAAAAAGGATCAATCGAAAAAAATCGAAGCAACTTTCAATCTAAAAACGTTGCATCATCAAAAAATAAAGCCGGAACCCCACCGCTGCGCAGGCTGTGCACGGATGCGTGGCTCACCTCTGCTGCGTGGGCTCATTAGTTCGGCGGCGTCGGCCTCCGTTTCCACTGCGGCGCACGGACACGGAGGTGTCGCTCACACAGCTCATAGCTATGCGTGGGGTACAGTCACGAGCAAAAATATGTAACATAATAATATGCGAAATTCTTAAACGAAATTAGTGAGATTTTTTGTCGAATCTCTTCTGCCATCTAGCAATCAATGCATACTGACAGATGACACTTGAAAATAAAATAGTTCAAATATTTTTTTTATTAAAAAAATATTTTACTTAAAGTCAATATATTATTTTTATAATATAGACAATAGCTCTTCCAAGTAACAATATAATTTAGCTATTGTGTAGTAACATCTGTTTTACTTATTTGTATTATAAATTACTTAGTTCTTACACAAATTATACTTATCACAACTTAAATGTATGTATATATACTAGGAACATTAATTGTACCTCTTATTTATAGTTGCTTATTCTTATAATAATTTCTTAAAAATATTATGTGTATACATATTTTTGCTCGAGACTGTACATAGTCGTGGGTCGCAGAGAAATGGCCGACCCACGCAGCTCGGATGCGTCGCACGGCCGTGGGTTGAGCTACGTTCGTGTGTTTATGACGTCATTTGCTGCGTAGCATGTCCGTGCGCTGCGGTGGAAACGCTCTCATACATTTTGTACTAAAGCGAAGCTGCACACACGTGCACAGCCTCTCCGTGCGCCGCTGTGGGGTTCCGGCTTAATAAACGAAAGAATATTTTATTACCAATGTTCCTTTTATTTCTCGAAAACATCATTATCTTTTTACTCCGTAAAAAGGTCAAGATCCCTTTTGACAAAAGTATAATAGGTAACTAGATACTTATGCCAATGACCTTCTGAAAGGGCTCTCGTCAAAAAAATATTTTAACAGCAGTATTCATTAGACCTTCTTGAGGCGCGTGATCGGTAATAAGACTCTTATTTATATTTGATTCAATAATTTCACGAGGAATCAGACGGTGTTTCGAATTTTACAATTCGACGGTTTTGTTTTTATTTTGGGTCTCAATTTGTTTGGAAAGACAAATTAATAAGGCCTTTCGATGAAGGAAACGAGAAGGTATTTAATCACTTTGTTCTAGTACTTTACATAGTTTTCTTGCTATGTGTGATTTCAGGGTACTTTTGTCGAACAGTGAAACAATTTAGCTTAAAAACTATCTTACAACATCGAAGGAACAAAGATCTTTTGTTGTTTCGTTTTGTTACTCCTGTGTATTTAAATTATGCGTAATAACCATGACGAAAATGTTTCTTTTCTTTCTAGATCAAAACCTCCATTTAATGTATTATATTTGAAAACACCTCTTTCACAGACATCTTGTCCAGTCAGTTATACTAAGGCCTCATGCACCCGGAGTACTTTAAGCGGTTTTAGTACATTGCCTAAAGCTGCCACTAGGCTGCTTCTAAGAGTTCGATAGCTTTTGTTTTAACTGCTTTGAAAAAGCGGGCGGCGGGCGCACGTGATGCGCGACAGCGGGGTCAGCTCGCGCAGTCCGTTTGCGGAGATCACTGACTGCTCGAGCAGTACATATACCCTTACTTACTCATCCTACCATTCACGCCTATAGAAAATTAAAACAGCTTCTTACTAAGCAAAAACTCATTCTACGTCCAACCACTATGTTCACAGAAACTGGATATTGCCTCTTACATTCCAGTTTGTGTATTAATTTCCTTCGAGACTAGCTCTACCAGTACCAGCAAGCTTAGCCATTAAGCCTGCCTGTCTAATTACGAAACGAAGTTAGAAATAGCGGATATTGGTTAAGATATCTTTATAAACATGTGTGCCATTTCCTGGTATATAATTATGGTTAGATCTTGTTAAGGATACAGATTAAGGGTGGGTTTTAATATCTTAATCATGTTTAAGCTGGCTTTAACTGTCATGTCGTGATCAATGAGGCGATAAAACGATTTTTTAATGTAAGACTATGAATATACTGCTCTATTTATTTCAAATGATTTGCACAATATAACATTTTACACCGAAATAATTGCACAATTAGGTAATAGTTCAGAATATGTGCAAAAAAAGATTTTCAAAAAGCAATACACATTAGAATTAATAAATTAAAAAATCATCTGCCATTCCTCATTACATAATCTTTATACCAATAAAACAAAAGCTAGATAATTATCAATCCTTAACAATCGACTTACAATAAGAAACCTCAATCTTCACGTCATTATGTACAAGTCATTCTGTCACAATTAAAATATCACATTTGCAATGACATTTATTGGGCTTTGCAATGCAAAGAAACATCTCAAAAGGCATAATTTATTAAAAAGACTCCAATAAAATCTCTTCGCATCAACGCGAGCACTTCACACAGTATTGAATATTTCCTCAAGTAATAAAATATTTTATGACGGGAAATCATTTAGTGTTATTACATTTTCGTTCATACACTCACTTACAAGGAAAAAAGTGCCATAAAAACCTATATAAATAACCTATAGAGTTCTACTTACATCTGTCAACGTAAGCTTTAATTCTTTTATTATTTTTTGACGGTTAAGTGTAAAGGCGTTTCATATGAGCCGCGTCAATAAGCAGCGATTTGTTCTCGTTTGATCTTTATGGTCATGAAAAATTTTAACGACATCTTGTTAAAGTAATTGAATTCGATTTACAATTTTGTGCTGCTCTGTTATTTGTCAAAGCGTTAAATGGAATATAAAAATATATTATACACCCAGTAAAAAAAATAAGCGTATTTTTTTCTGTAAGGTTTCGTTTTATACCTTCAATAAAAATAGTAAAATCTCAGTTATCTTAAATAATCAAAATAAATGATCATTTTGAAAAACCATTTCATAAAATAAACTTTACAGTACTCAAAATTAAATAAATATCCATTTTAACACACAAAACCTTCGCTAGACCAACAAAAAACACCGACTATCACACAATTTTACAAAATTCGTGTTATTCCAATTACATATTACAAAATTAATGAAAATGTGCCGTGAAATTACATCGGCGACCGCAAAACCGCACTCACGGTTTCATGTGAAAGGATATTATCAAAAGATTATAAATAAACACCCCAGCACTTTATATTTGGTCTGCTACCCTCTTATTGAATGGTCCTTGAGCCTATTAATAGGATTTAAGTATGGCTAATTGCCTCTTGACGATAATATTCAAAGAAATCTTAGTACTGAAAACAGAGTTATTCGTTGAAAAAGGTTCGTTTTCTGTGAATAGGTAGGTTGGAAACCGTTGTTGGTTGATTATATTTTAATGGTTAAATCCTAAAGAATTAGGATTATGTATGATTAGAATTTACATTAGATATTTGAGAAAAGGAAATGTTATGTTGTTTATTAGATTAAAATGGATTACATAATAATATGGAAATAAAAATTATGGGGATTTTTATGGGGGACTTATACCACTTCTGCTGTGTAAACATAGAAAAAAATGCCATCGAATTAAGAACCGTATCTTTTTGAAGACGGTTGGTACATACCATAAGGAGTAAAGTACGAAAGAAAGAAAAACGTTTATTGGCACAAGCCACAAATACACACTGTTTTAGTGCAAAAAGAAAAAAGAGAAAACGAACTTATAGGTAAACAATTCAATAAAATCGAGCATATTAAACCGCATTAACACGCATTATGTCTTGTGTGTTTACCTTTAGAATCCTTAAACTTTTTCATTACAACGTTTATATCTACTTTCCTCGTCGAACCTTGCGAAAATTTCTGTCTATCAAAATTAAGCCCAAGTAAATTGCATTAACTTCGTTGCAAATTACTTTCTTTATTTTTAGGACCCGTATTTCCTTGCCTTCCGTTTTTTTATTCCTAATTGCAATCACAATAGGATTAAAAGAACTGATCTTATTATCTCGCACATTAAGTCGAAATTTGCTTGCTTGAAGCTTGCTTTTTATAGCGGAAAACAATGAAATTTGAACTTTATGGGGTTTATATTGAAAATTAATATCGTTTGAAGGCTGAAGGGCCTGTTCTATTCGGTGAGTTGGCTTCTATCCAAGCTATTCGTGTGCAATAATTCTATCAGTGGCCGAATTAGAGATTATCTCTTGAAATTATTTCACGTTAAATGCATGTGCAGTGGGTATGTTAAGGCTTTCATAAACATGTAGAAACACGATAAAATAACAAACTACGTTAAGTTTATCACGATACGAGCTTGTGGTCTGAATAATATCATAATACAGTATTTTGGCTTACTTTATGTGCAGTAGTTAATTTATTGGTGTGATGTTCATACGGGGTATTAAGTAGCCCATTGTGGGGTATATTTTGTCTTAATGCATGTGATAAATATACTGTTACAAAAGTGAATATACTGTCACGATCTTTTGGGGTGCTGTATAAAGTAACTTATATTCAAACACTTGGTGGAAAGATTTAAGTAAATACCAAATAATAAATACAAAAAGATTTTATTTGCTAATGATAAATACTAATTAATAATATAAGTTAACGAATAATAATAAATTATATCAGATGTAAACACATTACTGTGCATGTATTATTTAAGATTAATTCTGCTAGTCAGTTTCGTTTTCACGGTTAAAGTGCTGAGCCGATTTTCGTGAAATTTGGTACAAATAAGACAGTCAGTCTGCAATTTTTCGAAAGCTGATCGATATGCCAGTGGAACCACGTGCAAAAGCTAAAGTAATCAGTTTTATCTCCATATTGTTATTAAATTGTTTGGCTTTGTCGTAGTCCCGATAAGCCAATAATCTAAAACTACTTAATAAATAAAATTACTTATATCAAGATCCAACTTTTGATGAATTGTAATTGACCTTTATATCACTCAATAAAAACAAGAGACTCTCAGGATAGCACCTTCACAACCAACCAAGTTTGAGTTTATACCTACACAAATAGTTCCGTACCAATGAAGTAAATTTATTAATAGATCTATGTATGATACCCATAAATACATTCGTAAGAGAAAATACCGACTAAATCTTTGTATTTTGTTTGGTGCCAATAAAATGCCTATCTTTGGTGCCTATCTTCTCTGGAGTTTGAGTTGGAGTCTTTTTCCCAAACTATGTTGGGTTCGGCTGCCAGTCTTACCGGATTGAACTAATTAAATTATTTGTTTAAATAAATCAGAATTGACTACCTACTGATTTTAACTATTTTGTTGAGGGTAAAAAAAAAAACTTCATAATATACTTCCTATATCGGTTTCTAAGATACAGCTAGCTAACTGACAGACGGACAGGCTAGCAACAAAACTACCAGGGTTTTTTCAACACCATTTGGTTACGGAACCCTAAAAAAAGACACACATGTCAAGAGCCTTTTAGACAATTGGTACAGATGATGACAAATTTCATTTTCCTGTTGTTATGTGAAGGCAATACAGTCGCTATCATATTGTATTGAATTACGTATCGTGAAAGCTTGGAAGGTCGGGTTTTACGTGACTAGGTCTATGTTTGGTAAGGTATGTATAGAAAAAGTGTGGACTATTTTCTATGTGAGTGAATTATGAGTGAGTAAATGATTTGTCAGAAAGCAACTTTTTTTGCCTCGTTGGCCTAGTGGTGCTAAGCGCGCCTGCTACGCTAGAGGTCTTGGGTTCGATTCCCGAGTCGACCAAGGTGTTATTGGGTTTTTCTATGAAATTCTCAGTAGCAGGTCGGAGTCTGGATTTGTGCCCGGTTAGTGGCAATAGGCTCGCCCCCTATTACATGGGACCTAAACATATCGGCGAACTGTGGGTGTACATTGGTACGCCTCTGCCAACCCCTTTGGAGATACAGGCGTGATGATATGTATGCAACTTTTTTTGCAATTGGCGAGTTGTCGTTCAATGGTGCGTTCTAGAGGGGAGGCCTTTGTTCAGCAGTGGACGTCTTCCGGCTGATGATGATGATGATGAACTTTTTATTAAATAAGTAAACTCAAACTAGTTGATTTATAAGGTGTCATGTCGTTAAGGTATAAATTCTGAATTTACGTTTTCAGACCGTATAAGAGTTTACCAGGCTTAACTACATAAATAAAAAAGACTCTTGGTCACACCAAAACTTCCGAATAACTACGTAAAAACAAATATTTTGTTTTGTTATATTAATTACCTTAAAAACAAGGTATTTCAAAACAAAATTACGAATGATTGTATTATGGAAAGCAAACATTACCCGTCAAAAATAACAAGTACTTAAAAAGAACATCATCCTTTAAATAAAATAATAAAAAAAACAACAAAGAAATTATGTCCACCAAGCGTAGGAGTTTTCAATCTCATAGTTAATTATATTTTTAATGTGCCAAATAAAACAATATAAATTCCTTTTAAAACATTCTATCAAAACTTTCAGTGGCGAAAATAGAATATTTAGGAGAACTTAAGTAATTAATAAAGTATTTTTAGACAGACAGACACAAGATAAATATATATTTTTATTTTATATTTAGGTTCTTAACATTTTGATAACCTAGATACTATTATGAACAAAGTTTTTTCAGTGTCCTTTATAAAGCTTTTTATTGAATATCATTTAATATTTTAGTATTTTTGTAGATAGCAAATTCTAAGTTAAAATGTTTTTATTTCAAGTTGCTTTAAGTGACACAAGCGCTTACTACTTTAACATTTACGGGCCTGTTGGTCTAGTGGTTAGAGACCCTGACTGGTATACCGAAAGTCGTGGGTTCGATTCCCACCCGGGACAAATAATTGTGTGATGAGCACGATCATTTGTTCGGTGTCTGGGTGTAATTTATCTATAATATGTATGTATTTAGAAATATATAAGTATGTTTATCAGTTGTCTGGTTACCATAACACAAGCTCTGCTTAGCTTGGGATTAGATAACCGTGTGTGAGATGTCCCGGAATATTATTATTACTATTTATATCAAACTATACTTAACTTAGTAACGACACTAAGTTAACTAGTTTGATAGGTATTTATACTATAGGATAGGTACTCGTTAACGGCACTACCGACAGCCGCACTGCCCTTAATAAGTACCTAATGTCTTTCTGATCGAATTTAGGTCACAGCGGTTTCTCTCAACATGATTAGCCATCTGCACTGAGATATTTAAGAGCACGACTGTTCTCCAGTCGCACTCTCTATTCTTTCACTCTCATAGTCCGATAGTAGTAATAGTTTTATAATATCAAAGATGAAAGAGCTAAGAAGAAGATATTCCAATAGGACGGCAATCAGACATGACTGGAGAGAGCAGACGCAGGACCAACGGTTTTACACTTAACAAGACACGGGGGTGTAAATACCGCCTAACCAATCTGAGTTCTTCCAGCG
The DNA here is from genome assembly GCA_905146925.1 of Autographa gamma. Lineage (NCBI taxonomy): Eukaryota > Metazoa > Arthropoda > Insecta > Lepidoptera > Noctuidae > Autographa > Autographa gamma. The sequence continues at coordinate 4,717,708 of LR989875.1, forward strand.
CTAGCTACAACCTAGCCCAGTAAGTATTTCATCATACTATCCTGTCCCACGACATGTTTTTTTTTTTAGCCTAGCCCCTGAGTAAAACTTGAAACCTCGGGCACTCAACACCCACGACCACTAGACCAACGAGCCAGTCAGGTCAAGTCAGTATTTATAATATAATAATAATAATATTCCGGGAAATCTCACACACGGTTATCTGATCCCAAGCTAAGCAGAGCTTGTGTTATGGTAACCAGACAACTGATAAACATACTTATATATTTCTAAATAAATACTTATTATAGATAAATTACACCCAGACACCGAACAAATGATCGTGCTCATCACACAAACATTTGAGCCGGGTGGGAATCGAACCCACGACCTCCGGTATGGCAGTCAGGGTCTCAAACCACTAGACCAACAGGCCCGTCAAATTTGATTTATATCCATAGCGTATACAAAGCCTATAAATCCATAATACTTATGAAAAGCTTTATTCACCAGTAAGGCGTCAATCCTGGCGTTTTTCCAACATTTATTGCCTTCAATTAACTTGTAACTGTCAAAATTAGTTAACTTTTATCGAAGCAATCTGCCGTTAACACAAAGTAGTTCAAACAGTATGTTAAATCTATCTGCAATAACAAGTTTAGTGCAGATAACTGCGAAGTAACAATCGTGAGAGTTGTGGGCTGGTGCGAGTTAAAAGATGATGGAGGTTGTATTTCTTTTTTAAAAGTGTGTTTAATATAATGTGATAGTGTGCAGGAAAATAATAAATAACACATTAACAAGAAACAGCCTTGCTTGGGTTATCTAATTTAAGAATAAACAAAATTACATTTATCCATCTATTGTACTGCCTTATTTATTTGCCTGAATATAGATAGATCGTTTCCAAAAATGTTTGTGTTTCAAAGATGTGACTCAAATGTGCCCTTAAAATATCATTAAAATCGATTCGATGGTTTATTTGGAACCTCTTAAAATTAATATAGGTAAACATAAACAATAACGCAATTCAAATAAACGATATTTTATCCCTATAGGTTCCTACAAAAATAAAAAAAAACATATAACATAGCTATAATCAATTATTTAAATTTAAACCAAACTGGACGCTACAACTCCCACCAGCCTAGTACAATTTTAACTACTCAAGAACTCTCTATTATTTCCAAGTACCCTTACCTAAAACAAACAACTTAAAGGTACTTGAACAACAATCAGCACGCTATATTGCTAAGTCGGTTATAGGAGGTATGTTATTACAGACAGGTGGATGCAAGCTACCCATCTTAGAGGCGAGTGAAGAACCTTACTGCACGGTAACGATTGGGGTGGTGGTACAAGTTATAAGATTACAGAGGGGGAGAAGTTACAAGATATTATGTATTCAATAATCATATAATTTGTTATATTATATTTATACCGTTATTTTTTTTTTTATTTATTATTATTATTATTTAAAGCCTGAACTGTCCCACTGCAGGGCAAAGGCCTCCCTTTACTCCTTCCACAAGTCTCTATTGTTTGCTAATTGTTGCCACTCCCTCCCGTATGCGTCCAGTTCATCCCTCCATCTCCGCCTGGGTCTTTCACGCGGCCTTCGTCTATTAGGAACCCAATTTGTAGAGGCTTTCGCCCACGGTCCTTCTCCTTTTTTTATTAAGTTTTTTTTTAATCTTAACATGTAACGAAGTCGCATTCATAAATCAAGAACGCGTGGACCTATTTCAAGATCTTTATTTACTTAAATTTGTCTCCATCTAACATGACAGAATAATTAAAAAAAAAAAAGAGAAAAAAAGTTTTATTACATATTATCCTTAATTTAATCGTAGAATATTTAACTAAATCTAAATGGCGCTGTTGTCGTTTTTCGTCCGAAACACTGTGATAAAATCCGGTAAAAATAAACTTGATATAGAAACTTACTCAAGCAAAGCCGCGGTCAGAAGCTACTAAGTAATAGACAACAGCTTAGACAAGTTACTAACTGCGGCCTCAGCTTCGCGCATGTTGCACATAATTCAACTAATTCGTCTGTAGTCGCAAGCGCAGCAGACAAACTGTTATCGAGTTCTCCTTGTTAGGGGATACGGAAGTTTGTAAACGTGCTTAATAAATGACATTACGCTCGTCCGCTAGAGAAGTGAAGTGAAGTGACTTATATTGTGTGCTGAGATATAATAGTTATTTATTCGAACAATCACTTGTGATTAAACGTACCAACTAGAAAAAAGTGCTGTATAAATATTCTTCAACACTTTATAAAAATAAAACTAAAAAACATTGCATTATCGGGTTAGGATGAAAGTCGCCAAAAGAAAATGGTTTTACGCTAATTTATAAAGATTTCTAAACATTTTTGTTTGTAATTATTAAGCCACATATTCAAAGATAGGAGTATTCTGAGTACGAATTAACTGCCAAAAATATACAGCAAAGAATTCTCAAATCAATAAGTAGCTCTACAACATACATTAAGAACCAAAAAGGACCAATCCAATTCCCAATCTCTTATAACTTAGGCCACACCCCACGTCGGAGGTCGCATTCCACTATGCCAGGTGCAAGACGCATTCACACACGATTTATGTTTCTCTATTCACAACCAAAATGGATTCTCCTTGGGAACGGCAATTTTATTAATAGTTAGGAACCAAGTATTTGATCGCTGCGATAACTAGGGTTAGATATACAGGGTGTTACTGAAAGGGTATAGATACTCAAAAGGGGTGAAGAATACATCTGGATTAGAGTCAGATTACAAAAATTTTAGCAAAAATAAATGCTAGTTAAGTAATTTTTACGTATCTTTTTTTGACAACAGAATTATCAAATCATCAAAACTCCATTGAAGCGATGTCTCGTTAACATTTAGCATAGGATATTATCCCTTGCAGTGCGGTGACCTTTAGTATGATTTTTGGTGACTTATAATAAATTCTTAATTAGGATATTAATAATGACATAAAGTCATTTTGATCTGTTGTAAACTGACTCTATACCAGGAGAAACTCTTCAGCCCTTTTAGATAGATATACCCTTTCGGTAACACCCTGTATAACAATTGTATTAATAGCTAAGAACGAAGTATTTGATCTGCGATAACTAGTAGCTTTTTCGGTAATCTGGTTTGTGAACTGATTTTATCAAACCGGGTTATGATAATGGTTTAATTTCTTGGTATTAGTTAGATTTAACTGTGAGGTTATGTTATGGGTTTCGGTATGTCTTGCACGTTAAGTGAACTATTTTATGTAATGAGATTTAATCTAAGGATATCTTTGGAATAATTAGAGTGTGGAGGTTAGAACGTACAAATGGCTTTAAAATTTCATGGATTTTATTTAATTAAATTCTCGAATTAGATATGTAAGTAACCCAGAATTATAAGTAGGCATGTAAATCTTTTTATACAATTTTAAACGAATACGATAAAATAAAAATTTCAAGTACATTCCTTTTCATTTACTTTCTTGTATACCGCATTTCAAAAATCAATTTTCTTATCAAAATTTAAAACTTTGTTATCATGATTTGTTAAATAAATAAAGTTATTACCTATTTGGGGAGAGAGGAATAGATGTGGAATACTGTTAGGTACTAAATAAAATATTTACTATCCTTGCCAATATACGTAGGCTCAAATCTTGGGCTTGGACCATTCATTGTTTACATATAATATGACTTTTTTGTTTAGGTCTATATAATTTCATTAATAAACATATTTACTTTAATAATAATAATAATTCAGCCTATGAACGTCCCACTGCTGGGCACAGGCCTCTTTCCTTATAGGGAAGGTATGAGCATTGATCACCACGCTTGCTCTCTGTGGATTGGCGATTTCAGATTTCAATTTTGGAATCCAGGTTTCCTTCACCGTTAGTCAGAAGTGTCTTAGAATAATTAAGAAAGTACATATAACTTAGAAAAGTTACATTGGTACTTGCCCGGGTTCGAACCTGCAACCTCGTGCATGTAAATCCGTTCATTGAACCGCTAGGCCACCACGACATTTACTTTAAAATACAAATAATTTTAAAAGCAATATTCTAGTATAAAACGTATGTAAAGTTGAGAGGCTGTATAAACAGGTAGTAAGCGATTGGAGAGCGGCAGGTGCTACGCACGGATGTGTACCGCTTCTCCGATGCGAGTGTTGCAGGCACTGTGTGACAGTCGGGGTATTTGGGAAGTTACTAGTATATTTGGAAGAGCCATGGGCAAATGATGGATATAATTTTTGCACAAGATAGTTTAAGTAGTGATTTATTTGGCATTTTATGGATTTGTATATTTCGTATTTTTATTACATTAAAATTAATACCATTCGTTGCTGCAAATCAAAGTAAACTATGCTTGAAACGCTGTTACAAATCAAAGTAAAATGTGCTTTATTTTATGCAGTAGGATAATATATCTACAAATTATTGTAGAACACAAACAATCTTATACCACACAAAGATCCAGTCAAAAAACTAGTACAATTATAATGTGGTTTTGCCAAAACTTGACTTATTATTTTAAGGTGACCATAAAAACAACCGTACACAATCCTTAAATTATATCTAGGAACTTTACGAAACCACGAACATCGTCACATACCAACAACACGCCATCTTGTCCTTATACATGGTGTAGAAAATCAATTCAGTACATCGTAAAAGTAGTGTTCGCACGAATAACATTACTCGCTCGGTAAAACTCGCACCTGTTGTGATTTTTTATAGAAAAAACGTAAGGGAATAAGAACATACTTTATTTTGGATTTTATCTATCGATTTTATGGGTTACTCTGATAAAAATGGTCTTATGCAGCTTTTGTTTCGAGATTTCGTTGTTACAAGGCTTTTGGGACTAGGATGTATTTTGTTTGTTTGTTTAAGATATTTTATCCATATATTATTTAGTTCTTGTAGTATGCTTTTAATGAATGTGGAGTTATTGAAATGATTTTATTAATGCTTCAATGTGTCTGTAGATTAAAACAGTACATTCTAATCTAACCATATTTTTAACTTTATTTTCTATGCCACACTGGCAGGTCATACAATATTTGAATTTTTATACAATTGTAAATTAAATAAGAGAGGATGACTGGCAAAATTAATGTTACACGTGCATTATTTAAAACTAAAAGGATATTACAGAGTATATTTAAAACCAGCCTTTGTGTCATGTGTCAACATGTCTTATTGCTGAGCAAAGACCTTCTCCTATATAGTGAAGATTATAAAACCAATAACTCAATCTATACTAGTAATATTTCTCTAAAAATATCGACATCATAAACAACAACCTGTATATCTAGCGCCGCAATCTATCGATAATTGATAAGGTCGTCTCACTCGCACTCTAGTTTATTGCCCTCAGGTAAAAAACCACACAATCGTCTAACGTAACCTGACCTTTATCTCCACATATTTTACAGAACACCACAGCTCAAGGGATAATAGCTGCGCTCGAAGTATATCCAATGTTAGTTGGTCTCTGAAGGTGGGTGCACACTACACAGTTTTATACTATGGCCGTGATAGAAACATGTTGCCTACGGAAAGAAAGTCACAAGGTTCGCTAAAACGTCTCAACATCGTATCCCTTGCATAAAGCAGTTCTTTTCTTCTACTGGTACCACATTTTTCTGTTATCCTAGTACTAACTAAACGATGAACCCTATCACCGGTTGAAATAAAAAATCATATTGACAATGCAAACAAGTGTCGTCACACACTACAATGTAACCATTTATGGTACCTCATCTTGGTTAAATTTTTAATACCAATGGTTTTTAAAACCGGTGTGGATTTAGCACAGTTTACGTTTTTACAACGATTACCTCATACACAAATTACTTATTTAATATTTACATAACATAACATATCATCACGCCTGTTTATCCGAAGGGTTAGGCAGAAGTGTACCATGTACACCCACAGTTTGCCGATATGCTCAGGTCCCATGTAATAGGGGGTGAGCCTATTGCCACTAACCGGGCACAAATCCAAACTCCGACCTGCTACTGAGAATTTCATAGAAACCCTAATACTAACACACACACCCTAGAATAACATCTTGGTCGACTTGGAAATCGAACCCAAGAACTCTAGCGTAGCAGTCGCGCTTAGCACCACTAGGCCAACGAGGCAGTTATTAATAATATTTACAAATATTATTTACAACATATATAATATTTATTGTGCACTTATCAAGCAGAGTCAAAGTATAAACGGTGTCTTGTTCCACCAGCTACGCAAGTTTTAGAGCTCATACATAACTAAAGAAACATTACATAAATATTTTTTCGTTTCTTGGTTGTATTTTTAATACCAATGGTTTTTTAAAACCGGTGTGGATTCAAGACAGTTTTTGTTTCTACAACGATTACCTTATTAAATTCTTTCTTTAATTAAAATTTTCTATATAAATAACACTTATCAAGCAGAGTCGAAGTATAAACGGCTTCTTGTTACCACCTTTAGTACCTACGCAGCTACGCAAGTTATAGAGCTCACAGTCTTAGCGGATGGTCGGACCACTTTTTAGATGTTGCATCTTGTGGTATTATGTCTGTAGTGTTACGTGGTCGCTAAGAAAATGTCTCTTCTATACGTGACCATTTAAAGATCGATGCGGACTTGAATGTCTCTCTTATTTCCTTTAGAAATGTCTTGTTTGCTTTCGAATTGTTTTTTATCGTATACATAAATTCTAGTATTTTGTTTTGTTAAATAGTTTTTAACGGAACTTTAGGAACATAAAGATTTTTGCATTATTATTTTAGTCTTGATACGAAATTAAATTTTATATTGCATATACATTATATTATGATATCTAAAATTATTAATCATACGCAATAAACTTACAACATCATTTTCTCATGCGTGAAACTAAATGCTTTATTTATATCAATCAACCTAAATTTAATAATTTTAGGTTTTTAAGAAGCTTTTCGTTTTATTTTAATCCAGTACACATTCATAGGTAATACTTTAACAAAATTTTAGCCCAAGAGACTAATTCATTCTCTTTTAATATAAGTAAGAACTGTAGAGCTCTTATCTCAACAAATTACCAGTTTCCTTTAACTAAGGTTTAAAATATGTAAGGTTGGACACGTAACTAACTGCTAACTGTGCGCATTGCAGTAAAGACAGTTTAAGTGCAAACTATGATCAATCCAGTTAACTTAGTTACTTTAGATAACGGGTAAAAATACTGGTGTAAAGTTTTAAGCCTAGGTTGGTGACCCTAAATAGACCTAGGTAGATATTGCAAGAATTTGTTAAAGAAATAAACCTTTTGTTGTATCACCAATTTATTTGATTCATATCATTCTCTGTGTATAGGTCCGATAGGCAGTTACCCCATGTAAAATACTTTGTTAAGCTGAATCCGGTAAGACACAAAACCAACCCCAACATAGCTTGGTAAAAACTGGATAGAACAAACGTCTTTTAATTATTGCAATAAAATAGTTTCTTTACTTTAATCACTTATGTAAATAAACTATTAAACACACACGTTTCTAACAGCTAAAAGTCGTTGCAATTCGACACAAACATTATAATTTCGCTATGGAGGTTTTTTAGCAAATTTGCACAGGTCTCGTGGCAATGTAATTAATATAATCGGTATGCACGCGATTCGTATTCAAATATTTATCATTTGTTTTGTTAAATATTCAATTATTTATGCGATGTCAGACTTTTTAATTTTGATCACCGAAATGTGGGTTATAAATGTAGTTGGAGAGAGGAATTACACAAATAGGTATGTATCTGTATAGTAGACGTAATAATAATTTGTCTTACGTAGTTGTAACACTTATAACTATGTATTCTATGTGGATAACTATGTACGTTATTGGTATACATGAAAGACTCGAACCATCCATACTATAATATAATAATCCAGCCTATAAACGCCCCACTGCTAGGCACAGGCCTCTTTCCATATAGAGAAGGCACGAGCATTGATCACCACGCTTGCTCCCTGCGGATTGGCGATTTCAGATCCCAAATTTTGGAATCCAGGTTCCCTCACGATGTTTTCCTTCACCGTATGTCAGAAGTGTCTTAGAATAATTAAGAAAGTACATATAACTTGGAAAAGTTACATTGGTACTTGCCAGGGTTCGAACCTGCAACCTCGTGCATACAAATCCGTTCATTGACCCGCTAGGCCACCACGACTTATTTTATTCTATTATATCTTTAATTCTGTCTGCTGAACCGCTAACCGATTTTTCTAAAACTTGCTGAGACATAAGCTTTAATCCCAAGAAAGAACATAAGGCCGACAATCGACACCCACGCAGGCGATGCCGCGTGCAAAAACTAGTATGATATAATTTTATCACTAGTCTAGGTGCAGACAAGTTTTAGTATTATATATAGCATAGGTGTATGCATATATCCTGTTTACATATCTGTGAAACAAACAACGAAAAGGGCGTACCCGATTTGATACGGTTACATTCATTAGCTAGCTCTTAATTTGGCGAAACTAAATATAACTATTGTTCAGACTGTGTCGGCGTGAATACTATTAATTAACAGTATTTTGGACGCAGTGAAACGACCTCTGATCTTTTAGTTATAAAGTCATGGGCGGTCAATATTTAGAGTTTTTGGTTAAGGTTTATTTTAAGGTTAGGTTTATTTTAGGGTTAAAATACAATAAACTAAAAAAAGATTTACGTGTTTTTCAGCTTGTGTGACGATAAAATTATTAAAAAGTTTTTTAAAAAGCATATTACGATTTTTTATAACATTGTTATTTATTTTAAACACGCAATAAGATTAAAAGCAAAAAAGGCAAAAGTATGATGTATGAGTACTTAAATTGAACGAAATGAGTAAAAAACAGACGAATTGATAACTGCTTCCTTGAAACATTTATGCAAAATTGCCACACTCCATATCTACTTTTAACAGAAAAACAAGACTAATAAAGTATTTATTTTAAACACCTGTAAGTATGCCCCTTAATTGGTTATTTAAGGATAAAAATAAATAATTACTATACTTAAAAATATTCCGACATTTATCTGCATTCTTAAGCTGCAATGTTTAAGTTAAAATATATATATATATATATTTTTATATTGTTAAGGAGTGTACCTACTTAATTTTATATTATTTCAGAATGCAGTATACATTATGGAAAGTAGATGTTACACTTTTCACAAGATTATCCCGACTTGGCATCCGAAATTTTGGGAAGAGGCCTGTGCCCAGCAGTGGGATGTTTGTAGACCAGAATTATTATTATTTTTATCCCAACTTCAACTTTTTAGGAATGCATTCTGCCAAAAACGCTTCTTGTGAAGAACACTTTAGACAATCGATTAAAATCGTATCCATTTAAATTAACAAAATCACCCTCCTATTTGGCCTCGCTGCAGTCGGTTAGCAAGAGAATCTTATATATAAAAATGAATCGCTAAATGTGTTGGTAAGCGCATAACTCAATAACGCCTGGACCGATTTCGATAATTCTTTTTTTGTTGTATTAGTTATTAACAGGAGAAGGATCACATGAAATAAAAAAAAATGAAAATTGCGCGGATTTTTTTTTTAAGTAATCTTTATCTTTGTTACGATAGTGATTTGTTGGATTCATCTGCGCCCTGAATAACATTAAGGCACCGGGAACAGGACCTAAGTTTTCATGCGGGTGAAACCGCGGGACACAGCTAGTATAGAAATAAAATGTAATCTACTGAACAAATCTCGTTGCAAATCTACACTTACCCTTAGCCAAGCAATAACGGTTCGGTATCGGTTAACCAACTACGTTTGAACTCATTACCGATAATTTCTGTTCTCGCATTTAGCGATATACCATGACATGGGAGCTGTAAATAATGATGATTGTGGGTTATGCAACCACAAGACGCGTCTGACTGGTATTACTTGATATTATTATGTTACGGAAAGGGTAAACTTGTATTCTATCAATTTTATTCCCTAAAGGTAAAGCTTAGTCAGAGTAGTAAAAAAATACTAGACGCGCGTTCAAGAGTAAGGACCTTCCTTAGTTGTTTTTATAGTTATTGGTTTCTTAGGTTTACGCGAATGTTAGACATTGAAATAAAACTACTTTTTAGACGAACGCCATCTCAGTCTGCCCGTGACCATGATACCTGCAAAGGTGTGGAAACGTCGGGACCTAAAATCCAAATATGAACCGCGAAAAAAACCGTAAAAAGTAGTTTTATTTCAATGTTTTTATACTTATTCTTTAGATACGTCTCCACTACGGATAAGTGGTTGAGAAATGTCTGAAAATTCTAAGATCACGGACTACCCGTTTTTAGTTATTAATGGTGGTCTGTTTAGTTGTAAAATCTTATCTATAGGATTTTCCTTGAATATATACTATTAAGTAGGTATATATTGTAAATAGGTTTTGGCCGCAACTCCGCCCACGTGGGTCAACCCCCGTCTTTTATGGCGGTAAAAACAGACAACAGAAAAACTGCGTGTCTAATACTTTTAATATCATCGAAAAGATGTACAAAAATCTGACAATAAGTCATCCTTGCCTATTGCCGTAATTTCAGAAACTTTGCTATGAGAATCTGCATCAATAGGTACCATGCTATGCTGTTGTATGAAACGTTAAGACTTGGTGTTTTGATGTGTCCAAATAAAAGATATTATTCTTTCAGCCATAAAAGTTTTATCTAATACTTATTTGGAAGAGCTGGCAATTAATGAACAGTTTTGATACTTGGGAATAGTTTTCTTAGAAGTTCTCTTGTGAAATTTACAGTTTGAAGTTTGTCCTTAAGTGGCAAGTAAAGTTACTGTAAAAAGTAATAGGTATACCTATGTTCATAGTTAGTTTTTTTTTGTTTGGCTCATATTTATTGTATTTTATTTTCTACAAGTATTTGTGAAATTGATCATACAATAATTATAACCCAAAAGTAAATTTAGACATGAAGAAAATATCAGTAAGTATTTAAATGTTTACTCTTATCTATTATTCACTAACTTAAAAAAGAGTAAATTAGTAACGTTAAAAATATTTAGGTACCAATGTAACTGACAGGTAGGTATAGATAATAAATAAATCAAAAATGAATCCAGCATTAACATGTAAATTTTTCTTTACAATTACATCTGTTCCATTAATTATAATTCGCGTTCCAGATTACAATAAATTCTTCATAGATAAAGTTTATTTAGTACTGCGATAGGACCCAGGGAACATTAGTCACAATCAAGGGAGTCTAACTCTACTGGTAAAAGCCTTGGCTATCGCTAGATAAAAATAGAAAACTGGTTAAAACGAGCCAACATAACGAACTAACGTTTTCTTGGAAAATGAATCGATCTTCTTACCCGACTGCAAAAAAAGAGCGTCTTATTAAGATCCGGTAGACAAGTGGCATCTCTTCAAGCGTTAATGATGATACATCGCTTATACATTAAATATATTATTATGGAGATGATGTTTCTTTTCGATAAGTCACATGATTTTGCCTTTCATTTTAAAACATCATCATCATCATCTCCCTGCCCTGTTCCCAATTATTTGGGGTCGGCGCAATGCGTACTCAGCTTCCATTTATCTCTACAACTTGTCATCTCAGTATTTACTCCTTTCTCATATCATCTTTCACACAATCCATCCATCTCTTTTTTGGTCTTCCTCTGCATGTATACCCATCCACATTTATACTCATAACTCGTCTAGCTACGTGACTTTCATCCCTCCTCATCACATGTCCATACCACGACAAACGGCCTTTCATTTTTCAGACAGGCCTGTTGGTCTAGTGGTTAGAGGCCCTGACTGCTATACCGGAGGTCGTGGGTTCGATTCCCACCCAGAACAAATGTTTGTGTGATGAGCATGATCATTTGTTCGGTGCCTGGGTGTAATTTATCTATAATATGTATATATATATATATATCCAGCCTATGAATATCCCACAGCTGGGCACAGGCCTCTTCCCATATAGAGAAGGCACGAGCATTGATCACCACGCTTGCTCACTGCAGGTTGGCGATTTCTATAATATGTATGTATTTAGAAATATATATAAGTATGTTTATCAGTTGTCTGGTTACCATAACACAAGCTCTGCTTAGCTTGGGATCAGATAACCGTGTGTGAGGTGTCGGGATATTATTATTATTATTTTAAAACATTGCCATTTAAAATATAGCATGGTAAAACATAAAAATGTAATATGGTTAATCTTCTCACCCTTCCCATGTAATTGAGAAAAAATACCAATTAAACAAAGAAGAATTATTAATAATATTAATATAATCAAAATATTGCATGACACCCAACAAAGTGTTACAGATAAATTAAAAATATTATTCATTTTATTTTACGATCTACAGTCGTACAGCGAGTGTTGGTTCAAGGTGGCCTGAGACAGAGAGCTATGGAAAGATTTGGGGTAGGCCTTTGCACAGCAGTAGGCCAAAGCAGTATATAAAAAACAAAACGTTTTTAAAGTCGGCAAACAAGGACTGTGTCATATTCTACTCGATCAGAAATCGTGTTAAATATAGCAGTATCAGTTTCTTAAGCCTCCCACATAAGGCGGTAAAGGTTACAAAAGATCAAAGGTACTGAATTGTTGGATATTCTATCTAAATTGCGTAAGAAAAGGAAACCTACAATTTAAATGGTAATGTTGTTTTTACAAGTCTTTTTGCGGAGGCGAACAAAATCTAGTTAATGTTGTGTAAGTTCTTGTTAATGGTGTGTTTTTTAGGATTCTATGTTTTGTTGAAACAAAGAAAATGTTTTTTTTTATTAAGTATCTCAATCATATATATTTTTTTAAGTTATTTTGTTTGGTCTTATATTTTCATTTAAAACTGAAAATTTACGAATAAAATAAAGGTACGTATTAAATTAATGTTTACTCAATAAATTACCTTTAAAACAATAATTATATTTTGTCTTACTACGAATACACACTTAAACACACACAATAAAATTAATATAGATATATAAAGATCTAAAGATTTGTAGATCCCATCTCAAATCCCACCTCAAAATCCAACCCCATACCACTGATTTCCATCCTTCTCCTTCTCTGTTCATGCTGTCCGACTGTGGAATGCGCTGCCGCCTAACATACGGGACTCTCCTTCCATTTCTGTTTTTAAAAGACGTACAAAAGAACACTTTCTTTCCTCTCTTCCATAATTTTTATCCATATATATATATCTGTTTTATTTATTTTTAGTAGTTTTGTTTATATATTGTTTATTTTGTGATTTAATGTAAATTTTTATTAATATTAGTTTATTTAATTTTTCTTCTTGTACACTGTGTCTATGTCTCTTTTTTAATATTTCCTGTCATAGGTCTGCTGGAAGAAATTTCATTTGAAATAAGCAGTACCTTTGTACCTTTTTATCTTTATATATTAAGTATTGTTTGTAAATTGTGTGTACATAAATAAATAAATAATAATAAATAATAAATAAAATTGTCCAGTAGAAAGTACGACAATATTAAGAAACAATAAGCAATATAATAATTTCTACGATTTCAAAACAATCTGTGTAAAAAAATCACATTCATAATAAAGTTATATTATTAGACCTTATTTTTCCCAACTACTGGGCAAAAGCCTATCCTCATACAAAAAATAATCAAACTTAACTACGTCTATCATTAAAAGTAGTTCTAAACTACATACTTACCTATCAGGACCAACTCCCATAGATTTTACCGACAAAATTAAACAAAAAACTAAAACATTTACCTGTCATTAAGCTTACATAACCCTCTATCAATACATTCCGCAATTAGTTGAGAATCCGCCTAAGTCTGAGAAATCCAGGCATCCTAGGCTCTTAGCACCATCCGCTGTCTTTATGTACCGAAGCTTAGCAAGTACATCATAAAATAACTACAGAACTTCAAGTACAAATTAGATACGGTATCTTCCCACTGACATAAAGAAATAGTTTAAAAAGTACAAGGAAAAATATATTTTTTACGATAGTTTTTTTTTCTAGCCTGGGATAGACTCCACTGCTGGGCAAAGGCATCCCCTTTCTTCTATAAAAACTCTTTTATTTTAAAATAGTAGATAGAAGATACTTTGATAGACCGAAAAAGGCAATCAATAATTATGCGTATCTATTAAAAACTTATGTCGTCACTTTTAGTTATTATTTTATGATGAAATTATTAAATATGGGATATGTACCAGGTTTCAGAGCACCCTTGTTTTAATTAGGCCCTAATTACATCTGAGCTCACATACTTGTTTCATAAACAAAATTAAGTATTAAAGTTAAAGAAGGCTCACACTCTGTTCGTATTTCCTTTTAGTTAAAGTAAAATGTTAAATAAATTCAACAAATAAATAATTATTAAGATCAGATTAAGAATATTATAATTCTCTGACTAGAAATTTTAAAGTGAGAATGTATAAGATGAAATATATTCCTAATCAAGTAAAAAAATTTCGTTGATATAAACAAATGAATGAAATTATTTACTTATTTATACTACCTGTCCAGGAGTTATCTTAATGTCAGTTTAGAAAATATGAACTTAAAATTGTCATCTTAATCTAATACTATCTGCATCGATAAAGCACTGAGTTTAATTCGTTTTATTTCAGCAAACTAATCTCATCTCCTGAGTTCTCATCTCCCACAAAAATATCACTTCAAAGTCGTGTGAACCGATACTTCTGCTGTATCTCTTGTACTTCTAATATGGCTTACCCCTAATGGATACGAATGGTCAGTGTGGGAAAGGTAATGGTGTTTGATGGTGTAATGCGAGTCTTTAAATTGCTCAGCTATTTATTTTGTTCCTAGGTTCGTAATTGTGTTTGCTCGTGTCCTAGGTTTTACGTTTTGTTGTCTCCAAAAGGTTGTTTTGTTTCGCTAATAAGGAACTGTAGTATTAGTCATAAAAAGTAAGTTAGCTTTTTCCTAGACTTTTCCCAAGGTCTGTTTGTGTCAGCTGCCAGTCTCACCAGATTCAACTGAATTGCATGTTATATAGAGTACAGTGTATCTTACTTCAACAACCCACTTTATTGGTTGACACAATATACCTTGTCATGAAAGGTTTTCAGAATTGTAATAATATAACTACTGTCAGAGATCAATGTATGACAATCAGGATAATTTGCTTAAGTTATGTTAGAGAGACGGAATTGTCTCAGGATGATCACCCATCTACATACCAACCGCAGGGCGCGTGACGTACTTGATTTTTATTTGATTTAACGTCTAAAAAGCAATAAAATAAACTAGCCAAAGAGATTAGCCACAAACTATTCTATGTATGTATGTTCAAAAAATAAGGTACATTAAAGTAAATTAACACACCTACGCCAGAACAACGCCTTAAGAAAAACACAACTTTCAAGAAACGAAAGCAAAACATGTATCTTAACTTCAAGTTATTAAGCAAAGCCTTTAACAGTACAAGTTAGTTCCAAATTATAACGCTTCAAATATATTTTCTCAAAGGCAAACTCTTAAAGTTTAGAGCATTACCTAACTTTAAACTAGCATTTTAAATTAGAGAGCTCACGAAGCCTTTTATACAAGTTCACTGGCTAACAAAGATGGTAAAGTGGAATTAATTCTATGTTGCAATCGAAATTAGCAGGTGTGAGTGACTTGGAGGTCATTTATTTTGTCTAATTATAGAGTAGTTTAAAAATATTCATCGAATAAACATTTATCGAAAAAACAGAAAATCTGTTTTATATATGATTCTTTTCTACGGCTCTACATGCGTGCGAGGCTATCACGGCTAAAAGTAGCTTATTTATTTTCCCGGGAAACCAAGTTTCATCAAAATCAGTTTAATGTTTGTAGAAAGGTAGATAGACAAACACTCAGTGACATGTTTTTAAGTCACAAGACATAAGTTTTCAATAGGTCCCTGAAATACAAATTTTCATATAATTTCATTTCAAAGTATGTACTTCGTCTTTATTTACAGTAATTCTGAAATCTTCCCAAGAGGCTAACACAAATGTCACAAACGTAAGTATATTTACTAATGTTTTGAATCAAAATACGTCACGTCTTCGTATTTTATAAGCCATACAAGTGCAAGAAATATTATAACATGTTTATTCCTTACTGTTTACAGAAACACAACGCTTTCTTAAAGATGTAGATAAAGCACAGGTCATCTCATACTACAGGGTGTATCAAATTCAAGCAGGCAGCACCAGGTGTGTGCGCTCGTTTTATGTTACGCTACGTGCTAAATTGATAAGGATGGGTCACTGTAGAGGTAGAACAGTAAAACAAGTTATGTAGTATTTATGAACAAAATATTATGTGGTACAAAAGTATGAATGGTTAGGTTTTGGTCAGTAATTAAAATATGGCCCTTAAGTTCAAACATTAACACGTTCGTTGCATTACGAGATCTATCAGATCTCTTGCAGGACTTTTGTATTGTGCGTTGAAGATAATCGTGTTGTTTCACTCCTTGCGGGAGGATCTAACGTGTAAAGTTCTTTAGGTATGAGTAGGACAAATATACATATTTGCTTCCAACTTAAAGCTGAATTCAAGGACATTAAAAAAGAAATTAGAGATGAATTAGGTCTCTAACGCACGGTACTGTAATTATTTACATTCCTGGCGTTAGGAGATATGTCGGTACTCGGGGAATCGTACGCCTCGTAGACGCAAGAGAGGGAAGGTGGGCGGCGCGGGCGCTGCGTGACTCGTTTTAGTGTTGTCCTAGCATCGCTCATTCACATCACTCTCTGGTAAGTTTCTGGTAGCCTAAATTTCGGTTATTAAAACAAAAACGTTGTTATAGTAAACTTACAAGAGATCTGTGACATCCAGCTTTTATTTAAGCCTTAGAACAAAAATATACATAAGACACTCGAATAACGAAACTAATAAAATTGGATTCCATCGCATTTACTTCACTGACATAGTTGCATGCTGTTTATTTATACAAAGCATTTTATTACAGAATTACCAGAAGGAAGATGTACTGATCATGTTTTCCAACGTGGCGACAATGACAATAGTGTGGGTTGTTACGAAAAATTACGTAGCACATTAAACAGCACTGACGCTTCTAAAAAAACTAAACGTTTTGTTACCATTTGCGCGCAATGCAAGCAATCAATGTGCTTACCATGTTTTAATGAAAAACACTTCAATCGACAACTGAGATATTATTTTGTTCCCATCACTACTTACTACACATATTGAACTATCTTCGGTTGCGGTACGAGATACAATCGATATCATATTTTTTTTTGGTTTTTGTAGTTTATTCAAATGTCATAACTGCGTGCGAACCTATCAAAATATAAAGCAATAGGCTATCTTTCACCCACAAAAACTTCAAAATATATTTGATTGTTTTTTTGGAAGATATAAATTATTTTCAAAACTGTATCTTTAGGAGACTGATTAGGTCTCCAACGCACCAAAAGGTAGGTTAGTTGCGAGATCTTTTATGTCTCCAAAGCAACAGCTGAAAGTTCCTTGAAAGTGATGGCGCAGGGAACGTGTTAATTTCCCTAATTATTTTATTTATTTTACAATTTTACATTGATAATTATATTATTTTAACAATTAATGTACACAAACAGGAAATATAAGAAATGGAACAAGACGTAAGATAACAAATGTACAAAGGTACTGTGCGATAATGCTCTCTTATCATGTAAGATATTGATGAAATATAAGCTATTTTTGTTTCATTTTTCTACTAGGTTAACCACAACATTTTTCCACGATTTTTATCATAACACACAAGCAAATGTTGCCAAAAATGTATCTTTAACACGTAAAACGAAGATCAGTAGTGGTACTTCTGTATACTATTATATTGTGGTATAACTGATAACGACTAAACGTGTGTGGCATGATAAGTGAAGAAATGAAATCCCGGTCTATAATGCATAACAACAATTTGCAGTTAGCAGTATGGTGCATGTGTTGTACCTATTACTATATTTCGTTATGGTTGCTATAATATTACTAGTCAATGAAACCGGGTCTGATAGGTTTTAGAATAGAGTAAATAGTCCAGCCTATAAACGTCCCACTGCTGGGCACAGGCCTCTTCCCATATAGAGAAGGCATGGGCATTGACACCACGCTTGCTTTCTGCGGATTGGCGATTTCAGATCCCAAATTTTGGAATCCAGGTTTCCTCACGATGTTTTCCTTCACCGTTTGTGAGAAGTGTCTTAGAATAATCAAGAAAGTACATATAACTTTGAAAAAGCCATATTGGTACTTGCCTGGGTTCGAACCTGCAACCTTGTGCATAAAAATCCGTTCATTGAACCGCTAGGCCACCACGACACTCAGAATAGAGTATAGCTTGTATAATTTGTATTAAGTTTCTTCTGAGGATCAAAATTTGTGTGTTTTGAAACAAGACGTTCGATTTACATTTGGCCATGTTAGATACAAGTTATCACTATTATAGTATTATACAATGGTAGTTTATTTCAACAATCAGGTTAAAATCATTTATGGTCAAGAGCCTTAAGAGGTCTTGAGAGCAAACCAGTTTTACTATGTAAATAGTAAAATATAATCTAAAGTCTATAAATAATAAATAACTCTGTCCAGTTATTTACTTACTAATCCCTCATGAGCATGCCTTATCTCGTTAGTTTCATAGCAAACTAATTTCAAGACTTCACTATAAATCGATTACAATTTCCATAATAATTTATTATCCGATGCAAATTTCATGCAAAGATACGCAATAGCGATTTATATTCCGCATTTTTATTTAAGCGTATAATAATATCAGTGCATTTAATCGACTTCCGAGGGTACCTATAATAATGCATATCAGTTAACAATTTTTTATAAGCTACATTGAAAAACAGGTCCTCGATTTAGCTATTTTAAATGCATGTCAGTGGTCGGTCAATATACTTGTCAATGTGCATAATTTTCGTATTCAGATAAACCTACAATAAAATCTCATTGAACTCTCGTAGAGAATGATCGTAATGACCCACTAATGATCGTAATGACAGTTAGCAGAAATAAAGAAGAAAAGAATGAAGAATCGTTCAATCAATTTAAAAAACTCTTTAATAGCTGAATCGATGCCCAGCTTAATACCTTATCACAATACTCGGTCTTCCATCTCTTACATATACTACTCGATCCATTTCTTCCAAATCTTTTTAAGATCATCCTTTTGACTAAAATAAATTTCACTCTTAAGGAATCTCCTACTTGAAGAGTATCGATAACAAAGGACTAACATACGGTCACTTTATATTCATCCCTGATTTGCAAAACTATGTCAGTTACTTCGCTTCTATTGCATAATTATAATAGAAATTCTGATCTTCACCTTATTTTAGAAATTCGCGCATTAAAATGAGATGACAATTCCAATCGTCAGTATTAAAAAACCGGAATATTTAAACACTTTTGAACCGGACAAACATCGACTATTTTAATAACTTACATCCATATATTTCAGTTGCATAATTAAACCATTCGGGATCAAACCCGGCTCGTTATACCCGAATGCATGTCTCCTATTTTTAGGTCTGTTAGACTTACGATCAATACTCCACTACCGGGGACTGTCTGACCAATACATATTTTTTACAAAGATAGTATTTTTAAAGTTGAGTAAGAATTCGAAAATAAACCTGCAGCCATTTTCGTTCTACTAAGGGCGAAAACCTCTCTTTTCTTCTTCCAATTCTCCCGGTTTTGGGCTAATGTTATCCATAATTTTGAATAGGAGTCAAGCTCATGCCGCCATCTCTTTTTTAGAAATCTTTTATCTAGATTTTTTTTTTACTTTTGGGGCAGGAGATGTGATATAATATGCTATAAGCAGATATCACATATGAGTTTCTATATTCATTGATTAAGGAGTCGGCACGAAAAAGCAGTTTTGGTCTACTACAGTCTTTATCAGCTTTACTCGATTTAAAACCCAATAAATCGAAAACAATTCAAGCTTAATACAAAGTTAATCGACAAGAACAGAAATTGCTATCTGACCCGATTTTAATGTGACCATTCACGTAACATTCGAGCCAAAGTTGGGTGCTTTAGTTTCAAAATCTAAATGTTCGAAGTAGTTGGTGACTTGAACGTAAAAACCCACCGCGTGTTGAAGTTAAAAGATTGGTAATTTACGATCGTTTCGTTGGGGTTCCCACATGAAAACTTGCATACGTGCCCCACGATAGTAATAGCATGAAAACTGAACTAAGAACAACTTTTAAGAAGTTTATTTTTGTGGAACTATCCCCTTGTTTATTTGAATTTATGAGTAAACTGATATAACAAAAAACTCTACGAAGTAACCTTTTGTTTTTTTTTTAAGGCTTAGTATAATGTTTTTGGGAGAATATAATAATATTTTGATCCTAAAAAAAGCTTAAAAAAGTAAATTAATTAGTAAATTTAACTAGCGTTCATATTAGCCAATGAAATCAGTACTTATAATGAAACACAAAAAGTGGATTTAATACTAAATTAACTATGCAGAACAAGGCATACCAATAAACACCCAAAAACAGTATTAAACAACACAAACCTACGTGAGAAAAAAACGAATTTCAAACGGATTCAAAATAAATAAATGCCTATAAAATAAATATTCCCAACGTGTTTACAACACCAATTTCGTATTCAAAACAATGCGTAGAAATCGTTTAATAAACAAACAGACACCGCATTAAATTGAATAAAATTAGAATTAGGGGAGAAACGATCGAATGTTAATTGTATACAGTAGCTCCATCTATCGGTAAATACCTTAAATGAACGTGTAGATATTTTGAATCGTGATCAAAGAACACAAAACTACATATATTATGTTAGAATGATTTGTTTTGTACGTGTATTCGAAAATTCTAAATAGTTACTGTGTAGAATAGTAAGAGGAAAAAAGAGGTTGCGTTCCTAAAAAATTTTGGTACCATTGTGGTCTATTTAAGGACCTTGCAGGGAGAGATTTCTATCGATATATACATTGGTATCGGAAATTCGAGCTCATATTTAAAAATTGTTTCCACCCTTTTTTTAGCCTACTTTACATCCCACTGCTGGGCAAAGGCCTCCAAGAAGAAAGTTCTTCCAAAACTCTCTGACCCTGGTGATTTCTGTCCACCTACGCCCCGCATAACTGACTAGATCACTTAAATTGCTTCCACCCTTAGAAATATAATAATAATGCCTAGCAATTAGTTGAGTATACTGATATTACCTTTACAAAGTCTGTTTAAGAGAAATTAAACGGAAAAGTAATAATTTTAATCTTAGTAGTAAATATAACTTCCCACGCGACTGAAGTCGTAAAACCGATTACAAGGATGTTTAATTAAATGTTCCTAATAGAGAATACTTATAGGACCCTTATATAGCCATTAAATTCTTGTGACTACGTCGATTCTTTCAACTACGGCATTCACCGAAGGTTGTGGGTTCAATTCCCACCCAGGACAAATCTTTGTGTGATGGGCACGATCAGTTGTTCTGAGTCTGGGTGTAAATTAACTATCATAATGTGTGTATTTAGAAATATATAAGTATGTTTATCAGTTGTGTGGTTACAATAACACAAGCTCTGCTTAGGTTGGGGTCAGACAACCGTGTGTGAGATGTTCCGGAACATTATATTATTATTATTATTTACTGCCAATTTCAATAACATACCCAAAGATAGTTTTTTGCACCTCAGATAGGATTATGACTTTAGTGCAAATGTACTTCGTTGAATTAATTTAGTAGTAATTTAGTCTGGTCGTTAATATATTTCAAACTGCTCAACAGATTTTAATGATGTTTGTATAAATAGGATTATTCAAGATAAAGTTTTATGTGTATCGTACAGAAAAGCTGAGAAATTCCGCATACCGTGTGAAGCTGGTCGTTAACAAACTATGAAGCGTTTTTTCGGATAAAAACAGTAAGAACTATCAATCCATACAGAACAGGAAATGCAGTATCAAAACTTATAATCCAGAATACATTAAATTGCTACATTTTTAGTGCACAGTAGACAAAAACCAGTAGTCCGATCGAGCGGAAACAAAAAAAAACGATAGCTAAAATATTCAAAACCGGGAATCGAATCCCAGCCTATGATTACCTGCGGTTGTTTTTCTATATCAAAAGTCATTATGTTGTCAGTATGATCGCTGCTCTGATTTCTCCGAAACCCATGGGTTTAAAATTTTATATAAATAGGGATTCACCGCTTTTTTTTTATTTCTAGTTTTTGAATGGATTCTGTGATGTAATCTTTTGTTTTTATGTTTTGGTATTCGATTATGTGTAGTGCGGTAGTCAAGGTATTTTGTTCTTGCTGGTATGTGTATATGAAAATATGTGCTGCTAAATGGTAAATACTAACTATTAAAAAGCTATAAAACTATAATTTATCAACTACATAATAATATATCCTATATGTAGTTGATAAAAAAAAAATATTTAACTAGCTAATCATGCATTGTCATTCATTTCAGCTCAACAAAGGTGTATGTAAAATTTCAGTTTTTTTGCAGTCTGGATAAATCTTCCAAGTTCTTATTTGTGCGTGATAAAAACACACGTAAGTTCAAAAAAAAAAAAACATATTGTAGTAGTGCACCAATTTTCTAATCAAAACATTCCGATAACCTAATCCAAAACTTTATTCAGCCCGAGGTACTCGCTATCACAATTCATACAACAACAATGTTTCACCATAATAGATCCATCATGCACAATTACTTAATCCGAAGCGATGGTCCATTTGGTATTTTATCCCTAAACTTTTGACCATAAATCACAATATAATGTACTACCGAACCCTTGTAACTTGATAATAATAGGCCATTTATTTTTAGTTCACCATATGTGATACCAGGAAAGAATGCGTTCTGTCGATCGTTAAAAGTATTGATTGACTTGTGTTACGCTTTCAAAGGCTTACTGAGAATAGTTGGACTAAGTTACCGGTAACTGTGACTGTTAACTTGAAGACACATGTAATGTATCGATTTGGGACTTAGTTATCGGTAACTGCCAGACATATGTAGGGTAAGAAATATAGTGGATCTTGTTGATTTTTGAGACTGTGATTTTTTTTTGTTAATTTTTAGTCTTGACCTGCTATTTTTAAACTAGCGTTTTTTTATCGAATTTAAATAAGAAACACATTAAGTAAATCAAATTAAATATAAATTCGCACAGATACAAACTCGTTAACAAACATATTATAATACTTGACCAAAAGCTTTTTTCAATATTTTATTGATAATAAAAGTGAAACTAAGATTTGCATTTAAATTTATGTATAAATTATACATCCAGACCTAAAGTTTAAAACACATATCAAGTAATACATTACACACATTTGCTAGACTCAAAAACCTACTAGAACCCAGAGGCCAACATCTAAACCTAAAACTATACATTTAAAGTCAAACTAAATGACAAGCCTAGTAATAATAAAGGGTACATAATGACACCTTTCACAGTCTAGCGACAGTGACCAATCCTTATAATTTTCAGATCAGCAGAATTAATTGAAGGGTTAATTAGCATTGTCTTTTCAATGACACGTTTGGACTGAAGCCTGTATTACGTTTTAAAAAGTCTGTTAAGCTATTTAGTGATCAAAAAAGTATTTTTTACTGTAAAGAGGAGAATGTAGAGAAATTTCAGGTGAAGACAAGCTAGGAAAATAATAGTAAATGGCTTAATAACGCGATGCTATCAATCTATACTTCCATGCCAATATCGTCACGAAAGATTTGTATTTTTCGTATGTTTGTAACGAGTACACACAAAAAGGGATGGACCGATTAAAAAATTCTTTCCCCATTACAAGACCACATTATTTCTTGAGTAGCATAAGCTATGTTGCTTTGCTACCAGCGCGCAAATGAATGTCCCTAAATTAAAAGATCAAAGACAGAATTAACTCACTTACTGTATTGTCAGGACTGTTACATACCATTGTATTTCTGATAAGAAACCTCCATCAAAAAAATATAAACATTTGTCAAGTAATTTAACTAACTGCTTCAGGCAAAACATGATTGACATTTGCATTCGCAATGATCTTTACGACAAACTTAAAATCAATTTTCTACTCAAACATAATGTCAACTGACATGAACAGATTTGTATGACATTGTGTTATATATATTTCCCGAAGCCTTTCCGACGTTCAAATCACAGCGTTTGTTCAGTAAGTCCTTGAAACAACGTTATTATAGCAACATATAAGGAAAATAAACATTTTTGCTTATCTGCAAAGGGTAAACGAAATTTTGTGTGAGTAGTTTCAGAATGTTTGGAAAATCACTGGAAATATTTTTTCGGAGACTGTTGATCGAGAAAACTGTTTACAGGAACGCGTTTTTTTTATGTAAAACGTAATTTTATAGTTTAATTGTGTATGTTTAATAGATCCTTTAATTTATGTCTCAATGGTTTTACTGGGAGAAAGTTCAATGTAAAGTTAAACTTGCCTTTGTATAAAAAAAAATAACATACTTCTTTTTGATCTAGTTTCTGTATGCACAAGAAATAATAAAAATATACCTATCTATTTAACATTTATTTTTACATTTCTAGCCGTAAAGATATCCAACATTGTGTTAAGCGAGACTTTGTATTTTATTGGACCTCTAATAAAAATAATTGCTATGAACATAGTTACAAAAACATGCCCAACAACTAACTATCCTATAATAATCTTGTATATATAATAGAATGATTTTTATATCAGATCCTTGTTAAATTATTATTCAGACACCTAGAAAATAATATAGATACAGCAAAAGTTGAATGAGCTAGGTCGGTATCTTTAAAACATTACAATATTGTCATACTTGTCTCTAAGGAGAAGATCAACACCCACGATGAATTATTTATACATACACCCTTTTTTTGCTCTTAAGACCACACGGTATGCGTTAATGACAAACCCGTACCTTAACTTTATTTATAATCCTTAGTATTGCACCAAATATGAAACAGTTTAACGAAACCATTCCTAGGTTTAATTACATAAACCCGTCCCATTCTTTACCCATAAAAATTACCATGACACTCAAAAAAGTATCATGCACCTGCTTTCAATAAAATAAGAAACAAAATAATCAGTCGTTGTGTTCCCTTGAGATGCCGCCATCTTTTTTTTCGTGTGTATTTTTTATCTGTGGAACGGGTTTCGTCTGGGAACGGAGCACAGACAACAGGTGTTACGCTACTGAACGATTTCGTTCTTTTTTTATTTATTTGTTAAAGGAAAGTTGATTTAAGGTCTTGTGACGAAATGTTGCGATGTGTGACAAATTATGTATACATCTGGGTGTTATGATGTTTTCGATTTTTGAATTGAAGAATGAATGGTTCATTTTATGGTTTAAGTGTTAAGGATGCTTGTCAGATTGCGTTCATGCTGTGAAATTGAGATTTGAATGTGGATTTAATTATTTTAAGTTGGTATGAAATTAATATGCTGTGTTATTTTAACAGTGTTTTGACAGTCTTTGTTGGGCCTAAACAATAGATACTGACATTTAGGGCCTTCTGTTAAAAATAGTTTGAAAACGTAGTGCTAGTAAAACAAAGTTAATAAAAGGTACTATTATCTTGTAAATACGTCCTCAATCCAAAAGAGTTATTTTCTAAGTCAATATTATTACGTTATAACCGTATTTTAGCACACAATGGCTTCGATACACGTTTGATAAATCATGTTCGTTTAATACAGGATAGACGATCACCTCGTTTGAATAGATCCTATTTGTTAAGGTGGATTTATACAAGCAAAGTAAATTTGTGAATTGTTAGCTATATTTGACAATTATATCATAAATAGTCCGAGCTATTTTTAATATTTGGGAAACGTCAATGGGTTCTTTAGTGAAAGAAAATAAGGTGAAATAGATTAATGTCTCTCTCTGCGATAGTATGGGTTGCAATACTGCAGGTATAGTCTAAAGTTAGGCAAGAGAAGAGTGTCTGGAAGGATATGGGGAAGGCCTTTTCACAGCATTGTGACATTGTTCTTTGACGTTCTAATCAATAATTATTCTTAATTCATCAAGCAAATTTCAAGCTATATCTGGGGGCACGGCAGTGCCCCTGCCAAGTCTCGAGCAAAAAAAAAAAAACGGGCATAGCCGTACCATACTTTTCTCGAAGCGTTTCGCGGCTATTTCACCCCCCCTGTATCATCGATACGGACGAAGCTAGGGGTTAAGGTTTTCGATGACCTAGAGAAAGCATTAAAACAAGCTTATCCTCAAAATTACATGACATTTGAACCAATAGTTTTAGAGTTATGAGCGATCAAAGTTACACCATTTTGTCACTCACTGACTGACCGATCATCAAAAGTCTAAGGTACTTCTAGCAAACTTAGAACCTTCAAATTTGGCACCAACATAGGTTTTTAGCTACAAGTAAAGGGAAAATTATAAAAACGGTAAGAAATTATATACCTTAGGAAATATTAGGAAACAAACTTACATTTGCGGTTTTGCAAGAACATGGTGTATGAATTTTGACTGCATTGTTAACTTTGTTCTTCGTTTTGTACAAAAAGTAAAACAAATCGATTTATATTCTTAAAAAAACTTGAGAGGTGTCAAGGGACACCCGGATGGAAAGAAATTACTTTAATTTAATTTAGTTAATTATTAAATAAAAAAATACTAAACAATTTATTAAATTAAATATATTATGATAAGTTGGAAACGCAAAAAGACAACTGTTTATCGTTAGGATTAGACCGCAAGACCCACCCCTTGGCAAACTCGTCATGTGTCAACACCGCCATCTGAGAAGTTAAGATATCTATCGAAAGTCTTAATCATAAGACTGTTGACTAATGACGTCATTAAAAAGTGTTGTTATTACTTTTTGTAAGAATTTCTTCCGCCTAGCCCCCTTTCTCAACGCGCGATGAGGAACTTCATTCCAATGAATTGTAATAATGTATCTAGGGGCACAACAGTGCCGTCTCGAGCAAAACGGGCACGGCCGTACCATACTTTTCTCGAAGCGTTTGGCGGCTATTTCACCCCCCCTGTATCATCGATACGGACAAAGCTAGGGGTTTAGGTTTTCGATGACCTAGAGTAAGTATTAAAGTAAGCTTAGCCTCAAAATTACATGACATTTGAACCAATAGTTCCAGAGTTATGAGAGATCAAAGTTACACCATTAAATTTTATCACTCACTGACTGACCGATCATCAAAAATCTAAGGTACTTCTAGCAAACTTATAAACTTAAAATTTGGCACCAAGACAGGTTTTTAGCTACAAATAAAGGGAAAATTATAAAAACGGTAAGAAATTATACACCTTAGTAAATATTAGGAAACAAATTTACATTTGCGGTTTTACAGGAACATGGTGTATGAATTTTGATTGCATTGTTAACTTTGTTCTTCGCTTATGTACAAAAAGTAAAACAAATCGATTTATA
Source organism: Autographa gamma (assembly GCA_905146925.1). Classification (NCBI taxonomy): domain Eukaryota; kingdom Metazoa; phylum Arthropoda; class Insecta; order Lepidoptera; family Noctuidae; genus Autographa; species Autographa gamma. Next base: position 4,745,160 of record LR989875.1, read on the forward strand.
TTATTAAAAAAAACTAAAGAGATGTTAAGAGACACTCGGATGGAACCAAGTTCCTTTTAATTTAAGAAATAATTTGAATGAATGTAATTACCATAATTTAATTTAATGAATTTGATTTAATTAAGATCATTTAATTTAATGAATTTGATTTAATTAAAATAATTTAATTTAATTTATTATTAAATAAAAAAATAAATATGATTAGTTGTAAACGCAAAAAAAAACATAGAATTAGGATTCGAACGCAAGACACGCTGCTTATCAAACTCGTCGTGTGTCAACACCGCCATCTGAGAAGTTAAGATATCTATCAAAAATCTTAATCATAAGACTGTTCACTAATGACGTCATTAAAAAGTTTCGTTGCAACTTTTCGTAATAAGATTTTTTTTCATAAGAACTTCGTTCCAATACATTGTAATAATGTATTGAATTTACATATTAATAAACAAAGCTAAGTTAAAATGAAATGAATAAAGCTACAATCTTTCATCCACATAATGCAATGCTATAAATATTCTACCTGGTACCTGGTCTAAATCGCGCCATGGTTTCTGATGATATGAAACTAATAGGTTGTTAGGTTCCCTCATTGTGCCGAACCTGTGGAATGAACTATTTATATACGATGAACTTACAATTAATTTGCGACAGCTCAATGATTTTGATTTTGATATCCATTTGTTCACCATGGTTCAAGAGAAATCTTTATTTTAGGTTGCTGAATTTGAGGTTATAAAAGTTAAATTCTTCAAGGTTTATCAACTTCTAAATAGATATTCGTTTACTATTTGAATTGATATTGTGGTAAATGCTAATGGCTCCCACCTTTTACAGACACTTTCATGTTAGTAAAAATCTCATCTTGGTGGCCCAAGTGAATGGGGTTGTCGAATCAAAGTGCCATCCCATTGTGGTGGTTATGCTAAAATCACAATGTATTTTAACTAATCCTAATACACAGGTTTATTAAAACAACAATTTACGCACCGGCGAGACAGTGGTCGGTTTGTCCGATATCCACCCGGTGTAGACATTTCTCGTTAAAACTAGAGTAAATTCTCTCACTTAACAACAAAACAAAAGTCCGATATCACACAACAAAACCACTTGAGGAATGTAAATGCTCAACTCGATACAAATAACACGTAATGTAACAAAAGTAAATACGGAGGTCTATTATACAATGTTTACGAATAACCGGCTAATTATTTGACGGATAAATCTACCCTACTTATTATTTTTCTGTTTGTAAAAGTACAAATATGCAGGTGTAAGTACTGAGGTTTAAATTAATAAACATTTATTAAGTTTTCCAATGCTAGCGTAAAATAAATGCTACTAAACAACGCATATAAAAAAAAAGATATGAACTTTGTATAGTATTAAGATGAAGCACGGCGCCGCATAGTCAATAATTTCCTATATATATCGCTTATGCTATAACCACCCATAAAAGCCAGGGGCTAAGTCTAAACCACGCGATGAAGGACATAGGTTCCTCCGTTTTCACCTATAGTCAAGTATACGTGGCTCTTTCAAGAGAGACAAGTCTGGGTGGATTATATTTGGTAAATATCGATTTTAAAAGCATCAAAGTTCAGGAGACAGCAACAGTTGAATATAATCGACTCAGAAATATTTACTGCCCAGACTTGTGTGCCTTAAAAATTACGAAACATCACAATACAGGCAACAGAGTAAGAGACAGGTAATGGGCTCTAAGCAAAGCAGCAGCTGAAGCACAAGTAATAATTAAAACACCTAAAAATAAAAGAAAGAGACCTACCAAAAATTAATGAGATCCCACCAAAAACATTCAATGTAAAAAAAGCCAAGTCTCTCTATGCAATTCTTCCATCGTAAAAAGTATTGAGATAGCATAGGAGCCAAGCCCTGTTTAATTTTATTTGTAATAATAAATAAATATTTTGTGACTCTATCAATAGTTTTGTTTGCATTGCAATAATAGTGACTTGGCCATGAGCACAATAAGGTACAAATATAAAACGGCATATTTGGAGCAGTTGAAAGTAAATAATAAATAATATCAGGACACCTTAACCGACAGTCTGTATCATCCAAGATCAGTGAACTGCACATGCACTATGGTGCATGTTAAGTGCATAGTGATCTCAAATTCCAATTAGTTACAAAATCATTTTAACGATATTTGTACGTAATAACAAAGAGCAAACGACATTTAACTTGTGCTCATGGCCAAGTTGCTATTATTGTAATGCAAACAAAACTATTGATGGAGTCACAAAATATTTATTTATTATTACAAATAAAATTAAACAGGGCTTGGCTCCTATGCTATCTCAATACTTTTTACGATGGAAGAATTGCATAGAGAGACTTGGCTTTTTTTACATTGAATGTTTTTGGTGGGATTGTATTTACGTTGACAGCCCTTAAGTAGGCGGCTATTTTATTACTGAATAAAATATGATTGGAAGACGACCCCAAGCTCGGGAGAAGGCTAGGCAGAAGATTCATTAATATTGTAATCATACAGATTGTTCAATTACTGTTAATGCTCAACTATTCATACTTCAGCAACAACACTATCCATAATAATATTATTCATACTAAATTATATACTTATATGAAACATTTCCACTACTACATTACTACATATATTACATTTTTACTACTATATAATAATATGTTAATTGCAATTTTTTTTTACTATTTTTTTATTTGACGGTCCTGTTGGTCTAGTGGTTAGAGACCCTGACTGCTATACCGGAGGTCGTGGGTTCGATTCCCACCCGGGACAAATGTTTGTGTGATGAGCATGATCATTTGTTCGGTGTCTGGGTGTAATTTATCTATAATATGTATGTATTTAGAAGTATATAAGTATGTTTATCAGTTGTCTGGTTACCATAACACAAGCTCTGCTTAGCTTGGGATCAGATAACCGTGTGTGAGATATCCAGGAATATTATTATATTATATTTATTTTATTATACATTTCACTGCAACACCCGTGCGAGTGAACATAAACCTCAAGAATGTACATAGGTTACTTTTTACCACAATAACCGACACACACACAGACAAAGCCGCGGACAAACTCTAGTTTTCAACAATCGTGTAAACACACCTTAATATAGATCGAGACGCGACCTTACTGAGGTCATATGCGTTGTATCACTGACCTATGCTTACGTCACTGATTATGTTGTGAATCGTCATGATTGTGTATGCAGCATAATGGATGATGGTTGTCACACTGAATTATTGGAGTTTATGCCCTTATAGGTAGGGTTTATTGCAAATGTATTATCAAGAAAACGTAGAATATAACGAGCTGGATGTTATAAAATTGCGTAGCAGGTAAAATTACTTCACAGGAAATGTTCCATCTGTTTATTTCTTAACAGAATAAATAATATCAAGTTACAAAGTTTATTTACTTCTGGAGATGAGCGTTAGAAGATATTTTTTATTATACTCTTGAATTAAATTTAAATCCAATACATAATATTTACAATTTATATGGCAGACAGACAAACACGTTTTTACAAAAACGTTGTCAATATTTGACTCCAGGTTCCTTTCAAAAGACATATTCTATTGAAACAATTTAATGATTATGTTTAGGTTAAGATTATAATATAATAATACATCAATATAAAGATACCCTACTAATCTACATGGCAACAATAATAATATCCGATCTATTCAATTAATTAACGATTTACTTTACTTTTAACGTATCGATAAGACAGTCAGCGCCATCTCTTATCAGTAAACTAAACTAATCGCAGTACGGTATACACTTATATATAGAAACTGTAGATAGATTTTAACTAGAATAAGAACAGATTCGATATTCAGTAAATAATAAAATAAATATAATATTTTAAAAATGTGAATGAAACAAAAATATGCGTCTTTTTTGTAAATAAATAAGCAAATAAATTGCTTACAATATTAACGGCTATCCTTAGACCCTTACGACGAATTAATATAACTACCTACTTATCAAAATGTCTACTCCTACGTTCGCGAAAAAGCTATTTATGTAAGGTAACTTAATCTACCCACTGTTATCATTCCAACACATTACTACCTACGCACCTAACACTCACACATATACAGAAAATACATATATTTATGAGAACACTAAAAATATACTGAACATAGAAACAGCGGTTATTTTCCGTGAAAAAACATAATCAAAACGCTACAAGCACTACCACTAAATAACATAAAATAATTATAGTAAGAAAAAAGGTAAGGTCTTATTATTAAAATTTCATAATAATAATATAAAAAGACTCGTCATAATAATGTTAATAATAATACAAGACTACATTTTACGGTAATTTGTTAAATATTATGGCATATTATATCAAACTTTATCAAAATATGCGGAAATAATTGAGTGACTTATATCAATTACAATTTCTAGGCGATAAATTAATGGTCGATAGTAAAAAAAATATTGCTTGTTAAGATATGGTTTAGCAAGTTGAAGGTTCTATGTTATGTCAAAAATATATAATTTATCTATTCATCTATTACAGGTGAGCATGAATAATCTTGGTCATTGCATCTCCCTATAGAAAAATAACGAAAAACTCATTTACAATACAATATTCAGTAAAAACATTTTATGGTATCTAGTCAAAGATTTATTGAAATATATATAGGTATCTGAATCTAGATTAACAACTAAAAATTGCTAATAAAATCTACAGCTTAACCCCATTTTCTCTATTTATTTTTAGTTATTTTATGATACATTTATGCCTATAGTTAGTACAATAAAAATACACTTACCATTAAAATTAAACCATATAATCCAATATCACTAACGTCCACACGTTAATTAATAAAAATAAAACACAGAACAATGTCTAAACCAAATAGTTCATTCACTAAAAATCCAAAATGGCTGCACGAAATTATTTTTTTCGAAATTATTTAAAAACACGAAATGTCAACGCGGCATTCGATTTTTGAAAACAGAACGACCCGACGTCCGCAAGGCGCGAAGCCTGGCAGGGCACTGGATGAAAACTGTTTTCCCGCCCTTACACCATAGAGTATAAATTAGAATGACAGATGCGACAATTTTTTGTTTTTTTTTATTCGGCTAATGACGCGTATTAATTAAATGTTTTGGAAGAAGCTATGGCTAATGGTGCTTCTAGGTGACATTAATTTGCCTTTTAGAGTCAAAATGAAGTGGTGTGAGTAATTCAGACTTATGGGATTAAGACATTGTTATAAATGTACTGTTTTAATAATTGATTAATTGAAGTTTTGCATAACATGGGCTAACGTGGTTATGTAAAAAAAAGATGTGATTGAAAACCACAAGTGAGTAAACGTAGTGATCAATACTTATTTCTTCTTTGTATGTGAACAGCCTTTGCCCAGTAGTGGGACAATAACAGGGTAGTATTTCTTAATAGTTTTGTTTAATAGTCATATAGGACGGTAATTATTATTGATTTCGAAAATAAACTCTCGCTTTTAAATAAATATATATTTGTGCAGAAAACACAGGTAAAATTCTACTTAATCTATTACACGGAATTATCTTCACTCAGGTACCTACAAATGTTACTTATATCTTATGTTTAATTGCCAAATAAAAAAAAAACGATAATTTACTATAAAAACCAACGTAAATTAAAATATTTGCCTACTATTGATACTGTATTACTCTGTGACATATGCATTCACGCCGTCTCAGTCACACTCACACCCAAACGTATATCGCTATCTCTTTCCTCACCCCTGCAGGACTCATTCGATTTGCCAGGATTGCGTTTACAAACATAGTAAGTTATTATTTAAGTTGTTTATGGAGTAGCGTGTCTGCAACTATTTAACCATTATATTATAATTTAAAAGCCAAACGGCTCACTAATGAGCTTAAGTGAAAATATTTCTTTAACGGTCGGAATTAGAATTTAATATTAAGAAGTTGGAAATAAGTTATTAGTTTACGGTAATCTAAGTTATTATGCGATTATACTTATATTTACGTTGTGAGAATGTTTCATATGTATAAATAACTTGATTTAGCAAAATAGTGGCAATATCATTCGAATATTCCTATACTATATATTTTTGTTACCTACTACAATCTATTTTGAATTTAGAACAGAAGAATTCAAGCTCTATCTCCACAAGGCGACGCGAATTTTATGTTTTAAATTCTAAAATCAAATTGTTCATCATTCTTTATTTGAAAATTGATAATAAATGGCTTAAACAGAATTGGTCATTGTTTTTATTTTTCAAAATATGAATATGGATAGAAAATAAGTTTGAAATGTTTAGGAAATTACATTCAAACCTTCGTGATAAGTAATTATAAGAAGTCGGGAACCAAATTAAGAATAATAATTAATCATGAGTTTAATTATATGTGATTATATGAGCCATGAAGTGTAATTTTTATGAATATTTAATTCAGTGTCCTACCATACTAAATACCTTTGCCTTACCTTAGGTATTAATGGTAAAGTAAAGCTTTGATTAATATTTAAAAAGAGATGTTAAGATACCTTAGTTATTTCGCAAGTAAAATTAAAATTAATTAGTTAAATTTCTTTGCTGTTTACAAAAGAAAATTCGAAATCTCGCTCCACAGCCATAAAGATTTTGTTTACAAAGATAAACAATGTTATTTCCGGTACTTATTTAATATAACTTCGCAAACATTTCTCAAACTTCGTATTTTGTAGCTGTTTAGAAATTCGACCTACATCTGTCATACACCATTTTATAATAAAATTTAATTCGATGTTCAAAAGTTGGAACCAACTTTTTGCAGTGAAAATTAACTTGGATACTTTTTGCCAGATTTTTTTTTTCGTTTCATTTTATATTTTTCTCAGTGGCCAGGTAGTTGTGTAAGGTTATAAAAAAGTTGTTGGTGTTCTTTTACTTTTAATTAGACGTTTGCCCTTTGGCCCAGTTTAGTCGTCCTGGTGGTATATTTCGTTGTTAATTTATGGCTTTAAATATATTATGTATATTCGATAAGTACCTACTATTTTATTTCATCTCTGCAAAAATCAAAGATAACAAAGGCTGTTCATAAATCAAATACCTACATGACTTGTATACAGCAACTGCGTTTTAAAATCCATCAGGCAAACATGAACTGTTGTTTAATCTAAGTAGTTGCATAGTTACTGTAATTGGTGCAGAGCAAACGTAATTAAATAAATTAAGTAAAATTAAATAGACTTCTAAACTATTATTCCAAACCTATCCGTAAATGGATCCTCACTCCTTAGTGAGGATCCATCCATCCAAAGGAATCTAGAGATATTTTTCTACTACTTTTGTATGCTTCATCGTACAGGTCTCATTAATATAACAACCATAAAAGTGTCGCCTCAAATAGTCACAGGTATGTAAGAAGTGCTTACAAATAAAACTAAGATGCGGAACCCGTCAGCCATGACGCAGGAGTAGGATAAAAACTTGATCCTTCACAGTTACGCAAGGTCAACCGCAGAGTGTAGTATATGGGAGGGCAGATAAACAAATATACTATTTCTATTACTGACGATACCAATATAATAAAATTAATAAATATTACTTTAACAAAACACTGTTGCAAAAATGGCGTTTTACGGGGGACGTTAATTGTTAAACATATTTTTTTTTTGTAAATGTTCATGCCTCTAAACATAACGTGTATACGACATTTTAGCCTAATATAAATGCTCTGAAACGAAAATTAGGAATTCCAACTAGCCTAGAAGTACTCTAAAATGCTGAAGGTAATGAACAGAAATCTTTCTACATGCAAAACTGATAATATACACTTCAGTTAAATATATTTTTATTTGAGCTACGTTGTTCGTATACAATCTTTTAGGAGTTACTGTTTAATACAACTTTACATACTAAATAGACAAAAGAAAAAACAAATACTTTACGTTACTTTAAAAATTTCATACACAATCCTTACATATACTACAAACTGCACCTGTATCGAATTGAGAAAAGCTTGATCAGCTCGGCGAGGGAGCGAGACAGCAAAACTTAACCTTAAAGTTAAACAGAGACAAACATAGTGTTTTTGTTGCGTCGAAAATGAGCTTTTATTACACAAGTCTGCAAGTTATAAATAATGTGATGCACTGACGATGTAGTTTGAAGAGTGTATTTTAGTCATGTTATTAACCTGGCTTTGCTTGTTTATATGGCTTATTTAATGTATGCTTTGTCATTAGCATGTAAAGTATTAATCCTAGGACTGATTCTCTAGTTATTAGCAAAATGATAATCCAGTCTAAAAACGTACCACTGCTGGGCACAGGCCCCTTCCCATATAGATAAGGCACGAGCATGGGCTTTCAATTTTGGAATCCGGCATAAAAACAATAAAATGTACTAAGGTACTGAAAGAGAAAACTAATACAACAGTTTGCAAAACCTAGAAGAAAATTTAAGAAAAAATATTATTCAGATTAGACTTAAGTTTGACAACAAAATTATTGTAAACCAGAACTTCCTAGATTCTAAAATCTCTTCTGTCTAACCTTTTTAAGCTATGTTTATGTCGTCTAGAAAGTATGAAGTGTCATGTTATAAATGGAGCTACTGTACATATATCTTATCTCTTAAACACATTTCTTCTGATTTAAATGTCTTACAATAACAAATTATTTATATCCTAGTCAATAGCCGAGCTGGTCTAGGGTCTGTACACAATGGGAGCCAACAGATGGACGGCGTCGCCGAGAGGAAGAGGCGGCGGGATGACTTAGTCGTATACCGCGAGGGCTGGTTTGAGGTGGCGCAGGAAAAGGTTGAATGGAAGGACTTAGGGGAGGCCTATGCCCAGCAATGGGACAGGATTCGCTAGTATAAAAAAAAGTCATTAGTATCAAGGGTAAACATATAATTAGGGGTATAACCTATAACTGAGGTATAAATCTATCACAACAAGACTTAATTCCATCAATCTTGTTAGTTAATTTATGTTTAATAATTATCTTAATTACTCACGCAGACGTATAGAATGACCGATTAATTAGTGATTATTGTCTAATAATTTCGTTATATAATACGCTAATCGCAGAAATTGATAATAGCCAACTAATTCAGACTCAATTGATGTCTTTGACGACGTTGTGTTACGAAAGGTATTGTATTTTAGCCAATGACGGAAAAGAGAGGTATTATCGATGATGTGTGTCTGTGTATCTTTAGTTTAGTAGCTTCCGAACTTGCTTGTTTTTAACGACTTCAAAAGAAGGGTATATTTTGCTTGTAGATTTGACAATGTCTATATCGATTGGTTTTACGTCAGGAAAGGTATAACCAGCACATACTAGCCTTGTGAGTGTGGAACCATACCCTAGACAATGGCTCGCTTGTTGAGCTGCCCAGCGTGTCCCACCATCTGTAATACTAGTCCACAAAAATCCAGCCACTATGTCAAAAGCAATTGATCGATACGGTAAGAAGAAGAAGGAGAGATATAACATTAAAAGTGAAAAGTTGTTTTCTTTAAAAAATAATATAAACGTATAATAAAAAAATTGATTTATTTAAAAAACAAAAGCAGCACTAAAAGTTATTGATATTTATATACAAACGTTGCCGTGGCTTAAAAGACTGTACAACGTATTATTCTACCTTGAAAAAGATTATACTAGCAGACTAAATATAGATGCTCCCTACATTTGTAGGAAAGCCGCTATGAATTAAAAAAGGGGTTGTTGTAGGGGTCGACTGTCAGAGTTATAATAGAAATAAGGTATTTTTGGAAAATTACTATCCAGACTTTTTTAATGAATAACGTTGTCACTCTTGTTGGTAGATGATTAAGACATGTCATAATTTATGTGAATAGAGAAGAGATCGTACAATTGATACATACTTTAAAGGACCCTCGATCTATATCAGAACTTAAAAGACAAAACTTTTGAACGCAGAAGAAACTACATAAAAGAGATAATATAACACCTTTCATAGTTATGAAAGGTTTTATTTTGAGAGAGCTTAGTTAAGCTCTCCAAACATAATAAAATAATAACTTGTTTTTGGTAGAGATCTATGCAGTAATAACCTGAGCGCAGGCTTTGACTGCTTCACCGGACTAAAAAAAATAACTTGTTAAGTCCTTAAAACAACGAGACTTGTCCATAATATGTCGGTCCATTTACCATACAATGTCCAGCTAAATCAGATCATAATAATCATGATCATAGTAAGGTAATACTGTTAGCCGTCGCTAACATATCTTAAAGAAGACTAAGCAGGAAGAAACATACAGCACATAACTTTAACAAAGTTAACAACCGATAAAATCAGGCAATTAACCTAACACCTAATTCACAACACTGCAAGTGACATTCAGGAATGCGTCACCCTTAGAGTATACATAAGAAACTATAGAGTGAGCCTATCAGAGTTTGAACCGTGAGCACTAGTGTGAACAAGTTTTGTCGTGAATTATGTATGAAGATGGAGCTGGCCGTTTTAAAAAATCTATCTAAAACACTAATATGATCCTAACAGTGTCAAAACCATCGATATTTTCGTATATAAGTTTCTCGTTGCGCGAAAATTAACTTAAATGAAAAACGAAATGTACTAGGTTCAGACTAAAAACTGCTCTCGCTTGGCACAAGGGGAAACTAGCGATAGTAGCAGTCTATGTATATGTTTAGTCTATAGCGTCACCCTACAGAATGTCACTTGACGCCAGACGTTCGACCTTTAGTATTTATATAACAGTTACTTACCCTTCCTATACTCGTTTAACATTTTTACTAACGGGTTAAACTTTTAGAAGGGTCAATGTTAGTTAAACTCGTCAACAGACCATCTTTTGCACTAAAGCTAGGTTTAAAAAACCATTAGATAAAGAAGTAAAGGTTATATACAGGGTATCCGGTAAATAGTCCAACAAACTGTAGTGGCTGATACCTTAGGTCAGGCCCTATCAAATGAACACAACTTATGTTCCCCGAAAAGTTACAGGTTTCGAGTTACAATCGATTTTCATTGAACATAACATATAATTTTGTCGTTTATGTATTTTTTTTTATTTATTATAAAGAGCAAAATAAAATTGATATAGCTAAATTGTTGTATAGAAATATAATTCATTGGTTAAGCTACTAATAAAACAAATTGTATTAAAAAGGAAGGTCCTAATTATTACATTTTTAAACAGTTTAATCCCTCCACAGATAAACAAATTTTCTCTAGAGTGCCAATTAATTAGAGTGTTTTATTTGAGTCTACAAAATAAAAAGTTTCTTTTTAATCCTGCTCCCACTACTTCATATCAATTGAAAATAGATCTCAATTACGTAAAACAAATGTTCCACCTACACAGCCCACCCACTTCCATTTTCTCTTTGTGTTCAAAATCAAATAAATGTAAACTAAAACTAAATTCAAATTACACGAATATGGCACAGAATAGTCACGACAATAAATTAACCGAAACTTTTAAAACCACAAATTCATATCACACAGCCCTCGCCAAATAAATTTTAGTGAATATATCAAAACATTGAACTACAGAGGCCTAAATAAACAAATAACGTTTAACAAATTAAATTTACTGTAACATGTGTTTCAAGCAAAAACTTTTTGGACCACAAAGTTGTTATAACCTAATTATGAAATATTTCTATGTAGTTCAACGAATTTCCGTTTGTTATATCTATAATAATTTAGGACGAATGTGGTTACTGATTTTAGCTTAGTTAAGTACACAAGGTTATTCAAAATTGGTAGAATCAATCTGTTGTTTGCAGAATTCAAGGGCATTGTAACCTTCATCTTTGGATTGATTGGAAATTCGGTATTGTTTTAGTACCAACTTTCGACATGGTTTTATAAATAGAATTTTAATGGAAAATAAGAGCCAAGTATTTTTTTTTAAGAGAATTGGTGCAAGGCATCACAAATACCATTTTGGGCTTGACGCATTCCACCAGGTTCCACCGACCTTGCAAGCTTACTCTTAATAAGAACGCTATCAGAACTATGCAAGATTAAGACATAGCATAAATTCTGATTATTGAATTATAAAATCCAATCCATTCTCTCTTTATAACATGAAGTTTTTCTTCAGAAAAATGCAAGCTTATTACCTGCTGAAAAAAGCAAGAGTGCAAAACATTGCCTCCGTGACTAAAACCTTAAGGCTACTACCAAAGTAATAAAAAGGATATCCTTTCAAATTATAAAACTTACCCCATGTAACGTTTAGCACATCTGCGTTAACACGGGTTTCAAATCACAGCCGGTCTCAATATGAATTATGATAGTTTTTGCGATCCCTAGTCGTTTATGAGGTGTAAAGGCCAACCTAATGCTAAAATATTCAGACCCAGCGCCCTCTGACGTTGCGAATAGTAGCTTTTTGCCGTCCTTTACCCAAATATGATTCTTTGTCATATAATCCTAAGCTGAAGTGTGAATTGTTATTTCTGAATTTGTTTTCGTCGTTTTTCTGAGAATCTTGTTTGTTTGATGTTTTGTTGTTTGGAGGTCGCTTTTCGTATATGTAGGCGTATGTTACATACATATAAAGTAGGTGTTTTAGTTCTGAAAGACTGTTTACATGAAAAGAAAAATATTTAAAGTTTTCATGGTATTTCTGTAAAAAAACATGACAAAAATAGAATACGAAATCCTACAGCATATCGCTTTACATAGATACTATTCCACTCGAATCTGAGTCTAACGGTCCTACAAAACTTAAACAAAACAAACGTTACGTGTTCAACAAAAATCAATTGAAATCTAATTACCGAGGAATCCACTAAAAGGTATGGTGAATTAAACTATGTTACATAGCTATGTCCGTGTGGTGTGTGTGCCCATACAAAATGCACGAGTCCCGCGTTCTGAATGTCTGATTCAATTGTTATCGATTGGGGTCGATGTAAGCAATCGCCTGAGTTCAAACAGGAAGGACCCGATACGTTACTGAATTAAATAAGACGTTACGGAAAAGCAATGAATTTTAGAGTAAAAGATAATACCTAGTGTAGCAGTGACCTGGAATTGTTGGTTTATAGGGCACGACCTGTATCCCGGGATCGTTCCAAAATAAGTTCTTATGTTGGCAATAAACATGCTTATCCTGGATAGACAAATAAAATAAAAATAAATAGATTGATTACATGGTAATTCTATCATAACTTACTATTTACTCTTTCAAATACCGTACTATTTAATACCAGTAAAGTAGCTAACGAGAGACAATAAGGTCTAATTTTAAAAAAAGCTATTTATTTTTCCTATCTTTACTTAAGAAAATTATCTAAAATTGATAAAGATAATTAAGTGCGTCAGCAGTCTTTTTGTTGAAAGTTATTAGAATTTGTACGATTCTAACATTATTCTTATATTTTTAAGCTCCATCAATTGGACCCTTAATTTATTTTAGCCTACATTTAAGTGCATAACATATTATATTTTTAAAACCAAGTTAACTTGTTCGTCTCCCGATGCCAATATACTTCTTTCTCACCTCAAACTTTTTCCAGAAGAATCTAATCACGTCATAAATATTTCCAAAAAGGGCATCCAAAATAGGATCTAATTTTAGCATAGTAACAGCACTCAAATAACACATAGTAATTGGATGTACCTAATTTATTCGGAACTCCAAACCATGACATGTACGCTCTGGTAGTCAAAGCAAAATTGGTTCGGTATAACACCACCAGTCTCCCTAACGCTATTTGTAAACGAATTTAACTATGCCTGGGGTTTACTTTCCAATGATTTTTCGACCGGAAATGCTCGTGTTATGATTTTGATGATCAATAGCGATCGGGCTTTGTTTTGTTCTAACAATGCAGCTGTAAACTTAGACTAACAAATCAAATTAAATAACTGACTAGGGATGGTCTGTAGATAATGCAATAACTTAACAACTACATACACTTCACGTACTACAACAAAGATTGGTAGATCCTCAACACAAATAAAAATTCTACCAAAAGGAAATAAAAGGTTCTAGTCTCGGTCACACTTTAGCTATTCTACGATAAGAAAAGTATCGGTTTTTTAAACGGTCATTTTATTAGGGAGAATCATTATAAGACTTAAGAGCAATACACAAAAAATGACGTGTCTAGAAATGAACCAGGTTTTAGAAAATATGGACTAAATGCAACTTAATTTTAAGATTATCTAAATATCTATTTGTCACATGTAGGAATACACAATACCTAATCGGATAATTAAAATTGATCTTCCTTTGAGTGTTGGATCATTAGTTCCAACCCATATAACGCAAATAAAATTACCTATCGAAGCACAGTTTTAATAGTCCGAAACTGATATAACGGGACTACATTATATTCATCACATCACACTCCCAAACGCTACACAACTCACGGATGCGTGGCATAAATTAATTCATTTGTTTTCATAATTCAATAATTAATTAATTTTGCGGGAATAGGGTTGGTGCGCTTCAAAGAATAATTGGTATCGAATTTGCGTGGGAGTTTTAACGGAATTTTGTAATTAATTTAAGTGTAATTAGGATTTGATATGACTTATGTGACCTTTACACGCCTTTTCTCGTTGCAGTAGGTGTTGTTTTGTTAGGTATACTCATAATTTAAATGCTTTTTCATAGAAATTTATATTTGATAACTATTGTAATATTTGTTGATAATCATGGAGCATAGAACTAAGATATAATATAAATTACTAAAATTATAAGTTTTTAAAGTTTAGTACCTACATGACGCATGTTCTATCTTTTTTTACAAACAATGACTTATACAGGGTAGCCAAATAAGTGTCCCTCTTTTTTTAAATTGTATCTCAATCATATTATGTCAAGAAGCGGGTCTAACGTAGCTAACAAGTTTCGACCTAAACAAACATACTTAGCAAATTAAATAAAAGCTTTTAGAAACAAAAACGTATCTGACATTATCAAAACATGAATAAAATCTATTATTCTCGAACAAGTCAGCCCTAATACATTCGTGGTTCGTTGAATTCCGCTCGCGAATTTCACTGAATTAAAATTACGTACGAAAAGCGATTATATCATTAAAGTTGGCTCCAATGAGTATATATAAGTAAGCATAGAGTGCGCGCATCGCGTCGTTGCGACGATCGTAGGCAAACTTTTTGCTGTGACTAACCACGCTCGTTTATGGCTCATTTTCACTAGTCGTTAGGGCCCGAATTCGGGGAAAGCCGCATGCTAGATAACGACTTGTGAGATTGCGCCAGAATGTCCCGTTCGTGGCCCTACAACCAATAATCTAGCGACTAATGTCACCACGCAGTCTAGCAACCAATGAAAGTCATCTGTTATAGCTTTTACAAATTCTGCTGCAACCCGAATACCGGCACTAACAACTAGTGAGACGTACACCAAATGCCGTTCCTATGGTATATAAATATTATCCTTAATTCCTTTGGTATACTTTCTGGAAATCTCTCGCTCCTCGAATACGGCTCCTAACAATTAGAGAAAATGAGCCATCAACTAATTAAATTAAATTCAAGTTATTTGTGTAAGCCGTTTATGGGAAAATATCGATGGGTCCAATATCTTAAGTGTAATTTTAAGTTTTGAGAGAACAATAATAAAACTGTGGGCTCTGTTATGCCACTCATTTAACAACAACGTTTGTTCATGGTACTCATAGTTCATACTCTGTTAGGCGCTCTCTGTTCACTTATTCATACTCTTAGGTCGGCTCCAATGAGTGACAGTTCATTTACTGCTTTGTTCGTTGTACGAGTTGGCGAAAATAATTTGATTTTAATATAGTCATGTATGTGATAATCCGGTGGAAGACCAAGGAAGTTGCCTGGGGTTATTGAGTTAGTCAATACTTAGTATCACGTTCGTTATTTGTCAAAGAGAGTTATGTAACTGGATATAACGCTTATTTGCACCTAAGTGGGTATTTTATAACTTTATTAGTTTATTTTAGCATGCGTAAAGACTTTTTTAATATAATTCACGGGGATAGGCGAGTTCATGCAGAAATACCTTTTTCGGAATTGACGTTTCACTCGGGTTACACCGGCCGTGGTCGCAAGCAGACTCTATGCGTACAAACTGAAATAGAAACAATATAATGACTTGTTTAAGAACTAAAACAAAGTGAACTCAAATATCACAGATCATATTCCCTCATCCGATAACCGAAAAATCTCTCATATCACATATCATAATTATGTGTACAAGTATAAATCTAAAGGAGTATTACATTTTTTTTTAAAGAGCCAAAGTAACTCCCAAAGTTATTTCATACTAGTTATAAGACTTGTGTAATGTTTATTTTTATGTTTGTGTTTATGTTGTTGATGTGCTTGTTATGAATAAATAAATAAATACTTCTTCTTCTTCCTGCCATTTTCCCAAATTAATTTCATACTAAGTACATAATTTGTTTAATATTATTGTCAATGCGAACGTAACTCTGTCTGTATATCTCTCTACTAAGCTTTCAGGACTAAACCTCTGAACCCATATTGATAAAACTTAGTAAGGCTTGGATCCCAAGCAGGTGGAGCCGCGGGCAAAGTTAGTACGTAATAAATGTTAGCCCCGTAGAGTTTAGCTTAGTTAATAATGTATCGAGTTGCGTGGCTACAATGTAGGGTTCTCCAGTCGGATGTAATTGATCAATTATTTCATGTTATTAGCTAACCGTAAGAAGGCAGTGACGGATTTAGGATTAAAATGGATTAAAATGTATTTTTAAATATATTAGTTGATGGTGGTTAGACAGTATTGTCTGCTAAAATTGTTGTTGAATAGTGGAAAACATGATCAAAATCAAAATCAAAATGTTTTTATTTCTTATAAACCAAAAAAAAGGCGCTCAAGAAACGTTACGTTAACTCTACTGATTCTAGTTGCTCGGTTCCAAAGTGTCTTTCCTATGAAGAAGAGCCGGCAAGAAACTCCATAGGTTACTCTTTTAAAAACAAAATTATACAATTATTTTTACATTATTGTTTAAATATATGCGTCAACACCGCAATAAAAGTACGATAATAAAATAAAGAAAAAAAAATAAGAAAATAATTTAAAGCAATCAATCCGTTATAATGGATAGTAAAAACCGCGCTGTTGAAGCATTCACAACAAAAAAGTACCAAAAATTAAAAATGACATTGTATATAAAATAAAATAAAAAGAAAACAATTTTACATACAATACATATGTAGTCACAGAAAAAAAGAAATACCCTAACAGGAATGTCAAGGCATGTCAAGTGCCTTCAGGAAATACAGGCGGCTTACGAACTCATTTAAAGTAAACAAGCAAATCTTAAGGACCGCCATGTGTATCAATATACATTGTAAATAACTTTATAAATTAACTAATTGGGAACCTTCATATTAACAAGTTTCCTCCGCCAAGGTAGTCCCATATCCACTTATTGAAAAAAAAAACAAGTGATTTTATATGCCTAAGGATTTTGAAGCAGGAAATCAAGACAAAGATTATTTACTTAAAAAATGAGATCCTACATCGATCACACATTTTTTTATACTGCATCACACAGCACCTTACTAAAATATTCATAAATATTTAAGCTATAGATTGAATCCGGCCCTGTAGCAAGAAAATTACACAGTTAAAACAATTGTATGGGATAATAAGAAACAGTGGTAAAGTCAAACAAATTATCGTTAATAATAATTAAAAATATCGATGAGAAGGGTTCGTTCTTCACTCTTAATTAAGCTGTCAAGAATGTTTTAGTTTGAATGTGTGTGTTTTTTTTTGTGTTATATATTATTATTAATCCTGGATTAAAAATTCCAGACCTAATACATACCCTACTAAAGTTTTCATGTGTCAACTATTTCTCAAACAAAATAACGGGTTTTTTTTTTACCTGTTTTGTACAGTTGTCCACTGTTGAGCAAAGGTTTCCCACGTCTGACTCCAGACTTTTCTGTCGAGCCACATGACACCAATCACTTAAGAAGCGATCAATGTCATCCCGTCACAGTCTCCTCTAATTTTTTTAATTTATCTGCAATCAATGAATATAAGGTTCAATTTAGTGTGTACTAATTAAGCCTATATTATTTTGAGAGATGTACCCTGAGAAATTATAATAATATACATATCAAACTAGCCTTCTACATACTACGTAGGATGTGGATCACAAACATAATTACTACTTTATGTTGCAGTCAACACTTTACTGCCGCGCTGACCCTTATATCCTTATTTTTAATGGGACGTAAATGGCAGCGGAAAGTGACCTGGCAGTGTTAGGGTTATGGGCGTATTCCATGGAATCCTGTATTAATTTTTAAGGCTGGGGAAATGCATTTATAATAAGTTCGTTGTTTAGAAACTGTACTGTTTTAGTTAATTGCAATTACAAAAAATGCCTTCTTAATTTGTGTTTATGATTAAATTGAATAAGGGTGTACTTAACCATTCTTTTCTTATAAAAATACTTTAGGAGCTAAAATATGTACATAGGCATACTATGCACACATATTTTCAACCATCATTAATCGACGTTCTAATAAAAAAATATAAACATTTGTTATTTATCATCGTCTATGAAATCCTACTAATATTATAAATGTGAAAGTTTGTGAGAATGGATATGTGGATGTTTGTTACTCTTTCACGCAAAAACTACTGAATGGATTTTAATGAAACTTAACAATAATGTAGCTGATACATCGGAATAACACATAAGCTACAATTTATTAAGATAGTGTATGTATTGTCATTCACGCGGGTGAAACCGCGGGGCACAGCTAGTATAATATATGATATTTTTTAATTCAAATGTTTGTTACAACCAATATATATATTACTATACAACTGTATTTAATATCGTACATAAGGACCTAAGTAAAATAGTACCAATAGAAAAACAATGGTCAATGCCTTCTCTAAAAGAAAAACATTCCTGTGCCCAGCAGTGACATAATAATCGGCCGGTATTACTGTAATACATTTCTTATTTTTTTCCTATTAACTGATAATTTTTGATAAAATGAACATAGATGTATCTCAGTAATTCTACTGTTATAGCCATTGAAGTTAATACAAAATCTTGATGACCACACGCAAACTTTTAACTGAGTCTGTTAAAGTCACGTTACTAGCTAAACCTTATTTATTTTACTATACCTTATTAACTAAACAGGAAGGGCTAATTTGCAATAACATGTAGTTCTTAATAAATTGGCTGTTAGATATTCTAAGTAGATATGCTTGTTTTCCACTAATACGATGCTATAAGCTTTGTTTAAAATTTAAATGGTCTACAATAAATAACTTTTACTTCAATAAACATAAAACTTGAAATACACATTTCTGAAAAAAAAAAACAATAATAAAATGACGTCAAAGTACTCATCCACATTGCTTGGACTAGGAATGTGCAAAAAAGGCTGAACATTGCCAAGCTGAATGGTAATGTTTATCCTCTGTGCAAGGTAAATGCCAGCACTTAGGTCACCCGAAGTGTCAACAGGACTTGAACATAAACTTTTAAACTATCGCGCTGCATTTTTATAGTAATTTACCTTTAGGGCTTGACGTTTCAGCCCTAAAGGTATTTATGCATGTACGCGCTAATCCCCGTTCTATAATAATACTTGAACACTCATAACTTATTTGAAACTATCGAATCGACTGTTTCTTGGCACTACTGGTGTGAAGTTACAGTGACAGACAGAATATGAAACCATTCAGACGTTACGGAATATCAGTTATGGTAGTTAAAACTTAAAAGTTCACAAACAAATCAATAAATGATAACGTTTTGTTAACTAAAGGTGGTTTCTATGTATCTTTTTCAAAAACCACCAACCACGGTTTTTGAAAAGATATAGAATTCCTCATTTTTGTAGCAATCAATATTTTTTTAATGAAAACTTTTTTTTCTTATCATTATAAAACAATAGTTACAGAATTAATTGTTGTACGTAATCAACAAAGTAGTGTCCATAGTAGAAACTGAGACAAAGTCAAAGCTCACCAATAATTATTATAATAAGATAAGCTACTTTTACATCTATCGCTTAACAATATCACTGGATGCAAGCCCAACAAGGTCCTAAGGAAATTGTTATGCAGGCTTTATTACTCTAAGATATACGGGTGTGACCATAAACGACTGGCTGATGTCCCGTCATACGCATAAAACTCAGACTTTACCGTTTTGGTTGGATCATAAACTAAAAGCGAAGAGCAATGACTTTAGAATGCAATTTTGCTGTTAATTTTTTGGTAGGCGCTTTGTTTTAATGTTCGGGTAAAAGCTTGATGTGCAGTGTCAAATTCAAAATGCAAATCCAAATCCAAAAGGGGTGAAGAGTACATCTGGTATAGAGTCAATTTACAAAATTTTAGCTTATTTTTATATAAAATGAGGTTTATATTTTTTGACTTTCGGTAACACCCTTTGTATTATTTTGATGACATATTAGATTTATAAAGATTGCTAGAATTTATTATTTCTTAGTGTTATTAAAGTTTGTTTTTATAAATAATGCTCAAGCAGTTTTAAAATACTGTTAAATAAAATAGTAGTCTAAAGCACAAAATAAATTATATTGTGCTTCTTGACTAACAAATTCAGAATATAACAACCACATTTTAGTATTTAAGTAAAAATAACATTTTGATGCTAATTTTCTAATGATACCATTTATAAACGAATTTAGGGTTTAGGTCTCATAAAAATAAATCTAAACTAAACCCTTGGGTCTGTCAAAAAATTAAGCATAAAACCTTTAACCTCAGCTAAATGAGGCTTCATTTAATAGCTCAAAAGATACAAATGTAGTCGTTATACATAAAATTGCAATAATTTTATTTAAATTCTGAGCTTTTCATTTTCAGGACCGTCCGCAGGGGCTAATGTAATTAAGTACGATGAACTAGCCAACTAAAAGTGGTGGGACTAATTCTTTTTTGAGACTATCGATGTCGATACTTTTAATTAGGCGTAATTTGTAATTACTGTTACAGAGCTTTTGTTAGTTATCCGACTACGGTGAAGCCAAAAGTGTAATCGGTGTAATGACCTATAATTTTTGTATGTTTTACCGTACAGGCTAAATTACTCTACCGATGATATTCAAGCACAGTTTGCCATTAAATGACAAACTGTACAATACTGGAAAGAGTTCAATTTTAAATTTAAGTACCTTGTTATTAATGTCAAAAACAGATTATGAACAAAACTGTGGAAGACTTTGGATAAAGCACAGTTATTTTAATGGGAGTCATTCCGCCTTCGCCATACAAAGACTATAAACAAAATCGAACCTAACTTAATAAATGTAAAGACCATAATCTGTTGTGGTCTAAATTTGAAAGTGCATAATCGTACAGTACTTGCTCACTAAAACTAGCATCCCTTCTCCATTTTATTGATAGTAGTTTATAGAAAATTGTATGAAACGTAAGATTTAAATTTTCGAAGACACGAAAATAACTAAACAATGGTATAGGTGAACCACTATGTTTTCGATTAAACGAATTAGTACACGAAAAGGAAATATTCTGTTATGGCTCTCAGCTTACAGTTTATGTTTAGAGTTGTAATCCAATAAGAAAACATTTTATTATCATCACATATCATGTTAATTGTATAATATTTTCAAAGTCTTCTGGCACATCATTATAACATTAATATTCTCTTTCTACGAATGCACTATAAGTAACACATACTTCCTTAAAAAATAACGAATTCAGCTAGGGTCGGGCTCACTAAACTTTCATTATACGTACCCAAGTTAAAGTTAGAATTAAGTTGGCAAAACTTACGCCCAACGTAAGTTAACACAGGTTAACTTAGATTTATGTAACTTACCGAGTGGATTGGACTGCGTACTTGAGTGGTACACTGTATGTGTGGTTCGCAATGGCTTTTACGAGCCACTTCTGGTTAATGATCGGATTTGACGTTAGTTCAAAGATAACATGTTATTAGGGTGTGTTGGGAACCGAAATGTGTGTCTACCTAGAAAACTTTCCTGAAACTGCACTTAAACTTCTTACAAATTAAAATCAAACCTTGTACCAGATATTTAAGAAGCAATGTTGTTGTAAGGAGAAAGATGTATGATAGTAGGTACAGAGCATGGTATAAACGACATATGAGTTCTTAACATGTTAAAAAATAAACTCTATTTGAATAATTACATGGCTACCATATTGCAAACATATTTACACAAACCAACAATGACTAAAACATACCATTTAAGGGGTAGTCCAGGGGGGCATATAAGGGGTAGCCCAGTTATTACGTGAAGCTCAAAAGAGACCGAGCATATAATTCGGCTAATGAAAGCTGCGTACCTGACACCTGTCAGTTGATCTCGATTTGTATGGGAAAGCAAAAAACCGTTGTTATATTATTCGTTGTAATCTCTGGCACAATGATATAGTTTTGAGTTATATTATTCGTTTAAAGGGAAAAATAACGATAGTTATTTATATCTAGTACAGTTCTTCCCGTGGACCAGAACCTGTCAGGAAAGCATTCTACAATTCGCACAAAATAGCAATTTAATAAATACTGTAATAGTTTGTAACCTATGCCAAGTATAAATTGACTGTTAAGCCAATAGATTTTACAGAGAACAATTAAAAAAATGTGCTCATATTATATCTACGTGGGAGGTATTCCGCTGCTGAAAGACTACATGTAACACAATAACTTTTTGTGTAGGGTACGAAAAATCATCTTCTTCGTGCACAGAGCTATGACCCTTTTTTTTCTTTTTGGTACAGATCTTTGCAGTTAGCCTGAGCGTAGGCTTTGACTACTTCACCGGACTTTTGGCGAGGACCTTAAGGCCTCCAGCCAGATGAGCGACGACCCCGCATCTCCAGTCTGCTTGCGACCACGGCCGGTGTAACGCGGTCGAAACGTCAAGCCCTAAAGATATTTATGCATGTACGCGCTTATTGCCATTCCATAATATTACTCACGGAGCAAATACAAAGATATTACTATATACATGTAACACAATCACGTAATTAAAGGCCGATCCCTAACCGAACGGTCTTCAAAATCAAACGCCTGAGAGATCGCAATGTGTCTGCTGAATCGTTGCATCTGTCTGTCTGTACGTATCTGTATATATCTGTATGTATCTGTGTTCCAAGCTGAATTCACCTCTTGTTAACTGCATAAACTGCATTGCATAAATACGAGGCCACGTTCGAACAGACATTTACTTGAGTTACATATCAGTCTACGTGAGCTATTGCTGTTTTGGAATGTCCATTACAAGCTGTTTGTAATACGTATTTAATTGTTTACAAATATTTAAGGGAAGCTACCTAGATATTCTTGGAGGGAGAACATAGGTGGTTAGCTAGCCAATTAGAAAAAACACTAGCTGTGGATTACATAAAAGGTAAACATGAATATAAGTATTTTACAACACGTCTTTTATTATGTATATCTAAGTATCTTTTGAGGTACACACAAGTTACAGTTGCTTTATTTTAAATCAATTTAGTAAAACGGAAACAAAATGAGCGGGAAGCTTTTAAAAATAATAATATCCATCTATCTTATTAAGTCCGTGTTGTTGCATAAAAGGGCAAATGCCTTCCTCTTCCATGCACCTTCAAAAAAGTACGACCCCTCATATAAAATACTTATTCCATTATTACCTATAAAATAAATAACCAATTTATCCACTTTATCTTCACAAAACAAAGTACTCAGTGTAAGTTACTTACACAATAAATATTAGTTTCTCCGTCGAACTCAAATAAATACTTGTCGAACTTATTCAACTGTTAGGACTAAGTTTAAACCGCAAACTGTATTAGTCAAATTATCGTTAAGTTTGTTTTCTTTGAAAATACGCGGAACTCAACTCAATAAAGTCACACGATAGTAAGGGAAATGGATATTGTATCTTACTGTATTAATTTACAGTATTTATTCGTGATAGCAAGCTGAAGTGGCAGTGGGCTGGCCATGTCTGTCGCAGAACCAACGAGAGGTGGAGCAGGAAGGTTCTCGAATGGAGACTACGCTTAGGCAAACGTAGTGTAGGACGCCCCCCGGCTAGATGGACTGATGACCTGAAGAAGGCAGCTGGCAGTGAATAGATGCAAAGGGCGGGAGATCGTGAGCTGTGGCGTTCATTAGGGGAGGCCTATGTCCAGCAGTGGACTGCAACAGGCTGATATGATGATGATGATTCGTGATAGATGTTGGATGTAGTTTTTATACTTATAACCTAAATTTTACATTTATGCATCTTGGTAATTGGTATCTATAGTAATACTTAATTTGCAGGCAGTTAATCAACCTATAGCAAAGTTGCATATTTTGCACTAGATTATTTTAACTAGCAGACTTTTTTTAATGTCACCTTACAGTATAAGTACCCAAATAATATCACTTACATACGGACTGCTTTGAGCGGTCAACAAAACAAAAAGCAGCATGAGTATATCTGAGGAAGCTTGAAAGTAGCCCCCGTGAATGAAAAGATGAGAGGTCACCGTTTATCGTGGTATGTGATGAGGAGGGATGAAAATCACGTAATTAGACGAGTTATGAGTATGAATGTGGATGCGTATGCATGCAGAGGAAGACCAAAAAAGAGATGGATGGATGGTGTGAAAGATGCTATGAGAAAGAAAGGAGTGAATACTGAGATGACAAGTTGTAGAGATGAATGGAAGCTGAATACGCATTGCGCCGACCCCGTCGTCCCCAAATAATTGGGAACAGGCCAGGGAGATGATGATGATTCTTACTTCTTACTACTATTATAGAACGGGGATTAGCGCGAAACATGCATAAATACCTTTAGGGCTTGACGTTTCGACCAAGTTACACCGGCCGTGGTCGCAAGCAGACTGATGTTTCGCGCTAATCCCCGTTCTATAATATTAATATAAACATGCAGCGCGATAGTTTAAAAGTTATTACTTCTTACTACACCTGTATATAGCATGACCTAAGTTAAATACTAATTCCTCAATTAACTTCCAATATACATCATTTCAAAGCAAGCCAAGCAACACAAATTATTCCTAACCAAAATCGCGCCATTCAACTATACAGGGACTGTAAGACTGAAATTCAATTTCAAAGGCTTTAGACGTTTCTCCTTTCAGTAGGTATTCAGTAGAACCTCTATTTATTTTCAAATCGATAGATTTAGATTTAATAATTCAGGGAAACTTGTTTATAGGGTAAAGTTGTGTAGTGACAGAAGGTAAGTATCGACTTTGGATTGTTGTTTAATGCTGTACCCACTGTGTTGTGACTCAATTGTCGTATTGTTACCCCAGTGCGTTAGAAGAAGGGTTATGCTTTTCGAGCGTTTGTGTACTTTGATTGATAGATAGGTCTGAATATTATTTAAATATTAAAGGCACATTCTTAGGCTAAGCCTTAACGGCTCGAACGATTTCAGTTTGAGAGGTGTATTTTTATATACCTCTGTATTTTACACTTATGTTTATAAGTATTTTAAGCAGAATTGCCGAATTCAAAGAGCTACACATATTCTCAAATAAAACTCCTATATCGATCATATTTTCTTGCGCAAAAACGTACATAGTAAAGTACCTTGTCATAGAAACCCAGACAATTTACGGCCCACGTATTCAAAGAACTAGACATTCTACAAAGCCTTCTTGCCTACCTACTTAGCCCAAAATATATTAGCCTAAACTTATTCTTTGACCTACATCACCTTTTCTTAAACTCAATAAAGTTAGAGAATTCCGTACAAATTGTAACATCTACATTACATGGGTTACCGAACAAAACTTGAAAGGCGAAACGTTCGCCACCCACTGAATTCTTTATGACTGCTGTAAATCTAGGTAAATCGTAAATTTTGCAAGCGCCCCGCGATCCGACGAAAAGGGCAGACCCTTTCTCTGCAGAAATGGATATTAACGTGGTGAGGTACTGTTGGAACTCACTGATGCGGAAGTGAGTTCTGAAGTGAGGTGACTTCGAGTGAGGTAGGGAAAATATTTTTTAAAGTAGCTGCTGACTTATGGCTGAATAATGAAATGTGAATCAGTCTTGAGATGCCTTTAAGTGTTATGCTTTACCTGTCACTTTAAGGTGAAAAGTATTTCCAGACAGACATATTTGAAGTCGTTCCTTTCATTTTAGTTACAGTATTTGAGGGCTATTTTAGTGTAATTTGAATACAATAAAACTATACTTTTAAGTACTATTTTTTTTATTTCGAAATACGTGGAAAAATACGAATCATCTATGTTAACAAACGTATTAAAATAGACTCCCTAAATAATAAATAAAGAATCTTCTTTACTGATATCTTACTTTTAGATTAGTTTTGATTATTAATACCTACGACTGTTTTTTTATCAGCAGTATTATGCTGTGCTTTAAATAACAAGATTATAAAGCAATGTAAAATATGTCATAGCTGAAATAATCAAATCTCATTCTTAACTCACTCCATAATTATTGCCCATAGTACCCCATTTGTGAACAAGCCAAGGTAATGTCCAAGGAGAAATGTGGTTTTCACCCATTTAAAATTCCAATTCAAAACCTTTGATTAGATACCTGTCTGGATCCAAGCCGATTGTAACTGCATATTTATTTTGGATTACCAGAAATATTATTCAGCTTATTATTTTTACCTATTTATCACTGTATTTACATATTTCATCAATGTTCGTTCCATGAAGTTCCATCTCTATATGGGAAGACAGCCTATGCCCAACAGAGCGATGTTTAAAGGCCAGTTTATTATATTATTTGTTACATATCATGTCATCACGCCTGTTTCCCCGAAGGGTTAAGCAGAGGCGTACCAATGTACACTCACAGTTCGCCGATATGTTTAAATCCCATGTAATAGGGGGCGAGTCTATTGCCACTTACCGGGCACGAATCCAAACTCCGACCATATTATTTGTTACAGATAAAATATCTTCTTCAAAATCCAGTTATCGAGTCACATTAAAATCTTGAAGCAAATAAAATCTGTTAAGAAACTAAAAATAATTCTTCTAGAAAATGAGAAAATGCCTGCATCTTTACAACAAGCAATTTGCAAGAGTCAATTAAAAGAAATGGATCATTATAAAACCGTTTATGTGAAAGCTTTCACTATTCAGAGGCAGCCTGAAACGACTGTAGTTTTATTTTCACAATTCTGTAAAGCCTATCCAACAGGCTATTATTCAAGTAAAATGAGAAATTTTAATGGGAAGTTGTATAAAATTATGCAGTTCACAATATACCTACAAAAGCTTGTTTTTCAAGATATTATTATGATTTAAAATATTTAATTTATATAATTTTCATCACCCAATCTTAAGACTTCTAATCAATGTAACTTATTAAATGTACCTAAAATAACTTCAGTATGAAATCACATAGAGGTTAAGTGAACAAGTAACGTATTTTGTTTCGTCCAATCAACCCACAGACCACTGAAAGTCTGAATCAACCCCGAAACCGTACCCACAGGAAAATTTGCATTTCAAAGGCAGATGTCATAGTATATCCTATTCAGAACTCTATCTACACTGTAACAAACAAAAAGATGAAACAGGTATATATGTTACGGTAAATGTGATTAATTGAAAATTATTAATAATTTTACAAAATTATTAATAATAATCACATGTTTTGGTAATTATTAATAATTCTCGACACATACTGGTAAAAGTGATAAAATAAATAAAAACCCAATGTTTTTTGACCAGCAGGTATTTATTTATATTATTCACTCTTACCCTGACATATACACTGACTTATACATATAAACTTGGTTAATGTTTCTTTAATTTATAAAAATATATGTGATGGGTACATACGTCGTCGCTCGCTTCGCTCGCTCTGTTGCAAGGTCACAATATCTAACCTAACCTAACCTATTGATCTCCGTCACAAAGTCGAACCTAATCAAGCATACTAAATAATCAGCCCCGCAACCCTTGGCCACTTATTACATTTATCACTACTAGGGTTAAATTATTAATGAAAACCGACAAATGTGATTAATTTATCACTTTTACCGCGACTTTCGGTAATTATTAATAATAATCGATAATTATTAATAATCTTCAATTAATCACATTTACCGTAACATATATATCGTTACAAAAAAAACGAAGTAAAACAATAAAATTTAATCATAATTCAAACACTAGACCTGAAAATGTAAATGAGCACACAGACTGCTTGAAGCAGTCGGTATCTGCTGTTTCAAGTTACGTACTGCATGTTTATCTATAGACTTCTATGGCCAACCACACAAGAAATACTTGAAGATTTTTCTTCTTCTCGAGTCAAAGATCCAACTTTCAAATTCTGTCTGACCAAAAGGATGCAACCTGGATGGCGGAAAAATTATAAAATGCGATGTCAAAGACACCGATATCCAGCTATGCACAAGGACTGCAAAGAGGGATACTCAGAACCAGAGACCAAGGTCAATCCTCGTCAAATTCAATAATCCACGATTGAGAGATTCCTTCCTAGCGGCAAGCATTGAATTTAATAAGAATAACTCGAAAGCAAAACTCAGCACATCACACCTTGGTATAGCTGTTGACAAACCGGAACCAATTTACGTCGTCGAACACTTGTCCCCGGAAAATAAGGCACTTCATGCTGCGACACGTATTAAGGCTAAAGAACTGTGTTACAAGTTCGTATGGGTTCGATATGGAAAAGTGTTTATGAAAAAGGATGAAACATCTGATACTCTAGTGATTAGTGATACTGATAAACTTAAGTCACTTGTTTAATTTGTAATTTTTTTTCTTTATTGTAATTACAAAGATATGAATATCTAAACTTCAAGATTCACATCTTCAATTTCATGTTACTACCAAAACACGAGAGGTCTTCGAAGCACGTTAGCAGAGGTACGTCAACATTTACTTAATAACGATTATGATGTCTATGTTTTTACTGAGACTTGGTTGTGCAGTGGTATATTTGACTCTGAAATTTTTGATGACAATTATAGGGTATACAGAAGGGATCGGGAGTCGTCTAGTCACAGTAATCATAAAAGAATGGGTGGGGGCGTGTTAATAGCCGTATCTAATAGATTTAATTCCATTCGTATGCATGAGTGGGAGAGCAATCTGGAAGACCTTTGGATAAAGATCGCTTTTGGGTCAAATAACAATCGCAATTACCTTAAATTATGCGGCGTTTACCTTCCTCCACCAGTACATAGTGACATTTTTGAAAGCTTCCTCGAGAATTGCAGCTCTGTCATACACAAAAATAGTGAGAGTCCCACATTATTGCTGGGGGATTTTAACTTGAGCAGTATCGACTGGATAATTAATGATACTAATCAGTGCTTTGTACCATCTCCTATTAGTTCGGGATCCCTAAAAAACGCTTTTATTGATTTCATGTCCCTACATAATCTAAATCAATACAACAGCGTTAGAAATTCACAAAACAAGATCCTTGATTTGTTAATTTCTGATTGCGAGCAAATAAATGTTAACAACTGTTGTACGCCTATCAGGGCGATAGATAAATTTCACCCCGCTATAGAATTTTCCTTAGTTCTGCCGAAATTAATAAAAAATAAGTTTAGTCATATAAAAAAACTAAGTTACCACAAAGGCGATTATGAAGCCATAATTTCGTGTCTCAATGAAGTAGATTGGAATTCTGAATTTTTAACCTGTGTGGACGTAAACTCTGCTGTAGAGAAATTCTATACTATCATCAAAGAAGTTATAAAAAATCATGTGCCTGAAATAAGTTACTGTAAGGGTAAATATCCACCCTGGTATTCTAATTATTTAATAAGGACATTAAAGCGTAAACTGACAATTCGTAATAAAGTTAAAAAATACAATAACCCATTGGACTTAATTGAATTCAAATATTTGAAAGACGAATGTAAACTATTAATGCGGTGCTGCTATAATCAATATATAGAGGATATAGAGAACAGAATTAAAATCCATCCAAAATTCTTTTGGACTCACATAAAAAGTCTTCGTAAAGACAAAAACTCTTACCCAAGTGAAATGTTTTTAGGGTCGAAAATTGCTAAAGATACCAATAGTGTTTCAAATTTATTTGCTGAGCAGTTTTCTTCGGTATTTGACATGCCGGGTACGGACCATGACGTTAGGGTTGATCACATCGCACCAATAATCAATGACATCAATGATTTCTCCATATCTCCTGAGGATGTAGTTAAAAAGCTATCTCGACTCGACATTTCAAAAGGTGTGGGACCTGATAATATTCCTCCGTTTTTTTGGTCACGTTGTGCTCCAAGTCTTGGGTTTCCCTTAGCCAAAATCTACAATATGTCACTTACGACGGGAGTATTTCCTGACGCATGGAAACATGCTAAGATTGTTCCCATTTATAAGAGTGGCAAACGGGAACTTGTCTCTAATTACCGCCCCATTTCAATTCTTTCGACTGTATCAAAGGTCTTCGAGACCTTGGTGTATCCCATATATTATAACCATGTTAAAAATTATCTATCGACCTGTCAGCACGGTTTCATTGCTAAACGTTCTACTAACACTAACTTGGTTACATACATTTCTGATTTAGCAGCTGCAGTTGATAAGGGCCTACAAGTGGATGCAGTATATACTGATTTTTCGAAGGCCTTTGATCGAGTTAACCACCTTATTTTAATTAAAAAACTTAAGTCGCTAGGTATAACCGGAAACAATCTATCATGGTGTAAATCGTACCTTGATGCTAGGCCGTCGTTTGTTGTCGTAGATGGACAGGTATCTAACGCATACTATGCAACATCTGGTGTTCCTCAAGGTTCAAACCTAGGACCACTCTTCTTCAACATCTTCATAAACGACATAGTAGATATTTTCAAACACTCCAAACCGTATCTTTTTGCGGATGATCTTAAATTGACCCGTATAGTTTCTAGCGAAAATGATACAAATTTATTGCAATCAGACATTGATAGCCTTAGCGAATGGTGTACATCTAATAAAATGACCCTTAATTGTAGCAAATGTTATCACATTAAATTTACTCGAAAAAAGAAAAAAATCGACTCTACTTACAATATTTCAGGGCACTTAGTAAACGAAGTCACCGTAATTCGAGATTTAGGTGTACATTTAGATAGTCAGTTACGTTTTGTGAATCACTTTGACCATATGCTTAGTAATACGTATCGAGCTCTTGGATTTGTCTTACGAACTACTAAACTGTTTAAAAAGCCATCAACAACTATTCTCTTATATAATAGTTATGTTCGTAGTCAGTTGGAATATTGTAGTACGGCTTGGAATCCAGTGTATGAGATCCATGAAGACAGAATAGAAAAAATACAAAAAAGGCTTGTCAAAAATCTGGCTTTTAGATTCAAAACAAGAAATACTTCCAGATCTTATATTAGCAGGCTAAAAACATTTAAACTCAAGTCACTTAAAAGTCGCCGCACGATTTCCGATCTTGTCTTTTTGTATAAGCTGCTTAATAACCACATTGACTGTCCAGAACTCCTAAGCAACATCAACATCAATGTCCCTTCTAGACTTCCTCGCTATTCATGTTCGTTACTTAAAGCTCCTCAATTCCGTACCAACTTAGGGAAACATTCTCCTACAGTGAGATTAGCTTACCAGTACAATACCGTGACAGCCGCTTCGGAAGACATAGACATCTTTTATAATTCTATTGGTGTATTCAGAAAACTAATAACTGAACAATTAAATTAAAACTAAAATGTTGTTTTTTTTTTTTTCATTGTATTATGTTATTGACGTACCTCCGAACGTACCATGTCAACAGCATATTTTTAATTTTTAATTTCTAATTTTGATATTTTATTTTATTTTTACTTTCATTTTACTTTCATTTTCATTTTTGTATTTGTTACCACGTTTTTTTTTAAAAGTACACAGGCTTATTATGCATGATGTGGTCACCTGTAATTAAGGAAGCACAAGAACACTGTAACTTTAACTTTTTTTGTATAGCATGTAAGGTGTATTCTTTGTTGGTGATCCATATAAATAAATAAATAAATAAATAAATGGCTCGGTCGCTGGCCTCCATCACGTCCTGAAGTGGGCTGGTAGTAGTGCAGGACGATCAGGTCAAAAGGTGTGCCATGTCCTGCGATGGGGCATGAAACTCAAATGCGACTAGTGTTGAGTAGACGATGCCCCACTTTCTAAGGTTTGTTACTTGAAGCTATTCGACTGCTATGAGTGGTCGAGAAAACAAAAAGCAAGCGCTCGGGAGGCGCACGCGACTCGCGAGGTCGATAGCTTGCTCAGTTCGGGTGCGTCGATCATTGACTAATTGCTCGAGCAGTCTTCGCGGGGCCTAATACTGTAAATCTAACTGTGAAGTTGAACTACATAAGAAAATAATTCTTACAAAAAAACCAACTCTAAAATAAGTCTTTTATGGTTTTCTTATGGATTCCATCGTCTGAAAGAACAATTCAAATAAAAATAATCATCAAAATCAGTTCACCAAGTCGAAAGTTCTGAGGTAACAAACTTTAAAAAGAACAGGCGAATTGAATACCTCCTCCTTTTTGAAGTCGGTTAATAAACGAAAAATATAAATGCGTCTTGAAGGAAAACCAGTATTAAATTAAAGAACAAAGCCAAAGGTTCTGCTAGTATCAGATAGAATTCTCTTCTCGGTACTCTAAGCTGGGAAAGACAGACTTACGACTATGTATCTTGGAAATCTGGAGGACGCAAGACTTTAAATTTATAGCCAAGCTAGATTTTAGCCACGTCAGGCCCATTGACAACCTCAGTTTTGGCAATATGCCCGGTAAAACAGCTCGCTTATCGAAATATACTAAATCCATAATTTGAAAATAGAGGTTTGTAGAACAAAATGGCAGTTGTGTATTGTACTGTATTGTCTTTTGAAGTTTGGCCGTGTGAGCTTATACTAAGGTTGTTTTTGTACACTGTATAAGGTCTTGCTAAGTGCAGTGGTTTTCAAACCTTTTCTATTTAACATCATAAACATAAACATATCATCACGCCTGTTTCCCTGAAGGGTTAGGCAGAGGTGTACACCCACAGTTCGCCGATATGTTTTAGGTCCCATGTAATAGAGGGCGAGCCTATTGCCACTAACCGGGCACAAGTCCAAACTCCGACCTGCTACTGAGAATTTCATGGAAAAACTCAATACAACCTTGGTCGACTTGGGAATCGAACCCAAGACCTCTAGCGTAGCAGTCACGCTGAGCACCACTAGGCCAACGAGGCAGTCCAGTCGAGTCAGTTTCTATTTAAGAGTAGGTATAACCTATTAAAACGAAATGAAAAACATTTTTAAAGGATTGTTTTATATAAGTATTGGTTTATCTAGGTTTCGACAATTACTTAAATTCCAGTACATGCGAATGGAAATATAATTTTAATCACTTAGGTATTATTTATACTCAGAATTAAATATGACTTCTAACTGACAAAGAGATCTAAATATAACTATTTCAACGAAATGTATCTACTATCTAAATTTAATTACGTAACTACTCATTACTCAGACTGTATTGTTGAAACCTTAAATAATACAGATTTAATAACATTAATACGTGCTACATCAGAATTAATTAAAGCTGAAGTTAACTTGAATAGAATTTCAGCTAAACCTGTATTATGAACTCTTACATCAGGACTGCTGCCGTTGAGTGAGCGACACGGCGCTATACGCAGAGTAGAGCGCTGTCTCGCTTCCACAGCGCAATAGTCTTGCTTGAAGTACTCATAGTAAGGGTCTAGACTTTCGTTTTAATATTATAACAGTTGAGTGTTGAATTTCGCTTAATAATCTGAGTTTATTTGGTTTGTGGAATCAACACGGGTTCTTGATAGAATTGCTGTGATATCTCTGGGATTATGAATAGATAAATTATTTTACTATGTAGAAGTTACAGTATAAAATATAAGAAGGTATTTGCGTGTAATTTAGTTCTGCTTCTATGAATTCATAAATTATATTTAACAAAACAGCAGAATGGCAGAAAAAAGAGGAGGCCTATACCCAGCAGTGGGTGATTCCGGGCTGATATGATGATGATATATAAAAAAAAACTTAAATAGGCCTTGTCATATTCCTTGAGAGTATGGAACATATTTTGGCAGGAAAAGTAAACGGAAACTGGTAGTTATCTAAAATCAAGAATTACCTAAACTGTACCACCATTAAAAAATCAAATTACTAATTAATTATTCAATTAAATCCACGTTCATTTCAGCAGGTAAGCAATCAAAGACCAAGTACCGAACAGATCCTTCAAAACATAAATTAAATTATGCCTACAGCTAAACTTTTAAAAGCTTCATCAATTCCATTGAATTACTCAAGTGTACCTTTTATCTTTTCAATTAATAGTCGCGTTTTTCTATTTATCTCTCATTATGATACTTGAAAATATACCAGTTTAAAAAGATCTACTTTTAAACACGTCTTAAACGTGATCAGAGGTCTAATTTAAGTGGTTATTTCATGAACTCAGACTATTGGTTCTATAAACTAAATATTAAAATAATTTAGTTTAGTAGGTACTGGTACGCTTGGAGAGACTTTTGATTAAATATTCTGAGAAAATCAACATTGGATCGTTTTATTGTTTGGTTCTACTTACTTAGATATTCCTAGCTGTTTTAAATTTATTTAGCTATTGTTAATCTACTATTAAAAAATCTCTGCTTTCGTGGGTTTTATTTCTCGCAACAAAACTAGCCTTTGTCCTTTCATTGATTTTTGTTTCTTTATCTAACATTACTCTATACTAAGTATCATCAAAGTTGGGTCTGTTGTTTAGTCTTTAAAGCATAACAAAGAGACACAATTGGATTTATAATATTGGTATGAATATCATGGAACATACAATCACAAAAATAAATAACTATTTAATAATTTATTTGAAATAAAACTACTTTTACAGGTACTTTGCAGGTATCATGGTCACGGGCAGACTCCAGTCTGCCCGCGACCAGGATACCTGCAAAGGTGTCGAAACGTCGGGAACTAAAATACAAATACAAAAAAAAATCCGTAAAAGTAGTTTTATTTCAATGTCTAACATTCGCGTAAACCTCAGAACTTAATATAATAATTTATTTTCTAATTATTAAACGGTCGAAAAATGTAACAGATAATATCATGATTCAATGGAAAATAAATTATACTTCCTTTACGAATAAGAGTATTGTTAGTGAAATATGTATATCCCAGATAATTTGATCACAAAATACTTAAATAATATATCACATTTAACGTTATTTCTTCTGAGAAATATAAAAGTAATTTTGCGCCACCCACCGGTTTTTAATACACTTAGGCACTGACTGGCAAATAAGGATAACAAATACATTAAATATTATTTAGCTAAATTCACAAATAATAAGAATACAATTCCAAGTTATTCATAAATTATTATGATTCCTTAAATAAATGATTGGGCTTGATTTTCCTATCAACATTTTTTTAACGCTAAATCGCTTGGTGATTATCTAAGTATTTTAATGTTTGCGACGACATGATATACTTACCTATTCATTTATATCGTTAAATACGCGCGGTGACTTTGTTTACAAACACAAAGTGGAATAAAGCTTACGGCAATGTACAATAGTCGCGCCGGACTACAGTAATCATCACGTTAATTATCTTTAAAATGCAATTTGTTAAATAAAATATATTTTAGAATAGACTTTTTCACTTCACTACAACCAATGCGCAGCACGATATATTTCGCACATGTTATTGACCAACACTCCAAGGGTCAAAAAAGTCGGTACCTTTGGTAAAAAAGGCCGATAAAACGTGGAGTGTGGATCGCAGACCGATGCTGAACGCACTTTTTATTTACCATTGCATCGGTTCTATACTTCATATTTGTTTTACTACGATCCTGTTTGCGATAGCCAAGCGAGACTAGTTACTATGGTGTTGCAGTATTTTGGGGGTTGCGAGCTTCAAGAGCAATAGAAAACTACAGTTTTCTCTTCATTCAAATTCAAAAAGAATTTCGTATTTCGTCTACAGGTATGTTTTTATTTTTTTGTATGCATGTTATGCGACTTCCTTTGTTTTATTTGGATTGGGTATTTTTGTACACACAGGTACTCAGTTAAACAGAAAATGTTTTTTGTTTTATTCGTTTTGATCTCAACAAATATAATAATATGTACCTTTATAGTTACATGTTAAGTAAATGCTTCTAAAGTTGTAAAAATTATGATTCAATGTAAATTAAATTAAACATACGTAAGACGCCTAGTACTATTTATTATTCTGTGCTACGAGCCCCTACATAACCCTACATTCAGGTGTATATAGATTTTTTCGCCTTTGTATCGCTGTTCGTTAGTTTGAACCTAGTAGAAATATGTTATGTAATCAATTGCAAGAAAAAAAAACGTATCTGAAGTTATAAGCTTCAGGAAAATATAGCACGCGAAATAACTTATTCTGTTTAGTTCAGATTTCAAAGATAAGCAAGATTAAAATCTAGCAAACATGAATCAAAATATGAAAACCACAAGAATACTATCTCTTCAATATAAAAAAATAACTGTAACATAACTATTACAAATGTATTATAATATTGTTGTACCCAACTTTGTCGATCTACGAAGACATCTTGTGAACAATTAAAACATACATCGTCGTGGAAAAGTCACGAGCTATAGAATTGTCCGCATAATAAATTGTCTCGCTGCCAACGTACAAACTTTACTGATCCTTTATTAAGGCAAGTACCATAGTGGCAAAGTGGCATAGTGGCGGGCGATTTATATTAGAAACTTATAATATGTACTGGAAATGTGTGAATATTTTCCTGCAATCCGCAAAATCATGTGAATTTTTTTGATGAAATTGTAATTTTAATAAATAGGCGATATTTTAGAACTGTATAAATTTAAGTAAGTTGAAAAAAAATAATTGCATCGTTAAAAATAATGAGAAAATGTAAATTAAATTGCATGTTGCCTTTATTATAATTACCTATGTTACCATATTAACTTAATCCTTTCTTGTTCTGTTACCTATTTATTACAGGGTAGAACGTTTCCAGTAGTTTAACAACCCTAATTGAAAACTTTTCAAAACATCACCAGAATATTTTTAGCTTAAAATTATCAACGACAAAAGCATCTATTACATTACACTATGAAAACACAAAAAAAAACTACCCTTTCTTTAAATACCTTAACCCAAAAAACCTAAATATTTAACCCGTGAAAAGCCACAAACATTCTCCTTTCCCCGCTCCCAATGGGACCCAACCACGTGCCCCACAGTTTGTCAACAATAATTACAGTTGGAAATTACAAGTACTGTAACTATCGCAGCCAAGTAATGATGTTACCATCTGTTACAAGCTACACTCGTGGTTTTAGTTTTGATCTTAAGTAAAGGCTATTGGTCATGGTGCTTAGGAATTACATAAATCATTATGGAGTTATGCGCCATTTATGCGTGTATGAAGGGAATAATTAAAGAGCACGAAAGCAATTGTGTAAGGATCGTAGCAAGTAGAAACAAGTGGTCTCTGCGTACGCCTACAAAGGAAACAGGCGTGATTATAAATATGTATATGCGCCTTTTAAAATTTGGCGCAATAGGTTACAAGTTTGACGTGTAGATCTGTCTGTCAGTCTGTGTGAAACCTCTATGAGCCTGAACAATATTAACACTAAATCTCGTTAAACGCTGCTCAAGTTAAATCCCAATTGTAAGAAACAACCAGCTGCTTGGCTTTACGTATTTTCAGATGTTTTTATAGTTAGTCTGCTATTTGGGGTGGTGACGAACCGAACAAATCAAGAGTCGAGAAAATCTTTCCAGCCCTTCTCTATTTATAAATTGTATGACTAACCCGACTTTTTGTCTTAATGAATTTTTTGACGCGTGTTAGTTTTATTTGTTTGTAGAAGTTTTAATTTTAGTATATTTGTAAGTGTTTGTTGTTAAATTAGTTTTAAGTATTGAATTGTAAATAAAAAAGACCCGACTTTGTTTATTATATTTCAGATTTATATCACACCAAAACAAAATAATAGGCACTAAACGGAAAGAATTGAAAAATAAATTCACTTTTTTATTATATGCATAAAATACCACGATAGACTTCCCTACCTCTCGTAACTCGATAGACCATAGACCATATACCAAACCAGATAAGGATCATACAATTAATAGGAGTCCATGAAAACAGAAAGAAAACCAACCTTTAATATATCGGAGAGCTTTTCTTGGGGTACTGCTATCAATTCTTTGGCCCTTAGAGATTTCCTATCGTTTTATTTATATACGGACCCAATTCCCATATTTATGTAGACACAATATTAAATTTAGCACGCAATTTCTTGGATTTTTTTGGTAAAATGTAGTTTGTATTTTCATAAGACTGTGCTATATTGGTTTACCTATTCAAAGACTTTATTTGCTCTAGGATTTTTATGGTTTTCTTAAATAAAGTTTTCTAGCTTTATTTGCCCACAGTTTTGAAGCTAGTGTTTAGGTCTTGTTTAGTTCATCTACTACTTCCACTTCTTACTGTTATAAATATGGTTAGCAGTATTTGATTTAATGAGTTATCTCTATAATTTGGCCGAATGGAGAGCTGTTTAGTCACTTCGCCAGTAATATCTTAATACATTTGAGGAAATACGTCCTTTACGGCTGATTTTTCAATGCCTGATAGGTATTTTACTCGAGGAATAATTTTGTTTTTTCGACATTTCGTTAATACAAAACTAGACGTCAATTATGTCTCTCAAATAAAAGTTGTCGATTTAACAATCGACAAATTAATAAAAAGGACCTTAAATTGATAATTTAACTATCTCTAAACATTAAAGGACTAAACAGAAAAATCTACTTGAAATAGCAAAACAAACAATATCTCTTCATTTTCCGCTATTTTACAACATTTTCCTCTACCTTCCTCAATATACGATCCAACGTTATAAATACGCCAGGCATTCCATTCGAAGTTATTTCGTAGCTCAGCAGAGTTCAACCTGCCGTATGAAGTGATGCGGCCCGGATGACCGGTTTTAAATGCCTCCGGATAGCCGTGATAATGTTCAATCCGATTGTTTGCGCCGGAACGCGACCGGGGGCCCAAGTCTGCTATTTACACTCGGTTCAATGTCTTCATAGTGACGTGCCAGCAGAGCCATTTTCGGAAAATTGGTATTCTACTAAACGTCAAAACGTCAAAATTGCGCATTACAATTTGTACCAAATGTATGAACTATTGGTCACAGTCGTTGAACATTGAACCGAATCGTTCCAATGCGCAATTTTGACGTTTTGACGTTTAGTAGAATACCAATTTTCCGAAAATGGCTCTGCTGGCACGCCACTATGAAGACATTGAACCGAGTGTAAATAGCAGACTAGGGCCCCTGATAGGTTTGACGTAGATTTTAAGTTTCGTTTGTTATAGTACGGCCGCTGAGGGAATGCGTTAATGACAGTCAATAGCAAGGCGAAGAATTAACTCGTCTCCATCTTCTGAGCCTTTTTCCAAACTATCTTGGGGTCGGCTACCAGTCTTACCGGATTCAGCTGAATAACGTATTTTACATGGAGCGACTGCCTATCTGACAACCACAACCCATTTTTACTGGAAAACACAGTATCCCATAGAAAGACTGGTTATCAGAATTGACTTAACGACTGCCAAAGATCTATGTATGACAGCCGGGACCTACTGTTTAACGTTCTTTCCGAAACACGGAAAGCAAAGAATTAACTACAAATAAATGTCTATTACCACGTGTTAGGCCTAGACGGAGATGGAGAGATGAGTTAGATTCCTATATGAAGGACTGGTCCACGTTTGCCCACAAATAGAGAAGATTGGAAGAAAGGGAAGGCATGGGCTGAAAGAAGTAATAAATGACTATCAATTATCTACATTATTATTTTTAATGAATGGTGGTTTTAATGAATAATATAACACGCTTTTTTATTTTCCGATATCATATCAAGATGAACTGACATAACTGTGTCAGGAATGCATTTTCTCAGCGACCGAACCATATTTGACCACATTTGGTATTAATAATGATGGGTAAAATGGTTTTAACGGACATAAAAAAAATAATGTTTTCAGTTCGACTACATCGATAGTGTTACTACTATACCTACTATGTTAATAAAAGCTTGTGACGAGAAAGGTAAGCCAAAATTCTAAATTCTAAAAATAACTCATCAAACAAAATTCCTTTATAATTTTAGATTTTTGTGGCCATAAATAAAGTAAATACCTACACAACATAATATTCCATAATTTTCAAAGAGTAGTTTTCAGAGAGATTCTTGCTCAAATTCCCGGAAAATATGGATCCCGGTATGTCTTTGTGATACCTACGCCTTTAACATTTTTTATCGATTTCCCAGCTTAAAAATATGAATTCAAGTACATAGTTACATGCTATGTGGTATTTTTGTGAAAATTCGAAAATAAGGAAATTCACAAATTTAAATAAAAAAAAAGTGAGAGGTATAGTTTTTGAAGAAAACTTCATTTAGATCAAAATTTAAGTATATTTCAGGTTAATTACAGTTCAATAAAGAAAAACGCGGCATTACCATTGTTTTATGCATATAGTTAACCCAAAAAAGCAACAATAATAATTTTCATACGCCATCTACCGGAAGACGACAGCAATGATAATACTATTAAAAAATTATCACATCTCAACCACAAGCTCAATTAGTGACCTCTATCTAAAATACGGTTAACTATGTAACCTGAGGACACCCCTTTCAAGTACCTACTGAAGTAATTTAATCATTTGTAAAAGCGCCATCTAGTACCTGGAAGAGTACACCTAACCACGACAACAATATGATAACGAATACATAGATGGCGGTACTACTACCACAGATTACTTAAAAGGTACAATGTAACATGCAAATTATTTCATACAAATGTTTTAATACTTAAATGGTATAATAGCCTAATTTAATAAGCTTGGTTTACAAGATTTTTTAACTTAAATTACCGCCATCTAGCAGCTGCAAAAGATACTTGACCATGACAATAGGACGTAAATTATAACATAGATGGCATTCTGGCATACCACAGTAGGTAGGTACCTACCATTTAACGCTCAGACATTGTTGTCTGAAACGTCTTCCTAGTACCTATCATCTATTCTATAATATATCATCCGACTATTACTGAGCCCGACTGGGTCCACTGTTTTCATACATAAATCCTTTAATATAATTACCTTGAGATAAAAAAAAAGTGTAAGTATTTAGTATGATTTCAAGTCATAATGTGACGGTTTGCATCTAGACAAAATATAAAAAAAGATTCATTCAGGAAAATTAATGAAGTAAAGTTATTTTAATCTTAGCGTGTTTTTTTTGTACCCAATCGGAAAGAGTCCTGGAAAGGAATCTACAGATATTAACATATCTACATTCATTGTTTATATATAATCAAAAGTAAAGAAACAACTAACTACTTAATTATTTCTTTCTAACTTAGATACAGTAACTACTAGCAATCGATAATAATGTGTGTTTGTTTGAATTGAATAGGCTCCGAAACTACTTGACCGATTTCAAAAATTATTTCACTGTTGGGAATCTACACTATATGCGGTTAACATAGGCTATATTAAATTTTCAAAAAAGTTAGGGTACCATAGGATATAGAGGTATTAACGCGGGTGAAACCGCCGGGCACAGCTAGTATTCTACTTATATTTCGCGGTGATGATTGATATCTTTGTGACGATGTGGGAAACCTGGATTCCGAAAAATTGGGATCTGAAAACTCGAATCCGCAGTGAGCAAGCGTGGTGATAAATGCTCGTGACTTCTGTATTATTAGAAGAGGCCTGTGCCCAGCAGTGGGACGTTTATAGGCTCAATTATTACTATTTTCATATATATATTATTTCGGATCTTACCCATATTGGCTAGCAAACAAAATCAAAATGTATGTCCAAAAAAGACCGTAAAAAATCATACCCTTTTCCAATCACCAATTTGTCACAAACTCTTATAGAGGGGCCCAGATCACTAGGGATGATCCCCAGTGATTACTCGTTATTACACGCGCGCTTACCTCGACATACGCTGTAACAACTAGGGTTGTGATTGTAAATAACCGTGAAATCGCGCTTATTTGTGTTTTTTAATTAGGGTAGTTTGTTTTGTTAGGACATAAGCTTATTATTAAATCTCTCTTCTGATTGAATTTAATAATTAACATTTAAAGATAAGTTATAAGTACAGTTGGACCTCAGTGAGTTTATAGGCTGCAATGGCTTACTTAAGGCGCTACCCCGAGCAAATTACTTTGAGCGTTTGACCTCTAAACCCCCCTCTTTGCCCCTCTACATATACATCGCTACTTTCTATGAAAATACAACGCCATCTGTTTGATATACCGACGTATTAAGTAGTAAAAATAGTAGACTTATGAATTTATAGACAAAAATATAATCAATCATGTTCGCAAGATTAAAAAGAAAGATAAGAGAAATATATTTTATTTGTATCTAAAATTATAACTCAAGTAATTGAAGACTTCTAAGTGAATCATTTAATGATGTAAAGTTATTTAGTCAGAAAGGTATTGAATGTC
Source organism: Autographa gamma (assembly GCA_905146925.1). NCBI lineage: Eukaryota > Metazoa > Arthropoda > Insecta > Lepidoptera > Noctuidae > Autographa > Autographa gamma. The sequence goes on from LR989875.1 coordinate 4,787,760, forward strand.
TTTTTACAAAAATCTTTTTTCAACCAACTTCGAAAATAGGAGGAGATTTTCAATGCGGATGTTTTTTTTTTACGTTTGAGTATTTCTCGAAGTTCGGGATTTCTCAAAGACGGCTGGACCGATTTCAAAAATTATTTTTTTAACCATTTATTCAGTGTGATTCTAACAAGGCACGTATACAGAGCAATGGCGGGCGGCGAGAGTTTTGAAAATTCGGTTCTTGAAGAAAGTATTGCTGTCTCAATACGGCATGATTTGTGAATGTGTGAAAGTTGACAGTGTGTGAGTGTCAAAGCGCGCTCGCATGGAGTAGTACTTAAGAAATACTCTACGCACATAATAAAGGGCAATGGCGAAATCATTGTTGATATAATTCTTATGCGTGATATACAAACGTCTTAATTACAGATTTACATGAAATATAGCGTCTAAGTCCATGAAAAAAATACATTACATTGGAAATACAATTGATTGAATTGTACTTTGAGTGTTGCCATATGAACGTTAAATCTAAACTAAGTCATACGAATATCTTTGGCTAGTCAACTATGTATAAAAGCTTGCTTTTAGAATATATTGAATATTTATGAACATGACTAGTCCAAGGACATATTATTGTTTCTACCCAACATCACCGAAATTAATAAATGACATCAAAATACTATTATGAAAACTTCAATCTAGCATGGCAACAACAACGGATACAATCAATGTAAAATTTTGCGTCATGCCATTGACATTGTCTTGCAAGTCACTTTGCTTGTGCGCACCAAAATCTTTGTTTGCGCATTTGTTATTTCTATTATTTTGCTTTTTGACTTGGACTGCTTATGGACTTTCGAGATTTCTCCCTGTGCCTTGTGCTAGCCACTTACGACGAAATTTTGCTGTGAAGTTTTGACTCCGATTTTAAATTAAATTGGATTTTATTACGTGAAAAAGAACGATTTATTTTTCACGATGTGAAGTCTTTTAAAGCCTCTTTGCACCTGCTGGTTTCCTGGATAATATCGTGATAAGGAAGGATGAAAAATAAATGTATTTGAATTAATGCTGTTTCTTTTTTCATACATACTTTTGATCATCTATTTTATAGACTATTTTTGTGCACTAAACAATATAACAAGAAAGCCTATAAGAAAACATTAACATATTCTGTCAGGATTATAAAAAAAACTCTGATTATAATTCTTTACAAGTATTATCAAAGCTATACCAGGGAAAACCTAGATAATTACATGTCTAGAAATAAGTATAAAACAACCGCATTAAATCTTTTGAATAGTATATTTCACAAGGTTTACTTGTGACTACAAAGACTTTTTCAACATATTTCCTATGAATTTCTGTCATATAAATGCAAGGTCGGGCAAAAGTAATTAATTGTTTACAAGAGCCCATTAATTTCACTCATAAATAACTGAATTTAATAAAAACAAAGTACGATTCTATCAATTGTATTTCCAATTTTATATTTTTTTTTCATAGACTTAGACGCTATTTAAATAAAACTTCAAAAAAGTAACATATTATTTCATGTAAAGTAATTAAGACATTTGTAGACGCATAAGAATTATTTCGACCTTTTGATAGTTTGACATATTTAAACAAATATAAATATGTGATGAAATAAAACTACTAATTATAAACCGCGAAAAAATCCGTAAAAAGTAGTTTTATTTCAATGTCAGATTTTAAAAAAAAACTTACAACATAAATAAAGCTCGCCCCCTATTACTCACATGGGACCTAAACATATCGGCGAATTGTGGGTGTACATTGGTACACCTCTGCCTAACCCTTCGGGGATACCGGCGTGATGATATGTTATGTAAAACATAAATAAGTATTCCATGCTATTTGAATTTTATCACCAGTGCCGTGTGTAAAACTACATAGGGCTATCAATGACTTTTTGACAGTTGTCATAATATTAAATTGTAAATGACATTTCAAATAAAAAACCGACGTGCTCTCACGTCGAGAGCCTACGGCTGACTGCTGCATAGAGAAATATAATAAGTAGGGACTGCTGGATCGCCGCCGCGAGTGTGTTTATGTTGTGAATTTGACCATTTTTAGGAATAATTTGAATTATAAAATAGATGTTTGGTCTTTTTGAAAAACAAAGCAGTTGAAAATGTTAAGAATTAAATCCTCTATCAGTTGGTATAAGTTACAGTAATAAAATACTTGTACATCGTGAGCCTATGCAAGGAATAAATTTTGATAGACCATTTTTAAAATGAGTACTACTAAATATTCGCTGCATTAAAAAGAAAAAGCCCTGTCTAAATTAAAGACAACATATTAAATAATGATTTGGTATAACAGTGAATTTGATATATGTTTTAAATATCGAGTTTATAGCTTAATAAAACTCCGCTTTTGCGCATTTTGCTCGGCGGAGCGCCAACTGATAATCACTCGATATAAAAAACAATAATATCTATTTATCTTATAAACCGACCTAAATCGGCACACGGACTGCACAAGAATTTAGACAGTGATCAACGCAAACGGACTGCTTGAGATGTCGATCACTCTCACGCACTTCCAAATAAGTCTTACATAATAATAATATGGTTTTCCTATGGATCCCACTGTCACAAATGGGACCACACTAGGAGCACCACCTTTCAAATAAAAAAAGAATCATCAAAATCCGTTCACCCAGACAAAAGTTCTGAGGTAACAAACATAAAAAAGAAACAGTCGGTTTGAATACCTACCTCCTCCTTTTTGAAGTCGGTAAAAAAAACTCACATCATGCTAGTAGAAGTCTAATGGGCTTTAAATGAGTCAACACGGTAGGTCAGCAGACATATTTTAAAATCTATTCAAAAACATCGATGAGCGACAAGTCCCTAAATAATTCTATAAATAGTTTTTTTTTTTTTACAATAGTAGAAAGTAAATTTACTTTAAAAATCCCATCTACAAATTTTTATCCTCACTCCAGTAAACATAATCTAAACAAAACAATTATTTATAACAATGAACTAATCCAGGCAGACTAATAATAATTTATGGCAACACCACCGTCCCCTGGGAGTCAATTAAATTCATTAGCGACTACAGATTATATTGCAGGGGTCGGGTAACAATGTTGCCATGCTAAATAATTGTTGGCAAGTAATTGCGCGCCGGGGATAAATTGGGAAGGTAATTTGTTGATATCTCCATTATTTTTAATGATTTTCTAGTAACCGACTTCAAAAAAAGAGTAGCCAAATATTTAAATTATTCGACAAAACATAATTTGTATTTTAATATGATCTTTGACGCGTGGTATGGTTACGTACCTACCTACTATAAAGAATATTACAATATTTGAAATAGTTATTCTTTTAGAGGTTATGAATTTTTTAATTCCTCTCCAATTGCAAAACTCCGAATTTTTACCAAGTTTAAAGTACCTACTCTTATTTACTAACAATATTTGTTTGTAAATTATTTTTTTCATATTTTGTTTTCGACACATTAAAAACGTAACCTTTAATGAACCTGGTTTGTCTTGTGTTATGTGGTGTCAACTAGCGATATCCCGCGACTTTGCCTGACAGATTTATTGCCACAAAAAATAAGTTTACAGGGCTACGCAAGTAGGGACTTTCTTTTAAATAGAATTGTGTGGACAAGCAATAGAAGTTGGCAATAAAATGAATAATTTAGATATAGCTAAGTAGTAAGTTTTACTACGTTATGTATAAAGAGTAATAAAACAAAATAATTTAAATTTCAGATATAGGTCGCGTCACGTAAAAAGAACGCTAGCTGTCAAGATGCGCAGAACGCGATTTATCGGTCTGTTTGGTGGTATGAAGTGCGGGGGGGCACGAGCCGCATGTTTGCCGGTGCGCTATTGGTACATAGGACGACCTTCGCCTGCCGAATTGTATACTCATGCGCAAACGTACCCTCCCCACCTTCCGCCAGCGTTCTTTTTACCTGACGCGACCTATACAGCTTCTTGTTGCAATAACCTTGAAGAAGATGCATTGCAATTTGCATAACATGAGGTTTAATTGTAACCCAGTTTAAAGTCTAATCAAATCTACCTAGTTAATATTAATAAACAGATTGAGAAGGACATGCCATTATTGAGTCATTTAGTTTTGAGCTTTTTGTCTTATCCATATTATTTCAGCGTTCCACCCTTCGCTATCGATTTAAAAAACAAACCAGTAGCTATAATGAGGTGTCGTATAACGAAAAAGTTCAAAATAAATACTCAAAATAGTTGAGTTTTTAAACAGTCCCCGTAAAAACAATTTTGGAATCCATTGGAATATGTAGCTCTTAGTTTTTGCCGTCAATTTGTCATATTTGTGTCAAAGTTCACAGATTTAAGAATTAAATGGCGGGTAACAGCTTTTTTTAATAGCTACTATGGGTTTGGGGTGTGTTTTTTATACGTTTTAAATATTGTGGCTAAAATATTAATAGATCAGTTTGTTTATAACATAATATTAATTAGAAGTTACAATAACTTCTATTAAAGTTTCGCTTGCATTACCTTATAAATCAGAAATATTTATTTTTTATAATAAACGGGATAATCTCTACCTATCTGATATAGGAAGAGATTATCCCGTGATTATACCGCTTGTATTGCAAAAAAAAATATTAAGTATACAAGACTATCCACACGTAAAACTAGGTATCCTCATTCCTGTTGTTGAAAAGTATGAACTTTGTATTTAAGAAAAATAATTAGGAATCTCTGAAAAACATAAAAAACCCTGGATGCGGAAACACGCAGACAAAATCATGGGCGGCAACTAGTAAGATTTCTCTAAAATGAAGATAAAATTGTCACCGAATTTGACAAGAAAACGAGGACTCTTCTAAATAGCGTTTAACATTTAAGACAGCTGTCAAACTAATTAATAGCCACTTCAAACGTAGTATTTAGTATGAATATTAATAATATCTACGTTGAAACAATAGGAGAGGTATCGCGCATCACTTAAAGCCAACGTGGCGTGAAATGCAACTGTCAAAGATACAGAATTAGCGCGAATATGAAACTACGACATATAACATGTTATTTTTGTATGAAAGTATTGAATCATGATATTTGTGTGTTGTCGAGATAATTTTATGTGTAATAGTGGGTATGTTGAGAAGTAAAAGCATTCTAGAACTTTGAACGAACATAAATTCATAAAATGTGGGAGGTCTGACTAGATAAGCGAAGGTATTTTTTACTAAGACTAAGAAATGCCAATTTACTGTAGTATACAGTGAAAAGGCAGTGGAGTAGAGAAAGCTAATCGTTTCATGTTAATTTTTGATATGAGTAGAAACCACCAATATCTTTCAGGCAACCTTTCCAATAACATAATATGACATAGTTTCTTACATTCAATTATAATTAAATTTAAGGTGAATAAATATTCCACTCCATGTCTGAGAGTGTCCGAGCAGATGACAAATATTAAAAAAATATAAAAATGTATATGCTTTCTTAACGTAAGTTTTCTACCAATTTAAAATTTATTTTACTCTGAACATCAAATCTATCACCAACTCTACTTCGATCAACACGAGCATACCTGCCTACCCCCTGACAACAACAAGTGTAACATAACCCCGGCGATAAAGAGGTGTCTTGTGTCCACATTAATTCTATCATTCATAAGAAGTATTGAAACCCGACAATGATGGCCGATTTCATATAAAAATGGCCGTCTTTTAATTTGCACTTGGGAGGTTTATTATAAGGTTATAATTAATGATGTTCTGGAAAATTGTATTATTATTTTTATAATATAAAACCAAGTCAGATTAGTAACAACGTTATAGGACAACTGACGGGTGTACATATTTTTATGATCTTTGATTTATTGGATTCGTTTCGGTCTGAATAAAAGAATACTAAATAATAAAAAAGGGAACGGGGACATAGGGTTGCTGTTCTCTAATAAATTAGAGAGCTAAAATCGTAATGGAATCAGGAATACTTAAGTTCTAATGATATAAAATTAGATAACTCACTCTTTTCAAAACCTCACGAATTCTCGGGACACCCTCATTTTTTACTGCGATGTTATCTTATTGAATGAATGTCGCAAATGTGCGATAATCCTTCGGATTTTCGTAAACATTACATTACTTTAACAATAGATGATTTGAGATCAACATTTTTTGGAAACCAGGTTTTCTAACGATGTTTTCCTTCATCGTTAGTCGGAAGTGTCTTAGAATAATTAAGAAAAAACCATCAATCACTAGTAAAAAACAGTGATCGATGGAAAAAACATATTACTTTGAAGAAATCGCATTCAAATTCGTTCACCTGTCTTTGGAGCAGTAATAGATTTTTTTTTAGAGATCGTTGCAGTGACCCTGAGCGCAGGCTTTGACCTCTTCACCGCTTCTGGCGAGGACCTTAAGGCCAGCCAGAGCAATAGGAAAAACTATCTACGTCCACTAAGGGCACCCCCTGCGGGATTCAGACTTCGACTTAGTGCGTTGCTAACAATCTTGATAAGGCAAAACAACAAGGGATGGCTGGACATATTTTTACTGCTAGTTTGGCCGACTCGGGCCAGCTTGGTCCAAGGATGGGGGTTAGGAGTATATATTTTAACGATTAAAGGTTCATTTTGAACTTAGCCCTAAAAATATTTGCCTTATACCTCGAAAAAAGTCGAATGAGATTGTCAACATATTGCATTCTCCCATTTTTTTTCTCTTCGTAGGCAAAGGCGTGACTGTTAATCCTCAGTTAAGAGTATTACAAAATGGTTCGGTTGACAAATGATTTCAAATGAACGAGCCTATTGTGAATACGCAACAGATTTTACTAACGATTTTACGATATTTACTCAAATATAATGTAACTTATTGTTCCTTTTGTGACGTCCCGAATATTTTATTTTAAGCGTATTTTGTTTGACAACTTATAATAATTATACAAACGATATATTTTACAAGTCTTCACAGCGATATTTTAAAGCAATTATGTGTAACAGAAAAGTTCAAATAGCTCATTTTATTTTGCAATTTCTGTGCCACGCACTGAACTGGCTATTCTTTAACTCAACAACATTTTATATTACAAATAACTTAAAGGCGGATTCGTTTAGCTTTGAGTTGATTTTCCAACTGACTAATTTGCAATAGTTTCATTATCCTATTCGTATTAAACCTCAACAAATATTTAAACATCACTAAATTGATCACACACTCGAAAAGTTCAAAAAAAAAGAACAGAATGATAGTAGTTCCTTTTTCGAATACATTTTTTTTCTAGCCACATTTGGGCAAAGGCGTGGTGGCAGTAATCCTCATTATGAATGTGTCACAAAGGTCCGCGGGTGCCAAATGAACAAACCATTGTGTGAACTCAACACGCAATGTATTTGTTAGATTTTGTGAACACTTGCATGGATGTAGGGTTGGCAATTACCTATAATTTTTATATGAATTTTTGGTAAAATTAAAAAAATCACATATTCATCATAATAACCTACTTCTTACTTTCTCTTGCCTGGCTACAGTTTCTTGTGCTATTCTTATGTTATAAGTGAAAACTTTTAATTGTCCTTCTTTCACTAACTGTCAACTATCTGTATCCTTGCTATAATTTTTCATAAGAAATAAAATTAAATAAAAATAATTGCTATATTTCTCATTTGTTGTTTTACAATGTAGTAGGGTTAGGTAGATACATTTTTATGTTGTACAGGCAAGGGCGAATAACAAGAAAAAGAATAAAAGTATCACATCAAATACTTATTTTGTTGACGTTTAAGACATTAATTGAATACCACTAGTCTCTATTTCTTAGCTTTTTGCCAAAATTTTAGTTATTGCCATATTTTTTCCTCTCAATTTATCACCTCACACAACTAAAACTTTTTTGAATTCATCTCGGTAGCAACCCTATTCCCAACAATGTGTATTACATCGCTAAATCTAACGCCAACAATAAAGTGTATTGCGCATTTTATCCCCTGCGGACATCGGGCCATAGACTATAGAGTGTCGACTAACGCCCCTTACGCGGTACTTGACAGTGCCAATTGTATTAAACATTTGAAAAAAGAATGTGATTAGGATGTTGAGGTGATTCCTGGGTCTCGAAAAATAAATACTTGAAGTTTATATCTGACGTCATTTTACCCTAAATATTGGCGCGATTTATCATTATGATACGTTTAATTATTTTTGCATTTTCAGTTAACTGTACAACATACTTTGTATATTTAAGAAAATGAATAATATCAGGGTTGTTTTAGGTCTTGCATCTAACATTTTGCTTTTTTATTTAAGTAGCGCCTGTTTTCCAATACTAGGTATTTTTTATTCACGTCTGATGTATTTTGTATTGTGGATATTATTTTGTCAAACATTCCTCAAATTATTTTTTTAGCGTTGGAACACAATAACACATTTTTTAAATTACCTAAGTACGAAGTTACTTACGATAACATTAACCGATATATTTTGTATTTATTTCTAAAAGCCAGTAACACGTGAATTTAAAGAATATTTAACTCAACACCTTCCGACGGATTAAACAGAATTAGACAAACAAACATTATCTAAATCCGATCAGAGAGTGTTTCCACAAAACTGTGTGATCTGATAAAGGATTGTCCTCACTCAAATGTGTTCCCACGTGGCCAAAGTTTATCATAATAGGCATAGCTGTTTAGGATTAAGTCGGATGTGTGAATTCTTTAGATTTATGTTAAAATTTTGTAGTTGATTGGGACAAGATTATATACGTTCAATGGATTCGATATACTAGCCTTTGCCAGCGGTTTCACTCGTAGGTATAAATGTGATAGTAGCTCTGTATTTCTGTTACGCTTTTACTCTAAACCATAGATATATATATATATATATGTGTCACCGGAACATAACAAGAACCGTAAGTTTATAAATTTCCTAGGAAAATTATAAACTTCCGTAGGATTCTAAACGAGACATAAAATGTACTATTTTACGCTCACATTTTCGTCAAATGATAAACTTACGTAAGTCTCTCACCGTAAGTTTATAAATTTCCTAGGAAATTTATAAACTTACGGTTCTTGTTATTTTCCGGTGACATATACTCATCACAGGCCTATATCAATATATTTCGGATTTGAAAAAAAGCTTGAACACTAAGAACACTAAGGACATAGGCATATATTTATCATTTCTATAACCGACATTTATGAAAGCAAAGCCGCGGGCGAAAGGTAGTCTATAATCCTAGAGTGACATCCGTCATTTGATACTACTGACTGAAAACATATTGAAAAAAGTTATACATGTAAAAATCCAAGTACAAAAAGCAAAGTTTTTACAAGAATTTTAATCCAAAAATCGCTTTTTTAAGCATCCGTTAAAGTAACTTAACACCGAACGCACCTGATAGAATACTAAAATCTGATTGGTTGAAATTTCTCGGAGGGTGAGTTTGCCGCGCTCTGATTGGTGGATTCCAAACGGGGGTGGAACCGTCGTTGGTGTCAAATATCAACCCTTATTAACAGTGATTCGAGTGATTTAGGGATTCCGATGTAGAAGGGTTCTTGTTTGTGCTGTTTTGGTTAATTAATATAAATTGCTGGATAGAAATAGATTTTCTTCCATGAATAAAAGTCTACTTCTCTGTCACTTTTCTCTGCCAAAATGCACTTAAACCTAACCTTGCATATTCTCCTTTTTATAAAGAGTACTAAAATGACAAAAATATTTAAAGACATACATATAATAAATTATACTCTTAAGTAAGTCACGCTACAAGTCCTTCAAAGGTAAGTATAACTATTATAACAGTTACAAGATTTTTGGGTCTTGTTTAGAATCTCAACTTTATTTAGCAACTGTATCATTTTGTTTATTAACAGACTCCAAATATTTACAATAATATATAAACTTGGCTATAAATATGTACACTAGAAATAGGAACAATCATTAACTAAATGAAAACCTAAAAACTAAATAAGGCAACTGGTAGATTCTGATATATTTTTTTCTGTAAATCATTCAAACGTAATTGCTAAAAGACTTGCACGATTTTTATTAATTAGGCCCTTAAAGATTAACAAAAAGATTAAATTAAAACTTACAGAGCATTGGTTACCTTTGCCACTTAAAAAAAAATACAAACGTCATAACAATAGCATAATGACGCAAGATGGCGCCAATTCCAACCAATAATGGACCGCCCATAGTGACAGCTAATTTGGCGGCAAAAAGAGCCGCTTTGTATTATGATACGATACTTATATAAACAACATTTGATACTGTAAACTATTCGTGTTTGGACAATTGAAATCTTAGATAAGCAGGTTACTAGCGGTCGTGTAACCTTTTATGTTTGTTGTATTTATTTAATGCGTAAATAAATAAGTGATATAAGTTTCTAATAACTAAAAAGTGACGATAGAACAATGAATATGATTAAACAGCGGTGAAAAAGCGACTGTTGCTCAAAATCTTGTCAAATATAAAAAGGACTAATTCTAAATCTATCTTTTTAAATATTTTCAACCCTACACTAAAACGCAACTATAAGACGTTCTTAAAAGTCTATCTGTCGCTACTTTACTCTTTAAAGTGAAAGAGACAGCATGAGAATCGATGGTGATTTAAAATTGATTGACTTTTAAGTTCCGGCAATCAAAGAAAGACCAATAGGTAAGGATTAAATTCATGCTAGACGCGATTGACTTGTGAATGGGTGTCCATTTATTAAATAAACTGAAACCCCGCAATGCCTTGCCAAATCACCAGTTTACTGTACATTCATCACTGTATAGAATATTGGGTATTTCTAAATCTCTACAGAATGAGATGCTCTATGAAAATGGTTTTACCTAAAAAAGTAGATATTCTTACTTATTCTAGAAACAAGTATAAGAAGGCTTACAATTGCATATTTCATTGCATTGTACGTGACGTGGATTTTTTTTTAGAGAATAATTTTGTTCTAAAAATAAGTCGTTTTAATTACCACATCGAATCCATTCACAAATATTTACGTCATAATACACAAAACTTCCTCTTTCATACCTATTTCTAGAAATAAATTTGTTTATTTTGATATATTAAACCAAATATTCAGGTAAGTAAACTGTGTGTTTGACAGTATTAGTTATTGCGTAGGTACTTGTAATTCGATTATGTTTTGTGGTAAACATGTTGAGTGCAAAATTGATGTCATGTTTTACGGATTTTTCCATAGCCTTTTGGGTCGATAAACAGCCAGTACATCGCGTTCCACTTTATTGATATCCAAAGACCATCGTTGTTTTAACTTTGATGCAAAATCTGGTCTTTAAGTAATTCTTCTTTCGGCAGGCCTGTTGGTCTAGTGGTTAGAGACCCTGACTGCTATACCGGAGGTCGTGGGTTCGATTCCCACCCGGGACAAATTGTTGTGTGATGAGCACGATCGTTTGTTCGGTGTCTGGGTGTAATTTATCTATAATATGTATGTATTTAAAAATATATAAGTATGTTTATCAGTTGTCTGGTTACCATAACACAAGCTCTGCTTAGCTTGGGATCAGACAACCGTGTGTGAGATGTCCCGGAATATTATTATTATATTATTAATTCTACAGGGCGGACTAAAATACCAGGGGCCCGAGTCTGAAATTTTAATTCAGTGAGTGGTGGGTAAAAAACGTCCAAGTGTACTTGTAATTGTGCCTAATTTTCGTACTATTTCGCACAACAACATATACACTGGACCGTTTTTTAACCCACCACTCACTGAAATAAAATAGCGGACTCGGGCCCCAGTAGAGTACTTTCAATTAAAATTAAATAAGTCAATAATTATGTTATCTCTTAAAAGTATATTTAATTCTGTATTAAGCGATTCAAATAGCTAAAACTAATATCTACCATATATTCATAAGCTTATCACATGATACTTATTTTTCAGGTTATTGTTAGAACTTCTAAGAAGTTACTTCGATTCCCAAGAAAAAACAATTTAGTGTGTTCTGGTCACACTTATTTCTGTAAATAAATCAGAGAAAAAGATAAAAAAATAAAAGTGACCATCCAATAAATAGAGCCTATTTATAAAAGCTGACATAATTTCATCAAGCTCAAATTATATTCAGTTAAATCTCTACTGTATTTTATATGTAGTCAATTTAATATCAGTAACCAGTAAAATTAAGTAAGTCTGTGTCATATAAAAGCTGACATAATCTCATCAAGCTCAAATTATGTTCAGTTAAATATCTACTGTATTTTATATGTAGTCAATTTAATATCAGAATAGTAAACATCCATGTAAACACTAGATTATCACGGCTTAAACTTAGTAAGATCATCTTTTTGAAATTTGGCAAGTGCGGTTACTGAAGGATGACCACAAGACGGCAAAAGGACCATTGCTCGAGAACAAGATGGGTTGATATTATAAGTCAAAGTCATATGAAATCAAAATCATTTATTGGAATAAAAACATGATAATGATGCATTTGTTATAAACTTTATATATATGTAGATATATAACTAGAATCTCTGTTAATTAGTAGGTATTAAGGGAAAACATAAATAATACGATTAAATTCATAATAACATTTTATTTATCTTGTAGTATATAACCACTGACTATTGCAGTATATAATAACAATATACCAACCATAGTTAATAACAAGTTTTTGTATTAACCGTAATTTTAAATACACAAGTCATCAGTATATAATGACATTACATAATAACATTACATAATTCTTCATTGATATAACATAAATGTACAATATACATTACCATCTATAATAATCAAAACATACAAACAATAATCAAAAAATAAATCATACCTTAGATGTTATCACCTTGAAAGTCGAAGAGCAACTGAACTGCGCCACAGTGGCTCCGCTCTTTTATACTCGTTAGCAAACAAGTATGATTCACAAGTGACGGTAGAGCAAAATAAGTTTGCTTAGATGTTATTGAGTAAATTCATTAAACAATTTTAATAATTGTGTTAAGCAGATAATAGTTTACGTTAAGTATTTATTTTTAAATATTAGCCATAATAATTATATTTATATATTACGGCCATACTGACAAGTACTTCGCTCTCGAAGTACATTACATTTTACTTTTGTTTTGCCAAGTGCCTAGACGTGTCAAGTCCCCTCCACCCGCTGCTAGTGGGATAGACTTGCACCAAGCAAATGACCGACCAACGGAAACAAATGTTATCGTTTACCTCGTCATGCAAGTCCCATTCACCCGCTGCTGGTGAGATAGACAAGCACCAAGTAAACGATTGTCCAGCGGATCCTTATACTTTTTTTGTCTCATATAAAAAAAACACATGTTATTAGGTAAAGTATTTATTATAATATATCTCTATAATCAACAGAAAAATAATACATGTCTATCTAATTAGGTAAAGTAAATATCAATACAATCAACAGTACAATAATATATACGTAATTAAGTAAAGTATTAATTATAAATAATATCTTAGAGTTAATGTGCCATATCATTTTCGACATTTACATTTTCATCAATTAATTCACCTGGCCATAATCTTAATTTTTCTTTAGCTACAGAAATATTTCGTAAACTACCTAGGCCTTGTAGAGCAAAACGATCATTAGGAAGGATAGAAGATATTTCATAAGGCCCTTTAAATTTAGGCGCCAATTTATCATTACGCCTATGATTTTGGGAGACATACACTACATCTCCTACGTTAAAATTCACATTGTTACGACGAGTGGCGTCGAAACGTTTTTTGAATTTTTCTGCTATTTGTAATAAGCGTAGTCTAGCTATTTCTCGGTCACCTTCTAAATTATTTGAATTTTGTCTAACATTTTCGTCAAGTACGTCGTCTAAACGAGCTTGGACAGATGGAATATTTGCGTCTACACCGATAAGTAGTCGCAAAGGGGTAAAGCCTGTAGATTTTTGTAGAGTTGTGTTAATTGACTGTTGTACTTTCCACAGAACGTTCGGCCAATCTGACGGTTCATTGCACATAGTGTTAAGCATATCAGTTACAGTAGACACGTAACGTTCTACTTGACCGTTACTTCTGGGAGTACCCGTGGAAATCAAGTGATGTTCTATATTTAGTTCACCAAACAATGACCTTATTGGACCACTGCTAAAATTAGTTCCTCTATCAGAAATTACTATAGAAGGGGTTCCAAATAAAGTAATGACATCTCGTAAAACTGGTACTAATTCTTGGGCATTAAGAGTTTTGAGTGGTTTAAGCAAACAAAACTTGGTAAATCCATCTACTATTAATAAAATATGTTTAAAACCTTCATTTGACTGGGTAAAAGGCCCTGTACAGTCCAAGTGTATTGTATGGAAGGGTAGTGCGGTTTTTTGTATTGGGTGTAGGAAACCTTGCTTAGGGCCATGGTGACTTTTACGTTTGATGCAAACCAAACAATGAGATAAGTATTTTTTTACAAAACTTGTCATAGCAGGAAACCAGAAATGCTCACGTATTTTAGAGACCGTTTTTTCGAAGCCAACGTGACAATTTTCATCGTGGTAGAGACGCAAAATACTCAATCTTGTACCCTTTGGAATGTACAATTTTAATTCTCCATTTGGATTAACCTTATAATATAATAAATTATTACGGACTACATATTGGTTTGAATCATACTCTCCCGTTTGTACTCTATGAATAATTGATAGTATTTCAGGGTCTCTTTGTTGTGCAAGTTCTAACCAAGATTGCGGGTCATTTATTAAATTTACTGTGCTATCAATAGTCATGGGGTCCTCAACAGGATTGCGACTGAGAAAATCGACATGGCTTATATACTGTCCTTTCTTGTAGGTAATTTCGAATTGAAAATCCTGCATATATGTCCACCAGCGAGCTACACGTGGTGATAAATCTTTTTTATTCATTGTTGATTTAATAGCGTTACAATCTGTGATAATTTTAAAGTTGATTCCTAGTAAATAGACTCGGAAGTGTTTCAAGGCGTTGTAAATAGCTAGAGTTTCTAAATCATAAGAACTATATTTTGACTCTGCAGGTGTAGTTCTTTTACTAAAATATGCAATAACTTTAGAATCACTATCCCACTTCTGATGTTATAAACTTTATATATATGTAGATATATAACTAGAATCTCTGTTAATTAGTAGGTATTAAGGGAAAACATAAATAATACGATTAAATTCATAATAACATTTTATTTATCTTGTAGTATATAACCACTGACTATTGCAGTATATAATAACAATATACCAACCATAGTTAATAACAAGTTTTTGTATTAACCGTAATTTTAAATACACAAGTCATCAGTATATAATGACATTACATAATAACATTACATAATTCTTCATTGATATAACATAAATGTACAATATACATTACCATCTATAATAATCAAAACATACAAACAATAATCAAAAAATAAATCATACCTTAGATGTTATCACCTTGAAAGTCGAAGAGCAACTGAACTGCGCCACAGTGGCTCCGCTCTTTTATAGTCGTTAGCAAACAAGTATGATTCACAAGTGACGGTAGAGCAAAATAAGTTTGCTTAGATGTTATTGAGTAAATTCATTAAACAATTTTAATAATTGTGTTAAGCAGATAATAGTTTACGTTAAGTATTTATTTTTAAATATTAGCCATAATAATTATATTTATATATTACATTCATTGCCATTGCAATGAATGCATCATTATCATTATCGTTAACAGCTACATTAGTTTTAAAAAACTCAAAGTTTCATTCAAGAAAAGTTAAAGGCTCATAGCCTGACGTAGGTATATCTAATCTACCCTATTTATACCCTATCTACCCAAAACTCCCTCAGCCTTCCCGTAACTTAAAAAAAAAACTTCGAATTGATGACCCCCTCCTTTAGTATTCGGTTAAAAATAAGTCTATAAAGCGATTCTACGCTGCATCGTGGGAATCACCCTGATTCAGCATTAATTCATTTCACAACATAAGTTCACGTTTAATGCTTAATTACGAGTTTATGTTTATCAATGGTATTAATATTAGTTTGCAAAAATACAGGAAACACCGTGTGAATGAACGCTGCATGTTACATAAATAATGTTTTTATCTTACTAATGCATTTTGTGTGTACTTAAGTGCGATTATGCATGTTGACCTAAAATTTTGTAGGTGGTCGTTTGATCTCAGGTTAAGTTATGAAGGTTTATTTTAATGCTGGATGATATTAATTATTGTACTATGTTGGAAAACCATAAAAGGTTGTGGAGAGTCATCCACAATTTATTTATCTAGATATTTATCTTAAGATAGACAGTCTCTCCATAAAAAATATCTTGAAAATTAAGCTTTTTAAAATTAATTCACATGGCTACAATGGCTTACAAAAAAAGTAACAGAAAATTAGTTCTTTAAATACAGATTACAGGAAAACCTAAAGGAAGTGTAGTATTCAAAGTAACAACGTACGGAAACCTTTCCACGTCAGATTAAGTCGCACTTGTTATTTTTTAAGATTAGATTATACTAGTTATCCCAATCTTATTACTTCTGATCGGGAAGAGTCAAAAGTTTAAAACACTTTTTAATTTTTCACATCCAAGTTTTGTCTTCAATCAACCTATGAAGGTTTAAATATTGATATCCTTTTTGTGATGTCACCTTATTTTCGTTTTCAGGGTTTAGAAAACGGACTTCAACCCACGCCTAGAGCACGGCACGAGGCGTAAAGAAATGTTAGACTTACACCGACTTAAATCAACCCAGGTACCCTTGTTTGCTACTGGAGTCACTTAGCACGCTCCCCGCGACTCCGGCAAGCCTTAGTTTTGGTGGATTCCTTTTTAAGAGGTGAGTGTCAAGTACGTACCCCTCACTACTCCTCACAACAACGGTCACAGTAGGGCCATCGACTCTTTCTGAATCTGTCAGCTGTTTGGGCAACGAAGTGACATCCCCGTAACTTGTAGGCCCAACTTCTTAGTGTGATCTCACTTCATAACATCTACCTTCTTAATACATCAGAACCGACTCTACATTTCCACAACTTTTGGACGTCCTTATGTCTGCTTATCTCCCAAACGGTTTACCGTAACGATGTCTAACGTTCGCGGTACATAAGGTGTTGTGTTCCCACGCGACGATTCCAGGTAAAGCGAGCATCAGACACACGACACCGGGGAAAATGACAACACTGCGCAACGAACACTTCTTACATGATATTCATATTTTTTCATATTGTATATTTTGGTTACATTTTCATAGAAGCCATAATGTTTTTTGTTCAAGAGTTGGTTATAAATAATTCTTACAAAATCAACCGACATCAAAATAAGTCTTATGTGGTTTTCTTATTTATCCCACTGTCATAACTGGACCTAATTAAAATGGGACCTCATTGAAAGTACCACTTTTCAAATAAGAAAAATAATCATCAATATCCGTTCACCCATTCGAAAGTTCTGAGGTAACAAACATAAAAAACAGTCGAATTGAATACCTCCTCCTTTTTGAAGTCGGTTAAAAAGCACACGTTTTTACTTGCTAGCAGAAAAAGAGGTGCAATTTACTCCTAACAGCACGAAGTCTTAAAGATTGGGTATCATGTAAATAGCAAGAGTAATAAATAATAATCATAATCCAGCCTATAAAAGTGTAATTAATTAATGATTTTTTACAGCTTCTGAGGTTAAGATCAGGAAACAAACTAAATGAAAACCGTAGAGCATGTAGAGATTGCATCAATATGGTAGCGAGATCGGCCGCCCACGGAGCGCCAGATGTAAGAACTTAGGTATTTTCATTAAGGGTGCTCCTTGAAAAAGTTTTTTCACTAAGGTATAATATTTGTTTATTTCAAGGCTTTAAAGAGTATAAATCGATGAAAATACTTGCGTATTAAATAAGTGTGGATTATAACACGTATAATCAAAAAAAGAAATGGACTGTTTTCAAAATGTAGTCAAATTAGAATTTATTGAAAATTAAATTATAGAGCCATTTTAAAAGGAAAATATAAGGAACAAACGATAAGCCGTCGGATGAGTTAGCTCTTTTTTATTCATAATATATAAAGATGATCTTTAATAATCATATATTAAAGGTAAAAAAATAATTGGTATTTTTTAATTTATCCGACTTTTTTATAAAAATAAAACTATAATTTCCAATTTCCAATACCAAGTAGGTTTTTGGACCAAAAATTAATTCGATGTCCTTTGGGACTATGTTTTTTATGTTCAATTTCTAAAGGGGAGTAAAATAATATAATTATAGTTATAGCTAGGGTATAGTTAAATATACTATTTGTATACACGGTATATAATAATGTAGAGCGCAGCTGCTTACCTTAACCAACTATTAAATTATTGGGTGCCTGAAATTCATCCGTTAGTAGGTGCTAAGAAATCATATTTTTTACTTAGCAATATTTCCAGAAAAATAAAAGGTTTAAGGCGAAAAATATGAAACCTAGCCTTTAAATTTAAATAAAAAAAAAATACAAAAGTAGACTACAAAACCTTCGAACGCCATTTTGCAAATCAAACGGACCCTGTCGTAAAATCCCGCCTTTTTAGAGGTCAAACGTTAAAAAATAAGAATAAAAATTTAAACTTGAACAGCCGGCGATGCTCCGCCCATATTGCCGTCTCTCTCGCACACTCGCTGTCTCGCTCAAGGGCTTTGAAATGCGAGACAGCTTTTGTTATTCGAGCCTACGTCTTCGTTTAGTGAGGGTGTGCTACTTATCTATATTAAAAAAAATATATTTGAATTTTTAATTTGTTGTCTGTGAAGTGTTAGTGCAATAAATTATTTATTTTGTGCTTGGACTGTTGAAAGGTGAGGTAAATTTTTACATAGTTTCTTTTTTGTTATTACTTTATATTTATTTATACGTTTAAAAGAGACGTATTTTTTGTAGACAAATATAACATAAAAATATCTGGTATAATTATTATTACGCAATATATGCAGTTGAATAAACAATTAAACCGCGATCTATTTAATTACCCGCGAAAGTTAGGATTTTTGTTGATTTTCTGCAATTTCCTAATTACCTGTGTGTGTCTAACGTAGAAATGATTTAGGTTAAAATTAATTAAAACTATTACTCTAATTAATTGTGCATACAAGGACTGATAAGGAACCATTATCAATTATAATATTCAAATTACTTGATAACCTGCCACTGCATTGCAAAAGCTTTATATAAATATTTGACTATGTTTACTTACCATAAGAATTTTTTTTTAGTGTTACCTAATATAGCTAATTGATAATAAGGGACTTGTACTGACGACGTTGCTCATATTTTTAACCGACTTAAAAAAGGAGGTTCTTACTTTTTAACAGATCTTCTCATTACTTATAGCATCCCAGTTAGGTTGAAACCTAACTAGGATCCTATTTATAATTGGATTTTTTGATTGAGTTTATAAGAGGAGGCAAAAATCAAGGTTCTTTAAAGTAGCTGCATAAAATCCTAAAATTTAATACTTAAAACTAATATAACATCAATTCTTAAATGTCTAACCAACCATTGCAATTATTAGGTGCTACGAAACCGTAGTAAATATTAATACGATGTCAAACGTAAATTATACTTTAGACCTCTTAGGTCATCATCTCCCGAGCCTTTTTCCAACTATGTTGGGGTCGGATCTCACCGGATTCAGCTGAATACCGTATTTAACATGGAGCGACTGACTATCTGAACTTCACAACCCATTTTACGGGCATTAACACATTATCCCACGCTCCATGTAAAATACAGTATTCAGCTAAACCTGTTAAGAATTTAATTTGTTTTGAATTTTGATTTTTATTTAAATTGTTTGATGTTTGAGTATTGGCCGGTGAGGCCCGTCGCGTATTATAAATAATAGTAACTTTAATATTACCTCTAGTCCCTAGATCAAGATGGCCTGAGCCGACAAACTAGCAATAAAAATAAGTCCCTAAATAAGAAAACCCTAGATCTAGCCAGCACATTCAATAACATGTTCCTAAATGCTAAATACTTAGATCCAGCCATCCCTTGTATATATTATATAATAGTTAGTTTTTTCTATTGCTCTGGCTCACAGTTTTCCTCTTGGGGATTATCTGTGATCTGGTTGGAGGCCTTAAGTCCTTAGGTCCTCGCCAAAAGTCCGGAGAAGCTTTCTAACTCTGCGCTCAAGTTAATTGCGTAGATCTTTTTTTGTTTAAAATCATGTGAGTATTAAATCAAGTGACAATCAAACAATAAATCATAGTATTTCCTTCTTTCCGTTTTGTGTAAGGAAGACGGATTAAAATAATAGCCTAAGCCGACGGCAAAAAAACAGGTCAAACTCTGCATGAAAAGTCAATATCAATTCATTGACTTACATAAGTAGTATCAGACATGTTATAGATACAAACAAAATACATATTTTCGATGTAAATTGGCGGTTCTGTTTATTTGATACATATTCTTCACGTAGATTCTACGTCATCATGTTATTTCACTGTTCCATCATGATATGTATTTAATAAATAAAAGAAAAACCTGGCTTGAGACTATTTTTATACAAAAATTCAGTAAAAAATTCTACGTCGTAGCACAGATTCGTCCGCGTTACAGCAAAAGCTTTAAGATACAATGTTTAATAAAGCAAGGAATACAGGCATTATAATTTAATCCCATTAATGTAACCAATTTATAATTATTTGCTCCATCCACATTGAACTTTACGTTTTAACATCGAAGCGAGTTACTTGCTACGCGACCGTAGCAATTACCGTAGGCTTATTTCAAAAATGAACTTATTTTGCAATTACATTTCATGATCATATTATATTTATAATAAAGGTTCTGTTTAATCATAATTTGTTGTACAGTATCACTGCAACTACACTACATTATTCACCCAACCAGGATTGGAACCCGTAGCACTTAGCGTAATAACTTAACTAGGTATTTATGGTTTGATCACACAAAGGTGATAGGGTCTAAAATTGATAGATAACCTTTACTTATCTATACTTACATTATAAAGATGAATAGTTTTGTTGCATCTCTCTAATTTCTAAAATAACCAGTCTGATATGAAGTTTTTTTTTTCACGTTTGCTTTTGTTTGTTAGTCCTATTCTCGAGAAAGATTATATCATACTAACATCATGTTGCTTACATTGAAACCACAAGCCGAGTCTTGCACTGGCTGAAGACCTTAAGGTCCTCGCCAAAGTCCGGTGAAGCAGACAAGTTTGCGCTCAGCCTAACTGCAAGGACCTCTACCAAAATAAAAACAAGCGGGGTGTAACCGCAGGCCACATTCAGTTGTTTATTTCTAATGTTTAAAGAATAACAATAATATATCTTATTGACCTTTTTTTTTTCGCGGTGGTAATCGAATGGTTTCGACCCGCGTCGAGGGCACGACGTGGGGATATGTCGGACTTGCACCGACCAAAAACACCCCGGTCCCGTTCTCGCCTTTGCTGGAGCCGCGGGATCGCTAAGCATTCTCACCGCAGCCCCGGCAGATATCTTATTGACCTAATGATTAAACGCGTATCAGTTTTAAGGCGCCGCTTAGTCTGCTTTATCTTTCAGTTTTAGGTTTATGATGTATAGTGATAGATCGACTTTAAAGATGTTTAAAACATCTTTCGTTTGAGTATACGCCTTATGCAGGGTTATACCTATAAGTTATTTAGCTTCTGCCTAAGGTTATTTAGTTATGCGAGCAAATGAGTCGTGACAGACGGACGGACAAACACACAAGTGACCTAATAAGGATTCTGTTTTTATATAATTTTCAGTCAGGAACTAGGGTTCTTATTCATCTATCATCATACTTTTCATATAAAATTTGAATTCATTTGTACCAAAAGAGGAACCAAATCTATTTTTAATATTAGTGCGGGGAAAAATCACGCAAGATTTTTAACAATATGTACCTTCATCTGGTTTTCAGTATTTGATGTATTTACCTAGGTTCCTACCGATTTAGCTACTATTCATGTATTAAAAAAACATTATCAAAAAAAAATATCATTAAAAAGTCAAATGTTGCACGGATACTACACAAAAAGCAATATATCACTAATACTATCGACTATAAGTACATAAGAATATACCTCTTCTTTTTGTAGTAAGATGAATTTTATCAGATGTGGCCAACCCAAGGAAGTCAAATAGATTGCTCTTTGGTTAGCCTTTTAAAATGGGATATAGGTAAATACTTAAATTTTCATCCATTCTCACATTTCTACTGACGTTTCGTACATTGCATAGAACATAGATTACCATGTAACTTAGAACGTCAAAATATATTATTATGATATGAATAGGTCACGAAAAATAAACTTTTCTATTCAGTCGAATTAAATTCTTTATTTTACAAATATGGGTTTACAAAGTAATACTACCACGACATTTTAGTATGCAAATCATAGGTATAATTATTATAGGTATTATTGCACTGTATTTTGACCTTTGACCTGCATTATACCCACACAAAGGTACTATAAACATAGATCCATAGTACTACACAGTAACAATCTAGTAATTAGAGTAAAATATTGGAACAGTAAGAAAATGTAACATAATTACCAATTTCTAGGAAACGCTCGCAGTTCAACGAAATCTTTTGTTATCGGTTTATGTCCGCCCGATGTCATGTGTTATGAAAACAAAACTTCGTATTTTTACCTGACGCCAACGAATTTTCTTTTAAATAATGTTTAATTGCAACGGATATACAATTTCCGTCGCATAGTCTTGTATTATTGTTGAGAATTCGAACGATTTCATATAAAACTCTACGTTTAATTCGAAGATTTTCACCTATACCTACCTGTTTATCATCACCCTGCCTGGTCCCAGTTATTAGGGTCGGCATACTGCGTATTTAGCTTCCTTCCATCTCTACTACTCTTCATCGCATCATTCACTTCTGTTTTCTGTCATTTGTCTAATTTCAAAGTAGGAATTGTAAGTGGCCAGGTCTAAGCCAAGTCAATCATATTTTGGTAAAGATTTATACGTATTAGTAGAAATCTTTACGCCAGTGCTTTTATTACTTTCTGACTCTTGATCATCAGTCGACTGGTAGGAATTCTTTCTAGCATGAAGTCCGTCTGTACACTTCACTGTGAATAATTAAATAACTATTGAGGTATAAAAATAGGGTCTACCGATGTTAGTATAAATATTATTTACCTTCTTTACCCAACACTTGAGTCTTTACATGAAGTAATAATTTTGTTGCAGGTTTTTGACGATATCGTATAGCTACTAGACTTTGTAATGAAATCCACAAATATGGAATCGTGTTCCGATCGCCTCAGCCCATCGAGTGACATGACAAGCGAATCAGAAACATCTTTACCGCCCTTTCCATACGACAATCAAAATGGAAACTTCTACCAAGCAGAATTAAATGAAAAACAATACTTCTCTTGCAAACAGAAAGCAAGAACCGAAGAAAAGAGTCCAAAAGACGTTTATTTACAAGAAAGCAACAAAATGGCGTTCGAGAATTACCTCTCGCCGCCAAGAAACAAAAAGTATTTGAATTTCGAGCTAAAATTGCCGCCAACCAACGAGAATATTTTTTCACAGTTGGAAGGCGAAGACCGCATGCGTTCAGGCTACTTCAACGAGGTCCAAGACTTAAAGAGTTGCGTTCAGAACGAAAATAATCCTACTTTGTCAGAAATAAAGCTGAATCAGCAGATTTTTGATGGGGTTAATGTGAATGGTGAAAGGGAGAGGGTACCGCAGACGTATTTTGCTGAGAATGAGAACAGTAATTTGCGAAGATGTTTAAACTTTAATTCGGAACAAGTGCAGTGTGTTTGTGAGGCGTTGCAGCAGAAAGGTGATATTGAAAAGCTTGCGGCTTTTTTATGGAGTTTACCGCCTAGTGAGCTGCTGAGAGGACATGAAACTATTTTGAGGTGAGCATTTTTTCACAGATAAGCTCTACGGAGAGAGTTTTTGCCGTCGGCTTTTCTGGCAAAGACCGTTGCAACCTAAACAATTCCATTGTTCCATATCGTTGATTATAAGTTTCCCATTGATCATAAGTGCGTACAAATACATCAATAATTTAAAATGATATAATAACGATATACTGAAACTTTTCTTTTTGATACTCCTGTGAGCATCCCTTATAACAAGAAATCTGAAATGTACAGTACAGCACTCAAGGAGTCAAATTCTAATTAAATCAAACGATTTATTTGCTAATATTGGTATACATACAAAAAATAAGGATGGAAGGAAATTAAGGTCGATACATCGTTAGGTTAAGCGTGTTTTATTATTGTGTACCAAACATATTCTGCCAAGTGTTTTAAATAATATTTTTATTTCTAGAGCGCGAGCACTAGTCGCTTACCATAGAGGAGTATATCAAGAACTCTATGCTATACTAGAGGCGCACTCGTTCCCGCCAAGACACCACACCGCTCTACAAAATCTATGGTTCAAGGCGCATTATAAAGAGGCTGAAAAAGTCAGGGGAAGAGCTTTAGGTAATTATTTTATTATCTGACTTGTTTCTTAAAACACACCCTGCACATGCTTAAGCTACAAATGCATTGTAATAGCTAGACAAATATGTTTAATGTTTTAATTATTGTAAGTTCCTTCAAGGAAATTAAACCTGTAATTCTATAAAGTAAGTCAATCAACAAAAACCTAAAAAAATATCTTTTAAAATACCTAAAATTCAACTTTTGTGACCGATTTAACGAATTGTTATTATGTTTTAGGTGCTGTAGACAAGTATAGGTTAAGAAAAAAATACCCGCTACCGAAAACCATTTGGGATGGCGAGGAAACAGTCTACTGCTTTAAAGAGAAGAGCAGAAACGCGCTTAAAGACTGCTACTATAGAAATAGGTAAGATATTATTTAATTAAGTATTTACTTATACTTATCTTTTATATCTATTTAGCGTACATATCATGAAAACAGTTTTTATTGAATAATGAGTGCCCGCCAAGTCTGCGACCATTTTCGATCATGATCTAAGATTTACGTATATAAAATTTTTATAGTCCATGTCAAAGTTTAGTAATCTACGAGATAGCAACCCTATACCCGTAAGTTAGTATAAGTACCTAGGTACCTGCCTAGCTAGTCTTATAGCTACGTTAAATATTTATATTCCTTTTACAGGTACCCCACACCAGACGAGAAACGTGCGCTGGCGCAGAAGACCGGTCTAACCCTGACACAAGTGTCCAACTGGTTCAAGAACAGGAGACAACGTGATCGCACTCCTCAACAACCAAACAGACCGTAAGTTTATCACAATATTCTGATATGATATTTTTGACGGGCATTTTGGTCTAGCGGTTAGTGACCGTGACTGCTTTAACGGAGGTCGTGTGTTCGATTCCCACCCAGAACAAATCTTTGTGGGATGAGCACGATCATTTGCTGTCTGGCTGTAATTTATCTATAAATGTATGTATTTAGAAATATATTAGTATATTTATCAGTTGTCTGATTACCATAACACAAGCTCTGCTCAGTTTGGGATCAGACAGCCGTCTGTGAGATGTCCCGGAATATTATTATTATTATCATAGTATCCTAGCTGTTGCAAAAAGTTGCCTAAGCTCTTTCTTTCAGAACCAAGCTAACCACCAACCTATTTGCTCTATTGTCAATAATCATGATTAGTTTTTAGCTTGGAGGAGACCGGTACATTATGTAAAGTACATAAAACAATACATTTAGTATACAAAAACGATGAAAGTATAATAATTTACATAAATATACACAATAGCCCCCACTCCCCAGTTAGTTTGGCCCTTCTGGTTTAGATGTTTAGATTCTTAACCGCTTAAATCACTAGCTTTTTAACAGGAAACAGTTACAAAAACAATAATATATCAAATCTAAATAGATGCAACATTTAAACAAAAATCAAACACACCGTATCGAAACAACCAATCCCATACAATCCCATACAGTCTCATACAATAAGTCTAGCTACATACCCTCAGAAACCTTGAGACGAAAAAAAAGGCAACACAATGGGTCCTTTCAGACCAAACAATAAAGTATAAAAGTTTATTTACTTGACGGCATAATGAATCTGAGCCGTTCTTTAAAACCTACATAGTAGCTGCGGAGTTAAACAAACTAAAAACTATAATAAAACTGCCGAAGTTTGCTAAAAACTAGCTTCAGCTTGCGTCTTCGCCCGTTTGGGTAGCGGTTATTTCCTCCGTCAATATATAGAAAGAAAGAAAGAAAGCAAGAAAGAACATTTATTCGTCATGGTTAGGTATATCGTTAATAGGACAATTTCATCGAAATAGCTTTAGCTATTAAGCAAAGAAAGGATCGTACATACAGATACAAAGTTCCTTTCGCATTAAAGTCCGATGAAACAGTAAAAGCCTGCGCTCAGATAAACTGCAAAGATCTCTGCCAAAAAAAAAATACTTTCGCATTTAAAATACGGATAGCGTGAAAACTGTTTATGTTTTTTTATGGAAGTGTTAAGATTATGTAAACCTTATAAGACTTAAAAGATTATGAGTATATCTTAGCATGGACGAAATTTCGACAAAATAAATAAGGTTCATGGCAATGTTAGGTACAGGTAGGTACCTATTTTATTACTTCTAACTGAATTTAGTTACTCCAGCTTTTGCAATAATTGTAAGTTTGTGACTAACACCTATTTACCCAGAGAAAGAAAATTATTTATCGGTATAACGTAGAAATACACATAAAAATGACTGTGTCTACAAGACAAAACATCGCTTTCTGATATTATTTTCGACCGACAGTAGCCCTACGCTACGCCACATGGTCAAAATCGTGAAACTTCAAAACTACTAAAATAATGACTGACATTAATATCCTTTTTTCTCCCGTCCTTTGAGAATGCATTGTCATAAACCCTCATTATGGGTCATTAATCAAATTAAGACAAAGGTCGTAGAAAAACATGGCCACATGTGCAACGGTCAGTGTCGCTACATTGTCTGTTAAAGACGGCCATTCAAAACTTGCAACGATAGTTTGCTTAAAGTTTTTGTAGAAGTAGTATTCCCTCTATATTTTTGTATGAAAGCGCATTTTAATAGATATCAAAATAAGTGTAAAATCTCAGGGAAATAGAAAAGGGTATCTATGTACAGTCGAAGTGCAATGAGTCTCTGAATAACATATATTATCATCACGCCTGTATCCCAGATGGGTTAGGCAGAGATGTACCAATGTTCACAGTTCGGTATGTTTTAGGTCCCATGTAATAGGGGGCGAGCCTATTGTCACTAACCGGGTACAAATCCAAACTCCGACCTGCTACTGATAATTTCATAGAAAAACCCAATAACATTGAACACCTTGGTCGACTTGGGAATCGAACCCAAGACCTCTAGCGTAGCAGTCGCGCTGTGAAATACTAGGCTAACGATGTCTCCGAATAGACGATTTAGGCTTTTGGGAACTATAGATTAAGTACCGTCTTAGTTATGAGGGGTTTGCACTTCACTAAGTAGGCGAACGGACAACCTAACTTAATTTATACAACATTGCGTTACTATCTTTCGTGAATTTTATATTTTTGTAGGTATGATATAAGCTATACAAATCCATAATACATTATAATACATACATTTAAAGACTTAGCTTAAGAAATGGAATAATTATTTTGACCCCTCGGGATTCGAACCCGCAAGACCAGTACGAATTCTTCGGAACTATGGCAATCCGAGCCTCTTTAAATTATGTTGATGATAATTCTATCTTTCTTTGTTCCAGAGAAATGTTGGTATCTGCTCAATACGCGGGCCCACAAGGTGGTTTAGCACAGGCATTGCTCCCAAATGCCTATTACCACCAACTACAAGACCCAACGCATTATCTACACGGCGGAGCGCCATAATGTTGCCATATAAGAAGATTTAATTCTAGTTTTAAGGTTAATGACTGTGAAAGTGTTATTTTTAATTGTTAAAGCACCTGTAAGCTCATGTATATAGTTAATCTAGTTTTATGTATAATGTAAAAGATTTTTGTAATATTAGTAAGGCACTTGACGCGGTGTAGTTAAATTAATGGTTTGTTTGATACTCAAGTTAGATCAATCTGTTTTAAAATCATTATTATCTCAGCTAAGTGACCATAGCAAAAATCAGTATAAAGGCCGCGCACTTATTGCTTGATTATAGCATTTCGATTGCTTCAAGCGGTCGACAAATAAAACCTAAGCAAAGGTTGACAGTCAGACAATCTGTGTACCGATGCCGCTATTTTAAGTCAGTGAGTGGCGGGTTAATAACCGTTCCAGTGTACTTGTTTTCGTGCCTAATTTTCGTAAACAGATGATTTTACATTTTGACAGGCCTGTTGGTCTAGTGGTTAGAGACCCTGACTGCTATACCGGAGGTCGTGGGTTCGATTCCCACCCGGCACAAATGATTTTGTGATGAGCACGATCATTTGTTCGGTGTCTGGGTGTAATCTGTCTATAATATGTATGTTTTTAGAAATATATAAGTATGTTTATCAGTTGTCTGGTTACCATAACACCAGCTCTGCTTAGCTTGGGATCAGACAACCGTGTGTGAGATGTCCCGGAATATTATTATTTTAGTTTAATGACAAATGTACACCTTTTGACACTGTGTCATTGTACGATAGCAAGGGACAGAAGGGACTGCAGTTCTTATCTCAATACGAAAATTAGGCACAATAATAACTACACTGGAACGATTATTAACCCGCCACTCACTGATTTAAAATATCAGGCCCCTGGTGACAATTCCATTATACAACCCACACTTGAAAATCTATTAAGTACTTTTGTCATAGTATTTTATGTAGATTAATTACAATTCTACTGTTTTGCCATATAAAATATTCTGATAACCAATCCATGACATAGTTCCTAAATACAATGCACACTATATTTTATTATTTAGTTAGATATTAAGCAAAAATGGTTACACAACTTAATAGTATTTAAATTATGCAATCGATTTCGTTTATTTACTAGAATTTGTTCTCAAGACAAGTTATTCCATCGTAACATTGCCCGAAAGTTATTATTTTGTGTCTTTGCTCAAAATAGCAATTTAATATGTTTTGATATCGATTTAAGGTGCTATTTAAGTTTCAAACCATTGTATTCTAGTCTGGAAGCGAATTAAAGTTCTATAAGAATTAAATTAATGTAATTTTATTAACCTAATACTATGTGGTAGTACAAAAACCTCTAGTTAATAACCTAACAATGCCATCTATACCAATAATGGTATTGTAGGCTTGAATTAGTTGATAATAACAATAATATTCAAAAGGAAACTTTTTTCTAACAACCAACAAAAATGAATACGTTTAAATCATAAAATGAAATAAATAACAAAAGGAGGTAAGGTTAAAAAAAAATACTGCAGTTTAGCAATGTTAGCTGTGTAGCCAAACACCATTTTTTTACTCTCTGGATTTATTACATGGCAACATCGAGTGGCACGTCATAACAAACGTCAAAATCGTAATTGCAAAATATCAACTCGACAGATCGAAGTTCTTTGTTTTCATTTTAAATTGTTTAAAATTTAAGTATTACGAACAATATATAAGTTAGAAAACCAGTTAAAACTGTTAGTTTGTGCACAATATATACGGAATTAGCTGGAGTTGAGTGTATAACTTTTCAATGACGTAATAGAGAAGGGCAGTTACAATGAGTGATACTAAATCTTTCGTGAACTTTTCCTGCCAGCGATGTTTACAGCCTTTAAAGCTAGACGAGTCTCTAAATAACCTGGGTGAGCACACTATAGCTGATTTAACGCTTCAAATACGCAGAAACAATGAAGTCGACTTGGATATGCAATCAACGAGTCTGGAGCACTATGTACCTCCTTTCCGCATGTCAGAATCAGGTAACGGAGCGAACGGGTTCATGGTTATCTCAGACGGCTGGGAAACCACATCCTTAGGCCACCAGCTCCATGTAAAAGCTACCTTATTTGATTTATTGTCCAACAACTCAGATGTAGACCATCCACTATGCGATGAATGCACTGATACATTACTAGAGCTCATGGACAACCAACTAAGACAGACAGAAGCTGAATGGAAAGACTACAATGACTATCTAAAGAAGTTAGAGGATGATAAAGAAGATCTTAACCTCGAAGGGCTTGAAAAAGAACTCGAAGATTGGAAACAAGAACAAAGTAGGTTGTTACAGGAGTTGTCTGCTTTACAAAAAGAAGAGAGAGCGATGAAAGAGGAGATAGATGTGCAGGAAAGAGAGAAAGAGAGGTTGGAGAAGGAACAAGATGTCTATTGGAGAGAGTACACAAGGTATCGGAAAGATTTAATGACAATTGAAGATCAGATGAAGTTTTACGAATGTCAGTTGGCATACACTCAGTCCCAGCTAGAAAAATTAAAGAAAACAAATGTTTTCAAAGCTACATTTCATATTTCTGACTCCGGACAGTTTGGTATTATAAATAACTTCAGATTGGGTAGATTACCATCTGCTCCAGTAGACTGGTCTGAAATTAACGCTGCTTGGGGACAAACTGTTCTTCTTTTAGCTTCTTTGGCGAGAAAAATAAGCTTTAATTTCCAGCGTTATCGCTTGGTGCCGTATGGTAACCATTCCTACATAGAAGTATTGGAAGACCAAAAAGTATTACCGTTGTACGGTTCTGGCGGTTTCCGTTTCTTATGGGACACAAAATTCGATGCAGCGATGGTTGCTTTCCTTGACTGTTTACAGCAATTCAAGGAGCAAGTTGAAAAGGGTGATACAGGCTTCTGTCTGCCGTACCGAATAGATAAGGGTAAGATAGAAGACACTGCGTCCCCTCCGCATGCTTATTCAATAAAAATACAGTTTAATTCAGAAGAACATTGGACTAAAGCTCTGAAGTATATGCTGACAAATCTTAAATGGGCTTTGACTTGGATTTCGTCTCAATTCAGCGAGGATAAAATAGAAAATCAATAAAATAGTTTTTATTCACTGAGCAATATCCTCTTTGCTGTCTATGATATGCACATGCATGATTGTTGTTAGAATTTTTGTGACTGTACTTCATAAAAATATAAATAAATCCGCTCATTGATTTTCATTGTAACTTGATAGTAAATAACTATAATGATAACTGTTTAGAAATTAGTAAAGCATTGGTTTTAGCAATAATAGTTATATAAAGTCAATTAAATAGTTTGTCAATGTTTTTGTTTAAGGAGTCAAGCTATTTTTGAATTTGTTGTAAAGGCTTTTAGCTAAAACGAAAATAAGGCTATCCTTTTGTTTTTAGTTTGTTAACCTAGCAAGATTTGTTGTAAACAATATAATTAAGTTTTTTACTTGTTGTGTTTGTAAATGTTCAGAAAGCACTGTGATTTTCTATTATATGCCTACATTAATAATGTATATTATTACGTTACTGTAGTTTATTGTGTAAATAGATAAGAAATATAATAAATATATTTGTGAACTATTTTAGTTGTTTAATTTATATTTTGTTTGAATCAATTTCGGGACTTGGAACGTCGCCACAGTTATTTGTTAAGTTTAGCGCCATCTAGTGAGATTTGTCTGTACTAATCTAAATACAATACCATCCGCTCAGTAAGTTTAAATGCTGAACAATAGATGGCGCATGTTTGAAAATCAAATAACAAAACTAAAGAAGTACATAAAATAGAATACAACTGCAGATGAGATGATACTTCGATGAATATTATTTTGTTTCATTAATCATAATTATGCAATATTCAGACAAAGTGCTTAGTTCCAACTTATCGGTAAAGATAGCTGAATTAATACTCAGTCGAAATAAAGTATTTATTTACCTAAATTAAAATAAGAACTGTAGTCGATACAGTGGACGTGTTGGCTATCTCCTCATATTAAATAATGCACTATTCCGTGGCTATCTCTAGCAATATTTTCAACGATAGACACAATTTTTATGTAGGGAGGTACATAAGTAATCAATGATATTAAAATATCATTGTAGGTAACCGTCAAATTGCGTAAATAGTGTCGAATAATGACAGTGACCAATTAAGTAACACTTGGGTGATGTGTAGTGCGTTATAAATAATGATATCATAAAATGTGACAGCATTTAAAAGCAACATCTAATAAGTCCGTGTCTTATTGGTTTTGAGTATTGCTGAACTCTTTCATGCTAATCGATTACGAAATAGTTAGGCCTGAAGACACAGTAGATATTTACAAAGTGCCACTTACCGTTCGCACGTAAGAAGTTCTACCGCCAAAAGTAAACATTTTCAACAA